>CM060837.1:43261666-45885000 GCA_030762175.1 Metallyticus violacea | reverse complement strand
TCGTTTACACGAAAACTTCCAACTTTTAAAAACAGTCTCCCCCCCCCCCCCAATGCTAATAATAAAGTTAAACTCTTGGACTCTTAGGCTGAGGAGTGGCATACGTCGGTGAAATCACGAACTTTTAATTTTAGAACTCCTTCAATTGTTTTTAATTCTATTGAGCTCTACCCCTGAAATGCTTCTTAATTTATTAAATATTACTAAAATAAAATTTTCAGGCAATCAGGGCTTCATATACTCTCCTTTCACATTGATTAAGTAAATTGTGTCTATTTCTGATCAGTTCTAGACATGACCTGTGGGGTTCATGTGGAATCTATATACAGAGGGTGCCAAAACTGTATACACACTTCAAGCAAAGAAAAAAACTGTGTTAACATAACATAAAACTGAATTTACACAACAGAAAATGATGAGCACTAATCATCTTAGACTTTTACAGTTACGACAGTTGCTCAAAATGCCTACCACCGGCCTGATATACTTCTGAATACGTTGAATTACTGATTGAGCAACGTTTGTGAAAGTGTCCTCAGCGATTGCAGCACATGCCGTTTGAATTTCTTCCCGAAGTGCTGCCAGTGTAGCTGGTTTTCTACGGTATACTACATCCTTAAGAGTTCCCCATAGGTAGAAGTCCAACGGAGTTAGATCCGGAGAACGCGGTGGAAACTCAATCGGACCTCTTCGGCCTAACCATTGCCTTGGGTCCCGTGTGCGGGGCTTGTTGCTGTGTGAGGTCTCCCATATCTGCCATTGTGAACATCACATACGGTACCATGAGTCTGAAATTTGTCTCGAATGCGTGCAACGTTGCACGTTGGCGGTTCTGTTCTGTACACACGTTTCCATTGCCTTTGAATTTCAACAACATTCTCGATTTTCCCAATACTACTTCAAAATTGCTTTCCGCTGTTCAAACGATAATCTTGGCTCCATTTTGTTGTAGCAACGCTAGCACGACGTAATGTGAGTCACATCTGTTTACAGAACATCATACGATAATCTTGACCTCATCTGTTCATTGTTGATTTACCTGTCACGTAGCAACGCTATCATAATGTATGTGAGTCACATCTGTTTACAGAACATCATACTACACATTACTGTTGTTTTTAGGTCCAACTTTGAGACATATTAAATAGATATCTGCTGTGAAAGGGTGTATACATTTTTTATATAATTTAAAATTATCCCCCTAGTCTGGTAAACTAAGCTTACCTTATTCTACCTGTTGTATCAATTTCCGAGTTAGCTGATTTTTCTTCTTCTGATTCATCACTGCTTTTCAATCCTGGATTAATTACTTTAAGTTCATTCTCCTCTTTTAGAAGAACATCTCGTTTGCGATACATGTCCTGAGTGATCTTCATCATTTAAAATGAATTTTCCAGCCATCCGTTTTATTGATTGGATGACATCTTTTGTCAATGCTTTTAATGTTGACAGAGAGACATGTACCATATTCTTATCGGCAACTTTTGTTTTCATCATATCCCATATTTGTTCTACGGGAACATAGTCCGGTTGATAGTGGTAAGCTAACAAAAGTGTTGCCTTTTATGCTAGAAATTTTACCTTTGTCATTTTCGAGTCCATTTGTTGATAGAGGGCATTTAGTATCTTTTCTTTGGATGTGCAGTATGCTATTTGTGGCAATCCACGTGTTAATTGATGTTTTACTTATTTAGAATAAGTTTCATAGTTAATTTCTTTATGGTATTTGAATGTAGTAGATTTCGAATTATAATGGGGAATGCACCTGCAATCAATCCCATCTCCCAGCCAACATGAGCAATAATAAGGTTGGCACGGTCCGGAATTTTATTTTACATACACTCCTGGAATGTCATCCTGCTAACATGTGAATACGGTATAATGGGTGTGAATCCGCGATTATTTTTTTTTTCTTTAAATTTTTTCTAAGTGCGTTGAAAAACGACGCTCTTTGAGCGACTCTCCCAGAAGATTCTTAAAACAAAATCTCTTAGAAACAAAACACAAAAAACGAAATTATTTTTAAGCTTTTATCTGCTCCCAGAGCAATTTATACTTTCTTGCTGAATTTTAATAGCTTTGACAATGTTCTTTTATAACCTGAAAATATTCCTTAAATCTTCTTCGAATTATGTTCTTTCCATATCGTCGATAAAATTTTATTTATTTATTTTTTTTTTCTTTAAATTTTTTCTAAGTGCGTTGAAAAACGACGCTCTTTGAGCGACTCTCCCAGAAGATTCTTAAAACAAAATCTCTTAGAAACAAAACACAAAAAACGAAATTATTTTTAAGCTTTTATCTGCTCCCAGAGCAATTTATACTTTCTTGCTGAATTTTAATAGCTTTGACAATGTTCTTTTATAACCTGAAAATATTCCTTAAATCTTCTTCGAATTATGTTCTTTCCATATCGTCGATAAAATTTTATTTGCACTCGGATTACGAACTTTACGGGCCAATTTACTATTGCTCATTTCATTTTCTTCAAGATTACCCTCCATTCTAATTTTACATGTAGTATTTACACTTCACCCGGCACAGCGATAGCACGTTCAACGGCGTTTATAACAGATATTTTCAGGCCTGCTTTTTTCTCTTGGTTACAAAAAGTGATAAAATTATAAATAACACGACGAGTTTGTTCATGAATAACCTTATTGCCTTTAAGTTCCATCACTACTAGTACTGTGAACACCTTGAATCAAATACAGGTCCTTCGTTTGGACTCGTGGCCGGTTTAACGGGGATTTTCTTGGCACCTGGAAGTACGCTTTTTGCAGGCGGAGTCGGATATTCATAGCCCTTAAATTTAAGCGTATAGTTTTCCCATGCAAATCATAATTAAATTAATCACATACCTTTGTCATAGAAGATGCTACACATCTGCAACCCTTTTAGGACATTTTGCGATTACACTCATCAATTCTTCTTCTAAAATAGCAGCAATTTATCTTCTTACAGGCCCTGTAACCATTCACAAGCACGCCAAACACCATTTTTTTTGTCATACAGTAGTATTTCGTATACAAAATTAGGTTTGCTGCACTCCAGTATCTATTGTTTTGTGTCGCTACATGGCCATGTAAATGAAACCCTGCTTCGTTTGTTAAAAAAAATAATAATAAACGCGGGTCACGAGGGCGATCATTAACTTTTCCAACGCCACTTGCAGAAATTAATTCTATTTACATTATCGCGTGGTTCCAATTCTTGAACATAGTCATCTTATAGAATTTTATTTTAAAAGTTTAGTGGCATTCCAAGCCAAAGTTTGAGAAATTCCTGAATCCTGTGTAAGCTTTCTCAGTCATCTTTGTACTTCTTTCTAACATTTCTCCGAGTAATAGAGATTTTCATCTGAGAACACGGCGTTTTACTTTCGGTTTCTTATTAATATCATATCCCGTTTTCTAAATATATTCACTAGATTACGAACCGTTTCTCTGTGAGGCGCACGAACTGCAGGGAATATTTTTATAGTAATCGCTGTCTCACTTCTTTGCAAAAGTTTGTTGTCACAGGAATCATGCATAAACAATTAATGAACTTGGAACCCATAGCTTGTTAGAGCCTAAAGCTACCCGGTATTATTACAGTACTAATACACTATAACACTGAAACAAGTGGTCTCATGCGTTTAGGTTCTGTACAGCACAAAGACTTCGTGTCGATTGATTAGCCGGCACACGAAGCGGTGGGGGGAACAGGGCAGGTTAGAAACAGCGCAGGAAAATCCCCGTTAAGTCAGCCACGCGTCCAAACGAAGGCTAAACCTGATTGTACCGTTTTTACCTACATTTTCTGCCGTTCGTATTGCGTCAGTGCGATAGTTCGCATTTCTTTAGCAGATAACCTCCTTACGCTTATATCCATTATCAAGTTGCCCCTTCAATCGTAACCAGTCAGCTTTCTTCGCTAGGGTTCGGGACTTCCAGGTAGCTGCTATTTGTAAGGTTGAGTGTTTCTACCCCCTCCTTCCCTTCACCCTTCGCTTATCTCTATTCCTAACGGTCTGCTTGACCTTTTAAACAAACTCTGCTATCTTCTTGTCTAGCTATCTCTTGGTAACTATTATTGTAATAATGCATTGACTATATGCTGTAATAATGGTTATACAATGTTCTGTAATATTGTCACTGCATTATTACTGCCTAGATGCGCCACAATACTGTCACGAATTGGACTCCGTTGCTAAAAAAATACTTGTTAAGACACCTAGCCTTAGGTAGTTTTACCTAACAAAATATTATAACTCACTTGGCAAGGGTTACGAGAAGAATTTTGTTTATTCATTAAGTGACATTATGAAATTGATTGAGCATTTCGGGTTATCAGAAAGCGGATTAACATGCTACATACCTAATGTTGCTGTTTCCGAGCTGGATGGAAGGAAAGCAGATGTGGTAGCCATTTGTTATTACTGTTTGATGTCTGTTTTGTTTCCTAGTGCATTACTCCTAGCACGACTTTTTTTTTGAATAGTGTTTAACGCCCGTTTTTACTACAGAGGCACCACAGGCGGTGGACACTGATGAATACATGAACTGATGTATTGGGAAAGGATTTCCCCACGACTTACTGCATAGATGGGAGAATTTCCAACGACCAATCACGTTTAAATTTTCAAGTAACGACATCCAACCGCCAGTTTCAATGGTTTTTCATTTATCCGTTACTTCCTTTCGCCCAGTAATAATGATTGGAGACCCCACGACAAAGTATGTGCAGCAATACCATTCCTATTTTTTTCTTATGGCTTATCTCAGCAGCCAATCTGTGAGCTGGAATGAATGAAAAACAATTTCTGTTTGCCGCTGAACTCTGCGGAAAGGATGACAGTGAAGCATAAACCAATTACCACCATTCAGTTTTCCTCGCGCTTTTCTTTGATGGAACCACGTAGTCTATGCAGTATGCCAGCATTTACTGTGGTGTTCCTGTCCTTGAAGTCATTGAAGAGTATTCCTTCACAGTCCCAAAACATTGTAGCCATGCTCTCCTTGGATGACTGAGTAAGCTTGGCCTTTAAAGGCGCTGCTTCACTAGGTTTACGCCACTCCATTGATTCTCTTTTGGACAAGGGGTCACAGTAAAGGACCATAGTTTCATCTCTTGTAACAATGGTTTGTAGAACTTCTCGTTGTTATGCCTGATAACAAATGACTCGTTACTGCTTTTGGACTGAGGAAAGAAGTCTAGGCACCCATTTTCACTGCCCTTATTCACTATGCTTACTTTACTTCGACATGTAGCATAACAATAAATGTAATAATAATAATAATAATAATAACGACGATGATGATGATGATACAATAGCTTTTAAATGGGGGTGGGAAGCATTTCAAGCATTTAGTCCATATCTTGAAACTATGAAAATAATTCTGGTGTTTGTTTTCAGCTATAAGGAGAACGCGCTCTCGGCATCTGTAAAGTTTCGGGACCGCATCCATTCCCCAAGTGAGATGGCTACCTATTGGATAGAATATGTCCTGCACAATGGTAATGTGCTCTCCAGGGGGGTCATTGCCGATCTCCCCTGGTACAGTAATCTGCTCCTCGACGTCTTGGCAACCATCCTCTTCTGTGTTGTTGTTCTCGTCTTCTTCATCTACGGAGTAATAAAACTGTTAGTGAAAGTACTGCGCTATCCGTTTCGTGCTAACTCTTAATAAACAGAATGGAAGCGATTATAGAAACAGTTTTATTACAGCAGATTATTTTTCCTAATAAGATAAAGAAATCTATTGACCTAAAATAATAAAGACGAATAAGACTTTTTCTTCTCTTCCTTTTTACTTTTCGTTTCGTTTCTTTATTTTTTATTTCTTTCTCTATTTTATTTTTTTCTTCCTAGGTCAAAAAGTTTTCCAAAGCCTTTTGAAGAATGGCACAAGCTTTGAGGAGCATATATTTCAAACAGCTATTTTTACATTAGTTTAAATGATTGAAAGACGTGCTTTCCATCCATTTCTGTATCCATAGTGGCGATCTTCGAAAGCGTGTCATATGTAATGTAATGAAAGTACCAGTTTATGTAAATTGAACCCTGTTCCCAACTAGCTATGCATGAACTACAGGTATAGCTAAAAGTATTGTGCATTAATTTATACATTAATGGACATGTGACATGAACGATACTTCTTTGTAATTAATAAAATAAAAAAATTACTGTCATTTTACTATTTGAGCTTTTTTGAGAAAAGTTTAGTAGTAAGCTAATTTTAAAACGCATTTTTTAAGTAATACATTGACATTTAGAGATATTTCTTATGGAAAATTGCAATTTAATCTTAATCTCTGCATGATAAAACATATTTTGAAATAATGTTTTTCACAATATTTTCATTATAATCTTTGCAAATTCCTATTTTAAACTGTTGTTTAAACATCGTCAATTTGATAACCACACGATACATTTTATCCATATTAATAAACATAAACAAGCATCTTGCTTCAGATAGATAACAATAATAAAAAATAAAATTCTTGAATTTTTCAGAAACGCTTATAACACATCTACCAACTTAAAGGAGAAACATCTATGTATTAGAGTTGCCGTTTATGTTCGAGGACGAGAAATTTTCAGATAGCCCTATGAGACAGTATTTAGGATCTGCCACCCTCATATTTATTAGAGTATTTATAGCAAGTAATTGTATGTAACTTATTATAGTCTCATGAGTGTAATGTCATTTTATTTCATAAAGTTATTTTCTCGCAAGTGTGCAGGAAGCTACCCCAGCCTTTGTTGCCTATTGTAAAGTGACCCAAGCAAACCAATATCCTCTGAAGAAATTTCTAAAGGAGAATCCATGAGTAAGGTGTCTATTTATATACTGTTATGAAATTATAAAGCACGGTAGGCATAATAAAGCATTAAACATACAGGGATGGAAATACAGGCCGATAACCTCTTCAAGGGAAGAAGCTTGAATTGATATCTACATGTAAAAGTCACGTTGGCCATATTTATTTAGTCTTGTAATTTTGCAGCCCGCAATCAGTTTTGGAAGAGTATTCGGTGTGGAAGGTGGGCACGGTCAGTTCAGTTCCGTTCAGTGGAAGAGCTTAATTAGTTGAGTTCAGTTGTGTCTCAGGATTAGTTGATTTCAGAATCAGTCTTTATCAAGTTAAGAAATGTCAGAGTGATCGTCATGGATAGTGTGAAAATGGAACACATTCTCCAGGAAATAACGACAGTATATTTTATGTAAAATAGTATATGAACAAAAAATATGTTTCATCTCCCATAACGAAAAATCTTATCAATCTCTATATAGTCCCTCCCCTATGGTCACAGGAACATAAAAGTATTCAGCAGCAGAGTCCCAGGAAGTACCTATGGAGTGTACCTTGGGGGCAGGAATTTACCTGAGTCACTGCTTGTCGTGAGGTGAGTAGTGGCTATCTTAATGCTGGGGTGACTCACGTCTTAAAATTGAGTGACCAATTTAGTAGTAAGAATCGCTTAGCACGCTTGGGCAACGAGGTTGTTTACAACTGGTCGAAATAGACGCTAAGGTACCGTCCTAATGAGGAACACGAATCTCCGTGAATCCCTTTGGACATGGGGAAGGATACCCGACGAAATTTGTTCATGATAGCACAAAACCGCAATTAAAATTTGGCTTCACAGCCAGTAATTCACTACTCTGATTTTACATTCTATGGTCTTGCTGTAGGCCCTGAATTCTCTGTTAATTCCACAGTTTGCATCTTCTCAGCCCAAAAATTCCTTTCAGAAAACACATCCTCACTGAATCTAGGTTTATAATTTGTTCCCATCCCCAAATATGTCATTGTGCATCTTGCTAGTGCCCCATAGGCGGTTTCCAATACACTCATTGGCGTGTCTGGGATTCTGCTACCTAATCGGAGAGTTTCTACTGTTTTCAATCCTGCCTTATGCTTTGTCAATTTAATGTGCACCGTCCACTCATTTATCATAAAAGTAACGCCCAAGTTCACATTATCTAGCGTCTGCCCCGAGTATTCCATGTCTCCGCCCTATTACTAATCGACCCGTTCTTGAAAAGCGTAACTTTTGTTTTATTCACTTTAATTTTCATAAGGGCAGTTAAAGGGTACAAAGTGAATAGTCTACGAACCGGTTTGTTGCAAAGATCGAGAGCAGAGACGAAGTGTAAGTCAAAGTAAGTTTTGTGATAGCTGAAAAAATTGCTACAAAATCAAAAGTATTTTTGGAGGCGAGTTTTGAAGACTGTTTCATCGCTGATGGGAAAATCCAATGCATATATAAATTTTAAAACACCGTGTTGTTTCAAGTAATTGTTACACGATGCGTCTAAGAACTTTCCATTGGCATTGAGTTAACTGTAATAAAACGGTCGCCCGAATTTAGGTAATAGATACTTGCATGAATTGGAGCACAGATGTTAAGCATGACTGACTATCCATCTCTTTGCTTTATTAGCAAATCTACGTTACAGAAGAAATGTTAGCGCTCGTACCTATGAAGGGAATGATAAAAAGTCACTAATACTTTTGAAACAAACCTTCAGAAGGTGGTTATTGGTGATCTTTTGCTATCGCGGAAATAAGAAAAGTTTTGGAGTGGCTGCTACGAAAAAAAAACAGATATACAAGGAAAATATGTATTTCTTCCTGATGTATAATCCACCAGGAGAATTTGTACGCAAAAAGTATTGGATTGAGAATGCCATGTAAATTAATGGGAACTTTAAATTTTTTCCGATTGAACTATCTAAATTGCAATAGTTTTTGACCCAAGAGTGCAAAAATAATCACTGCAATGGGGTTTATGAGAATGTATTTAAATAAGTCCGACTAAGGGGCCGAAATACACTAGTTCCTGCAAAGCAATGGGAAACCGATTGTGGAATTGAACGATTTGAAGTAGATGACAAACTTTGCCTTTATGACCGATATCTAGTTGCATTTGAATTAATTAAAGATCAGCTAATGCGCGCTCTGTTCGATCATACCGAAGCTTTTGTGACCAATCTCAAACTTTGAAAAGCACAACTAGCCTAAAAAAAAATAATAATCCATTATCAGCACCTCGCTATGTCCAACTCTCTAGCAGTCATATTGCAAAGCGAGCTCGAAGGAGATTTGCTGATTTTCGTAACATGTAATATTCTTTAGATTTATTTTCGAAACCATTCAGTGTCGATGCTGCTGATATAACAGCATCAATACAAATAAGACCGCTTGAAATTCAAAATAACACTTCTTTGAGAGAAAAATGCTTTCTTGTGCCTTTGCTTACATTTTCAAATACCATATATCTGAAGAGATCACATCCTTGATCAGCATTACTGACTGCTGGCCAGAATGCCCGGGACCGATTTTCGGTACCCCTTAGGAATATTTCTAAGTTAGGGAGGTCTGGAACAGGGTCCATAGTCTCTTAGATCTAATAGGCGAAATCTGTCCTGGTGGTGTAGTGGTAACCATATTTGCCTCCTTAATCCAAGATCGCGGGTTCGATCCCGGCCAGGACCGATGGATTTTTTCGGGCGTAAAAATCCTAAGTTTGGCTTCCTTCGGAAGGGAAATGAAACCGTGGTTCCGTGTCGTACATTTACGGCATGATAAAGAACCTCAAGCCTGAAGAAATAGGCATCTGAGCAAAATTTGTCGGCTGTTTCACGGCCCTGATTTGAATGGGATGCTGATCACCTGAAAGGTTAAAGAGCTTCCGTAAATAAACGAAATCAAAAAACAAAAACAATAATAGGCGTGCGGCGGGGTCCTCCTGCAATACTGCCCTCTATATTCGTTGGCATACTTTGAAAATGTGTACCCTGTTAGGAAGCACATACCTTTCTTTCTTTTAATGGTGTTTAACGCCCGTTTTTACTACTGAAGCACCATAAGCGGTGAACACTGGAGATACACGAGATGAAATGATATATTGGGAAAGGATGGTTTTTTTAAAGGAAGGAAACGTTTCAGACCTAAGTTTAGGGTCCCTCCCCGGCATTTGCCATTTATGAGGACTGAGGAAAAGCAGAAAAAAAACCCTCAGTCAGGGAGGACGGTCCTGGTGGGAAATCCCCGGTCTCCCGCTCACGAGTCCGCGCCTTAACGACCTCGGCCATTCGTGGTGGTGAGCACATAGCTATTTGAGCAAATCTTTTCGAGGATTTAGCATACAACAAGGCAAATTACAGACCAACATCTTGAGAATGCTCTGCATATAACGACTTCCTACATTGGTGCCAACATCGACAAGATACTCGTGGGAAATAATTGACAAATTTCTGATTGATGTAAAAAATAATTGTTTATTCGTTAATTGTTTGTAATTGTTGATTATTTTCTCGTTTCTATAAACAAAACTTCGTTGAAATTATTTATAATTTAATCGAGGGCACGGGACACTTCAAAGAACCCTGTCGTCCACTTCTGGCTCCGGGGGCCTGCGTTGAACGCCCCTGTTTTAAAGAAAGTATTTTATTTACTATGCAAAAATGAAATGTTGACTAACTTTTACCCATTTTACTCATCGTGTAATAGAGCACAGTCTGCCTTTAGTTCCTTTCGTGAAAGAAACTGCTTTCAATGTAAACAATTCCATTGTGCAAATTTCGCCATACGTACAAATCACTTATGAAGGTGTGCAGACTGACTTTCGCTCATAGCTTATGGAAGCTCAATGTACAACTACATGCTGTAATTAATAAAGAGATTACATATAATTATTACTGCTTTTATCCGCCGTAAAAATATTGGGCCATTCAATAACGGGCAGCGGGGACTGCTGGGCCGATGGATCATGAATTACCATTAACCGTAGTACATCAGAGCACACAATAGAAACACTAGAATGATGGTCTAATACATTTTAATACATTTAATAAGTTATAAACCCAATGCTAGAACTGTCTGCCTTCGTTTTCCACACATATGTGGCATTTGCTCATGAATTGAGCTTTAACTTCCTTAATTCTATTTGAGAAATTAAATTAATAACTTCTAAAATGTGAAGATATTACTGAATTATAATTCGCTTTACAACTTGCAACTCGATCATCTGGGAATTTCTCTTAAAATACTCTCCTGACACGAGCGGACTCGATACAGACTTATGAATCATAAACATTCGTTGTGGAACAGAATATGTGGACCTAATATTTGTCATTTACTGTTCTTAGTCATCTTTAGCACATAATAATAATAATAATAATAATAATAATAATAATAATAATAATAATTATAATAATAATAATAAAAATAATAATAATATAATTTAATACGTCGTCCTGGCACCTGGATGCCTATACCATGACATATCTACAATTTCTATATTTTATTATATTTTTTCTTATTTCTTACATTTTATTTGTACAGATTTTATCTATAACTAATTAAACAAAAGTAATTAACAAAAATAACATTAACGCAAATGAACAAAACAACCACAAATTAAAACACTCAAGCAATTCTCTAACTAGAAGCTAGTTAGCAAACAAAACTATAACTGGTAGCCAGCTATAATTTAAGTACTAAAACTTAAATTTAAAACTAAAAACTGGAGCTAAAACTACCAAAAACTAAGACCACCGTACGTCGGAAACCTTCGGTTACAGCGCTGGTAACCTGCACACCAAAGCTAATATTTTTTTTAATCTATATATTCTCTTTATTAATTTTATTGGTTTATAAATATTTCTATTTTACTACACTTAATTTATGCCACTTTCATCTTGTTCACTTGAATTCCATTTCCACCTTCTATCCAAAACAACACTTCACTTGTCTTCACTTCGCTCCTGAGTGTTCAAATTATTACCGAAAACAATTTAAATTTTCAATTTAAACTAATCAATAACTACGCTATTTACTCACCATATACCACAAGCTTACACTTTCACCTTTTTAGCAATCTTCGTAGTTCCCATACTTCTTCTTCTCCTCCACCCTGTGGCTCTCCAGTCCATCATTTGATCCCTTCTGCTCCTACCTGGATCTTCACACAGCAAGCACTCCTGAATTCTCCCTTCGCCGTCTTCGTTTTTCAACTTTGGTCACCGGTCTGTCCTTTAAGATTAGAAATGTACTGTTTCTTTCGTTGTTCAAACGACACTGAATGGGTGCGACTAAAGACATGCAACAGTTCCAATAAAACCCGTGCCCCGGCCCCAGTTGTATAGCCCGGTTGGCCCTGAGCAATGGCTTATCGGCCAATGTAGTCCCTCGCTGGCGTATCTTCCAATAGATAATGGATTACCCGACCAATTAAAACTAACATTTACTGAGCAATGAAAACGATTATATAAAACTATCAGGAAAAATTAAAAACGAAATATCAATTTACTCAGACTTCTTCCTTGCTTGATAATCATGAATCCTGATTTAGGCCAGAGAGACGAGGTAAAAAAGAAAAACATTTTCATATAATTCACAAGAGAAAGGAAAGACTGTCAGCAATGGCATCTTTAGTATCATATAACTTTCTTCTTTTCATATTTTCTGTACACAAAGTGGATATTTATACATTCATTTCATTCTGAATAGATTCCTAAAACTTCCTGAAACCTTCATTTTTAAATCGTTTCATTTGCTTTATAGTCGATTTTCGTTTTATTTATCACCTATCAGCGTTTTAGTAACGCAGCCTTGAGGGGAATTCTAAAATTGCTACATTGCTGGATGAAGCAATGAAGAAGGAAAATACACTGCTCGCGTGACACCCCCCTGAACATTATAAGCTGCAATGAAAGAGAACGTGTGAAGTTACGACAGGTTTTCCAAGTTGTCAAAAACTTGGCACAAAGAAATCGGAAGAGAGCGAGAGAGTTATTTCCGCTACGATCGTTATTCTGCCGTTTTACTAAACTGCCAGGTGCACCAACTTAGGCGTTGTTATCGTCTTTTGTTTTACAGAATCAGTTTACATAACGTGTCTAGTTATTTTTATGTACTGTGTAAGGTATTTGGTATACTTTAGATATTTTCAGATTCAATTTAAAATATAAAACATTTTACTAATGTTTCATTGCAGATTTTGAACTATATTTAACTTTTGTTTACTACTTGCTTAATATGTGGTTATATGTAGGTTTAAAATTTGAGCTATCGATTTCAGCAAAGAGGAATAGTTAATAGTCACGCATCACCTAAATACTTTTGAAGCATGCGATCCAGTGACATGAAACAGCATATAGGAATAGCCGTACACTGAATATTAAAAAATATTACCGATTTTTTTTCCACTTTCGGTTTAATTCCATTTCTCTTATTTAAAATTGAACTCTCAATATTTGTTTTATATTTTCGAATAATGATCATTCAAAAATTACACCTAGATACTTTTGTACAAATTATTGGTTGCTAAATAAGGAAACAAAACAGTGTAGCGAGTAAAAAAATGCTCCTTCCTTAACAAAAACAAAACAAAGCTAACTCAAAATCTGTCTACAATCTGGTAGACCTTGACAATGTTCCAATCGATCATAATGACCAGGGTTTAGGATGCCATACACCTGTTCAATTATTCGATATTCCAGATCATCTAAATTGTTCTCTATATACTTTTTCTCGATATACTTCTTCTTCTTCTTCTTCTTCTTCTTCTTCTTCTTCTTCTGCTTCTTCTTCTCCTCCTCCTCCTCATTGGCGAGTGAGCCTGCCACAGCGACCTCAGCTTCCTCTACTTCCGTCTCACGACTTCATTGATAGAGAGCAGGACTGCAGGGAGTCTTTAGAAGTCTTTCTCTTTCGCTCAACATCAGATAGAATGATTTAACATAATAGATGTCAGATTTAATCAATTAAATAAAATGTTTCTGTATCATAAACAGATTTCATTGATATAAACAAAGGACAAGTCATAGTAAACAATTGAAGGGTTTTATTATTAGTTACTTTTTGCTTGTTTTATTTTGTTTTCTTGATTAGCAACAATAAATTTGTAGAGAAGTATCTAAGTGGGTAAAATATATTAGGAATTCCATTTAAAATTAGAGAGTTGAGGTTAGTTTTGGTAAAACCAGAAGTAGAAAAAGTCGTTAATTTAATTTTTGAGTTCTCAATATACAACTATCTCTAAACCCCGAATGTCATGACACTGAAAGTTATTTAGATGGTGTGGGACTTTTACTAGCCCCATATATCAAAGCTTCAAGAAAATATGCTTTTCTCATATTTACTGTTTCAATACTTTTAAAATTCTTTATTTTTTTTTATTTTTTTTTTTTTTACCATCATTAGGATTTTCCCGTCATTGCTTTACAGTGGAACTAATGAGCATGGCCAATATACCCTAACTTCTTAAAAATATATAAATAGTCGTATTTCCTGACTCAATATATTTTAAGTTTAAATTTTGGAATCTTTAACAAATTGTTTTAATTGAACTTATCACAAAGAACTTGTTTGGCCGATATATTAAGTAAACCTATCTTAGTTGCATATTATGCTTCATATTAAGCAAACATTTCTAAGAACTTATAAATTATACAGATGGCAATGTTCATTTCCAGCTAGGGTCAAAGGATATGACTTTCTTTGGAAGGAAAGTAAAGCCGTGGGTACGGCACGTAAAAGAACCTCTAGCCTGAAAAAAAAAGACCTCTGAACAAAAGTTATCGGCGGTTACACGCCCTGAATTAAATGGGACGCTGATGACCTGAGATGTTAAAGAGCATCTACAAATAAATCAAACCAAACAACTTGGTATACCTTCAATATCAGCTCTCTGAAATTGTTTCCTTCTTTGAAGATTGTAACATTTCTAAGGCCTTTGGCCACCAAGACGCCTTGAATTTAACAATCAAATTTGTTTCTATGGGGCAGGATGTATCGTAACAAGCCACCGACTCTCATGTAACCAAAAGTCGGTCCTGGTGGGGTGTGGTAACCATACTTGCCTACTAAACCCAAGATCGCGAGTTCATACAGAAGTAGATTTGACCTTCAGAGTACCCTCGCATATTTACTATTGAGCATTTAATGCAGAAATCTCATACTTGAGTATGATTAAACAAGGTATAGGAAATGTTGGGCTAAGAAGTGTGACAAGAAATTAACCACTGTAAACAATGCTTAGAAATTAAAAAAATTAATTAAAACACATAAGTTTTGGTTTAATATGTTAAACAAAGCTTAATCAGTAAAAAACACAATGTGACGGGCTTCTTCTAGTATTGGAAATTGTCAACAGATAACGGGGTGCCGTGTAAGCAATACATGAATTACAACAGAGATCACTGCCATCTACTGGCACACCAAGCGGCAACCAGCCTTGTAAACATTCCAAGGACGCGCAGAGCAGTGACCCCACTCTTGAGAGTTTATTCTTGTGGTAAATGTGCCGATAATGGCTTCGGTTTCGCGAACGTCATTAACAACCAATAATGACTTAGTTGTGCGACGATAAAACCGTTGATACTAGAAATCACACAATTATAAAGACGACTAACCGTTTTTTCAGTGACTAAGTAAGTAGAAGAGACCTTGTATCGCTAGAGGCTAGCTGAATGAAAAATTATAACCTACGATTTTGCAGCGTACGCTCAGGTAATTCAATTATTATACGCTATCAATTCTATTTACATGTGTTACATAACATAGTGTTAGTCAACAGATCAATGAAATTTAAAAAAATAAGTCAATACTTTCTGAAAAATTGAATCATTCTTAGTGCACTTCACATAGGAACACAAAACAGTTTATGAAATTTGTATTTTTTCTATCGTTGATGAACATAGTTAGATTCGTTGACGTTGGTGTTTTGTTAAAATGGTGGCCACAGCATCAGAAAAAACATTTAATGTGCTGAAATTCCATGCGACTTAGTTCTTAATCACCTTTTAAGGTCGTTTTTATGCAGAATACGGGAGGAATTCACCCACATATAAATATTTCGTTGCATGATGTGCGCAATTTAAAGATTCTGGTTGTCTATGCAAAAGGAAGTCAATCGTGGAGCGTGTGCAACAAAGTTACAAACGTGGCGCTAGAAAATTCACAATAAACATATTTAAAATAAATATTAAATAAATCGTTCCCACTTGTTGCATTTGTTGCTGCTTTCATTTGTGTATATGCCGTTCATTTTAATTCTCTGGATATTAATTTTGACTAATTTTTCCATTGGTGACGCCAGTTAAAGGAGCGGTTCACATTATTATTTAGATTGCTTATAGTTTCAAGAATGTTTCGCTACATCTTTCTTCCACAATACTTTACTAGCATTCAGGGCTTTAGCGTCCTCTACCACCGTCTTGTAACATGGGCGATATCAGCATATTGACATTGCACCAGTCGCCTCATGCAGATTTCTTGATCAAATTATGCTATCTCTCTATAAGACACCTCCTCAATTATCCTCACGAGGCTGGGTGGGTCTTAAGGTAGACATTTTCTAGACAGATGTCGAGGATCAAACCCGGGACTTAACGGCTAGAAGTCAGCAATACTGGACAATGAAACGGTCTATGACATACATTGGTCATTTTTTAATATTTTGTTATATCTCTATAGTGACTCCATTATAGATTATTTTCTTCTGTTATCAAAACGCTATTCTACTTTTGCGACTTCCATTTGATTTAACTTTGAAAATTATACTTTTACATAAAAGTATTGGGTATACGTGTGCCCTAAAATATCGGTAGCCAAATTAAGCTCAGGAAATACCTAAATTGCTCTATTCAGAAGTTCATATTAAACGCAAGGTAGAAGATAGTCTATTTAAAAGCCTTTGTCTTGTGTATTCAGGCATTTCTCTTCTTCTTAATAAAAGATTAATTTACATGTCTGTCGACAATGACCTTCCGCCCAGGCAAATAAGTGGCCGTTGCACACCTGATGATGGATTGCATTGCACATATTGATAATAGCGTGATGGTAGGGAAAACCCACCACAAAAAACACACCCGGTTATTGGCTTAAATTTGGTCACACAGACAGAGCACTAGTACGGCCATCGTTATAATTGTTAATTAAATGCCTTTTGGATTAGGTACTTTATTGTCTAATGTCATAATGGCGTGGACAGTGTCTCTAACTCTTGTATGATAAGTTTTTCATGTTTTATTTATTGTCGTTTTGACTGCATCAGTCTTCTGGCTACGTCTGTAGGATTGTGGACTAAATACTATGGTGTAAGTCTGTAGGGATGAATGAAATGAAACAAATGAAATCGGGTTCCTTGTCGCCTTAAAGTTATGCGGCATTTACCTCCATAGAGTAAGGTAAAACTCCGATAAAACCTTACCCAGGCAACTTGATATGACTGGGTTTCGAATCCAAAACCCTATATTGTTGTCTTTATTTCTTGATAACACACTCAAATCTCAAAAATATTTGGGATGTCGTATAGCCCCAAGCTATGTTATTTACCTAAAGTGGAACAGGCCACACCACCCTGCTATTGGCTACTGAGCGACGTTACCAGGAATGCATCTCTACTATAAATTTAATGTTTTACAATATAGATAAACAATTTGAGGATTTTTAAATCTCGTTACTGTTTCTGCAATAATTAACTTACTCCAATATTTTGTCCACATATTTCTATATCTTTTATAGTATATTTTAATAATTCACAAGCCTTAGTCATGTAGAAGTCAAAATACATACAGAGTTTGCTCCCAAAGTGTAACCTAATGGTGAGGCATTGCCATCAAAACTGATTTATTAAGTCTTAGTATAAAATGAGTCGTAATTATGCTGCGAACATTTAGGAACTAACAATCATTCAAATTGTTAGCAAAAAGTTTATAACTGTATCTATAGAAATATTGCACTCCAACACAATATACATCATTATTGTAATGCTGCAATAGATTAACATGGGAAGTTCAACTGTTCTTAGCTTCGCACTCAATTCATTTGTAAGCGGTTGTTTAGACTCACTTGGTTTTGAAACGTAAGCATCAACATATTGCAAATTAACAGTGAAAGAAGTTTATTGGAGTGCTATAACACCGTAATAAAAATAGAACTTGGCTTATATTAATACTAAACTACTGTTCTATTTCACAATGAGATGCAGTGCCCGTATTTTATAACACTGTTCACGAGCTGGGCTTTAGAAAGATAACACGTTCCATTTCTTCGTTTTCTATGGTAGCAGCAACAGACAAATTCACACCATGTTAAAAGAGAAAAGAATGAAAATATAGGCTTATTCAGTTCATAATTCTGAACAAATAACCGCCACGGGTAGCCGAGGTCGTTAAGGCGCGGACTCGTGAGCGGGAGGTGTGGGTTCGAATACCGCCAGGACCGTTCTCCCTGACTGAGGTTTTCAGTCCTCATAATTGGCAAATGTCGGGGAGGTACCCTAAACTTAGGCCTGAAAGTTTCCTTCCTTAAAAATAAATCCTTTCCCAATAAATCATTTCATCTCATTTATCATCAGTGTCCATTGCCTGTGGTGCCTCTGTAGCAAAAAGGGGCGTTAAACACTATTTCATTCAGAACAATTATGAGTTCGTAGTCAAATGTGTTTACCCATTCGAACTTTTTCAACTTGTTTTCTTTCCCATTGAGAAACGTTTAATATACGAGCGAAAAGTGACACTGCCGAGTTACGCAACTCACAGCGTTTCCTGCTATAGTGCGTTTCAACCTTAGAAGACAGTACAGGTTAAATGGGGCGCTTACGACATTAGGTCAATATTAGCGATTTAAATAATTCTTTGTATAAATTAGCATAAAAGGTTAATTTAACCTTACATTCAATTTACCTCTATCGCATACATATGGAATAACTAATTTAACATCACACACATAGTAACCAGTATTGATTCAATGTCGATCTCGGTGGTGTAGTGGTTACCATACTTTCCTCCTAAACCAAGATTGCGGGTTCATACCCGGCCAGGATCGATGGATTTTTCCGAGTGTAAAAATATTAAGTATGACCTCTTTCGTAAGGGAAGTAAAGCCGTGGGTCCGTGTCGTACATTAACGGCACGAAAAAGAACCTCAAACCTGAAAGAAGAGGCCTCTGCGCAAAATTTGTCGGTCGTTTCACGCCCTGAATTGAATGGGATGCTGGTGACCTGAGATGTTAAAGAGCCTCCTTAAATAAACCAAATAAACGATTGCTGATATCCTAAACGAGTGGCCGAGGCGGCCATGACATGGATTGGTGAACAGGAATAACGATAGGATCGTATTAACCGAGGTTTCTTCCATGTTTTCTTCAGTCCGCATCAATGGCAAACTTTGGGTGGTGCCCTAACCTTTAGATCTAGAACGTTTCTTTTCTCCCCCAAAAAATCCTTCCTCAATTTATCATTTAGTCTTGTATGAAATACATGTCTATCACCTAGGATGCTACAATAGTAAAAACGGGCGTTAAACACGATTTCAATAGTTTCCATATTCTGTGTGTGCACACCCGGATTAGGTTCTACAAAAGTATAATTACGATTGCTCTTCTTAGAGCATGAAACACCATCAATGTGCAGAATTTTAATGCCTTCTTCTTCCAACTAGAAAGAGACCGAAGGGTTAACCGCTTCATTTCAAACTTAGTCAATAAGAAACCAAACATCCTTTACGTACCAAAAATGCGCTAATTATTACATTACAACTCCTAATTTTAAGTTGAAAGAAGATGAAAGCAATGTATAAAAAGTAGTTGTGTCATTTGTGATAATTAAAACTAACAACACGTCCGCCTAACCTGACCTAACCATTTATTCGCAACCCCCCCCCCAAAATATTCGTGACATGCATAGAATTTTTAAGCAAGCTGATTATCTGGGAACAAAGAATTACTCTTGAAAAAATTCTTCCTTTCCGACAAATATCTTAGGTAAGGTAATTGTGGGATAACTTTTCTGTACAGGTTTGAGGCATTTACAGTGTCTCGGTCATTTTACTCCGAAACGAAGGGGAAAATGAAAAAATGCTTCATACAAAATTTGCAGTACTCTTAGGGAGGCATAACATAGCGATCTTAACTCGTCCTTAAAATTCCATTCTCAAGATCAAATTGGTTTTTCAAGTGTAGTTCCCCCCCGGGAATGGAGAGATCATTCAATTTTCAGTATAAAAGTTCTAGTACATCTATCAGCTAGGGGTGGTAGGTGATGAGGTATTGCACAAATAGTACAGCAAGTTTTTTTGTTCACTTTCACTTTACTCATCAATTTACAGTACAGTTATAATCATAACTGAAACAATGACATGTTCACATTACAAATAATTTCAATTACGTAAATGCTTGAAAGTATGACAGTTAACTTCGACGCATTTTCGAAAAAGTGCTTCAAAAGATCGATGAATACGTTTCAACATTTCTTCGCTGATTCTTGCACAGACACTCCTATTTTGTTTATGTACCATACCAGGTGTAGTTGGTAGTTCTTCATAAATTTAATCTTTAATATATCCTTATAAGAAAAAGTCTAGAGAAGTGAGATCAGGGGATCGGGCAAGCCAATGTACAGATCTTCTACGTCCTATCCATCGACCAGGATACTCTCTGTTTAATATTCCTCGATCTGCAGCTGATTAATGAGATGGACATCCATCGTGTTGATACCATATTGCAGCCCGGTCCACAAGGGACACGTCTTCAAACAAAACTGGAAGTTCATGGTCCAAAAATTTCCGTATTTCTGTCCATTAAGTTTATCTTCAATGAAGTGCGGTCCAATTATACGGAATCCCAAAACGCCACACCAAACGTTCACGCTCCATTGCTGCCGATGCTCTACTTCCCGTAACCATCTTGGATTTTCTACTGCTCAATAATGCATGTTATGTCATTTCACTTGAGCATGCATTGGTGATTGTTGTCTGATCAGAAAATAAAATGTTATAAATGTTAGTTTTGAATCTGTAGTAGACCTCAATGGCAAAATTCAACACGGTTCTGAAAACCATCCCCATGAAGGGCTTGGTGTAGGCTATGTGATATGAGTGGTATTTGTGATGCTGAAGTATTATAAGAATACGCCTTTGAGGGATTCCGAAATCATGTTACAGTTGACGGAAATTTACCTGAGGATTAACGGCAACTGCAGCTAATACAGCGACTTCAGACTTTCCTCCAGTAGCATTTCTCATTCGATAGTATTTTCTTGATAAGACACCTCCCGTTTTGGAGAATAAGTTCGTAAGTCATTGAAAATGTCTAACAGATGACTGCCTCCTTTCAGGATATCGATCTCCGTATAAGCTGCAAGCTGCTCTAGCGGTCTTACCAGGTTCGCCATAAATGTAATCCACATCGATCCTCTCATTGATCGTGTATTAAACATCCATAATTGAAAACGAAATGGAACTGACAGAATAATGTCCTTTTAGGTTTGAATTGGCAATGATGAACACTCGTTTGTGTACGGATGTCAACAAATGAGCATAAGCGTATAAACAAACCAGTTTTCTTCATAGCAACAACAAAACAAAAGAGAGAGAAGTGAAAGTAAGTGAATAATATTCACTGTATTATTTTTCCAATATCTCATTATCTATCACTCCTGGGTGATAGATGTACTAGAACTTTCATATTGAAAAATGAATGCTTTTTTCCATTCCCGAGGGAAAACATACACCATTCCGTTTGGAAAAATGACCTTGAAATGACCTTGAGAATGCCATATCAAAGGCGAGTTAAGGTCGCTATCTTATGTCCCTCTAAGAGCACTTCAAATTTTGTCTGAAGCATTTTTTTAATTTTCCTCTTCGTTTCAGAGTAAAATGGCCGCGATACTATAAATGACTCACCCTGTATACAAAATTTACTCCTATGTACTTTTGTGGATAAACTGGAATTATGGGTTAAAAGTTCTGCTAACATTATGAATTGCCTCTTAAGAAATAAATCTTTTAGAGTGTAGAAAACCTTGAAGATGTCTCCGGGATGAGAGAGGTTCGAGGTTCCGCGCTTGGGGTAACTCATTTGGTTTATATGTCAGCACGGAAGGCTAATTATCCATGGTGCGAATCCCAGTGATGACCAGAATTTTTCAAGCTTTATTCTTCCTTTCCAAATAATCGTTTGAAAAGTTCTCGGAACTAAGCACAAAATGACGGCAAAAGTATGACGGCATACTTTTTAAATGTATTCTCATTTTTAATGTCTCCTTTGGCACTAATGCACTTTGTCCAGCGATATCATCAAAGCCAGATTTTCCTCAGGCCTGCAAAATACGCCTCATTTGATGATTTAAGCTCTTTATCAGGCAGAAATTTCTTTCTACCAAATGAATTTCTCCATTTAGAGAAGAAATGAAAGTCCGATGGAGCCAAGTCAAGGAAATAAGTCCGATGTGGCAGTAAATTGTACCCCAATTCATTGATTTTGGCCTTACAACAGCACATATATGAAGGCGAGATGATTTTCTACTATGATAGAAAATATGGATGAAATATGCGTTGGTCTTTTCTGCTACATTTTTGCTTCCATTAGTTCAAAAAGTTGGCATAAATCGCTCCAGTGATAGATTTTCGGTTCCAATGAGAAGATAATAAATTAGCAGTATACCATTGGTATCCCAGAAAACCGACACCATGTTCTTCCCAACCGATTTTACACCATTAGGCTACTTTGGCGGTGGAGAATCGGATGCTTCCGTTGTTCAGACTGCTGTTTCAAGCATGTAGTAGCATACCCATGTTTCATCATTGATCAAAAATTGACGCGCAATGTCGGTTGGATCTCTCTGAAAACGGGTCAAACTTTGCTGAAATATTATCACTGTGATTTGAACCTGAATCAGCGTTCGTGACACCCATCTTGCCGATAATTTTTTAAAGAACAATTCTTCCACCAAACTGGCTCCAGAGCTTCAGCAGTTTCCGACACCTTTAATTCGCCATCATCTATGCACCTTATTGGTAATTTCTAATGGCGTGATGGATTTTGGTTGTCCGCTGTGTAAGGCATCTTCCAGCAGCGTTTAAATTCCGTGGTGCACTTGAAAACGGGTGAAAGTGATGGTGCAAAGTCCCAAAAAGTGTTGTCATATCTGTATAGAATTTCTGTGGCGTTCATATCCTTCTTTACCAAATGCTTAATAACTGCTCTATGTTCGATATTTGCCATTTTTTCCGCATATATGCATCAACACTTCCTCAAAAAAAAAAAAAAAAAAATAGCTAATATGATCCTGGACTAAATTCATTAGTATTAGTATTTCTATGGAAGGTGGCGGCTTTTAATAACAAAAATTCTTCAAAACTGCCATTCCAATTCTGTGGGTCATTCCGAGAAATTTTCTATTGACCTTCGTAAATCAATATAATACTGTATATGAATTTGAAAATCATAACGCTTCCTTTCAACAGTATGCAACTAATTGTTAACCCCATATAACATTTATTATTTACGTGTAATACAGCACGTTTAATACTTGAAGTAAAAAAATTCAGTGAAAATTTAATGGTCAAACATCCTTAAAGAAATAACGCTCTTAATTTCTGCAGAATGTGAACGAAAAAAGAAAATTGAAAAATTATAAAACTTTCCAAATGGAGGATAGATTTGCATCAATATAAAAACGCATCGGTATGCAAGTCTTTATAAGCTTTATTTCAAAATACTAACCAAACATTTAACACTAGAACTGCGGAAGAGCTCAAAATGACCCCTGAGTAAATATATTGTTGAAAAATTACTTCAGATAGTCATATTTTTGTACCTAATATAGTGACTTTCATTCCAGTTTCTTCGTTTTTATGTTGTTACATTTGGATATAAGAATAGTTTATTTTTTCCTCTATTTTTATACCCTACTCCTAGAACAGCGAGATAGGTCAATTTGACCCCTATAAATTTATAGCAAAAATGCAGAAAAACTTTCGACAAATGAGCAATAATACAATTGTAGTAATGGACAATGTGTAGAGAGAAACTTTTGCTCATTGTTGGGACCCGGCATTGTGTGTACACTATTACTATATATCTGTAAATATTAAGTTTCCAAATAGGTAGTACTGTATGCTCAAGACGGTCTTCTGGGATCATGTATCGTCGTAGAAACCTTTCGGATGATGAGATTTTGCTCGCTTTTTTCCAGAGTTCTGACGTTGAATCAGAAATTGACCTACCAAACTCGGATAGGGAATTTGTGCCAAAAACTAATGACAGTGATGTAAATGTTAATGATGATTCCTTATCAGATGTGGGTTCGAGTGCCAATTTTCCTCACTCATTGCCTCAGACATCTCAGCAGGTCTAGGCTCTGTCAGTGGTTGCTAGAGACAGATCTGAATGGAAGGTTATCAATCTATCATCATCTTTGCCAGGAAGAAGGGCTGCTATAAATGTCCTAAAATAGCAAGGAGGTTCCATTATATATGCTTTACAACGAATGGATGACTCTGTCATTAGAGCTTTTCGTCTACTCTTTGATGAACCGGTGCTTGATCTCATAAATAACTAATAGAATCCAATGCTTGGATGGAACTGAAACATCAATGGACTCTTTCACTCGAAGAACTGGAGAAGATAATCGCCATCAAGTGCATCCGAGCAGTAATCTGTATGCTATGTCAGTAGATGTTCTTTGGTCGCGTTTCTGGGACCTACATTTAACAAGGACACAATGCCATGGGGTTGATTTCAAGAGCAGCTCAGATATCTCCGATTTGACGAGAAATCAAGCCGAGCTGAAAGATTTCAACTGATAAATTCACTGTTGTATCTGAAAATTGGAATAGGTTTACGGAAAACTGTCTTCGTTGTTATCGTCTGGGGAAAAATATAACTATTAATCTTCCCAACAAAACAAGGTACAGGTTTATTAAATTTGTGCCCAACAAACATGATAAATTTGGTCTGAAATTCTGAATCGCAGTGGATATAGCATCAAAATATATACCGAGGGTGCCAAAAATATATACACACTTTCACAGTAGACATCTATATCAAATATGAACCGAAAAAGCAACAGCAATTTGTAGTATGATGCTCTGTAAACAGATGTGACTCACATACATTATGATAGTGTTGCTACGTGACAGGAAAATCAACAATGAACAAATGAAGCCCAGATTATCCTATGATGTTCTGCAAACAGATGTGACTCACATTACTTTATGCTAACGTTGCTACAACAAAATGGAGCTAAGATTATCGTTTGAACAGCGGAAAGCAATTTTGAAGTGGTATTGGAAAACCGAGAATGTTGTTGAAGTTCAAAGGCAATGGAGACGTGTATACAGAACAGAACCACCAAACGCGAGTAACAATTGCAAGCATTCGAGACAAATTTAAGACTCATGGTACCGTGTACCGTAGAAAACCAACTACACTGGCAACACTTAGGGAAGAAATTGAAACAGCAGATGCTGCAATCGCTGAGGACACTTTCGCAAACGTTGCTCAGTCATTAGTTCAACGATGGTGGGCATTTTGAAAAACTGTTGTAACTGTAAAAGTCTAAGATGATTAATGCTCATCATTTTCTGTTTATATGAATTTAGTTTTGTTACGTTAACACAGTTTTTTTCTCTGCTTGAAGTGTGTATGTGTGTATACATTTTGGCACCCTTTGTATTAAATGCCATACCATACCTAAGGAAGATGCACGTCCGCAGAATCAAACTCTAAGGGAATATGTCGTTCTGTGTCTAATGTAGCCATTTGTAAATCAAGGAAAACACATCATTGCAGGCAATTTCTTCACATTTCTTCCACTTGCCAAGAATCTGCAAAAAAAAAAAAAAAAAAAAAAAAAAAAAAAAAAAACCCTCATTAGTGGGAACATGAAAATAATTCGTCGTGAAATGCCTAATGAGGAAGAGAAGGCGAATGTAACACTCCCCTCCACCGCCATCTTGCGATCAACTGATAGCAGAGATTGTACCTTTACTGTTTACCAAGCAGACAGACAAATAGAATGTCCTACTCCTCCAGTGTCTTTGCTTGGTAAACAGTAAAGGTACAATCTCTGCTATCAGTTGATCGCAAGATGGCGTTGGAGGGGAGTGCTGCATTGCTTTTTAATTGGTGTTTAATGGCCGTTTTTCCTCCTGAGGTACCACAGACGGTGGACACTGATGATACATGAAATAAAATGGTAAATTAGGAAAGGATTTATTTTTTTAAGGCCTAAGTTTAGGGTACCTTCCCGGCATTTACCATTAATGAGGACTGAGGAAAACCTGGAAAAAAAAAATCAGTCTGGGAGGACGGTCCTGGCAGGATTCGAACCTCAGTCCTCCGCTTACGAGTCCGCACCTTAACGATCACGGTCACCCGTGGCGGTACATTCTGACGTGGCAGTGAGCAAAGAAGATAAGAATAAGAAGAAGATAAGAAGAAAGAAGAAAGTATAATCTGGCAATGTCACTGACCAGATTACTCGTAAATATTAACTAAAGTACAATGTAGAGGATGACCAATGGACGTTTGCTACAATTTTCTGTATATGAAAGCAAGCAATGAATGAGTTATCTACAATGAGGTAAAGAACAGAAAGATTAAAAGGCAGAAGTTCATCCTTCAGCTAATGAATGAACTGAGGATAAAGGCCATAGACCTTCCAAAAAGCGAAAAAGCAAAAGCCAAAGCCTTCCAAAAAGCCAAACCAGTCTGTGTAAAGGAAACAAGACCAGTAATTTTGTGAGAAGTGCAGCAAAGCTGTACAGATTTTCTGTACAAAATGCATATAGGTGGTTCAGAAAAAATATATTTTAATCCTTCAAATAAATGTACTTAATTGAGAAAAACTAGGAGGTGTAATACAATCATGAACTGAAAAGCAAAAGCTAAACTTTCAGATTAAGAACAATATATAACATTCAACGTGTTTATTATTCTGAAAGAATTTGTAAATTCAAATAAAGCTATATTAATAAATAAAATGATAAGTTTTATGTGTTTGTATTGTGGGGCTCATAATGACCCTTTCTGCTGTTCCAGGTATGCCAGATTCCTAACTGTTGTAGTGTTAAATTCATCTACTTTTTGTTTTCAAAAGTTTTAACTTTAGTCGGAAAGACGTTTTTGTAGATGGAGAAGTAATGAAGCAACGAAGTTTCTGTACCAACTCAACCTCTGCTAGATTCTATTTCTGTGTGGATGATGAACTTTTAGAATCTGGTTAATTATGAATTGAGTACGAAGCTAACGTGAAATATTTCGGGTATAAACGAAAGAAACCATTATTACTATTAAATGTTTTACAAAGAATGCTATCTGCTGGAGCAAACTCAAATATTAAATTAAAATATTTCATTATTATATAACAGAAAATTGACCAGGTTTTACTTAAAGAAATAATTGTGCATAAAAAGTTATTCGGTGTATATTGTTCACTCATACCACATCATTAAAAAAAATCTGGAACTTCCTGAATTGCGCCACTGCAACGTATGAAAAAATGTTTCTATATGCTGCTGCAATTTACGTACATTATGCGCTGGGCGCCGCGAAGAGAGGGGCAGACGTCCGTCGCTTGCGAGAGCAATGTTCTACCGCTAACACACACATTCATAGGGCTGTACTCTCACTCACTGGGACGCAATGCAGGAATAGAAGGAACTGGGGCGGTTTTCCCCCGACACGGCTACTGACTCAGCAATAATATTCACTTAAAGGGAGTTTCATAAATACATGCACTATTTATTACTCCTCAATTAATTTCGTATATTAGAACCACAAAATATACTAACATAAAACATTGGTCTTGTAATAAAAAATAGCTTCTTTTTCCCTCTCCCTCTTTCTATTTCGTGTGAGATAACGTGTGAAATTATTCCGAATTCAGGTAGGGCTAGAATTCGAATTAATTATAGGGCGACATCAGTAATGTACTGGTTCAATGGTTAGTGTTTCTGACTGCTGACCGGAAGGTCCCAGGTTCGATCCCCAGTATTGATTAGAAAACATCTTCATTAAGGAGATCTGGAACGCGGTCTACCGAGCCTGTGAGGAGAATTGGGGAGCTGCCAGATAGAAAGGTGCAGTTCTCGATTTTGAAAGCCACCTGACAGGCGACTGGCGAGGTGTCTGTGTGATGATCACATCCCCCTCTACCCATAATGACGGAGGTACAGATGCAGCGGTCTTTAAGCCGACATTTACTTTTTAGTTTGAGGAAGATCTCTGAATGGTAAAATAAAAGTTCAACTTGGACACAAGAATAAAATATGTTCTGTATAGCTGCAGCTATTTAATACCGATACCCCAAACAATTGTGCCATTAACTGCTGCGTAAACAAATTCTATAACAAAGGCATAAAGTGAGATAATATCTACACTGGTCCTTATTCTTGTATTTTCAAATGAAATAAAGAAGTCAGGAGTTTATATTTAAGTTTTATAAAGTCAATGTTAGCAATTTGGCTACTCTACACTGCGATAAGTACATGTACTATGTTTATAAAAATAAATGGACCTTCTTAAATATGGTTTATATCTATTTATAAAAGTATAATAATATGATAGTAGTGCTTCTAGAAGTAATAAGGTATTGAATGATATGATAGTTAACTTACCAGAATTGAACTATGCAAAATTGTATAAAATTGCAGATTTAATTCAGTAAAAACGATAAGATGACATAATAATGTCAAGAATGAGCATTATGGCCATCATTATAACTACATTCTCTAATCTATTGATTCATTAAAGTTCACACAATCTTCTTTGTTTATCTGTATCTCTCTGGATTTCTTCTCCTAAAGTGCTTCACTTTATTGTTTCTCATTTTATATTTGTGTTCAGTTTTACTTTGACTTTCCATCGATATTTTTTCTACTTTCCCCTTATAGTTAAATGATAACAAACTGTAATCTTTTCTGCAGGACTAATGATTTTCGCAATTTTTACGAATGAAAATAATAAACTTTGCTTTTTGCGACTGTCTGCTATTAATAGATTACTGATAATGATGTAATCCCTTGCCGTTCTCGGGCGCATTCCTTTCGTTCCCGTCCGATGAAACAGCAATTACCTCGCTCTTTTCCCTTTCTCCCCACCTAACCACGTCAGCATAGTATATTGAGCAGCCTTTTTAGTTCAAATTGCTCGAATGTTCCGGAAAGCGCTGGCATAGTCATGCTGGGTACCGTTCTCTGCTGCTTCTTTGACACACGAAGATTCGGGAGGAATGGGATGGGACATTTAGACTCTTCATTCTAAATTTTTAGGTCCGGAGCCTTCTCCGCCACGTACACCCAATGACCCAGATAAAGTGTTCCTTAAAAATATTTTATGGAAAATCTGTTAATTGTACTGTGCTATGTTGGCTAAAATTGTCCTTTGTGATTATGTTAGATTAGAAGGTAACGTGCATTTATTAAACCAATGTGTTGAATTTATTGCAATTAAAGAACAGCATTCAATTCACTGTCAACGCAGAGGCTTTTATAATGTACTTGTGTCCTAGTATGTATTTGTCAGGAAGTTTGTTAATTATTGTATAGTAAATGGGGGAAACATTTAAAGTTTAAAAGGTTTGAAGCTTCAAGGTTTAATATTTCAGGTGTTTTATAACTGTTTAAAAGATGCATTGCTGAGCTACGCTTACATAAGTGGCATGTTTAAAGCATATTTATATTTTACCACAATTGTGTTTTTTTTTTTCAAAACTGAAATCTATTTTACGTATAATACTTTATATTATTATTGTTCAATAAACTACACTATTTTACTATCGTTAGAAACTGCAAACAGAGCTTCTTCTTCCGCATTGCAAAGATCTTTCTATTATATCCTGGGGGTTTTCCTTCCAGCAAACTTCCAAGGCTATAACTTGTCTAGGCATCAATGCGGGTGTCATATTCAGGTTATTAAATTATATATTCGTGACATGGTGAGGATTTTTCATTAAGGTTGACACGAATTACTTTTCAAACCCATGTGTCCCTGTCTTATAATTGGAGCCCGGGTTTTTAGATATTTGCATATTTTAATGCTGTGTTTATGTACAAAGAAAAAGCAAACATTTACGAGAAACGCAAATGAAATAATTTCAATAACTTTTATTTTACATATTTAAAAATATTCATATATTATATATTTCATACCATACTACATCATTTTGTAGGTTTTAATATTATTACAAATTTGTTAATAAATTTTTGTATAATACATTTTTCATCTGTACTACATTGTTGTCTTAACATTTTTGTGTTACTTGTTACGTTCAAAGAAAAATAACAGTAGTTCGTTGTTACCAACAATGATTAATTTAAAAAGCGTTTCTTGTTCATAAAAGACCACTGAATTTTGAAACTGTTTGTTGTTCTGTAGGTTCGGTGGACGATGGCCGAGGAGGACTGATTCTGTTGTTTTGTGCCTTACCTTACCTGGGGGAAGGGTTGGAGAGGGATGGTCGCAAATGAAAAAGAGATGATTCGTAGAATTCTTAACATATATTTGTGTGGTTGGTGCTTTCTGTGATGCTCCTCGACACATGTCTGCCTTGGTATTGTTAGCGCGCGGATTGGATCTGAGACATAAGCAAAGATGATTGTTTGTACGAAAGGCGAATGTTGAAGTTACGGCGAGTTGATTCATCATGTCTCAACTAAGCGAAGATGCTGCTAAATGTTTGTCCAATGATGAGTCATTGCGAGCTTGTCTTGCCGCGTAGCTGCCCACGAAACTTGAACTTTTAAATTGAACGCTGACTGCCGAATGCAAATGCCCAGTTCAATCTGATAGCCCCAAACTCAAGGCCTGAATGCTGAACAGAGGAGGATTTCTCCCTGTTATATTAGATTTTCACGTATGGAATTCGCTTTCAAAACTCACGCAGTAATTCTTACCTGAACCCAAGGCAGCTGAGTTTTTGAAATCTTCGTTTCTAATTGGTGAGTTTAAGCTCACTTTTCGGCGCTTGAACTCTAGGATTTAAACTTTCTTTATTGGTTGTCAGAAAAAAATCGTATATTTAATCGACTGCTAAGTAAATGGTCTTCTTGCGGTATTTGTAACGGAACATCTGCTCGACAGGTCCCGCGTGACATGGGAATACAAAAGGCTTTTGTCTTACGGTAGCTGTCATCAGCCACATTGTTCCTATTTTGAGCACGGGCTTGGTCGTCCCCAAGCGAGGCAGGTATGTCAAGATGCATTCCTTACAAATATCTCCTTCCTACATACAAAACTGTTTCAAAATTATATTACATAGCATGCAAGCATTATTACAATTAAAAATTTATATAAAATCTTTATTTATGTAAAATAATATCTGTTCTGGGGGAATGAGCGGGGTGCTGCAATTTGTAACAGTCAATTTTTAACCATGGTACCAGTCACATTTTCATTATCGTCCAAACTTAATACATAGATTTGTTTTAACAGACTGGTATCGGGAACGAAAAATGTGTTTTTGAAAACTATCGCGTACAATGCTACAAGCAGCACCTACCTGTTGTGCCTCCACAGCCTGTGATTAGTTACAAAGTAAACAATTTGAATTGAAACTATGATTTACTGCAGTAAGCATTTCGAAACTCTGATGTTAGATGGAGAAAATGTCTTTTGATTCTTTTGGGTCTGTGGGTGAAGTCTTCACATAGAAGGAATTTAAAGGAACGTTCTAACTTTTCTGCCCATATTTCGTACTTATTACAATTTCAGTTAATATCCCCATGGTGCTTAAAGATTTCGCGTGCCATTTTATATGACTAATAACTAATAATTTTGTATGCAATGGCTCAGATATTATCGCCAGTTCTGTACAGATTCTCAGAAAATGACGTGCAAAGAGCTCTTGGAATCCCAATAATTTATTTCTTAACTTGCGAATCCTCGCGTACTCTTACTTGTCAAGATAGTCAGTGCGGAACACATATTTTATGTCTAGAAAGAAATATGTGAACCACCCCCTACGACCACTATTTCTCCCTTACTCTCCCACGTACTCTTTTTTTCTGACTAATCACGCTGTTTCCTTTTTTGTACACCAAAGGTTTCTGTAACAAAAGCATATCCAGGCGTTCTGTATATCAGAATATCCATTCTTAAAACTTAATTCATTTTATTTTTTCATTGGTAGTGAATTTCTTTACCAAAATATAATATTTCATAAGCTAAAAAAATATAACAATATCCCTTTGTATTTTATTAAAAGTTAGCCAATTATTATTTTTATGACAGCAAAAATACAAATGATCTTAGTAGCTAAAATATTAAGTATTGAAAATACCAATATATTTATTGTATTAGACTTGGTGCTATATAATATGTTAACTATAGTGCTTCCAGAATATGTCCTTACCACTCGCAGGGGATTTTGAGCCTCTGCAGCTGAACACGACACAGCCGGCCGCGCCTTATGCGTCTTGCACTTATCGTACACCAAACTCAATTTTCCTATCATAAAGAGGGATTTCTTGTACACAATTAGGATTTTCAGAACACTAATTGGGTGTTTTGCGAGTGTTCACCGACCGTTATGATGAACCGCTTCTCGTCTGAAAATAACACAATCTGTAAGTATTTAACCTTTCAGTCACTGATGAGAAAGTACTGACAATAATGCACACTGGATCATCTGTCTTAGACAATGGACCAGTGTACACTGATATCTTGAGTTTTAACAATTTTCTTCGCTTACTAAAACTATAGAGAGAGCAATAGCAAAATAGTAATTTCAATCGAATATCTTGAACTTTTTGTGTTGTTCCTTGTTTGCTTTGATTTATGATTATGACACTCCTATACAGAGGCAAATCAGTATCCAATATGTTGCTGATTACTCTTGGAAAACATTATGGAGCCATTTATAGTGCCCCATTATCTGTGCTTTCTTCCCTTTGAAGTAGTCTCCAAGTGCATCGATGGTTTGCAACTCTGGGAAGATTTTTGTAATAACATCGTTAATAGTTAGCCCATATCTCAAGAAAATCATACGTAAACCAAAGCAGGCATAAATGTTTCTAGTAATAATACAATTGTATTTGTGTTGCAAAGTAAGCTTAAACTATACCAAATTTCTCACATTTTTAATACTTCTTCCTGGATGACTTACGCCCATCGAAAGTATGTGACATCGGTTTTTTGCGAAGTTATAAATGGAAGATTGGATGCAGGCGGTCGTCCTATTTCTAATACGAGGGATAAGGCTGCAAAATTCCGTGGATTACCTTGGAGATGACATATACAGGGCGTGCCAAAAATATATACACACGGCAAGCAAAGTAAAAACAGTTTTAACATAACAACTGAATTCACACAAACAGAAAATGATGTGTACTAATATCTTAGACTTCTACGGTTACAAAAGTTGCTCAAAATAAACTTCTGAGTACTTTGAACTACTGATTGAGCAACGTTTGCGAAAGTGTCCTCAGCGATTGCAGCACATGCCGTTTCAATTTCTTTCCGAGGTGCTGCCAGTATAGCTGGTTTTCTACGGTATACAACATCCTTAAGAGTTCCCGTAGGTAGAAGTCCAACGGAGTTAGATGAGGAGAACGTGGTAGAAACTCAATCGGACCTCTTCGTCCTATCCAGTGCCTTGGATAGTGCCTAGGACCCAGTGCGCAGGGCTTGTTGCTGTGCGAGATCTGCCCTTGTGAACCACGAGTCTCAAATTTGTCTCGAATGTATGCAATTGTTACTCTCGTTGTCAGTTCTGTTCTGTACACGTATCTCATTGCCTTTGAATTTCAACAACATTCTCGGTTATCCAACACCACTTCAAAATTGTTTTCCGCTGTTCAAGCAATGATCTTGGTTCCATTTTGTTGTAGCAACGCTAGCGTAACGTAATATGAGTCACATCTGGTTACAGAACATCATACCATAATCTTGGCTTCATGTGTTCATTGTTTATTTAACTGTTACGTAGCAACGCTATCATAATGTATGTGAGTAACATCTGTTTGCAGAACATCATACTACACATTATGGTTGTTTTTCGTTTCAACTTTGAAATATATTAAATAGATATCTACTGTGAAGGTGAGTATACATTTTTGGGCACCCTCGGTATATTGTTGCGATCCCGAAGGAGATCTTTGCTTAATTCCACATTTTTCCTGCATCTAACTAAGCAAATGGTTGGACGTACTCCAGTCCTAATCCGTAAAAATCTGTTACATAATGAATTCTATGCACAGGGAATTTAAGACAAATCAAACGATACAACGAACTGAACTAATAGTTGAGTTAAGCTAATGTTACTGTAGTTTTTAATAATATTACCTCATGATACTACAATGGGAATGTGTTCCCTGGAGGACGTTGTTATGATGGGCAAGAGAGAGAGTTCCGAATCTTGACCCTGTCATGCCTCATGATAGACTGACACTTCTTGCTTTCCAAAATCTCCCAATATTGCAGTTATACCTACGCATTCGCAGACTTGGGGTTTCCTATGTTTCACACACGTCTGACGAGCGATAAATTGTATCGCGATTGTTGACTTCAAGAATATTTTACTATTACAATAATAATAATAATAATAATAATAATAATTGGTCTCATTATCAGTATTTTAATCATTAAACTTTATTATCAAAGCATAATTTCTATTATTAAGCCCCCCATATGCCACATTATGGTATTTTTTGAGAAATTATTATGGGATAAGAAAAAGTTATATACAACTATGTACAGATTTTTCAGATTTATTTTGTCACTATCACGATAATTTTACGTTTGAATTTTTTCCCTCTCTAAAAAGCCAAGGCAGTTTAATATGCCATTAATTTGTAGTGCGTACCTTAAAAATAATACTGCAAAATCCTGATTTGTTTGCCTCTTCCTTTAAGCTGTATATTTTATGATTATTCCAAGTAAATTAATTTCAACCATTAAAATATTTGTGTTAATAATTGAAACAGCACGTAAGGCTACCCCCCACGGAAATATGCATATAATATAATGTGCAAACCTAAAAATAATATTTTAGTAATATATATGTAGTTGTATCATATAACTTGAACATGTGACTTGTATGTCGACAAAGAGAAAGTCGCTGTTGTTTTCCGTTACGGTAACTTGGAAAGCCAAAGAGGCCTTACAAATCTATAGAAAAGGGTAAGAGTAAGCCCGGGGGTCGAGTGTGATGCTGCTTTTAAAAAGACTTCTGTTGGAGGGCTATAAACGCAAGGGCTTTTAAATTCGTTAGGGCTTTGAACCCGACAGGCTTTGTTCAGTTAACCTTTAAGCAAGCCAATGTCAATGTCAACTGTCGAATGGTACATGTTGGCAGGTGAATTTAAACCAGCCAGTGGTAAATGTACATTTTAAACTTTTAAATCAAGGCGTGAGACATTTAAGTCGACATGCTGCGAGAAGCAGTTCTCAGATAACAACTACTGCAGTTTACGCAAAAGGCGGTGGTTCGGTCCTGGTGGTGTAGTGGTTACCATACTTGCCTCCTACACCCAAGAACGCGGGTTCGAACCCGGCCAGGACCGATGGATTTTTTCGGGCGTAAAAGGCTTAAGTATGGCTTCCTTCGGAAGGGAAGTAAAGCTGTGGGTCCCTGTCGTACATTTACGGCACGAAAAAGAACCTCAAGCCTGAAAGAGAGGCCTCTGAGCAAAATTTGTCGGCCGCTTCACGCCCTGAGTTGAATGGGACGCTGATGACCTGAGATGTTAAAGGGCGTCCATAAATCAATCAATCAAAAAAAAATGGCGGTGGGCACTCCAGTTTAAGTAACGCATATTGATTTATACATGTAGCGAGATGCTTTTTAAATTTCACATTCTGCGGGGCCACTTATATGCGTCTGTAAGACTAAGCTGTAAGATCTATACGCTGCGACGCTTGCATTTCTAAGCTCTATATAGGTCGAGATATATTCATAACAAATTCTTTATCAGACGCGGTTTGCGGTTTTCATGTCCGTGGAAGTCACGGCAGCTATATTTATATTCAATGTAGATAAATCCTATCGTATGCAAAACCAGAGGACAGACAGATCTTGAGCTTAATAAATTACCATATGCATATTATGTCTCATCGTGTGGTTATTTATACTACTGTATAAATAACCACCAATAACCAGCTGTTAGTGTGTATAAGGCCCAAAGGAATAAATAACTCTAAAGGATATAAATTTGGCCAAATGGGTTTAATTAAAAAAAAGTTTCATTTAGTAAGAAATATAACCTATTATCGCATTTAATGTATAAATTACTTTTAATGTTGTGTTTTGCTTTTGGATGGATCGAAGCCCGGTCCCCTGGATATTCCAGTAGGTAGCTGCTGATGAACCGGGGACTGGGGGGCTGAGGCAATCAATTTGGAATAAATTTTCAATGTATTCAGTGCCTTCTGGAATTGCCGAAGTCACTGTTCCTAATTGTTATATTTAAAGGTAATGTTTTTTTTTTCTTTTATTTGTGTCTATTTTTGTGTCTATGACCAGAAGAAATGTGCTGATGAACTGAGGACTGGGGCAGTTTGTAAAATTTACTTTAATTAAAAAAAATGAGTTTTGTATTTAAATGATATAATTAAATATTCATTCATTCATACATACATAAACCCGACTTCGGAATATTCTAGAAATCAAACTTAATTCCTATTCTCTGAGTAGCTATCTCATTTTATTGTCTCTGCACTTTCGTTCGTTGGCAGTTATTTCAGAGTGATTTCTCTCCTTTTGTTTGGAGGTCACAGTTCCAAAGGGAAACGCTCCTGCTTTCTATTCTATTTTATTTCCTCAAGGACTTTTTAACGTGGTCATATGATTACAAAAGACATCCTTGGTAATGTCTCCAGAAAGTCCCGAACTAATTTTATGCTAGATATACATTCAGCATTTCAAGACACACGTTAATAAGCGATTACATTGTTATATCTTATAATTATGGAGTACTATTTCTATAGGAATCGAATCTGGGTCTCCCGCTAAAACGTGTATGTTGTATTGCCCGTAACGCAAAAGCACTTACTGTTAATGATCCGGTTACAGTAAAGTGAGATGTGACATATTACCGAGAACCCAGCACGCAATCGGCCTTCAAGGGCATGCGCGATACATGGGCTAGAGAACAGAGCTACCACTTGTGTCCTTCCTAAGCTATATCTGTATCGATTTTTACTGAATTATATCCATCATTAATTTGAACTTTACAAGTATAAGGGAAAACGGGGCTGAGAGCGAATGACATAGAAAAAATAAGTCCAATATTTTTTGATAATTACACGTTTGCGATCTTTTCATATTCAAGGCAGTTTAACTACAATATGTATTTGATAAAGCATAAAGGTGTTATCGTTCATTAGGCTTTATTGTAATTTGTTATGGATGATAAAAAAGTAACAACAAGCAAATAATACATTGGATACACAATTATTTATCTTAAAAGGTACAACTAGAATAAAATAAATATTAATGACTATGACGTCATCTTAGAATCGACTAATGAAACAAAACAACATTTTAAATTTCGACCAACCACTGCCGGATTATGGAGTGAAATAATCGGGGGGAAAATATCAAATCCGTTTTATCACGCGACGTGTATTTGTCTTGTGGTCATTGCAGCCTACTCTATACCTCCACTATATAATGCCGGAACACACATCACTGACCAATTTTGCTAGAGGCGCTGGGAAAATATTGATAGCAGCAAAAGCACGAACAACCGACAATCATAACTCAAAATGGACGGCTCATCAAAGCGTTTTGGTGATGCGTCAAATGTGCCAATTGATCTTATTATTAGACATTCTAAACCACAGAATACAAAGAAAAATAGAGACACCACAGTACAGTCGCTATTATCTTTTTCTCTATCTCAATTGGTATTAGAAAATCGAATGTTAGTGATTGTAATAGTCGACTTTTGTCCATTTCAGTCTCTCGGTTTCTAAATGTAATTGTTTAACACACGTTTTTACTACAGGCGATGGACATTGATGATACATGAGATGAAATTATATATTGGGAAAGGATTTTTTTTTATTTTTAGGGAAGGAATCGTTACAGGGCTGAATTTAGGGTACCTCCCCGGCATTTGCCATTTATGAGGACTGAGGAAAACCTGGAAAAAACCTCAGTCAGGAAGGACGTCCTGGCGGTATTCGAACTCAGACCTCTCGCTCACGAGTCCGCGACTTAATGACCTCGACCACCCGTGGCGGTCGGTTTCTAAATAGAATATATACTCGTAAGTATAATAAGTAAGTGTTGATATTCTGTGAGCGTTTTTCAAACACACACACACACACACACACACACACACACACACACATATATATATATATACTTAAGTTAAAGCCTAGAAACTGAAAGAATTTGGCGGTATTACTGTTGTGATCTATAATCCACGTTGAACCTTGAACTCTATGCTCCCTACAAAACAATTTCACAGCATCTCCAAAAGGTTTAATAAACCTATTGCTATTCATAAAGTATCCTTAACCCGTATTTTGATCTTCTCTATTAGCATTACTGACAATCGGCATTCTTCTGTCGCAAGATTGCTTGAAAATATCAAGTACAAGTATAAATTATTACACATTTGTAAGCCAAGTTTAGAGGAATCATATTTAAATGATATATATGATATTATATATATATAGATATATATGATATTATATATATATATATATATATATATATATGAAAAATAAAAATAAAGAAACACTATCAACAATGTAACAAATTAACACCAATAATAAAAGTAGATAAAGATAAAACACAGAGAAAGAGTCACACTTGAAATTGCTATATTTCGAACTACTGCGAGTTCTTCAATGGCAAGAAGCTGCTTGTAGCTGCTGTAGCTTCTTGCCATTGAAGAACTCGCAGTAGTTCGAAATATAGCAATTTCAAGTGTGACTCTTTCTCTGTGTTTTATCTTTATCTACTTTTATTATTGGTGTTAATTTATATACATATATATATATATATATAAATGATAAATGATATTATAATCACTCGAGGATCTGAGTTTTCCAGATTATCTGTAATCTCAGAACCTCCCGTGATATTTTACTTGTAATGGAACAAAATGCGAAAGTTAAAACAAACACAGCCAGGAGTAGCTCAAAGGTACTCAGACCTTCACAGCCAGGAGTAGCTCAAAGGTACTCAGACCTTCACATAGTTATGTGTACAAGAATGATAATTATTTGTTGCATTTCTACTTCAGATTTTTATGACTTATGATGTTCCATTTTCTACGCGTCAGCTTTCAATAGCTGGAATACTTTCTCAAAAGAAACCCAATAAGCAAGTAATTATTCTTTAAGTTCTACCGTGACACAAACGCATTCGTACTCTGGCTGATATCCTCAAATAGTGTAGTTTATGCACCCCTGTTTATAATGGCGCAGCAACCATCTAATGGCCAAATAGAGGGCGCCCACTTGGCGCCGCGCTGCTACACCAGGGCGCGTGGAGCTGATATTATCCTTACTGCTGATATCTGATCTGTAGTTGGAAGCAAATGTTTATCAAGCATTCAGAATTAACTGATATAACCGTCAATATAGTTAGATGGGCTAAGGCAACACTCCTCCCCCTTAAAGCAACTTAGTTCGAACTTCTAAAGAAGTTATTTGCCTCAATGCCCGTGCTTGTAACTTCAGCCCACCTGATATTACACGTTTCCTGGTGTTCAGTACGGTCCATATATGTAGGCGCAGGTGCGTGGTAATATTGTTTCCTTTTGAAAGCCATGTGGGGTTGGTAGTTTTGCTGTCTGTTAAGGAACAAAATAATTACACAAGGCGCCGATATTGATATCAACCCCTGTAAATAGCAGGGCGCCTTGTGTAATTATTTTGTTCCTTAATAGACTTTATGTAATTAATATCTCTGGAAATATCTTTGGATTATACTGGAAGATGATACGCCTTACGTGATATCTGAGTCAGAACAGATAAAGGTTATAAGACGGGATGTATTATTTTCACTGGGGACAAAAACTATAACAATACATCCCGGTACCTTGTTTCCTATTCCAGAACTTTTATTTTTTATTTGAAAAATTACGTGTTTACATTCGTTACATTATTATTGTTAAGATTTATCTAAATCTAAAAATAAACTACAAATAAAAAGCAATAAAGTATAAATAAGAACATCTGCTTTAACATATACATAAAACTCAACTAATTATAAATCCCCATACATGCTGGAAGCCAGCACTGACCTACAACTGTAACCAGCTGTTAAAACAAAAGCACAATCACAATTCAACACTATTATTTACTTACTAAATTAAAACAAATAAGTTCCACCGGTTTTCAGCGAAAATGTGTCTGGTATCCTGTCAATTATAATTAACTTTAAATTTCATTCTTCTGTACCGCAAATAAGTTACGTAACTTTAATCCAATTCTTGTTAGTCATGTATAAAACAAACTTAACTATATACCGTACAATTTTCACCATAAAACCTATCTTATTCTGTAATTTAGCTTCCCTTAAGTTTAAGTATGCATTATTATTATTATTATTATTATTATTATTATTATTATTATTATTATTATTCACTGGACATTTTATAAATCTTATCAAATTTATATTGTTTACATTACTTTAACTTCGTTATTTTTACCTCAACCCTCCCCATACTTGCCTCCTAAACCCAAGATCGCGGGTTCGATCCCGGCCAGGACCGATGCATAAAAATTCTAAGTATGATTTCCTTCGGAAGGGAAGTAAAGCCGTTGGTCCCGTGTCGTACATTTACGGCACGATAAAGGGCCTCAAGTCTGAAAGAAGAGGCCTCTGAGCAAAAAAATTTGGCCGTATCACGCACGCCCTGATTTTAATGGGACGCTGATGACCTGAGATGTTAAAAAGCGTCTATAAAACCAATCCATCTGAACACTCCACTAGAGTTTTACGCGTTACATTTGGAACCTGTGTAGCTATAACAAAATACTTCCTTAGTAATTAATATATACATTATCTTGCTTCCTGGTTCCTTTCTCCCTTCACCTCACTATTTCTTCTCAATTGGCATGTATTATTTTCGCTGGAGAATATTAATTGTTTATCTTAAAAACATTTTTACTGTTCCCTTATTTTATGATGATGATTTAGAACTTATACACTTGCGTTTTCAACTGCCGTGCTATATAACAAAAGTAACTGCCTTAAAATTACAACGAATTTATTTATAGCCTGATTTATTTTGAATTATTTATCAATAACTTAGCTTTTTATATGTGTTTTAATACAGTTTTATGTTTTATATCTTTGACTACATTGGTCTTATCGCTACATTAGTGTACGTGAATACTATAGGTGTAGGCATAAGTTTTATAGTCTGTAGGGATGAATGAAATGAATTAGTAATGGCGCAAATGAGCCCGGAGTTCTTGGTACGTACCATAAAACTGATTGGCATTCAACCTTTCGGGTTAAGGGGAAAGGAATTGAACTCAGGTTCTCTTATTAGTAGTTTTATATACACTGTTTTACTGAAAGTTTGCATCTTGAAGACGACTAAGAATAAATATTTAGTTTGTTCTAGAAATAAACATAAAAATAATTTTTGACAAAGGAATATATTGACGTTTACAAATAAAAAGCATTTCGATTAATTGCGCCATCTTTTTATGACTATATCTAGGATATTTTATTCTCTCCAGATGATATCAACTATGACATGACACATGCTAGTTGCTTTAACTGAATTACGTCATCAGTATATGCCAATCTATATTTGTAACATGCACTCATTGGAATAGCACTACTGTCACCTAAGGCATATACTGTTCTCTTTCAATATCCTAATTATCCTTTATTCAATTCTTTTATCATGCAATCAACGAAATAAAAAGCAAATGTTTTAATTAATAAAAAAATTCTTTTTCAAATAGCATTTAAAGGACGTATTACTTTCGATTTTTATTTTCCCTCGTCGGAAATTTTATCCATATGTTATAAAATATTATAATAAACAAATTTGGTAAAAATAGATCTGATATCCAGTCATCAGAATTCAGCTCCTCAATATTGGAAAACGTTAAAGGGAAATCGAATTTTTTTTTTTTTTAAGTAGTTTTGAAGTCAGCCCCATGGCTCAGTGGCTTAGAAGCAAAAATGAAGGCCATTTGGTAAAGTTCCTGGGTGGGATTTTATCTGGAAATTTCCATCACATCAAAAGGCGAATGACAGAAACTAAAGCCTCCAACGTATTTCGCACTTATTAATTCAATTCATAAAGTCGAAGTTGCCATTTGGCATAATGTAACTATGTTTCTATATATTCAATGTGTTTACATTATTATTTTAGTATGCCATGCCATTAGTGTCAATCGTATTATAAGTCGGTCCTGATGGTGTAGTGGTAATCATACCTGCCTTTGAAACCCAAGATCGCAGGTTCAAACCCGGCTAAGACCGATACATTTTTTCTGGCGTAAAAATCGGAATCCTTCGGAAAGGAAGTAAAGTCATGGGTCCTGTGTCGTACATTTACGGCACGATAAAGAACCTCAAGCCTTAAAGAAGACGCATCTGAGCAAAATTTGTCGACCGTCTCACGCCCTGAATTGAATGAGACGCTGATGACCTCAGATGTTAAAGAGCGTCCTTAAAAAAGTCGTATTATGAACATCTATTATCTAATAAATAATATGTATTATTAATCGGTATATGACAAACTTTCGGTCTTTTAGGATCAAATTATATAATATTTATTTTAAGTTAAACCTTTCCTGGTTTTGTTATGTTATTTTGTTTGATTTTGCTTTTTTTCATATTTCAGTAATATTAAAGTTTATAACACTTTTCAAATGGCCACTTTGTGTCGTTTCGATCAGCAGCAATCCTGCTTTAGAGTTGAGTTTCGCAAAGCAGCTGCGCTATCAGCAAGAGTGTTGGTTCTTTTGCTTTTGCAGCCATTAAGAGTAAAATGTGCGATAATAAACATAAGAGTTTCATGCCATGAATGTTTTTAAATCAGATAATGCAGAACGGTGACGGCGCATACAATTGGCCATGCACGCGCTCTACTGCACTCTCGTTCCGTCTTTCTGAGTGAGTCAGTCGCTTGGTCTGGCAGGCGCGGGATGTCGAACTCTCTTGTCTCCTGCGCAGTGGCACGAGGCAACGGCTCCTAGCGTAGAATTTCGTGGGGAATTCTACATGTAGCACCGACCCCATGCCGTTGAACGCAGGGCTTGGTTAGGCGTGCCAACGTTCTTTATAAAGACTTCTGTTATCGAACACTGTTTGTGGGCTGTGTTAAAAGAAAACTTTGCTTTCTGTGCGTGTGATAAACAAGGCCGGTGTTTGCATGTCATAACATTGGTTTGTGGATGTTATAAATCTATTTGATAAAATTTACAGCTGAAATAAAAGCTATAGTCATTTACAAAAGAACTTTCTTTGTTTTAAAGCCCTAAACGATAAACAGCTTTTGCCTCCATGAATATAACCTAAAATTGTTTTCGTACCGATCGTAACGAGAAACGAAATATATGTAAAACTCTATTTATAAATACTTTCGGAGAACTCTAGTTGGGAAGAAAATTGTGTGTTTGTGTAGTGAAAGTAAAATGGGGTGCAATACTAGTAAAGAAGCCGTGCAACCTGTTGAGGAAACCAATGCGGCAGTAACAGATGAGCAGCAACAGCCGTTCCAGCAACACGAGGGCGAACAGAAGAGCGAAGAATACAAAGTTGGCAACAATGCGGCGCTGGCTAACACGGAACCGGAAATCGGTAAGCGAAAATTCTGTTTAGTTGGAGGAGAATGAATAAGCATTTGCTTATATTTTCAAGCTGCATTTGGGAAGGAAAAAATTACAATCTTAATTGAATAACTATATCAAAATTATATAAATAGAATACAGGAACAATAAGAATAGAAAACTATTGAAAATATCTCGAAGTAATAACTTTAGGCCATCGTTTATAGGAAATAGCATGGACGAGTGATCCCAGTAGCATTCTATTTATTACATATTAATTTTTGTAGGTTATGTTAAATACATTTATTTAATGGTTTAAGTTTTCTGTTCATACTGAAGTGTTTCTACGAAAAAATGCTTATAAGCGGAATGCTAATAGTGGAAGTGAAATTTGTTAATAACACTCGTATGAGTTATTAGTTATTTTTTCTTAAATAATTAAAATCACGAAAATTAGATAATTAATTAAGAGCTACGTTTTAAAGACAAATATAAGCAACTGGTATATGAATATGGTCCTCGGATTATAAATAATGGCAATAATAAATATAATCTTGAACATGTAGTGTATATATAAAAACCGATGCTCAAATAACGTGTTAAATACAGAATAGAAACCATTTACATTAATTTTTTTAGTATATTTACACCGAGATTCAAATTTTAAATGGTAATAAAGCTTTTAAAAGGTTTAGGTTAGTGTGAAATTTGTTAAACGTTATCATGAAGATAATAACAATAATAATACAATAATAACAATCATAATAAAATAATATATATTATTATTATTATAATTTTAATCATAATCCCCATTGTTTCATACTCACCATAATTCTCGTATGTGAAATATATTTTACATATGGTACCAGTAGAAGAAAATCACATTTTGGGTTATCTCTAACAATAAGGCGGAGATTTTCCTCCTAGCAATACAACAATAGTAAAACCATAGACGAGTTAAAGTTTTAAAATGGAAAACCTCGGTAGCCTTACTGCATTTTTGTTTATAAATTCCGCATTTCCATGGATGAAGCTATTTCTGCCATTGCTAGGAAGGGACTTACAAGGGAAGTATGCAAAGATTGATTAAATTAATGAATAATTTAATCTCTCTCTCTCAGAGTTGGAATATGTCTGCAGTGAACGTATGGAAATAGAGCCACTATGTGCTCTGGGTTTCATAAACGAGACATCTGTTGTTCCTTTCGGATATGTGCTGAACATTAATTTTGCTTTATGTAGGTACGTGAGATCGTTTTGCTTTTATGAAATGTTGTTTGAATTCAGCGTCGTTCACTATGTTCAGAAGTTACATTACCATGATGTGCATGTACAGCACATAGTTTTTGTAAGTGTATTGCCTTTTTGCATTGTTCCGTTCATATTTGATTTTTTTAATAAAAACTAAGAATCTCCTATTTTTATAAAGTCCCTAGATAAGCAAGTGACTTTACCAAATTGCATACCAACCAGAAGTTACGTCATGTTTCATCATGCTACTTTATCGATATCTAGCATATGAAGTGGCACTTTTCTCTCTAATTAAATATGATTGGATTTTTCAGTGAAAGCTTCCTATATTTCTCTCGTTAGTAACCATAGATGCGGGCAGACAAAGAAAAAGAAATAGTGTTCCATCAAATTTCAATCTCTTGATTGATGTGTACAGAGCTGATAGAGTTCACAGACTCTTACTTGAAATGTTTGCTTGGCAAATTAAATTCTCTATCATCTGAACATACTTACTAACAATAAGATGGCAGTGCGCAATGGTCTTTTGCAAAGAGAAATGCAATAGAACAACACTGAATAATCGCCCATGTGAAACAGTTTGTTACGATGAAGCCGGTCTTGGTAGTGTAGTGGTAATCATGCTTGCCTCCTAAACCCAAGACGGGGGATTCAAACCCGGCCAGGATCGATTGATTTTTTTCAGGCGTAAAAATCCTAAGTACGGGTTCCTTCGGAAGGGAAGTAAAGCCGTGGATCCCGTGTCATACATTTACGGCACGAAAAAGAACCTCTGGCCTGAAGGAAGAGGCCTCTGAGCAAAATTTGTCGGCCGTTTCACTCCCTGAATTGAATGGAACGCTGATGACCCGAGATATTAAAGAGCGTCCATAAATCAATCAATCAAAAAAAAAAAAATTATGATGTTTATTTTTGTGACAGTGTGTGGGAAAAGTGTACTCAGCTCTGCTTTTTTTTTTCCATCCCTTCAGGGTGGATGCCTTTGGAACCAACTAAACCTGTACATTTGACAAAACTCTAGAATTTAGCTTTCGTTTCTCGGATATGCTTAACACAAGTTAGAGAAAGGATTAATAGGAATAATTAAACGTTACATTCAGAATTCAATGAAACCAATTTAAGCACTCTACTCTGAAAAGGAGAGTAACCAGGAATATTCTGCAAGGATGAGTTTTACAGTGTTAGGAAACAAGACAATTGGATTATTAACCATGGCGGAATCTACAGGTTAAGGCTGCGGACAAACGAACTCAATGTAATAAACTTTGTTGGGTATCGATTTCATGCAGACGTTGTTAGCCAGATGCCCAAAATGGACTTTGCAGAGGCTGCGTCCCTTCCTTGCGTGACTTTTCTTTTTAGCGTCAGAGGGAAAGTAAAATCAAAGAAAATAAACAGCAAGCTATTTAGTGCACCAGATCTGTCATTTTTTAAGACGCCTTATGAGTTAGTTGTCTATATATCTTTGAAATTGTTTCTGCAAACACAAGAAACACTGTAATCATCACTAAGAGTGAGAATAGTTAAAAATTAAAAAAAAATAGACAAATAGGCTTATAAGTTTAAATAGAACTTATTAAGTAAAAGAGACATAACTTTTATGTTATTTAAACTAAACTATAAAATAACAATTTTACACTATTTCAACCCAATCTCAAAGGCTATTTTTTTAAAATTGTGTTTAACGCCGTTTATACCACTGAGGCACCACAGGTGGTGGACACTGATGATACATGAGATGAAATGATGTATTGGGAAAGGATTTTTTTGTAAGGAAGGAAACGTTCCAAGCCTAAGTTTAGGGTAACCTCCCCGGTATGAGGACTAGGGAAAACCTGGATAACACCTCAGTCAGGGAGGACGGTCCTGGCGGGATTCGAACCCCAGACCTTCCGTGCATTACTAATGACTCAACAGTGTTACCCTTTTTTTCTTTAAATTATGTTTACACATAACTGTGTTTTTTGTTAAATTTTATCTGAAATGAGGACATTTATCCACTAAAAGCATTATGTTTGTTAGAAATTCGAATTTGATAGAAAAAATTCGAGGTAACTGCCGGGACTCGAATCAACTAATTTTTGCTTACCGTGATGACACTCTTACCCTCTAACTATCGTGTTCTGTGCAACCACAACCGAAAATCCTAACAGAAGTCATAGGAAAATGTTCGGGACGGCTTGTGTAAAAAGCCCCTATATACGTGGGCGAAACGATAATTATTAACTAGTCTTCGTACAGAGCAAGATATTTCTTTTTTTGACAGTTTGAAACCTCGATATCTTGCAGCAATGAAAATATTTCAGTTGTCTTTTAACGAATTTTTGTCAGTTATTGGTGAAGGGAAACGGATTTCGCGCATGTTTAAAATTTATGTTTAAAGACTTGAACGGAGCCAAAATTTTTGAAGAGATTAAAAGTATACGGGGGAGAAAGTGCTTGAACATATGCAGCTGAACAAATTGTATGGCTGAGTTCAAACGCGGCCAGACGAGCAAACAAGATGAAAACTGCTCTAAATGCTCAAGTGTCACTATGAAAGAAATGATCACGAATATGCTGGTATCTCAGTGGTAAAAACAGGCGTTAAACACTTAAAAAAATTTGGCAGACAAAAGTCTAATTACTGTCTAAATAAACACTCTGGTAAACGTCTCAAAGGAACAGGATGACTAATATTTTAATTGGACAACTAAATATGACAAATCTTTCAGCATGTTAGGTGCAAACCAGATTATATATGGTTTCGTATACAAGCTCCCCAAGAGTATGTGGACCATTCATTGATGAAATCTTGGTTCATTTCTACACCCCGGTGGCCAAATTGCATTCGTAACAATAGACGGAACCCGGTTGCCCAGCTCTAAAGAACGCGATGACAGTCTTCTGGAATGCAAAAGGGATTATAATAGTCCATTGTCTTTAAAAGGGAAAGTTATAAATAGTGAATAATACGCTTACCTTCTAGAACAGTAACACTAGAATATTCAACAAAAGTAGCCAGATTTAGCCCGAAAGAAGTCGGTTCCGCTGGTCTAGTGATAACCATACTTCGCTTGTAAACCCAAGATCGTGTGTTCAATCCCGGCCAAGAGTCTAGGAATTTTTTTCGGTCGTAAAATTTTAAAGTACGGTTTCCTTCGCAAGGAAAGTAAAGCCGAAGGTTCCATGTTGTAGATTCGGCACGTAAAAGAAGTCTGAAGGAAGAGGCCTCTGAGCAACGTTCATGGACCCTTTCACGCCCTGAATTGAATGGGTCTGTGATGTTAAAGGTCATACATAAATAAACTAAATAATAATAACATAGCCGGAAAGAATATGATGTTCCATAAGAAATGCAAACGCACACTAAAGCTACTGCAAAGCTAAGATCAATGATTTAAAGTGCGACTTGTTCCAGTACTAAACTTATTCACTGGATTTGGCTCCCCCGGACTTCCATTTATTTCCTAAGATCAAAACATATATTAACTGAGGAGTTAGTCAAATCTACCATGGGTGCTTATTTTTGCAGATCTCCAGGAAAGAGCACTTGTGATGGAATAAAGGCATTTGAAGTGGTGGTGGTGGGAGGTGGTGGTGGCGGTGGATTTATTGTTATAAAATTCTATACACACTGCAAATATTTGTATGCATGGGTAGTTACCATACATGATTGAGATTGACATGCAATTAGGAGAGGAACAACAGCAACAACAACAACTAATAATAATAATAATAATAATAATAATAATAATAATAATAATACAAAGGAAACCATCCAAATAAAAAACTAACTTTAATATAAGAACATTGTTTACAGGTATATAAATGGACACATATTACATTATTTATAATTACGCTAGCTATTGTGTTTTAACCAAAAAATAAATTCATTATAGATTTGTGCACTTTGACTATGAAAATGCCCATATTCAATCAATTAGTGTGGTTTGAAAACAGATCCCAGAATGCCAGTCGTCCTCTAATTATCATTAAAAGTTTTCAGGAAACAGCATTTTTTTAAATGTTCCCGATGGGTATATTCTGTCAGAATATGTACCCATTTCTCATTCCCTCCACAAAAGTTTTCAGGAAACAGCATTTTTTTTAAATGTTCCCGATGGGGAATGTACCCATTTCTCATTCCCTCCACAAAAGGGGCAGATTCTCCCACCGGAACTTATCGTTATTTTTTGATCCTTCCAACTTCCCAGTCTAACCAGGTCATTCCTGACCTTGCCTTTCTTCCTAAAACAAGTATATGCACGTCGTTACCCCAGGTTAGTTTAATTTCATTCGATAGGTTTCAGGGAGACTTTCGTGTTGCAGTCTGCTGATTTTTTCCATGCGTTTTTATTATTTGCATTGCTTCGTTGCCATATTGAACCCAGATCAATTTCTCTGAGTACTCTTTCCACCTCTACGGCCCAAAACATTGGTGTTATATTTTGCATCTGATGTCTATAGCATTTGGCGCAAAGTGTGAACTGGTCTCCCTGCACTATTCTAAGCCAATATTTCACCGTTTTTGTTATACTATTAACCCCATCTTCAAAACAACCCACCTTCCTCAAAACCCCACAGTTTGACGTTCCTTTGGAGAGCCGCCCGAGAATCCCTTTCCAAAAATCGACATGAATTTTGCGATAGTAATGTATAGGGGGAATGGGGCTGGGATTAAATTGTTCTTTAATAATCTGTTGAAGCGACTTGAGACAGTGATTGTTTGGTTTGTAGTCGGGAATAGGCGGAAGGATTTAGATTTCTGTGGTTAGTTTTATCTGCAGTCCACCTCTTCTTCCGATGTCTCGGCTTAAACTATCGTCTTTACCTCGGCTATTGCTCAGTAAGCCTTTTTCTGGAGATTTGTTGGCACGGTGTCTCACAGAAGTGAATAAAATGGTACACTTGTATGTGACACGATTTATTTATTATACAATGTCTCTTCACACTATCGGGTAGCCTTTACGTATTGAAGAATGTTCTGATTATTCCTTAGGCCACTATTGCATGGTCTAAGCTACACGAACTATGATTGATCTACGTTCTATACGCATTTTCATTAGGCCAAATATTTGGCGTCACAATTTAACTCTGGTTGTAACGCGACGATATCTTTCCGACAGCCTAACTTCAATCTAGTGTTCTTTCTCTATCCCCACGTAACTTACTTCTAACAAACACTTTCTCCTATTTCGCCACTCATTGTGTTTGACACCTTTTCTTTCGCCTACAATTTTACTTTTTATTGTTCTTTTCTCCCTGTTTTTAGTCTGATAGAGGTCCCCGTGTTTGGCATGCTAATAAGTGACTGTGTAATGAGGTGACTCACAGCACTGGGTTCTCATGTAGGACGGGAGCGTGTCCTCTTTCAAAAGCCAGGCCCGGAGAAATGCTATTGCATGAGCTGTGATCTTCTTGTAGGCGATTGGGTTCCTTTGTCAGTGCCCAGGAAGGTTTGACCCTGAGGTGACTTTGTTCAAGCCAGGACAAGTCACCTAAGCCGGGGTGGAGCCCAAGAAGTAGCCTGCCATCGGAGACAGATGCAATGGTGGAGGATGACATCGCATTGGTGCAAGAAAATCTTCACCTAAATACTAAAAAGAAAAGAGTGGACTTTAAAGGAATTACTGACCTATCATTCTCCTGTTTCGTTGTAATAGTAGAACTGAGGAAGCCCAGTCCTTTACTCACGTGAACCGATTTTATTATTCAAAAAGTTTGGACAGTATCTCTGGCCCAGTTATATCGTGCACGCGGTTACGCAATGGGTCCGTATTGGTTAAGAAAGTCAGCGCGTCTCTAAATTCTTAAGGCCTTCTACTCCATGGTTACCCGATCCTTTTCGAGACACATCGCACTCTGAATTCCTCCCGAGGAGTAATAACCTCCTCTGTACTCGACGGAATGGCAGATGCGGAAATTTAGGATTATTTGGATGAACAAAATGTCACCTCAGTTTATCATGTACAGGAAAAGAGAGATGGCGAGGTACAGTCAACACGTACACTATTCCTCATTTTCAACAGGGTTAAGTTGACGCAGAAGATCAGGGCAGGGTGATAGTAAGGTGATAGTGATCCTCCCATATGATTCCTAGCCCAATGCATTGATTCCAGTCTCAGCGTTTCGGCCTCATCCGAGTGTCTGGTAAGAGCCATTAATGGGTTTGTGCTACATGTGCCTTAGAAAGTCGCTAGGGTGCAAGTTCTTCCGCTCTTGTATGTGTGAACTGTCATGGTTCTCATCCAGCGACATCCCGTGACTGCCCTCGATATCGTGACGAGCGTCCAATAAAGGAAGTCCGAATTAAAGAGAAACTTCTTATCTGAGGCCCGGAAATGCTATCAAGTCTGTGAACCTGCTGTACCTCAGTTCTGTACGTATAGCTACATAGCCGCCACTGCGATATCGAGACGTTACTGTAGCACGCAAATGTGTGATCTGGTTTTTTCGAAAACTCCTAGTGTGCCTGCCAGTGTAAAACCAAGCCAAACCAGTTGTTTTTGCCGCTAATCTCATAAAATTTAAGATGGCCTATACAAGGACTGACTTTTTAAAATCGTCCACTAATGATGGTAAGACTATGAAGAAAAATCAAAGTCCCTCACCTCGGAGGTCCAGTTCCCGCGATGGCTCTGGGAGCAAGCCCGCTAGCCCCTTAAGAAAGGACGGTTAATTCGTCCTGCTCTGTCCAAAAAGTGGGACACTTGATAAGTTTATCCCCTTTATTTATTTAAAATGGCCATACTTTCGTGGAATATACGTGGACTCTGCAATCGAAGACCAGATCCAGAGTTGCTCTTATGATCCAATGATTCTCCGTTTGTGTGTCTCCAAGAGACAAACTTCGAACTCAGGATTCGTTCAATATTCGCGGTTACTCTTCGGTGAGATTCGGTTTTCCTCCCGAAGATGGCACTTTCGCACAGGGCGGAGCTTTAGCATTAGTCAGAGAGTACGTGAATAGTTCTTTCCCGAGTCTCCAGTCTACTCTGCAGTCTGCAGCAGCTACTGTTTAATTTTCTGGCCTCAATTTCACAGCCTGCAATATTTACCTACCTCCATCTGTTCCTGTCGCAGCGGTTGATCTGAATGATCTTTTATCCCAGCTGCCAACCCCTATCCTGCTTTTTGGGGACTTAATGTATGCCATCCCTTATGGGGTTCTGCCACGGAGTGTGCAAAAGGTAGGCTTGGTGGCAGATATTTATATATTATATATTACTTTAGAAATACTTTAGAAATACAATTATTACTTTAGAAATATTACTTTTCTCAATACTGGTCAGTCCACTTTTCTTTCTGTCAGTACTCACACTTTTTCACATTTGGACCTATATTTCTGTTTTACTTCACTTCCTGTACACTTTAACTGGAACATTCTCTCGGATTTGTACTCCAGTGAACATTTTCCGTGTCACATTCAAACCCTGTCGTACCACGTACATTCTCAGCGCGCGACAAAGTGAATTGGAAATTCTTCCGTTCTATGATTATATTTTCAGGGTGTGTATTTCTATCAATCGATACCATGATGGAGCATCTCAAAACGGTCCTCATTACTGCCGCAAATCAGGCTATTCCTCGGTCACATTCCCACCCCACACGCTTTCCAGTTCCTTGATGGATCGTTGAATGCAGGGAAGCATTACGTGCACGTCGAGGTGCTTTGTGAGACTTTTACCACTACCGTGCGTTGGAGTACATGATTCGTTACAAATAACTGCGCACAAATGCCGTCGAGTTATTAAGGATAGCCGAAAGGTATCTTGGATTGCTTTTGCCTCATCTTTTAACCGTTCAACACCTTCATCTATTGTTTGGGATAAACTACGCCGCGTTCCAGGCAACTCTGGTTTTACGCCCATACCCAGTCTCAAGGTACAACATCGTGTACTTGCTACTCCTACAGATATAGCCAATACCTTTAGTCACACCTTTTCTGATGTTTCCAGCTCCGCCAGTTATCCTCCTGCCTTTCGCATGATTAAAGAGACCCCCTCAGGGTCCCAATTTTTTGGGTACGGGGCGTAACGACCCCGAGGCACCCGGGCTGTTCCCACAGGTCTGCGCTCAGCGCGTTTGACTCAATTTAATTTCTTCTCTTTTATTATTTTATTTGTCCTACTTCCCTGTTCTTCGTCTGATGGGTGCCCCCATGTTTGACACGGTAAAATGTGACTGGATAACGGCGTAACTCCCAGCACAGGGTTATCATGTAGGACAGCAGCGTATCCCCTGGTAAAGGCCAGGCCCGGGTAAGGGCCATTGCATGAGCTGTTTACTACCTAAAGGCGATTGGGTTCCTTTGTCAACCCACAGGAAGGTGTGACCCTGAGGTTACTTTGTTCAGGCCAGAGCCAGTAACCTGAGCCGGAGTGGCGCCCAGGAAGCAGCTTGCCATCAGAGACAGTTGCATTGATGGAGGATAAAATCGCTATGGTTAACGAAAATAATTACACCAGGGTGAAACGTAAACGAGTTGAATTGAAAGAAGTAATCGAGAAGTCCTATCCTCGTTACTTAGTTATAAGTACAACAGAAGAAGGTCAGTTGTTTTCTAGAGTAAACCCATTTGTGATCCAGACGGGCTTTGATACCATAGCTGGACCCGTTAAGTCGTGTACCCGTCTGAGAAATGGTTCTCTTTTGGTGGAGACATTTGGATTGTCTCAAACTAACTCAATGCTCAAGGCAACGATATTCCACGGCTATCCCTTCCGTGTTGAACAGCATCGGATCTTGAATTCGTCGCGAGGAGTTGTTACCACCAGCGTACTAGTCGGTAAGTCTGACCCGGAAATCCAGAGTTGTCAGGAAGACCAAGGGGTCACTTCTGTATACCGAGTACAGGCAAGGAGAGAGGGGAAATTACAGCCATCCCGTACTCTCTTCCTCCCTTTTAACAAGATCGAATTACCGCAGAGAATTAAAGCGGGCTACGAGGTGATTGAAGTGCGCCCGTATATACCGAGTCCGTTGCGTTGTTTTCACTGCCAACGCTTTGCCCACACACGCGTTTCTTGTAAGAGTGCAAACCCCATCTGTGCCTCCTGCGGTCAAATGAGTCTTGAAGGAGCATGTACACCCACTCCAGTATGCGTCAACTGCCGCGGTGATCATCCGGCATCGTCCCGCGACTGCCCTCGATTTAGAGAGGAGCGTTGTATCCAGGAAATCCACGTGAAGGAAAAGCTTTCCTTTACTGAGGCCCGGAAACGATTTCAATCTCGCCAACCCGTTGTGCCTAAGATCGGTACATACAGCGCCGCACCTTCTTCATCGATCAAGAAGTGTGATAGCAGTACGCAGGCCTGCGACCTTGTTTTTACACGGGTCCCTAATGCGCCCAGTCCTCCTAAGTGCTCTATTCAGAAGCCCAAGTCAATTGTTTTTAATGCTTCAGAAATTAAATTTAAGACCGTCTACACAAGGACTGACTTCTTGAAAACATCCACTCGTGTTGAAAAGAAAAAGAGCCCGTCTCCTCCTCGGAGATCCAGCTCCCATGATGCTAGGCGGTCGTCGTCACCGCCTAAAAATACATTCAACCGACTCCAGGTTTTGAAATCGGTGGATGCTTCTCAGCGGGGGAACCCTCCCTCTAAGGAGGTGATAGAGCAGCATTCGCCTGCTCCTGGAAAACCACCTAGTCCCAGGCGACTAAAGAAAGGACGTTTGATTCGCCCTGGACCGTCCAAAAAGTGAGGTGGTAAGTTTTAACCTATTTTAAACGAATTTTAACAATGACTATCCTTACGTGGAATGTGCGTGGACTCCGCAGTCGAAGACCTGACTTGGATTTACTTTTACGACCGACTGACTCTCCGCTTGTGTGTCTCCTCCAGAAGACTAAACTTCGATCACAAGATACTTTTACTATGCGCGGTTACTCTTCGGTGAGGTTTGGTGTTTCTCCCGCAGATGGCACTTCCGCCCATGGTGGAGTTTTAATTTTACTTCGAAACGACCTGTACAGCATTACATTACAGCTTCAGACTCCTTTACAAGCTGCTGCAGCTACAGTTCACTTCTCTTGCCTCAGTTTTTCCATCTGCAGTATTTACTTGCCTCCGTCTGGTACAGTCACCATGATTGATCTTGATCATCTTTTTTCACAGCTACCACCCCCTGTCCTTCTTTTGGGGGATTTCAATGCGCACAGTCCTCTATGGGGTTCCACCTCGTAGTGTGCAAGGGGCAGCCGACTTTTTGTTTCGTCACAATCTTGTACTGCTCAATACTGGTCAACCTACTTTTCTTTCTGATAGCCCTCACAACTTTTCACACTTGGACTTATCCGTTTGTTCTGCCTCACTTGCGGTACATTTTATCTGGACTGTCATCTCCGACTTATATTCTAGTGACCACTTTCCGTGTCAGATACATGTACTCTCTTCAAACGCATATTCTCAGCGCGCGCCAAGATGGCTCATTGATAAGGCGAATTGGCGTCTCTTTAGATCTTTGGCCGTATTTTCAGGCTTTGATTTTCCTTCCATCGACGCCGTGATCGAGCACCTCGAAACGGTCATCCTTCATGCCGCAGATCAGGCTATTTCCCGGTCATCTTGTCACCCCAGACGCTTGCCGGTTCCCTGGTGGACCGATGAATCCCTGGACGCGTTGCGTGCACGCCGAGGTGCTTTTCGACGTTTTCGTCGCCACCCTACTTCAGCAAATATGATTCGCTGTAAACAAGTGCGCGCCAAAGGCCGTCTAGTTATTAAGGATAGCAAAAACCTTCTTGGATTGTTTTTACCTCATCTTTAAACCGCATAACGCCTTCATCTGTAGTTTGGGAACGGCTACGTCGCGTTGCGGGCAAACCAAGGTTTACGCCTGTACCCGGTCTTAGGTTATCAAATCGAGTGCTGACTACTCCGATTGACGTTGCCAATATTGTAAGACGCACTTTCGCTGATGTTTCCAGCTCCGCCAATTACCCTCCTGCTTTTCGCACTTTAAAGGAGCAGGTAGAGACGAAGGGTTACTGTTTTGCCTCCGACCAGCAGAAGTACTATAATGTCCCCTTTACCTCTAGGGAATTGGAGCATGCCCTTCAGACCTCTCGACACTGTGCACCAGGTCCAGATGGCATTCATGTTGCTATGTTGCAGCGTTTGCCAGCGAAAGGCCAGGCTTTTTTATTACAGACTTTTAATTTTATTTGGTGTAATGGCTAATTTCCTAGCCTTTGGCGAGTGGCCACCGTCATTCCTATACCCAAGCCTGGAAAGAACCCACATCTTCCTTCCAGTTACCGTCCGATTTCCCTCGCCAGCTGCGTCCGCAAAGTGATGGAACGCATGATTAACGGGCGGCTTATGTGGTGGTTAGAATCGCGGCATTTATTAACGAACGCTCAGTGGGGTTTTCGGCGTCATCGTTCCTCAATCGACCATCTTGTGTCTCTAGCCACCCATATAATGGACGGTTTTGCACGCTAGTGCCAAACGATCGCCGTATTTTTCGATCTGGAAAAAGCGTATGATACTTGCTGGAGAAACGGTATCCTCCGAACGCTTCCTGATTGGCATATACGTGGCCGTATGTCTGTTTTTATTCGCGAGTTTATGAAAGTCCGGGTTTTTAATGTTCGCGCCGGATCAGTTTTATCATCCGTTTTCAGTCAAGAGAACGGTGTACCTCAGGGCTCGGTACTTAGTTGCACACTGTTTGCCATTGCAATTAACTCAATCACTGAATGTGTACCGCCAGGAATACAATCGTCGCTGTTCGTTGACGATTTTGCCATCTTTCTTTCCTCTCGGAGAACTTGCAACGCCGCCTCCAATGCTATCTCGACCGCCTTTACGGTTGGAGTGTAAATCACGGGTTCCGTTTCTCCGCAGAGAAGACCGTCTGCATGAACTTCTGGCGCTATAAGGAGTATCCATCTCCGTCTCTCCATCTTGGCCCAGATGCTCTTGCTTTCGCAGACAAAGTTCGATTACTTGGCTTAATATTTGATAGGAAATTATGCTGGTCATCGCATATAGCGCAACTCAGAGGCAAGTGTGAACGTTCTCTTTGTATTTTACGTGATTTAAGTTGCACATCCTGGGGAGCTGACCGTACGGTTCTTTTACGTTTTTACCGCTCTCTCATCCGGTCCAAACTGGATTATGACTGTGTTGTTTATGGCTCTGCGCGACCTTCTGTTCTACGTCGCCATAACCCGATTCATCACCGGGGTAACCGTGTTGCCATTGGAGAATTCGCAACCAGTCCTGTGTTAAGTTTATGTGCGGAGTCTGGAGAACCTCCGTTGTTTTATCGTAGGGATATTTTACTTTCTGCGAATGGTTGTCGACTAGCTGCGCAACCTTGTCATCCCACGAATGGCCCGTTTTTTAATGAGTCTTTCGATGGTTTTTATGCTGCTCGACCTTTTACTCCTAAGCCTGCTGGCTTTCCTTTTCGGGAGCTGCTAAGGACCTTGGACTTAGAGTTACCTGCTTTTTTCCTAGCCGGGGAAACTACTTCTCCCCCTTGGCTTTCAGCAGAAGCCCCTGTTCATCTTGGGCTTACGTCCTGTCCTAAATCTTCGTTGTTGTTCTTTTAGCGAGATCAAATATTCTTTTAATGGCTGGAATTTTATCTATACCGACGGCTCGAAATATGACACAGGAATAGGATGTGCTTTTGTTTTTAATGGAGCAAGTTTTACGTATGGCCTTAACGTTGCGACATCAATTTTTATGGCGCAGCTTTATGCTATTTATCGGGCAATTTTATTTATTTCTGATCAGGGGCTGGGGAATAGTGTTATATGTTCTGATTCTTTTAGTGCCCTGTTATCTTTTAAACAGCTGTACCACTACCACCTTCTTATGCAGCAGATCCAGGATGCAGTTTTTACACTTCTTTATGCTGGTGTCAGGGTAACACTGCTCTGGGTTCCTGGACATGTAGGACTCTCAGGCAACGAGGCCGCAGATGTCACAGCTAAATCCACCCTTTTGGATCCTGCTGAGTACGAGCACCGTTTTCACTTCGGGGATTTTAAACATTCCCAACGATGAGGCGTTCTCTCGCGCTGGCGCGATGAGTGGAACTTAATACCCAGCAATAAGCTTTGGGGGTGTAAATCAGCTCCTTTTAACTGGTCGACTTCTTCTCGCGCTGTTTGTCGCGAAGAAGTAATTTTAGCTCATCTTAGAATAGGGTATTGCCGTTTTAGTCACTCGTCACCTTTTTAATGGTCAACCCGCTCCAGCTTACCCTCACTGTGACCACCCCTTTACTGTGCGTCACATTTTAATTGAATGCCATCATCTGACAACTTTTAGACATAGCCTGGGTTTGCCCTCCTCTATTGAGGACTTACTTGCTGATGATGTGGTTGCTGTTGAGCGAGTTCTCTGTTTTATCCGTGTTTGTGGTTTTTGGAGCAAGATGTGATATTTTATCTTTTTACTTCTGACGGCATTTTAGACCATTTTAGGATTGTTGTTATTTCAGCGTTTGCTGATTAGTAGCAGTCTTTAATTGTTGTTATAATAGCCCTTGTTATTTGTTTTGGGGGTTTTATTGTTACCTTTTTAGACCTTTATAAGATTGTCGTGTTTTCCGCTTTTGCGGCTATTTTTTAGTACTAGTCTTTTGTTTGTTGACCATTTTATCCTTGTTATTTGTTTTGGGGTTTTTATTGTTCCTATTTTAAAACCGTTATGAGACTGCTGTGCTCTCAGCTCTTGCAGCTGTGTTTAAGTGATAGACTTGTTTGTTGACTATATAACCCTTGTTATTTGTTATGGGGTTTTATTTAATTGCACAAAGTGCTACTGTTACCTATGTTACGCACTGATTTTGTGCTGACTGTTTATTTATTTTTTCATCCTGGCGCAGTTTTTAGTATGTTTGGGCGCTAATGACCATAGCAGTTTTGCGCCTCTTAAGCCATAATCAATTACCAATGATTAAAGAGCAGGTTGAGTCCATAGAATTTTATATTGCCTCCAAAAACCAGGAGTACTACAATGTCCCGTTTACATCTAGGGAATTGGAGAATGTGCCTTCTACATCTCTGCATTGCGCTCCAGGGCCAAGTAGTATCCATGTTGCTATCTTACACATTTATCAGCGGAAGGCAAGGATTTCTTACTCCCGAACTTTAACCGTATTTGGTGTGATGGCACCTTTCCATGCGCTTGGCGAGTGGCCACCGTCATTCCTACAGCTTAATATGAAAAGAACCCCCACCTTCCTTCTAGTTATCGTCCGATTTCCCTCACCAGTTGCATTTGCAAGGTGACGGAACGCATGATTAACGGGCTGTTTATGTGGTGGTTAGAGTCGCAGCATCTTTTGACGAATGTTCAGTGTGGTTTTCGTTATCATCGCCCTTCAGTCGGTCATCTGGTGTCTCTTTTCACACAAATTGACGGATTTGTAAGAAAGTACCAAAGTATAGCTTCTTTGATCTGGAGAATGCCTAAGTTACTTGTTGGAGAAGCGGTATGCTTCATATACTTCGTGGATGGCGTATTTGTGCTCGAATGTCTGTTTATTCAGGAGTTTATGAAATTAATGTACCCGTGGGTTCAGTTTTATCATCTAGTTTCATTTGAGAGAACGGAGTACCTCAAAGATCGGTACTTAGTGTCATCTTTTCTCCCGGAGAGCCGTCTCCAATGCTGTCTAGACCACCTTTATGCTTGGAGTGTTAACCACGGATTTCATTTCTCTGCTGAGAAGACCGTCTGCATGAATTTTTGGCGCTGTAAGGATTATCCTTCACCATCTCTCCATCTTGGCCAAGATGCTCTCACATTCGCAGACGAAGTTAGGTTCCTTGGTATTTGATAGAAAATTATGCTGGTCATCGCATGTAGCACAACTCAAAGGCAGGTGTGAACGTTCTCCTTGTCTTTTACGTGTTTTAAGTGGCACATTCTGGGGAGCTGACCAGAAGGTTCTTTTACGTTTCTACCCCTCTCTGTCGGTCCAAACTGGATTATGGCTATGTAGTTTATGGCTCTGCGCAACCTTCAGTTCTTCGTCGCCTCAACCCCATGCATCACTGGGGTACCCGTGTCGCCATGGAACATTCCCAGCGAGTCCTGTGTCCAGCCTATGTGCGGAACCTGGAGAATCTCCGTTGTGTTATCGTAGGGATATTTATTTGGTACTTATGGTTGTCGAGGTTGTCGATTAGCTGCGCAATCTCGACATCCCACGAATGAGCCGTTTTTTAATGTGTCACTCGCTCCTTATTACGCTGCCCGATCTTCTACTCCTAGGCCTGCTGGCTTTCGTTTTCGGGAGTTGTTAAGGAGTTTGGATGTATAGTTACCGGCTTTCTTATTAGCCGGGAAAACTTCTTCTCCCCATAGCAGAGGCTCCCGTTCATCTTGGGCTTATGTCCTGTCCTAAGTCCTGGACCTCTGCACCTACTATTCGTTGTCATTTTAGTGAGACCGTCTGTTAATTTCCTAGCTGCAAATTTATTTATACCGACGCCTCGAAATCTGCCACAGCTGTTGGATGTGCCTTAGTTTTTAACGGAGGAAGTTTTACGATTGGTCTTAGCACTGTGATATTTATTTTCGGCTGAGTTTGTGCTATTTATTAGGCGGTTTCATTTGTTTCTGAACAGCGGCTGGGGGCAGTGTTATTGTTCCGATTCTATGAGTGCACCTTTATCTTTTAAACACCTGTATAACTACCACCTTCTTGTACAGAAGATCCAGGCTGCAGTGTTTACGTTTGTTGACTCTGGCGTCAGCGTGACACTACTATGGGTACCTGGCCATGTGGGTCTTCAAGGCCATAAGGTCTCAGATGTCGCAGCGAAATCCACACTTTTAGACCCTGCAAAGTATGACCAATGTTTTTACTCGGGGATTTTAAGCACGTTTACATCGAAGCGTTTTCTCGCGCTGGCGTGAGGAATGGAGTTTACTCCAAGATAATAAACCTCGACAATGTAAATCCGCCCCTTTTAATTGGTGATCTTCTCGCGCAGCTCGTCGCAAAGAAGTAATTTTAGCACGTTTAGGAATTGTGCATTGCCATTTTAGTCACAGTCATCTTGTTGAATGGGGTAGAGCTCCAGAGTGTCCTAACTGTGACCACCCTTTTACAGTGCGTCACATTTTAATTGATTGCCAAAATCTAGCGGCTTTTAGACTTTCCCTGGGTTTGCTCTCCTCTATTGGGGAAGTATTTGCAGATGCGTAACTGGTGAGCGAGTGCGCCGTTTTATCCGTGTTTGTGGCTTTTGGAACAAGGTTTGATTTTATATAATTTTAGTTATGACACCACTTTAGACCATTTTAAGACATTTGTGTTTTTAGCCGTTTCTGATGTGTTTTAGTACCAGTCTTTATTTGTTGTTACCGTTGTTATTTGTTACGTTTTTTATTGTTTTTTGCACTGAGTTTTAGTGTAGATAGATTAGTCATTTCACACTTGGCACAGTTTTAGTTTGAGCGCTAATGACCTTAGCTGTTTGGCGCCCTTTAAACAATAATAATAATCATCATCATCACTTTATCACTATTCTATGTGTATGTATCCATAAATATATACGCATATATATGCACTTTGTTCTCTTTAATCTGCTGTGCTTCAGTTTTCATACATGCACGACTTTTCAGATTATCCCTTGATTTAGCTATTGTGACACTTTCGCCCACATGCTGAATTAATTTACTTTAACATACAGAGGTTTTATTCTCATATGCTACCATGCCAGTGCTCAAGTTCATGGATACCAGTAGTGCTTAAATATACATAAGGGCATAAAATTGGAATAAAAAGCAAATCATTAATTTCAAATAACACGGTTGAAATTTAATTTAAAGAATATATTTCCTTTATTTGCTTCCAGTGCCTTAAAAGGACGGAGTAGCTTCTTGTGGTATCGGTTTAATATTTTCCCCTTTTTGTATCAACTAGCTGGAAGGGGTACCTCCGAATTTCTTGTCGATCTCATACGGCACTTTATGGATAAATTGTATGGATAGCGTTTATGAAGTAAATTTGATAACTGTTTATCCTTTAGTAGTACTAAATCTTTGATTTCTTAATTCCATTTATGTCCTTTTCTCTTCATTTTAGCCAGTCGTTTTTTATTTATTTATTTATTTATTTATTTTTTTTTACTTTTTGTTTCATTCTCTTTTACATGCTCTGAAATATTTCTTCAGTCCTTTTTTGACCCCTGATTGTATTGCTATTGGCACCCCGGTATCATGGATTCTGAAACTTCGTTCATCAAAGTTTTGACCGGGGCGACATGAATAGTTGGATTTATAGAATAATTTATGACGCGCTCTATAATGGGGCAATAATTTACCCAGTTGGTATGCTGTCGGCGGCATAGAATGCAGAAATACAGTGACAATTCTCTTACTGCCCGTTCGGCAGTATTTCCCTGAGGAATGTACAAAGAACAGTTGTAGAGTTTTTTTGCCTAGTTCCCTTGGCGTTTGTCGAAATATTTTACTCTTGAAAAGGGTGGCATTATTTAATAGGATTGCGGATATAGCTGCATAGTTTTTATGTAATCATCAGTAATTTTCTTGAGACAGGCTTTACTCGTGATTGCCTTCAAAGGCTATATCTTTACAAATTTCAAAAAGACACATAAAATTAAAAGTATCTGTTGCCAAATTGCCGCGAGCATTTCTCCGTGGGTATCCATGTTTCCTAGCTCTCGGGGTTGGTTTTGTAGAATAGCTTTCGGTTCAATATCACACTTAAAATTAAATAGCTTTACCTTCTGGCACAGCTCGCACGTAGCGATGAATTTTTTAACTTTCTTAGCTTAATATTTTATATAAACGTTCTCTATAATATTGAGATATACTAGCTCGGTAACCAAATGAATCATGGATGAGTGGAAAGCATCGATTAATTTATTTGTCATCCCCTTCGGGATCATGGGCTTCCACCTTTGTTCTGCCTTTCCATGTAACTTATGTATACATTATGTCTTTTAGCAATAGTGCCTTTGGTATGGGATCGAGCTCTGGTGCTTCTGCCATTAATTTTGAGTTCTTCGTCTGCGGCTTGTAAATCAGCTGTATTTTGGAAATATTTTCGAAAAGATTGCTCCAAGACGTGGTCTCTAATTTCATAATGGTAAAGGATTACTTTGCTTCTGGAATTCTCTCTATGCTTTAATCTAGAAAACGTATCGCTAACATACTGTACTTTCCAGAAACATGCGCTATTGTCGGATCATGAGGCATGATCTGGTGTATGTGTCGCGAGATGAGTGAGTTTGTAAGCTTACATTGGTGAATGAGTGACAAACTTGTATAATCTGTTTCTTATTAAATGTCTTAGGTTCTAAATTTAGGAGAGAAAAATATACTGCCACGATCTCCTATTTGTGACCCATGCATTGGCTTCAGACATGGAAAATTCTCCAGATGCCGTTGCTATGGCGGGTCACTGCTCTTGCAATAGCAGTGCTCCAAATCCTGTTAAAGATGCGTCAGTATAAATTATGTACAGCAGATCGTTCTTAGGTCCTTCTAATAAGATGACTTGTTGAAAAAACGTTTTGATATCGTCGAAGGTAGTCTGTTCATTCATCGTTCGCCGCCATTTTATCTCGGTTTTCAGAAGTTCTCTTAGAGGAACGGCTACAGCTCATAATCAATTGAAAATCTGACTTGATGTTGGAGTATTCCGAGAAAACGTCTCAGTTGTTTTATGTTTAACTGTCTTTGTATCTCCAATACTTCCTCTACTTTGGCGGGTTTGGGTTTGATTCCCTGCTCAGATATTATGAATCCAGAAACTCCGTTTCTTTCTTGAAGAAAGCTGTTTTTGCTAATTTGGTCGTCATTCCACTCTCTCGTAATTTTGATAGGATTTTATCATTGCGGTGTATATGCTTTTCTATATTACCGCCGAAACTAATAAAGTTGTCTACTGGGCGGCATGCACTTTTGTAGTATCCTTAAATATCTCACACAACGCCCTAAGTAGTGCGCTTGCACTTGTTGAAAGACCGAACACACACTTTTTGAAATGGTACGTTGGACAGTTGTGAAGAAAGGCAGTATATTTACTCGCACTCCTGTCCAAGGGTATCTGCCAAAAGGAAGCGGTTAAGTCTAAGCTGGGGAAATATCTTTCGCTTGTACGTTTCGTAAGCAGATTATCGAGTCCTTCCAGTCGAAAGTTGTCCGGTGTGATGTGACTCTTCTTTTCTTGCGTCTATTGCCATGCCTAATTTTCCATTTTCTCTCCTTACCCGACACAATAGGTTGATGTAACATGATTGAGACATTTTTATAATTTAGTCTCGAACCACTGAATTTATGATTTCGTCCGCTTGTTCCCAATGGCCATTGAAATCGGCCGATGCTTATGAGTGTGCGGGGGAATGTTGGTAATCTCAAAGTAATGAATATATTTAGTGCAGTTTCCAGGGATTTCAGAGAAAACTTTAGAATTTTTAATGCGTATGTTTACTAATTGTTCTCTTTGCTTTGGATTCAAACCGTAAGCTTCCCTAGCTTTTTCTCGTAAAATTTTCAATTTTTCATTCAGGGTGCTTAATCTTAAAATATTAATTTGCTTAATAATGTTCTAAAAATAAATAACACAAAAACAATATATTTTGAATTAAAAATCTCATCTTATTCTTAAAACATAAAGAGATCATACTGGTCTGAGTAGTCATTATGGAATCGTGCAGGCTGTTCCTACTATAACTACCAAAAAGTAATGAACTGCACATGTTTTCATAGTCAACTAGATGTGCTTGATTCTCTTCAATTATCTCAACTATTATATTCACGATACCAATATTTATCTTTTCCACAAGGAACATTTCGTTTCTTATTCCTATGTAGCAGGCAACGGGAACAGCTCAGTTTGGCTTCCCTCGTCATAAAACGGCACTTAAATTAAATTCGATGACTGGTGTATCTCCAACTTCCTCTGTTCAAAATCAATCACCGCCTTCCAGGCGAAGTATATATACATTCTAGCATGACCTCCATCGTCAGTCTTAGAACAACTAAAAACATTAGTTGGAAAATATGACCTAGTATTTCAATTTTGATCATATGTTGGGAATTTATTCTGTCTTTTCGTTTGTTTGTTTCTTTATTTGTCTTATTTTTGGGGGCGCTCTTTAACATCTCAGGTCATCAGCTTTCCTTCAATTCACGGCGTGAAATGGCCAAAAAATTTGCTCAGAGGCGTCTTCTTTCTGGCTTGATGTTCTTTTTCGTGCTGTAAATGTACGACACGGGACCCACGGCTTTATTTCCCTTATGAAGGAAGCCATACTTAGGATTTTTATGCCGGAAAAATTAATCGATCCTGGCCGGGATTTAACCCGCGATCTTAGGCTTGGGAGGCAAGTATGGTTACCAATACACCACCAGGACCGACTCTTTTCGTTTACCTACTGTTACTGAGCAGTAGACACCGCAAATTGGTTAGCACATCATTTTTACTTTATTAAATAGGAGCTTCTCGTAAAAAACTGAAGCCACCACTGTGTTCATTGCTTATGAATCCAATATGAGAGTGTTTGAATATGTCCTATATCGGTATTTATTCTTGAAGTTTCTAAAATATCTTGTTGAATTTTGGTTCGGTAAAATTTCATTACAGTTTGTTATTAAATTGGTTGACTCTTTTGGCGTCCCATTCGCATGTCGTCCGGCAAGCCTATGTGATCTATTACAGTTCTACTCTGGTCTCGGCGAACTGACATAGGAGATTCCCGGCCCTCTATCAGCTGTTTGGTTTACTGATACTCTATCATTTGTTCCATCCGGCGACCTGGATCTTATATACTCGCCATTTTCTTGACTTCATGCGCTTCTTTCGTCATGGTTTTTTCAATGATTCTGATGGTTCGTTGAGTGCCTCGGGGACCTCGGTGCTTGTTGCCATGTCGTTGTATCTCTTCTTTATCTCATTGGAGATTCCTTTTGAGAGTGATAGTTTTGGTATGCGCGGGTCCTGGGCTGGTGTTCTCTCTGAATTTTTCTTCTATATGTTGCCTGAATCGCGTTGATATGAGGTCTTCTCAAATTGTGATTATCTCCATTTTACCTAAATCTACTGGATCTTGCCCCAATCCCTTGGATTGCTGGTCTGCGCGAATGGTAATTATTTCTGTACTGGTCGTATCTGTTGTCTTCCCTTCTGTAATCCTTGTGGTTACTTTTTTGAATATTGAAGGCTGTGGGGAGATCTATCATTTCTGAGACACTGATTGCTTGGCGACTATCAGGAGGTTACTGATGTGCTCTGGAAAATAATTCGCCACCAGGTCATCAGGTGTCGGTGCGACAATGGAGGATCGAGAAACTTGCTATTTTGCCTGTAGCTAAAGGTAATCTAGCATACATAGTACCAGCCCGGGACTTATACTTCGCGTTTAAGATGTCAAGGTCTATAAAGTTTTGGTGTATCGAATTCCAATACCGCGATAGGAACAACATTTTAAAGTCGTTAGAGGAAGTAGAATCTGATAAGATGGGCTCGTATCAGTTTGCTGTCTGGCCTTGTAAATTCCTCGTAAAGAAGATGCTTTTCTTCTCCTCTGGTACACCTTTTATACGAAAATAAACTTCCATGTCCTGAGTAAAGAGCTTTGGGTTATACCCTCTTTCCTCATAAAAATCTGGGAGCACAATTTCATTGACTAGTGGCTAGGCCATGTATTGTAGGTGGAATTGGGCATGCATGAATTGATCCCGATTCAATTGCGCATATTAGCATTTGATATATTAGTATTAACTATTCTAACACTATTCCTATTCTCGCTTAATTCTGATGCTTTCTTCGATAGCTGATTTTGGTTGCTATCTAACGATTGAACAATATTTTCACAGACCTTAATTCATGATTTATTTATTTTTCTAATTCTGCATATTTACTGTTTACTGCTGTTTTCAGATACTGTCCTATTTTCTCAATTTATGCCATTTTTTCCATTTATTCTTTTCATATCCTTCCTGACCTCACTAAAATCTTTTCTCATTTAGGCCCTCACTTCTCCTACTTCACTTTCCCAAATTTTACGATTTTTCTGTAATTGTTTTGAAAATTCTTGCTGAACTTACTGAACTTCCTGGAATTTATTTTCTATTCCATCGTATAGCAACCTTTCTATTTGTTTGAGCCTATTCTGAAAATTCCTCTGTGAGCTTTCTATCTGGCTACAGAGTTCCCCCTGTACTTTTCCAGTTGTTCAAATCTAGTATCTAATGAATTATTTATTCTCTCTATTTGTGAATTTTCCATCCAATTTACTTCCTATTTTATTTTCTACTAGTTCTAATTGCATTCTCAGCATCTGACTGAGTAATCTTATCGTTCTATTCTTACTGTTCATTTCCTCAGATTAATCATTCACTTCTGGTCCCCTACCTAGGTTAACGTCTAAACTATTGTTTCCTTCTAATTCTAGCCTATCTACTTCATTCTTTACTACCTCACTCATTAGTCTAACCTGGTCTGCTATATTGATCTTTTTACTCCTTAATAACATGTATGTTTGCGCTATCGCCTAAATACAGTATAGAGTTTCTATAGAAAAAATGTTCAGTTTTTGTCTCTACATTTATATCTTCTTTTGTTGTTGGATGCTTCTGTCCGTGTGGTGGTGAGGTGCTCCTCTTTCGTGTTGTTGGTAAATCAGCTCTGCTCTCGTGGTGACGATTCAGCAAGCTACAAGCTTACGCAACCCGTTTCTCCTCCTGCCGTGGTGTCGGGTGTCGTACGCTCTCTCTCCGGCGACGTTTCTGCGCTGCTGTTTCCTATTCCTCTGGTCCAGACCTTTCCGCTTCTGCTGAGTTCACGCCTGAATTCTCCAGTTCATTAAAACCAGCACGTTAGCATGTCATTTGCTATAGTAAGTAAACATCAAATGGAGGGGGTATTTAAATTGTTCTAAATAGCTCCACGTTAGAGATGCCATTTGCGACATGTAATTTCGAGTACTACCAGGCTCTAGGACCAGGGGTCGTAACACAGAGGTCTGTGCCACCCAGTGGTTTTTTGCGTTAGGACGGTACCTAGTTTCCAAAACCGACCCCACCGCCACGGGTGGCCGAGGTCGTTAAGGCACGGACTCGTGAGCGGGAGGTCTGCGGTTCGAATCCCGCCAGGACCGTCCTCCCTGACTAGGGTTTTTTCCAGGTTTTCCTCAGTCTTCATAACTGGCAAATGCCGGGGAGGTACCTAAACTTAGGCCTGGAACGCTTCCTTCCTTAAAAAAAATATCCTTTCCCAATTTATCATTCCATCTCGTGTATCATCAGTGTCCACCGCCTGTGGTGCCTCAGTAGTAAAAACGGGCGTTAAACACTACTCCAAAAAAAAAAAAAAAAAAAACCGACCCGCCTTTCGGCTGCAGGCGATAACGTCGCCCAAGCGCACCGAGTGAACTGCAGCTTCAAAAGCCGAGCCTCCCAGTTACCAGAGTTTCACTGGCTGATAGGTCGTACTAGCTTAGACCTACTCCTTTATAGGGGTGAGTGACCCCAGCATTAAGGAAGCCACCACCGCCTCACAAAAACGGAGATTTGCGACAGTGATTGTAGTGGGGAATGGGGGATCGATGATTGATCGCTGTGATTAATTTACTTTGCAATGCATGTAGATTAATTTTATCTGCAGCCCACCTCTTCTTCTCCCGATATCTGCCTTCAACTATCGTCTTTACCTCGGCTATTGTTCAATAGGCGTTTTCCTGGAGTTTTGTTGACACCGTATCTCACAGAAGTGAATAAAATCGTATAATTGTATATGCACGATTTATTTATTATACAATGTCCTTTCACACTAACGGGTAGCCTTTAAGTCTTATGGAATGTTCTGAGTATTTTTAGGACATTCTTGCACGGTCTAGGCTACGTTCTATACGCATTTTCATGGGGCCAAATATTTAGCGTCACTATTTAACTCTGATTGTAACTTGACGATATCTTAAATTCAAATGTTTCTTCCAAGCTCCGAAGAAACATTTAAATTTAAGTCTGACTCCGGCCGTGGAAGCTTGTGACTACTCTTGAGATATCTTTCCGGCAGCCTAACTTCAATCTAGTGCTCTCTCTTTATCCTCACGTAACTTTTAACTTACTTCTAACAAACACTGTCTCCTATTTCGCCTCTTACTGGCGTCAAGTCTCGCACTGTTAATTGACCACTCTTCATCTATCGCCAACTGTCGTGTTCCGTTATTTCCTGTAACACTTGTACTTCTTGTATTACAGGAAATAGCAGAACACAGTCATTGATAAAAGACGACTCTTGACTGTTTTACTACGCTTTCCAGCTGTGTATAACCGTGTATATTCCTGGGGTCTCGAAATATTTAACTTTTATCAACAAAGGTCGTCCAGTCAATATGCTACAAGGACCTTTTACATTAAGGTTTTTTGAATATATTTCGACTTTCTCGTCTTCCACAAGGTTTTCTATTGGTTAAAATTTATTCAGACCATCTACCCAAAGCTTCTTATGGGACGTGGACTTATATTTGTAATTGTGTTGTTTAATTAAACTGTACCGTTAGGAACGGTCCTACAGAGATGTCGTTCAATCGTTCAACTTATACATTGTTGCGTCAAAGGTCTTTTATTGCTGTTACTTCCATAGTCTTATTTTCGACCTTCCTTTTCGCTACGATATTCCTCAAGACCTAGAGAACTCTTGTTATACTTTGTATACATACAAAAGATTCAGTTTGGATTTTCTTACTCAAATAAAAATAAATAACACCAAGTCCTTTACCTTCAAAATTCCTGTATAAGCTTCTCTTTTGAACACACGAAAATAAATACAGTACTTTAAATATTTGTAAGGTTCACTAAAAGCTATACAAATTAATCAGAATATATTTATATAGGTTTGATATCGAAGCATTAGCAATTTGAAGGAAGGAATTGAAGCTATTAATTACCGCTTCAATTTACATGTTCAGCTCTCCCCATCCTCATATTTCACTTCATATAACAGAATAGACTTAATTATATATCATTGTACATCTCTCTAGTGTATCTACTGGTGTATGTGGAACGCGAGTCAGAACACGTAGTAACTCATTTAGTTGATCTCGTGGTTTATAATTAATAACAGATAGGCGCTTATTCTAATTTCCACTCGTGTTAAAGGTTGCTCCTAAATAAAAAAAAAATAAATAAATAAAACCGTGTATTTCTTGGACATTGTAGTTCATCATTACCATACACGTAGTTATTGTTTTGGTGTTGTTACATTTAACCACCTCCCATTTCATGCAATACTATTTTAGAATATGAATGCCTTTCTCCAAACCATCTCTAATTAGAGATAGAATTGTGTGTACCATCCGCTTCAAGGACATTCATTTCCTCCTCTAAAAGGGAATCTGAGATATCATCTGTAAATAAATCAAACAATAACGGAAAGTGAATATATCCCTGATGATTTTCATTTTAGGGAGAAAATGTTAAAAAATTAAAATTAATTAATTAATTATGGATCTCCCACTTAGATGGGGAACATTAGCTGTTGTAGCCTGAAATCTCTAGGCAGCTCAGATGGTAAAACATCGATTCCCGATCATATCTGGTGTTTTTCCCACCAGACACGTTGCTTGTGTGAAAAATTCACAGGCAGTGGCCTGTGGTTACATAAAAATTTTATACAGAAGTTTATTTATCCTGTGGAAAAGATATAGGGAAATGACAGAACCTCAAAAATATACAAGATGGTGTATACATATGGTAAATTTTACTAAACGTTTTTTTTAAATACCTGTTCTATAATTTTGCAGAAAGTGCTCAAGTGGCCAGAGTGAGCTCTAAAACAGGCTTTCAAGCTTCTTACTCTTTCCCATCTTCCTGGTGTCTGCCGTTCTGATGGCATCATAATTCAACATGATGTTGAAAATTTTCCACGCTGTTATCATATGTAAAATGTACAATGACCTTTAAAAAACATGTGTAGAAAGACAATGAATTGAGCTCAGAGAATGAGTAAACCAGAATATCGGTCTGTCATTTATTTGAAAAAAGCTGAACTAGAATGGTGTTAACTGCAGGAGAAAAATGAAACTTTTCCAACAAAATATTTTAATGATCCGTTAAAAATGTCAAAGTGTGATGAGCTCGTCAAAACGTAAGGGGATTTTCTTCCACCTATACATAAATATTGTGAAAGTATGCACTCCATTTTATGGCAGATGGCTTTGGTTAAAAACCACATTACAAATCAATCTGTAAAGGAGAAAAACTCCCATGTCTTGCATATCGGTATACCATGAAAACAATACTAATTAAAAACTAAACGAAATTTACCATATGTCTATATGAAGTTTTTGTTGGTTTTAGGTCCTGTAGCAATTTCCTAAGTAAAGCCCTGTATAAATTAAATACGGTATTTGTCTCTTTGGAGCCAACCTGCCAGAAAATAACCCATCCATCATGGTAAAGTTGCCTCTTCGTGCCCATTGTGTACGAGGAACATTTGTTATCTATTTAAGTAGTCTATATAAGCGTCGATAGCATCGCTGGGTTAAAGATTATTACTGTACATGAAAGGAAGGTTATTGTCTCAATAGTTCTATGATGCGTTTCAGAACCTGGTCTAACCTCGGAGAGAAAAGTACAGAAAAATACATGTTATCTAGCCATTGCCGTCGTTGATTAAAAATTAACACTGTTCATGGTTTATAAAAAACACAATAAACTGCACATTACATGGAAAAACAATGTTTACTATATTTATCTAAAGGTCAATACACTTAATTACAACTTAAAGATATACTTTGTCTATACTTTGCTTTATACGAGAATAATTAACGGTTTTTCATGAAGTTTTAATGAAACAAGGTTTTGCCTCATGAAGTAGTGCCTAATGGAATAATTATAAATAAATTATTTGTTGTATTTCTTGTTAAAAGTTAAAAACACGAATGCCTACATATGACATTCCATTTTTGTTTGTTTGTTTATTTAAGGACGCTCTTTAACATCTCAGGTCATCAGCGTCCCATTCAATTCAGGGCGTGAAACGGCCGACAAATTTTGCTCAGAGGCCTCTTCTTTCAGGCTTGAGGTTCTTTATCTTGCCGTAAATGTACGACACGGGACCCACGGCTTTACTTCCCTTCCAAAGGAAGCCATGCTTACGATTTTTACGCCCGAAAAAACCCATCGATTCTGGTTGGGTTCAAACCCGCGACCTTGGGTTTAGAAGGCAAGTATGGTTACCACTATACCACCAGGACCGACAAAGACATTCCATGAATATATCTTCTTTTATATTTTTGTAAGTAAAGCACAACCTTGCTTAATGCATCATTTGGGTATGCAATTTATACTTAACAAGAAAATTTAGCAATGTAGGTATTAGTGAATATTGTTATAGAAAAACTATATTATAAAAAAGGAAAGTTAATGAAAGATTGAGTGATAACTTCCATTTTTTGTGTGGTATATTTTTTTAGTTTACATACCAATATTACTTATTAGTTGTATATAGCTATTGATTTATATAGTATATATTATATATACTCTGCATCTTTTACAAAACCGAAATATGGAAGCAGTTCAACGTACTTAAGTTAGGAGACATATACCGTAAACAGATGTGACTCACATTACGTTATGCTAGCGTTACTACAACATAAAGGAGCCAAGATACTGGCATTGGAAAACCGAGAATGTTGTTGAAGTTCAAAGGTAATGGAGACCTGTGTACAGAACAGAACCGCCAATGCGAGTAACAATTGCACCCATCCGAGACAAATTTGAGGCTCATGGTACCGTATACCGTAGAAAACCAGCTACACTGGCAATACTTCGGGAAGAAATTGAAACGGCATGTGCTGCAATCTCTGAGGATACTTTCACAAACGTTGCTCAACAAGTAGTTCAACGTATTCAGAAGTGTATCGACGCCAATGGTAGGCATTTCGAGCAGCTGTTGTAACTGTAAAAGTCTGAGATGATTAGTGCTCATCATTTTCTATTTTTGTGAATTCAGTTTCAGTCTGTATAGATTTTTGGCATCCTTTGTATAAATCCGGCGATTTAGGGGCCAGTTCAAGACGTGAATGTCCGGATGTTGAGGAAACAATTGGCTGATTCGACCAGTAAAGTGCACGCCGTTGCTGGGCAGGACAACGTTGCATAGTATTTCTTTGATTTCAGCCGCATTCTTAGTGAGGGAAGTTTCTGTTATCGCAAGTCCATTTCTTCCTCCGAATTTCCCTTATTTACTTGTGTAAGTTGTGGAGCCATGCTGCTCTAAAAGAGCGATCTGTACGTCACTGATATTTCTTCACGTGGGTGTACAACGTGTTATTTTTGGAAGGTCTTCAATTCAAAATCCAAACATTTACAATGGGAATGTAAAGCTGGTTTCTGTAACATAAATTGTTTTTCTCCAAAATATTTTCATACCACAAACTCAGAAGGAAAAAATCATAGGCACATATTCACAAAATGGGCATATGTCCTTTACTATGGGCATCCTATAAGCATGAAACATTTATCTATTAAAAGCCTGAAAGTGTATAACCCCAACTTTAGTTATAAATTAATACAAATCTTTAGCTATGCAAATTGCTTTATCATTAATTTATTTCTATGTTAATAACTCAATGGTATTTGTCCTATTGACTTATCTAGTTACCTTAGAACACCAAAATTCATTCTGATTTATAACAATTATCATTATTTGTAATTAATGATATGGTGACAAATTGATAATCAATGATAAGCTAAAGCGTTGAATGTTCAATCCGGTAAATGCTATAGGATAGAATAATGAATAGGAGTAGTATGGATCATGCTATGGAAGGACTTGGTATATCAGATGTGCATTACATTTTTCTCCGAATTTTAATTCCCACATCACATCAAGAAGCTATTTCAGCTCGAGCCTCAAGAGGCTACAGATCCCAAATGAGTTAACATCCTACCAACAGAGACAGGTCCTTAAATGGTCACCAGTCCTTACTTACCGTCACAGATCTCAATATTTTTACAGCCTTCATCCTAATCAACAGTTGAATAGAGGTGTATAGATATGCTGGGAATATTATCCAAAAGGACTTGGATCCAAACTGCCATCTCATCTTCTTCCTGGAAAACCTTAATTATTTGCGCTTGATTATACATTGCATGAATTCATTCAGAACCATAATCATGGCTATTTATAATATCATCGTCATGTAGCAGTCGCCACCAGAGCAGAAAGAATTCACATAAATATTTCTGGACTTTTTATACAGTACCTTATTAATCTAATACATATTTAAGCTTGACTTGGGTAAATATCACTTTGATTAAAAATCAGGAAAAGCTATGCTCACAACCTGTTGAAGGGAAGCAAAAAAAAAAAAAAAACCGATGATGACTAGATTTGTTAAACAGACCAGAAAATGAACTAATATGGCAATTGAGATTCCATTAACTCTAGCGATGACTTCCTACAGCTCGGCATCTGTAGCGGTGTTGGCACTCGACTAAAATGTATAGGGTACCAAAAAATGTATACACATTTCAAGCAAAGAAAAAACTTTGGTAACAGGACAAAACTGAAGTCACACAAACAGAAAAGTATGAACATTAAATATTTTCGATTTTTACAGTTACAATAGTTGCTCAAAATGCCCACCATCGGCGTCGATACACTTCAAAGCACGTTGTACTACTGATTGAAGAACGTTTGCGAAAGTGTCCTCAGCGATTGCAGCACATGCCATTTCAAATTCATCTCGAAGTGTTGCCAATGTAGCTGGTTTTCTACGGTATACAACATCCTTAAGAGTTCCCCATAGGTAGAAGTCCAACGCGGTTAGATTCGAAGAACGCGGTGAAAACTCAATCGGACCTCTTCGTCCTATCCAGTGCCTTAGAAGATGGTCATCAAGGTCGTACGTACATCTCGGTGGAAATCCCCTCAGGGGCCCAATTTTTTTGGGTACGGGGCGTAGCGACCCCAAGGCACCCGAGCTGCTCCCTAAGGTCCACGCTTAGCGCGTTTGACTCCTTTTTATTTCACCTCTTTTATTCTTGTATTTGTCCTACTTCCCTGTTCTTTGTCTGATGGGTGCCCCCGTGTTTGACACGGTAAAATGTGACTGGGTAACGGCGTAACTCCCAGCACAGGTTTATCATGTAGGACGGGAGCGTATCCCCTGGTAAAGACCAGGCCCGGGGAAGGGCCATTGCATGAGCTGTTTAACTTCCGGCAGGCGATCGGTTCCCTTTGTCAAAATACAGGAAGGTGTGACCCTGAGGTTACTTTGTTCAGACCAGGGCCAGTAACCTAAGCCGGGGTGGCGCCCAGGAAGCAGCCTGCCATCGGAGACAGTTGCAATGGTAGAGGAATAAATCGCTATGGTACTGGAAAACAATCCTTTACATTTTAAACGTAAGAGAGTTGACGTAAAAGAATTACGCGAGAAGTCTTTCCCTCAATACTTGGTTATTAGTCGTACTGAAGAGAGTCAGTCATTTACGACCGTAAATCCATTTAAAATTCAGAAGGTCATTGATGCAATAGCTGGACCCGTTAGGTCCTGTACCCGTCAACGGATCACTTTTGTTGGAGACACTTGGCCTGTCTCAAAGCAACTCATTGCTCAAGGCGACGCTACTCCACGGTTATCCCGTCCGTGTTGAGAAACATAAGACCATGAATTCGTCGCGAGGAGTTGGTACCACCAATGTTCTAGACGGAATGTCCAAGCCGGAAATCCAGAGTTGTCTGGGAGACCAAGGGGTCACCTCTGTTTATCGTTTACAGGCAAGGAAAGAGGGGAAATTACAGCCGACCCGGACGCTTTTCCTCACCTTTGACAGGGTCGAATTGCCGCAGAGGATAAAGGCGAGCTGCGAGTTGATAGAAGTGCGCTCATATATCCCGAGCCCGTTGCGATGTTTTCAGTGTCAGCGTTTTGGACACACTCGCATATCCTGTAAAAGTGCCGTTTCCATCTGTGCAACCTGCGGTCAAGCAAGTCACGAGGGAGCATGTCCATCCACTCCTGTCTGCGTCAACTGCTGCGTGATCATCCAGCCTCGTCCCGCGATTGCCCTCGTTTTAGAGAGGAGCGCTGTATCCAGGAGATCCGGGTGAAGGAAAAACTCTCCTTTACTGAAGCCCGGAAGCGATTCCAATCCCGCCAACCTGTCGTGCCTAAGACCGGCACCTACAGCACAGCACCTTCTTTAGCGCCCAGGAAGTGCGATAGCAGTACGCAGACTTGCGACCTTGTCTTTACACGGGTTCCAACTACGCCTAGTTCTCCAAAGCGCTCTACCGTGAAGCCCAAAGCGATAGTTTTTAATGCTCCTGAAATTAAGTTCAGGACGAGTTTTACGCGAACATATTTTTTAATGTCGTCAACTCAGGTAGAGAAGAAACAGAGCCCTTCTCCTCCTCGGAGGTCACGCTCCCATGTTGGGAGCAAACCCGCTAGGCGGTCGCCGGCGCCACCTATACCCACATCCAACCGATTCCAGGAGTTGGAATCGGCGGATGCTTCTCAGAGGGAGAGCCCTCCCTCTGAGGAGGTCATGGAGCAGGATATGCCTGCTCCAGAAAAACCACCGAGCCCCACGCGAATGAAAAAAGTACGTTTGATTCGCCCTGGACCGTCCAAAATGTAAGGTGGTAAATTTTTAGCTTATTTTGTCTAATTTTAACAATGGCTATCCTTTCGTGGAATGTGCGTGGTCTGCGTAGTGGAAGACCTGACCTCGAATTAATTTTACGCTCTACTGACTGTCCGCTAAAGAGACCAAAATTCGCCCACAGGATTCTTTTAATTTACGCGGTTACTCTTCGGTGAGATTTGATCTCCCTCCCGAAGATGGCACTCCGCTCACGGCGGAGTTTTAATTTTAATTCGTCATGACGTGTACAGTACTCCACTACAGCTCCTGACTCCTTTGCAAGCTTCTGCAGCTACAGTTCACTTCTCTGGCCTCAGTTTTTCCATCTGCAGTGTTGACTTGCCTCCGTCTGGTACAGTCACCATGGTTGATCTGGACAATCTACTGCCTCAGCTACCACCCCCTGCCCTACTTTTGGGGGATTTCAATGCACACTATCCCTTATGGGGTTCCACCTTTGAGTGTGTACGGGATAGCCATTTAGCCGATTTTCTGGATGGTCACAATCTTGTAGTGCTCAATACTGGTCAACCCCCATATATTTCAGACAGTACTCAGAGTTTTTCACACTTGACTTATCCTTTTGTTCTGTCTCACTATCTGTACATTTTACTTGGAATGTCCTCTCTGATTCATACTCTAGTGATCATTTTCCATGTCAGATTCATGTACTCTCTTCAAACGCACATTCACAGCGCGCGCCAAAATGGCTCATTGAAAAGGCGAATTGGCCTCTCTTTCGATCTATGGCGGAATTTTCGGGGTGTGAATTTCCATCTATCGACGTCGTGATCGAGTACCTCCTTACGGTCATCATAACAGCCGCAGATCAGGCTATTCCCCGGTCGTCTTGTCACTCCAGACGTTTACTGGGTCCCTGGTGGACCGATGAATGCCGGGATGCTTTGTGTGCACCCCGAGGTGCTCTCCGAGTTTTTCGTCTCCACCCTACTTCAGCGAATATGATTCGCTATAAACAACTGCGCGCCAAATGCCACCGAGTCATTAAGGATAGCAAAAAGGCTTCTTGGATTGGTTATTCCTCTTCATTTTAACCGCAAAACGCCTTCATCTATAGTTTGGGAACGGCTACGCCGCGTTGCGGGCAAACCTAGATTTACGCCCATACCCGGTCTTAGATTATCGGATCAAGTGATTACTACTCCGATTGACGTTGCCAATATTTTAGGACGCACCTTCGCTGATGTTTCGAGCTCCGCCAATTACCCTGCTTCATTTCGCGCATTAAAGGAGCGGGTCGAGTCGCAAGGTTCCTCTTTTGCCTCCGACCAGCAGGAGTGCTATAATGTTCAATTTTCCTTAAGGGAATTGGAGCACGCCCTAACGAACTCTAGACACTGCGCACCAGGGCTGGATGGCATTCATGTTGCTATGTTGCAGCATTTATCAGCGGAACGCAAGGCATTTTTATTGCAGACTTTTAATTTTATTTGGTGCAATGGCACATTTCCTAGCGCTTGGCGAGTGGCCACCGTCATTCCTATACCTAAGCCTGGAAAGGACCCACATCTTCCTTCCAGTTACCGTCCAATTTCCCTCACCAGCTGCGTCTGCAAGTGATGAAACGCATGATTAACGGGTGGCTTATGTGGTGGTTAGAGCCGAGGCATCTATTAACGAGCGCTCAATGTGATTTCCGGCGTCATCGTTCCTGAGTCGACCATCTTGTGTCTCTAACCACCCATATAATGGACGGTTTTATACGGAAGTGCCAAACAGTTGCTGTGTTTTTTGATTTGGAGAAAGCGTATGATACTTGCTGGAGGGGCGGTATCCTCCGAACGCTTCACGATTGGCACATACGTGGGCGCATGTCTGTTTTTACTCAGGAATTTATGAAAGACCGGGTTTGTTAATGTTCGCGTAGGATCAGTTTTATCATCTAGTTTTATTCAAGAGAACGGTGTACCTCAGGGCTCGGTACTTAGTTGCATACTGTTTGCCATTGCAATTAATTCTAACACCGAGTGTTAGAATTCAGGAATTCAGTCGTCGTTGTTTGTGGACGATTTTGCCATCTACCTTTCCTCTCGGAGAACTTATCTCTTGAAACGCCGCCTCCAATGCTGCCTCGACCGCCTTTACGCTTGGAGTGTGAATCACGGGTTCCGTTTCTCCACAGAGAAGACTGTCTGCATGAACTTCTGACGCCACACGGAGTATCCTCCACCTTCGCTCCGTCTTGGCCCAGACGCTCTTGCTTTCGCAGACGAAGTTCGATTCCTTGGCTTGGTGTTTGATAGAAAATTATGCTGGTTACCGCATATAGCACAACTCAGGGGCAAGTGTGAACGTTCTCTTTGTATTTTACGTGTTTTCAGTGGCACATCATGGGGAGCTGACCGGACTATTCTTTTACGTTTTTATCGCTCTCTTATTTGGTCCAAACTGGATTATGGATGTGTGGTTTATGGCTCTGCGCGACTTTCTGTTCTTGGCCGCCTGAACCCAATTCATCACCGGGGTATCCGTGTTACCATTGGAGCATTCCCCAACAGTCCTATGTTAAGTTTATGTGCGGAGTCTGCTGAACCTCCGTTGTTTTATCGTAGAGATGTTTTACTTTCTGCTTACAGTTGTCGCTTAGCTGCGCAACCTCGTCATCCAACGAATGGGCCGTTTTAATGTGTCTTTAGATGGTTTTTATGCTGCTCGGTCTTTTACTCCTAAGCCGTCGGGCTTTCTTTTTCGGGAGATTTTAAGGACGCTGGACTTGAATTTACCTGCCTTTTTCTTAGCCGGGGAAATTTGGCTCTTGGCAGAGGGCCCCGTTTATCTTGGACTTACGTACTGTCCTATGTCTTCGACCGCATCACGTATTCGTTGTTCTTTTAGCGAGATCAAATCCTCTTTTAATGGCTGGAATTTTATCTATACCGACGGCTCGACTTCTGACACAGGAGTAGGATGTGCTTTTGTTTTTAATGGAGAAGTTTTACGTATGGTCTTAACGTTGCGACATCTATTTTTATGGCGGAGCTTTATGCTATTTATCGGGCGGTTTTATTTATTTCTGGTCAAGGGCTGTGGAACAGTGTTATTTGTTCCGGCTCTTTGAGTGCAATTTTAAGTTTTAGAACTCTGTACAACCACCACCCTCTTGTACAGAATGTAGTGCTCACTCTTTTTGACGCTGGCGTCAGGGTGACACTACTATGTGTACCTTGACATGTGGGACCCCCAGGTAATGAGGCCGCGGATGTCGCAGCTAAATCCGCTCTTTTGGACCCTGCTGAGGACGAGCAACGTTTTTATTTTTTATTTACATTTATTACGTAGAGGCATTCTCTCGCGCTGGTGCGATGAGTGGGATGTAATACCCACCAATAAGCTTCGGAAATGTAAATCCTCCCCTTTTAAGTGGTCGACTTCTTCTCGCGCTGTTCGTCGCGAAGAAGTAATTTTAGCTCGTCTTAGAATTGGGCATTGTCGTTTTAGTCACTGTCACCTTTTTAATGGTCAACCCGCTCCAGCTTGCTCTCACTGTGACCACCCCTTTACAGTGCGTCACATTTTACTTGATTGCCGTCATTTGGCAGCTTTTAGACTTTCCTTGAGTTTGCCCTCCTGCATTGCGGAGATGCTTGCAGATGATGTGGTTGCTGTTGAGCGAGTGCTCCGTTTTATCCCTGTTTGTGGTTTTTGGAGCAAGGTGTAAGGTTTTCTCTTTTTACCCATGACGGCATTTTTAGACTCTTTTAATACTGTTGTTATTTCAACTTTTGCTGTATCGTTTTTAGTACCAGTCTTTAATTGAGTTGTGGTATATTTTTATTGACCCTTTTTAGACCATTATAGGACTGTTGTTTTTTCGCTCTTGCGACTGTTTTAATACCAGTCCTTTGTTTGTTGACCATTACACACATTTGTTATTTGTTATGGGTTTTTATTTTGTTGCATAACGTGCTACTGTTCTTTAACCCATGACTTGATTTCTTTTAACTATTTATTTTTTAGTTCTGGCGCAGTTTTTAGTGTGTTTGGGCTCTAATGACCTTAGATGTTGTGTGCCCCTTAAACAATAATCATCATGATCATCATCATCATCATCGGTGGTAATGTGGTGGTGCACCATCCTGTTACATACGGTACCATGAGTCCCAAATTTGTCTCGAATGCGTGCAATTGTTACTGGCGTTGTCTGTTCTGCTTTGTACACACGGCTTTATTTCCTTTGAACTTCAACAATATTCTCAGTTTTACATTACCATTTCAAAATTTCTTTCCGCCGTTCAAACAATAATCTTGACTCAATTTTTTGTAGAAACGCTAGATAATGTAATGTGACCCACATCTGTTTACAGAACATCATCCATAATCTTGGGTTCATTTGTTCATTGTTGATTTACCTGTCACGTAGCCACTCTATCATAATGTATGTGAGTCACATCCCTGTTCTGGTGGTGTAGTGGTAACCATACTTACTTTCTAAACCCAATTACGCGGGTTCAAACGCGGCAGGACCATTTTTTTTTTTTTTTTTAATTTTTTTTTTTTTTTTTTGGCGTGAAAATCCTAAGTTTGGTTTCCTTTTGAAGGGAGGTAAAGCTGTTGGTCCCGTTACGGCACATTAAAGAACCTCAAGCCTCAAAGAAGAGGTCTCTGAGCAAAATTTGTCGGCCATTTCAGGCCCTAAATTGAAGGGGATCCTGTTGATCTGAGATTTTAAAGAGCGTCCGTAAAAACATAGAACATCATACTGCACATTACTGTTGTTTTTCGGTCTAACTTTAAAATATGTTAAATAGATATCTACTGTGAAAGTGTGTATACATTTTTTGGACATCCTTGGTATATATGTATATAAACGGATCACTGTGTCTGATGTCTAAAATGTCACTTGTTAATTGGATGAGTCAAATTATGTTCTCTGTCGTAACAAATCTCTTGAGTTTTCCTTTACCCCAATAAAGACGAATATTAAGTAACTTTAGGCACCGACGACTCAGAGTTCATGTACGCAATCATTAATTCATTCTAATTATCGTGTCATTTGGTACTGAAATTAAATGCTTAAAAATTATAAAATTACACAAAGTACATTGAAAATCCGTGCTTTTAGTCTCGGCTGTTTTTCAAACATTATATTGTACCTCCTTCTCCAACTTACCACCGGTCCTCCCTTTTACTGCGTTTTAATGCTCTTCTATTTTTCGCGTACTTTAAATGGTGGAAGAATTTTATATCCCCCTTTATAGAACCTTTTTAACCTTTTAATTTTAACACAGTCCTTTATATGTTTATCCTTAATATACTATAAACCGACCATAGAGCCTATTTCAGTAGAAACGGTTGTTCATTCTATTTTGTTGCAATATATTAGACAATCCCTCTTAGTGTCCATACCATTATTTATAGTGGCCGGTACTATTTGAGAGGTTACGGGAGATAGATCCCCCTAAATTTCTATATGCAATGTTAATGGATTACTGCAAAGATAGAAGAGTTCATGTAAAATGTACTGAAGAAACAATTTACAGAGATATAACTAAGGGTTGTCCAAGAGGTTCGATCCTAGGACCAATTTTGGGACATAGTTTTGGAGACTCTTTTAGACGAACTAAAAAACGGCGAAAATGTGGTAAAAACAATCGCGTATGTCAACGATGTTTTATTTCTAATGGAAGGAAACTATAAAGAAGATATAGAAAGAAGAGCGAATATATTAAGTAATTGGTGCAGTAAAACTAAACTCCTAGTAACTGCAACTAAATCAGGCTACATGCTTTTGAAAGCTAATCTCAAAAGAGACCCATGTATAAAATATAAGACGCCAAAAAGAAACAAAATATCTGGGAATTTACTCAGATGATAAACTAAACTTTAGGAAACATACTGAATACGTTCGAAAAAAATATGTAAACGTTATGATGAAATTAACAACATTAGTTCAATTGAACATTAACATTCCATTAAACGTCATTACAACATACCACATGAGCATTTTTGCCTCAATGACGACGTAGGGAGCAGGGGTCTGCGCATTGAGGATGAAGAATGTCCAAATAAAACTCTATTAAGAAGATCACAAAGGAAGGTGTTGAAGATTTACATGGGCATTAATCACCTCACCCATGGCCCTTTTAGTAGTTACAAGAATTTGACTTATTGATTAAATTAAGAGGCGCTGTTTATTGGTTGAAGAAAAGTAACCCGGATAAAGTAATTGTAATAATCGTCAATCAATGCAATAACTTAAGGGAAATAAAATATAAACTAAAAATAAAATGATGGCATGAATGGGAAAATGCTGAGATAGGCAGGAAAACTTTCGACTTATTTAACAACATTTTTGAGAGATTAAAACTAAAATTTATACAACCTACCAAAGGCATGATACGTTACTTTACAGGACACGGACCTTCGGACCTTACAAAACTTACTGGAAAAAAATTAACAGAACACAGAACGATATATGTAAACTTTACAAAACACAGTATAACCCAGAGAACGTATTATTTAAATGTACACGCTTTTTAGAACCGGTAAGAGAAGAAAGAGAAATATAAAATGGCCATCAGGTGGCACATAAGGGCCTACATAAATACCTTGAGCAGGCTGCATTCAAAATAAGTAATCTAGCACGGGAAGAGGTGATACCATAAGAACAGGTAATAAGAAATAATGAAGAAGCTGAGTAAGGAGTAAGAAGATGAGAACGCATACGTATACAAAGACAATCCCAAAACACAAATAACTTAACAAGATTAGAAAATATACAAGATAACTTTAATTAAATCAACAGGAAGAAAGTGTTAGGGGAGAAGATAAAGGCAAGGAAGAAGGGAGTGATGAAATAGATGCAGATACCTAAGTTTATAATAGACGAGAATAATTTTGATTTACAACCTGAAGTAGAGAAAGGGGAGGAAGGTGAAGGCTTTTACCTATTAGAACCGGGAAGAAGATGGGAGGAGGAATATTACAAAAGAAGATTAAAGGGTGTTGAAAATCCACGGGAATGAGCGGGGGGAGAAGATAAAGGATGGAGAAATGGTGTCCGGAGAGGAGGAGCAGAGCGCGAGAAATGGTGCAATCAGGGATCTAGGAGGATCAAGAGAGTTGGAAGAAGGTACGGTTGGGAAGCAAATAATGGAGAGTGATATGATGAAAGCGAGGTGATAGTGTTTAATGAGTTAAAGCGTTGGAATAAATAAATGAAATGAGTAGAGAAGATTAACAGTGAATAATGAACTTTAAGTGAAGTACGCTGTTAAAGAGAAGCTGATTATTATGATTGAGATGAGTTAAGGAGAATTGAAGCAATTAAATGTAGTGTTTAATTTAAGAGAAATTCTGCCAAAGTACTGGATACCAGTACATACCGCTGGTAACAGTTGTTGGTAGTAGTATAGTAGTATAGTAATGGAATAAATTCATTGGATAGAATAGCTGGCTACTGGCTCCCAGTAATATTGTTAATTTGATAGCTTTTGGAAGATTAAATTGGGAAGTAGTTTAGTAAATTTATAGTTTGATTTAACTTAATTGTTTTTAGTGCTTTACTATTTTATTTTATTATTTCAATCTAGTTATTAGGAAAATCTGTAAAATAATATTATTAAGGTACCCGAGGAGCGTATACAGTTTTTATTTTATTTTTTGTCCACACAATTTCTTTTACTAAGAAAAACAGAGCATGTTTCATTTACACTTCTTTTGCAAATGATAACCTGTAACAAATATATATTTCGTGCAGCACCGTAACAAAAAATATACCAAAATCGATAACAATACTCGTGTACTCTAAAACGACATGGAGAAATTTCACAAGAATATTGTAAAAATTATAATATGACTCATTAAAGGTGTTAAATAGTCTTTAACAACCATTCTTGCCAGATTTTTATTCTTCGCTAAACATATGCCATATATAAGGGGTTTTTGTAGATATTTTTGTACCCATATTTGATTACTAATTCTTTTCATATTCAACCATGAACCGAAAGAAAAACAAATGCTAGACATATAGACTGTTTCAGTACCATCATAAAACTGCTGTAAAGCACGTTTCAATTTGACAGTGTTACTTCGAATGTGACGTGCATTGCAAAGTGAGCTCCACTTGCAATTACCAGAACGCGTATTGTTTTCAATTCGAGTGCATTAGACGTAGATTGTATGTTGATATGCCAGAGCTAATTTTAGTATATCTAGTTTTGGTCTTAAACTATGTTAGTCAATATGAAGGGGCAAACACACTACCTAGGAGCTTTTTATGGATTAATGCGCTTCTTATTCCAGTTAATATAGTGTATAACTTCAATATATAACATTACTTTTTGACTGTTCGGTAAATCATTTTTCGACGATACAAAAGATAAATAAGAAATTGTATAGCAATGTGAAAAGTACATGCTAAGTAATTTAAATAAAAATTGGTTACCAATTTTTATCCAGGTTGTACCAACTTTTGCCCGTCTAATGAAATTTAATGTATACACACAACTTTATAGCTACTTATGTCGAAAGTCATACGTTTTGAAGAAAACTATTTGCTACAAATGTTTCTTCATTTGATGGGAAAAACAAGTATATTAGTTACATTTTTTTAGTGAAGATTTTCAAGGTCAACCCAATTTTTAATGCCAACCCTCCCCCTTCTTTTATCACATTCTGGTTTTACGCTAAAAGGCGAACAGTTTTTGACTGAAACTTTTTTTTAAAAAATCCAACCAGCTATGTATATTACATCATAATTGCAATGCATAAAATAGAAATTACTTAAAAAAGCTGTTCATTATTAATCAGCGTCATAAGAGTTACAGCAAGCGCTCGAAGTTTTCTCTATTTGGTTCCATACAAAAATAGAACATATTTTGAAAAACTGGTCTTAACATTCTGAAGCATGCATTTTGGAACATTCCTGCAAGCCATAGTTATCCTTTGTCGGAGTTCTTCAGTTGTAGCAGGCTGTATTTTAAAACCGACTGATTTTAGGTGCCGCCAAAGAAAGAAATTTAAGGGGCATGAACTAAGGGATCTTGCAGGTGCAACGGTACGATTATAGGGCCCACACGTTGGTCGTTAATTTGCAACGGTATTATAGCCCCAAAGTAGGTCAACAATTTTTGAATCGTTATTTGTTGTTCCAATGTAAAGTAAATGGAATGGGATTTCAGGGTAAATTTTGGATAGTTTTTAATAACTTAAGGTCATTAGGGAGGGAAGGAGATTGTTCACTGTGATAATGAAGTTCGGCACTGGTTGAACATTTAATTTATTTTACAACTTGGAAGGTTCTGGAACATGCTGTACTTCGGCGGATTATAGTTCGCGGTATATACTCACGTATTTATTTTCTTGAACACGAAGGTGATTATTATTGCTATTACGTTGCACTGCCTGACTGACTCATACTGCTTTAGAATGACTTAAGAGTTCCTTAGACTGCCCTCGACTGAACTAGAAATGACTTAGACTGCCTGCTTTCCAAATAACCAACTTCTGATCCTGTATTCCAGTTTTCTATAACATCGCCACGCCTCTCGCTAAATTAAATTCCTTTGATTCTTATTCTATTCCATAGTTATATTACGCCATTGGATATCTAAAGATAGTTATTGTATCGCTAAGTTCTGCTCATTCTTTGATTTTTATCAATGCCCATTGGCTAAAATTGTTTTCCCCCCTTCTGATCTACAATATCTTCCCACATGCTTGAGTTTTCCAAGAACGGCCTGTCATAAATTTCGGCACTTTCCTTACATGCTTGATTTCTAAAGTAATATCTTTTTCCTCCCTTAGTTATAGATAAGGTCTTGGTTTCTACGAAAACGCGTGTCTCTGCCCGCGGTAAATCCTTTTGAAAAGGGCAAGTACCGTTTCCAATTGAATGCCTATTTCTACCCGTTTAGACGAACTATGGCGCCTGGGACAGGCGAGTGTCCTGGGTTTTAAAAGGGTAATGCTTAAGACCTTCCCAGGTAAGGCTATTGTCCTGACTTTTTCTTCCGACAAAGGACAGCATTTCCATTACCTCTACAAAACATAACAAACATATGGTATTACAGAAAGATAACTTGAATATTACTTACTAATCAAAAAGACATATCTATACATACATACACTAATAAATATAATATTGGGTTCTCCTTTTAATTGCAATACTAATACCCTTGATTACCTGAAATAAGATGCAATTATCATTATACTAGTTGTCAAAAGTAATTATACTTAAAAAGGAAATTTTGGGACATTTTCTGCTTCACATGCTATATCCAATTCTACCAACCCATCTATTCTAAATGGTTATTGAGCCACTGTCAAACAACTTGTGTATAATGTGATATTTATTGTTTTAATAGTGTTTAACACCCAGTTTTTCTGCTGAGGCATCATAGGCGGTGGACACTGGTGGTACATTAAAGGATTAATTTGGAAAGGATTTTTTTAAGAAAGGAAGTGTTTCAGGCCTAATTTAAGGGTACCTCCCCGGCATTTGCCAGTTATGAGGACGGAAGAAAACCTGAAAAAAAAACCTCAGTCAGGGAAAACGGTCTTAGCGGGAATCGAACCCCAGATCTCCTGCTCACGAGTAGTCCGCGCCCGACCTTAGCGGTTTAATGTGGTGGCGCTCCGTCATACTGGAATGTAAGCAAGTTTTCATTTAACGCGGCTCTACCGCTCTCATTTTCCTGATATTTAATTTCTTTATTAATGAGAGGGACAAATAGTATCTTCTAACTTTCTAAACACATAGCACTAGAGAAACTTCCCTTATATACATAAAAAAAATGTATCAGCGTTTCAATCACCTGCCCAGACATTTATTTTTCCTTGCCACTGCGTATGGTCGTCTCTCAAAATACATGACTTGTTATCACTCCAGTCTGTCTACAATTAATGTAGATTGTACATACATTACAGAACCTTAAGGTAAAATATGCACTGATCACAGAAAATAAATATTTGTTAGTATTTCAGATAATTCTCTTAGTTCCGCCGACATTATCCCCAAAAGTCGACCAAAATCATCGTCAGTCAATTTTTATGTATTTGACTTTTAAAAGGATGAAACTTTGTATCTACTTTGACAATCTAACGTATTGATCTCATTGAAATTTCGATGTAAGAAAGTGCATACGAAGTGAGATTGTTGCATTAGCAGAAACATGTCCTAGGAACTAATTTTTGTCATATCGAGTGTTCGCGCTACTTATCTTTTTTTCCTTTTAGCAACAGACGTTGTTAACTAAAATTTTCAGCTAAGATGCGCACTTGAGTATGACTTCTGTTAGGAACTCTTTCGTTGAATATGCGAGCTGTGTGTGTTGCACATTGATTGTGAACCTATAAAGAAAATAATTTCAATTACTTCGTATTTAAATCCACCCAGTTGTTAAGCCATTAACTGTTTGTTTATGTTTACCAGAAAGGAAAAGAAAACCCTTCACTTCTGTTAAAAACATTCTTAAATATGTTATAAAGTAACAGTTAATTTAATAAAAAAATGCGGATAAGAGTTGTTTAAGATTCCATTTAAAAACTTTTTTTTTGATTGATTTTATTTATGACGTTCTTTTAACATCTCAGGTCATCAGCGTCCCATTCAACTCAGGGCGTGAAACGGCCGACAAATTTTGCTCAGAGGCCTCTCTTTCAGGCTTGAGGTTCTTTTTCGTGCCGTAAATGTACGACATGGGACCCACGGCTTTACTTCCCTTCCGAAGGAAGCCACACTTAGGATTTTTACCCCCGAAAAAATCCATCGGTCCTGGCCGGGTTTGGACCCGCGACCTTGGGTTTAGGAGGCAAGTATGGTAACCAGTACACCACCAGGACCGACCCATTTAAAACTGAACTGACTTAGAAAGTATTCACTAAAGAAAATGTAACCAATATAATTGTTTCTCCGCCCCAAATGAAGAAACGTTACCCATAAATTGTTCACTTGAAAACGTATTGCTTTGGAGATAAACAGGTGTAAAGTTTTTTTTTTTTTTTCAAAAACCACATAGTTTATATACTAAAAGTAATAATTGCATAAACTTTTAATTATACAGATAGCTAAGAATGGAAACCATCAGAGAGAAATAAATAAGAGCATACACAAATTAAGCAAAAGTATAGCAAACTATGCAAGAACTGTCAAAACATAAAAATTAAACATATAAGTATTTATGGTGCAGTATTTTGCATTTATGGGCAGCAATGAAGCATTACCTCGACAATAATTTATGAGAATATTTAAAACGACAAAAAAATCAAGAAAATAAATTAAAATAAAATAAAACGTAAACGTAGCCTAACTTCAGAACAAGGAGATCAGAAAAACAGTCATGAGAATAGATGTTCCAGAAATAGCAATGTGCAAGAAATCACTAGAAGAACAAGAATAGAAGAAAGTGTGTGTGAGTGAATGAGTGAGAGAGAATGCGGAGATTTTTGAGTATATCAACCATCAACCATTCTTTTAGCTTGTTACTGTTGTCGCCATTAGTATTGAATGATTTAACATAGATCTTAGACACTAAATGCGTTACGGGTTCGAATTTTTCTTGGGTCAACGAACTTGAATCAACTTAGTTGTAAATAACAAAGAATCAATTGGGTGCGTTTAGATTCAGCTAAAACTATCCATGATATAATTCACGTATCATACTCATTTCCCTCATTCTTTATTGTTAATTAATTGCCATGAAATATGAAAATTTTGAATTATTGATATCAATTTTATTTAGTCACTATTTCCGATAACTTTTCTTCATTTGTTGGGGAGATATAACATATTATAATTGCCCAAATCAAAGTGAGCCTCTTTGATTTTGGTTTATTATTTGGAATATGTGGACACAATGGAAGTATCAGCTACACATAGTTGTCTTATTTGTTCAAGCAGCTTTATAGCACGTCATACTTTCTGAATATCTTGAACGAAGAGGTCCATGTTGACTGTGAAACCAATCTTCAAAAGCGTCAAAGATTTCAGTGCCGTTGGCGAACATTTCTGTATGCGTTGCATTCGACAATACATTTCTGTTCACTAATACCTTCAGCCTTCAACAATTGAATAAGTGCTCGCTTGCATGTTTTGGCGAATCCATATTGGTGACCTATAGATTTAGCGTGCCTCTGCACATTAGAACATAAAAATACCTCTTCAGACAATGTCAACTTCTTCCTAACATGGAGCAAACATAAAGCTCTGTGTATAGAAGCAAAGACGCTTACTACAAAGTCTTAGCTTCACTTGGAAAACTCTTATAGAAAGGTATAAAACATACTTTCATAATTTATTGCTATTATAAAATATCTTATTTTCTATTATTCACTTAAATATTGAATTACGATAATTTCCAGTATGTTGTTCAAACTCTGCTTTTTGATTCCGTTCTATTCTTCTTCCTTTAAGCCTATAGACCTAAGAATTATTTTAACCCGGAAAAGTTACAAAAGGAATTCATTGTAATGTTGTTAACTCTTTATATAAGTGCAGCCTTGAGATCACCACAAAAGACCAGAAAAATACCGAGTGTGCCAAAAAAGGTATACACACTTTCACAGTAGATACCTATTTAATTTATTTCAAAGTTGAACCGAAAAACAACACTAATGTGTAGTATGATTTTCTGTAAATAGACATTATGGTAGCGTTGCTACGTGACAGGTAAATCAACAATGAAAAAATTAAGCCAAGATTATCGTAAACTAACGTTTAACAAATGAAGTAAAAATTATCTTATCATGTTCTGTAAACAAATGTGACTCACTTTATGTTATGCCAGCGTTGCTACAACACAATGGAACCAAGATTATCGTTTGAACAGCGGAAAGCAATTTTGAAGTGATATTGGAAAACCGAGAATGTTGTTCAAGTTCAAAGGAAATGGAGACGTGAGTACAAAACAGAACCGCCAACGCGAGTAACAATTGCACGCATTCGAGACAAATTTGAAACTCATGGTACTATATGCGATGTTTACAGATCTGATAGCAATAAGACCCACTCACTAGATCCAAGGCACTATCCTAGACACTATCCATAGGACGAAGAGGTCCGATTGAGTTTCCACCAGATTCTCCGGATCGAACTCCGTTGGTCTTCTACCTATGGGTAACTCTTAAAGATGTTGTATACCTTAGAAAACCAGCTACACTAGCAGCACTTCGGGAAGAAATTGAATCGGCATGTGTTGCAATCTCTGAGGACACCTTCGCAAACGTTGCTCAATCAGTAGTTCAACGTAGTCGTAAGTGTATCGACGCCGGTGGTGGGCATTTTGAGCAACTGTTGTAATTGTAAAAGTCTAAGATGATTAGTGCGCATAATTTTCTGTGTGTTTGAATTCAGTTTTGTTATGTTGACACAGTTTTCTCTTTGCTGGAGTGTGTATAAATTTTGGCACCCTCTGTGTATTAAAACCCGCTAAAGAGCATTAGCAGAAAATTTCATACTTAATAAATACAACTTAAACTTGTTTTATTCAAGCGAAAAGAGTAGCTAATCTAATGAGTGGTTGTTTATCCACTTAGCGGTAGGGAAAATAGGAAGCGTCAGATCAATCAGGCAATATAAACACAATGAGCTTGCCACTCTCCTCCAAGGATAGCCAGATATTTACTGTCGCCAAGACACGCATGAGGAATTGCGTCACTCGAAGTGCGGTAAAAACAGATTTTGGAGATAGAGCCGCATGCATTACTGAATTGAAAAACATGCACTTTTTTAAATATAAATACACATATTTTATACAAGGACAAACAAGTTTTACTGATTATTATCTAAATCAGTTAGAGAGCTTTCTGTCTTAAACTAGTAATTTAGCTATTTCTGCATTTACTTTAAGAAAAAGAGCTAAAATTTCCACATTGCGTCTAATGTGATTTGAATGTCTAAAAGGTCAATCTAATCATGGTAATTCAGACCTCTTTCTGTAATTTCAGTAATTTATAAGCATCATTTGGGCACTGACATTTGAAAAAAATCATGTTTTACATATCCACTTAACATTACTTCATGGCAATACCTAGTGACTAACAGGATTCCTGTTGAGTTACTATATATGTACTTTACATACCTTTCCTGTATAAGAATTAAACCTTTTCTCTGCTTCAAACGTCACTCAAGACGCAGTTTATCTTTCAATATTGGAATAATAATAATAATAATAATAATAATAATAATAATAATAATAATAATAATAATAATAATAATAATAATAAGCGTTAATATATGTTCTTATCAGTTAACCAACTACTAGTAGTAATGTTGAAAAACACAGACATTTTCTGATGCTGGCATGGTGTTTTGTTGCTGATGTAGTTGAACAAATGACAGTGAGTAAAGCTAAGTGAAGCCTGGAGGATAGAAACCGCGTGCTGTGAACTGCACTTTTCTACGAAACAGCTGCAGTGAGAACAGCTGCAACTTCTCTTGTCTTATTCAGCAATTTATGTACCAATACTGCTGTGCGGTTTTCCTAGGTCAACACAAAAAACAAAGCAACAGCGCAAACTATGCGTCACCGCCCGCAGATAAACAAGAACTACACTCACCTCAAACAAGTGATGTGACCAACTTCTAAAAGCTAAGGTCTCACTTTTACTAAAGAAACAGTAACTTCTACTCGCTTCTAGTGATATTAATTACATTTTTCATGATATTATTCCCCCTCTCAGTGTTGAAGTTTGCAGAAAATCTTGCCAATAGATTTTTGAAGGGATAACTTGGTTACATTACTCATTCGTCTATGCTAGTTCAATGGGATTCAGATATATGGAGGCATGCGAATCACTGTGTGGTCTAATTATTGTTTAAACAGCTTCTATTCAGATTTTTATTTTAAATGTTAATAAGTTTATAAAGCTCTGATTTTTGCGTGATATTGCCACACTGAACTCCTTTCTCTGTCATCATTCGATCATAACAATTTAACCACGTACTAATTAGGTGACTTGTCTACTTTACACTATGATGTGGCGCATAATCTAAGATCATGATGAGATTGGTTCAAAATTGAGAATTAATAATTTTTAATTTTTAACCCTGTGTTTTCTTGTTTCCTTTGACCCTAACAGTCATCTGTGCCAACTCAGCCTTGAAATATTATTATAACGAGAAATATGTTACGGCTGATGATATTTAAATATACTATATAAGTAAATTATCTCATATTTCTCGAAAGCCTAGCATATTCGAATTAACCATGAGTTATATTTTCCCCGGAAGAGAAAGCGCAAAATAAAATGCTTGTGCGTAATGTTGAGTCGGCTTTGTAACGAAAGGAATCGTAATGTTGACAAGATATAAGAACATGATATTGTGTAAGAGCACACTGTATATCCTAGTTAGGGAAACATACTGTATAAACCCAAACATAGTAAGACTTAGACGTAATAAATATTAAGGGTGACTTGCCTTGGCACACTGTTCATCCCAAAAGTGACGTGACCTGAAAGGGTCCTCAAAGAAACACTTGCATAAACAAAAAGCAACCCTCTATTCCACTCGCTTAAAATATTATGTTAACGTGTGCATTTATAGATAGAATTATTCTACTGATGAAGAATTGTTTAGTTTTAAGCTTACCTAAACCATGAACCTCTTAGAACTTATGATGTCAGGACCTGGTGACTGTTGACCTCATGGTGGAGGAAAGTGTTTAACAATAACTCTTATGTGTAGACTAGGTAATTGTTACCCCACCTTTGTGCATTACAATTGTATATAATGTCTCTGAATTTATTCAGAGACAGGAGAGAAGACTTCGTGATTGCAGGATTCATTCTAACTGTATCAGAAAGTCCTTTAATAAATACTTATACTTTAACAGAGTTGGTTGAGTTATTCAGCATTCGTTTGGAAACACCTCGTCTTTCTGAGGAGTGGATCTAGCTTGATTCCCGAAGTGACGCCTATTATTCTAATATAATATCCCTTCTCGTCCAAGCCATCGAGATTGAATAGGGAAATTGTAGCACCGCATTGAACAGAAGAACATCACCAGATTGTAAGTCAGTCGACGGATATCACAGCTTGGACTTCGTTTAATCACATCCTGGTGGCATCTCGGCAGGCGGTATTACAGTACATTTAGAAAAATCGAGGGGAGCGAGGAAGAATAACAGCTCAATGGGTTTATGGCCTCTTTGCCAGGCAAGAACGTAAAAACCCCGTATGGAAAATTTCCAAAGACTTAGAAGGGCAGAACAGTTATCTTTTGTAATAGTCCCTTTTTCAAGGACATATAAACATCTTTATGTATGCGTTGCGTAAATTTAGGTCAGAGAACTTTGGAGAAAGAACAACGGCAACACCAGAAGCGCAAAATAAGTGACAAATGACAAGAGATGCCGCGAGTCCACAAACCAATGGGGAGGAAGAAATCGTTCCCATAATACTTAATAATGCAACGTCAAATGTTTATGGCGTCATGAGACGTTCGGACTGAACTTTTGATAAAACAAGAAGGCCCGGGCCATTCGAAGCAATTCTTGGGTAATTTGTGGGCAGAGCGGACAGTTTGAGAAAGTGGTAGATGCATATAGGAAGTCCTTGAGACATTCTTATACATTTCTTCGATAGCATACATGAGAACAGTGTGAAATAAATCGTGCTTCAACCATATTCTGTTGACTAAGTATGGAGGTCGATAAGTCGAAGCACTCTCTATGATTCAGGACGAGCGAGAGTGTTGCATAATAGGATATAACCGTGTTGAAAACATGGCAGACTAAATAGCATAATGCAGGGATTATTCAGATTAATAATATTTTTTATGTGAATGTTAAATAAAGTAACTCAGAGAGGTCAACTTTGGTGTCCTGGAGCGCTGAGGCGACTCTCAATACGCACCAGCCAATCACATCATAGCCTGGGAGTATTCTTCGTAATCAACACCAGCAAGGAGCGGAACCCGGAGGATTCGTGGGAGCAGCGAAGAAGGGAGAGCCTTACGAAGGAATTCATGAGGTGTACCAAAGCCTCGTACTTTACAAGAACCTCTTCCGCATTCCCCTTACGCACCCTGAGATGCTTAAATAAGATATTATAAATCATTTTACCCCTATTCCCCAAAACTAAAACAAAATACCATAGATTTCCTTGATGAGTAGCTTCATTTAGAACACTATCAATCACTTCGATGTTTAATTGAAGCTGATAATTAACACCTCCGTATTTTCCGCTTCATAAATTACAAGCGAATTTTCCAAAAACCTCCATACAGTACGCTGAACTTTTACCAGTCTGTTACAAAGTTAGTGTTTGTATGGAAACGAACTTTCTCATCACTTAACCACCACTTACCAAATGTAAGATTACTGCCAACCTACATTTCGTCTATGTAGGAAATAGTTCAGCTGCTTTGTTGCATACATTTTACTTTTACTATGTAAACGTGCCGCCAAGCATCGATGTGAGAGCGTTCAATGAAAATGTTCATTTTATTTTTGTTATTCCTTTCACTCTGATATCACTTTCGAAAGGAAACTTTGCTGTCATGGAAATATTTTTAGTACTAAAGCAAGCAAGCAAATTATTAAATGTAGGAACATGCTTGTCGAGAACATAAACGTAATGTACAACATGTGTTATCACACTGTGTCAAACCGCCACGGGTGGCCGAGGTCGTTAAGGCGCAGACTCGAGCGCGAGGTTTGGGGTACGAATCCCGCCGTGACGTCCTCCCCGACTGAGGTTTTCTCCAGGTTTTCCTCAGCCCTCATAAATAGTAAATGTCGGGGAGGTACCCTAAACTTAAGCCTGGAACGTTTCTTTCCTTAAAAAAAATCTTTTTCAATATATTATTTCATCTCATATATCATTAGTGTCCATCGCCTGTGGTGCCTCGGTAGTAAAAACGGGCGTTAAACACTATTTAAAAATACTTTGTCAAATTCATCAATATAGTATACTATAGTATGTCTTGTTTTCCGGGAATACTATTGTTACCACTAACACTCAGTTCTCCCAGCTCCATGCGGATTCTCTTTATTATGGCTTCAGAAACATCTGTATAAGCAGGAACTCTTCTCTAGCTCTAGTTTGACCTAGAGGAGGTAAAGATTTAACTCTAGCTTACTCATTGCAACATTCAATTACTTTCATTATGATCTATCGGTTCTCGTATTGAAACACGTATTACCTTCTTAGCCTCTGACATCTCATGCAATTAACTGCACAACCGAGTCAAACGTTTTCTGCATGCAGTTACGCAATGACACCTGCAACTATTGCACCGAAGTGACTCAGCCGTAATATACCGTTCCCTTCTTGCCTCAACCCGCAGGGACCGCGTGCTGGTGAACAAACAGCGTATTTTGAGGATGTTATGTAGTTTGAGTACAGTAGAAGTATAAAGGATAAATAAATTTCTTGATTATTTTTAAGTCTCAAAGTGTGCGGCGGTATTTATTGTATATTTATTTATTATTTTTTTAGGTTTGGATTCGTTGTGGATAAGGAGGTGATCGATTTTATAAATGGAATACCTCAGGGGGGATTGGTCGAATTCTCCATTCAGTACCGCAATTTATTAGCCGAACGTTTTTATGGTGGACCATCACAGAGAAATGAGATGATAAACAAAAATATATCACTTGCAGTTCCAGTTTCACAATTTATTAACACTTTTGCCTTTTTCTAACATTTCTCCCTTTCACTTCAGCACCAAGTGACAAACAAACGACGTACAAATAATAAGTAACAAGTAATTGCAACTACTTTTATTAATTCGCCTGTCCGTCGGTCTAGGCGCTATAAATATATTTAGCATGCATTTCTAAATGTCACGTGATTTGCTCTTCTTACATCTATCTTCCTATTGGCTATAATTTATTATCAAAATTACAGCCAAATCTTAAGTCTTAGACTCTTGACATAAATAATATATTAAAAGAGAGTCGTAACAGAGATATTATGATTCTGTTTGCATATTTATTGCCTGAGTTTTCCTGCACTGTTAACAAAAGAATTATCCATCCTTTCCAAATTCCGGATATCGTGTTTTATTCAATATCCAGTTGTTTTCTAGTTGACCTGAAGTAACATTACAAAGAGACCCTCTTAGCCAAAAAGCTTACAATGCATGCCTTTACTGGGAAACCTTCCCTTTCGATGGTATTTTGTCTTCTTTCTTATACTTGTGACATCATGTTTAAATCATATGTCTATGACCATTATGGTGACTATATTATATATAAATATTATTGCTAAGCGGGCCTGGGAAGCGTTTATCTAATTTGTTCAGTACATGACATTCTCTGATACCGATCCCCCTACAAAAGCGTTTATTAGTATTCCCGAAAAGTGATACCTTTCTTTGAAGACTTAGAAAACAACTAAATAGCCATAACTTGAATTGAATATCACCGAATTACGTTCATTATCTCACTTAAAAATATTTTACAAATTATATTTTTTTTATTCAAAGCCCAGAAGTTCATGATAGATTTTTAAATGCCTTCTGTGTGTCTTTTGTTTGCCATCTAAATATTCGTAAGACGATTCGATATCAACTAACTGGAAATACTAATGCATTTCAGAAAACAATTTATGCATTATAAATACCAGGTTTATCAATAAATTACATTCACCTTATTTGTCATCTCTATCCCTGAATCCAAGTTGATATCTATATATCCTCTTAGATCTTCAAGCACACATTCTCTATTGGGCATGTGTACGCTTCTAAGTTGTCAAAATTCTGTAGATAATTTTCGGTCAGGAACATCACTAAACTAAAAAGAAGTTTATTCCGTCTTTCAATTTTTCACTTTCTTTTCCGCTGCTGCCGAAATCTTCTATTTTTTACGTGAAATGTCAGGAAATATTTCTAGCCATGGAATGAGTGATTTGTGACATTGTTGAGATCTTAGAATTTGTTGTTTTTACGATAAACGCCACTGTGCTGCCTTGTATCATTGCACTTTCAATTTCATTTGTCAACAATGGAACCATTCTCTTCGCATTTCTTGACAGAGTGCACCACAGCCTTTTTCATTCCAAACTGACTTACGTACTTTTCTGTTAGATGCTGAACGAGATGTGCACTAATTACCTCTTGTGATAACGTTTAAATTGACTATAAGGCATAGCATTATTAAAGAACTTCTATAGCCATAATCTCATTTTTTAAAATTAACACGCTCGCTTGCTTCCTGAGACTAACCTAAAAACACACAGGTAAATAATTAGGAGACAGTGCAAGGGAATGTAAAAGCAAATACCCTTAACGTATAAAATTACTTAATTATGGCATCGGAAGAGTAGTAAATAATTTATGGAATCGTGGCCCATATGCGTGTCGGCGGGCTCGGGTTTGATCCGATTCGGACCTAAGCTGCCTAAGTTAAGAATTGTTCTAAAGTTTTCCCTTACCTTGAAAATACGAATACCGGTTAAATTTAGACACCAAGAGTTCCGGAGCCATTTGAAATCCTTTCATTCAATTCATTCTTCGTATTGAAAGACGCCGGAAGTTGGCAAGATGTAAAATGCTTACGAATAAAGGCCTATGGTGAATCCAATATATTGAGTCATCTTTTTATGATGACCTACGCGGCGGCAGGGGATTGCATCAGTCGACAAACCGACCTATAATAGTCGGGGAGGGCGGATTTTACAAAACTACTACGTTGGTTTTGAGTTTAGGCCTCTCAGCCAGTGTAGCGTAAACAGTGAAAGAAACAACATGTGTCCTGTTAAGAAATCAAAATGGCAAATTTTAACCCAATTGTTATATTCCACAATGAGTGTTTAATTATGATTCGCATGTCCGTACCGAGTCTCGAAGATTAACTTAAGGAAAACTCTCAGGTTATCCAGTCAAAAGTCGTCATAAATTATTAAATAAATTTAATTTCTCAAATAAAGTGATAAATAGTAATGGGTCATTTCATTAACAATACAGGTGTGTGGAAAAAGAAAGCACCATGAATGAGTATTGATATTACTTGTAAGTGCATTATAATTTATTATACTTTCACTCTAGTGTTTCTAAAACGGAATTGTGTTACCCTGTCCCTACCGCTCTACTATAGTAGCCCGGCTAAATGTGAGCTATGGCTTATCTGTTGTTACAATCCCCGCTGCCTTTTCGGTAATGAGATAATTGGATGGTCGTATATATTCTCTTTGGCATCGTAAGAGGAAGGGGGAAAAAAATAAATAAAATGTAATCTCTCCATAGCACCTGCTACCACTTTCCTATTCATTTTCATCTTTTCGATATTATTTTTATTTCGTTATTTTCTTCAAGTTTTTAACACTAAATAGGATAAAAGTAAGTAGAACTGAATAAAACCAAATTATTCAAAATCACAAATGTACTGCAATTTTCTCTATAATGGATAACCTTATTGGCAACATGATGCCAGCATATTCTTGTCACTCACAACAATCCAACCCTTCTGTTATATTTGAGGATTGTAGAACTGCAAGTACAATGAGGTTATTTGAGTTACGGGCATGCTGAATGTGGCCGCCGCAATCGGAAAGAGGGAAACAGAGTGGCCGCGCGTAAAGTTATTGAATATTTGTATTTTTAATGAATGAATAGTGTTTAACGCCCGTTTTTGCTACAGAGGCACCACAGTGATGATACATGAGATAAAATTATGTTTTACGAAAGGATTTATTGTAAAGAAGGAATCGTTCCAGGCCTAAGTTTAGAGTACATCTCCGGTATTTGCCATTTAAGGACTGAGGAAAACCTGGAAAAAACCTCAGTCAGGGAGGACGGTCCTGGCGGTATTCGAACCCAGACCTCCCGCTCACGTGTCCGCGACTTAACGACCTCGGCCACCTGTGGCGGTTTTTATATTTTTACTTAAAGCATAAAATCTAACTTAATTATATGTACTACCCTGTCTTACAAGATATACTGAAAATGATGCCCCATCGTGGGCGATTTTGTCATTGACAGATCCTGTCTCTCGTAATATTAGTAAATTGGCAAAGTAACTTCTCTGCCTTAAGCATGATTTTCAGGATATTTTATTGCGCATAGCCTGACCACTTCTCTATACGAATGCGTCTTCACATATGTATAGTGCTTAAAAATGCATTCTTCCGGGCTGTATTCATGCAGTGACATGACTACCGAAGAACAATTGTTCGGTACACGTATCACACAATGAAGGCTCCAAGTAACATGAACGCACAACCACAAGCTGACAAAGGTTCCTTCAAACTAAGTAAAGATATTAAACGGCCTAGACGATTGGCTTCTCCCTGTTGAGTTGTGATTTTAAAATTATAAATAACAGTATTTAAAGCTGAATAAGAGTAATGTCACAAATACAAACTTTGGGGTTCGGGTTTCTATTACATGCAGGCCAGTCGTAATATGCTGGGAAATATCACCTGCAGTAGGTGTTATTTCTTTCAGGTGTAACTATACGCTTACATAAACAAAACTGTGTTATGCATAAGTGCGGTCTCAGGTTATCGACGCGACTTTCTAGCATGCGTCAATAAATACTTGTACATGTTGAGAAAAAATGGAACGGTGGGGTAAAAAGCAGGTTAGGACTTGCTCATCGTTACATATGGAATCGGACTCAACGTTACCAGCTGGATCAATGCAGCAATGGAGGAATGTCTTGCTGCCAGCCTCTGAATGTCTTGCTGCTATCCATGTGCTCTTGGTACTGGGTGCCCGAGTGCTGGCAGAAAGTGCCGAAGGTAGTGCTGTTAGCTAAATAATAGCGCTTCGAAATCAACGGCGCGGTAGCCTAGATGGTTAAAGTATTGTGCACCACTTGTGAAGTATAATGTCGGGTATATATACTACCATCTCATGCATTTTTTTTTTCTGCAGCAGTTAGAGGAGATTTGCCACAATTAAAATGACTTACTCGAGAATTATTACTCGCCGTTACAAAGAGACCACAAATGTTGCTGCTGCTCCTAGCGCCGGAGCATTGAGAGAAAAAGGGAATGGTTATTGCATTTTGAAGTGACGAACTCCTGTACTTCCAATTCACAACTAATTAAGGAGTAAGATAAGGTTTATGAAGTCAGAATGGCGATTTTAAATGAGATTGAATATGTGAGCAAGTGAAAAATATCTTTTCCAATTCGCAACTAATTCATATACACACACACTAACCTAAGGCTAACCTCGGGAAAATCCTAGAAGCTCTAATTCCAATTCGCAACTAATTCAGGAGTAAATCATTTGTAATTGTCGCAAATCTCCTAACTGGTGCAAAAAAAAAAAAAAAAAAAAGATGGGATTTGAACCCGGGTTATAATTTCCATACGCCCAGCGCAGTGCCTTTACCAGCTACGCTAACACGTTATTAAAATTGAGGTGGTATTATCTAGCTAATACGTTCCCTCTTTCTCCGCTGTCGCTCGGAACTGGCCTCCCCCTAGGAAACCCATTCCTCTTTTCTCTCATTACAATGATTTACTCGCTAAACCACCGCGTCTACCGGTTCTAGCATTTGCCCGAGGTTAGCCGACAGATTAGGTTAGTGTGTGTGTGTGTATATATATGAATTAGTTGCGAATTCGAATAAGAGCACATTCCCCACTGGTATAGTATTTCACCCGTATAATAATACAGACTAGCAGCAAGAGCTCACGGAGGCTAGCAGCAAGATATTCCTCCACTGCTGCATTATTCCAGCTTGAAAGGTCGCGTTGGAATCTGTGCTGATAGACACCATGGAATGTTTCGTACATCCTTAAGGCCGTTGTATAAAACGAGTTGTTTCATTTGATAGTCCCAATAACTTAGTGTTTGCACCATATGATGAACCAAAGCAGAAACTACGGTACCCTCATATTGTAACAATAATTATCTGTATGTGCAACATGGCCAACTGAGGTCGTTTTTTGTTTCACGAATAATAGAAAACTTTAAGTGATAAATTAACTAGTAGGCGATCGATTATCGGAACGTTGGTCATCCAAAACAATGAATTGAATCCAATGAATTTTAACTTCATTATTTTTTTAAATATACGGCAGATACATGAATTTTCTCTCTTGCTGTGACAGATTGAGAAAGATGCCAGCTGAAAGGAGTAACATTTATGGGATGTTAACAAACTGCAAAACTTCTTAGTTCTTACTTCTTAAATTTATGCTCTTGTATAATTGTTTATCTAACTTAAAGTGATTGTATTCTTGGCAGCCTCATATGGACTTCAGTTTTATGTTTGTTACCATGTCACTGTGTACTAAATCATATCGAAATGGTTTGGTCTCAGGTGAAAAGAATCCTTAGCTTAAAATTGTTCTCAACAAAAGATAAAGGCAAAGATAGCCTATTGTGTCCCTTAAGGGCAAAGGCCTCCTAACTAGTAGGGAAAGCTCGCTTTTTCCTAATGTGGTTAGCTATTCCACGCTAGTTGTTCGTATGCTGTTCAAGACACTCTGACTGATTTGTTCTTTGGTTACTCCATTTCTCACTGCACCAGTTGCTTCTCGAGAGATTTCCATTTTTCTCTTCCTCTTGCTACTCTTGACCAATCTGGACCTGCATATTTCTTGAAGAGGCTTGCCCATCTTCTTCTGGGTCTGCCTTGTGTCCGTTTTCCTATCCGAGGTCCCACATGGAGATCTTGAAGGTCCATCTACTGTCCTGCATTCTTGCGAAGTGACCGCCCCATGGTCATTTGCTTCTGGTAGCTATTTGTGCAATGTCTGTTGTCTATGATAACTGATTTATTAATACTATAGGTATTTTGTCTTTCAAAGTTATTCCCAGGATCTTGCGTTGCTTTTTTTCTTTGGTATTTTTGAATTTTGTTCTTTTGTTTTTTATGTTAGTAACCATGTCTGCCACCCATATAGTAAAACAGGTTTTCTACAGGTTTTGAGCGTCTGGAATCTGTTTTTCTTATTTAGTGTTCGGTCTAACAATATAAGCTTAAGGGCCCAAAATGCGCTCCGGGTTAATGAGATCCTCATTTGTACCTCTTTTTCAATTTTATCATTGAAGGCAATATGTTGCAATAGGTATATATATTCGATCACGTGTGTGAGGACTGTTCCGTCTATTTTTATCCGAGTTGAGGTTCGTTTGAAATTAACCGTGTCTTCAGTTTGTGTAGTGAGAGCCCTGCATTTTTGCTATGCTCATATAATTTATTCCAGCATAGTAGTTTGTAGTGCTCTCGGTATTTTGGCGAATAAGACCATAAGTCGGCAAATCTTAGATTGGTTAGTCAACTGTCATTCATGTTGACTCCGAATTTTTATGCCAGTTCATTGTCCAGAGTACATGCTCCATTACACAACTGTAGAGTTTGGAAGACATTGAATCGCCTCGGCGAACTCCTGTTTCTAGTCGGAATGGTTGTCCTTCTTTTGTTTTGACTTTCGCAAAACTTTGACCATAGATTTTGTGTAAGATACGAAGATGCCAGAGCATGTAATATGCTTGTATGTTCGATTAGGTCAAAGGCCTTACTATAGTCAATAAAGCGAGATATAGTGTTATATGGAATTCTCCATCAGCTGGTTTATAGTTTGAGGATGGTCTATTGTTCTAAATCTTGTCCTAGTGGTTGACTTTCATCCAAAATCTTCGTTATTCTTCTAGTTAAGATATTCGTAAATAATTTGTATATCTTTGACATCGGGTTTATAGATCTGTAGCTGCCAATATAGCTGTAGTGCTTTTTTCTGCAGAAGAACAATTGTGTTGGTTTTCCATTGTTTAGGTATGTCTTTTGTTTCTAGAATTGCATTGAAGTTTTTGGTGATTTGGGGTGTTAGCTGGTCTTCTGCAAGCTTTAGCAATTCGTTTTGCATTCCTTCTTCGCCTGGGGTCTTCCCATTTTGAGCTCGTTTCAACTTCGCTGTGCAGGACAGGTAAAATTGTGTGTTTGGGATATTCGGTTCCTCGATTGAGTTGGGATGGAGCTTGAGTACAGGAGTTTTAGTAGTCTGTAATTGAATTTATTATGTTTTTTCTTGATGTTATGCTTTTGCCCTTCTGGAATCTTTGTTCCAATTTTTCATTTCTTTCCTTTGTTCCAATTGCCCTTTGCTTTCTTGATTGATTTTGATCATTCCATAATTTGTTTACATATCTGTATCGATATGTAAACAAATGTAGACCAAACAATTGAAGGACAGATAAAAGCTATGGCCAACCTAATGGATAAAAACAACCATGTTCAACTTAGCGGAGAGATATATCTTTCCGCTACTATTCCATTTCTACCATTAGATTACACTACTGTGTCTACTGATGCAACGATTTTCAATGTTTCTTTGACCACGGATCTCTCGCTGTCGGATACTCTTAAAAACTAACTCAAAACTAATTGATATCATAAATTTGAATACAGTATAGTTCTCAAAGTTGTATATCACCGTTTAAAAAATGTAAATATATAAAAAAATTAATCCGCGTTTGTTTATTGTTTTTCTTTTCATTGTAATTTATCCTTATGCAATACTAATAATTATAAAATAATATTGTATTAAAAAGTATATTAATTGCATAAAACAGTAACAATAACAATAATAATTAGCAATATATGTTGCACAACATTATTTGTTAATTTTAATTCCTGAATGAGAGAAACTGTGCTGCATTTTTACAGTCCTCATATGTCAGACTTAATTTTTCTGAGTTTTCCAAACGGTTTCTTTCTATGATTTTTTTTTCAATTGTGTGTGCAGAAAATTATTTTTCATACAGATATGGCTTCTTTGATAGTATGGGAAAATTTCGCTGCCGAAATATGCCAGGTGCAAATGAATGGCCAGATCACTTATAAAACATGTTAGTATTATTATTGTCATCAGTTTATGATTTCAGTAAATTATAAATACTAAAACCAAAATATTAAATATAAGCGGGACGATTCTATTTTCCTGTTTCCAGTTGCTTGGGCTGCATTTCCCCAGTAAACATTGCTCAGACAGCCCGTAACTCTATTAATCCCACTGTATGTACAATTTTGTTCGACGGTAATGAAACTGCGGCAGTGGCCATATAAAATTGCCGGTATGTTCGCTAGTATCACTCGTAAATTAAATTCTAATCTAGGGGCTACTTTTAAGATTATTTACCTTATTCTCAAGAGTTTAACCCCTAGATTAAGTTTAACACTGGTACTGACTAAATTTATTGTTGAACAGTTTCCTCAGGTATTCACATTTTTCCACCAAACCTTTTACTCGAACCTTTTACTCGATTTTCTTCCTCTATATGGTGTTATATTTGGATATAAAAATAGTTTATTTTTTCATTCATTTTGATGTTCTATACCTAGATTAGCGAGAGGAATCAATTTGACCCCTATAAAGTTTTAGCGTAACTGCAGCAAAACTTTGGACAAATGACAACAATACAGTTATGGTAATCAACAATGTGCCCAGAGAAATATCAGCCAATTGTTGGTATCCGGCATGTGTGTATACTGTCAGTTATTATCTGTAAATACTACTTCCCATTTAGTACTGTTGTATGTTCATGACGGTCGTTTTCATTCATGTATCCTCACAGGGCCCTTTCGGATGACGAGATTTTGTGCGCTTTTTTTCGAAAGGTCCGACGTTGAATCAGAGATTGACCTAGCAGACTCCGGTAGTGAGTTTATCCCAAAAAGTAGTTATAGGGTGGAAATTTTAGCGAGTATTCCTTACCCAAAGCGGATGCGAGTGCTAATTTTCCTTAACCATTGCCTCAGTCTTATCAGTAGGGCCAGGTTCCATATGATTCCTCTGCAGTGAAAAAAGTAGCTAGGGACGGACCTGAATGCGAGGTTACAAACATATCATCTTAGTCCGGAGGAAGGGTTGCTGTAAATGTCCTAAAAGAGCGAGGAGGTCCCACTACATATGCTTTCCAACGAGTAGATGCATCTCTCATCAATGTTTTTCGTCTACTCTTTGATGAATCGAAACTTCTTCTCATAAAGAAAGAATCCAATGCTCAGATGGAACTGAAACATCAGTGGATTATTTCACTGGAGTAACTGAAGATGATTGCCATCGTACATCCGAGGAGTAATTAGTACGAAAGGTATGTCAGTAGATAATTTTTGGTCGCGTTTCTGGCGACCTACATTCATCAAGGACACAATGTCATGGGATAGATTTCAGGAGTTGTTCAGGATTTCTCCAATTTCATGAGAAACCAACCCGAACTGAAACATTTTCAAATGATAAGTTCGCTCTTGTAGCTGAAATTTGGAATAGATTTGTGGAAAGCTGTTTCTTCGTCCAGAGGAAAACGTAACAATTGGTGAGCAATTACTTTCAAACAAAACAAAGAGCATTTTGATGCCAACAAACCTGACAAATGTAGTCTGAAATTCTGGATCACAGCAGATGTAGCATCAAAATATATATGTAATGCCATACCATGCCTAGGTAAGGATGATGCACATCTGGAGAATCAAACTATAGGAGAATGTCGTTCTACGTCTAATGGAGCCGTTTCTAAATCAAGAAAAAAAAGTGATGACAGACAACTCACATCTCTTCTACTTGCCAAGAAGCTCCAACAGAATAAAACGTCAATGGTGGGTACAATGTACAATTCATCGTGAAATTCTTAATGAGTTATAAAAGGCGAATGCACCTCTCCACTTCACCACCATCTCGCAGTCTTCTGATGGCAGAGATTGTATCTTGACTCCTTACCAAGCAACAAGAATGTTCTACTTCTGAGTACACTGCATTCTGAAGTGGCAGTGAGCAAAAAAGATAAGAAAAAGCCAGAAACTGTAACTTTCTACAATAACCAAATATGGAGTGGATGTCGTTGACCAGATGACTCGTAAATATTCAACTAGTAGCATGTAGAAGATGATCAATGCACGTTTTCTACAGTATCCAGGACATTGCACCCATCAATATATGGATCATATACAATGGGGTAAAGAACAGAAAAATTAAGGAAGAAGTACATCCTTCAACTGAAGGGGTTAAAACACATCAACAAGAGGAAGAGGATGAGGGGCTTAGGCCTTCAAAAAGGGGGAAAAAATCCAAATTTGTCTGTGTAAAGGAAACAAGAGAAGTGCTGCAAAGCTGTGTGTGGAAAATGTGCACGAAAAGTGCAGATAATCTGTACAAAATGCTTAGAAAATAATGTTATAATCCTTCAAAAAATGTAATTAACAGAAAAACTAGGAAGTGTAATAAAGCCATGAACTGAAAAGCCAAAGCTAAATTTTCAGATTAAGAATAGTATATAACCTTTTCAAGTTAAATATTTAAACATATTTAACATCCAATTGTTTGTTGTTCTAACAGCATTTGTAAATTCAAATTATGTTATTAATAAAGCTTTGCATATTGGGGTCATAGTGACACCTTTCCGCTGTTTTAGGTATATCAGATTCTTAGCTCTTCTAGTGTTAAGTTTCACAAGTATCTTTTTAATAAGGAATATTTACCTACAGATAAATGGGCACAGATTAGGTTAGGTTAGATGTTCACTTAAGTTTGATTTAAGAGAATTGGTTTAATTCCGCTTATACATTACCTCTCCTCTCCGCCACTATCCAGTGAACTTCTTGCTACCCTTTGGCAATAGTTTCTATCTTTTTTATCACAGAAATATTAATATATTTTCATTTTCGCCTAGTGGGGTTAGTTTAAGCTATGTAAGTTAGAATATATAAGGTGTCCCAGAACTCATTCACACAAAATGCAAGGAGTGTGAAGGGGTACTAGATGAGTATTTAGAGATAGGGGACTTAAGATTCCTTTTGTCAACTTTCAAAGTTATGGCGCTTTTTCAAAATCGGATATTCGAGCTGATAAGTCAATATAACGTAAGTGTGTGAATTAGATTTTCATTCAGAATGCTCAGTCTTGTCCAAGTAGTCGGGAAAAGGTAGTGTTAATTCACAGAACACGAGAAGTTGAAACTTATTGGCTTTGTTACTTCGGTAAAATTGTTCGTTCTGCGAGGGTATGCACACCAATGGATAAATGGTTAGTAGTGCTATGAAGTTAATTACGCATGTGCAAATATTTAGCATATTGCAGCTGATTGATTGATTTTTTTGATTGATTTATTTACGGACGCTCTTTAACATCTCAGGTCATCAGCGTCCCATTCAACTCAGGGCGTGAAACGGCCGACAAATTTTGCTCAGAGGCCTCTCTTTCAGGCTTGAGGTTCTATTTCAGCTGAGACTTGACGTTATTAACCGATCCTGTCCTGCGGCCGAAATTCCGAAAGGTAGCGGAGAAAGCCGAATTCCGCCCGACCGGCAGGAGAACTAGAAAGTGTTACAGTCCAGTTATTATTATTATTATTATTATTATTATTATTATAACAATATATTACCTTTTTTGTTAAACCTAAACTATACTAATCTAACCTAGCTTATGAAATAGTAAAATTTATTCTATTAAAAAAGACCACAAGCGAGGGAAAAAAAGGGTTACACGTAAGGGGTACGAGCTCAAACTTTCGCATTATTTGCATGACACTCTAACCAATTGAGCTCACAGGTCTACACGCCCATCAAGGAAATTATCCGCCTGAAGTAGTCCCTACTACTGGAATCGTAACCGATTGGCTTTCTTCGCTTCCGTTCGGGATTGCGGTGGCGTAAGGTGAAGTCATTTGACTGGTTAATGGGCCACTTTCTACTTTGTGAATCAATCGCAACATACTGTTTACAGTTGCTCCGAAATATGGCCTACCAATTTTCATTTGCCGAGCGTTGACATGAATTTGATGCAGGAGGATAGCACAGCTGTTTGGTTAGATAGATTTCCAGACAGACCTTCATACTTATCGCTCGGCTCATGGAAGGAAAATATTTAAATGTTTTTGTCATGCTCTGAAAGTGTGTATAATCACGTAAACACCTGGTATATGGCTAAACCAAGAAGAATAGAGAACTTGAAATCGATTAAACACTAAAATTGTCACACATATTGAGCAGAATGTCTTTAAAGGTGGTAAAAGTAATTATAGAATCTAGAAGATAACGCAACATATTAAACAACCTAAAAGGGAAAGTGGTAGGTATGAAAAAGTAATATACTATGTTAATAATTGAAAAAATAAACAATAATAATAGCAAAGTATAAAGAAGCATTGAAGGTTTAAATTTGGTGGTATATGTCCTTTATTCAAAAACTTTGTTGTTCTCTATCTCTGAGATAGCTTTCAGGGATATGAGTATTTCCTTATTAATGTTACATCAAACGCAGCATTAGTGCAATAGAACAGGGCATATTGGGTAATTGGTATGTGAGATCTGGTGTTAACAGAACTATATGGTTGTTCATACGGAGCGAAACAATAGTAGATGTTAAAACCAATATAAATGTTTTGCAAGCTTATATTATCTTTAACATGTGTAATGTGTGACATGTGAAATAAGTTTCATAGACATAATATATTTTTATTACATTATTTAAACAAGTTTTTGTGTTAAAACTGTTTTAACTCTATAGCAAATGCTCATTTTCTTTTAAATGTAAGCAAAGAGGTAGGCCATGAGAACAAAAGAGCTACTACCAAAATATGTTTTGTTTCCTTCAAAAGTTTATTTTTTAAATGTACGTAATCAGGTAAGCCATGAAAACAAATGAGCTACTACTAAACTATGATTTGTTTCCTTGGTATCTGTGAGAAGTTATTGAGTGTTATAAGAAATAATATGTAAACAGCTATTTGAGTTAATATTGCTATGTGAGGACAATCACAGATCAATAACAGAAGCTCTAGATCAATTTCATTGTCGCCATTTTGATATCCGTAAACCATCGCGCCAAACTGTATGCAATTTAATACATACATTTAAGACAACATTTAGAGTTCTATACGTAGTGATCGTCCGAAATCTGCTACTGGTGAACAATATTCAGTGGATGTGATTGCCAAGTTAAATGTCAGTTCGCTACGTATCTGAAAAGAGTAGGATAAGTAAGGAATGTGTTCCCAGAATTTGAAATCAGTTCATTTCATCCCCTCAAAAGTGCAGCATAGGTACACAATGCAGGAAACAGATCTGTAGAAGAGATAGCATATCGCAACTGGATCTGTGTGATTTGCAACTGGATTTGCAAAATGACCAAACATTCCTTGAGACGTTCTCTTCAGTGAGAATTGCATGGGCAAGCTCATACGATATAGAGGTCCACAGATAGTGGGTGCGTGAAATAAATAACCCTGGTGCTTAAAAATTGTGTTGTAGTGTGGCATATTAAGTGACTTGAATGTTAGACCATGTTTTTTTTTTTATGGCAATGTAAATTAGAACACTGCGGCAAATTGTTGGTCAGCAATGTAATGGAATTGTTGGATGCTATATCACTGACTAAACGAATAAGAATGTGAATTTCAGCAAGGTGAAGCCACAACACATTGTGCTCATCGAGTTCGTCAGAAATTAAAATGGATTTTTGATGTACAGTGGATTGGAAGAAGTGAACCTCTGCTATGGCTCTCACATTACTCCTTTTAATTTTTTCTGTAACTCTTGCAACGGGACATCCAGATTTGATCCCAGACAATTAATTAACTAAGATAAAGATTTAATCCTGTTTAATTAATTAATTTACGTAGATTAACAAGTATGTAAAATGTAGATTGTTCGAGAATCGGAATTCTTGGCTGGAAAGATGAAAACTTTCGTGTAACAAAAGAGGCTTTCTGGTGCCATAAGCTAGGTCATGTACTCAATAGTTAGGAGACTTTCTTTTCATCAAAGTAAAAATAAGTCCTTGAAAAAGACTGTGGTGAATGGCTTTCAACTTTGGCAACCGTCCCTTAAAAAGAGAAATTCTCGCTCCCTCAAAAACGTTTCTAGCTAACGAACCATGAATCAAGACGAACCAATGAGTTCTCGGATTTCAAAATGTCTTTTCGAGAAACTTCCAGCGACCAGAGATTAAGCCAATAAAAAGGAAATTTGGTGTCGCTTCTGCTATGTTTAGAAATTTGAATTTTCATAGAAGACGCGTATAAAGTCTAGTAAAAGCATTTTTAAGGATTTTTCGTTCGTTCGACTTGAGATACGAGAGTGTGCAGTTCGACTTGAGATATGAGAGTAGGCAGTTCGCTTCAGAAAGTAAGATAAGGCTGTTCAATTTAGATGAAGAGAAATATAACTGGTGAAATGGAACGGTTAAACTCTATTTGTTTGGAAGATGTCGATAACGTAATTTTGAATATGCGATGAAAACGGCTATAGAATTTGTAAAAACAAGGTCAATAAATGTTTAAAAAACCCCATACTCTTGCTAATGGTAAGAAAGTGTCGTTTAAGAAAAGAAGCAATAAAGTGAACAGTGGAGTGTGAACAGTTTAATCAATGGTGAAACATTAATCTCCAAATTCTACATTGTCTCCACAGTGACCTTCCTATCCCTTCCTCTCTTGGTAAAATTCCAGAAAAGCCTTACAGTAATTTCAGCATCCTTGAGACGATGGCGGCAGCAGGAGGGTTCAACGCAGACTTCTTTCTCGGCAGTGAAATACTAGGTCAACAGTAAACATCACCATCCTTCAAAAATCAGCAGCAAACTTCGCACCTCTCAATATACCGCTGCAAATTTGGCTTTACAACGTGGAGCTGACAATTAAAATTGAAACTCTCCTGTTAATAAACCCCCTTACTCTATATGTATAAAACAACATATTTCCCAGATAAAGTCAAAATCTCTGAACGAATTGAAATACAGATGAAACCATATTATTCAGCATATCTCACCAGCAACGCTTTTATGCGTAATAAAAGAATGTTAAGATTTGAGCGAGGCATTACCTTTGAAGTATATGGAAAAAAGTTTTAACATTTGCAAAGAGTTTAACATAAAAAGTGTATGTAATGTCTGCCTTGTTTTCTTTGGCGCACTAACGTTTAATAAAATTAAGAAACAAGTAATTTAATAACACAGTAAAAAGTAATCATTTTAATTGCTATTCAAAATAAAATTTAAAATACATCTTTCAAAATGCAGTTATTTTTCCCATATGACAAGCTACTTTATGTCACACTAAAAACACCATCAGAAGCAAAGTTAGCAAATAAATCGATGTTAAAACCTCTGGATAAACTGGAGCTATGGAGCAATAGATATGCGATACTTAGCGCAAAGGTTTTGTATTTAGAACGTTGAAAATGCTATGAGCATGCAACAAGGCAGGGTAATTGGATGGAGATAGGTTCCGACGAAATATTCTTTTAAGGTTAGGCGTGTTCTAAAAATAAGGCGGAGTATAGTTAGGAAAATAACTGGAAGAGGAATGCGGTAATAATCGTAACATTCTATCAAAATAATTTTATTCGTTTAATTTCACTGTGCTTTACAAAATTGTATGTTGATCTGTTTTATAGCGTATTTACAAATGTATTTACATATATGATATAAAATATTACATTTTCAGGTTTATTTCCCCTTATTTTTAAAAATTCCTTGTTATTATTTCAATATAGACTTATAGTTTCTGGCAGTAATTAAAATATGCAATGCCGTGGGTCCCGTGTCGTACATTTACGGCACGAAAAAGAACCTCAAGCCAGAAAGAGAGGCCTCTGAGCAAAATTTGTCGGCCGTTTCACGCCCTGAGTTGAATGGGACGCTGATGACCTGAGATATTAAAGAGCGTCCATAAAAAAAAAAAAAAAAAAAAAAAAAAATATGCAATTGTGGCATGTATACTTTCAGAAGGAGGTTATTCATCTAGTTGTCTTTTCCTGCACATGATCTGTTGAATGTAAAGTTTAGAATTATTAATAATTCGACTACTACCTGCATTATGTGCATGCTAGTTGAGTCTACAACCTACTAGCGGCGCATAGTTAGAAAATAGTAAACAGTATGCAGGATTTGACGTTACCAGGTAGATCAAATGGTGAAAAGAATGTCCTTGCTGTTGCCGCTGGAGGAATATCTTACTCCGAGGGAATAATGAATCTCTCTTTCCTAGGGGCTGGCCAGTCTCGAGCGACAGCACTCCTCAATCGAAAGAGCGAGAACCGGAAGCTTTCTTTTGAGAAGTAAATAAGAGCAGGAAATGGTTCTTATTCCAATTCGCAAGTAATTCATATATACATACACACTAACCTAATGGTAACCTCCGGCAAATTCCACCGCTACGGGTGACCGAGGTTGTTAAGGCGCGGACTCGTGAGCGGGAGTTCGGGGTTTCGAACCCCGCCAGGACCGTCCTCCCTGGATCTTTTCAAGTTTTCCTCACTGCTCATAAATGGCAAATTGCCAGGGAGATACCGTAAACCTAGGCCTGGAACGTTTCCTTCCTTAAAAATAAATCCTTTCCCAATATATAATTTCATCTCGTGTATCATCAATGTCCATAGCCTGTGGTGCCTCTGTAGTAAAAAACGGACGTTAAACACAATCTATTCTATATAATAATATTCGGACGAATCCTAGAAACCGGTGAACGTGGTGGTTTAGCGAGTAAATCATTGTAACTGTGGCAAACTGCTCTAATAATTCCAATTCGGAACTAATTCACGAGTAAATCATTTGTAATTGTGGCAAATCTCCTTTAATTCCTGCAGAAAATAAAATGCACGTTTTGGTAATACTTGCACCCGCTTTGAAACTTCACAAGTGGAGTACAGTACTATAACCGTCTACACTACTCCGCCGTTGATGTTGAAGCGCTAGATAATACCTTCGGCTCTCGGATCTCTCCGAGGTCGCTCGGCACTGGCCAGCCGCAGGTGGTGAGAGCATCATGCTACACTTGTGAAAAAGTATAGTAGGTTCGAATATGACCATTTCATGCTTTTTATTACTTTTTCTGCCGGAGTTAAAGGAGATTTGCCACAATTATGTTTATTTACTCGCTGAATTAGTTGCGAATTAGAGCAGTTTGCCACAATTACAATGAATGATTTACTCGCTAAACCACTGGATCTAACGGTTTCTTGGATTTGCCCGAAGTTAGCTGACAGATTGGGTTATAAATATATTTGAATTGGAATAAGAGCATATTTCCCACCGTTAAAATATTTTTCCGGCCTAATAATGGTTTGTCACAATTACAATGTTTTACTCGCTAAACACTGGGTCCACCAGTTTCGAGGTAGCCGACAGATTAGGTTAGTGCGTGTATATGTAAGAATTAGTTGCGAATTGGAATAAGAGCACATTTCTCATCTTTATAATATTTCACCAGTCTAAAAATGCCCTCATTACAGTGATTTACCCGTCCCGATCCATTTATATCCGCTCTCTCAGCTGTCGCTCGCTTCTGGCTAGCCGCTCGGGTACTTGGGCATTTAACACCAGCAGCAGCATCCGTTGTGTGCCTTCAGTCCTGCGTGTAACGTCAAATGTATGTTGGAGATAGATCAGTCAGCACGTCAAAATAACGTGGATAGTGGTAATAGTGCCATTGGGGGGCCGTCCACTGTCGCTGCTTTTTTTTTTTTTTTTTTTTTTTTGCACTGCCCATTTTACGTCTATGACGAATTTGCTGTGCTTTCTCATTTGACGTTACAAGCTGGGTAAATGCTGCTGCTGGAGGAATATCTTGCTCTGAGGGAATAAGGAATCTCCTGGGTGCTTAAGTGCCGGCGGAAAGAGCAGAAGGTGGTGCGACACAGCTATTAGCTAGATAATAGCGCCTCAGCATCAACGGCGCATTAGCCTAGATGGTTCAAGTATTGTGCTCCACAGGCGAAGTTTCATAGCGGGTTCAAGTACTATCATATCATGCGTTTTTTTTTCTTTTTTTTTTCAGGAGCTAAAGGAGATTTGCCACAATTATAAACGATTTACTCGTGCATTATTTGCGATTTGCAATTAGAGCAGTTTGCTACAATTACAATGATTTGCTCGCTAAACCACTGGGTCCACCGGTTTCTAGGATTTTCCCGAGGTTAGCCTTGGTTAGTGTGTGTATATATAAATTACTTGCGAATTGAAATAATATCGGCTAGTAGCAAGAGTCTTGTTTACTTCTCAAAAGAAAGCTCCCAGTTCTCTTTCGATTGACGAGTTCGGCTCTCTCCGCTCTCGCTCGGGACTGGACTGGCTAGCCGCTAGGAAAAGCATTCCTTATTTCCTCACAGCAACACAATGTTCCAGCAGCAAGATATTCCACCAGCAGCACCAAGGACATTCTATTGAACAGCGCAGCACCAACATTTGATCCAGCTTGTAACGTCAAGTTGCTTCTTCTGTATTAAATCAGTATATTACAGACGTTTTGCAACCGGGCCTAACTTTCCCAATCTTCTTCGATGTACTATTTTGGAAATGCTTACTTATAAGTTATTCCATAGTAGCTAAAAATAAAAAAGAAACTATGATCATTGAAAAATAATAAAAATACTAGCAAAACTGCATGTAATAAACTGCGATGGGTGGGGAGACATGAAAAACTTCATGTCGGAAACATTTAGCAAGCACAACTGTAACTCATAGATTATCAATCGTCAAAATAACTCGCTCTGACGCTACTGTCTCGCGCAAGCGCGAGATCAACGCAGAAATAGTAATAGCATAAGACGGAAGGATAATGAACCCGCAACTGCTAAAAATGCGGATAAGGCCGGGCAACCGAAGATATCTGCATAGAAAGACATTCAGAGCCAGCCGTAGCATTTGGTTTGTTTACTTTCGTTACAAAAGTAGTACACTGCAATGCCTTGCAGAAGTGGTTCCTCAGAACGGGATATTAAGTTTTGTAAGGCAATTTTTTTTTTATGGGAGACGAAGAGTCTATTAAGGTTGCAAGACTGAGGTTACATAAAATTAGTGTTTTGGCTCTATGCGTTAATTCTTATTGACAAATTCCTTCTTTGAACTAGTGCTCTTCTGTGAAGTAGACAGCATCACCGATAATACGGTCGAGCCTGCCAATGCGCTTGCTGTGGAACTTCCCATATAAAGCCACTTTGACATCTTTTTCCGCAAACGGGAATTTCCTTTTCCTCTGTTAAAACGGCTACAAAGCTACTGAAGTGTAAAACCTATAACGTTACTATAGTGCAAGAACATAAACCGGGTGACCCTGCATCCAGAAGTAGACGTGATTAATTTTTGAATAGCAAAATGCAGAAATTTACTCTAATATAATTTTATTTATGGAAGAATTTTGATTCCACCTAAGTGTGTATGTTAATTCACAAAACTCCAGTTCAGACAAATCTAACCTGCTTCATCAGGAATCCCTGCATGCTCAAAAAATAGAAGTATGGTGCGCCATTAGTGGCGAGAGAACAATAGGGCGTATATTTTTAAAGAAAAAAATTAATAGTGATAAGTATGTGCAGAATGTTTTGCAACCCTTTTCCGTGAATTAACTGTGAGAGAGTGTAAGTTTGTGATTTTCCAGTAGGACTTTGCAACGGCACATATCTCCTTGCACGCAATTAATGAAATATTCCACGATAAAGTCATCAAGACCTCTCGGTTCTCCGAGTTAACGCCCTGCTATGTTTATTTCCGAGGAGTAACAAATGAAAGAGTGTACAAAAATATCCATACATATTACATGAGCTAAAAAATAACATTCTTGAAGAAATATCTTCCATTTCTCTGCAGAAAGTAATGGTTAAATTTATGAGCCGATGCCAGATATGTACGGTAAATAAAGAAAATTTGTTCCAGCATCTTTTTTCTTGATAATGGTGAGTAAATGTACCTTTTAAGTGTTAGTAATAAGTTACGTGACAATCATAGTTGCAGACTTTCTGCTCCCGTTCTCCCGCGGTATCCATTTGAAGCGATCGACTGGCAGTTAGGCGTGGAGCGATCTCGCAAAGGGGAGAAAAAAACTATTATAATGCATTAGACATGATAACCACTGTCAATATCAATGAGACATTTTAATTTTTTGGACGTAGAAGAGCCTGGGACCTAATTGCATCCATCCACAGTTCTAATAACATTTTTAATCAAATTGCCATGACTTACCACATACCGCCTCGGAATAAATAACAACGCAATGAATAGACACAGTGGTAACCATACTTGCCTCCTAAACCCAAGATCGCGGGTTCGATCCCGGCCAGTGCCGATGGATTTTTCTAAGTATGGCTTCCTTCGGAAGTCAAGCCGTGGATCGCGTGTCGTATACTTACGGCACGATAAAGAATCTCAAGCCTGAAAAAAAGAAACCTCTGGGCAAAATTTGTCTGCGTTTCACGTCCTGATTTGAATGCGACGCTAATGACCTGAGATGTTGAAGAGCGCTCCTAAATAAATCAAAAAAAAAAAAAAAAAAAAAAAAAAAAAAAGTAGCAGAAAATAGCTCTATCCGCCGCTACAGTAACTGAAATATAGTAAATATTTTCACTGATGTCTTACGTTCCGCGTTCTATGAACAAAACACGTCTAATAAAGCAAGGTAGAGTAGACTGTAATAATAGCCGACAACTACACAATGTCTTTTAGGCTGGCTATTTTCCAAAGGATTAGAAAATGAAACGCTTCAGTTTTGGAAGAATTTGTTCTCCCAAGGCTTTTTGCACTTCTGAAACTCGCATGCAAGGGTTCTTTATTTATTTATGGACGCTCTTTAACATCTCAGGTCATCAGCGTACATGCAAGGGTGAAACTGAAGGCTTACAAAGTAGAAGAACATAGTTATTCTTCTGTTATTTATGAATATTCTTTCATGAATTCTCCTTTAGAAATATATTTATATGAAACAGCAAGTGTTGTGCTGTTTTATTACTCGTCTTACGCAATAGATGCCGAGAAGTGTGAGAACAATACCATCTTGGCGATGTGCCAGTTTTCTTTGAGTTATTCCTAGGCTTTTTCCTCGTTGTTCCATTGAGTCTGTTTTCACTATGTTTAATACCAAAACTATATTTAAATGTTGAAATGAGACACATAACGAAGATCAGTAGAACATGTAATACATATATATTTATATTTATTTTCAAAAAGAAAGAATAGAATGTACGTCTGGCTGTTATTACTTAATGTAACAGCATTTAAACCATTAACGACACAGTCATTTATTCTCCTTCTCCTCTTCTTCTTTTCTTTTTCTTAATCTAAGTTCTTTTTCTCTTGTTTCTTATGAGCACGTGTGAGCTAATTACAGCTACAATGTACTAAAATAAGAGTTTAAATTTAATTTCTCTAAACTTAGTTTACAAAAATGTAATAATTGTATATTTGTACTTAACATTTTCAAGCCATCTTGCGAAAGAAGAATGCCAATGCCAATAAAGAAGAGCAAAATACGGGTTTAGGACTTTCCTTCTCATAAGACACTAAACCAAACCGCAATGTGCTCATTGATATCACTGCTTATATTATTGGCTTTATTGGAACATTAACTCATTGTAGGCGCAAAATAAACTTCACATGAAAAGGGAGAAAGGAAAAAATCATATTAACCACAGTACCAAATGAAGAAAAATTGAAAATGATTCAAGAAGTGGATTGTAATTCTCCTATGAAATGTGTAGATGTTGTGAGGTTGTTATTGCAATACTGTTTATTTGTAAGAAAAAATTGTTTTCAATGTAAAAACTGTCTTTACTTTTACTTACACTGTTCGGCTGGTGTAATTAATTAATAATATATATGTTCCGAGATAAGAGCGTTTCAGAAACCACGAAGATGAGATGAAACTGTCCAAATGCTGAGTATACATTGTCACCATTGTGTAGACGGATGCATACCATGGTGCCGAAATTTGCGGGCAATGTGTTGCCGCTGAGGTGCACCAGTTTAATACCTGTTATAACATAGATAGAAGCTTACTATCATCAGTTTAAATGGAACATCGTTTTATACTGAAGTTAAATGCTTTCCCAGTAGCACTCAGATGCCCCCCCCCCTCACATAGTTACATTACAACGAATATTTCAGCCCTGAAATATATTCAATAAGTCAAAAAATGCAACGATGAAGGCAACGATTTGCTGGAATATATCAAGGTCAAGGGACTGCATACGCAATTGTAAGTCTCCGAACACAACACCCAGTGGAGAACCAGTGAGCTGAGTATCTGAAACCTCACGCGTTCTGGTCATGGAAAAGGGGAGATGCGGATAGGAAGCTACAGAAAAAATTGTAAATGGGGAGAATCATTGTCACACCGAAAAGTATTAGTATTACTAAGCTCTACAAATTATACATTTTTAGCACGTTAAATTAATGTTTCACATTGTAAATTAACAGTTTAATTACCTGTTCCCCTAACTCTTAAATATTTCTACATCTATAGGAAAGTAGAAAAGAAACGTTCTCTATTACCATGAATATCTTTTAAAGTCGCAACTATTGCACTAGTAATCCACTATCCTGCAACTAAGACATACTTCAATCACGTTGTTCACATAGAATTGAGCGTGATGCAAACTGAACTGTGGACATAGGAGTAAACAGGAATATTACTTTGACTACAATGTTAAATATAAGAATAACTGTTTTTACTGTAAAAATGCACGGAATTGTTTGCGCATTATTACTTGAAATGACTTCATAATTAAACATTCTTAAATGTATTTAAACAATTATAATAGCATCCCATTAAACTTTTCAGCTAAGCTATTTTTATTTGTTTTATTTACGCACGCTCTTTAACATCTCAGGTCATCAGCGTCCCATTCAATTCAGGGCGTGAAACTTCCGAAAAATTTTGCTCAGAGGCTTCTTTTTTCAGGCTTGAGGTACTTTATCGTGCCGTAAATGTGCGACACGGGACCTATGGCTTTATTTCCCGTTCGAAGGAAGCCATATTTAAGATTTTACGCCTGAAAAAATCCAACAGTTCTGGCCGGGATTACACATTGGAAAAATTAAAGACTAGAATTTATTTAGTTGCAAAAACATAAATGTAATCTTAAAAAAAAAAAAAAAAAACTTTAAGAATGATTACCTGTTTTATCTCATTTCAAATGGATCATCACTAAAGCCGCGAAAAACAGCGCTATGTTGGCAGCAGTGTTAATGCGGTAAGTGCAAGCTGCAGTCACTGCAAGTGGCGCCTCAAGCAGGGGTGGATGAGTTTGGAAGTAAATTTTTTCACAGAGGGAAGTGATGAATATTCAAATCGCCCGCACTATGAATAGCAAAGCGATAAGCTGTGGGAGAGGGCGATGCCTTCACCTTTGTTCCACCGTACAGCGACCCCAAGAAAGGTCAACATTTAGTACATTAAGGGTTATACAAAACGAGAATAGCATTGTAAAAATTATCGTTTCCTTGACATAAGCACTGGCTGGCTAACCTCATGGAAAAGTTTATACAGACTAAGGCATTTGAGGCCGGAAACCGATATAATATTTCTCACTTTCCTAAATAGCTCTTGCAAGGTCAATTAAAAAACTGAACATGGTATAAGAGCACAGTAGCCTTGGTTAAAATCGTTGCATCTGTTGAAATATATTCCACTGAGAAACAAGATGCCAAATACCAGTGGAAAAAGTCCGTAAGTTCCTGCGTTGTGAGTCCTTTGTCTTTAAGGAAAACGCCGTCTCAAGGGAACATGCCAGGGCTGTAAGGTGGGTGCGTCAAGACTTCTCACAGAATTGTTGCAGTTGGGTGGTAATAACATTGGTAAAATTCTCTCTCAACCGAGAGAAGTTGTGGGCGTTTTCACTTTATCGCACGCCGACTTCATGTTTTGGCATAGCAAGATAGCATTCACAGTTGAAAAAATACATTTTTAAAGATGCATCTCAGAAAGAGAAAAAAATTGAGTATCTGTATTAAAATGATATTTTTTCGAAATAATTAAAACCTAATCTTTCGAATAGTTGCGTTTCGCTAATTAAAAAGAATAACAAAATAATAAAGTTCATATTAACGTCAATAAGGCAGTTATTGAATGCAAAAACTAGGGGATTGCCACCCGCGTTGATTCATGTAGAAGTGGCGGAGAGCAATTTAAAGACTTCAAAACATGCATCAATGATCGATCGATAACACACTACGATCTTTCGCTATTATGCTTTGTGGACATAATATAACCCGGATTTGATTCCGCGGCCACCCCTGCTATATACAGCTATAATGAATGCATAAACCCGAATTTGTTCTGCTATTTAGACAACACTCTCGTAGTCTGGCTACGTGGGAAAGAAAAACTGCATATTTTCCTCGACCACTTAACTCAGAATGCGAAAAAGTATACATAAGTATACAGTATACAGAAGTTCCATTAAAACTGGACTAGAAAACGTAAGCGACAATTACGCTTTAATCAGTCCGAACAATGTGCAATTGAAGAACATTCATAATTGCCACAGAATAACATTTGAAGCAATTGCAACAATAACAGGATATTTTAATCTGACTAGAAGAGATGCCTCAGAAATAGAACAGCACCCAGATAATAAGATATAAACTTAGGTAGAGGTTTTCATATCATCAAGATTTGGTCATTTATTACTGGTCAATAAGCAAAGTGTCCCAGCATTCGTAACACTCCTATACCCTTTCACTTCTAAGGTTCTGTATGTACCTCTGTTTCTTCAGGCACTTTCAAATGTCGATCGCAGCTTGGGCGAAGGCTGTGGTTTTAAAATTGATTTAAACCAAAAACAAAATAACCCGAAAATGATCAATTTCAAAATATGAAATTCCGCTTAAAACACAATTTCTGTGTTATCTGTTGTTTCAGGTAGTAGGCCTTGGTCAGTTTTATATTAGGATTTTCAGAAATATTTTAGATATATTGAACTGCTCCAGAGGTTATGAGATACATGGCCAAGTCATAAAAGTTCAGTTTCAAATTAAAAGGGAAGCAAAATATTGTTTATAATGAGACAGTTTTATGGGGGGAAAGGAAGAAAGGATTGTTATTTGGTTGATGGATTTTAATTAATCAGAATAATCATAGTATTTGTACCATCAATGAAGTTCTCCATCTTTTCTCCCGCCGCTGTCTCGAGGTGTTGCTATGCCACAGCTACATTGGGTAGAACGCTGGAATTTTGTGACCTTTTCAGGTCAACGGCGGTAAAGGTTCGGGAATCAGGTAATATATGAACCCAAGTCTTAAAACTGGAGATGACACTATTTTTCTACTTGTATCGCTTGTTCAATGTTAAGGATCGTCTTTTAAGTTCTGTTGAGCCGTTCTTAGGCCTTCAGATTTTAACGAAGATAAGCTTTTCCAGAAACCTTAAAGGGGCGACCCTTCTTACACAAAACCTCGTGCAAAAAAATACAAAAGTGGCACATGGCCTACTGGTTCTTTGTCCTGCCCAACAACATTTCCTGGCTTATTTCTAAAGTTTCTGTTCACCAGTTTTTTTTTCTTCTCACTACCCATGAAATATACAAATTAAGTATTAATGTAAATACACACAAATTATACATATTAATTATAATAATATTTATAATATATGTAATTGGTTATACTAACATTTAATAATATTTTAATTGTAGACATCTCATAAATAATGCCTCAATAAATATTTAGCAGTGTACAAATACAACACTGTATTAATTATTGAAATTGAATTGTTTTTGCACCCCTTTGAAACATTTATCATCAACAATATTTTTTTCCATGTCATTGGTTTCTTTCGAAGTAGAAGCATGTTTTTATTCCCAAAGATACATCAACAGTAGCAGTTAGTGTCAAACTATGCATGTATATAACAGCCCCAGAGGGGTCAGCTTTGTGTGCACGACAGGTTGTCTTGAAGGAACACACGAAGTTGCATGTCGATTTAGCTCGCGTGGCAAGTGCTAGTGCATCCGATTTCTCAGCTACAGGTTATTTAGGCCAGTGCCCTGGTCCGCCACCTGAAGATGTACTTATTGTTCCCTTTGGCACGCTTCCTTTACACTTCTTATATGCCTGAAAATAGCTCCTCAAATCCATTTTACAATTCTGACTTGCATGATAATATCAAGATGTTCCATTCCTTTCTTATGAGTCGTGCGCTCTAATCAATAGAGAATGAGGACATAAAGTAGCTAGTATATTGAGTGGTATAGCATGGTCTTACGCAGAGAAGCGTTGTAGGTACAGTGAAATTATTTGAGTTACAGGCCGCTTGAACATGCCTGTTCACTGGGGAAATACTTATGCCTTCAACCGGAAAAGAGCGAATTGCTGTCCGCAAATTTAGAATTTTTTGTTATTACTGAAATCGTAAAAGGACTCTGTATTTATCGTCACGGGTTTCTGAGGGGGTTAAGGCGCGGACTTGTGAGCTGGAGGTCTGGGGTTCGAATCCCGTCAGGACCGTCCTCCCTGACTGAGGCTTTTTCCAAGTTTTCCTCAGTCCTCATAACTGACAAATGCCAGGAAGGTACCCTAAACTTAGGCCTGGAACGCTTCCTTTCTTAAAAAAGATCCTTTCACAAAATATTTCATTTCATGTATCATCAGTGTCCACCGCCTGTGGTGCCTCAGTAGTAAAAAAGGGTGTTAAACACTACTCAAAAAAATCTGTATTTAAAACTGATAATAGTAAACGATAATCTTTAGTATAAAAATGTTGAAATGAATTCCCTTTACTGGGATCTGCAAAGAGAATTTTTATATTTCACCTAATTTTTCTTCCATAAGAACAAGAACAGTTTCTTGTCATTATGAGATCCTGCCTCTGTAAATTTTAACAGGGTAGCGAACAGTTTCTCTATTGGAACACGATTACCAGGATATTTTCTTATAAATCGTTTTACCACTTCCTTGCAAGAATGCATTTTCATTTATACTTCGTACATACGTTCTTCACCACTATATTTATGTAGTAGCAAAACTAACGACATTCATTTTCTGACAAAAACTCCCTCAAACTATCTACTACCAGCACATGCATTGATGGCTGCCTTCGTTCAGAACACAGCCTCGTTGTCAACCCGTAAATCAAATAACTTCTCTGTGGAACTAAAACAGAAACGATATAACTGCGATATCTTAAAACACATTCATGTGACAGCATGAATAACATACACATTCCAAAGTTGCACCTATGAAGAAATATTTAGTGTTTTTATATTCCAAGGAAGGTGAAGCTGTTCTTGGCTCCCCGAAAATTACTGAGTAATCGAATTAATTATTTTTTGTAATTTTACAGTCAGTAACTCTGTAATTAGGTGTAGATATGTTGTGCATTTTCTTTCAGTGGAGGAACTTCGGTGACATATGTAGAATTAATATTGTATAGAGTTTGATTGCATTCATAAAGGGTAAATATTGTAACATTTAAGAAAAACGTGTAAAAAATAAATTTGTAGCCAGGTAAAGGGAAGCTCTCGTCTCTCTCCAAACGCAGAAAGTCAGACAATTGGAAGGTAATCCCTTCGGTTTGAAAATGCCCCTGCCTCAGGGCATAAACCGGCCTGTTGCTGGCAAAGTTGCAGTGTCCAAATAGAAAAATCGTTGACATTAACGTATGAAGTTTGTTTAAATTCCTCTTACTGACGAGTACTGAAGCATTTGACTTGAACAACATTTTCCAGCGAATAGAAATGAAATTCGGTGAGGTAAGCATTCACCTATCAGACACATAGTTGGCGGGAGTATTTCGCGCTGTTGCACAAGGATGGCGTCGTTTGATATTGTGTATAAAATGACTAGATTCTTCCTAAAACGGGGCAGTCTCAGAATTCTCCAGGTCCAGATACGCGCGGAGATCAGAGGAAGAGCGGCCGAAGTACCAAGTGCGACAACGAAGCTTGAGCGTCAGTCACTGCGTTAACTGCCGATACAACTTTGAGTTGCATTAGGAACTCAGTTAAATTAACAATTTCTTTGCTCTGGCACCTTTTGGTCAACACAAATAACTATACACGTTTGGCAAAAAGTCCTTGCTTTGGCTCGACGAGAGACTTAGTTCGCCCGAATGTTCACGCTAGAAGAATAAACTTTATTAACAAAGTAAATAACGAAGCGTTATTTGTCGTGCCTTCGGAATCCCCTTCCACTCAGGCCCAGCTGCCACATAGCCGCTAAAATACAGCGAAACGTCCTCTAGAGAGTCTCATCGAAGAAGAGTAGGAGTGATCTGCAACCTGCGATCAACGGACGCAAATTATCTTACCGCAGCGCCCATACAGCCCAATTCTCGTCTCCCACCATACAATACCGTTTCAAAGTTAATTTTTGTAATTAGTAGGAAAAGTGCATTCCAATATATCTTTGCTTTATTAAAGGGTTGTTCATATAGCGTCAGAGATAATAAAGACGTGATAATACTCACTTATAACAATAATCATCTTGTACACATGAGACATAACTTACATAAATAAAATGAAATCACTAAAATAACGATAAGTACGCTCATCATGCCCGACATGCCTTTGTCGAACTTCTTGCATGCAGTAATCTTCTTGGAATTAATAAGAAGTTTCCCCTGAGGAGATTGTTTAAGTAGGAAGTAAGTCTTGTATTACAGTGGTCGTCTTTTAAATGGAGTTAGTTCTCTTCGCTCACACAAGGAGATGGTACAGAAGCTGCATGAATATTGTTGTTAGTTTAACCATTAAGTGTTTATGCTCTTGTGAGTGCTAAAGAGAAAATTATAATGCACGATCTTCTTCAAGAGTAGTCTTTGACTAATATATATATAGAACGATGTCTCCAAAAGACTAATCCAGCTTTCCGGGGGAGAGTAGGAGGAACAATGAAACCTGGCGTAGAAAGAAGTGAAAAAACCTTTTGATTTGGCTTCAAGTATCGAAGTATCATTTTTGTCAAAAAAGAACCAACCAAATAGGTAACTTAATGTTGCTGATTAACATAGAAAAACGTTTTACACTTCACAATTTACTCATTTGCTTACTCCATCTTCGCAATGTCTCTCTGGTTTTTAACCTATTTGATTTCATCTTTCTTACCTTTTGGATTGTAATGCTGCGCCATTTTTTGATAAAATTTTATTTTCCATTCTTTTCTTGTCCCGAAATGAAGTTTTTTTTTAGCAATTTCCTATTTTATTATTTATTCCTTTTCCTTACAGTTGCACCGCAGCCCCTTTAGCTGGCCATCTTCCTAAATGCTGTCCCATTAGACTGAGTAACGTCGTCGACAGCACTAGGAGGTATCCCATAATCCTAGAGGTCTTGTGTATTTACATGTAAAGGAGTGGGAGGGCACCTTTAAGAAACTACACCAACAAGTAACGGCGTGTAATCAGATTGTTTAACGTTCCAAAAAACAATGCAGAATACCGCTCGAATAATAGGAAAAGACCCAAAGAGATAATGAAATTCTACAAGTTACGTCATTTAATTACGTGCAAGATGGAAATAGTACACGAAATAAAAAGTTAGCAATATTTTAATATCTTCCAACGTCATACATAAAAGTAGACCAGAAAGAAATTAATAAGACAGTGACAATGCTAACATTATTTTTCCTGTGAAATTTGGGTGCCCTCAAAAACAATTCTCTCTAGAATATAAAATACAGAAATGAGATTCTTAAGAAGATTAAAGGATACACCTAAGTAATAAAACAAGGAGAATAAAACCATAAGACAAGAATGTGCAACAGTTGCATAAATTTCAGTTCAAATGTCCGTTCTGTGCGTCATTGTCACGTGATTCCTGCCACTTGGCTCAGAGAAATTTCAGCCCATCAACAAAACAGAGATATCCTCAGCCTGGCCTCGGGAGAAATTGCTTCCTGCGTGCTCAGTGTAACTTTCTTATTGGTTTCCCTATATGTAAGGTAATCGGTAAGTTAATGATAGTTCAAACTCTCTATTTAGAATCGAAATTTCTCCCTTCTCCATTCAAAGAAAGAAATATTTAATTTATAGGAAATTAGCTGCAATGTTTCTCACATTATATATAATTTCTTTTAGGTTTTTGGGAGGGGGAGAGGATAATGCTATCTTGGCCCAGTTCTGTAGCGGCGCGTTTGTTAGGGGAATATATCTATATTTTATTATTAAAATAATTTATGTAAGTTTTGAATGCTAACGCCAATAAATTATCTATAAAACATCAATACGTTGGCCTTTTCTTTCTAAATGTTAAAGCAATATGTTTTATAATGTTTGGCTTAATCAATTTAAGAACCGCAAATTTAGTTATAGTATAACTAAAGTATGTATATTTAATTTATAATCACTCTCTCTAATATGTTTACACCTAGAATTGAAATGTTCCCATAAAATAAGACTACATATTTGAATTTCGCTTCCAATTTAGAGATAGGTGCCTCCTTTCAATGGATAGTAAAAAAAAAAGATAATTATGACGGCGGAAATTATTTTATTTGCAATGTCAATTGATTAGCTATTTTTTCTTAATGGAGATTAATTATAAATTAATAAATTTATTGTCAAGACTATATAGTGTACCAATATCATGAAAGAGTTAAGAATACACATTAAATGTTACATTATAAAAGTCATCAATCTTGTATACAGAATTTACCATCCATGTATTACGTATTGACCTCTTATAAGATGAATATAATATTGCTGAAATCTGCAGGAAGTAAGTTCTCTATTCCATGCTTTTAACAGATTAACATTCCCCTATCCAGAACCTTGAAAAAAATCTTAATGTAATCCCTGGTGATACTCACTTCCACTACTATGATTTTCTCAGACTTAAACTCTAACCTAACGCAAAAACTACAGCGTGTTCACAGTATGTGTGTACGTTACATCTGCGATCTGCGTCTGTTCAATCGTAAAACACCCTCCCTCGATATGCTGTCTTGGTTCCGCCTGAAAGACCGAAGAAACATTCATTGTCTCACACTGATTTTCAAAATTATCCATATATCTTCTCCATATTATCTATCCTATCGTTTTCAAAATCTATCTTCCTCTCATAACACACGTTCTGAATCCTAGCACGTACTATTATTACATTACACCGAGCATCACTTTACTCATCACCATTCACCGTAACCTCTGCCCATCTCTGGAATGCATTGCCACGGGATGTCAGAAACTACAGAACTTTAGGAGCATTTCATAAGAAATTGTTTAATATTATTAGAAATAATCGATTACTCTAGATTTAGTATCCTTTTGTTACAATGCATGTATTTATTTATTTTACCCTGTTGTAAATTATTCATTCTATTATTTTATTACTATCATAAATATTTCTATCTCCTTCATAGTATTGTCAGGGTTTAATTTTATATTTTGCTTGTATCTTTATTTCCACTTTCAGATTTATGTAGGTTGATATATGTATAAGTTGTCATTGCTGGTGCTTGTTGTATATTATTGTTCTTTTATTTTCATATTTTTTCTTTCTCTTAAGTTAATATTTTTCCATATTTATGTATTAGCGTACATTTATTTATATACATAATGTTTTACATTGGTATATTTTACATTGGTACGAGTATTGTCAACTTTACTGTCAATGTTGTGATTGTGATATTGTCGCTATAACTTCATGTAATTATTATTAGATTGGTATACCGGAAGAGAACGCCTAATTGCCTTAGCTCTACCAGAATAAATAAATAAATAAGAGTTCGGGCAAAAATATTGAATTTTAGTTGGCAAGTTATTATAAAAGATGTATGCCATATATAGAAAAATGTTTATCGTTTTACTATAATTATATTTGTTTATATAAATATTCCTTCCATTTATAGTGAGATAATTCTGATGTGATGAAAACTCCGTGTCCTTTTTTAAATTTGACCTTACATACAAGAGACAAGACAATATGCACATCGATGGTAAAGTTAAGTATACCTCTATCAATAAAAAATGATTTGCAGTCTTTTTTCAGAGGAGCCTTGATAAAATTATAATTGCTCTCTTCTTAAAATAAACAATTTACTACATGAATGATGGTTGACTCACAAGAGTGTACCATAGTTTCAATGACCGTAAATTTGTTCATAGTTGACCGTAATTAATGAGTCTTTGCTACTCTTTTATTCCTAATAAAACTATGCCTTTAGTAACTTTTTTTAAAACATAATCAATGTGTATAATGCCTTACAATAGCTAAAATTATTTTTATCCAGGTAGATATAATCGTGTTTTTAATTCCAAGACTTTGTACATTATACCACAAATAAATATCGTCAGTTAATTTAAACACGGGAATAAATATTAAAGCAGAGTTTTTAAAGTTTGTTTCTCAGTTAATGTGCAAGTAATTTACATTAGTAAATATAAACATAGTATTTGTAATAAGTTTATATTTTAATTATTTCTAAGAACCAATATTTTATATACTAAAAATCAAGAACGATTAAACGGAAACTTCAAGTTTTCGTGCTACTGGGTACAGCATTAAGAACATAGCTAAGGAGCTAAAATATGCTATAGTAAATTCATTCGTTGATATTTGTTCTAACAGCAACCTTGAAGATCCGAGAAATGTCTTCTGAGGTCAAAAACACTAGCTAGCCATATAGATTATGAAGAACTATGAATAATTTGAACGTTTCAGATACCATGATTTATATAATTTGACTGCGTTTAGCTAACATAACAAGACAAAGGGGTACCTATGCTAATACGCAAAGGATGACAATTGCATATGCCCACCACACGTCTGAAAATGGAAAAGGATAACCAGAGCTGTGCATCGAAAGAGTGGTAGGAAAATTGTGCTGGCGTAATTATGTAAACCGCATTTACTAGATTGGGTTGTATTGTTAGCATCGGAGGAGTTTTTTTTTTTTTGGTACTTCAGTCTTGCTCAATGGCTGGCCGTTTGTGCCTACATCCTCGGTGGAAGGAAGAGATGAGGTGAGGGAGACACTGCACGGCGGAATTCACATATGATGAGACACGGACGTAGACAATATCCCTAGAATTTTTACAGATAGAACTTTTCGACGCCGGCGTAGGGTCCCTACCAAGGATTTATAACGCAAGCACCGTCACACCGCAACAGATCACCTTTACCTCGTAATAGAACCAAAAGAATGAAAATTTATACAAGGGAAGGCCGAAAACTCATAGGAAGTAAACATTCACCTAAGTAACGAGAGACAATTACAAAAATCCCAAGGTCAGGTCGGCCATCCTCAAGGGCTTTGGACACGGGACTGCTAAATTGGGAGTACTTTTCAGAAATGTTAGTAATAATTCGCTATCTAAAAAGAAATAAAGCACGTTTTATGTTATAAATACCGCCAGGGTGACTGATGTCGTTAAGACGCGAATTCGTGAGTGAGAGGTCTGCGGGTCGATTCTCACTAGAACCGTCCTCACTGATTGATATTTCCCTAGTTTTCCTCAGTTTTCATAAATAGCAAATGCCGGGGAAAATCCCTAAGCTTAGGCCTGGAACGCTTCCCTCCTTTAAAAAAACACTCCTTTCCCAATTTATCATTTAATTTTTCATGTATCATCAGTGTCCACCGCCTGTGGTGCCTCAGTAGTAAAATAGGCGCTAAAGGCTATCTAAATAATTATGTAAGTGATTAAAATAATATTTTGAAATTGTTGAAAGTTGTCGAGCTAGAGTTATATAAAAATTTGAAAATTCAATCAAAGAAGATCAGGCGAGACTGAATTGCTACATTTACCTAAAAATTTACCTTAAGAATAGTTATACAAAATCAAAATTGTAATTTATCATCCCTTAGTTAAGAAACTTGATGTTATGTAATGTTATGTTATGTAATGTAATGTAAAATATGTAAAATATTATGTAGTGTATATCTGATATATAATCTTTGTTGTTGCAATGCTGTAGTGCATAAGAATAACAAACACGAGATAAAAATAGGTAGTTAAAATATTGAGAAAGGAAAAGTGCCTGAATATCAGCGAGGAAATTAAAAACAAACAATGTAAGAAGGAAGGGAAAAAACTGAATTCGTTGTGAGGAACTTTGAAAAGTCGTGGGAAAATAAAATTAATAAAAGGTGGCAAAGAAAAAAAAAAAAAAACGAAGAGGAAAATACAGTAAATATAACTCAAAGATCATAGATAAAAAAGAGTGTTAGATAAAGTACTGAAGAAAGGTGAAGAATAAGAAATATAAAGAAAAATGAAGGTTAGCTATAGAAAGGAAAAGAAGCAGAAGTAGAAGATAAAAAGAAACTGGATTAAGTATTTTTGTTATCTCAGAGTCTTTCTCCGATAGTGGTGTTTAACCTGCTAGGGCTAACGAACTCTGAGCTCCGTCCTCACAGGACAAGAAAACTCCACCATTGATCGTAGGACGCAACACTTTACAGGTTATTCGAGGTCACCCGACGCACAGTAAATGAACTTTTGCCCTTGGTCGGGACTGTGTTGTCTAGTAACGTACGAAATTCCAGCCCGAAATGTTGAGGGGGGAGTCGCATGTTCCAGATCGATAATAGCACCCCCCCCCCCTTCTGCTCTGGGTTGGGCTTTGGCTTGGGCGTGGTCAACTTCTTTCTCTAAACCGCACTCTGTAACATTGCAGATGGTTCCGTTCATCATCCTGGGGCTGAGAACATATGTGGATTCCATGTGCTTTTAAACGTGATTGTGGTCTCACCTAGAGCGGAACTAATCTGTACCCCAGGCAAGTTTAAGTAACCATGGCTGGAGCACATTTGTAAATCTACAAGTAAATATTCTGTAAGATTGCATGAAATGTACGTTAGGACATTTTCTTCAACTTAAAGTAGAGATGGTAAGGCGGCCCTGGCGTATCGCATATGCAAATACCTCGAGCGTACTGCTGACTAGCATAGCAGTTTCAGAACGTTGAAATAAATGACGATGGGAGTAATTAAATTGATTTTTTCACGGTGAGGAAATGGGGTTATTTTTAGATCTTTCACTCAGGCCTGAATGACGAATGGCAAATAATTATTTGAGCTCGTTTGCGTCATTATTTTTGCTCGTCATTTCAAAAAATATAGCGCTGACTTGGGAGTTGTAAGCAAAAATACATTAAAAGAATACAATATAGAATTCTCTCATCCACGATTTGGCCAGTCTCGCTTCGGATTCTGCCGCGACAGCCAAAGCTCGTACTCCCGAGCAATCGGATAAAATATCTAGGCAACTGAGACCACTAACTTTGTAATGTTCAGGTTCTCATAATTGGAATGGAATTGTTCATACGACTCTGGCACCTTTTTAGGAAATTTTCTTTCATGCGCATCATTTTAGCTTCCTAAATAAAGTTCATATCTCTCCTGATATTGTCTTTCAGTTCTCCAAGTGTGTGGAGATTGGGCCTATAGATACGCTTTATTTTTAAAGTTTTCCCATGGATAAAAATCAAATTATGTGAGATATGGGGACTGTGGGTGCCATAACTCCCCTACTAACTATTCTCTTTTTAAAAACGTTCTCAATGAAAATCAATGACTCTACCGCTGTATGTGCAGTGGCAGAGTCTTGCTGGAAATGTGCAGACCGACATTTAATATCCGTCAGTTCAAAGAGTGGGGAGTATTCCTTCTTTTACCGTTCTGAATTTACGTCAACTGCAAAAAATATTGACCCTATTATTCTGAATGATTAACCGCGCACCATACCCCGATTTTATCATCGTGTTTGCTGTACTAAATTAACTTCGTCAGCCGCCTGTGGTGCCTCAGTAGTAAAAACGGGAGTTAAACACTACAAAAGGGGGGGGGGGGGTTCGTCAGAAAAAAAAATTCAAATTGGAACAAATGCCGCGTTATCAACATTCCTGAAAGTCCAGTCACACGACTCTCGTTATAACATGACGCTTAAGAATTTGGTAGCTCGCCAAACTGGACTCATTTGAATTGCTGCTTCCTGTGCAGAGATTTTTAGAGACAGTGTTCTGATCATTCTCCAACTTCGTCTAATTTCTCCTCGGTGAGCACGCGCCGCTTTATCCTTCGCTTCTTATTGAGAATCGAGACCGTTTATTTAAATTCATTAAACTTACTTCTCTGCTTGGAGAGGCACCCTGGGAATTCTGTTAAAAATCTTAGTCTAACTTTCCTATAAGTTGATATAATCACATATGAAAGGTACTAAAATACTCGATCACTTTCGAACTTGTCACAAGCTTCGGTAAGGTTGACAAATGAACATAAATAAGTAAGTCAAAGTGGCAAGGTGCGCGGAGTTGCAAATCGAACTACCACTCTACCGTGACGCTCTCTTCGTACGTGTAAGACATTGTTTACTATTACTATTTATTGTTTAATGTTTACACTAAGTTTTAAAGCCGCTCAGTAGGGGTCGGAAGGTCTAAAGACAATTTCTTTGATATTGGGGAAAAAATGGAACATCTAGCATTTCGTCTATTTCTAATACCATGGATAGGAAATAATTAATTTTTCTCTATTTAAGTTTTTGGTATTTTTCTACCTTAAAATGTCGTTAGTACTTGAAATATTTAGATGTAAAGGTAGGTGTGGTAAGATCAGATCATAGACACGGTTTAACGTGTAAATAACCAATTTTATGTACAGTGAAAAGCTAGTTACCACCTCAAAAACTTAAGGGAAATAGGTTGTTAAAAATAAAGGCTTTAAAATGAAAACTACCTAACGAAGATGGCTCAGACGGTACTGTTTGGGAATTGTATTCGGGATGTCTCGGGTTTAAATCCATTGGGGCCATTTCCGCGTCAGTTAGAAGAATAAATATTTCCTTTTCACGAATTTTCCTCTCTTCCATTCCATTGCATAGTTAATTTTATATATTGCAGGGTAGAAAGCGCCAATCGAGGTGGGTTGGTGCTGTGCGGTATGCCAGTGGATTTCTGTGTGCAGAAATTCTTGACAAGTGTCTGGCGGTTTGTGCTTGGGGACTCTTCGGAACGTATTGAGGGGTACCGTAGTTGCTCCCACGGGCCTACTTTTGAGATGCCGAATTATTTCTCTTCCCTACTATTCCTATCCGTATCCCTAGTGAGTAAAACTATTTTTATAGTAAAATTTAATTTAATAATAAAGCATAAGTAAAAATACAAAAAATCCTTTATTGCAAAAAACAAGAAAATTGAATGGAATATGTATAAGAATGGAAGCAAATAGAATTATCAAGAAAATTCAGCGATTCTTAATCTACAGGTAGATGAATTTCAGAAAGACCATCAAAACGGTTGAACGACCAGTTTAAAGAAATATCCAAAGGAGTGTAATGGGCCTAACCCTTGGCGGTGAGATAATGGCTTTTATGATCTTAACTCTGACTTCAACAATTTCTGCTCGCCAGGAATCGAAGCTAAGCCCAAACAAGTAGATGTTTAAAGGTGGTCATAGTAAAGGGCGTTGATGAAAAGCGCATGTTGTAAATAGTGTTTTACATTAAATAAAAGAAGAGAGTAAAATTTAAAACGCTGAACTAATTATAAAATGGACAAAGTAAATATATTGAATGTCAGAGTAATATGAGATTTATCAACATGCATTTTATAGATTACATTTGCCGAATATTAAAGTATTCCTGAATGAAATGACGCATGTAATGTAAAAGGAAAAGCCAAATTTAACAGTGAAAATAATACTTCGTATGCAAAGTGTGCAAGGTTATAACTAAGGAACAGATTCATAAAAATATTGCTGTTTTCATAACGATAATTTGAGATTTGTATTTTAGTATATGAAATGAAGAGAAATAGACAACTTTTATTCTATCTTTTTGTATCTTTTCGTGAGATTGGCATACTTATCCCCTTTGATACTTAAGCACCTTTTTTGAACATTTTCTTTGATGTTCCGTTAAAAATTTGGACGGAAAAATAAATGATTTTTACCCTTCTTGAGCAGAAAAATACACGATTCACTCTTCTTGAGTAGCTACATAACAGAACGAGAACTATGTTTATAAATTTTCTGCCCCAATAATAGCAAAACCGGCTAAAGAAAACACAAACTTCAATGAAAGTTTTCGCCAGATCTGCAGTTCTCTGTGCGGACCGCGCACATTTTATAAAAAGGCTCAAACCTCAAGTTACTTTAGGGCTGCTCGTAGCGGAAGGAGGACCACCGGCACTCGCCAAACCAGCTCTCACTCCGAAGCTCCGCCAAACAGACCAGTAGCTTCCCGTTTCTCCGCCACCAAGTCACCAAACACCGCCGACATCTCCAGCAACTGGTGACAGACCCTTCCCCCATTATCTCAACAATCCCATGGGCCAGCCGCCAATGCACCAGCTCTCACTAACGGCACTAACGGCACACAGTATTGTCATCCTTGGGATTTCAAGAGAAGTTTCCGAACAACTCATCCTGAAGGCAGCATAGATTTTACCGGGCAGTCAGAATTTTCTCCTGCCACGGACACACCACCCTCGTGAGAACGTTCTTTCTGAACAGCTCCGAGTGCAACACAGCCATCACGTCCGGCATGCAATTCTATGGTAGCTTGTACCAGATAGAAGCCAGCCGCCACAACGTCATCACCCCATGCCGCAGATACAGTGGAAATGGACACTCAACACTGGAGTAAGAGCGGCAGGCTCGAGGCCATTGGTGTACTGCCGCAGCTCTCATAGCCGGGTGTACCTCCCATTACTTATCGCGCCATTTGCAGGTTTTGCGGCAGTAAGGAGCACTTCACAGGCCAAGCTTCTTGCCCGCTACACCAACGAGCTCTTCAGCCACGCCACATGAACCACAGCGTCCAACCTCAAGCCACCTCCACTGAACCGGTGAACGGTTACCCTATATCTCATCAACTGGTCACTAGGACATATCACATCACACACCCTCTCAAAACTCTGCCGCCATCTAAGCAACAGCGAGCCCGCTGGAAGCGGCATTCCTCAGAATCAAGCACAAAACATGCAGTCGAACGCGACTAGCTCACCGAACTGCAGCTAGTCTCCTCTCAGCGATGGGCATCCTAGAGGCTGCCTTTGTTGAGCATTATAAACTACAGGAAGCCATGACCTCCTACCTTGCTAGACTGGAGGAAGCTTTCACCGAGCTACAAGCCACCACCTTAAGAAACTTCGACAGTCTCAAGAACTAATACAGGACGCGAAATCTGTCATCGATGCATCACCACCATGACAGAACACCATCAACTTACAGTTGCCACAATAGAACGAATCCGAACCAGCCAATTTCAATCAACTCCAAGAACGTTTGAAGCTGAAACATGCGGAGGGGTTCCTCATTGGCTGAGCCTGACTAGGAAGTCTCGTGCTCAGCACAATGCGAGGTTTCCGGCTAGGCGTAATACCGCTTACTAACACAAATGGTTGATTGAAACATTTTCCATCCCTGCGATGCGCCAATTTCTCTTCCAATTTCCTCAGGTGCTACTCAGGGCCTTATGGTCATGCTTAGCACCGGGATAACGACCTTGACTCTCTCCCGGCAGCTCCCATATTACTTATATTATCGTCATACACTTCCATTACTATACCTCCACCTTCAATTGCTTTCCTTTCTATCCTTCCTTTTACCCTCTCCCTATTATCCCTTTAATCTTTTATCCTTGTTTTCCAAAAAAAGATAGTTACTCTAGTTGATTGTGTTTGTGTTGTTGCAATTCGAAAAGGTTTCAAGAAACAATTCATACGACCTTATTCTTCGATGCGCCATCTGCGATGTAAATATTGCGATTGATGAGAAGCATTGAAAAGTCAGAATGACCAGCAAATTCATTTAAGACAAGCATGTTGACCTCCACAAGCCGCAAGCTAAGCAAACTATGGTATGTGTCTTTATTTTGGATCTGAAAAGCAGCAGTCATCTGTTCAGTTCTAGGTAGGTCTTACGTTCGAATACATAAAGATGATGTGCGTAATCCAGTGTAACAAACTGGTATCCAGTAAATAACAAGTTTACTTCCTAAATGTTTGTTAGTTTATTTTATTTGCTGCAGTGTGAATGTAACTCGCTTACACCTGAATAAAGGTATTTTATCAACACCTTGTTTTTAACCTTCTTGTGTAAATTTTCAAAGCCTTTCTTTCATCTTTCCAAACACAATTTTGCACATTAAAGTCTGTTCTCTGAACTTATAACATTATATTATTTTATACTATTTGGTATATAAATTTGAAAAAAATAGCCAAATATTAAGGGCTTTCTATATGATTTATGTTACACATATGTGAACCTAAAGTATATATAGAGGAATCACTGGATAATGCTAATTTTGTTTATCGGCACGGAATGTATTGATGATGTAATGAAGTTGCTAGATTTTTATGTCTCTATTTTTCTGTATTTAATTTCCTCTCTCCTTCACCCTCGCTCTTTTTCCCTCCCTCCTCTATTCCTTCTTTCTCGTTCTCAGGCTTATTTCAGAGGGTCTAAATAGCATATAAAACCCAGTTACACTCTAAAATTTTCACATGTTTAAATATAAATTACTCACAAAATTAGATTAATACCAGTGGCCTATTTCACTATTTCACTAAGGTGTAATTACAGGTTAACGGGCGAAAACGATATATTTTGTGGGACACGTAATTACAGTTGTTCCACAGAATTATTCTTGTACACTTTTAAGTGAAGGAGAAAAATTATAGGTCCCGCTTTCTTGTTCTGCAAACTTTAGAAAAATGTATACATTTGGTACCCATCAATTTCAGTGCATATTAGGTTATTTATAATTTTACTATATGGACATATGTGATAGATGAGGAAATAAGCTTGTTTCTTTCTTGTGAGGTCTATATCTTTTCAGATATTTATTTGCATTTGGGGTTGAAGGCTTATGGCAGCTGCTGACAGATCATATTTTTCCGGGGTGTTCTAAAAACTCTCTTCCTGACCAAGGAAACACAAGAGTTAGAAACATTTATTTTTATTTTTCAACATATTCACATTGTAAAATACATTTAGTCCAACGGTTTTGCTTGTTTAATATTGCAGTAAAATGCGATTTGTCCAACTGTGAAAAATAAGCGTCTGTCCCAGCGTCATTCTCATCACCTGATGTGAATCTTCGTTCACTCAGGCATTTCTTAAGGTTAGGGAACAAAAAGTAGTCCCTGGGAGCCAAATCCAGTGAATGTGGGAGCACTTGAAACCGAAGATTATGCAGTTTTGCAGAATAATCTCAGACGTGTGAGAAGGCACATTATCGTGATGAAATAAAACTTTCTTTTTCGCCTTAGCCTGAATAGCATTATTTAGTTGGTCCTGTGTGAAGCGTAACACTCCTCGGTGATGGTTCTGCCTTTCTGGAGATAGTTTACCAACACTATGCCTTGAGAATCCCAGAATACCTTCATGACTTTTCCTGCAATTGGAACAGATTTTGCTTTCTTTAGTGTCCTTTCCCCTGTTGCCACCCACTGTTTGGACTGCTCCTTCATCTCTGACCTATATGAACACATGTTTCATCTACTGTTAGTAAAACTTCGGAGAAACTCACTGGAATTAGGCTTTAACAAGCTAAACAGCTCTTTGGAAATATTTAGCATATTATCCATGATTAAATCAACATCTCTATGTTGATTTATATGTGCAGAAAGTCTTTTCAAATACTACATATTTCTTTGCAACTTAGCACGGAGTGGCAATGATATTTCTTTGAACGTGAGCAAGAATAATACCTACAATATGTTCACAAGATCCTCCTCATCCCATTGTTGTAGAACGATTGGCATAACTAATTAATAACTTTAAGTAATATGATTTTAAGAGCGTTTCCTTGATCTAGTGATTAGAGTTACTGACTGCTGTACGGGAGGTTCTGGATTCGATCTTAGAAATATTAAAATTTAGGGATATCTAGATCAGAACCAACGCAGCCTCATGAGCACAATTGGGGAGCTGCCTGATAGAGAGGTAGCGACTACTGGTCAAACACCTTGTGATGACGACCGGCAGGATGATGAGTGCTGATGCTATACCTTCTGCAATACTGCATTCTACCAGTGATGCAGCAAGATGGAGGTAGAGGACGCAGTGGTCACTGTGGTAGGCCATAATCTGTAGTGGCTAAAAAGGTCTTAATGGGCAACTGATGTCTTTATTGACATAAACGTTTTAGAATCTATACAGTTTCATGAACTTTCCACAGAATCTACGTTCGAAGGTATTAAAAATAACTTGAGCAATGCTTAATTCGCTTTTCTTTTTTATAGTGTCAAGTTCTTTTAGACATTTTTCTCTTTCAAGCATTTGAATATTACGTTCTAGCTCATCATTAATTTTTCTCATATGTTTATCTTTACTTCATTTGACGAACCAACTTCTTTTCTTTTGGGTTCACTTTTCTCGGATGTTGCCATCTTTGATATGTTGATTCATTTGATTTATTAGTAGGCGTTCTGCAATATCTCAGATCAGCAGCATCAAATTCAATTCAGGGCGTGAAACGGTCGACAAATTTGGCTCAGGGGCTTGAGGTTGTTTTTCGAGCCGTAAATCTAGTACTTATCCTCCGAAGGAAGCCATACTTAGGTATTTTACGGCCAAAAAATTCATCTATCCTACACGGATTTGCACCTGATATCTTGGGTTTAGGAGGCAAGTATGCATATCATTACACCACCAGGACCGACTTTGTTATGTAGGAAGACACTTTCTTTAGTTTCTGAAGCTAATTGTCACAGAATTATTCCCGAAATTGTACCAGTTTCTTATTTTCGGTTAAGGGTTTTGTCTGTAAAAACATTATAAAAGATTTTGTATGGATTCACGTTTTTATTTATGTTCATATTAATATTAAATTTGAGATTATACTGTAATTTTCTATTCTGTAATCCAAATGTTATATTTTATGAAAGTTTGCTATAATAAAGTAGTTTTAATGTATTTTTTCTTATATACTGTTACTGTGTTTCCCTGATTTAGTATATATATTGTGGCTAGTATTATTCAACAGATGTCGCCTTTATATGAATGCTTCGTCGTTCAATCAGCTTGTCTTTCAGAAAAAAACGCAAAAAATATTCTAATAACCATTCTAAGTTCTATTACTTTTTCTATGGTGAAAGTCACTGCACTATGCTAAATCTTTATAATCAACGAAGTATTTCCATCACCTATTTTTAAAAGAAACTACGATAAGAGCATGCCTATTGATCACAGAGCTTTATAACAATGATTACTACTGCTACTATGACCACATAGTTAAATAGGTTCTATAGAATTTTGTGAAACGTCCTTTAACCTCCTACTTAAAGTAAAAATTCATGTTTAATTGTACATCTGTAATCTCTTTCCTTGGCGAATTCCGGGGAGTTACCCGAAACTTAGGTCTGAAACTCTTCCTTCCTTTAAAAAAACCCTTCTCCTATTTGTCATTTCATTTATGTATCATGAGTGTCACCGTCTGTGATGCCTCAGTAGTTATAATGGGCTTTAAACACTATATATATTTGTGAGGGCCCGAAGACATTCCTACCAAGAAGGGGTAACTTGTCACGCGGTGATTACGCAGTAACAGTTATTCCAGAACCACGCTTGTTCATGCTATATATCGGATCATGCAATTATTCGATGGTCCATGCTGCGACTACGTGGGCCGATAAGCCATCGCCCTAGGCCAGCGGGGTTCACTAGCTCGGAGCGAGCGGCGATGCAACACAAGAGTCACTGGTAGAAACACTAGAGTGTTTCTAGAATTCTAATGCAATTAAAAAGTTATGAACTCATTTATGTCGTGCATGGAGATGATGAAGCTGCCTGCCTGCATTTTTCTACACATTTCTGGAATCTGATAATAGAATTACTCCTTACCTTTCTTAATTCCCTTTGAGAAATTAAATTGATCTATTGGCGGATGCTATTCTTTAGTTTGTGTAAAGTGTGTGATACTATTAATCAATATATCGCGTATGATTTGGAACTCGATCGCCTTGGAATTTCTTTCCAAATACTCTCTTGACAGCACGAGTGGGTCAATACGAACATGAATAAATAAAAAGCCTGCGGTGTCCTATGATGGGCTAAGGCTTCCTAAAAGGGAGATCTTGCTTAGAAGCCATATAGTGCAGTATTTCAAACGAATCATATACATTCTCTGTGGAACAGAGCAAAATAATTATTATGCATAATATTTAACATTCAGTTTTAGCAGACTTTGCTCTAAGATAGGTATATGTTGTTTCTTTCACCTTTACCCAAAACGCGGGTTCGAACCCGGCCAGGACCGATGGATTTTTTCGGGCGTAATAATCCTAAGTATGGCTTCCTTCGGAAGGGAAGTAAAGCCGTGGGTCCCGTGTCGTACATTTGCGGCACGAAAAAGAACCTCAAGCCTGAAAGGGAGGCCTCTGAGCAAAATTTGTCGGCCGTTTCACGCCCTGAGTTGAATGGGACGCTGATGACCTGAGCTGTTAAAGAGCGTCCTTAAATAAAAAAAAAAAAATTAAAAAATTAAAAAAAATCAAATCTTTCACCTTTCAAATGACATTGATTGAATTGCGTAAATCTCAAGGCCAACGTAGTAGTTCGGTAATTCCCGCCTACCCATATTCGTTTAGCAATGGCTTATCGGCCGATGCAGTTCTCTCCCCGCTCCATCATCAGATAACTGGATGAATCGATATGATGAACTCAATTAGTTAAAACGTTTGCCACCTGATTGAGAAATTATGCTTAGCTCTCAGTAATTCCTTTAAGGAAAGGAAACGATGTTTCCCCGGCAGTTATAGTTCTGTTCTTCCAGGCATGTGGCTACTTTTGTGGATGATTCTTTTTTAATGTTTTTGACAGATAAAATTCACAGGGGAAAGCTCGAGATGACTCACAAACTTTACTGCAAACGACAAAACGATTATATAACGATAGTGGACTGTTGAAATATGTGAAGCATAAATGCGTGAGTATTTTTCCTGAAATAGTATTGGAATGTCACTGAATTTTATGAAACATAGTAATAACATATTATGAAAACTGTAACTGACTGTAATTTTCTAAGCTATTACAAAAATACAAGAACGCTACAAAGGCAACTACTCAAATTTGAAGCAGCAGTGATAGCGAAAATGCAAGCCATGCACTTGCCATCCGACAATATAAATAACTGGTGAAAGCAAATCCAAACTGCGGCAGGAATATAACCTGATCTCCCTGTGCTTATAATATTCCAATAGGCATTCTAATTGTATTTAACTAGCACTTTAATGAGCAACAACAAGATTTACTACACATAAATTTTGATTGCGTGCCCCACAATTGTTGGAGCAAATTATCATCATTCTGAAAAATCAAGGTAGTTTCAAGTGGTTGCAAAGTTAGAAAATACTCGTTCTAGCATATAATCACGTAATTCTTGATTACATTTTTATTACGCAGCGCGAGAGAAAAAAAAACAAATAATAGATCTAATGAATAGGAATGGTGTAGTTACACATCCTTGCATATCATATGTGCAGTGGTAAACATACTTGCCTCGTAAAGCCAAGATCGCAATTTCAATCCCGGCAGGTTCAATGGATTTTTTCGGCCCTAAAAAGTCTAGTGCCTTCCTTCGAAAGGGCAATAAAGCCGTGTCTATGGCACGAAAAAGTACCTCAAACTTGAAAGAAGAGGCCTCTTGAGCAAAATTTAGTGACCGTTTCACGCCCTGAATTGAATGGAACCCTGATTACCTGAAATGTAAAAGAGTGTCCGTAATTTGTAAAAAAAAAAAAAAAAAAAAAAAAAAAAAAAGCCAATGTGTAAAAAACAATTTTATAAGTACATGAACAAAAATGATTTAAGTCTAGAATATGCCTTTTATTTATAAATACTTTTCCGATTCTCTCATTTCTTCCTTTGTTGTGACCTATCTGCTGTTTATCTTTAATCACTCTGTACACAATAGTATGTAATATTGCGGTTTCCTTAAGTAGCTCATGCTTGTTGTTCACTGGTACATACAACTTAAACCTCACGAACTGCGTGCCACACAGAAGAAAATTAAAGATACCCGGCCAATTTGCTTTCCAGATTGATGTCAGCTAAATAGCTCACGTGTTTCTAAAAATAAATCGACTTGTACACTTTTACTCAAGCTTGATTTCAGTTCTTTACAGGTGAATTAACATGTTCTTGGGTTAAAAATAAATGTCTATTTTCTGTTTTTCCCCCGTTCATTGCGGTTAAACAGCATTAGCTATTCAGCAATTTATTTTTGTACTTTAGCATTCTTGTTTTTGTTTTTGTTTTTTTTTTCTACACAGAAAAGAATGTATTTGATACTCATTTGAGATGAATAGAGGACAGAAACTAATCATTAATGTATTCTCCTGCACTATGCATCTGCCAATCCTGGGACAAATTTTCGATTCCACGCTGAAGGAAACTGCTAATTTCTAGTTAAAAGAAGTCATCAAGCCAATTTTGAAGAGCATTTTCGTTATCAAAATGTCCTATTTGAATTTTTTGTTTAAAATAATGTTTTAAAACGTGGAACAGAAAAATAATGTTTTAAAACGTGGAACAACTTGCTAAAAATATATTTTTGAACGTATTTGGTTATATTGCTATGGTATTTCGTTAGTGTAGATTATGCAGGTTAAATTTTGAAGCAATAATTAGACGGGTACTCATAACGATATGATTGCTACTGGTTGCTTCCTAGGGAGTTCACGTTTATTGCATGTAGACGAGTGATCTTATGTTATGTGTTGAGAGTCTGGTTTATGTTTTCCTGTGAATATTATGCAGATAATGTAGCATGTCGACTACATACTCCGAGCGAAAAATTCACTATATCAGCTGCCTGCCAAGTTGACTCTGGGCGATAAACAAGCCTCTAGGCCAAGAATGTTAAATGTCATCTGTGTGCTTGGACTTGAGTTCAGAAATGGAAATATTTTAAACGCTGTTTACCATTGTTATCATCCTCCTCCTTCTCCTTCTCCTCCTCCTCCTCCTCCTCCTCCTCCAAGTTTGGTTCTTTCTTTCGACTGCATCTAGTTCGTCTCTCTGTCATTTCAGAACGTCTTTGACTTCTTTTTCCACTTCTTGAGTTGTAACGAAGAATTCGATGCGAACAGCAGGCTGGGTGAATTAAAACTTGAGTATGTCTTTCAATTTAAACTAAATATTTTAATATCTAATTTAAATTCTTCGTTTGGAAGTTTACCCTTAGGTCTTCTATCCGGCACTGATCAACAATTTTCCTGTTTGTATTCTGTACTAAAATTCAACGCTGGGAACCATAATGCAATGCAGAGACCACCATCATTTTTTTAACGTTTCACCGATGTAACTTTTCTCGTTTTATAATAAATAGAACGTATCTTTCCACATAATATTTGAAATGACGATGATATTGTAATATTATTTCAACCGTTTGTGTTTGTAAAGACTTAAATGAAATTTTGATTTTTAAAATGAAAAATTTTTGTAAAATGGTGTCATTGAGTTATTTTTTATTTTATTGGATTTTTTCCATCATACCCTATAACTTTTTGTTTAATTGAAATATAGTGTCCATAAATCCTATTTTTTTGCCAGAGTATTTTGTTATCTATAGGTAATTTTTTAATTTTTTTAAAATTGATATTGTTTGATCATCTAGTATGAATGAATGAATGCTGTTTAACGCCCGTTTTTGCTACAGAGGCACCACAGGCGATGGACACTGATGATGCATGAGACGAAACGATACATTGGGAAACGATGTTTTTTTTTTTTTTTTTTTTTTTTTTTTTTAAAGGAAGGAAGACCGAGCTTGAAGTTAAGCTGTAACCAGATCTATCAGATATTCGTCTTTGTTATAGAAATTTTGGGCCACAGTTTGAAAGATTTGATAGGTGGGGGATGGGGAACGGGCCGTATAGTTGCTGCAGTAAATAATTTGTGCCCCTGGATTGCAAGTTCCGCCACGGCTGCTGCAGAACACCCCTACTGTTCTTCGATGAGACTCTCTCGAGGGCGTTTCTCTGGATTTTGGCGGCTATTAGCCAGCCGGGCCTGAGACGGGATTCCGAAAGTGACGACAAATAACGCGTATTTACTCCTTGATATCGTTTTCTCCTTGACGTGAATATTATGGCAAACTCACGTCTTACGTCGAACAGCAGGTAAGGTAATCTTGGCAAACACATTTAATTTATTGCGTTAACCGAATGGTGCCGAGTGCTAAGAAATTGTTAATTCAATAGAATTTCTGGTGCAGCTCATTGATGTTGTATCGGCAGTTAACGTGGTGACTGCCATTCAAGCTTTGTTGTCACCGAAACTGGTACTTGGTACTTAGGCTGCTTTTCCGCTGATCTCCGGGCGACGGCAGTCACACGTATCTGGGCCTGGAAAATTCTAAGACTGCCCGACTTTTGGGGAAAATCTATCCCTTTTATACACAAAAAAAAATATGACGCTATCATGGGCAACGGCGCGAAATGCTCCCGCCAATTTTGTGTTAACGTGTCTCATAGGTGGTGCTTATCTCACTGAATTTCATTTCTTTTTGGAAATGACAAGTGTTTTGATATTCTTAAATAAGATGAATTTAAACAGATTTCATACGTTACTGTCAAGGACTATTTTACTCTTACACCTGCAACGACGCTGCCAAACAAGCCAATTTCTGCTCTGAGGCGGCGGGCATTTCCAACCCTGGCTGCATACCGGAAGGAATTACCTTGCATTGTCTGACTTTTGCCAGGTTTTCCAGCGTTCGGAGAAAGGCGTGAATTTTTTCCTTGCCTTGCTATATTACTATATGTCATCTCTTAAATATTGCCAAAATTTTCACTTTATAGATGCATTTAAACACTATACAATATTAATTCTACATATGCAAGTTATGTCATTAAAGTTCCGCCATTGAAAGAAAATGCACAACATACTTGCACATAATTACAGAGTTGCTGATTCTAAAATTACAAACATAATTTCCATTACTCTGTAATTGACGGAGAGCCAGGGACAGCTTCATCTTTCAGTTTGAATTCCTGAATTATTATGCTCTTTTGTCGTATGTCTTATTAGATTTCTCAATTCTTGGGCTATTTATGATAGTTTAAATTTTTTGTTCAAATTTTGTCACAAAATACCTGACACGTGCTTTAGAAATGTTCATAGTTTTATCATGTCAGATACGTTTTCTCTTTCTTCACATTTCAAAATTTATCATTTAACATCTGGAGTTTGCATTTATTTCCCATTTTTTTTTCAAATTATGAGAAGTAAATCTGCCTATGAAAAAACTTCCAAAAATTATAGAAAAAAAGAAGAAAATAATTGGTGCTAGAAATGCATTTTTCTAAACTCTATTGCCATGATTAAATTCAGCACAACTGTTTAAAATTGACTTTATTTTTCTGAAAACATTAATAGTTATTTTCTTTATTTTTTCAAATTTGCGTTCTAATTTTCTGACATCTAGAACTCTTAGTAGCCAAATATTAATGTACCGGAAATTCTTTTTCGGTTAATACATAATGCACAACAGAAACGGAGCTGCAATTTTGTTGGTAAAGCCGCTTTCAGTTTTCTTGTCTATTCATAAATTACACAGCCTACTTGTAGAAACGGTGAACTACGTACGAAGTAACAGTATAGACACGTAGTGTTAAGTGATGAGTTGACAACAGGGTTCGTACTAACAGGGGAATGAGGGAATTCTTCCTCTCGTCAAATAAAATTTCCTTCTTTGCCGAGGAAATACACCCGCACCCATTTCATAAACGTCATTTAAACGCAAGTTTTAAAATTTCATTGCATTTATTAGAAACAACAATTGCTTTACTTTTTTTATACTGACGTTTCTGCAAATGAATAAGCTGCACAATGCGTTGCAGCAGTATAAATCATCTAAAATGCAGAAAAACTACAATGGACATACTGTTTTATTTTCTGTGCGGTTTATATTGCTAATTTGTGTCCATTTCCTTCAAGCTGGTAATAATAGAATTTAAAGGTATGCAATCACAATGACTGGTGTTCTTTGGTTGTCAGTTGACTGTGTATCTTGAGCGGATGTTTTTCATAGTTAGTTTACATGGATAAATGTGTGATAAAAAGCGTAAAGTAACAAAATCAAATAGTGTAGGCATTCAGAGTCGAATAGTGGAAATTGTGAGATTACGTGTAATAGCCTAATCTGGGGGGGGGGGGGTGTATAGACAGTGAGATTTGAAAACTGGCAAATAAATCGCCCTTGGATTTCTTTTTCAGTTCCGCAGGGTTATAAACTTGTACTGTTCAGAAATTCAAAATCACGAAGCTGTTAAAGACCCTAAAATTGAGACAATTTTATCAAAGGATTGAATGCAAAAACAATAAAAATGATTCGAATCGTTTTATTTAAAGACGCGCTTTAACATCTCAGGTCATCAGCGTCCCATTCAATTCCGGGCGTGAAACGCCGACAAATTTTGCTCAGAGGCCTCTTTTTTAGACTTGAGGTTCTTTTTCGTGCCGTAAATGTACGACACGGGAACCATGGCTTTACTTCCCTACTGAAGGAAGCCCTACTTAGGATTTTACGCCCGAAAAAATCCATCGATCCTGACCGGTTTTGAGCCCATGACCGTGGATTTAGAAGGCAAGTATGGTTACCACTACATCACCAGGATCGACACAATAAAATGAAATACTATGGGAGGAGTAAGGTTTACTTGAAGTGTGAATCGATTTTATAAGAAAAAGAAAAAAGAAGCAATTCATTATATCTCTCTGAAGATTTCACGAAATGGGAAAGAAAAATTTAGAGAAATTACAAGTGATCGTGTGTGTTTTTAGAACAGCATATTTCATATTTAAAGAAAACAACCCATTCTTACTTTTCAAAAGTTTGTGTGAATTTCAAGCATTGAATGGATTAGATATTGGAAGCATGCTTCATTCACATCACACTTGTGTAAGTATAGCTATCAAACATGTCATCTCTCCTATTATTGTTCATAATCTATTCCTGTTGTGTTTTCAGCATTAAGCATGGTTCACTATGCTACTATTTCGTAGAGTTAAATTCATGAACAAGAAAAGCCGTTGCTGACATACTTTTCTGCAAGCCCAAAAAAAATCAACGCGAAATTGCCACGGCACTGAGACTTGAAACTATATATTTTACAAGTCGGGAAAACACATTCGCCCCCTTTACGTTTCGTGAATTGCTCCAGAAAATGGATTTATCGTGGATCTGTTCATATTTATGAAGGTTTTGCGAACAATAAAATCACTATCCCAATATCTTATATTTTTAATAGTGTTTAACGCCCGTTTTGCTACTGAGACACCACAGACGATGGACGCTGATCATATATGAGATAAAATGATAAATTGGGAAAGGATATTTTTTTAAGGAAGGAAGCGTTCCAGGCCTAATTTAGAGGTACCTTACATTTACCATTTATGAAGAATGAGGAAAACCTTGAAAAAACCCCAGTCAGGGAAGATGGTCCTGGTGGGAATCGAACCCCAGACCTCCCGCTCATGAGTCCGCGCCTTAAAGATCTCGGCCACCCGTGGCGGTTTTCCTTTATCTGCAGCCTATAAACTCTGAGGCTATAACTGCTTATTAAGAAATAAAACTTTGTATTGATGCATTGACTGAATTAAAAAGCAAATATGGTGTTTATCTTCAAGCCGACCAATTCGAATATTCAGCTAAAATAACATTCAAAGATCACCCTATCTTCGATCCTTTGAACACAGCTAAAATCGTTCAAAATTTTGCAGCAGAAATGTCTACAAAGATCGGTGGACAAGCAGCAAGATTTCCCTGTTCTAGTTAATTTTTTAAAGAGTGTGAAGTTTTAAATAAAATGTGGTTGCCACAGGAAGAAAAAGTATTACTTACTGTTATTTGGCAATGAAAAAATGAAGTTCTTATTAACACTTTGAAATGATTGCCTTAAAACACTGAGATGTTTATTGCTGTGAAAAACTTGAAAGAATTTCACCAGTTCTAGAAAATGAAAAGAAGCGAATTTATTGGTGTAACATTAACAATGGGAAAATATTGAAATACAACCAGTGTCTCCCGCAGATTGTAAAAAGGGTTTTGGTTGTGATGAATAACACTAAATTCCGGAATAGGATACAGAAATAAATTAATAATAATAAAAAAAAAACACTAGCGTGATGTTTGTGATCATTACTTACCATGTTTAAAAGATTTGCTTGCCGAGCGATTTGTAGCAGAGTGGATAAGTGGATATCATTCTGCAACAGACATCCCATAGAAAAGAGTCTCCCAAATTTTCGTCACACCAAAGCAAACTGATCCTAAATTCAATTAGTGTATTATTATTATTTAGATATAATTATGTTAGTTTATTGCATAACTTCCCCTCCCTCATAAAAATGCTTGATGCAAACCTTGATTGGCAATCATCGTTGTGGATGTCATTTTTATGCTACGATATTCAATTTGCACTATCAATTTTGTTGTTAGTAGTTGCACGTGTTACTTGCAATTACTTTCTAGAATGAATAGCAAATTAACCATAGAACAATGTGTTTTGTGTTACATTTCTGCAAACACAATAAAAACAAATAGATGATTTTAAATAGAAATTTCTTTGCTTATACGTTAAAGGCAAACAGAATCCATCGTGGAGTTGCTACAAAGCGGTCGAGTGCTAAATGTGAAAACGGAACTGTGCTCAAAGTTATCTTTAGTCTATTTAAGTCCTGCGTTTTTTTTTTTTTTTTTTTTTTTTGAGTAGTGTTCATGCCCGTTTTTACTACTGAGGCACCACAGGCGGTGGACACTGATGATACATGAGATGAAATGATAAATTGGGAAAGGATTTTTTTTCAAGGAAGGAAGCGTTCCAGGCCTAAGTTTAGGTACCTCCCCGGCATTTGCCATTTATGAAGACTGAGGAAAACCTGGAAAAAATCCTAGTCAGGGAGAACGGTCCTGGCGGGATTCGAACCGCAGACCTCCCGCTCACGAGTCTGTGCCTTAACGACCTCGGCCACCCGTGGCGGTAAGTCCTCCGTGTTTCATACTGGAGGTTAAAGAAGTCGGTTATGGAAATGAAATTGGGATATGTGAATCAAAACTTTAGCAAGTGCTTTATGTAGATAATCTAGACCGTCATTTGCAGGTCTGCGAATGAATTCTGATCTTTGAAAAACCATTTTATACACCGACGAACTAAACGGCTTTGAAAAACGACACAGTTATCCGCTAGTGACCTAATTATCGCGGAAGACTTAAAACATCTAATGAGATACCATTTCAAACAAAAGTTGTAAAGAAATGTATAACAAAAGATAAGGAAACTATTAGTATTTGTTGGACATGTTGGAGAAATGAAATTTTATCTCATCAGGTACATTCAGCTATATTGTTCCCGTCAGGTATACCCAATTTAGCAACCCTTTGAATTAAGTTATCGTCATTCCGTGCCTGTTCATGACACTTGTGTGATACGAAAATGATAATCAATACCGGTTGGATTTAATTTCTCTCAGTAATGTAAGGATATTTTGTTCAAGAAACAGAAACTGTTAATTACGGTAGACAAGTAGAAGGTCCCTTTCGCATGTTTTGTTATTAACTTATGGTACATGATATCAATAGAGATAGTATGTTCAGTCGTTAATAAATACACAGAATACCAAAAAAATGTATACACACTTCAAGCAAAGAAAAAACTGTGTTAACATAACAAAACTGAATTCTCACAAACAGAAAATTATGACCACTAATCATCTTAGACTTTTACAGTTACAACAATTGCTCAAAATGCCCACCATCGGCACCGATACACTTCTGAGTACGTTGAACTATTGTTTCAGCAATATTTGTGAAAGTGTTCTCAGCATTATAGTACACACTGAAGCAGTAGATTCCCAGCCCACACAAATCACTCTGGTATTCACTATGATCAGGAGAATATTAAATTAATAATAAAATTAGATGGCATAACATTTATGAACGAGAAGTGGGGAGACACGTATCTTTCAAAATCTCACAAAGTCGTCAGTTTGGCAAAAACAGAATCTTTTGTACGCGGCAGGGGCGGTTGAGAGTCATAAACGCCTCGACTCCTCTTTCTTGCAATGACCATGGTGATCTTGAAACTAGCGACGTGCCGTTAGACTCTATTATGTAAGGCATACAAAGGAACATCTACTGTTGCACTCCCCAGGGAAAATATATTGTGCAAACTTCTCCGAAAACAAGAAATGAAAAACAAGTTACGGTATATCTTTTAGCGGAATAGATTCCCCATCTCTTGCCAGAGGGAGCGCGAAAAGATTTACCAATCAGAATGTTTCGTAACATAAGTCGTATTGAACAGCTAATATGTAGTATAGAAAAGAATAATTAAAACAGTTGAACAGTTGAATTAAGACCAATTCTTGTGTGTACTGACAGACTGTCGCCAAATAAAACCATTAGATTAACAAGAATTAAGGCAGTTGAAGTTGGGAGTTGAACAAACGAATCAGTTGGAAGACAGTCGGTGTGCAATTTAGAGTGGGAAGGCTGTTTTTAGTGTGAAAGTTGGTTGGCAATTTTAGTTGAAATCGTAAGTTAGTGTTTTTTTTTTTTTTGAGTAGTGTTTAACGCCCGTTTTTACTACTGAGGCACCACAGGCGGTGGACACTGGTGATACATGAGATGAAATGATACATTGGGAAAGGATTTTTTTTGTTTAAGGAAGGAAGCGTTCCAGGCCTAAGTTTAGGTACCTCCCCGGCATTTGCCAGTTATGAAGACTGAGGAAAACCTGGAAAAAAACCCCAGTCAGGGAGGACGGTCCTGGCGGGATTCGAACCGCAGACCTCCCGCTCACGAGTCCGTGCCTTAACGACCTCGGCCACCCGTGGCGGTGTAAGTTAGTGTGACAGACGGAGTAGCAGTTAGTCAAAGTAGAAGTGATAATTAAATAGCAGTAAAAGTTGGTGCGTAAGTCGCATTTCCTTACTAACAATTAACATTAACAAAATTAACTTGAACCCCTGAGTGTAAACGTGGAAATAAAACTCTTGTGTGAAGCTCATTCGTTTTGTCTAATTTCACAAGACAAAGACCTATTCAAATTCCTCGACCCGAGAATTATATTACATTCCGAAAAGTCACTAGTGTAAAGTCTCATAACGCCGGAGCAGAAGAAGACCGAGACATCACAACGCAGTCTCGACCTTCGGATCAGCGTGTGGAGAAAAGGATGGAGAGGAACGCCAGGAAGACTTCCGCAGCTACCATACTACCCCCAGACAAGTCCAACCCAGAGAAAAATTCATCCTACGTACAAATACCTAATAATTAATTAACTTTCATCTTAGTCAATTAATCACATATTTAGTTCCCACCACATATGACGCCTAAACATCCTTATTTCACACTGCATATGACAATTAATTAACACCGGATATTATTTTTTCCACCTCACTACCTTTTCAATTTCTCCCCGAAGTGCGGCCAGTGTAAATGGTTTTCTACGGTATACATCATTAAGAGTTCCCCATAGGCAGAAGTCCAACGGAGTTAGATCCGGAGAAGGCAATGGGAACTCAATCGGGTCTCTTCGTCCTATCCAGTGTCTTGGATTCAGCGAGCGGTGCTTGTTGCTGTGCGAGGTCTCGCAGATCTGTCCTTGTGAACATCACGTATGTTACCACGAGTCTTAAATTTGTCTCGAACGCGTGCAATTGTTACTCGCGTTGGCGGTTCTGTTCTGTAACATGCTTTTGAACTTCAACAACATTCTTGGTTTTCAAATGCCATTTCAAAATTGCTTTCCACTGTTCAAACGATAATCTTGGCTCCATTTTGTTGTAGTAATGCTTGAATAATGTAATGTGAGTCATGCTGTTTACAGAATATCATACCACACATTACTGTTGTTTTTTTTTTGGTTCAACATTGAAATATATCTACTGTGAAAATGTGTATACATTTTTGACACCCTTGGTATATAAAAGAGACAGGAACAAAAATATTTATCGTATGATATATAGCCAGTTAAAAGGCATTATATAACAAGCATAAGCAATTATTATTAAACTTGAAAAACAATTATTGTTTTAAATGATTACTTACCTGAAGTTATATGTAATTCCCAATATTATTTCTAAAGAAAAATAACAAATATCGGCAATACATGATTTTTCTTACTATTATTTTTGTATTAAAATAATAAGAACAAAATGCCTGAGTCTAACAAAGGATGGCACCGAAAATTGTAAGGGAGCCATGTTATAAAAGGGCATCTCAGTGAAAATTGACGAGCGAATCAGGTATAGCGATGAGCGGGCAGAAGTTTTTCCTTATTGCATCATTGTTGCTCTTTAAGCCTTTGCAATTATAACCGCGCCCTGCTGCGAATATTTTAACAAGTCAGTAATCAAACTGAGATCAGCAGCTCACAATGAAAACGAGACTACTATGGCGATCTACTTAACCGACTTAAAATCTGCATGAAGTTCTTCCTAAAGCCCTGTATTATATAAGTATGGACACGCTCCATTTGGAGCCTAACCGTTCCTAACTCCATATAAGACTACGTGTTAATGACGATTGTCATACAGTTAATTTCTGAAATATTTGTGTTATACTGTTGAATGATACTTTCTACGTCTGCTCATGTTCTTTTTGCATTAGAAGACCTAGGTCAGACAGAAATTGCATATTTTTGAAACTATGTCAGTTATAGTTACGGCACTTTCGCATAGTACCGCATCCGAACTCAGCGGCCAGTGACTAAGCATTTGCCGGCAGAGGAAAAGACTGCCATCGGTTAAAACAAAACCGCAACATTAAACGTAGGCCCTATTAATTACAACCTTTTAACACACGAAACTTAAAATAAGAATTTATCATTTTATTTTACTATTCACTATTAAAATTATTTGTTGTAATGCATTTATTGTATCAGTGTTGACATAAACTGTATGAAACCTACAGTTAATCTGTCAGTTAAGAATGAATTATAAGAATCATGGGGCTGAAAGGGCTCTTGCTACCAAATTTTAGAACAAAAATTTTAAAAGAACAAAAGTTTTACTAAACCCCACAATCTTCTTCAACAATGAAATGAAATAAGCATGCATCAAGTTTTAAAAATATTTATAACCTTATAACTTTACTTTAGGCTTCAAGTGCAGCTTTTTTCGACATTCCTAATATTTATTTTAACGTATAAAATCATCAAAACATAAGCGTTAAATTTAAGGTAGCCTATTCTATTTAACATTAAATACTAAGAAAAATAATACATTGTGCAGTCGAGAGTTCTTCGATGGAATCCAGTTCTTTCTTCCAAATTTGTGAATCCAAATAATTTGTCTATCGACATCGTGTTTTCCTGAAGGAATGCGATATAACGTAACGCCTTTTTTTTTCCCTTGAGTTGTACAACCAAATGCACAACACCCAGATATATTAACTGAATTAAGATAAAAGTTTATAAATGTTCTCCGTATAAGCATGTGGCATAACGCAGACATCAGGCCCAAAATTGTGGCTGATGCTGGCGAACCAATCATGGAGCTCAGTTATCGGCAAATTCTGTTGCAAAGCGTGTCCATTCTTGTACAATAGAGGGCTTTAGTTCTTCCTAGTTCTTTATAAAGTGAAATCCACATTAAGACACGCTTTACAACCGCTGCGTTAAACAAACTTTACTTCTTATTCCCACCAATGATATGTAATAACAGAGAATTTCTTAAAATAAGAACATGATTATTACAAAGAAGCCAGAAGATGGTAGTGCAATTGCTCATATTTCTCTGTACACAAACGATTATCCCCCCCAAAATTTAGAACTTCTGCAAAATTCTTCTTCTTCTTCAGCCAACGTCCGTTCCTGGCTGGTCAACCATTTGACGCCATGCCACCCAGTACATCCTTGCTCCTCTTTCTTCTCTTGAGTCACTCTGAAGTGCTGTACAGTGTAGATCAGCCGTTCCTTCCTCTTTTGAGCAGAGGGGGCATATCGGAGAGCCGACTACGCCGATTCTGTGCAAATGTCTTTGTAGGTAGTCCTGAGGATGGCTACGGCCAATTCGTGAGACAGCTTGTTGGGGATAGGTTTTGATATAATCGATAAGCAACTTTTACTAACTGCTGCTGCCCTCCAGGATTCCCGACAACTTTCTTTATACTGTTTGAAATTACATTGCATATAATGGCGTAGGTAGAAGGAGGTCAAGGTTGATTCATTGTGCATCCTTCCTTCGCCAATCTGTCAGCTTCTTCGTTTCCGCTGACGTCACAGTTAACAGGGACTTGTAAGTGGATCTCAGTTAATGCTTGCAGTCTCAGTCAGTATCTTTCTTTACACTGAATCACTAAATCGTCTTCTTGTTGCAGCTCTAGGGAGCAGAGGTGGACTCAGACAGGAAGACTACCTTTCGTTTAATATCACTGGGCAACAATGAAAATGTTTCGGGCTTAAAAATAGTGAATTTACATGTATTTCCATCTGCTGAATTAAAAAATCACCATAAAATGATAGATTAGCTCTTGTTTTGAAGATAAAGTGACATTTCATTTTTTAGAGTGAAGATTTTAAATTTGGGGGAATTTTTTTGGGAGTTGGCACACCTGTCAAATAACAAAACACAAATGCTCTTCAGCTGTTTGTAAGTCATAAACATAGATACTGTTGCTGTGACTGTAAATTACATGTAGTTTCTACTCAAATTAATGCAAAATTTCTGGTTCGCGAGTGCTTTTTAGTGTAAAATTTGTAAAAATGCCACGAAAATGTGTAAATATGGTGAATAACTTTTGTTATATTTGTGGTGAAATAACATTTTCCTCACAGAAACGCAATCTGATACCTCTTGTAAAGACTGCCAAGCCTCTTGTGGACCCAAAAGACGTTCTTCTTCCACCCCTGCATATCAAGCTGGGTTTGATGAAAAACTTTGTCAAAGCTATGAACCGAGAAGGGCGGGCCTTTAAGTACATCAGAGAGAAATTTTCGAAATTAAGTGATGCAAAAGTTAAGGAAGGCATTTTTGTCGGACCACAAATAAGAGAACTTGTAAAGGATCCTGCATTTGACCAAGTTTTGGAGGGGAAAGAAAAGGAATCTTGGGAAGCCTTCAAGGGTGTTGTTCATGGATTTTTAGGCAACAAAAGAGATGACAACTACAAGCATTTGGTGACAGTGCTCCTGCAAAAATACCGTAACCTTGGATGCAACATGTCCCTTAAGATCCATTTTCTCCACTCCCACCTAGACTTTTTCCCTCCTAGTTGTGGAGCTGTTAGTGATGAACATGGAGAGAGATTCCATCAGGACATTTCTGTTATGGAACAAAGATATCAGGGCCGTTGGAATGAAGTAATGCTTGGGGATTACTGTTGGTCTTTGTATAGGGATTCTGCGGAACTCCATCACAAGAGGCAAGCTAAAAGACGACGAAGTCAATAGGCCACCACATGATTCTCTTCAGACACGACTATCTGCGAAGTATTTTTCCAGCAATTTAGAACTCTTAGCATGTAATTACCAGTTAAAAAAATCAAATGCACTTTCATTGTTGTTAGCATGTATGTAATTAAAATGTATCCTTTTCTCTCAATCCGTTAATATGTAATACTTCCACCTTGTGTATATCATAGAAACTAGAGCTAATAAAATTTTTTCATTGTCATATTTGTTTTTCTCAACTCAAAATTAGTAGGAATTCCTCATGAAGTGCTCGAAACATGCAAAAATTATTTTTTTGTTGCCCATTGTATTCACAGAAATAAGTGTATTGATCGCTTCACTAATGGCTGCTACTTCGCCAACAAAATTAGTGCTCATTCTTTACACAGGGAAGGCTCCCCAGCCAAGAGATGAGAAAAATCCTGCGCGCGCGTTCATTAATAGCTAAGCCTTCTATATAAATATGTAGCCCTCTGCAGAATTATTCCAGTCTGAATCTGATTGTAACAGTTTCTTTGTAAAAACCGAAATATATTGAAATGAAAACTGTGGTAATGTTCATATGTTTAAAATATTACAATTCAATTTTTGTTTTGTTTTAATGGTGTTTACCGCCCGTTTTTACTACTGAGATATTACAGTGGTGGACAATGATGGTGCATGAGATAAAATGATAAACTAGGAAAGGTTTGTTTCTCTTTTGGGAAGAAAGCATTTCAGGCCTGAGTGAATAGCATTTTCATTTATGAGGAATGAGAAAAACCTGGAAAAATCCTCAGTCAGGGAGAACGGTCCTGGTGGGAATCGAACCCTGGACCTCCTAAACAAACTTTTTATTGAATATACAATATTCAATAAACAGTTATACTCTATTTAAATAAATTACCAGAGTATTTATTTTAAACTATAATTTAATTTCCTTGCGTGATTTGCACCTTTCTCCCATTTTCATTGATTGAATTCTTCTCTCTGGACATATTCTGTATAGGCCAGGTTATCTGTGAACCTCAAGATCTGTATTATGTTTAAACTATTAGATCGTTCGCAAATTAATGACGGATTTGTGAGTTATATTTCAATAAATTCAACATCGATTTGGTAATCAAAATATCACCATCGTCATCCATATGTTTTCAGCAATAATGTCAAATTTATGTATGTCCTTTTGATAAAAAATAGTGGCTTCTAGAAACAATGGCACTTCTAAATGCCTTCTCAGTTTCTTTTTGGTTATTCAAGACTTTAATAAGAATACGTTCCGGGCGATTGAATAAGTGAATTTTCTGACTGAGGTAAAGTTTCGCATTCTAGTTCATTAAACTTCTGGGTCGTTCTTTGCGGAATGCGTGGCCGGGCATTATCATGAAGAACAATATACACTTTTCTACTGACAGGCGCTGCCTGCTTTTCTTGCAGCTTCCAATGCATTTTGTACATTTGCTATTCCTCAGTTTTTTTTTTTTGAGTAATATTTCACGCCCGTTTTTACTACTGAGGCACCATAGACGGTGGACACTGATGATACATCAGATGAAATGATAAATTGGGAAGGATATTTTTAAGGAAGGAAGCGTTCCAGGCCTAATTTTAGGGTACCTCCACGGCATTTGCCAGTTATGAGGACTGAGGAAAACCTGAAAAAAAAAAACCAGTCAGGGAGGACGGTCCTGATGGGATTCGAACCCCATACCTCCCGCTCACGAGTCCGCGCCTTAACGACCTCGGCTACTCGTGGTACAAAGCAAATAAGTCTGTTAAAGTAACTGCAGATCAATATATAGTGACCGTAACCTTAATCTAATGCGATTTTAATTTGTGAGATTTATTCCGTTTGATTGCGATGGAGCATTCACTTTTCATCACAGGTCACAGTATGATTCAAAAAGTGATCATTTTTGTTGCGTAAAACCAGGGAACAGTTTTTAAATGTATGATGTTTAATTCATGCAAGATTAATTTATCAAATTTTTGTTTCATTTTTGCTTTGAATTTGAAGCGCTCACAAACAGTTAAAGATACCAGCCCGAGTGCCTTAGCAAATCCTGAGTAATTTGACGGGTATTTGCTGCAAAAATTTTCCTTCTATAGTGTTCGGCATTAATTTTCGAACGACGTAATTTTAACTGTCTAAAACAGCTTTGCAGCTACATCTAAATATGGTTTCAATTTATGCATCCTTTATCTCTATACACGTTTCTGCAACGCCATTTCTGGGGAAGATTTTTGTCCAATATCGTCCCTATGTTTTGCATATCCAAGCTGAGGATGGTTGTTTTGTTACCCATGAATATTTATCATAAACCAATAAAATTTCGCTTTTAAAATAATAATTCCAATCAAAAAATATAAAATGAAAAGTTCATAAAATACCTAATTAATTATAATTAAGATCTAGATATTCCAACCAAAACTAACTGCAATAAACCATGCAATCCTTCGGTTCTAACATTTGAACTCTGCATAGCATTCAGTTGCTAGGAGAAACATGTCGTGTGAATGAAGCTAACTTTGTGCTTTGTATCGACCGAAACCTCATTCTCAATTTTAATTCGTTGCCAACGCATAAAAGAGCCGCCAGTCAGTGAGGGCTAGAGCCTGAATCATTAATGGTAAACTCTTTTGTAAGTCAAGACGTTCCATAACAAAGTGCGTTCTTTTGCATGTTTAAAAATCTCCCTTGTCAGCTTCTTTTTCTGAGCCAATGAACGAGGAATACACTTGCAACTTACCTCAATGACTGGGAACCTGAAGCAGTAATTGCTGGCTTCGATCCCCAACCCCTAGATTACTAATGTAATTAATATATATATTAATAAATTGTGTAACTTATATTCTTTATGTAACTTGTATTGAACCCTGTATGTACGAGGTGGTGTCCAGAATATTCGGGACTGGTTCTGCCATATGGTAAAAAACTTACTTTGAGATTAATGACCGCCGTCACCCTGGAAGTAGTTACCTCCCACACATATACACCGGTCCCAGCGTTTCTGCCATTTTCCAAATGCATTTTGAAAGTCATGTTCTTTGAGGTTGTTTAGCACAGACAGTGATTCTTCTTGAATCCTCTCAATTGTGTCGAACCGACGTCCTTTCAACTTGATTTACAGAATAGAGCGAAGTCGTGGGGTGCCAAATCAGGCGAGTACGGTGGGTGGGAGACTACGTCATGTTGTTTTTCGTCAAAAAGTTCCTGATGAACAAGGAATTGTGACGGTGCATTATCGTGATGCAACAGCCAAAGTTCGGGCTGTGGTCTCCGCACATTTTCACGGAGCCGTCGCAAAACGTCACAGTAGTTCTGGAATTAACTGTTTGATTTGGTGAGACGAATTCTTTGTGTACAATCCCCTTGGTATCAAAGAAAACGAGGATCATGCTCTTGACTTTGCTCTTCACCTGTCTCGCTTTTTTTTTCTTTTTTTTTTTTTTTTTAGGCCTTGGTAATTTCGGGTTTTTCTACTGGGAGGGTTGTAGTTTTGTCTCAGGGTCATAAGCGTACATCCACTCTTGTGGCCAGTGATGACCCTGGACAAGAAGGTTGGATCATCGGATTCAGCCTGACGAAGCTCCGTGCAAACTTCAACACGCTGCGCCTTCTGATCAGCAGTCAGGATCCTTGGCACAAATTTTGCGGCGACACGATGCACGTCCAATTCATCAGTTAAATTTCGTTGGTATGTCCCATGACCAATTCGCACTTCATGAGCAATGTCTTCAATGGTTCGACGTCGATCCTTACGAACGAGGCGTTGTTCTTTGGCAACAATGCCATCTGTTATGCATCTGACGGACCTACCGGTGTGAGCATCGTCTTCAATAACTGAACGGCCGGCCCTGAATCGAGCATGCCACTGAAACACGCATGCCACACACATGTACGGTTCATGCTTTGTCTCCCAAATGCTTGTTAAATTATTGCGAGGGTCTCCGTAGCATTTTCCCCGATATTTGCACAAAATTTGATGCTCACTCTCTGTTAATTTTGAATCCATCGTAAAATTTTCACACACTATACACAGACTATCAAGAAAAGTACTATAGAATCTCAACACATCTACCCAGCTATAGAAACCTTAAACACTCACTCATCAGATGTGCCACCTTGCCACCTAGCGGTACAAAATTCTAATGCAACTACTGTGGATATGGCAGCACCAGTCCCGAACATCTCATATGTAGGTAAGTGTGTTTATTTCCTGTGTAGTGAAAAGAGAAACTTGCCTGAACCCCATGGTAAAACAACAGTGTCACATTTGTTTGGACAAAAACAATCTAAGGATTCGCTTTTGTTTGTGTTATGTTTATGACAAGGGTTGGACCGCTAGGCCTTGAAGTAGAATAGGAACCAAAGCGGTCGGCGAATTTCTTTCATGAGATGGCCAAGTAAGTAGTTTTTATCAGATGAGGAAACAACTTAGTAATAAATAGCCCCCTGATGCAACTCTGACTGAATAGCACATTCGTAGATTAGACTAACGAATGAACGAACTTGTAAACAGGGCAATTAAAGACTTAAAATCAAAACCAATCAGAAAGATCGGGAAAATCAAGATGTAAGATCACGGCCAATAGGAAATTTCGAGTAGATTATTTGAATGAATAGTAACCAATAGGAAAACGTCTGTAAATAGAGAAAATCATACAACTGTTCGTAAGTCATATTATAGAAGTTGTATTAGGCCCAGACCGGAGGACTGGAGAATTAACAATAGTTAAAAGATTTCGAGGTTCCAGGGCAGTTTTGGTGGTGTATTAAAACAAGTATCACCGCGCCGTTAAGAAGTGTGTTCCACAAGCGTTAGACGGGCAGTACCATACCAATATTAGAATAAGAAATTAACGTTAAATAGTAACTTGAAAGCGAACGTTATAGCTTAGTAGTAAAGTGCGAAGCTTTCAACGGTTGCATAAAGTCACGTGTAAGGCGTATAGAATTGAAATTGTCATAGGTCGCAACTTAGATAGTGCAAGGGTGACATTAAGGGCACAAAGACACTTTGCAAGACTTAATGGCAACCTAAACCAATGTGTAAATAAATAGTCTTGACTATTACTACATGTATTTATTCATCTACTGCCTGATTTCTTTGTCCTTTCCCTCTGAACCACCGAGTCACAAGAATTCAACAAATATACAGAGCGAAGGAGCCAAAGCAAGACGATAGTGCAGCATTGGGAGAAAAAGATGTAAACAACAACATCAACAACTCTTAAACAATTAACGTTACACCTATAACTTTAAATAATTCGTCATATAACTTGCGAAAACTATCGCAAACCGTAGATTTTGTTCCTCATGCCCACGTGATCTTACATGGGTCCTACTTTTGTGTATTTAACACAGGTAAACTGATCATTGATGTCCTTTCTAGACTAAACTAAAGTATAGATTTTGAGGACTAAGCGTTATGATTTTAGTCTGCACTTGGGTTCTGGCTGTTCCACCATATATAGTGGAAGAGCTCATATATGATGTTAAATTCAGCCATTTCCGGCTTTTTTGCATACATTTTGAACAATTGAATATCTAAGAAAGTATGCACTCAGTACCATATCTGAGAAGCTCATAAAAAGATCCTTTAATGACTGAAAATAAAAAATTCGAACAGCAATTATTTAGATAGATTTCTTCTGTTTCACTTGCTCTCTGTCTCTGATTTTCCCTTATAAATTTTAAACTAATGTGCTTAATTCCATTACATATGTCATAATATATTCTTGTATATAAGATACGTTGTTTTGGAAGAACACCGCTGGCGGTGCTATTCTCTATTTCATATGTAGCACATATCTATAATGGCCTATTAGCTCTTCACTGTTCAAGATTAGTGAAATGCATCTGATTGTGCTGCTGTTATGGGATCATTTTAACAATCATCGTGTCTTTGTGTTACATGTAATGCGGAAATGAAACTCAACTTGTTTGTTGCCCTAGTAAGAGAAAACTGAATCAATATCGGAAAGTCAAAGACAATTTATTGCTTATTTTGCAGTTTCGGAAACCACCGGAAAAATTTTTCAGTAATCGGAAACTATGGCAACACTGTTGAATGTCCACAAAGGACATCGCACAGATAGGCGATGTCTTCAATCTTCGATATTTTAATAACATTGTTTTACATTTGAAATAATATAGGACTCCATATGATGCAGGCTTTTGACAAAAGTCGTCATATTTTAACCATATATTGAGGGTGCGAAAAAATGTATGCACATTTTCACAGTAGATATCTATTTAATATATTTCAAAGTTGAACCGAAAAACAACAGTTATGTGTAGTGTGATATTCTGTAAACAGATGTGACTTACATACCTTATGATAGCGTTGCTACGTGACAGGTAAATCAACAATGAAGAAATGAAGTCAAGATTATCGTATGATGTTTTGTAAATAGACGTGACTCACATTACTTATGCTAGCGTTGCTACAACAGAATGGAGCCAAGATTATTGTTTGAAGTGCTATTGGAAAACCGAGAATGTTGTTGAAGTTCAAAGGCAGTGGGGAAGTGTGTACCGCGTTTTCCAGGCCGTCTTCCTTGGACTTTTGCCTATGGGGAACTCTTAAGGATGTTGTATACCGTAGAAAACCAGCTACACTGAGCACTTTGGGAAGAAATTGAAACGGCATGTGCTGCAATCGCTGAGGACTCTTTCATAAACGTTGCTCAATCAGTAGTTCAACGTACTCAGAAGTATATCGACGCCGATGGTGGGCATTTTGAGCAACTTTTGTAACTATAAATGTCTAAGATGATTAGTGCTCAACATTTGCTTTTTGTGTGAATTCAGTTTTGTTATGTTAACACAGTTTTTTCTTTACTTGAAGTGTGTACGCAATTTTTGGCACCCTCTGTTTTTTTTTTTTCTGCAGAACAAACAGAAAGTTATGGAATTGAAACTTTTGTTTTCTTTGAACTCTATTCAACCGTGACTTTCTTTTCCAGATTCTTTCAACTATCTGATAAAATATAATTCTTCCTTTTGCTGCAGCTTATGTGGAATCCTCAGTGCTTCAAAACGTTCATCTCTTGAGATATTTTCTTGAGATAGGGAAGACGTAATTTTCTGAAGGGGTAAATCAGGTGAGTAGGCTGAGTGTTTCAGAACTGCTGAATGAAGATCTATTACTTTGAGTTGCTTCATAGCTGGTGGCCTCTGAGGACTATTATTGCCCTGAAGAAACAAGGTTTTCTTTTCATCTCGTCGTTTGGAGCCTGTTACTGCTTGAGTTAGACACATTTCTAGGATCTCTGCTATCTTCTTATCAGATATTTCTCAATCGTTCAGCATCACGCTATGGATCGCATTTAGGTTTTAAGGCATTGTCACTTAAGTTGTTCTCCCAAAATGTTTCATCTACTGTGCTTAAATGTTCGTGTTCTCAGCGTAGCATTTCAATTCTTTATTGTGGAGTAGGACAGGCGGTAGTCAGAATAACATCGCTAATTAGCTTGGCGGATTCTCTTTTATAAAAGATATTTCATAACTGTTGCAATAAAATTCCATTGTTCAGCTTCATATTTATTTAATATCACCTAATAATTAAATAATTACTATACGATTGTGAAATATAGGTCCGAAACACTAGGAATATTTGATATGACTGAAGTATAGTTAGTTTAAATTAAGGTTAATAGGGAGATTAAAACACTTATCTGAAGATAAATTTAAAAAAAGTAAATAATTTAATGATGGCAATATTATGCTATTCTAAAATCAAAAGTGTCAAATGGGCATAACATAATGAACATTTTTAATCTACAAAAATAAAAACATTTATTTGTTCGTCAAGAAATGGTTTTTATTACAAGGAAGAACAAAAATTTATAAAAGAATAAACAATTAAATTCAATTTTCCAACGTGTGTTCAATAAGAAATATTTGTTTTTCTATGATTTAACGACATTAGAAATGTTTTCAATGATATCCGATATCGATTCTTTAAATTCCTCACTGGTAAGACCTCTACAAGAACTACCCTTTTCTTGAGGTGAACCCATAACCGGATTCATATCTGGTGGCCAAATGTTCGGAAAATGCTTAGTAATTACATCATCGCTAAATGTACTACTTATTGGTGTTTTTACGTTAATGTGTATGTGAGGCGGAACACCGTGCTGCATAGATGTCGTGTTTTAAATATGATTCTGTAATGCCGGTAATTACATAGTCTTGCAACATTCGAAAATATTACTGTCCATTTATCGTTATATTTTCGTTATGTATTTTCGATTTCTTCATGGAAATAAAGCCCTGTTATAAAATGTGACGTAAAGCCATACCAAAGCAACTATTACATCAGGTTATCCTTACTAAACAATTGTGTTTGTATTATTATTTCCCATAGAGTGCAAGTGTTAATGCCTCCATTTGATACGAATTTTGCGTCAACAACGTGACGGTTATCCCCCACCCACCATACTCGCCTGATTTGGCACCCTGAGACTACACTCTATTCCTCAAAATGAAAATCAGTTGAAAGGACGTCGGTTCGACAGAATTAGGAGGATTCAAGAAGAAACGCTGTCTGTGCCAAACACCCTCAAAGAACATGATTTCCAAGATGCACTTGGATAATGGCATAATTGCTGGGACCGGTTTAAACGGGTGATGGCGGTCATTATCCTCAAAGTAAGTTTTTGACCAAGTGGCAGCACCAGTCCCGAAAATTCTAGATACCACCTGGTATAACATTCTCAAAGTAATTATATTAAATGGTATGAAAATAATTAATCAATATTATCTAACATAGGAGACCAACATGCATAGATAGGAGAAAATGTTATAGATAAGAAAAATGTCACTTTTGCTTTGTGAAATAGATCTCGTAAGTTACCAGTAAACTAAAGAAACTTGTGTAACTAAGAACACTATTTCACGGTTAAATGTTTAATTCCTAGTTCATATCTCGGGAAAATGGATATTTAATATAAAATGCAAAAATGTTATCAAACAGACGGGCCTTTTACAAGAACGTTAAGGAAGTCTGGAATTTACACACAAACTAAATGGTCAGCAATTGGAGAGCTCACAACTTTATTCATTTGCGGCATAATGTGTATGGAATTTAAATTCTATATTTTAAATTTGTGTTATCCTTCACGTGTGTGTGTGAGATATTGTCTTAAGGAATGACTTACATACAAACTGGCGGATGTTCGGATGGTCAAAGATTCATAGATGAAGAACTAACTATTTTCAACCTGGTATATAATTATATTTCCGAGAGTATTAAAAACACTTTTCATAGGAATGCTTACTAAACCCATCCCCCCAAATATATGATGAATTAAGAGTCAATGCACCACTGTCTTAACATTTATAATTTATTAAATAAGTTTCATTAAGGTTTTTAGCAATATAAAATTCCCCAATATCAGCCTGGAGAACTGAAAAGCTGCTCATATATAGAAGCGGGACCAGGCGACGTCGATACTGTAGGAAGCACCGCTTCTTTCATGCGCAGTAATGCACGCCCTACCGTCCAATGACCTAAAGGAAAATATCTTCCGGGAGATAGTTAGAGCTTTGATTGTATTGGATTGTTAGGGACGGAGGAGGATATTTCGGTACTTTAGCCTTATTCAAAGTCTGGCCTTTAGCGTCTACACTCCCAGTGGGTCACCCGCCAAGAGGAAGGGATGAAGTAAGGGATTCATCGAGCGGTACAAGAGTAGGGATATACGCACGTAGACGGGGTCTGTAACATTGTTCCCAGACGCCGGTGGAGCCCTCCCCCAAGGTGTTCTATCCCCTAGAAGGCAGCTTCAATACCAGACGCCTGCGCAGAAACCTTTCTAGAGCGCAAGAAACCGTCACATGTCGCTGGCGATCCTATAAACAGAACCAACGGAATTAAATAGGAGAGGGGAAAATTCCTGACAAGTGAAAGGTCATCGCAGCATTCACCGAATAGACCAGGATAAAGAACTTAAGATTAAGGATGAGGGTACTGAACTCGGGACCTCCCGAATACAAGTCCATAGCACCACATTGGAAATTGTTGGTCTTGGTGGTGTAGTGGTAACCATCACTTGCCTTCTACCGCAACGGGTGGCCGAGGTCGTTAAGGCGCGGACTCGTGAGCGGAAGGTTTCGGGTTCGAATCCTAACAAAACTCTCCTCCCTGACTGAGGTTTTTTCCAAGTTTTCCTTAGTCCTCATAAATGGTAAATGTCGGCGAGGTACCCTAAACTTAGGCCTGGAACGTTTCCTTCTTTAAAAAAAAAATCCTTTCCCAATATATCATTTCATCTCATGTATCGCCAGTGTCCACCGTCTGTGGTGCCTCAGTAGTAAAAACGGACGTTAAACACTAATAAAAAAAGCAAAAGAAACTTGCCGTCTAAACCCAAGATCGCGTGTTCTAACCCGGCCAGGATCGATAGATTTTTTATGACTTCCTTCGGAAGGGAAGTATAGCCGTGGGTCCCGTATTGTGCATTTACGGCACGAAAAAGAACCTCAAGCCTAAAAAAAGAGGCCGCTGAGAAAAATTTGTCGGCCCTTTCACGCGCTGATTTGAATGGGACCCTGATGACCTGAGATGGTAAAGGGCGTCCTTAAATAAATCAAATCAAAATCAAACATTGGAAATCAAATCCATTTATTTTCCTAATTTTTCCTCTCTTCTTTCTTCTGTTTGTACGTGGTGTTCTGTTATACAGTCATTATTTAGTTATTTTAATGCAGTACATCAGATTATAGAACCGATAGTATTTAAGTCTATCTGTATAAAGGTTCTATCTGAAAGACTAAAATGTAGTGATAAGAAAATCAACACCCAAATTCTTAAATAAAAATAACCCACTTCGAAACAGCGCAAAATAAGGTGCTTATCCTTTCTATGTTTTTGGCCCGTAACATTAATATAAAGACATATCAAATGTATGGGAAAAGAAGAGGATTGTATTCGCATTTCTTTGTTAGAATTAATGAAAGGTTTCTTTATAATTTACGAAACTCACTGTTTGGGCAAATATACAACTTGGAGTCAGTCTGAGATAGGTAACTCACTACCGAAAAGAACGCATGAAATTGATGAGGCCGGGTTTAGAGGTGATAAACTTGTAAAAGAGGGAAGGTGACCTTGACCTTGTGGTGCCAGGCACTGTGAGGGAGTGCTTGGTGCTCCACTGTTGCTTCGGTACTATTCCTGGCGAATCTGCCGCATGCAAATCAAGTGCCACTAATGGAAACACTAACTGAAGAAAGGGAAAGACGAATGAGAAAGCATTGCCCACTTCCTCATTTCCTGCACTCGCAAGAGTTGCATTTTGAAGATTGGTAGCGATTATTTTTTCCTCTTCTACCTCGTTTTTTTTTTTTTTGTCCATACTTTTTTTATACATCTCATTTGTTGATATTCATAATATTCTTTCTGTACGACGTTATTATTTTCTTCTTTTATATTTCTTTACTTTTTTCTTATTCTTGTTCTTTTTGCTATAATATTACCCGTCTTTTTTCATACCTCTTCTTCTTCTTCTTCTTCTTCTTCTTCTTCTTCTTCTGCTTCTGCTTCTTCTTATTCTTCTAAACCGCTTTTTTACGCTCGCTATTGTAAATTTTTACTGTAGTATTTTTCTTTATGCTCGTCTTCTCGAGTAGTTTATACTCGTATAGGACGTTGAAATTTGTTATTGGAAGGGACATTCCATATTATTTCTTTCGCCATTACATAAACATATATATTATTTTATACATAAGAATTATTTCGCTTGTTCTTTTCCTATTCATTTCGCCCCTTTTTGTTTTCGTTTCGTTTTTTTTTTTGTTTTTTTTTTTTTTTGTTTTGTTCTTTTACACTTCGTTTCAGATATTTCACTTCTCCATTTCTATTTTTTTTATCCCACCCGCTTATATCTATCTCGCTTTGGAATCATATTTTATTTCAATTATATTATTTTGTTTTTCTTATTATTATTTCTTTTTGTATGGCTTAAATTAATAATTCAGTCCTTTGCAGCGCTATTTAATAAGAAAGAGGATGGTTCATTAAACATGTAATGGATGGAGGGAAAAATTTTGGAAAAGGAAATTTGATTTGATAGGTTTTGGATGTAATCTCAAGGGTAAGTCCTTCCTCTCCGACGATGGTTACTGCCCTCTTACAGTTTAGCTACGGCTGATAAGTCTCTGCTGCTGGATACTTTTATGATCCTATGACCATTGGGGAAGAGGTCCTGGAGATTAATAATATTTTTTCGTCAAGGAAGATGACACAATTTATTGTTCATACACTATTGTACATAAACTATTGCACTTAACTAATAAAGCTCGTCCACTTAATTCTCTTCCAAAACTAGCTACCGCTTTCCACTAATTGAACGGAACTGAGAAAGCCTTTCTACTGATATTGCCCAGCTGAATACTCTTGAAAAACTGACCGCGGGCCACAAAACTGCAAACTAAATAAACATGGCTTACGTGACTTTTTACATGTGGAATAGACTCAAGCGGTTGGCTTCTTCCCTTGAAGAGGTTATCGGCCTGTCTTTTCATTCCTGTAATTGCCTCCATATGTGTTATTGGGCCTACCCTGCTTTACAATTCTCTAACAGAATAACAATAAACATCTTGCTCAAGAATTCTTTACAAATATTGTTACAACAGGCAACAGAAATTCCCAGGTCAGATTTTATGGCTGGGATAGCCTTCGATGTCCTGGCAGGAAAATAACAATTTACACACAATAGTTCAACACTTGTGCAGGAAAATGACATTACACTCATGACTATAATAAGGTGATTTGATTGATTGTTGTTTAAAGGGCGCACAACAGCAAAGGTCATTAGCGCCCAGACATACTAAAAACTGCGTCAGAACTAAAATATAAATAGTTAACACAAATCAAGTCTGAGCAGCACGTTGTGCAACCAAATAAAAGCCCATAACAAATAACAAGTGGGTGTAACGGTCAACAAAGGACTGGTATTAAAATAGCCGCAATCGCGAAAACAACAGTCCTATAATGGTCTAAAAAGGGTCAATAAAACCCTGTAACCACCAACACTAGAACATATAAAAACTGGTAGTAAAAAACATCAGCAAAAGCTGAAAATAAACCAGTATAATAAAAGTCTAAACTGGTAACAATAAAACCCCAAAACAGTAACAAGGGTTATATATAACAACGCAATAAAAGACTGGTACTAAAAACAATGCATCAAATGCTGAAACAACAACAGTCTTAAAAGCGTCTAGAAATGCCGTCGTGGATAAAAAGAGAACACCTCACACCTTGCTCCAAAAACCACAAACACGGATAAAACGGAGCACACGCTCAACAGCAACCACATCATCTGCAAGTAACTCCTCAATAGAGGGGGGAAAACTTAAGCTATTTCTAAAAGCTGTCAGATGAAGGCAATCAATTAAAATGTGACGCACTGTAAAGGGGTGGTCACAGTGAGGGCAAACTGGAGCGGGTTGACCATTAAAAAGGTGAGAGTGACTAAAACGGCAATGCCCAATTCTAAGACGAGCTAAAATTACTTCTTCGCGACGAACAGCGCGAGAAGAAGTCGACCAGTTAAAAGGGGCGGATTTGCATTCACGGAGCTTATTATTTGGGAGTAATTCCCACTCCTCGCGCCAGCGCGAAAAAATGGCTCTACGTAATGAATGTATAAAATCCCCGAAATAAAAACGCTGCTCGTTCTCAGCAGGATCTAAAAGAGCGGATTTTGCTGCAACATCTGCGGCCTCATTACCTGGGAGTCCGACGTGTCCAGGCACCCATAGCAGCGTTACCCTGACGCCAGCGTCGTAAAGGGTTAAAACTGCATTCTGGACCATCTGTACAAGGGGGTGGAGGTTGTACAGGTTTCTAAAACTTAAAATGCCACTCAAAGAATCGGAACATATAACACTGTTCCCCAGCCCGTGATCAGAAATAAATAAAACCGCTCGATAGATAGCATAAAGCTCCGCCATAAAAATAGATGTTGCAACGTCAAGCCCATACGTAAAACTAGCCCCATTAAAAACAAAAGCACATCCTACACCTGTGTCACATTTAGAGCCGTCGGTATAGATAAAATTCCAGCCATTAAAAGAGGATTTGATCTCGCTAAAAGAACAACGAATAATATGTGCTGCGGTCGAAGATTTCGGACAGGACGTAAGCCCGAGATGAACGGGGGCCTCTGCTAAAATCCAGGGGGGAGAAGAAGTTTCCCCGGCTAAGAAAAAAGCAGGTAACTCCATGTCCAACGTCCGTAAAATCTCCCGAAAACGAAAGCCAGCGGGCTTAGGAGTAAAAGACCGAGCAGCATAAAAACGATCAAAAGACACATTAAAAAACGGCCCATTCGTGGGATGACGAGGTTGCGCAGCCAAGCGACAACCGTACGCGGCCAGTAAAACATCCCTACGATAAAACAACGGAGGTTCTCCAGACTCCGCACATAAACTCAACACAGGACTGGTGGGGAATGCCCCAATGGCAACACGGATACCCCGGTGATGAATCGAGTTCAGGCGGCGCAGAACAGAAGGCCGCGCAGAGCCATAAACCACACAGCCATAATCCAGTTTCGATCGGATGAGAGATCGGTAAAAACGTAAAAGAATAGTCCGGTCAGCTCCCCAAGATGTGCCACATAAAACACGTAAAATGCAAAGAGAACGTTCACACTTGCCTTTGAGTTGCGCTATATGCGATGACCAGCATAATTTCCTATCGAACACCAAGCCAAGGAACCGAACTTCGTCTGCGAAAGAGAGTGCGTCTGGGCCAAGATGGAGCGAAGGTGGAAGATACTCCTTGTGGCGCCAGAAGTTCATGCAGACGGTCTTCTCTGCGGAGAAACGGAACCCGTGAGAGACACTCCAAGCGTGAAGGCGGTCGAGACAGCATTGGAGGCGGCGTTCCAAGAGACAGGTTCTCCGAGAGGAAAGATAGATGGCAAAATCGTCCACAAATAACGACGAATGTATTCCTGGCGGTAAACACTCGGTGATAGAGTTAATCGCCATGGCAAATAGTGTGCAACTAAGTACCGAGCCCTGAGGTACGCCGTTCTCTTGAATAAAATTAGACGATAAAACTGATCCCACGCGAACATTAAAAACCCGGTCCTTCATAAATTCCTGAATAAAAACAGACATACGCCCACGTATGTTCCAATCGTGAAGCGTTCGGAGGATACCGCCTCTCCAGCAAGTATCGTACGCTTTCTCCAGGTCAAAAAATACGGCAACCGTTTGGCACTTGCGCACAAAACCGTCCATTACATGGGTAGTTAAAGATACCAGGTGGTCGACAGAGGAACGATGACGCCGGAAACCACACTGGGCGTTCGTTAATAATTGCCTCGACTCCAACCACCACATGAGCCGTCCGTTAATCATGCGTTCCATCACCTTGCAAACGCAGCTGGTGAGGGAAATCGGACGGTAACTGGAAGGAAGATGTGGGTCCTTTCCAGGCTTAGGTATCGGAACGACGGTGGCCAATCGCCAAGCGTTGGGAAAAGTGCCATTACACCAAATAAAATTAAAAATTCTTAATAAAAAGGCTTTGCCTTCTGCTGGTAAATGCTGCAACATGGCAACGTGAATGTCATCTGGCCCCGGTGCGCAATGTCGAGAGGTAGAAAGGGCATGCTCCAGTTCCCTGACGGTAAAAGGAACGTTGTAGCTCTCCTGATGGTCGGAGGCAAACGAGAAACCTTTCCTCTCAACCTGCTCCCTTAATGCGCGAAACGTAGCCGGGTAATTGGCGGAACTAGAAACATCAGCGAAGGTTCGCCCTAAAACATTGGCGACGTCAGTCGGAGTGGTGAGCACTCGATTTAAAATCCTAAGACCGGGTATAGGTGTAAACCTTGGTTTGCCAGCAACGCGGCGTAGCCGTTCCCAAACTACGGATGAAGGCGTTGTGCGGTTAAAAGAAGATGTAAAAGAAATCCAAGAAGCCTTTTTGCTATCCTTGATGACTCGGCGGCATTTGGCGCGAAGTTGTTTGTAGCAGATCATATTTGCTGAAGTAGGGTGGCGACGAAAAGCTCGGAGAGCACCTCGGCGTGCACGCAATGCATCCCGGCATTCATCGTTCCACCAAGGAACCGGTAAGCGTCTGGGGTGACAAGACGACCGGGGAATAGCCTTATCTGCTGCTGTTATGATGACCGTACGGAGGTGCTCGATCGCGATGTCGATAGATGGAAATTCACACCCTGAAAATTCGGCCAAAGATCGATAGAGAGGCCAATTCGCCTTATCAATGAGCCATTTTGACGTGCGCTGTGAATGTGCGTTCGGAGAGAGTACATGGATCTGACACGGAAAGTGGTCACTGGAATATAAATCAGAGATGACGTTCCAGGTGAAATGTACAGCAAGTGAGGCAGAACAAATGGATAAGTCCAAGTGCGATAAGCTATGAGTGCTGTCAGAGAGAAAAGTAGGTTGACCAGTGTTGAGAAGTATAAGATTGTGATTCAGCAAAAAGTCAGCTAAGAGGTTACCTCTTGCACACTCCGTGGCGGAACCCCAAAGGGGGTGGTGTGCATTGAAATCCCCCAAAAGAAGAACAGGGGGTGGTAGCTGAGACAAAAGATCGTCCAGGTCAACTGTGGTGATAGTGCCGGACGGAGGTAAATAAACATTGCAGACTGAAAAACTAAGGCCAGAAAAGTGAACGGTAGCTGCAGCAGCTTGTAAAGGAGTCTGGAGCTGTAATGAGGTGCTGTACACGTCGTTTCGAATTAAAAGTAAAACTCCGCCGTGAGCGGGAGTGCCATCTTCGGGAGGGAGATCAAATCTCACCGAAGAGTAACGACGTAAATTAAAAGAATCACTTGGGCGAAGCTTAGTCTCTTGGAGACACACGAGCAAAGGGTCAGTAGAACGTAAAATTAATTCGAGGTCAGGTCTTCGACTACGGAGACCACGCACATTCCACGAAAGGATAGCCATTGTTAAAATTAGATAAAAGAAGCTAAAAATTTTACCACCTTACTTTTTTGACGGTGCAGGGCGAAACAAACGTCCTTTTTTTAACCGCGTGGGACTCGGTGGTTTTGATGGAGCAGGCACATCCTGCTCCATGACCTCCTCAGAGGGAGGGCTCTCCCGCTGAGAAACATCCGCCGATTCCAAAGCCTGGAATCGGTTGGATGTGGGAATAGGCGGCGACGGCGACCGCCTAGCGGGTTTGCTCCCATCATGGGAGCGAGACCTCCGAGGAGGAGAAGGGCTCTTTTTATTCTCTACCTGAGTTGACGACTTTAAAAAATCTGTACGCGTAAAACTCGTCCTGAACTTAATTTCAGGGGCATTAAAAACAACCGCTTTGGGCTTCACGGTAGAGCGCTTTGGAGAACTAGGAGTAGTTTGGACCCGTGTAAAAACAAGATCGCAGGTCTGCGTACCGCTATCACACTTCTTGGGCGCAAAAGAAGCTGCTGCGCTGTAGGTGCCGGTCTTAGGCACGACAGGTTGGCGAGACTGGAATCGCTTCCGGGCTTCAGTAAAGGAGAGTTTTTCCTTCACCCGGATCTCTTGGATACAGCGCTCCTCTCGAAAACGAGGGCAATCGCGGGACGAGGCTGGATGTCCACCGCGGCAGTTGACGCAGACAGGAGCAGATGGGCATGCTCCCTCGTGACTTGCTTCACCGCAGGTTGCACAGATGGGAACGGCACTTTTACAGGATATGCGAGTGTGTCCAAAACGCTGACACTGGAAACATCGCAACGGGCTCGGGATATACGGGCGCACTTCTATCACCTCGTAGCCCGCCTTGATCCTCTGCGGCAAATCGACCCTGTCGAATGTGAGGAAAAGAGTCCGGGTCGGCTGTAATTCCCCCTCTTTCCTTGCCTGCACACGATAAACTGAGGTGACCCCTTGGTCTTCCAGACAGCTCTGGATTTCCGGGTCGGACATTCCGTCTAGAACATTTGTTGTAACAACTCCTCGCGACGAATTCATGGTCTTATGTTTCTCGACACGGACGGGATATCCGTGGAGTAGCGTCGCCTTGAGCAACGAGTTGCTTTGAGACAGGCCAAGTGTCTCCACTAAAAGTGATCCGTTGCGTAGACGGGTACAGGACTTAACGGGCCCAGCTATGGCACCAATGCCCTTCTGAATCTTAAATGGATTTACGGTCGTAAACGACTGACTCTCTTCAGTACGACTAATGACTAAGTAACGAGGGAAAGACTTCTCGATTACTTCTTTTACGTCAACTCTTTTGCGTTTAAAATGTAAAGGATTATTTTCCAGTACCATAGCGATTTATTCCTCCACCATTGCAACCGTCTCCGATGGCGGGCTGCTTCCTGGGCGCCACCCCGGCTTAGGTTACTGGCTCTGGCCTGAACCAAGTAACCTCAGGGTCACACCTTCCTGTGGGCTGACGAAGGGACCCAATCGCCTGCAGGAAGACTACAGCTCATGCAATGGCCCTTCCCCGGGCCTGGCCTTTACCAGGGGATACGCTCCCGTCCTACATGATAACCCTGTGCTGGGAGTTACGCCGTTACCCAGTCACATTTTACCGCGTCAAACACGGGGGCACCCATCAGACAAAGAACAGGGAAGTAGGACTGATAAAACAATAAAAGAGGCGAAATAAAAAGGAGTCAAACGCGCTGAGCGCGGACCTGAGGGAGCAGCTCGGGTGCCTCGGGGTCGCTACGCCCCGTACCCAATAAATTGGGCCCCTGAGGGGACTATAATAAGGAATTTACATAAAATTACTTGTTATTATAACTAATTAAATATGAGGGTGGCAGCGCATAAATACTGTCTCGTCTTCTACGTTAAATTCTAGCCCTATTAATTTAATCTTTCGTTCTTCTTAAAGCCTAATTTTTTAATTTAGCATTCCAGATTTCACTGTCAAACGTGTTCTTGTTTCTTGTCAACTTTTGTTTCTCAGTTTTTTATGTGTATTACTGAAAATTATTTCTAAGATTTGTTTAATAAATTTCATTTCCTTTCCATAATTAAATTATGATACTTGTTCTAAGAAGTCATTGTCTATTATAGTTTCTGGTCTCATAGGCTCTTCCCCTCAAAACAGCAATATTTTGTTCTTTTCATGTTTATGTTGCATGGCTGGTTATGGGCGAAAATTCTTTACTGGAGTAAGTCTTGACTCAGGATGTAGCAAACCATCCTGCCTAGGTAAACTATAGATTTCCTCTGCTGGCAAATTAGCTACCTTAAATCGTGGCAAATAAAGTGTCCATGTAACTTATCTATATAAAATGAAATTGCTCACTTTCTTCACAGTATCAGTTGGATGGTTCTATAGAAAGAAAATGTGGAAAGGGGAAAGGACAAAAATCGTTGGAATTGTGAAATACTTCACTGTAGTCATTGGTATAGAAAAAAAAAAGAGAGACAGAATTAAAAGAAGTCAATTTTAACAAAAAGTAGTTTGTAATGAATAATTTAAGGTTATAATTATATAAATGAAAGAGCTATTCAAGTAACAATGAAAATTAGGGTAGAACCTTAACAACATTAGAAATGAATTTTGAATTGTGTTTAACGCCCGGTTTTACTACTGAGGCACCACGGGCGATGAACTCTAGTGATACATGAAATGAAATCATATATCGGGAAAGGATTTTTTTAAGGAAGGAAACGTTCCAGGCCTAAGTTTAGGGTAACTCCCCTGCATTTTCCAGTTATGAAGACTGAGGAAAACCTGAAAAAAAAACCTCAGTCAGGGAAGACTTTCCTGGCGGAATTCGAACCCCAGACCTCCCGCTCACGAATCCGCGCCTTAACGACCTCGGCCACCCGTGGCGGTAATATTAGGAATGTATGCTCCCTTTATAACAACAACAACAACAATAATAATAATAATAATAATAATAATAATAATAATAATAATAATAATAATAATAATAATAATAATAATACTTTTTCCAATATCCTTTCTTATTCTCCTTCTTATTTCTATTGCTACATATCCACCTTTACTTTTCTCTACTTTCCTGTATCTCTTTCTAATATATTGCTCTTAGCTTTGATTTTATTATTGCTATTCTCTTTCTGCTGTCATCCATTCATCTTGTTGTTGTACAACATTATTTTTAGCATATGGAAACGTTCATTGATATTTTAAATATGACGTAGCTATGCGTTTTAGGCAACAAACATTTTGCCAGGCTTTTAGCACTACATATGACGTTGATATGGAAGGTATTCTGTTCAGAGTTAAGCTTGATAGAGGAGTAGAAAGAAAGAATATAAATGTCACGTTCTTTTATTAACCATCTCTAGTGAAACAAATGTTGCATGTGCCTGTTTCTCACAATAGCTCTATTTTAAATCTCTTCCTTTCTCTTCCTCTCTAGTATCTGTGCATTATGCTACGACGGCTGTTCGATAAATCCTTGCAAACTCTAATTAACTTCTGACGAAAAAACTGGACAATATGGAAAACACATTAAACATTAAATCCCACGATGAATATACACGTAAACTCGTAGGTGCGGCTAGGGATTGTGCCCCTTAACACCCGTAGGACGGCTCGACACTGTTCTGGCGTTCTGGCTTATATGGAGAAAAATTTTAAAAATGTATTTTAATTTAGTTAATATGCCTAGGTGTTGTGCATTTGGTTTACAACTCAAGGAAAGAAAGGCTTACGTTATATCGCATTCAAGGTTTAATTGGACATGTAAACTGCGTTCAAAATAACTTATGTAATGTAATATAATATTTGTCAACATGGCTACGTTGTATTTAGCAGTGACTATTACTAAGTGTATTATACTTACAATATTATTACTGTATTACTGTATACTCTGTGCTTATTCTCGAATACATTTGCCATAGATTTCCAAAATCAGAGGAAGGTATGTAATTTTTTTTTTTTTTTTTTTTTTTGCATGAAAATAGTTTGCCACAGTCATGTAGTTCATTTGCAATGCCACTATTGCAGAAAAAAAATTTAAAAATGCAACATGCCATTGTAAGATAACTAACTGCTTATTCATAACTGGAAAAAAGAAATAGAAAATGCAGATCTATGGATTATAAATAGTTTAAATTTTCAGGCATATAATTGAGTTTATTTATCTCTTGTTTTGATACATCAATTAGAAATGTAGATTCCTGGTTGTCATAGTCATTCTCATTGGACCAATTTAGAGCAGAGAAATGTTAAACTACATAAAGTTTTGTTCTAAATTGAATTTGGTGGGAATAAATTCAATTTGTCCGCTGAGTTCTGATGCGGTACTACGCGAAAGTGCCGCAACTGTTAACTGACATAGTCTCAAAAGTATGCATTTTCTGTCTGACCTAGGCTTTTTAATGCAAAACGAAGAATATGAACAGAAAGTGTCATTCAAAAGTATAACAAATATTTTAGGAATTAACAGTGTGACAATGGAGTAAAACGACAGAAACTTAACACGTAGTCTTATGGAAGTTAGAGACGGTTAGGCCCAAAATGCAGTGTGTGCATACTTGTGTAATAGAGGGCTTTAATACACTTAATGATACTTGTAGTTGAACATACGCCACAGCAGCGCTAGTATGTAATATATATTAAAAATTCAATAAAATAAATAGCACCACAGATGCTATGTACTAATGCCGAGGCAGAAACAGGTATAAAAGCCGACCGAGGCTGTCCGGAAACCAGTTAGCCTTATTAGCCGATGCTACTCATTGGGTTGTTCAAACATCACGGGGGCATTGGATGCATTACTTTCTCCGCTCCTGTTACCCGTCACGGCATGACAATACCTGCTTGAGGGTCCCGGACAGTGTATACACCCTGCTCAAGCGGAGCCTTGCCGGTAGTAGCCAAACCATTGACATATTTTGGTCCGGTATGACGAACCCGGCCCATGCCTTGTGAGTCATTTCGCCGAGGAAGAGCTCAGGCTTGGCATCACGGGACGTTTAGGGCGTACATCCTCTCGCAGTTAGCACGCTTTATGGATGACATAAAGTCCACAGCAGTAATTATTAATGCATGTTAATTATTCCTTCACAAAACTACTTTGTTATAATTAAATCACTAAAATTACAATAGCCATGCCGGAAAAGAGGGCGGGTTGTAACTTCGCGCCAAATTTGGAGCTGTTTAAACGGAATCCACCTGAATTTTGGGGATGGTATGTGACAACCGATGAAACGTGAACCCATCATCACACGCCGGATATGCAGGAGTAGTCGAAACAATGGGCTGTAAACGGAGAAAGCGCTCCTAGGAAGGGAATAACAAACCTCCCCTATTGACTCTTTGGAAAGAGTGAAACCATACTGGTGAACACTGCGTTATGCTACTGGAGAAATAAAAGGTGCGATAAAGAAGATTTGTACTCATTTATGGAATAAAACTATTCTTTCTATCACGTAATACGCCAATGTATGAAAGCCTTCCTGCCTCCAACAACCCAGATTTGCCTCCCTCGGAGGCTATTTACTTTACCCCAATGTGAAGAAATAGCTAGCAACAAAGAAACTGGCATCAAATGAAAAGGTTAACCACAAAACAAATACGTTTTGCATATCTGAAGGAGTCACTGGAAGATTTCAAAGAACATTATGTTTAGAAATTAAACTTTTTTTTTCTAAATAAAAGTTACCTCTTCGATATTTTTTTAAGGATTTACCGAACAGCCATAATGAGAGAAAACCTTGTTCATATTTCTTTTAATAAATTTAAAATTCCTCTAATACAACGAGTTTAAAGTCATTACAAAAATAATGATAAAAAGTACCGTTGTTCCTTTTTTTCTTAATTCCACTGCTATAGTTACGTTATCTAACCAACTGGCAACCGTTTCGTAAATTGGATCAGTAACCCGCTTATTAGACTTTTACGTTGCTTGTTAAAATGTAAACTGGAATACATCGTTTGCTTTATTTGAGAAAGAAAGAGATGGAAAGGTTTCGTGACAAAAGAACATCTGAGTTGTACATTTTCCTATTAGCACCCTACTTCATGATTACTTGCAAATTATCTCAAATGATCGACACAAAGACTGTTTTAATAGCCTTTTACCATTCTTTTTTATTCTTCCTGCAACTTCGGGTTTCATGACTTAAATAGAGTACTCTGTTTTATTGATTCTTACATTGATTTAGAACAGTTTATTTATGGGAGGAAGAAACCAAATGCAACTCGCGAGGTGGCATCTCTTTGCTTCTGCCCTGTGCTTATGTTCCTATAGGCGCGGATCTGCAGCCTGTACTTGCAGTATAACGCAGTACTAATACGCAATGCTACATTTCATTTGTTTTTTTATTTGGCACGGCCTCTGAGACACTAAGTCGCGACAGCTGTCGTCTTTGCCAACAACCAATAGCAGTGCTTTACTGCAAGGTTCTGAAGAAACCCTCCCTCTCACTCTTCTTAGTTCCCAACCTCCCTAGTACTAATTTAACTTGTTAATTTCATTTTGTAAAAGATATGAGCCCATCTGACTCGTTTTCGTTTGTTTACATATTTATTTTTATTTCTTTTTCTACTTCGTGTTTTGAGTATTAACTTTTAATACTGCATCATGTTTTAAGGATTTTGGGAAAATCTTTGGGAATAGCACGTTAACTATATATGCAATCAGCTTAGATATAGATGTTATTATACATTTTAGAGTATTTGTTGTAATACCATCAATACCGAACTTTGTTTTATATTTCATGGTTTTAACATTATAAATGATTTCATTTTCACTAGTGAAACTAAACATTGAAAATGAGTTTAAAATATCCATCTGTTTTAATGAATTATATTAAATACTTTTTGCTTACTTTAAAGGCAATGTGATGCCGTATGTTAACAAAACAATCTTTAAATTTTGCTGTAATAACGTATTTATCATTAGTTTTTATTCCGTTTTGTTGTATAATTTCTGTAATTTTTAATTTCTGTTTGTAATTATATTTGTAGCTTCATTTATCGTTTGCCAAATTTCGTTTGTGACATTTTTTCTAATATTAAATTTTTCGAGTCATATGGAATATTTTTATGACGTTCGCTAGCACATTTCTATGCAGTAGTAGTAGTAGTAGTAGTAGTAGTAGTAGTAGTAGTAGTAGTAGTAGTAGTAGTAGTAGTAGTAGTAGTAGTAGTAGTAGTATTTATTTCCCATGCATCAACATACATAATCGTTTTAACAAAATAAAAAAAAAGCGTTGCTTTTAAATATAGCAATTAGGAACAGTGTCTTCGGCAATTCCAGAAGGCACTAACTCCAACCAAAATTTATTCCAGCGCAGCCCCCCAGTCCCCTGTTCATTAGCAGTTACCTACTGGAATATCCATGGGGACGAGCTCCGATCCAACCAATTCAAAACATAACATTAAAAATAATGTATACATTCAATACAATGTTAAGTTATATTTCCTGCAATATTAAACCTCCCTTCTTTTTTAATTAAGCCCACTGGGCCAAATTCCTATCCTTATTCCTTAGGGCACACTAATACCCTGGTTATTTGTGTATAAGGATCCTGTTTAACTAATGCTAAATAACTAGTCCCATTCCTTCCCCTACTCATTTCATCCTTCTTTCACTATCTGACATTTCTCAAACACTTTCCTAAGTATTTTACACCCATAACCATTTTTGTCTTACCTTGTCTATGTATTTTCCCAGTTCTTTAATGTTTTCGTATGATTTTAAATTTTAAATTCTTCTACCTCTTGTTTCATCTGGTAGGTTTTCCCATTTTCTTAATATGAACTGTTCCCTCCAAAACTTGGTTTGCTTACATTCTAGTATACAATGCCAAGTACTATCTGGTTCTGCACACATAGAACATTTCCCCTTTGTGTGTCCATTTTTAATCCACTGAAATATTTTATTTCTATTCTAAACCATGCAAATCCTTCCCTTTCTGCGTTATCACAAAGTTCAATATATCTTTCTCTTCCCCACGCATTTTTAGTGTACTATATAATTTTAGAGCTCTTTTGTGTTAAGATTTGTCCAAATTTTCTGTTTTTCCATGTCGTCAATTCTTATTGTCATCTCTTTCCAAAATCCTTTATCCAATCCTCCGTACCTTACTAGTCCCATGTCCGCTTCTTGTAGGATATTTTGGATTTTAGATATTCAAGTTTCTTTCCCCTTAACTTTTCCTTGTGCGACCAAATACAGATTAATTATATTCTCCTCTTCTAGTCTCTCTATTCTATACCAATATTTCTATACTCTTTATAAGACCTTGCTTTTATAGCCCAATCTTCCTAGTTCCATTAGGGCAACCTGGCATATTTCTATACATGTTGTATTGTTTTGTTTTAATAGTTCTATACATAAATGTTCCCTCTTTATTTGCTTACCAAGGTTGTCTCTGGCTCTTATTGATTTAACAATATCTGATGAACAAAATAGCTGAATTTTTCTATATTTGCTCGATGTATTTAAAAGCACTTTAACTATGTTCTTATATACGAGGTTAGATATTGTTGGATAAACGTTTTCAAAAATAGGTTCTGCTTTATTGTAGTCCAATATATGATCCCAAGATGTCCAATTAACATCTGATATTAGACTGTTATAATTAACAGCTTGAACATATTGTACATTAGGTATTAATAGCAAAAGGGATTATAATAGATAGTGGTCACAACCACGGTATATGTTTGGACGGCTACATGATTCGCCGGTGAGATCGAATGGATGCAAAACATTTCGCGGATGTGAATAATGAAGAAAATCGGCGCGTACCTCTGTTGGATGTTTAGGCTTTAAGAAGATTTCAGTTTACAAAGTTCTGAGGTAACCTCTACGTTTACAAACTGCACGTAGTACTATTTGCAAAATTAATAATCTCACCATATTCCATTTTTTTTCCTGTACAAATGTTTGATGTAGTGGACGATGATTAACAATTGTTATAGATTGGAAAGAAGAATTAGTCTTGAAAAATTAGGATCACATCCGGAATTCCAACCTCTGATCTTCAGCCATCTGGCCTGACCTACAGCGTTACAGATCTTCCAAGTCTGGAACCACGAACTTCTCTCATTCGATTCTAAATACCCCGGAAATCTCCCTAAGGCTTCTCTACATGAGAGGTTTGTTCCTTAGGAGGCAACTCGCAATGCTACGAGGCCTCTAGTTCAAGTATCCACTATATAGGGATTACTTTATGCAAAGAAATGTTCTTTCCAATAGCCGTTGTATCAAACCTGGTCGTGACCCGAATTTTTCAAGTGTGACTCTTCATTTCCAACCTGTGTGCTATACACGGCTAGTGTGAAAAACAATTTCTCTATATAAAATATTATATAGTTCAATAATGAGGCTGTTCCATGTGTCTGCTCATGTTCACTGTCATCGCGTCAGGATATGCCTGAATGAATGACTGCGTGCCCATACTGAGCATTAAAGTGAACGTTTGGCATGAGATTGATAGATCCTTAACTATTAAATTGTTTATTCTGCTTTATGTTCAACGCTATTTATGTAAAGCACATATAATTATAAAGTAAATTTGTTCGATTTTCAAAGTCTCTCGCAAACCCCCCTCCTTACATCTTTACTTGACTTCCAGGGGGTCGTAATTCACACAGTGATAATCGCTGCTTTAGTTCGATTCATCTACGCTCCTTAAATGCACTTTTTATAAAAGTTGGATGTATAAATATTATCCTCGACTGTATATATTAGACCTAGGGTCTAATGACCGGGTCATTTACGGACACTAGATATGAATTTAATATCATGACAATGAATAGATTATTAGACAGAACATAGCAGTATACAGACAACGGACGAATACATTAAAACATGGTCATGCCTCAGATCGTCGTCTACTTAGTATCAATGAGCAGGCATATTATCTGAATTACTATGTATTGCTAAGATCGATGATGTCTTAAAATATATAAATAGTCAACATAACAATAAAAATCGCTTAAATAATTGAACCATTACAACAAAATTAATTTAAAAATATTCAATGCTGTGAATTTGACAAAACTGTTATTAGTAATCCAGATATCTTTTCTGTTATTTTTTTTTTTTTGGTTGATTTATTTATGGACCCTCTTTAACATCTCAGGTCATCAGCGTCCCATTCAACTCAGGGCGTGAAACAGTCGACAAATTTTGCTCAGAGGCCTCTCTTTCAGGCTTGAGAATCCAGATATCGAAAATGTATTATTTACATAGAAGAATGTAAAATTCATTACCTCTTTTTTTTTACCCCCAACCTTGGTGATCCCTAATGACTTCAATATTGTACAAATGCTCAAATTATGTGGCAAACTTTTCCCACTTCAGCAATTAGTGTCTTACGAAGCCAAAACACATTGCAAGATCACCCGGGAAACAACAGCGGGTGCTTTACTTCGTACCTCAATGAATCACCTGCACACGTACGCATACTTATTGTTAAAACCGGAAAAAGAATTGCCCATTGTTACTCAGTTAATTAAGAATAAAAATTATTTACCCACTTAAGTAATAAAAAGAAGAACTGCAGTATTTTACATGCTCATCTTAGGCGGACTAAATAGTTTATATTTAAGCACTATATATAATGTTTTATTTTATTTAATGTTTATTAAATCAATGCAAAAATGTTGCAATGTTAAGAATGGGCAAAAAATATATGGAAAATGTGAGTTAAAGGAACAGCAGCAATGTATTATACCTTTAATTAAAAAAAACCCTACAGTAAGTTACTTTGTGCCATTTTAAAAAGGTCCTTCAGCCGCTGGCCATATGTCCGCCGAATATTGGTCAGCCACTGCAGCAACTCCAGGGTATTTGCACTTGTTAGATTGGGGTTGGTTCTGGTGAAGGTGTTGAGTTAGGAGCTGGCCTGGGAGGTGTAAGCTTCAACGGAGAATTTCCAGCCGTAAGAATTGCACGTGCATCGGCAGAGATAGTCTCTGCTTTCCCTTCATCAGGGATATTTCTCGGTGTGGGCCGATTCTCTTTGGCCGGGGAGAGGAGATTGTCATTGTAAGATATTCTTGAGCTTTGGAGTAGGGAACTGTGTTTATGTGAGCTGGTTGTTCGCATCAGAGGGCTGTCTGTGCGTCATATCTGCGTAAATGGTTGGTTGCTGCGTAAGTGTTGGGCTTAGCCAGGGATGGTCTGGTTGATGCATTTGGTAAAGGGTTAGTAGAAGTTGCGACCACATTGTTTGTTCTACACGAGTCAGCTACGTTCGGGTTAGAGTAGTTATGTTCAGTTCTGCTGTTTTTTTAAATTTTCATTCTTACTGGGTATCATCCACCTGGTAACCTTTGCAATTAGTGCAGGTCTGGGACTCCGTGGGGGCTCATTTGCAGACCTCGCGGGGATGGGGGCCACCGCATCTAAGGCAGCGAGAATTTTGGGAGCAAAATTAGCTCGCATGATTAAAGCCACGGTAGCTTTGATCTGGACCACCAGGGCATTGGGACATTTCCACTTTGAAACTGAGATAGCATATGAAACGAATCTTGCCCACTGTTAACTAAGGGTCATCAGCCTTCTCTACAATAAATACAAACAAGGGAATGAGAATTCTCTGAGAGGAACCTTCTTGAGCGAATTTCGTTAGTTGTTTAACAACTTTCGGGGACATACCCTGGCGTTGAAGGTCTGCAGCGATTTCCCCCACTGGAGTGTCCATTGGCAGTCCTCTAATCATTCATCTGATATCACTGCCTTGTCAAGTGCATTTAATCTGGAATCTGTAGGTATGTTCTTATTGCGCCACTTTGCACTCTTTCATAAGAGTGGCCATGGCTTTTTAAGGAACCCGGTTACCTCCTGGAAGGAGTCCACGATGATCAGCGCAATGTACTTCCTGAAACTCCTATTCAGCTTACCCACCGCCAAAGTATCAGAAACTGTGACAACAGGCTGTCTGTTGGGCGCCGAGCTATTACTCTTAAAAAAGGGCGTGGACGCGATTTTATTTTCCCCACTACTTGAAAAGATGGATCTTTTGCCTCTGAGGAAAATCCAGAAAAGCTATTCTCTTCCATATGGGAAGAGTGAACAGAAAAAATAGAAGTTTTATCTGAGTCTGAAGAAGAAATGTCGGCGAGGGATACCTTGGCCTCAGAAGTGGAGACTAAATTCATGTTTTGGGCGGTGTTTCGCACAAGAGGTCTCATCCGTTTTGATGCACTTTCTCCTGAATTTTTATGCCAACAGTAATTCTTCCTTTTCCTTATAGGGCCAGAAACCTGTATTTTTTCCTTCATAGGAGTTTAAGTGGTAGTTTTACAAGTATTCATGCTGCTAAAGTCAGTCCTGATGGTGTAGTGGTAACCATACTTGCCTGCTAAATCCAAGATCGCGGGTTCGAACCCGGCCAGGACCGACGGATTTTTTCGGGCGTAAAAATCCTAAGTATGGCTTCCTTCGGAAGGCAAGTAAAGCCGTGGGTCCCGTCTCGTACATTTACGGAACAAAAAAGAACCTCAAGCCTGAGACCTCTGAGCAAAATTTGTCGGCCGTTTCACCTCCGGAGTTGAATGGGACGCTGTTGACCTGAGATGTTAAAGAGTGTCCTTAAATAAATCAACAAAAAAAATGCTGCCAAAGCTGTCATCTCATTTGGTGGTAAGCTTGCCCTTTTTGAGGTAGGTTCCATGTTATGTTAAATTAAAGAGGAGATTAGCTCAGATAGGACCTGTGCACTTATGCGTAAAAGTGTGCAGTGCACTACAACAAATCACAGATGGTTACTGACCTTTTATGTTGATGAATTAAAACTTTTATCGGCGTAAAAGATGAACGCCTAATCAAGCACACATTGACACAATATTGGCACAGTTGGCGTTATAGTCGCTTTGGCGGACGCGAACGAAAACACCCAATAACACTCCCTGTTACCTCATATCCATTCCACAAGAGAGTTAAAAGTAGACTGGGATTAGTATACAGCCTGTGTATGGTTGCTGCATATTTATCCTATGTTGGGTTTAACTACAGGAAAAGAATAAAGTTGTGGGTTGTTTATATTGTTTGGGTTGTAGACTGATAGGGGAGAGATACTAAGAAACTTTCCATGTTGATGCGAACGGATTTAACATCCACATGCCGTTAACTCTAGTTGTTAGCCGCATGGCCGTACCTTTGGCTGATTTGTTTTATGCCATTGTATCTTTTACTTGTAGGAAAGTGTTCACTTGTTTTGACCTTTTGTTATCCAAGGTGTATGCATGCCAGGCGCGGTATCTTGAATTTTAACTTTGGGCTGCGGTGACAGATATAGTTAACAAGTGAAAGGACAAGAGCACTCTCATGATATGGCAAAATGACTTAGAATTTTTATCCATATATTTTGTAAAACAGAATATATGGCCTAAAGACCTCTATTCCGTACCTTTTTGAGAATTACCATTCAACTTTCTGCAGCCATACCCTATATTTCATACGTGTAAAGCATGACAGGAATTATCAGGGTTTAAAAAGTGTAGCCTTAGGTGGACAGGCATCGTCTTTGAACTGAATACAGGAAACGGTTGAGCTATTGCTCCCTGTGCCCTATGAGCAGTCTCGGCAATATGCCCCCCTGAAAGACTCTGGGGGTTATGGCCGGAATGTAGTGGATTGATTGATTTCATTTTCGTTTATTTACGGACGCTGTTCAACATCTCAGGTCATCAGCGTCCCATTGAATTCAGGACGCGAAACCGCCGATCAGTTTTGCTCAGAGGCCTCTTTTTTCAGACTTGATGTTCTTTATCGTGCCGTAAATGCACGACATGGGACCCACGGCTTTACTTCCCTTCTGAAGGAAGCCATACTTACGATTTTTACGCCCAAAATAATCCATCGATTCTGGCCGGGATGGAACTCCCGATCTTGGATTTAGTATGGTTGCCACTACACCTCCAGGACCGACTAGTGCAATGATTGATATGAGGGTGGGAAATGCTTGATAATCGCAAAGTCCTGACATATGGTTGTTCTCTACTAAGCGGATCGTGAGTGGGTTTTCAGGAACTCTGTACTGAGGATCTTGAGTATTCTGAACTGAGGATCGTGGTCAATTAAGCGAATTATTGCTTTGGGACCTGCACGGTAAGCGCAGTGCCAACATGAATGCTTGGCATTGAAATCACCTGCTAGAATAATACTAGGATGTAAAGCAATATTGGTAATCAGTCACCACAAAATCTCTGGATAGGAAGTGGTTTGCAGCGATTATCACAACCTCCGTGCCTCCGAATTCAACGAAAGTGATGTCGCCTCTAGGGTGTGAAGTTGTTGGATCTGGATTGGCCAATGAACTACATTTCTTCGGATAAAGATCGCTATTCCACCACCTGAGCCATGAGCATTTCGAAGGCAATTGTAGCCAGGAAGAGGGAAGCTGTGTTGGTGGAAATGCGCAGTCTAGAATGGCGCTTAGGGCGCATTGGGCAACAAAACGCTAAAGTTAGTCCCTCTACTCAGTCAGTCAATTTGCATTCCAAAACGCGAAACGGAATGAGGGCCCCTGAAAATCCGACCTCAATGGTCGACGTCCGAGGGGTGAGCAACAGGAAGAACGGTAATGCCTGTTTGAGCGAAATACGATGGAGAATGGTCTCCATGACTGCTACGGCAGCCGTGAAAATTAAACAGGAAGTCCGGAAACTGGCAGAAGAGGCAACAGTCTGGTCCTCCAGTGTGAGGATTCGGCGGTGGGCTAGCTCCCCGCCTCGGTAAAAAATATTTTTGCCACGTTTCCCAAAGAGAAGAATTGAACTGGACGAGTTAACAGACACCGACTTTGGTACGTAAAAGGACATTGATTTGTGGAACATGGAATGTAAGAGGAATGAGTGGGAGGATGGATGAAATAATTAACGAAGTTAAAACGTTGAATACGAAAAGCTTAGTAATGTCAGAAACAAAAAAAGAAAGAACAAGAATTGATTGTAGAATGTGTTTTTTTTTTTTTTTTTTTTTTTTGCAGTGGAGTAGAAAAAACAATTAGTTGTGGCTATCCTTTTAACAATAAAATATAAGCAAGCAAGGCATAATTGGAAGTAAATGGCAGGATACGCATAACTATGAATATTCATGACTCTAAGTAGAATTAATTGCTGTATATGGACCAAATGAGGATGACTTAGTACAAAAGAAGAGAAAATTTTATGAGGATTTGAGATAGGCAGTGAATGAATGCCCAAATGACCATGTGTTGTTAATAATGGGCGATTTATATGACGGGGTTGGAAGAATGAGTGATTATGTTATTGGTCATTGGGGAGAAGAAGTAGAAAATGATAATGGTAGGAACCTCATTGAATATTGTAAAGCACAAGAGTGTGTTATAATCAACACAAATTTGCAGAGCAGAATAAGGTGATGCATAAATTCACCTGGGTAAATCCAACAAGGAATTTAAAATCAACTATAATCACATTATTGTAAGACAACAGTGTGTGATTAAAATACAAGATGTGAAAGTGAAAAAGGGATTAAAATGTGGATCTGATTATCACATTATAGTCTCAAAAGTCACTTTTCCAATAAAGGATAATTTGAAACAGTGTGAAAAAGGAAAAAATACAGTCATTTTAATAGATACCATTAGATATAGCGTGCATTTGTTGCAAGAAGAAAGTGTGAGATATCTTTATCAACAAAGGAAAATGGAAAAACTGGTTGCTGTGATTGAGGATTGAAACGCTAAAGGGTTATATGAATTTTTGTAATACTGTACTCTCGAAGAGGCAGCGGAAATGCTAGGAAATGAAAGAAGCTGTAGAATTTGATTGATTTATTTATTTATGGACGCTCTTTAACATCTCAGGTCACCAGCGTCCCATTCTATTCGGGGCGTCAAACAGCCGACAAATTTTGCTCAGAGGCCTCTCTTTCAGGCTTGAGTTTCTTTTTCGTTCTATAAGTGTACGACACGGGATCCACGACTTTATTTCCCTTCCACTTAGGATTTTTACGCCCGAAAAAATCCATTGGTCCTGGCCGAGTTCGAACCCGCGATCTTGGGTTTAGGAAGCAAGTATGGTAACCACTACACCACCAGGACCGACAAGCTGTAGAAGAGGAATAGAATGGATGAGTGTGGGTACATTAAAAGCAGTTGGGAAAAAAGCAACTCTATCAAAGATGATTAAATTCTAATTGCGAAGAAGTTTTAAATAGGCATAGAATATGTAAGAGGATAGTAAAGAAAATAATTAAAAATGCAAGGAAGAGTCATGGAAAAAATTGTGTGGTGAAGTAGAACATTCTTTGGGATATAGGACATTTACAGAAGCTGGAGAGTTATAGGAAAGATAAGGGCATATAACAGTTGTTCACCAGAACTTCAGATGGTATCTCTGGAGCAATGGAAAAACATTTCCATAATATGTTGGTCGAGAGGCGGAAAAAAAAGAACACATAAATGAAAGTTAGTATGGAAATAATACAAATGTACATTTGAAACCTATTTTAGAGGGTGAAGTGAGATTAGTATCGGGGAAAGCAAGGAATGGAAAGGCGAGTGGGTCTGGAGGAATTATGATGGAATTATGGAAATACGGGCCCCCCAGTTAGTCACACTATATGAAAGGTTCAATTAGATTATTGAGGGAGAAGAAATACCTGAAGCCTGGTGTCTCATATATTTCCGCTATCTATGAAAAGGAAATAAGGATCCTAACAACTATACAGGAATTAATGTTATAGCCTCAATGGGTCGTGTATTCATTAATGTTCTTAAGTGTAGGCTGGAGAATGAAATTGAAGGAAAAGTAGCAGAAGACTACCGGATACTCGTGTATGGATCACATACTCAGCCTTAGACAAATTAGTGAAAAATAGCATTCTAAAGGCCAGGAAATCCATTTAATATTTATAGATTTAGAGCAGGTATATGAATATGTGTCTATCCACCAACTTTGGGGAGCAATGGTATTGAACCCCCTTTAATTTTACTTATTAGACAATTATACTAATAATATCAGGCAGCAGTGAAGATAGGAAATAAATTATTAACTGTATTTCAAACCAGTAAAGGCCACAAGGCTGTGGCATATCTCCAACCCTTTTTAAAATATATATTCAACAGACATTGGAGAGATAGAATCGCTCAGGTGCAGGTATGGGAATCCCCTATGGACATGGAACAGTTAACTCTTTTTTTACATGTGGATGGCCAGTTGTTGATTGCTCAAAGCGGAGAGGATGCAAATTTTTTGATAAGAAAGTCAATGGTAGCATTTGAAGCTGGAGGGCTTCAAATAAGTATGAAGAAAACTGAATATCCGGTAGTAGAAAGAGGTAGAAAATACCTAAATCTACCGCAGGGAACCATCAGAATAGTAAAGCAATTTAAGTATTTGCGATCCATTATTCGTCAGTTGGGGAGCTGTGAAGCTTCTGCGGACTACAGAATCGTACAGGCTAGAAGAACGATTAAGATGTTAAATGATATTCTTTGGAGCAGAGTTATATTCAAGGAAAGGAAAAAAAGAAGAATCCTACTTTCATTAGTCGAGAGTATATTAATTTACGGGGCAGAAGGTTGGACGTTGACTGAACGCCAAAAAGGTAAACTTCAGGTAGTGGAGATAGATGGCATACGAAGAGGAACCAGGGTGTCTAGATTGGAAGTAAAAAGAAATGAAGAGGTTAGACCGATATAGATATGGAGTCGGTCCTGGTGGTGTAGTGGTTACTATACTTGCCTCCTAAACCCAAGATCGCGGGTTCGAACCCGCCCAGGACCGATGGATTTTTTCGGGCGTAAAAATCCTAGGTATGGCTTCCTTCGGAAGGGAAGTAAAGGTAATTACGACTCTAGTCACTAACTAATTGATAACCACACGTCTCACCACGAGATGATCCATCGTGATTTCGCATTCAGTAATCAAACGGGACGAGACCAGATTTGATGGCAGGCTGGGTTGACCCAACCTGTTTACAGCTGCTACTTTATACCCGTATATGGCTTAACCGCAGTGTGGGATGATGATTATAGGATGATTTTGTGGTACATGAATGTGGATTATGGGAAATGGTGCTCCATTAACTTCTTCTGATATGATGGGTAGGTCTAATTTTCTATTTAATATATTTTAAGTGGAACTTGTGTGTGGAAAATCTTAATTATTCCTGTTGAAAGCAGTTGAACTTTTGTCATTCAAGATGCCCGCCAGACAGACGTGGCACCTTGAATCTTGTCTTTGGCCTATTTTGGCAATTGTAGCCGCCCAGAGAACGGATAACAGCACTTAATGAATTGGTAATTTTCAATAGAATTTCTTTGCCCGGCGCCTGATTTTTTACTCTATATATGGAAGGGAGGATGTTTCATGATGTAATCTGACCGAGAGGCTGCGGTATACAGAGTAAATTGTACGAAGTGTTAGCAAACTGTCTGCTACCATGCTCCAGATTTCACAAATATTCAAAATGAGGGGGATAATCAGAGCTTTAAGTACGTTAAGTTTTAAGTGCACTGGCATCGCTTTCGAGCTAAATACGGGGTTCATTTGAGCAATTGCTTCCTGGACCATGTGAGCCATACTAGTGATGAGTCCCTTAAATGTCAACCCTCTGTCTAGTTGAGCTTCCAAATAAGTAAAGCAATTTTCCAGTGAATCTTTTGCCTGCTGTAGGTAAATGTAGAGCAGTTTGCGAGAATGGGGTGTTTAATGAATATAACGGCGTGACTTTTTGCCGGATTAATGGACAATCTCCAATGCCTGCTCCACCTTTCGATTGGGTGTAATAATCTTTAAAAGATGGCTCTGTCAATGTGTTTGTTTTTTATACCGGGACCCCGTCTGTATATTGTGTTATATTGACACTGGTGTGTGAGGGATGTCAGCCATGTAAATGTTAAATTGATTTTTGAAAGAAAAGAGCCCTATGGTACTCTGCCGCGTATTTGTCTCAGTGTAGAATTGCTTCTCGCCACCGTAACAGTAAAATGTCGGTGTTTGAAGAATCAATGTAGCCTGTGTATACAAAAATTCAACTCAAGTGATAATTTGAGGAGGAGAGGACATTAGTAGTGGATCGTGATATGTCAAAAGTCAAGGTTTTCATTCGCGTCCCTTAGAGAGACGACAACGCAAACTGTGGTAGTTTTCTGTTAATTTGCGCTTGTTCAGCAAGAATTTTGATCTTTTATACCAATAAGTTTTCATGAATCAACATAAAAGGTTTGTAACCATCTGTGTGTTGTTGTAGTGCACTGCGCACTTATTTGTGCAGCGAACAGTGCCATTTATGAGCCAATTTACTATAACATTGAACCTTACTCAAAAAGTGCAGAATTACCCCCCAAATGTAATGAGTGTCTCTGGCAGCCAGGAAGCGTCTAAAATGAACACTTCTTCCTCTGAAAAGACAACAAAGACTAGTTTCTGGACCTATTAGGAGAAGAAAGATTCACCCTTTGTATAAAAATTCGCCTCTTTCTGAAGGGAGGCTTATGTCTTCCCACACATCAGAGGCAGATGTTTAGGCCAGCCACCCTCATATGATATCCAGTTTCTTCTTCCGACAAACCGTGGTCATCCCCATGATGGAGAATATCATCCGAAATGTCACTTGAGGACTTACCGTCCATAGTCAGTTTTTTGGATTGATCGATTCAGTTGGAAATTGTATCTTTCACAGTAATTAGAGTTTGGTTTCTTGCAAGTCCTTTTCCCTCTCTTTGAATAGGAAATAAAACCGCTTCCAACTTGATTGTTTTACAGTTCTTCCAGAAGAGGCCATTATCACCACAATGGGTGCAGACAGATCAACGCCAACTTGTCTAAAGGTTTTCACTGCTTATTTTATTTCGTTTGAATACCTTGTCTTTATCTTCTTTACAGTGTTTTGACTACGTGCCCTATGCATCCTGCCACTTGTGGCACCTCGAAACTACTGTGAAGTCTTGCACTGCTAGGGACGAGAAATCTACGTATATTGTACCCTTTGCTAACAGGCTGTTTCTTACCCTAGGACTAACTTCGACGATGATGTGTGCTTTTCTCTTTTCTAGGTTCATTTAGGAACCTTTGGGTGAAACGTTCTTTAAATTCATTTATATCAATTGTCTCTTCGAGACTTTGTGCATATACCATTTCGGAGAATTCTTTCTTGTCGATCCATTTATGAACGTCGTAGATTATCAATGTTGGGCGCGAATTTTTGGGCCTCTCAACTGTAATATCCTTCTTGTGGTCAATTAATTTTTTTTCGTCGTCTTTGAAATGAACCTCAATAAACATTTGCTTTTATACAGGTCTTATAGAATTTACCCTTATTTTGTCCTTTGCAGGGTTCACTGCCTGGGTGATTTTCTTTCTTATTTTTTCCATAGTTTTTCCTGCTTTTGAAGGGCAGAAAACAACCGAAGCCTGTTTTTGCAGAGTTTATACTATTCTTTCTTCTTTGCAGGACTTACCCTTGGAGATTGCCTGTCTTGCAGACACTGATGCAGCAGTTATGGTTGCATAGGATTAATTGTTCTTCAGCATATCATTTTCTTGTTTTCATTTTCAGTTCTCTTGAGCATATTGGGTTATCTTGCAGTGGCAAAACTTTACTCTCATGGCCATTTGTATGAACTTCACTTTAATTAGAGTAATTTTCTCCCTGGGGTTCCTATTAATCATACGAGGAATCGTATTGAGACCCAACACATGTATAGCCAAATCCGGATTAGGTCGGTGGAATTGACCTTTTCCAGATTTTGTGGAAGTAGAAAATGTGTTCAGTCCCTCCATTGGCCCCTCAGGGGCCCAATTTATTGGGTACGGGGCGTAGCGACCCCGAGGCACCCGAGCTGCTCCCTCAGGTCCGCGTTTAGCGCGTTTGACTCCTTTTTATTTCGCCTCTTTTATTGTTTTATTTGTCCTACTTCCCTGTTCTTTGTCTGATGGGTGCCCCCGTGTTTGACGCGGTAAAATGTGACTGGGTAACGGCGTAAATCCCAGCACAGGGTTATCATGTAGGACGGGAGCGTATCCCCTGGTAAAGGCCAGGCCCGGGGAAGGGCCATTGCATGAGCTGTAGTCTTCCTGCAGGCGATTGGGTCCCTTCGTCAGCCCACAGGAAGGTGTGACCCTGAGGTTACTTTGTTCAGGCCAGAGCCAGTAACCTAAGCCGGGGTGGCGCCCAGGAAGCAGCCCGCCATCGGAGACGGTTGCAATGGTGGAGGAATAAATCGCTATGGTACTGGAAAATAATCCTTTACATTTTAAACGTAAGAGAGTTGATGCAAAAGAAATAATCGAGAAGTCTTTCCGTCGTTACTTAGTCATTAGTCGTACTGAAGAGAATCAGTCGTTTACGACCGTGAATCCATTCAAAATTCAGAAGGGCATTGATGCCATAGCTGGACCCGTTAAGTCCTGTACCCGTCTACGCAACGGATCACTTTTGGTGGACACACTTGGCCTGTCTCAAAGCAACTCGTTGCTCAAGGCGACGCTACTCCACGGATATCCCGTCCGTGTCGAGAAACATAAGACCATGAATTCGTCGCGAGGAGTTGTTACAACAAATGTTCTAGACGGAATGACCGACCCGGAAATCCAGAGCTGTCTGGAAGACCAAGGGGTCACCTCAGTATATCGTGTACAGGCAAGGAAAGAGGGGGAATTACAGCCGACCCGGACTCTTTTCCTCACATTCGACAGGGTCGATTTGCCGCAGAGGATCAAGGCGGGCTAAGGTGATAGAAGTGCGCCCGTATATCCCTAGCCCGTTGCGATGTTTCCAGTGTCAGCGTTTTGGACACACTCGCATATCGTGTAAAACTGCCGTATCCATCTGTGCAACCTGCGGTCAAGCAAGTCACGAGGGAGCATGCCCATCCGCTCCTGTCTGCGTCAACTGCCGCGGTGAACATCCAGCCTCGTCCCGCGATTGCCCTCGTTTTCGAGAGGAGCGCTGTATCCAGGAGATCCGGGTGAAGGAAAAACTCTCCTTTACTGAAGCCCGGAAGCGATTCCAGTCTCGCCAACCTGTCGTGCCTAAGACCGGCACCTACAGCGCAGCAGCTTCTTTTGCGCCCAAGAAGTGCGATAGCAGTACGCAGACCTGCGATCTTGTGTTTACACGGGTCCAACCTACGCCTAGTTCTCCGAAGCGCTCTACCGTGAAGCCTAAAGCGGTTGTTTTTAATGCCCCTGAAATTAAGTTCAGGACGAGTTTTACGAGAACAGATTTTTTAAAGTCATCAATTCAGGTAGAGCAGAAAAAGAGCCCTTCTCCTCCTCGGAGGTCACGCTCCCATGATGGGAGCAAACCAGCTAGGCGGTCGCCGTCGCCGCCTATATCTACATCCAACCGATTCCAGGCGTTGGAATCGGTGGATGCTTCTTGGCGGGAGAGCCCTCCCTCTGAGGATGTGATGGAGCAGGATGTGCCTGCTCCTTCAAAACCACCGAGTCCCACGCGACTGAAAAAAGGACGTTTGTTTCGCCCTGCACCGTCCAAAAAGTAAGGTGGTAAATTTTTAGCTTCTTTTATCTAATTTTAACAATGGCTATCCTTTCGTGGAATGTGCGTGGTCTCCGTAGTCGAAGACCTGACCTCGAATTAATTTTACGTTCTACTGACCCTTTGCTCGTGTGTCTCCAAGAGACTAAGCCTCGCCCAAGTGATTCTTTTAACTTACGCGGTTACTCTTCGGTGAGATTTGATCTCCCTCCCGAAGATGGCACTCCCGCTCACGGCGGAGTTTTACTTTTAATTCGCAATAACGTGTACAGCACCTCACTACAGCTCCAGACTCCTTTACAAGCTGCTGCAGCTACAGTTCACTTTTCTGGCCTTAGTTTTTCTGTCTGCACTGTTTATTTACCTCCGTCCGCCACCATCACCACAGTTGACCTGGACGATCTTTTGTCTCAGCTACCGCCCCCTGTTCTGCTTTTGGGGGATTTCAATGCACACCACCCCCTATGGGGTTCCACCACGGAGTGTGCAAGAGGTAACCGCTTAGCTGACTTTTTGCTGAATCACAATCTTATACTTCTCAACACTGGTGAACCTACTTTTCTCTCTGACAGCTCTCATAGCTTTTCGCACTTGGACTTATCCATTTGTTCTGCCTCACTCGCTGTACATTTCACCTGGAACGTCATCTCTGATTTATATTCCAGTGACCACTTTCCGTGTCAGATCCATGTACTCTCTCCGAACGCACATTCACAGCGCACGCCAAAATGGCTCATTGATAAGGCGAATTGGACTCTCTATCGATCTTTGGCCGAATTTTTAGGGTGTGAATTTCCATCTATCGACAGAGCGATCGAGCACCTCCGTACGGTCATCATGACGGCCGCAGATAAGGCTATTCCCCGGTCGTCTTGTCACCCCAGGCGGTTACCGGTTCCTTGGTGGACCGATGAATGCCGGGATGCATTGCGTGCACGCCGAGGTGCTCTGCGAGTTTTTCGTCGCCACCCTACTTCAGCGAATATGATTTGCTATAAACAACTTCGCGCCAAATGCCGCCGAGACATCAAGGATAGCAAAAAGGCTTCTTGGATTTCTTTTACCTCTTCTTTTAACCGCACAACGCCTTCCTCCGTAGTTTGGGAACGGCTACGCCGCGTTGCTGGCAAACCAAGGTTTACACCTATACCCGGTCTTAGGATTTTAAATCGAGTGCTCACCACTCCGACTAACGTCGCCAATGTTTTAGGGCGAACCTTCGCTGATGTTTCCAGCTCCGCCAATTACCCGGCTTCATTTCGCGCAGTAAGGGAGCAGGTTGAGAGGAAAGGTTTCTCATTTGCCTCCGACCACCAGGAGAGCTACAACGTTCCTTTTACCGCCAGGGAAATGGAGCATGCCCTTTCCACCTCTCGACACTGCGCACCGGGGCCAGATAACATTCATGTTGCTATGTTGCAGCATTTATCAGCAGAAGGCAAAGCTTTTTTATTACGAACTTTTAATTTTATTTGGTGTCATGGCACATTTCCCAACGCTTGGCGATTGGCCACCGTCATTCCGATACCTAAGCCTGGAAAGGACCCACATCTTCCTTCCAGTTATCGTCCGATTTCCCTCACCAGCTGCGTCTGCAAAGTGTTGGAACGCATGATTAACGGACGGCTTATGTGGTTTTTGGAGTCGAGACATCTATTGACGAACGCTGAGTGCGGTTTCCGTCGTCACCGCTCCTCTGTCGACCATCTCGTGTCTCTTTCGACCCACATAATGGACGGTTTTATTCGGAAGTGCCTAACGGTTGCAGTATTTTTTGATTTGGAGAAAGCGTACGATACCTGCTGGAGAAGCGGTATCCTCCGAACGCTTCACGATTGGAACATACGTGGGCGTATGTCTGTTTTTATTCAGGAATTTATGAAAGACCGGGTTTTTAATGTTCGCGTGGGATCAATTTTATCATCTAATTTTATTCAAGAGAACGGCGTACCTCAGGGCTCGGTACTTAGTTGCACACTATTTGCCATTGCGATTAACTCTATCACCGAGTGTTTACCGCCAGGAATACAATCGTCGTTATTTGTGGACGATATTGCCATCTATCTTTCCTCTCGGAGAACCTGTCTCTTGGAACGCCGCCTCCAATGCTGTCTCGACCGCCTTCACGCTTGGAGTGTTTCTCACGGGTTCCGTTTCTCCGCAGAGAAGACCGTCTGCATGAACTTCTGGCGCCACAAGGAGTATCCTCCACCTTCGCTCCATCTTGGCCCAGACGCACTTTCTTTCGCAGACGAAGTTAGGTTCCTTGGCTTGGTGTTCGATAGGAAATTATGCTGGTCATCGCATATAGCGCAACTCAAAGGCAAGTGTGAAGGTTCTCTTTGCATTTTACGAGTTTTATGTGGCACATCTTGGGGAGCTGACCGGACTATACTTTTACGTTTTTACCGATCTCTTATCCGGTCCAAATTGGATTATGGCAGTGTCGTTTATGGCTCTGCGCGGCCTTCTGTTCTGCGCCGCCTGAACCCGATTCATCACCGGGGTATATGTGTTGCCATTGGGGCATTCCCCATCAGTCCTGTGTTCAGTTTATGTGCGGAGTCTGGAGAACCTCCGTTGTTTTATCGTCGGGATGTTTTACTAGCTGCGTACGGTTGTCGCTTAGCTGCGCAACCTCGTCATCCCACGAATGGACCGTTTTTTAATGTGTCTTTTGATCGTTTTTATGCTGCTCGGTCTTTTACTCCTAAGCCCCCTGGCTTTCGTTTTCGGGAGATTTTACGGACGTTGGACATTGAGTTACCTGCTTTTTTCTTAGCCGGGGAAACTTCTTCTCCCCCCTGGATTTTAGCAGAGGCCCCCGTTCATCTCGGGCTTACGTCCTGTCCGAAATCTTCGACCGCAGCACATATTATTCGTTGTTCTTTTAGCGAGATCAACTCCTCTTTTAATGGCTGGAATTTTATCTATACCGACGGCTCAAAATCTGACACAGGTGTGGGATGTGCTTTTGTTTTTAATGGGGCTAGTTTTACGTATGGTCTTGACGTTGCAACATCTATTTTTATGGCGGAGCTTTATGCTATCTATCGGGCGGTTTTATTTATTTCTGATCACGGGCTGGGGAACAGTGTTATATGTTCCGATTCTTTGAGTGCCATTTTAAGTTTTAGAAACCTGTACAACCTCCACCCCCTTGTACAGATGGTCCAGAATGCAGTTTTAACCCTTTACGACGCTGGCGTCAGGGTAACGCTGCTATGGGTGCCTGGACACGTCGGACTCCCAGGTAATGAGGCCGCAGATGTTGCAGCAAAATCCGCTCTTTTAGATCCTGCTGAGAACGAGCAGCGTTTTTATTTCGGGGATTTTATACATTCATTACGTAGAGCCATTTTTTCGCGCTGGCGCGAGGAGTGGGAATTACTCCCAAATAATAAGCTCCGTGAATGTAAACCCGCCCCTTTTAACTGGTCGACTTCTTCTCGCGCTGTTCGTCGCGAAGAAGTAATTTTACCTCGTCTTAGAATTGGGCATTGCCGCTTTAGCCACTCTCATCTTTTTAATGATCAACCCGCTCCAGCTTGCCCTCACTGTGACCACCCCTTTACAGTGCGTCACATTTTAATTGATTGTCTTCATCTGACAGCTTTTAGAAATAGCTTAGGTTTGCCCTCCTCTATTGAGGACTTACTCGCAGATGATGTGGTTGCTGTTGAGCGTGTGCTCCGTTTTATCCGTGTTTGTGGGTTTTGGAGCAAGGTGTGAGTTTTTATCTTTTACCATTGACGGCTTTCTAGACTCTTTTAAGACTGTGGTTGTTTTAGCATTTGATGCATCGTTTTTAGTACCAGTCTTTGAGTTGTTATATATAGCCCTTGTTATTGTTTTGGGGTTTTATTGTTACAAGGTTAGACTTTTACAATACTGGTTTATTTTCAGCTTTTGCTTATGTGTTTTACTACCAGTTTTTATATGTTCTAGTGTTGATGGTTATAGGGTTTTATTGACCCTTTTTAGACCATTGTAGGACTGTTGTTTTCGCGATTGCGGCTATTTTAATACCAGTCCTTTGTTGACCATTACACCCACTTGTTATTTGTTATGGGCTTTTATTTTGTTGCGCAACGTGCTGCTCAGACTTGATCTGTGCTAACTATTAAATTTTAGTACTGATGCAGTTTTTAGTATGTTTGGGCGCTAATGACCTTAGCTGTTGTGCGCCCCTTAAACAACAATCATCTTCATCATCCCTCCATTGGAACCTTTGACCCACTTAGCGGTTCCTGTCGCGTAGGCAATCCTGAAGACGACCCAGGAGGCGTTCCAGCGGATGACCTCCCAGGCGAATCTCGCCTGGGGGGAGATCTCCTCGGTAGGGCCCTCCTAGTCGATCTCGGAGGATATCACTGATTGAGCATTTGCCCAGGGAATATCCCTGGTTACAAATTTTTTTGTATCGCCTACCTAAATTTTTTGGACACTAGAACCTAAATAGCACCTAAAAATGTGCTCCTATCACCTACCTCTATCCTCATCCTCGTTATTAGCTCCTCTCTGCCAGGATAATTTGCTGTTGCTCCGGGTTCAAGGCGCGGACCTGGGAGCTTCCCTTAAAGATAACAAAGGCTACGATTTATCGATTGAATTGCACTAGGGGTACACACAACCACTATAATTCTCTAAGGGGCAAACCCCGAACTGAAAGACAGAAAAAATAAAAAGCCGTTACTTCGTCCATCGACAAAGCCACGTCTTCTATATCTTTTATTGGCCCAGTACCTTAAACTTTAAACCGGGCCTTATATACTTTATTATTTTTCACTATACAATCTTTTACAATTTTTTGTTTTATAACTAAGAACTACAACAGAAAATTACACAAACAACAACAAAACAACAATAACTACTATTAGGTTTTAAAACTAATTCCAATCCGGTAGAGCGGAGTGTGTCCACCGGAAATCCTGGAGATCTCACCTCTTCAGGTCTTCAAGAGGGAACTCTTGGTAATCCAAGAGACGCTGGGTCTCCGGTGCATCAGCGAACTCCATCCTCTTTAGTCACAACCGGTAGGTGGCTGACTTCTAAAGCTTTTCAAAGCAAAGCTCGAAAAGGAATCAGCCACAATATTAATATTCGTCCAGGTCTTTTTGTCTCTTAGTATGTGATATATCTGTCTGTCTTGTATTTGTCTCTGTAAGTGTATTCTGAGCTCTGGTGCTACATTCCCAAAGGGAATGTTCGGGAGTGTCAATTTGTCCGCAGATACATAAATTATCATGACTTAAGCCGAACCTGAAGAGGTACTCCCGATATGGGCCATGTCCTGTTAAATAATGCACAAGACCACAGGATGGATTAAGAAATTTTATCTTTAATCTCTCTTCTATTACTGGAAAATACGAATAAGTCCTTCGACTTCCAGTACTTGCATCCCATGAGTCTTGCCATTCACACAACAATTTTTCTTCAATTTCTATTTCGTCCATTACGGGACATCCTGTTAATTATGAGGCTTTTAATAAATCTTGTTTTCTGGTCTAATATCGCGCCCATCGTTTGCGAATTTCTAAGTCTAGAGGCAAGATACCTAATGACCAACAGTGCCTCTGTGGGCGAGGTAGAAAAGGCTCCTATAATCCTAATTAGGATTTTTGGTTGCAAACTTCTTAAAGATTAAATGGAACTTCCAAGAAACAACCTATGCGCCCATACACTTGCACCGTATCCTACTATTGATGCCAAAACCGCGTTGTTATATAATTTGATAACCTTATACGGAATAGTGCCGTATTCCCTTGATAAACGAGCTATTTTATTCATAACCAAAAAGGCCTTGCCTAGATTTCATTAATGTGTGTTTTAAATGATAATTTCTCCTCTATGTATAGTCCTAGATATCTTACACTCTGAGATCTTTGAATAGTGACATTCTCGAACTTTACGACTGGAGGTCTCTGCAAGTTTCCTTTTAACAACAAGTATTTGGTCTTCGCCGTAGAGATTCTCAGTCTCATATTCGCACACTATCGATAACTGCGTCATTACTACACTACATTTATACTCTAACTCTGATCTAGCATTTCCATTTACCAGTATTAATGTGTCATCTGCATAAGCCACCACGGCGAGGGTTTCGGCTAAAGCATGCAATTTATTTAGTGCTGGTTAAATGCCCAAATCCCAAAAAGCGGGTCCGCATATTGATCCCTGAGGACAACCTTTTGACAAACCCCTGGATAGTCTCCTGTCTCCAATTTTGTAATTTATAAATCTCTGGTTAAAATAGTCAACAAATGAATTATACAAATTACGTGAGCATTCCAGTTCTTGAAATCTTTTGAACAAGGCAGGCCGCCATAGGTTGTCAAAAGTCCCCTCAATATCTAGAAAGATTCCTATCACGTATTTGGATGTTGTTTCCGAAACTATTCGCAAGGAGTAATTGATTGCGTCTTCCGCCGATTTTCCTGCTCTAAAGCCAAACTGGTATGGGTACATACCTTTTAAATTTCTGTAAATTTCCAGCCTACTTAAAAGAAGTTTCTCTTGAACTTTGCAAGACTGTTCAGGAGACAGATAGGTCTATATGATTTGGGAAGTTGGGGGTCTATGTCTGGACCTTTGCTCAAAATGGCCAAGTCCGCCTATTTCCAGGCATTAGGAATTGTACCTTGTCTGAGGCATTCATTGAGTAGCGAAGTCAGAGTCGAGAAGAGCCTGCCACCCAGTGCCTGAAGTACCTCCGCCGAGATACCACCAGGTCCTGGGGCACGTCTGACTCTCAGTTGGTATATGGCTTCCGCTACCTCATTCTCCGAGAATGGTAGACCTTCCTGTCTGTTCAGGACAGGAGATTCCAATTCTCTTCGAATATTTCGATGGTAAATTGATTCGGTATTTTGGTCCTCGTTAGGTAATAAATTATTCAACAGATATTCTATGGTTTCCTCCCGGGATGCTGTACAGGATCCGTCTGCCTTAACCAGGGTGGACATACATGACAAGTTTTTCTCGAACGATCCTATATGGGAAGCCCCAGACGTTTTTAGTTACGCAGTCCTCCACGAATTTATTCCAACCTGTCCTTCTTGTTCTGGTCAGGAGGCTCGTATGCGAGCTTCCTCCTTCTATAAATCACCAGCCTTGTCTCCCTTTCCTCCTGTGTTTTAGAATTTTGATAAAGTTTCCTAGATTTTCTGGAGTTTCTTCGAAAGCTCTGTAATCGATCACTCCAAGGACCCCTAGAATTTTGAATGACTGCATTAATTTTTGGAATTGATACGTGTATAGCCGAAACTATCGCATGAGTAAGCTCTTTCGCAGCTAAATTTACATTCCCACCTCTATTAACATTTTTTGGTGGTACAAATGTACGCCTTAATTCTTCCTAATTGGCCTTACGGTAATTGTATCTAGAGGAACTCTCAAATACCCGTAAGTATCCCAATGTAATTCGAAACTCATTAAATTATGATCACTCTCAGTTTGTTCCTGAGATACTTTCCATTCATGGATGAGGTTTGTTGCGTGGAAATTGTACACTGTAACGTCAATGTTACATTCTACTCCCACACGTCCAATATACGTGGATGGATTACCTGGTCTATTTGAGACTTCCAATCTTATTTCCATTAACAAACCCTCCATGAGGTCCCCCTTTCATCAACTGTTCTGCTATGCCAAAGGTGTGATTTGGCATTAGCATCCAAACAATATATATTTGCCCTATCGCTATGTCTCCTTTCTATTTCTCTAATTTTATTTAAACCTGATAAAATATCTAAACTAAGTTGAAAATACAAACTGGATATTATAAATGTCCTGCCGGTATATAAAATTTCTACGGAAACACTATGGGAATCACTATGCTGTGAAAGATTAGTGACAGTAAGTTTACTGTTTAATACTACAATGGCTGCCATAGGGACAATGCTTCCTACTATTACTTTACAGGAAACTGGCATATAGGACAATTTTCCATTAATGTGGTAGGGTTCCTGCAAACACAATATGTCAAATTTCATTTCCTCTGACAGTTTCCGCATTTCTTGCATTACAATCCTACTTCTCGCAACGTTCAGTTGACCAACCCTAAGATAATTACTTAAGGAGATCTTAAGTGAGCGTAGCATTGTGGCAAAGGCAACTGTGCATTAAAAGCTATCCTGCCATAGATTCTCGAGAAGTCATTATATAAAGAATGTAAATCAAATTGATGTTCTCTTCTTTGAAATACTAATTGCAATAATTCCATTAACTGTCCGGGATCTGATGGTAATGCCAAAGATTTTAATTGTAACCTATCCGCAGGTTCAGGGCTAGGGAAGGTAATTGAATTCCCCCTAGCATGAAGCTTCCTAACTACATGGCGCATGGCCATCAACAGAATGTTCGGTTCTTCCAATCCGGATAACTTATGATTAATTTCTAAATTCTTGTACAGATATGTTGGATCTATAACGGAACAATTACCTATTTTTTCCTGTTCTACCAAACATGATTCAACTGTATTTGATGTGCAAGAGGGAATTGCGGTTTGTATCGTGTCATCTTGTCTAATGTCTATGGATGACTTACTCATTGTGAGTACTATAGGTTCTGTTGGGTCGTTTTTTGTCTAAAATTAAACCATTTAAACCACCTTTTTCGATTATGGGGATTCTTATCCTCGACGGCTTCACTCGTCTATGTGGAAGAATCCGTCATTGATGTGCTGAGGTCCATTTTCGCCAAATTAGCTCGATAAATCCGAGCTCTTTCAGCGTCACGTCTCTTGGATGGAGGCCTATGCCTTCCGACACAACAGAGACAGATGTTCAACCCTCCCACCCTCAGCCGGCATCCGACCTCTTCTTCCAATAGACTGTGGCCATCCTCAATTTCAATATATCCCAGATTTTTATTTGGGGGTTTACTGTCCATAATCTGTTCTTCGAATTATTTTATTTAACAGTATTTTATAGCGTTCACAGTCATTTGTATTGGCCTTTTTACATGTCTTTTTCCCTCTTTTGAAGCAAGCAATGCAGACCGCCTCCGTCTTAGACTTTTTGCAATCTTTACGAAGATGGTCTTGCTCACCACAGTGAGCACAAACCTACTTATCCTCTTTGCAAATTTTTGCTATATGCCCTAAATCTTGGCGTTTGTTGCATCGGGATACTACTGTAAAATCTTTTATGGCCAAGGACGAAAAATAAGTGTATACCCTGCCTTTTGCTAATAGTAATTTCCTAATCCTGGAACTCACCTTCACCACATTGTGGGCAAATTTTTCATTCCTAGGGTCTGTCAAAAATCTGTGAGTGAATTCCTGTTTAAATTCATCCTCACTAATTTCCTCTTGTAAATTTTGCCTATATAATAACTCAGAGAGTTTGTCCTTCGATATCCATTTAGGTACATCGTAAAGGATCATACGAGGGCGCCACTTGCGTGGTCGCTCCACAGTAAACTCCTCCGATAACTTGGGATGTTTGATTTACTTTTTTACGTCCTCCTCGGAGTGAACCTCAATAAGAACCTGCGAACCAGCGGGTCTGATTGATTTCACCCGAATCCTATCCTTGGCTGGATTTATTGACTGAGTAATCTTTTTCCTGATTTCATCACTATTTTTCCTGATTTGCTCGAGCGAAAAACAACAGATGATTGTTTATTAATGGCTTGAGCAATTTTGTCCTCTTTGCCAGGCCTTGCGAGAGAGACTACAGGTTGCGCAGTGACCATTGCAAATGACAGTTGTATCTGCTTAGCCTGTAATACTGCATTTTCTTTTCTTAATTTTTCATTTTCCTTTTCTAACTCTGTTAATCTCCCATAATAAAAGCTTATCCTAGAGGACATCTGCAAAAATCTTTCTTTGATTTTAAAGATTCTGTCCTTGGTCATTTTATCGTTGGAACGGAGTACTGAATCCAGATCCACGATATATTTGGACAGGTCTGGTGTGACCTCTGCCATTTTCGTTTGTCCGGTAGTATCTATACTGATAAGAGACTCAAATCCCTCAAGGGGATTTTCCAAACCACTGACCTCCCGTGAGGGCCCTAGGCGAGATTCTGCCGAGGGATATCAAGGCGTAGACCGCCTGGGTGATCTCCCCGGAGATCTCCTGGGTCTCGGTGGCGATCGTTGATTAGGCATATTCACCCGGGGAAAAGACCCCGGTTGTGTGTATATAATATCTCTTACGAGATAAAATTAATCAACAAAAACCTGAAAATAGCCCTGAAAAGGGCTCTCCTTTTACCTATCTCTTCCCTATCTACAATGATGTTATTTAGCTCCTCTCTGCCAGGTAATACCTGTTGCCCGGGGTTCAGGACGTGGGCCTGGGAGCTTCCCTTATAGACACAAAATGAACGGGTTCACAATTGAATAGCGCTTGAGCACACAATCGTATTCTTTCTATAAGGGGCGAACCCCAAAATAAAAGTATAAAACTTTTTGTATCGCCTACCTAATTTTTTTGGACACGGGAACCTAAATAGCCCCTAAAAATGTGCTCCTATCACCTACCCCTATCCTCATTCTCGTTATTAGCTCCTCTCTGCCAGGTTAATTTGCTGTTGCTCCGGGTTCAAGGCGCGGACCTGGGAGCTTCCCTTAAAGATAACAACGGTTACGATTTATCGATTGGATTGCACTAGGAGCACACACAACCACTATAATTCTTTAAGGGGCAAACCCCGAACTGAAAGAGAAAGATTGAAACAAGCCGATCTGAACAAGCAGGAAGAAACAGATTTCAAATTACAAATCCAGCATTGATTAGGGATGGCCAAACATTGGCAATCACAATAGGAGGCAACAAATGTCCCCAAACGGCCAGGCCGCGCGAGCTTCAATCGTCCCAGTGCCTGCTGCAAAACTGGGTGACAAAGAGGTACTAGAGGCACTCAAGTCAATAAATGTGAGACAAACACTCTACAGCAATTAAAAGTCATGGCAGCTGCTATTAAATCTAGCAACAATTATAATGGACAAACTTGAAGCCCACGTCACATTCATTGACAATGCCTTTTGCAGACAAACTCGGTGCATATAACAGAATTCAAGTCGCTGTTATGGAATGCAGACAAGATACTACGGCTGCGGTATGAATTCAAAAGATTCATGAATATACATTAGTTAGACCGCATTTATTGGGGAAACATTGCATGACTAGAATATCCTCTTCGCTTTTCAAATTTTAATGTACATAGAACTGACAGGCCCTTCAGGCAAGAAGAAAGGGCTATTGTCTTCAAATCCAATGTTGCCTTTGCATCTGTGCACTGTCACCGAAGCGATATGTGGAATGCACTGCAATTATAGTAAGGATAAAAAAAAAGATGTCTATACTTCTGGTTGCAGTATATGGTCCAACAGGCAGCCGAGACGTCATACAGGATATCAATAACATTCTCCACGTGGATGACCGCGTTTTGGTAGCTGGTTATCTCAACGCACATCACGCACTATTGAACTCTAGGAACACCGACACAGAAGAAACAGATTTAGCAGACTTAATTACATAAAACGACGACGTGGAGCGCTTGCCCCACCTCATCGCACCTTGTATCATTGAGCAGGGACTTTTGACCCAGATACTTTAGATCTCACAGTTACAAAAAAAGTCCAGATGTGACCTCATATGAATGTTTACCATAGTTTGGACTCTGATCATCTTGCAGTAATTTTTACAGTGCAAGACCAATTAAATCGAACCAGGCCAAACAAGCGCATGCTGCCCCAGCGACAGACTGGAGTAAATTTAAAGCTTAAATGCACAAAATGGCCGAACCCCAGCTGACCTACAACAACAGAGATGATATTGACCAAGGCATCGAAAACTTCACTAAAGAGTACTACGCTCTCACAAGCTCACATTTCGCAAGCGCCGGTTGCGGGAAATCGTTGCACGTATTTTCAGATCACAACCAATTGATTGCGAGGAATAATTAAGGAACCGTTAAAATTCAAATAAAGATGACAGAAAAGTTGAAGCATTGCATTCACTTTGCCAACCACTGTGGCATGTGCTCAGGAGCTTCAAGAACTCCGGTACACCACACACTAACACTAAGGCGCTCGAAACTCAGGGAGAACATACAGTCTCCTCGGCAGAAAAAAACCAGAATATGCTTAGACATCCTGGAACATTGCTTAAGGAAAATCAAATAACCAAAAAATTGCACGAACGCGAGATTTGTCTCTTGGCTTTAAGCGTGACAAATGAGAACCTAAAACATATGCCCTGGAAGGCACTTGTTCAGGCAACCAAAATTTTCAACACATGCCTTATGCACCATCATTTCCTTGGGGCCTGGAAGCAGGCGATAGTGATAATGATTCCAAAACCAGGATAATGGCACACCCAAAATTAAATACCATTAAGTCTCCTCGTCAATATTGATAAATTCATCCTGTCTAGAATACGAAAATCAATTTCAGAATATGATGTCATGTCCAAATTCCAATTCGGCTTTCGCAAACTTCATTCTGCAGAACTGCAATTACTAATGTCCATAGATAATATTGCCGAGAAGTTTAACAATAGGGCCTCCACATGGGCATTATTTCTCGACGCAGAAGCTGCTTTCAGCCGCTTTTGACACTCAGGAATTATTATAAAATGCACCAAACCAAACCAACTTCCCATAACTTCCTTCCTATACTACAGAGTTATTTAAAAAATCGAAACTTCTACTTGCAGCTCTCACGCAGCAAATCAGCAAACAGGACACAAGAGGCAGCAATACGACTAAGAACAATACTGGCCCCTTTCATATATGCGACATATACGAGTGATTTTTCTCCAACAGCCTACTGTAAGTTGGCAATGTACACCGACCGAAACGGAATTTTACACACCTCGATTAAACCCTTAAGAAGCTACAGAAATACATCACCCTGGATAGATGGAAAATAAAAATAGATCGTAGCAAATTTATCCCAATGATACTCGCACAAAACAGGAAAATTACAGTGCTAGATATTCACGAACAAGGGCAAATAACACCGTTGAGTCACAGGACACGTCACCTGGGAGTACAATTACATAAAAGACGAGCTAGAGAGAACACATTATAAATAATGCTAACGGAGGAACCTGGCGTCTGTAGTTATGTCATCTTCCGAAGCAAACATGTCACCTAAAAACAAACATATACTATATAAAGCGTTTATAAGTTTCCTCACATACGCTAGTGCAGAATGGGCGCACATCCCAAGGACGGTGAACGCATCCCTACAAACAATTGAAAACATATGCCTTAGAAAAATCACCACCTCCCTCTTCTCACTACGAACGATATCATATATCGGGAGTCGGGATGAAGCCCGTAGCGGATTTTATCGAACATAAAATCCATAAGCTCTGGGCCAAAATTCAGGTCCACCTGAATATGGTGGTAAGAAATATTGCTAGAGGAACACCATTCCATAGAAAACACAAAAGAATCAGAATGGTTTTATAAATATGAACCGGCGTTAAACTATTGCCTCCTGAAAATATGTTAATAGTTAAAAACAAATGGAAATAAGGGCAAACTGCCCCCGCTGTGACACCCCTTCCTTCACTGTAACCCCCTTCCCATCACTCCTCCATCCACACCACACAACATGTATATTTGTAAATGGATTTCATTAGTTGTAAGAAAATATACCAGGGTTTAAGGCGAAACATTAAAATAGGTCCAATGGTCCCATGAAGAACATACCAACATACCTAAGCTAAACTGTTCCTCACAACTGGTAGCAGAGGATGTGTATGGGTTTTCTTGAAATATAAAACGAAATAAAATGGCAAAATATACAAAAAAATGTAAACTAATCCTGAAATACAAAAAATTGTTAGGCCACATGAACAAACCAATCCTGCGCATCAGACGCAATGATACCTTCTCCAAGGAGACTTCGTTCCCGTCATTGAATATGTCCGCCTTAATTCTGGACGAAACGTCTGGAACTCTTATCTTCAGCAGACCACGGCATAATAGTACGGAAGGTACCTGTAGCCCATAAGTTTTGGGCCTGACATTCATTGATATCACTAGAAGCATCTTCCGGGCTGTTATGTCGTAGCCTGCTGGAGTTAGGAGTTCCAGAGCTTTCGTCCACAACTGCGGCAGACATCTTCAAGGTATCACTGCGTCTGATGAGTTGGCCGTCAATATATCTCTATTAGTACTGTGAATGCCCTCCGCTGATTGGTTTGAGGTGGACAGAGATATCGCGGCTGGTGGGAGAGGCCTGGCCTCTCCTATGTTGTTGTTCTCTCATGATTGGTTCACTAGGTTTTCTTCTGTTATATGGCTTATTTTGCTTTGGATAACCGGATGGTAGTTGCTGCAACATTTTATCACTTCTTTTTTTCCATGGTAAATTGAATGCGAGAATTGATGCTGTTGAGATGTATCCATCCTCGTATCCATTTCACTGTGAAAAAAGAGAAGGATGTACAGGTAGCGTTTCTGGACATACTGATCAGCAGGAAAACCGACGGCACACTTGGACACAGTGTCTATCGCAAGCTTACTCACACTTAACCGCTATTTGAACAAGAACACAAATCACCCCATACAGAAACGTGTCATGCTTAAGACACTCGTAAATCCCGCTTCATGCACTTAATTAAAATAAACAAAAACGAAAATAAAATAAAAAATGCCTGCTGAATAAGTTTTAAAAATATTAATAATATATATATATATCATTGTGGATGACGCACAGATGGATTCAGTCAATATTTCCCCTTCTTAGTTATCAGCCTTTCAGACCTGAGTTGTCTCACTTTCACGAGAAATTGACCTAATTTCTCTTCTCCGTCCTTGCCTGTTGTAAAGACCAGCATAATCATTTCCTTCTGTTCGATCCTGTAAAGGATTCCGGTAGATACTTTCCCCTCCATTCTTCCATATCTTTACATTCAACCACAATATGTCTCCATGATTCTCCTTCCACACAGAGGGGTAAAATTCTCCTCTCATATTGGTCAGTGATTTTAATCATTCGCCAAGTCCCTAGTTTAAGCCACGCAGGTCCCTAATCTAATGAGTTAAGTTCACGTTTTGATGAGCTGCTCCTTCCCCCAATTCCGATTTTAGCCCCGATTATACTTCCAGCGAAATAGTCTCTCTACATAGAGCAATTGTCTGCTGTCTATCCATATCCCTCGAGCGATTCGTAACCTTCCTCCATGCGCCCTTTTTATTCTCTTGTCCCGCCTTCCAAATGAAGCCCAACCTATTGTTTCTGTTTCTAGCCCCTTTCTTAATTTGAATGCCCATGTCTTGTTTCCTCCCATCTCCAGTTGTTCATGAAAGCTCATGCCTGAATTAGAATTTGTTTTCCGTAAATAATTCTCATAAATTACTACACTACTCTGATTTCAAACTCTGTTATTTCGCTGTATGCCGAATTCTCTCTAAATTCTGCAGTTCTGTGCGCCTTCCAGCCCCATTTTTTTTTTTCTTTCAGAAAACATGTCCTCACTGAATTTAAGTTCGCAGTTTGTTCCCATTCCCAAATTTCTGCTCCACAAGTGGTTTAAATATTCACAGGACTTACACCAATTCATACAGATCTCACATTGCTCAGTGAATTGCAATTTTAGTGACACTCTCTGCTATCAAAAATTCCATGCTCAGCATTGTTTTAATAGTGATGATCGCTCTATATTCCATTTCTGCACTCCCATTCACTATGGGGCCATTCACAATATAAATTAAACGTAAATATAATAGGAAATCATAGTAAACAAAAGACGAAACACGTTAACTTACTATGTAGGCATTCACAAGGAACCGCCTGTGGTGCCTCAGTAGTAAAAACGGGCGTTAAACGCTACTCAAAAAAAAAAAATTCACAAGGAAAGAAGCAAACATATGTATGAGGCAATCAAAAATAACAAGTGAAGATGAACTATCAGCTGATTGAAAATGCTGCTTCTGAGAAGACGTTGTTAGCGTTTATGCATATGCAAATACTATGGACAAGGATAGCTTTCATATAATTCATTTAATCTTTTGTCCATTGACGCCATTCTGTCTACATAGTCACTAATCTTCAGCTCTCTCTACCATAACATTCCCTTACACGGAGCACGGAAGTCAAGTGTAACTCTTGCTACAAGTCCCGAGCGACATCGGAGAGAGCCGAACTAGTGTGCGTGGCCGTAGTAATATTGGATGTATTAATTATTATTTTTTGTTACACTTAACGTTAACTATGCGTTGTCCTCCATAACTTTTAAATATAAATTGATAGGCGGGTATGATATCGTAACTGTGGTAAATCTGCTCCTATTGGAATTCGCAATTAATGCATATATATGAATTAATGGCGAATTCCAATTAATATATATATATATATATAAATTATAAGAAAAATAAAAATAAAGTAACACTATTAACATTGTAACAAATTAACAGTAATTATGATAGTAGAAAAAGATAAAACACCAAGAAAAAGTCACAATTGAGATCGCTATATTTCGGACCTGTGGAATCCTTCTATGGCAAGATGTAATAAACAATAAAGTATTTTAGAAAACACGGAGAAAGTAAGAAATACAATTAAAAGAATAATAATTAATAGTAAAGAAGTCAAAAGCAAAACACGCGAAAGCAAATTAAACTTAATAACAAAGTTAAAAGCAACACCAGAGGTGCAAACAATATATAAGAAAAATAAAAATAAAGTAATACTATTACAATGAAACAAATTACACTTGAGATCGCTATATTTCGGACCCGTGGAGCCCTTCTATGGTGTTTTATCTTTTTCTACTATCGTATATATATTCTAAAAGAAAAATAATCTAACACTATTAACAATGTAACTTAAATAACAATAATTAGAAAAGCAGGATAAAACACTAAGAAAAAGACAAAGATTTGTAATCGCTATATTTCGAACTACTAGACTTCTATAGCAAGAGGACCAGTCAAGAGAATTTAACATTTCTTCATCTTCTACCTGTTCTTCCAAGAACGTCGTATATATGTTATCTTGTAAGCTTTGCAAAGCATTTTATATTGGTTTAACTTCTACTGTTGTTTCGCTGCGTATGAACAATTATAGACGTTCTGTTAAAACCAAGTCTCCCTTGCCGGTTGCCCAACATGCCTTATCTCACTGTAAGGATTTTGATGATGCCTTTAATCTAACGCTTATTGATGCGTTACCTACACAATGCTCTGAAAGTTTACTCAGAGATAAAGAAATGGCAGCTATATTTTTACATAAAGCGCGTATACCACCTGGTTTAAATCTTACGTACTAATTTTTTTCCCCCCCACATACTCTTTTTGCTTGTTTCATCTGTTTCTATGCATAACGTCACCTTCGATACTCAATATTTACTTTTATCACCTTCACTTGTCTTCTTGCTGTAGAAGAACTCAAGCAGTTCGCAATATAGTGATTACTAATCTGTGACATTTTCTTAGTGTTTTATCCTTTTCTGCTTTTCTAGTTTTATATATAAACTATGCACAAACCTCGAGTAAATCCTAGAAACTGGTGGACCCAGTGATTTCTGTAAACATAAATTGATAAAAAATAAACAACAATTTCACTATCTTCGGCTCTCTCCGCCTCTGCTCGGGACTTGCAGTAGCAAGCAGTGGGAGTTGCATTTGATTTCCGTCCTCCGTGTATGGATAAATTTTACAAACGGGACAACTGTGATTTGATTGGTTAATTTCTTAAGTTTAAATTAGATGTAGAAGCAAAACCTTGGACCTTGCAAGCTTCTAAGTTTTCGTGATTGTTATGTTTACGTGATTAATTGCAAATGGTTCCATTACAATACATAGCATTTAGCTTTCAGGTTTAAATTTACGTTACGTTTAATTTTCATCGTGAATGAGTCTAAAACGATTTTTTGCCAACTGAGGTTTTAGAAGCAATTGTCACTACCATCCTTTCCTAAAGAATTATCAAGGAAATCGAAAGAATATTAATACAACATTGTTGAAAGGAACTGGAGCAATAAACTTTATTTCCTATCATGTGTTGGTAATGTATTTATTCACAAAATAAATGGATATACTATTTAAAATATGCTAGAATATATTCACAAGTGTTTCTCCACACATATAGGCACATTCTTGCACCCTCTCTGTCTGTTATTTCAGTCATACGCCAAATCCACTTATCCAGTAAATCTTTTTTGTACACTCCGCAATTTGCTGTACCTCTCCCACTCCTAAAACACCTTTTAGAAAACCCGTCCGGACCTAATTCCATCTGTCTGCTCGGTCCCAATAGGAATTTTGGGCCCCATAATTAATTGTAGAGCGTACTAACTGTCTCTAACAGCGTTGCTGGTTCATCCGTAATTCTCCTAGCATATGTTGCAGGTCTGAAGCGCAGTCTACAAAAGCGATTGGAGTGTACATCGGACATAAGCTTACTAGTAACATATAATTTCAGTTGCCATCAAGTGTGTCACAAAAAATCCCTTCTTTTTTCAATTTTTTCTTCGCTGAACCTGCTGTTGATTGTCCTGCACACTAGTGCGCCAGACAAAAGCTCAGTGTTAATGCAAAACCCAGATTGTGGTAACACGCAATATGCCGTGCTGCCTATCGTTCAGTTAATCATCGCCCTTTCCCTCAACTCCTAGCTTTTTAATAACATTTTGGCGTCAGAAAAAGAAAAGCGGGTGAAGCATTAATAAACATTGAGTTACAAAATATCGTTCCGGGTGGAGGCGGTATCAAATATTACACAGCTCATAAAACGGTTGAACTGAACCCAACATCAGCGGGTAGAAATTTTGACAAAATGTTTTTGGTGCTAGAATTAAGTACCACGAAGTTGTTCATAGTTTAATAAAATTTCAGAGGCGTTTTCCAAATAGTGGTTTTAAATAAGTATATACAAACTAATTAAAACGTCTGGGTAAGTTGACGTTTATTTGTCTTGAATAAGCTTTAAATTGCATAATTCTGAAAGCTTAAAATCCAATAAGTCAACATTTAAAACTGGCATACACAATGAGGTATATTTTGATTAAATAAGTAATCTCTTACGAAGACTGGTCAATATGACTGATTTTGTTTCATAGATGTCTATTACTCTACTTCAATTTACAGAATTTTTTTCAAAGTAGTGCCCTTCTTTGAATGCCTTTCTTACAGCATTTCTGCCAGTCCTTGACTGCAAGATGCAAGATATTATTTTTCAGGTCCTTGAAAATCGTCTCACGTTTCTTGAGCTAGTTCTCAAATTGAATGCCAAGGAGCCTTACCTTTAGTCACAGGAAGGGGGACCGGGGATATGAGGAAATGTTGAACGTAGCCAAACATTTTATGACATGGCTCGCGACTTGAGGTCGTGCGTTGTTATGATGAAGTTTCCTCCAATGAAGCCGGGCGTTTCTGGGTAATGTGTGTCCGCAGTGTAGGTAATAAGCCATGCTACTATAATAGTTGTATGAGGCAAAACAGCCTGCTAGTCACTCATTCCCTTCAAGAGAGAAAGAGAGAAAAAAAAAGGGGGGGGGCGGACTTCGGGATCAAAACGATGCAGCCATAACTCATCACCAGTAATGACTGGTTCCAGAAAAGTATCCCCTCCATCAGCAAAGAGAAGCAGCGGCCGAGGTCGTTAAGGCGCGGACTCGTGAGCGGGAGGTCTGGGATTCGAATCCCGCCAGGATCGTCCTCTCTGACTGAGGTTTTTTTCGGGTTTTCCTCAGCCCTCATAAATGGTAAATACCCGAGAGGTACCCTAGCTTGGAACGTTTACTTCCCCCCAAAATGCATCATTTTCCAATATATCATTTCATCTGATGTATTATCAGTTTTTTATTTGGTTTATTCATGAACGCTCTTTAAAATCTCAGGTCATCAGCGTCCCATTCAATTCTGGGCGTGAAACGGCCGACAAGTTTTGCTCAGAGGCCTCGCTTTTCAGGCTTGAGGTTCTTTTTCGTGCAGAGACCCACGCTTTACTTCCCTTCCGAAGGAAGCTATACTTAGGATTTTTACGCCTGAAAAAAATCCATCGATTCTGGCCGCGTTTGAACCCGCGATCTTGGTTTAGAAGGCAAGTATGGTTACCACTACACCACCAGGACCGACATGTATCATCCGTGTCCACCGCCTATGGTGCCTCGGTAGTAAAAACGGGCTTTAAACACTACTTAAACTTATTCACGTCATGTCTCCATTTGTACAGCCTTTTATTCAGGAGTCGTGGCCGCCCAACGAGCGCAAGCATGTGTCACATAGATGATCACACATTATTGTAAAGACATACCATATGAACTTCCCAACACTTCACTGAGTTTACGTAATGTTATCCGTAGATCCTCCCAAACACAACAGTATTGATGTTGAATTCTGTCACAGTAGAAGCCGAAACACCACGCCTACCATGTTTAACGACGCAAAATCGTCTTTTTTGAGGTCCTTGAACTACCTAAACACTGTTGCACGAGCTAGTACATATTCATCATAAAAGAACAGATCGTAAAAGCAAAACCCTTGCGTACTGTTCCTCTTCCTCTTATTTGCGATTATTATCTGTAGAGCTCATGGTGTGCTGCTACGGTCCGAACTAATGTCTTAGTAAGCTTGTGGAGTATTTTGAAAGAGGAAATTAGACTTTTACCGATTAAGGGACCCATCTGCAACGTCTTATCATCATATGCATTCCCTAGAAAATTTTCTTCTAGCTTTATTCAGACTGTTATAGTATTAGAAAGTTGAATAAAACAGTTTAAAATAGTATTTGATAGTTATAGTGAAACATTATAGTCATGGCGATAAGTATTATGTATTTAAAATGGGAAAACTTGTAGTTATTTCAATATCAACAAATATTAAATTACGAAACATTCAGACCCTTTTCATTGTCGATCCTGGTGGTGTAGTGGTAACCACATTTATTTTCTAAACCCAAGATTCCGGGGTTCACACCCGGTCAGGATGGACGAACTTTTTCGGGCATAAAAATCCTAAGTTTGACTTACTTCGGAAGGGAAGTAAAGCCGTGGGTTCCGTGTCGTAGATTTACGGCACGATAAAGAACCTCAAGCCTGAAAGAAGAGGCCTCTGAGCAAAATTTGTCGGCCGTTTCACGCCCTGAATTGATTATGGCGCTGATGACCTGAGATGTTAAAGAGCGTTCGCAAATAAAACAAATATAAAAAAGACACTTTACAGAGCATTCATTCAGCGACAATCAGTTGTTTCCTTAGTTGTAAAGGGCTATTGAATGACATACTAATGACATTTTATGTGAATTCGTCAAATATTTCCTTTATTTTATTTTGTATTCGTTGAATGTAAAGAAAATTAATATTAAAATCATGGATAGACCAACTCCAAGCATTAATTTGTATCAGATTGTGATTTAAAAACATAGAAAGTGCACAGTGCTCACAGTCCATAAGTTTCCGACCTCGCCGACAAGGATTATCGCGTTCACAAAATCGTTATCTATTGTCATACCTTATGTTTTAAGTAAATAATTGCAGCTGTAGTTTCAGCTTCGCTGTGTTCAGTTATAGTTCAGATATAGTTGCATAAAGAGGGCTATGTGTACAAGACTGTGACATGTTCAGAATGGAATTTCGAGCTGTTATTAAGTTCTTCACAAAAAAAAAAAAATAACTTCAAATGAAATTAAACCGCGATTGGACGGTGTATATGGGAAGCACCCCCCTCATATTCTAACGTAAAAGAATGGACCAAACTTTTTCGAATGGGTCAAAAAAGCATTGAAGATGAAGAGCGTGCCGGTCGTCCCTTGGAGGTGCTAACTGCTAAAAACATCGTTCTTGTGGAAGGAGAAATTATGCAAGACTCAGGCTCAGAGTTACAGAAATAGCACAAAGTTGGGTCTTTCTAAAACAACAGTTCTTTGAATTATTCATGAATATTTAAATATGAATAAGGTTAGTGCCTAGACTTCTTTCCTCAATACAAAAGCAGCAACGAGTCATCTGTTGGGCATTTTTGGAGCTCTGCCGTGGCAACGAAAGAGAAATTCTGCAAACCATTGTTACAGGTGATGAAACTACGGTCCTCTAATATGATACCTTGTCCAAAAGAGAATCAATGGAGTGGCGTAAACCTGGTGAAGCACCGCCTCTAAATTCCAAGGTCACTCAGTCAACCAGGAAGATCATGGCCACAATCTTTTGGGACTGTGAAGGAATACTCTTCATTGACTTCAAGGGGAGGAACACCACAGTAAATGGGGAGTACTATGCTGTGCTACTGCACAGACTCCGTGCTTCCATCAAAGAGAAAAGGCGAAAAAAGCTGAGTGGTGCTGTGGTCTTCTTCACGTCAACGCGCCTGTGCACACAGCTCTTGTTGTAAAGGAAGTTGTGAAGAAATAGTTCCACCATCCACCCTACAGCCCAGATCTAACTCTCGGTGACTATTTCCTCTTCTCAAAACTCAAGAAATACCTTCGAGGAAGGTAATTTAAGTGTAACGAAGAAATGAAGGATAATGTTTATACCCATTTAGCAGACAAGACTTCTGACTATTCAATTCCCACCCCGGATTGAAATGTTAATTCAAAGTGAGCAGTGTATTGTAATAAATAATATTGAAAAGGTCATGCCTAGAAAATGGGAACCCCAGTTTTTTTTATTAGAGATACTTGAGCTGAAATAACAAATTGAGAAATGGTTGTTTTTAAGAATGTTAGCATATTTGGAGTACCTCCAATTATAAGACCTGAGGAAAACCATGAAATAACCTTAATTAAGGAGGACGGTCCTGGTTGGATTCGAACCCCATTTCTCCCATTCGGGAGTTCGTCCTTTATGCTACTGCGAGCTGCTTCTGGTGTGGACAAATCTGCATACAATTAAAATGCTAATTACCCAATTAATTTATTAATAACACTGCATATGCTATACATACTGAAATGAAAACTCGTACATTATGTAAAAGTTGAAGTTACAAGGAAAGTTGTTGACACTTAAATATAAAAGATTAATTTGTAAGCAAATATTTACAGTAAAATAACTTTTCTTGCAAGCAGAAAAGCACGATCATGTTTTAAATTGTGATAATTAGAAATTATAGTGACAAATTTCACCCGATTACGGCAATTATCTAGAAATACTCTGTTACAGCTAAACGAGGAAATGATTTAGTTTCTCGCCCATTTCACTTTCGTCCCATTTCTGCACCTTTAGCATGCAGTAACGATCATTGGCCAACACAATTAACAATAATCTTGTTGTATCAAGTTAATCAGTTTAGCTTGGTACTGTCCAGTCAGCATAAGAGAAAGAGTCGATAATAGGCTCCATCCGTGTATATATAAGGTAAACTTTTATTTCTTCTATATATATATATGTATATATATATATGTATATATATATATATATATATAATTTCATTGAATAACGTGGATGCAACTCATTGAAGTGATTTTCATGATACCTAATGTTCAGATATTTGCCGGTTCGCCTATTGGAAAAAAGAGTAGGGGAATTATTTTGAAAGCAGTTGTTTGTTAGAGAGTAGGTTCGGTCTCAAAAGTCATTTCTACCGCTGTATATTCGTACATGGGGAAATAGTTTGATTGAAGGGGGAAAAAAATATACTGCTTTATCATTTAACGTTCCGTATCACGCGCACGCGTATTGCTGGTACATAGAAGCCCGTCGTATTGTTTCACATATAATGTTTCACAGTTGACCACATCTTATTTTACTGAGTGTATTAAAAAGTTGGAAAATTGTTGGATTAATGTGTTGAGTTATAAGTATATTGACAAAAGTCTTAAATCTTGTGCTTTCTTGGTCAGACCGAAAACTTTTACAACGTCCCTCGTATCTAAGCAAACATTTAGTCTTGATTCTTGTCGACGCTTTTTCTAAATGTATATGTCAGACTACCTCTCTGACTGTGATCGTCAGATCGATATATATATATATATATATATATATATATATATATATATACTAAAAACCGTAAAATTGAACACTAAAATCACACTATATTTCGAGCTTGGCTCTTGGTCACGTGATGAAAATGAACTGTGAAACTGAACTGTGATGAAATGAAATTGAAATTTTATGTGAACCTTTTTATATTGCACTCTGAGTGTTTTTTATGAGTTTTTGTGCTTTTTAGAAGTTTTTATTACTCTATTAATAATATATATATATATATATATATATATATATATATATATATATTATAAATATACCTTAGATCACCTAGTTTATTTCTAAGTATTTTAGGTCGTTTTGTTTTGGCTATTTTATTTGACAAATTTATTACCATGTGAAACATGCTAATCTTACTAATAGCCGGTCATAAACAAAATACCAATACCCTATCGAGATCGCTAAGGCGTGAATTTAGAAAGGGAGGTTCGCTGTTCAGGGCATTTATAGTATTCCAGGCTTTCTTAATCATCAACAATGTCATAACCGGGGAGGGTATCCGAAAATTAGGTCCCTCTCATTTGCCAACGTGTAATTTCATTTCTTATATCATCACTTGTCAATATCCATCATCTGTGATGCCATAGTAAAAGCGATAGTTGATCTCTATAAAAATGCCATCAGGACAATCGGAACTGAGTTTGGTATTTATAGGCTCTAAATGTGCTTTAATAGCACGCAATAGAACTGATTAATTGTTGCTTTGAATTAGTATTTTTGGCGTCTAACTTATTTCTTGCCTAATAACACTGCTTGGCAATCATTTCGCAAGTTTTATAATATGAGGGTTATATTGAAAGTAGCTAGCCACAGTTTTTAAACCTCTTAAAATTTATTTTAGGTAAATCAAGTACATCATCGTAATCTACAACTTTTCTTAACTTTTCAACATGGTCTACATTTCTTTGCACACACTGAAAATACCCTTACGATAGAACTCCGTTCCAGCTGCACTAAGACACTGACGCACTGTTTTCCTAACATCCTCCACCGTCTCGCTTCTGTTCCTTAACAGTCCAAAAAGATGGTAATCGGGACTGTAAGGAGAATGTGGAAGAGTTTCCTCTGATCTTATCCATTATGACATTGGCAGTGAGAGGACGCGCATTATCCCGTTGAAGGATGATCTTCTTTCCAGGGCGTCGACGGAGTTTCCAAAGTGTCTGGATATAGCGGGAAGCATTTATGGTTTGTCCAGATTCAAAAATGCAACCAAAATGCAACCCTGTGCATCCTAGAAGACTCTACCCATTACCTTCCAAGTTTTTCGATGGCGAATCCAAATGGTGCCATTCCATACTCTGGTGTTTTGTTTCAGGCTCGTAATGGGGGAACCAGCTTTCATCGCCTGTCACAATATCATCGTCAAAAAATCATCACCTTCATTTTGAAATCTCTGAAGATGGTTTTGGCTGACGGTTATTCTCTGAAGTTTGTGGTGTTCGGTCAATAAAGGTGGGACCCAACGGGCACAAATTTTTCGATAACCTAAGTTTTTTATCATTTCTTGCACTGCACTATGTCCTACTGCAGGTTTTGCAGCGATTTCATCCACAGTGATATGTCTAACTTCTCTAATGAGCTCACCAATTCCTTTCTTGTTGCGTTCTGTGGAGGCGGTTCACGGGCGACCGCTACGAGGGTCATCTTGGATACTCGTTTTCCCATCTTTGAAATGTTGCACCCATTTTCTAACACTGCTAGCTTTTTTCTTTTTCTTTCTTTTTTTTTTTGTGATTTGTTTATTTAAGGACACTCTTTAATATCTCAGGTCATCAGCGTCGCATTCTATTCAGGGCGTGAAACGGTCGACAAATTTTGCTCAGAGGCCTGTTCTTTCAGGCTTGAGGTTCTTTATCGTGCCGTAAATTTACGACACGGACCCATGGCAAGCCATACTTACGATTTTTACGCCTGAAAAAATCCATCAATCCTGGCCGGGTTCGAAGGGTTTAGAAGGGTCATAAACAAAATAGAAGGGTTTAGAAGGCAAGTAGGGTTACCACTACACCACCAGGACCGACACTGGTAGCACCTATGCAGATATCTCCATAGGCACGTTGAAGTCTGAGGGGAATTTTAGCAGCAGATGTTTCCTTTTTAACAAGGAATTCAATGACAATACACTGTCGAAACAAAACATCCATGTCCGGCATTTTGGAAACACAGCCTGTGATTACGTGATAGAAGCTAATGACATAATATGGCAACATGTGGTGCAAAGTCTGTACATTACGATTCTAACGTCATTTTTGTCACATTGTTGCAATTTGAATTTTAACAATGGGCTGCTCACGACTTTCAGCATGACCCTCGTAATATGAGATGTTTACATGAACAATTGTGGCTGAGATATGATGAATATAGCAGGCCATGTAAATTTAATGTGATGAACAAGTTGCTTCGCCATTATTAATGGAGCCACAAAATAAAGGGCTATGCTGCTAGAGTTTAGCGGCATCTATAAGTTCAGAGTATTTTTAACGAGGTCAATGTGTCATTTAGGATACTCATATGGTCGCTGCCGAACTCGTATCTCCCAACTCAACTTTTTTCTGAAGGATAAAGTGCCTAGTAATGCTTATTGTTTACTTGTCCTGATATTTAATGTAAAATGTCTATTGCTATATACAGATGGTTAAAGAGATGTTTGTACAAATGTCGCTGCATTTATTATTAGTATGAACACCGATGGCATTATTTTTTATCTTAAAATTTTTTTCGCATTTGCAGATCCTCGTTTCCTATTTTATATTCTTGTTGATTTTTACGCAATATGACATTTGGTTGGCTTAGCTTTGTTTTGCTCTGTTCACTTATGCGTGATTTCCTTGCAGGCCTCAGTATTCCACCTGAACAACCTACAATTCTGATTCTCAAGGGACTTCTGCACAAACTAATTCCATCGTTCAGCACTACGTGTATTAGAAAATCTGTACCACTGAATCCCTGTAGGCCAGCGTGAGATAACTCGCCATTCCTCTGCATTTTGTTTTGGATAGCTGCATACCCGTATGGTGTGCTCTAAAACTGCGAGTGCTCTAGGCTTCGTGGTGCGCCAACTGTACATCTTTAGTGTTAGGCTGCAATTGTTTGAATGTACAGTTCAAGATGGCTTGTTAGAGTGGGCTGTTTAGTGCTTGGTGCATGTGTATGCATTTTGGAGAAGTGAATATTTGCTGCAAATATGAATACGAAGTCGATAATAGTGTCGACAATAGTAGTACCGACATATATGAGGTGGTATCCACTATATTCGGGACTGGTGCTCCACCTCGACAATAATAGCAGTAGAGTTTTGTGCCACTAGGTGGCAAACACTAGCACAGCTGATGAGTGAGTAGATATGTTGAGATTTTATAGTACTTTTCATGATACTTTGCGTGTAGTGTGTGGCGATTTTACGATGGTTACAAGATCAGAACAGAGAGTGTGAATCAAATTCTGTGCAAATCTCTGGGAAAATGCTCCGGAGACCCTTGCAATGATTCAAAGGGTATTTGGAGGACAAAGCATGAGCCGTACACGTGTGTATGAGTTGCGTGTTCGGTTCAGGGCCGGCCGGTCGTACAGCTATTGATGCCTGATATTGTTGCCAAACTCCAACACCTGGTTGATGAGGATCGACGTCGAACCATTGAAGACCTTGCTCACGAAGTTAGAATTGGTAATGAGACATGCCAAATAATTTTAACTGATGAATTGGGCATGTGTCGTGCCGCCGCAAAATTTGTGCCAAGAATCCTGACTGCTGATCAGAAGGCGCAGCGTGTTTAAGTTTACACGGAGCTTCGTCAGGCCATATCCGATAATCCAACCTTCTTTTTCAAGGTCATCACCGGCGACGAGAGTTGGATGTACGCTATGATCCTGAGACAATCCTCCCAGTGGAAGAGCCCGAACTTACCAAGACCAAAAAAAGCGAGATAAGTAAAGAGCAAAGTGAAGAGCATAGTCCTCGTTTTCTCTGATATCAAGGGAATTGTGCACAAAGAATTCGTCACAACAAATCAAGCAGTGAATTCCACGTACTACTATGACGTTTTGTGACAGCTCCGTGAAAATGGGCAGAGACGACGACCCGAACTTTGGCGTCAAGGGAACTGACTGTTGCATCACGATAATGTGCCCTGTTTCAATTCCTTTTTCACCAGGAGCTTTTTGACGAAAAACAAAATTCCGGTTGTCCCCCACCCACCGTACTCTCCTGATTTGGCCCCTTGCGACTTCAGTCCATTCCCCAAACTGAAAATTCAATTTGAAAGGACGTATGTTCGACACAATTGAGAGGATTCAAGAAGAAACGCTGTCTGTGATAAACACCCTCAAAGAACAGACTTCCAAGATGCACTTGGAAAATGGCAGAATCGCTGGGACCAGAGTATACTTGTGGAAGGGAACTACTTGGAGGGTGACGGCGGTCATTAGTCTCAAAGTAAGTTTTTGACCAGATGGCAGCACCAGTCCCGAATATTCTGGATACTTCCTCGTATAAACAACAGGTTGCACGGGAGGTGGCAAGTCAAAGTGAATTTCTGCTTGGTTGTAAGTGAAAGCTACCTTTGACATCTAAAGGTATTTTTCACTATTTCTTTTGGCCCAAAATTTGTTCGATTCGAGTTCAACGTTATAATTTTCGACTAGTGTTTAATTGCAGGAAACCTTGCCGGTGTGTTTAAATTGCAATTTTCCAATTTGTGCAGTGGTCTTTATTTGGATATTTATAACAACTTAATGAACAAATTTATTCGTAGTAGTGAAATGTATATATTAATTTAATTCAATTCCCAACCGTATAGTTAAATTGGTGATAATTATACGGAAATAAGTTCACTTTTAGAAAAATATGAGATTAGATAAAAAGGTAAAGGTAAAGATAGACTACGTAATCCCTTAAAGGGCAAAGGCCTCCTAACAAGAAGGGAAAGCTCGCTTTTTCATAACGTGGTGAGCTATTCTACCTTAGTTGTTCGTATGCTGTTTAAGACTCTGACTGATTTGGTCTTTGGTTACTTCATTTCTTATTGCACCAGTTGCTTCTCGGGAGATTTCCATTTTTCTCTTCCTCTTGCTACTCTTGACCAATCTGGACCTGTATGTTACTTCAGAGGACTATTCATCTTCTTCTGCGTCTGCCTTGTATTCTTTTGCCTATTCAGGGATTTCACATGGAGATCTTGTAGGTCCATCTATTGTCCTACATTCTTGCGACGTGACAGCCCCATTGCCATTTGCTTCTGGTAGCTATTTGTGCAATGTTTGTTGTCTGACATAACTGGTTCATTAATATAGTATGTATTTTATCATTTAAAGTTATTCCCAGGGTCTTGCGTTGTATTTTTCTTTGGTATATTGGAATTATACTCTCTCTCTCTCTTTCTCTCTCTCTCTCTCTGGTTGTTGACTGTGTCTGGCACACAGTAATACAGGTTAACACAGGTTTCGAGCGTCTGGAATCTGATTTTCTTAGTTAGTGTTTGCTATAAGAGTATAAACTTAAGGGCCCAAAATGCTCCCCAAGGTAACGAGATTCTTCGTACTTCTTTTTCCAATTTATCTGCGTCCTAGGTCCGTCCACATATGTGAGTACTGTTCCCTCTTGTGTCGGAGTTTCAGGTCCGTTTCATATTAACTGTCTTCAGTTTGTTTAGTGAGAGACATGCATTTTTGCAATGCTAGCATAATTATTCGAGTATAGTTTTTAGTGCTCTCGGTAAATATGACCACATTGTCGGCATATCTTAGATTTGTTAGTCGACTGCCATTTATGAACTAGAACTGAAATAATGCCATAGCATATTTTGCATTTTATAAAACGAATATATATATATACTATATATATATACTATATACTACAGTATATACTATTAACGGTATAATAAACTTCTATAAAGAATAAAACTCATAAAAAGTATTCAGAATGCAACATAAAGTTATGCGAACTTTTTATATTGCATTCTGAGTGCTTTTTATGAGTTATATAATATATTACTTTCTTCAGACATTTAAAGCACAATGTTTACAAGTTCACAAACAAGCAAACTGCTTCTTTTATTTTTTCACCTCTTTAGCAACCAAAGTTAGGTCTTTGATTAAAACCTAACTTCTGTTTAAGGGGAAATTAATAGCAAAACTTTGAATCTTTTGACATTTTCAAAAAATTCATTACAATAAATGTTTTTACTTTTCTGGTAATTTTGATTAATTTTCATTGCGATATCTAGCTTAGAAAACTTTTTTTTTTTTTTTTTACCATTTGAAAACATTTTCATATATTAAAAATCCTGACAATATTCCAAAAATTTGTAGTTTTAGAGTGAGTGAGATTTTAATCATTTTTCACAATTTTCTCCAAACTGTATTTTCTTACATGTATGATCCTCTAGAGAAAAAACAACGACATTAATGGTTTTGAAATTTTCAGTTGTGTTTTTAGATATAACAAGTGCTGATCAAAAATCGGCTTGAAAAAGTATTTTTATCGTAATACTTAAACTCTATTAATCATGCTTTAATTCTGAAATAAACTTTATCAAAATAAGCTCTACAATTTTCAATGTTGTAACTCTAATGGTTCTGTCATAGTAGGAACATCAAGTTAGCTGATGAAACATTTGTAATTAGACTCCCCTTAAGCAATGACATATGTACTTGCTTTATTAAAATTAAATATTAATATTGCCTTTGTTTATTAACTAGTGAAGCCAAAAATTCTGTATGCCACCACACAAGAATAAATCAAATTTGTGCGTACATGGGAATTTTTCAATCCTGTATGAATTTTACTATCCTATAGTTCAATTATTATTATTATTATTATTATTATTATTATTATTATTATTATTATTAACTTATTAAGGTATATTAGTGTTGAAGTACACATATAGTTTAATTGGAGAATGATTAAGATAAGTAATTTTGAATTTTTGAAAGCTTGTGTGAACGAGTTACTGTTTTTATAAATGTGCGTGTATATACCTTCGGGAATATCAGCTTGGTTTAATATAGATATTTCTATCCTGAGCTGTGATTTAGGGTTTAATTTTGAGCATCACAATTCACATTCCTTTCCTTAGGGTCCTTTGGATTCAAGGACGCTTCCATATCCCACAGGAATCTCCAATGTTAATTATTTGTTCCGTTTGATGGACTACAGTAATTCATGATCTGTTCTGCTAAAGTGGGCGTGTATAAAGCATTAATGCAATGAAGCACTTCGTCTCCCAAATGCGTTTAAGTATGCTTATAGGTCACTTATCAGATAATGCAATATACACAGATTAACAATGCAACGTTCATTACGCTGTACATAATGCTGGGACCTGGCGGAGTAGCACCATAAAGATAAAATAACACTGCTTTCCTGATCACCAAAAATTTACGGCAATGAACCAAAATATCTATTTATAGGCTTTCGCGGCCGGCATTTTTATTATTTGAATTTGATCAACACCGTCTATTTTTCCCTGGATGTTGGTTTAAATTTACTTTGAATGTGTAATTTATTTAAAAAAATATATCAGGGCCTTAGAAATATAACAGCATTCAGATAATATAAAGAGACAGAAGTCTTCAAATAAGAAAGAATATGAATCCGTGCTAATCAAAAAGCAAAATCTGCGCCATAACTCTCATTAACTCCAGACACTTTGGGTCACTGACGATATCAATTGTAGCGTCGGTGAAAACTCTGGTTTTTAAATCCATCTAAACCAACGACCACGTCAAAATACCCAAAATAATTTCTATCATCTATATAACAAATGACCAATTTTTCCCTCAATTAATACATCTATCTAAATAAGTGTGGCAGATATTGTTAGAAAATGAAACGGTCCCTGGCTCCCCATCAATTACACAATAATTGAAATAATTAATATTTGTAATTTTAGAATCAGCAACTGTGCAATTGTGTACAAGTATGTTGTGCATTTTCTTTCAGTTGAGGAACTTTAATGGCATAACTCGTATATGTAGAATTAATATTCTATTGTGTTTGAATGCATTCATAAAGTGTAATTTTTTATAATATTTAAGAAATAATGTGTAAAAATGTAACAAGATAAGCGAAAAATCTCTTATATCTCCGAACACAGAAAGATTTGGCAAAAGGCAGAAAATTCAAAGTATCCCTTCTGGTATGCCGCTAGGGTTGAAAATGTCCCCTCCTCAGGGCAGAAGCCTGTTTAGTGACAAAGTTGCAGGTATCAGAGTAAAAAGTCGTTGTCAGTAACGTATGAAATATGTTTAAATTCATCTTACTGACGAATATCGAAGCATTTGGCTTGAACAAAATTTTCCAGCGAACGAAAAAAAATTCAGTCAGGCAAGCACTCTCCTGTGAGACACGTTAACACAAATTTGGCGCCGTTGTCCATGGATAGCGTCATTTTGTGTTCCACATAAAAGGAATAGTTTTTGCCCTAAAGTAGGCCAGTCTCAAAATTTTCTAGATCCAGATACGTGTGGCTGCCATCGCCCGGAGATCAGCGGAAGAGCGGCCTAAGTACCAAGTGCCAGTTCCGGCGACAACGAAGCTTGAGCGCCAGTCACCAGGTTAACTGCCGATACATCATTGTTAAATTAACAATTTCCTCGCACTCGGCTCTATTTGATGAATGCAGTAAACTTACACGTTTGCCAGGATTGCCCTGCTCGTGGTTTGACAAAAGACGTGAGTGTGCCCGAATATTCATGTTAGGATAATAAACTATGTCAGCAAAATAAATAACGAAGCGTTATTTGTCCTCACCTTCGGAGTTCCGTTCCACTCAGTCCTGGCTGTCTCACAGCCGCCAAAATCCAGCGAAACGCTCTCGAAAGAGTCTTGCCGAAGAAGAGAAGGTGGTCTGTAGCACGCAGCGTGGCGGAACCTCCGATCACAAGCATAAATTACTTACCACAGCAACTTTACAGCCCAATTCTCATCACCCATTATACAGTCTGGTTTCAAAAACTGGCGGAAAATGTATGAAGTAATACACGTAAACGTCATACAAAAGTAGGGTAGTGCCCAAAATGTAAACAAACGGAAAAAAAAAACGGAGGTAGGCAGCGCTTAAAGCTGTCAGAAGGGAGGGAGTTGAGGAAAATCGTCTTTCTTCTGTCCAACTAACAAAAGAATATGTTCATATTCTTTTGTTAGTATATATTAGAAAGAGCCATGTCTGCATAACAAAACAAAATTGCAAACAGTCTAAGAACTGCAGCCGATTGAAGGGATGCGATAAACATTTGGAATTTGGTCAGAAAAATTAAAGTACGAAAAAATAGGAAAATTAGAATCGAAAACTTAAGTAGCAGGCATCTTAAAAACGAGACGCAGATTGCTGTTTGTTAAAGAACTGTGTTTAATCCTCACTCTCAATAGCAATACTATATGGAGAAATAATGGACAACAAAATTATGTCCTCTTAAAAATGTTAAAACACCCGGAATTAAAGAAATTTCAGCCAAATTTATAAACTTCTCTTTAGTAATATACGCCCTGCGAATCGCACTTGATAAATTATTTAATGAAGAAAACTACAGAAGCATCGAAATTAGGGACAACACAGTCGATTTTCAAGGGCATGGGAAACCCACGGTCGCCAGAGAACTGTAAGGGTATATCACTATTATCTGTGTTAGGTAAATTCTACTGCAAGATTCTGTATAATCTATTAGGGGGTTGGGTTAACGAATACAATAAAACGTCTAAGTATCATGCAAGTTTTAGGGTTGGATTTTTACATATATAATTTATTTATTCTAAAGATGATAATAAATATAAACTATTAAATAAAACAGGAAAATTATACCGTGTATTTGTTGATTTTAGCATAGCCTTCTACGTGTTCTGAGAATTGCACTGTGAGTAAAACTGTGTCAGAAAGGTGTCTCCAAAAAATCATAAAAGTTCTGATGCAGATATTCACTGACGTTAAATTCGGTATTAAGATATATCAAAACACTTTATCGGAATATAGATCAGTCAGTAGAGGAATTTGTCAGGGTTGTATTCTATCTGCGTTATTGTTTAACCTATTTATAGATGGCATCTAGGAAGAAGTCGGTCCTGGTGGTGTAGTGGTTACCATACTTGTCTCCGAAACCCAAGATCGTGGGTTCGAACCGGTCAGGACCGATGTTTTTTTTTGGGGGGGGGTAAAAATGCTAAGTATGGCTTCCTTCGAAAGGGAAGTAAAGCCGTGGGTCCCGTGTCGTACATTTACGGTATGAAAAAGAACTTCAAGCCTGAAAGAGAGGCCGGCCTCTGGGCAAAATTTGTCGGCCGTTTCACGCCCTGAGTTGAATGGGACGCTGATGACCTCAGATGTTAAAGAGCGTCCATAAATAAAAAATCAAATCAAATTAAATCTAGGATGTACTGTTAGCGGAGGAAATGAATGCCTCTGAAGCGGATGGAATATGCATTCCTGTACTTTTGTATGCTGATGATCTAATTATTTTATCTCTAACGAGAGATGGTTTGCAGAAAGGCATTCACATCTTAGAAATGCTAATAAAACCTAATTAACGGCATTTTAAATGCCTACGTGTATGGTAGAGATGAAAAGCTGTGTTACGGTAAATAAGAAATACAAAATATTAAAATGTTTTATTATTTGGTAGTTACCTTTAATATGAATGGGAAATGAAAAAATCACTTGTCTATTATTAATTATAAAGCACGAGGTCAACTAAATGAGTTACTACGTGTTCTGATTCGCGTGCCCGATATACCAGTAGGTGCGCTACAGAGGAAGTACAATGATATGATTAAGTCTATTCTGTTATATGGAAGTGAAATAATAGGATGGGGCAGAGTTGAACATGTAAATAAAATTCAAGTCGATTTTAGAAAAAGGTTCTAGTTACTTCAAAGGAAACCATGGAACCATGAGGGAGGTGGGTTGCTATGAAAATACGGTTAATTGTGAAACAAGTCCGGTGAGATACCAGCTTAGTCTTATGTAGGCAGACCAGCTCACACTTCGGCTATGTGCTATAGACACCAGATATAAAATATAACACCGTCGCTTTGACCTGCAGAGGTGGAAAGGGGACTCAGCGTAAAAGGCCTAGGTTCAATATGACAACGAGGTAATTAATATAATAAACTTGCCAGTACAAAGGTTAGTAAAGGCTAGGGGATATCAACAGGCAGGAAATCGAGGCAGAATGTAACATGAACTTCTCATTGAGCCTGTTGAATCATATAAAATTAAACTGGGGTAAAGAAGCATATATGCTCGTTCTAGGGAGAAAAGATGAGATCAGAAATGGCCTGCTTTAGAGACTGGGAGTTTTAAAGGCTAAAAAAATAACGTTAGGAGAATCCATTTTGTGAAGGGGACGAGAAATGAGTAAATATTCTGACAAAATGTACTCACTGGGAACACCTAAAAAAATGCTGTTAAAAAATAACATTTCGATTGGCATGGTGAGACATGTTTACGAATCACACTATTTGGCTGAATATAGGCATTTCCCTAGCCAAAGTGCGTGAAGTTAAAAGTAATTTATTTTCTGATTAGAACGCAATAATTATTCACTCACAGCTGTAAATACTTTTTTTGTTATTTTTAAAATTTTAATTTATTTATTACTATTGCTTTATATATATATACATATATATATATTTTTTTTTTTTTTTTATCATTTTCCCATTTCCTAAGTACCGTACTTAAAGCATGTTCAACGACTCATGCATAAAATATAATAGCAATGTGTGTTCAGAATTTTATAACAATAAAGTTACACTTAGTACTACCACTTGAAAAAAATAATTAAGAAAATAATTCACATACATACAGCAGAATCAGCCTAGGCTGAATATGACGAGTTACCACCTTAATATGCATTGAGCAAATCGAGAGAGCGCAGCTAACGAACATTTCCCGGTTTGTTTGTATTGCACTGTAGTGTGTTTGAATTATTAACTTAGCAGTAAGAAAGTTAACAGAGTCGATTAAACCAAGCAACCTTTTGGTTTAATCGACCAGAATTTGCCTCTGCTTTAATCCCAATTCTTGTTTGTTTGTAATGCACTGTAGTGTGTTTGAATTATTAATTTACCAGTAAGAAAGTTAATAGCATAGATAATTAATGTACTTGATAGCTAAGATACATTTCTATGATGTCACTATTGTTACATTTATGCTACCAACATTAGCTGCATGGATGAGTGAGTACTTGGGAACTCCCACGTTCCTTAGTTTAGAGCTCTTTCTGATATATGACCCTCTTGAATTGAATTTTATAACTCTATTGGCGTTCCAAGCTATTGCAACAGAAAAAAACCGGACTTTTTATTTTGTATAATTTTTACGTTGGAACAAACTTATGTTATGAAACAAACATATATAATATTTATGTTACTAATTACAATACCAAGGTATGATGATTTGGGCTTGCATAAACATATATGATAATTATACTTTAGTGGAGGTGCACCGGAGGAACTGTTTCATGTGCCCCCATTTTGGGATTTCTTTGTCTTTTGTAGGAATATTCCAGAATGTTACGCCCCAAACAGTTTGTGATCTAACAATATGTAAATAATACAGGTTACATATACTTTTGTTTAAAAAATATGAAAATAATCAATAGGTCTTTCGCTCAAGTTCACCATTGTTCGTTTCTTGGCCTAGGTGTATTTATTTTTTAATTTTTTTCATGTGCCCTTGTGCCATACATTAAATTATATTAATTTATTTATGCACGTTTATTCGTTTGTTAAAATGTTCGTTTTTAATTTTTACATCGAATTGTTTTTTAAGTTTGTGCTCGCATCACTAATACTTATTCATAGTGAGCTCTCCCAATTTCATTTTCATTTTTACTTTCACTTGACATTTATAGAAGCACATTACTTATAACACATGCCTGTATTACAGTTAAATTAGATACCTATGATTCGCATATTAATATATAATAACCACTGTTTATAATTGTCCTACTCATATTTACTTTTAATATGTACATACATTAATGTGAAAAATATAAATAATTACATAAAAATAGACTTCGATGGCGATTTTTGGGGCCTCGGATTGCTTCAGAATCTTATGTGTAATTGTTCGTGTTACTTGCCCGAAATTTTGTTTGTCTTGACCATTAATTTGTAACTGTAAGGTTTAAATTTGCTTAAAATACAATAGTGTCCTTTAAACAGCAGCTCCGTACGGTGATAAACAGCCTCTTAACAAACTGGATAAATTTTCATTTTTGACGAGCAAAAAAAGCATTTCTTTCAGGCTCCCGTTTATAATGATACCTCTTGCTTTCGCCTTTCGCTTCTCAGCTTTTGTTTTGAATCTTTCGAAGGCCTGTTTGCATAGCTATAACTTTGTCGGTTGAGTTGTATACGCAGGAATCGAACCCGGTAACCCTGCAATAAGGGCTTCCCGCTTTTGATTAAGACTTTTTTTTTATTTATTCATTTATGGACGCTCTTTAACATCTCAGGTCATCAGCGTCCCATTCAACTCAGGGCGTCAAATGGCCGACAAATTTTGCCCAGAGGTCTCTCTTTCAGGCTTGAGGTTCTTTTTCGTGCCGCAAATGTACGACACGGACCCACGGCTTTACTTCCCTTCCGAAGGAAGCCATATTTACGATTTTTACACCCGAAAAAATCCATCGGTCCTGGCCGGGTTCGAACCCGCGATCTTGGGTTTAGGAGGCAAGGATGGTAACCACTATACCACCAGGACCGACGCTTTTGATTAAGCAATTGTTGGTCTTGATCTATTCTGGTGGTCGGATTATAGAATTGTTTATAATTTACTGTATGTATCACAATGCTTAACCCAATTCGTGACACAATTTTATAAAATATAATGCAATATCCTATATTACGCTCTTAGTGGGGTATTCATAAGGAAAATAATTTGAACTATAATAAAGATTTATATTGAGTTTTTTTCAAAATGTTATTTAAAATAATTAAAACAGTGCCATTGTCTGACAGTATTGCTTCCATTTTGCCGTAATTTGGAATATAATCTTGGGTAATCTTTTCATGCTTCTTTCACCCTTTACTTTTACCGATTATAATGTATATGTTTTCACAAATTTAATAAAGTGTTTGTGCATTATTAACACACATCTATTCCCAAATTGTTCCCTGGGCACTTCACCAGGAATATCGAAAGTTATTGGGGTATTTGGTCGATCTCTTATTATCGGTTGTGACTCGATATGAAATCTTTTATTCAATGGTTTAGCCTTCTGGCATAAGTAGCATGCCGCAATCTCACTTTCCTAACCAAATGTTTCACACAAAAATGTGCCGCGTTGTTTTGCGTCCACAAGTGAGCTGGGAAATCATGAAAGACACTAATTAGTTTCTTCCATTAATTTTGGATTATTGGGTTTCCATATTTGAATCTGTTGACGATGTATTTTGTGTAAAGTTCCATTGTGTTTGGCTAAGGTTCCTATAGTCTGACCGTTAAGCTCTGAAGCATTGGCTAAATTCCATCGCCCTGCTTTTGCAGTATGTTTAAACTTTTAAAAATTTTCTTTAATGTTTGTTTATGACAGCTCTCTAATCTCATCTATTATTTCGTGATTCGGACAATAAATTGTCTCCGAGGTATTCTGAGAGTGGTTTAATCTGGAGAGCATATCCCTAAACATATTCTGCTAATCAGGAACGTGCTCAATTCTTATATCATGTGACATAATCTCATGAATATATCAAGAGCAGCTTGCATTTGCTCATAAAGGAGAGGTTTATGAGCGCTGTATGCAGATAAACTTTTCTGCTCAACACGTTCAGCCTGAAAATTTGTAGAACAAAGTTAATGGCGGCCATTTCTTGTTCCGTAATGCAAGCATTTGCTTCAGTTCGTGAGCTCCTCTCGAAGCTGTTCCGATTATATGTTTTGAACTGTCTTGATGCTATTGCATTAACACAGCTCCGGATCACTTGTTCAAAGCATCGGTGTAAATAACTAATGGACGGTCTCTTTGGGTCGGGCTAATAAGATGGTTTCCTTGAAAAGCAATTTGATCCTGTCAAATGCACTTTGTTCTAAACTCGTCCACTTCCATTTAACTCCATTTTTAGAAGTTCGAGGAGCGGCGTAGCTCCAGTAGCATTAATTAATCAATTAAAAATCTCGATTGGTATTGTATGACTTTCAAAAATCTGCGCAATTGCTTAATGTTTTGAGGGCGCTCTATTTTCTCAATACTCTATCGGAGTCCGGTTCAATTCCTTCAGTGGACAAAATATAAGCATGAAATTAGGTTTCCTTTTTTTAAAAATAATGACTTCTCTAGCCTTGCCATCATTCCGCCTTATCATAATTTAGTAAACACGTAGTCTATGTGCAGATCAAGGTCGTCGTCGAAAATAATAAAAACTGTGAATATATTTGGCCTCGAAATCACTAATCGTATCCCCAAAGATTTTGTAGTGCTCCCAACAAAACACTTCCGCTGGTTGGTGACCAAACGCACATCACGTGAATTGGTAAGTGCGTCCATTATGTATGAAGGCTGTGTACTGCCTTACTTTATCGTCCAAGGGAATCTGCCAGAAAGGGGAGGTCGGATCTAAACTAGAAAATTTGTTTCCTTTTGTTAGTTTCATTAAAACTTGTCTATTCCTTTTGACCTAAAATTGTTCTGCGATGTGTGTTTGTTAATTTTCCGGTCATCTATTGTCATTTGAAGTTTCCCATTTTTCTTGCGTGCCCAGCATAACGCATTTATGTAAAGAGAATTTGATACTTCAATTACTCCATCCTGAATCATGTAGTTGATTACATCATCTGTCTGTCCTCTAATTGCCATGGGAATCAGTATATGTTTTTGCGAATATGGTTTTACGTCTTTTACTTCAAAACAAGGTGTGTATGCCGAACATACTCCCGGCTGCTCGGGAAATCATTCGAGTTCCTCATTAATAATGTTTCTAATTTTACAGTTGTCTTTCAAGTAGCCCGTGCGCCATCTGTGCTCTCGTGCAGTATTTTCAGTATATTCTCTTTATTTTCTAATCTCATACACCCTATCAGTGGCACGATTTCGTCTCTCTTTATACCTTGCGAAATGTCTCCAGATGTACGCGCATCTTCCACACAGCCATCATACAAATTTAGGGAGTAGCTACATATATTTAATTTTTCAATATTGCCTCTAGCGGCCTTATCTTCCACTTATACTATAGCATTCGCTAATCCAAAAGTAATATACTGGACGAAAAAAAAATCGTCTTTCAAATCGTGTTCAGCCGCCGTATTCTTTGCTCTATTCTATCCGCCTTAAATGCTGTCATTACCATATTCGTCGCTTCTTTTATTGTGATACTTTTATTCTACAAATCTGTATTAACTCTATAGGCGTAGAAGTGTCCCATTCGAGGATCATCTATATTACTAAACGCGATATTACGAAATATACAATTTTTTGAAAAAATCTTATTTATCTGGACTCGGAGCATTATCTGATACTTTACTCTTTTCCGCTGCTTGCCCATAGTAGGTTAATTTCTTCGCTACAGACACTATTACTCGCTCCTGTATCTATCAGGGCTTCGACATGTAAATTCGCAATTTTTACTTTTACGAGGATTGATGATTTGTCGTTCGACGTGGTGAATACCAAACATGCTCTTCAATTTCCCATGGTCATGGTCTCTGTCCATTAAGGTGATTCCTAGCCCATTGTGAATTATGTATTAATATAATTTACACGGGAGTCTTCTAACTGCGAGATTTGCTTGGGAGTTGTGATTATTTTGCAAATCCGTTTAACCACGAAATAGCTTTGGCTCTTTTGCCTTGGCCTGTCCCTTTCTTGGAAATTTCTGAAATTAGGCTCGTTGTTCTCAAAATCATCACCAATTGAGAGCTGGACATCTAAAGTCATTAATAAATCGACCACTTCTGCAAATTTTACAGGCTTCGCTACAATCAAGTGATTTCTGATTTGATCTAAGAAATGGATCGACAATAGTGCGATTAATTCGTGATCAGACACTGCTGGGTCGAGTAATTTACTCTTTCTTCCAATCATTAGGAAATATTCCACCATGCTCATATTACGTTGCGCGTTATATTTCCCATTTGAAATCTCCAGCCTTATTGAGTTTTGGTCCCCAGTACCTAACTAGCAACAAATATTTTAAAGGTGCCATAACTCATACTGTTGGCTAAGGTCAATTGTACCCATTTAAAGCCTAACCTTTAAGGCTTTTCCTCATCCCCTCCGGAAGTGTTTTCATTCTGAAATAACCCTCCATTTTTTTTAAATAAACTGGCTCAAATCCCGCAGGTAGAAGATCCCCATGTAAATTATATTAACGCAAGAGTTCATAGGTGGAGTAACAGAAGGCAACCCATACCACCAAAGGACACCCCAACGGAATAGGAATCGCCAAAATAGACAGAGACCATAGGTTAATGAGCATCATCTTTGGTGTTAGCTACGTCGAACGACTAATCATCAATCCTCGCGAAAAAAAAAAAAACACGCTGGATAGATCCCCGCGTCGGAGTAAAGATACGAGGAAATATATAAATTGTGGACACCCGAATTGAGGAGCAACATGGACCGATTATTGATAGGCCATAGGTAAGCGTGTTTCCCAGCCCATAGAGGCCCGATTAGAAGTAATATACATAAGGATAACAGCCAGAAATTTTAAGGATTAATTAATACACTAACAAAGAACGCCATTCAAAACCCGTTAGGTGAGAATAGCAATGACGAAGGAATAAATAATACTCCAAAGATAGCGGTAAAAATTGAGAATTTACATGTCGAACTGGAGAGGATTAATGCCTTGCTTCACACAAAAGTTTGAAGGTGCCTTCATTAATTAAGTGATTGGACTGTGCATTTTAGGACGGTCCTGGTAAGTTTGCATTCATGCTTGGATTTGCTCTAATGAAAGCGCTGGCCATGTTGAATGATGGAACAGCCATGTAGCTCAGGATAAACTGACCAAATTATGATATAAAATATTTCCGCATCCACCCTATTCACCTGATCTCACTCGCTTTGTTTCTGAAACTCAAAACTTTCCAGGTGGACACAAATTTAAGTAAAAAGTTGAGATCATACATAATGTAAACGAGTATTTTGGGAGCCTCGAAGAAACCCAATTCCACAAGAAATTCCACAAACCTAGAGAAAACATTTGACAAGGGCGTTGACCTTCCATGGGACTATGTCGAAAAATAAAGTACATTGCAAGACAAGCTTCTTCTCTTTAATACCAAACCAAGTAATTAATCAAAACATTTTCATAAAACATTAAAATAACATTTGAATTTGATTGAAAGTATTTAAGCAGTAACATTTATCAGCAACTATTTCTGTGCCGACAGCTGAAGAACCTCTTAATACAACAACCCTTTGGATTACTGCAAGGCACTTGCATTTGAGTACATTCACTCGACAGAGTTAAGAGTGCATGCAGATGGGGAGCCCAGATAAACATTTTCTCGGCGGTCAGTGCCGCCGTTGCTGGCACTAAGATTTACGAGCTCCGGAAACTCCGCAGTGGCCCCGCCTCCTTAAGAAAGCCCCGTTCTCTTGTACATAAAGCGTAACACATAAAAACTCCCTGGGCGGTCAATAAATAAGTAGAGCTAAGAACGATCAATAAGTAATAGGATGTTATTGCTGCCTGACTTTTCCACAGCACCTACAAAGTACGCATTCGCTTTTGCGTTGCTCGCGAAATACTAAGAACTTTTGCTGTAATCTTACACTCCATTTTAACGAGACTGTTACCTATAACGAGGTTTTGAAAGCCTATTTTGCATTTTGCATGTTAATTTTACTCTTATAGAATAATGGTATTCTTTCTTTCTTCCTTACACGCAATTATTTGAATTTTCTTCATGAAAATATGCAATACTTTATTCCAGGATAACAATAGCCCAATAATATTCCATAATTCCATGCATAATACTAATGTAATATACTACTATTGCTTTACCGAAGTATAAAGTTACAATTTTTAAAGCCCCCTACCGACCTTAATTTCTTTTTTTATAAAATAGAATTTTGTCGCTTTTTCTGGGGAAATTCTTGTAGCACTGAACATCAAGAGATATTGCATATGTACTTCTTCCTAAAAATATTTCAACATATTTCTTGGTATTTTCTTGCTGTAAAATTTTGCTTGTATTCGTGTGTTTATGTAATTATTTACTGTTTTATAATTAAGTCCGCCATTTAAGGTTATTATTTCATATGCCTTCCTATTCCTATGTCCTTCAATCACTATGTAGGTAAATAATTGTTAATAAAATATTTTTCTATGATATGAGTAAAGGCTTTAACGTCAATAGTGCGTAAGAAAAGCAAGTAAATTTTAACACACTGCCATTTATTTAACGCAAAAGAAAATGCAGTATGCTATTCATAGTCTAACTGGTATGCAGTAATAATCTAAAGAATGCCTACCTGATACACCATTATACATTCAACATATTACCAATTACTGTAATTATTATTGTTTATTAATATTTATTTAATTTATTTAAGACCACTTTAGCATTCCTGATCATTAGCACCTCTCTCAAATCGGCCGATAAATTTTGCTTTTCTTTCAGGTATCAAGTTATAATGACTTTAATTAGATCTATTAATTTACTTCCTTGATTACCAGCTTACATATTGCAATTGTTTTAAATTTTGTCCAAGACCAGATCCTCTATAATAAGTGGTTACATGCTATGGACACTATCCTGAGAAATCCAAGGTTTTCTCCAATAGATACCGTGGGTTTTGAGGGGCAAAGCACGTAAAATTTTAAATTGTTTTATGCTATTATAGTATGTTATAAAATTCCCTTTTTAAGTTTCTAACATTGTTGCAACACATTCATAAAATATCAATTTGATAATCGTGCAATTGTGAAGCTTGGCTGCACCTTGTTTCACAAATCTACATCTGCATCAGTAGGATCCACTTCACGAACTTGATAGAGCAGCAACTATTTCTTTATTTTCATCTGCTTCTATAAACTAATAATAATAATAATAATAATAATAATAATAATAATAATTAGCTATTATAGGCCAATATTTTACACTTTTATATAAATTATAGAGGTATTATTAACCTACTTTATAACCTCATTCTTAAACATTTTAATGTTTAAAATTTCAAGTACCTCTGATTTTATAACGAAGTATGATTAATATTAATTTTTTTCAATGTTTAACGCAACACAAGTGGGAAAGATTATGTTAGTTATGTTTCTTTCAGAATGACGAAGTAGAAATAAAGTAAGAGTATTAAATGTATGTTTCTCAAGAAGCAGCCGGTATATTTTCTGTTGTTGACGATCTTTTCGTTTTGCCTATTGAAAATACAAGGAACCTATAACATGTAATAGTAGGAAAAACATAACACTACTAAAAATAAATTAGCTTGTGATAGAAAATGATAGATAGTGAGGTGAAACAGAAGTCCCTACAGTTTAGCCAATTCCAATTTTTTTAGACACGTGCAATTTTTTTTAATAATGCTTTATTATAAGTCGCTCGACAACAAGGTATTATTGTGACCATCTATATTAATTCAGTTAATGCCATAACAACTCTGGTGCTTGTTAACAGTCACTAAATAACATAAATAGTACATACGAGGCATACATTGTTTGTAACAATAGCTGATTTATATGTAAAACTATCATTTACACAAATAAATTATATAACGCACCGACAGCAGTGTATAAAATCAATAAATACATTTTATACAGATATAAATACAAAATATACAAATATTTAAATAAAATTTATAATTATCTGTGATTACCTCTAAATAAAATTGAAAAAATAATTTACTATTTTTAATTATCTTAGTAAATGGCGTTATACAATGGCTTCCCAATATAACATGCCTGCAACAGGGTTATTGGAGAAATTAGGGCGCAATTTCCTGACTTCGACAGACTTAAGATAATGTTAAAAAATATTTAGGCGCCATATCGTGTTTCGAAATCCAGCATTGTTCTAGAGTCTTCCCATATTTATCCTTGTTAATATGTAGCATATAAATAGCAGGAAGAATACAAATTTATTTGTGTGAGTATTTTCTTATCAATCAACTGTACCACTTCAGGCTAATACTACTAAACCTGTTCCTCACCCATCCTGGTCACTATTAGATGTATGAGATAGGTGTCTTGTTGCTCTGTTTGTAAACACAAAAATATTATCATGTCGCATTGCTGACTTTTAGCAACTATTTCGAAGTCTAGTAAGAAGGCCAATAGATGAAGAAATACTTTTAATGAAGAATTTTCTCAGTCATGTAACTCGTCAAGGGGAGGTACATTTAGATTATAATAAAAGTAATTGTTAGAAAGTTATTTAAAATTCGCACAAAACGTAAAAGAACAGTCTTTTACTCTGTATGCTTTACATATTAAGGCTTTGCCATAAAAATTAGCGATGTAAAATTAAACATTTAAAAAACAAAAGAAAACGAGAGTGAGAGAGAGAGAGAGAGAGAGAGAGAGAGAGAGAGAGAGAGCAGTAAAGAAAGTGTGTTATTTTTTAATTTTCAATCTGAACCTAATTTGTTTTTCTTATAAGAAAAATTGGGCTACATATAATAGGGGTGATTATTGATACCCTGCCCTTGATCTCTTTGGGTACATGTTAAGTGTTTGTCAGTTATGCAAATTTCTCCTTGAACAGAACATTGCGTGTCAAAACAGTTCAATGTACAACGAAACCGCCTCTCCCCTCTACTTAACCTGCAGGCGTTGTATAAATGAGGTGAATTTCCGCCAAGTAATACTACATGCACAGTTGCATTGTTGCAAGGTGCTTAGAGCTTCTCTGCGTTCATGGATAGTGATCTAGAGATAAGATCATATTGCTCGTGTGTAAGAATCCGTCAGCTCATTCTATTATAAATATCCTTTGAAGCATTTGATATTTAAACATTGTATTAATGCCTCGATCCCCTCATTATTATTGTTATCTTTATTATTATTTTCAATAGTGATCTATTCTTTGTATGATATGTAGCCATCATGATTGGTATATTCATGGTGTATTAATTTGTATTACTGCACATAGGTTACACTGACAAAATTCTTGTAACTTAGGAAGTGCCTGACGTTGTTTGTCCATAGTGAAACCTTTAATAATAATAATCGGCTGGAGAAAGCAGGGTGTCCGTGGAAGCAAGGTCGCTGTGCTATTGTTTTAAAGAGACTCCTTGTTAAGCTAGAAGCTACCGTTTTATGAAAGTTGTATATGCATAGGAGTTAAAAACCATGCTTGGAGTGATTCACCCAAATTGCCAGTACCTTTAAAAGCCATGTGTAAGAGAAGACATTGTTTAACAATAAATCAAGAGCGAATCAGACCAGTTGTGTCAAGTTTAAGAGTAGCCAGTTGGAGGGCTGGATTCAAACTAAAAATTTAGAACGTTTTGTAAAGCTTTTCCGGATTAAGCGTCCTGACTCTGCAGATTCAAACTCTGTGTAAATGGGCAATCTTGACCCTGGAGCTTCATTGGTAGTTCCGATTTCGAAGCGGCAGGCTGCGTTATCCTAGCTCTGATTGTAAGCCGACAGGCAATGCATATTCTAGTTGAAATAACGAAGTCGACAGGAAGTGTTCGGAAGTCAATGTGCTGCAACACTCAGTTTATTTACTTTAATCAGTGCAATTAAACCGCCACGGATGGTCGAGGTCGTTAAGACGCAGACTCGTGAGCAGGAGGTCTGGGGTTCGAATCCCGCCAGGACCATCCTCCCTGACTGAGGTTTTTTCCAGGTTTTTCTCAGTCTACATAACTGACAAATGCCGGGGAGGTACCCTAAACTTAGGCCTGGAACGTTTCCTTCCTTAAAAAAAATCATTTCCCAACATATTTCGTCATGTATCACTAGTGTTCACCGCATGTGGGGCCACAGTAGTAAAAACGGGCTTTAAACACCATTCAAAAAAAGAAGTGCAGTTAAGTCTTGTAAATTTATCATTGTGTTTTATGAATATAGCATTAGTAATTTTGATTCAATATTTAATATAGCGTAAATGCAATCTACTTTTCCCCCTCAGGGGCCCAATTTTTTGGGTACGGGGCGTAGCGACCCCGAGGCACCCGAGCTGCTCCCTCGCATTTGACTCCTTTTTATTTCGCCTCTTTTATTGTTTTATTTGTCCTACTTCCCTGTTCTTTGTCTGATGGGTGCCCCTGTGTTTGACACGGTAAAAAGTGACTGGGTAACGGCGTAACTCCCAGCACTGGGTTATCATGTAGGACAGGAGCGTATCCCCTGGTAAAGGCCAGGCCCGGGGAAGGGCTATTGCATGAGCTGTTCACTTCCTGCAGGCGATTGGGTCCCTTTGTCAACACTCAGGAAGGTGTGACCCTGAGGTTACCTTGTTCAGGCCAGAGCCAGTAACCTAAGCCGGGGTGGCGCCCAGGAAGCACCCTGGCATCGGGTACAGTTGCAATGGTGGAGGATAAATTCGCTATGGTTCATGAAAATAATTTTACCCAAATGAAATGAAAAAGAATGGAAGTAAAACAAGTAATCGAGAAGTCCTATCCTCGTTACTTAGTCATAAGTAGAACAGAAGAAGCTCAATCATTTTCTAAAGTAAACCCATTTGTGACCCAGAAGGGCATTGATACCATAGCTGGACTCGTTAAGTCGTGCACCCGTCTGAGAAATGCTTCTCTTTTGGTGGAGACATTTGGTCTGTCTCAAACAAACTCTCTGCTCAAGGCGATGATACTCCACGACTATCCCATCTGTGTTGAGCAGTATAGAACTTTGAATTCGTCGCGAGGAGTTGTTACCACCAGCGTGCTAGACGTTATGTCTGACCCGGACATCTAGAGTTGTCTGGAAGACCAAGGGGTCACTTCTGTATATCGAGTTCAGGCGAGGAAAGAGGGGGAATTACAGCCAACCCGTACTCTTTTCCTCACTTTTAACAAGGTCGAATTACAGCAGAGAATCAAGGCGGGCCACGAGGTTATTGAAGTACGCCCGTATATACCGAGTCCGCTGCGTTGTTTTCAGTGCCATCGCTTTGGCCACACACGCGTTTCTTGTAAGAGTGCCAACTCCATCTGTGCAGCCTGCGGTCAAGTAAGTCATGAAGGAGCATGTACATCCGCTCCACTCCGCGTCAACTGTAGCGGAGATCATCCGGCATCATCCCGCGATTGCCCTCGATTTAGAGAGGAGCGTTGTATCCAGGAAATCCGGGTAAAGGAAAAGCTCTCCTTTACCGAGGCCCGGAAGTGATTTCAATCACGCCAACCCGTTATGCCTAAAACGGGCACATAAAGCGCCGCAGCTTCTTCGAAGGTCAAGAAGTGCGATAGCAGTACACAGACCTGCGACCTTGTTTTTACACGGGTCCCTAATGCGCGCAGTCCTCCGTAGCGCCCTACTGAGAAGCTCAGACCAATAGTTTTGAATGCTCCAGAAATTAGATTTAAGACCAGCTACACAAGGACTGACTTTTTTAAAACTTAAACTTGTGTTGAAAAGCAGAAAAGCCCTTCTCCTCCTCGGAGGTCCCACTCCCATAATGGGAGCAAACCCGCTAGGCGGTTGCCATCACCACCTATCTCAACATCCAACCGATTCCAGATGCTGGAATCGGGGGGAAAGCCCTCCCTCTGAGGATGTCATGGAGAAGGATGTGCCTGCTCCCGAAAAACAACCAAGTCCCACGCGTTTAAAAAAAGGACGGCTGATTCGTCTTAGGCCAACCAAAAAGTAAGATGGTAAATTTTTAACTACTTTTACCTCATTTTAACAATGGCTATCCTTTCTTGGAATGTGCGTGGACTCCGCAGTCGAAGACCTGACTTGGAGTTACTTCTACGCTCGACTGACTCTCCGCTTGTTTGTCTCCAAGAGACCAAACTTCGCCCGCAAGATTCTTTTAATTTACGCGGTTACTCTTCGGTACGGTGTGATCTTCCTACCGAAGATGGCACTCCCGCTCACGGCGGAGTTTTAATTTTAATAAGACATGACGTGTACAATACTTCATTACAGCTCCAGACTCCTTTACAAGATGCTGCAGCTACAGTTCACTTCTCTGGCCTTAGTTTTTCCATCTGCAGTATTTACTTGCCTCCGTCTGGTACAGTCGCATCGGATGATCTTGATGATCTCTTTTCTCAGCTACCACCCCCTGTCCTACTTTTGGAGGATTTAAATGCACACCATCCCCTATGGGGTTCACCTCGGAGTGTGCAAGGGGTAGCCTGTTAGCCGACTTTCTAGATGGTCACAATCTTGTACTGCTCAATACTGGTCAACCTACATATATTTCAGACAGTACTCAGAGTTTTTCACACGTGGACTTATCCTTTTGTTCTGTCTCTCTATCTGTACATTTTACTTGAAATGTCCTCTCTGATTCATACTCTAGTGACCACTTTCCGTGTCAGATTCATGTACTCTCTTTAAACGCACGCCAAAATGGCTCATAAAAAAGGTGAATTGGCCTCTCTTTCGATCTATGGCCGGATTTTCAGGGTGTAAATTTCCATCTATCGACGTCGTGATCGAGAACCTCCGTACGGTCATCATAACAGCCGCAGATCAGGCTATTTCCCGGTCGTCTTGTCACCCCAGACGCTTACCGGTTCCCTGGTTGAATTATGAAAGCCGGGATGCTTTGCGTGCACGCCGAGGTGCTCTCCGAGTTTTTCGTCGCCACCCTACCTCAGCAAATATGATTCGCTATAAACAACTGCGCGCCAAATGCCGCCGAGTCATTAGGGATAGCAAAAGGGCTTCTTGGATTGCTTTTACCTCTTCTTTTAACCACACAACGCCTTCATCTGTAGTTTGGGAACGGCTACGTCGCGTTGCGGGCAAACCTAGATTTACGCCTATACCCGGTCTTCGGTTATCGAATCGAGTGCTTACTACTCCGCTTTGCGTTGCCAATATTTTAGGACGCACCTTCGCTGATGTTTCGAGCTCCGCCAATTATCCTGCTGCATTTCGCGCATTAAAGGAGCAGGTGGATTCGAAGGGTTTCTCTTTTGCCTCCGACCATCAGGAGTGCTATAACGTTCCCTTTACCGCCAGGGAACTGGAGCATGCCCTCTCGACATTGCGCACCGGGGAAGATGACATTCATGTTGCTATGTTGCAGCATTTATTAGCAGAAGGCAAAGCTTTTTTATTACGGACTTTTAATTTTATTTGGTGTAATGGCACATTTCCTAGCACTTGGCGATTGGCCACCGTCATTCCTATACCTGGAAAGGACCCACATCTTCCTTCCAGTTACCGTCCTATTTCCCTCACCAGCTGCGTCTGCAAGGTGATGGAACGCATGATAAACGGGCGGCTTATGTGGTGGTTGGAATCGAGGCATTTATTTACGAACGCTCAGTGCGGTTTTCGGCGTCATCGTTCCTCTGTCGACCATCTTATATTTCTTTCAACCCACATAATGGACGGCTTTATACGGAAGTGCCAGACGGTCGCCATATTTTTTTGATTTGGAGAAGGCGTATGATGCTTGCTGGAGGGGCGGTATCCTCCGAACGCTTCACGATTGGCACATACGTGGGCGCATGTCTGTTTTTATTCAGGAATTTATGAAAGACCGGGTTTTTAATGTTCGTGTGGGATCAGTTTTATCATCTAGTTTTATTCAAGAGAACGGTGTACCTCAGGGCTCGGTACTTAGTTGCACACTGTTTGCCATCGCAATTAATTCTATCACCGAGTGTTTACCGCCAGGAATTCAGTCGTCGTTGTTTGTGGATGATTTTGCCATCTACCTTTCCTCTCGGAGAACTTGTCTCTTGGAACGCGGCCTCCAATGCTGTCTCGAATGGGCCGTTTTTTAATGTGTCTTCAGATGGTTTTTATGCTGCTCGGTCTTTTACTCCTAAGCCGGCTGGCTTTCGTTTTCGGGAGATTTTAAGGACGCTGGACTTGAATTTACCTGCCTTTTTCTTAGCCGGGGAAACTTTTCTCCCCCTTGGCTCTAGGCAGAGGCCCCCGTTCATCTTGGGCTTACATCCTGTCCTAAGTCTTCGACCGCAGCACATATTATTCGTTGTTATTTTAGCGAGATCAAAACCTCTTTTAATGGCTGGAATTTTATCTATACCGATTGCTCGAAATCTGACAAAGGAGTAGGTTGTGCTTTTGTTTTTAATGGAACATGTTTTACGTATGGTCTTAACGTTGCGACATTTATTTTTATGGCGGAGCTTTATGCTATTTATCGGGCGGTTTTATTTATTTCTGATCAAGGGCTGGGGAACAGTGTTATTCGTTCCGACTGTTTGAGTGCAATTTTAAGTTTTAGAACTCTGTACAACCACCACCCTCTTGTACAGAAGGTCCAGAATGTTTTGCTCACTCTTTTCGACGCTGGCGTCAGGGTGACACTACTATGGGTACCTGGACATGTGGGACTCCCTGTCAATGAGGCCGCAGATGTCGCAGCTAAATCCGCTCTTTTAGACCCTGCTGAGGACGAGCAACGTTTTTATTTTGGCGATTTTAAACTTTCCTTACGGCGAGGCATTCTCTCGCGCTGGCGCGAAGAGTGGAATTTAATACCTACTAATAAGCTTCGGGAATGTAAATCTGCCCCATTTCACTGGTCGACTTCTTCTCGCGCTGTTCGTCGAGAGGAAGTAATTTTAGCTCGCCTGCGAATTGGGCATTGCCGTTTTAGTCACTGTCACCTTTTTAATGGTCAACCAGCTGCAGCATGCCCTCATTGTGACCACCCCTTTACGGTGCGTCACATTTTACTAGAATGCAATCATCTGGCAGCTTTTAGATGTTCCCTGGCTTTACCATCCTCTACTGAGGAGTTGCTTGCTAATGATGTGGCTGCTGTCGAGCGAGTGCTCCGTTTTATCCGTGTTTGTGGTTTTTGGAGCAAGGTGTGATTTTATATCATTTTACTTATGGCGGCATTTTAGCGACTATTTTAATACTGTTGTTTTTCAGCTATAGCTGATGCGTTTTAGTACCAGACTTTATTTGTGGTGGTGCTTATTGCCATTGCCCTTGTTCTTTGTTTTGGGGTTATATTGCCACTGTTTTAGACTTTTATAAAACTGGTATTTTTCAGCTCTTTGCTGACGCTTTTTACTAACAGTCTTTTGTTGTAATATAAAAAATGCCCTTGTTGTTTGTTCTGGGGTTTTATTGTTACATTTTTAGACCGTTATAAGACTGTTATGACTTTTCCGCTCTTGCGGCTGTTTTTAGTAACAGTCTTTAGTTTGTTTCCAATATTAACCCTGTTATTAGTTTTGGGTTTCTTATTGTTATTGCCCAATATACTTAATGCCCTTGCTGCGTTGAACTTGGGTGTAGATATTTTATTCTTGGACCAGTTTTAGTGTGATTCGGCGCTAATGACCTTACCATCTTTGCGCCCTATAAACCATACTTATTATTATTATTATTATTATTATTATTATTATTATTATTATTATTATTATTATTATTAATATTATTATTATTATTATTCTACTTTTCGACGTATTCTTTATATCAACAACACCTCTTCCTGTCCCATTGACTCAGTGTCAATAAAACAGACAGATTTCCTTAGATATTTATTACTCCTAATTGGGACGGGAGTAGTAGATGAACAAATGTACCCTAAACGTAGGTCTGGAACGTTTCCTTCCTTAAAAAAAAATCCTTTCCCAATTTATCATTTCATCTCATGTATCATCTGTGTCCACCACCTGTGGTGCCTCAGTAGTAAAAACGGCCGTTAAACACAATTTCAAACAAAGGATATAGGATGTCTTTTATAAGATCCATTTTATCATAGGATTTATTTGCAATTGATGTGTACAGCTCTAATGCTCGTAAGGACTCTTGGTTAATTCCTTAAAACATTGACAACCATCCATAGTCTTTGCTGTACTTGTCTTAGCTGAATTGAGGCACTAACCGCCACATTAGCTCATTAGTTTTTTAAATGGTAAGACAAAATACAACATATTTCTTGCAATAGAATTATTATCTATAATATTTAATTAGTGACTGCCATTTCCAAACTTGTTTTCTTGTTTACTAGTGTACTATCAATTCGGTGCTTCCTTGCGAGGTAGCTGCATTTGAATAAAGCTTGCGGAAGGAAGGCTTGTACGGCCAATAGTCAGGAAGTCTAAACGCACTGTCTGCTAAATTCTAATCACTTATTATTGACGATAGTAGTGTAAAGACAGTAGAAGATGCAATATTCATGTCAGTGATGTGAATGCATGGATAAGGGAAGAAGAATTCATAAAATATTTCCATCAATAAAAGAAAGAATAAAATTTAAAAAAATTCAACCTGCCAAAGGCTTAGCACACTTCTTTACGGGACACGGTCCTTACCAAGTCTATTTAGAAAGAATGAAATTACAGCCTAGCAGCAATTATGAAAATTGAAAATAGAAGATACACCGGAGCATGCAATATTTGCATGACCTAGTTATACACCTGGTGAGGGAAGATGATTTACAAATGTTACAAAAAATATATGAGATATGGATGGAAAAGTTTAGAAACACAAAAAGCCATAGCAATGGAAGGAAAATATCATCAAATGGTTCAGAAAGTGTTCAATTAAGATCACAAACATTTTTAAAAAGAGATGAAGAAATGAATGCAACCCCTAACGAAATGACAGAAGTGATAAGCAACATCGAAATTGAGCAGGAAGAAGAAATGACAACTAATAGATGAAAATAAATTGGCAGATCATTTGTAGGTAGGTAGAAGACGAAAGAAGTAGTGGGGGAATATTATACAAAGACTGTACGAAAAGAGTTAAAGGAGAACATTATCAGAATGCAGAACATCTGAGTGCAACTGTTAAGGAAGCAGTTAACAACGAAAGGCACTAACAAGGAAGTAAATGAAGAACTAGAACTCTGTACTACTAGGAAAAAGAAGCAACGTATGCAACTTAATAACCTTAGTCTCCTAACCTTGACCTAAAACTATCACAAATTTCAGCTGAAGCTTGAGACCGGCAACTACTTCCCTGATGTCCAGTGTGTGGCTCCGGTGGGGAGCAGTCAGGAGGCCGAGCAACAAATGAAGTACATATGAATAAGAATACACTTGCATTAAAAACATATTGTGGAAATTTTTAAAATATAATTAAATTTTCAACAATATTGTGTATAGTAAAATTTAAACTTCTGCTAGTAACCAGTAGTTGTAGTATGTTGATAAAGTTTGGTAAAATAGGTTACGTAAATTTCTTCTTGTAGTTTTAGATAAGTTAGCTATTTGGTACTGTAGTTCTGTGCATTCAATTAATTAAAAATGAATATAAAATGTAAAGAATAAAATTATAAAGAAACTGGAATAATACACCCTCATATAGATACCGGATATCAGTTTATAAATATTGCAGACAATAAAATAAATAAAATAATAAGTTCTGCTGCATAGCCACTTATATAATACTTAGTGTTACTTTATTTTAAAAGTGTAACCCGTAAGCGTATTATAGTCACATAGGAAGTAGTAAGCAGTCAATAAAATTTCAAATATTCCACATTCAGGTATAGTACAAATAACGATCGTGTAGAAGGTGATTCAAAAATGTATGCAAAATTGAATCGTGCTAACAAAAATACCGCAGAGGATGACTTCGTTAATGCCAAGAAAAACGTTCCTTCCGACCTGAGACGAGATTTAACGTGAATTGTAGTTACATTGTGATATTTGAGTCACTTGTTAGATTTTTAATAAGTTGAATGTAAATTTTGCAACTACTGTTGGTAAATTTAAATGCTATAAATATTAAAAATATGAAATGATGTTTAATGGGAAAGGAAATGGGTAAACAGAACATAGGCGGCGAATGTTTCTTGTATGGTTGATTTTTAATGCAAAATGTGTTAGAGAAATTTAAGTATTACATATGAAATTTAATATGTTAATAGAAGTTACAACTCCACAAAATATGTAACAGTTTAATGGAATATTACTAAACATCAAAATAAATAAATTTTATTGCCTAAAATAAAATATTCATTATTGCGAAATAGGTACCTCAATATCATATTTTTAATTAAAATTGTAAATGAATGAAATATTTATTTTCATTTTCCATTCACTAGAGCTGATATAAGTACCTAAAAAGAAACACTGCTATTAAAAGGAGTAAAAATCTTTCCCATACAACCAAATAATGGTGGATGAACTATTTAAGAAAAAGCTCCAATATGGAGCATATCAAGCATAAATTAGGCAAACATCTTACATACTATTACGATCAAATCATTACTGCAAGATAGTGTAAATATAAATGTAAGGAAAATTATAAATATATGAAACAATTAATTAGTTATTCAGGTTATTGTTCTTATCACTGAAAAGATTCAAACTCCAAATTTACCAGCCATGCTGAAGGATATCGTCGCAAAACGGTGGCACACGAGCTTCCGCCAAACTAGAGTGATATGGCATAGGGGATTTAATAATGGGGCTTAGTAATTAAAATACGAATAATGAGACACATCATTATTGTAACAATAGAATATCCTTGAACAACAATCGCAAGCTAATTCCATGCTCGTTTGGCGTATGTGAAACATAAAAAAGGCAAGCTCTGCGCACATGACTTCGTTTGTTAGGGCGAGGGAAGTGAGCTGGTCAAGATGCTCAACTCCTCTCCCTGGTCCTATAGGTAACACTTGAAATTGTAGTAGGAATGGATCGCCCTTTTTGTAAATTTGAACTTAAGATGTTCGAAATTTTAGGGATTCAAATCAGGAGCTTGCCTCTTGTGTCCAACCTTCTGCCAAGTAACTGAATATAATAATGCAAAAGCGAGTGTTCTACCAGAGGTTGTAACAATGTGGCCTCGAGCAAAGACAAGCCTGGATTCCAAACTAGTTACCTATTCCAAATACGAAAGCAGATTCTTCTGTATCGCCAAGTAGAGCGATAAGAAAGAGCAGTAGGAAAACATGCCGTCATCTAACGGGAAGAGAAGGAAGGAAGATCTCTTAGATTCGAGAGGAAGTCAAGAGTCTTAGCGGAGCAAGAGCGAACACAAACTTAGCCTAGCGGCGAATGTACACTGCTACACTTAATATGTTTTATATCAAGATTTTACACTCATTATCAGCATTAATACATTAACATATTACCTCAAGGATTATTCCACCTTCATACTACCATATCGTATGTGAGATTAAACTCTTCACTTCTGTCCCCTTATATCATGTTATAGCAGTCAGAGCTAGTTTGAGATAGATCACAATAGAAGGGCTGATAATATAAATGTATCCACTTCAATTCTTCCTCAATTAACCAGCGCGTTACCACAACAATAAATATGATGAGAACCTCAACTAATCCAAACAGCGTAATCAATGCATGATGTAATCGAGTGCCATAAAGTAATTAGAGTTGCTGCATAACTATTACTACCGTATGTACCCGAAACGATGGAGCAATGACAAGAGAATGTTTGATTGTACTAAAGTCCTCTATTATACAAGTATGGACACGCTTTGGGGCGGAATTTGCCGACAACCGAGTTCCGTGATTGGTTCGCCAGCATCAGCCGCCATTTTGAGCATGATGTCCGTGTGTTGTGCTATATACTTATATGGAGAACATTTTTAAATTTTATTTTAATGACTTAATATGCCTTGGTGTTGTGCATTTGGTTGTACAACTCGCGGAAAGAAAGGCGCTACATTATATCGCATTCAAGATTTAATTTGACATGTAAACTGCATTCAAAATAACTCATTACTGTAAAAATAGATGAAGGCGTCATTTTCCCCTACCATGAAGTTGAAATAAGAAAAACCATAAAGGAATTAATGGAGCACAAATCACCAGGACCGGATGAAATAAAGTCGGAAGTGCTACAACAGTTGGAAAATCAGATTCCCCCCTACCTGTGTCAATTGTTAATAACTGTCTATGGCAATGAAGAGTGCCTTACTGCTGGAAGGAACCGAATGTGATCATTTTAAACAAAGGGACTGACAAAGATCCCACGCAACCGAAATCCTATAGGCCTATTTGCTTATTAAATGTTTTGGGCAAAATCCAAGAAAAACTTTTGAGCAAAAGAATAGATGAATATAGATCAGTGATTGGTATGACCACTAAACAGTTTGGATTTAGAAAAGGCAAGTCTATAGAGGATGCCATAATCGAGGCAATAGAGGCTGCAAAAACAACTAATAAAAAAATACGTGATAGCAATATTTTTCGATATTGCGGGGGCGTTTGATAATTTATGGTGGTCAGTACTGTTTCAAATTTTAAGGAAAAAGAAATATCCAAAATGCATCTATAATTCTTTAATAGATTATTGTAAAAATATAAGAGTGTACGTTAAGGGTGTAAACCAGATTATTACAAAGGAAATTACCAATGGATGCCCGCAGGAATCAATTTTAGGACCGATATTATGGGACGTATTTTTGGAATCTCTAATAGAAATAATAGAAGCATTAAACAGCATAAAAGATATTATCGCATATGCAGATGACTTACTAATAATAATAGAAGGAAATAATAGAAAGGAAATTGAAAAGAGATCAAATATAATAACTGATCATGTAAACAATTGGTGCATAAAATCAAAATTGGAAATTGCTCTTCACAAATCATATGTGTTTTTAAAAGGAAACTTAAACAGAAATCTGAGTATTAAAATCAACAATAATAATATTAAGAGACAAACAGTAAATAAATATCTAGGTATCTATTTGCATGAAAAAAGAAATTTTAAGAAACATGTAGAAAACACAAGAAGTAGAGCAGAAAAAGTTACGTTCAAGTTGGCCAATATTGGACAAAGATATTTCAATATACAAGCAAACGGAATAAAAATATATCATAATAGCATCTTTGTAGCCGTATTAAACTATGGAGGAGGAGTTTGAGGGGAAAAGGCACGCGAGGTACATTTTATACGTACTTTAAGGAGCCCCGAAAGAAAAATGTTATTGAGATGTACAGGGGCATTTTCCACTTCTCCAACAATGGGACTATTAGTAATATTGGGTATATGGGCAGTTGATTATTTAGTTCGATTAAGAGCAGCCTACCGCCACGGGTGGCCGAGGTCGTTAAGGCACGGACTCGTGAGCGGGAGGTCTGCGGTTCGAATCCCGCCAGGACCGTCCTCCCTGACTGGGGTTTTTTCCAGGTTTTCCTCAGTCTTCATAACTGGCAAATGCCGGGGAGGTACCTAAACTTAGGCCTGGAACGCTTCCTTCCTTAAAAAATAATATCCTTTCCCAATTTATCATTTCATCTCATGTATATAGACCGCCTGTGGTGCCTCAGTAGTAAAAACGGGCGTTAAACACTACTCAAAAAAAAAAAAAAAAAAGAGCAGCCTCTTATTTGCTTAAAAACAAAATAACTAAAAAATAATGGACATTGTTGGTAAAAAGTGTAGAAATAAAAAGGAAATCAAAGATTCTTTATTACAAATATAGCAACGAGAATGGGATGAAATAAAAGAAGGTAGAAGAGCGCATGAAATCTTCCATCCATAAAGGAAAGATTACAATTTAAGCATATTCATCCCAATAAGGGTTTAGTGCATTATGTAACAGGCCATGGTCCATATTGCTCATATTTGCAAAGATTTAAATTACAAACAAACAATACATGTACGGACTGTAACGTGATCGATACACCGGAACATGTCTCATTTGAATGCCTTAAATACCAGTCAATTGTAGCAGAGGAAAGACGACTGGAAACACATCTGGAACTTCACGAGAGTTGAAGATGATTTTAGGGTATTGAATGAACTAACAAAATAAAATATCATGCAAAATAGCAGAAGAGTATAAAAACAGCAAAAAACAAACAAGAGAAAAAATTCAAAGGTCACAAATTGTATATTCCTCTAGAAGATCCCAGAGAATCAGGGAAAGGCAAGAAATATATTTACAAGTAGAATTAGTTGAAGAAAAAGATGATAAAAAAGATAACACCCAATTTGAATCAGAAGAGAGAGCAGAACTGACAGAAGAAAGGAATAATGGCAGTTTTCGGGCCGAAACGAAGCAGTCGAGAAAAGAAGAAGTAGACAGCGATCAGGAGAAGGAAACTGCACTGTCAACACACCATGGTCCAGTATAGCTGCTGCTTGAGACCGGCAGCAACTCCATTGCTGTCCAGGTCCTAATGCAGGAATTCCAGTGGGGAGCAGCCCGGATACCGAGCGTTAGCAGAAATAAAGATGTAGATATTAAATTGGATAAAACTTGTAAATCAATTAAGTTTAAATGTAATCATTGCTACTGGGTACCAGTTGCAATTGTAGATGTAATTATAAGTCATATTAAATAGCCGGCCGTAGTGCTGGATTCCAGTACCGGTTTAGTTTTTTGAAGTCTTAATTTTGTTTAGTTATAGTATTAGAAGTGTAGATTTTAAAATCTGTACAATTTAAATTGTAATTTAAATTGTACTGAAAGATATAAGAGGAATAAATAAATTAAATCTGGAGTATTATGTCCTGAATGTAGAAACAAGATATTGCAGAATAAAAAAAAATAAAAAATTCAAAATAACTTAAGTAATGTAATAAAATATTTGTCAACGTTGTATTTAGCAGTGACTATTACTAAGTTTACTATAGCAGTGACTATTACTAAGTTTATTATACTTACAATATTATTACTGTATTTCAATATATTCTGCACTTATTCTCGAATACATTTGCCATAACTTTCAAAAGTTAGATGGATGTATATAATTTGTGAAGGTATTTTGGATTATTTTTTACATCATGCTACTGTAAGATAACTAAATGCACATTCATCATTGGAAGAAAACAAATAGGAAATGCAGATTTAAGGTTTATGAATAGTTTAAATGTTCAGATATCATTTAGTTTATATATCTCTTGTTTTCACACACAATTAAAATATAGGTTCCTGATTGTCATTGTCATCATTCTCATTGGACCACTTTAGAACAGAGAAATGTTAAACTACCCAAAGTTTTTGTTCTAAGTTGAATTTGGTAAGAAGCCCCTCTAAGCCCCTATAATTTTTATAATTCATTCTTAACTAACAGGTTAACTGTATGCCTAATACAGTTTATGTCAACACTGACATAATAAATGTATTACAACAAATAATATAAATAGTGAAAAGCAAAATAAAATGAGAAATTCTTATTTTAAGTTACACGTGCTAAAGATTGTAATTAATAGGTCCTACGTTTAATATTGCGATTTCTGTTTTAACCGATGACAACCTTTTCCTCTGCCGGCAAGTGATTCGTCATTGGCCGCTGAGTTCGGATGCGGTATTACGCGAAATGCCATAACTATAACTGAGTCTCAAAAGTTCTGTCTGGTCTAGGTCTTCTAATGCAAAACGAAGAACACGAGCAGAAGCAGAAGGTATAATTCAACAGTATAACACAAATATTTTAGGAATTAACTCTATGACAATGGAGTAAAACGATAGAAACTTAACACGTAGTCTTATGGGAGTTAGAGACGGTTACGCCCAAAATGGAGCGGTCCACACTTGTATAGTAGAGGGCTTTAATTTGTACGACATATATCCCGCCAAATAGAGGATACAGCTTTCAAGCATATTTATTCAATTGGTTTTGGACTGAAGATATTCTAAAACTGCAACATAATCAACAGAGAAAGTCTCTAGGCAGAAAAAAAGGAATAAAAAAGTTAAGTACAAAGAAGACCGATAAGGTATTCACTGCTGAAGCGTCAAAACATGTACGTAGGTATATGAAATACAGAGATAATGCTGGTGTTCAAATTAAAAAAAAATGAGAAAATGAAATCTTCATACACATTTTATTTTCTCAAATTCGTAGTAGTGATCACACCATTCACTCCATGATGAGAAAGATAAAACATAAAAGTCTTGCATATGATACCAAAGTGGGAAAATGGTTCCATATACAGAAATCATTATGCCGAACTATCACTTCCTACAAGAAAGAGCACAACATCTTGATCTACAGTAACAGTTGCAGATGTGTTGCCATCATGTAAAACCACGCGACAAATGAAAGTTCAGACTTACAAATTATTTTTCAAGAAAATTCTTATAAAGTAATGTATGTTATATTTAGTTAAAGCTGTACTTATTTAATATTGTGCAACGGGACATCCAGATTTGATCCCGTACAATTAATCAACTAAGATCAAGATTTAAATTAATTAATTTCCATAGATTAATATTTCATGATGTAATTATGTAAAATGAAATAGGTTGTTCTAGAATCAGAAATCTTTTCTATAAAGATGTAAATCAAGCAACTTTCTGGTGCCATAAGTAAGGTCATTTATTCAATAGCTAGCGGACCTTTCTTTTCATTTTTGTAAAATAAATCCTTGAAAAATATTGCGGTGAGTAGGTTTCACCTTGGGCAACCGTCCCTTAAAAAGAGAAAGTTTCGTTCCCTTAAAACGTCTAAATCTGTGACGTGTCTGCCATGTTAAAAATTTTGAACTCTCGTACAACACACGTAGAAAGTTTATTAAAATTAATTTGAAGAGTTTTTAGGCCAGTTCGCTTTGGGAAACGGGAGTTCCAGTTCTCTTCGAGAGACGGGAGAATGCAGTTCAATTTAAATAGTGAGTAATATAACTTTTGAAGTGGAACAGTAAAGCTCAATTTGCTTTGAAAAAATCAATAATGCAGTTTTTTGTATGCGATGCGAACGATTAGAGAATTTGTGAGTACAGCCTCAAGAAATATTTAAAATTCTCCCATCCCCTTGCTTATATATGGAAGGGTCGCCAAAGGAAAAAGAATAATAAAATTAGCAAAGAAGTGTGAACAGTTTAGTCAATTGTGAAACGCTAATCCGCATCTTCTACAGTGTTTTCTTCACTAATCTTCCTCGCATGGTAACTAACCAGAAAAGCCTTGAAGCAATTGCATCCCTGAGACGATCGCGGCAGCAGGAGGGTTCAACGCACACTTCTTTCGTGGCAGTGACCTATTACATCAACAGTAAAGCTCAGATCCACTCCAATTCAAATCAAAATCAATTAATCCAACACCTTTCATAAACCCCCGCAAACTTGCCTTCCCAAAGTGGAGCTGACGATTAAATAAAAACTTTCAAGTAATTGCAATGGCTTAAGATTTAATGTGAAAATGTGACGTAAACACTGATTTTTCTCAGATTTTTTTAACTCTATACATTAAAAATAAAAAAAAAATTCACAAATAAAAGTTAACGCTAGGTAATTTTTAATTTTACTGCTTCAAGCATTTTAATAAATATTAGTTACTGCAGTAGAAGCTTTCGAAAGTAGCATCACATTTATAACACATTATGCACTGAAGTGTAAAGGGTAATATTTACACGCCTTCTAGCAACATTCACCTGGAAAATACTGTTACATATTCATGAAATTCTTAGTTATAAAAATGTTGAATTATGGTGCAGTGAAAATAGATTAAGAAAATTTAACAAAAAGAGCCTGAATAATTATATTGTATAGACAGAATTATATTCCATGGAATGCCAATTGCAATGGATTGCAAAATAGAGAAACCCATTATAGAAATACTATAAAAATAGAATAAGTTAAATATGCAGCATTTCTTACAGAAAAAATACTACAAAATTTTATAAATGAATGTTGGAGAAATGCATAATATCCTAACAATGGAAAGCAGATGAAGTTATATCTGTGTTTAAAAAGGGCAACAGACTAGTTTGTAAAACACATAGGGCAATGAGTATATTACATTCTACATATAAAATGTATGCAAAAATTAGTAGTAAATGGCTGATTACAATATCTTATGTATTGTTAGATGAAGAGCAAATAGCTTATCGACAAAGAAGCTCATGTAATGAGAACGTGTTAATAATTAATATAATAATCGAAAAAAGAAGAGAATTTAAACTATAGGGTGCGGGGAGCCTATACCAATATGTTTTGTTACTTTGTAATATTATTAAGTCATCTGCAAAAATTAGGTTATATAAAATTGCAATAATTTCTCTCTTAATCCTAATTTTACTTCACTTTTCCAGTGTTTCATAATATCATTCATATATAAATGAAAAAGTATGTAACGCCATTAGCAATGTAACTAAAATAACAGTAATTAGAAAACAGAAAAGGATAAATCACTAAGAAAATGTCACAGATTAGTAATGACTTTATTTGGAATTGCTTGAGTTCTTCTATGACAAAAGGACAAATGAAGGTGATAAAAATAAATATTGAATATCAAAAGTAACGTAATGCATGGGAACAGGTGAAAGAAGCAACCAGAGTGTGTGGAATGAGAGAAAAAAGTATGAAAAACTTTAACCAGGTGGTATATGCGCTTAATTTAAAAACATAGCTGTCATTTCTCTGTCTCTTAAGTAAACTTTCAGAGCTATGTGTAGGTAACGCATCAATAATTATTAAATTGAAAGCATCATCGAAATCCTTACAGTGAGATAAGGTATGTTGGGCAACCATCAAGGGAGTCTTGGTTTTAACAGAACGTCTATGATTGTTCATACGGAGCGAAACAACTGTAGAAGTTAAACCAATATACAAGTAAAATGCTTTGCAAAGCGTACAAGATAACAGTTATATGACATTCTTAGAATAAAAAGTAGCAAATGAAGGAATGTTAAATTCTCTGAATAGATTAGGGCTGCGAATGAACGGCAAGGCGCAATTAGCGCACAGGTTTTACATTTAGGGCGTTGTCAAGGATATGAGCCTGCAACGGGACGAGGTAAATTCGGAGGGGACAGGTTGAGGCGAAATATACTTTTAAGGTTAGGAGTGTTCTAAAAGTCAGGCGAGACACAAATTTATAATAATCACTTAAATATGAATGTGTTAATAAAGTATCGTAACATTCTTTCAAAATAGGTCTGATGCTTTCAATTCCTTGCACCTTAAGTGTAACAAGGTTAATGAAGTTCTTACTAGAAGTTTTAGGTTTTCATTGGAAAGTTGTGTGCGCTGGGATTATACGGGATTTTAAAAGAGTGGAAGGATAATTTTGGTCTTGGAACTTTTGAGCTAGGTTTTTAATATACGTGTCAAGAGATGAAAAGTTGTTACGAAGATGTTGACCTCGGATTGAAACAGAAAAAGGAATAGATATTTTCATATGCAAGGGATGACGGCTATCAAAATGATGATACTGTTGTAAATTGGTAGGCTTAAAATGCACGGATATAAGAAAAGAGCAATTGCATAAAGAAATATCAATATCCAGGAACATAGCAGCATTGGGAGAGACAGAAGAAGTGAACTGAAAATTTTATTTATTATCAAAACTAAATGCATTGCGAGTGAGAAACCAGATAAGCAAGATGTCAAATGAAATCTGTGGATGGGATATAAGGAGGTACTCGAGAGTCCAAGAAATATCTAATAGATGCTAATCCTTCATGATGGGCAATGTTAGTGTAGAGTGACGTCACATCGATAGTGGCTAGAAGTATATTAGAATGTGCCAATGTGTCAACTTTCTTAAGAAAGCTCAAAAAATGGAAGGAATATTTGATATAGGATGACCTAGACGTAACAAATGGCTGTAACCCAAAAATCTACCAGGGCGAAAGTACGTTCAGTGAAATCGAAGCTTGCTACTATCGGGCGGCCTGGACAGTTCTTTTTATGAATTTTAGGGAGAAAATATATGTTGGAAGTACGAGGGGCATGAGGAATAAGTAGATTGGTATCTTGGGAACTAAGTCCTTCAACAATACCAAAAGAAGCAATAAAAGAAGCTATATCTTGATTAAACTTGACTGCAGGGTCATATTATGTCACAATAGACATAATAAGTGGCATCTTCAAGCTGTCGGTAAGCTTCAGCATTGTAAGAAGAAATGACCTGTAGTACTACTAAGGAGCCTTTATCGGCTAGAAGAATAATAACATCAGGATTATTAGATAGCCTTTTAATTTCTCACGCAATTTATCTTTCGGGTGATATTATCTAGAAATTTAGAATCACTAATCGAAGTTAAAAATCGGTTAATAAACATTTCTAAAGGATGATTAGAAGGTAAAGAAGGAAGTTCAAATATATGTAGTACGATATATATGTTATCTTGAAAGCTTTGCAAAGCATTTTATATTGGTTTAACTTCTACTGTTGTTTCGCTACGCATGAACAATCAAGACGTTCTGTTAAAACCAAGTCTCCTTTGCCGGTTGCCCAACATGCCTTATCTCAGTGTAAGGATTTCGATGATGCTTTTAATTTAACACTTATTGATGCTTTACCTACACAATGCTCTGAAAGTTTACTCAGAGATAGAGAAATTGCAGCTATATTTTTACATAAAGCGTATACCACCTGGTTTAAATTTTACGTATTAGTTTTTTTTCCTCCCTCCTGTTGCTTGTTTCATCTGTTTCCATACATAACTTTACCTTCGATATTCAATATTTATTTTTATCACCTTCACTTGTCTTCTAGCCCTAGAAGAACTCTAGTAGTTCGAAATATAACGATTGCAAATCTGTGACTTTTTCTTAGTGTTTTATCTATTTCTACTTTTTTAATTATTGTTAATAGTGTTTATATTATTTGGATTTATATTATATATATCCCGATTACATAATCAACTTAGTGTTAATTCTAATGGGGTATGGAAGGAATACAACGCTATAAAACCAGGGTTCTTAAGTGGGAAATTTAAATGTTGCAAATTCTTCATGTGTCAGGTCATCGTTCTCACTTTTACTTCCATCTCATTTTAAATGAAATCACGTGATCATCTTATTTATTGCTAGAAGTTCATATAGTTGTTACGCAAATAGCGAACGGACCTATAGGCCCAACAACTCACAGAGCGCGCGATAACTTTTATACACTAATGGTGAAATAAATTAAATGTTCACAGCACAGCTTTTGTTTCCATTTGAATGTAAATGTTGCTGGTATAACAACTCTGTGAATTATTTCCATATAGATTGTCCCACACTATACTCAATTAGCTTTCGTTTCTCTCAGAAGCTGTACCTTCCGATTCGATTGTAACGTCCTAACTGAAAAAGTAGTACATTTCTGAAAACGTATATTTTATTGTCATTTAAGTACTGATATTCTCAATGTTTAAGGAACAATTACTATTATATCCAAATATTTTGTTAGTTTCAAAGAAAACAAAATATAAGTTCATTTTTATATGCTCCAGAGCATCTGATTAAAGCTGGAACGAAATTGACAGTTAATTGTAAAATGAGAAAAGCCTTATTGCCATTGTCACCGGATATTAAATTAATCGACTCAACTGAATATTCAAGATGAAACACTCCAGTACTCTGTCCAATGTTGTACGTTACATTGAGTGAAACATTTTCACATTGTTTTCAACGACCACTTCTTTAGTGCGAGGTAACGCTCTTATCTATAGATTGTCAAACTGCACCAATCAACTTCTCCTGATGTACAATACATAAAGTCGGATTTATTGCTTTACTTCTAAACTTTCCTTATTTTGACGTCACCTATCACTAATCCCAAATCTCAAGATGGTGTTGAATGTGCAATGATATTGAAAGAGTATACCCCTTCTTAGATTATAACCAAATTCTGTATTTTGATGACCTAAATGCTTTTAAAACTGCAACAAAACCTATAAACGATCTAAACCACATTTTTTAAAACAAAGGTAGCTATATACTCATTAGAATGCGTATGTTTACACATAATTCATGGCATACTATGAGCTTAAAATAGTTTACAAATATCGCCACTAAAATTTAAAAACGAATTAGAGTTGAATAATACTTAACAGATGCATAATACTCTAATTAATAATTATGAACATTTCAAATTTTCCACTTATGCATTGTTCTTATATGCAAAATTACTAAATTAAATAATCTGCCGCCATAAAATGTTTATGCGATCCCTAAATTGAAAACAACATAAAAGAATAAATAACTCGCTTAGGAAGTACATTATCGATCGGGAACATTCCTTAAAAAAAGGGTGCATATATCAACGGGAACGGTGTATAAGCTTCAATTCTTACCTTATTCCACACGTAGATGACATCGACCATGTCCACATTCTCTTAGGAAATGGTACGTCGATGACGACCCCTTGTATACTGAAAATCTCCTTTAAGCGTTTACAAATGCGATGTGCACTAAATCACTGGATATAACTTTCTTTTCAATGCCATACATCCCCCTTCAGCATCCGAGTAATAGTCTCAACTTTCGTCTAAAACTAGTTTAATTTTTTTTTATTACGTGTAGATTAATCAGTAATATTTTAACGCATCTTCCATTGCTCTTACAGCGATAGTTAATTTATCTCTCACATCCGCAATAAGTTGTGGAACTTGAGGTTGTCAGTGGTCGATTGTTGTGTTGCGTGAGTTGATGACGTAGGAGCTTTACATTGACCACTAACACGTCCTCTGGGTCTCAGGGATCTTTCGCTGATTTTCGTTTAGGGACTCAACGTTGATAAGACCAGACTTAACAGGTAAAATCGAACACTCTACACGAATATGATGGATTTGCTGTTTATTAATCTTTGGATCATTTAATGGTCGATTGGTGAACCTCGCCCCTTAGGAATGCAACAGTCGAGAGCAGCATAACGCTTTGATAAGCAAGTACTTGTGGCTTGTGTCACAGCTTGGCTGAAACTTCCAGCGATGTCAGTCAAACTACGCACCTAGAAGTTGAGTAATAAGACGAATGCTAGTATAATAGTCGAGCGAAAACGGGGCGAAGGCTCGTTCATAGAGGCAACACCAATATGACACTGCCATGCCACTTTTTAGCGTCGTTTTCATAAAACCGTCAGCTATTGGATGCCTTCCAAACATTATTCTAACATCTTATTCGCTAGAAATATTTTTTGAAAATACGATCCGGGCCATAGGCTTGCCTTCTGAGGTTTAAAGATGTGATTCCCACACAGGTCGATGTCCTCAGCGGGCTAGCGGTTGAAATTCTCGCGAAGATTTGGTTCACACGGCCAGGGAAGGTTTTACCCTTTTAAGAAGTCTTTTATCCGTGACTTTGGAAGGCGAACCTTTTTTCTGTTGTTATGACATTTATGACTGCGTTTTTGCAGAGCGACTGCCTAAGGACGGTTTACCATACGACTTTCCAGCTACAATTTCTGTACTTTCCTTACATTGAGAGAACGATTACACTATTATTAAATTGATGGCGTTTGACTACACAGGGATATTGATATTATTAAGTAAATTGTTCATATCACTAATTATATTAATAAGATGTTATTTCACATCTGTAATAAAAAGTATGCAAAAGACAAACAAATATTATACATAATAGATATATTGGGATTGTAGCTATGGGCAGTTACAAACTTCTGATGTGTCACCATGCATATTTATCTAAAGTCCAATAATAATATTCAATAAGCATTAAATCTTTATATAATGAGGAAAATGTAAGAAACAGAACTGAAATAGCAAAAGAGATAAATAAATTTCACAAATTATAAAAAAAGACCAAAAAATAATAAAAAATGATAAAATTGACCAAAAAGTGACCTAATAAATTAGCGTTTCTATAATCTGATCGAACATATTTGGAATTTGCATATAAGACACCTGTATAAAGATGATTGTGTTGATTAATAATTTCGTACTGTTTTTCTTTTGGGGGGTACAGTAAAAAAATATTATTTGAGATGAATAGCATACATAAGTTCATCAGTAAACAGTAATACGAGTATATTCTTATCATTATCAGTAACATTATTTACGACTCTCTTTCTTGATTTCACGACTGAAGAAATACACTGGTTTAGAGTTGAAGTCAAGCCAAACTTTTAAACCATCTTGTTATCGAAAGAGTTTCCTCGAAGAATGTTATATAAATAACGGAAAAGGTATAATTTTGAGTGCGCAAGATCGGAAGAATATGGTGGATATAGAATCACCTCCCAACCCAGCTCCTAAATAGCTGCTTTCGTCATATTAACGTTGAATGGGCGTGCATTATCGTGTTACAACAGCACTTGAGCCAGTTTTATCCTATTTTTATTCAATTGCGGCCGCAAGGCATGTTATTTGTTGACGTTAAATTTCAGCTGTTATGTTTACATTTCTGGATTGTAATTCGTAGTATACAACACCTTTTCTATCCCATAACCTCTTCTTTGAATGAACAGAATGTTCGCGCGAGGTGTTAAGAGACCCATTGTTTCCCAATGTGCTAATCATGGCCCACAGTCTCTATAGCCTTGATATTAGCTGTTATAAGTTCTAATATCCTCTGGGTCTCAAAAGAGAGATTCAAGAATATAATACCTAGATTGTGCAAAATATAATATTTTCACAACACAAACCTGAGCTACTCGCTTTACAATATTCCTTTATAGCTACTTTAGCTCGTGGTCGGACCTATGGGGGCATGCTCACTATTCTAATCCGTCATAAATCTCTAACATCCTGGAAGAAAACCTACATATGGTACGGGAAAACACAAATAATACAATGAACTGACAGTGAGGTTTCCCTTTTATATTTCTTCCACATAATTATTACAAATCTAAATGTTACCTAGAGGACGCCGTTACAATGGCCAGGAAGAGTGGTTGTGCATCTTCACTTGCTCAAGTCTCTCGGTGAAATCTCCGCCTCCTCAAACAAGCCAAGCTAAGCACTTATTCGTTGATACGCATGCGCAGGGCTTGCCTCTTTACATGTTCAAATACGACAGACAAGCGCTTAATTAAATAGCAATTATTGCCTAATTGATCTCAACAGGGTTTGTTAACACACAATGTTATACATTATTATTATTATTATTATTATTATTATTATTATTATTAGTATTATTATTAGTCGATCCTGGTGGTGTAGTGGTAACCATAGTTGCCTCCTAAACCCAAGGTCGTGGTTTCGGTCCCGGCCAGGACCGACGTAAAAACCCTAAGTATGGCTACCTTTGGAAGGGAAGTAAAGCCATGGCATTTGCGGCACGATGAAGAATCTCAAGCCTGAAAAAAGAGGCCTCTGAGTAAAATTTGTCCGCCGTTCCACGCTCTGAATTGAATGGGACGCTGATGACCTGAGATTTTAAAGAGCGTCCGTAAATAAACCAAATACATACATAATTATTAATGCAATGCTTTCGTTATTAACCCCCACTATTAAGCCCCTCTATGCCACAATTTTGTGAAGAAATTTCAAGATTCTCCACATTTCCTGAAATTTGAGTCATGACAGATTCCTATGACGTGCAGAATTCGGCGAAGGATGTTGTAGTCAGTAAGAACGCCAACAACCTGCCGCATTTGCGTTAGACTTAAATACAATAATTTCTCTGTATACCATGGGCTAGGTCCCGCAATTATCTCTCGAGCTTGTGTGGTCTTGATCTAATTATCTCATGGTCCCTTATGTTGACTGTAGTCCACTGAGCAAGGAACAATCTGACTCCTTGAAAAGATAGTCTGAAAAAGGGTTTCGGTCTTATAAAAGAGCCCCTTGCACACTTTCTTACAAGCTTGTATTGCAATCTATCAGAGTATATAGCGAGTTTAGCTCTATAACAAGGAATATGTTGTAAAATATAAAAGGCGCAGCTCAATATAGCATTGCTTAGTGGAAGCAAGGCCTCATCAGGTTCCCAATTATCCTAGGTACAGGACTGCACTCTTGAAGCCTGGTTAAATAGGAGGAATGACCATTATGCAGATGCAAAAATGCATGACCATCCTTCAAACATCCAGTTATGAGACATTACGCTTCAGATCTCGCCAGTTCTTTAGCATTTAGCATATAAGTACTTCAAAGCACAAGAGAATTGCTCATTGCACTTATTATAGTCATATAAGCCAATCACTTTATATTATTAAACCTTCTGTTCACGATTCCTATTTCAAAGCATGTTGACTCAATTCAAATTCGGTCTTCTTTGGCACATTTATCACGATTCCTATCTCAAAGCATGTTGACTCAGTTCAATCTCGGTCTTCTTTGACTCATTTATCACGATTTATATCCCAAAGCAAGTTGACTGAACTCAATCTCGTTCTTCTTTGGGAATTTATCACGATTCCTATTTCAAAGCATGTTGACTCAGTTCAATCTCGGTCTTCTTTGGCACATTTATCACGATTTCTGTCTCAAAGCATGTTGACTCAGCTCAATCTCGGTCTTCTTTGGGAATTTATCAAGATTCATATTTCAAAGCATACTGATTCAGCTCAACCTCGGTTTCTTCTTTGGCACATTTATCATGATTTCTATCTGAAAGCATGTTGACTCGGTTCACTCTAGTTCTTCTTTGGCACATTTATCATGATTCCTATCTCAAAGCATGTTGACTCAGTTCAATCTTGGTCTTCTTTGGCACATTTATCACGATTTCTATCTCAACGCATGTTGACTCAGGTCAATCTCGGTCTTCTTTGGGAATTTATCACGATTCCTATTTCAAAGCATGTTGACTCAGTTCACTCGTATTCTTTGGCACATTTATCACGATTCCTATCTCAAAGCATGTTGATTGAATTCAATCTTGGTCTTTTGGCACATTTATCACGATTTTATCTCAAAGCATGTTGACTCAGTTCAATCTCGGTCTTCTTTGGCACATTTATCACGATTCTATCTCAAAGCATGTTGACTCAGTTCAATCAAGATCTTCTTTGGCACACTTATCACGATTTCAGTCTTAAAGCATGTTGACTTTTGCACATTTATCACGATTCTATCACAAAGCATGTTGACTTTGGCACATTTATCACGGTTCTATCTCAAAGCATGCTGACTCAATTCAATCTTGTTCTTCTTCTGCACATTTTAAGACCCTCTTTAAAATTCGTTTCAGTGACAACAGGAGTAATAGTTGTAATACATTGCTTAAAAGTTTCATTTCGAAAGATGGAATATCACCAAAAGCAACGATTTTAAACATTTTTTTAATCTGCCATACGTTTCTAGTTCTACGAAACCTGCCCTATCTGAAGTTAAACTCTACCCATAACCTTCGTCGTAGTGAGATTTACGCGCTTCATCTTAAAACTTTCCACGTGTATATTTTTCGTTATTTATGCACTCTGAGCACAAAGTACATAAAACTCTCCCCTTTTCAGCCATAAAGTGATCCACAGGGAACTCTTACTTTACCGCACGCCAACAGATATGTCTTTCCCAGTTTTCTATATGAGGTGCTGTTTAGCATATGCCTACAGATGTGATTCCGTATGTTTTCACAGTTAAAAGGAATTTTAACTGTTCATTTAGCTTGATTTTAATAATTTCAGTTTCGTTTAGAAAAGGTTACACCACTGTAGTTAGTCCATTATTACGGCTTATTTGCTATTGTAATGTAAAATGTAGTCGCATTGTCAGTTCAATTTAATGAATATTGAATTAGCTGGGTCGGTCCTGGTGGTGTAGTGGTAACCATACTTACTTCCTATACTCAAGATCTCCGGTTCGATCCCGGCCAAGATCGATGGATTTTTTTTCGGGCGTAAAAATCCTAAGTATGGCTTCCTTCAGAAGGGAAAGCAGTGTGGGTCCCGTGTCGTACATTTACGGCACGATAAAGAACCTCAAGCCGGAAAAAAGAGGCCTCTGAGCATCATTTGAATTGAAAGGGACGCTGATGACCTGAGATGTTAAAGAGCGTCCGTAAATAAAGTAATCAGAGAGAGAATCAACTGGTAATATTTCTTTATTGTACATATATATATATATATATATGTTTTTTTAACTTAAGATATATGCTTTATTTTTAACACCATAGGCTTATAACGTTTGTGTGCCAACATATGCATTTACGCCTTTGGGTTGTTCCAGTTATCCTTTCTGTATACATAAGGACTGTTAAACTGGCATGGAATATTTATAGGCTTTTTATCTATAGCTCTTAATTGTGCATTTGAACATCTGACATATAAGTAAATGGATGTGTAAATGACTGAATTACTCATTTTCCAATTTATCAGATACCTAATATGTAGAATCTTGAAAATGATTTTTTTAACAAATTTCATGTTTTATAATAGGACGTTCTCATCTGTTAATGACATTTGTACTGTTCTTAAGCATTTCTTAGATGCCTTCTTTATAGGCAATGGTATTTATTACCAGTTTTGCTTTACCCTCACCTTATCGTGTTCCCTTTTCAAAGGCTCAAGACTTAACTTGCATCTTCATCAGATAAGTGTTCTACTTTCTATAAAGTGTTTTTTTTATGGAACCTATCAATATTTCAGTGAATATGTAGTTTAAAATTTGGATTTTTTTTTTTTTCAAATTGGGATACAAGTCGTAAATATGTGGAATTTTGCCACGTGAAAGTATTGTCTAGCACCACTATCCCATCTGGCGAGAGAAATCAATACTGATTTCCATGAAAAAGTATTCATTTCAGACCAGAAGGACGAAGAATGGGCAGCATTTGTTAGAATACAGCGAGCGTGTCCCACAAAGATAACAGTTTGTTGCAAGGCGCCATTCCGTATCACGTGATCTCTTCCAGGCAGTAATACGTACCATTACGCGCGAAATGAGGGCTTACGCTTTCCCATCTTACGAAATATCTTAAGGTCAGTGGCTGCATGCGTGTCACAGGCAAGGGTCAGCAATGTTTAAAAAAATTCTGAGCATGTGTGTCTATAAATATATCAATAACTTAAAATTATTTTATAGAGAAAGTGACATGAAAACTTTATAAGCAAGGCAAAACGTTTCTAAATAGTACGCATTTAAAACGCTATAATTATATCTAAATGCGTCGCTTCCCAACATATTCATTGTAATTGGTACAGGAAATCTCGGAAATGATATGCATGAAATTTTACAATAATACAAGCATGAAACAAAAGTTTTTTTTAATCTTCTTTATTTACTGTATGCACAATTACTATAATAATTAGTAATACTATATGCATTACTATCATTTCATTGTTACAGTTATTCTTAATGCTATTTTTTAACACTGTTTCATTCTTATTCTAACCTAATCATATTTTGAAGATTGCCGAAATTGGTTATATATGTATGCTCTTACATTATTTACATTATCATTCTCAGTCACCACATTTTCTATCCTATTAGTCATTTGTGTTAATTTGAATACTGTCAAAATGTATACTGTCCACAAAAAATTTAAACTGTTTATTATATTTTAAAACAAGTTCACTATTGTCTATTGGCCATCGCCTAGTTACTTTTGCTACATCTTTCCGGAATATTTCTCGCTCTTTCTTCCAGATTTTGCAGTCCAACAGGATGTGTTCCATCAAACTTTCCACCCTCCTGACATGTACATGATAGGTTCTCTGCTATTTTGAAGCAATGAAAGTAGACTCCAAATTTTCCGTGTCCTGAGAGAATCGTTGTAATATTGGTGCTTAGAAGGATGTTGGTTTTTTGCCTTTTAGCTACAGTTGGAAAATACGATTTGGTAATCACTCCGTTCGTTGTCATTTGCCTGATGACACATAGTCTCTGACTATGTGCCTTTAAAAGTGTGGAAACGTGCAAGGAAGTGTAATATGATCCTGATTCCTAGAGTTAAAGCCTGCGACATTCGTCGCAGAATGGAAACTATTTATGGTCAGTATTTTAAAGTGCTTCCATTGTCAGGCGATTGGTGTGTTTGCAAAATGACCTACGACGAAGGCAATGTCAAGGTAGCCAATACTCAAAGGTGATTAAACAATTCGGACAGATATATCACAGGACCTCAGTTGACCACTATGTCGTCATGATATTGATCATATAATGTTGCAAGACACCTGCATTATTGTGAATTTTACGAAACGATTGTGGTTTTCTAACACAATCTAGATGGTGACGATGTCCTGACAGAGGACGAGGACAGAGGACAGAGAACGAAATCATCTGTGCAATGCTGAAGTTCTCGTGCTAGATGCTGTAGAAACACACACCGCCAAAACAGTATACCAGTACAAAAAAAATGATTTCACTGTCTTTGTTCACTCTGGACCTATACTTGCAAAATTTTTGGATATATCCAAAAATTCTGCAAATATAGGTCCAGAGTGAACAAAGACAGTGAAATCATTTATATATATATATATATATATATATATATATATATATATACACACACACACATATATATGTGTGTGTGTGTGTGATTTATTTATGGACGCTCTTTAACATCTCAGGTCACCAGCGTCCCATTCAATTCAGGGCGTGAAACGGCCGACAAATTTTGCTCAGAGGCCTCTCTTTTAGGCTTGAGGTTCTTTTTCGTGCCGTAAATGTACGGCACGGGACCAATGGCTTTACTTCCCTGGCTTTACTTTCCTTCCGAAGGAAGCCATACTTAGCATTTTTACGCCCGAAAAAATCCATCGGTCCTGTCCCGGTTCGAACCCGCGATCTTGGGTGTAGGAGGCAAGTATGGTAACCCTACACCACCAGGACCGACCAGAATTCTTGGAGCGAGATGCGATCATCAATACTGCATCAACATCCCATGTCCCCTTGGGATTTGTATGTATGTTGGTGTTTGGGGGGAAAATATTTTAAAAGATTCCATCTTTGGTCTTACGACCAATCATTAGATACAGGAATTCTTCAACAGGGTGTTCGTTGTCCGGTATCTCAGAGGGAAAAATAAGACCTTAATGTTGGGGATTATTTATATGTCATCATATTGCTTTTCATTTATAGACTTCCTAGGAGTTTCGATTGAATGTCAATTATAGAATGTGCTGTTTGAAAACATTTTGGTAACAGTGTTTTGCATTCTTTTTCTGCACGTCCATTGTAGCAAGCAATATTGGTCACACGAAAGTGTGAATTTACTGAATCATTTAAAGTTGTATAGCAGACATATAGAAGCAAGCAACGGGGGAGGAGAAAGTCTGGTGTTGTTAGATATGATTTGAAATCGGTTGATAGGTTTTGACGAACGTGGCGAGTTCTTTTTTCCTTTCCTCCCCGTTCTCTACTTCCTTCAGTAGCAGAGTTGTTGATCTTCTCGCTCCGGCTCAGACTTGCTGGCTTTTGTGGTAAACGCTTACGAGAGGGGGAATTGTTAATAGATCACACTGGCGATTAGGTTAAAAGAGTCGATTTATTTTGATCTATGTTAATCTCAGGGTAACAATAATATCCATTAGTCGAGAGAGTTTTAAGATTTTCTGCATTTCAACCCGAGCCTAGTCGAACTTAATCACTTGTCACTTCCGGCATTTAATAAAAATCTGGTGCGCGGCATCCAAGTCTGGTAAATCTGCTATAACGCTCTCCCACTGTCATAGGGGATTCTGTACCATACACATAACCAGGTGGTTAAGATATGGGAGAACCTCAGTCCCGGTACTGCTAAACTTTCAGAGATGTTTTTTATTTTTATAAATTTAATTGTAGTGTTATTTGCTGATTGAAAATGTATACTCTCTAAATTGATGCAATTATGAAGTTATGAAATTAGCTGTAAAGGCAGGGAGGAACAATATAAATTTAATTGTAAAATTATTTGCTGAAATAAAATTAATTCATTCACTAATAATGTAATCAGTTGAAAAGAAAAAGTTTGATATCTGTCTGAATTTTAATTCAGAACTTGTACTCAGAAGTAAAAAATAAATAATATTTTAAGAGTTTAAAACGAATATTCAGAATCTAGAAACAGAAATTTTCAAGTGATTTATTGTTTATTATATTGCCGTTTTCATCTAGGCGAAACTAAAAAGTAAATGCTGTTTTTCTAAAGAAGTGCTTAAATTGTTCTGAGGTGAGGAAAACATGGATAGAAAGATTGGAGGTAGTTCGTGGTCTGGACTAATAATGTCAGAAAATGTAAACTTTTGAGGCAACGTCATAGAAGTAATACCTTCTTAACATGTTTTATCAGACTCTATGAGAATATTATACTTAGAGATTACTGACGGCTATTGAGTTCATGACTACGTGCAACATGGCTTAAAGCTGTAAAGTGCCCTTTTTACTGCCTATTGTACAATTTCATAAAGTTCTTCTCTATCTCTTTTTGCTACCTTTCTTATTTCTTTTACGAGGCTCATACTGAAAGTACTGAGCAACAATTTTTCAACCTCTTAATATTTATTTTTTTAGATAAACCAAGTACATCTCGTAATCTACTAACTTTTCTCTCACTTTTCAACATATTCTCCATTTCTTTGTACACATTTTTCCCATGTTCTGCACGTTTGAAAATACCCTGACGATAGAACTCCGTTCCAACTGCACGAAGACACTGACGCACTGTTTTCCGAATATCCTCCACCGTCTTGCAGTATTCGCTTCGCATCTGTTCCTTAACAGAACCAAAAAGATTGTATTCGGAGGGTGCCAAATCGGGACTGTAGGGAGGGTGTGAAAGAGATTTCCAACCAAATGTTCTGATCTTCTCCATTGTGAGAGGATGCGCATTATCCTGTTGCAGGATGATTTTTTTTCCAGGGTACTTATCGCGCAATTAATGACGGAGTTTCCAAAGTGTCTGGTTATACCGGGCAGCATTTATGGTTTGTGCAGGTTCAAGAAAATCAACCAGAATGCAGCCCTGTGCATCCCATAAGACCTTTCCAGCAGATCGCAGTGTCTTCGCTTTCTTCTTCGATGGCGAATTCAAATGGTGCCATTTCATACTCTGGCATTTTGTTTTAGGCTCGTAATGATGAAATCAGCTCTGTCACAATACTCGTCAAAAAATCATCACCTTCATTTTAAAATTACTGAAGATGGTTTTGGCTGATGGCTATTCTCTGAAGTTTGTGATGTTTGGTCAATAAACGTGCGACCCAATGGGCACAAACCTTTCGATAACCTAAGAATTTTGTCATTTATTGCACTGCACTATGTCCTATTGCAAGTTTTGCAGCGATTTCATCCACAGTGATACGCCCATCTTCTCTAATGAGCTCATCAACTCTTTCTTTGTTCTAGTTCGCGGGCGACCGCTACGAGGCTCATCTTGGATACTCGTTTCCCCATCTTTGAAATGTTTCCCCCATCTCCTAACACTGCTAGCACCCATGCAGACATCTCCATAGCCACCTTGAGGTGAGGTCTGAGGTGAATTTCAGCAGCAATTTTCCCCCTTTAAGAAGGATTTGAATTACAGTACATTGTCGAAACGAAACATTGATGTCCGCCATTTTGGAATCACTGCCTGTTGTTACGCGATAGAAGCTAATGACGTCACAATATGGCAACATGTGGTATAAAGTCTGTAGATTACGATCCCTTACGCAGCCGTTTTTGTTACATTGTTGCAATTTTAATTTTAGCAATGTGTTGCTCACTACTTTCAGTATAACCCTCATATTTCTTATAAAATCCTGCGCTTTATATTTTGAATTTTATTATTGCTGTACGTAAAGTTTTCACTGTAAATGACTTTTTTTTCTTTTTCTTTCTTATCAGGTACAACTGTTTTGAAATGTTTCAAAGATTCTTTCTCCCCTTGACGACTTCAGACATAGGATGTTAGTCACACAAGATATTTCAAATTCCTTCTGCTATATACAAAAGGACCAGAAAGAAATAGTTTAAAAGTTCTAGGAGAATATAAAAATAAATAAACTAAAACCCATTTAATTTATATAGTCTTATAAAATTTTCTCGACACGATAGTTGTATCAAAAGGCAATTTTGTCACCATCAAGATAAGGTGTCAAGTACTGATATTTTATTCTGGTTTGTTCGTTACACTCTACGAAAAGAAGCTAGGAGGATACCGAACACTCAACTTAACAGGTGATTGAGTTTGCGGAAGGTGGCTTGTTGACGGAATTCCGGTCAACAACATGTAAATCCTTCTCTCTTCAGTAAAGGCAGCACTCCCTAAAGGGAAGTGAACTTTCTAAGGTTCTCCAAAGCGCAGAGCTACAAATTGGGGACCGTATCCCACTAAACGAGGGAACCATGGATTATGCATACTGCGCTTCCAGCTTCACAGTTAACAGCAAAAGGGAAAAATTATTCCTCCCTCCGGAATTTCCTCATGCTATCTTTTGTGGAAGCGATGCAGTATACCATGGAGGAAAGGTGAGCCAGTCAGTGGCGGTTTGTGTAACTGAGATCAAGCGCGTGAGAAAATTAGTAGCGTCTTTAAAAGATTGTAAGATGCCCAGTATAGAAACAGAATAATAAAACTGTTAAAAAACAGAGCTATATGAATCAGTCACTGCTTTAACCATAAAATAAACAAATAAATACTAGAACATCAAACGCAAATAAATCAGAAAAGAAGCGCTGAAAACTCAGGCACAAAAATTTATTAACTGCATTTTTATAGGCGAACTGCGTAGGAACAAAAGATAAACGATACACAAAAAAAAAAAAAAATGGTTTGAAAATCACCTTTTTTGTTCCTTTGAATAAACAAAAGACACAGTCCTTCATAATCCGTTAAATTTACAAATTATATCTGTGTTTCAGAATTGAAACATTATATCTTAAAAGTTATTGTGATTGGTGTGTTATTTTGCATTTATTAACGTTGGTTTCTTTTAATAATTAAATGAAGTTCTTTTAAAGGAATAACAAAAGGCTTATAACGCTACTTAACAAGAAATTGCAATAAAAAGCATTAGTCTACATTTGCAGTAGCCTTGAAGATTTAAGAAATTAATAATAAAAGAGTAAGTTATTCCTTGTAGTCTTAGAGCTTATGAAAAAGTATAATATTACATATAATGCTGAATATAGTTCCACACAGAAGAAACTTTGAATGTTTCTCTGTTTATAAGTGTAAAGATTAAAATAGTATTCCTAAAATTTACGAAAACTGGACACTGGTACAAAACAACCAGAGTCTACCTTACATGGCACTTAGCGGAATAGAAGGCACCTGGTAATAATCGATAAGAGTCAGACTGACAAAGAATACCAACTTTTGCTTCATAAGTTTAATGCACTGCTGAAAATCAATATTTGTCCGAGGCTGTATTGATTATTATTTTTCATGACGCTCATCGCTCGGTGTAGCAAATGGATACTTGACTAATTCTGGCACGAAAAGCATTTCTGTAATAACTGTTGAGAATCCAGGGGCAAAACAATCGTTGAGACCTTCCCGCAGCCATCACACGATAATGCCTTGCTCCTGTCTTCCATTATAACTCCGCTCATTCCTAAAGATTTGCGGTGATTTAGTCTGCCCGACTCCTAAATTGCATGTTTGCACGCTAAGCCATTTCCTTCTCCAGGCTCTATCCTTCCAATGTTTGCAAAGTACTACATACTCTGCTCCTTGTCTGCAACTTTTAGCTAGTTTTCGATCCCCCAGATATTAATTTCAGTCTTTTTATACCAGAGACGGCTCAGAACTTGAAGTCGTGAACGAAAGTCCCTCCAGAATTGATACAGTAACTTCTAAATACTTGTTTCTTTCTTTGACCTAGCATTCTAGGGAGTACCAACGTTTTCAGCTTGTTAGGCTATGAACCTTCAAGGCAGAAGGTTCATAGCCTAACGCTGCCATAAAGAACATGGCAGCGTTTAGAAAGAAAAATCTAGAATTAAATTGATACTAGCCTTACGTGTCAAACAATAACTATGTCTGGAATAAATTAGTCCAACATTGACCAAGGTGGGTGGGTTTTTTCGGGCTAAAAATCCTAAGTATGGCTACCTCCGGAAAGGAAGTAAAACCGTGGGTCCCATATGGTAGATTTACGGCACGAAAAAGAACCTGAGTAAAATTGATCAACCGTTTCACGTCCTGAATTGAATGGGACGCAATGACCTGAGAGGTTAAAGAGCGTCCGTAAATAAACCACTGAAAAAAATATTGCTATTGTTTGTTTCAGGTATTTTAATGTTTTGTCTTCAAATTAGGATGCGATGTTGAACCGCAAGAGAGATAGATTACTTTCTATGTCTTAGTTATCTCAAGAAAAAGCAGGAGGGAAAGGTGTTATTGATTAGTGTACAGGTTTTACTCCTCTACTTCTCATATAACACTTTCCTCTATGTTACTTAACTGCGCTTGTTTTCTTTAACACCATTTATTGTTAAAATACCAGAAATTTTAATAAAATAAAAATATTGTTATTTACTTTTTATTTGCTAAATAATTGGGAGTATATAATACATTTTTTCATGTTGTCTAGACGACTGCCAGAATTTGAATCAAAGTCACTTCCTCTCTTGGAACTCTGGCGTTTTGCTTCAGGCTCGTAATGAGGGAACCAGCTTTCATCGCCTGTCACAATACTCGTCAAAAAAATCATCACCTTCATTTTGAAATCTCTGAAGATGGTTTTGGCTGACGGTTATTCTCTGAAGTTTGTGGTGTTCGGTCAACAAACGTGGGACCCAATGGGCACAAACTTTTCGATAACCTAATTTTTTTTATTATTTCTTGCACTGCATCATGCCCTACTGCAAGTTTTGCAGCGATTTCGTCCACAGTGATATTCCTATCTTAGCTAATGAGCTCATCAACTCTATCCTTGTTGCAGTATGCAGGCGACAACTACGAGGCTCAATTTGAAATGTTTTACCCATCTCCTAACACCACTAGCACCCATGTAGACATCTCCATAGGCACGTTGAAGAGTGAGGTGAACTCCAGCAGCCGATTTTCCCTCTTTAACAATGACAATGACGTTGTTAAAACGAACCATTGATACCCGCCATTTTAGAAATACTGCCTGTGGTTACAAGATGGAAGCTAATGACACCACAACATGGCAATGTGTGGTGTAAAGTCTGTAGATTACGAATTTTAAATTAGAATTGGAATTGGGATTTTAACGATGGATTGCCCATGACTTTCAATATGACCCTCGTATATACACAATCTAATTTGTTCTGGCTTATCCATAGCTGATCTTATGTGCATTTCCCTTTTCGAGGCTTACATCTAAATAATTACAGAAACAAAATTGTGCTAAATGGACTGCATAAGAACTCTAATTTTTCTTCTAACTAAACTTCCAAGAAAACTCCGTTTCAGAACAGGCTGAGATTACAATCACTTATTCTGAAGACAAACACACAGTCCCATTACATTATTCAACCACGGAGTCATGCAAGTGCATGAACTATGAGATAGCAATTTAGACATTTTTATTCATGTTTAGCTTCCTCCACCCTTCTTCATGCGAGTATTTTATTACATTCACCTCCGTTTTACTTTTTCTACCATTACTCTTTTTTTTCTAAGCCCTATATATTTTTTATTTTTACCATTTTCTTTTTTCATTTTCTAATTTATAGTTATTTTTTCTTCATTTTTGTACCTTTTTATTCCCTTTTTCTTCTTTATTATATGTAGATTTTTTTTCTATTTCTTCTTAATTTTAATACCGGTTTTATCCTCTTTCTTTTCTATACCTTTACTTTCCTTCAATTTTCTCTCTTTTTTCTGTACCTATATGCTTTACCGATGTATGCCTTTCAAGCTTTGACTATTTTTATTGTTTTTTTTAAATGTTTTCCGATTTTCTGCACTTTGCAACCTTTCTATTTTAGAAAAGATATTCTCCGTAGTTGCGGAATTTGCACAATTCATATTCATTTCTCGTACATACCGTATAAACTTAGTGTTAATCTATGCACTTATATCCATTTCAAAATCAGATGCTGTATTTTATTCCTGTAAAAGGTATTCTGCTAATTACGGACAGCTTTCGATACTGCCTTTATATGGTCGACATCTGAAAAAAAAAAAAAAATATGTAGAGAAAAAAAAAAAATATGTAAGGCGAAAATGTTGGATGAACGGATTGTCAGCTCTTAAAACGAATTATCTACCATACAGATGTTGTATCTTCACCGAGTATATGTTTCAGATGTGTATGGATTTTGACATTACACGCTACGTTTCATATGTGTATGCTTACTACCTACATTTTGAAGATCTTCGGTGGCATTAATGACCCACGAAATTGAAAGCAATAGATGGTCAATATTGTTGTTCTTCATAACCATTGATTGATTTTATATTAAAGAAAACGAGTTAATACTTGCAACATTCTTTATTTATCGACATAGTCCCTTCGAAGTTCAACACACTTGCTCCAGAATTACTCCAATATTTCTCTTTGTGATTCCCTCATTGAAATGGGTTTCATCGAGCTCCCATAAGGCACGTTTACCTCCTGTATGACGCCTTCACATTACATAAAGTTTTGGGTTTCGGAAACAAAGGGTAATTTGAGGGAGCGAGAGCAGGTGAATAGGATGGACGAGGAAACATTTTAAACAATAATTTACTCAGTTGATTGAATGCACGGGACACTTTCTTTTGGTCATTATTGGATGTTTTTTCTCCAGTCGTTCTCTTCAATCTCTCCAAAATTGATGCGTAGTTTCTCCAGTAACGGTGTTTCCATTTTCCAACTAATCAATCAAGAGAAATGTTTTTGCGTTCCAAAAAAGTGAGGTCATCATCTTTGCAGAGGATGGAAAGCATTCAGAGCCCTCTGGTTCTCTGCATACACTGCTGTTTCGTTTCCCGTGTATAGTAATGAATCCACGTTTCGTTCATAGTCAGAAAAAGCCGAAAACTCTGTTTAAAATCTCCAAACAATCAGCTGATGTTTGGATGCGATTTCGCCTTTGCTCCGAGGGAGAAGACGTGGCACCCATCTTGCTCAAAGTTGTTTAATTGTAATTAATAAGGCAAAATAAAATGAAATCGTTAAGTGGAAATGGAACACATGCTCTGCTAACTCGCTCGTCTGTCAGTTAAGACAATATTATGAACTTTATGGATGATTTCTGGCCCCAGAGCTGATTTTAGATCTCCAGGATGTGGTGCGTCTTGTTCTACCACGCTTGGACTTGTTTTCCTAAGTCCAATGTAGGAAAAATACCCTCACGAATATCCTGTCCTATTCTCTGTTCCAGAAAATAGAATTGGATCACACCACAAATTCCATTCTTATTCATTTTTTCACCGTTACTTAAAATGCTTGTATTTAAACAACTGCCAAATGACCATAGAACATTGATACATAGAAAGCAAAATTTATGACCACATATATAGCTGTTGTTGTGACCCTTTATTAGTATGCAAACAAAGTTACTTATCAAACCATCCTCGTATTTTCGATTTTGTTTTGCTCTCCTTTCCATTTTTAACGTTTTATCGTTTCTAGGCCCGTTGTGCTCTCAGCCGCCAAAGTGGCTGGCGTTTGTTTGCCTGCGCAATTTTCTCCTGGTAATCCGATTTTCCTGTCACTCATTCTGCTGTTTCTTCATCATCATATCATCCCCATCTTCACCTTCATCATTCAGCGAAATATACTCCGCCGATGCGCGTATTACATATCGACTACGCTACTCTATTCGCGGAACTCAGTACCTAATCGGCAGGTGAGGTGGCATTGGAACTTGTTCATTTCTTGATATATACTCATATTTTTGTTTTCCCAGTTTCCCTCTTTTATCTGTTTATGGTATTTTATTTTTTCTCTTTCTACCCCTGGCGACCGCCAAGGTTGCCGAAGTCTTTAAGGCATGGAATCATGGGTGAGACGTCTGGGGTTCGAATCCCACCAGACCTTCCTCCCTAACATTTTTTTTTCCAGTTTTCCTCATAAATGGTAAATGCCGGGGAGGTACCCTAAACTTAGGCCTGGAACGCTTCCTTCCTTAAAAAAATATCCTTAATTTCATCTCTGTATCATCAGTGCCCACCGCCTGTAGTGCCTCAGTAGTAAAAACGGGCGTTAAACACTACTCCCCCTGCGATGTATTTTCCGTTTAAACGTTGCATAAAAATAAAAACTATTTTGGTGCACATCAAAGGTTAGTATAATTTTTAAGAGATAACAGCTTCATGGTGGGCTTCTGTTATATAAGAAACAGGTGTACTTTATCATGATTAGCTAGCTAACAGGTTGGCAATGAAGAAAATTGAACCACACCCTTATACTGCAGCAGTATTGACAGTTCAGTTTTGCTAATGTCCTAGCCTTTTCGAAGATTAAACTTCAGTTCCAGTTGCAATCCCTCTGAGTAACATTTCATGATTGACCAGCATTGACGCTAACAAACAAAATAGTTAAATGATTTTGCAATAGACGGAAATCACTTTTAATGTGACCTCGTTTACTACAGACGATTTTAGAAGTCATTTAAATGGATATTTTATTGAAAATGACTACAATAGAAGTTCAATGATCAATTCTGTATAAAGATGCTAACGTATAGAAAATGTATTAAAGGCCATACATACACTTACAGCGCGACAAGATGAGCTGGAGGTTACAAATCTGGAAATTTTGGCAGAAAATATATTTAACATAGAGCAATACAAAAAACATTTTAGATTTTTGTCACGAAGATTTAAATGGAAGAAAAGGGAAAACATTATTTGACGAGATAGAAACGAATTGAAATTTGTAACAATTGAATTTTAAAGCAACTGAAGACAAAGTTTAAATTTAAAAAAGGTGCCCATCACGGATGGTAAAGCTAAAATCTTAGGAATTACCTAGCAATGGACAGATTGTATCTAACACATGTAAGCCTGTAATATCAACTCAGGTAGGTGTTTTCCATTCTGTTTTCACTGTTACTTTTTCACCAGTATTTCTCATTATGCGGCACTCTTTTGCAAAAGCAATTTACTATGTGACACGTAGCATCACATTTGATGTCCAGTGTCCTATGGCAAACCAACATTTACTTTTATTACTTTATTTTTGGAACCTTTATTATCATGATTTTCTATCTGTCGAAATGAGGTTTCTTAAAACATTAGTAGCATCACCTTATATAAAGAATGACTTTTTTAAAGAAAAAGTGTGTGTATTAACATAAAAGATAGAAATTCTACATACATGAAAAACTGTTGTTGTACCTAAAACGTTACAAAAAAGGATGAACCAAATAATTTGAAGATATCCATTCATAAAATTCTATTTTTTATCTGAATTTGTGTATTCAAAATCTAATTTGGCAAATGCGGCTTCTAGAACAGTGAAAATGAAACGCATTATACAATATAATACATTAAATACGTAACAAAAATAAAATAATGAAAGTAGTCCTTCATCAATCTGTCATATTCCACGCAACTGCTTAATAGCGTTTCTGTCCAAATTTGCAAGCAATAATAGTTCGAATGAAAACGTTCAAGATGCATCCTTAAGCAACTGTGCTTGATGCACAGTCAAAATTCAGTTAATGTCTTCCTTCGTGGTTAGTGTGATGCTATTGTTATTTTATTTCCCATGTTTTTCTTTAATACATTGCCTCCAGTCCAATTTTGTACATCTTTTGAATATTTTATTGAATCGAATAGAAACAAGCTCCTTTAAGGTACTTTCTGCAATTTGGGTGCTCTCTCATAGTCACAGCTGAGGAAAATTGAGAACTGTACAGTATAAATTGTAAATAATGAAAGTATTAAATGCACATGTAAAACTAGTTTTAAACAAAACGATGTAATTATTAAATGTAAATGAATATATTTAAAAATAGTTGTAAATAGTCCAGAAAACATTCATATTGATGGACATGCTTAAGCTGTAATTTCAGGCCCTAGACTCCCTATCTGAAAATGTTCTGCATAGCATTTCTTGTTTTATTGTTTCCCACTTTTACTATAAGTTTAGCAAACAACTTTAATTTATCCTTCAAGTTTAGTGCAATAAAGCGACCATTTTGGAAGAAGAGAATTAGAAATATCATATAAACAGTGAATTGAGGCAAAATCAAGCTTATAACATATTCATGAATGTTATATCTGCTAATAATAAATATGAAACAAACTTATGTATTATTCACATAAATTAAATAATAGAAACATATAATTAGGACTGTTTAGCTGAGATAAAATGATTATTTCAAATAATGAGGATAATATACAGAAAGGAGTGTGAGCTATATAAAATATCTAAATTACAATTATATTAAACTATCGAGATTAAAGCAATTGAAAGTTAAAATTTTAATTTCTCGGAACAACAATGGCACATTTAGGAAAACGCCACGGGTCGAGGTCGTCAAGGCGCGGACTCGTGAGCAGGAGGTCTGGGGTTCGAATCCCGCCAGGACCGTCCTCCCTAACTGAGGTTTTTTCCAGTTTTCCTCAGTCTTCATAACTGGCAAATGCCGGGGAGGAACGCTAAACTTAGGCCTGGAACGCTTCCTTCCTTAAAAAAAAAATCCTTTCCCAATTTACCATTTCATCTCATGTATCAGAGTGTCCACTGCCTGTGGTGCCTCAGTAGTAAAAACGGGCGTTAAACACTACTCAAAAAAAATATTTTTGAAATATTAACCAAAAAGAAAAAATATAAAACGATGTAATTATGTAACTGGTATAATTAAAGCAGTTTTTTGAAAAAAAGTGCTAAAACAAACAATGCTGAAATGCTACAAAGTAGTATATGTCCCGTGTCGTTTTTATGGAGGTGAAACATAAGTCATGAGACAAAAATATAAACAAAGATTACAAGCTGTTGAAGTGAAAATTCACAAGTATATTGCACGCTACACAAAACTAGACGACATAAAATGAAGACATCGTCTCAGAGTAATTTTTTTAAATCGAAACTTAAAAATTTACACAAACAGGAACAATTGGAAATCACATATTAAAAGATTGGATACCATCAGACTCCCACGCAGGCTATGACAATGTGGGTAGGGGAACCATTGGAAGACCTTATAAAGCTGGATTAAAATTGTAGTTGTTGTCTGCAGAAATATCTAATATATGTAGGCTGATCATCATCGACTGTAGGGCTTAGATCTAAGATCTGTTGTAGATCCTGCATGGATCAAATGCACTTTACTAGACGGAGACATATGGCAGCATTGACAATGTGAATAGAATCATACAGACAACAGACAAGGGCATAAAAATGCATTCATTCTTTGACAAAGCTCGAACTCAAGACCCTTCAGCTTTCATGTTCTTCTATTGATGTTACTGAGATTACTGAATATTTTCTGACAGCTTTCTTTACGTCATATTTCATTCTTCTACTTGAGTTGCTTTGCCAGTCAACATTTTTGAAAGACTGTTTCGTTAAACGATGTTTGCCCCCTGTAGACTAACTCTTTGCTTCATAAACTAACTTCGCAAAACGAAAGATAAGCGAGGAAACAATAAAAAGCGAAGTTTTTATGGTCTATTATTCTTTAGTAGTAGTTGTAATTACCTATTACTTTACGTCCTCGTTTACTTCAACAATGGTATACGAGTTATATCCCCGTCATTGCCTTTGTGTTTAAATGGAACCTCAAAAAGCTATTCCTTCACTTTTTTTCTTTTGTAATCTCAAAGACTCGTGCAATCTTTCCAAATAAAAATTCTTACTTTTTTTTTCTTTTCCTTTGGAGAAAGCTGTATACTTTTATGTATTTGGTCTCCCAATTATTGATAATAATTGAATGTATGACAGCCTAAACATAACAAACATTTACTCCGACTCGACATTGAAATTTGATGCGGAAGGTAGATGACTGTCAGATCGCAATAGCATTCCTAGAGCTCCGTCAACACGGCTACACAGAAACAGTCAGCCAAGAAAATACCTTCAAAAACAAATGGACAATTGCGATATTTGCAAAAAGTAAGCTCATAAACGAGACAGTGTAACGATGTGTAGTTGTATCTAGCCAGGGGCATCAACAGAATAAGTAGGTGGTGTTGATGAGGGGTACAAATAATGTTACATGTGGTGAAGCTGTTAAGGTAGAAAGCTTTGGAAGAAACAGTACCAAAAGTACAAAATGCAAATGTAATAATCGTAAATATACCTGAAAGGTTTGATGTTGGGAAGAAACCATGTCTCAGTGAACTAGTGGAAGTATGTAATGAGAAAATAGCTAAGTATTTAGTCTTTATAACAATGTAAACATTACAGAGCCTTATAACTTAAGTTCATTATACTATACTAATAATGGCCTTCACCTAATGTCCTAGGAAAGTTAAAAATTGCAAAAGAAGTTGTTTCTATATATGTCTAACCACAGAAAGCAATTAGTAAGGCAGTTTATATATCAAAGTATGCACTAGCAAGTTCTTCGAAGGAAAAATCATTTAAATCTACTGGTCAACGCACTCCAGTACTAGTAGTAAAAAAAATGTTCTATTTTCATTGAGAATTTCAACATATTACTGCAAAATTTACACTGTATTAAATCTAGAAATAATGTCGAAATATGAGTATATCAAAGGGATGCAATTTGATCTCTGAGCATTGGCTTAATAATTTTTATTTTGTTTATTTGCGGACGCTCTTTAACATCTCACGTCATCAGCGTTCCATACAAATCAGGACGTGAAAGTGCTGACAAACATTTGCTCAAGAAGCCGCTTTTTTCAGGCTTCAGGTTCTTTATCGTACTGTAAATGTATGACACGGGACCCACGACTTTACTTCCCTAAGTAAATGCTTAGGATTTTTACGCTCCGAAAAAATCCATCGGTTCTGGCCGGGATCGAACCCGCGATCTTGAGTATAGGAGGCACATATGGTTACCACTAGACCACCAGGACCGACTTAATATAAATGAAAGCATATTGACTATTTCTGGTTATAAAATGGTTAATCTTTCCTACCATTCTATACACTTTAATGGAGGTGTAAGCATGGTATTAAAGTCAAAATTGCATTATAAAAATAAAAATCACACTGTTAAACCTAACAAAGAATTACATGTTATAGTAAACATTATTCACCTAAGGCGTACCTCCACGTGTGGCCGAGGTCGTTAAGTGCGGACTCGTAAGCGGTAGGTCTAGGGTTCGAATCCCACCAGGACCGTCCTCCCTGACTTGAGGTTTTCTCCAGGTTTTCCTCAGTCCTCATAAATGGCAAATGCCGGGGACATACCCTAAACTTAGGCCTGGAACGATTTCTTCTTTAAAAATAAATCCTTTCCCAATATATCATTTCATGTATCATCAGTGTCCATCGCCTGTGGTACCTCTGTAGCAAAAACGGGCGTTAAACACCACTCATTCATTATCCAAGTCGTAAGAGAGAAATTTGAAACATTATTACATATTATATAATGAGCAAAAGCATGTAATCTTAGTGATGACCGTAATATAAACTTTTGATAAAGTACATCCCTGAACCCCATCTTCTGTTAATACCCCAGAGCCCTTGTAGATAGCCCAACCATATAACTCCAGTAAAACCTGCGGTGCGTTAGTGGAAGTATGTAATGAGAAATTAACTATTTATTGCACCTTAACTAAGGTATTTGGTCTTTATCCTTTATTAACATAGAATCGGAAAAATGCAATATTTCTCGCCCTTCAATCATTATACCGTACAAAAACAACAGTCATGCATAGCTCCAGTAAAAACACAGTCAACAAAATATAAATTACTTTAGGTATTTACTGAGTAAGGGAACTTAGCCTGAATTAATTGTTAATAATGTAAATGTAAAACAGTAGGTTCCTAGAAATTGTGCTCTATGATTACAATGTAGAATTTCTCGTTAAAACCTTTTCTATTCCTGTCCATTTGGGGGGGGGACATGGATTACAATAGGAATTTGAATTTCATGCAGGAAAATGCGCTGACTTAAGGAAATAGATAATTCTACTAATAATATAAATTTTGAAAATTATTTTAAATATTATTGCAGTGTTCTAATCAAAGTTATTATATATGCAAAACAGCTGGAAAATAACAGGATTATAAAAGAAAGAGGTATATTTTAAACGCAATACAATGTGGAATGTAGTCAAAAGCGAAACTAACAGCAATAAGAACACTACTGGTAAAATTATGTAACCATCTTTAAAAAAATGTATTTACTGATTTTAAAATGTAACTTTTATTTTTAATGTATATTTTGCTCATATAGCCACCAGATTAACTAAAACAAAGCAACTAGATAACAATGATGTTAGTGTTTCTCACATTATAACTAACCATGCTTCTACTCTACAACTGAAAATGCGATATTAGAAACTGAACAACCTGAATAATAAACGATACAGTGGCTTTGATGAAATACCAGACTTTTTTGTGCAGAACATCTTGTTAAACCTCTGATGAACATTTGCAACACATTCTTTTCAACAGTGTTTTTCTGCAAGGCACCAAAATTAGCAAAAGTTAAACCAATGTTTAAAAAGCAATGACAAAATTTGAAAACTATAACTATAACTATCTGTTTTATCCCCCCCCAAAAAAAAGAAAAAAGAAAAAGGATATTCCATCATTTATTGCCTTGACTTTCTCTTCCTCTTTTTAAGAAAAATCTTAAAGCAAAAGACAGTGAAAATGTTCTCTTAAATGTGGTATATCATGTCAAAAACTTGAACTTTATGGCATAAGAGGTACTGTAAATGAATATTTTCTATGTATCTTTAATTTAGAATCCAATTAGAATTATTTGGAATACAATCTTCTCCCCTGTGACCAGGTTCTGTGTACCATATGGCTCAATATTGGGATCTGTTGTATTTATAATTTATATTAATGGTTTCCCAGCATTCACTTCACCTGCAAATGTGGTTCTGTTTGCTAATAATGTCAATTTTATATTTAGAAATTCCAACCGGAATGTTGGTAGGGATGGGAATCGGGATTTATGGGTGCTACGGTAAATAATTTGTGCCCGATGATCGGAGGTTTCGCCACGGCTGCTGCAGACCATCCCCTCCTCTTCTTCGATGAGACTCTCGAGGGCGTTTCGCATGATTTTGGTGACTGGGAGCGAGCCGCCGGGTCTGAGTGGAACGGGGCTCCGAAGGTGACGACAAATAACGCTTCGTTATTGTTGATATCGTTTATTCTCCTAACATGAATATTCGGGCGAATTCACGTTCTACCACGAGCAAGGTAATCTTGGCCAACAAGTAAGTTTAGTACATTCATCAAATGGTCCCGAGTGCGAGGAAAGTGTTAATTTAACTGAATTCTTAATGCAGCTCGATGATGTATCGGCAGTTAACGTGGTGACTGACACTCAAGCTTCGTTGTCACCGGAACTGGTACTTGGCACTTAGGCTGCTCTTCCGCCGATCTCCGGGCGACGGCAGCCACATGTATCTGGAAAATTCTGAGACTGCCCCCCTTTGAGCAAAATGTATCCCTTTTATACACAACACAAAATGACCCTATCTATGGACAACGGCGCCAAATACTCCCACCAATGTTATGATAGCGTGTCTCATAGGTTCGGTCCTGGTGGTGTAGTGGTTACCATACTTGCCTCCTACACCCAAGAACGCGGGTTCGAACCCGGCCAGGACCGATGGATTTTTTCGGGCGTAAAAATCCTAAGTATGGCTTCCTTCGGAACGGAAGTAAAGCCGTGGGTCCCGTGTCGTACATTTACGGCACGAAAAAGAACCTCAAGCCTGAAAGAGAGGCCTCTGAGCAAAATTTGTCGGCCATTTCACGCCCTGAGTTGAATGGGACGCTGATGACCTGAGATGTTAAAGAGCGTCCATAAATAAATCAATCAAAAAAAAAAGTGTCTCATAGGTGATTGCTTACCTCAATGAATTTAATTTCTATTTTCTGGAAAATTTTGCTCATCAAATGGTTAGCTATTCTTCAATAAGATGAATTTAAACACATTTCATACGTTACTGTCAACGACTCATTTTCCTTGGACACCTGCAACTATGCCGCGTGTTTTTCCTGAGGCAGGGGGGGGGGGCATTTTCAACCCTAGCTGCATACCAGAAGGGATTACGTTGCTTTGTCTGACTTCTGCCAAGTCTTTCTGCGGGCGGGGAAAGGCGAGTTTTCCCCTTACCTGGTTACATTTTTACACGCTATTTCTTAAATATTACCAAAATTACACCTTATGAACGCATTTAAACACTATACCATATTAATTCTACATATACGAGTTATGTCATTAAAATTTCTCCATTGAAAGAAAATGCACAACATACTTGCACATAATTACAGAGTTGATAATTCTAAAACTACAAATATTAATTATTTCAATTACTCTGTAATTGACGGGGAGCTAGGGACAGCTTCAAAACCCAAGAAAAATTACTTCGCAATGCTATATCAGTAATGTAACGCAGAATTTAATTAATTAGTTAAAATTAAATGTCGACTAGAGTAACTACCTGATTTTCAATAATAATCCATAAAGCAAAGACATTGAGAATACACCTATAAAGAACCTTAATAATACAAAAATGTTATGACTCGGGCTTATCTTGTAATTAGCAAAGTTTTACCTTGTGTAGTAAATTAAGCTAAATATCTTATACAATGTTCATATTAAGTAGCAGTTGTATTAATTATACTTAGAGAAAAGTATATTTGTGTTATGTATGTTCTATATTAGCTTATGGTATACCAATTTCGGGAGCTGCGAGTTTGTCATCTCTTGTCTTTAAATGGCAAATGAAAATATTAAGAATCATGTAGCAATTGCCATCCTATGCTCCCATTAAACAATTTCTTAAGGAATAAAATATTCTAACAGCACCTTCCATATATACACAATAGAAATTGTATATTTTGTTCATAATAATAAAACTCTTTTTAGAAAAAATGAAGATGAACATGTGTATTACACTAGATCAGCTGTTATACTTACAATATCGCAGGTTTTCCCGGATTTCCTATACCATTATTGCTACAAGCAATTGTTTTGTATTGTCCGTATAAAAACACATATCTAATCCACAATTGCTGAAAATATTCACACAAGTTTTCTTCATTATATACCTCTAGTGCACTTTTAACATCAATACTTAGTCCTTTAATGCAATAACTGCATATGTTGATTATAATTACGTCCCACATTTGCAACTAGTTCTATAATATATATATTAAAATATTCTATTTTACATTGGTGTGAAAACAGAAAGAAATAACTATACCTCATGAATCAACATACAAAAGATTAGAGCTTTCTGGGTGGACAGGTTATTCTATGAACGGGAACATTAGCAGACATTTAGTAGCCTTCATCGACGTTTCAAATGTGAGCCCTACTGTATTAACCAAATGGAATATTCAATGAGGTTATTTGAATTACGGGCCGGCAGAAAGCGGCTGCGTACTGGGAGAAGACAGTAGTAAGACCGTAATGCTTGTGAAGATAACAGCTTGTAGTTTACTTTGAGAGAGGCTTTGTCAGCGAGTGGTTGTGTATTTGTGTGTTAGTTGCTTTCAATTCATGAAAAGTGTATACTAATTGTTCTTCGTTAGTTGTGCTACATCATAAATAAGGTCTTGAAGAACCAAAGCTACCAAAAATTGAAACTCTCAATGATAAATTGCATGTTCCAAATCACCATGTTCTTAGATGAAATACTGGAATTTCGCTCACAGATTCCGGCAATTTATTGCCGCTGAGGGGCTTCATTTTGAACATTTGTAATAAGTATAACACAGGTTAGTGTTTGCTATTATCAATTTTTAATTCAGCTTCATTTAAAATTTCAGTTAATTGTTCGGTTTAGTTTATTTAAGGATGCTCCTTAATATCTTTGGTCATTAGCGTCCCATTCAATTCAGGGTGCGAAAGGCCAATAAATTTTGCTCAGGGGCCTCTTCTTTCAATGTCTGATGAGGAAGTATGCAGTCTCTTAAAGAGTAAACGATAAATGAACGTTGTTGGTGCTTTAAAATGCGAATTAAAAAAATAAATAAATAAAAGCATCATTAATCTATTCTTTAGGGAGTGTTCATTTACGACTTATGTGTTTTACTATATCCGAAGAAAGTGTTTTACTGTATCCGAAGAAACTGTCTGGTGTTCCAATTCCAAGTATTGCTAGAGTCATAACTAGTAAATAAAATTTTGTTGTGTGAAAGTACTGAATATAAAAAGAAAAGAAGACAACGTGGCAACAAATATCGCCTGAAGTTATTTCCCATACGATGCTACGAAAGTTACTAAAGTTAACTGCTGTAGTTCAAGAATGTAAACAGGGTTCTGTAGCCAGGAGTCGTATTGTAAATGCATTAGGAATTTAGCGTAACTTTATTCTGTTTTTTTTTACAGTTGGTTTCGATTGTACACGGATATGTTAATGCGTAAAACTGCCATGCTAGAGTTTCTAAAATCTGCTCTACTCTATGAGGAATACCTACAAGACCAAACTATATGCAGATAATGGTGACAGAAAGTAACTACAATAGAACGAAATATTGCGTTTTTCTAACAGTCACCGTATGTTCATCAATTAAATAAAATTCGTAAGGAAGGGAAAGAAATAAAGATTAAAATAATTATATTTTATTTAAACTACCCTTAGATATCACAACTTTAATAAAAATAAGAAAAACCCCAGTTCATTGTTTCTCCACATGCTATTCACAATAGAGGTGTAAATAACAACATGTAGCCAGCTCTATCCCCCGTACTAACCTCTTGGTATTATTACTTCAGGGAGGATTTAAAAAGTATTCAGGAAAAATCTACCATCTAGATAAACTAAAGAATTTCGTTCGTCAAGGAATTAATTCAATTTCTTTAAGAAGTTTTTTTTAATTGTGTTTAATGCCCGTTTTTTTTATTACTGATGCACCACATGCAGTGGACACTGATGATACATGAGAGGAAATGATATATCTGGGAAAGAAATTTTTTTTAAGGAAGGAAGCTTTCCAGGCCAAGGTTTAGGATACCTACCGGGCATTTTCCCTTTATTAGGACTGAGGAAAGCCGGAAAAAAACCTCAACCAGGAAGGACGGTCCTGGTGAGATTCGAACCCGAGACCTCCCGCTCACGAGTCCGCGCCGTAACGACCTCGGCCACCCTTGGCGTCCTAAGAAGGTAACGTGTTATTTTTTTAGGCAAATGTCAGAAGTGAACGAATTCTGCATCATGGGTGAGTATATTAAAAGTATAAATAAATAATATTTTATTAGATAATTCTGGGTTTTTTTTGTGTAATTTTCCGGCTTGACAGATGGTCCATGACCTATCCGCCGCGCTGACATAGATAACCTGCCCATCCGGTAGTTATATCATAAATCATAATGCTGAAAAGAAGTCATGCAAAATGTCTTGTTCTTTATCATCCCAACTCAAAGCTTCTGGCTTGTTTAACGTTAATGTTTCGCTACCATTCTATCTAAAGGCAGACGGTATTTAGATAAATGACCCGTATAATAAAGGGAAGCGATCAGGGCTGGAGACAAGAATCTGTGACCTTTTGCAAACGATAATGGATGCATTCTTAGCAAAGCTAGGGTGCTTTGTTCTATACTCCTTTACAGTCATCTTTTGTAATATCAAAACCGTATCAGAATTGTGCTTGCTTCGCAGTAGTAATACTATTTCTTATCTACATTTATTTGTTACTACTATTTATCATAGTTCGTATTCTCTCAGTCAAAACATATCAAATAGAAGTAAAAATATACATTTAGAAGTCTGAGGATAGAATTTTTTTTTCATTTATTGTTTGGGTTTTTTTAAAATTAAATTAAATATTTGTACAGCAGAAATAAATTCCAACTAGTTTTTGGAAATCAAAAATTTAAACAGATTTGTATGTATGTACAAATAATTTTGATTATTTGTATCTCTGAGTTGTGTTTAATACTTTAGAGATAATTTTTTAACATTAAAATTTTAAAATTAATTTGAGAGGTATACAAGAATTTTATTCTATATTTTAACATGAAGTTATACCTCTGACACCGTAAATACAATACGATTCGTTAAACTTTTTACATAACAGTTATACACATTTTTACACACCAACAATCAAATTCACTTAATTAAGATTAAATACTTATTACCGTTTGAAGGTATGAGATGGGAAAAATAACAAGCTAATTGTTTTCCTATGTCCTATTCAGTTAACAGTGGGAATATTACGTAATTACATTGGAAAGTCATTGTTGTCCAAATTATGTCGGACAGCCAGTAAAACTTTAAAGGAATGTGGCCAAAAACTCTATTTTAAATGCATTCTGTAAAACAGAAACTACCTAGATATTAAAAATATAATCATATTTAGACGATTAATGCATAACGGGAACAAAAATAACGCCTTATGGCATAAGGACTATCCCGCTACTGAAAAACAGAAAATAAAGCCATATTATAAGCACTATACTTTCAGAAGCTAATGAAACGTAAAATATTGCTCAAATGTACGGTTTATTCACTTACAGAAAATCTTTAAATAAGAAATTTTTCTTTTTGCGTACATAAAATATAACCTAACTTAATTTGTAGAGTGTAACATCATATTGTTCTAGCAGAAGATCTATCCAATTTTCAGAATGCGGTGTTTAAATTTTGTTACGTGATTTAACAGCAGTAGATCCTCGATCGTGATGCCATCTGTACTTAGTTTTCTGTAAGCTATTCGAGAAATGCCACTGTTATCGATTTGGCGCACATATAGAGCCGGTATTCACTGCAATCTCGTAGTTGTTTAGCAAACTACTTGCTAATAGTTCCACAGGGTTAACAACTATATAAAAAGAATATACTTTCGCATAAAACATGAAATATTACACACAGCTTCTACGTGGATCGTTTCTTATTTAAAATGGTTTTTAATACATGTACAATATGCTTGTCTTTCGTTCACTACAACATTAATGTAAAATAAAGTGGAATGATAATAATATGAAAACTTAAGTACTAAAATAGTTACTAAATAACAGCTGCTTTTTTTTTTTTTTTTTTTTTTTTTTTTTTTTGAAAACAGTGAAAGTGATATATATATATTTAAAGTTTAGTTCAAAAATAGAGTAATGAAGATAAACAAAGCAGATTGAAAATTTAAAATTAAATACTGTATAATACTATATGTTATATACTATATACTATAATGAGGAAAAAATTTAGCTCGTACATTTCAAAAGGAAGGACAAGGAAATATAAGAAATAGCATAAGAAGAAATATATAGTATTGATTATTTACCCCATTCTTTCTCCCTTACTACCCCTTTCTATTTTATCCATTTTACCTCACTTTTCAAAATACTCTCCCAGCTATAATAGAATATTTTTTACAGTTTCTTGAGGAAACGGTTTACAACTGGTCTACAGCTTCCATTGACTTCATAATCTTATGTAAATATTATTTTTCCTTGAAGGTTTTAGCTCAGTTTTGAGAGTAGTTTCAAATCGCTCGCAGCTAGATAGAGAATGGGCAGGATGTTCTAGCAATTTAAACTCTACTTTATTAATGGCATTAATTGCAACCCAAAACTTCCAAGCGACGGTTAATAGCGTCATTTGAAGGGAACAGTTTTTTGCTTTATCATGATTGGATGTAAAGTTTCTCCCCATATAAGCAGTAGTTTAAACAAACAAACAAAAAAAAAAGGCGTTTCCAGTGAAGCAGTTCTAGTAAGACTTCCAAACGGGATGGACCTCGTGCCACATTTTCTCCCGCTCCACACGATCAACTCAGGAACATGACATAAGCCTTCCCAGTTCGGTATACAGTAGTTGTACAGTTCTTTGGCGAACTGTGTAATTTAATAAATTTTAAGGAGTTAAATTGAAGGAATTTTCATTTCAGTTTCCCAGACAAGTAAGGTGGTGTCCAGAATATTCGGGACTGGTGCTGCCATCTGGTCAAAAACTTACTTTGAGACTAATGACCGCCCTCACCCTCGAAGTAGTTCCCTTCCACACGTATACACCGGTCCCAGCGATTCTGCCATTTTCCAAGTGCATCTTGGAAGTCATGTTCTTTGTGGGTGTTTAGCACAGACAGCGTTTCTCTCAATTGGATCGAACCGACGTCCTTTTAACTTGATTTTCAATTTGGGGAATAGAGCAAAGTCGCAAGGCACAAATCAGGCGAGTACGGTGGATGGGGGATAACCGTCATGTTGTTTTTCGTCATAAAGCTCCTAGTGAACAAGGAATTGTCACAGGTCGCATTATCGTGATGCAACATCCAGCTACCTTGTCACCAAAGTACGCGCCGTTGTGTCCGCATATTTTCACGGAGCCGTCGCAAAACGTCACAGTAGTACGTGGAATTCCTGTTTGATTTGGGGGAACGAATTCTTTGTGCACAATCCCCTTGGTATCAAAGAAAACGAGGAGCATGCTCTTGACTTAGCTCTTCACTTTCATCGCTTTTTAGGTCTTGGTGAGTTCGCGCTCTTCACTGCGAGGATTGTTGTTTTGTCTCAGGGTCATAAGCATACATCCAGTTCTCGTTGCCGGTAATGACCCTGGACCCGGTAAGAAGTCATCGGATACGGCCTGACGAAGCTCCGTGCAAACTTCAACACGCTGCGTCTGCTGATCAACAGTCAGGGTCCTTTGCACAAATTTTTCGGCGACACGATGCATGCCGAATTCATCAGTTAAAATTGGTTGGCATATCCCATAACCAATTGCCACTTCATGAGCAAGGTCTTCAATGGTTCGACGTCGATCCTCATGAACGAGACGTTGAACTTTGGCAACAATGTCGGGCATGGTACACCTGATGGGTCTACCGGTGTGAGCATCGTCTTCAATAGCTGTACGGCCGACCCTGAACCGAGTATGCCACTCAGACACACGTGTACGGCTCATGCTTTGTCCCCCAAATACTTGTTGAATCATTTCGACGGTCTCCGTGGCGTTTTTTCCCGAGATTTGCACAGAATTGGATGCACACTCTGTGTTCTATACTTAGATCCATGGTAAAATCGCCACACACTACACATAGAGCATCATGAAAATTACTATAGAATCTCAACACATCTACCCAACCTTAAAACTGTAAAACACTCGCTCATCATGTGTTGGTGTTGCCATCTACCGGTACAAAGCTCTACTACAACTACTGTCGAGATGGCAGCACCAGTCCCGAATATTGTGGATATCATCTCATATATGTATTACTTTTGCAGGGAGTAAAATTAGTAAATTTATGTCCTCATTTCAATGTATCTTAGGTTTGAACATTGTAAAAAGTATGCACATTATTTAGGTTCCTCTTAGATTTACTGCCACGGTTTTCTTGGGATCTTCTACATCACATAAACTCGCAAAATCATATCCTAATACTCGGTATATTTCCTCAAAATTGGTGATATGTTTTGATGAATTTTGGAAAGAGGTGTTTTCCTAATGTGCAGATATTTAGACACAGTTCTTTGTTCGACATTGTCCATTATCCTAGTAATCCAGGATTTCTTGCCGATTATGGTTTTTGATAATAGGTTGTGCGCACCGCAATAATCATTGTTCTATTTACTACCCTTTCTAATTTCTGAGAATTCTAATAACAGTAAGTAATGCCGACATTTTATGAAAGTTCTGTAATTTTATGAACCAACAATTAAAGTATTTTACTTTTTATTCTGCAATATATTCACGTTCACACAGCAGATGATATGCTATTTTATCTCTTTTATTGCATTTCCTGCAAGTTTAATCAACTTCCTTACCAAACTTGTAGAGATGTTCACGTAACTGAAAGTAGTCCGTTAGTGACCTTGTCCGTTTGAAGCAGTTACCGAGTCCTGTCTTTTACTAAACTCTTGATGACTGACTTTGAACAATGGTGACCTGTAACGGATTTCTTGCGTTTCCTATATATCTATTCCTCGGATAGATTCACAGAACATAAAAAATCTCGGCTCAGGTCCTATATAAGGACTCTCAGATTCTTCTTTAGCTGCTCTTTAATTGCAATGAATTCCCTTGTGTCCTGGCTATAGTTTTCTTTTCCTGTCCTCGCTAGAAAAGCGAACAGTTCTGCTAGAAAGATAACAGCATGTATCCCAAGGCTCAATGTTAACTTTTTACCTGCCAGAAATATCTGCTCCAGTTACTTAATCAATTTTTTATCCATTTGTGCACTTTCGTGGACTTATAATCAAAATAAAGAATGATTTCAAGACATACGGAAATATATGATAGATTACAGGTGATCAGCATGTATTGTTCTTTTCACTCTCTGCTTTATGAACTTCGTTTCGCTACAATTTAACATTTTTGTTCTATGCATATCGTAATTTTTAACCAGATACGAAGGTGTGATAGTGCCTGATAGTGCGCTGTTGGAACAGTTTGAAGACACATGTTCCTTGACCTTGTACCCTCTTCAAACTAGTCTGTTATAAGCAAGTGCCCGCTCTGGAAGACAGTAGGTTTACATTTTAAATGGGGGTTAGACAAGCAGTGATCCTTACAACTTGCATTTTTCACATACGCAATCATGACAAGATTCATTGAATTTTAAATAAATACTGTTGTTTTATTTGTTAAATTACTAAATAAATTATTTGCATTTGTTTCGTTTTATTGAATGAACATTTTTGTTCTATGCATATCGTAATTTTTAACCAGAGTGGAAGGTATATAGTGCCTGATAGTGCGCTGTTGGAACAGTTTGAAGACACATGTTCCTTGACCTTGCACCCTCTTCAAACTAGTCTGTTATAAGCAAGTGCGCGCTCTGGAAGGCAGTAGGTTTACATTTTAAATGGGGGTTAGACAAGCAGTGATCCTTACAACTTGCATTTTTCACATACCCAATCATGACAAGATTCATTGAATTTTAAATAAATTCTGTTGTTTTGTTTGTTAAATTACTAAATAAATTATTTGCCTTTGTTTCGTTTTATTGAATGGAAACGTAAAAATATTTTTTCTTCCATTGATAGTACAGCTAAAAGTACTGTATTTATTTGATGTTTATTTTAAGTGTGTATAAGTAAATGTTTCAGTATATTTTTTTCAATATTTTAATCAAAGTTTTTAAAAAATGTGTATTTAATTTAAGATATTTTCATTAAATGTTGAAACTTCCGCCTCAAACGCACGAAAAAACTGTATTAGAAAGTAAATACCAGTATCAAACATTAATTTCATTCCCGTAATGCAATTGGTACAGTCTAACTAGGGCAGCTTTTTGACATTCTGACAACAAAGCGGTTCTGAGGAACAGCTGTCTTATAAATTTCCCTTCATCACGAATCTCTCATCCTTAATACTCATCTGCACAGTTAACATACAAAAAAACATACACAGTAGCTACAAAAGGAAGGGCCAAATATTTAATCAAATATTTTTCTACAATGTTGAATAAAATGCTTGATAAAATTTTTCATTGTTCTCATTACTGCTTCAAAGGAATACATCTATACTCCTACCACTCCGTATGTACTTGGATACTCCGGACATGTTAAATCATTTCAATAGAATTGAAATGTTATGGCCTCTTAATGGAATACACTTTAAAGTTTGGGAACTCAGTTCGTAACAGTGACACATTTCATTATACAAGTAATTCAGTGGTACCTAAACTTTTTAAATGCGCGACTTATTCGCAATACTTTTGTTTGCGACTCTCTCATACCCTACTTGGAAAACAAAATTCCTTGTAAAGACGAAAACAATTATACTTCCAAAAACCAGTGAAACAAGGACAAAAATAGAAATACATAGTGCAACAATGTAAATATTATTTATAGCGTGCGAAAAAAGAACAGCTGTGACACTGTTTTCTCTTTTTAACTTAGAGTTCTAATATTTTCGACAAATAAATTGAATAGCAATTGAGTATTTTCAGAAAGAAACCTAAAGAAATTTCATTAGTCACAGATTAATATTGAATCCGTTTCTAGACATTTGGGTTTAATTGACTGAAGTTACAACAAATATCACAATAATTCTGATGGAATGTTGAAACCAAAATTATAGAGGGGTTTAAGATCAAAAGAGTGAAAGAATTTTTGGATTTGGAAAAGAAACTCTTGATATTTTATAATACTATGCGACGTTCGTATAGTATATAAGTTTCTCGTCTCATAATTTCTGCATACAAACGTATTAAATCGTCTTGAACTATAAAACAAGTTCTTTATGGTTATAGAATATACATAGAAGCAAGATCTGAGACACTAGTTTCTGAAAAGTATGCACATATGTGGGGTTAATTTTCTTTAATTTTATAACTTCTGATTTTTTCTTTTATTTTTAATGGTGTATACTTCTTAATATAAAAATAAGGCATTATTGTTCTACTTTGTAAACGCCTTTGTGATCTCTTCCAGATCTTTAAACGATCTACCCGGATACTTTGGGAATCATGCCGTAATGTAGCGTACATGTAGCAAGAAAATTCAATGTTTAAATAAAATGTATTTACATATCTCTTTGTATTAAAATAACAGTGTTTGTTAACAAGGTACGTTTTTACTGGTATAATGTGAACATTTACTTACACAGAGGGTGCCAAAAAGTGTACGCACTTCAAGCGAAGAGAAAACTGTGTTAACATAACAAAACTGAATTCACACAAACAGAAAATGATGAGCACTAATTATCTTAGACTTTTACAGTTACAACAGTTGTTCAAAATACCATCGGCATCGACACAAATTACGTTCAACTAAAGATGAGTAACATTTGCGAAAGTGTCCTCAGCGATTGCAGCACATGCCGTTTCAATTTGTTCCCCATTGAACTAAATCAGTTCCTAGATATGGAATGCTGATAATAATTTATTAATTACGGTTGCTCCTCAAAAAGATATCTGTCCTCATGGTAATCCGTATCCTATGAAAGCTGTAGCTATTAGTAAGAATAGAATAATTGCTCCAATCAATCAGGTAAAGTATAGTTTAAAGTGCTGCTAATGTAGCTGGTTTTCTACGGTATACAACATCCTCATGAGTTCCACATAGGTATAAGTCCAACGGAGTTAGATCCGGAAACTCAATCGGACCTCTTCGTCCTATCCAGTGCCTTGGATAGTCCCTTGGATCCAGTGCGCGGGGCTTGTTGCTGCACGAGGTGTCCCAGATCTGCCCTTGTGAATATCTCATACGGTACCATGAGTCTGAAATTTGTCTCGAATGCGTGCAGTTGTTACTCGCGTTGGCGATTCTGTTCTGTACACACGTCTCAATTGCCTTTAAACTTCAACAACATTCTCGATTTTCCATTATCACTTCAAAATTGCTTTCCGCTGTTCAAACGATAATCTCGGCTCCATTTTTGTTGTAGCAACGCTAGCATAACATAAAGTGAATCTCATCTGTTTACAGAAAATTATACATAATCTTGGCCTCATTTGTTCATTGTTGATTTACCTGTTACGTAGCAACGCTATCATAATGTATGTGAGTGACATCTGTTTACAGAACATCATACTACACATTCTGTTGTTTTTCAGTCCAACTTTGAAATTTTATTTATCATCCAGTTTCGTTGCTTGCTATTCCTTTACTTTTAACAGACACTTTCAGCTTGGGTTACAACTATTATTATGAATGCGAAAGAAATGAAGTGTTATGTAACTGCGGTGCACATCGGTATGAACGTTACGTCATCTCTACTCACTTAAGAGGTATACTTTTTTGACTTTTTCACTAAATGTTTGACCATAAAGTTCATGTTTAAAGAAACCCTCATAGCATCAATTACTGTCCCTTTCGTCATAAAATATATACTGTTGTTTAGATCAGCTCTGAGGAGCAGCATTGTGATTTATAACATTTTTCTTTAATGACTTTTACGATGCGTTTCGGAGTCATAAACTTCTAAAGAAAAGTATAAATTGACTTCCTGATTAAAGACAGTTACACACCTGTCTTGTATTGTTGCTGAGGAAAACAGATACTGATTTTCTTTATCACTTCCTTTCTTATTATTGTCATATTTAACACTTACTTTTGCACATTCATCAAAATTAATTTCTCAACTTTTAGCTTCTATGTTAAATTCACGAACACATGCATTTAAAAAGTTAAAGATAGTATCTTTGTTTTACAGGCTACATAGTGTGCTGAAAGATCGTGGACCTCAAGTTATTGTAACGCGGAAGAATATTTTTTTAAACTTTCGGAACATTTCTTGCGTTTATTTTTAACCCTCAATGTAATTCAGTTATTCACAACAGAATGAGAGTTAAAAAACCACACCCTCATATTTTATTATATTTTCAAATATGCTAGGCAACATTCAATCAAGTGCACTTTCATGTTAAATTACTTCCTTTGTCACGGTGGAAAAAGCCAATCTTTTCACGGAAGCCCTTAGAATAGCCGCACGAAACCACTTTGACCTTTGCCGTTAGAGTGAGCACTTTTTAGCACACCTAGCGGAGACCTTGAACAGAGAGAATGATTTATCAGATTAGCGTCACGTGAGTAACTCTGCTGAAAGTTTGTTGTTAAATTAGCAAAGAGGATTTAGAACGCTTATGTACCTTGTCATCACAAAGTACCTGCTATCGCGATAGCTGTTTTATTTATTTTGGTTGCGCTTTAGTGTTATTTATGAAAATATATAATTTCAAAAAAAAAAGTACACGAAAGACTCGCTTGTTTATAATATCATAACATTCTGATTGCTTCCTCCATCTTTAATTCTCAGTTTCAACCATATATTATTATATATTTTTACCTTGCAATCATCTATTTAAACTGTTAAGATGCTCAAAATATCAACTAGAAAATCTACTTCTTGTATCCATTCTGAATTTGAGAGTTCAGAAACTTCTCTGTTCATGCGTATCATAAATTCAGCAATATACCGAGGGTGCCCAATATATATCTATACTTTCACATTTAATATCTGTTTAATATATTTCAAAGTTGGACCGAAAAACAACAGTAATGTGTAGTATGATGTTCTGTAAACAGATGTGACTTACATTACGTTATGCTATCGTTGCTACAACAAAATGTAGTCAAGATTATCGTTTGAACAGCGGAAAGGAATTATGAAGTGGTATTGGAAAATCGAGAATGTTGCTGAAGTTCAAAGGCAATGAAGACGTGTGTACCACGTTCCCCGTATCTAACTCCATCTTCTACCAATGGGGAACTCTTAAGGATGTTGTATACCGTAGAAAACCAGCTACACTGGCAGCACTTCGGGAATAAATCGATACAACCAATATGTGCTGCAATCGCTGAGGACACTTTCGCTAAGGTTGCTCAATCAGTAGTTCAACGTACTCAGAAGTGAATCGATGCCAATGGTGATCATTTTGAGCAACTGTTGTAACCGTAAAAGTGTAAGATGATCAGTGCTCATCATTTTCTGTTTGTGTGAATTCGAAATAGTTTTTTCTTTGCTTGAAGTGCGTATACATTTTTTGGCTCCCTCTATACTTATACAGGTGCAAATATCTGCAAACAATCTCCCCTAGTCTAACTATCTGACATCACAAAACACAAGGAGCGTCACAAAATTTGGAATCTACGGATTCCAGAATATCTCTAAATTGTCTGTGGTTAAGGGCATTTGTTCTTATAGGTATGTAATTTATTGTTTTACAACAATATCCTACATAATTCATTTTATGTATTTTGCTACGTAGAGATTATAATGATTATTTTAAAGCATATAATTAATGTTTTCTTATTATCGTCTTCAGAATTTAGCCATTTTGATTTCCTACCAATGCTGGAGCACAGTCCATGGTGTTTTAAACTAAAGTTCACTGCTATCAGTGACCGTTCAACACCAGTGAAAATATCCGCCCTTGTTTTATTTATTCTTCAGAGAAACTTCAGTGATTTTAGGTTATTCATAGATTTTTCGTGCAAAAGCCACAGTCTGTGACGTATGTTAAATATCAGAGCTTTCATCCAGAAACAGTTTAACTACTGTTCTCAGTTCTCAGAAATAGCCACAGTATTTCTCGAAAGAGGAATAGCATTGTATTTTTTAATCAAACCTGATGATAAACCATTGACTGTCTGCTTATCCAATAACAGGTATGTCTTCATCTTAAAATAATAGTGTGAACAAGGGATTGCAATTCATGGATTTTCCTGTAGCTCAAGTAACAATGTCAAGTGATCGTCTACCTGAGTATCTTTGTATAGAGGTGCCAAAAAATGTATGCACACTTCAAGCAAAGAAAAAAAAACTGTGTTAACATAACAAAACGGAATTCCTACAAACAGAAAATGATGAGCACGAATCATCTTAGACTTTTACAGTTAACAAGAGTTGCTCAAAATTCCCACCATCGGCGTCGATACATCTTTGAGTACGTTGTAATACTGATTGCGTAACATTTGCGAAAGTGTCACAGTCCTGCATTCTCCTATCAGGGTCATCTTTATTTAATGCATGCAATTGGGATGGAAACGTCCAACTTTTCAGCTTTATTGTTTTAATAATACGACATACGTTGGTTCTGCTAGTCCCAGTCTCACGTGCACATTACTTTGTAGATTTCTGCGGTGAGTACTCAAAACGTTCCAAAACTATAGGCCAGGATGCGGGACTTGTTGTGAGGTCTCCTAGATCTGTCCTTGTGAACATTACTTACGGTACCATGAGTCTCAAAAGCGTGCGACTCGCGTTGGCGGTTCTGTTCTGTACACACGTCTCCATGGCCTTTGAACTTCAACAACATTCTCGGTTTTCCAATATCCCTTCAAAATTCCTTTCCGCTGCTCAAACGATACTTTTGGTTCCATTTTATGTAGCATCGCTATCATAACGTAATGTGAGTCACATGTGTTTACAGAATATCATACTTCAATTACTGTTGTTTTTCTGTCCAACTTTATATTAAATAAATATATATTGTGAAAGTGTGTATACATTTTTTGACACTCTCGGTATTTCTTCTCGTAATGACTTTCATAATGCAGTTTAATAATCAAACATTACCTGCTTATTAAATAGAATATGCCTCTTTTAAGACCTTAGCATAGGAAAGCAATACGCCAATTGGGCTAAAACATATCAGTCGTAACCTATGCACTGGGGATACAACAACGTCTGACCTTTCTGCCGTGTTTTCCGCTCACACAAGCAGGTCTGCCCTCTGAATGACATACTGTAATACTATACAGGTATAAATCCTCTCCCTAGTTGCCCGGCAACTTCTCTACCGTAGCTGTGCTGAGTGTGTATAGAGTTCTCCGCTGAAGTTGGCGGCTGAAACTTTAACGGAGAACTAACTTGTCATAACCCTACACTTGAACGTTCTGATCTTCGTTTAGAGCATTTGCACAGCTCGAATCCCGACCTCGAAAGTTTCCTATCCGACATTAGTTTCAAATTCTTGCCAATACAAGTGCATTTTATGATTAAACATGCAAATTTATTAGGTATTGTGCATTAATTGAATCTATTTTCTGTTCAAATGTGAAACAATTATCTCCATAAATTTAACATAATTTGTATTATAATGTACTATAAAAATCAGTATTCACACATGAAGCGAAATAATATCGAAATAAAAAATAATTATATTGTTTAATATAAGCGTAGTTTTTGAATACCTTAACTTTGGTGATCTCTTGTTTAGAAATGTAATCTGATCCTATTTCGACCAGCATAGATCACATAACTTGCATGAGGGTTTTACTCTATATTACTTATCGGCCCAGAGGGAGAAGGCTGGTGTGTTTTAGAAACTATTCAAAGTTTTTCATCAAAACAAAAATCCGAGGACTATGTTTTGACTCAAAGTTAAAATTGGGCTACTCGACTAAATAGCTTCTCTATCTTATATAGATGTTTTAATGTTTGTATTCATTAATCAATATTTCTTCCTTTCTCTTTATATCCTACTTCACTTATTTTCAATTTGAAATTAGATATAATTAACTAATCTTACAACATAATTAGAGTAGATACGTTTTTCAGAGATGTTTTCTTACTGTTTGTGTTTTTATTTTCTGCCACAGTTTAGGATTCTGTACCACAGATTTTAAATGTAACTGTATTATTGAAGTACGAGGTGGTATCCAGAACATTCGGGACTGATGCTATCATCTGGTCAAAAGCTTAGTTTGAGACTAATGACCGCCGTCACTCTCGAAGTAGTTCCCTTCCACACATATACCGGTCCCAGCGATTCTGCCATTTTCCAAGTGCATCTTGGAAGTCATGTTCTTTGTGGGTGTTTAGCACAGACAGCTTTTCTTCTCAATGCTCTCAATTTGATCGAACCTATGTCCTTTCAACTTGATTTTCAGTTTGAAGAATAGAGCGAAGTCGTAGGGTACCAAATCAGGCGAGTACGGTGGACGACCATGATGTTGTTTTTCGTCAAAAAGTTCCTGGTGAAAAAGGAATTGTGACGGTGCATTATCGTGATGCATCATCCAGTTACCTTGTCGCCAAACTTCGGGCCGTCGTCTCCGCACATTTTCAGGGAGCCGTCACAAAACGTCAGAGTAGTACGCGAAATTTACTGTTTGATTTGGGGGAACGAATTCTTTGTACACCATCCTCTTGGTATCAAAGAAAACGAGGAGCATGCTCTTGACTTTGTTCCTCACTTGTCTCGCTATTTTTTGTCTTAGTGAGTTCGGGCTCTTCCACAGGGAGGATTATTGTTTTGTCTCAGGGTCATAAGCGCACATCCAGCTCTTGTCGCCGGTGATGACCCTGGACAAAAAGTTTGGGTCATCGGATACGGCCTAACCGAAGCTCCGTGCTAACTTCAACACGCTGCGCCTTCTGATCAGCAGTCAGGATCTTTGGCACAAATTTTTCGGCGACACGACGCATGCCCAATTCATCAGTTACAGTTCTTTGGCATGTCCCATAACGAATTTCCACTTCATGAGCAAGGTCTTCAATGGTTCGACGTCGATCCTCATGAACGAAGTGTTGAACTTTGGCAAAAATGTCAGGCGTTGTGCATGCAGCTGATGGACCTACAGGTGTGAGCATCATCTTCAATAGCTGTACGTCCCGCCCTGAACCAAGCGTGCCACTCAAACACACGTGTATAGCTCATGCTTTGTCCCCCAAATACTTGATGAATCATTGCAAGGGTCTCCGGAGCATTTTTCCCGAGATTTGCACAGAATTTGATTCACACTCTCTGTTCTAATCTTGGATCCATCGTAAAATCGCCACACAGTACACACAGAACATCGTGAAAATTACTATAGAATCTCAACACATCTACCCAGCTGCATGAAACTTTAATCATCATATGTGCTATTGTTGCCACCTAGCGGTACAGAACTCTACTGCAAGTACTGTCGACATGGCAGCACCAGTTCCGAATATTGTGGATACACCTCGCATATGCAACCCTTATGTTAGTATAATTTGGATAGTAATTGTCCTTTTTTTTTCTTCTTCTTCTTTTTGCACGACACCTTCTAAAGTCGAAGGCAGGAGCGACGGCCGCAGCGAACGCTGCGTTCTTTGCTCCATCTCTAGACATCATACAGAGAACATTAGTGCAGAACCAATAGAAATGAAACAATTCCTTCCTAAACAAGATATTGGCATATGGTTGACGCCAAGCATTGAACGTGACAGCAGTGGGAGGGGAGGTTCGAACCGGACTCCGTAGAATATTGTCAGGGCAACTGCCGAAAGTGAGCGAGTCAATTGCTAACCTACAGTGTAACGTTTACCTTGGGCCGCTGTACAACGTTCTCAGTGACCTATACTATAGTTGAAACTTCCGCATCCTCGCGTCCATGGAAGGAAAGGTTTCAACTTGGCGATACAATCAGTGCTGAAAGCACTAGTGCTAGTGGCATCATGGAATCCCTTGCTGCTTGCAACGCCCGAGCGACTGATCAGTGTAATGAGGACGTTGTTAGGCGGGTGAAATATTGTAACAGTAGGAAACGTGCTCTTATTCCAATTCACAACAAATGCATATAAACATATACGAACTTAAACTGTTGGCTAAACTCTGACAAATCCTAGAAACCGGTAGACCCAGTGGTTTAGCGAGTAAATCGTCGCATTTGTGGCAAATCTCTTTAATTCCGGCAGGCTTAAAAAAGGCATTGAGATGGTAGAATTCGAACGCGCTATCTTCACTACTATAGCATGGCTCTCTAACCACCTGAGCAACCGTGTCACTGCTTGTGAAGCCTTAATATCTAGCTATACCTGTGCAAGTCACTACCTTCGGTTCTCTCCGCTCTCTCCGCTGCCGCTCGGGACGATTCCATGACTCCACTGGCATCCTAGTACTTTCAGCCCTGCTTGTAACGACAAATGAGGTTTTATGCTTAGCTATCAGTACACCGTTACCCCACAAGCTCCAATCACGCGGCTTCCGTGTTTGAAAGGAAGCCACTATCAACTATCTTCATGAGGCACCTCGTTCCAGACCTCCCAAACTGACAAAATAAAGCAGTTTGTACCTAAAATCAAAGTCGGAACCTTTCGGGTTGCAGTCACCAAAACCAGCTTCTAGACCTAGTAATAATAATATTATTTAATGTTTAGATTCAATGTACCTCATTTTCACAAGCCGAGGCGGTTAAAGCTCTAGGATGAAGTGATACGCCCTCCTCCTCTGAATAAAGCAACTGATTGTGTAACAGTTATACATGCATGTTGTTAAATAATTGGCGTACAAGAATTTTACATGTAGCTGTGTCATGAGTTTTGTGCCATGTTTCGTTCACGCGATAGTTCCATTGGAGACACTGTCAGTTTTAACGTTAACAAACGACTCTCATGTTCCCTGATTTCTGAACGGATAATTTTACCTTTGATTTAAGAGCATGTAATTATAATCAAATACATAGTTTATAAGTTTAGATATTATGCATAGCATCATACTATTAGTACATTGCTTCTAAGGGTGGCCGAGGTGTTAAGGCGCGGAAATCTGGAGTTCGAATCCCACCTGGGAGTTCTCTCGGTTTTTACAGGATATCCTCAGCCCTTATAAATGGTAAAGGGGAGGCATCCATAATTTAGGACTAGAACGCTCCCTTCCTAAATAAAATCCTTCTCCAATTTATAATCTCATCTCATTTATCATCAGTGTCCACCTCCTGTGATGCCTCAGTAGTGAAAACAGGTGTTCATTATTATTAAAAAGCAGGAATTACACTAATATTACCTAAAAGACTGTCGCTTTCTCTGAAGCTCTGTTGATAAACTTTCACGGCAATGAAATATGCACGGGAATAGATTTTCTTAAACTTTATATATTGTTGTTTTCACTTACTGGAAAATAGTTATTACCAGCTTTTTCTTTTTTGTAAAAATCTGGCGCAATAGTGTATGCTCATAAAGTAAAATATATAAGATTTTTTTCGCTACATCTATGAAAATTTGTCAACTTTTGCGCATTATTGCAGATTCCGCGCGTCATAATCCTAACTTCGTCTATTTTACTAGTTACCTCATAAAAATTTTAGTACTAATATGCACTTCACAGCTCGTGCGGTATTCATAAGGATAATAAATAAGGAAAGATTAATTTTCTTTGGCATTCAAGAGAGGTGAATATTCCTTAAAACATGTCTAAAACAAAAGTGTCTTATAATGTTTAAGAATATAGATGAAGCTACTGTTAGTGGTCAGATTTGTGCGTGAATTTCCTAGGATCTTTCGACTCAGTAAGATTTGAATTAAAGTAAGGATTACAGCAACTTCGAAAGATTTCCAGAGTTCGGCTCCATATCAGCTTCAGTTATAGGAGTGGGAAATTCTCCACCATCTGTTCAAATGGGTTATCTATAGTCAACCTAAATGAGTGTAGTAATTTTCCTGCACACACTAGATTAATCATATGTCAAGAAGATGAAAATCGAACCCCAGACCTCCAGTTTAGCGGATAGGAGTATTTTACTTTTAGTGTTTAAGCTTATACTAGCTATAAATGATACAAGCATTTGTAAGTTTTAATTTTATGAATAAATTCATTTCTCAATTCAGTTAAAAATTATAGTGATACTAAAAAAGATAAGAAAGCCTATTCTGTTGAAGGAGTAATTAGAATAGAAATAGAAGATGCATGGATAGTATTTATATACAGAGGGTGCCAAAAATGTATACAGACTTAAAAAAACAGTGTTAACATAACAAAACGGAATTCACATAAACATACAAAGATGAACACTAATCATCTTAGACTTTTACAGTTGCAATGGTTGCAACAGCTGCTCAAAATGTCCACCATCGGCATCTATACACTTCTGAGTATGTTGAACTACTGATTGAGCAACGTTTGCGAAAGTGTCCTCAGCGATTGCAGCACATGCCGTTTCAATTCCTTCCCGGAGTGCTGCCAGTGTAGCTGGTTTTCTATGGCATACAATATCCTTAAGAGTTCCCCATAGGTAGAAGTACAACACAGTTAGATCCGAAGAACGCGGTGGAAACTCAGTCGGACATCTTTGTCCTATCTAGTACTTTGGAAGATTGTCATCTAGGTACACACGTACATCTCGGCGGTAATGTGGTGGTGCACCATTCTGTTGGAAGTAAAATTCCTAATTTCTACAGATTATATGAATACGTACAATTGTACTCGCGTTGGCGATTCCGTTCTGTGCACACGTCTCCATTGCCAACAATATTCTCAGTTTTCCAATACCACTTCAAAATTGCTTTCCGCTGTTTAAACGATAATCTGGCTCTATTTTGTTGTAGCAACGCCGTCATAACGTGATGTGAGTCACATCTGTTTACACAACATCATACGATAATCTTGGATTCATTTGTTCATTGTTGATTTACCTGTCTCGTAGAAACGCTATCATGTGTATGTGAGCCACATCTGTTTACAGAACACCATACTATACGTTACTATCGTTTTTCGGTTCAACTTTGAAATTTATTAAATAGATATCTACTGTGAAAGTGTGTATACATTTTAGCACCCTTGGTATATTTTAATCAATTTAAAGATACAGATAATTTAATGCAGGAGGCCATATGACATATTATCTATGAAGGAGACATTCTGAAACATCTAATGGAAATAATTTTAAGGGGAAAATAGTCAAGATTCTGTCTATTCCATATATATTTAGAAGTAAGACAAGATTGCAATTTGTCACTGTTTCCTTTTATAACATTCATTTGGACAAAGCAGTGAACATTTGCGAAAAAGTCTAAATATTAAGAATAATTTTATTTACAAGAGATTTGTAACAGCAATTATTTTTATGAATTAAATCAAATTATTAAATGCTATAAGATTTCAATACAAATAAATTGAACGTGTGATTTCACACGTTCAATTTTCACCTGGCCACTTTGCCAAGTGAAAATTGTATTTTGAAGGTAAAATAATAAAAAACACATAATAAATTTCATTCCTCGAACGAACATAAAATACGAAAATTGATTCTAATCCGTAGTATCATTATAAGGAATTAAAAAAAAATCTAGAATTGAAATCCAGAAAAATCGTGCAAATTAAGTTCTGTAAATAATTGTTTATAGAACAACAAATATTGGATATTCATGGAAAATATTTTATATATATATATATATATATATAAAATAGAATTCAACTCAGAAAATTCCATTTCTACGATCAATGAAGTTACACTAGTTGCACAAATAGCAAAGATAAACAAAATAAAATATAATAAATTAATTGCAAGTAGAAGGGTCTAAATAATATTGGATTAACTTAAACGGGAAAATGGGTGGAACACAACAAATATGCCTCAAGATAGGATTCCATATGTCAGTTTTAAATATAAACCTAATGACAGAAGAAAATTTGGTTTACCGATTAATCGATGATCCGACCAATCGACAGGACTAATAGTAAATGTTCGAAGAAATTGGTGATCATCCATTTTAAAATAAGAAATGTTAACGTTTTCTGTCGACTGTTATGTCTTTGTAACGAAAAATTACTGGATTAATGAAGGCTCAAATGAGTCCTTGGTCTTCCAGCACTGAAACGTGAGCTGAATTGTAGGAATAACTTCAAAACTTTCCCAACAAATTTGTCCAAGAAGTTAGTTTTTCAGCTCTATCTAGAATTGTGGTTGGTACTTCTAATAAACTATTTTTGCAGCATTTTTTAAATAAACCTGAAGCTGGGAATTTAAAATTTTCTTCAGAAGTTATTTGCATAACGGGTGCAGGTAGTGATTAAATGCTTTCATCTCAAAACTATCTAAGCACTTCCTTGTGGGTTTAGTATCGCAAATACCCGTCGTAGCTCTGAGAACAGAATATCGATCAAATGCACGTGAATTAAATTCCTGGAATTACCTGCTTTATGAATATACAAAGAAGCATAGCTATTTCTGGTCAGCTTGGAATTTCTGACACAGAATGCTGAAGCATAACTTGAAGCCTACCTTACGATATAATGTTTTTGTTGTAAGTTTCTCTTCGTTTAGTTTCTTTATTTTTTTGTGGAAATTATGCTTTAATTTTAATCAAAGTGATTGAAATTGACTTTGAAAACAACGAAACTAAAACATCTAAATGTAATTCACAATACAAGCATTTTTAGGCATAACCTATTACATTTACCCCTGTTTGACGATATAACAGATGCCTGATACATAATAATTATGTTTGGCACTCATCGATTGCCTCATCATACTAGTTTATAAACTGGTTATGAATATTTAGTGTACAAATACATTGTAATTACTAATTCAGATAAATTATATATATCTAACACAGCGTACCAGGGTTTTAACTTTACAAATAGAGTTAATTTCTTTGACCAATAATATATTTCCTTGATAGGTTACAGGCCGTTTTTATTTGTACAGTTAATTACTTTGACCAATAATACATTTCCTTGGTAGACTATAGGTCATTTTATGTGTAGGATTAATTTCTTTGGCCAATAATATATTTTCTTGGTAGACTATACGTCTTTTTCATTTGTAGGGTTAATTTATTTGACCAATAATATATTTTCTTGATAGACTCTGAGTCCTTTTTATTTTCTTTGCATATTAAAACTATCAAAATTAAGTCCACAGCAAGCTTGCTTGATGCAGATAATGTGATATATGGCCAAATAGCTGGATGGACAAAGAAGTGTGAGGAGGTATTTGAAGATTTGAAGATTGGGGAATGATACAGGTAACTCTATATTCTAGGTTTTTTTAAAACTTGTGTTGCATTTATAAGTATATCCATTATATACGTTTCACATCCTCGTCTTCCTGTACTTAAGCCAACAGTACAAAATTTGAAGAGTTACTGCTCACAACATTCACCATTGTTAATGCTATTATTTAATAAAAAAAGTTTGCATTTGTTTCAGCTAATTCATTTTTCTGAATTTTATTTAGCAATTTCAAAAAAAACTTATTCAAAAAATGTACAAAACTGAATGGCACGCTTAAAATAAAATTAAATAAAAAACCATGCTCACTGTATTTAACTACTTTTTTTCAAAATAATATGTAGTAGTGCTGTAGTATAACAGCAATGAAGTACAAGTGTTTTACTAGTTAGCGCGTCTACGTCTTTTCTGCATTAACTGCCTGCTTTTGTTTGTGACTTGGCTGGGTACAGATCTCCGAAGACTGAGTTAAATCGATCTGTTGAAGTGTAAACTATCTCTATGCTATTTGTCTTTTGCATACCATTTTTGGAGATATATGGGCCCACGACCGATAATTCTGCTATTCTAAAGATGAACAATTTCCTTCTTTCAAATCGATAATTAAATCTCCTTTCTTTCCTCCGCTTTCCATTCCTATCCTCTTATCTACTTCGCTTCACTCTTGTTCCATTTCGAAGAAAGGAAAATATGAGATCTGTGTTTCCATTTGTAGTCACAAAGTCGATAAACTTATTTCACCCAAACTTAGCTCTGCAGTAATGTTTTATGCAAGTGATGTTCTGCCAGTTTTAGTATTTGGGGACATAATGTAAGTTATATATTCATAGTATGAGATCTCGAACCTACTTACCGTCTAAAACCCACCTGTCATTGCTATATTCTTCTAATATAATTTTGCTTTCATTTAACATAAAAAGCCTTCCAATATGGAACATATATTTATTCGTATATAGGACTTTCATTTCAAAACTACCAGTCTGAATAGCCATATATTTTACATCAATTGGTTTAAACAAAAGCACGTCTATTAATAATGTAGGGGAATATTTAAAACGAATGTTGAAAAACGTTAGGTTCCACTTCATCAAACCCAGCCTTCATCACTTTGAAATTTCAAATGAACCCCTCCCTTAAACTTTAAAGACAATTCACTCTTGTCTCATTTATCATTTTATGTCGTTGCCTAGCAACATAAAATTTGTCGTTATTGTTGCTTTAATTAAGACAGAATGAAAACAATGCAGTTTTAGAATGAAAAAAAAGGGGGAATAATTACAATAACATACAGAGGGTGCGAAAAAAATGTATACACTTTAAGCAACGAAAAACTGTGTTAAAACAAAAAAACTAAATTCATACAAACAGTTCCTCAAAATGCCCACCGTCGATAAACTTCTGAGTACGTTGAACTACTGATTGAACAACGTTTGTGAAAGTGTCCTCAGTAATTGCAGCACATGCCGTTTCGATTTCTTCCCGAAGTGCTGCCAATGTAGCTGGTTTTCTACGGTATACAACATCCTTAAGAGTTCCCCATAGGTAGAAGTCCAACGGAGTTAGACCCGGAAAACGTGGTGGAAACTCATTCGGACCTTTTCGTCCTATCCAGTGCCTTGTATAGTGACTTGATTCCATTGCGGGGGCTTGTTGTTGTGAGAAGTCTCCCAAATCTGCCCTTGTGAACATCGCAAATGTTACCACGAGTCTCAAATTTGTTTCCAATGCGTATTATTGTTACTCGCGTTGACTGTTCTGTTCTGTACACACGTCTCCATTGCTTTTGAACGTCAACATTTTCGGTTTTCCGATACCACTTCAAAATGTCTTTCCGCTGTTCAAACGACAATCTTGGCTCCATTTTTTTTTTTTTTGTACCAATGCTAGCATAAAGTAATATGAATCGCAGCTGTTTACAGAACATCATATCATAATCTTGGCTTCATTTGTTCATTGTTGGTTTACCTGTCACGCAGCAATGCTATCATAATGTAGGTGAGTCACATCTATTTACAGAAGATCATATTACACATTGCTGTTATTTTTCGGTGCAACTTTGAAATATGTTAAATAGATATCTATTGTGAAAGTGTGTATACATTTTTGGCACCCTCGGTGTATAGTAAATCAGTATAATCCGTAATTCTTAACAAATCCGTTTAAATCTTCGTCTTTCTTGTAGAGTGTATAACACTTTGAAACAATTTATTGCCAATACACATCTATTAATTAAAACATCAGTATTACTTATAGTATTATTCTGTGCAAATTCAAAGATTAGTAATAATCCATTATCCAGGCAACGATACTTTAAAAGATAGGTGTTCCATGTGAAATTTTAAAATACGGCGAGCTATAGCTTAATATTAATGTTAGTTTTAAACGTTCTCTTTAATATAAAAATTGGCAAATCAAAATTATTTTAAATAGGTATTATTCAGACTGGGAAGTTTTAAAATGAAAGCCCTGTATAAAAACGCGCGCGTAATCGTACATTTTTTCATATTATATCTTCATGTACTTTCAGGCATGCTTGCCATATTATTTGTATCTTGCAGGGGTTTTGGATATGGACAGAATTAAGCGTTACGTTCCTTTCCTTTAATTTTCCTTTACGCTTTCATTACCGAATAAACTACAAAAATTAACTAATATTCAATCCATTCAAAGTTGTTAATGTTTGTTTTTTTTTTTTTTTCCTCTAGCTCTGTGTTAAGTATAACTTATTTAATTGTTAGTTATTCCGATCTGTTGAATTTAGAGTCAGTTCACATGAGTTTAGTGGTATAGTAAGTGTATATTTTTTTAAATAATTCAGTGCATTACAAATATGTTTTAGCATAGGTCATTTATCGTATTTGTATAACTACGACATGCAATTGGTGAGATAACAAAAATAAAATAAAAACAAACAATCAATCAATCAAAATAAAACTATGAAAAGTATTTACATGTATAGAGTGAAATCTTACGTGTTATTTACAGTTTTACTAGTAATTGCATTCTAGCAGTAAAATAAATTACTTTTAGCTTCGGCCACTTTAGTTAGAAATATAGTCATATTCAGTCAATTTTTATGATCCCAAACCAAGTGATCTCTATTGGTAAAACAATTTTGGGAATACCATTTTTCTCAGATGTTACCATTTTTCTTATTTGTCCGGAATATGTGCCCAATCCTCATCCCCTCCACCAAATAGAAAGATCATCCTATTAAAATTGTCCGTCCCTTTTGAGCATTCCAATCTCTCAGTATAAATCATGCCATTCCTAATCTTGCATTTCTCCCTGAACATATTTTACCCTAATTAATTCCATTTCATTCGATAGGCTCAAGAAGACTTTCGTGTTACATTCTGTGTCGACTTCCCGCCTGATGATAGCCTCTGGTCTTGTTCTATCCTTTTTCACATACATTTTTATTATACGCATTACTTCGTTTCCATATTGAGCCCATGCCAGTTCCTCTGAATCATCTTTTCATCTCTGCAGCTCTAAACATTGGTGTTATATTTTGTATTTGAGAAAATAGCATTTAGCCCGAAGCGTGGATTGATATTCATGATTAGTCTAAGCCAGTATTTCACCGTCCTTGTTTTACTATTAACCGTATCTTCAAAACAACTCCCCTCCCTAATGACCCAACAGTTTGAAGTTTCTTTGGATAGCCCCAAAACACATTTCCAAAAATCGAATTGAACTTTGTTTACATATTCAGCACTCTCACTTCCTTATATTTTACCTCCATATATAACAATAGACTTAATTATAGCATTGTACATCATCTATTGGCATATCTGAAACACGAGTCAGAACACGCTTTAACTTATTTAGTTGACCTCGTGCTCTATAATTAATAACAGATAAATAAGCTATGAAGCATAACACTTACTCCACTTCCCACTCTAATAAAGGTTATTTCTAAATAACAAAAATGTGTAACGTTTTATATTTCTTGCCCAATGAGTGCCATTTTTCATCTCTGACATATACTTAAATATTTTTGAACACTGTAGTTTTGGTTTTGCTAACATTTACTACCATATCACATTTCAGGCAATAATCTTCTCGGCTGTGAATGCATTTCTACAAACCATCTCTTGTTAGATATAAAATAATTAGATCGTTAGTATAAATGTACTGGAATGCATATACCAGTCCCTTTCGGCGCATTATTTTCCTCCGCTAGCTGAACATCGGAAACATAATCTATAATTAGGTTAAACAGTAATGGAGATAAAATACATTACTGATGAAATTCCGATTTACCCTCCGATATGGTCTATTGGTCTATCTTAACACTTAATTACAGGTAGCTTATATTTACATAGGAGCGTTTTACCATTAACCAGAGACATTTTCATTTATGCTGGAATGGGTGTGGATTTCAACAAAATTTGAACGATTATGGATATCATTTTTAATTATTTTATATCGGGAACGAGTTATCAAATGTATTGAATATATTTAATTAGTAATTTTTATTGATTAAATTATTTTTACTATAGGGAATTATTAAAATTTCTTTCTGACACAGGTTTGCACACAAGACCTCTATGAAGAGTATTAAAAGCAATTTTAAATAAACAAATACCTAGTATTGTGCACCCTGTTCTCCTATGTCTATTAGGTCTTTAGAATGAATATATTATCTACCGTAGAAACCTTTCCCGGATAAAGTGAAGTATTCATGCGATATATATATATATATATATATATATATACTAAAATGAATAATAAATTAACTCATAAATAACATTAGCTAAAATACCAAGAACAATAGGAGCGGAAATGAATAAAACACTAAAACAATCACACAAATAGTGCAATATTTCCCATTGCTTGCTTTCTTCTTTAAAAAGAGCAGACCTGTGAAGGTAGTAAAAGTAAATATTGAATCTTGAAGGTAGTTAACAGAGAAAAAATAAGCAAGAATATTATATTAATAATAGCATAGTCATAATAATTGTATTAATAAATAAATGAAAAGGGGAATATCAACATGCAAGAACTAAATCCGGTGGTGTACATGTTTTATGTAAAAATATCTCTCCATCCCTGAGGTAACTTTCAAGGACATGAGTCGATTACGCGTTAATAAGTGTTAATTACATTGTCATGAACTTACCACGGAAAAGGCCATAAAACCAAAATAAAATGCTTTGCAAACCCTATAAGATAACATATATAGGTTAGTTAAAAGTCCCGCACCGCCTAAATAACTTTTAAACATGATATGAAATTCGCTGAGTGGAGATAATCGTATATTGGAAACTTAAAAATTATATTATCGACTTTTGCTCTACACTTTAAACGGAAAGAATTCCAATTCTCTTTAGGTGGAATACTCAATACATTTTTCCATTTTCAAACAATGCTCATTAAGAACTTTTCAAAAAGTAGTCACACTACATACTTATGTAAAAATGTATTGTTACTGAATCAAAAAAAAAAAAACAAACAAAACAAAAATCAGAAGAGTGTAGCGAATAACAAAAACAAAACAAATCTGACTCAACATTTAAATTATGTGTTCAAATTGCTAGCCCTCAGTTGTATTAAATTTGCAAGACCATCACAGAAATAATTTAAGGAATGTTTTACCTAGGCATTAGGAATGTCTTGCGCCCTTCTACTGAGATGTTGGGTTTTTCTTAACATATGTAATACTGACTCCAAATGACCTTACAAAAAGAAAACCAAAGACGACAAATCTGGGGATCTTGCTGGCCATTCTAAGTGATCTCTCCCTCAAATCCATCATTGTGGTCTAAGATTTACTATAGCTAGCACTGCGTGTCTTTGAAGCAAATCCAAAAGCTAGATATAACCACCAACAATTTAGAACACTCATTATTGGTGGGAAAGGTGAATGATAGGGTTATAATTGATTAGATTATTCGTAGTATTATATAGGATTATAGACGTTCTCCATATCTTCTCCAGCCGCTCTCTCGAAGTGTCGCTATGCCACAGCTGGAATTTTGGGATCTTTTTAGGTCAATGGTGCAAAGGATCAGGAATCAGGCAATAAATGAACACAAATCTTGGAATTGGAGATAACGTTATTTATTCATTTGTATTTACTGGTTACTTCTAAGTTCTGATAATGTTAAGTGTTTCTTAGATCACTCTTGCACTATTTAAACTGACCTACTAACCAGCTTGTCTAATTACACCGACTATAACTAACCAATTGTCTATAACTCTCTTGGAACTAAATGAATTGTTAACTGATCATTGACCCTGCCCGCTAACTGTTTCCTCCTTGTGTTTGTGAGTCTTTTGTATTCTATTTACTGTCTATCTTCTGCTCTAACTATTTACTGTATGTCTTCTTATCCTGGGGCCTCGAAATTACAACCTTTTATAAACTATGCCTTCATCCGGTCGGGATGCGTCTTCTGTCTTTAAAAATATCACTATTGAATAATTTCGACTATCCCTTCTTCTACACTGCTATCTATAGGCCGTGGCGCATATAATCTTCCTAAGTTCTCCGATTAGATGTTCCCTTAGGCATTTATTCGATCAGTTTCCACACTTGGTTCCGTTACGTCGGGTTCTACACCCGCATGGTCCTGTTGCGACAAGTGTTAATTTTCCGGTCCGTTCTAGATTATACTTTCTGCCTATTCACATAATAGAGGGGTTTCTAACCTGTTCCGTTTCCCTAACAACTTCCAAAAACCTTAATGGGGACCCTTCCTACTCAAAGCCTCTTACAAAAAATATGCAAAAGATGTACAGGGCCATCTGACTCTTTTGTCCAGCCCAAAACGACAACATACTCAGAATGACTTAACTATTGATATGACTCCTTATAAATTGTCAAAATTGATTATAATTATATTTATAATATATGTAATTTATTATATTAATATCGGTAATATAAGAATCCAGGTTGAAGTCATCTATTTCTGCTTCAAATTCTACCCAAACATTATATTTTTGGATACTGCATGTTGTAAATTTACAATCTAACAGTATCGGCTATTTTGTCTGTTGACAAACTCATTCAAACAGAATGTGGCTTCTGAGGAACTGGATTTAAACCGTTGCCTGTCGCCATAGCCAACCACAATAGAAATTAGAAGCCTTCCCCTTCTCTAAACATCAGGTTATTTAACACACTAGTTGTCAGATTTAACCCATTATCAATAAATATGGATTTATGATATTGCTGACAAAACACAGTATATAGAAGAAATGTTTCATTATTGGCACCTCCTTTTGTTTCCTTGATTTAAAACAGCTAAAATCTTCTGGACTGTTTTGCGTGGTCCACATCCGCAGCCCGTAGGACTTTAACTGTTTTAGTTATAACCATGAAAGCCCAAAATATAACATTAAATTACTTTTTGAAAATTTATTATTCAAAATGTAATAATAAATTAAGATATTCCATTTAAAATAATAGAGCTACTTCCGTTTAAACTGGGAGTAGAAAAAAGTTTGTAATATCATTTTTGAGTTCTCAGTATACGGCTATTTCCCTATACTGAACCACATACTTCAAAAGCTATTTAGGCGGTTCCATACTTTTAACTAACACTGTATGCAATTCTCTTAGAAGCAAAGTTAGCAATGAAATAATTTTAAATTCTCAAGCAAAATTTGGATGTGGAACGATTGACATGAAATAATTAGCGTACAGATTTTGCATTTAGAGTATTGGCAAGGATATGAACCTGGGTAATTATATTTTTATACTTCACAATTCTTAAAATTTAATATCAGTATAAATAAATCTACAGCTTGAAAGAATTACACTATTTTCAAAGCCAATAAAGCAGGCGAGAATGAGCAATAGTTGCTGTTTTGTTAATAGTATTCAAATCCCATTTTTTAATCCTATTGTTTGCATGCCCTAATTTCTGATCAAAGGATATCTTGGGAGAGGAATTTTTGGAATGAAGCGTTCAAAGTTTAAGTTTAGAGTACTTCTGCCTCATGTGCTATTGATTAAGAATGAGATAAAATGGGGAAAATTGGCAGGATTCAAACCGCAAATCTCCCGTTCCCGATCTGAGGCCTATTTTGTTAAAAGCGCCGGCTTCTGAAAGTTACCAAACGAATATTATTGGAAGTAAAATATTATTTTTCAAGGAATGCTTCAATAACTTATTTAACATGTTTATCAATTTTTAGGTGCAGAAAAGTAATTTAATAGGCGATTTGTTGTTAACACTGCAGCAACTTTAACTTTAGCTACATTAACGCTCTGTAAAGAATAATAATCAATCATATCTAAAGCTAAACACGAAACCACTGCTCCCTGATATTCGTCATTCAATCAAATGGTTTTAATTCTATGCAGTTCTTTGGAGCATCTGTTTTAGGCAAGTCTCCTAAAGGCACCTACCTAATCATCGATGGACAGACAAATGAAAGAAGGATGGACGGACGGGCTGTTACAAACAATGCGTCTGCCCATGATTAATAACTAATGAGATTGGATTGCATACGCTGATTTTATCCAATTTCTCCGTCTCTGATTAAAGACTGCTAATTCCGGATGTTTGTTTGCCATTTGATTAACACCCAGTACACTTAGAGAGTTCATTAGTTAAATAATTTAGTGAGTATAACAAATGAGCAGCGAGGATGGACGTACTTGTGCCGATGTAGCACGTGTGAGCTACATGGCGATGTTGCCATGCTGTATCGATCTCGCCACTTGCCCATGTTGCCGACATTTCCCTCCTCCCCGAGGCTCGCGCGGCCTGTTGGCGAGCCTCTTTTCATGTCTTGGCGCTTGTTATAACGCTTTGTGTAACCCTCGTGCCCCTACTGACATCAGCGTCCTTTACCGTTAAGTCAGCCGTCAACCTTCGGCGTCTTCGCGCGATTTCCTTGGAGACAAGAAAAAGGGTTTTTGCCTTGCATAAACTCCTTATATTTTCCCTCTTCTTCAGAAATTATTGTTTTTAAAATATTTCAATTGCGGAGCATATAGTAATTATATGCGTAATTGTTTCATTTTAAGATCAATATTAAACAGAATTTTTTTATATATTTTTTTACCTAACGATGGTGATACTTGCAAAAAATTTGGATAGAGAGAGAGTTTCTAATGCATAAAAGCGTAGCATTTATTTGGTATTTAATTATACATTATATTTGTCACGTAATTTCGTATAGGATTTCGCTCATTTAGTTTTTTTTTTATTCTTAATTTTATTTTAATGATAGTATTGAGGAGTTTGGAAGATACATGGTTTGTTTACTTCCCGTTTATCTTCCACATATTAGTTTATGAGAAGAAGACAGGAAATTAAGTAAAGTTTTAAAAATCGATTTTAAATGAAGTTCGACCTTTATTTGCAACATTAACAAGAATGGCGAAGAATGTAAATATATGGGGAATGGATACGACTGCAGTCGTCATTTTGTCTTATTAGCAAAGTCAGCATTAATATAGTTAGTGCTAATTAGAACGGCTATATGTTGCTTTTATTTGTTTATCTATTTGTTGATATTATTCTTACATTTATAAAAAAAAATTTTTTTAAATGAAACGTCACATTCTCTCCTTCTGCCCACATGGATTAGGTTACTGACATGTATCGATTTCACCCTATTCCATTCTCGGTCTACTTATAAAGAAGGAAATTAATCAAAAACGTATATTATTTATCTGTTGAAAGGTTATATCTACATCACCCTTTCACCGAGGTTTATATTTTAACACATACCCTGGAAATCTTTCTAATTTCTGTGCATGTATACGTTTTGTTCATTTGTATCTACAACATAAACATTTATGTTTTACCAAATGTTCTTAATCTTGTCAAATTTGTTAGCATCTTTTACTCTTCTCTTTGTTAAAACACTTTAGACAAATTCAAATTGACAATTTTCTGCAGTACAAATGCTGCAGAAAGGCAAATGCCGTGATGTAGTTTCATACAGAATAAACCGTTAATTTTATATGTAAACATTTTAATGTTTACGGAGAGTAAAAAAAAAATTAAATAGTGCCATCACAATGCCATGAACAAATTCATTTTCTTTTAATTCCATAATGTTATTTTTATTTTTAATGTACGAGGTTTTATCATTTTTTTTCTGTTATGATGTTTAATATACTGGATCACTGAAGGAAAACAATTATATATATACACACACAGAGGTTGCCAAAATGTATACACATTTCAAGCAAAGAAAAAACTGTATTAACATAACAAAACTGTCTTCACACAAACAGAAAATGATGAGCACTAATCATATTAGACTTTTACAGCTACAACAATTCCTCAAAATGCCCACCGTCGATACCTTCTGAGTACGTTTAGCTACTGATTGAACACGTTTGTGAAAGTGTCATCAGCGATTGTAGCACAAGCCGTTTCGATTTCTTCCCGAAGTGCTGCCAATGTAGCTGCTTTCCACGGTATACAACATCCTTAAGAGTTCCCCATAGGTAGAAGTCCAACGGTGTTAGACCCGGAAAACGTGGTGGAAACTCATTCGGACCTTTTCGTCCTATCCAGTGCCTTGTATAGTGACTTGAATCCATTGCGGGGGCTTGTTGTTGTGCGAGGTCTCCCAGACCTGTCCTTGTGAACATTGCATATGTTACCACGAGTCTCAAATTTGTCTCGAATGCGTACTATTGTTACTCGCGTTGGCGGTTCTGTTCTGTACACACGTCTCCATTGCCTTTGAACTTCAACATTTTCGGTTTTCTGACACTACTTCAAAATTGTTGATAATATTGTCTCCATTTAGTTGTAGCAATGCTAGGCATAACATAACGTAATGTAAGTCACGTCTGTTTACAAAACATCATACGATAATCTGGGCTTCATTTGTCCATTGTTGATTAACTTGTCACGTAGCAACACTATCATAATGTATGAGAGTCACATCTGTATACAGAATATCATACTACACATTACTGTTATTTTTCCGTCCAACTTTGAAATATATTAAATAGACATCTACTGTGAATGTGTGTATACATTTGGCACCTTATGTATGTATACACACACTTGTATGCACTCTATTTATAAATATCTATCTCTGTCGTCTACAACAACCTAAATTAATAATGAGAATATATCCTTTGGTTTTAAATAACATTAATTGATGTTGTATTTTAAATATGACATTTTCTCTTATTTTTATTTATTTATTTATTTTTTACGGACGCTCTTTAACATCACAGGTCATCAGCGTCCCATTCTGTTCAGGGCATGAAACGGCCGACAAATTTTGCTTAGAGGACTTTTTTAGGCTTGACGTTCTTTTTCGTGCCGTAAATGTACAACACGCGACCCACGGCTTTACTTTCCTACCGAAGGAAGCCATGCTTAGGATTTTTAGGCCCGGAAAAATCCATCGTTCCTGGCCGGGTTTGACCCCGCATTTTCGGTTTAGAATGCAAGTATGGTTACCACTACACCACCAGAACCGACAACATTTACTTCTCATTATAAACACGTATCCATGAAAGTGAACAAGGCGAAACTCCAGTGGGAGGACATTTTAGGTTAAAAATAGTTCTGCAATAATGGCCTGAAAAGATATACGGTGCAGTGAGGTATGCAGTCTCTTACGAGAGTAAACACTAAACGTATTTTTTTGTTTATTGTGATTTGTACATAATCTGCTAGGAAAGGCCAACTAAAAAATAATTGGCTCAACTATTTAAATTCATTTATGAGCCAGATGTTTATACAGAATTTACTCAGAATTATCTCTGTATAGATAAGTGATTTAAAAGTATAATCCACGGTCACCAACGTAAGGTGTTGGTGCTGTGAAATAGTTTAAATTTGATACTCATAAATTACCAGTAAAGCTAAATAATATTAACTTTGTATTAGAATTACTTAATCTCTTCTTAGTGGTCGTAGGAAACTGTTTTTAATAACCAGAGCCCAGAACTTATTCTGGTTAAAATAGGCAGACAAAAAGCACTTAAATACTGACAATAGGGAGCAATATAATTATAATGTGCATTTATTAAAAAGGAAAGCATAAGAATAATATCATTCATTATTAATGAAAATAGATAAAACTTAATAACTTCTTTATCACACAATAAAATACTTAAGCTTACTTTTCTTAGTTATAAGCAGCAACAATGTGTTTTTTTTTTCAGCCGCTTGTCAGAGAGAACATTTCTCATTATCGAAAAAGAACGTATTACTTCCATTGAAGTGACTGTAGCTTGATACAAGTTACAATAGAGCAACACTTTTCAGGACCTCCTGGAAATGTTGATCAAGACTAAGTAAAGCAGTTTTGAATAGTCTTGGCGAATAAGCAAAAGATGCACTCTGGTTTCTGGTAGAGTTCATTTTCTGTGTATGCATTTATAGGGGAATCAGATTATTATCTCTCTTACCTCCGAACTTAACCCTTTGTAGGAACGGTGTATAGCACAGCTGCACCGCTCTAATCTTTCTCGCTTGCAATTGTTTGTTACATTTATGCTGCAGAGAAGTTACTGCCACCACAAATTTCCTAGAATTGTCTCGCAAAGATTGATTGGTATCGTATTCTCAAATTAGACAGCTCAAATATATTAAAGGAATGTTTGAAATATCAAAAAGAGGTTTTGGAAAGGAAGAGTTGGTATGGGGAAGTGGGGAAGGTACTTGAAGAAATAGGTTTGGAGAGCAGGTGAAAGTAATATTAATGGATCTTGGAAGATAGTGAGAAAAAGGATAGAAGATATTGAAAAGCAAGAGATTTGGGCTAGTTTATATGATAAAAGTTTCTTGGTCATATATAAAAGAATCAAACAAAATTGGGAACGAAAGAAATATATTGAAATTTGTGATCAAATGTGTAGGATGGGTTGGGCGTGGATGGAGTAATTCTCACGAAAGGATAGATGTAGTATGTTTGGAGGAGTATACAGTGTGTCCCATTATTTATTGGAAAACGAGAAAGTCAAATGGTGGCGGAAAAAATGGGACATTAAATGAGATAATTCATAGAAGGATTTAGTGTTAAATAAAATGTTTAGTAACAAGAGTGAAAAAACATCCAGAAAATGGGAGAGTTTTTAGGTAAAGAAAGGGAAGTGGGAACGAAATAGGAAGAAAGTAAAGGAGAGTTCTTACAGTCAGACAACCACGTGGTTAATGAAGAAGGAAACTGTATTTTCTAGGATGGTAGGTTAATAAATTATATAAAGATATAGTTGTTATATATTATCGTAACAAAATTTAAAGTTAATTATGGAATACAAGGTCATTCGCTAGGACTGTTCAAAACTACAGTACTTCCCTCATCCTCTATCCCCTGATATGCGTATGCTCGAGATAACCGTGTGTTTCTTTCACTAATGAAAGTTCTGCTATTTAAAGAACTTGAGCGAATGGCAGGAGAAAAAAGCACTTGAAAAGAAATAAATGTAACAAGATCCTCAATAGTTATTTTTTGTGAGGTGAATATGCCATTAATTTTTATAACTTGTTTCATTTCGATATATTGAAATTCTTTATGTGCTTATTAAAATGTGTAAATAATCGCAGGAAATTTTTATAACGATCCAAAACCGGCCAATTTTTTTTTAACCTTAAAATAGACAACAGAAGCCAAATTAAACAAAAAAGGCAAAATAAAAGTGGCCCTACCATGAATGTTTTGAAACATGTTTCTATCTGACTCTTAAATATATCCCCTAAATGGAAAAGGCATTTTACCCAACTTCGGGCTCTTAATAATCCATAAATAGCAGAATATTGTAACTCATCGTTATCATAATCTGGGATATGTACAGAGTCAGCTGATTGCATTCCACTGCATTTGTGTAGTAATTGCATCTCAATTGTTAACTACAATTTTGTATTTCGACTTTTCTTCTTGATTTGCGTGATCTCGTGCATCGCGTTATTTTACGTTAGTACATTCTAATGACAGAGATATCTAAGTAATAAATTAAAAATTAAACAATTTAATAAACTTATTTGCGTCAGTGTTGATTTGGGTCGTCAGTTTGAATGTTTTCTTTAACGCTATACAATTCAATTGAATTTTTCATTTATTATGTCGTGTTTATTGTTTTTAATGTAATTGTATATTGCAGATTATTGACGAACGATACGACAGGGGTAGCCGAAATCATTCAGGCACGCACTTGTGGTTCCAATCCCGGTAGAACCTACCTCCCTTACTGAAATTTTTCCAGGTTTTTCTCAATCCTCGTTAATGACAAACAACGAGGAAGTGCTCTACTTAGACCTAAGTCATTTTCCAGTTTATCATTTCATCTCACGAAACACAGTGTTCATCGTCACAGTAGCAGAAGTTATACTGACACCTAAAAGAACGTACTTTGCATTAGACTTGTTTTCTGCTATTGTAATCATGATTAATGCAATTAAAGCTTTTAGTGAAAACGTAGCATTATTTGTGATGGACATCACGGATAACATCAGCCATTGCTTAACGTAATTGTAAGTAGAATTTGATAGAAGTCGCTGGTGTACATACACTTTGGAGATTTTATGTCTTAACATAGGATTCCCGGTCTCAAATTATATATATAAGACCTCTATACAGAGAAAATTACGGTTTATCGACAAGTTTCTCCGCACTCGGGTGATATGCACCGCCAAGGAGAACGTTGCTACTCATATTTCTGATATTACTTTCTTCAGCAGGTAATCCGTCTACAGTTGCTACGATGTGGGCTTTGGAGTATGTGCTTGCTTTCGTGTTTAAGAGAATACAATAAGTACAAGCTCAGTGCGCAGTCAGTGATGCCACCCGAATTCACTTCCATAGTTAAATCTTGACTACACAATGACTGCAGAGCGACTTTTCAATGTTGATTAACATTTTATATATTTTCTGATATAAAAATTCCGATATAAACAACTCATTTCAGTAACTCACACCAAAAAGGGATTTGAACGAGCCAAGCACGAATTATTCATAAAGGCGTGTAGCAAAATTTAAAGAAAAAATGCTTTCAATGACCAACTTCTGCTCAAATGCAGGATGTTCAAGTTACGTCATTAATAATACTATCGCAAACCGTTACGAAGCTAATAGAAGCATAACGAGAGTGTTTTGTTGCTCCTCTATTGCTAATCGCACAGTCTACCTATATATTACACTTTGAATTGCTTAGACATTAAATAATTTCTTGTTCTTTATATAACAACACGTAATAAAAGTAGATACTAGGTTTCCTTTACTTAACCTTAACGCACTGATAATATGCTTACTTTTTGATCTCCCATGCTAGATAGAAATGACTGTTGAACAGCCAATAACAAATGCAATATTTCATTTAGTGTAATTACATGTTTCAAAATAGAGCACTATATCTTAATTATATGTTATAATTTTTAACTGTGAAATTTAGAAAAAAATTAGAAAATGTTATTGAGATAATAATTAAAATATCTAAATATCCGTTTTTTGCTGAACAAATCTCGAGAGGGAATAAATGTTAACAAGCACAGAAAACTGCATAAATTGGTTTATAAAGAAACTTTGTAGAGTTTTGCCTGGAGTATTTGTTAAAACTCGTCTCTCGCTTCACGCTAAAGTTTTTGATGTCTTATGCAAAAGGCTGTGAAATTACTAAACTTATTAGGTTACTAAATGATGTGGCGCAAGAACTACAGCATTCTATCTCGTAGTTTCCAGTAGACTTTGAACAAAGTACATACCTATAAGAAAGTTCATTTCGTTCTTTTCCAATTCCATACATAATCAGATTCCAAAGCAGTTGGTATTTCTTCTTCAGAAACTTTATCTCCATCATTGGGTTCGTCAATTTTTCTTCTTTAAAAAAAAATGAATAAGCTGAACAGATTGGTTTTCTTGTTTTTCTTTTGCTATAGTTCGCAATAGTAAAATAACGATTTTTGTTTATACTTAATTGAATTTAAAAGTAAAAGTAGAGACATACGAAGCACACCATAAGGAAAAAAACTGCAAAGTGGAGAATACCTCCACTAGAATTATAAACATCTATTTCAACAGTTACACACTTTCTCATAGGAGAACATCATTTACTAATGGTGTGTAGCATATATGATTGCCGGTTCTGGTGGTGTAGTGGTAACCATACTTGCCTTCTAAATCCAAGATTGCGGGTTCGAACCCGGCCAGAATCGATGGATTTTTTCGGGCGTAAAAATCCTATGTATGGTTTCCTTCGGAAGGGAAGCAAAGCCGTAAAGTCGTACATTTACGGCACGAAAAAAAAAACCTCAAGCCTGAAAAAAAGAGGCCTCTGAGCAAAATTTGTCGGCCGTTTCACGCCCTGAATTGAATGGGACGCTGATGACCTGAGATGTTAAAGAGCGTCCGTAAATAAATCAATTCAACAAAAAGCATATAGCTTGAAAATGGGAAAGCACCCAGAATCGAAGGAATATCAACTGCATTCTAAAATTTTCTTTAGTAGTACCGGAAGTAATAAACGGACTGTGAATTGTATGATCGATTAAAGGGATGGCTAACGAATACAATGAATGATCTAGGTATCAAGCAATTCAGGGAATTTCTTTCTACGGTGAATAATTTATTTATTCTAAAGACAATAATAAATATAAAATTTAAAATAAAAAGGGAAATTATACTATGCATTTGTTGATTTTAAAGTGTCCTTTTATAAAATTGCATCAATACCCAATTTCCAAGCAAAAATTTTTTTTGTTTATTTTTGGACGCTCTTGAACCTCTCAGGTCATCGGCGTGCCGTTCAATTCAGGACAAATTTTGCTCAGAGGTCGCTTCTTTCGGGCTTGAGGCTCTTTTTCGTGCCGTAAATGTACGACACGGGACCCACGGCTGTACTTCCATTCCGAAGGAAGCCATACTTCGGATTTTTACGCTCGAAAAAATCCATCAATCCTGGCCGGGACTGAACCCGCGATCTTGGGTTTAGAAAGCAAGTATGGTTATCACTACACCACCAGGACCGACCCAAGTAAGGGGAATAGATAGAATTTATGGAATACAATGTTATATTATTATTGTGAAAAGTTAATGGTGGACTTTGATATTCAATTAATTTATATCTCATACGCCATTGGTCCCGATTCAGCCACAAAGCTAGCAAAATTATTCACAGATGCTCTTTATCTTCTCTAAATTTTTCCGTTATTGATGAGGCGGTATCGCGTCGTTAGATAGCTTGGTTCTCACAAAGGCAACCCGGGTTCGACCCCAGAGGCCACAAGTGGAAATTTTGGCGGAGGAAATGGGTCTGAGCAGGTTTTCTCCAGCTCCCTCTCTTTTATTTCGCAACTGGTCCATTGTCTAACTCATTCACATCTTTACTAGTGCATTTCTGTTCTCAGTGTGTGAATTATAAATAGACTACATTTCCGCCCTCTGCCGTGCATGTGAAGATTCACATGAATTTGATTCTTAGGGATGGGTGCCTACGCCTCGTGAGATGAAGGAGATATCGGACGGCCAGGATCCGCTGGCGGAAAGCATGGTAGACGCTGGCGGAGCCTCCCCCTCCCTTCCAGCCCCATAGAAAAGCCATGTCCTTACCAAACACCGGGGAAGAAAGATTTCCAATTTGCGAGCTACGGTCACGCCGCACGCTGCACCAGCCCACTTGTGACAGAATCAATGCAATAAAATGAGGCGAAATGGGAGAGTAGAAATTTCGTGGAAAGTAAAGATTCATCCTAGTATTATCCTATGTGACAAAGGAATACACGAGAAAACCCAAGGTCAGGGTTGTAATCGGATCCCTCAAACGCGAGTTCTGACCTACTTCGCTCGGTCACTAGTATGGAACTCCAATATGTAGTTGGCATTCATTTATATTTTTCGTGTGTCTGTACTTTAATTACAAATCAAACGATTCAGTCCTCCTATTAAAACAAGCAACAGGCAAGACTTAAAAGAGACTTTAATAGGTAAGAAAACACATTTTTCTCCATCATTTTATCTTAACTAAATACGAAACTTTGTATATAGTTTCTTTAAACCTTCTGCATTTTCTCATATTCTTCCGCTAGATGACAGTAATGCAGTGAGCTTTGAAAATGGGGCATTTAAATTATGTACTTTATTATCTAATTTCTTATAGCTATCACAAACATTCCGAAGCATTTAAAAATGCATAAGGAAATACAGCAGTGGATAAAAACATTGCCAATCCTTGAAAGGCTATCAACAAGGTAATGCCATTATCCATACTTTGGGCAGCCGCAAACTGCTATGAGACATACTTGTTCGAGAAGATCACGAAATAACAACCAAATATTTCTATTAGTAATACAAAACATTATCCACAAGTCAAATAGTTGAGAGAAAAATAATTCTAAAGCCAAACTACCGATCATAAGGAAAAAAGTACAGATTATTTATTCGTTATAAGGCTAGCGATTTCTTATTCAGCATTGTAACGGTAGATAAAAGTTAATTCCATCGAGTCTAAGACCAGAAGACAATCCCGAAACTTCTCAAAAAATAAATTCAAGTCCTACTCAGATTATTCTTATACTCAGAAGGGATTGTCTTATAGCTAAATAGCTAACTTCAAAGTATGACTTAACCTTACAAGTAGAAGTTACCCAGTCCCGAACGGCAGCGGTAGCCAGTAAGATGCCTTAGTTTCGTATGGAAGACTGTTGTTATGAAGTAATATAAATTTTGATGTACTATTATTTTCTTTTTGTTAAGGCTTAAACTGAACTAACGAAAATATAAGAATAATTTGAAAATAGTGCGGCAAAGTTATGAATATTAAAAAAATTAACGAATTAGAAATTGTTATTATGGAGTAACATTAAATATGTTATGTTCTATTATTTTTGTTAAAATTAAACAAACCTAACTTAACCTAACCTCACAGATTAAAAATAGTATTACTTTTTGTGTATTGTTGCTCTTCTAATGTTTTATTAGTTTTTTAAACTAAACTAACATGAATTATTTTTGTTCTATTGGGTTTTTTGTTAAAGTTAAACTAATCTAACGTTACCTATGATTTATTTTTTCCATTCTATTATTTTTTTAAAGTTAAACTAAACTAAACTAAGCGAAGCTAACCTATGAAAACACTAAGACTAGTGTAGAGAAAATGTAGTAGCATTTATTGTGAGAGAAAAAATTATTATAATTAAAAAATCATTTATCAACAGGTATGAGAACCCAGTACGGTTACATCAGTAGCCGATGCTCTAACCTACTGAGCTACCAGGGCTACATGATTGTAGTGGGAATAATTTGCTTTAAGTACTATTGGAAATCGGATCTCTCCGCTGCCGCTCGGGACTGCTCGGGGCTACAGGTAACTTCTACTTGTAAGATTAAGTCAAAGTATGTGTCAAAACTGTTCGGAAATTGACGAAGTGACTCCAGCAGCGTCTTCACAAAGATGCACTAAACTTCGGCACTGATTTCCTCGCTCAATCTACAAACCGGAATTTGCACCTTCTTATTTCCATTTCTTCACTTCACTTCACTTCACTTCACTAAAATATTGAAAAAAACTTATATATTAAAATGTGCTTCTCTCCAATTTACAAATATAAAGAACGTTAACCACTTAGCATTTAAAGAAATTAAATGAAATATTAACACTAATCATGTTTGCATATCATTTACATTTATAAATATCTCAATGCTAAGCGCATTAGAGAGATTGCATAAAACTGTCATACCAGCGTTAGTTTGCTATTTACAATTGCAGAAAACACATATAATTCCATACAATGAAATAAAAGGAAACCACAAGATTAAACTGAACGGAGTTTTCAATTTAGCACAATACAACTTAACAACCTTCCTTGGTCGCTGGATCAGGCACGTGAAGGGAGCAATAAGCCAAACAATTTTGAAAATTTTCTCGAAGGGCCGAAATACCTTGAAGTCGGTACTACTTTTGAAGTAGAAACACACACTTGAAATGCCAAGGATAAGATTCTGACGTCACTGAGATTCCCGAAAGTTCTCCACTAGTGTAAGCCAATACAGAGAAGGATCGTGAAAAATGGCTTCCAACATAGACTAACCAACTGTGCTACAATTAATGAAGTTACTCTCAACTAACCAACTTGTAGGAATCGCTGACTTCAGGAGAAGCAATCTGCGACTTGAAAACTTCCCATAATTCATGTATTAAAATGCTAGGATATTTTTGTTTTGTTTAGATGGATCTGGAATACAAATAACCGCAAAGGTTTGAACCTCTACTCACTGAGGAAGTTAAGGCTGGATTTTTTTTTAAAATCTGTCAGCTTTTTGTAACTAATCATAATCACTTCGGAAGGGAAAGCTTGGTTTTAATAGAGAGTTTGAAATTAGAACTTGTTCTGCAAATATGAAGAATGTGTTTCTGTATCTGAACAATGACATTTTGAGCATTGGTACACTAGGTGGAAGTTTGCTACAAGAAAACTTCAGAAATGCCATAATTGGAAGTTGATGGGGTTTTTACTTTCTTGAAATTCCAAAGACAGTAGACACTTTTAATGCGCCAGAATTCCTTTTTACGAGCCATATTACCAAGTATTTTTACAGGTAGAAAATTTTGCAATCGTTAGCAAAGAGATTCTATCTATTTTTATTCTATTCCTGTTCCCAAAACAAAATCTCTGTCATAATGCAGTGCCTCTGGAAAAATACTGACGGCTTGAATCAAATAATCTGAAGAACACAATAGTTTTTGTTTTGGCCATCGCAGAAAATTAAGAAACTCTAATGCTTGAACTAACATAAATTTTAATTTATTAATGTTGAAGTTAATTTAATAAGCTGGTCAAGTAGAGATTCTCCATAATTTTTTTATAGTTCATGTTCTTGTAAAACCTGTCCAATTCCTCGATCTGAACTCTCTGATTTGATTATGCATTTTCAGCACTCTCTAAATACCCTTTCCCGTTATGTATCTTTTGATATAACACGGGTATAAACTACTATCGGCTGAAAAAAATGTCTATACTATACTTCGTCAGTTAAGCGGGTACTTTTTGTTTTCAATGTTAATTGTTCACCAACACATGTGCAACATATTGGTGTTGATCAAATTTTAAATTCAAATTTTCATGAATATTCCCATAAAACCAATAATTAACTATTCTTTCAGGATGGGCCGACTGAAATAATTTCCATATATTTTTTCATGATGAGATTCAGCGCCAAGTGTTTACACCATTTGTGTATCGCTAAAATGTTAATATGATGTAATATAGTATCAGAAACGTATGGAAATATAAAAATGCCCAGTTGAACTAGATTACCAAATGCCACTGTCTTCCGAAATTTTTGAACGTTTATTATTTGAGTGAATTTTGATTTACGGGCCGACAGAGTGAGGCTACATACTGGGAGAAGCCAGTCCTCAAAGCCGTATAATGCATGTGCTGGTATTAGATTGTAGTTTGTTTGAGGGAGGTTTGTCTGCAAGTGATTTTGCGTTCGTTGTTACTCAACAGTGCTTTTATTATGTGCAAATTGTTCTTCGTTAAGTATGCACCTACTTAAATATAATCTTGAAGAATGGATTTTTATGTACGATACATATTATGTAAGCGGATATTTGCAGAGAAGAGCGCAAGAAAATATCCTGACAATCGTGTTCCTAATAGAAACGGCTTGACAAAAAGAAAATTTCCTATGCAGAATTTAGTAATGTATTGTCTCTAAGGAACTCATTTTTTACATATCTTATAATACAGGTAAGTGGTTAACATTATCAGTTTTATATAAGACATAATTTTATGCTTTCAGTAAAATGCCTATACTAAAATAAAAATATTAACTATACACGCGTCATTACATCTCATTTTTGTGGTCACGGCGGCTGCATTTTCCCATTTAGCAGCCGCGCTCAGAATGTCAATAAATTATACAATTTCATTGCATTAGGCTGTGCAAATAAATTTCTTGTTGATTTTTTTCGGAAACTAAAGAGCATAGAATATAATTTTATTGTCACATTATTATTGTTGTTATTTCTGTTATTGTTAAAGTGCTGCATAATAATAGTATCAAAACAGAATATTAATGCAGCTATAAACTGTGTCTCCTTTGCAATTACATGTGCGTAGTTTATCAGTTTACTTTCTGTTAATACTACGCATTTATAAATAAAAAATATTCCTTTCGCTTAATTGCAGTTCAACGTCTACAAAAAATTCATTGAACATCCAGCAACAACGCGTCAAGAAGGGGGAATAGATAAGCTGAAGAGATATTTAGACAACAGTTGATAAAAATAGCTGTCCAGGGTATAGGCGGTTTCTAAACTAAAATAAAAAATTCAGCCATTTTTATATCTTCCACTGCGGGAATGAGGTGTTTTCATAGAAAAATATTATTTTAGCATTAAATATCAATATTTGAAAAAAAAAAAAAAAAAAAAAAACTTTCGTTTCTGTAACAAAATAGCCCTATTTGCTTGCTGAATGTGATGAATGAAAGTTCTGGAGAGGTGTATAGTCTGAGCTATTCCATATGACGGTTTCCTTGAAATTGAACTAGAACACCTTCCTCATAACTTTGCTCTCGTATAAGGATATGTCTCCTATCTGACCACGAAGAAGACGATGTAGGAATCGTTGGTGTAACGTTTTTACAGAGATGTTTCGCTCAACCTCAGAAATCTCAATATCTTTATGATGTGTTCTACTTTGTGTGTACATTACCAGGCAATATAGTTTTTTTTTTTTACCTTAAAGGAACGGACGATATCACCAAAACTAGCATAAGACACGCTTTAGGGAAAAAATTAGCCTTATGTTTTCCATGTTAACAAATATGAGATCTCGTTAATTCAAGATCCCTTCATTATATAAAATGGATATCTATGGAGACAATACCGCTTTGATGCCTTCGTGGACCCTCTTGAAAGCTAGTAATACAAAACTGAGTACTACTGTTAATTCTAGATTGAAAGAAACAACAATACATTTTTTGAACAGAATATAAGTGCCTCTCACGTGAAATAAAAATTAGACAATTTAAAATGTCATTATATCATTGACCGTAGCGTCTCGTCTATATTCAGGCATTAAATGTCGTTTAATCAGCCCTAATGGCAGAATTTGGGTGGCTATTCAAGCAGAGCAGCGATTCTGGGACGCTCTGTATACATGGGTAGGTTCACAAGTTTCCGACCTAACCATTTTCTAGGTATGATATTTCACTTTTCAATATAGTTACCCTTTATTTCAATACACTTCTCACATCTTTGAATCAACATTTCAATCCTCCCTCCCATAAAAATAGTCGGAAGTCTTGTCGGCAAAATGCATAAACAGCATCCATCGCTGCTCCGTTTCACTTAAAGTTTCTTCCTCGAAGGTCCTTCTTGAGTTTTGAGAAGAGGAAATAGCCACTGGGAGCTATATCTGAGTGTAAAGTGTATGATAAATCTCCTTGAAGCCGCATTTCTTCACAGCTTCCTTTGCAACAAGAGCTGTGTGCACAGGTGCGTTGTCATGAAGAAGGCGCACACCACCACTCAGCTTTCCTCGCCTTTTCTCTTTTATGGAAGCACGTAGTCTGTGCAGTAGGCCAGAATAGTACTCCTCATTTACTGTGGTGTTTCTCTCCTTGAAGTGAATGAAGAGTATTCCTTCACAGTCCCAAAAGATTGTAGGCATGATCTTCTTGATTGATTGAGTGACCTTGGTCTTTAGAGGCAGTGCTTCTCCAGGTTTACGTTACTCCATTGACTCTCTTTTGAACAAGGGATCATAGTAGAGGACCATAGTCTCTCATCTCCAGTAACAATGGTTTGCAGAACGTCTCACTCTCTCTCTCTCGTTGCCAACACAGAGCTCCAAAAATGCCTGACAACAGATGACTCCTTGCTGCTTTGGACTCAGGAAAGAAGTCTAGGCAACCATCTTGTACTAACCTTATTCATGGTTCAGTATTCATGAATAATTTTAAGGACTGTTGTTTTAGAAAGGCTCAACCTTGCTGCTATTTCAGTAACTGTGAGCTACCGGTCTTCCATAATTTCTCCTTCCACAAGAGCGATGTTTTTAGGAGTGAGCACCTCCAAGGTCCGACCTGCACGCTCTTCGTCTTCAGTGCTTTCTGGAGTCATTTGAAAATGTTTGGCCCACTCTTTTACAGTAGAATGTAAGAGGAATGCATCCCAATATACTCTCCAATCGCTGCTTAATTTCATTTGGAGTAAGTTCTTCTTTGTGAAGAACTTAATAAGAGCTCGAAACTCCATTTTGAACATGTCATAATTTCTACACATAGCCTTCTTTATGCAACTATATCTGAACAACTGAACACAGCGGAGCGGAAGTTACAGCTGCATTTGTTTACTTAACAGATAATGGTTTTGTGAAGGTGATAATCCTATCGGCGAGGCCTTAAAACTTATGGACTACCCTCGTATGTGTAAAGAAGTTTATTAAGGTATGAAACTTTTGATAACTCCATATAAAGAGCAAATTAATATTCATTTTTGACTTACATTAAACATTCAGACTATCTTTTTTCTCCACTAAAAATGTTCATAATCTTTACCATGTCATCCATGAATGAAGTGAAATAGTTGGAAGATTATAATTGATTGGTTTATTTATGGACGCTCTTTAACAGCTCAGGTCATCAGCGTCCCATTCAACTCAGGGCGTGAAACGGCCGACAAATTTTGCTCAGAGGCCTCTCTTTCAGGCTTGAGGTTCTTTTTCGTGCCGTAAATGTGCAACACGGGACCCACGGCTTTACTCCCTTCCGAAGGAAGCCATACTTAGGATTTTTACGCCCCGAAAAAATCCATCGGTCCTGGCCGGGTTCGAACCCGCGATCTTGGGTTTATTAGGCCAGTATGGTAACCACTACACCACCAGGACCGACTAGTTGGAAGAAGATGATAAGTGGTTTCAATAACTTTTGCTCAACGTTGATGAGCAAATTAAGTATAACGATTCGTATAATAGTTGCTCAAATAAAAATATAACTTTTATTGTAGGGTCGTAGCTTAACTTTTAGTAGCAGATTTTAGTATCTGTTCTGGTAGATTGCATTGCATGTAAGAAACCAGTATGGTATGCTTTGACGGCTCAGTGTGTTGTTTAAATGTGCAGAGGCACGTCGGGCAGTGATTCGCTCCCAACGGGCGCAGCGAGTAGTAATTCAATTTTTGAAGGCAGGAGGTATTATTAGTGCAGCAGAAATATATCAACGTGTGAAATGCTTGTCAGTCACGGAGCAGTGTTCATATGGTGTGATGAATTTCGTGACGGACGTGTGCGCACTGAGGACATGCTCAAACGTGGTCAAGCTCACTTAACCATCACTGAGGAATCAATTGCAGCAGTAGGCAAACCCTCTAAGAGAGAATCGCCGAGAGAGTGAAGGAACATTGTCATTGAGCAAGGGAATTTCATCGGTTCCCCAAGTATCTTTCTGAGAAGCGGAAGGCTCTGCCAATGGTGCTTGCATAGAGCATTACCAAGTAGATGGGAGTTCGTTTTTTGGAAGATTGGTTCCATAGTCAACCACGGACGTTCTTCGCTCTGGATAATCATAACTTGTGTCGTTGAAAAAAGAATCTCTTTCATTTGTGCAAACCATATATTTACATGAGAGAACGTAGGCTTTCACGTCCGGAGTCATAGATGTCAGGCAATTTTCTTCCGGGCTGTTATACCGTGGCCTTCTAGAGATGAACTTTTCAGATGTTTCGTCCGCAACTACGTCGGACATCTTCAGTGGCGTGAACGTAGCTTCCTCCGTTGATTCACTGAGTCTGAAGCGTTGACCGTTGGTGTCGCTGTATTTACAGTACCAGAGCTCTCCGCTGATTGGTCCGGGACGAGCTGCGGCCGGTCGACTGGTGGGAGGAGCCTAGTCTCTCCTGTGCTGCTGCTCTCTTGTGGTAGGTTAGCTATGTTATTATGTGTTGAATACTGTACTTTGTTCTTAATTGCTGTAAACCAGTTACTTGTGGCAGACATATGGCAGGAAGTTGCAGGAGCTCCTCGCCCGTTTCCGCCAAGCCCCAGATTCCTCCAGCAGGATGATGGTAGTTTTTGAAGCTATCGCCCTTCTCGTCGACGGTGACCAAGCGACCCAGGATGGCGAACGGAACTAGGTCTCGTACCTCTTTCCAGTTCGCGTTTTGGAACGCCAATGGCCTTACCGACAAGAGGGACGAGCTAAATCATTTTGCTGCCCGGTTTGCCCTAGACGCCATATTAGTCAGCGAGACGCACTTCCATCAACACTCTTCCTCCCGTCTTCCGGGCTACACTTGCTACCGGTCTGATCGAGGTGCCCTTGGCGGCGGCACAGCGATTTACATAGTCCACCGCCCATTCCAGATCTCACAATTACAGACCCTAGAGGCCGTAGGCGTTTTTGTGGAACTTGATGGCACTGAGGTACTAATACTATCTGCATACCACTCCCCATCCAGAGCCTTTGTGGTGACTGACTACCAGTCCCTCCTCAACCTACATCCGAGTGTCATCCTCGCGGGGGACTTCAATGCCAAACACCCACGTTGGCATTGCAGTTCCCGCGCGGACAGCAGAGGCAAAGCAATTGTTCGCTTAATCGATCAGGACCCTCAGCTTAGAGTACAGGGCCCCTGGCAACCCACCCACCATCCGTCAAGTAGAGGACAGCCTTCTGTCATCAACTTCACGATACTCAAACACTTCCCACATCATCTCACCCTCACATCAATCAACGCACTCCATTCCGATCATAACCCCGTGTTGGCCGAAATCAACACTAGGATTGCCAGCCAAGATGTCGCAGGTACAAACCGCGAGATCGACTGGAAAAGCGTAAAGGTTGGCCTCGGCACTATGATCCCTCCCAACCCCAAAATTACAGACATCCCTTCCCTTGAAAACGCAGTTTAATCCTTCTCCCTGGCAGTCACCAAAGTCACTCACAGTCTTACCATTCACACCTCCCCTCCTCTTCATCCAGAAGTCATTCCTCTAGACCTGGAGCTTCTCATCCGTCGCTCCTGGGCTGCCCGCAGACTCTACCAGCGTCACCGCACGCCACATCATCGAGCTCTGCTAAGGTCCTTGCGCCGCCAAGTCAGCGCCCGCCTCCGTGAGCATAAAAAGCTCGCGTGGGAGGACACTATGGCTAGGCAGAACTTGATCGATGGCGACGTGTGGAGGATCGCAAAGAACCTCCGTGGCCAGAAAGACAAAGCTTCCCGACCTATCCATGGCACCCGAGGCCTCGTATACGACCCCCAAGCCAAAGCCAATGCTCTCGCTGACTACTTAGAACGCCTATTTAGGCCCAGAGACGACCCCCAGGACGATGCCTTCTCAAGTACGGTTCGCCGCGACGTCCGTCGATACCTTCGACGGCCGTCGTCTGAGGACGACTTGAGGATTCCCATATTTCACCCCCACGAAGTCCAAGGCGCAATCCAGCGTCTCAAACCCAAAAAGGCAGCCGGACCTGATGGACTTACGCCCCTCATGCTCCGGAACCTTCCTTTCAAGGCTGTGCTCTTTGTCACAAAAGTGTTCAATAAGTGCATCAGCCTGTGCCACTTTCCACGAGAGTGGAGAGAGGCGCGGGTGATATGCATATTGAAAGCAGGCAAAGACGCAACCCACCCCTCCAGTTACCGATCAATTAGTCTCCTGTCAACACTCTCAAAAGTGTTTGAGAGATTACTTCTTGCCCGTATGCTTCCCTGCTGGGAAACATTCAACCCATTCCCCCTCACCAATTCGATTCCGTCCTGGGCATTCTACTACCCAACAGCTACTGAGGGTTGTGGAGGCCTCTGCCCTGGGTTTCCAGGAGCGGGCCTTCACCCCAGCAGTGTCTTTGGATGTAGAAAAGGCCTTCTCGACGACCTGGCACGCCGGGCTTCTGTACAAACTCATTCACCTGGAGCTTCCCAAAAACTACATTCATCTTTTACACTCTTACCTCAAGCATCGCACTTTCAAAGTAGCGGTGGAGGTAAACAACTCGACACTAAGGCCGATACGCGGCGGAGTCCCCGAAGGTTCTGTTCTTTCCCCATTTCTTTTTAACATATACATAGCAGACTTTCCAAAAGCAGCAGACGTCAACATCGCACAATACGCAGATGACGTCCTACTATTCAAAACAGATAGAAACTTCAACAGAGCTTTCATCCCCATACAAAGACTCCTACACCTAATCGAAAGGTGGTGCAGGCGTTGGCGAATGTCAATTAACCCGACAAAGAGCAACGCCGTAATTTTCACAAAACGCCGCATACCCGCAAACGCCCCCACACTATCATACAGACGGCAAATGATAAGATGGAACAATTCCATAACTTACTTGGGAGTTCATTTAGACAAAGGTCTAACCTTCCGGGAACACATTACCGGAACTGCTCACAGGGCGCAGGGAGCAATTGCTCAACTGTACCCTATGTTCAGTTCCAAGGCAATGCCAGTTCACCTGAAGTTACACCTCTTCAAAGCCCTGGTCATCCCGGTAATGCTATACGCCTGTGAAATCTGGGTTATGGCAGCTGACAGTTGGCTGGCACTTCTGCAGAGAGTACAGAATAAAGGACTTAGCACCATTTATTCTGTATATCGCAGCTTTCCATCTAGGTTACTACATGAGAGTTCTTCCCTCCCATACATCGAGGAGGAAATCAGACGCCGGGCATCAAAATTCTACGGCAAATTGTCATTACATGAGAGCGCTCTCGTTCGATCTCTTGGCAGCTACCCCTGTCGCAAGAGGATTAAGCCCAAATCCAAGGTGCCACGCCTAGCGTGCGACCACCTCGGATAACTAAGGGGCACAACCTAGCGACAGGAGTAAACATTCCAGATCCCAACCAAAACAAACAGCAAATAACAACAGCAAATCAGATGACGATATGCTCATGTTGTCCACAATGCAATGAACAACACCAGCATACCGTGTAAACTCCAAGGATGACATATCCGCCCGCTCCAACAAGGATTAGCTTTTCTGCTCAATCCATCCACCTTACAACCAAATTATCATTTTCACCCTACAACCCCCATCCCGTCACTGCGGTAAAACCCAACACAGGGTAGGGACGCAGCAACTATACTCAGTTTGAGCACTGACTTCAGCCTGCCAGATTACTTCGAACTTCGGACTATTAAGTTTCAGGGCCTCTTATTTTCCTGTTGAAATTATTAGGATGTTTGTGGATTTCGTACCTGAAGCCATCGAAATCCATCGAAATCCTCAAACGTCCTAATAATTATATAATAACTATAGGATTTCCTTTTTAGGGAGGTCTTTAATCAACCCTCCCATGCAATGTAACGAAAGGAGTTTTTGAGGTTAACTTTCTCTGGAATGCAACAGCGAAGCGGTTTCTTTATGAGGCTCCATAATTTGGATCGAATTTTTAAGCAGTTTGTAAATATTGTAACAGTGTTTATCATCGGCGTCCAAACTGTAGCCAAATTTTTATAAGTCGTCTATACAATGTTATTTTCACTGTGTTCAGCAGTGACTTATAACATTTTATTTAATTGTGAAAATAGTAGAAATAGTTAGATGAAGGCTGTTATATTAGAATCGGGAGATGGATTCTAATATTACAATGTCAACATTTCCATGTTACATAAGAATATAAATGAAAGGCGAACACCTGGATTTCAAAGCTATCAATAATGTGGTTTTACGAGCGTCCGCGTGCATGATTTTTACGCAATGTACGTTATCCCGTTAAACTTTCGCGCCCTTTCGGAACGTTCTATACCAACCGGCCAATCAGCTGTAAGCATTTTAAATTTTTGAAACCTGGCGATGCTCAGGGCGCACTTGGGTACACCCCGGAGTCTTGGCGTCGATGCGTGGGCATCAAGCTAAAATGGTGTACATAAGAAGGTAAATTCGCCCAGTTAGGGAAAGAAGGTTTTTTTTTTTTTTTTTTTTTTTTTTTCCTTTGGACGACATTGTGATTCTGACATATGAAACAAATAAATTGTTGTAATAGATGTCACGTTCTATTCCAGTCAGAAATCATAAACTTTACAGTGACCTATTGTGTGATGTATTATCAGGTTGTTTTTCATTTATTAATATCAAAACGAACTGCTTGCTATGAAAACATGTAAACATGTAAAACATATTTATTATTTGTTTAATAAACAGTGGGATCTTGCAAATTTGTCTTTGATTTTGAGATAGCTGTACATATAGAAATCAGAGCAGAATTTCCTAACGCTATGCTTCATTGTTGTTACATGTAGAACATAGTTGGTACGGAGCTAGGATTAGTTCATCTGCACAAAAGTGAAGGTGGGCCAATGCAGGTTGAAATCCATTTTGCATACCTTATTTGAAATCAAGTGAAAGCGCAGAAAGCTTAGTAGAAAAGTATTAGTGTCACGCCAGAAATGGATCAAGTTAGCTGTTTCTGTAATTACATTCCTTAAAATTCGAAGTGCCAGCAAAAAACCAGCGGAAAGAAACCTATGCATATATTGCAAATTATAAGGAAAATACACATGATATTAATAGACTGCATTTTTTAAAAAGAGGTCATTTCACTTAACGTTCCAAAAAATTCGTAAATAATGAATATTAAACGATTTAAACTAACTATATTACAGGAGCATTTACAGATGATTAACCACAGGTAGTGTTAAATTAATTTTTCTATATACGTCTGTAAGTAGCAACAATAGATAGTCCTGAAATCTGTACAAATGGAAAGAAAAGCTTTTTATATAACTATGACTTTAGGTTTTGTGCATATTTAATTCATAATAAATAACAAATTTGCGCCTTTAATAGCCTCTGTTATTTGGTTGGGTTGTTAGGCGTTTATTTTATTTAATTTTGTATTGACTCTGATTGATTGGTCATTTACTTATTGCTAATAGAATATTTTATTATCTTTAACTGATGTTTATATTGTAACGTGTTATAATGCTTGGTATACGTGTGAGAAATGTTCATTCGTTGAACTACATGTATTTCTTAGCTCCATTTTTCATGTATTTTACTTTATAATATAAATTGTCTATTCATATGAAAAACAACTGCCTAGCCTTGATATATTTGCCAACTCTTATTTGTTAATTCCTTTCTTTGTTTCACTTCTCCGTTTCATTACATCCTATTTCTAATTTGATTGGCTGTATCAAATTTTTCCTCTTTTAATTTTCATACACCTAACTATCGAAGCGCGATGGCGTTTCTTTTACGCTTGTCATGCAATAACTTTATATAATATTGATTACAATTGTTTTCAAGCGGAAAAACCTTCCTTGTTTATCTTTGTTAATTTATAATAGTTGTTTTCAACTTTTCGTTGCCCCTGGCTAACTTCATGTTACATTTTTATGTAATGTAGTTCAAACATCAAATATGCTCCTATCGAAAAATGCGCCGAAAACTGACAACCATGCAGGTGTATCAGTTTTTTTTTTTTTTTTTTTTTTTTTTAATTTCCCGGAATAGGGCTCGCCTGCTTTACTTGGAACCGGTTGCCATGGTTAGAGACTTTAGCGTGGGATGAATTCGTTCGATCAATAAACAATCTGGTGGGATTTTGTTCAGATAAAATTTCATATTTTGTATTGAACATGAATTTGAATGCTGGGTGACTGTTTTTGTAATTCTGTGAAATACTATAAATTTAGATATTATTTGATTAATATTATTTATTCCATGTTATAATAATGGAATTATAACATTATTCCATGCTGTTTAAATACACTTAAAATACTGAAGTACAAATAAAACGAATAAAAATTACTATTTTCAAGGCCAAAGAAAAACTCACCAGACAGGATCAAAATCCAGTTTATTGATAGAAAGAAAAAACTCTGCTAAAGGCCTCTATTATACAAGTATGGCCTTATTCTGTGTGTTGTGCCTTATATGGAGAACATTTTTAAAAAGTCTATTTTAATTTAGTTAATATTCCTGGGTGTTCATTTGCTTGTACAACTCAAAGAAAGAAAGGCGTTAAGTTATATCGCATCCAAGGTTTAATTTGATACGTAAACTGTATTCAAAATAACTTATATAATATAATAAGATATTACTCAACATGGCTCTGTTGTATTTAGCAGTGACCATTACTAAGTGTATTATACTTACAATATTATTACTGTATTACAGCATACTCTGTGCTTATTCTCGAATATATTTGCAATAGATTTCAAAATTTAGATAAATGTATGTAATTTGTGAAGGTGTTTTGATTTTTTTTTTTTTTACATACGTTTGCCACAGTGTAATTCATTTGCAATGCCACTATTGCAGAAAAAATAATGTAACACGCTACTATAAGATAACAAAATGCACATTCATCACTGGAAGAAAAGAAATTCAAATTTATGTATTATGAACAATTTAAATTTTCAGGCGTATCAGTTAGTTTATTTATCTCTTGTTTTCACTCTCCAATTAAAAATTTAGGTTTATGATTGTCATAGCCATTCTCATTGGACCAATTTAGAGCAGAGAAATGTTAAACTACATAAAGTTTTTTTTCTAAATCGAATTTGGTAGGAAGCCATCTACGCCCTATAATTTTGTAATTCATTCTTAACTGAAAGGTTAACTGTAGGCCTTATACATTTCCTGTCAACACTGATATAATAAATGCATTACAACAAATAATTTAAATAGAGAATTGCAAAATAAAATGATTTAATTCTCATTTTTAAGTTTCACGTATTAAAAGGAAATAATTAATAAAGCCTACGTTAATATTGGGATTTCTGTTTTAACCAATGACAGCCTTTTCCTCTGCCGGCAAATGATCCCTCATTGGCCGCTGAGTTCAGATGCGGTAATATGCGAAAGTGCCGTAACTATAACTGACATAATCCCAAAAGTATGCAATTTCTGTCTGACCTAGGTCTTCTAATGACAAAAGAAGAACATGAGCAGAGGCAGAAGGCATCATTCAACAGTATAATAAAATGTTTTAGGAATTAACTATATAATAATGGAGTAAAACGACAGAAACGTAACTAGTCTTATGGGAGTTAGAGACGGTTGGGCCCAAAATGCAGCGTGTCTATGCTTGTATAATAGAGTACTTCAGTAGGGATCTTGAACTCGATTGTCTGTATTTATTGCTATATTTTCCTTTAGTTCAATTTTGTTCAATGGCATATGAAATTTAACTTTTTTTTCGATTATGGCAGGTACATATTTTATTTGATGCATAAACACATGAAATGTTTTAATTCATGAATCGATTATGCGCTTCTACAAATTCGTTATAGCAAATGAAGGAAATGGGAGGCAAAATGATGCTAACCTAGATTAATTCATTTTCTTTAAAGCTGTTGTGGTATTAACTGAAAGAAAATGGTTTGGACATTGTAAACGATTTTCCAATAGATAGTTCTATTTTTAGAAAATCACAAGAATTAAAACAAATCTGATCTAATGCAATGATGTTTATTTTTATAGAACGTTACTAATATAAATTTGTAGAATCCGAAAAAAAAGATCTAAGATAGAGACTACAAACTTTTTGGTTGAAAAGGAAAAAAAAATCAAAATTTCACTCTAAGTGATATCCACCAAATAAATTACAGTTGGCAATTACATCTCTTCTGAGAGATTTCGAAATTAAAGCAACTCTGCAATGAAACAAATGAAAATTTCAATGCGGTTACATTTAAACACATATTCTTTATTGCATACATTGTAGTTAAGGGGTATAAAAACTACTGACATTTTACCGCTTTTAAAGACTTATTAATTTGGAGAGTATTAAGTTAGACAAAAAATGTTAAATTGATTATTTCACATCACCCTTCATATGTTAAAATACGTTCGGAATTACAGCACTAAATTATCTTATACATCTCCTTAAATTGTGACAATTTTAAACAGCAATCATATATATAATGTTCTACTAAATAGAACTTTAATGATCGATTGTATAAAATTTGCTAACTGCAGATTACTTTTAACTATAATTTAAAAGGTAACTAGAGGTTATTCATCATTTCTGTTGCATAAAAGTAACTTTAGGTTACGTAATTTGTACTAATCCTCAAACCTATGGCAACATCGCAAACAACCGAAAAATACGAGTTTAGAGCGAGTTGATGTTCAACTTTTTAACCTGTGTAAATCAATAATTATTCAATTTTCCATCTCGTCTTCATAAGTGGATAAGGAAAAGTCAAAGCGAATATGAACGGCAAATTTAGCAAACGTGAGAAGGATATTTTTATAAATTTGGTGCTAAAGTTTGAGGTGACGTGGGTTTTTACTGGGGTGTGTGACGATGTTGCTCCACATTGGGCGTCAATTTGAGGCGATTTTAATTTTCTGGTGTTGTTTTAGTCGTTGGACTGAGGGTCCCACTTCATACCTCGGGTCGTTGAACGCATTAAAATATTTAATCACATTTTACTTAGTTATTGGCAGCCCCGTTTATTATCTCCACGACTTTGATAACGCGTGCTACATATGCTGTATCTGTGTGCCTCTCGTCTACTTCCCCTGGTAAAATTATTTTGATTATCAGAGAACGAACGAAACGTATGTATCACTGAAGAACATATATGTGAGTGGGCCAAACGTAAGACGGGAAAACGTATATGTTAATGAACCGAATGTAATACCAAGAAGCGTACTTTTGCAATATATTTCTCCTTATATATGAAATCCAAACGTCGTGAAGTGGTTTCAATGCGTTACGTGGGGTTCACAGCAGAGCGCCCACTGCTTCCTGAGCCTTTGAAATGTTTAAATACTATTGGTAAGCTCTTGAGTTCTAAAAACGCTTATTTTAAATTCATCGCCTCTTTGACGCCTTATTGGAGAGTTCCTGGGTAATACGACGTGACGACAATATCTTTTGACACCTGTTCCCCCTTCTACCTTAAACTAATTTTGAAGCATCTTCAGGAACTGAGATACAAAAGGATGTATTGTTCGACCACCTGCATGCACTTAGCTTTGTTATAGTAGAGATAGCCATCGCTCTAGCCATTACCAGCAGAAGAAGCACAAAAGATGACAAAAAGCAACCTTTTCCCTATTGATATAGTCAAACGTCCACGTAGCCTGAAAGCAGTTTAGCAATATATGAAATGTAACTACAATTTCTTCCGGGTTGATGTGCCGTGGTCTGCTGGAGATGAGGATTCCAGCAGACTACGGCGGTCATCTTCGGTGGCGTTGACGAAGTTTCCTCGGAGAAGGTATCACTGCGTCTGAAGTGTTGACTGTCACAGTCGCTATATTTATACTGCCGCGCTCTCCGCTGGTTGGTCAGGGGCGGGTGGTGGTCTCTCGGTTAGTGGGAGGAGCCTCGCCTCTCCTGTGCTCTCTTGTGATAGGCTCGCTATCTCTTCACGTGTTGTATGTAGTACTTTGTTGTCCATCGCCATTTATTCTGCATATTGCAGCTTTCCAACCAGGTTATTACATGAGAGTTCTTCCCTCCCATATATCGAGGAGGAAATCAGACGCCGGGCATCTAAATTTTACGCCAGTTTACCCAACCACGAGAGCGCTCTCGTTCGGTCACTCGGCAGCTTTTCCTGTCGCTACAGGCCTAAGCCCAAACCCAAGGTGCCGCGCCTCGCGTGTGGCCCCCTTGGATAGCAAAGGAGCATAACCTAGCAACAGGAAAATATTCCAAATCCCCATCAGCCTCAATAGTAATACAAACAGCGGATAGCAGCATGCCCATGCTGTTCTCAAAAACAGAGAACAGCATGCGCATAGCAAGCATACTCCAAGGATGTCATATCCGCCCGCTACAGTTAGGATAAGCTTTAAGCACAATCCGTCTTCCTCACTACCCAAACACCACAACCACCCTACAACCTTCATCCCATCTCTGCGGTTAAACCCATACAGGGTAGGTACGCAGCAGCCACACACAGGCTGAGCACTGACTTCAGCCTGCCAGATCACTTCGGGCTTCGGGCTGGATAGACTGCCACGGGTGGCCGAGGTCGTTAAGGCACGGACTCATGAGCGGGAGGTCTGGGGTTCGAATCCCGCCAGGACCGTCCTCCCTGACTAAGGTTTTTTCCAGGTTTTCCTTAGTCTTCATAACTGGCAAATTCCGGGGAGGTACCCTAAACGTAGGCCTGGAACGTTTCCTTCCTTTAAAAACAAATATCCTTTCCCAATTTATCATTTCCTCTCATGTATTACCAGTGTTCACCGCCTGTGGTGCCTCAGTAGTAAAATGGGGCGTTAAATACCATTCAAAAAAAATTGCTGGATACCAGTTGCTGTTTAGTTTCAGAGCTCCTACTTTCTTATTGAAATTGTATATTATTATATTTGTAAATTTCAATGTCTTCTGGTTGTAGTCTGGTAGCGTGTGATAGATGAAAGGATGCTAGTGTCCTGATTTTATGTTCCCCCTCCGGTTCGATGGCATGTTCTGCTACCGCATACTGATCAATTTGGCCTAGAGGACAGTTCCTTTTGTGTTCTTAGAGTCTGGAGCTAATGCTGCATTGTGTAGTACCGATGTACTAGTAAATTGAATCAAAAGGGCAGGGAATATGGTAAACACCAGCCGGTGACAAAGGCTCTCGAGCATCTTTGACAGAGCGTAGTAGATTGCTAAGCTGCTTAATATGCTTGAAGACCGTCTTTATCCTGTGACATTCCAGCTCAATACGGTCTGCGACGTTTTTGAAATAATATAGAAAAAAGTTGTCTTTTACATGAGATTGGTCTGATTTTTGGCTGGAAGATTTGGTTTGACCGGGAGGAAGGCTTTTTTCACTTCCTGAATTGAATAGCCATTAAACTCTAATGCTAGTTCTAGGTGGTGCAGTTCTTGTGGCAGTAACCGAGGCTCTTAAATGCGTGAAACACGATTTACTAGAGTTTTAACCTAGGCACTTTTCTGCCTTGGATGATGATTGGGGTTCTTGTTTAAATATAGGAGTATGATTGTGCTTGCGGTAGACGTGTCCAAGTGTGTGGTTGGTTATTTCTGCTATCCAGAAGGACAACTGACCACCTTCTTGTTTTTCCATGGTAAACTGAATGCGAGAATTGATCCTACTGTGGTGTAGAATAAAAGCTACCTCCCCTTAGGACCAAATAACAAAAGTGTCATCCACGTAGCGGAGCCAGACGGTAGGTTTGAGCGGAGCTGAGCCCAGGGCTGTAGCCTCGAAGGATTCCATGAAGAAGTTGGCTACCACCGGACTCAACGGGCTGCCCATAGCAACGCGTCTATTTGGTCATAAAACGAGTAGTTCACTGGAAGTAAGTCGTGTTGAGCACCTGTTGGAAGAGTGCAATTATGTCGTCGGAGAAAATGAGTTTCAACTGTGTGAGAGCTTCCTGTGCAGGAATCATAACAAGATTTATTACAATGTGAAGTAACCTATAAAGAAACAATGATTTTTGTTTTATGAAAACACACACACACACACACACACACACATACACACACTGACAGACTTATTTTATAATGGATATAATTTCAGTTTTTCTGTGACAATGTGTTTCATGCTTTATTTTTCATTCTGTAATTATGACAATTATGCATTATAATAGTTATATTTTATAATATATAAATAATATAAATCCATTCATTGTATACTCCAAACATATATTATGCCCAAAGAACCTTTGTACAGGAATCAATGGAACGTAATTAAATATTACGTTGGATAGATACTTTTGGTACTTGAGCGTGCTCATGGCTGGCCGTTTGTGTCTACATCCCCCCATCTGGAAGGGGGGAGACACCGGGCTCCCAGGATTGCACGGATCCGTCAGGGTCCCTAATACGTTTCCCTCCTTCCCCAGGGTTGTGTAAATCCCTCAGAAGATCAGCTTCCATTCTAGACACCGGGAGAGAAACTTTTGTGCACTATCGACCCTTAATACATACAGAGAAATGATGTGATAGGGAGAGCAGAAAATTCGTGGAATGAGTGACCAGAGGAACCCACAAAAATAACCAAGGTCAGGATGACCGACCTAGCGGGAATTAAACCCGGGACGTCCCGAATGCGTGCTTCAAGCTTTCCGCTTAATAAATGATACTTATTTATATGTAAATGTTAGTGTTTCGAAACAACTGGTCTAATAACGCACCAGCATTCTTCAGAATATATGAAAAGTTAGAACACGTAAGAGAAGGTTCATGTTCCATTCGAAGTAATGGGGAGTTGATCAGATAATTGGCTCCGTTGTTAACAAGACCAAAGGTTATAAATAATGTTATTGCTGCTGAGGTGATATATAATTAAATAATCTAAAGTACTTTTTTCTGGGTTAGTAGTGTTATTAGCTATTGAGACACTCTCAATCAATATTTTGAAGTTCAACAGTTCAACTTAGTTTATAAGCCAAAGCCAGTGCTTGTATTCAAAGGAGAAAAATATATTATGTTTTAATTGAGCCATTAGAAATGTAAATTAAAACGATTAGTTAGAGAACGTTTCTTGAGCATAGAAAGCACACGTTTGTTCTAAATGGTGGAGCTGATAGGCACATTTGGAGATTTTGGATTAAGCACTACCCCGAAATTTTTATTTTAAAAGGATCTTCTGAAAAATATTGGCAATGTGCCTTCACTTCACTTTTAATTACCAACACATTCGTACTTTTGCCACTGTATTCTATCACTGTAGTTGCTATAACTATACAGTAATATGAGTACTGGAATAATGTTAAAAAAAAAACGAACTGCGTATTCTGTTCTAAAAGTGGGCATTAACAAAAATACCGAGGTTTACTTATATTCCTGCATTTTGTTACATCCTTTGTCATACTTGTTGAGAAATCAAATTATTAGGTATTTAAATACAGGGTGGCGCACGAGATATCATAAATTGAAATTGTGTAATAAATATATTATTTGCAGTTGGGAATGTTGGAATGTTGTGACGATTAGCCGTTGTTCGTGCATGGCTATACAGAAGACAGCAGTTGTCAATATCACGCATGCTGACTCCACAAAGGTCGGTTGACGCTAGAACAGAAAGTGAAGACCGTGTTGTTTCACGCGGAAACGAAGAGTGTAGCTGAGACCCAACGACGTTTTCGTGTTCATTTTCGTACGAGGTAGGCTCCCTACGGACAGACAATGTAAAGACACAATTTGAAACTGACGGCAATGTTTTAGAGCAAAAGCGACCTCGTGTTAACACATTTCGTACTCCTGAGAATATCGAGGCTGTGCGAGTGGCTTTGACATGAAGTCCCAGGAAATCCAGGAGAAGAGCCTCAACCGAATTGGGCATCTCACGTCGTTCTTTTCAAGGAATACTTCATGCTGATGTGAACTTTTTCCCATACAAAATGACAGTGTTGCACAAACTGACGGAAAATGACGAGGTACGGCGATTACAGTTTGCGACTTCGGCTCCTGCAAATGATGATGCCGTGATTCATTACACGTGGTTTTCTGAATGAGGTCTACGTTCATTTGAACGGTAGCCCAATAGGCAGAATATCAGATGTTGGGCACGAGAACCTCCTGGCATTGTACACGAGATGGAAAATTACGGAGAAAAAGTTAATGCATGGGGTGATATTTCCAGCCATGGAATCATTGGGCCAATCTTTTTCAACGGCACAGGTAACAGTGTGCACTACATGGATATGTTGCAAATTTATGCAACAGCGTTACCAATGGGGACACAATGGTTCATGCAAGATGGAGCTTGTCCTCATACAGCAAACGTTAATCTGGATTTTCTGCACCAATATTTCGGGCTCCGTGTGATAACCCTTCGGTATCCAGAGCATTTCCATGGCGGTTTAATATGGCCACCACACAGCCCGGATTTTAACTCCTGTGATTATTTCTTATGGGGACATTTGAAGGAGACAGTCTACCTCAACAAATCATGCAATCTAATGCAACTGCGAGAGGTTATCAAAATAGCTTTCCAGGGAGTAACAGAAAACCTGTGTCGTAGAGTGGTCGGAAACGTCACAGTTCGTCTCGAAGAGGTGGTCCGTCAACAAGGTGGACATATTGAACATGTACTGCACGCTCGCTGAGCATACACATTCTGATGATTAATGTAAAAAAGAAAAAATTGACACGTTTTATTTATTAAAAGTTATATATACAATTCTCAATGTATGACATTTCGTGCGCCACCCTGTATGTATCAAAATATAACACGACTGACGCGAAATGTAAGAAGAGATTATCATATGCATGCTGCTCCATATATACTGCACAATATAAGTTTCTAGGGTTATAAACACTCTCTTCCTGTTCTTTTTCGCATATTTATTTTAATATACCTTGATACTTTGAGTATGAATAGTATTAGGATTCATGAAGCCGTAGCAATGATTCTCTCTTTTATGGGCAAAAATTATTTAATTGTTGAAAACCTCGCAGGAATCTTGTATTAACTATGTTTCAAACTATGCATTATTCATTATAATTGACAAAACTTTTTCGCTTTTCAATATATCTTCACTACATTTAATGCAGGTGTTCTAGCGTTTCACTGGCTTCTATAAGAAAATGAGGCGTATGCGTAACCACATATGCACCGCGTCTTTCTTATGTCCTCAGTGTAGCTTCTTTGAGTAATCCACAGACTTGATAATCGGAGGTGTAAGGTCCGGTTAACAAGCAGGATACGGCATACATTAAAAATGAAGGTCTGCAATTTTGTTGCCGTTCCTGAGCTGTGTGAGGTCTTGCATTATCATGCCGTTTGTGTACACAAGTTGTGAGCATACCTCACAGGCAGGTTTCCAATGGGTCTCAAGCAGATGATGTTAACATATTGTCCTCTGGCATGCACTGCTCCATGGTTGGAACTTAAAAGTCCCATAAGGGCATGAACAGCTCCTTACTAACACACCTATACGGAACTTTTTTGACTTTTCAATGCCGTCTCTTTTTGTTGCTAGTTTGGTCTAGGACTGGAAATGGTGGACCCAGTGACTATACGCTTTAGAAATCCACAAGGTTTTCTTTCATTTCAGGGATGAGTTATTCTCGTTTAGAGGAAACTTTGCAGTACTGCAGAATGTTGTGGATAATGTGTTGCGATGATCCATGGCGATCTTCAGTTCTACAGGCACCTGCCCATTGTCTCGTATCGCTTGTTCTACTACAGTGATAGTGTCTGGCGTGATTGCGGTATGCAGTCGACAAAGCGAGCTGCATCACTTACTGTTGACACTCCACTTTTAAACTTTGTGTGCCGCGCATAGACCTACTGAAGTAACACACTACGTTGCCGCTTCAGTCATAAAAACTTTCTGCTAGTTTCTCGCCCTCATTACACAAAATCGGATAATTGCTCGTTTCTCCTAGCCCGTGCATTTTTCTAAGGGGGGCGCCATCTTAATTCACATTTCTCAAGATGCCGCACGCGCTTTTCTCCAACATATGCGTTATTTATATATGTAGTACAACACACTACTACTTTATTCTGAATTGTGATTGCTACTTAAAGTTCTTTTTGATTAAGCCTTGTATACCGCCACGGTTGGCCGAGGTCGGTAAGGTGCGGACTCGTGAGCGGGAGGTGTGAGGTTCGAATCCTGCCAGGATTCTCTTCCCTGACTGAGGTTTTTTCCAGGTTTTCATCAGTCCTCATAAATGGCAAATGCAGGGGAGGTACCCTAATCTTAGGCCTTGAACGTTTCCTTCCTTAAAAAAATCCTTTCCCAATATATCATTTCATCTCGTGTATCATCAGTGTCCATCGCCTATGGTGCCTCAATAATAAAAAAGGGTGTTAAACACTGTTTAAAAAGCCTTATATGCCATTATTATGTAATTATATAATCGTAATATTATACAGAGTGTAGTCAGGAATTACTTTATTTCCTTGTTAGCTCTTTTTCTACATCTGTACCACATAGCAGAATATTCAAGAAAATACTGTGAGGAACAGAAAAGCATATGAAATGCTCAAAATTCCTTCATTAGCATGGACATAGCTACCAACTACCCTCAAATGGGCTCCCTGATGCGCTGATGTATCCGTGGATCATCTCGTGTTGTCTGAAAACTTGCAGGATATGAGCACGAAGGCTCTCTTCGGCTAATACCCAGATCATATTATGAGCATCTGCAACTCCTCATTTGAATACCTCAATTTGCTGTGCGTGGAACGAGGTCCGTAAACACACAGAACTGACGCTATGTGCTCGGTGCTGCGTCAAGCAATGAAGTGAGTAGCATAACAAGCAGACTACAGATAAACGCGAATGTTTACCTACTATACTTATTAAGCAACTGTTCTGTTGTGGGGTTATTGCCATAGGATAACTATGCTGGCATTCTAGCTTGCATATCGTTGTAACAAAGTGCTCTAACAAGGAAATAGTGCCTTTCCGGAATCATGCTCATAACATATTTACCCTCTATGTACAAGGAGTATTTTCCGAAAATTTTGACGTATGTTTTTGTTACATTCTGTATATTATTATTATTATTATTATTATTATTATTATTATTATTATTATTATTATTATTATTATTATACGCCTGGACCGTCCTCCCTGTCTGTGGTTTTTCCAAGTTTTCCTCAGTCATAAATGGCAAATGCCGGGGAAGTACCCTAAACTTAGGCCTGAAACGCTTCATTCTTTAAAAGAAAAGTCCTTTCCAAATTTATCATTTCATCTCATGTATCATCAGTGTCCATCGCCTGTGGTGCCTCAGTAGTAAAATCGGGCGTTAAACCCTACTCAAAAAAAAAAAAAGTAATACTCATATTGATATAAATTTTACGCTGCATAACAGCCTGTATTTGGGGAGACAGAGTATATGTGTGAGAGAGAGAGAGCGACAGAGAAATATGACGTATTTTCATTTTTCTGAGAAGTAAGCAATTTCTTTTCACAAGGAAGCACGCGTATTGAATTCGTGAGTGCCCTTCATTGCATATTTACATTTGCAAAGGGCAGAGTCTCCAGATCACAGATAAGCGTAATAATTCATTGTTACCAGACAGATAAAGGAACAGAAACACAACCAAGATCGATCTATATGTTTCCTAATAGTCATTATCTTGTTACTGTATGAATGAAGCACATTTGTAGCCTAAACGCTAACCTTACTGCCATGGCAAGTTAGGGAAATGGTTTGTATAAAATGAATGAGAGATGGGAAGAATATAGGAGATAGGAGAAAGAAAGCATGAAAATAATGGCGCCAAGTTAATGAAGATTGTTTTGAGATACCGAGCGGAAAGAGCGCGAGATCAACGGTTGTACTGCTTGAACATTAGCAGTGGCACTGCTCATAAAAACCATAATAAATAAAATAGAGCGCAGAGCGCTGATAAAACCGCTCAAAAGCAACAGCTTTAAAAAAAAAAAGGGAAAAACTCGCAACGCTGAAATGAAAGATATAGATGAAATAGCTTCCTTCCATCCCAGAGGCTGTGTATCTACCTGTGAAAGTCACGTGTTCAGTCGAAAATCGCCGAGATCAACCGAAGTTTGGCCCGGGCTGGGTCTCCTCCCAGAACGCTTTCAGTTTGTAGGTAAGTTGCATTGGGGCTGGACATACGCACTTGACCTTTCGAGCGCCACACTCGTCTGCTGTTTTTACCAACACTGTCCTGCCCCAAACAACCACCGGCTACGACACTGTAAGTAAAAGTGCCGAATATTTTGAATGTTGCATGTCCCCTCCCCCTTTTTGGTTGCGTCATAGCCGAGACTGTCAACATCGACCGGGAGGGGGTGTGGTCCTGGTTCAACCCCCTAAATTTAAGCACAACACATTCTTGTTTCTTCAGATTTCATATTTCACAGAACCGCGGAAGAAATCACAGTTAAATTATTTTGTAATACATTTCTAATGAACAAGTCTGCTCTCGTCCTCCCTCTCTGCCTTTCTCTCCCTAAAACTACTCCAAACACCTTTGTGAAAATATCAGGCCTGTTTCCTGTTCTACTTCATGGTGTTTTAGTTTTTGTTTTCTCTCACAAACAGAAAACACTTCTAAAATCTCAGAAAAGAACGTACGCAATTGCTTCTATAATTCTTTTGGGACTTAAAATATTGCTTAAAAATGTTCGTATTATGTAGTTTAGTTCCATACCGAAGAGAAAAGAATTATTATATAAAAATGTAATTATTTTTTCGTCACAAATTTGTCAATTGTCTTCATCGGATGGCTGTTCCTTGCATGTTGCTTTAAAAGACACGGATAACTAAAGGTATTTTAAGTTTAAGCACCTCTCGTTCAAGTTACTATGGTTGTCAATTTAAGTAAGTATACGGTCAAATGAAGAATAAATCCCTTGTTTACATTCCATTAGACTTGCATGTACCCATAGGTCTCAAGAACAGCTCTTTCTAACAGAGGGTTGTTCCCTATTATGTCCTTGGCGTTTTGCCATGCTGAGTTATTTTAATGACATCGACCACCAACTCATGAAATATGCCGTTAACGTTCATTAAACGGAGTTAATCTTGTTCTGAACTCATTTAATAAGACCTAATAAAGTATTTATATGTTTTATATCGACTATCTCTCTCTATTTTATTATTTTTTAACTCTCTCTCTCCCAAAATGTTCACATTTCTCAGCCTTTACACTATGTTTTAGTCAAATAATCGAGTTTTGTTTAGTTGTTTATTCAAGTTTTATTTATTGTATTTGACATTATTATAAATGTTCTGTCCTAACCCAAAAGTTATATTTAGAACTTTAGCGGTAATATTTTAATACTGTAATATTGATGTATTGATACATTCGGTGCATCGGCTAGGAATAGCCGATAAAAACAAAAATCAATATGTTCAGAACGATAACGTTCTTTATTTCGTAATCTGTTAATGCAGTTACACAAAAATAGCGCATTACTACAGCTTAACACGAGTCTGCAAAAAAATAGCGAAACATACCTCCATTTTGAATATTTTTCACTAATTCATGTAAAGATGGTCTATAAATCCATGCTTGCAGTCTTAATAAGTTTAACATCTAAAACTGGTGGATAAGGTATCTTAGAAAGTATATGAAAAGGCAATATGTTCGGTTTTAACTGCCCAAATTCTCAACTTTGGAGGCGGGGTTGTAGTCAGAAACAAAGTCCTTTATGCTGGCCGAAATAAGGTTAGCACCATGTATCGTAGTTGATATGTTACAAAAAAGTGCCAATAAATTTCAACTGTTTTATCATGTTTGTACAATCGGAAAGAACTTCTGTTTATTGTAAATATGATTTATTTGGGTTATATTTTTTTAAAACTGTCAATTACTTTATTTTTTGCTATGTATATACTTAGAAATAAGTAAATAATCTGCCAATTTTAATATAAGTTTATTTCTATGTCGCAATAAATAAATGAGCACTATAATGCATTACTTCCTTGCAACAACCAAGCAATAGGGTAGAGTTTTACATAATATGGGCACACAATTTTAAATGCTTTTCACTGTGATTTATTTACTTTTATTCAGTTGTACATCTCAATTTTTAACGTAATACAGAAGTTCTTATAGGGTGTGCGGGACTTATGTAAGCTACAAATTAAATATTAAATTGACTATGTGTTTTATATAATGAGCAGTATATTGATTACCTCATGTTAAATACCCTAAATTAGCATTTAATTTAATAATGTTACATTACATAACACGTAATTTGAAAATGTTACACTTAAGTGCCTTAAAATATTTAGTACGAATACAAATAGAGAATAACAATAAAAGGCAATATGCATGAATTTATTTAAATTTTAACTTATTCGTTTACATTAATTGTAAAATATTTAAAAAATATAAATTAATTATAACCATTGCATAGTTTCTTTCTGGAAACTTGATACCATGATAACAAAACGCCCCAGTGATAAATTAGGTTACACTATGTCACAGACAGAAATCAGGGAAAGGTGCTTAGAGATAACTGCAATTCAAACAGCTACGTATAGATGTCATGATGGTACATTAAATACAGTTTGATGATGTGCATGTTAGCATCGTAGCATGGATCGATTATTCCTCTAGGGCCCTCCTGGTTAAGTGGTTTGTCAACATCCAAGATACATGCCGATCATGTGGCAAATAGTAATAGCCTTCAGTGTTCACTTACGGGACTGAGTTACCAAGGAACTCAAAGAGAAGGTTGAAAGCGGGGTGGATAAAAATACGGGATATCCAAGAGTTGTAACTATGACAGACACTAGTGATGGTGATATGGAAAAGACACATTATAGCTTGTCAATGTGACTTAAGATAAATTGACCTCTAGCAGAATTATTTGGCACTCAAAAATTGATAACTTTACTTTCTGTCATTTCTAGACTGTAGATCTCCGAATTTATGATTCATATTTAAAGGCTTGCTCTCAAAACTGTGAGATATAATTCGTTCCCTAAGAAAACTCATGAGTGCAAAAATTTGTATAACTTCATATTTATCAATATCCAGCTGAATTACTGAATCTCAGATTGATATATAAGTTAAGTTATTTCGTTTATTAATTCAACCATTCTTCTAATATCAATCAGATAAAGATGTCAAAATTAGACGATTACCATATCACTATACGCACATTTAAATGAAATAAAAAGAGTAAAATATGAAATAAAATTAAAACAGACATAAATTGCAAAGAAGAAGAAGAAAAAGAAGAAGAAGAAGAAGAAGAAGAAGAAGCAAAGTCTATAAAGTAGTGAGCAACAATTTTTAAATCTCTTAATATATATATATTTTTTTTTTAGATAAACCAAGTACATCATTGTAATTTACTGACTTTTCTCTCACTTTTCAACGTAGTCTGCATTTCTTTGCACACATTTTTCCCATCGTTCTGCAAGTTTGAAAATACCCATACGATAGAACTCCGTTCCAGCTGCACGAAGACGCTGACACACTGCTTTCCGAATTTCCTCCACCGTCTCGTAGTGTTGGCCTCGCATCTGTTTTAACAGAACAAAAAACATTGCAGTCGGAGGGGGCCAAATCGGGACTGTAGGAAGGATGTGGAAGAGTTTCCCACCTAAATGTTCTGATCTTCTCCATTGTGACACGGGCAGTGTGAAGACGCGCATTATCCCGTTGCAGGATGATCTTCTTTCCACGGCGCTTATCGAGCAATGCACGACGGAGCTTCCAAAGTGTCTGGATATAGCGGGCAGCATTTGTGGTTTGTCCAGGTTCAAGAAAATCAACCAGAATGCAATCCTGTGCATCCCAGAAGACGCTACTCATAACCTTCCCAGCAGAACGCACTGTGTTCGCTTTCTTCTTCGATGGCGAATCCAAATGGTGTCATTCCATACTCTGGCGCTTTGTTTCAGGCTCGTAATGATGGAATTAGCTTTCATTGCCTGTCACAATACTTGTCAAAAATGATAACATTCATTTTGAAATCCCTGAAGATCGTTTTGGATGATGGTTATTTTCAGAAGGTTATGGTTTACGGTGAATAAACGGGCACAAACATTTCGACAACCTAAGCTTTTTATCATTTCTTGCACTGCACTATGTCCTACTGCAGTTTTGCAGCGATTTCATACACAGTGATACGCCTATCTTCTCTAATGAGCTCATCAATTCTTCCCTTGTTACGTTCCGCGGAGGCAGTTCGCGAGCGACCGCTATGAGGTTTATCTTGATACTCGTTTTTCCCATCTCCTAACACTGCTAGCAGCCATGCAGACATCTCCATAGGCACGTTGAAGTCTGAGGGGAATTTTAGCAGCAGATATTCCCTTTTTAACAAGGAATTCAATGGCAATACGCTGTTGAAACAAGGCATTGTTGTGCGCCATTTTGGAAACACTGCCTGTGGTTACGTGATAGAAGCTAATGACGTCACAACATGGCAAGCTGTGTAAATCTGTAGATTACGATCCTATAGCCCTTTTTGTTACATTTTTGGAATTTGAATTTTAACAATGGGCTGCTCACAACTTTCAGTATGACCCGCAGATATAATTAAATTATATTTGAGCTTTAAACCAAAAAAAGAATACATTTTCATTCAAACGTGGACAAATTAAAAGGCTAAGAAACAAAAATAGAAAGCATAGAAAACTCTAATGAGGCATTTGAAGTAGCAAATTAACTTTTAAAAAAGAAACAGGATGGTCCCTCTAGCGTTATATTGCTAGTAACAGTATAACTGAAGGTATTAGCTTTATATGAAAAGAAAGGTGAAGTTTATCAAAACTGTTAACAAATAAAATCATCCAACAGATCCTGGCCATAATGACACTTAAGACATGAAACATCCAAAGGTTGATGACACTTAAGAACGAAGGCAAATACATCCATTAACCTTCAACTCTAAACATCCAGCATGTCTCCCGCACGATTGCTCAAAGTTGCTTACCAATGGATTTGCTAACGGGGGGGGGGGGGGTCCGATTACGGCCAGAACCATTCTCCCTGAATATTTTCCCAGATACACTTCAGCTCTCATCGATTTAAAATGCGTGAGATACTCTAAACTTCTTTCCAAACCATAGCATTTCCCATTTTATCATTTCATCTCATGCATCATTAGTGACAATTGCTTATGATACCTCAGTAGTGAAAACGGCGTTAAATATTATTCATTAAAATTTTATGGATATAAACGGCTACCACCGGAAAATGTTCGAATCAAAGTTTACTACGAACCGCATGAGAATTGTATCACATTGTTAAAGAGAGAGAGAGAGAAATCCATCACCATTACTAAAACTGAATTGGTGCAATTTGTGCGCATTTACTGTTTTATATTGTCAGGCTCTATGATATCCAAGAGCCTAGCCCTACGCAGTTTAACTATCTGAAAACATCCGTGCAAGATACCTCAAAGTATCTTGCTTGGCGAGGAAGATGAGAGGAAATTTGTTAAATTTTATTCCTGTAATTCACGAAATCGTATTATCATTTATTAGACCATCATATATTACTAAAAAAAGTTGCAGTTACTACATACATACGGTAAATGACTTCACGTATTTTGGAACTAGTTCCTTCAAGCTATTTTGCTATAGTTATACACCAATAGCTCTGACCTGGTTGCAAGCTATGCTTCGAATTGCCTGTCCTGTCTTTATGAGATAACCGTGCTGACTTTAATTGCTACATATGTGCGAGAACTACAAATCACCAATCGGGTTAAAGCAAAGGGCCGTTTGTTTCCATAAATTTCTATGCTACCTAGCAATGGGTTTTTTCCCGAAACAGACCACTTTTCCCAATAACACTAAAACAATAAACACATTACAATGACTCAAACAATATATATGCCACAATATTATATTATCGCTGTTCATTATATCGCATCATAAGTAACTTAATATCATTTTGACAGCCTTTAGGTCCCACGGCTGTCTAGAAAGTGCCTTATAGCCTATCTTCATGGTAATAATGACTTTGTTGAACGTCGAAAACAGCTACAAAATGGTTATCTTTATAAACATCAGAAAATCGCTTTTGTACCACAAAATTATTCTGTTATTAATCATGAAAACTGTTTTTGAATAATTAAGTAAGAATTTAGCATATAGTATTACACCTACCAATTTTACTTACGTAATCTTTGAAACGAAAAAGAAGGAAAATTACGAATTTGGAAATAATAATAATAATAATAATAATAATAATAATAATAATAATAATAATAATAATAATAATAATAAGCTTTTGTGCTATACTTTTTATTTTATTTATTTACTTTTTATTTTTTATTTCCTACATTTTACTCATTTGAATTACCAAGAGAATAAATTAAAGAAAAAATCCTTGTTTTCATCTGTATTATTATTTATCGTATCTGGGGAAAAAAAATAGCCTTTATATATACCAGACCTTAGTTTTAATAGCTAATAAACTTATTTTTACAGCATCTTAAAATTGTAAAAAATAAATTTTAGGAACTGTTTAATAACACTAACTTCGAAATTTTTGCTTCATACATGTTGTGAAAAATATTAAAACTTCAAAAGTGTGTTTCTAGTAAAAATATCGAGGGTGCCAAAAAATATATACATACTCTTATAGTAGATATCTATTTAATATATTTCAAAGTTGGACGAAAAATACAGTAATGTATAGTATGATGTTCTGTAAACAAATGTGACTCACATTACTTTATGCTAGCGTTGCTACAATAAAATGGAGCCAAGATTATCTTTTGAACAGCGGAAAGCAATTTGAAGTAGTATTGGAAAACCGAGAATGTTGTTGAAATTTAAAGACAATGGAGGCGTGTGTACAGAACAGAACCCAACCACCACGGGTGCCCGTGGTCGTTAAGGCACGGACTCGTGAGCGGGAGGTCTGGGGTTCGAATCCCGCCAGGACCATCCTCCCTGATGGTGCTTTTTCCAGGTTTTCCTCAGTCTTCATAACTGGCAAATGCCGAGGAGGTACCTAAGCTTAGGCCTGGAACACTTACTTCCTTAAAAAATATCCTTTTCCAATATATCATTTCATCTCATATATCATCAGTGTCACCGCCTATGGTGCCTCAGTAGTAAAAACGATCGTTAAACACTACTCAAAAAGAAAAAGAACAGAACTGTCAACGCGAGTAACAATTGCACGCATTCGAGACAAATTTGACACTCGTGGTATACCGGATGTGATGTTCACAAGGGTAGATCCTGGAAGACCTCGCACAGCAACAAGATCCATGTACTGGATCCAAGGCACTGGATAGGACGAAGAGGTCCAATTGTGTTTTCACCGCGTTCTCCGAATCTAACTCCTTGAACTTGTACCTATGGGGAACTCTTAAGGATATTGTATGCCGTAGAAAATCAGCTACACTGACAGCACTTCGGGAAGAAATTGAAACGGCATGTGTTGCAATCGCTGAGGACACTTTCGCAAACGTCGCTAAATCAACGTACTCAGAAGTGTATAGGCGCCGATGTGGGCATTTTGAGAAACTGTTGCAGCTGTAAATGTCTAAGGTGATTAGCGCTTCATCATTTTCTGTTTTGTGAATTCAGTTTTGTTATGCTAATACAGTTTTTTTTTCTTTGCTAAAAGTATGTATACAATTTTTGTACCCTCTTTGTTATATAACTTTTTGAGCAATCAAAAAATAAATGGTCAGACGTGATCAAAAGAAACTTTTATAAATTATACTCAATATTCCATTTCTTGAAACGACTTAAGAATTTTCTAATATTCAATGTTAAAAAAATGCTTCTATGAACATTGATTACACACCTTTCGATTACTGCAACATGTGTTAATTATCATAGCGTATTCACAATACATGCGTTTGGTATGCAACCTTAAAAATAAGGTAATAACACTGCAGCTGTTGAATTATTAAGCTGACTTCCACCTGTCTTCTGCGTTGCATGCTATGCACACTCTTTATTACCTGATTTGTTTTATTAAAGTACGCTCTTTAACATCTCAGGTCATCAGTCCCATTCTATTCAGGACGTTAAAAGCCGATAAATTTTGCTCAAAGGCCTCTTCTTTCAGGCTTCAGATTGTTTTGCGTGCCGTAAATGTACGACATGGGACCCACGGCTTAATTTTTCCTCTGAAGGAAGTCATACTTTGGATTTCTATTTCCGAAAAAATCCATCGGCCCTAGCCGGGATTGAACACACGATCTTTAGTCTACGAGGCAAATATGGTTACCAGTACACACCAGGACTGACGTATGCTCCTGAACTTCATACTACCTTTCGATCCTTTTTTCACTCCTTATCATCTCATCGCAAATAAACACCCACCATTCCATTCTTTCTCTACCTTTACACCGAACCTCTCACTTTTTTCATCCTTCAGAGTTCTCCCTACTCGTCTCTAAAACTCAGTGATATCTAATATAAAAATCTGTAGGGCATATATATATATATATATATATATATATATATATATAGAGAGAGAGAGAGAGAGAGAGAGACAGTTTATATACAGTTCAAGCAGAGAAAAAATGTGTTAATATAACAAAACCGAATTCACACAAACAGAAAATGATGAACACTAATCATTTTAGACTTTTACCGTTACAACAGTTGCCCAAAATGCCCACCATCGGCGTCGATACACTTCTGAGTACGTTGAACTACTGATTGAGCAACGTTTGCGAAATTGTCCTCATAAATTGCAGCACAGCCCGTTTCAATTTCTTACAGAAGTGCAGTCAGTGTAGCTGGTTTTCTACGGTGTACAACATCGTTAAGAGTTTCCCATAGGTAGAGTTAAATCTGAAGAACGTGGTGGATACTCAATCGGACCTCTTCGCCCTATCCAGTGCCTTGGAAGATTGCCATCAGAATACCCGCGTACATCTCGGTGGTAATGTGGTGGTGCACCATCCTGTTGGAATTAAAATTCATCATTTTCCTCAATATCATCACATCTGTTTACAGAATATCGTACCATAATCTTGGCTTAATTTGTTCATTGTTGATTTACCTGTCACGTAGCAACGCTATCATAATGTATGTGAGTCACATCTGTTTAGAGAACATTATACTACACATTACTGCTGTTTTTCGGTTCAACTTTGAAATATATTAAATAGATATCTACTATGAAAGTGTGTACACATTTTTTGGCACCTTCGATATATATGTAATCGTTCCTCGTGGAGTGAAGAAGGAATTTACGGTCTTGACCTTGCCAGAAAAAATTAGGTTATTATTATTATTATTATTATTATTATTATTATTATTATTATTATTATTATTATTATTATTATTATTATTATTATTTTAGCCTTAAGAACTACATCGGAACTTCTTCCTGTTTTCGGGATTGTCGTCGTGAACGAAAAACTCCCAAAATGCTATCTCACTCTAAGCACAAAAAACAGATTTTGAATTATGTGGCGCAAGAGTAAAATGCTATACTAGGCGCCTGAAATTTCATTTGTGCAGCGGTGCTATTAAAATAGCTATTGAGTATATGAACGCTTAGGAATTGTTCTAAATTTAATGGTGAACAAGTGTTTTTATTTTATTTTAATTTAACAAAGCATTGGTTCCATACAAATGGAACCTATCGCTTTCTCAGACTATCTGTCAGCTTGACATTTAGGTTCACTGACAGCAATATTGAATAAGATAGGATAATAACCACTATTATCGCTAGTATCGCAGTTTTAAAGAAAATTAAATATTAGTTTCACAAATAGTGCTATAATTATAAAGTGAATGCAGAATTATGCCTTTCTGTTCAGCAATTTTTTCTGCTAAAGTTTGTACACCGTATCGAGGACAGCTTATGTGTTTGTCTTCAGTTATCTGAATGAAATCTCTTTCTTGCTACGTACAGAACATTTTACCCTCATTATAAAGCGATGTTAACGTAATCATAATGGAGAGATGTTTTAAAGTTGTTTGCTGAGCTCTCGAGTTCCCCACTATGATAAGCCAAGTCCGGGAAGTAATTAAGTTGGGAAACCTATTTACATTTATAACAGATTTTCTTTCTCCTGCAGCAAATCTACACTGTGTGCTAAAAAGAAACTGGTATAGCGTACTCTATACAGAGAAGGGTATCCTTTGTTTTGTAGCATAAAGTGATCTTACTTGCATTTCCGAGATTTGTGATAAATCTTTTAGCACAGGTATTCTGAAAGTTAATTGATAAAATCTTAGCTTAAGGCGAACAGACAAAATATCATTATTGAACCTTGAAGTAGTTTGTTGTAGAAATAACACAATTGTAATATCGGGACAAACATTTATGTAGCGAATTAAAACACTGTATATTAGACATTTAGAGAAATGTTGGAAAAAGATTTCCATCAAAGTAAATGATATAATGTTAAAATAATTATAGTATATATATGCCACTATTTTGTATTTTATCTACTCTTTACTTCACGCATGATTTTGAAGTAAATAAGCATTACATCATAAAAGTTTTTCCCTACATTGAAATTATGCTAAATTTTGTATTTAGTATAAATAGTGTTATATTGAGAGATAGCCTACATATAGTTGTTAGAAAGTTATGAAAATATGTTAATTTTGATAAAAATACATTTACATTAAAATAAGCCATGTTTAAATTGTTTCACTTTGTTTGTTAAGAGAAATATGACTTTTTTTTTCTTGTTTTCCTTGCACTCACAAACACAATTATTCTTTTTTAAATTTCTGAAATTTTGTACAAATATTTTAAAAGATATGTATCCTTACAAAATACAAAAATGCAAAAAAGTTTGAACTTAAAACACACAAACAAAATAAAATACAGCACAAAAGAATACGAACTCAGATTTTTGAGACGTAAAATTCCCTTTTAGTTGCCATTACTCGTCATAGCGTAATGGTAAAAATAATATAATATATGGATATTAGCATTCAATAAGGATTAAATGATACCACATTTGCATATTTTATGACATTAGGAATATTTTTATATCTTATTTCACATCAATGGGAGAGCAAAAGATTTGGTAAACTGTTCTAAGAGGCACATATAAAGATGCCTAAAAGAAAATTTCTTTGTCTCCTTTCTGAAGTGAATAACCTAGGGCAACTTATCTCAAACTATTTTCAATGAATGACCACCTTTTTTAAGTTAAAAGATTCTACGGACTATCTCTTTCGAAATAAATTATATCATGTGTTTTTGTTCAAGTATTAAGTTATATTTATATAAAACTTATAACTATAATCACACGCTATCTCTCATAACAGCCCTGTAATTTTCAGTAAGAGACAAACTGGAATGGGTAAAAGGTTACAATTACCTGATTACTGAAAAGGGCTACAGATATTTTGTACATATATTTTCTTTGAAATTATTCCCTTTGTTGTACTAACTGCCATTGCATAAATGCTTTACTCATGTAAACTGACACCGTTTTCAGTAGTTCAAATCACTAATAGATAAAATACATTATACTTAATATCGGTAAGTACACATTAGATCTGGTTTTGTCCATTCCTAAAACTGTTGCAAAATATTTTGTCTGGTTACATGGCAAAAAGCTATGGAAAAAGTACTAATGTATAACGTTTTAGTTTATGCGTAACTAATCTAGAGTTTTACCAAAATCATGTAATTATTTTTCGAAATCTTTATTTGAAAACGTTACAAGATTTTCAAATATTTTCTGTTTCTTCTTAATAAGATTATATAACACTAAATTAAGTTATATGAGGGAAAGCATGTCATACCTTTCGATAGAAACTGTTGCAATTTTGAGATGTACAACAGGTATAATGATGATATAGGCCTATTGTTATTATTATTATTATTATTATTATTATTACATCATCATCATCATGCTCATTATTATTTATATGTTATGAGAAAAGATCAAATCTACTCTTTAGCTCACTTAATAAATATTTACAAGATAATACATTTGTCTTATTTCTAATTTACTTTCATTAAAGTATTAGCAAAGTGGGGCTCTAAAATTACGTGTAACACGTCTTATTTAAATAAACGGAATATTCAATGCATACATAAATTAATTGAGAATAATCAGAACGGCGCAGATGTTACTTGAATTCAACAAACAGAAAAAGAAACAAGCATTGAATGTTCTAACCAATTTTATAAAATATAAAACATGAAAAGGCGTATCGTTCTAAATTGCAAAATCCTTAAAAGATGTAAACTCAGTAGTGTACATCCCCTTTCCGGCTCGTTTTATTGCAGTAGCTACATTACCGACCATTTAGGGATAGGCAATCCCCCAACATAAGGCTACATTACCAACATGAGTAGTTGCATTACCGATATGTTGTAGGCTGTTCCTTTACCACCTTCAGTGATAAGCATTCCCCGCAACAAAGACCAGCCGGAGAAGGGACATTACGCTGTTTATTATACAAAATGGAAGGCATTTGTTTCCTTATCGCCCAGCAAAGATTTGGTGGGAAGGGAATACGTTTATTGACTGTGAATTTGCTTCCTGTCCGACCTTTTATATCTGGGAGGAAGAGGATTGTTTTATTTATTATACAAATGGACGGAAATTTGCTGCATTACCAACCTTTTAGATTTGGCAGGATGAGGATCATTTTTATTGAAAGGCGGGAATTTGTTTCCTAGCCGACCTGCAAAGATCTGGGGAGAAGGGAATGTGTTTTATTGATTTGACAAAATATTCATTAAAATGTGTTTGGGAAAGTATAATTTCATGGCGAGCTTTATTTTATTAAATGGTAAATGTGAAACATTATGTCTTTGTAAAATAGAAAAAGTGAAACATAAGTAAAGATGTATTTCTCACTTACATTGAAATAATGTGCTATATTGCAAAAAATATTATGACATAAACGTTGTTATGCAAAAAAGGCTATGTTGCAAAACAGTTGTTATGCCAAAAAGTTGTTATTGTACACAAAAGATTCATAATGTATAAAATTATTCAGGTGTGCGAAAATAACTTATGTTGCACGAAGAAAAGTTTTGGGTCACGGCTGGGTGCATATTTCTACTATTTGTCAAGCAAAAATGTTTAATTGCGCAAAAGTCTGTTAATTTTCAATATTTTCGACATTCCCTAAACGAACTGCTATGGAGGTCTTTTGCCCGTAACTTTCAGTGGTCTACTGAATGTGATGAAAGTTTAGAACCTTGAACAGGATTATACATGCTCAGGCGCCACGAACGGTCAATCTGTCTGAACAACACTTAAAGTTTTTCGCTCTAAAGGGATTTCAATGTTATCCCTCTTCAGGGCCAGGTTTTTCTGACAAAAAAAAATGTTTTTACCTGTTAATGGGGCGGTTTATGTGATTTTGGGGTGAAGTATTTTTCTGCCAATCGATTGTTCCAGCACTTCATTCCTTTAATTGCCTCGGGCTAGTTGATGCGGAAAACCAACCTCATTGTCTGAAAAGCAAGAATGGCGAGGCTATTGCGCATGGGAAAACCATGTATGTTGCAAGTCCCGTAATTGGTATAGACAATAATGATATTCCGTTGTACATTCTCACCTATATTACATTGCTCATTATAAAATATACTTAAACGATTTGTAAAAGTCTTATTTTGCGTCGTACTTCACATATACTTGTTTTTATTCCTACCATCTCCCTCTACCTCACCGGTACAAAAGTGCTTATCCCTGAAGTAACCAGGATCGATATGTTTTGCAGCTTGTTTAATTATTTCGGAGTGTATGCACAACTCCAATTATAGATAAGGTCTAGTGCAATAAACGATTATAAGAATATTTGCATTTTTATCACGTTTATTCAGTAGATAAAATATTCCTGTTTGTCAAATCGTGTTCTATACAATGTTTAACTTTGAAAAATAATTAAGTAGTGTAAAAAGAATATTTTCTCCCCGCGATTTACTTTTAATGAACAAAGAAGAGTATTACAAACAAAGAAGTATTTAATTTTGTAAAAATAAGCTATTTGCGCGAAAAAATAATTTTAATATGTGACAGTGTAGTTACCACTTTTATGTGGCAACCAAAAGTAATTACACTTGCTTGTCAAAACGCGTCGTATACATGTTTAATTTTGTAAAAAGTTATATTGTGTAAAAAGGAATATTTTCACCGCGCAATATCCTTTTAATGAATAATAATACTAGAAACAAAAATTAATTGTTTAACTTAGCATAAAACGGGTTATTGTGATGAAATTATAGAATTTTTTCAATTTAATTGTATTTAAAAATGTAAAAAGATGTATATAATGGGTAGTTTTAAAACATATTTAAACAAAACTGAAATAATAAGCTGCAAGTAAAATTCTAAACTGTGTAAATGTTTGTTAATTACCAATATTTTATAATGGTAGGGGTTTTATACATTTACGACATATTTCAAAGAAGCTGCTTCCGGTCTCAGCTTCAGGCCGAAGAATACGCGAAAAACGAACTGCGGATCTAAGACTAGCATGCGCGAGTGGGGAGGGGGGATGTCAGTTGTCCACTGGCAAGAGGTGGGAAAGCACTCCGACTTTAAATTAGATTAATTTTGAATTCCTTTCACTAGTCAACTTTTAATTTTCAACAATATGCGATGGTGCTTCTCCCGAAAATACACAAAGTGTAATAATGGTCTTAAGTTCTCACTGTATTTTACTTATTTTTTCTTCAAATAGGCAATGTTATTGAATATTATAAACAAAAACTGTTTAGCTTCGCAAAAAATGTATTTAAAATATTTTCAATATCTGAAAATTAATGATTCATACAATGTTTTTTTGGAATAGAAATTATTTGTTTTAAGTCATTCAACAAAGCTATATATTTAGGAAAATTTATCAGCTTCTTTCAGTAGTGAATGATTTCTGGCGTTGCTCTATGCTCTGCAATTTAAATGTACTATACAGATATTTACAAAAAGGGATATTTCGTGTATAAAATGAAGCATCACGTGTGTGAAAACGGTTCCGTTTTTTCAAAAGAATATATAATGATTTTATTCCCTGTATCCATCCAACTGTAAATGGGAATAGTACACAATGAAGTTATTCTAAACACGGACGGTGTTCACACGGCGACTTGTTTCACTGTTTTTACTGCAATGATAACTCTGTAGTATGGTTATTATAAATTTTATTGCACAATTAATGGTACATTACACACACCCACCCACACACACACACACACACACACGCGCGCGCGCGCGCGCGCAAATCTGCTCTCTGTCGTTCACTGTCATTAGCAGCATGATGGAAAATGTGGATTTACATTGGATGTCGCATCAAATACCCGTGTCATTGAAATGTTCTACAAAAAAAAAAAAAAAATCTGCAATGTATTTTGCATTCACAATTACTCACAATAAGCCATATTATTCTTATGAAGATATAATTTACTCACAGCGATTCCCAAAAGTAATTCCGTGCAACTCGAACCAGATAATCATAATGGTTATAATAAAACTAATCTAGTATCAAAATTTTAAGGCATAGCATTTGAATTATAAGTAAGGAAACAAGTAGCTTTACGAAATCTCGCTGTCGTGAGTGTGGCCATTTTTTAATTCATTGTTACACGAGAAGGGCGGAAATAAGGTTGCAAGGGGGAGCGGTCATAACGCATAAACTGCTCAGATCTTTCTCGCAATAACCAGGGTTACCCTGATACCGTTAAGCCTTTTGTGTATATCAAACAAAGAAAACTCAACTTATGCATCCTTATGAAAAATAATACGCAACTTATTCTTAAAAAGGAAAGAAAAACAAGTTACGTGTGTTATTTCACTCAAGAATCCGGGAAGTTTTATATCTTGAAGGTCGGAGTATAGATTGTGACAACCCGTTCCAAGTTAAGGGAGGCGCGAAAAAATTAACTAATCAGAATGTTCCGCAACTTAATTGTAATGAATAGTCAATGAATGGGGCAGTGGAGTAATTAAAATATTACGTTACTAGAATTAAGGTCAAACAAGTGTCTTACGGACCGATGAGCTATCTCCGAACAAAACTATTAGAAAGAGTAGAATTCACAGAAAGTAATAGTGGTTGAAAGGACATAGTTGTTGTTGTTGGAAGGATTCAGGCAGTGTATTGTGGTAGAGTGTTTTAGAGCAGTTAGCAAGCTCTAAGTCAGTAATCAGTAATAGACAGACAACGTACCAAAAGCATTAGAAGACCGATTAATGAAAGTTGAAGTGAGAATTTAAATATAAGTGCGTCGTAAGTTTTGAATTTATTGTTAGTGAAGCCCCAGAGTATAGAGAGAAGTGGCTAGTATTAAACGAGCTGTGCGTAAAAGTAAATACGCGATTACGAATCTCAGCGAAACCAAAAAGTTAAAAACCCAAGATTAAGAAGTGGAAAAGTACATAGACGTAACGTCGTTCAGCATGGACTGTGCTAAAGTGAAGGTTGACCTCTGACTTAATGTTCCCTGACTGAACGAGTTTTGAACCGTAACTAACCGTTAATCGAAATACATGTGTTATCAATCAAGGTTCCTTACAGAAATATCTCATAAACATTCTATATCCCCTGCGTGAACATACTATAAACCAATGTAATCTCTTCTGTGGAGCAGATACACTTTGTCTCCTTAAACGTGACAAAACCTATTCAGTGTTTTACTCTCCAAAAGTCTACTAGTTATGAGCCGAAGAAGAAAGGGACACAGTCTCACCTAGAACCAGTGCGCGGAGAAGAGGAGTGAGGAGTATAGGGAAGACTTCCGTATCTACAATACTCACCTAAATCAACCTACCTAAAGGTTCCCGGATAAGCTTCAAATTGGTAAATCTGACAATATTCCTTTTCTTTTACAAATACCTATCATTTTTAGAACTCCTCTTCCTCTTAATCGATCCAACCATTATTATTGCCCGTTGCAAAATGGCTCTCCAAAGTATGCAAAATAGAAGTATTATTCTCCGCCGCAGCTATGAGGCTTTCACCACGCTCACTAAACCGCTGAAGGTCACGTGCAAAACAACTCCACAGCAGTTCGTTTAGGGCATGTCATAAATGCTATTTTATATTTTCCCCATAAATATTGGAATTCAATACATATTTACATCATTTAACGTTTTGCATGTAAAATAGCACTAATATAAACCAAGAGGTGACCTAAATTAGTTTTTATTGCGCAACTTAACTTATTTTTACATATTTGAATAGTTTTCTCCCTGAACTTTTTTCATAATAACAACTTTTTGCAAACACAATTTTTTCCATCATAACATATTTCAATGTAAGTGAGAAATGTTTTTTACATTTGTCTTAATATATTTTATAAGCAAATATGTTTCATATCCACCATTGAACAAAATAATGCTCGCCCATGATAGTATACTTGCCGACACAAATTTTAATTAATATTGTGTCAAATTAACAAAATAAATTCCCTTTCCACCAAATCTTTGCGAGTCGGTAAGGAAACGAATTCCCGCCGTTTAATAAAAATAATCCTCATCCCGACAGATCTAAAATGTCGGTAATGCAGCAAATTCCCGCAATTGTGGTAATAAATAAACTAATGAGCCTTCTTCGGCTGGTGTTTGTTGCGGGGAATGTGTACTACCAAAGTTCGATAAGGATGTAGCCTGCAACATGTTGGTAATGCAGCCTCGTGTATCAGGATTGCCTATACATCTAAAGGGTTGATAATGCAGCTATCTGCAACAAAACTAGTCAAAAGGATCTACACTACCACGATCCTCCGCTCAATAGGTGCAAGGTTGTTTTTTTTTTTTTTTTTTTTTAAACGACGACGATTCTGTTTCGAAGTCTTTGTAAACTCGTTCTGTGTTGTTAGAAGTAATGTTTATAGTAGTAAAATAAGTGAAATTATGTTGAAAATGTGGCTAAATTTCATTTTTATTCATTATTCTACAAATTAACGAAACCTACTGTTCTAGGAAATTAGAACGATATTTATTTGTAATATATTTATGCTTTGTTATGGAACCTAATCAACCAAATGAATAGGTGTTTTCTGAATACAGGAAAATAGCAGTTACTTTTAAACGTAACACATTCCAGATTCAATGAACAAAGAAATTTTGATATAAACTGAACATCGGTTATAAAATTGAAATTAGTTGTATGTACAACTATTAAATATGCATCAGAAAAGGTGTTGATTTTAGAAATACCATTTTCTAATAATTAAGACTTTCAATTTGAGATTGCAACCGTAGACAGATTTCTGACGAATGTCATCCCAAATATGTAATATTCACATTAGGGATATATATAATAAGGCTGTAAATCACTGTCTTAAAATGTATTTAATTAATCAGAAACGCTACATTTTTCTCTCCCAATCATTACAACTATGCCCAATTAAATGAATAATACGCGGTGTGTTCTGCAGCAAGGGCCGGTGATTGCCGTAAAGAGAGTCGGCGAGTTCCCTATATTTATAATGTGCAAAACCCTCTTTAAATAAAACAAAGGATATACGCGATTCTAGGCTTACTCCAGCATTTTCAGAGCCCATAACATATCAAATACAACACTATATAGCAACAAATAAAATAGGATTTTAAAATACTATAGCATTTATACATTAAATTACACTTCAAATAGGGAAACTGCGATTCACCCATGAAATCATATAACATTTAATTTAAAATGGGAAATGTCTACCACGTTACCGCACTGTTCGTATCAATGTATATGATGTTACATGATCCTTCCTCGGTCTTTTCACTTCAAATAAATACTAACTCTGTATCAGTAGTGCTTTCTTTTCGATTTGGCATTTATTTTTGGTTATCCATATTGCAATGATTCGAAAGCAATATTTTGTATTTTTTTTAATTTTAAAATAATTTAATAATTGAAAAGTCTAGAAAAGTTACATAGTGGTTTGGAATAAACTAGAAATGTTTATAAAACCTTTCAGCCATTTATTTCAAGAGGTTTGGTGATTCTTGCATGCTTTGTGTATTCTTTAAAAAGCGTCCTGTAAAATATTTTAATACCATATTGGAAACCCACATACAGAGGTTATTTTAAAAAAATATTTTTTTTTATTCTGAAACTGCAAAAAATCGACATTATAAAATTTAATGATATTACTTTAATTTTTTTCTAAAGACGTCTCTAATTAAAACCTTGAACAAATGTTCATGCTATATACTGTACAGTAAACCTTCTTTTCAGAATAATAAGAGTATAGGGAAATTGTTTAAGGTGATAATGTCAAAGAGTCTGCAACTAATACTTGTGTAAGAACACAATCTCTTTCTCAGATTATATAAATACTCTAAACATTTTATTACACCAATATCACATCTAGAGAACTTTGAGAGGTTATCTAAGGCAAATGACTAATATCTTAAACAATATCTTTAATAATTTACAGGATTCGAAAAGTATATGTACACCCTTTATCAAAAAGCATTAATCATCTCTTGAACACAAAGCCCTACACGATACAGCGCGCAGTACAAAATGTATGCAACATAACTGTTTAACCACTGCAGCAATTGTATTATATGACATGCACTGTGTTTGCTCTGTTAGGTTTATGGCAGAGTGTGCAGTGATGCCGAGGTTAAGATCACACTTTCCCCTCGGGCATTAAGAATTTATCTTCTTAATAAACCTTTATAATATATTATGACCAATCAGTTTTATAATATTATTTCCCATACACAGTAATCCTTAACATCGAATATTATATACATTTTAATGAATATTTTGTAACATTCCTTCAGTGTTTGTTCTATACATATGTAATATACTGCACACGCGTTTCCTGCACATGCACGAAGGACAAAAAAGAAAGCTCGTGGGTACAAATTCAAGAAGCCTGGAATGTTGTAGCCTCTCATGTAAACTACTGTAGAAATCTGACGTCATCTATGCCCCGAAGATTGAGGGTTTATAAATGCTGAGGGTTCAATAGTTTGTGTTTATTTCTATGTGTTTTCACTTTAGAAAATAAAGGTTTCGGCTCATATATTTACTTAGTTATTTGTAAACAATGTTTTTTTGTTTTGTTTTTGGGTAGTGTTTAACGCCCGTTTTTACTATTGAGGCACCACAGGCGGTGGGCACTGACGATACATGAAATGATATATTGTGAAAGGATATTTTTTTAAGGAAGGAAGCGTTCCAGGACTGTTTAGGGTACCTCCTCGACATTTGCCAATTGTGAGGACTGGGGAAAACCTGGAAAAAAAAAACCAGTCAGGGAGGACGGTCCTGGCGGGATTCGAACCCCAGACCTCCCGCTCAAGAGTCCGTGCCTTAACGACCTCGGTTTCCCGTGGCGGTGTAAAGTATACGTTAGTTTGTGGTTACATTTTTGTGTGATTTTAGGTAGTTCCATAAAACTCAAATTATACGTTAAAATATAATAATATATTAAGGTAACATGATGCCAAACATATGCGCTTATAAAACAAATAATAAAACAAAACAAAAATGTTATGTGCAATTTGAACCTAGGACCAACTACTCTAATAAGAATGGAGTTTGGATGGGGGTTAGTTTTTATACTAGAGAAGGGGCCGGTTGCAAAAAATGTAAATAAATAAATTAATAACATCTAACAAACAAAGAACTAATGCGACCCGCGGATCGTCCATGTTACGTATATGCCGGTCTCGAAATAACACCTATTGTTCTTTTTCACTCACGCTAAGTTGGCAACGGACTCCACGTGTGCATGTGCTTTTGTCTCATCAATGATTCAGTTCACAGATTCAAATTCACCGTATTATGTGTGAAAAATAACAAGTGATCCAGTCACAGAACGATTCGTTCTTTGCGTGATAGTGTGGTAGTTTTATTTTTGCTGTGCTTAATGAACTGATGCAAAGTATTACATTTTCGTCTATTGATTAGTTTCAAATGGACATTATCTATATATACAGAATTGTATTCCAGAATTTGAATAAACTCTTTGGAATATATATCGAGGGTGCCAAAAATATATACACACTTTCACAGTACATATCTATTAAATATATTGCAAGTTGGGCCAAAAAGCAGCAGTAATGTGTAGTATGATGTTCTGTAAACAGATGTGACTCATGTACACTATGATAGCGTTGATAAGTGATAGTTAAATCAACAATGAACAAATGAAGCCAAAATTGTCGTATGATGTTCTGTAAACAGATGTGACTCAGTTTGCGTTATATCAGCGTTGATAAAACAAAACCTATTATCGTTTGAACAGCGGAAAGCAATTTTGAAGTGGTATTGGAAAACCGAGAATTTGTTGAAGTTCAAAGGCAATGAAGACGTGTGTACAGAAAAGAACCGCCAACGTGAGTAACAATTGCACACATCCCATGCAAATTTGAGCCTCATGGTAGCGTATGCGTTCACAAGGGCAGATCTGGGAAACTTTGCACAGCAACAAGCCCCGTGGCCTCGGCTATGGATTTGGAACGTTTTGAGCTCTCACTGCAGAAATCTACTAAGCAATGCGCGTGAGACTGGGATCTAACTCCGTTGGACTTCTACCTATGGAGAACTCTTAAGGATGTTGTATCCCGTAGAAAACCAGCTACTCTGACAGCACTTCGGGAAGAAATTGAAACGGCATGTGCTGCAATCGCTGAGGACACTTTCGCAAACGTTGCTCAATCAGTAGTTCAACGTACTCGGAAGTGTATCAACCCCGATGGTGGGCATTGTGAACAATTGTTGTAACTGTAAAAGTCTAAGATGATTAGTGCTCGATAATTTTTGTTAGTGTGAATTCAGTTTTGTTATGTTAACACAGTTTTTTCTTTACGTGAAGTATGTATACATTTTTGGCACCCTCTTTATATTACCCTTTTGAAGGAATCGAGATGACTAATAGAAATCCTCTTAAGTACATGGTAACTATGTTTCACGTGGAGTGACATATGAAAAAAATCTTCTATACGTTGTGTTCCTTTTCCTAAATCTTCTTAAGTCTTCTTTGTGCAAAACTCATTCCAAATAGTACTTGAGATGCTAATTATAATTAGGTACTTTGGCAATTGCATTGTAGCTGACCTTCATTCCTATATACTGTATGATTTGTTTATAAATGTTCTTTCTGCTGAGCTCTTTTATTACATGAAATGTGTCTTCTGTATCTTAATTCTAATTATGTTTCTAAGTAAGACCTCACAGTATTACATTTCTGGAATTTTGAATTTCCGTCTTCTTCTCTTAACTTTGAATTCCGTGCCTGAGATAACGCATTTTATACATTTTATTCATATACGTTTTTCAATTATTTTAATCGCATGTTTTACGAGTATTTCCTACCCCGGTTTTCCTTATTATAATTCATGAAACAATGTCCACGGAGATCTACAGATAGCATGGATTTTACTTCTTTTCCTTTGCAAAATTGTTAGGTCCGGAGACTTCTTTAAAGGGTAGGCCTAGGCGTCTTAAATTTTATGGTAATGTAGTAAAATATGTTTTTTATTGGTGTAAATTTACCTTTTGTGATGCTCTTAACGAATAACTTGCCCCGTAAAACCAATGTCGCGGTTTCAATCCCGGCCAGGGTCGATAGATGGCGCAAAAATTCAAATCCCGTGTCGTAGATTTACAGCACGTTAAAGAACCTCAAGCCTAAAAGCAGAGGTCTCGAACAAAATTTATCTGTCGTTTCATACTCTGAATTGAATGGGGCGCTAATGGCCTGAGATGTTAAAGAGCATCCAGTTCAACTTTACAAATGGGGAACTTGAATTTGCAAGCTTATGAATAATTTGTAAGCATTACTTTGGTTAGGTTCAAACTCCTTTCTCTGGTGTTTAAAATCGATGTTTTTTTTAATGGTTTTAACTTTTATTGTTATGCCAAATGTTTTATTTAATTTATTGTAAGAGACTTTTATTAGCTTGATAGCTTGTATTTTGTTCAACATATGTATATCACTAATTTGCATGTTGTGTAATTTTGCTGTTCTAATGATCAAATTCATTCAGTCCATATTAACATGTATATTCGTTTAATAAATTATTTGAATCTGCAAACTACCCTTCTCCGTATTGTAAGTTATCTTTTTATTTTATGGTCATATCCTAGAAATTTTCCTTCCGTACACTTCTGAGGCTAAAATCTGAACTTACATTTACAGGAGGGGGTTGAATAGGTTTACAAAACCGCCAAACATTACATAATAATGAGGAATGAAAGGCTGAATCTGACTACAACGATCTGAAAGTGTTTAAAGTTAAGATTAATGTTACATTCATTGAATAAACACGACGTTAACGAAATTGTTTTGATATGTTACGTTGGGCAACCATTTTGTTCTGTGATTTTTTCTTTATATCAAAGCCCCATTAATGTGAAACATAATAATTAACTTGAATGTAAGGAAATATTTTCTGCAGATCAGTGATATATTTCTTCAATATTTGGAAATATCTTCCTCTTGGAAGCAATATAATTATTTTTGTACATGCAAAACCCCCGCAGAAAGCATAATACTAAATGAAATTCTTTACACAGCTAACTTTCTGGATTAATTTATTTACTAAAAAAGTTAGTATAAATTTTGTCTTAGATACTATTTAGTGCTTCGGAACCAAATTTCCTTTTTTCATCTATAGACTAGACCTTTCTAATGGCTTCAGCATGTCCAAATTTTCATTTCCTGAATATCGTGAGTTCAAATAAAAACTTACGGATTTGCCTGATTGAGCTGTAACTATACCTATATACCTCGATTTTTGTCCTGCATTCAAATTTGTTCCTAGGACATTGCATATTCTTCCACATTTTATATATCTACCCTATATAATGGTCATCCAGTTATGTAGTTAAAGTATCCTATTACTATTTAATCTCCAAATGGGATCTTACTTTATAAATGTATACTAGGGCTTTATTTTTAAAGTATTAAACATTAAATTGTTAAAGCAGTTACTTTATGTACCTAAACTACCAACAATAAATAGCAGGACAAAGATTTTAGTCAAAAGTGATGTTAAAATTTCTAAGATAACTTTATAGAAATTATCTCTTTAGAGTGACAAAATACAAAGTGATTAACAGCTGTATGTAGAGGATATTCACACAGGCGTGAAGAATGATGGGAACGATCTATTCTTAATCCTTCATAAATTGATCCAAATTTCCTATATCCTAAAGTGTCACTATAATGGTTTCTAGGATTGTTTCTAGTCTTTCTAAGATATCACAAATGGAAAAATGCAACTTGATTATGTAACAATGAATTCTGTTTGACCATAATAAATATGAGTTTTGCGCACATCTGCTTTGTCCTTTGTTTTAATATTTTAGTATATCCATATTCATTTGAGAGTTTGCAGTCCTTTGCAAGTTAGTTAGCCCAATCTTTGTTTCAATGTTAACGTTGTTAACCATTATTCGTCCTATAGGATCAATATCGAGCTCCAACAAATGTTTATGAAGAGTTTATTAGCATTTATGCACTCATTTTATGGTCACTCGATTACAGTTTGTAATAAAATCAACACTATAATTAAATTTAATAATTTATATAAAAACTGCGCTATTAAAATTGATGTGATCTGCATACATTATTAGAGTGTCAAAGCTCTTTTTGTCAGTAATGCAAGAATATTGAAGCAATGCTAATTATGTTATAAAACAAACATTTTAGAGTACTGAAACGCTTGTATATTACTGCAACAGCTTTCTTTATTTTCCTAATATGCTTTGAGATATGCCTTTTTAAATTGTGTTTATAATAAAATTTAAGTTATTTTTGACGTAAATATTATTCATGGTCTTAGGTTTAGATATTTATATATCTAATCTTATTTAGCTTCATTTTCTAAGGTTTACTGTTCTCTCAATGAGTAAGTTGACATTGAAAGCTTTGAGCCAGATATCGAAATAAGAAATGCATTATTAATGCGGAGGACCGTGCTGGTAAGATGTTCAGTAAAGCATTAGGTACTTTAAAAGTATTGTATAAACTGCATTGCCTACATATTTTTGTAGCAAAAACGGCTTTTTAATAACTTCCTGCAGAGATTCGGAGCAGTAGAGCAAAGAACGACCTGTGTCACTATTGCACATTGAAAGCAAGCCATTCGCACCCCCTTATCGCACGGATGTGTTTACAATCGATAGCTGTAGAGATTAATCGATACCCGAAGGTGATTTAATTAGAGTTATTGCACGACTGAGTTTATTTACAGACCCCAAGGTAGGTATCGATAGTAGACAAAATGGCGGAATACGAGGTGCGTGTGTTAATTTCATCACGTTATTAATTTTCAGTTTTCTAGTTTATTGCAGTGTATATAGGTGGAAGTAAATCAACAGTAGTGTTACTTCTTTTGTTTCTTATTAAGTTAATATTGATGTAACTGAAGTAACAACAGGAACTTGTATAATAGAAATTAATAGAACCACGTGGTTAGGACTTGATGTCTTTATTATGGCAGTGCATGTCATATTATCATATTTACATTTCCTAAATAGCAGTAATTAAAGGAGAAGTAGATAAAGGGCATACATCGTGCTAATTTTGAAGTTAATGGTGAAATTTGAAACGGAATTTGTAGGGTGTGTTGATGATTAAATGGTGAAAATGACTAGTGAAGGTATTTACTGAATGTCAGGTAGGAGTTTTTGCATCGTAGGGAAAGAAGCAGATTTGTCTTAGACGGTTCTCTCAGGGTGTGTATGGCGGATGTAGGAGATGGATTGTTGAGAATTGATCACCTCGTAGCCTCCTCTGCTGATCCCGTATTCCTCTTCTCTGTTCCAATCTTTCACACTTTTTCCTTCCTTCTATTAATTACGAAGGGAAAATTCCTTCACTGCCCTGGCTAAGGTGAGAAGTCTAGTGCATTTTGAGAGTCGCTTCAGCGCTCCTCGGGTAAAAGAATTGTAGGGACGTGTCCAAATGCAAAGCACTGAATTAATAATAAATCACTGATACTTGTTCTTTATTTAACCAGTTTAATGGAAGGAAGTCTAGGGCAACCACTGCGACACCAGGCTGCTTCAAATGATATCTCACTTATCATAGGAACAAAGTCAGTAAAAAACTAAGCGGAGCAAGATCAGCGTAAAAACTGGCGGAGAATTGTGAACTGTTCCTAATTCCCGGCGTTTCGATAATTTTATTTGACTTCAGTCAGACCGACTCATGACGCCGCAAACATCTTTCGTCACTACAGTTTAAGCGTTCTGATTCCAGTTCTTCCCTTCCCATTGGTGACTTCATTTCGCGCTTTTCTCAGCATTTTACTTATAGCTTGAGTTCTCTGACCTAACTCTACGCAATGGATTCAATAGGAGTTGTTTACACGTCCTTGAGGAAGAAATTGGGGTCGAATTAGACAAAGACTGATGGTTCAGAAGAGAAATCTGTTTCTCCTGCACGTAGTCTTTAGAAAAAGCCTCCAGTTTTATGCTCCTGGTCGGTATAGGTCATAAACCTTTACATCTCTATACAGTTTCTCATCCTTTTCAATAATTCTGTGCAAAGCTACTTTTCACTTTATCCAACAAGGAAACTATGAATATGCTACAAATAGTTGGGTCAAATATACTGTGCTTATGACAATTATAAATTGGTTCGTTTATATATGTGTATATTGAATTTGATATAATCGCTCATAATTGCCTTGGTTTTAAGGGGTAGGGGAAATCCCTGTTACAAACTGTTGTGTGTATTAAACCTATCGTACCAAGCTTTGTGGTTGGGGAGGGCATTTTGCTAATCTACAATATATGTGACCGTGTGAGTTGGCAAAGAATGTAAAAATCTGGGGGAGAGGAGGAACGTATGAAGTATGGATCTTTGGAACGTTTGGATCCAGATGATGGGAATTATAGTAAACCTTATTGCCAGTTCTTTTCTCGTCACTTTTGGACTTTATTCTGGTTTTCATATAGCTTATTTTTTTAAATATTCGATCTTCAGTGATAGGAGTTTCTCCACCTGTTGCTTTACTGCAACTACTGCTAAAATTTTTCTTCGTTTACTTTCCGGTAACTGCGCTTTCGTTAAAAATATCTTTATTGGCCCTTAACAGGTCAACAAAGCTTGAAGTGAACGCACTGCTGTCTTCAACCATGGTAAATGATATGTAGGTGCAATGCTAAACATTCCTCTTGGAGAAGTGTTTGTTGCTAGCTATTTTATCTGTTCTCATATGCAAGCACATTTCTGAATGATTTCATCTTACGCTAAACAGAATGTGAGTGACGTCATAGTGGTCCGCTCTGATTACCGGAAGACTGATACATAAATAAAGCGATATACAAATGATGCGCATGTACGCGGAATAGTGTGTACGTAGAAATCAAAACTGGATTATATAGAAAAGAATTTCCTATAAAACCGACCCTAAATTAACTTTTAACGAAACGAACCTCTTACTTCGTGATAAAATTTACATTTTGGAATTACTTATTTTTGTATAAATTTTAATTGCCTAATCGCAGAGGGTAATAAAATAATGCAAGTACTAATAAATTGCATTCAATATATCATTTAGCAAATGAAAAAGTTATTAATACTATTATCTTTAGAAATCAGGGCTTGAATTTAGGAAGGGAATGAAAGTCATCTTTGGAAAGTCGGTCGAATCTGGATTTCTATTTAATAATTTGCTAAACATTTCATTTCATTTCTGTTGTTTAAAATCTGCACCTCCGTTTAGTTTATAAAATGTGGGTATACATAACATGAACAGTATATAAATAATGTTTAAGTGCAGCAAAGATTTAATTCGCCTTCTGACCAGGAACTTGTGTAATATAAAGTATCTAATAAAAACTGGATTGCTCTTAATTATGACAGTGCACCACAAAATACCACATTTACATTTCCTAAATAGCAGTAATTAAAGGAGAAGTGGGTAAGGAGAACTTACCGTGCAAGTTATGAATTTAATGATGAAACTGTAGTGTGTATTAATCATTCCCTACTAAAATTTGTGGATAGGAATTAATTTTTTGTGAATTTTCGTTAATCTACTGATTTATGTGACAGTGAGGGTTAATGCAAAGGAAAGATCGGTTTTGGAGCGAAGTGAAGAAAGTTTTCATGAATGGTGTGAGCAGGATGTTAGGTTTCGATTCCTTTTCAAGTAGGGGTAAGACAAGACAACGTTCGTTTCCTTTAGACGATAATGGTACTCCTGACTACTGACATCCACCTAGGAAAAGTTCCAGGTGATCTGTATTGGCTTCTGGCTTGTGGCCTCAGTACATCATCCCTGATGATGCGAACAATGTCAGCTCTCGAATGCTGGTACACAGACTTCTACACACATTGGCGCTAGATAAGCTACAAGTATTGCATACCTCTGCGTATTTTCCCTATATAATCCTAAATCTTTTGATTAGTATGAATGAAACTTTGTATAGCTACTCTTAAGAAGAAATGAAAACTTCTAGGCAATATTTCAATTTGAACTAACCCCTAGTTTCATCTCCTTGAAAAATATATAAATGAAGGCTTTGCTTTGAATGTTCAGTAAACGAGGATATAGTTGCGAAATTGCTCTTCAAAATCATTTTCTCTGATTTCGTTTCCAAAGCGATAGGAAAGCTCATGTCCTCCCATTTCAATGAAATCTGGTATTTGGTGGTTATTCGGGACGTAGAATACGGGTATGGAATTCGTTTTGTTTTTCTTCTAAATTTCTAGATTTCGGACTATTCGTCCCCTAATTTAATTGCCTTAAAGCGTGAAAAATCACTTTTGAACTTCGAATGTTCATCCAATCTGATCTGGAACAAAATGTAATATTTCTGTTTAGGTAGATGCAAATTTTTTCATTTTTCTGTACATTCCTTGGTTTCATTCCTGAGAATAAGGTTCAAAATAATTGAGGAACGTCCTCCTACCTCAATATAAATTTTATAGCTGGAAATTTTTCAGGTTGCGAAAAATGGCTTCACATCAGATTCTCTAACTCCCACTTTTTAATTCCCAAAAAGCGATTTTATGAATTTTGACCCACGATAAACTTATGGATGTGGCCGATGTGGGTTCCCACCACACCGCATCGTGATACATGACTGCCTATTATGAATGTATGTTACAAATATATAGTTATTTATTAATTTCATAAAATTTTTCAGAACAGCGGGGGAAAAAAAACAGAAACAGAAGAATTCATGCTCCCAAGAACCTACAAGCAAACTTAAGGGAAATATTTTTTTCTCTTTGGATTCCCATCAACTTTAATCCCCTCAGTAGAACCGGATCGTGCCTGTATTAATAATTTTTATATTTTGAACTTTTTATGGTTTTGTTGCCGATAAGAAATCAGTAAAAGTAACAAAATTTATAAGGTATTTTGGACAATTTTTACTTTTAACTGTTAGATGGGTAAAATTAGATTATTTTCTTCTTCTTCTTCTTCTTCTTCTTCGGGTTTCTAACACATCACTAAGGTCTAGAGTGTTTTTCAAATCTTTTTAGTAAGTTACCCATACTAAATAAAAATTAACCCATTTAGAAGGTATTGTATACAGTTTTCTAAAACTTGATTTTCTCGATTTGTGCCTATGCACCTTTTAAATGAATATGAACTATTGTTTCTAATAACGATGCCATCTATTGGACTAAACTTAAAAGCACCATTTGACTTCATTTTGATAGATATCAAAATGCATGCCATGTAGCACATCCCATTATAATATTGTTAATTTAAGTAATTAAAAATAGTTTTGAAACGGAGAAAATTGCTCATAAATATTTCACCCTTCTCAACGTTTATCACATGTACTTAATATCATTGAATATAATTCAAAGAAGGCGTTACATGAATGATCCAAGTGTTTTTTGTTATTTATGTGGAACTTCTATTGTGAAAAAACAATGAGAGAATATTTATGATAAAAGGATACTTTGAAAATTAAATTAGCAGATTATAGTACCTAATTGGTATCTAATAGTTCCGGAACAGGTTAGTATCAAAAAGTTCGCGAACCGGTTCTGTAGTGCGCAAACAAATAGCAGTATAGGGCCGTACGGCAGTGCCAGGGAGAATTAGCAGTATTCCTAACGACAGTCTTTTTTTCATCGCGTGTGTGTACTAACCTGTGATTTCGTCATGGACAGCAAGTTAGAACAAAAAACTGAAGTGAAATTTGCTTTAATCTTGGGTAATCGGCCAAAGAGAGATTAAACATGTTTCGGCAAGCTTACGGTCATGATGCAATGGGTCCAACGTGTTGTTTCCAGTGGTACGGATGCTTCAAAAGTTTTCATAAGGATCATAGGAGAACAATCGGTCCTTGCGGATTTCTTCCTTTTCCATAAGATGAGGGCCCATTTCAAAGGTCGCTGATTCAACGCCGTTGACGAGATAAAGCGTGAAATGGACAAGGTTCTTCACCCATTTACAAAAATGACTTTGAGGCAGCATTTCAAAAGAAGCAGAAACGCTGGGACCGGTTGCCACCTGTTGAGAGTATAAGACATCCCAATGCCACCTGGCCAACAATTATGTCATCGTGCCTGCCACTGACAAGGAACTACAAGGTGATATGTTTCTCAGGAAGTGTGAGCATTTGCAATGCAGGTGATGGTGGAGAAAAAGTTGGTGTTCTAATCTGTTGATCATCCCGACCTGCAGAGAACGCCTTGTGCAGCCTTTGTCTCACGCTTTCTGCAACCGCTCAGGTATTTTCAAGGGTCAATTAGAGGTTTATCCAAGAGAGCTGTTCGAGTATCATAAATTGATTTAAGGCACCTCACACTGCACTGGCCAATTCAAACTCATACAGTACAACAACCACATGCTTTACTGACTACTTTCGGTCTCCGCAACTATACACTGGTTCGAACTACCAATATCCAGACCCTACGTGCACATCCGCTTCCTCAAAGTGTTACAATATCTACACACTACACACAAAAAGATTTAAAAATAGCATGAGGGTTTTAAGTTTTATTAAAGATTCATCTGAACTTTAAATTAGGACTTCGAATAAAAAAAAATCTAGTGAAGTATTTTATAAGAGAAAAACCCTGATTGCAATGACATCCCTGAGCTAAGTAACTGGTCTCTACTACAACAAGTACACGTCTATTAACACAAAATATTTTTATTTTGTGCAAGGAAAAGAGTGAGAATGGTTCACTTCTAGTTGCTTCGCTGTCTCAAATGAACAGTTTAGAGCTTCTAGGGTACACTGCCTTATTCTTGATAAAGGATTATTTATTTATTTATTCTGGTAGAGCTATGACCATTAGGCCTTCTCTTCCGTTCTACCAATCTAATAATAATTACATGAAGTTATAGGAACAATATTACAATCACAACATTGACAGTAAAGTTGCCAATACTCGTAAATCATATACCAATGTAAAACATTATGTATATAAATAAATCTATGTAATGCATAAACATTTATAATAAAAAATGAAAAATATTAACTTAAGAAGAAGAAAAAGTAAGAAAATAAAGAACAATAATATACAATAAGAACCAGAAATGACAGTTTATACATATATCAACCATGTAAATCCTGAATGTGGAAATAAAGATACATGCAAAACATAAAATTAAAAACCCTAACAATACTATGAAAGAGATAGGAACATTTATGATAATAATAAAATAACAGAATAGCAGGGTAACAAAAGGAATTTAAATCTACGGTAATCTATTTTTTCTAATAATATTAAACAATTTTTTTATGAAATGCTCCTAAAATTCGGCAGTCTCTGACATCCCGTTGCAATGCATTCCAGAGACGGACAGTGATGATGAGTAAAGTCATGTTCGGTACAATGTAATAATGCTGGGATTCAGAACGTGTGTTAAGATTATGAGAAGAAGATAGATTTTGAAAATGGGAAGATAATTAAGATGGAGAAGATGTATGGATACTATTGAATAGTATTGTGAGACAATAAATGTTTCTTCGGTCTCTCAGACGGAACCAAGACAGTATATCGAGGGAGGGTGTTATATGATCGAACAGACTCACATCGCAGATGTAACGTATGCACATGTTATGAACACGCTGTAGTTTTTGCGTTAAACTGGAGTTTAAGTCTGTGAGCAGAAAATCGCAATAGTCGAAGTAAGGCGTCACCAGGGATTGTACCAAGATCTTTTTGAAGGAGTATATCATGGATCTTAATGGACTTGGCAAACTAAAAAATGTGGATTGTGGAAATAACTTTCCCTTTCTTGTTATTTCTTAGGCGAAAACTAATTTTTCATTATAGTGAAATGACGACGAATATAAATAAACAGCTTAAAAGTGTAATCAAAGCGTCTTTTCCAAAAATGAATAGAAACGTTTAGTTTATAAACGCATTTTCTATTGCCACATTATAATCGTTAGCTCTGTTGAGAATGTTGAACTGACCGAACTTTCTTTTATTACAAGTTTGAGGCAAGTAATCAAGAGAATAAATTTATTGGACTTTTGTTTGCAAAAGGAAATGTGTATCGTTTGAGCTAGGAAAAATCTGGATATTTTATTAGTGTTTACAATTACTTGCCGTTGCAAAAGTGTGTTTACTTCTCTAATGTACATAAAAGTAAAGTCAGCAAAAGTTCAGTGGTTTTAGACACAAATGAAATCCAGGCATAAAAAGTCCAGCAGAGATCCATCGCCAATTGTGTCGAGTGTATGGACACGACATTATGGTAAGACGATGGTGCAGGCAGTTCACTGAAGGACGAACCAATATTCACGACGACGACCGTAGTGGCCGACCGTTCCTGGTGACGGCAGAAGTGTTGGAAAGTGTGCGGCAAGCAATTGAGCAGAACCCGCGCTTCACAATTTCAGAACTCTCTTGTCAATTCCCCAGATGTCTCGCTCCCTTGTGCACGAAATTGTCTCCCGAAAGCTTGACACAATTGGCGATGGATCTCTGCTGGACTTTGCTTTTGAGCGAGCAAACCTCGGATGACTGCACGAACTTCGCAGTTGGCGGGAGACAATATCAGAGCACCCATTTTCTCCTAGTACAGCGCGGTAACCTCGGCCGTCACAAGGCTGAAATTTTGCTGCATTATTACCACATACTTCCTCTCTATTCCTGCGCATGCGCATTCCTATCCGACTAGCGGTGCCATCTCTAGGCGCGATTGGGACTTACTTTCTGGATGCCGTAATATTTCATTCATAAATATACCTGTTCATCCTGAAACAAGAATGAGCTTTAAATTAACATTTAATTACATATTTGTGTTGTAGGTCTATCATTTAAAGGTTAATATAGCATACCTCATTGAAACAAATTGTGCATAAATAAAAACTGAAAAATGTTCCATTGTTTTACAATGCTAAACCACAGAGCAAATTCGTCTATATTGGAAAAAGAGCCCACTGTCAAGGTATGAAAACTTTTGTTAATCTCTTGCTACCCTGTTGTTTATACAGAGTGTTTCAAAGTCCATTGAAACTGGCATATTCCAGTATTTCCTCCCTCACGTGCCCTGACTACCCTCCAATCACCATCAAAGAACACAGAAGTGCCAAATATGTATACTACATAATATAGCTGGTTTTTAGGAAATTACTAATGAATTGTACCCATGAAAATATTTTTTAAATTTTTCTTCAAATTTCCACCAATTCTACTTACTATGTCCCAATGACAATGAAAAAAGAATACACACACACACACACACACACACACATATATATATATATATATATATATATATATATATATATATATATATTGTATATGTTATATAGTGTCCGTTAACGCTCAAGCGGCCACAATTGTTGTTTTTCTCAGTGAAATTCTGCATATTACGATAATTTAACAAACAATTCATCGAGTCCATTAACCAGCAAAATTGGATCATTGGGAGTAGGGCTTAACCTAAAGTAAAAATTTAAAAATCGCTTTAGCGGCCACAATTTTTTTCTCAACGAAACTAGGTATACTCCTATGCCGCTGAAACAAAATAAGAAAAACAGCTTCTGAAAATCAGACAATTATGAATGGGAATTTACCTGAAATCCAACATTTAAAAAAAAATATTTTTCAACGAAACTCGATATATACAATTTTATTAAGAGAAAAATAATTTCTAAAAATCAGAGAAATCGCATCAATTGGAGTGAGATGAAAAACAATTTGGTAATTTTTGAGGGCTCAAGGTGGCCTAGTGGGAGATGTGGCATATGGGGGGGCTTGTTATTATTAGCATTAACAATTTGGTAGCGATAAACCTGTTGGTATCATGTGAAAGAGTATGGGGAGGGGATAGTCTGCCCACGCGCATGGACCTACCTTTACAAACAGCAGCCATCCTGCGGTTTCAGCGCCGAACGGTAGCGGAAAAAACAAATTTCTAGGGAATGCTGGAGCGGTACGCAGCGATATACAAATGTTAAGCAGTAGTGCACTTGATAGTGTAAAGTATATAATAAATGCAGACGGAGAGAGCACAACGGTTTCGGAACACAGGGGGAAAAATAATAAATAAATAAATAAAAGTAATCGTACAGCTAAAATTTAGTTTGTAGCTTAAATGTTAATCAAATTCCATTTTAATTGTTATACAGCTAAGTGCAATTGAAACTGTTGAGCTAAAACTGTAACACGTAAATAAAATATCAATGATAGGGAAAAGTAGATACTTTTAAGCCTGAAAGTGATGCTTTTTATTAAACACATATGTATATCTTCAGTCAGTGCTACTTTTTATTTTTAACTATATTCTCTGCTCTAGCGCTCTGCAATAACCTTCACAAATCACCTTACTGAGGAACTGGTTTAGTTTACGCAGCTCCTGTGTGACGGACTTTCATCAATTTGTGGTTATTTTGCCATATCTGCTAGTTATCTACATAGTAACGATGTTATCTTATGGCGTCCGACTTTTGAATTTCCCTATATGTGGTTTCATGCTGCTAAAATTTTAGGATTGTTAATTGCAACTTTTAAGAACACTTATTTCATACCTGATTACTTTACTGCGTTATAGAAAGTGTTGTTCGAAGTGATATCCGCCTGTAATCACAATTTATGACATCTTAAATTTCCATTGATTCTATTTATTTCTGTTCCCTATTTCCTTCCAATTTCTGCCCTGATCTAAGTCCTAAAAATTTTCTACACTATGCGTGTTTTTATAGCGTTAATTATTTTTTCTCTCTTTTCTTTTGGTAACATTACAACCAACTATAATGTTTACTTCATCAATAGCCTGTAATAACGTAAAGACTTTTGCTATTCTGATCTGTTAACCGTAAATTAATTTATAATGACACAAAGACGGAAATAACGCTTGCTGTAATAACAGAAAATTGCGATTGTCCATGTGCATGTCAGCGCGGGAACTGTTATTAAGACAAAAGATTGGAGTGAGTCAGCGCTGCACGCGTCGATGACGGATGCCAAAATTAATTACTATCGTCAGATTTTAGCCTTAATTAATTTATCATAGGCCCATATGCAAAAAAATAACAATTTATTTCTGCTTTTTGTTGTTCAGTAGCTCTGTGTACGCATTTAACAGTTTCTAAATTGAATGATGTGTACTGTTTCATTCTAAGATATCAGTAGAAGACATACCTCCAATTTAAATTTTAATTTGCCTTATTTTTTTCTGATCTTTTGTATAGTTTACATCTTGAGGTACGTTTGTCCCATTATTTGTTGTAACTTAATCCAACCTCAATATCCTTCATATTGTGGCCATTGTTTCTTTATATAGCGCTAAAGGTTTACTTTACTATTTTCTCAGCAATATCTTTTCACGGAATTGTACTTTACGGATACTGAATGTCTTGAAAGTGCCACGATTCCAAGGAAAGTAATTTGCTATTATTTGCTAACTATACCTACGAGAAATATATCCAAACAGTTGGCGGTTTGTTTGTTGTTGTGGTTTTTTTTTTTTTTTTTTTTTTTTTTTTTCCCTCGAGCAGTTGCTCAAAATGCCCACTATCGGCGTCGATACACTTCTGAGTACGTTGAACTACTGATTGAGCAAAGTTTGCGAAGGTGTCCTCAGAGATTGCAGCACATGCCGTTTCAATTTCTTCCCGAAGTGCTGCCAGTGTAGCTGGTTTTCTACGGTATACAACATCCTTAAGAGTTCCCCATAGGTAGAAGTCCAACGAAGTTAGATCCGAAGAACGGTTCTGTTCTGCACACACGTCTCCATTGCCTTTGAACTTCAACAACATTCTCGGTTCTCAATACCACTTAAACATTTATTTCCGCTGTTCAAACTGTAATCTTGGCTCCGTCTTGTTGTAGCAGCGCTAGCATAACGTAATGTGAGTCACATCTGTTTACAGAACACCATACTGCATATTACTGTTGTTTTTCGGTCCAACGTTGAATATGTTAAATAGATGTCTACTGTGAAAGTGTGTATACTTTTTGGCACCCTCGGTATATTTATTGCCATGTTCTTTTGCATTTTAACCCCTCTTTACATTATATTTTGAAACTATTGGCATTTATATTCATGTTTATTGCACTTCAATTATTTGATTTGGAAGTTCAGGCTTCTTTTCCAATGGCTTTCATTGCCTAGGAATTCTAGCAAAAGAATAGAAGAACAGTGAGTTAATTCCTGAACAGTTTTTAAATGAGCATACGTTAATTGTTCTGCACATGTCTGCACAACACTATGCCAACAACGTAATCTAGTTAAAGAGGTAGGGATCGAATAGCCGTGAACTAAAAACCGCTTGCCTTGCTAAGCATAGTATCCCCGGCAAAATGTGTCAGCTGCGCGGTGCAGGTCTTTATCGTCTCTCTCTGCTAATCCTTCCTCCCACCACATTGTGCCATTACATCAATATTAGAGAAGTTAAGCCAAAACTATAATGCAATGCGCAAGGTAGCGATTCAGTCACTTGGCACTTCCCTGAGGTACGTTATATCCAATAACCTGACGTTTCCCATGTCTGCAATTATGTCCATATTAACCGCTTCACAACAAACGCCGTTCGATACCCGAAACCTTGATTCTGAGCGATGCATAGCCATAAAGGTCAACAATGAAAATAATAGCCATCGTTCGTGAAATTAAAAATAAAATTTATTTACCACTCGTAAAATATTTACTTGTATTCTCCGCAATATTCATTAACAAAGCCATAAATACTATTTCAAAACAACATGATCTGATGCGTTAAGAAAAAAATTTGACAAATATACCGAGGGTGCCAAAAAATGTATACACATTTTCATAATAGATATATATTTAATATTTTTCAAAGTTGGACCGAAAAACAACAGTAGTGAGTAGTTTGATGCTCTGTAAACAGATGTGACTGATATTAAGTTATGCTAGTATAGCTACAACAAAATGGAGTGAAGATTATCGTTTGAACCGCGGAAAGCAATTTGGAAATAGTATTGGTAAACCAATTCCTTTTAAAGGAACAGTAACTGGCCCACTGCACCTGAACATGATACGCGCACCCATCTTATCCACCATTATACACTCTATGGAAATGAGGAATTTTACTTCCAAACAGGATGTCGCACCACCATATTACCACTGAGTGTAGTGGTAACCATACTTGCCCTCTAAACCCCAGATCGCGGGTTCAAACCCGGCCAGTATCGATGGATTTTTTCGGGGCGTAAAAATCCTAAGTATGGCTTCCTTCGGAAGGGAAGTAAAGCCGTGGGTCCCGTGTCGTACATTTACGGCACGATAAAGAACCTCAAGCCTGAAAGAAGAGGCCTCTGAGCAAAATTTGTCGGCCGTTTCACGCACTGAATTGAATGGGACGCTGATGACCTGAGATGTTAAAGAGCGTCCATAAGTAACAAATAAAACAATCATTACCACTGAGATGTATGTGCGTACCTTGATGACAATCATCTAAGCACTGGATAGGACGAAGATGTTTCCACCGTACTCTCTGCATCTAACTCCGTTGGACTTCTACCTATGAGGAACTCTTAAGGATGTTGTATACCGTAGAAAACCAGCTACACTGACAGCACTTCGGGAAGAAATTGAAACGGCATGTGCTGCAATCGCTGAGGACACTTTCACAAAAGTTGCTCAATCAGTAGTTCAACGTACTCAGAAGTGCATTGACGCCGATTGGTAATTGTAACTGTAAAAGTCTAAAATGATTAGTGCAAATCATTTTCTCTTTGTGTGAATTCAGTTTTGTTATGTTAACACGATTTTTTCTTTGCTTGAAGTGTGCATACCTTTTTTGAATCCGCTGTAGTTATTCAAAAATGCAAAATGTAAAAATATTTTGAAGTATTATAATATGAATACAAGTGCGAGTTGAAGTTCATTCCTTAGTAACATTCATCTGTGTAGTTCCATGCAATGTTCACGGTAACCTTCACACAAAAAATAGCATTTAGTATGTGAAATAATGGTATAGACAGAGTAAGGTAGATATCATTTTAGTACCTGGGGTCGGGTCAGAGCCTAATCCCCTGGAATACCACTACGTTGCGCTCATGAACCGGGGACTGGAGTCTGGGGCAATGCAAGTGAACAATTGGTATCCTGTTTATTTGGAATTTATATTAAGGCACTAGTATATCACTAATTATTGTAAAAAGTTGAATTGTGAGGGGTACATCTAAAATGGCCTGGAACAGATAGATTGAGGCCGCCTGTAGTTTGTGTTTTCTTAGCATTCAAATAAATTAAAAAATATATAGAATAATTTTGACAACATATTTTTATTCGTCCTCAAAAATTTTTATCTTTCTTAAAGTAGTATACATTGAATGCAACGCATCTATCCCATCGTTTCTGCCAGTCTTCAAAGACATGCTGGAAACTATATTTGACAAGTTTTTTAGCCTTCACCATAACTTCTGAGGTGGCAAATGCTCCCCACGTAGATGTTTCTTCAATTTGGGGAAAAGAAAAAATGTCACATGGTGCTAAATCTGCTCTAAGGGAGAAGTGAGGAACGTAACTTTACATTTATTTTTATGATATGTGAAGCAACATCATTGTTTATGTGCGGCCGTGCATTATCATGGTAATATTATTTTTTGTTATTTTGATATTTTTGTTGTTAAGTATTTATTCAAATATCTTATATAGAATATAACATTGAAGCTGTTAAAGCGACTACTTCAAAACCGAAATGATGGTTTGAGGAAAAATGGGCCTATAATATTCGAGCTTCTTGCACGAAATGTCGCCTTTTGCTTGTGGTATGGCCTTGTGACCTCTCTGTAGTATTATGCAGTTACAGTTGTGTGTGCAGCTAGGACATGTGGTAAACCATTTCTTCAATATAAAAAATGCGTTTATCATAACTTTTTCAGCAGAAGCAACCCTTTATCCTTTTTGGTGTTGATGATCATGAAGATTTCCACACAGAGCTTTGCTGTTTGCTCTCAGGATTGAAATAATGTAGCCAAGTTTCAGCACCAGTGAATGCCTTAGGATAAATCTTCGTATTTTCCTGCATCATCATTATCAACTGCATGAAATCCTGCACATGAACTTTCTTCTGTTCGGGAATCAGCAATCTTCAAACCCACCAAGCGAAAACACGTCTCATATGCAACTTTTCAGCTACCAACGTGTGGCTGGCATCCAGTAAAATTTTCAGAGTTTCTGAAAGTGTTCTTAATGTTATTCGACGATCATCTCTCACAATGACGTGACAGCAGCTATGTTAACACTTTCTTCCGTTAGAGCACAAATTCCTTTGAAATTGTTTGCCTTCCCATTTTTAATATTTTAAACCGTTTTCGAGCTATGCTATTGAGAACAACAATCTCTCCTTCGGCTCACTGTAATATTGCATAAGCTTCAGTTTAATATTTGTTGACTCGAAAGCAGAATTTCTGGGTAACACATTGTTCTGCCTATTTTCTATAGGCAGAACTGAACATGTCTCAACTCACACACCTTTCTCAGAAAGTGACAGCAATGAAAATGTTACCAAGCACATTGATTATTAAGTTAACAAAATACTGTTAAGTTAAATTTTAGTACGAGAAACTATCATTCTTTGTGAATATTTCTTAGAAAACTGTCACAACAAAGGGAAACTTAAAAATCGTAGTGTTGATCGATTTAGTGTTACAAAACGATGAGTAGTTATCGGGGATATAGTACTGGAAGTAGGAGTTTCTTATTATAGTGTATATAATGTGAGTAAGTTATCTGAACAAAACCAAACAAAAATTTCTGATCAAATTTGTGACTATGAGTGAATTTTGGGCCCATCACTACGATCCTGAAACCAGGGTTCTCAACCCTAAGAAGTTTAGGGTACAGGTTTAGTAGGCAAGATCTGGTGGTTTTTCGAGGGAGGAGGGATACACAAAATGTTATTTTCGTTGATTATTTTTATAGATGAACCACAGTAATAGGTTATTATTGTGGAAATTTATTTGAAAGATGCAATCAATAACAAACGTCGTGGGAAGTTATAGTAAAATGTGCTCTTCCTTTAGAACAGTATTTCAAGTCTAATGGCTGCAATTGATAAAGCAAGGTTTGAACTGCTGGAGTATCTCGTTTACTCTCCAGATCAGCGCCCAGCAATTCCGACTGTTCTCTAAACTGAAATGAATGCTGTAAGGCAAGGGTTCAAGAGCTTCGCTGGAAGAAATGCATTAGTTTTCAAGGGGGCTGTTAAAAAGAGCGGTAAACGTAAAACTTTACTACATCGCTACAAACAGAATTGGATCACATAGATCAGCTCAGAAAAATATTTTTTCCGGGGATTTAATAATCCTTCTCTAACAATCGGGTGCGTAAACTTCACTCAATATTAAAAATATTAGTTTTCAGTCACAAATTACCTGAATTTGAACTAGGGAGAATTGTCACATACGCCATCTGACACCAGTTCATGATTAAAAATACTGATGAGTGGTATGCACCGTTGCGGCGCTACATCGGTCCCTTCTTCTTCAACGGAACTGTGGATACTGCAGTTTATATAGAAATATTGCTAGTTATTTTTCACCAAGAGGGTAAGGACTGCCACGTCTTCTTTTCTTACCATTTTCTCGTCCTATCAGGCATGCTGGAAGGAGGGAAATGAAACGCAACAAGACACAGGCTCTCGTGGAACCGCGAGAAAATATTCATCGGGAAATGACTATGACTACCATAGAATGTCATCTATGTTTCATTATACATATGTCCAACCATGACAGCCAATGATAAACATTAGCTACCAAATCATCATGCAGTTTTAAACCCAAGTAAAAAGTTACTTAATTAGTTACAATAGTTGAAAGAACTTAAGACACTCCTTGTATATTAAATGAGACATTTTCTATTGTAAATATCTGTTATAGCATTCCATACACAGACTTCAAATCAGCTGCGGTCTGTAATTTAGTAGGGCGTGGGTAACTGAAAAGACTTGACCTATAGAGGAGTGTTTTTAATAGCGTTTAATGCCTCTTTTTTACTACAGGTAGTGACACTGATGATATATTGGAAAAGGATATTTTTTTTTTTTTTGGAAGGAAACGTTTCAGGCCTAAGTTTAGGTACCTCCTCAGCATTTGCTATTTATGAGGACTGGGGAAAACTTGAATAAAACTTAAGTCAGGGAGGACGGACCTGGCGGGATTCGAATCCCAGACCTCCCGCTCACGAGTCCGCGCCTTAACGACCTCGGCCACCCGTGGCAGTCAGAGGAGTGTCCCCTATACTTGCAGCATGTATGCTGAATTTGTGATAAATACTTCATTTTGACGATAAGGTATTGTTTTCTGTTCAGAATAAAATAAAATATTATGATTCTATCATAATAGTGGTAATTTTGTAAATGTGTATGTAATAGTTAAGAATTAGGGTCGCTATTTTAAAGGCCCACTTCGCAATTCTCAGTGCCTCTTGCTCTATTTCGTTACGCCATTCCATCTAACTGTTACAGGTGGAATAGAAAAGCTGTTTCGGTGAGTGGATGGAACATATAGCCCGACCATTACGTTAAACATTGTTATGGGTACTAAGGGTCACTGAAACCAACGACGTTAAATCTGTTTTGTTACGAAGGGCTAACTTAAGTGCCTTTGAGACAGTTAAAGTGACAATCTTCAGGATACTAGCTTTGGTGGAACCGATAAGATTATTGTTATTAGGTATGTCTACTATTTCCATGATAGGCGGCAACTTTTATTATATACATGTAGCCATTACAAGCAAGACAATAAAGACAAGATTCAAAATTATTCCGTAGCAATAGATATTTTGCAAAGAAAAAATTGTGCTGCAGTTTACTTATATAAACGCGTGGCTATAAATAAAACCACATGCTTTTTAATTACATTTGAAGAACAACGAATGTTAAAACTTAAAAATGTCACACTACTTTAAGGTTCAGTAATCATTAAGAATACTTGTAAGCAAATTGAGCAATATGATCATAGAAAATAACTACTAGATTGGCCAGAAATAATTTCCTATAGCTGGCACATTAGCATAACAAACAAATATAGTTTTTCACAACTTTCACGCATCTGTTTGTCAGCATTCAAATTTGTTGACGATATCAATCCTTTGATTTAGAGGCACGAACAAATCATGCTCATATGCGCAACATCTGCTGTATGTTGGGTAATGCACCAATTCTATTGTTTCTAATCCCTGTTTTTTTTTAACAATTATTGATAGCGTAGGTAGCGTAAAACGTGTGCAGTTGCTCATAAATACCTCTGTTATACAAGTATGGACTCACTTTGCAGCGGAATTTGCCGACAATCGAGCTCCGTGATTGGTTCGCCAGCATCAGCTGCCATTTAGGGTTTGATGTCTGTGTGTTGTACCATATGCTTATATGGAGAACATTTTTAAAAGTTTTTTTTAATTTAGTTAATATGCCTGGGTGTTGACATTTGGTTGTATAACTCAAGGAAAGAAAGTACATATATTATATAGCATTCATTGTTTAGTAAGACATGTAAACTGCATTCATAATAACTTATATAATGTAATAAAATGTTTGTCACCATGGCTCTGTTGTATAAAGCAGTGACTATTACTAAATGTATTATACTTGCAATAATATTACTCTATTACAATATAGTCTGCGCTTATTCTCGAATACATTTGCCATAGATTTCAAAAATTAGTTGAATATGTGTAATTTGTGAAGGTGTTTTGAAAATTTTTACATAAAAATGCTTTGCCACAATCATGTAGTTCATTTGCAATGCCACTATTGCAGAAAAAATAATTTAAAAAATACAACATGCTACTGTAAGATAACTAAATGGATGTTCATGATTGGAAGAAAAGAAATAGAAAATACAGATTTGTGGATTATGAATACTTAAAATATCAGACATATCATTTAGTTTGTTTATCTCTTTTTCACACACCAATTAAAAATATAGATTTCTTGTCATTCTTATTGTATCAATTTAGAGCAGAGAAATGTTAAATTACATAAAGTTTTTTTTTAAATTGAATTTGATAGGAAGCCCTCTAAGCCTTATAATTCATTCTTAACTAACAGGTTAACTGTAGCCCTTATACAGTTCATGTCAACAGTGATATAATAAATGCATTACAACAAATAATTTAAATAGTGAATAGTAAAATAAAACAAGAAAGTCTTATTAAGTTTCACGTGTTAAAAGGATGTAATTAATAAGGTCTACGTTTAATATTGCGATTTCCGTTTTAACCGATGACAGCCTTTTTCTCTGGCGAGTGGTAACTATACGTGCCTTCTACACCCAAGATCGCGGGTTCAATCCCTGTTTAATTTAATTTGGAGTAAAACCTTCTTTTGTGAAGAAGTTGATAACAGCTGGAAATTCCATTTTGAACATGTCACAATCTTCTACACAAAGCCTTCTTTGTACAACTATATCTGAACAACCGAACACAGAGGAACGGAAGTTACAGCTGCAATTATTTACTTAACAGATAAGGATTTTGTCCTGTACCTGCAGACGTGCATATTGAAATGCTGCCTTTCCTGCAGGTTAATTTACAGTATTTGTACCCAGCGGAACTTCAACCCGCTTGTGCTTCAACAGAAAATGAAGAATGAGGTACAGAACCTCATAGCATTTTATCTGAGGATATAGTATGAAGCTAAACTCTTACAGATCAATATGGTAATATGTATCACACGTCATATTTCATCCAGATGGGAAAGAGTTATTATCGATTTAAGGTGCACCCTAACGTAAAAATATCCAACTAACTAGGTTTTGAATTCTAAACATACACTAATCATTTTATGCAACGACATACGAGTATGTAACCGTTATAAATAGAAGCAAGGAGTAGTTTTTGCACCAAGATTTCTCTTCGTGAACATGGGGAAACATCTAGGAGCTGCTTAATCTTCCTCGAATATATAAATATCATGCTCGTTGTCTCCAGTGCATTATTTGGTTAACAAGACACTAAGGTCAAGGTCATTGCACAGATTAAAGAGGAAGGAATGAAAGCTGCTGGTGATGAAGAACTCTTGTAGTGCGGTTTCGTCAGTGGAAACAATAGTAACAAGCAGGATATTTAACATGAAACCAGGGGTATATGACCCCAAATTTCTACTGCAGAACTGAATGCTGCAAAATGACTTCCAATCAGCACTGCGGAAATATTATCAGCTCTGCGCTATCTCAAAAATGCAGCTACCAAAGATGTACAGTAAAATCCCTTGTATCCGGCAACTATGTGACATAGGCATGCCGGATAACTGGAAAATATGTTTATATATTGTGAAAAGACATACTGTACGAACACTTTTCCATGCAGAAATTGAGCATTTTTAGACAATATTGAAATAAGTTAATTTTCAATTGTTAACACTGTACATTTAATTGTTAGTTCAAATAAAAAAAAAACATTCTTAAATGGTCATACCTAACGGGAATAATAATTTGGGGTCATCGAGAACAGGGTGTCCAACTATGAAGACGAAGTTATAGAGCGGAATGATTCTTCCATTAGCTGTGTCCTATTAACAACCTTTTCCATTTTATCAAATAGCTACAATTTCCATTTAAACAAAAAAAAAAAAAAAAAAAAAAAAAAAACACTTCGCTTGCCTTCCACGAAATCCATCGTGCAGCAAGGGTTAATTCACTTTAGCTACTATCCACAGGTGCGATGGCGTGCGACTGTTGTGTTTTTATGCTTGCTGCTTGGAAACTGTGAATTGTGAAGTATACCATGGTTGGCGTTACCACGCTCACTACTGTGCAGTCATGCCGCGTCCATACGCTGCACCTATGACGCTATGGGAAAGCAACGAACATATCAAGTTATCGCGTGTTTAAAACGTTATCTCTCTCTCTCTCTCTCTCTCTCTCTCTCTCTCTTCTCTCTTATTGGAAAGTTCTGTTGTTTTGGTACTGCTGGTTATTTGAGAGTCGAACATAAGGGTTAGCCTATTGATAGAAGCTAATAGAGTAGATTGTATTGTATTTTGATATCTTATGAATATTCATGGACATTTTTATTTTTTTCGGGCGAGAAAGTTTACAATAGTATGGTTTTATATAGGTATTTCGTCCTTTTGAGCCCACGATCTTCCAGCCAGAATATGTAGCATCAAAACAACGAGGTGGACGTTTCTCTGTAGCTGTTTTAGGATGAATTTCTAGATTAGTGGTAGTAAATTGACGGATATTTGACTTTTCAGCAATATATCCAGAAGCTGAAAAATATAAAGCTACCCAGCTTGCGCATCCTGCAATAGTTGTAAAGATAATTATATCATTATAGATAAAACCAAACGAAATATTGTTCATATTGCATTTTTATAAAACCTGAAAATTATAACTATGTAGTTTTTTTTTTTTTTTTAATTTCTCGGTATATCTACACGGGCAGACACCTTTTGCGTGTATATATAACGTGTAAATCTCACTTGTCCACAGAGGTTCACACATATATCCAAATGCAATATACCTTGTTATTTTAATTTGAAGTATGTGCATACAAAAGTTAATGTTAGTCACTGACTTTCCTTAATGTAGAACCTTTGCTCCACTCATCCATCTCTGAAAGTTCTGATCTCAACCCAACGGAAAATGTTTGAGCCGAAGTATGCGGCATACAATGAATGATGACGGAAGACCTCGCATGTCACGAGGGAAATGACAGCTTGGGTGACGTAATTTCGACCGAAAGTTGTGTACAAAAAATCTATGAAGGCATGGATGGACAAAATAAGATATGCCGATACTAGAATGACTACTGATAAACCATTAAAGACAAATGCAAAGTAATAATTTGCTTTAATTCTATCATTTCTTCGTTGCAAGAACTTTTTTTCATTAAACAATATATAGCTCTGTCATTTAATAACAGTCTTATGATATTGTTACATATTTAATCTATTTTCATGATAGTATCAACTTGTTTATTTTGAGTAAGTAGTAAGACATATCCAAACGAAAGTTTACTTCCTTTTCATTCTGAAGGGGAGTGATTTTCTATGTCTGTTTGCAAGAGTAGCAAGCGCGAAGGTAAGCTGCCAATTTAACAAAAGAGGAGACTATCCACTATCTTGGACATAATATTTTCTAGGGGCCGTGCACGCAAAGCGTATGTCATAACTTTCTTTTTTGAATGGTGTTTAACGCTCGTTTTAACTACTGTGGCACCACAGGCGATGAACACTGGTGATATATTGAGAAAGGATTTTTTTAAGGCACGAACGTTCCAGGCCTAAGTTTAGGGTATCTCCCCCATTTGCCAGTTATGAAGACAGAGGAAAACCTGGGAAAAAACTTCAGTCAGGGAGGACGGTCCTGGCGGGATTCGAACCCCAGACCTCCCGCTCACGAGTTCGCCCTTAACGACCTCGGCCACCCGTGGCGGTATGTCATAACATGTTCATACACCCAGAACGGTAATCACTAGTGCAACTCCTATTTTTAGTACAACTCTTGCTATTGGCTGCTGCAAGTCCCAAGCGTCAGCGGAGAGAGCCGAAGTTATTCATTCCACGTAACTCAGTAGGAAGCTTGTTCGTAGCGCACGAAAGGAAATGGATAACTATAAAGTAGCAATGTAACCCGTAAAGAAAATGATAATTAAACTGGAAAAGGCATACTATTTCACGTGCATTCCGAACTGTAAAAGGGAGCTATTTCTTATTTTGAGATGGAGCTGGTGTCCGTTGTATCAGGTTTTGCAATGGGAATGCGATCAGATGTTGCCATTGCTTTTCCATCTTGCAGCAAAGAAAGCGCGATTTTATTTGCATCCGTTTTATCGGGTTTTGCAAGAGGAATACGACGAGATTTTTTTTTTTTTTTTTTTTTTGTAGCAAAGAGTCTTCTCTGTGGAAAAATGTTCCCCTTTTGGTACATTTCTTTAGTTCTGGGCATGTATATTTGTTCATTTTGGTTGCGAACTGCGATTAATGTTATCTTTAGGGATGCCGTGACTTTCTTCGCGACTTCATATTTTCTTGTTTTGGAAGCTCCCTTAATGGCTTCGAACAACTCACAAGCAAGTTATTTTGTTTTTTCTGATAAGGACATTAGTTAATTCAGCATATCCTATAGGGTGTTCATTGCGGACCTGAAATTGACATATGCTGTGTATGTGTTCACATAAATTCTATTTAATGCTGCAATCAACACACATGCAACAGTATCTGTGTATGATATTCACTGTAGATTAATTTGCATTTACAGCGTAGGTCATTGTCTTGCACAAAATTTCGATGACAGATAAGGCTGGAATCTTGCAACCGCAATTTTCCCTAATAATGATGTCCTTGTTTATTTTCAGACTTTCTTTGTGCCTACGACGTATGTCTTGAATTTTGGAGGTTAATTTTCTTGTCAAAAAGCTTGCCTTAACAAAGGAATTTATCGCAAATACTGTTTTATGTAGACGCTTCACTTGTTTCCCATGTAGATACATATTTAAACGTGTGATGCATTCGCTCAATATGCATGTTTGTATTGAGGCCAGCATGCAACCTGTGGCATTAAGTCCAGTATGTTACATTACTCATGTAGTTCTCCTGGAAGTATGAAGCAAACTCAAAGGTGCCACATTTCAATTTGTCTATTGCAGTAGGAAGCATTACCTCAAATACGGTGGCGTCTCTCTGTTCCAGTAATGTTCATACAATCCTATAAACATTTGCTTGTTTTTCTTGGTCTTTGACTATGTTTATATGTTTTCTCCGGGCTGTGTCTAAGTGCCATGTACAATAGTCTCACTATTGACACTTTCATTATTGAAAGCCAAGCATTGTAGAACGACCCTGCTAAATCTGACAAAACTTTGGGGGAAATATTTCCAAATCCGACTTTATGCACTGGAGAAATGTGGATAACACTTGAAAAATCGCTTCTGTTGGATATAAGAAAGCGCATGGAAACCCTTGCCTCATATCGTCAATTACTAGTAGTGTTATAAGTTCGAAAGCATAGCTGTTAAGTTCATGCGTTCTGTCGATACATACACGGTTGTGCAAACCTTTTTAATAGTTCGCCCTGTGTGTTGTTCATTATAATTAATACAAATTCCATGTTTTTAATTCCAGGTGGGAATCACTGACCGTATCTGTGGTTTACAAAATAGCATACAGGGGCTCTCACTGGATTTCATTTCATTTACCAATTCCTCAATACTAGTCCCATCACTTGGATGCCTGACGAATGAGAAGCACAAATAATAGCATCGTTTAGTATTATATAAATCCTGTCTGGTTAATAGATGAATTCTTTGTAGCATTTGACACAGAGTCTCTAATTTTGTACAGTATGGCTTGAAAAGGAGTTTTGCTTGCAATATCTGCAGCAATGGTGCTCCTTTTTACAGCGTTTTTTAAGCTTTAGTGCTTTAAAAACCCCTCAAATCTCGAACTAAGTATTCGATAATGCGACACTGAACATCTATCAACTGCCTTCTGGCATTATGTAGCCTGCTTTAGGGAGCTCTTTAACTGCTTGTGTGGCGTAATGTATAACGCATAAGCTGATGTTTCGCAGCTCGCGGGTTCATTTCTTGTCATGCTGTATTTATTTATTACGAAGTGCTGCTATAATAAAAACTATAACATTATCTTGTTTAGGCTCGTCGGTCCTGGTGATATAGTGCTAATCATAAACCCAAGATCGCGGTTTCAAACCCGGCTAGGATCGATGAATTTTTTCGGGCGTAAAAATCTTAAGTATGACTTCCTTCGGAATCCCTGTCCTACATTTAAGGACGATAAAGAACCTCAAACCTGAAAAAAGAGGCATTTGAGCAAAATTTGTTGGCCGTTTCACGCCCTGATTTGAATGGGACGCTGATGACCTGAGATGTTAGAGCGTCCATAAATAAAACAAATCTGTGGATTGTCTGTGGGGAACATGGAGAACATCTACACCTTCTCTGAGTTTGCAGATATGCATCTGATTCATGATTAAACAAGAAATAATGGTTTAGCAATTCCAGCATTTTATAGAGGAAGATATCATAGACCCAGCTATAACACTCGACTTTCCAGTCCAACGATAAACATTTGCGAGAGTGTGGAAATTCAAGGTAAATAGGGCGACGGAATGCTGGTCGAACTCGATGCACAGTACAATTTGAGGAAAATGTTCTTCAGAGAACTGCAGAAGAGCCGTCTATCAGCACCCTCATTATGCCGCCACGGGTGACTGAGGTCGTTAGGGCGCGGACTCGTGAGCATAAGGTCTGGAGTTCGATTTCCACCAGGACTGTCCTCGCTAGTTGATGTTTTTTTTTCCAGATTTCCCTCAGTCCTCATAATGGCAAATGCCGGAGAGATGTCCTAAACTTAGGCCTGGAACGTTACGTTCCTTAAAAAATCCTTTCCCAATTTATCATTTCATCTCACGTATCATCAATGTCCACCGTCTGTGGTGCCTCAGTAGTAAAACGGGAATTAAACAGCACTAAAAAAAACATTATCGTGCATTGGACACTAATCTCGTTAGGGTGTTGCAAGCCATACGCGAAGAACAACTCCATTTCACTGTCAAAGGGTGCAGGCGCCAAGTCCAGCAAACTTTGGCCTCCGCACACAATTTTGCACTTGGGAGTTACTGGAGTAGTCAGAATTCTTTTCTTCGGTATTGATGAAACCGTGTTCCCCAGGGATGAAGGTGTATTAAACTCAAGAAGCAGCCATGTATGGAATATGTCAATCCACCTACTGTTGTATAGAGTCACCAGCAGATATTTTCTGTGAACATATGTATCGGAATTATTTCAGGCCATGCCACTGGCCCACATCTACTTTCTCCTCGGCTAAATGGACATGCTTATCTACGTATGTTCCAAAATCTTTTACCTCTATTTCTAGAAGACGTGTCTCTGCATATTAAACATCGAATGTAGTTGAAACATGATAGAGCTCCTCCCCATTTCTACCTGGCTTGGTGAGAATATCTGAGGCAAGCTCTTCCTGTCCGATGAATTGAACGGGAAGTCAACCAACTCTCTAGACCTCAATCCTATTGATTTCTTCTGGGACCCCTGGGTTCTATGATATATAAAACACCTGTCAATTCAGAAGAGGAATTAATTGCTCGAATAGTTGAAGCCTGTAACGATATTTGAAATACACCTGGACTCTTAGACCGAGTAGGGCAACGTTATTGTGCCTATGTCAACTTTGTTATGAAAATGCAAATTGCCACTTCGAGCATTTTCTTTAAACTCTGCTGTAAAGGTTTGGATGTTTGTTTAAACCACTTCTGTTTTTAAGTACAGCATGTGCATTCAAGTGCTGTAATTATATGAATTAGTGTGTGAAGATTTAAGTGTATAAATTTAAACATTAACTTAAATCGTGGCCTATACTCTGTATTATTAGATCCTAGTCAAAAAATAAAAATATTATGATGAACGAGGCTCGAAATCGAAAACTAAATGACCATATCTTACTCGAAATCTAATATCATATCATAGCCATTGCGCCAGAATAGTTATGGTATGAAACTTTCATTCGTTGTCGTGTATTATGGTTTCGAGGGGCATCTTTATTAGTCATATTGGCGGTTTAAAAACTTACAACCATAACTTCGAAATTTGAACAAAGAGGTCATATGTTTTCTATCTCAAATTACCTGTCTAAGACACCCTCACACTCTCTGAAATTATTTCACCGTAATTCACTAACACCCATGTATAAGATTTGTTCCACCTGTCTTCATCCAACATCTTATTAGCTATTTTCGCATTATACATATTTTAGCTACATAGAACACTACTACAGTAATGTACGGAATTGGTTACATTCGGCATTTAAATGTGGTTACATAAATTAAACAAGTTTCCATTTCGTCTATGTCGACTAAGTAGACTATTCCGGTTTATTTTCATTATCTTGTGGAATTCTATAGTATCTGTGCCAGTTTTAGGTACATAACTCCTGCATTTACTCATAATTCATTTTTATGCAATTTCTCAATCTTAATTGTTGTGTATAATATTTTAGTTTCCCTTAGGAAATCAATTTTATACCTCCCGAAGAGATAATGGATAAAAAAAAGGCTTAAAACTGGCGAGGAAGATAGAAGATAAAAGAACCTGGTCCTTATGACGCTCCTATCCCCAAGAGATAGTAACCATGAGTAGTCTCCCAGCATTTAAATGTGAAAAAAATAAAACCTAAATTTAATAACAGTTTCCCTAAAAGTACTGAAATAGTATCACCACTAATATGGTGTTTCAGATTAAATGAGTGGCAACACATTTCCCATATTGGTCAAAGGTTATGACCTAAATATATGTTTTGTATTGTGAGCAATGTGGACGAATCAAATAAAGATGTTACGTGGAAAAAATGCTAAATAAAATCAAGAGACTATCAGAAATATGTGGTAAGAGTGTCCTACCATAGCGGAAGGTGGCATATTGGGTATCCGTATATGATAGTTTGGAGAATGCGTCAAGTGTACATTACCCTTATACTGGAATATACGTCGGTCCTGATGGTGTACTTGCCTTCTAAATCCAAGATTGCTGGTTCGATTCCGGCCAGAATCGATGGATTCTTCGTCAGTAAAAATCCTTAGTATGGCTTCTTTCGGAAGGGAAGTGTTGTCCATTTGCGGCACGATAAAGAACCTCAAGCCTGAAAAAAGAGACTTTTGAGTAAAATTTGTCGACCGTTTCAAGCACTGAATTAAATATGACGCTGATGACCTGGGAAGTTAAAGGACGTTCGTAAATAAACCACATAAACAAACTGCAGTGTGCTACGCGGAGTTGATTCAAATTGTCTGGATGTTGATAGGTGATAGACAGTAATGAAAATGGTTGCATAAGTTGGAGTAATCCTTTCGATATCGTTGCATTTGAATGTTCAGAAACGGCACGTAAGCCCTTGCAGACGATAGTTTGACAGGTATCACCAAGGACGTTCGTTCATTTATGAATAAGACCATCGCATTGGGTGTGATGTGAACGTTCTTTTATGAGTCGGAACTGAAAGCTTAGTCCAGTGAAAGGCGGCTCATTGACCCACTAACACAGATATCTGAAACATTACTTTCATATTGTTTTGGGGAGAAAGCAATATGAAACCCGTGCGCCCTTTTTCTTACTAACAATATCCAGTATCGCTCTGCTAATACTGCGAAGAGTTTACTGATGCGATGGGGGTGAGAGATACTAGAATATCCTCCATATTCACTAGCTAAGAGCCCGTACTATTTCCATATTTTCTGTAATTAAAGAAAGTGTTGCCACACAAAAAAATCCCAGTAATAGCAGGCTCCTTATCTGATATCAACAGTAATAATACCGCTACTGGTATTCAGCGCGCTCCAGGTGCATCATAAAGAAATACAGAAGCAAATTAAATAGGAACGACTATTCTAGTTCTAGTATAAATTGTTTCTCTGCCATTATTTTTTTTCCCAACACTTTTATTTCGTTTATTTCAAGTGAAATGATTTCCCACAAAACAGCAAAATCTGCTACAAAGCAAATACTACAAAAATACCAATTCAGTTAAATGCTATTATTTTCGTATAGCAGGGTATAAACATGTGCATAATGTCAAAAATTCGACACAATTAATTTGGTGGATAATCCATTTTTAATATTTGAATTAGGAGAATTTTGCATACAATACCTGTGGGTAAGGCATATTTTGTTGGAAAAATCTTACATTTTGTAATAAATTTAAATAATTTCCACATTCACAATTTGTTTTGTTTCAAAATATTCATTAATTTGGTCGTGCCTCTTTCTTTAAACAATTATAAATTATTTTAACACTGTTACAATTCTAAAAAGCCAAATTCAGCGTCTGTTTACTTTTCATTTTCAAGGTCTTAATTTTAATTGTTTAGTTTATTTAAGGACGCTCTTTAACATCTCAGGTCATCAGCATAATTTTAATTGTGTTGAAATATGTTCTGAATCCATGAAACTTGCACAAAACAAAATATTAATATAAAAATATTTTTGTAAAATATGGAAGTGTCATTTTCTTTCCAGTTATTGTCCCCCCTTTATATATATATATATATATATAGAGAGAGAGAGAGAGAGAGAGAGAGAGAGAGAGAGAGAGATTCAACATCTTTCACTAACACATTTTTATCCAACTCCCTTCGAATTATCATTTCCAATTTCATTCCACGTTTCACAATGATATTTACAACACATGAATATAACAAATAGATAGTTTCACCTTTTATTGAGACTCTTTATGAAACAGATTGTTCTGAAACAGTGCGTTTGAATTTCAAGTGCCAAGAGGTAGGAAGTTTCAACGTTTCGTTTGCTGCAGAATTCCATATTATTTCACATTCCTTATAGATTCGTGCATGTATTAACTTTGAATAAGGCTATTTTAGTTCGTAATATTTCCTAAAGGCAGTTTATTGAATGCCAGATAAGAAGAGATTCTTGAAGTGCTGACTTGGATCAGGCGAATTTTGCATTAACCTTCAAAATATATATTAAGATTTTTGCAATTTGGTTAACTCTGTTTATTAAAAGGTTGATAGACACAAATATAAAAAATGTAATTAAAATATTTCTGAACTAAGGATAAATTATTAATGCTAGTTTTAATCTGATAGCACAAGTTTATTCTTATATAAACTAAGACAATGTTCATCTGCCATATGCACAGAATTGGTTAACAATGAGAAACGAATAACATGTGATTGCTAGATATATTTGGCAATACAGTTACTGTAACATAGGTCTACTATGTTTCATATTGAACACGTTCGAGTTTCTACAGCTACATAATATCAATATTGATCTAATGTCAGTATACTTTCAACAAGATGGAACAACGCCGCACGGTCAACCTGAGAACAGTCTTTGAAAGGAGGTTAATTTCTAGCAATGAAGACATTATTTTGTTTTCTCGAGCTGCAAATGTATCGGTTTGTAATTAGTCTTCTTAGGAGGAGGTATTTGAAACTCAAAACCTTTGCCCCACGATCTGGACACATTAACACAAAGAAGTAGGGATTAAATTTATGTCAAACCAGTACCCGTCATGGAAATTGATCCACAGTTAAGTGAATGCATTGGTTGAAATGGAGTGCACTTGATTGTTTTTTCATGATTACATGGTTGTTTTATTGTTATTTTGATAAATGGGAAACATTTGGTTTTCATAATATATGAATATTGTCCAAAAAGTTTGTGTACTTTATAAAACACAGTACAAGTTTCAAAATGCTGGATAAAAATTGCTTCACCTTACGTAGTAGTATCAATGCATACCTTATCTTTAACTGGCTGAACACGTGCAATTCGTAGATGGTAAAAAGAACGAATCTATTCTCAATGTTATGAAATTTATACACATTAATTATTATTTATTTTATTTTATTATTTTTTAAGCTTTTGTTGGTACATCTGATTCATTTACACTACATATACAAAGTGTTTATGAACTACATCGAAATAATTTTAGAGTGTAGATATGTCGTATATATAGATAATTTGGGATAGATAACTTATGGTCTATCTGTTCCAATTTGGAAGCTATGGCTATAAGTTTCTAAAACACCAGTACACCACTGGCTAATGAAGATGTCCCTCAAAAGCGTAACACATGATAACGGAGGCATGTTTCTGAACGAGTGAGTTGGAAATGGTTATTTGTTTTCGAGTTCGAGTCTCGTTCATCTTTTTTTTTGGGGGGGGGGTTCTGACTAGAGCGTAATAATAACAGCTTTTACCGTACGTTTAAGTAGGTGTTTCAACTTATACACTTAAATCTTAACATAATAATTTATATAATTACAACTCTTGCTTACAAAGGGTAGAATTATGGGTAATCTTAATGAGTTAGGTGTCCTATATTCAAAAGTTACCTAAATTTTATTCATAATTCTTTAGCGTGCGCAATGCAGCACTTCCTATTAAATAAAAAAAATAACGACTTGACTATAATTGAAACAACGACCGCAGATCATCAGTTTTTCGTTAGCATTACACCACAAACAGTTAGAGTTCGCTATAGAGTAGGCTACGATAATTCAAGAATGCAGTTAAATATGTGTTACGTAAATTAATTTTTAGGCTTCATTTTAGTAGTAAGGTAATTAGCCAATGTGTGTTGGTAATACATTCATTATTAAGAAAGAGAGTAAAGCTGGAAAGCATTAAGTAAATTTCCTTTATAATTTTTTACTATGCGTATCGCAGCACTTCATATTAAATAAAAAATTCAACCACAAGACAAAAACCATCAGCTTTTCCTTGTGCTTTACGCCACACACACAGTTACAGAGCTCCCTGTAGAGTAGGCTACGTAATACATGAAGGTATTTAATACATGTTCATTGTCGCACTGTCAAAAGATTAATTTGAGATTTGAGGGATTTTTATGACACTAAATCTTCAAAACGCTGATAATGAGCTGCAGAAAATCGATATTTCTATGCTCGCAAGGTAGTTTCAAAGGCAGTTTAAACCAATTTTTTCACCTGGCTTGGCTTTAACACCCACTGATGCAAAAATGTTTAACACCATAAAATTGCGTTGAGTTTAGTTGTGAACCATACATTGTCAATCTCAAATTGCTTAAATATGACGTCTCCATACTCTCTGAACTGATTTCGGTGTTGTTCATTAACACCATGTATATATATATATATATATATATATATATATATATATATATATATATTAACCGTAAATTATGGAAAACCTTAAAGTCCAAGCTCACGGCTTTTGTAGTTGGAAAAACATTTAAGAGGTATTTGTACTTGTCGAGCCCCACGTTGAGTGCCAACTTTGAGGTGGTTTTGTAGACCATGTAGAGACCCCACGTTGGGTGCCAAAAAGTATATAGGCGGGATTCGCGGAGGCGGGGGCGGCGACCACCTCGATGTAATTGGTTCTTGCAGAGTATTTACCCGAGGGTCCCACTTCATACCGCGGGTATCTCAGGGGTTCGAACTCATCATTATGTGCTCTCGTGGTCACGGGAAAAGGGAAGATAAGGGCAATGATATAAATTACAAGGCACTATTTCGTTTAAATCTCTGATGCGTTTTTTGAATACAAGTTTATGGGCGGCTACTTGGTTCGCTGCTATTAACCGGCTAAGTTAGCTCACTGCCCGAACAGGCGATTCTCGGAGAAGATCTGACTGGACGCAATTATTTAATATTTGGAAATTAATTTAGTCTTAGTCTTGAGTGGATTCCGAAGGCATGCTATAATATGAGAGTTGGAACTACTTACTGCGTATTCATATTCTTAGAAACTGATTGAGCTGTACTGAACAACGCCATATGAACTGATAATCATTCACTTATACTACCAATGACTGACAACTGACGACTTCTCTAACCAGCTCATAACTCGCGCTCTGACCAACGACTAAAGTATCAACTGCCTGGATAAACTGAATTGTCAAAACTGCCAGGATGATCCACATGGACTGTATGAGCTGCAGGCGTCAACGCAGGGGGTGTTTCCCATTATATACTATCATTGAAATGTCTCCAATTGATTTTCTTAGCTCTTAGGGGTTTTCACGGGCGCACCTAGGCTCTAGAAATTCTTTAATGTGATTGGTGAGTTCCGACTCACCCAGACGCGCTAACTTTTAACTCTTCAAAAGCTTCATCTCCGATAGATTGACTTTTAAACATATACTATCGCGTGGTGTGATGGTCAATCACACCTTCACTGGCTACTGAAGATTTTGTATCGGCTCTGAGAGGAAAATACAAAATTCTTTTTTTTTTTTTTTCCGCTTTCCACAACACACCTGTGTTCGCTTAGCTATTGTTACCGTCGGCAGCCTTTGCTTTGGGCTGAAAGGGAGCGGTATCAGGTAGCCTTCAAATGTATATACATTTTCTTAATAATAAACGTTATATAATTATTTATCTGATAATGTAAATTAACTTACCGGCGGGTGGGGGTGTGAACATCTGTCTCACTTCTACCACATTCTTACCCATTCCCTCTGTGTTCCCTGTTTGGTCATCGCTTGAAAATCGTATACACCAGTTCTTTCCTAGTATAATTTTCTCATTTCTACGATTTCCAATACTTAACTGATCATTTATTGTAGGTGAACAAATGCTATTCTGCTAAACAAAACGTCTCCCAAAACTGTTACTGAGTCTCTTCAGCACTAATAAACTATAGATAATAAAAAGACTGATTTCTACTCCATTTAATTTCATTTGTAATGATGATAACATGAAATTTCAACACTAAAACGATACAAGACATACAGAGGGTGGCAAAAAATGTATACACACTTCGAGCAAAGAAAAATCCATTAACATAACAAAATTGATGGTGATCACTAATAAACTTAGACTTTTACGGTTACAACAGTTCCTCAAAATGCCCACCATCGTCGTCGATACACCTCTGAGTACGTTGAACTGCTGATTGAGCAATGTTTGCGAAAGTTTACTCAGCGATTGCAGCACATGCCGTTCCAATTTCTTCCCGAAGTGCTCCCAGTGTAGCTAGTTTTCTACGGTATACAACATCCTTAGAGTTCCCCACAACTAGAAGTCCAACGGAGTTATATCTGTAGAAGGCGGTGGAAACTCAATCGGACCTCTTCGTCCTATCCAGTGCCTTGGTAGATTGTCATCAAGGCACGCACGTACATCTCGGTAGTAATGTGGTGGTGCACCGTCCTGTTGGAAGCAAAACTCCTCATTCCCATACAGTGTATAAATGGCGTTTAAGATGGAATTGATATGCATGTTGGCAGTTCTGTTCTGTACATACGTCTCCCTTTGCCTTTTAACTTCAACAACATTCTCTGTTTTCCAATACCACTTCATTATTGCTTTCTGGTGTCGAAATGATAATCTTGGCTCTGTTTTTATTGTAGCAACGCTAGATTAACATAATATGAGTCACATCTGTTTACAGGACATCATACGATAATCTTGGCTTCATTTTTGTTGATTTATCTGTCACATGGCAACGCTATCATAATGTATGTGAGTCACATCTGTTTACAGAACATCATACTACACATTACTGTTTTCTTTAATCCAACTTTGGAATATATTAAATAGTTATCTACTGTGAAAGTGTTTATCGTTTTTTGGCACCCTGAGTATATATGGTGCAGCTTTAATGGTGATTCACCAACCTTCGTTACTATTATTACGGCATGTTAAATAAAGTGTTGTCACGTTCATTTTTGTACTTTATCAAGCATCGTTATAGGTAACGCATATATACGCATTAGTCTCGTTAAAACACTTAACAACGGGTTTATCTAGTAGATAACGCTCGACATGGAGCAAGTTCGATGTTGAAATTAAGTATCTGGAATATCCTGAATAATAATAATAATAATAATAATAATAATAATAATGTTTGATGCAATAATGATTTTGAAGAACTGAGAAACAAAAGTTTTTATGCAAAATACATGTTGAGGAAGGGAGATGTGAGTGATTCTACAAGTATTAAAAAACAGGTTCAAACGGTAGTACTGGCAGAAATTATCAGTTACTTCTATTCAACAGCTACTAATGGCATTACGATTTTGTGTTTCAGAATTATAATTGATAGTGATATAGAAGCAAAACGCTGTTTGTATATATAAGTAAAACTTTAATAATGCTATCACTGTTGCAGCCATAATGTAATAAATTTTCTGAAGGCAATAAATCGCAATCTGTAACTCATCAACCTCTTTTATTTCCTTTTAAAATTGTCATAAAATGATTTCAACTCTATTCCATTCCTTTTAATACGTTTAGGTCACTATTCCATTTACAAGAACACACCAACCACAAAGTCTTATTTTGCTTCAAAGTTACTCCCTTATTTTTCTCTTTGTTTGCAATTATATTAATATACTTCCAAAGCAGATTATCAAAAACTGCTTTTTCACCGCCAAAAAAGAATCTGTACTATGTGCTCTGTTTTCTCCCGCCATCATTACCATGTATTTTTGTTTCTAGCAGCAAATAAAATTTCACTTTTAAGGCTATGTCCGTATGAAAATGTATGCTGTCACTATATCCAGTGAAAAGGCTTCTTTAACAAACTTTTCCATAATTAACAAGGGAGGAGCAAATTAAATTTGATGTTGTCATTTAAATGAAAATGCTATTTGTTAACAAAGCTTTTGAGAATATTAAAATTATTTTTGTGCAACCTTCAAACTAACTTCTATATTAAGCACAGCTTTCAAATTTATGTTTTACTTTATTCAGTCAATAAACACACAGAGAGGTACAAAAATGCTTAATTTTATATAAAATGTAAGTAGTTACAAATATCAGAAACAAACTAGTGAATGAGTAAAAATAATAAATACTGGCTTGTACAACAGCAAGTTTCACTCGCTCTAGGCTGTTACTTTAATTACGAACTGTGAAAGTAATGGACATAATTAGGTATCATGTGTCATGGACCTTTGTTTATGATAAGCCATATCTGAAGATGCCTTTTCATGTTACCGAAAGTATTCACCAACATATCATCAGTCGCCCTAAATTTCCACGGAATATTTGCTTGCAGTTCTATATGAGTTGTAATACACTTTTCAACACACCTCACAGAAAGAAAGCCGGTGGGACAAGTCCAGGTGAACTTGAGAGCCAAAGTTCTTTAGAAATGGCACGATTTTCATAGATAAAGTCAATTTCAGTCTTGTAGAGTAATTGTACTGAAATTAATCATCCAGTTGATTCAAGTTATGGAAGTAAATGCACGGTGTGAGGATTCTTTAACCTAAATACACGTATCCTGGGAATGGGCATGCCTGCTTAGATGAAACCACACCTTCTTGAAGAAGTATATGTGTTCCTAGATGTGCAAACTGGAACCATTTACAATACTCGGGTACTCGGATACCCGATTACTGTACATACAGTTGAAGGAAACCTCCCATGCCCTACGGTTAACGCTAAGACGCTAAGACGCTATAGAAATAAGGATGGATGTCTGCAGTATGTTTTTCGCTTCCTGCATTGTTGCTTCTGAGAGTTTGCAATGTGTTCCTTCGTGGGGAAACAAAAATGTTTCCATTGTATCTTCACCAGATATTGAGTGGAGGACTTTGCCCATGAAATCAGATATACAAACTGAGTCATAAATTGTCTTTTATCACTAATGACACATATAGTTTTCCAGTTTGTGAGGACAATAAATATGCGCTGATAAACTCTCTAGCGATTTATGCTGTATTGTACGTACTATACTACTTGTAATTTAAAAATACGTCTATTTTCGACGATTTCGTAATAGTACAGGCGGATGTGCAGTTGTGACCCATAGGCTAGACACCACTTTGTTTCCCTTCTATGGTCATAATTCTCTTATACCAAATGTCACTAAGTTATTCATAATAGTATGGAAGTTATAAGGAAAAATTAAGAATAGAGAGCGAGTGAAACAAACGGTATAATTCAATACAACAAATAAACATTGCCCCCCCCCCGAAAAAGTTGAAAGAGTAAGATTTCATGTCACCATGTTGTTATTGATTTGGTTTATTTACGGACGCTCTTGAACATCTCAAGTCATCGGCGTTCCATTCAATTTAGGGCGTGAAAGGCCGTCAATTTTTGCTCACAGGCCTATTCTTTCAGGCTTAAGGTTCTTTTTTGTGCCGTAAATGTACGACATGGGACCCACGGCTTCACTTCCCTTCCTAAGGAAACCATACTTAGGATTTTTACTTCCGAAAAAATCCATCGATCCTAGCCGGGATTGAACCCACGATCTTAGGTTTAGAAAGTAAGTGTGGTTACCCCTACACCACCAGGACCGACACTCTGACACGTGGCACATCACGTGTTACTGAATGGTCATATCATCATGCTAATTTTCTCTGTTCCGAAAAAGCAGATGAATATGAACAGAGACCATTACTTCAGAGTAAGTTTCAATGTGGACTGATGTCTTCTCACTGCATTATTGGTTCATTAAGGATGAACATGGACTCACATCAGTAGAGTACAAGGCGCAAGTTATTAAACGTTTTCAACGGATTTGGACACATTCTGTGCGCTGTATAAGCGTAATAAGCACAAGCAAGTGTTTTAACAAGGTGGGGCGTCCTCCCATACTGGTCGGGAATGGGCGCTTACTCCAGCAGCTGTTTTCCGGTTGGCTGATTTCTAGATACTCGTTGCGTTTTTGTTCATACGGAAAGAACAGTTTATGACCTCCTTGTAGCCTAGAGGAATTTCGTGAAAACTTCGAAACAGTTCCTCTCTATGTAACAGGAAGCAGTGTGATACTAGATTATATTTTTATCTAAATTATTCATTTATTTATATTGGTAGTACTTAAACCATCGCGTCTTCTCTTCCTTACTAACCAATAAACTTGCAATACATATTTCAAAATAATACAATTATGATGTAAATAATTTATAGGAAATTCATTTCAAAATAATTTTAAGAGCCCTAATCATTAATAAACATATTAATAATTGCAATTAACAAATTTAACCCATTAACTGCCTTGATTCCCTATTGGGGATTTTTCGCGCCTAAAAGTTAAAGCCATATTGCTGTTCACAGCATTGCTTCCTTCTTTACATTGTTGAGCAGGCCTGTTCAAGCTTTTGTTCAACGTGATTGTTGGCGTATCTAATGGAAATCTCTTATAGTGAGTAATTTAGGGGCAGGAAGTACAGTTTTTGTGTGTTTTATCAGGTCATTAGTAGTAAGACATATTATTAAGCGTATAGTTCTCAATTTCATATTAGGATATTTATTACTCGTTCATTTATATAGTATATAAAGGTTATTTGTCTTTTGCAATGCTGTGTCTTTTCTGTTAGGGCCATTTGCACACCATTCCCCTTTTGAGGCTGCCATCTAAAAATAATCTTCTTGCTTATATATTTGCACACAGTATATGTATTGCATCAAAGGATTTAGTAAAAGGGAAATAAAGATATTGCAAATTATCTTCTTTTTTCTTATGATGATGAAGCTGTAAAGCATCTTGTTGATGAGGTATCAGATTTTTTTTTGATTGATTTATTTATGGACGCTCTTTAACATCTCAGGTCATCAGCGTCCCATTCAATTCAGGGCGTGAAACGGCCGACAAATTTTGCTCAGAGGCCTCTCTTTCAGGCTTGAGGTATTTTTTCGTGCCGTAAATGTACGACACGGGACCCACGGCTTTACTTCCCTTCCGAAGGAAGCCATACTTAGGATTTTTACGCCCGAAAAAATCCATCGGTCATGGCCGGGTTCGAACCCGCGTTCTTGGGTGTAGGAGGCAAGTATCTGCAAGCAGGACTGACAGGGTATCAGAATGCGAGTGTAAAGACGAAAGTGAACTTGATAATAAACTTCTTCCTGATGTATCAGGAAATTTGCAGCTACACTTTAACAAGGAACATCAGGATGATGAAATACTTATAGAGACTTCAGAAGTCAATCGAGGTCTCATAAGAAAGAACGTAAAAGTTAATATTAAACACATTTTAAAATGGGCAAAGAAGCAACTTACAGCTAATCCTGAGCCCACGTAGTTGAAAAGCGTAAAGCTGCCTGATATTACTTTTAAAGGACAAATCTGCAGTTGAATGCTTTGAGATACTTTTCGACGAAGCAGTGTAGAACATTATTATAAAAGAAAGTGCTCTATACGCTTCTCAGAAGAACCGCGGTTTATAGCTATCGATTGAATGCATTAAAAATTGATAGAAATACTGTTGTTCAGTGAATGCCATGCACTTCCTCAGGAGGAAAGATGAGTACTACGATATAGCGTATATGTGTCGCAACAGATATCTGGAAATTAAGCGTCATCCTCACTTGAACGACAACATATTCCTGAGTTGCATTCCAGTGAAAGACAGGAATTAAATTTTTCAAGATTCGTCTCTTGCTGGACCAACTCAATATTTTCCTGATAATCCGGAGTTTTCTCTGTTAGCCTGAGCATCAACGCGCAAATGGTATGATGTTATGGATACCATTATCTCAAGCCGTATATTTGCGGAAAGCCTGTGATGTTTGAGTTCAAACAGTGGGCATTGTTATTCTCAAACAGATATCTGTCTACGAGGGAAAAGATAAGGGTTCAAACGATGTTCAATTGGTGGAGCTCGGTGCTTCAGTCGTACTGAAAATGATATCCATACTACAAACTCCACAGCTTCCAGAATATACTTTGATAACTTTTTCACTAGCTTCCACCTGATGAAAACACTGAAACAATGAGAGCACAGACACAGTATGCATGAACAGAATGAACAGCTGCCCCATATAAAATGAGGAAATTTGATTAAAAAAGTGAGAGGGTTTTATAATTACAGATTTGATACCAATACATAGATCTTGACAGTTACATGGAAGGATAACTTCAATGTTAAATCAATTATGGCACAACAGAGTCAGTAACATTTGTCAAGCGATGTAGCAGAAGCATAAAAAAGATATACAATTGTATAAGCTTAAACTGGTGACACAATACAATATGTACATGGAAGGCGTTGACAAGATGGATTCAATTGTCCAGAAATATCATATTAGGATTCGAGGGAAGAAGTGGTGATCAATTGCATTGGTCAATGTCCAACTTTGTATTACTTTGTGTTCAGTCATCACTCCTTGCAGATCCGAAACAGGCTGGACTTCCATCATATCGGAAGCCGGCTGTTCCAATAGAGATTAGAACTTCCGGGACTGCACACAGATCAAACGGAAGGCCTTGGGGCAACAGTTTGCATGAAGAATGTCGATATACAGTGTAGTATAAGTAATGTAGGCTTGCATATTGATTGTTATTTGGCACAAAAATCGAAAAAGTAACACTAAGACAGTTTTTATGTGGCATTTACCACTATCCCCAATTAAAAATCGTTAATTTTTTGTTCTTCACCAAAGTTGTAAATAAAAAAATGGTATTCCGTAATTGTTTCTAGTGTCTACATGCCTTAAGAAAGCCAAAGCCAAAATAATATGTATCAATAAAAAAAAATTGGCAGTTAATGGGTTAAGTTGCAAGGATTAATTTATATATATATATATATATTAAATTATAAAAATACACCAAGACATATGAAGTAGAAAATTATTAAATTAAAAATAAGGTATAATCATGGTTTAATTTATAGAGTATTAACCTATTCCAGTCATATGACTCTCGTAAGATAGTAATGGCATATAAATTGCATGTCAATCACAGCTCACAAGTGTGCGTTGGTCAATAAAACTGCGTGTATTTGCATTTATAAATCACCAGTTGTATTCAAAGGAAATGAGAATGAAATTAAATACACTTAGTTCTTGGAAGTCTACATGGTTTGCCTGGTCATCCGTTACATGTTCTATAAAGTTATTCTTTCATGGCAAGACCTGCGGTGAAATGTGATGACAAAGAGGATTTGAGAACATTTATTGAAAGTGTTCTAAATAATGACAGCGAACTTAGCAAATTTTCTGATTTTGAAATAGAAAACGAAGATACAATTAGTGCTTCTCTCTATGAAATACAATGTAATTCAGAAATGATAATGGCAATGATGATATTTCCGCTCCAGGTCCTTCAAATTGTGCTGGTACTGTGACGCAAAAGAAACAAATTGATTAGAACTGAATAAAACCTGATAATAATCCCACTGTGTACCCACACAGTGTTTACAGTTGAGTTTGTAAAGGGCTATAAAAAATATAAATCAAGGTCGCCTTCAGAAATTAATATTTGCTGGAACTTTTAGAACCGCTGTTGGAAAAAAACTGTGCAAAAACAAATACTTATGCTACAAAGCAAATGTCTAACTAAGAGAGAGAGAGGAAAAAAACTGAAAAATGGTTTGATACACCAGTAAAATTAGAGCATATTTTGTTCAAGATATTCTGATGTCTCAAGTGCGAAAGTGACGTATTCGACTATACTGGAGTATGATGAGACTGTTTGGAGAAACAACGAGCAGACAGAGTCGTATTTTCTGCACTTCATCGACGACAGAGATGAAGACCGAATTGATAAGCTAAAAAAGATTAGGTCTATCCTTCAGCATTTTCCTGCAAAATTGCCAGTGATGAAAATCTAATGAAATTCAGAGATAGCCTGTCATACATGCAAAGCAATAGATCCATTCGTGCAAGTTTTGGAATAATTTTTTGCAAATTTTGAGAATATTCTAGACATTGTTTGTACTTAAAAAGTTATATAGGTGAAGATGTGACAGACCCTAGTATTCCAGCAAGTGTAAATGTACTGCAGTATGTGATCCATTGTTAGACAGAGGCCAAACATTGTATCTAGATAACTGGTATTCGTCTCCAGATCTCCAGAGAATTTATGGATACAGAAACTAATGTACCGTGAGAGCAAATAGGAAGGAAATGTCGCCTGACATCTCTCATAATAAACTGAAACGTGGCGATTATGAATCATGGTCTGCAAAGAATGTGCTGTGTGTGAGGTGGAAGGATAACAAAGATATTTATTTCCCATCGACGAAACATGAAGCTGTTGACATTACAGCAACAGGCAAGTTGAGAACAAGGAAAGGTCAAACACCCAGGGAGGAGGTAAAGAAACCGAAGTATGCCCTTGAGTGCCAGAAGGGAGTGGGAGGTGAGGATTTGCAAAATCAAGTGATGGCTTTGTTTTCTATAATGTGACGTGCAGTTAAAAGCTACAAGAAAATATTTTCTATCTGCTAGACATGTGCATATACAACTGTTTCATAAGATGACTTGTAAAAAAAGACAAATTACACGGACTTTGTAACCAACATTTCTCATCAGCCGCTTCAAAGCGTAACACCACCAGAGTACAATATTTAAAGGTCGACCTTCACCCATTGTGACATGAAAAAGAACCTCAAGCCTAAAACAATAGGCCACTGAGCAGAATTTATCGCCCGTTTCACACCTGAATTGAAGAGACGCTGATGACCTGAGATGTTTAAGAGCGCCTTAAATAAACCAAAATCTTCTTCTTACCCTTCATTTGGAGAAGTGTTTTGAAATCTAACACACCAACAATCACATTAGGCCATCAAAATTGTCTAATCAATACTTCCACTATCATGCATGCAAAATTTCGGGAAACAAATTATATTGAATGATTTTATATGCATTTTAAACTTTAAAACTCACACGTGCAACTATACAGGAATTTAAATCAGATTTCTGAGGTAGTAATTAAAATATGGTACCAATGGGTTAACAATAAAACATTGTTGTTTTAATTTAGTTTTAAATTATGAAATGATCTGACAGTACCTGATATTACAAGGTAAGGAATGCCAAAGACGAGGAAGAGAAACTGCGAATAAGGAAGAGGAAAATAGAGGAAGAATATAAAAAAATTGTGATAGAAGAAGAACAGTACGTTCGACATGATGATATGGATAGTAAACATTGGTGCTGTGATCTCGTATCAGGGCTATGATATGAAGTCATAGTTAATGGAAACGATATACCAGGTAGCTTGGAGTGGAAAGGTCTTCGCTTCTGAAGATAGATCCAGATGTCACGCGAATAGTAAACCGCAGGGAACATGTGCACAAAGCTGGCAAACATGTAGAGCACTTGTACGATAGGCAATTGTTATATACAAATAGGGTAAGGTCGGGGAAATCGGGCCAAAAATTGGAAAAGTCTCTATAGCAGACCAGTCTTTCACATAAAGTCTAATCACTGTAGGGGGTTACAAATTATATTATTCTGTGAACACATATTACTATTTAAGAATTTAGAAATGTTGTCCATAGTTCCGTAAATGATTTTGATCATAGTGCTCATGACATTATTCGCATTCCTCAAGTAGCTTGAATCGGGTCAAAAAGATAGGTGAATAGCGTCATTATTAACTACTCTTTACCAACCAGTTACTTTATTTCATTCCAGAAAGTGTGCTTTATTTTATTTGAACTCTTCGAACATAAAGGCAGCCCTCCTGACGTTATTTGAATCCAATGGGAATCTCCAAGCAGACAGTTTCAGTAATTTCGAAACTAATTCTTGTTCTTGATATTTATTAAATATTGTTTGACCATCATTTACCTTTGCTGGAGTATCCTTGCCGCTTTGCAGCCGCCTTTGAAGACAGGAATGCGGAACTCTAAATAATTCTGCAACGTGGTGCTGGCTTCGGTTTTAACTGAAAGCTCTTAATTGCCTTCTGCATGTCATCTTCTGTTCACTTAGAGGCTGTTTCGTTTGTACTTCTCCATTTATAATATAAACGAAAAAGAGGTATAAAAAACATAATATGTCGATTTAGAAAAGATTGACCCCTTTACAGCCTCATTTTTCTAACCCTGTTCGCCGGAAATATAGGATTTAATTTGATTATGTTGGTGCACCTGCACAAGCATGATAAAGCGCGTACACCGACATAAACTCTGTTGAATAGTTTAACTTATTAGATAACCAATGCTCAATAAATAATTAAGGAAATTATCCCAACCATTTCGATATCACTTTTATACTATTTTAAAAAAGAAAAAAAAAATACGAACTCACCTCATACAGTACAATTTTACACAGCGATAAACACGTCTCACAGATTTCTTCCTTCCAACTTCTGGATGCAGTTCTAATACTTGTTGCCAGATAGTAATATTTCATTACGTACGCATTATTTGGTAGTGAGGATGTAATTTAAAAAGCATTCGCCTTCTGACCCAATTCATCATTTCTTACCGCATTAATAAAGTATTTATGCTATTTGAGCCACCCCGTAAAATAAAATAAATATAGCACGATTCTTATTTTACCCCCGTTTTTGTCTCTTTAAGTGGTATTTTGACTGATTACACGTTCCCATGAAGCTTGCGATTCCCGGCTTTGGCCTTGACCAGCAGAACAGTTGACTGACTGACGTATCCTGGCACTCACGGTAAACTCTTAATCTGCTCACCTAGTATATAATAGAGAAAAGGTTATGGAATAATAATATATTATTACACGCTCTGATTTAAAGTTCTAGTCTTAACTGCTTAAAATGTCCATGCTAAATATAAATATATACTTTGAATGTTTGTTCTTGGTAAATAAATTTTGGTATTTGAATTAAGTATACAAAAGATAGAAATATGCAGTTCCCCAATGCTAGAACCAATCCTCGTCCTGAATGTGGGTTGCTTACTAAAAGTAATGTTTGTTTCGAGAGGATAGCCCCGAGAACGAAAAAACTTCACTTTATTCTGTTCTACACTGAAGAAATATAATTTGCCTTAATCTGTTTATATTTTCTGTATTCATTTAGTTTTTCTTGTCTTCTCTTAGTGCGCTATTGAGATATTTCGTTCCTCTTGGCTCAATAACAATATGAGTATTATGGCTGAAGGGGGCGTTTTATCTGCTCATATTTAAACAGCAATATGATGTAAAAACCTCGGCTGTCTTCTCTTATAACAAATGTAGGTTTTCTCTTACTAAGAATTGAATTAACAGTTTTTAATGTTACTTCAGTCACTCGAAGACTTACATTTGTCTGATTTCAAAGCGGAAAATCCTTCATATTACATAAATCCTTTATGTATTTCCTTTCCATAAACATTGACCTCGTTTTTCTTAATGCAATCATCTATCGCCTGGCTAGTTCTACTGCTAACCTGTTCTAGAAATTACATTACTTCAACCTTTCTAGCTCTACTTCATCTTTATGCCATATAGTACGTAAAAAATGCACTTTTTATTATTCTCTAATACTCTGCTACTATCCATGATGACAAAAAAATAGCGTTATTCCCCTGAGAGTATAAATTATTTTCTTTAAATGCATGAAATAAGCTTTAAATTTATGTTGTATTCGTATTTAGATAATTTAAAGTTATCGTAATTTAATACGATTTCTTAATCTATTTGCTACTTAGTATTATTATCATTTTATTATAGAGCAATGTATGAGCAATAAGAAGTCACCTACTAATTTATAAATAATCTATGTAAATGAATATTTTAACTATCGATTCTATTTTATTCCATTACTGTGCATATAAACTATTTAGCTTTGGCTAATTTTATCATATATATTGTTTAATTATGTTGTTTTTCTGTTTTCATTATTATTTGATCATTGTGGTTCTCTTAGCTGAATGAGAGGGAATTACTAAAGACCTAAATGTATGCTAGGTGAAATTAACACCGACTCAACAATTAGGGAATGCATAAAAAATGTATAGGTTAACAAAAGAAATGAAAGAAGATATATAAAATGTCTAAAATATACTCTTCGTGGGTTCCGGCAAAAAAGGGACGCATTGTAAAATTGGAAATATACAAAGTTAAATTTTTGCAAGCCGCCTCAGGGTCAAGGTCACGCCAATCGATGGGAAGCTCCCGTGCATTTCACTTGCAAAAGTTTGAGCATTCACACAAGATTCGTTTAATTTTATATTGAATGCTCACCTGTTTTATAGGAGTTTTTCTAAGTGGTGTTCATTTGCAGTAACACATTTGGAACATTTTAAATGAAATTTGCATTAATTTCTAAACATCTCTGCTTCCATAATTTTTCCAGTTACTGTCCTGGCATTTTCTTTAAGTCCCTCTACTTAATGATTTATTATTACAGATTTTGGTTTTTTTTCTTCAAATAATGCTTGCTTTCGGAACCGCATACTGAGACGTACTGTACACACCTAACATTTAAATACTCTTCTGTTATTGCTTAAGAATGATTTAATATTACGGATGATTAACTCATTGTCACATGATTTGCGGTTTAAAATTAATGCTGCCTTCCTGATATATTCCATAAAATAATTTTGGTAACAATGATAAACAAAAAACAACAAATGAGCACAACAATTAAATGAATTTATAGAAATATTAATTTTATATTTAATCACTCTTTTGTAAAACTAAGAAAGTAGAGTATTATTCAGACAAGACATATGTGAGCTCTTGGTTTTAACTGTACCCTCTGTGGTTTAGATTTTTGCGTACTTTTAAGACGACTAAATCATTTCAGTAAAATGGGACGAATTTTCAGACTTAAAGAATGCAGGATGTAAATGGATAAAGAGAGAAAATAAACGAATGTGCAAATAAAGTACAAAATGTACAAATAAAACAGTGCAAAGGAAATAGAAGCGTATACAATAAGCGGAATAAATTAACCAAAGAGTAAGAGATAAACGTTTTAAAGCATGAAAAGTCGTTAATAGGTTCTTCCAGCGTACAATAAACTTTTAAGGGATTATTCACAATTAACATTAGATATAACATACAGCGCGTTGTCATGTTCGATCTCAAATGAATCTCAACAATTTTTCGGACTGAAACTTTAGACAAAGAATTCATTTACATACACACGCACGCACGCGCGCGCACACACACACACACACACACACACACACACACACAAAATTAATGCTAACCTCGGGTATATCCTAGAAACCGTAATTATATTTCGTAAATATAAATTGATAGCGGATTGTGTGGTACTATGTTAGGTTAGGATCGTTGTAGCGGTGGCAAATCTCCTTTAGCTCCAGCAAAACATATGCAGTGTCATGTAGCGGTAGAAACCATAAGCAACTAGTCACGATAAACAAAATAAGTGAGTGCAACAAGAACGCAAATGCTGGATGAACTATTGGGAATAATTACGGTGAGTGTTAACGGGGATTTAACAGCCAAGCTCGATCCTACTAAAAACTGGGAATGAAATGGATTCAATCTGATTGAGATGTTAGTGATCGTACTGAGATCGATTGCGCGCTAACGTTAGTACATTTTATCACATAAAGTCGATTGTAATTTCATATTTACCCACGAATTGCTCGTTGTTTTATCTTCCGTTTATGTTTTATCTTTTCTAATTTTACTTGTCCAGAGGTAAATAGTACTAGTTGGTATTTAAAAAATTTTATTCAACAAAATAAAGTAAGTCAAGTGAACCAACATAAAAATCATATAAAATATGTAACAGGACTGAAGAACGTCATGCGCAAGGGGATCGTTCCGAGTTCGTATTCAATCCGCTAATCGATACAAGTCTGACATATTAACGTAGTAATAATAGTTTAAGATCCAATTATGTAATTAAGTTAGCCTCAATTACTTACATAGACGGTTGACAAAGGTTTTCGCCATAAATGAGCAACATTTCAAATACTTGCATTGCTAAAATAAGCCTCTTAAAAACGGACGTCATTTGTTTCACATTCAAAGTTAAAGAAACAGTTGAACATGGCTATTAAAACATACGCAGCATAACAATTGAAGATAGCTATTGAAAACACATACGTGTTTGATTCTTGTATTTGCAGTGATATAATGTTGGGACGCTGGGATTGACGTAAAATATAACAGATTTTGCTTGGTTGAGTTCCATTTCTTACATTTCTAGTTAATTTTATTTTAATTTTCTGTCCAAAAGTTTTCTTCTGTTATTCTGTGATCTATTTCTTCCACTCAAGTAGGCATTTATAAATCTATACGTATGTCTTTTTAACTCTATATTTAAAAGGTATGTTCCATTACAAACTGGAGCAACACTAGGTACATGCTTCGCTTTAACTTGTATACTTGCAATAACAAATTTAAGCATTGCTACTTTGGAATGAACCTCAAATTAATACTATTGCTGGATTGTTATATATTTACGTTCCGTATGTTCCTACTTAATTGCTGTTGTAATTATAATCAGTTTATATACATATAGTGTTTCATTATTAAGGTCTGTTTATGTACAGTTTATGTACTTTATTATTTAAATCCAACACCTACCCTATTGATTATTATAGTCTATTTACTTTGAATGTTTATGGCATACTTTAATTTCCTTACACTTCGATATTGCTGCTTAAGAGGTACTGATTTTTTAACGTTTTATTTATTGTCACTTTAACTGCAAAGGTATTCTCGCGACATCTGTAAATGGGACATGAATTCTGTAGGTGTAAGTGTTTCGGAATTAATGAAATGAATTAATGATGGCGCAAATGAGCTCGGAGTCCTTGGCGCCTTAAAGCTATGTGACCTTGAAAACTTCGAAAAAAAATTTAACAGCTTGAACTGACCGGGAATCGAATCCAGGCCTCCAAATTAGTAGTGGAAAATGCTACCACTAGACCTCAGAGGTGATTTATGAGTTACTTATGTGCACTGTTTTACCATAATTTATTTTGTGCGTGTCTGTATGTGATCATGGCATGGCGATCACCGCATTACGGATATTAGATGATCGCTTGCGAATGAGTTCAGATACGCTTCCGACCTAAGTTTCCCAGACATTCACCTAAAGAACTAAAGGGAAAACTCTTGAAAAAAATCAGTTAGAAAACTAATTCAACCGGTAATCGAGCCCGGGCCCACCGCGTGAGAAGTGCAAACTACCGCTAGACCGCTGTTTCATAAATCAACAATATCAAGTTTAACTACTTATTATACGTACATATATACAAACTATTACATTTTTTAAGGTCTACTGTTCTCAAACTGCAGTTATTTCATTTCTGTAATTTTGTTTGGTCTACTGGCCACTTTCCATCACTCCTATTTAAATATTGTATAAAAATTGCCCTTTTATTTTTTTAGTTCGATACAGTAGTATAGTAAAATGTATATATTTTATTCAATAGCCTCACGTTCGCTCATTGCAATGCCTTTAATGAAAGAAAGATATGATAAATTATGTTCATGTTGAAATTAACAATTGGGAGGAGCTATGTTTATGTAGTACAGCGGGACATTCAGATTTCATCCCGTACAATTAATTAACTAAGATATAAATTTAATCCTGTTTAACTAATTAATTCACATAGATTAATATCTCATGATACAATTATGTAAAAGGATTGTCCAAGAATCGGAAATCTTGGCTGGAAAGATGAAAACTTTCATGTAACAAAAGCGACTTTCTGGTGCCATAATCAAGGTCAGGTATGTAATAGCTAGGGGACATTTTTTTCATCAAAGTAAAAATGTTCTTGAAAAAGAATTTGGTGGATAGCTTTCACCTTGGGCAACCGTCCCTTAAAAAGAGAAATTCTCGCACCCTCAAAAAATTTTCTAGCTAACATACAATGAATCAAGACTAGTCAATATGTTCTCGGGTTTCAAAAAGTTTTTTTTCCAGAAACTTCCAGCGGCAAGAGATTAAGCCAATAGTGAAATAGCGCTGTTCAGTTTAGACAAAGAGAAATATAACTTTTGAAATGGAACGATAAAAGTATGTTTGTTTGGAAGATATTGATAAAATAATTTTGAATATGCGATGAGAACTACTATAGAATTTGTAAGTACAGACTCAGTAAATGTTTAAAACTCTCTCTACCCTTGCTAATGGTAAGAAAGTGTTGTCTAAGGAAAAGGAGCAACAAAGTGAACAGTGAAGTGTGAACAGTTTAATCCGCAACTTCCACAGTGTCTTCTCTGTGATCTTCCTATTCCTTCCTCCCCTGATAAAATTCCAGGAAAGCCTTACAGTAATTTCAGCATCCCTTAGACGGCCGCGGCAGCAGGAGGGTTCAACGCAGACAGTAAACATCATTATCCTTCATCAATCAGCCGCAAACTTGGCACCTCTTAATAAATCGCTTCAAATTTGACTTCCCAGCATGGAGCTGACATTCAAATAAAACTTCCCTAATAAGCACTCTCATTAGGTTCTTATACTGAAGCAACTTATGATTCTGGAGAGCATAGGTATGAAAAGAGAATAAAAAGGAGATTGTTAGAAACAATAAACGTAAAAATCATAAAAAATTAGGACAAAAATAGGATTAGCAAATTGATATGAATAAATAAAATCACTGAGTTTAATGAAATCACTAGAAGAATTTGAAAGCAGAAACAGGACAAGTATTTGGTGAATGGGACAGAAAAGACGAAAAGAGATAGGTAGTTACAAAATTACAAAATACAAGGATATAGATGAGAAGAGATAAACGCATATAGAGAAAAAAGAGTCGGTAAGTTGAGCAAAAGGAGATGTCACTCTCTGAACACTACGACTGACATCAAGTTGAACTTTCAGAGAATCTGAAAAAAAAGCTGCGCTCATCGCTTACCCACATCACAGCTCGTTGTCGCGCATCGCTCTACATTATTCATGGTCACGTGTGAGTCTGGGGGCACTCTTGTTGCGGGCCAGCTAAAATGAAACGATTGGGGAATGCTACGAACGAATTTCAAGCAGAGCGCATTGCGTCTTTGCTGAAACCTCTTACCTCCGGAATTTCCTGAGCAGTGTCTTTGTAGCCTTTAGGATATTTATATGAAACTCTGCTTCCATCCTCCGTGGTCGTATAAGTGCATAGATAGTTTTAGAAACTGCTTTCAAATGATGAATGACCGGATTTAGTTTATAATGAGCGTTAATCTCAGCAATTAGACACAGTGATAGTTATTCGTACAATCTGGTTTCTCAACCCTCTTCTCTTAATTATTTTTTCACTCATTTTTGTTTTCTAAAATATGCTCACTAATTTTTGCTTAAGTTTGTCAATGCCTAGGGCGTTAAATGAGGTGTGATAAAAAATATCGGCAATTTTTTATTTCGCGAGCTTCAAAAATTCGATTTTCATTTTTTTTTTTAACTTGTTGGTACACAAAATTCTGGCCGTTGTTGGCGTTTTGAATGCTTAGTTCATTGTTGACAATCGAAAATGTTAGAGGTGTTTTGGTGAGCTCTGCGATTTTTTAATTTCGAAAAAGATGGATCAAAGAATGTGGATTAAATTTTGCTTGAAAAATGGATTTAAATGCAGTAAAGTATTCGAAATATTGACTGTAGCTTTTAGCAAATCTACTATGAGCAATACAAGATATTACGGGTGGTACAGACGTTTCAAAGAGGCCCGCGAAGACATTGAAGATGACAACCGCCCCGGACGTCCTAGCACATCAATAACCGCCGACAACGTCGAAGAAGTGAAGAAAATGATTCTGGAAAATCGCCGAATCCTATCAGAGAGTTTGCTGATGGTGTCAGTACATCATTTGGTTCATGTCAAGCAATTTTTTTGGATGTTTTGGGCATGAAACGTGTGCCAGCAAAGTTTGTTCCGAAATTGCTGTTCACACCTCACTGCTTGTTGGTGTTTTTTTTTTTTTTTAAGCAAAAACCAAAACCGTTATGTTTCCTCATCCATCATATTCGCCAGCAGAGCTCCTGTGACTTCTTTCTGTTCCCAAGAAGGCTGAAGAAGCCCATGAAAGGACGACGTTTTGCCACCATTGATGAGGTAAAAACACAATCGCTGAAGGAGCCGAAGGGCATACCGAAAAGGGAGTTCCAGAAGTACTTCCAAGATTGGAAAAATGAAATTCTTTAAGATAAAGGAATATTGCCGTTGTTTTTTATCACACACCGTATGTTGCAAAGCTGATACTGCTGTGAACATTCATAGTCCGTTTCATCTTACCTTCAGAAGAAATTGTGCTGAAACAGTTGCCTCCGACGATGACCGGTCCCCAGCCAAGATTTTCTTTAAATCATTTATAGACTCAAACTCGCTACTGAGTGTTATTTTATTCTGTAGTCATAATTTTTAAAAACAACTGAATGAAATGAGTTAATTACCTACCTGTCTACAAACTCGTAACACATCCATCTCCAAATATTTATAGCAAGTAATCATCGCGGATTCGAACCCGGCCAGGATCGATGGACTTTTTCGGAGCGTAAAAATCGTAAGTTTGGCTTCCTTCGGAAGAGAAGTAAAGCCGTGGGTCCCGTGTCGTACATTTACGGCACGATAAAGAACCTCAAGCCTGAAAGAAGAGGCCTGTGAGCAAAATTTGTCGGCCTTTTCAGGCTCTGATTTGAATAGGACGCTGATGACCTGAGATGTTAAAGAGCGTCCGTAAATAAACCAATAAACAAAACAAACAAGTAATCATAAAACTATCGACGAATGTGGTGAAGGATTTAGAAATTATAAAGTCATATACCTTTTTTACAAAGTTTGTAGCAGTGGTAGTGGTAGTGGTAGTGGTAGTGGTAGCGGTAGTGGTAGCAGTAGCAGTAATTCACTGCGTTTGCTTTGTAACTGATTTTTCCTACTTAATTCCTAACTGCATGTTCAATATATCTTAATCGTTTTAACCAAAGTGCCTTAGAGAATGCCCAATTGAACTAATTGCATTATTCTTACATTCCCATCATTTTAAGCTATCTGCTATTGTTACTGATTTTTTGTTATACTCATATAACAAAATATGAGCCTATTGTCCCCCAGCAGCTGGTAACTACAGCTTGACCATTTGGTGAAATTTTGTTTCCTGGCCAATTATACAGAGGTTGCCAAAAAATGTATACACACTTCAAGCAAAGAAAGAACTGTGTTCACATAATAAAACTGAATTCACACAAACAGAAAATGATGAGCACTAATCATCTTAGACTTTTACAGTTACAACAGTTGCTCAAAATGATGGCATAGACGTTGATACACTTCTGAGTACGTTGAACTACTGATTGAGCAACGTTTGTGAAAGTGCCCTCAGCGATTGCAGCACATACCGTTTCAATTTCTTCCCGAAGTGCTGCCAGTGTAGCTGGTTTTCTACAGTATACAACATCCTTAAGAGTTCCCCATAGGTAAAAGTCCAACAGAGTTAGATCCGGAGAACGAAGTGGAAACCTCTTCGTCCTATTGCCTTTGAACTTCAACAACATTTTCGGTTTTCCAACATCAATTCAAAATTCCTTTCCGCTGTTCAAATGATAATCTTGGCTCCATTTTGTTGTAGCTAAGCTAGCACAACGTAATGTGAGTCACATCTGTTTACAGAACATCTTACGATAACCTTGGCTTCATTTGTTCATTGTTCATTCACCTGTCATGTAGCAACGCTATCATAATATATGTGAGTCACATATATTTACAGAACTTCATACTACACATTACTGTTGTTTTTCGATACAACTTTGAAATATATTAAACAGATATCCACTGTGAAAGTGAGTATACATTTTTGGCCCTCTCGGTATGTAAACTCCAGAGGATTTTGTTGCAAGTTTACCCAAGAGAAAGTCTACAATAATAGATACTTCTAATATTTCTGTACAGTTCGGTTAGGCTTTTTATGAATTAACAGAATCTTCTTTGGAACGATTGTCAAGTTTTGAATCTAATTTTGCTCTCTGCTATCTGCTAAAATGAATTCATGATGAATGACCTTTCCTTTTGAGATGTCTTTCTGTTATTAATTTATATCAGTCTAAGGCAGTTTATTCACTGAGATATTTGCCAGTTACATTTATCGTATGCATTCTTCCAGAGTTGGTCTATTGTAGATCCGTTTTATTGACAATTTCCAGTTCGCACAAAGTCATAAGTAAACTATATTACATACACAAATTAACTATATATTAATTTTTACAATATTAAAATATTAGTCTATAACTTTTGTGACAACATAACACAACTCAAAAGCGAAGGCCATTATAAGACAGTGCAGTTTCAGAAGACTGTCTGTGCAATTGTAGTTTACTTAAATCTAGAGTAAATAAAATGCATTTTGTAATTTCAGTATTCATCAAATTTGTCTATTTATGAATTTTGATAGAAATCGATGTCGCAAAATTAAAAGTTCGGTAAAACAAAATGCTAATATTCCTTTTGGAACTGAATATTATTACAGGTGTATCGCTTTGAAATACAATGATCTTTTGCAAATACATTAGGCAAGTTTTTATCCAATCTCTAGGCTGTTTTTTCTGCATCCGTTCGTAAATATAAGTACTCGAGTAGAAACATTGATGTCAGATCTGAAATAAACATAATTGTATGCGATGTGTTAATAAAGTTAAAGTTTAGGAAGTTTACCTGTAATATAAACTTATATATCTTGTCAAATGAAGGTAAACATTCTGAATTTGCTTTATTTTGTTAACATCTCCTATGACACGAAGATGTCTTATAGCAGAACTCTTGTCTGTTTTCCTCAAATATTCTTTGCCTTCGTTTCCGGCTATAGATCTTTGGATGATCATCACCTCTCTTTTTTGTTATTATTTCTATTTCTAATCTACTTGGATTTTCCCTGTTCTGAATTCATCTAATTATGATTTTTTGAAATTCATCTGCATATATCACTGGAATATGTAAAGTGGTATTGTTGATGTCTTGGTAAATTTCCAAATAAGACGTTTGTGGCGATGATTTGATTGCTGAATAAAGGATTATTTTCACAAAGGAAAGTCTATATGATTCATTAGGGGACTCTAAAGATCTCTAATGTTGTCTATCTAGATTCACCTCAACAATGTTTAACTCAGGCTAATATGTAAATTACATACTCTAGGAGAAATTACAGAGTTCCTTCCCTGGAGACTAAGATATAGAGAGTAGAATAAGTTGAAAGCAAACTTTCTTGTTCCCTAGTAGTGCAGTAAGACAAGTCGGTATAACATAATGATCTTAAACTCTTTCAGACTGCATGTCTTATCTGGCAGCGACTGTTCATTTTGGAGTGAAGGATGAGCCTTAAAGTCAAGCCTTCTACCTTTCTATTTTGCTTTTCGCTCATTTCGCGTAATTATCATTTCAGAAACTGTTTTAGCGTATTTCTCTGAAGTTTCCGTTTTCCTCGATTTAGATCTACAGTTATATAGCTATTTTGGTAAGATCCAGTAATTTCTAGGCAAAATCCGTTATAATGGAAATTTACAAACAGTACCCCCCTATTGGAATTAAAACCTCGTAGCAAAATTAAACACTAAAAATTTATCTTCTCTCTCTTTCAATTTATGAAAACCCTTCCCATAGCATACGGTGAAATTCTTATATCGAAAAAATACACGTTCTTGCCCGAGAACCAGAACAGGAAAAGGAGAAAAAGTAAAGTAGTAACACGAAAGCTAGTTGCAATATTTTTCTAGCGTATGCTTTTCTTGAGTACGAAAGCACACATTGTTCACAGATTGAATAGCGATGTGATTGTGGCAGGTGGCAAGAGAGAAGAAAGGGACGGAAGGAAAAGTGAGAGAAAGGAATAAGCTGTGATGGACGGAGAGTGCTTTTGGGGGAAACGCGTGACATTTCCATCCGTTCCTTGGAGATCACCCTCCATACAGTCTTCACAACAACAAGGTTCCTACATATGTCACCCTCTTGCTACACAAATCCCTTGGAAATCAAGTGTTTGAAATAAGCTCTGTTACTAGTGAGCAGTCTTTAGAGACACTAGAGGTTTGAATGTTACAGCTGCATTATAGCCGTCCTTGCAGTTTATCTGTATTTCTGGTATTCTCCAATGTCATACTGTGTATTTCATCCAATTAATTATACTTATATGTGCAATAAATAAACAGACGCTTAAATCATTTTAAAGTGGAGAAGAAATCTTCGAACATTTGCTACAATTTAAATGTCTTATATAGAATTCCCCTAATCATCTGTATTATTAAATTACTAAGCATTAGTTTAAGTAGTTCTTTTTATCTCTCTATCTCTCCTCAGAAACTTTTGCAATTCATCTAAAAGAGTATAATAGTAATTAAAAATAACCAAACATTTTAAGAAAATAAAATAAAAATAGCACTACAAAAACAAAAGTAAATCATTCAAAAATATATAATCTATTTTCTCTAATTTTAATAATTCACATAATATTCCTTGGAATATAAGCTTATTAAAATTTATTAAAGCTTCATTATTTACTTTATTATTAATGTTGTTACATACCGAGGGTTCCAAAAATTAATACACACTTTCACAGTATATATCTATTTAATATATTTCAAATTTGGACCGAAAAGCAACAGTAATGTGTAGTATAATGGTCTGTAAACAGATGCCACTCACATGCATTATGATAGCGTTGCTACGTGACAGGTAAATCAACAATGAACAAATGAAGTCAAGATTATTATTATCATGTTTTGTAAACAGTTGTGAGTCACATTGCGTTATGCTAGATGGAGCCAAGATTATCTTTTGAACAGCAGAAAGCAATTTTAAAGTAGTATTGGAAAACCGAAAATGTTGTTGAAGTTCAAAGGTAACGTATGTACAGAACTGAACCGCCAACGCGAGTAACAATTGCACGCATTGAAGACAAATTTGAGACTCATGGTATCGTATGCGATGTTCACAAGGGCAGATCTGAGAAACCTCGCACAGCAACAAGTCCCGTGCACTGAATCCAAGATACTGGATAGGACGAACAGATCCGATTGAGTTTCCACCGTGTTCTGCGGATCTAACTCGGTTGGACTTCTACTCGTAGAAAATCAGCTACACTGGCAGCACTTCGGGAAGAAATTGAAACGGCATGTGCTCCAATCTCTGAGGCCACTTTCGCAAACGTTGCTCAATCGGTAGTTGAACATACTCAAAATTGTATGGATGCCGATGGTGGGCATTTTGAGCAACTGTTGTAACTGTAAAAGTCTAAGATGATTAGTGTTCATCATTTTCTGTTTGTGTGAATTCACTTTTGTTATGTTAAAGCAGTTTTTTCTTTGCTTGAAGTGAGTATACATTTTTGGTACCCTCTGTATATAGTAATGTTTTTAATGATTTAATCTCCATTCATTTCAAACCACAATTTAAATAAATTTAGCACGTTTAAATATAATTAAATAGTAGTGATTGTTTTTTTAATTTCCAAATTTAAAACAAGTTTTTTTTTAAATAGAATCCAATAAGTAACTTGAGGAAATTTTAAGTATATATAAAGATAAATAAATATCTATATAATTCCTGCTTGGTATAGTTTAATTTTTCTTTTCTTCCCCTCCCCAACTACTGTGTGTTAGCATAAACCATTGAGTAATGTTATATAAGAGGTTAATAAAGACAATGCTTTTAGCCATTCTGTTTTACTACTTTAAACACTTTTATTATATTAAAAGTTTCAATAAATGTTCCTGTATGGTTAATATGATTTAATTAGTATTATGGCACAGAAAAATAACATTAAACCTTGTTGATTGCATTTATGATTGTTTTATTCTGAGAATAGGCAGTAATTTTGAAATAATTTACAGTAATTTGATTATGGGGTACAAAGTTGAACTGGTCAACGTACTAGCCGTTTTTGGGAAACCTATCTGACTGAACATATCTGACTCCCAATTGTTACTTATTACATTTCAGTGAAATACGTTTTGGAATAGAAATTAAGTGATGTAAATAATTCAACAAAATGCTTCCGTTTATGTAATGACCTCTGGTGTATTTCTGTGTCTTGTAATAAAACTGTGGTGTAAATATTTCTTGTACCGCGTGTTTTCACTAGGGTAATTTTTTTTAAAAAAATAGGTGATGAAACTATTCGATATATTTATTCAACTATATCTGCAAATATTATACAGTAAAGTTGTTCTAAAACTGTGCCCGGTGATCCAATATAATGATTCAAATCACTGTATTACTGCAATGATAGGTCTTTAGATCTTTTTTTAAATATTTTTAATATCGTAGTATCGCTACATCAAACACATACACACAGGCAGACATACATGTGTTCTCTCCAACATTCACAGCGGTCTCTCCATTATGGTTCACCAGCAGTCCAATCGAATGCCCATATCATGGTTATGTTATACAACATAAATATAAGTCAACACTATTTTCCGCTCAATATTATTAACATTAAAATAGTATATTCTTTTTTGATAATGTAATTCATTCACTGCGATTTCCGAAACTAACCCCGTACAATTCAGGATGAAGAAATCATCTATTCTTGTTAAAATCTCTGAAGGTGTTTGACCACGATCTAGACACTATAAATAGGGGTAAGCTGTCATTCTATCCCGTTGTATTCTTGATGATATCCCGTTGTTATCCAATATATTGCACATCCTAGCGGTTTGGTCCAACCAGCACACTAACGACCCGACAGTACGTTGCTGTGCACCTTTCATTTTAGAGGTGATAATATCAACTGAAATGGTGTTAAGAATTCCCACACATATATCTCAGTTACCTCATCTACAATAATCGCATTCTGCTTCGAAAAATTGGAAAATATACCTATATCACATGCATGTCATCATTTGTCCCACTTTCAAAATACTCTTGTTTGAATAATAGAATAGATATCTCATTTGGGAATGAAAGTGGCGGTTTTTACAAGGCATAAAACTCGCATACACTAACCAATCACAGGTCATAAAGTTAAAAGCAATGAAATGTATAAAATGTTTTTTCGCAGAAAAGCAGATTTTCACTTTGAGAAAAAGTTTTTAGCAAGCAAACAATATTTTCACACAATGATTTACTATCACTACAGCGAATGGAGAAAAATATATTGTAGCACTTAACTCTTGCAACTTAAGGTACTTGTTTTTTAAAAAGAAACACTTTAAAAAAAAGCCCCTTGGTATTGATTGGTTATGTTATTGTGAACTGAAAGTTCGGTATTTTTTACGCGTCCAAAAAAAAATATATATTTACATAAAATTAAAAATAACTAATATATGGTATCTTTTTCGGGAAAAATCAGATTTTAATTTTTAGAACATGTTATTTTGCAAATAAATGTATTTTCACACAATGATTTACTATCATGAAAAGTTAAATATAAGAGGCTATGGATTGATAAAAGGCATCAGAAGTGACCCAAATATCGTGATGGATATTCCTAAAACTTTAAACTTGGCGTTAGAATATTATCTTTAAATCAGCATAAGTAAAATGTTGTGTTGGCATTAAACAAAATATCTATCCGCCCCGGACAGCGAAGCATTAATACGAGCAACATATGGGGGGGGGGGGGAGAAAGAAAGTAAAGAAAGAAGAAAAAAGTTTACTCTCGGACATATTGCATATATAGTTCACAAATTAAACGTTAAAGTACGGAATACAACTTAACATTTTGAGGTTCACTTGGAAAGTACAGAACACAACGGATTTGTATCCCGTGCATCTCATTACCGTTTCCCCTGAGCGCGCCGAAGCATGTTTCACACTGAGAGTGAAAATATTTTAATTGCCGTTTTTTTTTTTATTTTTTTTTTAACAAACCATATTGAACCAAAAAAATAACTAATCTATATCATTTAAACAGCAATAAAAATTATATTTAATTTCACATTTAAATAAATTTCTTCCTAATCATAAACCAATTAATCTTACTACAATAGGTATAATCTTCATAATTAAAGGCAAGCAAATTATATAAGGATTAAAAAAAATTAAACAATTTATTTTGATATTTAATTTCATTGCTTAATAGTGTGAATATTTTTAAAGTTCTCCGTAGTGTATATCATGCTAATTTCAATGATTCGCAACCTTTCCATTACTTTGTGCATTGTGAAGACGTTAGAGTTCTAGGTTCTAATGTTTTCTTATTTCCAAGGATGTTTTAAATATTTTGTACTCCATTCATATTTTTCTACAGACAACTATGTTATAAGTTGTAACGTACTGTTTACTTTTAAATCATGAATTGAAAATTTGTCAGCGAATGTATTGCAAAATATATTTTGTTTACGAAGTACATTATGCTTAATTACTGTAAATGTATGTGTAATTTATATTAGCCACTACTTTTAGTCTGTTTCGTTATATTTGCGATTAAATACACCTGATCTGTGCTATTTCTAATGGTATGTGCATTTTAATATATGCAATATGTCGAAGAGGAAAAGTTTTATGTCGACATGTTGCCGGTATTAACGCCTCACTGCCCGGGGCGGATTGATATTGCGTTTAATGACAACACAAAATTTTACTTATGCTGCTTTATAGATAAAATTATAACACCATGCGTAAAGTTTTGGAAGCATCCATCACGATATTTGAGTCACTCCTGATGCCTTTTACTTCAAGATATAAAATATTTTATTTCACTTTTTTTTTCATAATAGCAAATCATTCTGTGGAAATATCTTTCACTTGCAAAATAAATTGTACTCAAAATTAAAATCTGATTTTTTCCGAAGAGAATTTCGTACATTTCATTGCTTTTCACTTTATGTCAGTGTACCCTTTTTTTTTTTTTCTGGCCTTCACCTTACAAGAAGATAGCCGATCAGTATTAAGGTTTTATTAATTTATTATTTTTAAAAAAAAATAGTACCTTAAGTGGTAAGAGTTAAGAACTGCATATATTTTTCTCTATTCATTATAGTAATAGAAAATCATTGTGTGAAAATATTGTTTACTTGCTAAAAAAATATTTACTCAAAGTAAAAAAACTGATTTTTTTCCGAACAACATGTCATAAATTTCGTTGTTTTTAAATTTATGATCTGTGATGGTTAAGTGTGTGCGAGGGTTTTATGCCTTGTAAAACAGCAGCTTTCATTCCCCAAAAAATATAACCATTCTGTTAGTCTAACAAGGATATTTTGAAAGGGGAGTAAGTGATGGTATTGATGTGTTATAGGTATTTTCCAATTTTTCAAAGCAGAATGCGATTAATATAGATGTGGTAGCTGATATATATATGAGAATTCTCAACACCATTTCAGTTGAAATCATCGCCCCTAACATGACAAGTAAACAGCACATATTGCCTAGTCGTTAGTGTGTAGGTTGGACCAAACCCATAGGATGTGTAATATTTTGAATAACAATGTGATATCGCCAAGAATACTACAACAAATAGACTAGACTAGACATGGCAGACTAGAATGGCAGCTTCAACCTACATATGGTATCTAGATCGTGGCCCACTGCCTCCAGAAGTTTTAACATGAATAGATGATTTCTTCATCTGGGGTTGCTTTCGGAAATAAATCACAGTGAGTAAATTAAATCATTAAAAGAAAATATATTTTAATGTTAATAATGTCCAGCGAAAAATACAGTGTAGACTATATGCCTTTGTTGTATATGGACATTGGATTGTACTGCTGGTGAACCATAATGCAGAGATGGCTGTGAATGTTGGAGAGAACACGTGTGCATCTGCCTGTGTGTGTGTGTGTGTGTGTGTGTACAGTACTACGATATTAAAAATATTTAAAAATGATACTAAAAAGTTATCATTGCAGTAAAACATTGAAACGAAATATTGTATAGAATCACCGGGCACAGTTTTAGAATAACTTTATTGTGTAATATTCACAGTTACAATTGAATGAGTATATCAAATAATATCATCACATGTTCTTAAAAAAATGGCTCCAGTTCTCACATGTGATACAAGAATATCCCTGCTTTACATCATCTTTTAGTTTCGTTGAATGTTTTAAAACAAGTTTCTGTTCCAAAACGTATCTTTGAATCAGTTATTGATTTACAGACAGTGAGTACAATTATGTCTCTTTTTTATGCAAAGTAAAGCAGTTTTGAATTTGATAATATTCGCTGACATGGCCCATTTGAAGAAAAAAGTAGTTAAAATGAAACAGAAAAAATTAGCAGCGCCAGAGATAATAAAATACAGGGAAAACAGAGATATTTGCAGTTATGAGAAATGATTTAAACCACTTTGTATTACAAAACCTATCTTTGAAAGAATTATTAATTCACAGACAATGAAATAAATGCTTTATATTGAATCATTTCGTAGAACCAGTTCTCCCCCTGAACTTCACCACTCACGATCTCACGTGACATTTCCTCCTGTCCAATGTTCGGCATTAGTAGCCACGTTTTTGCCAAATTTCGGTTTTTTTTTTATTTTTTTTTTTTTTATTTGCGAACGCTCTTTAACATCTCAGGTCATCAGCATCTCATTATAATCAGGATGTGAAACGGCCGGCAATTTTGCTCAGAGGCCCCTTTTTTCAGACTTGAGGTGCATTATCGTGTCGTAAATATACGATACGGGACCCACGGCTTTACTTCCTTCTTCCCTTCCGAAGGAAGCCATACTTAAGCTTTTTACCTCTGAAAAAATGCATCTGTCCTGGCCGGGATCGAACCCGCGATCTTGGGTTTAGGAGGCAAGTATGGTAGGTAACCACTACACTACCAGCACAGAAAAAATCTTGATTTATATACACTCAGATGGTACCGAGGGAAGTGGGTTCACGCCACCTTACTCGGCCGTAAACGGTTTCGTACGTTTCATTCGCAAAATATTGGAAAAGAACTAAACAATTACTTACTGTTTATTATTTCAACGTTTGTGAGACATATTCTTAATTATTTATTTAAATACATATAATAATCACACTGTAAGTCCACGTCCTTTAATTTTGAATGGCTTTAACAGATAAAATGGGCGAAGGGTTGTAAATGACACATACCGCATTATGTTTTAGTTGTAGAATAAAAAGTAAGCAGTAAACTCAGCGACGGTTTACAAAACTATTTCTCATACAACATGCTTATTTTTACAAAAAGTTAAATATTTTTGTTTCACTGTCCTGTGTTAAAAATGAATCTGGGTAGAAGATATTGTTTATTTGCATCTTTTTTTCTTTCTTTTTGTGTTTAATTTTTTGTGTATTATTTTTTTATTTTGGCAAAGTTAAACATTATATACAACAGGTTTTGACAAATTTCCCAAGTTTTTGTGATAAAACCACAAAAATGCTTCTAATATTTTATTGTCGTTGTACGTAGACTTGAAGAAATGAAACAAAATGTAATAAATGAGTGCACATCAGGATGAAATACTTACGTATCGGCAAGGAAGAGTAAGTAGATGGTCCAGAGTAATAAAAACAAATAAAATAAGAAAGTAAGACTATTGCATATCCTAGATAAGTATATTTTATTATAAGCAGAGCACTATAGTAGAGAATGCGTACGAGGCACAGAATAGCTTTTTTGGCATTTATTCTAGACTCGTTTGCACTTACTAGTGTACCCTTGCAAATATTGACTCTGATCGATAGCGTTCTTTGGACAGCAATTGTCATAAGCTTGGTGCATAAGCCCGTTGATGAATATATTGTAATTGGTAAAACGTGAAAATGGTTACATTATTTAAAATTATAACTAGCACTAATATTTTAATATGCATTAAAAGTGGCATAAAGAAAAAACATTGAAAGAATATGATTAAACGCGATATTCTTTACATAAAGCACATTTTTAGCAAAATTTGTTTGTTTAGAAAGCTAAAAGGGGTAGTGTAATATTATGGAGATTACAGGTACGTAGTTTACAATCATTTTGGATTAAAAAAAAACAGATTTTGTAGAACAGCTGTACATATGCATTTTGTTACGTAATAATGTTTCTAAAATGTATATCTACAAGTAACAAGTTGAGAAATGTGTCGTTGGTAAACATGGCTTCCAAAAACCACTATAAAATGGGTATATTCACTAAAAGGATTTTTATACTTTTTACATTGAATTCTACATGACATTTAATTTAGAAAACTGTTGATACATGAAATTTAAAAAGATACATTTGCATTATATAAACACGCACATTAAAACCGCCACGAGTGGCCGAGGTTGTTAAGGCACGGACTTGTGAGCGGGAGATCTGGGGTTCCAATCCCGCCAGGACCGTCCTCCACAACTGAGGTTTTTCTCGGTTTTCCTCAGTCCTCACAACTGGCAAATGCCAGGGAGGTACCCTAAACTTTGGCCTGGAATGTTCCCTATAATTATTATTATTATTATTATTATTATTATTATTATTATTATTATTATTATTATTTAAATAGCGTTTAACGCCCATTTTACTAATGAGGCACCACAGGCAGTGAACACTGGAGATATCTACATGAAATGACATGATATTTTGGGAAAGGATTTTTTAAAGAAGGAAACGCTCCAGGCCTAAGTTTAGAGAACCTCACCGGCATTTGCCTTTTATGAGGACTGTGGAACACCTGGAAAAATCCTCAATCATGGAGGACGATCCTGACGGGATTCAAACCCCAGACCTTCCGCTCATGAGTCGGCGCCTTAACGACCTCGGCCACCTCGGTAAGTGGACACTGATTGTATATCAGTTGAAATGATAAATTGGGAAAGGATTTTTTTTAAGGAAGGAAGCGTTCCAGGCCTAAGTTTAGGTACCTCCCCGGCATTTGCCAGTTATGAAGACTGAGGAAAACCTGGAAAAAACCCCAGTCAGGGAGGACGGTCCTGGCGGGATTCGAACCGCAGACCTCCCGCTCACGAGTCCGTGCCTTAACGACCTCGGCCACCCGTGGCGGTTTATGACTATTACTAAGTGTATTATATTTACAATATTATTAATGTATTACAATATATTCTGCGCTTATTTTCGAATACATTTGCCATAACTTTAAAAAAATTAGATAAATGTATGTAATTTGTGAAGGTGTTTTGAATTTTTTTTTACATAGAAATAGTTTGCCACAGCCATGCTTCATTTGCAATCCCTCTAATGCAGAAAAATTAATTTAATAAATGCAACATGCTACTATAAGATAACTAAATGCACGTTCATAATTGGAAGAAAAGAAATAGAAAATGCAGATTTATGGATTATCAATACTTTAAATTGTCAGCCAAATCATGTAGTTTATTTATCTCTTGTTTTCAGACACCAATTAAAAATATAGGTTTCTGGCTGTCACAGTCATTTTCATTGAACCAATTTAGAGCAGAGAAATGTTAAACTATATAAAGTTTTTGTTCCAAAATCTTCGGTCCTAGTGGTGTAGTGGTAACCATACTTGCCTTCTAAACCCAAGATCGGGGTTTAAACCCGGCCAGGGTCGATGGATTTTTTCGGGCGTAAAAATCCTAAGTATGGCTTCCTTCGGAAGGGAAGTAAAGTCTTGGGTCCTGTGTCGTACATTTACGGCACGAAAAAGTACCTCAAGCCTGAAAGAAGAGTCCTCTGAGAAAAATTGGTCGGCCGTTTCACGCCCTGAATTGAATGGGACGCTGATGACTTGAGATGTTAAAGAGCGTCCGTAAATATAACAAATCAATCAATTGTTCTAAATTGAATTTGGTAGGAAGTCCTGTAGGCCTTTAATTCTTATAATTCATTCTTAAATGACAGGTTAAATTTAGGTCTTATACAGCTATGTCAACGCTGATATAATATATGCATGACAACGAATAATTTAAATATGAATAGTAAAATAAAATGTGAAATTCTTATTTTAAGTTTCACGTGTTAAAGGTATGTAATTAATAGGTGGTTTCGCTTTTAACCGATGACAGCCTTTTCCTCTGCCGGCAAATGATCCGTCATTGACTGCTGAGTTCGGATGCGGTAAACCGCGAAAGTGCCGTAACTATAACTGACATAGTCTCAAAAGTTTGCATTTTCTGTCTGACCTAAGGCTTCTCATGCAAAAAGAAAAACCTGAGCAGACACATAAGATATCATTCAACAGTTAAACACAGATATTTTAGGTTTTGACTGTATGACAATCGAGTAAAACGACAGAAACTTAACACGTAGTCTTATGGGAGTTAAAGACGGTTAGGTCCAAAATGGAGGGGCTCCATATTTGTATAATAGAGGGCTTTAATCAAAGGCCTGTAAAGGAATTCATCAATGCAAGAAGCCTATTAGCACCCATAAGAACCTAAAGAGTGTTTTCAGCGTTGAAGAGTAGATGTCAGCATTAGATGTGGTGTGACTAACCTTGACTGATACTCAGGAAGACAGAAGTAATAATGCTACGAACGAAACTGTTTGAAATTACGGAAATTATAGTTAGACAAGTTTCTACGTGTGAGTATATTTTGTAGGTGTTTTTCATGCTTACTAAAGTAAATGTGCTTTCTTACAGAGCATCAATCAAGATTTTCCTTATTTGCCCACACAGAAGAAATTAATAAAATGCAATTCAGAGCTTACGCAGTACAGGAATACGTTAATAGAAGGAATCAATATAAACAGGAGAAGTGCGCAATAACAGTACCCAAGGTAACTTGTTTGATTGTGATCTTGAAATTGTAATATCCGCAATAGAGTGTTCAATACTACAGTCGTTCCCTGTTAAAATAACAAGTTTCGAGTTACATCGCATTCGCTAAATAGATAAAGCAAGCGAGGTTTATGTGTACCATAGGAACTATTTTACTGCGCGCATGTGAAGCGTAATGTGTGTTTCAACTCCCAGGTATAATGGGTGATCTCGGATTACGTGAGGCCATAACGTATTGTTATGTTACCGGCCGTGCAATGCTTAACACTAGAATGGCTCATTCGAGATGCTGCAAAAATAAAAATAACATACCCCCATTTCTGCGAGGAGATATAGAACGTAGCTCCCATTTTATGTTCAGCATTTTCCCCTACAATTTGGCTGTTGAGATTCCCTGCGTATATCGAGGAAACATAGTAAGATCACACTAATGTAAAATGTGCTCAGGTGAGTTCTAAAATAACAGAAGGTGAAACCTGAAATGTGCCTGCATGAATGCTAAAATAAAAAGCAAAAAATAAGTTATGAAAATAATCTATTAAAAATTCCTTTGGTGTTTGTTTTTGATCATGTTTCTCGCTTATGCTAATTCGACCAGTATCTGAGTAAGTCAGGATAGCACCCATCAATTTTCAGGCATGACTCAGGGGATGTATTTCAGTATTTTCATATGCGAAATATTAGGATATAGCTGTTTTTATAAAAATAATATTCTGTCTATTACAATAACAATTTTACTACTTATTAAGTAATTGTTTCTAAATTAGAATAGGTTTTCAAAATTTGGCTATCCTTAACAAGAAATGTATTAAATTTTTTAATATTTTAGCTGCTTTAAGTGTATTTTTTTTGCAAATAATTTATTAATTTCAGTTGTCTTAGATTTTTAAATTAATTCGTAAACACATTACTTAATCTTTCTGGTATAAAAGTATATAACTTAAAGCAATAGTACAATTTTACACATGTTTGCATTTAGTATTATTTTATGCTAATTTCAAACCATATTTTATATTTAATTTTTAATATTTTTTTTTAAATTTGTTATTTTTTTTTTTTTTCATTCTCTCATACGTTAAAAATTTTACAAGCTGTAGAAAGAAGGGATTTTTGCACATGCAAAAAATGCATATCTCTATATTACAATATTTTTTTTTTTTTTTTTTTTTTTAGAAAAGAGCACCTAAATTTCAAAATATGCAAGTCACGATAAAAGAAGATAAGAGAGAGAGTTGTGTGTGATAGCATGGCGTTCATGGAAATTTAAATGCTCCAGGCATACAAAAATTATATATATATACGTAATCTGCGAACTATGTAATTTTCATATTATGCATACTCATTCGTTAAGTGCATCGCCAGATAGAACAGGGGAGAGATCGGACAGAGTAAGGAATAAGGTGATGGAAAGTCGTTTAAAAAAGAAAGAAGAAAAAGAAGTTGTCGAAATGAGGATCAAAGAAACTTTTGGAGAAGAAGAACTCAGAACCAATTAAACTATTCGCTCAAGTCATCACAGCACCGACAGAGAAGATGATTAAATTTCAAATAACAACAAAACTAAAGAAGCATATCCTGTTTGTTTCATCTAGAATACTTCTGAATGCCAGAGCATTGCAGAAAATAGTAATGCAAAACCTTAAAATTGCACAGGTAAAAATAAAAATCCCTAGCATAAGAACAGCAGGGGAAAATCTAATAATGGAAACCGAAATAGAAGAAAACCTGAATAAAGTAATAAACAATGCAGATCTTAAAGGTAAGAATCCCAAGATAGAACGACCAAAGGAGTGTAGTAAAATTAAACTCCAACTCCAACTAAATCCGGCTATATGCTCCTGAAAGGTAATATTAATATTAAAATAGATCCATGACAACCAACATATAAGACGCCAAAAAGAAACAAAGTATTTGGGAATTCATATAAACGAAAAATTAAACTTTAGGAAACGCAATGAATATGTATAAAAATAAAAAAATATCATGATGAAATTAGCTAGATTAGTTAAGTTAAATTTTAAAAATTTCATTAATTGCCATAACAACATACCATAAGAACATTTTTGCTTCAATAATGACTGATAGATCAGGGGTCTGGGCTCTGAGGATGAAGGATGTACAAATAAAAACTCTACTAGGAAGATGACAAGGGAAGGTGTTGTTAAGATCTACACGGGCATCAAACACCTCACCCACTCCATTTTGTAATTACTGGAATATGGCCAATTGACTTCTTAATTAAATTAAGAGACGCTGTTAATTGGTTGAAGAAAGATAACTTGCAGGAAGTAAATTTAATAATTAGCAGACAATGCAACAACTTACAGGAAATAAAATATAAACTAAAAGTACAATGGCAACACGAATGGGAAAATGCCGAAGCAGGTAGAAGAAAAGTCAACTTGTTTAACATCTTCGAGAGTATACCACCTACCAAAAGTATGGTACATTACCCTAGCAGGCCACGAGACTTTTTGAAAAAAAAAATTAACAAAATGCAGGACGATATACGACTATGTAGACTTTGAAAAACACAGGATAACACAGCACGTATTATTTTAATGTAAATGCTATTTAGAGCAGGTGAGAGAAGAAAGATAGATTTTAAGAGGTCACCAGGAGGCACATATACTAAGAAATAAGGGCCTATATAAATACCTTGAGCAGGCTGCACCAAAATTTGAACATGAATAGGTAATATACAAGAAACTTTTGTTAAATCATCAAGAAGAGAATGGGTAGGAAGGAGAAGTATTTTGCCTACAAGAAATGGAAATGAAAAAGTATGCAAATGGCAAGAGGAATTTGGACGAGTATAGAAGAAGGAGAACAGAGACAGAAGAGTTAAATAACAGACAGGAGGTAGAAGGAAATAGAGAAGAAATCAGCGATGATGAAGAAGAAGAAGAAGAGATGGGATAGTAGAAGTATATAGAAGAAGAGAATTCAATTTCCGACGGAACATTTTTAACTTAGGTAGATAGCTGGCTACAGCTATTGGTTATGTTTATTAACTTCTAGTAGATTTGTGATTTTATTTAACTTAGTTTGTTTTCTAGTGAAATTTTTAATTTTTATTTAAGGTATGTTTTTGTTTTGCTTATATGATTGTAGATATAATTCTGTAAAATCATTATGAATTGTGGAAAAAGAACATTTAATAAATGATAAAATATGGAAATGCACATCCCGGTATAGGTAACAAGGTGCTGGGACGAAATATTATAAGTTTTTATTTTATTTTATTTCATTTTTATTTTATTTTATTTTTATGCATAAAACTACAACATTTTTTGCTGACTCCCAAGCATTCTTGAATAGCCGCGTCGGGTTGGATGAAATTCCGCCGAACAGGTCGCTGTGTTCTGGTGTAAATTCACAATGGCATAACATTAGTGATATGGCAGTATGATGTGACGTTGTACATGCATTGCATTGCCCATTAGAAGATCCGACTTTAATGCGCAACGCTGTAACGTAACGCGAGAAAATTGAAGTTAACTTTTACCATAAAGCATTGAAAAATTTTGGGATATTGCATATCTTTGGTTTTAAATAACTGAAATGCATCAACAACGTAGACCTTTGACTGCCCTAGTGTTATGCTAGGTTTGTTAATGCATACCTTCAAACGGCGCGAATTGTTAATATGCAAAACAAACTCTTTAGCAATTATATATACACAAGCTTTCAGATTTCTACTACATTACTATGAAGATATTAACAATGTTAAAAACAGAATACAAGCGATATTCCAAAACTATTCTGTTCCGCAGAATTTCATATAATCCGACTGCTATTTCATAACTTTTTTTTTTTTGTATTATTATTTACGGAAGCTCTTTAGCATCTCAGGTCTTCAGCGTCACATTCAATTCAGAGCGTGAAACGGCCAACAAAATTTACTCGGAGGTCTCTTTTTTCAGGCTTGAGGTTCTTTATCGTGCCGTAAATGTACGACACGGGACCCAAGACTTTACTTCCCTTCCGAAGGATGCCATACTTAGGATTTTTACGCCCGAAAAAAAATCCATCGGTTCTGGCCGGGGTCGAACCTTCGATCTTGGGTTTAGGAGGCTAGTATGGTTATCACACCATCAGGGCCTATTTCATAACTTTAGTGCCCCATAACATGGCATTTACGGCCACATATTTCCTATATGAAAGTACTCAATTATATCCTCTGGGTCATTCCTGAAAATTGTTTTACATACGAAATGCAGAGCACTAAAGCAATAGAGCTTTTGTAACAGAAAGATCTGAGGAAATCTGAATGTAATAAACACAGAGATGCCTCAGAGGGTGGTTGCATTATGCAACTGTTTAACAAACGCAGGGGCATAAGCATTGCTTAATCTAAAATTAATGGTTAAATTATAATACTATTTTGCTTTTTGTTTTATTAAAGGTACCTATACATTCCTTAAATGTCAACCCAGGACTCGATATGCTGCTAGTAATATATGGCACTAAATATTGGAAGCTCGTGGAGGGAAAATTCTTGCGCAAGCATTTTTATAAATTGTTTACTGCAATGGTATACCGACTGAAAATCCTAAGGCATGCGTTCCTAAAATTTTGTAGTTCATATTTACGTATTTACTAGTTTATTTACAATATCATGTTTTGTAAACAGAAATGAATCACATACATTGTGATATCTTTGCAACGTGACAGGTAAATCAACAATGAACAAATGAAGCCAAGATTATCGTATGACGTTCTGTAAACAGAGTGACCCACATTACGTTATGCATTGCTACAACAAAATGGAGCCAAGATTATCGTTTGAACAGGAGGAAGCGATTTTTAAGTGGTAATGGATAAACCGAAAATATTGTTGAAGTTCAAAGGCAGTGGAGACTTGTGTACAGAACAGAAACGCCAACGCGAGCAACAATTGTAGCATTCGAGACAAATTTGACACTCATGTTACCGTATGTAGCAGGATGGTGCACCATCACGTTACCACGGAGATGTATGTGCGTACCTTGATGACAATCTTCAAAGGCACTGGATAGGACAAAGAGGTCTGATTGAGTTTCCACCGCTTCTCCGGATCTAACCCTGTTGGACTTCTACCTATGGGGAACTCTTAAGGATGTTGTTTACCGTAGAAAACCAGCTACATGGCAGCACTTCAAGAAGAAATTGAAACGGCATTTACTACAATCGCTAAGGATATTTTCGCAAACGTTGCTTAATCAGTAGTTCAACGTACTCAGAAGTGTCGACGCCGATGGTGGGCATTTTGAGCAACTGTTGTAACTGTAGAAATCTAAGATGATTATTGCTCATCATTTTCTATTTGTGTGAATTCAGTTTTGTTATGTTCAGTTTTTTCTTTGCTTGAAGTGTGTATACATTTTTGGCACCCTCTGTAGTCTATGTTTCACTTTGCAGCTGAAACATATGCCTGGGTTGCATATCATATCTTTTGTCCCGTGACTCACGTCCTGAGTGAAAACATGGAAATTTTCTTTGTGTGTATCATTCAAAGAGCACTTCTCTATTCTGGTCTTCATATTATTTGATATACGCAAAAATAAAGATTTATAAATTAAAATAGGCCTAAGTCCTGTTTAAGATTAACACCCTTGTTGAACTGTTCGTTTTCTAAAGTTTTACATTTGAAAGAACCTCATTCAAAACCATCCATGGGATTTGCGGGGGACGAACCGGTATTAGGACAGGATTTTCTCCTGGATCTCGGTTTCCTCTGTCACTCATTTCGCTATTGCCCCATCTTCGCCCTCTTCTATTGCATTGTAATCCGCCAATTTCTTCCCTCGCGCATCAAATCGCCATCTTAATTGCCACCTAACTGCGGAGGGAAGAACTCTAATAAGCCGCCATTGGACACTATCACATATAAAAATATAGTATCACTTGTTTGATACTCAATAAAAGATGAAACAAAACAAAAAAAATTCAGGGTGCTCTTAGATTATATCCGTCATGGACAACAAGACAGTTTGAGATGAAACAAACATACGGAAATGATGTCAACAAAAACGACAGAGTGATAGGCAATTTTTGTTTAAAATTATCTGACTAGCCAACTGCAGCATTTCCTGCTGAACGCTGTAAGCAACAAGGAAATAAAATTACCCATGACTTGCAAAGAAAATATTGACAAAGCAGGTTTTATTTAAACTAATGTATGTAGACAGAACGTTAAATTCTCAAACTGACATACTCGTATCAATATAAACATAATGGTAACTCTGTTCAATCATAAACGAAACAAAACAAGAATAAAAATATGTGTGTTTTTACATTTCCACCTCCACTTTACTGAAAACTATACTCTTATTCTCACATTTGCAAATGTTTAATTATAAGATTAATAAAAGTCATGTCTTATTCGGTCCTTGGTGATATATCTTGTGTTTTAAACGAGTCAACAAGGCTATAAGAAATACTGGACTTAAAGAAACCTAAACTTGTGCTTTTTCCTGGCACCGCATATCATTGCCTGCGAGTGTGAAAGGTGCCGGTGTAAAGTGGGAAGAGGATGGATGGACAGACATCAGCGTGCCTCATTTATCTTAAAATTCTAAAGGGGTAATGAATTATTCAGTTCGTGGCGGTGAAAACCTTAGAGCTATCATTTATTCACTAAGGAAACCTTAGATCAAATTCAGGGCTAGGGTTTAGAATTTAATCGTTATGCCATACTGCTTGGGTTGCACATATAGCTTATCCATCCGGTAAGCTACCGAAAGGTTTATTTCTTTGAATCGATATCTCACATGAATTATAGGAGCTCGTATATCACATGTTAAAGCGGTTAGTTGAAAATCTACCTTTCATTTGAGAAATAGATTCGTACTGGGGGCATTCTGATGGCAGTATACTTCAAATTCCTTTAAATAATATATTGAAGATGACAATGTGAAAAAATTAATGAGATTGAAATGCACAATTTTCTGAGAATAATCTTGAAAAAAGAGCTAAATTTAGAATGTGTTCTTATTTGTCTTATTCTTATCCTGTTCGGAATGTCGTTGTTTTAAAAAATACTTATTAATTTTTTCTTTCAAACATTGAATGACAAACGTGAACTTCCAATCTTTTGAATACCACACAACCTGGAGAAAGATTTTCTTTCGAAACCATTTTCCATTGAGTGATAGGCAATTATAAGAAGTTGACTCAACTGTTATTTAGACACTTTTTTTAATGAATTACCATACTTTGCCATAACTTTGGGCTTCTGATATTCCATGATATGCCAGTAGGATTTGCTTCTAGATTTTAATCCTAAGTATGGCTTCCTTCGGAAGGGAAGTAAAGCCGTGGGTCCCGTGTCGTACATTTACGGCACGAAAAAGAACCTCAAGCCTGAAAGAAAGGCCTCTGAGCAAAATTTGTCGGCCGTTTCACGCCCTGAGTTGAATGGGACGCTGATGACCTGAGCTGTTAAAGAGCGTCCTTAAATAAATCATTCAAAAAAAAAAATCTTCTAGATTTGCGCAAATAAGATATATGGTATGTCACAGTTTCTGACCTTTTTCAAAAAAAAAAAAAATAAATAAAATTAAATATACATTGCAAAAATGAGATTTATATAAAAGGATGGAAATGCAGTTTGGGGGAAAAAAATAGAAATTCAACACATGAGATATATTCTTCTTTTTAGGCATAAGCATTCTGGCTAGTTTTGTCCTCAATAACTGATCTATCTACCACTTTCGATAAGCCCAATTTTCTTCTTCCGTGGAGTTTATTTGATATATTCATTGTTGTCCAAATAGCCCCTTTGTGCTCAAATTTTCTGTGATGTTCCAATTTCTCTTCTTCTCTATGAGCCTAATACCCGCCTTACATTTTGAAAATTTCATTTCCCCAACTTCTTCTTCTTCTTCTTCTTCTTCTTCTTCTTCTTCTTCTTCTTCTTCTTCCTCCTCCTCCTCCTCCTCTTCTTCTTCTTCTTCTTCTTCTTCTTCTTCTGTGAGGTTATCAACACATATCCCCTATCCATAAAACACTGTTAGAATGGTCATTATTTATTACTTAACAGGTCTTTCTATTATAATTATCATTTTTAAAGATTATTTTATTGTACCACTCAAAACACCACGGGTGGCCGAAGTCGTGGACTCGTGAGCGGGAGATCTGGGTTTCGATTTCCACCAGGACCGTCATCCCTGACTGGGGTATTTTCCAGGTTTTCTTCAGTCCTCATAAGTGGCAAATGTCTGGCAGATACCCTAAACTTAAGCCTGAAACGTTTCCTTCCTTAAAATAATATCCTTTCCCATTTTATCATCATTGTCCACCTCCTATAGTGCCTCAATAGTAAAAACGAAGGTTTTTAAAAAATGTTGTTTTTCATATATTTACTTGTTAATACTATATCTAAAATTAATTAAAATCACATTATTGTTATATTAATTTATCGTTTACACAGGTTCATTCTGTTAAGAGTTTGGACCTCAAAATACCATTACAAATTTGCATTTGAGATTTTAAGATTACATTAATCTTCAATATTATTTTGTTTGTAAATGGCTGGTTGAAAGTTATTTTTATGATGACCAATTATCATCTATCCTATTTAACACATATAACAATAACCTACTGCCATACGTCCAAATTTGTTTGCACTTTATATTTGTTTCCGCCGATTTCTTTAATTTAAGTTTGCATTTATATACACACTTTGAACTACCCATGTAATTTAAGGGAAATAATGTTTCACCTACATTTTTCATGGCAGATTTCTAATAACTCTTTCAAAATCTTTTACACAATAAATAAAAGCTATAATAGTTGGTAAGTTTATAAGCTAGTAAAATAAACTCTGAAAGTATTAAGTGAACTGATTCTGCCGGGCTATAAGGCCGTGATCCATTGGGATTATTCCCCTTCATCTTCCTAGATGTTTCGTCCACGATTTTCAGTTGTGTGGTTACCGTAATCTCCTTGGAGACGAGGCAGGAACTGACTCATTACTGGAATTGAAAGCAGTATATGTGGTAGGAGTGACTGTGGAACTGAGCTCTGATTGGTTCGCTAGGTTAAAGGAGTTGAACCTATCCTGAAGTTCCTGGGCGTGGCCAGCGGGTTATTGGTTGCTGGTTGCACCCGTTTTGTCTATTTCTTGGTATTTTGTAAGGTTGAATACCAATTATTTAATCTCTGGAGCAGCTGACACCTCCACGACCACCTCGCAACTGTTCATCAAAACCAACCAACCCTAACCTAACAAGTACAAATTCACTGGGGCTGTTGCAATGGCTACCCAATATTTGGCAGACATATGGTCAGCGGCTGAAGGGCCTTTGCAATCGTTTGCTTAATGTACCTAATTCCTCTAGCAAGATACTGAAAGCATTTCAGGCTATCGCCCTTCTTTTCAATGGATACCCGATGATCCGAGATGGCGAACAAAATTATGTCCCGCATCTCATTCCGGTTGGCGTTTTCGAATGCAAATGGTCACATGGAAAAGAGGGATAAACTTCAGCATCTTGCTGTCCAATACGCCCTATACAGCATCTTAGTCAGCGAGATGCATTTTCATTATTTTCACCGCTTCCATCTTCCGGACTATAATTGTTTCAGAACAGATCGCAATAACCCAGGAGAGGTACGGCGACACTTGTTTGAAAAAGTGTAATCCATAGAATAATTCAGAGCCCGCCTATTCCAATCTTAGAGGCCATGGCCATGGCCACGGCCACATATGTTGAATTCGGTGGCACGGAGCATTTGGTAGTGTCAGCTTATTACTCCCCTTCCACAGCAGGAGGCCGACTACCATTCCATACTAGCCCTCTATATTAGTGTCATATTGACTGGAGGCTGGAGGCTTCAATGCCAAACATTCTCATTGGCATTCTAATCAACAGGCAGTTACAAGAGACAATGCAATCACTATAATGATTGATCAGGACCCACTGCTTCGAGTACAGCGTCCCTGGCCACCCACGCATCATCCGCTTAGTAGGGGACAACCATGTGTCATCTACTTTGCGTTCATCAAACACTTCCCACACCATCTCCCTCTCATTTCCATCAACGAACTTCATTCCGATCGTAATTCCGTGTTGACAGAAATCAACACTAGGATTGCCAGTCATGATGTCGCAGGTCTGACAAGCGAGATTAATTGAAAAAGTGTTAAGGAGTGTATCGGCATTATTACACAACCAACCTCAAATATTACAGAAGTACCAACCCTAAAGGCAGCAGCCTCAATCTTCACACACGCGCGCGCGCGCGCGCGGTAAAACCAGTGACAACCGCCTCACCATCCAAACTGCCTCACATCCAGATGTCATACCTCTAGACCTAGAACTCCTGATTTACCGTTTCTGGGCTCGCAGACTCAATCAACGACACCGCACACCACTCTTACGGCAATAACGCCGAGAGGTCATTGCCCTTCTTGGCGAATATGAATGTCTCACCTTTGAGGACACGATGACTAGAATGAATCTTGTTGATGGTGACCTGTGGAAGATCGTGGGTAAGGAGATAGAAACTCCCACCCAATTCATAGCACCAGTGACCCTATCTCCGATCCCCAAGCCAAAACTAATGCTCTTGCGGACTACTTGGATCTTCTTTTTAAGCCTAGAGAGTGCCCTCAGGACGAACCATTTTCGCGCCGCATTCGTCGAGACTTTCGTCGGTTTCTCCACTGGTATACCCATCTTCCACCCCAGTGAAGCCCAAGGCTCACTACAGCGTCTCCGACCCAAATAGGCTGCCAGACCTAATGGATTAACACCCCTCATGCTGCGCAACCTTCCATTCAAGACTGTGCTCTTTGTGACTAAGATTTTCAATAAGTGTGTCACTCTGGGCCATTTTCCACGAGAGTGTTGGGGTCTCGTGTGATGTGCACATTGAAACATGACAAAGACCCAGCCTTCCAGCTACAGGTCCCTTAGTCTCCTGTCAACTTTATCTTTGAAAGACGTTTGCTTGTCCTTTTCTTTTTCTTCTAGGAAACATCAAGTCATTCCATCTCAGCAATTTGGGTACCGTCCTGGGCATTCTATCACCCTACAGCTGCTGCAAGGGTTGAGGCTGCAACCCTCGGTTTTCAGAACAAACCTTTCATCCCGACGGTATCTTTGGATATTGGAAAGGCTTTATCTACGACCTGGCATGTCGGGCTCCTTCACAAACTCATCTCCCTTGAGCTTCAATAAATACACACACACATACACACAGATATATAGCGCATTTTGCGTAGAAGAACAATTGTACTGATTTTCCATTGTTTAGGTATGTCTTCTGTTTCTAGGATTGCATTGAAGATTTTGGTGGTGTTGGGTGTTCTTCTGTAAGCTTTAGCAGTTCGTTTTGTATTGCATCTTCACCTGGAGTCTTCCCGGTCTTGAGCTCTTTATTGACAGTTCCAACTTCGCTGTGCAGGATAGGTAGAAACTGTGTGTTTGGGATATTTGGTATCTGGTTCCTCGACTGTATTGGGATGGAGCTTAAGTACAGGTGTTTGTGGTAGTCTTTAACCGAGTTGATTATGCCCTTTCTTGATGTTATGCTTTTCCCCTCTGGATTCATTGTTCCAAGTATCCATTTCTTTCCTTTGTTCAAATTTCCCTTTGCTTTCGTGATTGATTTTGATAATCGCTTTTTGTGCTGTAGTTGCGAATATCTTATTATTCTTTTGGTCCTTTTATTCAGTTCTGGCTACTCCAATCTGTTTTGTTCTGATGTGTCTCTCGTTAGTGGTAGTTGAACTGCGTTCGATCAGCTGTATAGTATATGCGCTCAGTTTCTCCCTGTTTTTCACATTGGAGGTTTCCTTATGGGCCTTGCTGGTCGCTTGTTTTATACAATTCTCTAGATCATCATATGATTCTTGGGTTCCTTTGTCTGTGTTAAAACTACCCTGTGTTAGTTGTTCTTGCAGCTTGTGTGGAGATCTCTCTTGTCTACGTTTTCCATACTTAATTTGTGCATTTCTTCTTCTTCCTTTTTTTTCTTCTTCTTATTTTTGTCCTATCATCCTGTTGTCTATGCTGAATTTAAGTTGTTTACCACTGAATGTCTGTCACATCTCCAATTTTTCACACATAAAATGCAATCTATTACTTTTTATATCTTGACATCTGGTGAACGCGAAGCCCTTTACAGCTGAAGTACTTTTCTGAAGAACGTATTACCTATTTTAATCTATGCTCTTGTGCGAACTCCAACACGTTCTTCGTCTTCATGGCTTCTCTTACTCATCTTACTATTAATATCTCCCTCAACGAGGTTCTTTTGTGACCCGTATTTGTTCAGTGCCACCTCTAAGTTCTAATACTCTTCCAGTTTATCTTCACAGCTGGCCTCTGTTGGAGCGTACAATTGTATGATTGTTGTTGTATAGTGTTTCATGGCTAGCTTTACTGCTGCAATTCTTCCTGAAATTCCCACCACTTCTTGTACCATGTGTTTTAAGTCTTTTCTGATCATGAAACTCACTCCTCTCTGGCCAGCTCCCGCATATCAGTTATGGGTTCCCCTAGCCTTCTCACTTCCCTTAGATCTAAGATATCGAATTTTATAAACTGCAGTGAATTTTTGGTTCTTCTTCTCTTTTCTCTGTTCTGAGTGTCTTTATAATTAATGGTTTATTGATTGATTGATTTATTTATTTATTTATGGACGCTCTTTAACAGCTCAGGTCATCAGCGTCCCATTCAACTCAGGGCGTGAAACGGCCGACAAATTTTGCTCAGAGGCCTCTCTTTCAGGCTTGAGGTTCTTTTTCGTGCCGTAAATGTACGACACGGGACCCACGGCTTTACTTCCCTTCCGAAGGAAGCCATACTTAGGATTTTTACGCCCGAAAAAATCCATCGGTCCTGGCCGGGTTCGAACCCGCGATCTTGGGTTTAGGAGGCAAGTATGGTAACCACTACATCACCAGGACCGACATATTTAATGGTGCTGTTATAAATTCCTATTTGGTTTGTTATTTGTTTGAAGTTCTTACTCGTGGTTCTGAGTGAGTGATTGTTGTTCTTATTGGGATCATTATGGTTTTGGTATTTGAGGCAGTATATTCCAGTTTACCCCCTGGCCCTTTAGTATGATTTTCTTATTCCCATATTCACGTTTTTGCCTTCTTGCTCTCTCCTCTCTTGCTAGCATCCTTAGTTGGTTCTGTATTAGCCTTTCTTGGGCAGTCATATCATCAATGATGTAGCATTCTTACAGCGCTAGTTTGTGTTTGTTCCTCGTTATGTCTATTTTATCTTAAAAGCAGGTTAGTTCGATTTTGACTAATCCTCAACCTAAATTATCCTTTATATGCACATTCTGTCTTAGCTTGTAGTCCTTTTGTTTTTCTGGTCATTGCCTCATAGTTTTCCGGTTGCAGGTTTTTGTTTTGTTTTTTTATTTTTTTATTTTGTTGTTCTTTCTCTTCTTGTTGGTCCTGGTGCTGTAGTGGTTACCATACTTTCCTCCTAAACCCAAGATCGCGGATTCGATCCCGGCCAGTGTCGTACATTTACGGCACGATAAAGAACCTCAAGCCTGAAAAAAAGAGACCTCTGATCAAAATTTGTCGGCCGTTTCACGCCCTGAATAGAATGGGACGCTGATGACCTGAGATGTTAAAGAGCGTCCGTAAATAAACCAATTAAAAAAATTAATCGATATCTCTCCTTCCTTTGTCTTCTCTCCTCCGCCTCCTCAAGTGAACGCACTTTCTTTTCTATGCTGCTGGTCTTCTGTGCCATAGTATTGTCCAAGCTATATACTTTATTTTCCAGGTCATTACACTTTTATGTCTTTAGATTGTGAAATCCTTTTATTTCCCCTCGCAGAAAAGTTATTTCTTGTTTCATTTCTTTTTTAAAATCCTCGTTTTGTTTCCTTAGGTCTTTTAATTCCATTAAGATGCTCGTGAACATTGTTTGAATGGTTTGCTTTTCTTTGGAGTCATCCTCGCTGTCGTTTAGTTGTTTAGATTCCCTCTTTTTTTTTTTTTTCACGTACTTCTCCGTCATTTTGAGAATTGGTTTTGGCTGAGTAGTTTTGTGATTTGATCTCGCTTCCCTTGGTGGTTTGGTGGTTGTTCGTCTTCTTCCCCTTAAGAAGTTGTTCTTTTGTGTTGTTCCAGAGTAGGTGAGCACTGAAGTCCTGATGACGTTTTTTGTTGTTGTTGTTGATGATGTCCCTTGTCGACGCTAGAGTCGTTGTGCTCGCTCTCCCCTGTCCATGGTGCTATCTGGCAGGTTTGCGGAACTTCTTATATGTCTGTGACACGTCATTTCCTTTGCAACACATCCGGTTTCTAACAGACTTTAGCTTAATCTCGTTTTGCCTCACTTTTAACATAACCTCACTTTATATTTTGATTGCATATAATGCTGTGTGGATAGGAACTGTACATGTAAAGGTGTTAATTATTCCAACATTCCAAGATGCCAAAAACATTCGAATCAATGGAGGTTCTGTGTAAAATATGGACCTAGCAATGCTTGTATAGGTTTCATTGAGCACGCACAGTGCATTTGTGAGTAGGCAAATGAGTCAAATTTTTTGACTGACCCAACAGATGCGATTTTATTGTAACAACTGGTAACATTATAGCAATCTCAATTTACCAACATCATTATCCTATTGGCATTTACAGGCTGGTTGTGCAGCAAATGCTTGGACCATTATTTCTAGTATTGGATTAGGAAGATATTTCGATACTTTTGCCTTGCTTAACGTTTGGGACCGGGTTGCCTAGGGGAGAAAGGGATGAGAGAAGACACCAGGCGATTAAGCATGGGCGTAAACGATTTTCCTAGCATTGTTTCCAGATAGAAAACCTGATGCCGGTAGAGGCCCTCTCCAAGGGAGAGCTCGAGTCTCTCATTAGGGCGACTTCTATACCAAATGCCGGGGCATAATTTTTGAAAGCGCAAGCTACCGTTACACAGCAACAGCCCACGTCGTCCTGGCATTTTGCACCCTTTGACAAAATCAACGGAATGAATTTACATGACGTAAAGGACGAAAACTTCAAAGTCAGGATAAACTGCTTCAAGAGACTTGGACCTAGAATCTTCCCAATGCGAATCCAAAGCGTTAACCGCCGGAGCCACTGCCCTCACTATTATTGAACCCATTCTTGGAAACAATTTGCCATAGATTGGTACCAATATACGTATTTAGTGAATGTTTCTTATTATAATATTCATTTGGATATATGTTCCAGCAATTACTAAATATTATTAAATACTAAATAACATTTTAATGTTATCTTCCTTCAAGAATGCGTGGAGAGGTAACGAAATGCTAAAGGTAAAGTAAGATTTTGAAAGTTATCTGCCTGCATTACATTACTAAACACGAACGTCATTGATACATTGGTAAAGAACATTTATTTGCCTTGGATTAAATCACTCAACACAGTATTTCTCGGTTCTATCGCTTACACAATACCGGCTGCAGGAGCTTCACTCCCCTCAACTTAATGTCGAGGATTGGGAAACTAGGGCAGCTCATCATGATCCCAATTTGAGCAAGCAGTTACATGTAGCTCTACATAAACAGCTGTTGCTGACATGAAACACTAACACTGTTATGTACATTTGATTCAATCACCACTTACTCAGCATTTATGTGTTTAGATATACATATTTATTGCATGTTAAGTAGATATAATTGATTTGATAAAAATTAATATTTAAAAAAAAAACAAAGGAGGGAAAATAGTCATATTCAAGCCTAATAACAAAGTAAGGTTTGGAATATGGCCGTAGGGTAACATACGATTTACTTAAAAAAAAAAAAAATAAGAATAATAATAAACGCGTTTAAAATCAAATAATATAAAATTATAAGATTCAACCAAGTCTAAAGAAATATAATCAAAACCTGAGAAATATTTGTAATACAAGAATAAATAAAGAAATCTCCTTCCTGAAGCTGTAATATACTCTGGAGCAATGCTATACTGTGACAGTATCTAAAAGAGCATATTGACTAGTGGGAACACTGAAACTATTGAAGTGAGTGAAGTTCCCAATAACAAATAATATAAGGCTGTAATAGAATATTTAGGTCTTAGGTATTCTAAGCCTGGTTTCCAATGACCCATGTGGGTCTTCGGCTTACCGGGACGAGCGTTGCATCTTTTATCAACATAATAGAATCAACATAACTGTAAAGGTGGAAACATGCCTAATTAGTCATAAAGAAAACAGGATTTTAATGACATAAAATATTTAAAAAAATCTATAAAAACAACAAAAATCATATAAAATGACTACTGTATACCGAGGGTGACAGCTTTCACAGTAGATATCTATTTAATATATTTCAAAGTTGGACTGAAAAACAACAATAATATATAGTATGATGCTCTGTAAACAGATGAGACTTACATACATTGTGATAGCGTTACTACAACAAAATGCAGTCAAGATTGTCGTTTAAACAGCGGAAAGCGATTTTGAAGTGGTATTGGAAAACCAAGAATGTTATTGAAGTTCAAAGGCAATGGAGACATGTGTACAGAATGGAACCGCCAACGCGAGTAACAATTCCGTCTTACTCGCCATATGTACACACTATAGAAATGAGGAATTCCTACCAACAAGACAGTGCACCACCACATTATTGCCGAGATGTACGTGCGTACCTTGATGACAATCTTCCAAGGCACTAGATAGGAACAAGAGGTCCGATTGAGTTCCCACCGCGTTCTCCGGATCTAACTCTGTTGGACTTCTACCTGTGGGGAACTCTTAAGGATGTTGTATGCCGTAGAAAACCAGCTACACTGGCAGCACTTCGGGAAGAAATTGAAACGACATGTGCTGCAATCGCTGAGGACACTTTTGCAAACGTTACTCAATCAGCAGTTCAACGTAGTCAGAAGTGTATCGACGCCGATGGGAGGCTATTTTGAGCAACTGTTATAACTATAAAAGTCTAAGATGATTAGTGCTCATCATTTTCTGTTTGTGTGAATTCAGTTTTGTTATGTTAACGCAGTTTTTTCTTTGCTTGAGTGTGTATACATTTTGGCACCCTCTGTATATGTTATTCACATTCTATCTCTTGCTTTCCTCCCCATGCTGAAACCTGTTCGATGTATTCTTTCTTTCCATCGACCTCCTTAACGACGAAAGTTTTAAAAGTTCGATGACGTTACAATTTTATCCTTGGCCTGTCAAGCATGTGTTTCATGCTTCAGAGGAAGTAACGCTTTTACAAGGCTTGATCGCTTTGGGACACAAAGTCCTCTTTTAGGTTCGTTAATCTCTTCCAATCTACATCTACTGACCAAAGCAGCGGTAAATCTTAATGTGCGAGGACTGTTCAATAACGAATGTTGAATACAGTTTTTACAGACACAGTTTCTCCGGTTAAAATTTAACTTTACAGTATTCTGTTAGCTTAATGTGTAATATATACATTACACATTACACATTAGTACCAGTTTCATTGTTGTCACTTCCGGTTCCAGCTTGGAAGGTGCACCAGTTGAGACATGTTCACTTGCTCTTAACAAATTGGAGGTGACATGGGATGAGCAATATGTTGCTCTGGAACTCTCCTTTCATCTCAACAAATCTTCGAGTCTTCCCTATAGGCTCGAAGATGGTTTAAAAAATTTAAAGAGAGAAGACATTCATTTAATAGGAAGACAGTACCGGCCCTCCGGTTTGAGCTCTAACGGATAAAACATTAACACCGCTGCTATCATATCACGTTGAGAGAGGATCGTCGAATAATATTAACAACACTTTCAGTTAATCTGAAAATTTCACTTGGTTTCACCCACACGTTGGAGAAACGTTGCAATGAGAAGCATTTGTGCACGGTGGTTCTAAGATTGCTGATTCCCAAACAAAAGGACGTTCAATGCAAGTTCGCAAGCAGATGATGTTGATGTTATAGAAAGATAAGGCGTGTTTTCTAATGTAAATCAGTGCTATTGAAACTTGGCTACATAATTTCGATCCTGAGAGCAAACAGCAAATCTCTGTGTGAAAATCTCCGTCACCAAAGCCCAAAAAAGCAGGAATATATGCTTCTGCTGAAAAAGTTACGTTTGTCTAATGTTCATTGTTCAAGAAATGTTGTACCAGCGTGTCTTACTTGCACACACAACTATAACTGAGCAATACTGCAAGGCCATCTCTAAAAGAGGCCGCGTTCCTTGAAACAAGCTGAATGCTTCAGCACCATAACACAGGCTGCACATTGCAGATGTTGCTGTATATATCCTAAAATGCCATGCCAAGGACGTTCCTTATTCTCCTTATAGTCGAATTTAGCCCCACGTGACATTTTCCTTTTCCCCAAATTGAAGATATAGCTTAGTGTAATGCATGTTCCATCATTATATATAGTGCTGAAGGTTGTGGAGGTGATTCTGAAAGACATGTGAAAATATTTTCAGCATGTCTTTCAAAGGCTAGAAGAAATTCTGGGATAGGTGCATTGCATCCAACGGAGGACTAAGATCATGGATGAGTAAGGGAAGGTGTACAAAAGTATCATTCCTTACGTATATTATAATTTGTTCAATCTGAGTTTTTTGTTTCATATTTCTAAATTTTGTGCTGTTATTTTATGATATTAATCATTTGAATTTAATTTTTAACTTGCTTAACCATGTAACTATTGTCTGTTAAACTGCAAGCAAGTACTGTTAATTTCGACATAAAGGTTAAATTGGCAAGTGTTTAGCCTTTAAACTTTATTTGTGTATATGGCAAGTACATTGGTTACGTAAACTCTATTTAGTGAATTTATTAAACTGGTTGCCAGGTTATTGAATTGCTGTGTGAACTGACAAACGTTTAAGTTTCTTGTTTGTTGAAAACACTAGGATGTTATATTGTGTTTTGTTTCATGATAATTATTGTAATTAATTTAATTACTGAAAACATTTTTCTTTCGTATTTGAAAACTACATTTCCTAGCAATGTCCTGGTGGCGCTCGCGCAGAATTCAGCGGAAAGTTGTATAAGAAATTTAATTTTTGGTAAGTTGTTGATTTGGTTTATTGGCGGACATTCTTTAACTTCTCAGGTTCATCAGCGTCCCATTAAATTCAGAGTGTGAAACACTCGATAAATTTTGCTGAGTCCTCTTGTTTCAGGCTTGAGGTTTTTTTACGTGCCGTAAATCTACGACCCCGGACCCAAGGCTTTACTTCCCTTACAAAGAAACTCACACTTCGAATTTTTAAGCCCGACGGCGGGAAACTAACCTCACACCTCCCACTCACGAGTCTGATTACAGGAAAGTTTCCTACTATGTATATAATTAAAGATGCAAGTTTACTGTAGATAGTTTTAAAATAAACAGTAACCATATCTGATAGCTATTCCTAAGAGCAAGAAATATCTAGTCATTGTCTCCATCGACTCTGTCGGAATCAAACTCGCAATCTTGGGTCTACGAGGCAAGTATGGTTACCACTACACCACCAGGACCGACAATTTTGGTAAGGAAAACCGAAAGACGCCTAGACGTCTAGAAGAGATTCCTTGTTTTAAAGATTATTTCAATTATTTTCTGAAGCCCATTTGCTTCCTTATAGATGTCTACTGAACATTAACTAAACCTAATATGCAAATATAATCATTACGCATTTGTATTTACTCATTATTGAACTACCTACCAACAATTTAAAAACATAAATAAATAAATGCAACGAAGCCATGATAATCCTTGGACTATCGTAAATATATCGTAAACTATCGTAAACTTTCTTCTAGATCTCCGTTTCACTTTTCTCATTAAATGCCCTTCTATATAACATAAATCAAAGCTACAGCATAAACATCTATGATACTTAACCATAATAAAAGATACTGGCTTTAAGCTAATAGTGAAACATTTAATAAAATGTCTTTCATTACAATTAAAATGAATATGTACAAAACGAAGTATTTAATTTCTTACTAAATACAATATTTCCGCTCGTATTCTATTTAATTCGAAACAATTAACATTTATTAATGAAAATACTTTAACATTAATACTATTTCGTATAAGCAAGTCATTCATCCACACCCTTTAAAATGGGTGATTTTGTTTGTATATTTCTGTTATACATGCATTGATTATTTTTTTTGCATGATAGAGGTTTTATGCAATAGCGTGGTCATTCGACCGTTTAAATCAGTGTTGTTTAGTTGTTTTCCATCACTGTATAACGATTCGCACAGCTATGGAAGAGAGCAAAATAATAAAAGGACAATAATAGTACCGTTTCTTTGTGCACTTCTTCTTGCACGAGACGGGTACGTATTTTTGTTTAGGGGTGGGAAGCTGTCCGCCCCCATGCGACACAGTTCCGTCGCCATTAATCATACATTCACGGCAACCATGAATGGCTGTTTTTCTTTCTGAAACAAAATCTAATTCACAGAAGCCCATCATTTATCTAATGGCCAATAAACAAAAAAGGGTTGATATTGGACCAAATTTCGCCGATCTATAACTACCACTTTCATTACTTCTATGTGCAATTTTGTTTATTGACTTTTACATCTTCGTGTTAAAGCTGCCAGATTTTGGAAACTTAGAGCAGCATTAAATTCACTACCTAACACTCCTGTCTGCAGATGAAATTTCGGTTGAGGGCTGATCTGCTTCATTGTGCTGTTAAACCACAAAACAATATCTCAAATAGTTCAATGAACATAACTGTTTAATGGTACTTTTTCATTATTTACCTACAGGATACACAGAGTATAATAATTATAAACTAACATTAACACCGGAACAGTTAACAATAAAATGTTACAATATTTTTTTTAAAAAAAAAGGATGAGCGATTTCCAATGACCATTTTAAAATTATGAAAATAAAAAATGTGATTACATTTTAAAAAAGGGTATTCTTTACATTCGACAATAAATAAATTGTATTAGTATCATCGGTTATTTTAGACCAAATTTTAGCTCAAAATTTATACATTGATTTTTCCATGTAGGTTATCGAATTTTGAAATTAGTTAAGAATAGGTGGTAATACATAAATAGAAAGCTGTTTCATACTAAATATTTTCTTATAAACCTTATTTCCAAACTGATAAAAATATTGTTTATTATTTGAAATGTAATTCTTTAGTTGACGGGGGGGGGGGGGAAGAAAGAAAATTTCATTGATTCCATGTACATATTTTATCGTTTTAGGAAGTTTAATTTCTCAGTAAGATGTAGCCATAACTAAGCCAACTCAATCTTGTGACTACTTCAAGGGCATCGCGCTTTGCTGGTAGCTTTCTTCAATTTTTTAGCTACTAAGTTTCTACTGGTAGACAAATAAGATCATCTAATTCACAACATAGATTCATGTACTCCCGTCTGATTCAAGTAACTGTTTCCATACTAAGCTGGTGCTAATCTCAGAGGATTTCACCTTTGACCTTTGACCACAGGAAATGCACAACACATTGATCTTCTGCTGTGCAATTTTACCGTATAGCGGTCATATTTTAAGAGATGCATACAGATCAGTTATCACAATCTCTAATTGTGTATAGCTTAAGAATTATTTCATCTCCCAAAATACAATTTTTCACACTGCATATTCCTCCGAGAAATTGGACATAAAATTTTCATAGTTTACAAAATGTAAGTCTATTTATTTATTTTATCAACTAAAAAGCTGAATTTGTAGTCCGTCAGTATTGTATGACAATGGCTAGTTTTAATAATGGAATTAAATATTAAAATATAAACGCTATAGTTAAAATCTTAGGAATTTGCTATAAAAATGGAAAATGTGCAAACAATTATATATCCGTTTATCTTCAGGGTAACGCGGAACCGAGGTATTTATATTACAAAGAAGCTGTTACTGATAATGTTAGCCATAGCTCCGGCACTAAATGTATGTGTGTTCAACTGTAGAGTCCAGGTTTGATTCCCAATAAAAAAAGTTTTCTAGATGGAGCTTTTTGCGTAATATTTCCTCCGCCTAAAGGCGAACGTTAGGTAATACTAAATCGTAAGTGCATTATTAATCTTGTCAATTTATGTTTCGAAAAATAATGCCGTTGCCAGTGAAGGTTAATTGCTTACAAACATTTAAGCTAATGTTCATAGATTCAGGTCCATGAAATCTTGACGGAACTTATAGACACCTCGACACAACAGATAGAGATCCAAATTAATAGCTCACGATCTCCTTCTGCATGTCTAATTCGTATTCCGAGAAGACCGCGTGCCACTCCTCGAAAGCCTTTCGTTCAATCACGGAGATGCCTTCAGAACAGTAGTATCTTTGCTCGAACACGGGACCTCTGTAATGTTTGTTCTTCACCATATTGAACACGTACGGATAGTATCTCTTCGATTCCTGTAAATTAAACGTTTTTGGAAATCACGTCAGCGACATGGGAATAAAATTCAAGAGTCCAAAAATGTTAGTATATGCGATTACTGTTCATGATCAGTTCCACCATGTATTTTAACAAAAAACTGATCGTCGTAGAACTGTAAATTGTGCTCAACGACTATCACGTCGTATTTGGCGAACGTTGGCAGTGGGACGTGATCCAACAGCTCTTTCACGAGGTCTTCAGAAAACACCTACTCCTTAATACCGTTATGTTGACAATCGTTGGAATTGTGAATGCACAAGGTGCACGCCTGGTAAAGAACGAATACATTTGGCACGTGTTCAAATACGTTCGCCATCCCCTTGAACATTGCCATTTTTCCAAGATTTTGCAACGGTACGGCTGGATGTGACACAGATGATTTGCATTAACGTGATTTTTGCTAATACTGCAATATTACTCTCTATAAACGTAGGCGTTTTCCTGTATGGAAGGGTGTACGGTTTATCTCATGAGGGGCAAACCTTTTCTACCTCGCATACGGCTAAAAACTTGGGGTAAAAGCCTCTTTCCTTAGGTGATCGTCAAAGCATACTTGCCTTCAACTGTTACAAAAAATAAAAATTCAACAATTTTTGCGACCCTGTTGATAGCATTTGGGGCAATTTTTTCGCCGCGATGATATTCCTTTCTCTAGCTTGTAGGAATGGAAACAGCAGCAGCATCACCACTTGCATTTAAATACTGCACACAAGTTAACAATGACATTATATTGATTGTTGTAACACATCAAATTGATATTTTCTCTGAATTAGATTCACCCTTAAGGGGAAAAAAAATTAACCGATTGATCACCAATAATGTAATGCGGTGTTCTTTCAGCACCCCCTGAAACTTTGCCACGTCATCTAAGGTGCCTAAACTCGTTTTCCCTATTTTGCGTAAAATGTAATGTGCTCTTTTTTGCAAATAATTAAATCGTCAAATAGTGGGACAATTGAATCGTTTTCTATCCTTGCCATGCAGAAAACATTTGCCTTGGGGACACATAAATCGTCACTGTTCATAATTTCAATAATGTTTTTTTTTCTCTCTTTTTTGGAACACAGGCACAAACTGGAAACATCTTTGGTCTACACGCAGATAAATTTCAATGGACCGTGCAGAAGAAATTTTGGTTACTTTGCAGCAAATTTTCAAATATATTCCAAACGGAGTACTCATTTATTTAATCAAAGCGTCCAATGCTTGTGTTACAAGATTTACGCCGTCTCTATCTTGAACGCAATGAAAATTCTGTAGGTTTATGCCCAAATATCCGGGTTTATTTTCAAGCGAATTTTTGTTGACAAACTCCAAAATTTCCGAAAATATACAGGACAACCATTTCTACGGATCTGCATTTTCCGGCATTGGACGGGCTGTATGCAGTTTTGGAAAATTCTGAATAAATCTTACTCCCCGTTCTCCGGCGGTGATTCTGAATTTCTTACATTTCATCGGAGCTACTACTACTGCTCTCAGTATCGTGCTTACATCGCTCATTGTATACTACACCTTTACTACGCAAAATATGTCATCTGAATAGTGCCATAAAATCCTAATATCATTATATTTTTTATTTTGTTTTATTTATTCATGAAACTCAATGCACTCGCATGATATCATTGTCTCGCAAAATCCAGAAACACAGAAACAAATAAGTGACATCATTTTCACAATTTCCATTGTAATATTGTCATTGCATGAACACGTTCATACAGAAACGCATGATGGCATCGCCTGGCGCAATCCACTGCCATATGCAGAAACAAATAAGTAACATTCTTTTCACTATTTTCATTGTCATGCTTGTATGAAACATTCAGTACCATATACAAAAACGAAATAAACTGGCATGTTTTCACCAAAAAAACACATACCATTACCATACACAGAAACCCTTGCCATTACCATATTTGTATGTCACAGACTTCTAACCATATACAGAAACAATGCCATTTATAACAAAAGACAACAGAATATATATATTATTCAATGCAAATATCCTAGCGTTTAGTCACTGATGAAGTTGCTATCCAATAAAGAGGCTGCTACTTGCAAAGTAGCATTATCTACAATTAAGTGAAGTGACAAGCTACAATTGCATATCAGAAACTACCACAATTATCATCACTAAAATTGGAAAGATTCCATTTTTTAACGAACCATTTACTAACTCTACCACATATCCAACCACAGGTTGGGGACCTTCACCGTCTTGCTACACATTATCGGACGTTTCATTGCTGCGTTGTTTCCGGACGACGTTCCATCATCATTCTGTTGATTAGTTTTTTCACACAACAGTTCCACGTCTTATTCACCCTGATTCAACTCCATCCTCCATGGTCACGGTGATAATGCATGTCCACGTACTACGCAAGAATATACAGCAGGATCAACTGGATCACTTACTATATTTAAAATAATGTCCGAGTGCTTTTACAGAACAAAATTTTGCAGCATTTATGTGTATCGGTACTGTTAATCGTGTTACGGATTTAATAATAACATGATACGTGACTTGTGGTGTTTATGGAAGCATTTAAAGTATATTACGCGAATAGTGCAACAAGTTCACATATACCAACTAAAGTACCTTCAGTACCGACACTGCAGATTCTGAATCTCGGTGATATATCACATCCCTATACACACATTCATCCGCATTATGTCTCTCTGTTAGAGTGCACAAAGTGTAATAAATTAGTTTAAAAACTCGGCTTAGACCAAGGATCAACAGCTAGAACCCCTTTTTCTATTTGTAAATACTTCAAAGACTGTACTTACAATGGGTTTACATTCCCAGTAGTGTATATTTTTTCAAACTGTACTTGAACAGAAGTTTCAGTAGCTGTAACCTATTGTTTCATTCCTAAGTAGTTTCATTGCCATTGGTTTTGTTGATCTCTGAAATTAGGCATTCGCAATGGATTCTCGCATCATCGTTACTGTAGTACAGTCGGGCTGCATGAATGAGCCTAAGTGTCAGCTTTATTGCAAAGATTTTGTTCACTAAAAACAACACTTAGTTTTGTATATAGAAACTGTATAAAGCATCCCTCGTGGCACACCACTCGCAACGAAAATTGCTCGAATTGGGCAGATCTCCTTATTTCAATAACGCTCCTTATTCCCACGTCACCTCACAATGCCTTCGACCAGACAATATACCGAAAACAAAATTTTACAAACTACCTTATAATTGTCATCGTTGTGGTACTTCAAATTTTTTTTATTATATATTTAATGTTTTGCATTACTCCACGCCCGCACATTCCATTACAGAAACAAGCAGGTAACATAATTTTCACAATTTTCATTTTTATACTTGTATAAAAACGTTCATTGCCACATGCAGAAACGCAGTAAGTTGGCATGATTTCATCGCTGACGTCAATTGCGCCCCTGGCGACCAACTACAGCTGCATGGAATAGAAAATTCTCTTTATTTCAACAGCGCCTCCCTATTACGATCAATCGCAACGCTCCTTGTTCCCTCTCCAATCCTAAGTTGATACGTCACCTCACTTCTTTCGATTCCTCGACCAGACATTACCGATGACCAGCCATCGCTGCGACCACCGTCTCCTCCAGGTATCGCCGATAACCAGCCTTCGCCGTGCTTTCCCCAATAATGTCCTCCTCTAGGAGCCCTTTGCCGATGACACCCCCAACCTCACCATCACATATTTGGGAATATCCTACGAGACCCTAGCACCCCTGGTGGCAGACTACCCTCGTGGGCAATGGTTCCAAGTGGGTCATTAACTACTAATAACTGCAATTCATAGAGCAGGATTTCACCTTTGAAAAAACCTGCATAGTCTCCAATTCTAACTCCCAGCAATTTCAAACTGTTCCCAAAACTGAAAGGATATATACGGGGTAGAGAAGGTTTACCAAATTATGAAGTAATGGAAGATGTTACTAGTGATTTGAAAGAGTAGAACCTTTTTCTTCTAGGAAGTTGTAGAAATATTAGAGCATGACTAAAAAAGGTGCATCAATGTTCTAGGAAAAGTGATTAAAACTAAACTTTTTAGATAACTAGAGTGGAACATAGGGATTAACTCTCGGCCAAAGAGAGTAACTGTATAGCGACAGAGGCTCCAGGATAAAACTTACTGCGTGAATAGCGTAGATTCTCTTTAGCACCCTCCAGAGGAGAAAATCCTGGCGAGACTTAAATAATACATTTCATAAATTTACTCTGTTCATTTGTTAGCAGATTTTCACCAAGTTGGTCTGTACCATGAAACTCCGGTTTATTACCCTGTTGAATCCTCCCCGAAGAGGTTCTCCTAAACAAATACTATAGCTCCTAAGTATGTAGTGGTTCCTGGGCACTTTGATGGATATTGTCTGCTTACATGACTATCTCACTCACTTCCACTTCAGTTAATTTAGGTGTATTTTGTTCATAATATTGGCATAGATGCTCCTTTAATAATTTTACGTTTTGTATTGTATTGGCAGTTTTGAAGCATTAGAAATGTGGATGTCAGTTCTGTAAAACTGACATCCATATAATAAAATGGTGTTCAAGCAGCATTCCAGAACTTCATATGATGTATATATTAACTAAATGAGAAATTCAGATACTGTCTCTTCTGAGCCACAACTGTTCTATTACTTTGTGCAGGTTTTGCAAAATGGCGCCATTCCTCTAATTTCCGTATATTTTATTTTATTTTGATTAGTATTTGTGTACTATTATTCATTGATTTTATTTTACTTTGGTTAGTTACCAATCCTGCAACTATTGATAACTTCGTAATTCATTTAGCAAATAAGATATTACAATCCGCAAAACGCAGGCTTTTTCCTGCTTTTATATTAACCACGCTTTTCCCATAACTGATCTTTCAGCAGACTATAGAAGTTCGGATAATTTTGGATCCCCTGTCAGTCCCCTCGCTCTAATAGAATTTTTCTTCCTTGGACTTTGACCTGGTAATCTACACATATTCTGATCGATTTCTTCCTCTTTTTCTTTAATGATTTCCACATTGAATGCCTTGGTCATCTTAGCTTGTGGCATGTTTGTTTGATGCACTTAATCAAATACTCCCATTTAGTCAAAGAATGCACCTGAAGCAAATTACTAATTAAAGCTAATTAATGGCAATAACAATTTCAGATCGAGTCTTAAAGGGTGAGATAAGTTTGAACTATTTTTAAAATACAGAGGTACCATTACACAACAAAAGTTCAAGTTTAAAAATTGTTGAAAATATATTTTATTTCATTTAAAAGTATTACTTTTTTTTAACAAAAATGCTTGTATTTTAATTTCGCTTTAACAAAAACCAATTCAAACTAATTTCTGAAACCTTTGTATCGCCATACAATAACGGCTGCTTTTTAATTCAGTAAACTTATATTTTATCGTACCTACTTGTTGCTTAAATTTGAGAGATTTTTCAGAAATAAATTTTATAGATAGAGTAGAGAGTAAACTGATAAATCTATAGTTTGTTAATATAAAAATGTTCATCTTATTTGATTCATAAATGCACAGTGTGAACATATTTTCGAATGGCTGAACAATGTTATAAAGTGGATATTAGTTTTTGAACCATGTAACGTCACGTAATTTTCATTCTTTTGTTTTATTTTATAATAGTTCATGCTACCGTCATTGGCCTTTGGGATGATTAAAAAACAAATTCGTTTTTATGGAAATTAGAATGGAATAAATAGGGAAAACGTCCTAAGAAAAAATACCCCAGCCTTTCTGTTTGTTTTAACCTGGAGTCGAACAGCAGTACTCAAGTAATGACAGATTGTGTGCTAAATACTTCGATATATATAAATAACACATATTGTAACATAAGCTATCAGACCGTAGTGCAAGAAAAAGAAGTAAGTCTACGTAATTCACATATGAACAGAATTTTAGTGTTAACTGAGTTAGAGGCACAAAAAATATAAACTTTTGTCTTTCTTCTGCAATATTAATTTCCTTCACTCACAAAGGATTTGAAGTTAAAAGTTGGAAACTAGCAAGCGGCTTCTTTCTCGTGAAGTTGGCAAGCATGGTTATCTTTTATTATTGAGAGTAAGTCCGGGGAAAATGGCACTGTGTAGTTTTAAGAAGACAACTTGCAGACTTTTACTTAGCAACGTTCTAACATAGATATGCAGCAAGGTGCCTTGCTCTTCTATATTAGATAGTCTTTCTGCGAGGCAAAAAGAAAGAAGTGTTTTATTTAAACAATTCGTTAAATAACTAAAATAATTCATTCTACCGTGGGAATGACATTAAAAGTCTCCTCAATGTTATATCTATGTACAGTGTGTTAAATTATTGCGCTTGGCATTGTTCAGAAATTTCAGTGCATAATTTGATTGTAAACCGGGCGTACATCTTAACCACGGTATGCCTTAGCAGAACCTCGTCCTTTTAATAACATGATTATTATTAAGATAAAATGTCGAATAAAGTTACTTTAAACTTGAAATCTCCACCAAACAGTCTATGTAAAATACGTGAAGGTGGGAAGGTATTATCACCCAACTTAATTTAATTCATATTTTTATTTCTGTCTGCAGTACATGTGGATAGGTACCATCAATTATCTCCCTCAACAGTTTAGCTCAAACTCAATGCTCTTTATGAAATTTATGGCGAACAAACAATACTCCATCTCACTTCCTGGCTATTTTAATGGCTCCTACATTAATTCCGAAAGCTGCTCAACAAATGATAGAGATCATTAATGGACCGTTATCAACATTATTATCTCGAGGGCATCAGCTTTCATCCGAAATAGCTGAATACAACACTCCTAACTACTAGCTATGAATTGTTTATACTGGTCATCATTTTATATAGTTTATTTCGGCGCTGCATCTGGATAGTTACGGTATATTCTCATTTTTTAAAGCTCTCTCTTTTCGAAAGAACTTCCAGGTTACTCCCGTTAGAATAAAAGTCCCCATCAAACATTTTCCAACTGTACTGGAAGAAGTGAATATTACAAATACGAGGATCATACTTAAAGTCGTGAGCAGCCCATTGTTAAACTTCATATTCCAACATTGTAACAAAAAACTACATGACCGTAATCTACAGATTTTATACCACATGTTGCCATATTGTGACGTTATTAGCTTATATCACGTAAACCCAGGCAGTATTTCTAAAATGGGGACATCAATATTTCGTTTTGACAGCATATTGTCATTGAATTTCTTGTTAGAGAGGGAAAATCTGCAGCTGAAATACACCTCAGACTTGAACATGCCTATGGAAATGTTGCACGTGTGCTAGCAGTGTTAGGAGATGGTGAAATATTTCAAAGATGGGAAACCGAGTATCCAAGATGAGCCTTGTAGCGGTCGCCCGCGAACTGCTCGACGGAACACAACAGGGAAAGAGCTGATGAGCTCATTAGAGAAGATAGGCGTATCACTGTCGATGAAATCGCTGCAAAACTTGCAGTAGAACATAGTGCAGTGCATGATTTTTTTTGATTGATTTATTTATGGACGCCCTTTAACATCTCAGGTCATCGGCGTTCCATTCAACTCAAAGCGTGAAACGGCCGACTAATTTTGCTCAGATACCTCTCTTTCAGGCTCTAAGTTCTTTTTCTTGCAGTAAATGTACGACACGGGACCCACGGCTTTACTTCCCTTCCGAAGGAAGCCAAACTTAGGATTTTTACGCCCGGAAAAATCCATCGATCCTGGCCGGGTTCGAACCCGCGATCTTGGGTTTAGGAGGCAAGTATGGTAACCACTACACCACCAGGACCGACACAATGCAAGAAATGATAAAAGGCTTAGGTTATCGAAAAGGTTTCCCCCTTTGAGTCCCACGTTTATTGACCGAAGACCACCATCTTCGAGATTTCAAAATGAAGTTGATAATTTTTGACGAGTATTGTGACAGGCGATGAAAGTTGGTTCCATAATTGCGAGCCTGAAACTAAACGTCAGAGTATGGAATGGCAACATTTGGATTCGTCACCGAAGAAGAAAGAGGAGACAGTGCGATCTGCTGGGAAGGTTATGGGTAGCGTGTTCTGGGATGCACAGGATATCATTCTGGTTGACTTTCTTGAACCTGGGCAAACCATAAATGCTGCCCGCTATATCCAGACACTTTGGAAGCTCCGTCGATAAGCGCTCTGGAAAAATCAGCCTGCGGCAGGATAATGCGCGTCTTCACACTGCCCATGTCACAATGGAGAAGGTCAAAACATTTGGGTGGGAAACTCTTCCACATCCTCCCTATAGTCCCGACTTGGCACCCTCCGACTATCATCTTTTTGGTTCTAATAGGAACAGTTGCGAGGCCAGCACTACGAGACGGTGGAGGATATTCGTAAAGCAGTATGTCAGTGTCTTCGTACAGCTAAAATGTAGTTCTATCATAAGGGTATTTTCTAACTTGCAGAGGGATGGGAATAATGTGTGCAAAGAAATGGAGACTATGTTGAAAAGTGAGAGTAAAGTCTGTAGGTTACGATGATGTACTTCGTTTATCTAAAAAATAAATATTAAGAGGTTTAAAAATTGTTGCTCACTACTTTCAGTATGACCTTCGTAGCTCGTACTTATATCATCCCCTCATTCGCTATGCACTACATTCGTGGAAACTGGTTAACCTTCAATGGCCACGCGATTCCCGGTAAGGCTGGAGTATAGTTTCAGCTTTCACAGACAATTAAGCTTGCTCAGTCATGTTTTAAGCCAACTGTGTCAGTTATACTTCCAAAGAAGATTTCCTACTGTGTATTATGGAGAATTGCGAAAGTTACATATACGTTAGAACAAAGATTATTTATAATTTTTATGTGTAAAAGAAATCGTTTAAGTACTGTAGAAGAGAATTTCATGCTAAATTTTCAGATATATTATCTCCATTGGGAATTGCAATTTTTAGGTTGGTGAATGAAGTTCGAAACCAGGGCGCTTTTGTCGACAAGAATCCAAAACCCCGATTTAACAGAAGAAAAGTTTTGTAAAACAGACTATCAATTGGAAACTTCACATCGAAAGGCTTTAATACCATTAGCTCAGCAAGTTCATTTATATGTTGAAAGTGCATAATAATGGCACTCAACTACTACATTTATTTATATAAAACTGCTGCTGAATTTGAATTGAAACTCTTGAAGCTCTGAAACAAAATATTACGAGACAGTTTGCTATATTCGGGAAAATGAATTGCAGCGAGTTTCTCAATTTTTTTTTCCAAACAATTCAGGGATATCTCACATCGGAAGGTAACAATTTATGAAATGAGAACCCTGTATGTTAATTCCATCCATACATCTATCCAATCACTATTCCTCCTCCAAATAAGAGCCTAACTATGCACAGGGAAATCTATTTTTTCATATGTACCAGTATAATATGGTCATTCGTAATTCATCATTCGTCGATTCATCCATTTGTACATTCACGCCTCTATATCTATGTATCCATATACATCTTTGATGTTCTTCCATTCATTTTGTCATTCGCCGCTCCACTTGTCCGTTATAATCCATACCTTCCTGTTCGCTCATGGCTGCGGCAGGTGGAAAGAAACGACATATGTTAGCAATGTCGGGCGAATAGGTTATGAAATGAAGTGGAGACGCGCGCGTACAACAGCCCCGCCATATTGCTGAGATTGCCACTGGATGTAGTAAAAATGTCGAGAGAAGGAAAGAAGAACGTCTAGAAGATTAAGTTCAAATAGTGTGGTGAGGGGTGGGAGGACTCCCTGCCGCTGGGATTGAGTTTCGGGGCATCATCGATAAAGGTCAGGTCGTGTTTCTATAGACGGCGAGAAAACAATGGAACAAGATGGATTATATGACGCTGGTACACCTATGACATTAAAACTATCCATTTTCTCTTTCCTTACTCAAGTACCCATTATCGATAAGCGTATTTGAAGTTTTAACACATTTTGTGCAATGACAGTACATTTAATTAAACCCGGAGTTATTTATGTAGTGTATCTTACCTAAGTTTATCCACTATACTTTTGCATATCAATATAATTATGAATGTTATAATTATTTTATAACTTAACTTTTCTAAAAGCCATAATTCCTATTCATTATTCCACCCACTTGTTAAGTCAAGTTTTATTTTTATTACTCTACAATTAATAGATTCTTAGTTGGCATTATTTTCAGCATTTTGCTCCCATACTATTTAAATCCGTGTCCCAAAAACATTCAGAGATTTTCTGCTCCACCATATAAGAAAATCATTAAAAGGACACTGCCTAGCACTCCATCTTCATAAATATCTTCATAAAATCTTCATAAATATTTTGATGGTATTCATTCAATGTTACAGATGACACAATTGGAAATGCTTTGATTTTATTGCCAAGTAAATATGCCCTAATGCTACATGTTATGCTACAAATTATTTCGTTTAAAGCAGTTAAATGAAATAGATGAAATTACTTATTTATAATCTTTATTATATGACGACAATCAATAACTAAATAATTATTAAATTAAATTAATTTATACAAAACCTTTCATTACTGCATAATGCAAAACCTCTTACGTACATGTAGTTATGCTTCTATGTTTCGTTTAATATTTTATGTATAATAATATTCTTAATGAATTAGTACATAATATCCTTTGTTATTAACAAATGAACATAAAATCAGCAAAATACTGTAGAAAAAGTTTGTTTCAAAAATTCAAATTATCTGAACATAAATATTATCAGGGGAATAGACAAATGCAAGAATATATAATACATATTGGTCAAAATATTTGCACATTTAATGCTGAAAATGCGCATAAGTGTTTTAAGAATTATTACTAAAATAATGGTTATTATTTGTAATATCAGAATGTTATCTAACAAATAAATCCATAAAGTTTATACCATTTGCAAACTATTGTGAATACATCATAAAAATGGAAAATAATAATAGTTACATTTTTAAAACATTTAAGTTTCAGGTAAATTAATTACCGCTCTAGTTAAATTAGCCAAATGTAATAAAAACTTGGATGGTTGGCACGGACTCTGAAAATAGTACACTTGTAATATACATAAAATAATTTTTTCCACACATGCAAAATTTGGCGTTGATGGTTTCACACTTCGAGTATTCTTATCAGTCATTGCTATTTAACAATCAAAATCTATGCCTGTAAGTAAATGCGAGCCGCTGACCCTTACACACTGAACCTTCTGCTTGCTACTGCCGCCTAATGCTGCAAACACTGTTAATTAGGCTCACGCTTAATTTTCTTAGGCGTCATTGAATGATGGTTGAGAGAATCTCACTAATCTTGTTCCAGGCGACTATACACTGCAGCACCTCGGCAATAATGCAACTTACTGACACCCTTATTTGGAACGATTTATGGATAAAAACTAAAATATTCGCTGTTCGACTTGATATCTTATTCGACTCTCAGCACAATTATCTGTCAGCTATTATTTCAAAGGTTTGTGCTTAATTGGTCTCTAGAAGCCAAATTGTGGATCATAAGTTTCAAAGAAAAAGTTGCTTTGTCGTTACAAGGCTGAAGGTGAGAATTTCTTGTTCAGAAGTTTAAGGGGAGATGAAACATGAAACTTGACTGGCTGTCTGGCATAACAAAAATCTCCTAGGAAAATAAAAAAGGTCATGGCAGTATACTCTGAGTCGGTAAAGTTATGACCATGCTGTTCTGCGGTTCTAAACGAATTTTAATCCATTAATTGCCCGGTTTTGAAATGGTTAAAATGCGGGACGGAAATTAATGACCCTCTCTCATCCAATAAATTCCCAATGGGTAGTATTACCGCTTTCTCTGAAACGTAACATATTGCAACGAGATACCTGGCAAATGTCCATCGTTGTCGCTTTTCTTTCGTGTACCAAAGATTAAGCATAATGCCGAGGATGCCAAAATTTTTTGTATTCATGTTTTCACAGTAAATATCTATTTAGTATATTTCAAAGTTGGACCGAAAAACAACAGTAATATGTAGTATGATGTTCTGTAAACAATGTGACTCACATTACTTATGCTAGCGTTGCTGCAACAAAATGGAGCCAAGATTATCGTTTGAACAACGGAAAGCAATTTTGAAGTGATATTGGAAAACTGAGAATGTTGTTGAAGTTCAAAAGCAATGGAGACGTGCCTACAGAACAGAACCGCTGTTGGACTTCTACCTATGGGAAACTCTTAAGGATGTTGTATACCGTAGAAAACCAGCTACACTGACAGCACTTCGGGAAGAAATTGAAACGGCACGTGTTCCAATTGCTGAGGACACTTTCGTAAACGTTGTTCAATCAGTAGTTCAACTTACTGTAGAAGTGTATCGACGCCAATGGTGGGCATTTTGAGCAACTGTTGTAACTGTAAAAGTGTAAGACGATTAGTGCTCATCATTTTCTGTTTGTGTGAATTCAGTGTAAGACGATTAGTGCTCATCATTTTCTGTTTGTGTGAATTCAGTTATGTTAACACAGTTTTTTCATTGCTTGAAATGTGTGTACATTTGGGCATAACATATAAAGTTAATAAAAGATGTCCTGCAATTATGTTAGCTGCTAAGCGTACGGATAAAGTTCCTGGTCGGATAATATTTCTATTTGTTTCAATACATACTATAAATGGTATAAGAAGACCAGGAGTATTTTGGGGAACTAGATGGGCAAATATGTGCTTTGAATTGTTAATTCACCCGAATATTATAAAGGAAACTCAGAATGGCACCTCTATATATTAATAATTCTTGTTTGTCATTTTGTAAAGAATATTTAGGATATTTAGTTAATAAATAATTCGCGTTAACTTCCAAACCCAATTTCTGTTAGCACTAAATGTGTACCGAAAGAGAAGTGACCATATTGTTTTCCTAGTCAAACTCGATGACCGCATTAAGCACGCTTATCATGTCAACGTAACATATTGAAGTAACTGTATAGCTCTAGGAAAAAAAAAACCTTTCAAGTACATTACTATCAAAACTCTTCGGAAATGATGCGATTCCTCCTGAAGAGATCAATGGCGTTCTATTCAACATTGCAAAACCACAGAGACTATGCACGCGAGAGATTATTCTAAATCACCATCAATCGGATCCTGCATCTTCTGATTTACCATTTCTTCGGTCCTCTAAAACACAGCCTGCGATAGATTTGATGATAAAGAGAAATTCTTAACAGATGGCAGAGGAACAAACCTACAGACATCTAAATGGCCCATATATAGCATTGTATAGCCACTTGATATAGCAACTTCATTCTCTTCTTAACCATCGAGATTGAATAGGGAAATTGTAGCACCGTATTGAACAGAAGAACATCACCAAGTTGTAAGTCAATCAACGGACATCACAGCATGGTCTTCGTTAATAATATCCTGGTGGCATCTTTGCAGGCGGTGTTTGCGCGGAGATGTGGTCTTTTGCGTTTGTTATGGTCTTGCAGAATGTCCAAAGCACTCGGTCACAATTGCGAATGTAGATAAGATATGCTAAGAACTATTCGTTGCAAATCGAAAAATGAAATGACCACAACTTTCCCAAACAAACTACTTATTTTCCTGTAACACTACCAAATACTGGCATATCTCCGACAGTCTTGGAACCCACTGCACACAAACACGACTCTTGTGTACCTTTTCAGTTACTAATATGTGGATGCCATCCAGTGAAAGTTTAGTATTTCTGAATGTGTTATTGATGCTGTTTGACGATCTTTTCTTACAATGACAGCAGCGGCGTGGAAGTTTTCTTCTGTAAAAGCACTGACTTCAGCACCGGGTTCCCTTTCCTTTAAAATATATTATTTTCCCTCTTTAAACGCTCTAAATCATCTTTGAGCTGGGCTACAGGGAAGAAGAAATCTATGTAGGCATCCTGTAACATTGTGTGTGTATTTAACTTGCATTCCTCTCATACGCTATGAAAACAACGATAGTAGTAACAGGTGTACATCAAGATAATAATACATAAGTGATAATTGTTTATTGAAGAACCCTCGTATAATGAAATGTTTAATGGTGCTTCACATATTCATTTTTATTGTATTTCTTTAACCATTCTACTTGAAAAGGTTAACGTTATTAATTCCGTAACACATATAATAGCTTATCTACTGGTCTTGGTTCAGTACCTGGTGAAATAGTTTGCACGGATGGTGATTATCTACCATTTAGACATCACCCCTACTCCAAACACCTTTTATAATCAGTCGGTTTTGAAGTTAATATACTCTTTTGTAAATATAAAAATTCACACCCGCGTCTAAATATTTATTTTGTATCTGACATGCATTGTTTTATAAAAGCTAATCTTTCACGTAACAATTTTTTCTGTAAACAGCAATCCCTTTTGCAGATAAAACAATTTATTAGTCTAGTACATAATGCCATGAACTACGCGGTAAGAACTAATAGACTTACTGTGTCATGCATTTCTTACCAAGACATTTCAGTATAAGCTGTTCTTATGCTCAGATCTTATTAAAATCCTAAGAGCATTGGTTCACTGAGCCATTACTTAAAAAGTAATAATTTCCAACAATCACTCTTTAAGCTGTAAATTTTGATTGTAACGTTACAATTTCATTATTACTTATGGAGTTGCCTGGTATTCTTATCACGGTGTTTAAATGGTAGTATGAGCGTAAAGGATTTTACCGCAATACAAGCCGTGAAAAAATCATTAGAACGTAATTTGCTGTAAAAGTCAAAGTGTTAGGCCCGCCTACAGTTTCGATTGATTTCTGGCATCGTGTAATCATCTTAAGCCGCTAAAAGAGGTGTAAGCAGGGAGGCTTCGATACCGTTGTCGAGAAAATTGGGATGAAAGTTTTAATTTCCGAATAAAATTATCAACAGGGCTGAGCTATATATTTCAAAGTATTTTGGCAGCTATCGGTTTTATTTAGCTTCTAAAATAGTTAAATATTCTGGAGTGAATAATACTTGGCGCCTCAATAGCTGACGGCAGAACGTGTTACAAACAGTGAAACCTGAATTATTAAGTAATATGCCAAAGGGAAATTTTAACACATCACACACGATAGTATTTTGATTCTGCTGCCTACATGGAATGTTTGAAAGCATTCGTTTTTCTAATAGTTCCAGCGTGTATGTAAGCATGTATGTCTTTAACAATCCTCACCAATTAGGCGAACCACAGATCTTACCTATCCAATCCTCTCAGTGCATCCTATGAACGAACTCGAATGCTCAAATATTTTCGCCTTCCTTATTGCAGATATTAATTATTATATTTTCATGTTTTACAAAAGCACTACATGTTTGGGTTAAAAGACCCCAAATGTTTTACTGAAATAAGCTTGGAGGTTTCAAGAGACAGATGGTGAAGTTCGAACTATATGGTTTGTTGTTGAAGTCCAAATTCGCATCCCAGCCTTTGCCTCCTTACGGATTGCTGAAGAATATTATTAATATAACTATAAGCGGGAATTGTTTAAATTTTATTTGATTGTTGTCACTATTTCTTTGTGAGATAAATTGTTTCTACTAATTTCTTTTGGAAAATTCTTGTTAAAAATTAAAAACTGTATTTTTTCATTTATAGTATTGTCTAGCTTAGCTTAAATAACAGCTTTTCTTTGACATATTAACTTATCTTAACAGGAAATCTTTCATTAGAAAAGATCATACAACATTTTATTCACGTGACTGCTTTCTCCTGTATTTTTGACTACATTGCAGTCAGCCGTGTTACAATTGCAATTGTATCTACCACCATTTTCCTATTTTACATATTTTCTTGAATTAACTGTTCCACCAGGCTATCAGTGCATATCAGTTGAAGTTTATTGATAAAATGAAAATTAATATTTCACTTTGTTTGTCTTCTTTTGTACCGAATAGTTTTTCCTTTTTTACGCCAACCTCGTTGTATTATTTTCTTGTGATCTGCAGTGATAGTGTAACGTATGGGCCAGGTTCGGTTAAAGTATTTTATAAATTCATTACTTCCTATGGTGCATTACAGGATGTATAGAGCTATATCATTCAGCACCAGTCATTTCCTTTGGTTTTATGTGGGTAGTATGACGCGAACGAGAAGACCATAGGCTATCTCTCTATATCTCGTAATGTCCTTTGTTTAGGCGAGTACCTATAGTATAAAAGAAACGAATGGTTGGGGCAGTCATATTAGAATCATTCCAGAGGTGCCGTCATAGAATAGGAGAATAGGCTGTCCTGGGGAGCCTATTGGAGAATCCACCCAAATCCAGGCATGGCACTTTACTTACATCTACTCAAGATATCATGTATAACTAAATGCTAGTATATAATTTCTGAGTACTTTGTAGGGGCTTTCTTGTACCCTTGTGTGTTATATACTCCTTATATTAAACATATACATTATTTTTATAATTCGTGTATTGATGCTCTGAGTCGCTCACCCCAATCTTTAGCCAGCTACACTTTCAAAGTAATGCCCTCATCAAAGTAGGGTGTTACAATATTTCTGAGTCACACTATTAAATTGCCTCCCTTGAACTACAGGCTATTTACAAGACACCTAAGTGGAGTCCTCAGGAACGCATTTTGGAGTCCGATCTTTGGGTTGTTGTTAATAATTACATTTTTGGTTCAGTTTCATTAACCTTGTATTTCAATAATAACAATATAGGTATCACTACTATTGACAAAACATTATAACCTAAAAAAAAACATTCACTAAAACAAAACACTTGACTTTAAATGCATAAAAGCTTTACATTTAATAAAACATGCACTAACTAGCATTATTTACATTAAATAATTAATAAGATTTAAACTTACTATCAATACGAGAGTTAATTATGTATTTTATCATCACAATCTACTTGTAGAAGAAGTAAATCATTTAAAGGAAACTCAATTAAAGAAGTATAGATTCAAATCCTCATGCAAAATAATCACGGAGCCATTGATAAACTTGAAATTCAAATTGCTTAAACGTTTCAGCACTGTAGAAGGAATTTACGCCGAACGCCGTTTGTAATCGAAATTAAATTTCCCACTAAATTTTGATGTCAGAAGAAAAGTACCCGCAAGCTAAATAAAAGAAACGACTACCCTGCTCAAGATCCGAATTCCTCCTCTTCTCTCAAGCCAAACAGTAGATGCTTCCAATGAGTGTATTGTGACCTAAGGAAGGAGCAAAGTACCCAGGCGCCGAAACAGCATTTGTTGGTTTATCCTAAAATCGTGTAAAATGGCATTCTTTTTAAGGAAAGAAATGCTGTTGGTACCATAGTCATCATAACCTAGTATAGTGCATAGTACCACTTGAAAGTAAAAGAAGGTCAAACATTCGAACCGTTCATTAACCTACTCCTTCTAAAGTTACGTTTGTGCTAATGGTTAATGAAATTGATGCGTTTTGTAGAAGAATTTCAGTATCTGCAGCAATGTTTAGCGATTCTGTAGAGCATTAAAGAAATCCATAGGATAATTATTTCTACTTAACTGTACGTAAAAGCGTAATTTAATTTGTATTTTTCAAATACATGGCACTTCAAGTGACGTATAAAATTAATTAAATAATAAAATCGTGAGAAATCACCGGGAACATTTTATGCGAGTTGTGACATCATAAAAAATTCAATACCACCAATTATTATTTCTTTTTTTTTTTTTTACATTATCTGAAAGAGACTACATTTTTTCAATTACTATGCAACACTTAGTTTTTTTTACAAAAGCTAATATGGACTTGCGTCAAATAATTTTTGTTTATCAGTTAACAACCTTCTGCTATACATATATATATATATATATATATATATATATATATATATTGTTAAAATGAACATAACATAATATACTTAATGGAGTTTTGTACACTTTTTTACGAATCTCTGCCGGCAGTGTTTTCGGGATCGATAAGGCACTAACTCGTAAATCCCCGCGTGAATCGTCCTCCCTGAATGATGTTCCCCCTCCCCCCTCCAGGTTTTCCTCATTCCTCTACAATGGCAAATGCCAGGAACCCTTCCTTCCCAAATAAAAGTTCTTTCCCAATCTCATATGTCATCAGTGTTTACCGCTCTTGACGGCTCAATATTGAAAATGGGTGTTAAAGACTGAAATAAACTCAAATAAATCAGTCACTTAAGTAGAATTGCAGTTTTATTTATGTCTTAGATATTCCGACTGTAAGTGGGACAGCATTTCCAGCTAATAAACTAAGTATAACTGAAATGTTTAACATCGAAAAAATTAGTTTGTTCATGAAAGGTGTATTTCATTTATATAAAAGCTATAAAATTGTTATATTTAATTTCAGAATGTTCATTATTGAAATAATAAAACATAAAATGTCACCAAATTGTTGCGCCAGGTAATACGTCTTTCAGAGGAAATTCAAAGAAAAGTTAAAACAGCGCAACTGATTGAATTTGATGGTTGTGGAAACATATTTCCTGGGGGGAAAAAAATTTTGGAGTTATCCCAACGAAGCCAATAAAACTGGGAATTCACCTCTATGACGCGCAAACTCGCGATGTACAGTAACCTGATTCTAGCTCAGAAAACTGTAGCACACAAAACTTCTTGTGTTGCACTGTCAGCATTATCTTACAAACGACAATCGAGCTATTTCGGGGGATGCCTAAACTTAGTTAATTTCTGTTTTATTCATATATGTCAATAGACTTACATTTATTATGCACTCAGTCCAAGCCGGGTGAATTGCCTTAAGTTACATGGATTCTTAAGAATAATGATCTATTGAATTAAAACATATGTATTTTAGGTCCGGTTTTAGTAACGAATTTTCTTCATAAAAACATACACCTATCAACATTTTTCCATTTTACTTTTATTACTCCCTTTTACAAAATTCCTAAAAATATTTATATAAAGAATAAAAAAAAGTTTTGCTTTTTAATGTTTTATTTGTCGCTTTTGATTGCATTGGGTTTTTCGCAATATCTCTAGGATGTGTACTGAACACTATTGTATATCTGTAGGAATGAATGAAATGATATGATACAGCAAATGAGATCGGAATCCTTAGCGCTAAAGCCACCAGTATTGCATTCAACTTCTCGGTATAAGGAAAAACTCCGTAGAAAGCCTACGCAGAGAGCTTGAACTAACCCGAATTCGAACCCAGGACCTCCGGATTAGTACCTCGCGCTATATGTCACTGAGCTACTCTCTCGATGTTACTATATGGCGTACTATCTCCTATTCCTAATCATTTCTCACAAACCTCCCTCACTTCTCCATCTCTCCTAAATATCCGGGACCTCGAAAGCTTTAACTCTTTTTTAATAATACAGTCTTCCGGTCTGGAAGTTATGTAGAAGCTTTTATGATACGACTTTTGAATGGTTTTTGACTTTCCCTTCTTACAGACTGTTTTCTATTGGTTAATATTCATGCAAATAATCTTCTCAAATTTTCCTATTAGCCGTGATCTTAGATCTTGATTCGCTCGGACCTTTCTGATTGGTTTTGATCTTGAGTCTTTAATTGCTCTGTTTACTTTCTATTTCTCGTTAGGCTGGTCTACACACGTGCTATTCAATTCAGATGGAGTTCAATCAGGGGATTTTATTACGTAGATTATTTCCTCTTCTAACAAAAGGCTACCTTCTTGACCGTTTTCATGAAAGAAATCCTCGACCGTTCTGCTGCTTTTCTTTTCCTTCAAGGCTTAATGGACCGAACCTTGTTATATAACATAATATACACAAAAGATATATCTCTTTTTGTTATTTTTATCAAGCAAAATATAACAAGTTTGTTTACCACGAGGTTCAGGCGGCAAGCTTTCCTTTTGAATATACAGGAAATAAGTACAATGACCTAAATACATACAAGGTTCAATATAAGTCACACAAGTTATTGATAATAACATATATGATAGTGATAATGGATTATAACATTTATAATCTATGGATTGGAGATCGACGCGAGCAATTACTACTTCAAATGCCCCCACATTAAAATTTCTTCGTCCTTGAAAAAGAAAATTTAATTTGTAGTCCACGGAAGAATTTAAAAGCAATATTACAATATTATTCTATGATATACATTAATACAAATCTTATTCTTTGTTACAATTTTACTCTTAATTTCAGTACTTTAAGCCATTAAGTTCTTAGATTGATCTATACATGCTGTATTGTTCTCCACAAGTTGTTTATTTACCGCCATGGGTAGCCGAGGCCGTTAAGGCGCGGACTCGTGAGCAGTAGGTTTGGTATTTAAATCCCACCAGGACCGTCCTCCCTGACTGAGGTTTTTTTCCGCTTTTCCTCAGCTCCATTAATGGCAAATGCCGGGGAGGTACCCTAAACGTAGGCCTGGAACGTTTCCTTCCTTAAAAAAATATTTCATTCCATGTATCATCATTGTTCACCGCCTGTGGAGCCTTAGTAGTTAAAACGGCCGTTAAACGCTATACAAAAAGTTGTTAATTTAATTGGTGCATTCTCATAGCAATGAATTTGCGTTCTATTGCATATGCTATCTTGAGATAACATATACTAAAAATATTATTGACTTTGTTCTCCATCATTTTATATGTATACACTTTGTTATCTTTATTCTTTATTACTCTAAAACCATGTCGGTGATCATTCCTATACTGAAGTAATATATTCTCATATACAAAGGTTTTATTCTTATGGACTATCATGCAAGTGCTCATGTTTGTACATAGTATTGCTGCTAATACTTAGACTAGTGTACATGAATTTTAAGATATAAAATCAAAGCATTTATTTCAAACAATGTGATTGAAAATCTGAATTTAAAGAGTTAATTCCCTTCATTTTCTTTTAGTGCCTTAAAAGTACGTAACAACTGCTTATGGAACCCACCCCAAACCAACTCGAAGCTGTGATCCCCGAATTACTTTTCATGCGGTCCTTTATATATAAATTCAATGTGATGATATCGACAGCGAATTAAATTAGATAAATTTTTGTCCTTTACCAATACCAGGTCCTTAATAACAGGGTTTCACCTATGCTTCCGCCTTTTAACTTTGGCTAGTCTTTTTTCTTCATTTTGTTTCTTTAAATTGCACATTTTCATGCGTAATTCTTCTGTCAATTTAATTTCTTCCGGGTGGTATTACTGTGGGTAGTCCAGGTATAAAGGATTCAGTTTCCTGGTTTGTTAGAGCTTTTATCGGTGCGACATGTGTAACAGGATTAATGGAATGATTGATTATGCATCCTATAATGGGGCTACAATTTATCCAATTAGTATGTTGCATGTGTCACAGAATGCGTAAATACAGAGAGACTTATTTTACTGCTCGTTCAGCAGGATTTCCCACAGAAAAATACAAGGAACAAGTAACTTTATAGCAAATTGCTCTAGTGTTTGCCGAAATGTTTTACTCTTGAAGATGGTATCATTGTCTGATAAGATAACTTCATAACCCCATAATTTTTATATTATCTGTAATCTTTTTAAGACAAACTTTGCTCGTAATAGCCTTCAGTGGGTAAATTTTTACAAATTTGGAAAAGACGTACAGAATTAGCACATATCTAAGTTCAAATTATCCACGGGGCATTTCACCTTGGGTATCCATGGCTACTAGTGCTGGTGGATGATCTCGCAGAATGGTTTGCAGCTCTACATCAAATTTGCTTGGTTTTCTGGCACAGATCACACGCAATGATGATTTTCCTAACTTTCTTGGCTGTGTTCTATATAAATATTCTCGGCGATGTTCAGGCATACTCGCTCTGTATCTGAATAAATAAATAGTGTTTAAGGCCCGTTTTTGCTACAGAGGCACCACAGGCAATGGACAGTGATGATACATGAGATTAAATGATATATTGGGAAAGGATTAATTTTTTTAAGGAAGGAAACGTTCCAGGCCTAAGTTTAGGGTACCTCCCCAGCAATTGTCATTTATGAGGACTGAGGAAAACTTGGAAAAAACCTCAGTCAGGAATGACGGTTCTGGTGGTATTCGAACCCAGACCTCCCGCTCACGAGTTCGCATCTTAACGACCTCGGCCACCCGTGGCGGTGCTCTGTACCTGAATGTATCATCTACGAATGGTAAGCATTGATTAATTTATCTGTCATCCCCTTTGGGATTATCGGCTTCCATGTTTGCTCGTCTTTCCTTTGGAGCTTGTATATTATTCCTCTTTGCAAGAGTACCCGCGTTACTAAGATCAAGTTCGGGTGCATTTATTTTAATTTCCTCATTTTTTCATCCTCTGCTTGTAAGTTTGCTAAATTTTTAAAATCTTTCCTGAAAGACTTTTCCAAACTGTTGTCTAATTTCATTATGGTGATCTCATATTTGTAATTATTTCTCGCTTCGTATATGTTATTCCTATGTCTTAATCTAGAAAGAGTGTCACTGAAGATATTATCTATGCCTGGAACGTGCTCTATCATCAGATCATAGGCCATAATTTCGTGGATGTATCGCAAGATACGTGAGCATGTAAGCCTGCACTGGTGAACAAAATATAAACCTATGTGATACATTCTCAACAGAATTTTCTTGTTGAAAATATATGTTCTGCATTTTTGTACAACATACCGTGGCAATGTTCTGCTCGGTGGTGCATGCATTAGATTCATTCGTGGAACATCCTCAAGAAGCAGTCGCGATAATATGTAGGAATGAGTCCTCGTTTTCCTGCAATAATACTGCAACGAATCCTTTACAAAATGTATACAATACATGGCAGATTGTCTCTCGGTCTTTTTAACAGATTGCTTGTTGGAAAAGCTCTTTGAGGTCATCGAAAGCAGTTTGTTAATCCTTCTTCCACCGGCATGTTTGTTTCAGTTTTCTAAAGTTCTCTAAATGCAGCTGCTACAGCGGCATAATTAATTAAAAATCTTGCCTGATACTGGAGCATCCCAAGGAAATGCCTTAATTATTTTAAAATTAGAGGTCTTAGGATTTCCAATATTCCCTCCACTTTCTCGGGGCTGGGTTTGGTTCCCTGTTCAGAAATCATAAAGCTAGGAACTCTGTTTTCTTCTTAAAGAAAACTGTCTTCTTCAGTTTCATTGTCATACCGCTTTCTTGCGAGTTTGACAAACTTTGGTCCATGTGTTCTATATGTTTTTCGCTATTATCTCCAAAAATGAGAAAATATTCCACATATTGTGCGGCATATTCCTTGGCGGTGTCGTTAAAAATATTATATAGAGCCCTAAGGAGTGCGTTGCTACTTGTGGAAAGTCCAAACGCACATCTTTCATACTAGTAGGTCCTGATGTGTGGAAAGTCTGTAAATTTCCTCACACTCCTGTCCAAAGGCACCTGCCAGAAAGAATCTGTCAAACCTAAGCTGGAAAAATAATTCCGCTTGTTAGTCTTGTAAGGAAATTATCGAAACTCCTGATTGAAAATGGTCCGGCGTGATATGGCTGTTTGATTTTCTAGCGTGTATTATCATGCGTAACATTCCATTGCCCATCGCAATGGATGTATGTAACACGACTCGAAAATCTCTATAATGCATTCTCGAACCATTGAATTTTGACCTCGTCTACCTGATCTCGGATTCATATAGGATTTGAACGATGCTTGTGAGCGTGCGGGGAAAGGCTATTAGCTTCCAAATAGTGAACAAATTTCGTACACTTTTCTGGAGATATTATAAAACATCAAAATATTTAACAAGTACATGTTCTAATTGTCTCCTTTGTGTAGCCTTTAAGCCATAATATTCTCTAACTTTTTCCCCTAAGATTTCTAATGTTCACTCTGAGTACCAAATCTCCAGCTATTGATTTCTATTCTTTTTGTTATTTATTCCATTACTCTGGGTGGTTATCAAGTTGTCCTTGCAATCGCTACAATAACTAGTGGAGTAACTGCATATATTTTCTTCGCCAATTGGTTATATTTCATTCTCTTCGTTTATTTCATTCACCATACTCGCTACACCAATATTTGTTTTCTCTCTTCATTTCTGATTCTTTGATCATCAGATAATGGCATCCGTTTTTCTGCGCTTCCCTCGTCATTGAACGGCGCTGACATTAAACTCGATGATTGGTGTATTTCAATTTTCTTCTTCTCAAAATCCATTAACGCCTTCCAGGCACAGAATGTATAGCATTTTAATATTACCTCAGCTGTTAATCTAGGGATAACAAAAAATATGGGTTCAAAAATGTGACCCATTATATCAATGTTTATCATAGTTTGATACTTAACTTTTTCTTTGCGTTTTCCTACTGCTACAGAACGGTAGACTCCGCATATTTGTATACATATTATTTTCACTTTATTAATCACAAGTTTTTTTGTAGAAATTTAGAAAAACATACAATGTTTGTCGCTCCAGAATTTAACGGAGGATTTGCTTGTATATTTTCTATATGAATTTAAATTTTGAGGTTTCGAAAATTTCATCCTTGGAATTTTGGTTCGAAGTTATATTCCTTTTGTTATCCAACTGGTCTGACTCTGTAGGCATCCCATTAATATGTCGTCCGACAAGCGTGTTACCACTTCCCAGAATTACCTCAATGAGAAAAATACAACATTTGGCCACAGTCCAGGTACAGGTTAATGCGGCAACCCCCAGAAATATTGAAAGAGAACGCTTTATTAAATAATAAATACTTAAATTTATTTTAACTAACTTTAATAGCATGCTTTTTCTTTTATCTTAAATACACTTTATCATTGTCAAACACTGAACAAAGCATAAAATATTATTTGCGTTTTTTAGCCTATCTCCTTCCAGGTTTCGTTTCCAAGTTGACAAAAAGGATTCTCTCTTTGGTGAAACCATCTCAATTAAAACATGCTGGAAGGAAGAGGGACGACGGAAAAGACCCTCCCCTCTCTCTCCTACTCTATCTCCTCTTAAAGCGACATTCTGATAGCAATCTACCCTCCCTCTTTCTATCCCACGAAACAAAATGTTGCTCTAAGACATTCGAGTCTTTGAAAATACGTACTTCAAAGAAGAACAGAGCAGTACCAGAACACAGAACGCAGCCACTTAAGGGGTTTCATTATAACAACGAAAATGAGCCTCTTAATATATTTTCAAAAAATGACAGAGCAGAATGATTGGTAGCAAGAAACCTTATAATAAATCTCATAAATGCAATTTCCTTAAAATACGTTTTAACAGCCCGTTATAATATATAAAACGTACAAGCTAACATTTAAAGAGAAATACAGGGAGTTCATTAATTCTCGTTACCATAAAGTACATGCGAGAAGTGTGGATTGCAAGAAGTGCCCAAAAACGAAGCCATTGATAGATACGGAGAAGGCGGTGGAAACCCAAGTGCCTTGGATAGTGCCGTGGATCCAGTGCGTTGGGTTTGTTGCTGTGCGGGGTCTCCCAGATCTGTCTTGTGAACATCGCATACAGTATTATGAGTATCCAATTTGTCTCGAATGCGTGCAATTGTTATTTCTGTTCTGTACACACGTCTCCATTGCCTTTGAGCTTCAACAACATGCTCGGTTTTCCAATACCGCTTCAAAACTGCTCTCCGCTGCTCCATTTTGTTGTAAAACGTAATGTGAGTCACATTTATTCACAGAACATCATACGATAATCTTGGCTTCATTTGTTCATTGTTGATTTAACTGTCGCGTAGCAACGCTATCATAATGTATGTGAGTCACATCTATTTACAGAACATCATACTACACATTACTGTTGTTTTTCGGTCCAACTTTGAAATATATAAATAGATATCTACTGTGAAAGTGTGTATACATTTTGTTGGCACCCTAGGTATCTGCATATTGGCCATACCTCTGGACACGACACTTAGCTCGATTACATTTTTATGATCAGAAGTGCATATTTCCGTAGTTTATCATTACTCAAAGGCTGGCTGCTTATGTCTACTGCTGCAGCAGTCATCTCAGGGAGTAACTGACACCGGACTATCAGAATCGACCGGCGATGAGGTAGGGGCATAGACGGGGTCCAAACTTTTGTTTCCAGACAGAACATTGCTCATAATGCCCGCTTCCATACCAGAGGCAAGGGCAGAAATATTTTCAAAGCGCAAGCCACCGTCACACCGCATCACCTCACCTTGTAATGGTCATTCAACCCAACAGTAACCATATTTTTCAGCGAGAATTTAGCAGTAACCACAGGCGAAATCTGCTTAGGGCTTTTGGTCCTGATGCGACTGTTCTGGCGACGTGGCTTAGGATTCAGTACCACTGGACTGAAATGGGAAAGCAGAGAATTCATGGAAAAGGAAAATCCAGCCCAATTTTCGCCTAAGTGACTGTGGGAAACCATAAAAATACCCAAGATCAGGAAAGTCAATCCCAAGGAATTTAAACTTGGAACCTCCCGAAAGTGATTCCTAGGTATAATTGTCTGAACAATCCAGTTCGGTACGATATTTAGTTAATAAAAACTACTTCTTTTCCACCTTCTACTTCCTTTGTTCCTGATGCATTTTGATATTTTATTTTGCGAAAACTCAAAATATTTCATTAATCTTCAAGCAACATGGCTTTTCGGCTGCATCATGTAAAATATCTTATTATAATATATTATAAAATATCTAGTTTATTAAGTAATGTATTGTGTTGTATCTGTAAAAATACAAAATAATAGAACATATTTAATTTTATTTTTATTTTTATTTTGCAATTCTTACAACCTGATAACTTATTTCTACATCAGGACATAATATTCCAGATTTATTTTATCTATTCCTCTTATTTTTTAATACAATTTAAATTACAATTTAAATTCTACAGATTTTAAATTCTAAAGTACTAGTAGTATAACTAAACAAAACCAAAAGTTCAATAAACTAAAACGGTACTGGATCCAGCTCATGCTATTTTTAACAACTATGATTTATAATTACACCTACAATTGCTACTGGTACCCAATAACAATAATTATATTTGGAATTAATTAATTTACAATTTATCCGATTTAATGTCTACAATCTTCATTTCTGCTAACGCTCGGTATTCGGGGTGATCTGGCATCAGGACCTGGACATTAATGAGGTTAGTGTCGGTCTCAAGCAGCAACTACACTGGACCATAATGTATTGACAATGCAGTTTCCTTCTCTTCTCTCCTTCTTTTGATCTCTGTCTACTTCTTCTTCTCTCAACTATTTCCTTTCCGCCCGAAAACTGCCATTATTTTCTTCTGTCAATTCTGCTCTCTTTTTCTGATTCAATTTGAGTGTTATCTTCTTTTATCACCTTTTTATTCAACTAATTCTACTTGTAAATATCTTTCTTGCCTTTCCCTGACTCTGGGATCTTCTATGGGAATATACGATTTCTAACCTTTCGATTGTTTCCTCTTCTTTGATTTTTGCTGTTTATATACTCTTCTGCCATTTTGCATTATATTTTATTTGTTAGTTCATTCAATACCCTAAAATCATCTTCATCTCTCATGATGTTCCAGATGTGTTTCCAGAACATATTTAATGTCAACATTTTTTTCAACTGAACGAGATAAAGTACTTATTTATGAACTCATTCTGAATTGAACAATTTAGGTGCTTTTGTGTGCCTACACTTTAGTTCGTTTATAAGATTGCGTGAGACAGGATCATACTTTGTTAACAATTCAAAGATTACCAAATAGTTTCCATTGTTAGGTTCTCCAAATTTTCATTCATTTCTTTAGAACAGGGGGCCTATGTTGTTTGCTTACTCCAGGAATTAAAATCAATACGTGGATTGCTATATTTTTGGTTAAATCTCACCTCTTCTCTCCGAGCTCTCCACAAAGCCTTAGTCTACAATATTAAGAATAGCAAAGTCATTCTCTCCCAACTTTGTCCTTTCGGTGTGCACTTGTAGTAAAATTACCCACCGGGAAGGCACAGGTGATAGTGCTTGGCATTCGCATCTGCGAGATTTAGGTTCATTTCCCGTTGGGCCGACCATCCTGACATTTGGTTTTCTTCGTAGTTTTCCCTGATTACTGGGACGAATCTCTCCTTTATTCGATGTTTCATCTCTATGAAGCTTCCCCTCTCCCATTTCATTTTATTTTCTTCCGTTGGTTCTGTTCCAGGGTTCAAAAGTGCCAGAGCGAGGTGGTCTGGCCGATGTTACCCTGGCTTGCACTTTAGGCGGCCTCCATCTGCTCGGGGCGATCTATCGTGTAACATTTTAGGGACAACATCTGCGTCCGCGCAGTCGCCGCCTGTAGATTGTTTCAGCCCGGCGTCACCCTCAATTCATCCCTTCCTCCCGGAAGTGTTCAGTTGGGGGTGTAGATATAAAGGGTCAGCATTAAATAAGACTTGTACTGAATGTGCCGTCCTACGCCCTATACGTTTCTTAAATAAATTAGCAAATAAGTATTGCCTTTATTATTAATTAAAAGAAATTGTTTTCGTGCTTAGCGTCTTTAGGAAAGGATTTGCTACCTAATAAAAACTTGGCCTAACAAAAAACATATTAGTTTCACTGTCCACCTCTGCAGTGGCTGAGCAGTTAGATTGCTTGCCTCGCATCGAGGCGGCCTGGATTTGCCGCCACGGGTGGCCGAGGCCGTTAAGGCGCGGACTCGTGAACGGGAGGTCTGGGGTTCAAATCGCGCTAGGACCGTCCTCCCTGACTGAAGTTTTTTCCAAGTTTTCCTAAGTCCTCATAACTGGCAAATGCCGAGGAGGTACCCTAAAATTAGACCTGGAACGTTTTCTTCCTAAAAAAACAAATAAATTGAAAAAAATTCTTCCCCAATATATCATTTCATCTCATGTATCACCAGTGTTCATCGCCCGTGGTGCCTCAGTAGTAAAATCGGCGTTAAACACCATTCAAAAATAAAAAACGGCCCGGATTTGATCCCAGCTGCCATAAGTAAGATTTGTGGTGGTTCATCATTGCGAAAAGCAACGGTAAGTTACCGCAGTATCTCTCCCAAGAAATATATAGTAAGCAGTAAAGGACGTGCCCTCAGGCAGAAAACTGTTAAAACCCCTGTTTTCAGCCAGAGCCACTGAAAATGTGCTACTGTTTATTAATATATCAATTTTCAGTTCAAGCAAACAAATACTACAAGAAGCGATATCATTTCTAATTGTACTAGGAAAGGAAAATTGTGTTATTTATTTTCACTAAATTATGTACTGCCTTCTCTAACTTCTTCCATTTGTTTATCGCTAAGATTTCATAACTTTAAATAGTTTTATGTGGCAGCAGCTACCTATACTTTCTCATAGATTCATAACTAATTATACTTAATTATTCATCTATAACTATTTTCAAGACAGAAAAATGAGGAAACTAAAATTAAATGATATACTATTCATGCACAAAAATTAGAACCCGCAATAGCGATGGGATAGTGGAGTGAAAAATAATTTACTATTCCATCGCTTTGTTTCATTCGATTATTTTGAAAAAAAAAAATCGATTATTTAACAATTATTTTTTGAATGAAAATGTGCATGGTAGTAACCTACACACAACATCTATAAACACATTTAACGAAATTAATTGGTGTAATTTCATTTTTTTTTTTTTTTTTTTTTTTTTTTGCAAAAATCAACCATAAGATAGAAAAGGTTTTGTTTTTAGTTATTTGCATATAATAATTAACCTTAATAAAATTAATTCTTAATTATGTACAGATATTTTATACCGTAGTAAAAACAAGCTATTATTCAACAACAAGAATTATTTTTCAAAGTACCAATGCCCACAAAAAGTTGATGTAATTTTTAGTAATTTTTTCCATAAACTCTCTTTCCGAAAAGTCAGTATAATTTGTACAAATATGGCATAATCGATAGATTTTTTTAATGAAAAAAAACCTCACTCCATTATTTGTATAATAAAAAGCTATTACTAACTATGTACAAAAAAAATGCATAAAACCTCACATATTATTTTCATCAGGAAAACATACTTTGGCATAAAAGGGTTTTATTTTAGTGCTCATTTTCGTTGTCATAGGTTTAAAAATTACTTGGTACCTTTTAAAATATAAGTCAACAATTACGCCAAGAGAGGTGGGAGAGATGTAACAAGAGTAAATATGCGATGCCGGAGCGAACGCCTGTGTTTAGAATAGTACTAATCTTAGCAATAGAATTCTATTAATATTCAAAATATTTCACATTATTCCCCTGCCTATTGTCCATAAAAACAAAGTATTTCAATTCGTTCCATATATATATTCTTGTAAGATCCGTACACTTAGTAAACAAACAAACATATAAATATAAAACCTACACGTTAGCTGAAATCCATAAGCGACCCCTCATTACAGGTCCTAATGTGCTACCTCTGGTTCATTGCGTTAATAAGTGAGGTTAGGCTGTGAATGTAAGGTTTGTTTTATCACAATGACTATGGTTATTAAGTTTTACTTGGAGCTTGAGGATGTATTTGCTGTATTAATTTATTTTTACAGGTTGTGATTGGGTTTGGATTCGTTGTGGATAAGGAGGTGATCGAATTTTAGAAAAGGATTGGTATCTCAGGTGTGACTGAACGAACCTCCATTCAATACCGCAATCTAGTAGTGTTTCTTCCTCGGCTACAAGCTCAATTAATTAGCTGAACTTTTTTGTTATACATTATCACAGGGAAAGGAGATGATAAAAAAACAAAAATATAACACTCGTAGTTCCATTTTTCACCATTTATTAACAATTTCGCTTTTTCTAACACTTCTCCGATTCCCGTCAGCACCAACTAACAAGTGACAAACAAATGACAAACAAGTAATAAGTCAATTGCAATTACATTTGTTAATTTGCCTGTCCGGCGGTCTAGGTTTTATAAATATATTCATTATGGCTATCTAAATGTCACGTGATTTACTCTTCCTAAACCTATCTTTGTATTGGTGCCTTTTTATGCTAATGTATTATCGTTTAATTCTCATAGGCTATCTTCTAAAATTTTATTCAGCTCCACCCACAGCAAAATCTTAAGTCTTAGACTCTTGATATAAATAATATTTTAAAAGCGAGCCGTAACAGAGATTTTATGATTCCATCTGGATATATATTGCCTGAGTTTTCCCTACACCGTTAACAAAAGAATCACACGTCCTTTCCAAATTCCTGAGATCGTATTTTGTTCAATATCTGGTTGTTTTCTAAGTTCTAGTTGACCTGAAGTAACATTACAAAGAAATCCTCTTATTCCAAAGGTTACAACCTTCCCTTTCAATGGTATTTTGCCTTCTTATGCTTGTAACAATTTATGTAAACCATATTTCATATTTCATATATAAATATTATTTCTAAGCGGGCCTGGGATCGATGTTTGACAATAATTGTGTCAAACTATGGTTTGTTATGTTTACATTTATGTACATTGCTTCAAATGTCCTTGTGGTAATTATTTACTGCATGTTTCTTCATGTTTATTAAATATGTTATTCTTTTTCACTTCTATGTTCACTTTTCTGCTGTAACACTCTTCACCGCTGGGATAGTGGCAAATGTAACTGGTTCCTCTTGACGTGCTTCCACTAGTCTTTTCTTACAAAAAATATTCACATCACCAACAAATCCTATAAAACTGATTTGCAGCATTCTGTTTATTTTATATAATTAAGTATTTTATCAGATAATCGTTCTTTAATATATTTTGTGTAATACAATGTCAATCATGTTTGTCTTATTTTTGTCCTTATGTCAACGCCATGAGTGTCATATTGCACATTTACTAAATAGAACGGCAATGATGATAGGGAGATGCTAAATATTTACGCTACCAGAATATTCCATTGTTTCATTATTTTTCACTTTGCATGTTTTCATTTGTTATAAGCATTATTTGCAAATTAAATTGAATATATGGGATGATAATTTTCAACTAACTATTGTGTAGTATTTTAATTCTATAATTTACAGTCTTACCTAGCAGTGGTTCGTGCTGCTTCATAGGTTAAGATTTGTTTTTAATCCTTGTCATTTCATCAAATTATTTGTAATATTATGCACATTTATTGTCGGAGTTTCAAATATGTATAATTGTTTTTCTATGTATCTATTTAAAGGAAATAGAGTACAATAATTTCTTGATGTTTGTTTAAGTTTATAAACCGCGTTTCTTTGGTAACAGCCACCGTGGGCAGTCATTTGTTTTTTTATAATTTAGTGCAATCCCTCCGGGTATTGCAGTAGCCACGCTGTTTGAACCGAAATCAAAGCTTAAAGTGGAACTAATGGTAAACATGTGCCGCGGCTTTTTCTGGTTTTACTTATGCGCACATTTTAATTATAGCGCTGTGACAGAGGAAGGAAATAGCTTGGCCTGAAATATGCATGACGTGCACGTCATGAATTGTGGCGTAAAGCAATGTTTATGTAAAACTATTACCAAAGCATAGCACATGTCCATTTTATTATCAATTTCATCTGCGAGCTTTGAAAAAAAATTTGCAAGAGAATAGAGATGTGATGTTAAATGCGTTGATAACAGCGTAGCAGTGCAAAATAAATACCTCTGTGATGATAACAATGATAAACGTTAATCAAATAACCACAATTACATGTTTAATTGTATATAAACTCTCTCACCAAGCACTGCACTAATCCTTGCTAATCCCTTTACCGATAAGGAAAACTCTCGAATTCAAAACAAAATAGCACCCAAATTTAATTAGAAACCAGTTACTTACCTCTGAACCAAATGGCGATATTCGTTTTTCTGTAAAGTGCTGCAGTTACTCTCTAGAAGGTTCCGTTTAGTCATCTCTCGCTCGCTTTCTACTGAGCCAATCGAGGCTCAGGCGCTCTTCGAACTGGTATTTGTTTTCAGAATCCACTGCTATGTAAAAAAACTAATATTACAATTGTTTTCTATGGTAAATAAATAGCATCTAACTGACTTTAGGTGCGGTGGTTCTGTTACAAGGTCGAAATAGTCAAAACGAGTGTGCTGGTGCAGTGTGGCGGTGGTTTGCGCTTTGAAACAGTTTTTGTCCCGCGTCTATATGGAAGCAGCCCTTCAGAGGGACTCTGGTTCTTTTATAGAATGATCCGCTGGCGTCGGGGGTTCTATCTGGAAGCAATGTTAGGAACCCCGTCCAGCAGATGTTGGTCGACCAGTGTCTCCTTTACTTCATCCCTTCCTCATGGAGTTGCCCCCACTGAGGGCGCAGGTGTAAGCAGACAATCATTTAGCAACTCTCAAATACTGAAGTATCCTCCTCCGTTCCTATTCAATCCACTACTCCCCTCTGCTTGTCTATGAAGTATGTCGTAACTTGTAAAGAATATCGTAAAATAAATTTCTTAAATAGTACAATGTTGTTGCGTGTTTTCCCAGCATATACAGGGTGTCCCGTTTATCTTGCTCACCCAGAATTATTTTTTTCTGATGCGTCAAATAAAAATTGTTTTAAATAAAGTTTTTAGATCTTGCTGAGGGTATACTTTTTGGTATCTCCATTAATACAGACGTGGAGCTTTGTTTTTTTTTTTTTTTTTTTTTTTTTAAGTGGCACCATGCACATTTTATTCAAGAATACACTTACCCTCTTCAAGAGCTATACATTAATGCATCACAGTATCATTTTAGTCAAGAAAACAATAGATATGGAAATGATAAATAATGCATGGCTTCTTTTATTTACTAGATCTACAGTGCATTTGATTAACTAAATCCTTTAACTTCTTCAACGCCCGTTTAAACATTTCATAATGAGCAATAAACATAGAGGAATGCAACAGGGTGGACTTTTTAATATATCTTGTTATTGCACTGCATTACTTATCACAGTTCAGAAGTAAAAGGTTCTTTGCAGCACCATGGTACTACAGATCGTTTACATCTCATGCTCAAAAATGTGACTATTGGCATTCATGCCTTCGATGAAAGATGCCCTAGATCGTTCTACTACTTTCTCCTGAATTGTTGTACAAACATCAATAATGCATTACTGCATGTACTGCATGTACTCTGTTATTGGAACATTTTAATAGACCGCAGCCTTGACCGCTCCGCAAAGAAAAAACCCTACTGGCGTTAGATCCGGGGATCGGGCAGCCCAACTAACTGGTAGATCAACGGTAAAGAGTGCACGGTTATTGAAGAAACCAAATGTTTAACCCTTTGATTGTACAAATGGCATACCTTATGTAGGTAGGTAGATACTCCCGTAGAAGAGTTCTGGGTTCTGTTTGTGCTTTCCAGTTCATGTACTGTTGCATTCCCCAATGTTTATTGCTCATTATGGTTTATTTAAATAGGCCTTGAAGGGATTAAGCGATTTAGTTAAATAAATGCACTGTAGTATCACCATATGCAAAAAGTCTGCATTTATCATTTCTATATCTATTGATTTCTTGATACAGGTGATACATTTCTGAATAGCGCTTGGAGAAGGTAAATGTATTCTTAAATAAAAAGTACATTATGTCATTAAAAAAAACGAATCTCTATTCCATATCTCCTGAATTAATGAAGGTACAGAAAATATACCCTCTACAAGAATCCCAGCCACACGATGTTAAAAAACTGTGTTTGATACAATTTTTCATTTGATGCATCAGAAAGAAGTTATTTGTGTGAATAAGATACCAGGATGGATCCATAAGTTTCCGGCCTCGTCGATAAGGATTATCGCCTTCACAAAAGCCTTATCTGTTAAGTAAATAATTGCAGCTGCAACTTCTGCTCCGCTGTTTTCAGTTGGTTAGATATAGTTGTATAAAGAAGGCTATGTGTAGAAGATTGTGACATGTTCAAAATAGAGTAACGACCTGTTATTAAGTTCTTCACGAAAGAAAGACTTACTCCAAATGAAATTAAACAGCAATTGGACTGTGTATATGGGAAATATCCACCTCATATTTTACCGTTAAAGAATGGACCATACTTTTTCGAATGGATCGAGAAAGCATTGAAGACGAAGAGCGTGTAGGTAGGCCCTAGGAGGTGCTCATTCCTGAAAACACCGCTCTTGTGGAATTAGAAACTATGGAAGACCGGCGGTTCAAAGTTAAAGAAATATCAGCAAGGTTGGGGCTTTCGAAAGCAACAGATCTTTGAATTATTCATGAATATTTAAACATGAATAAGGTTGGGTGCCTACACTTCTTTCCTTAGTACAAAAGCAGCAACGGATCATCCTTGTCAGGCATTTTTGGAGCTCTGCCGTGGCAACGAGAGAGAAGTTCTGCAAACCATTGATACAGGAGAAAAACTATGGTCCTCTACTATGATCCCTTGTCCAAAAGAGAATCAATGCAGTGGCATAAACCTGGCAAAGTACCGCCTCTAAAGGCCATGGTCACTCAGTCAACCAAGAAGATCATGGCCACAAACTCTTGGCACTGTGAAGGAATACTCTTCATTGACTTTAAGGAGAGGAACCCACAGTAAATGGAGAGTACCGTTTTTTTTAATAGTGTTTAACGCCCGTTTTTACTACTGAGGCACCACAGGCGGTAGACACTGATGATACATGAAACGAAATGATATATTGGAAAGGACTTTTAAGGAAGGAAACGTTTCAGGCCCAATTTAAAGTACCTCCCCAGCATTTACCATTTATGAGGACTGAGGAAAACCTGGAAAAAAGTCATAGAGGACGGTCCTGGTAGGATTCGAACCCGAGACCTCCCGCACACTAGTCCCGCCTTAACGACTTCCCCACCCCTGGCGGTGGGGAGTACTATGCTGGCCTACTGCACAGACTACGTGCTTCCGTCAAAGATAAAAGGCGAGGAAAGATGAGTGGTGGTGTGCGCCTTCTTAACAGCAACTCTGTGCACACAGCTCTTGTTGCAAAGGAAGCTGTGAAGAAATGTGACTTCGACCACCCACCTACAGCCCAGATCTAGCTCACAGGGACTATTTCCTGTTCTCAAAACTCAAGAAGGACCTTCAAGGAAGGAAATTTAAGTGGACGAAGAAGTGATGGATGCTGTTTATGCCCATTTTCCAGACAAGACTTTGCATATTTTTGGTGAAGGGGGCTGCAATTTTAATTCAAAATGTGAGAAGTATATTGCAATAAAGAGTAACTATATTGAAAAGTGAAATATAGTTTTTGTCTTTATCATAGCTAGAAAATGGTTAGGCCGGAAACTTATGGACTTACCCTCGTATATGGGAGACCTGTATATTATATTTTTTCAAGTAAAAAACCTTAATTGTGTGGATATAGATGCAGATCCATATTATGTGGATGCAAGCTGATTTTAACTTCTTTAATGTTTAGTGAGTACATCAGCAAACCAACTGAAATGAAGGCATGTGAAATTAACTGATTACAAATATTCTTAAATTAAATAATATATATTATTTCATATTCTTCAACACAGTAAACATGAAAAAATTAACCAATACTTCTTTGAAAAATACTATCGTGTACTGTGTTTAAAGTCAGCAGTATTCTTACATAAAGACGCAGTCGAAGCATTTGCCGCATATAAAATATAGTGTATGTTTTCGTAAACACGGAGAAGATCTAGCATGGGGTAGAATGCAGATATACATTACCATATCTGACGTCAGTGCGTGTCATATGGGGGCGAGATCTAGCAGAGTGTAATTACCGAACAGTTTGCCCCTTTATTCCACATGAATGGATAGAACGGCCTTCGATATACGGGCGACGGAATAAACAACGAATCCAGGAAGGTACAAACGCCTAACTCTGTGGCACATTGTCAACAAAAATCTCTGAATGCGCATGTTTGTACCTCTTATGTATTCCACATCACTTGAAAATTATAAAGGGGTGCTTTTCTGCATTGTTTTACGATCGAGGATGAACAAAATCGCAGTTGATAAAGAGACGTCCATGAATGACACCGCCCAGAATCTCCACAAACTGCTTCGTCAAGAACTCGGCTGAGTCGAGGTCAAGTTGCAGATGGTTTATAACAGTTGAAGGGTATTATTTTTCCCATGCTAAGTTCCAGGTGCAAATTGGGAATGCATCTGCGTCTCGTATTGCGTATATGTTGCATTCAAACTCAGAGAACTGTTGTTACATTTACTAAATATTCAGCAATGAATGTAACAAATTACTGCAGTTTTAGATGATACTGCACATAAACTCTTCATGCTTATAACGCACGGGATGTACCTTTTTATTTGTCATTCTTGAATCTTGCATGAACCCGAGCTGCTGTCACATACGTCGTTTAGCATATATTTTTATTATTTTGTAAACTTCGTTCTAATCAGTACTTGAAACATACTGGGATAACATTTTTGATATTTACTATTTATTTGTCTAATCGCGCTATGCTGTTACTTGCTGCCACTTAGTACTAATAAAAAAACTTAAAGGCCTAGAGAATCCGTAGAAACGTTTTTTTTTTTTTTTTTTTTGTTTAAATTTAACGCCCGTTTTTACTACTGAGGCACCACAGGCGGTAGACGATATATGAGATGAAATGATAAATTGGGAAGGATATTTTTTAAGGAAGGAAGCGTTCCAGGCCTGGTTTAGGATACCTCCCCGGTATTTGCCAGTTATGAGAACTGAGGAAAACCTGGAAAAAAAAACCCAGTCAGGAAGGACGGTGCTGGTGGGATTCAAACCCCACACCTCCCGCTCAAAGTCCGCGCCTTAACGACCTTGGCCACTCGTGGCGGTCTCATAGAAACGTGTGTATGTGTGGTTTGCTAAACGGAAATAAGAAAAGTAATTAGTTTCACCCCTTTTATTACAACAATTAGTGATCAAAATTCCTGAATTCAAAAATTGAGATGAACTTGAAACAAGATTAAGTTACGCACTGCAGATAAAGATATTTAAGTTTTACATACAATAATTTATGAAACATTAAAACAATAAATAAGAACTGCTTGTAATTAAACTCTCAAAAAAGTCCCATCTGTTATAAAATTGCTTCAAAATCGGAGGCAATATAGCCTACCTAACTGGGCTAACAAAATTTAAATCTGCATCGTAGTAGGCAAAAGTATGTAATATAATTAATCAAATAACAAGTAACTTTTCTAACACGCCAGTAATTATCTAATACCAATTATTTTCAACATTAAAGCCCAGCAAAAGTCACTCCTCTTGTCTGTTAATGATAAGACATGTGCTGACGAATTAATTTAAACCTGAAAGTCACGCCACCACTCTCACGTACCTTACCAAGAAAAGAGATTGACACTGAAATGTCGGTCGGCGGCGTTCATTTGTGCAACTACGGTACATATATAGATAAAAATAACTCTTGAATTTCATTATTTGTCGACATCCTGCTAGATACCTTTGTAATTTGGTTCCTTTCTGCAGAATATGAACCAGTTTCGTTTTCACGTAGCAGAAAGCGTGAAGTCAGTATTGGACAGACTGTTTATCATATTTACATGACTTTGACTGATTTCCCTAGATGAAAAAATCCCCTAAGGGAGTACAATTTTACTATGTACATGCATTGATCCAAACAGTTGACAGGCTCGTCGATTATTTTGTTTCTGTTGAACATAAATATTCAGTCTTTAATTAAAGAAAAGAATCGTTAACATTTCTATGTGCACGTTGCAAAATGTGGGGAGGTCTTCTTATGACTTACAGAAATTCCTGCATTGGCACATAAACTGGCATGAGTCAAGTTCCAAAGACCTTCCACGGTCAGTCTGGTCTCAGAGAGCTCAGCGGCTGATAAGATAAAGATAGCCTATTGTGTCCGTTAAGGGCACAGGCTTCCTAACAAGTACGGAAAGCTCTCTTTTTCCCGACATGGTGAGCTATTCCATGCTAGTTTTTCGTATGCTGTTTAAGACATGGACTGATTTGTTCTTTGGTTACTCCATTTCTCACTGCACTAATTGCTTCTCCAGATATTTCCATTTTTATCTTCTCCTTGGTACTCTTGCATGCATTTGCTTCTGGTAGCTATTTATGCAATGTCTCTTGTCTGATATAACTGATTTATTAATACTATAGGTATTTTGTCCTTCAAAGTTATTCCTAGGATCTTGCGTTGCATTTTTCTTTGGCATGTTTGAATTTTGTTCTTTTGTTCTTTTGTTCTTCTGTTATTGACCATGTCTGGCACCCATATAATAATACAGGGTATAAACAGGTTTCGAGCGTCTGGAATCGGATTTTCTTAGTTAGTGTTTGGTCTAACAATATATACTTCAGGGCCCAAAATGCTCCCCAGGTTAATGATCTTCTTTTGTACTTCTTTTTCCTTTTTATCATGGAATGAAATCTGTTGTCCTAGGTATGTATATTCGCTCACATATGTGAGTACTGTTCCATTTACTTTTATTGAGATTTCAGGTCCGTTTGAATTTAACCGCGTCTTCAGCTTGTTTAGTGGCAGTTCTGCATTTTTGCTGTACTCACATAATTGTTCCAGCATAGTTTGTAGTGCTTTCGTTGTTTTGGAGAATAAGACCATATCGTCGGCAAATCTTAGATTTGTTAGTCGATTGCGCATTATGTTGATTCCGAAATTATTATGCCAGTTCGTTTTCTTGAATATATATTCCACACAGATGAAGAGCTTGGAAGAGAGTGGATAGCCTTCTAGCCGGAATGGTTGTCCTTCTTCTTTTGTTTTGACTTTCGCAAAACTTTGACTATAGATTTTGTGTAGGATACGAATGTACTTTGCCTCTATCTCTTGACCGCCACGGGTGGCCGAGGTCGTTAAGGCACGGACTCGTGAGCGGGAGGTCTGCGGTTCGAATCCCGCCAGGACCGTCCTCCCTGACTGGGGTTTTTTCCAGGTTTTCCTCAGTCTTCATAACTGGTAAATGCCGGGGAGGTACCTAAACTTAGGCCTGGAACGCTTCCTTCCTTTAAAAAAAAATATCCTTTCCCAATTTATCATTTCATCTCATGTATCATCAGTGTCCATCGCCTGTGGTGCCACAGTAGTAAAAACGGGCGTTAAACACTACTCAAAAAAAAAAAAAAACTCTATCTCTTGAGCTGCCAGAGCGTGTAATATGCTTGTATGTTCGACTTAGTCAAACAAAGGCCTTACTATAGTCAATAAATGCGAGATATAGTGTTAGGTGAAATTTCTCTGCTTTCATCATCAGCTGGTTTATAGTTTGAAGATGGTCTATTATGCTGAATCTTGTATTGAAATCCACTTGTTCTAGTGGTTGATTTTCACCCAGAATCTTCGTCATTCTTCTAGTAAAGATTTTTGTGTACAGTGTGTATATATTTGATAGCAGGCCTGTAGGTCTGTAGTTACCTATATAATCTCTAGTGCCTTTTGTGTAGAAGAACAATTGTGCTGGTTTTCCATTGTTTTCGTATGTCTTCTGTTTCTGGAATTGCATTGAAGGTTTTGGTGATATTGGGTGTTTGCTGGTCTTCTGCAGGATTTAGCAATTCGTTTTGTATTCCATCTTCGCTTAGGGTCTTCCCATTCTTGAGCTCGTTAATGGAGTTCGAATTCCACTGTGTAGATAGGTAAAAATTGTGTATTTGGGATATTTGGTATCTGGTTCCTCGACGAGTTGGGATGGAGCTTGAGTATAGGTGAACCCCTCACGAAATCACAGAGGAACAAAACCAGATTGATTGGTGAAAAGAGAGGGGTGACAGATTTCTTTGAATTCAGTGTAACGCAGCGTACCACATTATCGCTATAAATGAAACATGAAATATGGAACTAAAATACCGGGTACGTCAACGAAAATCACGAGGGACGAAGTGTTTACTAGTTGGAGTGTATTGCAATACAATGGATTTTTGAATGAGATAAGGTACTGAAGGAAAGAAGTATTGATACCGTGTTATTTTTCTATTTATAACAATAGCATCAGTTATTAAGCTAATTTTGTAATTTTAATTTCGTTTTATGTAACTAAGATTTTATTATTATTTTGCCATTTATTTTACATTAAAATAACTCAGGCATATTAGAATTTATCTAGTTATCTATTCTTTTGAATTTTAATATCTATCATTAATATAGAATTCATTTTAATCGTGTGTAATATCAATTTGACTATTTTTGAAGTAATCTAATAAAATGTTTTAAGCAGTTCAGAGTTTCATAGAGTGTTATCAGTTATAGATTCTATAAACTTAGAACTAAAAGTTATTTTAAGGGTACCCTTAAGCATCATGCAAGACCTGTATTACTCTTGGAAAATAATTGAATAACACTACAGTGAAGCGTTTCTTCAAATTACAAACGTACTTTATCATCCTCTGTACATAAAGCTTGGTTATTTAGAGCTCAAACACCAAAAGACGACCAAGTAAAAAAAAAAAAAGTTGTAATTACTTTAGCTCTTGGATACCCCGTACTCTGTAACTTGTTTGTTTCCCTTAATCGGGGGGTAGAAAGGACAGAACAAAAGTTGCCATATCGATCGATCGGAAGCCATCAATCACCGATGAAAGGCCCTTAACCAGATGGAGCATGTCAACAACTAAAGCAACGATACTTTGTAATCAGCACCCCATGGGCCATATAAAGGGATTCAGAGCAAGTAAAATAACATGCATTTAAGCTATTTCTTGTGGCCAAAGAAATCAACATAAAAGCGTACTTAATTTTACAAAATCTATCTTTCTTATGGTTAATAGTAATAGCTAACCACAGAATAGAACACGGACGAATTGATCAATCAGAAGTTTTCAGTTCAATCTCTGCTAAATGTAAAACATTATTTAGCCAAGCTACGCATGTGACACCCGGAATTTCCAGATACCTAGACAGAAGTTATAGTAGAGCAATGCAACGATAAACAATAGTTTTGTCACATCTTGGGAAATAGTTTGGCATTTTGAGGAAACTCGGTAAACTGTTGATTTGTTACGTCATTTTATTTGAAGTTGGGTATCTAGCCTGCGGCGATTTCAAGATAGATCTGAGAAAGGAACAGAGTGTTTGCATCAAATGTTGTGAATGTACGACGGAAAACCGGTAATGATCAGAACTTAATAATAGATAGACAAAAATTTTGCGGAAGAAAGTAGTGCCAAGTGAAAGGTGCTTAAATGCTATCCTGGATGTAGGAATTGTCCAACATCTATTGAAAATGATGAGTACACAGTAAAACTCATCAACTCCCATCGCCAGACATTGTTGCGACAGTCAACATCCATGACCTAGCTGAGAAAAGTGGGAATTGGTAATGGGACACTGATGGATTCTGACTATGAAATTCACATCCAAATTTTTGACAGCCGATCAGAAGCGTGTTAACGTCTGAAAGAAGCTTCGCCAGATCGCCTCCTACAGTACAATTTTCATGTTCAGGGATATCATTGATGATGACAGCTGGGTTTAAGCTTGTGAGCGAACAAAACAACGTTCTTCCATAAAGAAAAAGTAAAATTAACAAGATTGGAAAAGACGAGGCAAGTGAAGAGCAAAGCTCAGAGAATGTTCGTCATTTACTTTCACATTGGTGGAATTGTTCACTACAAATTTATCCTGACAGACAGTTTAGACTGTATCCCACACTACTGTGATATTTTGACTTCGATGATGAAGAAATGATAACGCATCTTCTCATACTTCCTGTTTACCGAAGACGTTTTACCAGAAACCTGTAGCCTCTTTCCAGTTAATTGTGTGACTTTGCCCCCTACGACTTTTCCCTGATTTTTAGATTAAGGATGAAACGGACAATTGACACAATTGAGGTGATCGAGACGGAAACGGAGCGGTGCTGAACAACCAACAGAACACTACTTCCTCTATGGTTTTAAGCAAGGGTAGGTGCGTGCATAAGGAAAGGGACTTTCAAGCATGATGGTGGCTAGTAGTCCCAAAGTTTCATTTTAAGCAGATGACAGCATCAGTCCGGAAAAGTTTAATGCTATAGCAATATAGTGCAGATGGGTTTAATTAATGATTGGATGATTTGTTGTAGAGGTGGTATTGGGACAATCCATTTCGTTTGAGGAAGAACGTAAATTAAAAACTTCAGCAGGAAGGTTCAAGCAGAACAGGAGCGCATGCTCTGTGAAGAGGTAGCTAAAGTTATGACTACACTCAGTAGTACGAGTAAATACTATTATAGTAGATGTAATTTTAAGTTAGAGCAAAAATAAACCTAAAGTATCTTGAACTTGAGCACATAATTGGATCGGTTTTTGTTGTAGTGGAATATGTTTGGTGAAAATCGATTGGTTGTCTCTTTATTTCCTCATGCTGATTGCGTTATGTGCAGCGGTTTTCGGGAGGGTGTGTATGGTGGGTGCGGTTCTATTGTCTGCTGGTAGTTGTCTCGTTCTACCAGCTCCTAGCTCATTATGATGATGAATTTCAGGATTCACTGGAGTGTTTCGGAAATGTGTCACACAAAAGATACACGAGATTGATTCCTTAGCTTACAGTTTATTCAGTTTTGAGATACCAGTTATCAATATCTGACTGCTCGTCGCTGCCTCATAATTCCCATTACTTTGTTGTACTGATACAATGTTTCCTACTTAAATCTGTTACACTGACGTAAACTGATGATATACACTGATCGACTCACACTAATTTCCCGATTCTCACAACTTTGACCGTTCCTGAACTCTGCTCTTCTCTGCTATTTTCACTACCATCATTCCCTCTCTGACATCCCGTTTTTCTATATTATTGCCACGCCCCTCGCTAAACTATTTCCTCATTTATTGTTTTACTCCCCGCTTATAAGTTCACTATTGGTTATCTTAAAATATTTACTATATATCTCAATTCTTCTCATTCGCTTATTTATATGTGATAGTCATTGGCTAAAATTGTTTTCCTCCTTCTAGCATTCTCTATTTTCAACAAACATGAATTTCCTGGAAACAGTCCGTCATAAATTTTGGCATATTCTTTATATGCTGGACTTCTAAAGTAATTTCCCTTTCTTCCCTTAGTCATTTTTAGATCGTCAAATGTTCTCATAGATAACGCACGCATAGTTCCCATTTACTTTCGCATTCATTCTCGTGAATAGGCGGCATAACCCTTTTGACTCCAGTTTCTCCAGCCTGCATGTAGTAAAACTCATCGTCTCGCGTTCTTACACTTCAATTCCCTTTTAAAATCATTTTGTATCTTAGTTTTTTCCATCTACTGTGCCGCTACGGCCATTTCCTCATTTAACCATCTTTGTCGACAATCCACCATACCCTGCTAGACGCGTGACCATCAACAAAGACCTTTCGCCTTTTGTCTCTTTTATCCATGGATTAGAAAGGGTAAGCGGGCGAGCCGTCATTTTGGGTACACATATACAATAGCTCTTTCTCCTTCTCTTCCTGACAAGTTTACAGCTGGCTACCTTTTACTAAACAGAGAAGTAATTACAATGCCTCTTGCAAATTACTGTTACCTGCCAAAATTATACATACACGTACATGTCTCAAATCATATCAGTCCATGGTAAACATATCTTTAAATCATTTAATTATATATATATATATATATATATATATATATATAGTAAACATCCCCATCAACTCAATACTTTAATAAATATAAATTTAATCCTCAATTCTTACATTTATGTAATTATCATTACAATCGATTTATTAACCTAATAAAGGTGGCCAATAATTACGGTTGCAGGATGTATCTTTAAGAAATTTACCATAAAATAAGAGTTAAAATAAACAAAACAATAACAAAAAAGTATTCTATCTACGTTAATATTATGACGTAAAACGTGTAATTGCATATTTTTTCCTGCAATTCTGAGAGAATTTCGTTTTATCGATTAAAATATTGCCCTGCTGATAACACGTCTAAAGACAAGCTAAAAGCGTAGATGGTACTTGTCAAGGTGGAACACCACCACGGGTGGCCGAGGTCGTTAAGGCGCGGACTCGTGAGCGCGATGTCTGGGTTCCAATACCGCCAGGACCGTCCTTCCTGACTGAGGTTTTTTCCAGGTTTTCCTCAGTCCTCATAAATGGCAAATGCCGGGGAGGTACCCTAAACTTAGGCCTTGAACGATTCCTTCCTTAAAAATAAATCCTTTCCCAACATATCATTTCATTTCATGCATCATTAGTGTCCGTCGCCTGTGGTGCCTCTGTAGCAAAAACGGGCGTTAAACACCATTCATTATTCATTCAAGGTAAGACGAAATATTCTTGAACTGTTTCACCACCAATATCTTGGGTATAAATTCCCAATTAGCGTAGCTTCATTTTTAACACAGTGGTATTTTCTTTTGACAGCAATGTCGGAAATAAGGTATGTAGCATTAATTGTATTGTAATGATGACTTGGCATAAATTTTGTTTTCAAGACGTTGGGAGCATGGAGCATTATCAACGGTGAGGAAATGCTGTTTATATCTGGTTTATACACATGGAAAGTAGAGTTAAAGCAATTTCAGCATTTGGCATGGAGTGTTGAACAATTAAAAATAAAAACAACACGCCTAGTTTTTTCTTCGCTATTATTAACGGAAATTTAAAAATGAATAAATATTTCATTAGGAGCAAACTTATAGGGATTAATAACTACTTATTAAATAGTTATATTATTTAGAGTACATAGTTTATCCATTCAGTATAGTCCGTACATAAAGTATAATCATTAGTGAGCAATATCCATGGTAGATATAATTAATGTATGCTGACAAATTAAAAGGCATTAATAATGGCGAATCTTTCTCTGATAAACGGGGAGCAATCTAATTTCCATACTTCGGAACATTAGATATGAAAGACCTAAAATAGGTCGCTTAATTGTTCACTGATGCACCATATACTATAAAATTACAAAGTAAAGTAATACTTTTTAAATAATGATAATCGCATATTAATACTAATTAACGCCATATTTTTATAAATGATCTACAATTAATTTGTACCTTATGCCGGTCATAATTTCAAACGCTTTTTTCCCCTCAAATCATCCAGATGCGATCTAAAAGCTTTCTGGGAGGTGACAGAGACTTCTGAAAAATATCTTGGCATTGACATTTATGTAATAAAAATAATTTAAATTGTTGTTAAGCTTTTTATACGCACTTCTTATGGCATTATTTTAGCTTTCATAGCACGCCATATTCCACATAACCTTTAGTATTTTCAGGATTTTTTCATCTCATTGGGTTTTTTTGTTTTTTTGTCCCTAACCTCTTCCTTAGTAACATTAAATTTAATTTTAGCATCTTGCAGTAATGGCAGATCGTTTCCTTTGTATTACAGATTGCATTGAAATTCTTGTGGAAAAGAAGGAAAGTTTTTAGTTGATGTATATAGGGTTTCGTTTTGAATTGTAACTTTTTAAGTTTCTTCGCAGAAACTGCTTTACTCTCGCTAGACTGCTCTTCATCTCAGAAGCAATGTGTTCCAACCATAGTTATGAACTGCATCTGTCTAGGTATTCCATCAGGTTATTATAGACGGATTACAGCATCTTGAACAGTGCGAGATGAAACTTTACAGAAATTTGCCCCCCACCATTTTGGGTCAGTGAACTGGTGTGCAAAATATAATACTTAAGGTTTCTGAGATCTTGCGGACGGTGACTTGAATCAGGCTATGGCAGAAAGGCTTCAGTAGAGGAAGGCTGATATCATTTAAGAAGCAGCATCTGTACAGTGATATATATATATATATATATATATATATATATAGGTAAAATACAGACTGTATATAACACAGACATATAACTAAAATGTCTCGTTTAAAGAAAGAAACACATAAAAGCACTATATAACACTGTTATAGGCACTGTAAAAACAGTGTAGAACACTGCTGAAGTTACGATATTTCGAGCCTGCTATGCGCTCTTGATCACGTGGCTAGAGTACAAGGACTGTGTCCTGCAATACACCACTTGTGTGCATTACAGTCTGCTGGACTGGTGGGCAGGGAGACCATCTTAGACAGAGCAAAAATTCAAGTTACTGGTGAAAGAAGTTTAGAGAGAGATGTTTAAACCTGGAGGGGTGCTTGCCTTGTGTAAGACAATAGCCGCCATCTCCCTGTCTCTGAGAGTACTGGTGGGAGAAGTGGGGATACGAGTATGAGTATTAAAGAAAAACAAGTGTCAAAAACAGAGTGGTGAAGGGTGGCATATTGGGCCACAGGTAAAGAAGAGCTGGTTTTAATAGAGCGTTGTGGTTGTTCATTCTAAGTGAAACTGCGGTAGAAGCTAAACCAATATAGAAGGCAGGACACAAATTACATTTAAGTATGTATATCACGTTTGTGGAAGCACAATTGGCAAAAGTGCGAATTTTGAATAGTGTTATATAGTGCTTTTATATTGTTTCTTTCTTTAAATGTGGCACGCCTCTGTGCATTTTAGTTGTGTTAGGTCTCCGGTCCTGGTGGTGTAGTGGTAACCATACTTGCCTTGTAAACCCAAGATCGCGAGTTCAAACCCGGCCAAGATCGATGGATATTTTCTGGCGTAAAAATCCTAACTATGGGGTTTCCTTCAGGAAAGTACATTTACGGAACGAAAAAGGACCTCAAGCCTGAAAGAAGAGGTCTCTGAGCAAAATTTGTCGGTAGTTTCACGCCCGGAATTGAATGGGATGTTGATGACCTGAGATGTTAAAGATGTTATAAAATAAATCAAATCAAAAAGAAAATCAGGACGCCGTTGGACCTAAGGGACACACTCACGATTCTAATCCCTCGTAAATTTCTTAACTCCCTGGAAAAAAAACTTACTGGGACGAGAAAACACAAATAATACAATGAACTGACTGTGAGGTTGCAACCTTACAACTCTAAATGTTACCTAGAGGACGCTTTTATAATGGCCAGGAAGAGTGGCTGTGCGTCTTCACTTGCTCATTAAACACCACTTTAAAAATAATAATCCCACTTAATAAACCTATGAACTATCTTTTCCCTTGATGATATGCGTTAACTTTATGGCAAGCTGTACTTATGACATGAGCACAAATATTGTAGCTGTACTTGAAACGCCGCCTCAGTTAATATATATATATAATTATATTATATATATATAATTCGCAATGTATTCATATTCAGTTCTATAGAACGAATTCATAAAATGCGAGTCCATTTCATAACAAGATAAGCCAGAACGCCTAACTTTCTTCCCATTCCAGTGTACAACTGGATCTAAAGAGTTTATTTCCAAACCATTTTCAATGGTTCACGTATTTCTAGCCCATTATCACTCTTTACTATTACAGTCACAGCAATAAAAAATATAATACGCACGTTTGTGCTTCACACAATATCCAACATATAAACTAATGTAATATTTGAATCATAAAGTGCGTTTTCAGGCCTGACAAGCCCTTCTTCATGAACTTATGAGTAGCACTTTTATTCTCTTTCGTAGGGACATCCAACTGCATTGAATAATGAAGCGGAAATCCCCTTCGCTCTATGATATCGAATTACACTCCGTCACCACTTCAGACTGCCGGCCACAATTGTATACATTGAGTGGTACTCAAAGCCACAGGTGCATGGGGAAGATAAAAAGCAATAAATCATAGCAACAGCTACCAAACAAACCGTAGTATCAACAATTTTCGAAAGCAATTATTTCATTTATATAAACAAAAGCATTGTTTTCTCCTTTTGCTTTATTAATAAAACTCGTGCGTTACATTAATGTCATAGCAGCCATGATAAAAGAAAGGTCAGTACCATTGCTATGGTGCAGAAGGCGGTATGATGTTAATTCCAGATTTGAACCCTTTTAGAGAAAACTTTCCTTTCCCTTGCCTTAAAATGAATATTTAAAGCTTAAGACTTTGTATTCAAGGAATGACTAAGAAAATAAGATTACTGTGTAGGTGGATGAGAACATTTCAGTTATTCAGCATTGCTCAAGGACTGCCGTTTATCCTCCGCCGCAATGGAGGCATCTTTGGGAGGAAGGGATGAGCTGAGGATGATACCGAGCGACCAGAAACGCAAGCCACCGTCACACCGGATCAACCCGCCATGCCTGACACTTTCGACCCTGTAACAGATCTAACGAAATGTAATACTTTAACGTTCACGATTATTCTGGAAGTGTGGAGTTTGGAGAAAAGCGCCATGTATATTTGAGTTTATTCCCCGCGGCTATAAATTCAATTCCGTTATGTAAACAATTCCTTCAGGATTTTGCTAGATATTTCCTTATCTGTGAAAAATTTCAACAAATACTGGAAGCATCATTCTCTACAGAGCTTGACTTTGAGAAATAAATTCATCTGCTCTTTCTTTCATGTTACATCCGTATTTCTTTCCAACAAGGAGTTCAATTATTTCCATGCTTAGAATATTTTGACTAATAGAAGGTATATACAGTTGAACAGAAAATTTGTGATGGTAATCAATTACGTTACCGTCGATATAGTTGCTTGTCGTCGTGGACGTTGACATGACTATCACCACTACAATATGCTCAGCTAGTTCAGAGTTCGGTACTATATCTGGATTTTACAGATTTATACTTCTGGGGTGAAAGGAATGTTATTTTAAGTATAACAAAATCACCATGGATAGAAATCTACGGAGTTTATTAATGTTTTGTATTACCACAACAGTACACTTTTTCTAATTACGATATGCTCTGAGGATATAATTATATGCAGACTGAATACGAGACAGACGTGTTATAATTTATGATTCTCTCCCGAAAACTGTATATGGATATTAATTCACACTTTTAATTCCGATCATTTAACCACAAATAATTTTGTAATTTCTTCCAAAAAATGTTAATTGCTACTTTTCTTTATGTAATGTTAAAATATTGTTTCTATAAACCACAACGCGTAACTATCAAATTTTAAGATGAAAACAGACGTTATAATGCAATATACGTATCATAATCGCATGAAAGTCGTTAATTTTATTTAGTCGTAATAAAACTGTCTGTCTGGTGTTTCATTCTTGTTGCTATGCTTACCATTTGTTGATTCACTTAATATTACAATTTTCTTATCTGTAATTTAATCTTTTTATATTCTTGGCTATGTATGTGTTCCTTTGAATTGTTGCATTTTTTTCTTATTTGGTATTGTCACAAACAGACATTGTAATAGCCCTTATCTGATACATGAAATGTATACAAATGAGCTTACTAGGTCTATACGATTTAAAACGTATTGCCAACGAACCTATGTTATTTGAGTTGAACATAAAGACCTTACCTAACATAAAAACATGTGCAAATGAACTTGTTAAATTTTATTTAAATTAACATTTAATGTTTGTGGCTTTATATTGAACATTATATCCTTTACCTAATAAAAACAAATGCAGATAAACTTATTAAATTAATATAATTAGAAATATATCAATGAATGTTTTGAGTTTGAAATAAAATATTATAGTCTTTATCTTACATAATAACATACGTAAATGAATTTCTTAAATGGACATAGCTAAAGAACTATTACTATTACATGTTTGTGGCTTTATATTGAGCAGTATAGCCTATAGTAATAAACAAACATGTGAAAATGCACTTATTAAAATAATATTGTTAAACAACTGCTTTTTATGAGTGTTTAGGGTATTAGGGCCTTAAATCAAAGTGTATAATACAGTTGCTCATTTCTCGTAATCCACATGCTCTTCATTAAGTTTATTTGATGTGTTTTTATTGCTGAATTGTAATATCTTTGTTCGAAATGTTATTGATTTAGTATAAAATAATTCTATTCATTAAATTACGTCAGTTTATTTTATATAAAATACCACTGCCTTTGAACGAATATGATAGAACATACCGGGTGTCCTATTTATCTTACTTGCCCAAAATAACATTTTTTTTCGAGTGTGTCATATGAAAATTTGTTCAGCTTTTAATAGCATGGGATAGTTCTTTCTTAGCGCATACATTTTTGTATCTTCATTAATGTAGGACACAGTATATATTTTATTTAAGAATACACTTACCCTCTCCAAGAACTAGACAGAAATGCTCTGCAACATACAATTTTAATCAAGAAAACAGTAGATATGGAAAATGATAAACGCATGACTTCTTTTATTTAGTAGCACTATAGTGCATTAGTTCGATTTCTCCATTAGCTCTGCACTCCTTACCGTTTGTACATGTACTGTTTTCTTGTCAAAAACGGTACCGTATGATACGTTTTTGAATAGCTTTTGGAGAGTATAAATGTAATCTTGAATAAGATCTACAGGGTACCATTTAAAAAAACATATATGTTCTATTGCGCATCTCCTACATTAATGAAAATGCAAAAAGGATACCCTTAACAAGAAAATTCTCCATGAGGTTAAAAACTTTTATGTGAAACAAATTTTCATTTGACGCATCACAAAAAAGTTATTTTAGATAAGCGACATAAATGGGACGCCCTGTATAAGTCTTGCCTAATAAGAAAAATGTATAATTAAATCAAAACAAAATAATTTAGATAATTCGCATGCAAAGTACTCTACGTAATTTGTTGATGTTCATAATAGATTAGTATATAATAATAAATCAATTAATAAACAATATAAAATATTTTCATTATGTATAAGCAAGATATTTGTGATGAGAATCCAGGGTCGTCGATATGAAAGGTAATCAAATACTCATAAATTTACAGTTAGTCGAAACAGAGTTAAACTTCATGCCTTTTTAGTGATCAAAATAAGATGTTTGTTAATAATCCATCGTCATTTACTTTACACAATCTTCAAATTTACATATGATTGCACTTCACTTCATTTGTATACTAATACGAACTCGAAACAATAATATTCAATTTTCCTTCCCCCCCCTTTTTTTTCTTGATTCTACAAGATGTCTATTTTCAAGTGTATTTTTTTTTTATTCCATATCTGTTTGTGATATTTCATTCTATTCTTCTTCCCCTCAAAATATTACATCATGGTGTAGTTAATTTGAATCATTGACAACAAAAAGTACTTTCTTTCCATCAAGAATTGTTTTCATTTATTGTATTAAGGGATCACTATAACAGTTAATAAGAATTAAATTCAATAATGAAACAGCAACAAGATAGTTTATTATTGGACTCAGTTTTTGGCCCCTCGAGAATGTAAATGTAAAGGCTGAGCGGGAGTTACTTACCAAGTGATGATCTGCTTCATATACAACTCAGTGAGCGTTCCTGTAGTACAGCCAGTGCTGAAAAATGTCTACTCAACTTAGCTGCGCAAATATGTCCGTATGTAATACACGTATCAATAGTGTTTCCGTATTAAACACATGCGTCACTGTAAATTGCTCAAGTTGTTCAACGCCAGATAGATAATCTTCTACGCGGGATTCTACTGCTCTGGAACCTTTCCCAATCGAACTGTCACTATCTTCAATATCCACAATAAAAAAATTGTTCAACTGCATTCTCTACTTAATTATCTGTATTGTAGTAATGATCTTGTTTTGTTTACATGTCGGCAAACATTTTGCCTCGTTTTCATGTTTATTTCTCAGAACCTTGTGTAGCACATACGCTCGACACCTTTGAGTTTAAATGTGGTGTTATGTCTACCAACCTACCGTTTAACTTCTGTCCAGATCAGTTCTATTGCGTTTAGATCTGAGTGGTATGATAGCAGCCCTATTGCCATTTTCCCCCAGAATTCTGTCTACTATATATTTGGTTTGTATTCTTTTATTATTTCTTAAATCTTGATTTAGTTATATTTTCATCCGGTGATTTCGAGAGTCATGTTTTCATGGTGTTCTTCAAGGTATTTGAAGTTGGGTGTTTATCTTCTTGAGTGTTATGAAATGGAGCATTTTTAAATACATCAAGGGAGTTTGGGGGCAAATTTGGAATGAGTTTAGTCTTTAACACTTTAACGTAATTGGTAGTGATGTCCTACACATTGTGATAATCTATTTCTGGTTTTATTTATATATGAATAAGCCATTGGGAACAATTTCTCTATTTCTGGTTTTATTTATATATGAATAAGCCATTGGGAACAAAACCATATTCACGCTTTACTTCTATATTTCTATACTTTATTTCCATTGAATATTAAATTCGTAACTTAAGAATTGTGTTTCTAGGAGTGTTTTATAGGCGTAGGTAATCATAAACTTGTGGTTTTACAATCTCCGAATAGAAAGTGCTAGTATTTCATGCTTATAAGCTTAATGTTTTATATATTTACGATTATATGTTGTACAACAATGCAATTTATATATGCAGAAGGAATACTGCATGTGATTTCATCTTAAAATAAATTTTAATTACTGTCAAAATTGCACTTTTGAAGATGCTCGTATCATATCCTCTTATATTGATTACCAGTTTGTTTTATTCAGTAACTTTGTAATTTGGGAAATTGGCTATACGTTACTAGTTAATTATATAATAACTCTCCTGTCAATTTACTGAACAATGTGTCATTTCAATTGTCACGCTTTATGTTCCCCTTAAATGAAATGTGTTTGCCCAGGTAACGATATAACATGATTGTCCATTTTACATTCAAATCATGTTGCATGCAGAGGCTATGAGAATAAAAAAATTGTAGTGTGATATTATGTTCCTTTCGATCATAGCCATTCAGATCGAAGATCTCCCTTATTAGTCCTAATACGCTAAGCACGAGTGGATTGATAAAGTCGTTAGCTGGAAGCCTGCTGCTACAAAAGCTGCAACTTTGTTCAAATCTTTTTTTTTTTCGGTTAACCGTCCACCTCATAAGGTCTAAGTATTTATAGGACTTTAATATTTGAAAAATAACAGTCATACAGCGTTACAAATGAAGTGTCTATTAAATGTGTGCTCAGTGGCGTTAAACCAATAGCACAAAATGGAATGGTTGTAATTGTCATTTTATTTCTTTTTGTCTCCCCTTGTATTATATTAAATAAGTGGTTAGTAATTGCTTATTGTGCTCGACTAAAATTACTGAAGTGTTTTGCTTTTTCCCTTCGGCATGGTGCAGGTAGACTAAAAGTAACGTGTCCATAAGTTGATACGCGCACATGATAATTTAATACTCTATATATATATATATATATATATATATATATATATAATGGAGAAACGCATTAATCCCAAATTTTGTGATGTTAATAAAAATGTGTACGTATCTAAAAGATTCGAGTAATAAAGTAAAAAATAGTAAAAATAATAATCGGGACTGGTGCTGCCATTTCGACAGCAGTTACAGTTGAGTTTTGTACTAGGTGGCAACACCAGCACATCTGATGAGTGAATGTTTAAAAGTTTCATGCAGCTGGGTAGATGTGTTGACATTCTGTAGTACTTTTCATGATACTCTGTGTGTAATGTGTGGCGATCTTACGATGGATCCAAGTTTAGAACAGAGTGTGCATCAAATTCTGTGCAAATCTCGGGAAAATGTTACGGAGACCCTTGCAATGATTCAACAAGTATTTGGGGGACAAAGCATGAGCCGTACATGTGTGTTTCAGTGTCATGCTCGGTTCAGGGCCGGCCTTACAGCTATTGAAGACGATGCGCACACCGGTAGGCTCGTCAGATGCACAACGCCTGACATTGTGGCCAAAGTTCAACACTTCGTTCCAGAGGATCGACGTCGAACCATTGAAGACCTAGCTCATGAAGTGGGAAATGGCTATGGGAAACGCCAACGAATTTTAACTGATGAATTGGGCATGCATCGTGTCGCCGCAAAATTTGTGTCAAGGATCCTGACTGCTAATCAGAAGGCGCAGCGTGTTGAAGTTTGCACGAAGCTTCGTCAGGCCGTATCCGATGACCCAACCTTCTTGTCCAGGTTCATCACCGGCGACGAGAGCTGGATGTACGCTTAGGACCCTGAGACTAAACAACAATCCTCCCAGTGGAAGAGCCCGAACTCACCAAGATCAAAAAAGCGAGACAAGTGAAGAACACAGTCAAGAGCATGCTCCTCGTTTTCTTTGATATCAAGGGGATTGTGCACAAAGAATTCGTCTCACCAAATCAAACAGTGAATTCCACGCACTACTGTGACGTTTAGCGACGACTCCGTGAAAATGTGCGGAGACGACGGCCCGATCTTTGGCGACAAGGGAACTGACTGTTGCATCACGATAATTCATCCTGTCACAATTGCTTGTTCACCAGGAGCTCTCTGACGAAAAACAACATGACGGTTGTCCCCCACCCACCGTACACGTCTGATTTGGCACCCTGCGACTTCGCTCCATTACCCAAATTGAAAATAAAGTTGAAAGGACATCGGTTGACACAATTGAGAGGATTCAAGAAGAAACTCTCTCTGTGCTAAACACCCTCAAAGAACATGACTTCCAAGATGCACTTGGAAAATGGCAGAATCGCTGGGACCGGTGTATACGTGTGGAAGGGAACTACTTCGAGGATGAAGGCGGTCATTATTCTCAAAGTAATTTTTTGACCAGATGGCAGCACCAGCCCCGAATATTCTGGGTACCACCTCGTATGGCAGTGGCCTGTCTTGAAAGTATGAGGAGAATAACAAATAACAGAATGTTGTATAGTTCTTCACATTGCTGGCACAGGTATCCACCTTTACCCCTCATTTCCGTCTTTCGTGTCAATGCTTGTCGCTTTTTAATACATCAGAACACATTATAAATAATTTATTTTGAAAATTCTTGTGACCTGGTTTTGTATCATCTAAACATTAGGTAAAATGCAGAAATTGATGAATTTGCATTAACAAATAAAAGTATTACAATAAAGGCCAAATGGCGTATCTGGAAGGAATCAACAGCATTGCACCACGAAGGGCTCAGGTTTATGTTTGGAAGGATAAATGATTCCAATTAATTTAATTTAATAACAAAAGATGATTAATTTATCTTCCCATGCTCACTTCTATAAGTATTCTAAACGATAAATTAAAGGAATTAATGATGGTGAAAATGAACCGGGAATCCTTGGACATTCAAAAGTTATTTTAAATTTAACTTTTCAGAGTAAGAGAAAATTTGGGGGGAGGGGCATTAGTTTGACCTAAAGGTTCGAAATTGGATCCTCCGCTATTTACTTTTCTTTTAGACGTATGTCCTAACTATAACGAGCGATTTGGTTTAGACAGAAACGCTAAAGACTCACATTATGGAAGTTTATAGTCGTAATCTGTAACCTGAATGGCGCTTTCCGTGAATTTCCGTGGTTTTCTTCATTTAATTTCTATATAGGGCAAATGCCGGGTTAATCCTTCTCTAATTTGGGTTTCATCTTCCATTTATTATCATTCATCCATGTCTGTGTCCGCGTCTTTCTTTGTTTATGATGACTTCGAGGCAGCTCTGAGATTGAAGTGCCTAGCCATCCAGAGTGTGTCCAGAGATAATTAACTACCCGACAGGCGACTTACGCAAACATCAGGTTGTAAGCCTTAGGGGTTGTAAGTTCCATGTATCGAAAGGGACAAATAGTCAAAAAATAATAAGAAAAGGATGTCCTAACCTACTAAGCTGTACGGCAAACTCGGCATTTAATTCGGTTAAATGCAATACTAATGATGTTTTTAAACTTGGTGTAATACCGAGTTGGTCTAGCGGTAGCATTGCTGGCTGCCGGAAAGCCCGGGTTCGATTCCCGGTACCTGCTTAGGAATTTTTCTAAGTTAGGAAGGTATGGAATGGGGTAACTTCGTGAGATTAATTGGGAAGGTGCGTGATAGAGAGATGTCGATCTTCGATCTAGTAAGCCGCGATATAGATACCTGCGGGATGCGATGTGCTGATCACACACCCCTGCAATACTGCACTCTACCAATATCACCTGATGGAGGTAGAAGACGCAGCTGTCGTCTTCGGTAAGCTGAAGCCCCATATGGAGCTATGGAAAACGAGGCTTAGAAGAAGAATACATGCTGAATGTATCAAACAAATGTATACACACTTTCACAGTAGATATCTATTTAATATATTTCAAAGTTGGACCAAAAAACAACAGTAATGTGCAGTATGATGTTCTGTAACTCACATACATTATGATAGCATTGCTACGTCACAGGTACATCAACAATGAACAAATGAAGCCAAGATTACCGTATGATGTTCTGTAAACAGATGTCACTCACATTACGTTACGCTAGCGTTGCTACCAAAAATGGAGCCAAGGTTACTATCGTTTGAACAGCGGAAAGCAATTTTGAAGTGGTATTGGAAAACCGAGCATGTTGTTCAAGTTCAAAGGCAATGGAGACGTGTGTACAGAACAGAACCGCCAACGCGATTGCACGCATTCGAGACAAATTGGAGACTCATGGTACCGTATGCGATGTGCATAAGGGCAGGTCCGGGCAGACCAGCTACACTGGCAGCATTTCGGGAAGAAATTGAAACGGCATGTGCTGCAGTCGCTGAGGACACTTTCGCAAACGTTGCTCAGTCAGTAGTTCAACGTACTCAGAAGTGTATCGACGCCGATGGTGGGCATTTTGAGCAACTGTTGTAACTGTAAAGTCTAAGATGATTAATTCTCACCATTTTCTGTTTGTGTGAATTAATTTTTTTTATTTGGGGGGAGGCATTCTCTGTATATTGCACATCACAGTTTCATGGGTCGCAAGACCGGTTTTGCTCTTGTAAAATACTTCATTTCTGAAATTAATTCTAACAAAGGAAAACAGCAACATTAACAAGAATGCACTCACACACTACATGAAACAGACATACATATGATAATTCTGATATTCATATAAATGTTCTTAATATTAATGTACAATGTTTATAGAATGTTCTTGTCAACCTAGGTATTTTATTGAAAAAAATGCCCAGATGTACCATATAATACTTAAGTTTGTAACTCCTAACATTCACTGTTCACATATTTCGTCACAAAAAATCCGTTATACATAATTTTCCTTTTAACGACAATTATCGTCATAATTATAATATTCGCTCATTATTTTGATGCCGTTAAATTCTTCTGGAAGTTGTGCTCTTCATACCTCGCCGTAGTTGTATGAGTTCCGCTACAGAAGAAATTCGCATTAATTTGCGGTGTTCTAACCGGCGTAAACTTTTCACTAAGAATGAAGGCAAACTTCTACACCTATATTTCTCGTAAAGGAAACCTTTATGTAGTAATAATAATTTATTTATAAGGCATATTCACAGTTGTACCTACATACTATTAAATTTAGCATTAACCAGTAAGAGTAATTGCTTTTCGTAAGTAGTCTGAGCAGAGAATGTATTTATTCAAATTCATTTGTAAGTAGCGATGCATGTCCTTAGGCAGCTAAAATATCATAAAGGTTACCATAAAAATTGCATTTTTGCATGTTCATTTAACTGTTAAAAATTGGAGTGATACTCATTTTGTCGACTTAAAAACGGTCATCTCATCATAGGGAAAACAATAATTATGGTAAAACGTTTAGTTGGTGATCGTAATAATAACATATGCAACATCAAGGCAAGTGTTTAAAACAGTTTATTACCTAGAAAACTGAAATTTTCTTTCTTATGAAACTCTAGAAATGAATTCATTTAAAAACACAAACTAATATTTCTTCGTTATGCTTACTACATTAAATATGTACTTAAGACTTATAATATTTTATTTCATGTATACCTCCACTATAAAGTAACACCTATAACGTAAATATGGTCTTTCAATTCATTTAATCCATAAATCAATCAATCAATTTATTTAAAGAATGGACACATATTCATAAATCTATTGTGGTTTACATTCGCATGTGTATTGTATGAAACTTAATGAATAAATGGACATATTTTATGTAATGAATTGTATGCTTGCAGACATCGACTTGAACGATCCCGAAACAGAAAAGGCGGCCACAAAGATCCAGGCCGTATTCAGAGGTCATAAGACGCGGCTGACTATGCGGGCAGGCGACGCAGTCGAGGAGGCCGTTCAAAACCTAGAAGAAGAGTTTAGAGCCGACGATAAAGGTAAGGCACGAGTGATGTTCTGCTTTTCCTTATTTTTTCTATACCTAGAACTTCTACATGATGAATTCTAAAATATATTAATATTTACTCCAGTTTGTACACAATTTAAGGATATTTTAAAGTGACTTTCATGCACCAAAACAGGCAATAATACCCATGAGTTAACTATTTGGCAGTTTTCCAATTACGTCTGCCATTGATGTAAAAATGTCAAGTTTCTATAAATATTCTGAAATACCTAAAATGTTACTGTATACTTCTGATGGTTAGCTTAAGAAAAAGTCCAAGGGTATTCAAGCTTTAAGGATCAAAATGCTTTTTTACACAATACTGAATCAATATTCTGTTAATAAAAATCAATCAACAAAATAGACTAGTTATATGCAAAAACGTTTTCAGTTTTAACATTTAAGTTTGTTCTCAAGTCCTTTCCTTTTTATACCTGTTTGTGTAATCAGATTTAAACCCCCAGTTTTTCTCAAAAATTGTAATTTAACCCCCCCCCCTTCCACACACAGTTGTTCTAGCAGTTCTTGGCATTTTTGAAATACAGTTAACCACGGTGCTACTTTTACGTCTTTTAGAACTATCTCATTAGTTGTTGAGCTTTTCAAACCCAACAACTTTGTAAATATTTCTTTTTAATTTATAGTCATCAAATGTCAGTGCATTGGCACATTTCTTAATCATAAAATACTTTTCAATTTTTCTTTTGGAAATAGATCAAGAGACTTAATGAAATAACAAAAGTTGCATTGCACGTGGTATTAGTTTTCCGTTAGTGAAGCACAGAAATAAAATATCGTGTTTTGGAAACGCTTTTACTGGTTTCCATCAATGATTTAATATAGTAAATCTGTATTCATAAATTTAATTTGTTATTAGCGAAGTTAAAAATTGTGGCTCTCATCGAGGAACTTCTTTATGGAAAACATTGTAGACTTAAAATATCTAATAGTAGCAATAATTTATTAAGATTGATCAATAATTACCACGCAATCAATTTTTCAAATAGCAGGAACACGTAAGCAATGGCGTGGTAGAACAAACTCAGCCGTTTACAAAATTCAGCTCACGTAAGGATGCCCTCTAGTTCATCAAGGGTAGAGAAATTGTTAGAGTACTATACATCAAGCCATGACGTGCTTGGGATTACACCCCAGCTTTCAGCTTCCCCGATTTATCATTTCACTTACACTTACAGACTGAAAACTCTGCTCTTGTACCTTATTGTTTGCCAGTTTCGTGGGCTGTAAGAGTCCTACAGGAAGCCACCAAGCTATTCGACTGGACAAGCACTTCCTTTTCCGCCACAAAAAGGTGCAATTGTTCTCTTTGTGTTAGAAACCATTGTATTAAAAACTCGCTTCCAGAGTTAATATTTCATTTCTATGGCTTTGAAATCTGCACTATCCATTTTATTACAATCACTGTAATAGAAGATTTTTTTCTGACTTTCAACGAATATCAGACAAATGAGGTGTTCAGCGCACAAGTGGTGTAACTTCATCTAGGGCAGTTTACAGTTAATGGCAAGTTCTTGAAAACTGAAACAGAAAATTGATATATACTTTATTGCATCGTCATCATCAGAAACCTAGTCTTTTTAACCTATTCATAGATGTGTAAAAGAACATGTTAGTAAGTATTTGAAATACGAATGATACAAAAGAGGAATATAAGGTAGAAGATCTATTATGCCCTTCTTCTTGGCTGCTGTCACAAAACTTCTGGTCTTATAAACAGCTTCCAGTTAACCGAGTTCATCATTTGGGCTAAAACTCTGATGGAACCTAATGGTAAATAGCTGTTTTTCTCTCTCTCAAACTGCATTCATGTCACTTTTAACTACTACAACTATTGCCCATCAATAACCTTTTATAACCACTACATAATTTAGTACCTCCTTTGCGTACAAAAATTCTTCCCTCTCTATTATATGCATAACAAAAGGATTCTTCATTCCACTTGTTCTTACAAAATCTACGCAACCAGAGGAAAAGTATATGTTTCTTACGACTAGCTAATTCATTTAAGCCGAAGTTTACTTCATTAGATATGAAGATGTGACCTAAAACCATGAAATTGTGGCTTATCACTTCCACTTTCATATCTCAGTCAGAGAGAAATTTTAATATGAAAACACAAATTCCTGTGTCACACTCGTCGTAATTCCTGTTACACAAATCAGAAACTGCATATTTTACATTATTGTGCATTTTTTAAGTTTTTCACATACACGATGTAACACCTTGAGAACCTCGGCCCCCCTGTGTTTTATCCCAAATGTGTATTATCAGTATCATTGAAAGAATGATTGCTTAGTTACTGCTCTGAACAAAGGAGGAAAGCATTCAAAGCACAAAGTGCTACAATCTGCGTGACAATATTCTAAAGCAGAAATACTTACAGCGCTGAAATTATGCTCCTCCGTACTTCAAAATAATAAAAGTGTCTCTATTTTAAGAAAAATCCGAGTAATGCTACTTGTGCTCTGAACCTCTGAAATATGTCCTAGAAAAATGTTCAAAGTGATCTATGAGGTAAATAAGAAAATTATTTCCATTTAGCGTAAAAATTGTTATTCGTTATGTCTGTAATAATCCCGAATGGGCATCTGAATTTTCTACTTGAAACTGCAATTGTAAACGTTTGTTGTTGTTTCCGGAAAATAGTTAAATTGCATATTTAGTGGCTGGCTATAAGTGCCAACAAGACCATTGTCGTAATCTAGCGGTAGCGTTTGCATATTCATGAAGCGGGCACTGGTTCGATTTTCGGTAGGTTTAGTTTTCTGGGATTTTTAGGGTTTTTCTCCCTCAGTCCCATAGGTAAATGCCAGGGAAATTTACGCCGTAAAAATCCCCTGCACTCATTCGACCCGGTTATTATCTGTCACACTTCATCTAACACATTAGCTTTCCAGGTCGAGGTGCTACGATCATAAAAAGGCGCACCCCCCCCCCAGGAAGCAGATTTGCACCTTATGTGAAATATAATAATTGTATAATATTTAAGGTCTTGTTTGCTTTATAACACATGAAGTATATATAACATGTAATATATATAATATAGTGTATAAATCATAAGAACAAATAATGCCCAATGGATACTTTGTAGCAATATTTAATAATTAATAATATGTGTTTAGTAATATTTTGTATAACAAAGAAGTGTCTATACAGAGGAATGCTGTGTGGGCCTTTGCAATTATTCTTAGGTGAAGGTGGCGGATGTTGACAATGAACGAGAGCACACATGGCCAAAGGAAAGCAGGAACAATGCCTATTGTATTCCATGCTAGTGCTTTTTGCTCGGTTGAAATTTCTTCAGGAGTTGGCTAAACGCTTGAGTGAGCTCTCAGACCACGTGGAACGCGTGTTTGGAAGTCAGTCTTCGAGAGTGAAGATTTCGAAATGTTAAAAGTTAGCGCCGAGAAGTGAGCTACAACTCACCAATGACAATCGTTAATTTTGAGAGCTCAGAACCCGCATGTTTGCTTCTGAAGCTCTGTGTAAGTTGGGGAAGCCACGCTACCGCGATTCCAAGACAGTATATAAGGATAAACAACGTCCACTAAGTTACTCATTTGATTTCCAATTTTCGTTTAGTATGCAGTATCAATCGTCTTCTAGTACGCATTAAAACTGCGCGTGTATATTCAGCTTCTAGTGTTCAGCTACTCATTTTCACTTGTCTTCCAGTACTCGTTCGCGTTATCCATGCCAAGTTTCAGTGCGACGACGACAGTTTTCCAGTTTCGGCAATGCAGTTACTCGACGCTCAGTTTCCATAGTCTATTCTCGCGTGTGTGAGAAGTACTCAAGAGTTCATTCAAGCCAAGATTCGGATTCTACTAATTCGCGAATGTTCAGGCACTTGCTTCGGGTCAGTTCCTCGTCGAGTAATCGCGTGTTTCAGTACTAAGCAAACTTCGTCGGCTAAGGCAGCCCACCAGGTGACAAGTCCTCCATTCTTGTTCCAATAAATCCATTAACGATTTAAATGCAGCAGTGCTGGCAATTTGCTTGCATCACCTCTCTTCTCCTTCTTCGACCTGTGCTATGCGTGCACAAATCAGCAAATCGCGCCCCTGAGATCCTGGGGGTGGAGCCTACGAGTAATTTCACATCAAGGATCAACTATATCGAGGTGATCGCGGTAGCCAACAGGTAATCGACGTTCGATTAACACTAGACGCGTGCCGTCCCTGCGAGCAACCAACACGATAGCTCCTCAAGCGGTCGAAGTAAATCGAAAGATTTTGATGAATAACCGCGTGAAAGAAGAGAACAAATGTAGTTCAGGGTGGTAAATAACTAGATAACTCTGAAGGAGAGGAACACCTTAGCAATGTCGTTGACAAACTATAGGCCGAAGTAGAGACTATCCGCGGCAGATATAACAAGAAAAGTTTTAAATGTTCCATGTCCGTGATGAAACAATTCGTATGCACCTACGAGGAATGGGAAAGCTGCTCATAATTGGGAAATGAGTTCCATATGAGCTGACCGATTATCACAAAGAGGAACAAGTGGTGGATTGTGTTTCATTGTCTTGTTCCCATTGTCGTACAAGCTTTTCTAATCGTCTGTTTACCTGGGATGAGTAATAAATTCTGTACAACAATTCAAAACGACCACAACACCATTGTTTTTCACCCTGGGTAGCACAAGCTTCAACAACAGAACTTTTTTCTGAGTTTCTAGTGCACCTTGGCAGGAATTATTTATAGTGACTTTCTGCAGCTATAATCTGACCCCCCTAAACCGTCAATGAAATTCTTTGTCAGAAACAACCTTGTTACTCAACTGTAAAATTGTCTTCCTCTTACACTATTTTGCTCAACATTACCTGGAGACAACATAGATACTAGGAGATAAACTCTAGTGCATCTTCCGTACTTTTAACGCTGGATTATAATGTTAATGTTTCTCTGTAGAGCTATCTCGGGAAGTTCCATGTCAGAAATAATAACTGTTTTAATAATATTTAGCAACATTTTAAAAACTGTGACTGTGCTCACTAATGATGCCTTGGATAAAATAATAACGTGGATTTTTTTTTGAAAAGTTAGCGTTCTAGGCTTAAGTTTACAGTACCTTCTTGAAATGTACCTGATGAGGATTTAGACAAACCTGTAGGAAACTTCATTCAGTATGGACGATTCTGGTGGGACTAAAACCGCAGACCTCTCAATCACAAGGCCATGCCTTAGTGACCTCGGTGCCCATACCGGCCAGTAATAATAATAATAATAATAATAATAATAATAATAATAACAATAATAATAATAATAATAATAATAATAATAATAATAAAATGAGCAACATTTTAATAATGTAAATCCATCTAGAAACCAGACATGTTTCTAAAGTGGAATTTACAAACAACTTTCTAATTGGGAGAAGTGTATTGATTGTAATAAAGGCTATTTGCCTGAGTAAAGTTACAGGTCTCTAAAAGTGTTCCCTGAACACTGAAAAAACGTTCTTGGTCATCGATATGAGCATAACTTTCAGTCACTCCTCTAACTGCGTGGCATGGTAAAATGGTTGCACGTTTCATTTCGGTTTTCCCTTTCACGCAGCTGTGTTAGAAAGAACCGGAATAGTTGTGCTTTAATGATCATGTGAACGGACATGACGTAATTATGCTTTGTTATATTAGGGGACAGATTTTATAATAAACTTTCTGACCCAACAAACAAGTAAGGGTTTAATAACTTGGAAATAGGACAACATAAAGGGGCATAGAGTGTAAATACGAGAGAATAAAGACTTAAGATCGCGTCCAATCGGAGAATCCAGGAGGATTATAAGTACAAGCAACAGCCAATAGAAAGTTCTGTAGAGGGAGAGAAAGTTTAGATTATTCAAAATTTATACTTTGAAAGGTTGGATATAGCGTCCCGACTGGACGACGGCAATGTTAATAAAAGATAGTGATTTCACGGTCTTAACACTAAATAAAAATACCTGTTCGAGAAGTAGGAGTGACAGTACGGAAGTGGGGTAATAGCATTACAGAATGAGAAAGAACAGTACGAAGGTAGGGTAACAGTCGCACAGTATTATAGACATTACATTAGTCTATGTTGCACAGTGATATAGATATTAGTAGACAATGTTTGTATAGTACGACGAGGAGACAATACAATAGTGAAATTAGAAGAAAATAAAATAGTTACGCAGTTACGAGAACGATAAAATATTATAGTGGAATTAGGCCGTCAGATCTTATGTTGCAATGAGATACTATTACAGTGGTTAAGGTAAAGTCAGATAATTATATAGTAACAGTTACAAGATATTAGAAAAGGGGCGATTTACCACTAAAGGAAAATTCTACAGTGTATGCAAAAGAACTTTATAGTAGGCAGTTCAGTATAAAGCGTGGATTAGTGATTTAAGAAACACTCAAATTTCTCAAGATTTACAGGTGAAAATTAATAAATGAAATTAATAATCTGTTATATCTAAATTTACGAATTGTCTTCATCTTCTGCCTGATTGTGACCAAAAAGTGTTGCAAAACTCCAGTGCTGTACTGAGTTCAATTACCTATACCTTAAACCAGTCTAATCATCAACATAAATAAAAAAAATTCTCTTCCCCCCACCAACACTTCGCCATATTTTACAATTTCCATTGCAGTGAATACACATTAAGTTAGTTAAATTTACAATTACTTAGTAAAATGGTTACTGATGCATGCTCGGATATTATATATAGAGATATACAGTTGGTTGCACTGACCACAAGATAAATGCACGTCGTGTGATAAAACGGATTTGATCATTTTTTTTTTCGATAATTTCATTGCGATATCCGACTGTGATTCATGAAAATTCAAAATGTTGTTTCGTTTAATGGTCGATTTTAAGATGACATCACATACGTGAAATAGTCTATTAATTTTTAAAACACGATGTTATTATATCCATTTTAGGAATCACAGTTGATGCCTTTAGTAATATTCCCATGCAGAAGAACGAGCAATATAAAGGAGTAGAATGCAACTCAGCAGAACATCGCCACCTGGTGCGGACCGCTGCACAAATTATAGACATGTCCAAACCGTGTGCAAAACTTCTACAAGTAGGCGGCGCAGCATTTCCTTCCTCACACTTCCATTCTTCCGTTTCAACAGACCTTATGCTCACTTTACCATTTTCTTTCGGCGACTTCGTTCCACTATTCTCTAGCAAATTTAATCTTTTTTTTTTCAAATGTTAGAATAAATTTTAATTAATTTTAACCACATTATACCAAATACTTTTTGTAATAAACATCGCTTGTTCTTACTTGCAACATCTGGTATGAAAAAATGCTAGTATCATTTTTCTCAAAAATTACCCTGTAGTTGGCCGTTCCCAAAACATAGAAGCTGTAAACACTTTTCATATTGAGAAGTCCTTGATTAAAGCCTAAACGATTGAAAGTTAGAAATAAAATATGTTCCCTCTTAAGAGGTTTATTTATTTTATATATATATATTATAATTAATATTATCAAATCGATTACAGGGATTAGACCTAAGGCTTGTTCCGGATACTGTACAATTATATGAATCTAATCAGACAGTTTGTTTTTAATAGTATTTAACGCCTGTTTTTAGCTGAAACATCATAGACGATGGACACTGACGATACGTGAGATGAAATGATAAATTGGGAAAAGTTTTTTTAAAGAAAGGAATCGTTCCAGGAGTAAATTTCGGGTAACGGCATTTTCCATTTATGAGGAATGGGGAAAACATGAAAAAATGGCAATCAGGGAGGACAGTCCTGGTGGGAATCGAACCCTGAACCTCCCGCTCACGAGACCGAGCCTTAACGACCTCGGCCACCCCTGGGGGTACATCAGACACCATGGCAATGTGTTCAGCATTACGCATGGTCACCGCCTTTTACACAACACAGAACATACAAATTATGGAGAAACACATCCTATATATAGGACTCGAACCCATGACCATTCCCATAGCAAGAATATAGTTTTTTTAGCTCATGTATACCTTTGTGAGTATATATTTATTTAAATGAACGACTTAATTATGAAATTCAATATATGATAATTAAAAAAAATCGGATAAAATTGTTGTTCATTGCTTTATAACTTTTAATTAAAGGGTGGGTTTTTTAGAGCTGCCAATATCACTGCTGCAAATCTGTATATCCAATAGAAGTATAATAGTTGGTCACGAGAAATATTAAATGCAATACAATATATAAAATTATACAGGGTGTTCCATTTATCTTGCTCACCCAAAACAACTTTTTTTCTGATCCGTCAAATGAAAATAAAATTCAAACAAATCATTTTTAACATCATGAGGGAGTTCTTGCTGGGAAATACTATTTGTATCTCCATTAATTTAGTTCAGAAATATATCACACTGTGCATTTGTTTAACTTAAATAATTTAATCCCTTCAATAATGTAATCGATTAAATCATAAACTGCCAACTTACATTCTCCGTAGATCAGCAGCAATTCTACTTTCTCTTCATGCGTGTACATTGAAAAATTGTATTCACAATAGCACAGTGCTGTATTAACTTACTCTCATTAATGATTACTGTACACTGGTATGTAACGACAATTAGTGGGGTGAAGGAAAGGTTTGTCTACCCCCACTTCCCTCTCAGGGCACCTATGTTTGCATGAATCAAAAACCATAAACATAACGTAGAACTCTGCTGTAGTACTACGTTGGATAAGATATTTGTACATCCAAGGCGAGGGTAAGTGTATTCTTAATGAAATATACATTGGTGCCATTTAAAAATATTACTTTGAAACAACTTTTCATTTGACATATCAGAAAAAAGGTTATTTTGGGTGACCATGGTAAATATGACGCCTGTGTGTATAAGGTTCTTAAACATTAGCCATATTAATGAATAATGTGTATGTTTTCCATTGTCAGCGGTGTTAGATAAACATAAGTTGAATTTTTATTTCATAATTCAAGTTTTAACCATTATTCTAAAATTACTCTTCTTAATTATAATATTTTCTGCTCAATCCTTGCTAAGTTTCTTAAAACTCTGAAACATTCTCACCAGTGGGGCAGCATTGCTTTTTATATAGATTAAGCTGAAATATGAAATATTGAAATTAATGGAAATCTAATATTTATAAAATGCACCACACACATAGGCTGAGTAATGTATTAAAATTTTCACATTCAAATTTATGCCATACGACTATAATACTGTAATTGATAATTAAATTGAATGATATAGAATATTGAAAATACAATTTTTCAAGATTCACTTTTAAATCTATTTTTATTTAAGTAGTACATTTCTATACACATACATAAAATATTTTTGAAAATAAATATCTACATTTCACTGCATTTTACCACCCCTTACTCTGTAATCCTAGTGAGATGCCACGTCACATCACTACAATTATGTTGAAGTACAGGAAAAATAAAGTTACTAACCTATCATACCGTGCGCGGTCCGGCGTAAACTAAATTTCGATTAATAGAGCCTAAGAATGAATTATAAATATAATTAGCCATAGTAAATCGTATTTACTGTTAAAATAAAATAACTACAACATTTCATATTATCACAATACAACAGAAAGTAGTGTGATACTCTATATGTTATATTGATGACAATTGGAATCTGTTGCTCCTGATATGCTTCAAGAAATTGCAGAAAATGGCAAACATAAGCAATAGGGCTGATCGCTAGATTAGCCTACACAGAAACAAAAACTTCATGAAAAATCCCTCTTCATCTCTACCTGACAATGACTAAAAATCACTACTATGCACACTGGTTCTCAACAGTATTATTGGTTATCAACATATAGAGAAAGCACTAGATAAAACAAGGAAATGTTGTCAATAAAAAGTACCAACTAATTTTAGGTAGACACAATTTCATAGCCTTAATTAACGCTTCGCGCCTGGTTCTGACATATACTTTGATGTTGACTGCATCACCACGAGGCAGTAATTCGATTAAAACTATCCAGTCAGAGACCCAGAATTTATCAGCTGAAAGTATTGTGGTCTTGATTTGATTTTTCCCTTCAAAAAGGTTTATGAAAAAACTTTTATGATTTCAATTCTTGGATTATGTTTCCGTCTCAGACTCAAAATGAAAAATCTACATTTCACTCCTGTTACAATTTCGGACAAGAAATTGCACCCTTCATTCTCTTAACTAGCAAGTCACGCTAAACAGATGGCGGTTCCATTTTTCCTTTAACGTCAGCCAGTTAGGCTTCGAACAATTTATTTATCACAAATGTTTGAAAATTCTAACTGTGAATTATTTTCGTTAAGTCTGTTGGCACATCCCATCAATACAGGTGTGGACTAAAGCTTGTAGTCGCCTGGAGCTATGATGAGAGGCATTTCGCCCAAGGACTACTTTTACCCACCATCATCTCTCCTCAACACATTTCTTGAAATCCCTGAATATCGATGGTCTTCAATTATTGCTCATCACTTGAAATCTAAAGGTTCAAAGATACGACACATAAAATATTGTATTTTTTTCATAATATACTTGCCGAAAAAAAATAGGTTTCATTGTCCGCTTATTGAACACTCCTTGTACATTTAAACTGAAAAGTTTAATATCAGACCGTTTAAAGATTCTTTTAAAAGGAATGAAAGTTCACATATTTTCTTCATGTTGCTACTAAATGAATCATTATTGTTCTTCGTCAATTACTGCAGTCCGTGAATTGCATAACTCATCGCCATAATCTGCAGGGGTTAGGCATTAAGACCTCTCTCAATACATTCTTAACGGATGATTGATTTTGTTGGTTTGGTTATTTATGGACGCTCTTTAACATCTCAGATTATCAGAGCGTGAAACGGCCCATGGATTTTGCCCAGATGCCTCGTCTTTTAGGCTTGAGACTCTCTTACTGTCTTGAATCTACGACATGGGACCCAATGTTTTACCTCCCTTCCGAAGGAAGCCATACTTAGGATTTTTATGCCCGAATATACTTGCCGGACTACATGTCAATGTGATCAGCCTTACAAATGAGGAATAGATAACGAGCAAAAATGTTAGAATCTATGCAAAGTTTGAACCACGACCTTTAGACAACACATCACTCGCCACAATGAATTTAGCCACCATCCGGCTACATTAAAAACCAACTGTCATTCTCTGATTTTAGCTGATAATCTCTGAAATGTGTAAGATACACATTCCATTACAGTGAATTATTTGGTGTGAAACACAGACATAACAAAATACCCATGTAGCTTTTGATCAAAATGAAAGGTACATTGAAAGAGATGCCATACAGAGGCAGGAAATATTGGAGAAAAAAATATAAAATAATTCATAAGAAACAAAATTATCTAAAATTGACTAAGTTCGTCTTATATATAAAATATGCATACATATTACACAAATTACACGTGACCTAAGTTTCATTGTATATGAGAGAAAATATGTAAGATTTGAGGCATTTGCATCATTGGTTGTTGATTATTTTATTACTTATTTTAATATAAAGAACTTAAATTTAAGAGTAATACACAAGATCTTAAACCCTATAGCATTTGGCTGATCATTCGAGAAACATAGTCAATGGCAAGGAATTACTTAAATCCTATCTGGCAGTAAATGTAACGAAAACTGGATCTATTTAACTGTTATTTTCCTCCAGGTGCGTTTTAAAGCCGGATATTTCAGTTAAGTTGTGAGATGCTTTACCATAGCATAAGGAGGTACTTTCCATGCTTTTTCTAAGAGTGAAACTCAGGAATGTAAACGCCATTTTAAGACCTGAATGTATTATTTCCAGGAAAAAACGCCACAGAATATATGCAGTGTGGGTACTGGTATTATCCATCTGAAATATCTATTCTTGTTTCTCGTCATTCTTTCTCTTATTTATTTGATATATTGATATTTTGCAATGCTTTATTTGCTTCATGGCCAAGGATAACTTCAATGCCCATATCATAATAGAAACGTTTACTCGTAATTTCATTATTTTTGCCGTAATAATCATAAATTCCATTAAAGTACACAAAAAACATTGTGACTATTCTAGTTTCATAGTTTAAATTAACTGGCTGTCAGCTTTTTCTTGAACTTTCCCTAGTCTACATTCTCATTCGTTTTAGATGACTAGATAGATGACTAGAACAATGCATTTTTGTGTCTAAATGAGTGTGAATGTAATAAATACGAATTAGCTCGTAGCGTTCGCGGGAAATTTTTCGTAAGTTCCTTGGGCAATTACCTCCTTCCAGAACTGTAATTGACGATCTTGTGAATAAATGTAATACTATTGGTTGAAGAAGTCGGGGTCATTTGGTGACTGGGAAATGGAATCGACCTTCTTGGATGACCCCAAACTGGGCGCTAAAGTTGAAGTGAGAAATTGGAGGTGGCTGAAGTATGGATTTGGAATTGTGAACTGCCTCGGTTTAAGATGACCGACCGCACTTCTCGACGTAACTATTCCAGATAACGGACTTTTACTCGATGAGACTTTCTGGGAGTATTCACTGAAGGTTTGGGAACTACAGCTTGCCAGGACTAAGAAAGGAAATCCTATGGAGGGAACTGCGAAATAAACGCCATGCTGCTTGCTAATGAAGTTTATTGTCCGACATGAGTACCTGTGAGTTCTCTTAACTCAGCTCGGACGACAGGGCGATGGGCAATTCAAAGAGGACGTGGTTTTTGAAGTACTCTAGCACGACTCAATTATTAAAAAGAATTCTTTTATTCTGAATTAATTGTTGCCTCTCAATGTTTAATGTATAACCCTATCCTTGTTCGTCGGGAAAATCACCATAAATATTTCTGTTCTATCTGAATTCTAACCTCTCCTCTTTGCTTAACGTATAAGCATATTTGTATTGCGGACTTACGCGATTCTTGCCCGCCCTGCATGACGCCGTCATATCTCGCCGTAGCTGACACTAAATCAAACTGTAATGAATCTGACACTGCTTGAAACTAACTGAAATTGAATGAAACTGTGGAGAAGTCTGTTCTTATTTTACTTGATGCAAACCTAACGCTATGACGAAAAAACACGGTTTATTTCGCGCCAGTTTTGTGTCAGCCTTACTCATAGGCTGTCAAAGACGTCATCTATCTGACATTCTAATGGCTAGGGTTTTCTACTATAAGCTTTCCATATGCTCTTAGTTAACGGATAGCTGCCGTTCAGTTCATTGCCTTATAACGGTGTCCTAAGAGCGTTCATATTTTCGTTTCCCGTAGCTTGAACACCTGAAGGAAGACCTACCCTTTTGCTATCATTCCGAAGCGAATTACCGCCCAATGTCTTGAGTTTTGCCAGCTAGCCTTCCTGTGGTTCGCGCAAGAGAAAGAAACTTACCAGAACACCACTACACTACTACACATTCAACTAAAATAAAAAATCATACGCATTTTGATTAATTCCATACGCTATACAGTCAGTTCCACACCAATAAATGGATTACAAAGTTTCTTTAATGAAAAGATACAAAAATAATCACACTAATATTCATCATATATTTGCATGTTAATTACTTAATGGTCTTATAATTGATAGGGTAACAGGGACGGTTTCATGGTTTAGTGCAAAACAAACACCCGAAGATATACAGTTTTAATAGAAGACACGTTAGACGAAATTGGCGCAAATCTTGAACGTTCGCCAACAAAATTATCACTTAGAGCAACAAAATTGTTAAAACTCAACTTTTATAAGTGAGCATGTGTCAATTATCTACGACAAGGTGATCCCATAGCACGTGTGCATTATTCTGAGTGCTTTATTTTATTAGTGATTGAAGGGTTAATTGATCCACAGCTTGTGTTCTTTTCAGGCAAGATGTGTTTTGTTTTTTTTTCAAATTGTCGTGGAAATACAATACTGGCTATTGATATTTTGAAATGCAAATTTTATTGTGCGATTAACACAAGGCGCACAATCGGTCCGAGGTTTTGCGAATAGACAAATAGATGGAAATATGTACCGATAGTACATTCTGACACAATTTTTAATCAACTGACAAAAAAGAAAAATAACCTGGATCTTTTCATCAAGATTCTGCCTCTGCCCTTACAACATAGGATCCCATGGGTAATATTATTGAAATATTTGAAGATAAGAGTTATTATTCTAGTGTATAGCCCTTTTGCTCCACAGATCTAACAGTCGTGATTTTTATTTGCAAACTGGCCTGAAGGACAAAGTTTGTTACACAACAAATCCTCATACATTGGAAGAACTTGACATACGAAATGAAATCATAAACATTGCAGTGCTCGAACTAAATCGATTGAATCGGAATGTGTTTACATGGTACAATACATGTTTATTAAAGAAGCGAAGCCAGAGTACAGGCGTGGACGGCTGTAACATGTCCAGCTGCCGAGACGCAAAACCCCATGCGGACGGTAAGGACATATTCTGGAAGTCCTCTATATTACGTAACGGCAATTTTAAAATTTTCCTTATCATCTTCGTTGATTTGTTTACTTCACATAAACTTTAGCTTGTCGGGTATGCATGCCTGTTCCTCCTGGGAGCTGAGTGTTACTAGGTGAGCTATTTTTATAGCTAAATCTGGCTATTTCCCATATTAATTTGATAGAGAATTTTTTCTACCGGTAATTGGTTATAAATATTGTTTTCCTTAAAATATAAAAAATACGTGGCTTATAAATGGTAAATATGGTTATTACAGATATGTTATTAAACTTTCGTAGGTCACACTAGAGGCCATCGATATAATCTCCCTCGTTGTCCTCCACTGGTTTCCAAATTGTGGTAGCCTCTTATGCCATTGGTCAAGGTTGCTATTGTTGATTTCGGCGATTGAGCGCCCTATGGTGCACAATAAGTAGGAAATATCTGGAAATCTGGTGCCTCGGAGTTTTTGAACAGAGGAACGAGAACATATTCGGAAAGTATTGTGGGTGTTTCAAGACCTTCCATGGCATTTGGTCAACAATTAACTTACTGTGCCCTCCATGCCAAGTAACAACGAGCGTTATCGTGGGAGATGCAAGGTGGTGTATCCCTTAGAAAGTGCGGAATTTTGCAACTCATAGCCTGTCGCTGGTGATGTTGATGGACCCAATCTGCTGACCCCACTCGGCCTGCAGGAAATGTCTTCACCCATTCCACAACCATCCCAAAATGGTCACACATCGTTGTCATACACTTCCTGTAACTCGTCACGGCACTTTTGCATTTTTGAACGTCTACTTGAATTTACGTGCTTTAGAGCACGTCATATAACACTGCCAAATTCAACCATGTGCAGTATCAGAACCACTTCCTTTATTGACTGCTTTCGGCACTTCACATCTCAACACAAGTTTGAACTACCATTATCTGCTACCATGAGCATGTGCATACGCGCCTCCCCAAAGTATTGCCACTACTTTATTTACAGCTGACATATATAAAAGTTTTCAAACTGTGTACACTTAAGCGTTAATGATATAATGAATGACTGCACTTAAATAATGTATTTTTTAAAAATGTCTGCGCGTGGTGTAATCACCTTTAAATTTTCATATCTAATTTCCATTGTAGAGGGTTTAAAGGCTATAGATTCTTAAACAATATAATGTGATATTAGGAAAAAGCGTCTTGGATGTGTAAATGAATGGTGTATATTCGGTTTGGAATGTGAAGTGTGTATTAGATATTCCATTTAGCTGGCAGCATTTACTTATTAAATTTTTCCTACAATGTTTTGGCATAAAATCACAATTGGTCTTGAAAATCAACAACCAAATAATTAATTAGCTTACAAGTGTTGTTCAATGCTTTGAATGATGTATAAGATCTATTGAAGACGGTGAAAGGGGCTAAAATAGCCGAGACTATCTATTGCGGTGTTAGTAGAGTATGGCCAATATAGATGATTTCTTCATCTAAATTACTACTTGAGACAGGCTTTTGAAGGAAATATAAAGCATTTACAAAAATTACAAAAAAATGACAAAAATAAACGACTTTGCTGTTTCATCAGCATTGGAAAGGACAAATACTGGAAAGAGATTAATAACTCAAATATAAATGTAATTATTGATATGCGTTTAGTTATTCCCTATTGAATAAATTATTTTAATTAAATTTTATATTGTTGGTATAATGAATGCTTTCAAAACAAATCATGACAACGAGTATGCTAAGCACGTCACGAGAAGAACTCTGATTTCATCTCATGCACTTCTGAGGTCTGTTGCACCATTAGCTAGTCATTTAATAGGAGTTAAAGCACTCAGTATATAAGGAAGGAAATTTAATGAAGCGGTAAGCTTACAGTATTTTTACATATGAACTATAATGCTAGCTTATAGTGCTAAAGTGTAACTTGATATTCTTCCGGGCTGTTTTGCCGTGGTCTGCTGGAGATGAAGATTCCACATGTTTCGTCTGCAACTACGGCAGATATATTCGGTGGTGTGGACAGGTTCTCCTCTCTGGTAGCACCGGTCTGAAGCGTTGGCTGTCGCTTTATTTATACTGCCAGCGCTCCCCGCTGGTTGGTCCGGACCGGGCGGCAGTTCCTCGGCTGGTGGGAGGAGCCTGACCTCTCCTGTGCTGCTGCTCTCTTGTGATAGGCTCGCTATGTTTTCATGTATTATATGTAGTACTTTGTGCGAATGCTGGAAACCCACAATTAGGATAAGCTTCAAGCACAATCCGTCTTCCTCACTACCCAAACAACACAACCACCCTACAACCTTCATCCCATCTCTGCGGTTACACCCATACAGGGTAGGTACGCAGCAACCACACACAGGCTGAGCACTGACTTCAGCCTGCCAGATCACTTCGGGCTTCGGGCTGGAAACCCACAATTAGGATAAGCTTCAAGCACAATCCGTCTTCCTCACTACCCAAACAACACAACCACCCTACAACCTTCATCCCATCTCTGCGGTTAAACCCATACAGGGTAGGTACGCAGCAACCACACACAGGCTGAGCACTGACTTCAGCCTGCCAGATTACTTCGGGCTTCGGGCTGGAAACCAGTTGTTATTTAGTTTTAGAGCTTCTTCTTACCTGTTGAAATGGTGGGGTTGCTTGTTGATTTCGATCCCTCCTGGTTGCAGTCTTGCGTGGTAATGTGTCATAGATGAAAGAATGCTGGTGTGCTGAAACTTAATGTTGTGTTCCCCCTCCGCTTCGATAGCATATGCTGCTACCGCTGACTTATCTATCTGACCTAGACGGCATTTCCGTTTGTGTTCCTTGAGTCTTATGTTAATGTTGCATTGTGTTTTGCCGATGTAGAACGAACCGCAAGAGCAGGAAATACGGCAGACACCGGCCGACGTCAAAGGGTCCCGAGGATCTTTGACTGAGCGTAGTAGATTTCATAACTGCTTTGTAAGTTTAAAGCCAGTCTTGACGCCGTGGCGTTGCAGTATATGAACAATTTGGTCTGTGACGTTTTTAAAATAAGGCAGAAAATGTTTGCTCTTTACACAAAATTGATCTGATTATTGGCTGATAGATTGTGGTCCTGCCGGACGGTGTTCTTTTTACTTCTTAAATTGAGTAGCAATTGGCCTGTAATGCTTATTCAGGTGGAGCAGTTCTTGTGGCAGTGACAGAGGCTCGCAAACACCTGAAACCTCATTTACAATCGTTTTTTTTTTTTTTTTTTTTTTTTATCATGGCACGTTTCTTCCTCGAATGATGATTGGAATTCTTATTCAAGTAGGGATCAGTATGAGTGGGCTTGCAGTAGACCGTGTGTCCAAATGTGCTATCAACTTTTTTGCTAACCAGAACGTCCTGAAAGGCTAGCTATCCATCTTCTTTCTCCATATTCTTTGTCAAAAGTGTCATCGACTGTAGGTTTGTGTGGAGCTGTATCTAGTGCTGTGGTCTCGAAGGATTCCATGAAAAAAATTCGCCACAACCGGAATCAACGCACTGTCCATACGAACAAACAGACGGCGGGGCTGTGGATTTGAAGTCACAAAATCGTTGTTGCTTGATTCGTATTTGAAATGATTTCACCTGAGCTACGGGACTGCCTATGGTACGATTTGTATATTTTTTAAGTTATTAGAGTCTTGTTTAATTTGGTTTGTTGGTAGTTTCTAAATTTAATTTGTATGTATTCACTAAAGAGGTTTAAATTATTGTCCTCCACTGTCGAAATCGTTATAATAGTCTTTGCCTCGTATCCAATACATAAAGTTTCCTTTACGGTCCACTTGTTTGTCATAGTATCAGGGCTTGGGTAGTCGGTCGTTTTAGCAAGAATATCTCTCTTCTTGCGTGAGCGGAACGGTACTTTTAATTAATGAAAGTATTACTTCGTATATTTGATATTAGGGAAAACTCTTGAGTTCACTATTATTATTAAGCTAATTTATATATATACTATAATCATTCTATCCTGTGATATAAAATGTTTCATCTACAAAAAATACAAAAAACGGTTCCTTAGTTATTTCTTTATTATGAGTTTTTGTCTATATCCTAAAACGTATTATTAGAGAAAAATAGCGTAAATTTCTTTTCACTCCAAAGCTGGATTTCTATTAATTATAGAACATTTTTAACTTAAGCCTCCAAAGGAATATAGAAACAATGTCATTTGTATAGTATAATGTTACAAAATAATTCGTAATTGATGCACTAATAATGTTAATACTTTTTAATAGGATATAATTTTAAAAATGCATTTAAAAATAAAATGTGTATACGATCATGTTGTAAAACGCTTTCATGTTCCAGAAAATTACTTACCCATTAAATATGTTTAAGATCGTTTTTTATGCAGATATAATTTTTTTCTGTTAGAATTCTCCTGTTATATTTAAATAAAAAGTGTACTTTCTAGCTCTCAAGTTTTGTGCCGTCTTCAAATTCTGCTTTTATAAAACTGATGTGTAACAATTTCTTCGCTCAACGTGCACACTTGGGGCGTTAGGAACGAAGTTTACTGGGCTGCCTGACTGCGACGTTAATTCGCTCTCTAATGGTGTCGGCACTGCAGCACTCTTACTCCCTTTCAAATCGATCGTCGTGGAGGACATATTTCAGTTGTTCAAACTCTACCTTTATCTCGTTGTGTGAAATAAGTAAAAAGTGAATATTGCTTATTTTTTCCTAGAGAGGTTAGCTTCATAAACTGTAGAGAATGCTTGAAATATAATACAAATTCTTTCTCGGCCTCCTGACTAGCAGTCCGCATAGCATATCATGTCAATTTTTTTTTTCCTTTCTTTTCTTTATGGTTCATGTTTTAAGCGTTCGACAACAATCATTATGAATTCATTCGAGGTTATTTTTGGATGAGGAGAAAAATTAAATTAAGATGCATCATATAACATATTTACAAAATGAAAAATATGTGAATGCTTTTGTATCCGGCTAAGGAGCAACTCTGCTCCTCATTTGAATAATATGTTTCCCAACCAGTACGTTTAGTTCCTTTCTGCTGGAGTCAAGCTTTCTGAGTGAGTTATTTCATATCTTCCTTTCTCAGAGGAACATTAGAATGTCACCATGTTGGCATTAGTGGAAACTAGGTTCATTTTATCGATTATTAGTTTCACTAAAATACATTTCTTGAACTTTAAAACCATTAGCAAAACATCGGGTCCAATTATCTGATTAACAGCGGCGAGGGACTGCCTCGGCCTATAAGTCATAGCTCACGGCCAGTAGGATACACTACAGCCAACGCGGGTGAGGAAACAAAATTCAATAGTAGAAAACATTAGAGTGGCAGTATAATAAATTCTAATGTACTTAAAAAGTGTATATTCACCCATGTTATGCAAGTAGATGCCAAAAGTGCCTGTCTTCCAAACATTTCTGGTATATGCTTATGAAATTACCCATGTCTCAAGTAAAACGGTTTATTATCCTGATTTTGGCACTCCCATTGATGTCAGATAATGTTTAACTGTGGGAGTGTGCTGGAAGGAAACCCCTAGGACATAGTAAAACACATAATATACAACACATGTGAAATAGATCTGAATTTTTAATAAAAATTTAAATACCTTAAATGCAACTGGTGTAAACCTATGTAGCAATATATAATTGAAATAATTAAAATATTACATTCCAAGCTTTCAATTTTTAAATTTTAATTTATAAATGTTCTAAAATTTCCACATTTGCCATACAATAATTAAATAAATTAACAGCAAACAAATACTAATATCCAAGCATGTTATAAAATCTTCTATTTTAACAAGTAAAAATATGAAGATTATGATGCCGGGCCTGAATTACCATAATTTCGATGCCTTGGCTTACAAAGGCAACTTCCTTGCCGAGTAAATTGCTTAATAACAGAATTATATGATAATATAATAAAACTTTACAACAAAGTAGTTTAAAGATACGTTCTACCTGGGTCACTGGACGTTAGCTATAAAGAAGGTCCCTGACCTAGCCATTTAGAATTGTGGAGCCGAAAATGTCGGGATCTCCTTGTTGTGTGTCGAAGGAATAGAGACGAAGCGTAGTGAAACCGTCACCCAGCATAGCTAAGCCCCCTAATTTCATGAACGGTTTTACTCGAGCCTTTGGCTAACCAGCCTGCTCATCAAATCATGCTGACGTGGTTCCGTAATGAAAAGGGAGAAGGAGGGATAAGTTGTACGGAATGAAAACCAAGGAGTGCACTCATAAACTGCATATTCTTTTTTTTTTAACATATTTTAACGTTCTCGTAACAATGAAAGTCTAAAGAGACAATTAATTAAATGAATGCATAAATGGCCATAAAGCCCGCGCTAAAATTATTCATCTTTTTCGGGATGAGGAACAATTTCGGGGGAAAAAAACTAACCCAACCTTCTTAATACACTTTGAAAAATCAAACTAAACTCGTGACAGATGTTCATCTCTAGTATTTAGATGTTACTAATTTATGAATGGCATTACGACTTCTAACTCAAGCTTTTGGTAATTTCTCTTCAAAAATCTCCTGACAGCAAGAGGGGACTCGATACGTATAAATAAATTGTATTTGCTATTTAGCATTCTTAGCGGATTTGCTCTAGGATGAGAAACATGTCATTGTACAAACAACACAGGGTGTGAGTGGTGCGAGACTAGAGGTCAACGTTGCATTTCGGTATAACTGGCTTCTAGTCCGACTCGTGTAATCCAACTGGCTTTGAGGGATAGCTTATTGGCCGATGCAGTCATAGGTCGCCGCGTCGGTCATTAGATAACTGGATCACCCGATAGTTAACGAGGAGGAAGAGTACAAATTAAAAAAAAATTATTGGCGAAGATCTGTTTTGTTAATGTTGAAATTTGAGTATACATCCATGGCAAAAACGATGATGATAGTACATTAACAGGGCACACAAATGTTACAAAAACTTTTTTCTTTTGTGCTTAAGAGCAATGATCTGAAGAAACGATCACATAATCAGCAAAGTTTACTTCAGCTAACTTAATCATGTGCGTAAAATTATCCTAGAATGTGGTTAAGAGCTAAATGATTTAAAATTGAATACAAATCAGCAAACTTAGTTGGTAATAATTACATTTATGATAAATGATCATTATGTATAAATGGAAGAGTTTTACAATAACATATATAGAAAATTAAAATTAGTATGTACTCGTGCCTACTACAACCAGTGTCTTTTTTGTGCACCATATCTAACATTTCGGCACTGATGCAAGACATTTGGGCATTTATTTGACTTTGGCAGATCCACAACCATATCTGGGGATATCGTTTGGTTGGTTTTCCGTTTTTCTTTCCATTTTCGGTCAAGTTCCCCTAATATTTGAGGTTCAGTAATATGTTTGCCTTATTTATGGGAAATATTGGCATTTTCTTTCTCCTTCTAGTTTTTAAATGTAGCTATGAAATTGTATGAGCTCTTGTGAGTTAAGAGTTGTTTTTTTTTCCTTGAACACAAACTGCTCTAAATAAATTATATTTGTATGATTTTTAAGTGTTTTATCTATTTCTGCTTCTCTAGTTCTTTTTATTTTATCTACATTGTCGCAACAGTTGCTTTATTTTTCATGTTCATATATGTATGTATAAAGAAGCAGAAAAGGTATAAAACACTTAAATAGACAGATTATATGTATATGTACTGTCTGGTGATGAGAAGAAGGCAAGCAACAGGAATGTGGTGCGTAAAAATTTTCTACCCTCCTCACTACACGTGCTTGCAAGATAGGTACTCATTCATGGGGCAGCATGAACAGGTACTCATTCATGGGGCAGCATGAACAGGTACTCATTCATGGGGCAGCATGAACATCTCATATGCACTCTTACATGTCCAGATAAACAATTAAGCCCCCTAACACTTTAGTCCTCTCTTGCCATATTCTGATCGCCAGACTGTTATCTCTGTGTATGTGTGTATCGGTGTGTCAGGTCATTAAAAGTTATAATACAGGACAGTATATGTTTTGCTTTTGTCTATTCATTCCGCTTATATCACATATCACATTTATGATTTTCTGTTGAACTTAAGTTAAATATACTTTTGCAAAATATCTTTAATATCCTTAATATGATAATAATATCACCATATATCTAAGATGCATCCTGGTTTTTGAAGGAGCACTTAGGATTTAGGGTTCGCTTCCATGTCTACCTTATGCTTCTACTTAATATTGTTTTTATTTTATCTGCTAGCAACGTGGTTTTATTTGGACACGTTCAATGATCATACTTATAGGTATTCAAAATGTTAAACATTAAAGTGGTAGATAAATTAATGAAAATTAGTAAAAATACACATAGGGCATAGTTTTCTTATTCCACTGATTGGAATGTTATACAATCCCAGTGTTTTACAGATTATCATTGATTTCGGCTAAATTGGATGTTACATGCCTCCCTGCATGTTCTGACACAGTGGTGCGCGCGCTGGCCTTAATATGTGCAAGTCCGGGATTCAAATACTGACCAATGAAATTAAAGTCCTTTTTTTTTTTTTTTTTTTTGCACGGAAGAGAAAATTAATGCTTATTTTTTTCTATTTATTAATATAAAATTCCTAATGATGTACATTTCCATTAAATCACAAATTACTATAAGAATCTGCTTTATTGAACGTAATATGTAAATGGTATTTAACTTTGCATTAATGTGAAATGACAAATATTCAATAATATTTTACTCTTTGTAGATATTCTTACGTAGAAAAGAAAGATAAAAAATGGCAGTAGTTCTGGAGCAATATACACACAGTAGATAAAGGTAAATTCCCATAAAGGACCATTTGGTGAATGCGGCGGGTCACTTGAGACCACCTGCATTTCTCATCGACTATAAATTGCAGGTTTCCCTAGGTACCAATATGCAGGATGAGAAAACATATCCGGTATATATTATACGTTTAAGAATTCCTTTTACAAACTCGAGTATTGGAAATATTTCTCTGGTTCATCATGTTGTTCTTCCAATAAAATAAACAATGTATTTTCCAATACTTCCTGAAGTTTCCCTGTTTTAAAAACTATGTTGTTTCAATCAATTTACAAAAACATTGCATATTTATTTTGTTTTCTCATTTTTTCAGCAGTTTTAAATATTTAAAATTGCAATTTCACATTTTTCGCTATTCGATATTACCAAATCATTTCCATAAATCTTGAATTTAACCACCCCTATAGCACATTAATGACTTAATACTTTCATAAAATGAAACCTCAACTTTCAAAAAAATAATAAACGTTCCGAAATTCAACATAAAGCATATTTTGTATCCGGAGTCTATAAATATCAAAGGATTTGACACACTTGTGTAGGAAATAGCTCTCTAACTGCTTGCTCCATAGGGCCCCATAAACATTTCCATGTTTACCTAACCTCAGAATAAGAATGTGGGTCGACGGTTTAACTACACCTGCAGGCCTGTAACCTCCAGCTCAGTATTTTGAATTAATTCTTGCGGAAGACTGTTTACATTCAAAGTACTTAGAAAAGTTTGGTAATAACTTTGCAGACGTAATCCGGAGGTGTAGAGATAAGTCGTCCCAACTTTATAGACACTTCTGAATATGAGAAGGCTTTAGGTAATATTAAACTTGAGCAAGTGATATACTTGGCTTCTTAAAATGGTATGTTGGATATAAATGATAAACAAACTAGAAATATTTTTCTTCTAAAAAAATATAAACATCTAAAATTGGTCTTGATTTTTATTAACATTTAATCACAGAGCTGCTGACTGTATCAATATGTTAGTCATTGTGTTGTATGTCAACAGCTTTATAAGTAGTGTTTCGAAAAAGAATCTTTGTATCGGGAAAAACAAAAAGAATTTTGCTTAACTGTTTTTTAAATCTCTGTTTATTTATTCCTCTAGAACCGAGTAAATTTGGCAATAAAATTAATCTATTTAATTATAAATCTAATTTATGTTGATTATTTCACTCATGTGACGTCATCTTAAAATCAACCAATGAATCAAAACAAATTTTTGAATTTTGACCAATTATGGGGGAAAATTATCAAATCCGTTTTATCACGCGACGTCCACTTGCCTTTGAGCACTGTGGCCAACACTATACCTACACTATATAATTCCTGAGCAAACATCACTGACCACTTTTGTTTGAAGCGGTGAGGAGCTATTGATAGCGAAAAAAGTAAGGACAATCGACAATCATAACGAAAATGGAGGGTTGTTAAAGCGTTTTGGCGAAGCGTCAAATGTTGAAATTGATATAATCATTAGCAATTCCAAACCGCAAAATGCAACAAAAAATAGGGACACTATATGGAATCAGTACTTCTTTTGTGAGTAACTTAATAACAACTCGATACTCCACTTTGAACATGTCACAATCTTCTACATATAGCCTTCTTTATGCAATTATATCTAAACAACTAAACACAGAGGAGCAGAAGTTGCAGCTGCAATTATTTACTTAACAGATAAGGTATATAATGTAAAAAGATATTCAATGGTGTATGAAAAAATGTAATAACAATAATAAATATGAAGCAAAAGCGCGTAGGATATTAATTGGAGTTTGAAAGAAGGAACTGCAACAATAACCATGGGGCCAAACTTGTTTTTATGTATTATTCGTATGCAGTTTACATTGCGCTTGGTATGTAATAAATTGACAAAGGATTTTTTTTTTGTGTGAAAAAGGTTTGAATTAATGTCTCTTTTTCATTAGACTGTACTAAGAAGAATATAGAAATGGGTGAATGAATGAGGAAACCGTTGTCAAAAGAGAATAAAAATTATTTTCGTTATGCTTTAGTGAAAACATAAAGCATAATGCATAAGAGTAAACCAGCTTTCGATTTTTATATAAATAGCTTCGGAGTATTTTCATAAGTAAATAAAGTTGTTCTACATTAAAAAAATTTAAAGCAGCTTGCACACTGTAACTTCTGTTGATAAATCTGAAAATTTTGAAAGGTATTTGGTAATTTTAACAAATGGTGCACCATTGATGACAGGAACATTTGAACGAATTGAGAGAAAAATATGTCAGCCTGTCATTTTATTTTATTGTTCACCAAAATGTTCTCTTTGTTAAGTAGAACCTGGAATAGAATAAGGAGGCCTATCTTTTCAATCAACTGAGTTAAGTACAAGAAGTTGATTTCAGAGAATTGTTGAGCTGTGGAAAGAGATGCCAAAATTTCATCATTGTTCCACCAAACGCTATGTCTTGAAGAAGAAGAAGAAGAAGAAGAAGAAGAAGAAGAAGAAGAAGAAGAAGAAGAGCTCTAAAGCAGTGAACTTTCATCAACTGTAATATTTTTAACAATGGAACAAGCTAAAACATTTCTATTCTACTTTAAGGAAAAATAGTTTGAATACCTTGCATATTACAATTTTAGATTATATTTTAAATTTGAATTTTTCAGGGATTACGCACATACAGAAGAAAATAAATGAATTCAATTGCACTGCCATATTAACACCCAAATTACAGCTGCTGCTCTATGAGCTTCAGGCTAAACCATTTCTTCATACCGGGACAGAAAAGAATCAAACCTTTTTAAACTTCCTTTTGAACGTGCTCGTATGCTTTTAATTTCAATATGTCTTTAATCTTGGGAGTACCTCTCTGAATGAAAAGTGCATTATCCATCATTTGGCAACTTCTCTCCAGAAGCTACTACACAGATTTTCCTTTCTACATCCTATACCACTCGTGACAACGTTATGAAAGTTTCGCCCATTGTATTGCTACTGAAAGACTTCATTTAGTACATTTAAAAAAGTATTTTTAAAATATATGATAATAAATATTATTAAGCGAAATTTTCAATTATTATTGGCATTTCAAAAGGAAAATGTTTATTATTTTCATTAAACGCATTTATAGCCTTAGGAATACTATAACCAGGCATCATTTTTATAGGATATTACTTCGTATTTTTAATTTTCTAAATAAATTATGCGAATTATAATATATTAGGCCTATTGTAATTAACAAATATTATAATTTTATTAAACAAACTACCTTTCAAGATCAAACTTGTAAGATTTATTGGAATACATTTTGCTACCCAATTTTCATCGTACTGAAACTTTAGCAATTGCCCAAAACTACTCGCTTTAGAGAAAATGAAATTAAATGACCCGTCTCCGTGGTCAAGTATTAGCGTTTGCAACTACTAATTCAAAGGTTCTGGTTACCATTCCCGGTCGGTCAAGCTGTTTAGTACGGTTTTTTCGAATATTTTCCTTTAAACTGAGAAGGTGATTGCCATGGAGGTCTAAGGCGCCAAGGCATCCGAGCTCATTTACACCATCATTAATTCATATCATTCCATTCATAACTACAAACCTACACCTACAGGAGTCAAAGCGACAGTAAATATTACATTATAAACAATTAATCTATTATTGAAAAGCTTAAGTTATTATCACAAGCAATATTACGAGAGGCTCTGAGATTACCGATATTCAGGAAAGCTCAAACACACCAGTGATATTTATTAGTACTATTTCAGGAGTAAAATAAGAATTTAATATAATTCCTCTAAACTTGGCCTAAAAAATTTAATAATTGTATATTTGCACCTAATCTTTTCAAACAATCTTGCCACAGAAGAATGCCAAAATGTATACACCTTTTCACAGTAGCTTTCTGTTTAATATATTTAAAAGTTGCACAGAAAAACAACAGTAATGTGTAGTGTGATGTTATGTAAACAGATGTAATGCTAGCGTTGCTACAACAAAATGGAGCCATTGTTATAGTTTGAACAGCGGAAAGCAATTTTGAAATGGTATTGAAAAATCGAGAATGTTGTTGAAGTTCAAGGCAATGGAGTCATGTGTACAGGACAGAACCGCCAACGCGAGTAACAATTCCATCTTACCCGCCATTCATACACTCCATGGAAATAAGGAATTTTACTTTCAACAGGATAGTGCACCACCACATTACTATCGAAATGTACGTGCATACCTTGATGACAATCTTCCAAGGCACTGGATAGGAGAAAGAGGTCTGATTGAGTTTCCACCGCGTTCTCCGGATCTAACTCCGTTGGACTTCTACCTATGGGGAACTCTTAAGGATATTGTAGACTGTACAAAACCAGCTACACTGACAGTACTTCCGGAAGAAATTGAAACGACATGAGCTGCAATCACTGAGGACACTTTCGCAAATGTTGCTCAATCAGTAGTTCAACGTACTCAGAAGTGTACGCCGATGGTGGATATTTTGGGCAACTGTTGTAACCGCAATGCTTGAGTGTGTATACATTTTTGGCACCCTCTGTATATAACTGCCGCTTTATATTTCTCATGCAAAAAGCTAGCAAAATGAGAAATATGTATTTGTATGATTGTCTTTTTTTTTTGAGAAAATCAAGTTATAAAATGTTGAGTTTGAATAAACTAAGGTTTCTAGGTTTATTTTTAAACTTCTGAACTTACGTTTACTTTCTTTTATAGTGGTTACAATGCAGGAAGCAAATTTATTTCCTATCGGACAGATATAAAGCCGAGTATTCCCTTACCCTTTAATACAAATTAGTGCTGAGGCATTTCTCTAAAAATTAAAAAGTATTGCAAAATAAGAGCATTAAATAATGAAATAAAATGTATGAATTGAGGAAATGAACCAGCATAAGCATTTACTGTCACATTCTTTCTTGTACAGATAATATATTTTGCTCACTTGTCTTCCTTAATGTCGGAAACATATTTGATAACACGGTTTACTGTGAATCTCAAACATAAAGTTGAGATGAACCTAGAGCTAGCGGTATCATAACCAAGATAAGATGACGCCTTCCGAACTGACGAATTTTACAGTGTAATAAAATTTTGAACACATGTCCTATACCAAAGCAAAGCGTTTTCTCAAGACACCTGAATGTGAATGATTAAACGCTTATGTGCAAACTTTATATAAGGAATAAATCAGCAGCTATCTGCTGATAGTAATATTCTTTGTTTATAATTTAGAGGAAAATCTAAAAAAAACACCACCAGAAAACTTGAGCATATGTAAACAAGACGTAGCACAGATTTTAAAATGAACAATAGTAATTATGTTGATTTTTTATAAAATTTAAAATTCTCTTATTTTTACTTTAAATTTTATATTTCTATAGCTAGTTTAATGTGCAATCCCTAATTTTATTCAATTTATATCATAAAAAGAGTGTTGTCGCATGTAATGATGAGAGTGTAGCAAATTAACATTTTTGGAAGCTAAATTCCTTTATATTTCATATCTTTCTGTAACGTGATCACTTTAGGAATTCCAGTGTAACGGTCAGTCACTTCAGAGGTTGCTTACACGGTATTTTATAGTGACATTAACCTCTGCCTGGTAACAAGCAAAACATGTGAGCTTGGATCTCTCACTCAGTGTTGGAAAGGGTCACATATATAGTACTTCCTTATTGGTTGATATAATTCAAATCTAAGGCAGTGGAAAACCATATTTATTATAGTTTATGTCACAATGCAGAGACCGCGCTAGGCAATCGTAAAACGATATAAGGGGAACCAGAGCTACGATTCGGGGTCTCTTTGATCTTTGGTCTTCGTCTTCTGCCTGTCGTCTTTGGAGAGTGACTTGTCGACGTACACCCTCAGCATTATTGCGAAAAATACCTAAAAGGTAAGGGCCCGTCAGGGATACCACTTGTAATTACTTCAGATTTGGGACTTTGTCTCCTTTATAATAAATTGAGTTGGCATGGCACGTTGCGGGTTGTCTCTACCATCACCCTCCTAAACAGCTATCCCCCTAAGTCAAAACCTTGGGTCGTGACAGTATTAAAGATGCTTGGAACCGTTCATGTGGTATTAACTTTAATTTTGTACAAAGAACTATAAAAAGCGTAAAATATTTTATATAACATTTAGTAATGCTAGCTTTCATTTTAGTATACTCTATGTCTCTGTATTTCATTTTCTAAAATTGTGCTCCGGAGCAATAGTCTATAAATAACCAAAAATGATTAACAAACTTTTAGCTTTAGCAATAAACATGTGGGAAAGCTAAATACTTACCCTATGTTTCACGTCGATCGTGTAACTAACTGGAGAGATGCATCCAGGCGTGTAACCATGCATGTTGATTATTAAAGCTACAAGAGGAATTATGCTAATGATTGATCTATAATAACGGAAAATTAAATGTTAATATAGTCAATAATTCATTAATATTGCAGCTGAATCAAATCATATTTGATGGCAATGCTCATTTGGCACACGAAAAAGCGACAGACTTCCTAATGGCGTATACATGAAAACTAAATGTTAAATTAAGTTTGTTGTAGTTTGACATTTTATAATATGCGAAAAAGTTAACAACGTTAAAACAAACTTTATTGCAAAAGAGTCTGCTTTTAAGCCTCAAGCTGACCATAGAAATAAGGCTCAGTATTTCCCATTTCTGAGACATTTCAAAATGGTATGTTTAATAATATGCAATAAAAACAAATGAAGTGGCAGATGACCGGTAATCTTCTTGTATGTGCAATAAAATTTATTGATTATCAATATAGTATCTTTCTTCTTCTTCTTCTTCTTCATCTTCATCTTCGAGACAACGCCTGCCGCATGGCCGCTGCCTCAACTCTTCCGTACAGGGCGCTACTACCTGGAACTTGTGGTCAGCACACCGATTTCTTCAATCGCCCCTCCCCCGCTATCTCGTATCATACATTATTCAGAAAGAATATATTTTATAAGATTATTCAAGGTATATTTTACAAGATTGTTTTTGTCTACACTTAGATTTTACTGGTCATAGCCATATGTATTAAAGGAATTAAATAGCAATGGAACTATGATTTATGAGTAAATTTTTTGAAACCAACTTTATACACGGTTGTAATTTGAAAAATTGCCAGTATGATTAATTAATTAATGCCTAATTAATATAAATCATCCCAATTTAGATATTAAGAGGGAAATTAAAACCAGTATTGATTGTATTTTAATTTTCACTTCCCCCCCCCCTCACCAAAGTCACTATCACTTTTAAATTTCAAATTACACTGTTTGCATCTTATAGTTTAAATTTAAAAAGCACTAAATGGTCACCACATATTTCTCTCTATTTTTGCCTAACAATAATAACATTACGGGTGAGTGGGAGTGAAACATAAAATATAATCAGCACTGTTTTCAATTTCTTCATTATCTAAACTGAAATTTTGTTTGTATGCAATTGAATTTATTTTAAAAGGGCTTGCAAGTTTAGAAATGAAAACTCGATATAATGAAACTTCGATTGAAACAAATACCATATTTTTCATTATACGTTCAACGCATTTCTAGCTTCTATAGCAGTAGTGTATATATTTCTGCTTGCATATGCACTCGATTTATTAAAGTGAAAGTTTCTGGAACACTATATTTAAATTTAAATTAAATTTTGGTTTTTACGATAGTCGCTTTATGAAGATGTAAACAAAATACTTGGCTGGAATCGTAATGTTCTTGTTTTTTAGGCAGAAATATGTCTAAATCACTGGGTTTAATTTTGCTATTTATTGAACTAAAATATACATTTCTACTATTGCCCTGTCTAGATAATTTATTATTAATCTTAAAAACTCTTCTTATTAATAAATTCGATTGGTATTCACGTCATAACGCAGAGGTAAAGCTAAATCATGGAAGGTCGAAATGCGAGTTTTAATTTTGGGACCGAATCCCTGGGAATCCCTGACAGAAAATGAACGGGTGCCTTGCATTAAGGCATGGGCAAAAAAACGTCGATAACAAATTACCCAGTTTTCAAGTTTCGGGATTGTGGGTTAGGCCTGGTAACCCATATAAAAATTTTGCTCTTCAGCCTTTTTCTTCTAGAGGTTATAGGTTTAATTCATGGAAGGCGGAAGACGGTTCTTACCATGTATTACCATATCGATCTGTACGCTTGTTTGAATCTCGATTTATGCAGCAGACTGATATCAGTAGTCGATAATCTAGCGATCGGTAGTATAAACAATCAGAAAATACAGAATAGATGCACATTCTTATAAACCAATATGGTAAATTAGCATTAATGGACAAACAAATAAGCTAAATTAGTAGAATCTTTTTAAAATTAAAATTTATGAACATGCCTTAGGTACTTAGCTTTTTATAATATTGTTGACATCAACCGTATTATGAATGGATGGATTACGGTGTTTATCATACAACTATATACATTCACTTTTTAAGATATCAATCGCATAGGTCCAGATACTACATATGCTATATATAACTATACAATAATACTTATATGAGGTCTGTTCAAAAAGTATCGCGAATTTTGTGTTTTTTAAAACGTATTTATTTATTCATGAATATCTATTTTGTCCTCTTCAAAGTAAACCCCACCATACACTTGTACCAACGTTTTTTTCCAATCCTCGAAGCACTTTAAAAAATCGTTTTTTGTGATCTTGTTCAGCTCCTCCTTCAATGTTGTCTTTATCTCCTCAATCATGGCGTAGCGTCATCCTTTCATGGTCCTCTTCAGTTTTGGGAACAAAAAAGGTCACAGGGGGCCAGGTCTGGGGAGTACGGTGGCTGCGGCATCATAAGTATGTTGTTTTTGCCCGAAAATTCGCGCACAAGCAACGATGTGTGAGCAGGAGGCGTTATCGTGGTGCAAAAGTCAATTTTTGTTCTTCCACAAATCCGTTTCTGGCCGATTGCTTCGCGCAAATTGCGCATAACTTGCAGGTAATATTCCTTATTGACCGTTCTACCCTGTGGCAAGAACTCATGATGCACCACGCCCCTGCAATGGAAGAAAACTGTAAGCAAAACCTTCACACTCGACCGAACTTGGCGCACTTTTTTCGGTCTTGATCGTGATTAAGATTAAGCTTTAGATTAAGTGCAAAATAACAAATGAGCATTAATTGTCAACTTGTGAACCAGAATTTGTTTAAATGATACAACGCTTGTCTTCTAGCAAACTTTGAGCGTTTCCAAAATCTTTTAAAAGATAATTTTTTTAAACTCCGTCATAATTTTAAAGTTAAAAATATTCCACTAATTTTGTTCTACCCTCTCATCCGTTCATAATACGGTTTATCTTTTGTAGATTTTATATGTACGTACTCGTAATTATGCTGTTTTGTCCATAGACGAGAAACGTTACCTACCGGCCTTGGACGGCTGTGACTATTATAGACTAGCTTCTTGCCATAGAAGAACTCCAGTATTTCGAAATATAGCAATTTCAAGTGTGACTTTATCTAAATGTTTTATCCTTATCTGCTTTATTATTACTGTTAATTAGTTACATTGTTAATAGTGTTACTTTATTTTTATTTTATATTATATACATTACAAAATGCAATTTATTTTCATAGGCTAACCCTAATTTGGTTAAACTTGCGCACACCCCACACAGTCACTACGATGATACAACTGAAAGAAAACAATACAACAATAAATAAAAATATTCCATATCCGTACAATCTATGGCAGCTTACTAATAAGAAGTTCTTATTTTTAGAATTTTTTTCAAAATGTGGTCCTAGGTACAAACTGCATTGTCGCTTGCACGGGCCTTTAATGCCGGTTCCTATTTCCATCTATCTATATCTTAATCTCATTATCTGTTAATTCCTGGCTGTCACTCTCTAAAATCTCCCTTGCCTCTCTATTTCCATATTCCGAAAAGAGTGTTTCAGTCTGATGCTCTTTTTCCGCACTTTCGTGTTTCGAAAAATGATTCCCAATTGCGGCAAATAATCATTTTAACATCAATGACAATGTGACTCATTTAAAACAAAGGTTAAAATTTCTCCTGTGCAATGCTCTTTATTCAGGTGCTGGACCCCTCAGGAAATCGTTTATTGCCTTATAATTTTCATCAGCACAAACAAATATACAGGAACGTGGTTCCGGGGTGTAGTGAATCAATTTCTGTTATAGCGTTAGCGCGTGGCGTGTTCTTTTTTAAACCTATGGAAAAATGAAAGTTCCTTCCGTATCAAACCTTCCTCGTACTTGCATTATTCGACTATATGCTTTATTTCCATCAACTTTACTATGAACTGTGTATTTACTATGAGGTGTATTCCACAATATTTGGGACTGGTGCTGCCATCTCGACACTAGTTACAGTATAGTTTTTTACCTCTTGGTGGCAACGCTAGAATATCTGATTAAAGAGTGTTTAAAGTTTCATGCAGCTGGGTAGATGTATTGAGATTCTATAGTACTTTTCATGATACTCTGTGTGTAGTGTGTGGCAATTTTACGATGGATCCAAGATTAGAACAGAGAGTGTGTATCAAATTCTGTGCAAATCTCTGTGCAAAAATGCTGCGGAGACCCTCGCAATGATTCAACAAGTATTTGGAGGACAAAGGATGAACCGTACACGTGTGTTTGAGTGACTTGCTCGGTTCAGGGACCACCGTACAGCTATTGAAGACGATGATCACACCGGTAGGCCCATCAGCTGCACAACGCCTGACACTGTTGCCAAAGTTCAATATCTCGTTCATGAGGATCGACGTCGAACTATTGAGCACCTTGCTCATGAAGTGGGAATTGGTTATGGGACATGCTAACGAATTTTAACTGATGAATGGGCAAGCGTCGTGTCGCCGCAAAATTTGTGCCAAGGATCCTGACTGCTGATCAGAAGGCACAGCGTGTTGAAGTTTGCACGGAGCTTCGTCAGGCCGTATCCGATGACCCAACCTTCCTCTCCAGGGTCAGGTACTTCGCTCTATTCCCCAAACTGAAAATCAAGTTGAAAGGATGTCGGTACGACACAATTGAGAGGATTCATGAACAAACGCTGTCTGTGCCAAACATCCTCAAAGAACATGACTTCCAAGATGCACTTGAAAAATGGCAGAAACGCTGGGACCAGTGTTTACGTGTGGAAGGGAACTACTTCCTGGGTGACGGCAGTTATTAGTCTCAAAGTAAGTTTTTGACCAGATGGCAGCACCAGTCCAAAATAATCTGGATACCACCTCGTATATGTAAATATATACTATATACCTCAAATATATAATATATACTTATGTTTACTAAAATATGACTACTGCACTGTTAAACAAGGGGAGTACGGTTGAAAGATTCCTTGAAAATCGTACAGGGATTCTCAACCTTAAAGCAGAATAATTCCCCTAAATATTGATAATTTCTGAGGTGTTGACATAAAGGTTCCATTTAGCAAGAGTATTGGGATCTGCAAAGAATATGATGGAATGTTAGAGTCTTTATGTCATAATGGACCCTCAATTATACAGCACTGCTTTTTCATTTTAAATAGAATGGTTATTTGTATTGTGTGGTCATTTCGCATTTAAGTCGTGTTGGCTAAGAGTACAACTTCTAAGATTTAATGCTTGCGCCCCGCAGCAGCAAGTATTTTTGAAGTTGTAAAAATATGATTTATATAAAGGCAATAGTAGGCTATCAATGAGAGATAGCTCTGTGCCATTCAAAATATTGAACTTTCTTGCGCTCTTCAATCTCTATTGAAGAATAAGGAATTGAGCTCTGACTGAGAAAGTGGCTTTATCCTATTAAATACAGCTAAAATAGCGGGAAACTGTGCCAAATGAATAGTTATAGCTTGTGTACTAACGCTCTCTGTTAAACCAGAAAAGGTATCGGCCTCAGTCAGCGTGCGCTTTGCTGAAATAGTGTTTAAATAAAAATGAAATTAAGTAGCTGTATTCTTCTTTGCTTGTAAGTACAAAAGGTTCAACGCAAGTATTGATAGTGATTTTATAATTGGAATAATGAAGAAAGTTATTTACTCTCCAATATAGGAAAATTCCATTCATCGGAAAAATGCATAAAGGATGATTTGAACTAGTATTTATGTACAGTTTGCATTCAAAAAGCAAAAAAGTTGTACTTATTTAATTGGATTGGCATAAGACAAATAGAAATGCTTTTCAGCTTCTTAAAGATCCAAAAGTTATACTTGAAGCAGAGAATATCCGGCTTAAGGTCCTAAGTTCTCATTGGTCGCCGTTGATTAATTTTATAAATTAATAAGTTCATTTTCATGTGTTTTATAATAGGTAAAGGGTATAATGTTCAATTTAAATCTCCAAACATTTAATGGTATTAGTTATTTATCTATGTTCATTTAAGAAATTCATTGGCGTATGTTTTAACGTTATATATTCGATTTAAAGCTCCAAACATTCATTGATAATACCTTTTTAATCATATAAATTTAATAAGTTCATTTGCACAAGTTTTCATGTCAAGTAAAGATTTTAATTTTCAATTAAAACAACAAATATTTGTTAGTAATAGGTTTTAAATCGTATAAAACTAGTAAGGGTATTTGTATACATTTCATGTATCAGATAAGGGCTAATACAACGTATATCTTAATGTTTGTTTGTTGGCCTTTATGACAATACTATATAATATAAATGTAACGATTCAAAGGACTACACACACATAGCAAAGAATGTGAATAGATTAATCACAAGTAAAGAAAATTGTAAAATTAAAAAAATGAACCAATAGCAAACATAATAATGTTAATATTGTGTACCAAGAATGAAACACGAGATAGAGAGAATGTTATTCATTTATTTATTCTTATTTTGAGAATAATTCATTGTAATGAATAGTATTATTACAACCATTTATATTTCAAAATATTTAGTTTGTTGTGCTCTGTATTCCGTGGAGAGAGGCTGTGCTTTGTATTCCATGAGAAGGAATCGTCGTTCGAATTCAGTAAAGAGAAGTTACGATTTATATTTCGTGGGAAGAAGTTACAAATTATCAGCCGTGGTGAATAATAAGAGTCACGAGTTCGAATTAGTATCCGTAAAGATACATATTATATGATTTAAACTAGGACAAATATAAAATAAGGCGTGTTAAGTATCTGTTAGAATAAAAAGAGAATTTGCGTGCAGTATCGAATAAAATAAAACAGATTATTGTCAGTATTATCAATCATGAAAGGAACATTGCCACTAAAGCACGTTTGTTGGAAGAGAAATATAAATTCCGTCACGTTTGTCTCGTATTTTGGCCACAAAATTAAGAAAATTCTCAGAGCTCATTTTATCAGAAAAGTGTACAGTTGTGTGTTAATGACAAGACAATAAATGCTGTAGGTTACTATTCAGTATGATTTTGACATACTAAAATTCACACTCCTTTCACCGAAGAAGTATCAAACTGAAAAATTCAGCTTTAATAATAAAAGTTGAGCTAGCCATGCATATCTTGGTGACGACACAAGCAACCCTCCCCCATAATACCGCCGTAAAATATATATATATATATATATATATATATATATATATATACCTATCTGGGAGATGAAAAAGAAAATACCAGAAAGTGTGCGTACATCTCATTTCCTCTAAAATATGCTCCCATTTTAACCTTACACTAGATCCAAGCCAAGGACTGACTATTGCAGTAGTGATGGAAATTTATAAAATATTTGTCCAAAACAACATTTTGCACAGTGTTCTCCATTATTGAATGCCGATAAACATCATATTTCTGCATGAAATTAAGATTATTAGCAAGAGTAAGAAGGTCGTCTAAAGACATGCGCACCCCGAGCTGGAAAGAACTTTATAGAAACACTTTTTGTCTGTAGACGTAATTCGACGCTAAACCATAAACTTTGCAACAGTCGCTTGCATGGAAATTGAAATAAAGTTCAGAGAGGTTGAGAACGTTGTCCCCAACTTTCTCCAATAAGAGTGTAGAGAAGCAGAGAGAGAGAGAGAGAGACTCAGCTGTCAGACATCGGCTTTGAAGCGAGTGACATGTCCATCTGAGCATACACGCTATACCCCTCGGGCTTGATATTGTTCAGAGTAGTATAGTCTTGCCTTGGCCCACAACGAAACAAAATAATATTTCTATTTATTCCATATATCAATCCTTACTACAACAAAAAGGAAGAAAAAAGAATTTATTAACCTAACAGACAAGAATGGTTGTAGTCAATATAACAAAACTTATGAATAAGATAAATTAAAGCACTTATCTAATAAACTAAGCAAGCAGAGAAAAGTGCAGCTTAATTTGATCTCTAAATCTGCCATTGCAGAGTTATTTATTTAAGTTGTTTTCACAAAAAATCCAAAAAAATTGGCATGACTCAGCAGAAATTAATACCACATAGCTTCAAAACAGTGTCTTAACTTTTATTGAAATAGACTCATCAAAAATTACCACTCTCCAATCCTGAACAGTCCCTTGTCACCAAACAACGTTGTTCCACTGTATATCGGTTCATACTGTACTGTACGTACTATACTACTCATTACACAAGAATATAAACGGGTAGAAAACAAAGCTGCATACATATTGGATTACAACTATGCCACAATTGAAACCTTCCCATAACAGTGGAGATTCAGCTACTACCCCTTAATTCCAGCCCTTGTCAATACACATGCAGAAACACAAACGCACGACGACTATTGACGATCCTGTAATAACAGCGCATTCAAGAATGCCGCGTTACTGCCACGGACTGCGAGCACACAATTGTCCTTCAAAACCCATACATGATACTCAGGCTATAAATGGAGCCACATTTGTATTCTTTCGTGAAAAAACACGGACCGAGGAAAGAGTAAAACATGTGAAACCCATAGTATAAAGACTGAGAAGAGAGGGCATTTATCTAACCACATACTAATAGTAGTAATATTATTACTACTATCAATGTAGTTCTCACTGAATTCAGTCATCTGTTTTACATGTTGCATACAGCTGATTCAAAATGCATTGATTTTTTTCAAAGTATAATTTAATGTCGGAATACTTTAAAGCATTTAATTACTCTTTCGTGCTAAATAGTGATGTGTTTAACATTTAAAAAAATGAAATGATACTGAAATATTTGCAATTTATCAAGAATAAATATATAATTAAATATGAATAAGAACTTGAGATTATACACACAGATTTGTATATAATTAGTTTATTAAAGTAAATACTGGTTTAGAACTATACCGCTGTATAAAGAAAATTTTGCATATGGTAAGCAGTTTCAAAATGTAGATCTGAAATAGATATAAGCTGTGAAGGAGAGAAAATTTAATACCAGTAATAATACTTTTCTGGTGTTTATAGATATTTATAAAACAGTGGATCTCAGGCGTCGTGTCCATAATTATGGATGCTACATATTAGGAATGATAATGGATTTAGAGGTCTTAAGAATAATTTCTGGAATTCTTAGTCGAAAGTCCTGACAATTAAAAATATTATGTTGCTCTATTTTCAGGAACATGTAGAACTACACTTCTTAAGGTTTATTATCCATATGTCCTGCTCATTAATGATATCCATTCACTTTATTGACCAGGGTCTTCGGAAAGTAATGGGTCTATTGTCAGTTAATTATCTAATTAATCTGATAATGTTATTGAACGGTGAACACTAGCTTTTTAATTTACATTACGTTTCATTATAAATGTTTCCATAAAAATATATGGTGTTTTTATTGTAAACTCATTTTGGAATTACAAAACCAATAACTTTGCTCCTTTTGTTTGTAAATATGTTATGTATTTCTCATGTTTGTTCCTTCGATTTTATCTTATACCTAGACACCTAGAGAAACAAACAGTATAAATGACTGAATAATATTTTGCTGATTTTCCTTCTTAAATTTTCATATATGTGTGTGTGTGCGTGCGTGCGTGCGTGCGTGTGTGTACAAAAAATTGACCATCCTCAGCATTAAACTTTATTTTTTATAAAAATGTATATAGGAAAACTCTACCATTTTCCATTCATGGATAAATTTATTTTGACTTGCCATCTTTAATATTTATTTTAAGAATTTGTTATATTATTAATGATGTTTCGTGCGCAGCTGAACGCAAACCCTGTGGGGTCAAGGTTGCTTCAGTCACAGTTTCTGCTCTCGCACAATTTTGATAGGAGTTAACGAAATGGGTTCGTTTGCACTCAAAACATTTCCGACATACTTTAATTAAATTAACATTCCCTGGCAACAGCTCTGTTTACGTAATTCTTCCAATTTTTGTCTTAATATTTTCTTTATGTTCCTCTCTTGTGTGCGGATTATTCTTGTAGATTTTTTTTGTTATAATAACAAGATTGTAGTATAATACACTACAGGTTAATTAACTTCGTTAACATACTAATTAGTAACACTGGTGCATCAATAGCCTGCAATATTCGTAATATAAATAAAGACTTGAGTCACGCAGATCCGTAACAGCAAACTGAGTTATAATAACACAGATATGCTTGATCTCGTAACAGCAAACTGCGACTGACTGTCCTAATACAGTCATCAGCAATAGTTTATTATGATAAGAGACTGGCGTAACCTTGGCCCACACACGCTTCGATTACCTGGAGACATAGGCTAAAAATAGCTTCGACCTTCGTTAGACTTTCATATATAGACTTGGGAAAATACTATAATGTTTTTGCTTTGCTTTACATAAACTTTCTTTTTGAACTTCTGACTTATTATTGGTAATAGAACCAAAAATATAAATTTCCTTCTTATGATACTAGACTATAAAACCCTCTCTTTGGCTTTTTCTTAACGGTATCAGGTACACAACTATAGAAAATAATATTGAAAAGTGTACTTTTGAAAACTAATTAACAGTTTCAATGCATTTTTATAGGTATGAAACATTAATACTATAATGCATTTAAATCACCTAAAACTTAGACCGATAGATAAAATAAAAAAGTAAAAGTGCTTGAATTGTAAATTTAATAATTCGAAAAGTTAAGAATTCACCTGACACGCTTCTTGTAAATCGAGGTACACATATGTATGTTTATGTGGAGGAATCGGTAGGAATACGAGACCGCACCTTGTGACGTCACAAGGCACGTGACCCAATCCCTCCCACCCCCGCCACCCCCCTGAGCTGTGTATAAAATGAAGGGATGCATCCGGGCCGCTCCCCATTTTAGGCCACGGCGCAGTGAAAGTAAGAGTTGTACTTGTGCGGGCTGAGTAAGTGTTTTGTTTCCGCTGCAGTAAAGCTCTCTGGCAGGCCCGCAACGCACCTCGCACAAAGTGAGTCAACTGTTTTCCTTTGATGTAACACCTCTACTACCACCTTCAGGGTCATAATGTGGTTTGACGCATCCGAGTAGTCTTTGTAACTTTAGAGCAACAATGCTGTGTAGCTATTTCAGCAAATTGTGTGGTCACTAGGCAGTCTCTGTTACCTACGTGGCCACTTCCTTGTTACTCGAGCGTTCTAGCGTATATTTACTAAGAAGGCAATTTCCCGCCACATTTCAGCATGGCTAATCTTAATAGAAAAATTGCCTCTCTAATTGTTCCTAAGACAATTTCTAGTGTTCGAAGAAGCAAAATTACAGAAAATAGCATATTATATAAAATATTAATAAATATTAAGCCACTTGAAGATGATAGTAGATATAGTTCTCAAACTGTAATTAAAAACCTTTTTCATTTTTTCACATATTTTACTTCGGTAATGCTTAATTTTTATCATTCATACTAATTTTATCTTTCATTGCCATTCTTAACGTTATTTCTAACTAATATATATATATTAAAAACTTGATAAAGCTCGCAACAAAAACATTTCTCATCAAATCTGAAAATATTTAATAAGACATTTACCATAGATTGTCTCTAGGGATGTAAAGAAATTTGCATTTGATATTTCATTGCTCACGTCAGTTTTGTTTGTGTGATAATTTCTATTTGATAGCACAGTGTAAACATTTAATGCTGTTAAAGGCGCTGATTCTAGGAAACGAGAAATAATCATCACTTCCTGATCTGCGAGTTGCTAGTGCATATAGACCCTGAAATGTTTGTTTCGCGCTTTGCAGCGCGACAGAGAAGTTGCCGCTGGTTCACGGGGCTCGTGCAAGGCAAATAACTGCATTCATAAAATACGATTTTAATCATCAGCTTTAATGGGCTTATAATTACCCGGTTCAGCAGATATATAATGGGCTGACTAAATGCTACATATTTTCATACTTTAATTTATTTCTAATTGTGGAATAATGCTTTGAATGTGTTTATGCAGTACTTATAGTTTATGTAATAAGTTAATTCAATGAATAATTACTAAAATATCATTACCCTTACCTATTCTTTTAAACACAATCATTTATTATTAGATGCATGTTTTGCAGTCAGTTGAATACTATATATAAGCATTCGTTAAAGATAAACGGCAGGAAAGTTTCTTCATTTAAAGTGTTATTCCAATGTATTTTCAGTTAGTATAGTTAAACGTAATTACATTATCTGCGTTAACTTATTTGTTTTCTCAATGTATGAAGAACTCTTGTGAGAAATTCACAATTTTTTGCAACGTACATCTTTCACTAAACTGTTAGTTATATAATAAAAAATCATTTTAATGATTTAATATTAAATTTGTTTTTAGCTACAATCCAATTCGGCAAGTCTAGTCGCATTTGCTGTAAAAAATAAAATTACTATTCAGGAATATCTTCGTTTAAATTATAGCAATTACAGCTGTGTTAAGAACAAATTGGAGCACTAAAAGACCCGAAGGGATTTTATAGAAAACTCTCTACTGAAATATACTAGTATACACATTTTATACTTTGATAATCCAAAATTCATAACCTTAAGTGAACGATTTTTCTGTGGGGTATTCAATGAATAAACTTAAACTCCATTCTGCATTCGTTCAGACGATATTCTGAACAATGCTACTGTTTCGTGTAAGGTTCACGTTTTTTTATGTTTACTTTTCGTACTCAAAAAATATCTCTTATTTTTCTAGAGAAACTTCTGAAGTTAATCCGTAAATTAATCTTTTAAAATAATATTAGAAGTAAGTTAAGTATCCACTCGCTTAAAGATATGTTAAAGAGTAATAATATATAAGAAAATCGTAAGATGTAAATTGAATTTAGAATTTAAAGTTCAAAGTATAGTCCAACGAAAAAAAAAGTTACTATTTCGTGTGAGGTTCACATTTTTTGATGTTTGCTTTTGGTACTCAAAAATATCTATTGTTTTTCTATAAAAACTTGCAAAGTTAACCCGTAAAGTAATCTTTTAAAATAATATTAGAAGTAAGTTAACTATCTACTCGCTTAAAGATATATTAAAGTGTAAAAATATCTTTAAAAAAAGGAATAGCACCACATCATACATAATAGACTATATTTGAAACACGTGTGATATTAGTTTCTGCCAAAATATACATCACAATGAAGTACTTACTGGATATAATGAAACGTTTTATGAACTTTATTTTCATATATTTTACCCCGAAGGAGCATCCAAATTCAGTTCGAACCCAGTACCGTTACCGAATAAAATTATCTATACGGGTTTTATCAGAAACGAGATGCCAAAGGGCAAATTTCTTTTGTCATCTTAAGCTACATAAACAACAATTCATGGAGATAAAATGGCGGGCCATAGCTGCCACTTGACCCTTTGACCTACTTCAGGATGCTACAGACAATGAAGGGACTCAACAATAACCAAATCAATTCCCGCTTTCCGATAACTTGGCCCGCCTCTCGTGCCTCTGCACTTGCCTGCGATAGTGCGATACAATATTTAAAAAAAAAATCGCAAACAGTGTATCTGTTTATACGACACTTTTGGTTAAAAATATTTATGAAAATGATTAAATAAATATATTGGTCACGTACAATTTTGAACATTCCGTCATATAAGTCCTTTTATAATATTTAAGCGTTGTATAAAGTGCGCATTTAAAGATCCTACGGAGGAGGCGAAGGGGTCACATAGGTGCTCCTTGTTGACTCTATTCTTAGGTGGTAAAACATATTTGCTCATGTCTGTCCCGGCACTATACACGCTCCTCCCCCCATCTCTCTCTCTTGCATAAGTAAACAAACACAATCTGAACTTTAAACTGAATGAAGTTAATAAGAACTCATCATTACAATAATAGTCTTCAGGACTTAATGATAAATAAATTAGGAAAATTTATAAAAATAGTTTTAGAACATGATAACTAAGTCAGACCTATAACAGAATTCGTTGCGACACACGTTTGTGCCCACATGCAAACATACACAGCATAAAATAAAGTTCTACTTCTATCAAGCTTACTAGTTAGTATCTTTTTCTAGTTCAAATGTAAAATAAGGAACTGAGCCTCTTAAGTTCAAACTTCTGAAGGTTGCAAAAAGAAGTTTTATTTCATACTGGGTAATGTAAACGATTTTCTTCCTCTTAGACTCATAACAATATAATAAATATCATTATTTACTAATCGTAAATACGTTGTTCTAATAACTAATAAATTGCCGCAGAATATAAATAACGTTATTAAAATATTTTAAATGTGTGGAATTTTTAAATGATAAGAGGTAAGCTTAATTGCTTATATTTACTATATTTTATATAGAACATTAAACATTTTGGCACTGGCTTACTATACTACAAATGGAAATTTTTGTACTACCACACCTTCATCCTATATTTTGTGTATTCGCCATTTTGATATTTTACAAGTAACAGTCTCTTTTCAGGGCTTTATACGGCAGCTTAGAATTCCTTCAGCTCATCAGCCCTAGGTTTGCCCAGAAACACTCACTCGTTCCTTCTTATAGCCGTACAACCAAATAAATATTCTGCTGGTTAATATCTGAGGATGTTGTAGGCCCTGGAAAGACCGTAGGTTACATAGGCCAGCTCATAAACCATTTTGGGTACAAAACCTCCAAAATACTGCTGGAAAACGGTGTCCACATACGTTTAAACATTATTACTGGATACGAGTTTTCATACATAATACCATATATTTCGTGGTGTAGTGGTAACCTTATTTGCCTCCTAAGCCCAAGATCGCGGGTTCGATTACGGCCAGGATCGGTGGATTTTTTCCGGCGCAAAAATCCTAAGTATGGCTTCCTTCGGAAGGGAAATAAAGTCGTTGGTCCCGTGTCGTACATTTACGCACGAAAAAGAACGTCAAGTCTGAAAGAAGAGGCCTCTGAGCAAAATTTGTCATCGTTTCACTTCCTGAATTGAATAAAATGCTGATGACCTGAGATGTTAAAGAGCGTCCAAAAATAAATCAATGAAAAAAAACATATACTTCCAAAAATTGAATTTAATAAAACTAATTTTTACTTAGCTTGAAAAGATTTAATTAAATCACAGCTTAAAGTAACAAATTTGTTGTTATGTTGATACTAAAATTCAATTTTTAAAAATTTGTAAAAAATAAAAATATGAGCAATTAATTTGCTTTATTTTTGAAAAGCCCTATATGTGTGTAAAAATGCTTTCAGCACTTCCATTATATAGTTAAAATTACAAAATACTAACAAAAGGATGAGTTTTTACTCTCCAAAGCATTTTGATATTAATATCTCCTTTTGGGAGTGAGATATGATGAAAACATAAGTTTGTACATTTATTGCTCTTATGCGCCGAGTTCTATATTGCATAGTTTTAAATTTTCATTATCATATAAATTCCAAAATATTTACCTACACAGTAGTTTATTATCAAATATATATATATATATATATATATATATATATATATAATGAAATAGGATCAAATATACAGGCTAGGGCAATGTCAGAATATATTTAAACAATGAATAAGTATTACTCTCTGTACTTTTACAACATATAAATCATAAATCAAGTATTAAAATCCAATTCATGTCTTTAAGAACAAGCACAATAAATTCTTTTTTCAAAAGAATTCCCCATAGTTATTATATAAAACAAGATCTATTTGCTTAGAGATTGCCAAAGCTGAACATACTATATTACTTATTATTAGTTATATATTTTCTATAAAACCCCAAATTATTCGTTATTTATTTGCCAAGTGAGAGTTTTTAACTCTTTAAATTTATATAAATTTAAAGTAAAAGTTTTGCTAAAATTTCAATATATGTATTAAGTGTCTGTACAAAGTCTTAAACACTAAAATCAATTCATGCAGATGTGGATAACATATTTTATACGCTTTTAACCCTAACTTCTTTGTTACAATTAATTCAATTAAGTTTACAGTTTATTTCATCTAAACTTCAAAACTGGAATGGCGAAGACGAAAAGCTCCATGCACTATCTTGAAATTTAGAACGCATTCCCCAGTGGGCCTAATAATGGCTACAGTATTTTAGATAATGATTTAGCTTTCAGCAACCATGCAGTCACATTTATGTAAATTTATTACTAATATTAGTGAATACATTAAATAAAGAATTAAATAAAGGTTCTGTTTCATCGGACAACGTTCTGCTGCATGAGGGATTCTTAATTTTATACATAAATCAAGTTGCTTATTGCACAAACTCATACGCTCCCAATCTAGTTTGTAATGCTTTACATTTATTTTCAAAACTAAGAAAAGTATCAAGAGTGAAAATTTTGAGGGTGATTATGCCTTTAATTTAGGAATTGGGAAAGTCCATATAAACCAAACTACGAATTTTATTCATCAAAATATTTGTTCTCTGTTGTTAATAATTTGGGGGGAGAGAAGGGTTTAGATTCCAGATAATTGCTAAATTTAATTCAAGAAGATAAATAGAATTAGTTAAACAGTGCCTCAAATTATTCTAAAGTTCGTTGGGGCCTATAATTACTGGTATTAGCCTTTGCAGTTGAAGAAAAACTACGGAAAAAATCATACCCAGACAGTAACCTGGGTTCGAACTCATATCTGCTAGTTTGTAAACGGAATAAGTGTAAGAGAGAGTGAATAAGCTTCTTGAAATGCACAATAATTACATTTAATAATTATGTTTTATATGTAACATAGTCAAAGTGCACAAGAAATTGCAATTTTATAGTGAAATTACATAACTTCTTACTCTCGCATATTCTTAGACAGCATTAGAATAGTGATCATTTGAGAATTGCTCAGAAGTCAATTATTGGGAGTGCTCCACGGGTAATATTTTCCTGAGAAAACTGTGCACATCGCTCTCTTTACCCGAAAAAATCAACATTATATGTAATATCCATAAATTTTTATTGCTATATCTTTATATTAACAATATACGAAAACATTAAATCAGCTTACTTCTACCCTTTTATCCATGAAACTGTCTTAAATCTTTATAATTAACTTCCAACTCTCGTAACTAGCATAACTTATTTTTTACACAAAGATATATAAAAGTCTCTTATCAAAAATTCGTGTTTAGTATTAATTATTCGCGTATAAACAATCTTAAATCTGTAAATTCTATCTAATCTGTCATCTTTATGCTTCACTTACTTTTAAATACGGTGTAGGACAGGTTTCGAAGAGACATCCTGTCCATCTTCAACCTACTTGACGACTGATAGGAGAAATTGACATCTATGAGGGCCTGTGACTCTGTCCTGATGGTGTTTGTTTCTTTATAAACTGGAAATTTGTATTACATTCTCCTGTAATGTCGAAATTCATAAGATGATCCCTATGTTTATGAATGTAAATCTTCTCTCATGTGTCCAATTCTGTACGTCCATGTGCTTCTTTAACTAACTTTATTTCTCTTTTTATGTCGTGATTATCTTTCAAAAATGGTGTGCCACTGCTGACCTATCAATCTGTTTGTACATAACTTTCTTGAGATATTTCTTTAACCGTATTCCTATGCTGTCCGTGAGCCACAGGTCCTCATAGATGTCAGTTTCTCCTACCAGTCGTCAAGTTGGTTGAAGATATAGAGAATGTTCCTTTGAAACCGATCCCTCCGTATTTAAAAGTAAGTGGAAGCATAAGAGTGTGTTAAACGACAGATTAGATATAATTTCATTTAACAAGCTTCACTGTGCGAGTTCCAACAGAATTTTTTAAAAATGTCTTATTTTTCGAAAGTTCTTAAATGAATCATACATCTGTCTACTTGAACAAACGAACTACCATATACGAAGAACACTATAGACATCGTGTTGCCAAATATCACGTTTTACCTCATTGTTAGCTCTTTATTTTCAATTGTGAGTGGCTATTCTCAATTTTGGGCAACCACTTTATGGAAAGATGAAAGTTCAACTTCCGTATAAACTGTCACAATTATGTTTACTGGCTAGTGAAAACTCACATCGGAATACTTAAGTACCCAGGTATGATTTGGGGGGAGGGAATTTGGAGTGAAGGGTTCATAGAATCATTAACTTATGGTTACCAAGGAATTGTATTACAAGAGATGGTCATTCCAAAACTTGAAAACAGCCCTCGTTAACATGGCATCAGGACCGTGCACCGCCTAATTACACAGAGCGATCCGGTGACTTACAGTTATTTTCCCCCCCTTCCCTACTGAATGTTTGCACATTCCCGCTGTTGACCAGATCAAGGTCATGCTAACTTCTGACTCTCGGTGCGGTTCTGTTAATAGTTGTGTTCAGTTTAGTTATTATGAATTGTGTGTTTTGTTCTGTGTGTAATGGCGAACTAAACAAAAAATAAAAACAACCATATAAAGTATTACTAATCGGAAAAGTAAATATAAAAATAAAGAATAAATTGGACAAAAATAATATGTTATAATGGTTTAGTATATATTTTCTTCTGTATAACATTTATGATTCATATGTTTTAACTCTGCCAACTTATCAAGTTCATACACGATCCGTGTAACAATCCATAATAATCTTTAATACACATTTCAGACCACGAGCAGTATTTCATCCTAAGTGACAAATAGCGTTGGTTCTCAAGAAACATCAGATGATATCGTCATCTTTTCAGAATCCTCCCCGAAAAATCACTTAGACAGCTTTGAATATACTTTATGTCTTTATTCTTATACACAACATGGAAAAAAGCTAAAATTATTCTTAAATAAACAATAATATTAAATAATTCTACAACAGACTGGCATTTCTTATGGTTCAGTGCAAAGAGCTACACCATATATATAAAATAAATGTGTACTTGAATACAGCTTTCCCTCCTTTTTTTTTTTTTTTTTTTTTTTTTTAGAAAATTAGCCGGAAGAACGTGATCTCGCCTTTTTTTGAACAAGACTTAGCCACAGCTCACATAGATGACAAAAGAAATTTTCAAAAATATTGTTTCAGAATGGCAGAGGATTTGTGTGTGGCCCCCTTGGTCCCCCGACCTGACACTAACTACTCTTATCTTTAGAGTAAATTAAAAATTCCCATATACACCATGAAATATTACTCAACGTGAAATACAGCAAGTAATAAATCATTTTTAAAGAGGTGCCAAAAATGTATGGACAACTATCATGGCCAGTGTCAGCCTCCTTTCATACCGTTCATAAGTAACGCACCAAAAAATCCCGCTAGCGCCGTTCTCACTAGACACGGCAAATTGATTCATAGTTCATTGGTCACTCTGTAGTTTATGGGTAGAAACTTGTTCAACAAGTTATTCCGTGAATAGATTGGCCGTCAGGTCTCAACCCAATGACCATAAACAGAGTTTGTAAAGAAATTCCCAATAAAATATAAAAACAATGATATTCCTTGATAAAATATCAGTGGAAAGCGAATTTTAGACCGCTCTGTACTTGTTCATTATAACGAGATAGGGAAACCTGGAGATTTATGTATTCATATTAATTTAATAATGTTAAAAAGTGCGTTAAAAATAATAGTATCTTCTGGAGGGATTATTTTACATTTTGTTTAACCATGATTGTTTTGCAGACCAACAATCTAATATCTACTAGTGCAATAAATACGAGTCTTTATATTAGCAGGAACTAGAGGCACTGTCACATAAGAAATGTCTCCGTTCTATGTTCACCTGTTGGAGCTCAAGAAGGTCAAGCAGAAAATATATACTGCTAGAAAACATAGTATAACGGGTACATATACTTAAAAGTCGTTTGTTTCAGAGAGAAATAGTGTAGGATATTGGCAAAATTCAACTGTTGAAAAATATCCTCGTTGTAATTCGTAGCAAAAGAAAAGGAATGTTGATTAATAAAAAATTAACTTCTGCTAACCTTAATAAAGCTATTGTGTATTATTGTCGTTTGTTTTTGCCTTTATACATTAGCACGATATAAAAAAATGAATTACAGGATTTGAACATAGCATAAGCAATACATGTATGTTTTAGGTTATCCAAGAAGTACATTTTACGATGAAATAAAAATATACTAATGATATTCGATACACTATTGATAGTAAAATGAACATTAAGACTATATACATAAACTCTATTCTAAAAAATTTTGTTGAATAACTTCAGATCTTACAGAAGTATGTTTTGAGCGGGTTTTTATTTTGTCAATATGAATTTTGTTTATATTTTTAATTCTAAGAAGTCAACATAATACTCTATAATTTAATTTAAATAAATAATGAAACAATATTGAACCAAACCAGGCTTTTGTGATAAAATAATTCAACATTTCTTTTGAATGAGGTAATGAAAACATATAATATAGTATTTAAATATAACTTGATTTATTGTAATATTTGCCATGTGTAGAATACAGCTTAGAAAAGTTAATTAAAATACAATTAAATTTCTTTATCTCCGTCTTAGGTAACGATTTAGGGTTTAAAAGTTTAATTTGTTTGATAGTAAATACATTTTAATATATATGTTCCTCAAATCACTGTTTTAAAGAAAAATTATAACAAGCATGCAATGACAAAGTTATGTTATTACAGCTCCTATACTTTCTAAGAGATGAAAATTGAAAGAAAAAGAAGCTGTCTTCTTGTTAAATAACAGGCTTTTCATTGCACAAATTCATCATTATTACATTCATTCACTCATCTTCTAACTATACAGAAAATGTTTCTTATTCTAAATTAAATATAAATAAACGTCTTAAATAATATATCAATATATAAATATCACTATACTTGGAAGCATATCTTGGAGAATTTTCTTGATTTCATATATATACTTGTACCATGTTTACGACTTTTATTATATGAGAATACTTTTGTATACCATAGTTACAACTCATTATACAAGCTGGCTCACGAAAATCCGGCCTCTCGTAGCTGTATGCACGCTCGAGGCTGGTTCTCAAAAGTCTTACTGTATTTGCGAGATTAATTCTGGAACGAAAACAATTACATTTAACTCACTGTTTTAAATCTGCTCAAAATATTGAAAAGTTCCATATGTTACTCGAAAAATGTGAATCAATTGGAGTTTTTAGAGGTAAACTGTTATTTTGAAAATTGGAAAAATTAAAAGGGTTTATTTTCATGCCTAAGGCTATGTAGTCAAAATAAAGTTCTAAACATGAAATGAGGTAGCTTAATTTGGTAGTTTTATTGTTGCAACATAATTAAAAACAAAGAGAATTTTTTTTTATTCAGGATATATTCTCTTTTCTTTTTACATTGGCTTTTCTTCTCATATTCAGGGTTTTCAAAATGTTAATTGTTAATTACGTATTTTACATATTACAATAAATAATTGTGACTCCGGAAATTTTACCGGCTGAGATTTCTTCTAATTCGCTTTAATAGTCCTTCATAAGGTTAAGTTTTATTTTATATCTGCAATTTTTTCATTTAATTTATTAATATACCTAGGGGGCCAAAACATGCATACACACTTTCACAGTAGATATCTATTTAACATATTTCAAAGTTGGACCCAAAAACAACAATAATGTGTAGTATGGTGTTCTGTAAACAGATGTGATTCACATACATTATGAAAACGTTGCTACGTGACAGGTAAATCAACAATGAACTAATGAAGCCAAGATTATCGAAAATCAACAAAGAATAAATGAAGTCAAGATTATCGTATGATGTTCTGTAAACAGATGTGACTGTTAATATTACGTTATGCTAGCGTTGCTACAACAAAATGGAACCAAGATTATCGTTTGAATAGCAGAAAGCAATTTAGAAGTGATATTGGAAAATCGAGAATGTTGTTGAAGTTCAAAGGCAATGGAAACGTGCGTACAGAACAAAACCGCCAACGTGAGTAACAATTGCACGCATTCAAGACAAATTTGAGACTCGTGGTACCGTATGTGATGTTCACAAGGGCAGATCTGGGAGACCTCGCACAGCAACAAGCCCTGCGTCCTTGGCTGTGGTTTTGGGTCGTTTTGAGCACTCACCGCAGAAATCTACAAAGCAATGTGCACGTGAGACTGGAAATAGCAGAACCAGCATACGTCGTATTATTAAACAGCAAAGTTGAAAGTTTTCATCCCAAGACTTTTGCATGCATTAAATGAAGATGACCCTGAAACGGTATGTGCTGCAATCACTGAGGGTACTTTTGCAAACGTTGCTCAGTCAGTAGTTCAACGTACTCAGAAGTGTATCGACGCCAATAGTGGGCATTTTGAGTAAACTATTGCAACTGTAGAAGTCTAAGATGATTAGTGCTTGTCATTTTCTGTTTGTGTGAATTCAATTTTTTATGTTAATACAGTTTTTTCTTTGCTTGAAGTGTGTATATATTTCATAACCCCCTCTGTATATTTTAATTTTAGTCTGTACTTCAAATACTCATACAAACATTTTCCTCAACGACTAGTCTCGTCCAGCCTCAGCTCGAGTTTCATTTATGGACAAAAATTAAAGAAACAAAAAATCAAAATTATTTTAACTTACAATGTTATGTTATGGTTACTGTTTTTATTTATTTGATTTATTTACGGACGCTATTTAACCTGTCAGGTCAACAGCGTTCGATTCAATTCAGGGCGTAAAACGATTGATAAATATTTCTCAGATGCCTCTTCTTTCAGGTTTGAGATTCTTTTGCCTGCCATAAATCTACAACACAGGACCCACGGCTTTACATCCCATCTAAAGAAAGTCATATGTACTATTTTTATGTCCGAAAATATCCATCTACCCTGACTGGGGTTGAATTCGCGATTTTGTGTCTACGAGACAATACTATTATCGCTAGTACCGATTTGTTGCGGTATTATGGTCAAGACCTACATATGTGTACCTCAGTAATTTAATGAAAATAACGTATCGTATGTTTGTTTATAATGCACTTAAAAATGTAACTCTTCATTCATAAGTTCTATCCATGTCCGCAATTAAAATTATTTTAATTCACTCAAAATATAACATTTACTTCCTACAACTCCAAGTGTTCTGTTAATCAAAATCATATAGTTCAAAATTGTGTATTTTTATTTTTTTTGATAGGCAGCTTGCATTCTATTTTAAATTGTATATTTTTAGGAAATTTTAATAAAAGATTCTATATCTTTGTGTTCCATTTAAGGTTTTACTTATAAAGGTATTTGTAGAAAAATACAACAAGAAAAATACAATTCACGGAATAAAAGAAAAGCTATCGGTTTTGTATATGGATGTTCAAATTACTTAAATGAATTATACTTTCAGGCTACTTTAATTATCTATGGGTATGAAGAAGCTCATTATTATTGCCGAGTTTTCTTTATTGGCTTGAAATGTTACGACATACGAGGACTTCGTTCAAGAAACAAAAAGACATTGCGATATACAGAAGGCATTGTACATAACTTGCTATGTTATCGTAACGTCGGTTTATTTGCATATGCTTATGAAATGCTATACCTTTCAGAAAGCACTATGCCTTATACGTCAGAAGTGACTCCTAGACGTGTCGTAGGAATGTAGAAAGCAGGAAAAATACTATTTTATAGCATTAATAATATTATTACACTAATACAGCAAAACTATGCCATAGCATACTTTATTATCCATATATTCCCATAATCCTCAAAACAGCTCATTCCTGTAATATAGTACATATATAACTGTTGAACAACTTTCTCTGGATAATTACCTCATTGTGTGAATAATTTAAAATTATTTGAAGCAGTATCTACTGACTTCAATCCCTGTAATACGATAGATATATCTATCACATGTATAAATAATTTGCATATCTTATATTGTTTGTGTAACTGATACTGAAAAAGTTTATGTATGTCACCAAACTTATTTTCTGCATACTTGGAAGGGAAGCTGTTATCTAAACTCATAGTAAACAAACCTCATTGTATTCGCTTAGGACCAGAAGAACCCTAAGCATTTGCTTTGTTATGTTTTATGACAAGGTTCGGTCCACTAGATTTTTGAAATAGTTATAATGAGAACAAAGCGATCGCCGGATTTCTTTAGTTAGGACGGTCCAGTAAAGTGTTCTTTTGTTAAAAGGTGAAGATGAGCTACGCAACAGGGTGTAATAATAATAATGAAGAAGAAGAGTAAAAATAATAAGTTCCAATGCAATTTCTTCCAAAGGGTGTACGTTATTTTGGTCATTCTAATGGGAATAGCATATAAACAGAACTATTAAGAACCAAAATCGTAGCCAAACTGAACGATCTGGGAAGATCAAGATTTTTAGATTACTGCCAATGAGCAAAACATGAAGTGTATTTGCATAAACAACAACCAATAGGAAACCATCAGTAAGGAGAGGGCCAAGTTGTATTCAAAAAGTCCCACTGTAAGAATGTGTTTAGCGTTCTGACCGGATGACGGAATAAGGAAGAACAAGTAGAGCAGTGTCACTCAGTCATTAGTCAATCGACAGTATCAGAACTGTACTCGGCATTATCAGCCAATTTCAGTATACGCAGTACTTACGAGGCATTATCAAAAGACATACAGTCGAGAAATCTTCCGTTTACTTAGTTTTAATAGTAACAAGAGGGATGGCACTGAAAGTGGATATATCAACGCAGAATTAGAACTAGTGAACAACTGAACTAAATCACGAATCAAGCGTAGGAAACTGAATTAGTCATAAGGTCGTGAACCAGACAGTGCAATAGTGGTATTAGTGACGTCCAGAAACTTTTATAGTCCTTGTGACAGATCCAGAAGCAGTATATATCAAAGTAACAATAAATTATGTTAATATCATCTACACGCGTTTCGACTGTTATTACTTATTGTCTTGCCTCCTTCCCTCTGACACACTGGTGTGTCACAAAATTCAGCAAACATCCAGAGATAAAGCCGAGGTCAGGAGATACAAGACAGTAGCATCGAGAGGTGAAGAGAACTAAAGCAGATTCAATCAATTATTCTTAGTAATAAATAACCTCTAATAATCATCATTTTCCTCTCAAAATATAATAAACCTTAATCAATCTCCATTATTAATTACTGCTGCATTTTTCAAATAAAGTAGTAACATCCAAAATTCATTAAGTGTATTTACCGTTTTAAAGTAATTGACATCGAAAGAAAAAATTCCTGTCATGCTTCCTAAAATTCTCGGAAACTATAAAATATGGTAACGGTAATATTAATGTACGTCAGAGTACAGCTCTGCACGCTAAATGTTTGCTATCATTTTAATTGGTAAATTAAATTATGCCTTTAATGTATTATTATAAGCTTTAAATAATTTCTTAGCCTATGCATCTTGCAAAGTGCAACCGGACTTAATTTATTCAGCATAACTTTTAAAAATTAACGCTAAATATTAGATTTATTAAAAAGTAACAATGACCAATTTAATATTTTAATAATATTATATACAAGTAAATAAAATATACCAAGATCGGAAACTTTACCGCTATTGCGTTGCAAAATGTGCTTTAGAATTAGCAAAATAAGGCCGAAAACAAATGTCTGTAACACATTTCACGATCCTTTCACAGAAAAATGCCTATATGTCAAAAGTTCTTCAATGAAGGTCTTGGAATATCACGCACAAAGATCGATATACCAGAACACTTCACGAAGGCGGAATTATTGAACAAGGGAAAATAGAATAACATCGGGGAAATCTTGCTAAGATTAAATAAATTATACTTAGAACATTTAGAGAAAATTAACATTACTAAATATAAACGAAGCCAGTATACAACATAGCTTTTATCTTTGACAGTGGGTGTTATAGAAAAGCATACTAAAGTAATATGTTACACTTGGTGAAACCATATATGTATAATGCACTCGTTTACCTGATTCAAATAACACAAATAATATGGAATTCTATTTAAATCCTATTTTTTTAAATCTCATCATACATAAAGTATATATATTTTTTTCATATAAACTTGTTTTCATTTAAAATGTTAGATATGACTAGGGTGCTCAATAAATGCAAATGCATAATTGTATTTGATCTCTATATCTTACTAAAACTTAATAATTATATATTTCATGTTTAAACGACTTGCGGATATTTGTTCGTTCATATGTGGGCATATCTTGAACATTAGTGCATATTTAATCCATATGTTTTTATGTACGATTTTTTGTGAACATTGTTTTTTTAGTTTTCAGAACACAAGTGATACATGCTGTAGTAGTGTCAATTTTACCTACCTAGCGAAGCTTGGGTAGATTGGCAATGAGGTGCGTTGGCTGCACAAAAAAAAAAAGCCGAAATTTGCGCCCGCTGTCATTGTTTTGTGGCCCCGTTAGTTTGAGACAATTGATGAAAACAAATAATAATTTTAAAAAAAATCCGCTTTTGGGGGGGGGGGTTCAAGAATGGATAAGAAGTAATCTATGGTATCGAAATTTTGTATTTTACAACCATGTAAAAAAAGATATTAGCATATTTTTAATGTTTAATATTTATGAAATGTTACTTTGATTATCTTGGGTTAATGTTTTTTTATATTTAATTGTTTAACAATTACTGGGCTGTGCTATAACGGCCTCTTAGGATGTAATGCATATACCTATTGAATAGGTTAGATGCCAGAAACATTTCAAATGGTTTAATATACCGGGGGTGCCAAAAATGTATACACAGTTTCCCAGTAGATATCTATTTAATATATTTCAAGTTGGACCGAAAAACAACAGTAATGTGTAGTATGATGTTCTGTAAACACGTGTGACTCACATACATTATGAAAGCGTTGCTAAGTGACAGGTAAATCAACAATGAACAAATTAAACCAAGATTATCGTATGATGTTCTGTAAACAGATGTAACTCACATTACGTTATGCTATCGTTGCTACAACAAAATGGAGCCAAGATTATCGTTTTAACACCGGAAGGCAATTTTGAAGTGGTATTGGAAAACCGAGAAAATTGTTGAAGTTCAAAGGCAATGTAGACGTGTGTACAGAACAGAAATGCTAACGCGAGTAACAATTGCACGCATTCCAGACAAATTTGAGACCCATGGTACCGTATGCGATGTTCACACTGACAGCACTTCGGAAATAAATTGGAATGGCATGTGCTGTAATCGTTGAGTAGTTCAACGTACTCAGAAGTGTATCGACACCGATGGTGGGCATTTTGAGCAACTGTTGTAACTGTAAAAGTCTAAGATGATTAGAGCTCATCAATTTCTGTTTGTGTGAATTCAGTTTTGTTATGTTAACACTGTTTTTTTTTTTCTTTGCTTGAAGTGTGTATACATTTTTTGGTACCCTCTGTATATGCGAAGAAGCACACAAATCAAAATGCCTATGAAAGAAAAATAGACATTCCAAGTCATCTATTTATACGTTGTAAGAAACAATTACCAACATAATGAAAACAATGATTTCAGAGAAATTACAAAAGTGCTCCAAGTATATATTAGTGATATGGTTGTTAATCCTAGCTTGTTACTAGATTTGTCTCCTCACTTCAAATGATATGCAAAGGATATATTTTATGCGCAAGTTTATTTTTACGAACAGTATAAATAAGTTGGATTATGAGAGCATGGAAAAAAAGTGTTGTATCACACCATTTCATACACACAGGTACTAGGAATAGCAAAATAATAATAATAATAATAATAATAATAATGTTTATTCTTAAACTTAATAATATGAATACTTTCTCTTATAGAGCCAGCATCTCTATTTCAGAATCTGACAATAGAATTAGTTTGCAATTTCTCGAGCTTTTAATGCATATATAAGTATATGCATATATACTTATATTACGACATTTTAAAGTGCATATTGCATGGATATTTCAGGATTTTAAATGCATATAATTCTCAACACTAGTCGTGATATTTTATTGCTTATTTCTTACTTTGTCATTACCTCCCATTGTTTATTGCTAGAAGACAATAAAATATTCATCGTTGCAATAAGGTACTACCAAATAAGCAATGACATTAAATGAGACTGGCTTGTGATTATAAATCCACATTTACATGAATTAGGTTCATCGTAAAGTTTTAGTTTATCGAATTTTATAGCAGAACTGCAAATCTTATTACACAAGGTCTTATGAGAGGCATTAGACATCTGCATCTGAGTAACAGTTAAAACAAATTATGCTCTCAGTTTCCCAACTAAATTTTATGGGCTACTAAAGTAAGATTTCATGACTTTCCATAATTGGGCCCAGAATATCCCCATTAGCTGCAGGAAATTGATCATCAACAAGTGTGAGATATTATGAGTAGGATACCTCTTGTTAAGTTAATTTATTATTCAAATATATTTAACATTTGTCATATCTCCTCATTTTCCCCCAAAATTCCCTGATTGGATTCTTTTTAAAATGATCTATCCACAGTAGTTTCTTTCAGCAGGACGGGGGGCCAACACACATTGTAGCGAATGAATTCCTGCTTATTTCCATAGGAGTGCATATAAAAGTGTATGTTAAAGATGCACTGCAAAGGAGGAAAGCAACTTCAGCAAGCTTATTGAAACTAATATATTTAGGCAAACGGTTTGTTCAAATAGCTAAAAATAATATTTTAACTGGGTTTATTTTGTTAAATTAAAAGAATGCGAAAGTAGTGCCAGGTTTTAGCGCAATAAAATTATAGAACAAAATTAATTTAGTTCAATTTCAAAAAAAAATTAGGTATGTATGAATTTTTTGTAACACCCTAAATTCTTGTCATCTGCTCCAAGTTAGCAAACTCTGTAACATTAAAAATAGAAAATTATTTCTCCGAAATACTTGTATGCATATTGTGGTGTCTTAGAGATTGCGTAACAAATAGCATTCTGCTTCAGAATTAATGACTTTGGCGTAATAAAACAAGTGAGAGTAAGGGTCTTATTTTCAATGTTAAAGAGAATATTTTCCCAAGATTTCAGTTTCGGATTTGTTCCCCAGATCTGAGCTTTGCTTACACATCTGAAATATAAGGAAGAAGATCTGAAATCTAAAATTAAATTGACACAACAGTGAACAAGTTCATTGCAAAGAAGTTTATACCCTTCCTAAAGTTAATCGTCGAAGTTCCATTATATTTTGTTTTGGTCCTGCGTCACTTCCAAAAATATTCAGACAGGATATTCCCATCAAATTAACTTACAGGCATATACTCATTAAATCTGGATAGAAGATCAAATTGTTAGAAGCGTAAAAAGTATGTCCATTTTGCTTAATCGTTTTATGATTTTAGGGGGTGGCAAGAACATTAATTCATTTCTAAAGACCATGGAAGTGAAAATAAAATCAGCCACCCTCTGACGAAATAGCTAAAAATTTAAACAAAATATATTTGGGAGCTTCATGCAAAGAATCTGCCAATACCATAAGAGAGAAAAAATATTAAGATTCTCAGAACTACGTGAAGTGAAACAACTGGAAAATGGTTTTGGTGTTAAGGAACTGTCCAACAATACACCTGCCTCTGGTATCCGCGATTACCCAAACATTCATGTTGCCAAAGTCCAGGTAAAACACAGAATAATGTTTTTATAACCTCACTTATACAGAAAAATTGTCCCAATGCTTAAATTTAAAAATAATTTTGTTGACGTCTTTGGTAAGAGTTACAACATTTTCTCGATCCTAAGATCAAAAACACTGCGACTTTTGTCTGTAGTACAAATTTAAAAGACAAGATCCATAAAAGAAAATCGCCAACATCAAACGATCTATTACTTATCACACGATAGGAAATAGTCATCTTTTCTCATGCAGAGTCCCAATATATTAAAACTTTAAACTTTATTTACACACTTCTCGCAGCATATGATGAATATTTTCAACTACACTTGGATAATAGGATAGAAACAGAACATTTCAGGATGGACTTCGGAAAGGAATCTTCTCTGATCCTAGTAAAACGAAAAAATTACAAATATAAGTTCTCATTCTATTGACGAGGAAATACCGAGAGGCCTTATAATGCTATAAAGACAATTTGGTAACATTTTGTAAGATATTATTTCTTTATTGATGGAAGAGAGTGCAAAAACGAAGTTAAAAAGGAAAGAGAAAAAAAATACGTTGGTGCATTTTTATAATAATTTAAAATACTTTAGCTATTTATTATGTTAGTTACAATGAATATTATCTCATTATTTTAAAAAATAATTTAGGCCTGAAAAATTTCCTTCCTTAAACGACACTAAGATTCCAGTCCCTCTATTAGAAGGCTATTGCAACAAAAAGGGTGCGAACGTCAGCAAAACTAAAATTATCACTTTTAAAAATGGATAAATTGATAGTAGGAGAGAGGAAGAGAAATACCAGGGCAATGAACAGAGAATGAGAAATGTTGTTACTATCTAGATGTAACTTTTAGTATGAATGGAATATGGAATAAATACAGAAATGGCGTACATAAAAACTCCCGGTTCGTCCCCACGAGTAACAGAAATTGTGCGTACGTCGTCATGGGTGTCTGAAATTCCTTTAAAAGTAAATAATTGGTAATTGTCCGCCATGGTATATTTGTAGAATGAAAAATATATTTTCACACTACAGAAACAACAGAAGGACTATTGAAATAGACTTTGCCCTCTAATTCCTTCTTACCAATGATAATATAAACTTTACTGAATGCAACGATTTGAAATGAACATTTTTAATGCTTGAATGTTTTGTTTTCTTTCTTTACTGCCTCTCTAGCCTTACCGGACACATGAAGTTATTGCAATTGAAAGAAATAGAAAATTTCCCAAATGTAATTCAGCTGTACTGTGATCAGTAATATTATTCATGATTTTAAAATACTGAAATGAAGCATACACTGTTTCTAAACTAGGCTCCCTCCCTTCTAAGAATAAGAGCAGGCCTAAAGAGTACTTCAATAGTCACAGAGATGGCGCTCTTAGGAATACCTCCATCACATTTACAATCAGCTGATCGATTTCAAGAAACTGGATCTATGACAGACAGGTCCAAAGCATGTTTCATCCACCATCTTGGGTAGAACACATGTAAATGGCTGTAACTCTTCGCCATGTAGCTTGCAGGTCGGTCATGAACAGTTGTATATAGTTCCGTTGCCCTCAGATTGGCCAAATAAATGCGTAGGCTCATCACGAATCTTTCAGATTGTCGAATGGTTTAGCCTTTTAAGCTACATAAGTACAAAAGCTAGTCTCCTTCTTCTTCTTCCATTGTGCCTTTCACTACATTTACTACATTCACAGATAAATGTTTTCCGCTATAATTTATCTCCTTTCTCCTTCAATTTTCTTCTTGCAACAAAATGAAAAAGTTATTTATGTTACAAAATAATGGTCGAATTTCCTCAACAGTATTGTTCGCCCTAAAACGAAAGTGAAGAATCATATACGCACAGAGCATTGAACTGGAGACGGCCACAGTGCACATGAAATGTGCTTGGAACATTGAGTAAAGTGTTAGGAACTTTCATCTATTTGGGCGAACATTCATTAGATAAGTGCAGCGGATATTTCATGAATTCTGGAATAATATTGTGTGATTATGAGATCAGAGGAGCATAGTATTCAAATTCAAACTAAAGGAATGAAGAATATTGCCAATGATCAACGGGGCCATTTGTGATTACCTGATTCGTGCCAGCAAAAATTGTCCCTTGTAAGAAAAGAGTTTATAAAAGGAAATTTGCCATACAGTTCCTCCAACAGGAAGTCACACCCACAGTAGATGAATTTGTTATCAACTTTGTGAAGGCCTTCGAAGACCTGCCTGCCGAGATATTGAATAATGTGCTCCTGACCTTGCGACATGTCATGATTGAATGTATAAAGATTGATAGCAAGAATTTCTATAAGCTACCCTATATTGAGAAGCAGAGTTCACAACGCTAGGGATGTTTTAGTTCTCCATTGTTATCTTCTGTACGTCATGAGTGTCTAATCGTCTGAAAATACTACAATTTATTTATTATTATCATTCTCTGTAAATAAGTGTCTTTATTCATTCATTGCCAATAAACACCGCTATTAAGAAACGTTTATTTTGGAACAGAGTCTGTATAATTCTTAAAAGCAAAGGTATTTAGCGAGCGATCATTTTTTTTTCCCCCTCCGCTCGTAAGTGACCAGCCGGGTCTCGGTGATTAGCGGGAGGTTAAAACAATAAAACAACCAACCATACAACAACACACAAACCAATTTAAGAGACTCGTTGCTTACCAAATTATCAAGTGAGTTATGAGCTGCCCGCCTTCAATCTCCACAAATTTTTGGCATCTCTTTAGGAAATTATTCATCCACTCGCTGCGGTTCATTTTGAGAAATTCGAACAATTTTCAGTATAATATTATCTTATGAGTTTTTTGTGGTGTGCTGGTTTGTCTTGTGGATGGCATTTTTTTTTTAATTTGGAAATAATAATTTCAGGCTCTTAAAATGGGGGGGGGGCAGAAAGTCACGAATCCCTACTATTAATTGTCTTGTTGAAATACATTGTGAATTGCTCTCGTGGAATTATTTCCAGGGTGAGCAGTGGTAGAGCCCTGTTGAAAAACTGCATGATTGCGTTCTCTGTCGGTTAATTCTCTGAAAAGGGGGTTAGTATGGCATTTACTTAAGTCACAGAATCAACCGTATGCTCAAAAAATTGGTCGTATGATTCTTTCACTACTGAGTTAACACAAATAAATCTATATAAAAACTTACTGTACTGTTGTGCATATTACACTTTATGTATACTGTAAAATTAAGAAACGAATAACACAACACACACCCGGGAACAACTGCGCTACGACTGCGACAGTCAGCAAAGTAAACAAGCAAGCAGGGCGCGGTAAATGGGTGGTGGCTCTCGTTAATGTTGAACTTAGGTTATTATTCACATGGTGTATTACAGAAAATAACCTTTCAGCGGCCACTCTTAGTATGTTCATTATCTTATTAAATGTTTCTATCTTTACTACATACCTTGTCACCATTGTGATCACAAAAATCTTTAATTTTCACATCCCATTTTAGACATTCTTAAGAATAATGTGACAGATTCTCACATCCACGCATGCCCAAGAGTAACTACTTTTAGATAATGTAAATATAATAATTATAATATATAGCTTATAGTAACAAACTGGGACATTTCATGTATTTCTAAGTATATTCATGGGTACTTGGACGTTTGACTCTATGACAATAGAGAAACGGTTGCCTCTTGTGATATTTTGTGTTTCTTCTGTTGGTAATGGCTAGAGCGATGGGTTTCTCCACTATAACAAAGCTACATGCATGCAGGTGGCCGGACAATAGATCCTTTTGTATCTTAGTTACAAGATGCTTCAAAATTCGTTGAAGGTAGAAGGGGGAACAGGTGTCAACGATGAAATCAGTACATCGTATGATCGGGAACTCTCCAATGAGGCGCCAAAGAGGCAATAGATTAAAAATAAGCGCGTTTGGGAACTCAAAAACTCACCAATAATATTTAAATATTTCAAAGGCTCAGGGAAAGCCGTGAGCGCTGTGCTGTAAACCCCACCAAACGGTATGAAACCTAGTGGCAACGTTTGGATTTGATATATAAGGAGAAACAAACCTAGCATAACACCTTTTACCGGATCGTTTTACCAAATGACAGCGGCAGTTCAGATCAGGAAGTTAAGGCAGTACAACGCATTACCAGATCGTTTTTATACCAGATCGCTTATCAGGAGCAGTAGACGAGAGGCTCACAGATGCAACATATGTAGCCCGGTCATCAAAGGCATAGAGATAACAAACCAGGTGGCCTATAACTAGTGTACTGTGATTAAACATTTTATTACGTTTAAAATGAAGCAAGGTCGTGTGATTTAATACACCCCTTTCCATCTCCCTTCTCCCGTGACCAATAAAAACACGAAAGGTTACTTCGGGCTCCTGAACGACCCAGGGTACGAAGTGGAACCCTCGGTCCAACGACTACATCAACACCAGGATATAAAAACCGCTTCAAATCAGACACATCTAACGTGGGGCGACATCGTCGACACACCCCAGTAAAACTTGTTTCCATATCTAAAAATAGCCTGATACACTTCTAAAGAGCTAACGTACATGCGCGGCTTCGATGGTTGGTTAACGTTAGAGGTTCTAGAGATACAGATAAACATTTAATTGAGGTACTTTAAAACAGAAGCCGGCTAGATTATTTGTTTGACTTTCGATCTAATATTATGTTTATGATTTAGGTCAATTCACCTCACTGCCGCTGCCGCAAACAAACAGAATGATCGCTGCTACTATACAATTTTACTGCGACTAATTACAATTCTGATAGGAACTCTAGAAGCCTGTGTTTCTCTGTTTATCTGGTCGGAACGACAGTAATAGCAACGCTAAGTTATGAAAGTTATGAAAGTGAAAGACAGCAGGAAGAGAGGAAGGGACGAACGACGAAACGACAGACGAAAGAAAGGAAAGAAACTACAAAGCTGAATCTGTAAAAGTGAAATACAGACCTCAAACCTGATAGAAGTCATATAAAAAAGCTGTTGAAACGCTTTCTAATATTAAAACCACAAATTTTAAAACTTGCCCAATGGATTTAGTTTTCCATTAAAACAGGTTTTATAAAACGACAATACCGATACCTAGCGGAAAATAAAATGCCAAATAATAAAAAGTATATTCTTATCTATCTTACGTCCGGTAAAATATATTATATTTATATACAAGTGCAACTGCTTTTTCAAACATGGAGGCAGTGGACCCAAATTCCTTTGAGGTGGACAACCGTGAATCTCAAAACTTTTGTGATATATCTAATATATTTGTGGTTTTTTATTTGTTTATTTACGGACGCTCTTTAACATCACAAGTCACCAGCGTCCCATTCAATTCGGGGCGTGAAACGGCCAGTAAATTTTGCTCAGAGGCCTCTTCTTTCAGGCTTGAGGTTTTTTATAATGCCGCAAAATATGACACGGGGCCCACGGTTTTACTTACATTCGGAAGGAAGCCATATTTACCATTTTTACGCCCGAAAAAATCCATCGATCCTGGTCGAACAACCATCTTGGGTTTAGAAGGCAACTATGGTTACCACTACACCGCCAGGACCGACATATTTGTGGTTACAAGATATAGAGCTAGATATATTTAAAACGACTTAGACAAATAGGCACTAGACTTTAGAGATGTTTTGATAAGAATTGAAATTGTTGCAGCGCTTTTTATTTTTTGCACTGGACACTAATCCTCTTACTGCTAAAATATACACAAGCTACGAATTTGCTAAGCCAGCATAACTACAGCTACGCTTTGCTGGCGGTTTTGCCTTGACCCGCTATGCTCGCTATAGGGCCGTCTTCAAAACAGCGAGGGATTTTTTTGACATAGACTTAAAAAAATGTGATATATAATAACCTTTTGTATTAAGTTGTTCTATTTTGTTACATATACTTTCCGTTATAAACATTTTCGGTAACTTGGGAGAAAGAGTTATTTAAACAATATTTACTTATAAATAAATGTATTGTGAACAACAGTACTTGAATAGATCTAATAGCAAAAAGGAAACAACAATTAGAGACCAAATGTATTTAAATGCATTTATTAAATAATCACAGCTACATTTACTCTGAAAATTTGCTGTTGAGAATTAAGAAAGTGTAAATATATTTACAAGGTATTCATTTTAGTTTTTCCTCGAAGTCACTTTCAAATAACTTTTAGGCCTTTAGTCATGTTCTGTCTACAAGGTGACATAATTTAAAAAATGATGAAAAGGAACCATACATTTAAGAGATTACATGTTGATATAGCAACAAGCATTAGCAGCGATAGCCCCATTCTTTAAAATTATTATTTTTATAATAGTTACACATTATTAAGTAGAGAGTATTACCCTTAGGAATATATAGCACATTAGAATATGTGCACGAGAAGGGGAAAGAACAATACTCCAAAATAGTCTACAAAAGATAATAAGAAATATGATATAATAAGAAGAACTGTATCGTTATAGCAAGAAACTGTAATGGAAAATTAATGAAATTCAGTTAATCCAGATTTCCTCAAATATCTTGGTATTCATAAATTCCCGTAAGCTCTAGATCGGGTCAATTACATTGCTATTAATAAAAAAATAGTACAGCTTGTATACCTCAAATATATAGAACGAAACACTTAATTTTAAGACGTGGGCCAAGGTCACTCCAGTCACCTGTTTGCTTTTGCTGTTACGAGAACTTATTTTAATTCTCTCATTGTGTTAGTCTCAATTACAGTTAAGATATGAATAGAACTCAAGTATTTGTATTATTACAGCTTCTGGTATATTATTAATTAATCGCGAGTTAATGTAGTCATTTTTGTCCCGTATTGTTCAATTAGGAATAAATCCCATGCTGTATAGCATGATAATAGAACCGCTTTTAAATATTTAAAATGCTATTGTCCAGTTCAAATTTTATTGTGAATTTGTGCTTTTCTTAAGTTACTTTATTAATCATTTAGACACTTTAACATTTATTTCTGCCGAATTAGTTGTTGACTTACCCGTAGTTTGTACATAATACCCCCAAGAGGTCATGTTGACGTCTGTGGTTTTTCTAATTATCATTTTTTTCACTCAGTAGTTGTGAGATACTGCAATGTATTGTAAGGTTTTATTATTATTGTTATTATTATTGTCATCGTCGTTACTACTATTTTATTGTAATCAGATGTTATGAAATGACTCAAATATAGGTTAATTTCTGATAGTCTAGTTAAACTTTCTCTACCTATTAATTCTCTTAAAAAATGTAAACACTATCTTAATTGCCTGTCAAGGGAAGAAACAAAAGTGTTTTTCTGCAGTTCAGTGCATTGATATGTTCCAACACTGAATAATGGAAAACGGCTTCGGGACACAATAAATAAAACAAAATTTAAAGAGAATAAATGGATCAGACGGCGAAAAAATGTTCTCTTTGTTCTGGAATACGTGTTGAATGAAGCATGTTTTCCACAACTTAGCTGCCCAAGGCAATAATAGAAAGAACATATCTCGAAATTCATAGAACTAGCCACAATGAAAAATAGAAATCAAACACGAAGGATAGAAGAAGATGAAGAGCAATAATTGGAGCAATCCAAAAATTATAATCATAGAGGGTAGTGTCAAAAGAAGAAATGTCGATGAAAATTACAAATTGCAATAAAAGCTAAAAACACCCTTCGCAAAATAAACAATTAAAAAGCTGTTTTTCAACTAAATAGAAATTTCGTATCATATCATTGTATTACATTGTTTCATTTTTGTAGCTTTATTTATGGCCTAAAACATTATAAGTGCGTTTGAACAATATGGCAATACTGACAATAAAAACTTTCCATAGAATTATTGTGTTTTACTGCTGTATTTTTCTAAGTATTCATTATTAAATATATTGTAAGTGATGCATTAATGTTTCATTTATTATAGAGTTAGTGATATAGAGTTAGCCTAACTAACCGCATCGGAGGTTCTAGTGTTATGAGGTAGAAATTAGAAGAATTGCGGAAGCTGAGTGGTAGCAAGTAAATGCAAATTTCATTAAAAGTTATCAAAAATGTGTCAGTGCGATGAACACCGTGCAGGTTATATGAAATAAAACTAAATATTGTACAATGCTATTATTTATCAAAGTTGAGGATTAGAAATGCGACGGAAACTTTCCATCGAACGAAATCAGTGGCACAAACTTGAATCTTTCGCTTGCGGACGCAGGCCAAAAAAATAACTCTCTAGATGTGCAGAATATGATAAAATAATAAATTAATAACTTACCACCAGTACAAATGAATGCAGCACAAAAATACATTCAGTAAAAATGTTAGTATAGTGCTTCACCTAAAACTTAGTTTTAATTTATAAACTACATTATTACACCGGATTTCGTCCTTCACTCCTTGATAAAATTTATTCACTCTAACGAATTATTATAATATTATCAATTAGCAAAGAAAAGCTACATTAAAAGTGCAATAAATAAAGGTGTTAGACAAAACTTTGTATCCTATTCAATATATGCTTGCAACACATTATTAAGGAAAGGCAAAATAAATTACATTTTTATAAGAGAACACATAATCTGCAAGGATCAGGCTATATTAACTTTTAGATAAGATGGTCTTGAGAGAGTTGTACGTGTTCTACCAAAATATCATATTTATTTCACTATATAGAAAACAAAGTAAGTGTCAATTATTGTGACAATATAATGGCAACAATTTCTTTTGAGATAAATTCGAGGTTTTAATTTTTAGGGTTTTAACCTGGGCCTATATACGTATAATATGTTGAAATTAAAATAATATCATACCAAGTACTGTTTGACAGATTAAGAATTTCCCTCTATTTATAAACAGTAAAATTAACTATGATGAAGTTCTACAATATAATGGTCATTCCGATGCGGTGCGGTTTTCAATTCAGTTCTTATTAAATATAATCGGCAGAAAATCCCAGGATTTGAGATGCATTCTTCCACGATTTGTCCCAAATAAAGATGAAAAGTGTTAGTTTAAAATATGTATTTTAAGTTATAAAATTAAATGCAACTAATAACATTAGAGTATGTTTGAAGTATGAATGAGTATTACTTCCATGTGTTCTACTTCAGTTTGGTATCGAAACGATCCATCTGTGCTCAAATCTGATGATATTATCTTAATTACATTTGACTTGTAAGAATAACCTTTATCTCATGAATTTTAATTATAAATGCATCGGAATTTATCAATATATAGCAGAAGAAAAAATATAAACGAAAGTATCAGAGACAATTTCAAGGACAAAATATGCATGGTTAAATGGGGGATAAGCCATAAGTCATGCAATAATAGAAAGAATAATATCCAAAAATTCATAGAACTAGTTACAATGAAAAATAGAAACCAAACACGAAGGATAGAAGAAGATGAAAAGCAATAATTGGAGCAATCCAAAAATCTTAATCACAGAAAGTAGTGTCAAAGGAAGAAATGTCGAAACAAGAAAATTACAATTTGCGCTAAATAAACAATTAAAATGCTGTTTTTGAATGTAAATATAAATTTTGTATCATATTGTATTACATTATTGCATTATTGTAGTACATTTTTTTCCCCTCTAATACAAAGGACATCACGATTGAAAGTGTCGGTCCTGGTTGTGTAGTGGTAACTATACTTGCCTTCTAAATCCAAGATCGCGGGCCAGGATCGATGGATTTTTTCGGGCGTAAAAATCCTAAGTATAATTTCCTTCGGCAGGGAAGTAAAGCCGTGGGTCCCGTGTCGTACATTTACGGCACGAAAAAGAAACTCAAGCCTAAAAGAAGAGGGCTCTGAGCAAAATTTGTCGGCCGTTTCACGCTCTGAATTGAATGAGACGCTGATGACCTGAGATGCTAAAGACCGTCCATAAGTTTGAAAAAAAAAAAAAAAAAAAAAAAAAAAAAACCGATGTGACATTTACTGTCGAATGGTTGTACCAGCGGAAGGCTGAGTAGAAGTGGCCCTCGTTGAGAAAAAGCAAAACATAGGCAACCGTGCAACATTGGTGTATTAGGCATGAGTTACGCACAACTGTTCACAAAGGGACATAGGACGGGTCTCCCAGGTAACCCATAATGTTTAGCAGCCTTCGAAGTAGTCTCCAAGTACATTGACGGTTTGTTGCGAGCGATGGAGAAAGTGATGAATACCATTTGCTATATGTGAGTTGGTAACGTGAGCCCTTTCGCGTCGAAATACTCTCAAAACGTTTCCCATGCAACGGCTACTTCACTTTGGTAATAAAATCATAATCACAGAGACTGATATCGGTGAACTTCTCATCCCCATCGCGGTTAAAGACAATTGACACTGTCGTCTGTTTGAACTATTGTGTTAATCTGGAGAATAAAGGCGTTGTACATAAGTTCTGACATTAATGCCTTACAGCATTATAATACTTTTCGTAACCTCCAGTCCTGACCCTAGCCGAACTGCGGAGCGTGCTGAGATATGCATCTCTGCTCATGTTCACCATGTGTATTTATTCAAAAGTACGTTCAACATACTTTCAATCGTATATCTTAGATTTTTTGTTGTCTCTTTTTCGCGAGAAAAAATATATCAGGCTTAAACCATATACTAAATTAATGGAAATTTTAAAACGTGAAAAAAAATGCAAAATGAAAGCGAAAAGCACGCAATGTATTATAAATGCAAAGGAATAATAAATATTGGAAAACGATTTATGCAACGGAATTCAAAAAATAAAGCCGTAACTTTGTGGAAGGCGAAATAATAATCTGCCTTTCCTTCATTCCCTTACAATTTCGAAGCCTTATCTGTAATTCTATAATTCAATACTTCATTTTACTAAACTCAGCTTACTACCTCATTTATGTGATACGAAATGCTTAGAAAGGTATGTGTTTTATCATCTGTTATTAAGTATTCGGCAACCCATAAGAATTAGCGATCGCTATTCTTATTCAATTTCTAATGTATGTAATAGTATAAAGGAACATTTAAATGCGAAATAGTGTTTTATAATGCATGTTAGATTATTTTTAAAATAAAACAGAAAAATATTTTCGACTTACATGCAAGGTATCAGTCTGTTACTTTCCCTTAACATGCAAAACCAATCAATATATTTCCGTTAAATACTTTAAAAATGAATGAACGATGTTTAACGCCCGTTTTTCCTACAGAGGTACCACAGGTGGTGAACACTGATGATACATGAGATCAATTGATATATTGGGAAAGGATTTATTTTTAAGGGAGCAATCGTTCCAGGCCTGAGTTTAGAGTACCTCTGAGACATTTGCCATTTATGAGGACTGAGGAAAACTTGGAAAAAACCTCAGTCGGGGAGGACGGTCCTGGCGGGATTCGAACCCCAGACCTCCCGCTCACGAGTACGCGCCTTAACGACCTCGGTCACCCGTAGCAGTAAAATAAATACTTTAAGAGAGAGTATGGGAGGTATATTTATCTCATAGTAAAACTTGAAGATGGTGCTAATAATATATATCGCTTCATGTAATGTGCATACTATATTGCATGCAATAGAAAGATATATAAGGACCTGATCACTGCATAACAACAGCATATTAAATGTGTCACACTACTGCAGCGGGTGGCAATTAGCCAACTAGCCTTCATAAACGTACACGATACATGTTCCTGTAAAGTTTTATTGAAAATGTTCGTAAATTTTATGGTTATGAAGGAAAACAAGGGGCCGACAGTGAGTGAAACAAGCTATATTTAATGATACCTGACTTATTTCAATTTTATATATCTTACGAATGAGAATAAGAAGAAATAGATTACATGGGTAAGTAATCTTGTTTCCCTCAAGAATTACATATGGAGTGCATATTCAGAAAAACTCATATAAACTATAGACATAAAAGTTAACGGATTAGTAGATTTAAGCACAAGGGAATATAGATTCTGCTTTATACTTAACCGCCTGTGATGCCTCAGTAGTAAAAACGGGCGTTAAACACTATTCTAAAAACCTATACGGAAGTAAATATTTTAATGTCAATATACCATATTATGCGGTTGGTGTTTCACAGCTATGAATAAAAGAAACTGACGCGGATGAACGGGATGCTGTAGATAGCTATAAAGAATATTTTCCTATTCATTGTGACAGAATAATAATAAGAAGGAAGGGGCAAAAGAAAAAATCTCACTTGGCATCTAATCATTAATCAAACACGAATCCGTCAGCTCCTAAATAAAAAACAAAACAGAATCTCAAGGCAGAAATAGTTTTGATCATTATGATAAATTTTAACATCTTTCAATGCTAACAATATTTTATAAAGCAATTTAAATGTCCCTTTTACGTGATTTCATCTGATTACACTATGTTAGATGATATCTTCAACTACTGCTGCATATAACATGAAATATAAAAACTTTTATTTCAGCTAAAAGTCTTGAAAACTGATATTTTCTGCAGATGTTCTTTCAAATGCAATAAATTAGCTTTGTAGATACAATACATAAAATGCCCAAGAGCGGTAGTAAACAGTAAACAAAGCCGTGTGCTCGTATTTCCCGTTGCATCGCCATGTTTAACTCAATATTTCTATAGGTTACAGCGGAAGGGACTTGTGTTTACTTCTGTCAGCCAGTCTTGTGCTTATATATTACATACGATATCTTAAGACAACTGTATTTCAAAGGCGAAGGTGAATATCTTTTTAGATTTAAAATTAAAATGTTTTCCACAATTTCTCTTCGGCTTTATACCCATATTTTTTTTATTTACCTGCTATTTGTTTGTTCCTCTCCTTTTATTCCCCTTTTAGTCACTATGTGAAACATGCACGCAACATTTGCAAATTATTCCTTTATGAAATATATTAATATATATGGTATATTAATCCAAGGGTGCCAAAAAAGTATACACACTTTCACAGTAGATATCTATTTAACATATTTCAAAGTTGGACCGAAAAACAACAGTAATGTGTAGTATGATGTTCTGTTAACAGATGTGACTCACATACATTATGATAGCGTTGCTACGTGACAGGTAATGAACAATGAACAAATGAAGCCAAGATTATCGTATGACATTCTGTAAACAAATGTGGCTCACGTTCCCTTCTGCTAGCGTTGCTACAACAAAATGGAGCCAAGATTATCGTTTGAATAGCGGAAAGCAATTTTCAAGAGGTACTGGAAAACCGAAAATGTTGAAGTTCGAAGGCAATGGAGACGTGTGTACAGAACCGCCAACAATTGCACGCATTCGAGACAATTTGAAACCCGTAGTACCGCGTGCGATGTTCCAAAGGGCAGATCTGGAAGACCTCGCACAGCAACAGGCCCCGCGTCCTCGGCTATGGTTTTGAAACATTTTGTGCACTCACCGCAGAGCATTCACGAAGAGGTCCCATTGAGTTTCCCCCGCGTTCTTCGGATCTAACTTCGTTGGACTTTACCTATGGGGTACTCTTATGGATGTTGTATACCGTAGGAAACCAACTACACTGGCAGCACTTCGGGAAGAAATTGAAACGGCATGTGCTGCAATCGCTGACAACACTTTCGCAAACGTTGCTCAATCATTAGTTCAACGTACTCAGAAGTGTATCGACGCCTATGGTGGGCATTTTGAGCAACTGTTGTAGCTGTAAAAGTCTAAGATGATTAGTGCTCATCATTTTCTGTTTGTGTGAATTTAGTATGTTGTGTTAATATAGTATGTTCTTTGCTTGAAGTGTGTATACATTTTTGGCACCCTCTGTATATTATATAGCTTTACAAGAGGTGTCATAAAATATCATCAATAGCTCATAATAATTGTTTTTATAAACACACATTTATCTATGGCTTACCGGATTCAATTCAAATGCATTGCTTTCTCACCAGGGTGAGCTGTTGTCACAGTAAACTATTTTTGTTGCACCAAAAATGTTCTCTAATTAATATTCCGAAACCTGCAGTAGATTTCTCCCTAGTTTTGCATATTTCAGCAGCAGGTAGTAGGCAGCACGGGAGGCGGAGTGTAAAGAATGCCTGTGGAAGCCTTACCTTTTTCACTCCCACTTTGCATGTCTGGCACGTTGCAAAAATGCGGACTTTTCATTTCCGGTGCCAAGACGGTCCTTGACGGCCTGGACAACGATATTGGATTTTTAGAGAGAGGCAGAGCTGGGAGTTTCCAAGGGCTTGCCAGTTCATTCTCGAAAAATACATTCCAACTTTGCCTTCTATGACTAAAATACAATCAAATGTAAGCAAAAAAATCTGGGAAAGCTCACCTTTCTCTCATGCGATTACATTTTCTGCGTGTGAAATATTATCATAATGGTATTTAGTAGATAAAGTAATGTTATCTGAGCATATATACTGTTTGGGGAAATAGTTGCTCCTGAGGTTTCTCTCGGAACCTTGGCGAGCATCTTCAGAGGTTCGTTCTTAATTTCAAGTAACCCTCTTGCCAATGACTGTATTAGGCGCCGCCCATGAGCGCATAAGTTATTCCCTAGATTCGTTGCGCGTAAAGTTGCTATTTATATTTTTACTTATAACATTAAACGACATCGTAATTGAAACGGATAGTAATTAACAGTTGCCTGTGTTTCAAGAGATGTTGAAAGTGGTGGTCCTCAGCAGCAATAAACCGCCACGGGTGGCCGAGGTCGTTAAGTCTCGGACTCGTGAGCGGGAGGTCTGGGTTCGAATACCGCCAGGACCGTCCTTCCTGGCTGAGGTTTTTTCCAGGTTTTCCTTAGTCCTCATAAATGGCAAATGCCGGGGAGGTACCCTAAACTTAGGCCTGGAACGATTCCTTCCATAAAATCCTTTCCCAATATATCATTTCATCTCATGTATCATCAGTGTCCATCGCCTATGGTGCCTGTGTAGCAAAAACGGGCGTTAAACACTATTCAGTCAGTATTCAGTCAGCAGCAATACATCTTTTTCCTATAAGAACATGGCGATTCAAAACTCATTTCTTGTCATTGGAGAGACCCTGTATATCGTAATTTTTTATCATGTTGGCGAACAGTTTCTCTACCCGGAACACGATTGCAATGACATTTTTTGTGAATCGTCCTATCGCTTCTCTGCAGAATGCACGTTTACATATGTGTTGTACATAAAACCTCGTTTTTCAGGATTATATTTATATATTTGCATAACTAACAAAGAACAGTTGGCACACAATTTACATGAATGAATGAATTTATTCAAATGTAATACATGATAATAGCTTCACAACCTTCGCACGGATCCACCATACCTTTCATAATGCATAAAAAGATAAATAAATTATTATGTATTTCAATCGCTTAACATAGATAAAGTTAAATAATAATAATAATAATAATAATAATAATAATAATAATAATAATAATAATAATAATAATCTCAATATTAGCTTAATATAAATATCCAGAACCTCTCCTCCAGGTCAGTAAAATAATTGAATACTTTATCATAACCATACATACTTTTTAATGCATTTTAGTTCCCCCTATTCTCCTCCCCTGTTTTAGCCTTTTCAGACCTTAGCTCCCCCACCTTTAATAGGAATTTGCCTACCTGCTCCTCATCCCTGCCTACCAAGAGTCCCACAATTTGCATATAATGAAAGCACCCAGTAACAAAGGAACGCACAACCACTTGCTGACAAACCCTCCCTAAAACTAACTACAAGTTACTGCCTGTACATGCTTATAAGGTATTGACAACGGGCTTTTTCGAGTTGCACACACAGACACAGACACACACACAGATATATATATATATATATATATATATATATATATATATATATACACATGTGTGCAACAGAAAAAATATTGAGAGCCTAACCGAAAGCTATTTTTCATTAGCAAGTTAGAGTTAACTAGACTCCTACATTTTTAACCCCGATAAGCGAAGGTGTGCGAAGACTGCAGTTTGTTACGTTGTGCATGAACTTCGTTTGAACGTGGCTAAAACTTTTGTCGTAGTTATAACGAGACGCTAATTGTCGGTAAAACGAAAGCTTTGCGGGCGACAATATTACGCTTGATGTTTCTGCATTTTCTTTTTTGTTGATTGTTTTATTACCTTTTAATTGCTTATTTATTTGTTCATAAAATATTCACCACAAACATTCAAATCGTACACATTTCATGCAAGATGTCTTCCTTCTCTCTCAGACATGTCTGTATTTTGCACGTTTCTGAAATTTTCTGAAAGTTCGCTCTGTTTAACTGTGAATATTACTTAATGGTTTTTTTTCCCTTTAGAGACCACGTACATTGTTTCTTCATTCTTTATTTTGAAATTACTCCCCAAATGATAGTCACAGTATTAATATCCCAGAGTCTAAAAGGCCACTACTCTGTCATATACACTTCGCTTAAAACGCGCACTCTGTTTTTAGCCGTATGTGTGGTCGCACCATCTTGCATAGAATATCTATATAATTATTCTGCTTCGATCAGGTTTACAAAGGAAACAATGGATTTAAATTTTCCTAATAAAAAAAATAACCTCCCCTTGCGCTTATTACATACTAGACGCCTAGAAACTTCAAAAAACAACATAGAAATTTGTAATACCTGATGTTGTAACACACGGACTAAACCAAGGTCTCGTCAAATTGGAAATCAGTATTTCCCTTTTGAACATGTGTGTCAAAATCAATTACAAAACTCTATCCTTTTTCCACAATCCAAACCTTTAATTTGCTGCATCGCACTAACAGTATTACGGAAGGGAAGATTGTTAATCGTTAATTTCCGAGGAGAATTTTCTAAGCTATATCCCATGTTATCTAATTTCTTCTTGAGCAATAACATTTCTCTTTCTAGGCTATTATTCTATGAAGCATCAATTCACTTTGCATTTTGAAGTAAAATTTGAATGGAATTTGCAATATTAATTAGACTTTTTAAACATAGAGATCATAAATATATATTTTCTGTTTTGAATTATATTTTATTCTCACCACCATAGGCAGTCATAAAGCAAAGTCTGAACTGGGTACAACTGCGTGGCGTATTTTGAAATTTATTTGGAAATTTCCTATTCAATTGTTTTGCAATTCACGATATTCTGCTCAAATTTTAATTTAATACTTCAGTGCAATATGAAAACATGAGTGAAAGCATACAGTTTTAGCAGTTATAAAGCTACGTGAAATTAGCACAAATCTGAACGTCCGGCAACAAAACACTTTTCTAAATTAGCATAATAAATGGAGTTTCAAAATGTAAAGAAAAACATTAGCATAGATATTAGAAGTTTTGCGGTGGTTGAATGTAATCGCATTAGCTATAATGTGCTCTCCCAATACATTCAATTTAGCCGAGTGTGCAAGAAAATTCCAGTATCGTCCATATGGCTCACGAAAAACCGGTCCTCTTGGTCTTGGCTGTGTGTAAGCTTTTAAACGGCTTTTATAGACTGTATTTCAAAGGTTAATAATCTTATTTGAATGAAATTTGTACCAAAGGATGTTATTTTTCTAGAAGTTTTGTCACTATAATCTAAACTCTTTTTACATTAAATAGCTATAATATACCGGATTTGCCTTATAGTAAAACATTAACGAATACATTTCAAACAACCTGGACAATTTTAGCTGTGTTAATTATAACACCGGTAGTGAAAGCCTAAGAAGTATAATAAACGTTACAATTTGTAATGGCGTTTCGTTCCAAGCGAAGTGCTACCAAGTCCGGTAAGATTTTAATGAATTAACGAATTTAGCCGGTATTAAGTTTCAGACATGTAGTTTTAAATCTAAAATAAAATTAACCTGTTTTTAGCGAATTCCTAATGAATTGACATTGCTATTGTATCCATGAAATATTTTTAAACATTTCTTCAAATCTCTATCGATTCTACATTCTGGCCATAAAAAATTATTATGAAAAAAGATCTATGAATTAATGTTCTAGGGGCCGCAGTTTTTCCCCCTCTACAAAACTCGGTATATGCCATTCAAATAAAATAAGAAAAATAAGTTTTGAAAATTAGAAAAATCGGACTAAAATTCAAAACTAAAAAAAAAAAAAAATATTTGTTTTTACAACGAAACTCTATATTTACCATTTAAATAAAATAAGGAAAATATGAAAATTATGAAAAACGAATTTTGGTAGTCGCCGAGGATGTCGATTAAGGTGGCCCGCATATATTTGCCCCCGGGCCACCTTAGCATTAATAATTAGGCATTGGATCAAGCGATAAACTTGGTGTCATGTGAAAGAGTATGGGAGGGTAGTCTGCCCATGTGCATGGAGAAATAATCGGACTTAACCTTATAAACAGCGGCCTCGTGTGGTTACAATACTGAACGGCAGCGGAAGAAGCCCAATTCCAGGGAATGCTGGGAGGATACAGAGTAATGTACAAATCTTAAGCGGTAGTGCATGTGCTCCATCAATCTTGGTAGTATAAAGCAATAAATGCAGGCGGAAAGAACAACCCTACTTCTAAAAATAACTATGTAGCTTAAATATTAATCACATTCCGTTTTAGTTATACAGTTAAATACAACTGGAAATGTAAAACTACCAATTTAACACGTAAATAAAATAATAATTATACCGTAAAAGCACAAACATTTAATCCTGTAGATTATGTTTTATATATATGCAACTCCTGTGAGATTGAACATTTTTTTCTTCTGAATTTCTCAGATTTGCTTCATTTTTCGTAATGTACAAAAACCTTACTAAATTAGAAAAATAACAGAAAGTTGCAAATAATTTTTTTTAATACCTATGAAACTTTAGTAGAAAATGTATCATTATAGACTATTAATTGCAGCGGAAAATTATTATTTTATTTATTTATTTACAGATTTTAATACTATACAATAGTTTCATTCAAAGTAATATTCATTTATTTACATATATATTTAGTTCTGAAGCAATTAAAGTGACGCAATGCTTTTAATGACAATAAAAAAATACAAAATTTAAATTGCAACATAGTAATGTATATTTAACAAAGAATTTCAACAAAAATTGTGTTAAATAATTAAATCTTCTCAGAACATAATTCAATTCTTTTGACACAGGAAAAGGGGTTCTCTTTTAAGATACGAAATGATCTTAAAAGTTCTAAAATGTTTTTAATATATATTCATTAATATATTATTAATGATCCCCTAATCTAGAGAATAATCTGATCGTTTTATTTATGAGTGCTTAGTCTGATATTGGAATTATGGAAAAGAGAATTATATTTTGTAGAATATTCGTGTGCATCTCTCTGAATAGTACTTTTAAACATCTTCATGGAATTTTAACTGAAAATTAAATACAGGGGATGCCAAAAAATGTATACACAATTCAAGCAGAGAAGAAACTGTGTTAACATAACAAAACTGAATTCACACAAACAGAAAATTATGAACACTAATCATCTTAGACTTTTACAGTTACAACAACTACTCAAAATATCCACCATCAGCGTCGATACACTTCCGAGTAGGTTGAACTACTGATTGAGCAACATTTGCGAAAGTGTCTTCAGCGATTGCAGCCAGTGATATACAAATCTTAAGCGGTAGTGCATGTACTCATGAATCTTGGTAGTATAAAGTGTGCAATAAATGCAGGCGGAGAGAACAACCTTATTTCTAAAATTAACTATGTAGCTTAAATATTAATCACATTCCGTTTTAGTTATACAGTTAAGTATAACTGGAAATGTTAAACTACGAATTTATCGCGTAAATAAAGTGATAATTATACAGTAAAAGCACAAATTTTTAATCCGGTAGATTATATTTATTTGGTCAGTTTCTCCCTCTCTCTCTCCCTCTCTCTCTCCCTCTCTCTCTCTCTCTCTCTCTGCGTTCTATGCTCTTAAAACCCTCACAAATTCAACTTGCAGGAATTCGCTTACCAGCTCCAATGAGGGTTTTTATTTGTTTATATACGGACGCTCTTTAATATCTCAGGTCATCAGCGTCCCATTCAAATCAAGCGTGAAACGCCCAACAATTTTGCTCAGAGGCCTCTTTTTGCAGGCTTGAGGTTCTTAGTCGTGCCGTAAATATACGACACGGGACGTACTGCTTTATTTCCGTTCCGAAGGAAGCCATACTTTAGATTTTTACACCCGAAAAAATACATCCGTCCTGGCCGGGACCGAATCGGCGATCTTGGGTTTAGAAGGCAAGTATGGTTACCACTACATCGCTATGACTCACAATGAGGTTTGTTTATTATGAGTTTAGGTAACAGTTTCCTTTCCAAATATACAGAAAATAAATTTTATGATGTGCATACATTTGTTCAGTATCCGTTACACAAACAGTATAAGATATGGAAATTATTTTAAATGATTTTAAATGATGGATGGAATATCTTATGATTACATTATTAATCAATGGGTCGGAAATCGAAGTCATAAAATATTGCTTCATCATCTACAGAAGTTATATTTAAATATATGGTCATGGTTTGTTGTGTTCAAGTGATCCAGCACAAAAAAAAAATATTCATGAAGGTTTTGCGTGTTATCTTGATGTGATAGGCTTTGAATGTTATAATAAGTAGAGCAAAGAGCATAACTATGCTAGATTTTCATCTAATAGTGTTAAATTTGAGTGTTTAATTATTAACGTTAAAAGTTAATTAATTTTATCATTAATATTAATTTTTCTAAATGAAAGAAATTAATGCCGAGTTTAGCACATTTAAATAAAAACAACTCGCTGCTGCAGAGCGTTAACTTTGTAATGTTGTCTTTAATAGTTATTTTTCTATTTTAATATCAATAGTATCAATATTAACTGTCTTAAATATACGGTCTTGTAAAAAATACCAGAAATTTGCATTGTGGTCCATAATTTTTGTTAGTTATAAAAGCCGTTATTTTACATTTATTTTAATGTGAAGTTAAAAGATTGTTAAATTAATAATGCTCGTAGAATTTGAATGAAATTTTAAAATAACAGAATAACTTTTACAGCAACTAAAACAAAATTTTCGCCCAAAGAACTGAAACCTGATTTTTATTGTTTTCACTGTACCTGAGTTTACAACCCAAATGTTTAAGCTGAATAAAACAATAATTTCATACCCCACGATTTCTAACTTCCTCTTAAAAGTGTAGGAAATATTAAAGTAGATATTATATCAGGGAGAAACTGTTAGGGTGAGCTCAGTGGAGTAAAAATCTGACGTCTGCTTCATATTCATAAGCTTAGTAGCATATTCCCCTTCCCCTAGGGTGGCTTAGCTAAGGAGGAGGTACACAGAGTTTCCATTAGCCTTGCACAGCGGCTTAGCTCGTATCTACCTACCATTTTTTTCCCCTGTAAAGTGAAAAAGAAACTCGCTGCGAAAACTTTGCTCACCTTATCTAGAAACGTTTAAAGTGCAAGAAAATATACGTGTTAAGCTAGTTTTGCATAGCCAAGTTCCTATGCTAATGTGGAAAGAAATTTATGGTATCATGCTTATACTTATTGCTGCACCAGTAATACATTGTAACTGAATTGCGCTTTTAAATGTAGTGTGCCCACTTTACTCTCGTACCGACCGCAAGATATTTTTAATATCCGTTATTATTTAGCTGCTTCTCATTACACGATGAAATGAAAGTCCCTTTGATACTTTCTCATCGTTAAGTGTTTTATACGGTTTTAAGTTTAGCACAGTGGAGTTAACAGAAAAAAGTTTAGTTAAACTTCTTTAAACCTACCAGCTTAGGCGAAGAGCCAACACCTCTCCCGCAAATTAAAATCAAATACCCACGTAGGTATCACTGAAATCCGTTGCTAACAGGCTCAGGCCCGGAACGTTCAACTGATGGTGGTAGTTTGACTGGCCGTGCACAGAACGTTTTGCTTAACGTATTTTAGTTCCAAATATTAATACAGTGCCTTATATTTAGTGGCATAGATTTGTGGTAAAGTCTTAACATATGGTTGCCATGTTCCATAATCGATATCCAGTTTTCTTTTTGTTACGTAATATTAATATTGTCAAGTATATGTATCGTCTGCGATGTCGCGGCAATTTCCTAACGGTTTTACAACAATGTGGCATTATTTACTCACTTGGTATTCATAAAAAATATACGATACTCTTACATTGTGTGAGTGAAATTATATAATTTCATTATGCGTTTGTTATTAGTGAAGAGATTTTTTCCTTCTGTGTTCTAAGAAATCTGTGTCATCAGTACTATGGATACAGAATGGTAATGTAATGTTTAATATTTTTCTTTTAGGGGTACATACATTTGAAAATGACTCGACATTTCAGTGTATTTGGATATCGATTTAATTATGATACAGAAATTAAAAAATCTCAACAATTTTACTGCCAAAAGATGAAAACCGTCGTAAGGCCTGATTAAAAACATTCCATCAGAATTTTCTAAATTAAAAAAGTGCTATTATCTGCATAAAACATTATCATAAGAATAGACAAAATTACAACATTAAAAGGAATATCCAATAAAAATACCCAATTTTACAGAATATGCTGTGCCATCACCTATTTACTGTTCGAAAACTATTCCTAAAGTTAAACGTCTTGCTGAAAAGACGAACAGTTGAACAATCGAGAAAGCATGGAATCAAATAAAACTATATTTAACACTATTCAATAAATAATATACATGCCTTTTTTCATTTCTCAATTCAAACGAAATACATTCATGTAAATGGACAGTAATTAAGGAAGAAGGCAAGCTATATTTGTCTACGCATCAATGATGCAAAACACTGTGTAGCTCTTTCATAACAGTGAATGATGACTAGTATTTTGATGTTAAAATGGAAAAAGTTTTTGTGCCTAAAACTTTAGATAAAGCCAAGAAATTAAAATCTTTAAATGTGTTGAATAATATCATGCCACAAATTGAAAATGGTGAAACGTTGCCTGCAGTTACAGAAAAAATAAAGTTTACTGTCCAAATATTAAAGGCTTTATCTAATTATTATGAAAATGAACATTTAAAATTTATGGAGAACAATGAAATTTGTCTCACACTCCAAAATATACGAGCGTTGTGACAACAAAAACATGATATTATCACTTACCCTTTATGTTCACTCTGCATTTGCTTATAATGCATTAAAAAGTGTAATTTATGATCTTGCCACACCCACTTACCCTGAAAAAATTAATTTATTCTTATGAATTGTCATTAGAATGCAAGTTATCAGTCTAAATACAAAGTCCCATAGAATAGTACAATTTGATTTTACTTGACGTAATTGTCAGCTTATTTGATTTATATTCCTTTTCTTTTTTTTCAACTTCTTCTAATATTTTACAAATGCTAAAAGTTATAATTATATGTAAATGTCAATGTGCCAGTCTGTTTTCATTTCTAATTTGAAAAATAGATTTAATTTGAGAAAAATAAGTAATTCGTACTCGGTAAATTAAAAGCGTTTATTTACAAATGCATTCTAACGACCTTATATCAAGATGAGTGGTATGTTGTTTTATAATGATTGAGTTAAATTATTTTATTAGGCATTAATGTTCATGGTCGTAGCCTGTAATAAAATAATATTAGAATACTGTGATTCTAATAAAAAATAACGGGTTATCATATAGGTTTTAGTATACGAAAAATCAGTTTGGGTACTTTATATTTCCTGTCCGTATCTTGTTTGGTTATAAACATGGGTTAGAACATTATCATTTATTTATTAAGCCATTGTTTGAATGTTAAAGCATATCTTCATATTTGCATATATTATGCTTTATAATCATGGAAATTTATTGGATCAAGTTCTTTACGCTATGAATCTATCAGAAAACTACTAGTGTGACGTCATGCCAAAAAGCCACAGGCGCCGTAGCCGGTTTTTCTCGTTAGCCACGGCTGAAATCAGACCCAGGGTTGACTTATGGCATGACCTGTGCTGAAGCTGCAAAGACGAACTTGTAATCATTTTTGGGCCCTTTGTATACATTTAATTGCATATAAACATTTTGACATTAAAATATTCTAGAATTTAAGTTTCGTAAGTATATTGTAATATTTTAATGTAATTTTAGCTACATTAGGAATTCTGTACTCATTTTATTACCTTGTGTTTACCAAATCATAAAATATATAGAATATAAAGATGCATAATTCTTTTATTACTGTGGTAAGGCTATGCATAGTGCAATTAATACGTAATTGACATGAGGTGTGATAATGTCACTGTTTGAACGAGCATGAGAAACGTTTTGTAGATAATTTCATGTCATTTAATTAATGAATTGCCTAATGTACAGTTTATCATTCGTATTAATGGTTTGAACATATATCTTGACTATTGCAACATTTCATATTTCCTATTTAATTAAGATATAAATGTGAAATTTACAGGAATATATTATAAATGTGATATAATATAGAAAGATGGCATAATATAATATGAAAAGTAAAGAAACATATACAAGATCTATAGATATATAATAGAGTTTTATATAAATATAGACAGTAGTAAAGTAAAAGTATGTAATAAATGTATTGGCCACCAGTACAGTTTCTACCGGATACCGATGAATAGTAGTTTATTAATTTAGAGTTAAAGATTAAGTGGAAATAGTAGCTGCTTTCCAGTTACTTGAATATTGCTGGTTTCCAACAATTACGAAATAGTTGAAGGTAGATGTGATTTTGTTATTTATCAAATTTGTTATTTTTATAATTTAGTAAATTTCTAATTGTAACCTAGATATAAGTATTGTCTAAAAACAATAATGTATGCATGTAATTTTGTAATTTAGAAATAAAGTGTAAGAGTTTGCAATACATATATATCCCGCTATAGGAAATAAGGTACCGGAATGGAGTATTTCAGATTTTATTAATAGTTATTATTTCACTTTAATAATATTAAAATAAGTTGCTCATATATTTTTCATTTAATAAGTATTATTCAATATTTAACAAAATACATTCAGCCTAAGAATTCAAAACTAAAATATAGAAATGACTTTATTGTTCATTGCAATAGGTTTAATTTCCAATTTGTTAATTATGAATCAATAACCTTATTCAAGGAATATCTTTAAATCTGTATTGTGGATTTTATATGTAGTGTTGGTTTACTAAAATGTGTCCGAAACATCGTGGCGGCCGAGGTCTTTGAGGCGCGGACTCGAAAGCGGGAGGGTTCGATTCCATCCGGACCGTTCTCCCTGATTGAGGTTTTTGTTCATATTTTCCTCAGTTCTCATAAATGGCAAATTACTGAGAGGTACCCTAAACTTAGGCCGGAACGCTTCCTCCTTTTAAAAAAATCATTTCCTGATTTATCATTTCGTCCCATATATCATCAGTGTCCGCCGCCTGTGATGCGTCAGTAGTTAAAACAGGCGTTAAACACTATTTAAACAAAGTGTCCGAAATAAATGTAACTGTGAATATTCCATTCCAAAGTAGATTGACTTTTGAGTACAATTAGTCAAGTTTATTATTAGAAATTTCTGAAAAAACATCTAGTAGGTAAATAATAATATTTCTAAAGCCTTACTTATATGCGAGAAAGATATAAAATAGCAAGAATATTATTCTAAAACTCATTCAGATGTATGCAAAACTTAACATCGTATTTTGGGACACAAAATGGTTCCTTAACATACAATTGTGTTTGTAATGATCGAGAATATACGCCTGTGCAAAAAGTGCTAAAAATGCCCACTCTAACTTCGAGTTGCGCCGTGAAAGAGCAGTGAAGCATACTTTGTTTTTGTAGTCAGAAGTAGTAAAAGTCATGCAAACCACAGCAGAATGAAATATAAATAGGTGAACAGATTTAAAAAAAGGAAGAGAAAGCTGGTATTGAACACCGGAGAGCCAGAGCAGTTTGTTGCTACTGACACATCGAACAGTGACAATACGAGTCATTTCATGATGGCCTAGGGCAGCTGTCCCCAAACTTTGGTTCGGGGCCACTAGGAGGGTCGCAGTGGATATGAGGAAAATATTTTTACTAAGAACTTATCCACTTTCACGCCCATTTTTATTAAGGATGTGTAACAACTGTTGCATTATAATTATTTTGACCAGTTATATAACACCGTAACAATGTCTATTGTGATTAAATAGATGTTACATTGTCAACCCGACGCGCGAACTTGCAAATTAATTATTATTAAACAGCAAAGTGAATGTAGGGGTCGCCTATAATTTAGTTCTCGAAATAAGGATCGCACATGCAAGTAGTTTGGAAACCGCTGGCCTAGGGTGTATTAGATGGGTCCCAAGTCAGCTGTTCGGTTACCACATGAAGCTTTTAACTGCTATGCTCGTGAAGGAAAGATTTTATCACATTGAACTGTGACAAGACGCGTCCTGGGCACTTCAACAAAGTAAGAGACATTCGGTGCGATGAAAGTACACATAGTCTCTTGTTAAGAAAAAGTCAAGGCATGGACTTCCACCGGAAAAATGATGCTTCTTTTAGGATATGAATGACCCTGTATTGACGTACTTCCAGCAAGTGTTAGGCATATAGGTGAACAATCACGTATCGCATACAGTGCATATCCTAAATGATCTGAAATATAAGATGTTGAAGTTATACATCATAAAGTAAAGGCTTTCACTTACTTTAATTTTTGGAAGAACATTTGCGGACACAGAAACTTGCAGATGACAAGATAACAGGTAGTAAAAGTTGGTTAAGGAAATACCAAAATAATGATTTTCCTTGAAAGCTTACGAGGTAACTATCAAAAACATCACAAACTATATCTGTAAATATTTTTGTAAACAGTTATTATGAATTCCTGTTATTTAATCACCTCTAGTACAAGAGCTGAAGGTCAGTCCGAGTTTCATTCTAAACATTGAGAATAAATGTGTAAATATTTCAGTTTGCATAGAATGAAAAAATTTAATTATATAACAGCAAACTTCGGTACATTAATTTATGTAAGTTTATTTTAAACTTTAACATAGGCGTTACTATTAATGCCCTTTATTCCGTCTTGCATTTTCCTTCTTTCTTTATTTTTAATTGTGTAAAATAAAAAATTAGTAACCGGTTTATCGCTTGTTAATAGCTAAACTGTTATTTACGTGAAAATAGAAAATGGTCATATATAGAGCTTTAAAGTTGAAAATGCAGAATATTTACTTTCTTTGTTGCCCTGAAATACTTGTTAACTGCACTAATTTCTTATCTGTAAATCGTTAGATGTAAAGAAGTCCGGTAGCACCTGGTAAAATGGGCATCATTTTTCCAGTCGAGATAATAGAAGTGCTTGAATTTTCGACCTCCCAGAAAACCAGTAAAGATATTATATACGGCTACCAATGGCTGCAATTTTTACAGTACTTTTATTTTACATTTTCTTTATATCCATACTCCTGTTCTTCTGTCCTAATTATGGAAAAATGGAACTCCTTGTTGATGACAATTAGTATATTTGGTCATTTCACTACAGTTGAAGCAACATCTCTACCGCTCCTTTTGACTTACAAAGTGATTGATATCGCTGGAACCTGACTTATGAAGAATAGTAAACAACATAAAATTAGCCCAGGAAGTTCCTCTGTAAGCACTTACTATTTTGTCGGGCTTTACATTTCGCTAAGAAAAGGTAATTGGGTTCTGCCTTTGGACTGCAGAGTTTGCTGTGAGCCAAGCTAAGATTAAACAGTATCATTGAGAGATCAATTTCTCATTTATAGTATGATCAGATACATGTCAATAAATAAGAGGACATAAAAAACGAAAGAGAGAACAGTGTTTGAAAAACAGGACGTATCTGCTTCAGTACATTACATTATATTTAAAGCTATATAATGTACCAAAAATATGCCAAAATGCATACACTTTCACAGCGGATATCTAGTTTATATATTTCAAAATTGAACCGAAAAACAACAGTAGTGTGTAGTATGATGTTCTGTAAACAGATGAGACTCACATTACGTTATGATAGCGTTGCTACAACAAAATGGAACCAAGGTTATCGTTTGAACAGCTGAAGGCAATTTTGGAACTCTTGGGCAATTTTAGGGACTCTTTCGACGTGTTTAGGTTTCGTCGGTGCATGTTTATCGGATATAGTCAGAATTAACTCCTTAAATTGGTGAACTTTTTCGTCGACAGTAGATAATGTCCTATATTTATTTCAAAATAATTCCAGATCATTGCAATCAGCACAGTACGGTCAATGCATTTCTTCTCACGAAAAGGTATGGTTTTAGCTGTAGGCTTGGGATATTTGAACCAGTACATTAAATAATTTATTTATTTCATGACGAGATAGGTTGACATTGTCAGCACTATTGGTTACATTAAGTCTAGTAGATATTCGCTAGTCTGGGTATGATGAGTGGGTGCCAGGTAAAAGACTGACATATCGCAAGACTGGAACAAGTTCGTTAGTCGAGTAGAGTTTGTCAGCTATAGCGAGATTCTTGTAGAAGTATCCCATCATGATGAGGTGTTCATATTTGGGAAAAACTTCGGCGATGGCTGCCTCAATGGAGTCAAATCGTTCATGTTGGGGGGCTGTTAAATCACGCATGAGAGACAGTAGAGTATGCCCTAGTGGGGACATAATGATTTTGGAATTTAATTCGTCTTTTATGTACGAGTAGGTCACAATACTTCGTTTGTTTTCACGATCGTTTCTTAACAATTTATGGACGCTGAGATTTTTTTTTAATTTGGTTTATTTATGGACGCTCTTTAACATCTCAGGTCATCAGCGTCCCATTAAATTCAGGGCGTGAAACAACCGACAAATTTTGCTCAGAGGCCTCTTCTTTCAGGCTTGAGGTTCTTTTTCGTGCCGTAAATGTACGACCAGAGACCCACAGCTTTACTTCCCTCCCGAAGGAAGCCATACTTACGATTTTTACGCCCGAAAAAATCCGTCCATTCCGGTCGGGTTTGACCCGTAATCTTGGGTTTAGAAGGTAAATATGGGTACCACTACACCACCAGGACCGACTTACGTTGAGAGGAACAATGCAGGAAAGAATTGAAGGTTTTGGCCAAGATTCAGATGTGAGTATGATTTTTATATCAGAGAATAAAAATATAGCAAGATGGGGAAACAAGTTTTGTGCATTTATGTGTGCTATTTTAAAGGAGGAGGGGTGATCAGAGAAAACGGTTTTCAGTACATGTGCTTCAGGGATGGGATATGGGATATTGTCGCAAATATACCTGAGAATAACGTCATCCTCCTTTTCTGCTTCGAAGACAGTTGGAATACTTAGGCCGCCAACAAATGTTGCCAACTTAACGTAAAAGAATTAACTAGAACAAAGTGGTTGAAATACCAATAGAATAAGAATACTATAGAGATTTAAGTAAAGTGGATAGTGAGAAATGGTAACAGAAATTAAAGTAATTATGATAATAACTAGTAGATTAAGCCAAATGTTCACAAGAATAGTATTAAGGTTTAATTTGCTGTTTGACACTAAACGTTTTACTGCGGCATATCTCCAGCACACGTGATTCTACGTTTACTGTGCCTATTTTTGCACAAATAACGCTATCCAATGTTCATACAGTATTAAGGCCATATTTTATTATGCACTATTGCATCAGGTGAGGTCCTTAACGCACTGTGATACCGCTGTCTTTAAGTTGGCGCTTGTTTAGAAAGACTTCTTTTGTTTACGGTAACTAACAAACTTCATTATTACTGGCCGAGATTTGTTGTCACTTGTCTTTCCTACTGTGTGACTCCTGTTCATGTGCTGAAGCTGCAAATGACGTCATGCCCATTGTAATTTTGTCCTATCCTTGTTTGCCTCCTCTGAGGGACTGACCTCATTGGTATTACTGCAGTTCGTCTGTTTTATGCGTTAGCTTCTGCTTCAGCTCAGTTATTTTCGCATCCTTTTCCTGTAGTGCCTTCTGCATTTGTTCAATGATGGTGGTATTCTTTTCACTTGTCTTCTTGAGCTCGCCTATGCAACATGGCGCGGTCCTGCCAAGCACACGTTTAACACAACCCTCAGTGTTCTCATTCACCACATTGGTCTTTCTGTTCTGCATGATTGAATGTTGGTTTGAAAAAGTAAATAAATACGTTGAAACCTGTTAGACTAATTTAACAAATCAAAACATCTTCTAAAAGAATAATTTTGTGGAGGCCAAATTACGCTTTATTATGTATCCTTTTAAATTTTATTTCCAAAATTTGTTTTTAGTGTACTTGGAAAAATGAAACAAACTATAAATCGTGTCAGTTAAACAGCGCGATTAGGATTTTTCTTATAATAAAAATAATATTCATAAGAACATTTTCTATTTACTTTTTAAGGTATTAAATTTAAGTAATTTTTCAGATTGTATATTATTTATATTGTTTTGAATAATGTGTCCTAAAATCTACTACAAGTATTTTTAAAAATGGGGTGCTAACAAAAGAGGAATTATGAGGGTTACATTTAATGATTTTAATGCATTATTTAGCGGCTGTGAAAGTTAAACTTATTTGGAAATATATTTGTAATGTAAGTTTTAGTATATATTTATTACTTTTTAGAGCTTGTTATATGCGTCAAAAGTGTACTATCTATTGATAATAAAACTTAGTAATGGTAATGATTTTATAAGAAGGCCAAGGAAGACATAATGCTAAACTTAAATTACAAAACACAAAAATGCAGCAAAAATGTGAATTTAATATTACATTATAATTTATTGTGGATTTGTTAGCCCCGGATCCACAAACGTTTATAGGGCCACGGGTGACCGAGGTCGTTATGGCATTGACTCGTGAGCGGGAGGTCTGAGGTTCGAATCCCACCAGTATCGTCCTCCCTGACTGGGGTTTTTTCCACGTTTTCCTCAGTCCTCATAATGGGCAAATGCCGGGGAGGTGCGCTAAATTTAGGCCTGGAACGCTTCCTTCCTTTAAAAAGCATCCTTTCCCAATTTATCATTTTCATTTCCCCATCAGTGCCCACCGCCTGTGGTGCCTCTGTAGCAAAAACGGGCGTTAAACACTACTCAAAAAAATAAGTTTACAGTTAGCTTCAAATTCATTTTTTGCTTTATTGAACACAATATATTTACTAGCTAGAGCATCGTTGCACTTACATTGGACTTTTAATGATAATATCTAACTTTAGAATCACGTCGTCGATAAAAACAAATATAAGAGAACACTTCCTCAAGAAATTAACTTTCACCTGGATTCGCTTCGGTCTCTCAATTTACTATCTGTAAACAAAGAGCATATTCCGTTGAGGCAAATTGATTAACAAAAACTTCGAAATAATAATTTCAAAATTTTGGGAATGAAAATTACAAAACAGAGTATATTTTATATATTTTTATACAAATTAAAGAAAAAAAGATAAATTAGAACGTCTGATCACTATACTCATTTAAGAAATTATTAAGAACCAGCAAATTATGCTAACGCTGTCACCAAAAACCCTTAAGACTCTCAACCTACACGTTTTTCTAGTTGCTTCTGTTATCAAGGTCACATATATATGTGCGCTAGAAATAAATATCAAACTTTTTGTTAACTATAATGGGCTGTTTAACTTATGGAAAAGAGGAAATGAAACAAACCTGAAAGGTTTTCAAAATTTGGTATAGCATGTAAAAACAACAATTGCAAACATCAAATTTGAACTTTTATAGAAGACTTTATTCCTAATATACTTATAATTAGATAATAAGTAGATGCAAAAAGGTTAATAAAAAGGAAATAGGTAAAAAAAATTATACTTCTCTATCTGCTTGCCATAGAAACATACAACGCACATCTTTGCACGCAAACACATAAGATGGGTTGATTGTAGACCAATCCCAAAGGAAGTTGTCCAAAGAAAAGAGGGCCAAGGAAGATTAGAGTTTCCTTGAGGTAGTTAACAAGTTGTATTCGGGTCTCGTCCCTGCCGACATTGTTAGCCAGAGCACACCATCTACCCCGCCCCTATCTTTTCTTTCTCGAGCGAAAACTAGCTAGCGCCTTTTATTTGTCTTCCTTTTGGACTCCGGTTCCCCTTTTATCCCATCCCTTCTGCATGCTTGGAATTTCAAACCAACGTCTGGAAATTCGGTTTTTGCATTCTTTGTCCCAATAGCTTTCATCAGCCTCATTCAGTGATGTTAGAAGGCATAGTGTGGAAAGGGCCTCTTTCCCTTAATGCATAATTACGTACTATTTATCCAATTAAAATACAAAACGTTTTAATGCCTGTTACATGAAAAAGTAGAACATTTTAATACTCTTTTGCCTTCATGTATTGTTAAAAGTGCACCCATTAAGCGAATATATCAGAATAAACAAGACGTTTATGAGTAGGTCCATAAACCTTGAAAGCAGACTTGTTTTAGGAAGGTTATCTGTCGTATGCCTGTGATTTATTCGTAAAATATAAACGATATGTTTATATGTGTTCAGTAGGTACTTTTATAGAATTTTTCATGCAAAAATTGAAGTATAGTTTTAGTATGTATATTTATACGTATAATGTTTCTAAAAAACTTCTGAAAACAGCTCAGAGGAATGTTATTTAGAGGCTATCTCCCCCCCCCTGTTTTCTTTTTGTTCTTATTATTCAGTATCACATTGAAACATTTCCTGTTATTGTTTATCCTCTTTCCCCCTCTGCCACTTTCTTTGTCGGTGCTATCATGAGAACATAATTACCGGTTCCTTGTATTAAATTTTCTCCTTCTCCTTTACTCTCATCTCTACTTATATCCTGCTGTTTTCCTATTCTCTATTATATACTTCAATAGGGAATCAAGCTCTTCTTCGAGCAGTTTGTCTAAGGCAGCAAATAAGGAAAGGGTGGGATATGGGCAGCAAAAATAAAGAAAGACAGACAAAATGGGACTAGGGTATGTTTGGTTAAGGGGAGAGGACATTGCACGAAATAGTTACAGAGTTTGCGAGATATAGATAGGCAAAATATTTGGTCTCAATGCACAGAAAAAGTATCGCTTAACCTGCAGGCTCAAATACATCCGGTGTGGGAAAGGAGACATTATTTAGATATCTGTGGCAGAGAAGAAAGAAGTGGTCTCGCATGGTTCAGTTTAGGGTTGTGAATGGTGTTTAACGCCAGTTTGTACTACTGAGGTACCACAGGCGGTGAATACTGGTGATGCATGAAATGAAATGATATATTGGAAAAGGATTTTTGTTTTAAGGAAAGAAGGGTTCTCGGCCTAAGTTTAGGGTGCCTCCCCGGCATTTGCCAATTATGAGGACTGGGGAAAACCTGGAAAAACCTCAGTCAGAGAGGACGATCCTGGCGGGATTCGAACCCCAGACCTCCCGCTCACGAGTCTGCGCCTTAACGACCTCGGTCGTTTTTAGGGACTTGGAAAGGAAACAAAACAATTAAAGTTCTCGGGGAAAGAATTTGCCCATTGTGCGGAGAAAGCGATGCTCGAAGACATATTTTGACAGAATGCAAGGAAACGCAGATTTTAAGAATTGAGCATTTATCACCGAAATTTTTGAATTCCAGTAGAAGTTTGAACATTTGCCTGCAAGTGTAGGTGCATGCGAAATACTCGCACAATTTGACAATATTTCTATAGAAGGCCCGACAAAGAAGGTTAATGGCTATAGTGAAGAGAGGGATGTCGGGGAGGAGTGTAAGTAAATGGAAGTGGACCCAAGATTAAGGGTTCCGTTGATGTTTGTACATTTATATATAAAATTATTAATAAAAAAACGTAAAAATATCGAAGTTTTTGTATATTTGTGTGTATGCATGTACATTTGTATGTATGTTTGTTTTCGTTGTTATAAGAATGGCATTAGCATGTAGGCCGTAAGGCCCATGCGATAGTGGTATTTATTAAAACGTACCGTATTCTAAAACGTACAATAAAAAGTCCATTACTACTCTATGCTGCAATAAATTTCATTTTTATTTTCTTCTCTCCGTTCCATATTTTATTTATATCATTTTTGTTATTTATTTTCCTTCTTCATGTATTCCATTGTTTCTTCTATCTTTTTCTATTTAATTCTATTCAGTTTTCTCGTTTTCTTTCTCTTCATTTGCTTACTTGTATTTCTTTTCTCTTTCACATGATCTTCTGTTTTATTCCTTTTCTTCTTCCTCCTCCAAATCGTGGTTCCTCTTTTTCTGCCTTCACTTAGCCTTGACATTTCCCCATTCCACATCGTTACGTGTTCCGGATATCGACGGAAGGCGGTCCAACGTTCGTTCAAGGCATTCACATGTGTTAACAAGTTTTTGCTTGTAAATCAATAAGGGAACCTCTTCAGCAGCCAACATAAAGAGCTTTACACGCAAGAGAGAGACCGAGTTATGAACCCCAGGGTTCGTCACGTGATACAAATCCCAGCTCGGCTTGTGGCGTGCAAGCCATTGACGGCTCAAACGAAAGTAGTGCGACCTAACTTATGGCGTGCCTGTTCTGACATAAATAGTGCAATGTAAAAGCTTAAGTCACCTTAAAGCTTCATATGGAAACAAAGACAGGAGCCTGTGGAAAGGATGTGGAAAGAACTGTGTTCCTCTCAGTAAAAGCATCTATAGTTCTTGCCATTCCTACACCAGTATGTAAAATTTCCAAGGGATAAGTAAATTTTCAGCAATATCTGGTGCAGTTTTCGTTTATTTTAGGAACATTTTTCAAAAGAAATTCTTAGAATAGAAAATAAATTTGTTTAATACATCAATTGAATAGTTTATAAATTTCCATCATTTGTACTAAGCCGTGAGTTGTTTAAATTGTGGAACTAACAAAAAAGGCTAATTTGGAGCTAGCTAGTGAAAATGAGAGCAACATTTGAAAGTTACAAAACGCACAAATAATTTTAATGTTCATAGCTTAAGCTTTAGGAATTTAAGTATCAAATATTGATCTGTGATAAGGGTTCAAAAACATTATTTGCAGTTTTATTTACTCATAAAAATATAATCACTTCAGTATTAAGAATTAAATAAATAGAAATTACATTTGCTTTACGTTTCTTATTTTAAGATTTAATTGAAATTTTATTTTGTTCGCTGTTTTAAAATATTTGCTATTGTTAAAAGCAACTATTATATTTCTCATACAGTCTCTCTCATATAATTTTTTTCTCTTTTCCGCTACTTGCTCATAGATTTCAATGATTTTCTTTTTTTTTTTCATTCTATTTTTCTTCTTCTCTTTTCCTCAAAACTTTTTCTCATAATTTATTATTGTTTGTAACATTTTCATAATTCTGGTATACCTAACGGCTCTCACAGCATAAGAATGCTTTTTGTACTTATACAGTTCTAAGTTTAATTGTGATACATTTCAGCTAATCCTGTTATTTAATGAAAATTGCTATGATAAAATGTTCATAGAAGCGTAGCACCAAACACCACCCTCGTAGCTCATTGCTTTATTATAAATATTTTGAACTTTGTTGAGACTGCTGGTTTCATTTCCAAAGCACTCGTAGTACACGTGATGGAAGTTAGTGTCGACTACTATTTTATACAAAAGTAATGCTAATGAATGGACTCTCTTTTATATAATTTAACAAAGAGATAAGTGGTCAAAATCTATCCCTGAACACACATTACCTGACACATACACACGTTCTTGCTAACATACAGATTTGCCAATACACAAAAATTTCTTGATATTTGTCAACATATAGGGATTTTTATACCTTCCAATTTTTCTTAGATCTGTGATGCCAAAAACTTCAAAAATGGATGAATTTCCGTAAGTCTGATGAATGTGTTCAGTACAGAGTTTTACCTACCACAATCTATCACAATGTCATGCTTATCGAAATGAATACAAGTTAACAGTAATGTCTACAGAGCATCAGATCTATATCATTCTGTAATCTACGTTGATTCCGTAATAGGTAGGGAAAAAAAGATAGAAAAGCTGTATTCTTGTTCATTTCCGCTGGTACAGGAAAGATTTATGAATCAAAGTTGTCATAGGGGAAAATGAACATGAAACTGAGCTATTGGCATCAGTGGTTGTTTGCTAAATTTCTCGTCAAAATGCAGACAAACAAAGCAAGTGTTTCGCACACCCTTTAGCAGCCTAATATAATGATAGATAATAACATCCAAACCTTCGCAACGAAGTTATCGTGCATAGAGCCCTTTTTTGCAAAGATAATCTCATTATATGAGACTCCAGCTGCAAATAAAGGTCTTGGAAGAAAGGGCAAACCAGACATTAACCATATTAGAACAAGGGTTAATGTGAATAAGATGCTAATAAACCCACGAAATATTTTCATTCTAATAGTGGAACACCACGAGCATAATATTAAAATAAATTAAGCAGAACGATAATCGAAATATGCATGACTTACTCGTATATTAAAACTAAAAGATGATATGAAGTGAAAAGTTCAAAAATAAAGAGATGTTCGAGATTAAAAACGAATACAGGTCAGCAATGATCGTGACTTCATTCCCAACAATATAAAGATTTTGAATGCTAATCTGGAGACCCTGGGTTCGAATTCCAGCTAAGTCAAGCTTTCTGGGTAAGGTTTTTTCCAAAGTATTTTTCTTACCCTGAAAAGGAGAATGCCAGATAGATTTAAGCTGCCAAGGGACTTCAAGCTCATTTCATTCATCCCTACAGACTTACACATATAGTATTAAGTCTACAATCGAAGGACATCCCAAGAAGACCAATGAAGTCAAAGCTACAATAAGTAAAAATTAAATTATACACAGGGTATCAAACAATGTATACACACACGTCAAGCAAAGAAAAACTGTGTTAACATAACAAAACTGAATTTACACAAATAGAAAATGATGAGCACTAAGCATCTTTTACAGTTACAACCGTTGCTCAAAATGTCCACCATCGACGTCGATATACTTCTGAATACGTTGAATTAATGATTGAGCAACGTTTACGAAAGTGTCCTCGGCGATTGCAGCACATGCCGTCTCAATTTCTTCCCGAAGTGCTGCAAGTGTAGCTGGTTTTCTACGGTATACAACATCCTTAAGAGTTCCCCATAGGTAGAAGTCCAACGGAGTTAGATCTGGAGAACGCGGTGGAAACTCAATCGGATCTCTTCGTCCTATCCATTGCTTTGGATAGTGCCTTGGATCCAGTGCTCAGGGCTTGTACTGCGCGAGGTCTCGCAGATCTGCCCTTGTGTTGTTGTTGTTTTTGTTCATTTAGTTTATTTACGGACGCTCCTTAACATCTCATATCATCAGCGTCCTATTCTATTCAGGGCGTGAAACGGCCGACAAATTTTGCTCAGAGGCTCCTTTTTTCAGGCTTGAGGTTCTTTTTCGTGCCGTAAATGTACGACATGGAACCCACGGCTTTATTTCCCTTCCGAAGGAAGCCATACTTAGGATTTTTACGCCCGAAAAAATCCATCGATCCTAACCGGGTTTGAACCCACGATCTTGGGTTTAGAAGGCAAGTATGGTTACCACTACACCACCAGGACCGACTCTGCCCTTGTTAACATCGTATACGGTACCACGGGTCTCAAATTTGTCTCGAATGTGTGCAACTGATACTCGCGTTGACGGTTTTGTTCTGTACACACGTCTCCATTGCCTTTGAACTTCAACAACATTCTCGGTTTTCCAATACCACTTCAAAATTGCTTCCCGCTATTCAAACGATAATCTTTGCTCCATTTTATGGTAGCAACGCTAGCATAACGTAATGTGAGTCACAACTATTTACAGAACATCATACGATAATCTTGGCTTCATTTATTCATTGTTGATTTACCTGTCACGTAGCAACGCTATCATAATGTATGTGAGTCACATCTGTTTACAGAACATCATACTACACATTACTGTTGTTTTTCGGTCCACTTTAAAATATATTGAATAGATATCTACTGTGAACGTGTGTATACATTTTTTGCACCCTTGGTATGTGGATATAAAATGTTGATGTCGAATCTACTTCCAACAGCCGCATTGCAGCTCCAGATTGAAACTAAAATAAAAACAAAGTCTGTCATCTAACAACATATATTAAGTCTTCTCCATTCATACAAAAATAATACAAGAGGCATAAAGTACTTTAAGATAATGTCCTTAAAAATGTTATACTCGTAACCAATGTTTTGACCACTTTTATAAAATATTAGTCTACTATACACAAGAACCCTCCTTCCTAAGCTCTTGTTGGATTATCTATTACTCTTATACTTAACATTAGTTTTATATGCAGTTTCTTAAGATATTGATATATAAGAAATTGATATATCTTAATATTGATATATATTGATATATCTATTGATATATCTTATTGTGGACCTTAGATATATATACCCAGGGTCGCGTCACATTCAAATTTCCCAATAAATTGGTTCTCATTCCATTATAAATACGACATATGCGTTTCATGCAGTAGATATATTATTTTCGTTATATCTACTATTGTTATCGTGTGACTGATTGCCTGTTAATAGCCTTTACTTCACTGATGTAAAATTACGAGGACTAGAAAAAATAGTGGCACTGCCACAACGTTGTTAATGAACATGTGAGGGCGTTGTTGTTCTCAGCATGTCTAGAGGAATGAGAACACACTCAGCGTCACTAGTGCACTATCTACATACGAAGCTGTCGTAATGGTATAAAGTTAGACCACCTAAATGAGCTGTGTGCATGGATTAAAATTGAGGTGATATGTGTTATGAACATGAGGAAATATCATGCAGATCTAATACTTTGGCATATCAAATGGTGCCAGAATGTCGACTAGGACGCAATAAGTCGTCTTACGTAGATTTGATTTAATCACTGCAAGAAGTGGATCGTTGTTGGACAATGAGGGAGTTAGCCACGGAAATCAGAAGAATTAGAACGCTGCTTTTCAAACATGAACAAAAAGGTATAGCTATGGATGTCCATTGTCTTTCAGAGGTATAACAGCGGGTGAAAAATAATAGTATCAAGATTTTAAATTATATATTTGAAAGCATTGATTTACTCTTCATATTTTCATTAAAACAAAATAAATATTTTGACCTCCATAATATTCTGCATTGAGGGAATATAAAAGTCTCTAGGTTTTAGAATAAATTATGTTCTACTTCTGCCAATACTTCAGCCATAGTACAAATTGAAAACCGTTTCAATACTTATCCTATACCCAAATGTGTATTCGTTGTATAACGGTCTAAGCCGTGTGGTGCCTCAGCAGTAAAAACGGGCGTTAAACACTATTTAAAAAATTATTTTGATCCATAATGTTCTGTTTCAAACACGTTTGAATTATCGTGAATTAATAAAACAAAATAATACTTTATGTTATTTTCCTGGTAAACAGGATAAATACATAGTATTATAGGAATATCCTGCATTGGAAATTCTGTTAATTGCCTTAGGTAAAATTATAAGAGCTACCTAAAATGCGAACATTGTGGTGAGGTGATAATAACAGAATATTTAAATTTGACATAATACTTTAATCATTACATACGCATAGGAATTAAATAAACAAAAATAATAATGGACTATCATTAAGCTTCAACTCCTGGACATCGAACACACTTCATTTACTGACCGCTAATTGGGGAGGCCATCAAGAACTCTTTCCGCACCTCTTTACAAGAATTATTCCACTAGCACAGCTGTATGTAAGGTTGTTCTATAGGCTTTTCCTGGCTCTCTGTCATCATTTCATTGTTAGTACTGGTTTGGCAAAAGTAAATAACACAATTTTAGAAGATTACCTTATGTGATGAAGGGGAAGTTGGTAGTATTCTGGGTGTTACATTAAACAAGTTAATACGGACTATTGGTTCGATCGATATAAAACATATGTGCAGTTACTTAATTCTATTTGTATTTCGTATCAAACGCGTTTTGTTTTATAACCTCGGCCAATAAAATCTGTCAGTTTTTGCAGGCAAGGCTTCCGTGCAACTCGTTCAGGCGTTACTCTTGACTGGGTTGCTCTAGAGTTACCTTGGCCGTTCGGCAGCCGTGACAATGTTTTCCCCGCAATTACTGGCACCAGTTCAAAACAGAAGCTTTCTCCTTACACTTTAGCATTATATTAGTTTCCTTAATCATGCCGTACATCATTCCTGTTATGTCATGAAGTTTAAACCTAAATCTTAATGAAATATTACTAAGAATTTGAATTAGCTTAGAACTAAGAGAATAAGTGTAAAAATTAGCTAAACAGTAACACTATGCTAACTTTACCACTGAAAAAAATCAACCATGCTCTATCAGAGAGTTGGAATATGACTGCAATGAAAGTAGGGTCTGGCGATCAGAAGAAAGCAAGGGAGAGCAATTTGCTACTCACTATGTTCATGCACGTTAGTGCCGATAAATATAAACAGTGTTGTCAGATATTCGCCCATTGTTATAAGTCCTGCGGGTGTACAAGATCTGAAAGGCTTTTATTCATACATTGTGCAGATAAGCGGATCAAGCCTCCCTTACACTTTAGCCCGCACTCGCCTTATTCTGATCGCTTGAGCAACCTCTGAATTATATGCAGCTCCGTAAAGAAATTACTTGCCTCGAAATGTGACCAAACTGTGTAAAAATGTTGGAAACTTGAACGCCCTAGATTTCGGAGCTCTGTCCTTCTTGATACATGCAGACTAATACATTGATATTGAGGCAATCTGAACCCGTTTTTGTCAGAAATGTAATAGAAGCTTTATGAAGGAACAACGGTAAAATAGGTTTTATTTATAAATAATTAAAAGCACCCAGATGTGAGCGAAACAAGCAAAAACAACTATGAACTTATAACTATGCAATGTTTACAGTGTGTTAATGTAACTGATAAGCACATTAAGTAATGTCGAGTTCGATATCACCAATGAGCACTTCATACAAGCGCTGTGATTGCATGACTATATTTCAACTTCCACGTGTGGAAAAATTAATGTCCAACACATTTCGAAAGGCGTTTTTAGTCATCGATATCTGGCCACGGAAAGACTGTGGAATCTATCACTTTCCGTACATTCGCTGAAGCATATTCCAACTTTCTGCTATGGTATAATTGAATCTTTCGGCGAGAAGTTTGCATACTTCTCTTGTAAAAGGCATTAACATTGCCCCAAATGTAAAGGATAAATACACACTGGGCGATAGGTTAGTCTACCTACTCTGCATCATACAAAAGATCTGAATAGAATGTAATGGAATAAATTTATGTTTAGCTGTGACATTCTTCCGAGCTGTTTTGCTGTGGTCTGCTGGAGATGAAGTTTCCAGGCGTTTTGTCCGAACTACGACAGACATCTTCGATGGCGTAGACGGGTTCTCCTCTCTGGTAACACCGCGTCCGAAGCATTGGCTGACCGAGTCGCTTTATTTATACTGCCAGCGCTCCCCGCTGATTGGTCCGAACCGGGCAGCGGTCTGTCCGCTAGTGGAAGGAGCCTGGCCTCCCGTGCTGCTGCTCTCTTGTGATAGGCTCGTTATGTTTCATGTGTTGCATGTAGTACTTTTGTCGATTTCTAGAAACCAATTGATACTTAGTTTTTGAGCTTCTTCTTTCCTGTTGAAATTGTTGGGGTGTTTGTTGATTTCGATCGCCTCTCGCTGTAGTCTTGCATGGTAATGTGTCATAGATGAAAGAATGCTGGTGTCCTAAATCATGATGATGTGCTCCCCGTCCGCTGGCAGTATAAATAAAGCTACTCTTACAGCCAACGCTTCAAACGTGGTGTTACCAGAGAGGATAACGCGTCCACGCCACCGAAGAGGTCTGCCGTAGTTGCAGACGAAATATCTGGAATCTTTATCTTTGCAGACCAAGGCAATACTGTCCGGAAGAACATTACATTTATACCTATGACTTCGGCCGTGAAAGCCTACGTTCTCCCATGAATAAATGTATGTTTAAAAGATTCTCTTTCCTGATCTAAACCTAAAGCATTTCTCCTTATATGTCAAGAACCTTGAAACGTTATCTCAAAATTGGACATAGTTGAGATATATAAGTAATTTGAGTATATATATATATATATATATATATATATATATATATATATATATATATAAGTGTAAAATATTAGCTGTTAATACGAATAAAATGCTTGAACATACATGCTGTAAAAAGGTTAGTAGTCTGTCCCCACCCCTCACTCTACTCACAAAAGTGCCATAACAGCTGACTGGACATAACTGTGGTAATTGGCGAAGGATGAAACAGAGAGGGGAGAAGGTAGGCAGGTTCGTGTTTTTTACTGTTAAACTGTTGTCGTGCGTGTTTTCTAACGAAACATTCCGTGTACGTTTTCACATCTTTTTTATTTGTATGAGCAGTTCATATTTTGCACTTGCATATCCCATATAAATATCTAATTATGTGTAATATTTGAGACAAGGTTTCTAGATGAGCACTATTGCAATTCCCTTGTAAGTCCATCTCTTTCAGCTGTAATATTTTTTTTTTAAATCACAGATAGAAGAAAATCTCTGCGACCATTTTTGGAATCAGCTATGGAACCCTATTCACCTGCCGGAATATTTCCTGTTTAAAATTAAATTGGTCCCTGTAAGACCAGTGTCCTGGATGGCGCTTAAAGAGTCGGTTAGCTAAATGTTCTTTTAAAAATATGGAATAGTTTGTTGCAATGATAGCTCCTTCTCTGGCTTAGGGCTAATGACTTGATCATTTACAATCTCCATCAAGACATTTACACTGTAATGACCTTTGTATAACGAGCATTTTAGTAGTATTAGTAGTGACCGTTGAATGTTTCCACCGTTCAGTAAAATTTGTCCCAAAACGTCATTATTACCAACATTTCCGGTTTCAATCTAAATTAAATACAGTGAATTAAGAATTCTAAGTTCTTCAGAAATAGGCAAGGTGAAAAATATTCTACTAACAATCCTATTGTGTTATATATTCACAGAGTGATGTTTACAGACTATGGTTTCTGATTAGTATATCGTTTATGAGGGTGGTACTAATGCCCGTTTATTATTACGTGAGCTTTCATTGGTGTGCAACAGGCTTAAACGCTATTCAGTCTTAGAAGAGAGATGTTAATAAATGTAATGTATACATAGGCTTCTCGAGTACAATTAAAAACCACCTCTTTCTTGTATATGGAGGTTTTGAACTTGGTATTTAATAACACATATAGAGAGAGACACAACGACAAAATTAGTACTGTCTTCCTTACTCTGAAGAAGAGCCTAAGGGACCTGAAATATTTAATTTTTTCGTCATTGTATATGTGTTATTCATTTACATATACAGTTCACATCCCATATATGTTTAACTTTGGACCCAAATGCCAAATTTTGGTAACTCCAAACTTTCACGTTTTGACTCAGGGAACTTGAGATGATAAGAAATAGCAATTCACATAAATAAGAAAACTGCTGCTCTAATGGGTTTTTAACGATAAAATTTCATTTATTTTTCAAAGTAAACAAATACTTATATCAAAATAAATTTTAAAAGTTCGCTTATAATTGAATATGGTATTTAATTGTATTAAGAATAATAAACTTTACTGCCTTATGACAAATATGAACTTTGTAAATTATAAAGTGTTTGTTCGAAAAAAAAGGATATTTATTAGCTTGTAAGTTAAAAATTAGGTGTAACATAGTTCTTTATGAATGCTTTAAATTTTAATTAATCTTAAGGTATTAAACCGTTTGATGAAATTGTTGAAGATTTTATATATATATATATATATATATATATATATATATATATATATATATATTAACGTGCTATTGGCATTGTGAATAGTACAGCGAATCTTATGTTGTAAATCGTTTACATCTTTGGGTTAACGTTATCGTTTCGTGAATAAGGCACAATACTGTATTAGTATTTACGAGTCGCCTATTAACTATTTAAATAGATTATTTCGAATATATATATATATATATATATATATATATATATATATATAGCATTTAGCTATCAGAAATAATTGTATGCGTACGTTATATTCCTGCTAGCAAAAATGAAGCCAGGGAGGTGTTGTGTACACCGAGGGGTGCCAAAAAATGTATACCCACTTTCACAGTAGATATTCATTTAATATATTTCAAAGTTGAACCGAAAAACAACAGTAATGTGTAGTATGATGTTCTGTAAACAGATGTGACTCACATTACGTTATGTTAGCATTGATACGTGATACGTAAATAACAATGAATAAATGAAGCCAAGATTATCACATGATGTTCTGTAAACAGATGTGACTCACATTACGTTATGCTGCCATTGCTACAACAAAATGGAGCCAAGTTTATAGTTTGAACAGCGAAAGTATTTTTGTAGTGGTATTGGAAAAGCGAAGATTTGTTGAAGTTTAACGGCAATGGAGACGTGTTTGCAAAAATAGAACCGCCAGCGCGAGTAACTTTTTTATGTATTCGAGACAAATTTGAGACTCACTGTACCGTATGCGATGTTCACAAGGGAAGATCTGGGAGACCTCGCACAGCAACAAGCTCCGCGTGTTCGCTCTGGTTTTGGAACGTTTTGAGCACTTGCTGCAGAAATCTACAAAACAATGTGCACGTGATATTGGGATTAACAGAACCAGCGTACGTCGTATTATTAAAACAGCATAGTTGAAAGTTTTCATCCCAAGATCTCTGCGTGCATTAAATGAAAATGACCCTAATTGGCGAATGAGTGGTTTCGGAACATGGTGCAAAAGGGTGAGGCCTTTGTGGAGAATGTTGTTTGGTCCGCTGAGGCACAATTTAAATTGAACGGAACTGTTAACTGGCATACCTATGTGTACTGGAGTGCAAAAAATGCACATATTTTGGAAATGGTTGTTAATTTACCTGGAATTAATGTGTAGGTTGTCATCTAGGGGTCTAATTGAACTATTCTTTTTTGAAGAAACAATACCTGGCCCAGTGTACCTGAACATGATACGCACATCCATCTTACCCGCATTCATACACTCTATGGAAATAAGGAATTTTACTTCAAACAGGTTGGTGCATCACTATACTACCACCGAGCTGTACGTGCGCACCTTGATGACAATCTTCCAAGGCACTGGATAGGACTAAGAGGTCCGATTGAGTTTCCACCGCGTTCTACGGGTCTAATTCCGTTGGACTTCTACCTATGGGTAACTCTTAAGGACGTTGTATACCGTAGAAAACCAGCTACACTGGCAGCACTTCGGGAAGAAATTGAAACGGCTTGTGCTGCAATCGCTGAGAACACTTTCGCAAACGTTGCCCAATCAGTACTCAGAATTGTATCGAAGCCGACATTGGGCATTTAAAGCAACTGTTGCAACTGTAAAATTCTAAGATGATTAGTGCTCATCATTTCTGTTTGTGTGAATTCAGTTTTGTTATGTTAACACAGTTTTTTCTTTGGTTGAAGTGTGTATACATTTTTAGCACTCTCTGTAAATATAAATGTTTCGGATATTATCGGAAGGATATATATATGGCATCACCCACTGCGGTCTTATGCTCTTAGAGCAGGCAGTATAAATTACTAGAAGTAGGACTTCCTCGTTGAAATAATTTAATAAAAGTGTTATGGGCATTATAATACTTACATTCTTTCTTTATAAGTTCACGCTAAAGATAGAGCAATTTTCTGCAGAATCGATTAGTGCGATGTTGACCTCACAAACTGTCAGTTGTTTCGCAGGAAGGAACGCGCATTTTTGAAAGATTATCTAACTCTTTAACTCTTGCTGTCCGATATTATGGCGAAGAAATGATATGTTTGCTAATGTCTCGTTTTATCTTTTATTTACGTTTTTAAAGTGATTAAGTGTAAATGAGAATGAGTTTTATTACTAATTTTAAGTAATCGAAATGAATAAATTTTTAGATCATTTCAAAGCCTTTTAAACCATGTTCCTTAGAATGTAGTGATAGGGGAGAAAAATATTCAGATTGGATTGGGTTGAATGTTAGAGACTGACGAAGATATTTCAGTACTTTAGCCTTGCTAAAGGGCTGCCGTTTCTGCGTACACCTCCAATGGGGACATTTCCGGGAGGAAGAGACGAATTGAGGAAATCATTGGGGGGCCAGGATCGAGGGATCACGAGACACAGGCTTAAACAGGTCCCTAACATTGTATCCAGATTTAAATAAAACGATTCGGCGGAGTCCCCCTGGCAAGGAGGTTAAGTCCCTTAGAAGGTCCGCTTCCATACCAGACGCCGGGGCAGAAACCTTTCCAAACCGTCACACCACATCCGCTGACACTTTGGAAACTGATTTGCTATGAAATGGGAGAGCGGAAATTTCGTGGAAAATAAAGATTCATCACATTTGCCTAAGCAACTAGGGGAAACCACGAAAACATCTTAAGTCAGGATGGCTATACCGAATGGATTTGAACCGGGATCCTACAAATGCGTTACTGCCTGAGATACCCCGCTCCGTGAAATATCCAACTTAATGGGCACAGGAAGGTGTGAAAGAATAGGATATTTTTATGCACATTTTATTTTCCTTGAAGCTAGTGATGCTACAGTGCGCAGAAAATGGTACAATTTAAATCCCCTTAAGGACTTAATTACTCAACTGCCCATCCTTAGGACTATGATCAATCAATCCAAGTTATTTAAAGCAACAATTCAGCAAAGATAACAACGTGACACCCTCTATTAAACTGTTACTATCAATAAAAATTACTCTAAACTTCGTGATAATGTTTTCATGAATAATTACTGCGATAACTGCGTCCAGAATCAGCATCGATAATGTATATTTTCCAAAACAAATTTCATTCACTTTTGCGTTACTTGCTTAAGTTAAGTGGTTTTGTTTTTCCTGTTTTGCTGCGATTGTTCTTCTTGCTGATATACCAGTAAACTTAGACGTTAATTTCATAACACAAAATGGGTATTTATCACAAAGTTTGTGGAAATCATTTAATACATTAATCTTCTGGCTGTTGTTTTTTATGTCTTACAAATAGACTATACTTGGAACACTTGTGCCTTTCTTAAACACCTAAAACTCAATCTCATTCAGCGTGTCAGTTCGCAGAATCTGTAACTTCCTTTTGAAGTCAGAGATTGTCGATCTTAAAGCAATTTAAACGTAAATGAAATTGTCATCTAAACTCTATAAATCACAACAGTTAATCCCCAGCTTCTTTTTCTTCTTTTTATTCCTCTTCTCCCTCCTTTTTTCCTTCCTCTCTCCATATACTCGAGTAAAATCATTCAAGAAGTGTGGAATTCTCAAACTATTTTATCAGTGTTCTAACTATATTAAATATGTCAATATTTACCTACAGTATATATCTTTAATTTGTTTCCTTTTCTGTATTTATATAACCATATACCGAGGGAGTCAGTATATATCTATTTAATATATTTTAAAATTGGACAGGAAAACAACAATGTGTACCATGATGGTCTGTAAATAGATGTGACTCACATTAAGTTATGCTAGCGTTGCTACAACAAAATGGAGCCAATATTATCGTTTGAACAGCTGCAAGCAATTTTGAAGTACTTTTGGAAAATCGAGGATGTTGAAGTTCAAAGGCAATGGAGGCGTGTGCACAGAACAGAATCGTTCTCCGGATCTAACTCCATTGGATTTATACCTATGGGGAACGCTTAAGGATGTTATATACCGTAGAAAACCAGCTACACTGGTAGCACTTCGGGAAGAAATTGAAACGGCATGTGCTGCAATGGCTGAGGACACTTTCGCAAACATGCGCAATCAATAGTTCAACGTATATCGAAATATATCGACGTCGATGGTGGGCATTTTGAGCAACTGTTGTAACTGTAAAAGTCTAAGATGATTAGTGTTCATCATTTTCTGTTTGCGTAAATTTAGTTTTGTTATGTTAACACAGTTTTTTTCTTTGAAGAGTGTACAAATTTTTGACACCCTCTGTATATTCTACTCTGTATTTTTGCTGGTATTTTTCGCCTGGTATAGTTGTAAGACAGGACCCCATAGGTTTAACTCTTGCCAGGGTAAATAAATAAATGATTTCGGCAAAGTTCCAAAAGTAATGGTCTGTATCTCTCTTAACTGTGCTTGCGTACCCTAAATTATTTCTGTAAGACAATATTAACACTACTAAATAGTTGAATGTGATATCCTAATATATTGCAATTAACTTTAGTTTTGAACGGATTATGACATTTAAATTGTAAACAGTCTAATATTTCATATATCATACTACAATTTTTCTACACCAAGTGCGCATTATCTTAAGGCAGTAGCAACCATTATGGGATCATGAACTCTATTTTATATAATTTTCCCTTCTAATGCTGGGTAGAGGGACTCTAGTGCGCGTGTGATAAACCGCAGTTATCTTTGACAATGTTAAGTCAGTCTTGGAGGAATTGATAATGTAACCGACCATTTCAGTACAGTTCTTTCTCTATTTGGTAGATTAAACTGCGATAAGTTTGTCGTAAAGCTAAAAATCTTGCCCCAACACTAACAACCTATCTATAAATGTGTTGTTTCCATTGCGAGGCCATTCCTTTAGAACGCTGCTCAGGAAAGTAATCTCTATATGTAGGGACTGCACAGATAACATTCACGAAGCGATTAACCTACTCTCCCTTGCCGTTCTTGTCTGCTCTACAAACAATTAACACAGCACCGAACTTTCATGGGATATACGGTTGACTGTCCTCCTTTCACGGCAGGCCACCCTTTCGACTGCCCAGTATTTACCAGTAGCAGGCTGTGCACGGCGTCCAAGATTGGCCTTTGGATAAGACTCAAAACACCATTAGACAACAGATTAATGGCCTTCATACCTGACTTTTAACAGTTCCGCCACTTGAAATTTCTTTCAACATGACAAGTTAGCCATGAGGGTTTATGCGAGAATAAATATTCATTTTGAAACTATTCCACCTTCCACCTCTTGTCTTCTCCCGTGTTTTATTTTATTTTTAATGGTATTGACACCGCGTCCTTAAGATCTATTGCACAAGATGAAGAATAATAGCTATTGCTTTGTCAAAATGAGTTCAGTGGACTTTGTGGGTTAAGTTTTTCAGACATTCACCTAAAGAATCCATGAAAAAAACTCAGTCAGGATATTAACCCAACTGGGAATCGAACCCATCCGCCCGAGAAAAGTAAACGATGCCGCTATACCGTGGTAGCGATCATGTTTTAATTATGTCTTTAGCTACGTAGTTCTTTATCAAATTTTTAGTTGGGCACCAAGTTTAAAAGTGTTTATCTGTGGATCTCGAAGTAAGAACCCCACGTGTTGTTTGCCAAATTTTAAGTCGTTGTATGCCCGAAGTTGGACGCCCAATTTTAAATTGGTTTGACTGATGATCTTTTAGTGGTTTCCGTCGGAGTTTCCAATAGAAAGATTTCGGCTCTCGAATAAACTGTTGCCACGTGAGCGTGGAAGGTAACAGTGCTTTCTTCAGTTACCTTTTGTCCCAGGGTTTATGCCGTCTTTGTTGTCTTGTTCAGACAACAGGAGGCACACAAGATTGACACAGTTCTCTTTACAAAGGGGTGATTATCCGATTCGGGAAATGAATGCCCATAACCCTTGGACTACTCGTTAATTAACTAGGGCGCCGGCCAGCTATTTACTTGTGAAGGACTCCAGCTTCCGTGACTGTAAACTGTTACTCCATTGTCTAAGTGGCACGTGGTAACAAGAATTCGATAAATATTAATTCTCGCGTAGGTATTTACAAACACTTGCATTGGCTTATCACTAATTTATCACACAAGAATTTCGCTTCAGTATCTCGCAAGAAGTATTAATTACCAGCGCTTGGTATTAATTACGTGCCTACTTATAACTATCCGCCGACGATCGAATGAGAAAGCCTCTATACTCTGCTACACTCACAACTGCGTCGGATGGCTTCGAACTGTTTGACTATCGTGATGCGGCGAGAGAAGAAGATAATTGCGCTGAGGGTTTGACTGAGGAGGAATAATAGTTGAAAACTGGACGATTTCGCTTGCTTATACATCATCCCTTAGCGTGGCTTGCCTCATGCTTAATCTAGACGCCATGGGATTCACACGTGTAAGCGCAAAAGTTTCATCAGATTAAAAAATTCAAACTTCTCTCTGCTAATTGGTCGTCTGGCCATCGTATGATTCAGTGGTAGCAAGAAACTCCAACCGCGCCACTAACACAAATGTAAAAGTTCTGACTCCTGGCGTAAGGAAAACCCATTATATAACCTAGCCTGTCAGGTATTCCCTTTCGCTTGTGATCTTACATACTAAGTAAAACCTAAACGCCCTACTTTGGCATTCATTTTCCGATTCACATTTAACTTGTAATTCACCTCTAATGAGACATTTCTACAGATATCGCTGCTATGTGTATAATTACATAAAAGCCTCTCATTCCTCGCTGAAAACAATTAAATTAATGTAATACATATAAATATTAAAATACCCTCAGGGTCTCGATTTTAAATTGTGTTACCCTTTCTATTCATTCTTTTTCTATTTTTATTTGTTCCCTATTTTTTCCACTTTCTTTTCTTTTCTTTTCACTAATTGCACATTTATTTTAATTGCATTTTACTTGTTGTTTAATGTTTTAAGTTTTGAGTGCCTCCTAAAATTTACTTTTTTGTTATTTTTGTCCTTTCTATTTCTCTAGCTCCATTAATTTTATATGTTAATATGTCTTTATATTTTCTTTCCTTTAAATCGTTATGTTAGGAATTGTTTTCACTCCTTTAGTCTGCCTTTATTTATTATTTTATTTCTTTATTTATTTCATTCTTACGTCCTTATCTTTTTTTATTTGCTTGTTTGATTATAATCATCATATTTTTTCGTGTTTCCGTTCTGCTTTTACTTTACATTTTTCTTTATTTAATTTTATATTAAAGTTATTTCCTTCTTAAATATTTATTTTTCACGTGTCTTTCTTTTTGTTGATTTTATTACCTTTATATTGGTGCTTTTTCCCCTTGTTTGTTATTTTTAATTCCTGTTTCTTTCTTTATTTTAGTTTCTTCATTAATATTACGTTTATTTACTTTATAGTTTGCACTGTCACAGATAGAGCTATAAAAATAGTAAAACTCGTGATATTAACATTTTCTTGCTGTAATTTTATTATTTCTTTATACATTAATTTATTGATTAAATACATAATTGTTTTATTATTATTATTATTATTATTATTATTATTATTATATTAAGCTTTCTTTCCATTAGTATTGCTAGATATTCATAATGCTTATGACATGTAATATGCTGATCATTAAGATGGAAGTACACCTTGGTCTGGAGAATTTGGCTGTTTTCAGATATTCGCTAATGAACCGATCACTTATTCTTCAATTTTATGTTCATAAATAATAATGTTCACATAACCCTTTAAAGTATTCAGTTTTGAAACTGCCATCCAATATTTTCTCTTTACTGAGTTCCCATTTCTGCTATCTATGCATACTTAAACATCCTCTATTAAAGCGCTCTAACTCTCCGGGTGCTCGAGCCTACGTCCCTTTGAATGTAGCAGAGAGGAAAGGGAGAGTAGCGTTATCCAAAATTATAGCTAATTACGGTTCCGGACAAATTAGCGATGGCCGACACAACAGCAAACGTCAAAGAGGAAATCCTATTTCGAACTCTCGCCTCGCTCTACAGCCATTTTAAAGCAAAGTAGGAAACCAGAGGCTACTGCCTTTGTATGACCAGGCACTCCAGCTTCATTAATGAACACGCAATCTATTTTCATTAAGCGTACCACACCTGCAGTCAATCTTTGAAATCAGCACCTAACAAAAAAATAGTTCATTGATGTGGCTCAATTTATCAGGGCAACTGCCTGCCGGATTGAATACACTTCTGGCTTCTAGAAAGTGCGCCCCTTCGGATATTTTAATATACCTTAATATCAAGAATCACCGATACCTATGTTGGCAGTCTTTTTGTTAATTCACTGGATGCAATGGGTTTGTGATGAGTTGCTATACAATAATTTAAAGCCTAATATCTTCGTTATCCTTTAAAATTCTCAAAGGAAATTGTTATTTTAACTTTATCTGTGAATTATATAAAGTTATGACGATTCAATTTCATATTATCATCCCAACCCAAGATCGCGGGTTAATTGATGGAATTTTTTTTTCGGCGTAAAAAAGCTAAATATGGCTCCCTTCGGAAGGGAAGTAAAGCCGTGGGTCTCGTGTCGTACATTTACGGCACGATAAGGAACCTCAAGCCTGAAAGAAGAGGCCTCTGAGTAAAATTTGTAGGCCATTTCACGCTCTGAATTGAATGGGACGCTAATGATCTGAGATGTTAAAGAGCGTCCATAAATAAATAAAAACACCAAAAAGCATATTTATTTTACGCGTATTTTCCTGTCCTGCACTCCCTTTCATTTCATTTTCTTGCTCATTGTTTCAGGGTTAATATATCTATGACGTGGGTTGGCGGTGCGTGGTGCGCAGTGGAGAATTTGTCCTTTGGAAAAGTTTCTCTGTGACAGCAGCCCTCTCTCCAAGGAGCTCGAGCCACCTTCTGCCTAATAATAAATCAAAAAACAAAAGAAATCAGAAAACGTTAGGGACACCATTTGCACTCGTTTTTGCAGCCCCATAAACCTGACTGGCCTGTGTACCCTTCACTTCACCCCTTCATCCAAATGTTTAGTAGGAATGTAGGCTCTCATTGGGTTTCCATGTCTGAAAACTGTCGTGTCTAATCCAGTACAATTTAATCCATGTATATGAAATGTACAAATCTATTTCTGGTCTGTGTCCGTAGCTGAACGCAAGTCGGTAGGTCAAGGTCATGCCAGTCACCGACTCGGTCGATGGACAAGTTTCCTCACCTTTCTATTTTTATAGCTTTGATCAATATCAATATTAACATAACATTAATAGCGTTTCATCGGTTTTGGTGGTCTAGTGGTAATTATACTTACCTCGTAAACCCAAGATCGCAGGTTCTATTCGGGCCAGGACCGATGAATTTTTGTCCTAAAAATGACTTACTTCGGAAGAGTAGTAGTCGTAGATCTACGGCACGTAAAAGTACTTCAAGTCTGAAAGAAAGTTTATCTTTCGTTTCATGCCCTGATTTGAATGGGACGATGATGGGCTGAGATGTTAAGGAGCGTCAGTAAATAAACCAAATAAATAAAAAAAGCATTTCGAGTCCCTTTTAGAGAATAAATGTCCCGCAATAAAGGAAACCTTAAGGAGATGTCTGGGACATAAACATGAGAGGGATCCATGCATGGTAACTCAGCTGGTTAGATCATCGGTGCGGAAGGCCGAAGATTTGTGGTTCGAATCTCGGCCGTGACTGGAATTATAATAGTCTGATCCTTCCTTTCAAACTAAAGTTGCTCACACAGCTAGTGTACATTTGGTTTATTTACAGACGTTCTTTAACATCTCAGATCATCAGAGTCCCATTTTATTTATGGCGTGAAATGGCCGATAAATTTTGCTCAGAGGCTTCTTTTTCAGGTTTAATGCTCTTTTTGTGCCATAAATGTACGACACGGGACCCACAGCTTTACTTCCCTTCCAAAAGAAGCGATACTTATGATTTTTACGCCCGAAAAAATCCATTGACCATAGAAGACAAGTATGGTTACCACTACACCACCAGCACCGACTAATGTAGAGAATTGCTTCTATATATATAATATTAGTTTTATTCCATAATGAGTACTAACCATGTTCCGGGAGTTATTTGAAGCGATGTTCGTCTATACGTTTACATTCAATCGCAGCAGTCCTGTTTTCGTAAATCTGCTCATTTCTAGTCTGATATTTTCTTTAAGTTCCTGTACAGTATGGTTATTATTCCTAAAGATCATTTTCTCTGCTCTAGTGTACATTGCAACATGATATATCACAGAAAAAGCTTTCTAGTTCATTTTAAACAGCAACGCTGGCTAACTATTAGCCTTTAGCAACACAAAGCCTGGTCTGTTAATTACAATAAACTATAAAGCACAAAGATAGAAATAATGCTTGCGCAGGAATTGTTATCGTGACAGAAGACTGTCATGACGCGCTGCGCTCAGATGCCATTCCTGGCAAAAATAATTGCTGTATTAATAAATAAGGTCTACTGCTGTTTATAAAGGTATTAATAAACAAGTGTTAAAAATCAAAAAAGAAAAACAGCCCAAGAGAAGCGTTAAGTTGCCCTCTAAATACCTAAATTTTCTCTAAACTATTTTGATTTTTCTCATTAAACCGTTCCGTTTTCATCTGATGTGAACATAACTCACAGAAATCGAAACCAAACGTATAATCAATTTTCTCTTCACCCGAAGTGATGAAAAACCATTGCAAAAGGAAAAATGATATTCGCCCACTTTGAACTGACCATTTACATGGAGAACATGGTATCTGCGCGAATAGAAGGTACGAGGCTGATAAATTGTTCACCTTGTTCTACATGGGGGAGAGAGAGGGAACCTTCGTGTTAGATAGTGACTGGGTCATGAATCAAGCAATGTAATTACGAAGCATCTCTATGACATATTGCAGAGCTATAGAATCGATACTCCCCAAGTGTGCATATACGTGTAAATAATTGAAAACGTCATGAGGCAACGCCACGCCCCCATATTACCTACGTTGACGTCTGACAACCATTCCAGGCAGTGTCCTCTCCGTGACCTGTACGGAGTAGTTTCTACTTTTTCTCCGTGACATCTCGTGCCTAGGAAAAAGAGGCTTGTGCAAGCCATCGCTTTCTATTGACTTTCAATCCAAAAAACTGAAACCCAAGGAGATGTGAGAGTAAGGAACCGTAATCTATAGTATACCCTCGAAAATAAAATATAATTTCCCAATGCCAAAAACGACTAGGGCCCTAGTGTTTTTTTTTAAAAGTACAGTTAATTGTAAATATTCTCATTTTGAGATTATCAAAAATTCTCCGTTCTAAGTTTGAACTTACTCGTTCATATCTTCACATTAATTTAAATAGAGAAAAACAACATTACTTAAGAAGGTGATATTCACGTTTGAATTAAACAAAAACATGTTACCATTTAAAACTAATTTCGATGTACTAAGAAAATATACAGAATCAGCAAAGAGAAATCGAAAGTTTCATCGATTTTCATTGGCTTTGAAATTTAATTTAAATATTATTGTATTAAAAATATATAAAGTCAGATTTTTCTGAAATTTAGGTGTGCTAAAAACTAATTTTCATAATGTATGAATAAGTATGGTTGCTTTAAAATATTTACATATATGGCTTTGTCTATGAGTGGGTATATACTTCAATTAATTAATAGTATACCACGAATTTTGGGTTTAATCTCAGTAATAATAATAATAATAATAATAATAATAATAATAATAATAATAATAATAATAATAATAATAATGTGGCTACTCTTTTGTAATACATATAGATTGCAAGCATTCTAATTTTGTTTCCCTAATACTATAGAGGAATACCGTTACTTAATTCATTTCATTAATTAACAAGGCCAAATTTTGATTTTACATTCATTGTTATCAAAAGCTGTTCAACCGGTGAGGAATTCGCAAAGTTTTAGCAGCTTCTGATTGATGGACTTTTTTATTTCAGGCCATGTTACGCTGTTCTTTTGGTATAATACAGGAAAATTAACAACTTGAGGTTGTATTTGCGCAGTGAAATGTTCTCTTTAATAATTACTTATTTATACAGTAATTTTGTAAAATATGTCTCTTTAAAATATTCTTCTTTCCCCAAATGATTATTGCACCGTGCGTAAGGTATGGAAAATTAACGTCGAGCAAACACGATATGTAAGGTTTTTAGAGGTTTGTAATTTACGGTAATTATAAAAATAAGCCTTGCTCGATAGCTCCTTAACCTAACTTTTTATATCCCAGAAATGCTACATTTTTTCATTTATCCATAAAGTAGGGATTTAAGAGAAAAAAATAAGTAATAATATAACGCATAACATTGCTTAACCGCCACTTAGAAACCACAAATAAACAAGGAAAATCGAATTTAGAATAAAACGCCTATTTATCCACCTTATTAATGTGGAGTTTTACATAATTACTTTTTATTTCAAATTTATGGCAAATACTGAAAAAGGTACATTTTCATTAAAATTAGTATTTTAAATAATGAATGTGCAATTTCTATGTGTAACAGATGTTCGTTAAACACATAATTTAGCTGCGGCGAGAGCAACATCAGATTTTTTTAGAAGTACAACCAAAATTATTCCAATCTAATATAAATAATAAACTGGTTTTACAAATTAATAATGCAAATACTGCTCTGTAGATTAAAATGAACACTGTAATTATGCAATCTAGCAATTCTTATTTTCCATTGAAACAACCATCTGACATAGGCATTTATTTTCAGTTACTTCTGCGAATTATTGAATCATGCTCCATGGAGAGGAGCAATATAGCACTCAGCTGGCGGTATATAAATTGCCAGTAATAAATGCATTATAACCGCTGAACTAATAATGCCCTAACAAGCAGGTCTTGGCACCAAAACTAACAAATTCATAATAGTACAGCTTAAAATAAACTAAATACACCAATTTACTAAATTTTCAGTTAGTCCTGATGGTGTAGTGGAACCATACTGGCCTCCTAAACCTAAAATCGCGGGTTTAATCCCGGCCAGGAGCGATGGTTTTTTTTGCGTGTAAAAATCCTAAGTTTTGCTTCCTTCGGAAGGATTTACAGCACGATAAAGAACATCAAGACTGAAAGAACAGGCCTCTGAGCAAAATTTGTCGGCCGTTTCACGAACTGAATTCAATGGGACGCTGATGACCTGAGATGTTAAGAGCGTCCATAAATAAACTAAATCAATAATAATAATAATAATAATAATAATAATAATATGTTAAAACTTCGAACTGAAAGTATATTTCGGGTAATTGTTTTCGAAATTTCACCCTATGCGAAGTATTACTTTCTAAACTAGGCATGAAAACAGGTATTACAGCACAGAGGTGTTTGAAACGTTTCGTTTTTGAACACCATTATTGCTTAAACATCATTATTGCTAAAAGTTGTTTAAAGAAAAAAGTGTTTTTGAAAACATGAGTCCAAATATTTATGTTATATTTAACTATCACTTGCAAGCATATTGTAATGACTGACCTTAAAGATGAAAGGTAAGCAATCCGACTAGCGGATTTTTTTTTGTGCTCCCTCGGAGCGTTTTCCTCATTGTTACTATGAAAAGTTTAATTAAAATGAATGACAAAAGCATATCTCCAGCTGATAAATATTTGTATCTATACAGAAGGTTCTAAAAAGGTATACACACTTTCATAATAGATATCTAATTAATACATTCCAAAGTTGAATCGACAAACAACAGTAATGTGTAGTATGAAGTTCTGTAAACAGATGTGACTCACATACATTATGATAACATTGCTATGTGACAGATAAATGAATAAGCGAAGCCAAGATTATCGTACAATGTTCTCTAAACAGATGCGATTCACATTGCGTTATGCTAGCGTTGCTACAACAAAATGTAACCAAGATTATCGCTTGAACAGCGGAAAGCAATTTTGAATTGATATTGGAAAACCGAGAATGTTGTTGAAGTTCAAAGGCAATGGAGACGGGTGTACAGAACATAACCGCCGTTGGACTTCTACCTATGGGGAATTCTTAAGAAAGTTTCTTAAGAAAGTTGTGCTAACGGAAAAGGCAGTATCAGCTAAATGACTAACAAAATCAGGAGAAAAAAAAAACAGCAATAAATTGCTTACTACCGCACAGTACGAAAACTGCTGTTCAACTAAAACGATCTTGATTACGTTTAGTAAGTAGCCGAATTTTATATGTACTATTCTTACACGTGCAACATTTAGTACGCTAATCCTATCAAAGGCGTAACGTGGTTCTTTTTGTACAAGAAATAGGAGTAAAATGATTTATTGCCAATATATGTCTTTTCCTCTACGAGAAATAAGCTCTTATTGCAACTGAAAGTTACAACCTCACTAATATTTATAATTTATATAGCAGTTTTCATGTTTCCAAGACTTTTTAAAACCTTCTATTACACACAAATGAGATCAACATTATGGATTAGCCTAAAGATCAACATGCATATATAATGCTATGTATTCAAACACAATTAACAATTTTTAAAAACATCTACATAAACAAAACGCTTGATATAATTAGTTTAAAAAAGTAAACGGCTATATTATATTCTATAATTCACTTAAAGCCAACCGTTATTTTAGGTCTGCGTCCTATATTAGAAATTTGTTATCATAGAGACGAAGGTGACATCAGTCGTACAGTGTACCTGGCCCTAAACATTGCCTAGCTTTCCGGGTTTCTGCATAGCAGCCACAAACTCAAACGCCTTCTCTCTGACGTTATGTACCCTAGTTCACGTCATGCTTACGCTCGTCTTGTTTCCAAAGGAATTGTTCCATCTTTATTAATTAAATATAGTACATTTATTTATCCAAAGTTTCTGATATATTTTTATGAATTTCACGAGGAGAAATTCTCTTTATTTGCTCCAAACGCTCAACACGCTCCATTTTCCGAATCAGTTACTATTAGTAACAGCACAATGTATGGTTTTTCATGGCTACTTTCGTTTTAGTTTCGCTTTTTCTTTACTAAATTATTGTCTCTTTCTGCTGCAACTCTGTTAAATAATTTTGTGTCAGATTACATGTCATTGTGAAATTTGAACAGCTGCCACATTATATATATATACTATTCATACTATAATAAAAAATTCTAAAAAGCATAAAACTCATAAAAAGCACTCAGAATTCAATATAAAAGTTCGCATTAAAAGCTCACTCTAAAACCATAAAAATAAACACTAAAATCACGACATTTCGAGCTTAGCTTTTGGACAAGTGCTGAGAATAAACTGAGGTGTGGCGGACGGTGTCTCTCTTAGTAAGGCATAAGGGATATTACATGGCAACAAAACTGCCAACTACAGCTGAACAAAGTAGTTTGGCAAGCCTGGCAATATTACAAGGAAATGTTGAGGCCTGAAGGAATAAGGGTTCTATGTCAAACTATAGCTGCCATCTCTAGGTCTCTAAGGGAGGTATGTTTGGATGGAGGGGCGGCATCTATGTTAATAAGAGAAAAGCAGTCATCGAACTTGGTCTGGTGAAAATTCGCTGTTGTGCTACCGGCAATGGAGAATAGGTTTTAACCGAACGCCTGTGATTATTCATTTTTATGGAAACCATAGTGAACGTTAGTTCAATATAAAAAGCTGGAAAAAGTTTGCTTTTAAATAAATACACAACATTCTTAGAGGTGCAGTTGAAAAATGAGTGAATTTTAAACTTTGGTTTCAGGTTTGGGTTAACAAAATATGAACATGGGGATATCAAGGCACAAGTCTTACATTTGGGGCGGTTGCATTATGAGACAGGTGTAGAGAAGGAGGGCTGGGAATAATACGAAAAATGTTCCAATATATTAAAATTGCGTTGTATCTAAATAAACGCAATAGTAATCCTATAGTGGCGTGCAAATTGTAAATCAGTAATTTTCAAGGCTTTATAGCAAAAGCGTTCTTAAATATAGGAAATATAGCGTTGCATCAATGTTTCTCGTTGATGGAATGAAACAATAATTTTCTGTTACACTCCAGGTGCATTTTTTTCTCGTTTAGATCGAATAAAGAGCTGCAATAATTTCACGGGAAAGTGATCTATCCTTACAGGTACTTTGAAGCAAAGAACAGTAATTAAAAGGATAGTTACGGCTTTAATAATGCCTCACAAGACAAGAAATACGGTGCATTAAATTTGTAGGTAAGGTAAAACTCAAAGGCTGAAGCAGCACTGGCTTTAATTAGCGAATTTCATTACACCTTATCCGTTGCTGAACATACTTCAATGTTGCTATGGCAACTCTCTAAGAACCCCGTGTATGTTTAAGACAGCATTTTAACATCTACAAAATAGACTTCGGTACGCATAAAACTGATTTTGTTGGATGGGGAAAGATTACGTGATAATTAGGAATCAGATTTTCATACACTAAAATAGCTTTAAATATGCCATTAAAAACTTCAAATATATGCAGTAAAATATGCAGATAAAATCCAGCTCTTCGTAATATATATGTATATTAACAGTAATTCTTGTCCTCTTGCCATAGAAGAACTCTAGTAGTTCGAAATATATGGATTAAAATGGTGATTTTCTCTTAGTGTTTTATTCTTTTCTGCTTTTATTTACTGTTAATTTGTTACGTTGTTAATAGTGTTACTTTATTTTTCTTTTTCTTTTATATTGTTAGCACCTCTGGTGTTGGTTTTAACATGGCTTGGTCGGTCCTGGTGGTGTAGTGGTAACCATAATTGCCTCCTAAACCAAAGATCGCGTGTTCAAACCCGGCCAGGATCGATGGAATTTTCGGGGCGTAAAAACCCTAAGTTAGGCTTTCTTCTGAAGGGAAGTAAAGCCGTGGGTGACGTGTCGTACATTTACGGCACGATAAAGAACCTCAAGGCTAAAAATAGAGGCCTCTGAGCAAAATTTGTCGGCCGTTTCACGTCCTGAATTGAATGGGACGCTGATGATCTGACATGTTAAAGAGCGTCCGTAAATAAATGAAATCAACAAAAACAAACTTAGCTTATTAATTTAAATTTGCGTTTGCGCGTTTTGCTTTTGACTTCTTTACTATTTATCTATTATTCTTTTAATTTTATTTCTTACTTTCTCTGTGTTTTCTAATACAATTTATTGTTTAATGCATCTTATACTATGACATCTATCCAAGGTAATGTTATGAAATTTTGACTTGTCTTCTTGCCATAGAAGAACTCTAATAGTTAGAAAAAAAGGGATTACTAGTGTGATTTTCCCTTAGTGTTTTATCCCTTTCTAAGTTTATAATTACTGTTAATTTGTTACATTGTTAATATTGTTACTGTATTTTTCTTTTTTCTTTTTTATTATATACATACACTGCCATTATTTTTATTTATTTTTTTTTAATTTTGAACTCACCTCAGACTTATTCTTCACTTTTTTTTTACTTGGCATGGCCCTTCCAGAATTTATTATACTAATATATTTATTCATATTCTGTATCTTTTCCAATAACATTCTGAACTCTTTTTTTTAACAGTTTTGTCAATATTACCAGGAACTAGCATTAATATAGATAATGTTTTCAGTTACTTCGTTTGATTCAGCATCATTATAATCAAGATAACATATTACATTTATAATTCTTTCTGTATTTAGAATAGTAGTAAGCAACCACGAACTCCAGCGTGTTAAAATTATTTCTGAGACGATGGGATATATCAGCGCTGGAAGCCTCACACTAGTCAGGGAAAAATTGGTAGATCAAATGTTCATTAAAAAGTTTCTGAACAATGCTTACCGAATTTAAAATGCTGAACCACTTGAAAGCGTTATTAGTAATCAATTAATTTTTCACGCGCTTAATAATAAAGCCCTTTTCCATTAGTCGTTAGCATTGTAACGTTATACTCCTCTTGAAAACTTCGTAGTTTCCTTTTATTTGCGGCGCCACTTGCTGCTTCTTATTTATTTTTAGGTTGTGATTGGGTTTGGATTCGTTATGGATAAGGAGGTGATCTAATTTTATAAATGGATTGGTATCTCAGGGGTGATTGGTTGAACCGTAATCTAGTAATGTTTCGTCCTCGGCTACAAGCTCAATTAATTAGCTGAAGATTTTTGTGATACACAATCACACGGAAAAGAGATGATAAAAAAACAAAAATATAGCACTCGCTGTTCCAATTTTCACAATTTATTAACACTTTGCTTTTTTCTAACACTTCTCCCTCTCACTTCAGCACCAAGTGACAAACAAATGACAAACAAGTAACAAGTGATTAGTAAGGAGTCCATTGCAACTACTTTTATTAATTCGCCTGTCCGTCGATCTAGGCGCTACAAATATACTCAGCATGGCTTTCCAAATATCATGTGATTTCCTCTTCCTACACCTATCTTTCTATTGGTGGAGTTTTATGCTAATTTATTATCGTTTAATTCTCATAGGCTATCTTCTAAGATTTTATTCTGGTCCACCCACAGCAAAATCTTATGTCATAGGCTCTTGACATAAATAATATTCTAAAAGAAAGCCGTAACAGGCGTTTTATGATTTCATGTAGATATTTATTGCCTGAGTTTTCTCTAAAATGCTAACAAAAGAGTTACTTGTCCTTTACCAATTCCGGAGATCGTGTTTTGTTCAATATCCGATTGTTTTCCAAATTCTAATTAATCTCAAGTAACATTATAAAAGACCTCCCTATCCAAAAAGGTTACAATGCTTGCCTTTTCGGGGAAACCTTCCCTTTCAATGGTATTTTGTCTTCTTTCCTATACTTGTAACATGTGTAAATCATATGTCTATGACCCGTTTGGTGAGTATATATATATATATATTATTTCTAAGCGGGCTTGGGATCGACGTTAGACAATAAGTATCTCATATTCCTTTTATTTCTTGTTCAAAGTTTGAAACTTGTGTTACTAAAGAGATTAAATATAACATTCCTAAATCTCACTAAACCACTGTGAATCACTGCACTGAAAGTATAGATAAACTGTTTTTTTTTTGTTTTTTTTTTAATTTCAAATTGTAATTTTTTGAAGATTACTAGAATGAATAAGCTCTATAATATGTACACATCGCGATGTTTATCTTTTTCTCCTCGTATTTCTCGTTTACTTAAATCACTCATACTGCACTGAAAACAGAAATTGGATTAAAGGGAATGTGTTTATTTGCTCTTTCTGGAACTCTTGCTTCTTTCAATATTACTCACGCTTACTGTGTGACATTCAACTTCCTAGCGAATCAGATAATTTCCTTATGCTGCACTTTAATTCCATTCACACATACTGGCTCCAATCTTATTTAAAATTTCAGTTGTATGAAAAGGATTAAATGTGAATTTTAAATTAAATTCTATGGTGATTGTAGTAATATTAGCTTGATGTGCATTTATATGCATCATAAAAATATGGTTAAAGTGTATCAAATGCTATGAATCGCAAACAAATGTCATTTAGCACATGCCTTGGTCATAGAAGAAAAAGTTGCATTTGTTTGAACATCCGGTCCCTAGTTATATAGCAAACTCTAAGGATTATGGTGTAGCGTATATAATAGCAATTTATAAACTGTAAATATTGGGAATTTACATCCGAACTTCAATCTATAAAATGAGAATGTCACCTACTTATACAATTTTGTCTCTAGTAGAGACCACTGATTACCCCGGAGATGGTTTTGTTTTGGACAGTTTGTAAAACTCTTTTAAGCTAAAAGATTATTCAGTCGAACCTTGAATAAATCTTGTAGAAAATTTGTTAATACTGTTGCTTAAAATAGTTCATGCTCTTCATTAAAACAAATGAACACAGAAACAGAATTAGGGATGAATATGAAAGTTTTAGAAAAGTAAGATAAAAACTAATTTAATGGAAAAGAAAATAGTATATTTATTAGTATAAATTTTAAATGTAGCAATGTATTACAAATATATTCTATTTTACATTATGGTCATAATTAGCAATATATAGTATAATATCATGCAAATGTAGGAAACAAAGATATACCATAGAACCTGAGAAAATTATATTATTCTTTAGGTATCAGCGTCCTTGTTTAAGAACAGTAGAAAAATTTAAGTGTTTAGCTTGAAGGAAAGTTTATTTCTGTTTAAACCTGTATTTGGCCAAATTAAATAATATGCTGGTTCTTATAAAACGCATAGATGGATTTGCACTAATACTGAAGTTTATTGTGTTTATATAGCTCTAGAGACATTCGGAAAGCATACTTGCCACTCGTGATGAAACCCATCCAGAGGCGATGGATTTTTAGGGCATACAAATCCTAAATATGGCTTCCTTTGGAAGAAGGGTACAGTAGTTGGTCCAGTGTCGTACATTTATAACACATAAAGGACCTCTAGCCTAAAGAAGTCTCTGAGCAAGAGTTATTGACCGATTCACGCCCTTAATTAAATGAGAAGTTAAAGAGCTTCCATAAATAAACCAAATAATAAATAAATAAAATATAATTCTAAAGATCTGCATATTGCCGCATTTTTTCATATCAAAATACAAAAATTCTGATTATAGGTAAGTTATGAACTTACTCATATTATATTGATAACAAAAGTACTAAACATTATGGAAGATATATCAAAATATTTCATAGCTTGCGACTAATAAATATAGCACCCACATATGAAGATGCTGGGAATTTTAATTTGTTTAAAATAAGAAAAAAGTAAAAATGCTAGTTATAATTTTCATTTTCTGAATATATATACTAGGTGTTTCATTTATCCTTCTTCCACAAAATAAATATTTTCTTATGCGTAAAATGTTGTTTCTAACAAAATTTGTTTCTAACAAAAGTTTTTAACTCATGGGGGAATTATTGTAAAGGGTTTAATTTTTGTATCTCCATTAATGTAGGAGATACGGGAGGGAACTTTAATTTTTTAAATAGACAGTTTATTTAAGACTAGATCTACCCCTCCAAGAGCTATAAATGTATCACACGGTGTCATTTTAATCAAGAAAACAGTATATATGGAAATGATAAATATATTACTTCTCTTATTAATTAGTAGCACTACAGTGCATTTGTTTACACTAAATATTTAACCTCTTCGTTAAAGTAATCTAATTAATTATTATCTGCCAACTTACATTCTCCATATATCAACAGCATTTCTACCTTCTCTTCATGAGCGTATATCTTTTAAGAAAAATTGTAGTCACAATAGCTCAGTGCAGTGCTAACTTATTCTGATGAATGATTACGGTACGAAAGCTAAAGATTACAATTACAATTTGAGGGGTGAGGGAAATGGTTATCTACCCCTAGTTCCCTCTTAGGACACAAAACCCAGAACTCTACCATGGTACTACATTGGGTAAGTAATTTGTACAACCAAGGCATTAAACATTTCGGTTTCTTCAATATGTCAGCACTCCTTATCATTTCCATATCTACTATTTTCTTGACAAAAACGGCACTGTATGAAATATTTTTGAATATTTCCTGGGGAGAGTAAATGTATTCTTGAATAAAATGTACATGGTACCATTTAGAAAAACTAAGTTATCTCATATGTCCTACGTTAATGAAGATACTAAAACTATCCCATTATGTTAAAAATATATTTTTATTGGACGCATCAGAAAAATATTTATTTTGAGTGAGAAAGATAAATGAGGAACATGTACAAACACAGGGTGTCAAAAATGTATACACACTTCAAGCAAAGAAAAAACTGTGTTAACAACAAAATTGAATTCAGACACACAGAAAATGACGAGTACTAATCATCTTAGACTTTAACAGTTACAACGATTGCTCAAAATGCCCAACATCGGCGTCGATACACTTCTGAGTGCGTTGAACTACTGATTGAGCAACGTTTGTGAAAGTGTCCTCAGTGATTGCAACACATGCCGTTTCAATTTCTTCCCGAAGTGCTGCCAGTGTAGCTGGTTTTCTACGATATACAGCATCCTTAAGAGTTCCCCATAGGTAGAAGTCCAACGGAGTTAGATCCGGAGAACGCGGTGAAAATTCAATCTGACCTCTTCCCTTATCCATTTCCTTGGAAGATTGTCATCATGATGCGCACGTACATCTCGGTGGTAATGTGGTCTTGCACCATCCTTTTGGAAGTAAATTTCCTCATTTCCAGGAGTGTATGAATGGCGGGTAAGGCGGATGTGTGTATCATGTTCAGGTACACTGGGCCAGGTACTGTTTCTTAAAAAAGGAATAGTTCAATTAGACCCCTAGATGAAAACCCAAACCAAACATTGTTTACAGCTAAATTAGCAGCCTTTTCCAAAATATAATGTGAATTATTTGCACACCAGTAGACACGGTTATGCCGGTTAACATTTCCGTTCAACTTAAATTGTACCTCATCGGACCAAACAAGTTTCCCTACGAAGGCCTCATCCTCTTGCACCATGTTCCGAAACCATCCACAATACTCCATTCTCCGATCAGGGTCATCTTTATTTAGTGCATGCAGAAGTCTTGGGATGAAAACTTTCAACTTTGCTGTTTTAATAATACGACGTACTCTAGTTCTGCTAATCTCAGTCTCACGTGCACATTGCTTTGTAGATTTCTGCGATGAGTGCTCAAAACGTTCTAAAGCCATAGCCGAGAACGCGGAACTTGTTGCTGTGCGATGTCTCCCAGATCTGCCCTTGTGAACATCGCATACGGTACCACGAGTCTCACATTTGTCTTGAATGCATGCAATTGTTACTCGCGTTGGCGATTCTGTTTTATACACACGTCTCCATTGCCTTTGAACTAGCTTTGTAAAAATAAGGCAGAAGGAGCAACTGATAGCTAACTACGTTTAACAAAGATAATCAAGTAAAAGGTAATTTCAGTCTAAATGGATGAATATAAGCTACGTGTAGCATATTAAACGAAATGTTTATACTATATTATAATAAAACAGGAGTTATCGTTAATTAATTAATTCTAATATTTTCATGAATTATGTATCCACTTTATTAATCTTATTAATATTCAATAAACATTCAATTACAGTATGACATTTATCATTTTGTCAGTGGCAGAGCAGAAATTCTTGTCGAAGTGACTTGATTTGTGACAATGAGTTTATCGTGAAAGCATGCTTAGCCCATAAATCAGAGATCCATGGATCAAAACCACGTTTTTCTGCCACGCTTACTAACCACAAGTGCATACGGACAAGCGGTTCAATGGGGAAGGAACTGGGCATGAATCCAGTATATATGCTGTGGATGGTTCTTCTATGGGGTTGACTTTAAATGCAAATTATAGCAGAGAAATTCAAGTATTAAATAAGCTATTAAAGTAAAATAGAATGTAACAATAAAAAGTCAATTGAATATTACTAATCTCTAACTTCAACATAAATCTTTGGAGTGTAAACCAAATATTCATCATTCTAAAATATGCACTTGAGTATTATATTCTTCATTTAAACTGCAATTAATTATTCATTAATTTAATTTTACCTGTGTTACAGTTAATATAAGCAACTTAAAATAATCACTGCCTTAATAACGAATATTTGGCATACAAAATGTTCTTACAAATCTGCCTCGTATAAACAAAATGGTGGAAAGATTTCATTAAGAAAAGTGCTACAATATGGAGTATAGGAAGAGTACACAAGTCAAGTCTATACACATATTACAATCAAAACTTTACTGAAAGATAGAGGAAAGATAAACTTAAAGAAAATCATACATATAATAAATAATGGTATTAGTTACTCAAATCACTGCTCTCATCACAGAAAAAGAGTCAGGCTCTTAAATATATATAATTTAAAATAAAAATTTTGTGGGCAAGTTTTGCAGGAGTATATTGTTGCAAACGTAATTATTTACACCAAAGACGATAGCCTACTGCCGCAAGTAGAGCGATAAAGAAACGGAATGTGGAAGTTTGATGATAGCCTTAGGAAAGGGAAGAACTCGAAAACTCGACAGAAAGGCAAGGTTCCTAGCAGAGCATGAACGCACACAAACTTACACGAGCGTCGAATACCTATATACCTCTACAGTGCTGTATGTCAAAATATTAATTTTATATAAATGTTTTATATACTTCATACCTTTTAAAATCTAAATATATAAATTTTTGAAACATAAGACTATTTTTTTTATTCTCATTATGATACACTTAAATGTAATTAGCTCAATTGGAATTTTGCTATGCCGCCGATGATTTAATGGCCAATTTCTTTCTTTTTAGCGGAATATCATATTGTCTGCTCAGCTCTGCCTTTTTCCGTCTTTCCTTCCTTGGCCATTCTAAAATAAACTTCAGACATAATTAATTAATGCAAATACAACACGTAATATTGCCTTATACCTATATTAGCACATTGTAATATTACAATGATATTAATAACAGCACAGACAGTTAACATTGCAAGATGTTTTTAAAAATAATTGCTATAAACATTGTTGCAAACACAATAAGGACTTATTACAGCACAATTTCAAAATATAGTGACATTTTATCTTGTTTAGCTGTTTGTTATATACATTTAGTTTCATCTTTCGTAATATAATACTTCAAATTAACATACTTCAGTTTTAAAAGTTTTGTTAGTATGATAAATTGTTTGGTTTCTTCAATTTCCAAAATTATAACTAATTTATATTCCATTTCCCTTGTGTAGCCTTCATATGTAATCATATTATTTAAAACCAATAATCGTATACCTGAAAACAGGTCTGCTGTTGAATGAGAGTGTTAGAATCATCTACTGCAAAAGCTAAAGATTATCATAGCACGGGGGAATACGGAACATGGAAGGAAAATATAATAGAGTTCCAGAAATAGATACAGTTTGAAATCGATGGCGAGAACCAATATTGTGCCCAGATAACAAACCATTCCTGTATCCACCTGAGTACGGATGGTGGTTCCAGGAAACAAAACAGTAACATCTCTAAATGCGATATCAGGAGCCTTTCACATGGACGATTTTTCATCGAATGTATATTTCTACCCCACCGCCCCTATTCCTGCTCTTTTATTGCGATTTGAATGCCAGTTGAGCAAAATAACCGCGGTTGATGGGGCGGAAAATGACCTTTATGCCATGGAAGGTTACTCTAGTTTATTTTGGTGGAGGAATAATGCAATGACTAGTGAGCTCTACCCTGTGTTACGGGCTTAACCTTTATTTGTTCGAAAGTTCCGAGTATACAGTATAATTATAGATAGATAAGTAATAAATTCATAACAAGCACTTAACAAAGAAGAAGTATGAAATTGTGCAAAAATGGCTGTTGGGGAGAAAAGATTCTTCGTGTGGTTAGGATGAATTCTTATTTTCCTTAATTTTTAATTCCCTTTGGATAAATTTATGCTGAATTTTTCTCCGACCAATCTGAACTTAGCGAGAAAATATTAGATAACATAGAGGTTCACATATGTAATGTACATTTGCTAAAATCTTAATATTTAATGGTAGTGTTTACAGAGATCGGGTTACTTATATCCTGTTAGAGCACGTCATATATCCTACAAATGTGAGAACAAGGCAGCCTGTTTGTTCTTTTCACAGAAAAACCGTACATATATGTGTTAGTCATTCTATATCCTAATAAAAAAGATGTTTATAAAATAAACGTATAAATTCCAGTATAAATAATGTGTAGCAATACTGAATTTTCTGCCGAATTCATTAGACCTAATAAGAAATTAAGAGTTTTATTTAGGATAAAGACAAAATGCCTACAGCTGAATATTAGCAATGTTCCACTAGAATTATGAAATATTTATACAGATTTACCACATTATAAGAAGGTGATACTATTAAAGAATGTTTCAGAATACAGAAGAAGTGTAAGTGGAAGGAATCGTGGTATTTCAAAGTGCAGCAAACTTTGCAGCATATAAGTTTGGGAAAACATATGGATAAATAAAGAATACCAAAAATAAATCAATTAAGGATTGGAAGATATTGAACGACAAGAAATAATTAGTAGTTTAGGTGAAAAGAGTTCATTGAGATTTTAGAGGAGAATGAAAATAGAGTGGGATAGGGACAAATATATAGAACAATGTGATAATGCAGGTAGTAAAGGGTTTGCTTGGGCTAGAGCTAGAGTTATGAATTTAAAAGGATTGAGACATGATAAAAAAATAGGAAATAGTTTAACGTATACAGATACATACAGATATTCACTGTTTGTTTTATTGTAATCAAACAAATGGAAAAAAAATTTTGGAAAAAAAATGGGAAAATTCAGATGGGGAAATTTTAATTAGGAAGATTTTAACGGTAAAAGGAGAGAAGGATATAAAATGACAGGGAATCATTTAGGTAAAGTTAGAGAAAAATGAATAAGAATTACGAAGAGGATGATAGAAGGAAATGCAGAAAGATGTGTAGCCTTAAAGAATAATAATTTATAGATTTACAATGTATTTAAGGAAGATGTGGGAAAAATGATAAAGAATGGTCAGATACTTAATGATTGATATATTGAATAGCGAAGGGAATGGGAGTAAATTAACATTATAAATAGCATTATTATATACCATTAACATGTGTGTTGGTGTGTATATAGTCCTAAGTAAATAAGTAACTCGCAGATATGGGATGATAGTTGAATGTAGTATTTAGAATTAAAATATTGTAATAGAGTCAAAATGATTTGTATTGATTTTATAATGTCAGTATTATAGAGTTGGCGAAGACATAGATCTTATTGTAATATTTAAAAATGTATGTTGATGTAAAACAAATAAATTCAATTCAATTCAATATTCGTAAAATGGAATCTTACTGCTACAAATTGGTTTTATTTATGCCATTAAATGACTAATCAGAATAAACGTTATCTTATATAATGATAATATTACAGAGCATTCTCTTCAGTTTCATTTCACATCATATTCCAAAACGATAATAGTTATGGAATAAAAGTACATTATCAAGCAGACTGCCAGAATAAACAGTTTGATTCTCTTAATCGAGAAGGAAAAGTTTAGGAGCTGATGTACGATATTGGGTTATCGCCCTTTTCCGCTTTTTGCACATTAGCTTATGCCAGATACAACATTGTAGTGAAACAAATGCCTAACGACTCTCGGTGAAAACACGTTATTTTTAAAGACCTGCCTTTGTGGGGCTGGGATTTAATGGCTAAGATGCTGTGGATGCAACAAGGAACTACGAAACTTTCAGTGACTTCTTCCCTACATTAAAATTCAAGAGGATAACTGATAACAGAGTGCGGTTGGATTTTACAAAATCATCAAGAGGAAAGTTTTGCATTAACTCAACATGCAAATGTGTTCTCTTATTATAATTTGTGCCTATATAGCTTTGTAGATGTCAATGTATTGGTACTGTACATATAGAAATTTGAAATGGGTTGAAATATTAATCCTCTTAGCTTGAAGGAAGCTATGTATGGTTGTTTGGAATTTAGAGCTTTATTTTTTTTTTTATTTTTTTTAATATAATGGTCTAGATCCAAGATATTGGCAATGTTTCCAATAGTTCGCACTATGTGAATTCAATTTTAAGTAGCTCTGTTTTAAGTTTCACCTGCGACTCTCGCATGGTTCAGATCCCCCCTTATTAAAGGTATACTACTAGGTCTTTAATGATTTTAGCGCCCGTTTCAAGGCAACTGGCGGGTCGGCAATCAGAGCGACAACTTCCGGCGAAGCAGATGTAATATACGCGCAATTATATCTATAATTAAAACGAAAACAAGCATGTCGCTTATGTTGGAAAATGTTACATATATATACACATACAGATTTTGGCCTCCTTTTAGAAAAGTGTCCATCTACATAAGCTCTCTTTCAAAATTAATCACAATTAAATTTGAAAGCATACAAGATCATTCCTGATTATGCTTCTATAATCGGAGAATATAAAACGTTAATGATAGTGTTTGACACACGCTTAATCTTCTTTCCTGAAGCATGGGTTCCATACACCAATTTTCTCGTCATGCAATGAGGATTGTGTATAAAATCGGGTTTTTCTGTGATCCAGTACCTGTTATTTTGCGTCAAAACATGGCCACATAAATGAAGCCACGCTTCATCATAGAGAAATGTAGAGCGCCGCGGACTCGTGAGCGAGAGGTCTGGAATTAGATTCCCATCTGGAGCGTCCTTCTGACTGAGGTTTTTTCCAGGTTTTCCTCAATCCTCATGAATGGTAAATGTATGCTAAACTTAGGCCTGGAACTCTTTCTTAAAAAAAAAATACTCCTTTCCCAATTTATCATTTCATTTCATGTATCACCAGTGTCCATCGCCTGTGTTGCCTCAATAGTAAAAACGAACGTTAAACACTACTTAAAAATAAATAAAGAATATTAAGACGGAATCAAATACTTTATCATTAATGTTCCTTAACATTAAATTACGGAAATGTGCCAGAATATCTCCTACATACTGTAGTAGTTGTATTTGCGATAACTTTCTCAGATATTGCATGAGTTTCGTCGGGTGTTACTACCAGCTGCCGTGAAACGAGAACAAAACTCTGAAAGACCAGGTTTATTTAATAATTAATTACTATAATAACCCTTAATGTTTCTCTACTATTCATTTCTAATCTACTGTATTTTCAAGTTTGTCATACGAAATTCAAATCATTATAAACAGATAATACAGTTTCTTTAAAATTCTCCAAAAAAATATTCTTATTGAATGTTTCTACCTCCCTTTATTTGCAGGTTAGGAACGAACTAGATGAAACAGTAATAAAATATATCTAAACGATTGAGAAACAGAGAAAGAGAATAATAGTTCATATAAACAAGACTATTTCTTACAATCATTGAGCTAAGAGTGCAAATTGAACCTTTTAATTCTGTTGTAATCCTTTTATATCTTCTCTCTCTCTATCTCTCTCTCTCTCTCAGCTATTAGTAGATATTTCAACTTCTATTCATTACCTCTTTGTTGGTATTACACTAATACCAGCTGTTCTCCTCATGACACAACAAGATTCATTTAAGAAGCTGCAATGCATTTTTATTTTTTATGTTCACATTTGTTATTGTCTAATTAAGCATCCATAGTTTATTATATCTTCGAGCTATACACATTAAAAACAGTTTTTAATTATTCCATTAAACCTTTTAAAGTTATATAAATAGTGTTCATTTTTTGTTATACTGCTACATTGAGCACACATTTTCTACATGATGAAAGGATTTTAGTCACTTAGACATTTATTAATAATTGCAAAACTATAATAACAATATTTTCAGTAATAGCTGTAGACTAGCTTTAAAATTGAATATACAATAGAATTCAAGAGAACTCCATATTTTTCGTAGTTGGAGATCTCCTTTGTCGCTTATAATTGAAAGAAAAAAATAATGAGAAACAGTTTTAAAGGGCTAAAATAATTTTATTTTAATATTACTGCTGTATTTTATAGTAATATTTATCTAATTACTTTTTAAAATTAAAACAATAATCCCACAGCAATTTCAATTGCTAATGTTATAATTAATGGCAAAATATTGTCATAAATGTTATTTCAGAGAGAGCCCTTATGAATCTAGTTTCATTTTAGTTCTTTTCTATTTTATGTTTATAATATAGTTGCTCATAGTTCTGCAATTACTTGTATTCTTCCGTTAAATCTATATTTTCACAATTTCGATTAATTGGAGGATACACTTTAGATAAGGTCATCGTATATTTTTAACGATCTCCACTTGGGGGCAGTATGGATCAATATACTGAACAGTTAGCTCAGAAGTAACGTTTGCATTTCTAATTCGGGAGATCCCGGTTTCAAATTCCTTGCAGCCGGCCATTCTGGTCTTGGGGTTTTACGTCTTTTTCCCTGGTCGCTTGAGTGAATGCTGAGATGAATATTTCCTCTCCACGACTTTTTCGCTCTCCCATTTCCCTTCCCTTTTTATTCCGTTGTTTGTTGCAAGGTTGAAGGGTACAGATGAGGTGAGCCTATTTTGTATCGGTGTGGCGGTGGCTTGCGCTTTTAAAAGGTTCCGGCGCGGCATCTATTGTGGAAGCAACTTTTCTGAGGGTGTCGAAATCCTTGAGAAAGGGCTCCGCCAGCATCGGGGATGCTCTATCTTTAGAGACCCCGACTAGTCCTCCCCTCAATCCTAGCCTCCCGGTGTCTCCTTCACATCACCCTTCCCTCAAAAAGATCAGATTTTGAGCATGACTGAAGTATCGAAAATTGCTCTTCTGTCCCAATCCAAACCAATAGAGCAATCTCCAATGCGATGATTAGAGGTAGTTTTAGAAGTATCATCTATAATTCTGATGAACATAAATTACAATTCGTCTGAAATAGATATTAATTTATGTATTATTTATAAACTTTTTCGCTGCCCAGAATTTAGCAATGCCCTAGTATCCATTGTAGAATAATTCTTTTGTTTTTCAATGATGTTTCATTTCTTGTATGCAGTCGACAAGTTCTTCATAGAAATAGAAATAGCACAGTTCTTGTTAAGGACATGACTTTGCATGCTGGTTTGACATAAAAAAATTATAGCATTTTGGAAAATTTCATGCCGTAAAGTTAAGTAGTGTAAGGGTCAGTTTTATGGCCTCTATTTCACCTCCAAACCCGATTTGAGAAAATTCACTGATACTTCAAAGAATAAGCGATCGAGCCCTATATATATACACACTTAAAGCAAAGAAAAAACTGTATTAACATAACAAAACTGAATTCACACAAACAGAAAACGATGAGCACTAATCCTCTTTGGCTTTTACAGTTATAACGGTGCTCAAAATGTCCATCATGGTCGTCGATACACTTCTGAGCACGTTGAACTGCTGATTGAGCAACGTTTGCGAAAGTGTCCTCGGCGATTACAGCATATGCCGTTTCAATTTCTTCCCGAAGTGCTGCCAGTGTAGCTGGTTTTCTACAGTATGCGGTACCATGAGTCCCAAATTTGTCTGGATTGCGTGTATTTGTTACTCGCGTTGGCGGTTCTGTTCTGTACAAACATCTCCATTGCCTTTGAACTTCAACAACATTCTTAGTTTTCAAAATAGTTTTCCTCTGTTCAAACGAAAATCTTGACTCCATTTTGTTGTAGCAACGCTAGCATAACGTAATGTGAGTCACATCCGTTTACAGAACATCATACTACACATTACTGTTGCTTGTTTTTCGGTCCAACTTTGAAATATATTACATAGATATCTACTGCGAAAGTGTGACTTATCATTTGCATGTAGCTCGTAGTTGTTAATTTTAAATAACCCCCAATAGTAAAGCTTACTAAAATATGGTACACCTAGGGAAGTGTTCTACAGACTGCACTATTTTGCACAGTATCAAGTCAACAATATAAGGAAATACTCAATTACTGAATGCCCGCATACAGCATAGGTTATTAATTTATTGTTAATAATATGATATTAAAGCTCTCAAGTACAGTTGTCATAGGTGCTGTCGCACAGGAAAGTAATCGTGTAAAAGCTTTGTTTATATATCAACTTTCTTCATCTTGTATAACTGACCATTTTATGAGTAGTTTGTCAAAAGTATATTAATACTTTCGTTTATGCATTATCTTTATTTTTTTAAACCACCACGGCTAGCCGAGGTCATTAAGGCGTGGACTAGTGACCAGGAGCTCTGGGGTTCGATTCTCACCAGGACCATCCTCCCTAACTGAGTTTTCTCCCAGGTTTTCCTCAATCCTCATAAATGGCAAATGCCGCTAAGGTACATTAAACCTAGGCCTGAAACGCTTCCTTCCTTAAAACAAAGTACTCCTTCCCCAATATATCATTTCATCTCATGTATCATCAGCGTCCACCGCCTGTGGTGCCTCAGTAGTAAAAATAGGCGTTAAACACCATTCATAAAAAGTATCTTTAGGAAATGAATGACCTATTTCTGATTACAGCACGATAAAGTCACCATTTCAAGGAAAGAAAAATATTGTACCTTGATGACAAGAGTAAATCTAGTTTTTTAGAGTTATGTAGAGTTTGACATAGGCTAACCTGTGTTAAAGCACTGCATCATTACTAGAAATGTGTGCGTAATTTTGGAACTATTATTGTGGTTTAAAACTATTCATATAGTTGTAATATATTCATATCCTCAAAGCAAAGATCTGTGAAAGCGAGTGACAACTCCGATGAGAAATTTGATGCATTATCTTTCGCACTGTGAATAACTACACTATATTCTTTATACGTCAATTGAACAATAAAGACAACACATGAAAACCTGAGGATCTATAGAACCGCATACCATTATATTCCTTAAATATTATCCCAGCCTAGTAGCATGTTTCTGAAGGGCACTGAATCTCGGTAGTATGTTTTGTTCACCTGAGCGAAAGAGTGCTTTGCTGTCTCTGGTTCTGAATTGTTCCTTAGTTTGAGGAAGGGATGGAGTTCACAAGGGCTGTATAGAAGACGTTCAAATGCTACCACCACAGCAGTGATGCGATTGGGTCACGAGGCATTCATCAAGGTGCAATTTTACTATCTAAATCAAGTCTTAAAATCCTGGAAACACTTTCGGGTGTTATTTCTACTTATGAAGCTTGTTTTCTAAACCCTAGATCCGGGTTAAATCCCAGCCAGGATAGATTTTTTTTCGGGCGTAAAAATCTTAAATATGGCTTCCTTCGGAAGGGAAGTAAAGCCGAGAGTCCCATGTCATACATTTACGGCACAATAAAGAACCTCAAGCCGAAAAGAAGAGCCCTCTGAGCAAAATTTATCCACCTTTTCACGCCCTGTATTGAATGGGACGCTGATGACCTGAGATGTTAAAGAGCGTCTGTAAACAAACCAAATCAACAACTCTTCAACACTTCATAAGAGCTTGAATCAATTCCACGCCGTGTGCTGCAGTGTCAGGGCGACTTGCACATGACGCATCTTCCACACTATCCTATCCTTCGACATCAAGCGTTACATTGTCCAATAAAGAAATATAGCATTTCATTTGCTTCCCGTATACTCCCCATGACAACGAATGTCTTTTGAGCGATGTCCTTCAATCGTCTTAAGCTTTTAAGTCTGCAATAGCATCAGTGACTGCTTTACCTTGCCAATGCTAGCAACCAAGTATTCTCATTTGCAGATATATGTTTGCTAACAATTCTTTTACAACCCTCGTGAATGAATGCATTAATAACATTATAGAAAATGTGGAGTTTCCCTTTTATATAGAGTTTCTTTATGAATAAATATTTTACAACAATATTTTTGTTATTTCTTAAAAAATTAAAAACAAATCAGTGTCTTAAAATTTAAAATGTACTAACATTTTGTAAAAAGCTTGGCATTATTACAGACTATCAGTTGTTTAATGTTTGGTACATTTTCCAAGAGATATTTAACAAAAGATTCTAATTAAAATGCGTACAACGAGAATAAGTATTTTATTATGTCCTTAAGCTCTAATAGAATAACATAATATTGAACAGAAATTCTGTAAATGACAAACTGCTAAAATAATGGTGGATAAATTAAAAACTTACTTAGCTTCGTGTTCCGTAAGTTATGTTTCCTGACGCACAGGATAATTGTCTTGCCATGCGCTCTCCCTGGCGAGAATATTAGGAACAATTACTGTCTTCTCCATAATGTAGTGCTCGCAAGGAAGTCGCTCGATATTAGCTGGGCTCGCACACGTACAGTAGAAAGAATGGTGAACATCTCGCCATTGTCTTACCCAGGCTTTGTGTTGGAACTACAGTTGCAAAAGGGACTATGACCACCGTGGTCGTTCCAAACTATGCCCCTTGTATCGATTGCAAGGAAATGTTTTCACGTAAAATTGTGGATATTTTATTTTATTTCACCTATTATGGAGATTAATTAGCGTGAAAATTTAAACTTTTATAAATACTATAAGTATGAAGTACCTTTGTAAAAATTGAGGAAGTTATTGAAACAGAAATGCATAAGCCAAATTTTTAATAACCCCTTTGATTTCATATTTATTTTTATGATTAACTGTCATCGTGGCTATCAGCTAACACTTGAAATCAATATTTAAAATAATTGCTATCTAGTACATTATAATGGTTCAGTCTCTACTGGTAAAAATAAAGAATTTACAAAAGGCCAAAAAGAGATTGCATTACTTAATGTACTGAATAACCAGAACGGCAGTTCATAGAACTAACATTAAGACGAAATGGGTGATTGTAAGAATGCTGCAACACTTGCATCAGCCTCTCAGGACTTGGTTTTCCGTTGTTGTTGCATAGTCATCAATTGGTGACGTGTGGCAGCAATCTGCACAAAAGGCAAAAAACCTTTTGTGGTAACAATCGCCCATGACATGTGCTAAAAGGGTTGGGGTTTTGTATAAATAATTGTTGATAGACGCTCGCGCTGTCTACTCTATTCTCCCCTGTCTTCTGCAACTGTCAACTTTAAGAGGGTGATCGCAGAAGCTCGAATACTACATTTAGATAACCGGGTCCAGCGAGTACCCCTAACTTGGTAGATCTCTCGTTGCCAATAAATATTATTTGTTATTATTGTATTCCTAAATTGTTTTTTTATAGCTGGACCCTCTTCATTAACAACCAGAGTGCTTGACGTGTAATATGGCTACATGTCGAAAAACCACAATTTTTTACAGTCTTTCTAAATAAAAATTGGAGAAAGATATGACCGAAGGAATAAAATTCATTACTAAGGGTCATGTAATCTTTACAGAAGACTCGACAGTAGGAAACTTTTCAGCTGCTGGAATTTATAGATTATCGCCAAAAACAAAGATTTCTGTAAGTCTTGGAAACTTTGTTACAGTTTTTCAGACAGAAGCAATTGCTCTTCTGACAGGTCTTAACTTCTTTGAGAGGAGAAATTATGTTAAGCATCATATACCTCGTTTTTGCAGACAGTCAAACTACCGAGGGTGCCAAAAAAGTTATACACACTTTCACAGTAGATATCTATTTAATATATTTCAAATTGTAGTAATGTAAAGTATGATGTTCTGTAAACAGATGTGATTCACATTACGTTGTGCTAGTGTTGCTACAACAAAATGGAGCCATAATTATCATTCGAACAGTGGAAAAGCAATTTTGAAGTGGTATTGGATAATCGAGAATGTTGTTGAAGTTCAAAGGCAATGGAGACGAGTGTACAGAACAAAACCGCCTTTGTACTTCTACCTATGGGGAACTCTTAAGGATGTTGTATACCGTAGAAAACCAGCTACACTGACAGCACTTCAGAAGAAATTGAAACGGCATGTGCTGCAATCGCTGAGGACACTTTCGCAAATGTTGCTCAATCAGTAATTCAACGTACTCAGAAGTGCATCAACGCCGATGTTGGGCATTTTTAGCAACTGCTGTAACTGTAAAAGTGTAAGATGATTAGTGCTCATCATTTTCTGTTTTGAAAATGAATATAGTTTTGTTACGTTAATATGGTTTTTCTTTGCTTGAAATGTGTATACATTTTAGCCAACCTCTGTATATTTAGTGCGCTTAAATTTCATCAAATTAAATCTAGACTTGTACGGAAATGGCAACAAGCTCTCATTTATATTTCCATAAAAAATCAATTAGAACTTTTTATGTTTCTGGACATCAGGGTATAGAATGTAATGAAGTGTCAGATAAATTGGCAAAAGAAGGAGCGAGATTGGCTTCATAAGGCAAAACCTTTGTTTGGCCGTAGCAGGAAAACCGCTAATGAATCAAGAAAGAACATAAGACAAGATGAAAGAACATTCACTGTCAAGAACTGGATAAAATTATTTTTACAACATCGGTGGCTAAGAACCTGAGGAAAGCTATTGGAATGATCACTGGAAACACCTATGGACGATGGGACACTTCCGTACGTGAACAGCCTGAATAAACTGTAAAACACATCTTACTAGAATGTGAAACTCTGGAAAGACAAAGAAAATCTTTATTAGAAATTGCCTTTTTTAGCAAACCCCGAATCTTGTAGATGTCACTAAATTTCTAGATCTAAACATACAAAGTTAGGGCTATAGGAGTACCCTTGTGACGTAAGTGCTAAGATATATTCTTACAAACTCCCAAGTTCAGACATCTTTAACGAGGCTGGCCACCAGCATACCGCCTTCATAATGCCTTGTTTGAAAAGCGTACTGTTTGTGAAACTTATTTCCTATGAACAAATAAGCTTGGACAAATGCCTTATTTAAATCAATTTTGGTCATAGAAAATATATTTGCACACTCAAACCTATCAGAATTTCAGGCACAAAAATATAAATTTCAAAATAATAACTGTATTAATAACTAAATGATATTGAATTTCCCGCAAGGGGTCATTGCCTGAAATATATAATAATATTCATTAACTCGTACATATTTTCAAATGTATTAATCTAAGATAAATATCTCTGAATGAGGTGAATTGGGATTCACATTCGGGAGTCCCGGGTTCGATTCCCTTCGGGCCGGTCATCCTGATTTTGGGTTTTTTTGATTTCCCCTTGTCACTTCGGTGAATGCTGGGACGAATTTTTCTATGAATTTTCCGCTTTCTCATTTCACCTTAATTCATTCCGCAGGGTTGAAAGACCCAGACGTGGTGGTTTGGTGCGGCGTGACTATGGCTTGCACTTTAGAAAGATTTCTATCCCAAAATCTGTTATGCGAGCGATCTTCTGAGAGACTCCAACTCCTTGGGAGAGGGGCTCCGCCGACATTGGGGTGTTCTATCGGAAACAATATTAGATACCACATCCATGCCTACCCTCCCTGTGTCACCTTCAACTTCTGAGATGCCCTTAATAGAGGTGTAGGTAGAAACGATCGGCCCTTGAGCATGGCTAAAGAACCGAAATATCCTCCCCTCAAGATTATTTTCAAAATGGTTTAAATAAGTTTCTGCTCTCAAAGAAATTACAAAGATCATTATATAACATCAGCTAACAGACATATTACATAGTTTTACAAATGGAAAAGCTCTTTTTATTTATACAGACTGTACCTTAAGGTAACCAAGTAGCTTTAGCTTTAACCATAGATGATATGTCTTTCTGTTAGTGTAAAAGTTTTATATAAATTAAAGAATAAATATTTTATATAAAAAGTTCATGGAGCTCAGCTTTTTTTTTAATGATTAACATTACATAATTTTGGTGTAATAATCTCAGTTTAAGTACTTGAAGTTTACAGATTTACTTATTACAATATGTTATCCAAAAAATAAATCGTCTTACTATGAGATGCCACATAAAAATTAATAAAAAGAAGTCAGTATATTTTAAATGTTCCTTAAGAAACCTTGCTCTAAAAGCTATTGTTAAACTCTTAAAAATAAAAGCTGGGCGGCTCTGTCAGAATTAATAACCTGACATACAGGTTGAAAGTGAAGCACAGTTTAAATCAAAGGACCTAGAATTATTATGAAATATAGTAAGGACCGTGTCCTTTGGCCACAGAGATATGCTGGTTTAATAAGAGCGGTCATTCATCCTAAAATTAATATATTTTAACTAGTTCACAAGTGTACTGCTAGAGCCCAGAAAGTAATGTTTTGATAGTTTTGGCACATTTATAATGAGTATTTCATACATGTAGCACTATTTTTTTTTTTTTTTTTTTTTTTGCCACACAATGTCATTTTGTAGCTTTAAATGGTACATTTTATTAGTAAAAATAACATGTATATCAGCATCTCAAGAACTATATCTCTTCTTTTCTATAAAAAATCGAACCTATCTACTGTACAATAATCCCCAGTTTCCCAGACAAATAAGTCTGTCAAATGCAAAACTCGTCTTATAATTTTGCAGAAAAAAGTGAAATTTCCACAATAGAAAGAGTAAAAATTGGAAAATGATTTTAATTCCATTATTCTTGTATAAGAGAGTAATCACACATGCATAGTGTCAAAAATCATACAAAATTAGCATGGAGGCAAATCGATATTTAATTTGTATTGGGAGAATTTTGCACACAGAAATCACAGAAAATCACAGAAATAGTGGATAAGGTACACTTTTTATGGAAAAATCACGTCCTTTATAATAAAGTTTTGTGACAGGGCTTCACACCCGCGTACCTCAGTGTGAATGTATTTATATAATTTAATGGTAATGCTTATTAAAATATTTTATATAACCCGTAGTAGCAAGCAAGGAAATTTCATGTATTATAACATTGTATGTAGACTACCTGGAACTGTACCTTTTTGCCCCGAACGAAAGAGTGCCTATTGCAATCGTTTGTATTCTCATTTGCTGAAAATCTGCCAATTGTAATAGCCAAGTGTTTGTAGGTGTGCGACGTGAATCGGGTCTTTTTTATTCTTACTTGTTGAAGATACTCTGAAATTCGTTAAATCGTATCACAGGAGCAAGTATAGGCAAGGATGGCTCCTTCCGCTCTGAAATCAGATGGTCACGAACTCACCAATCAGAGACCAAAGAGTTGAAAAGTTTAAAGTGAGCTCATACGAGGGGATGAGAGCCCACCAATAATATTTTAATATTTTGAAGGCTCAGCGAGCCGTGAGCATCCTTATGTGGACCCCGTGAGCTCTCAGGACCCCATGGGGAACTTTGAAATTTGTATATGAGGAGAAACATTTTTGCTTAAGCGAGCAGTTAAGACTTTTTCATAACTTCACTTCATCAGAGGTGTAGTTTTCTAGAGTACAAGATAGACAGCTTTCACAGTTTTTGAGTAGCGAAGCACGCTGTTGTGAGACGCAGAGATAGACCTCGGTTTGGGCAGTAGACCTTTTTATAGTTTTCAGTTCCGACGGTGTTAGGTGTCAGTTCGTAAAGTTAGACGTAGTTTCGACTTCAGTTTAGGCAGCGTCGCGATATTATTACATCGAGGTGGTCGCCACCGGCAATAACTAATCGTGGTTCGATCACTTCGAATTAACGCCACCGCCGCGAGCTGCCCACACCTACATACAGCATCGACAACCAGCCCTCTGAAGTTTAATACAAGGGTTGTTCAATTATAAACGATAGTTTTACAGGCATAATTTCTCGCGGTAAATTTAACTTTACAATATTTTATTACTTAAATGCATGATGCACACGTGTTTCTTTATTCATTGTTGTGACGGCCATGGGGGGCTGAGGTCGTTAAGGCGCGGACTCGTGAGCGAGAGGACAGTTCTGACTGAGGTTTTTCCAGGTTTTCCTCAGTCCTCATAAAATGGCAAATGCCGGGGAGGTACCCTAAACTTAGGCCTGGAACGATTCCTTCCTTAAAAATAAATCCTTTCCCAGTACATTATTTCATCTCATGTATCATCAGTGTTCATCGCCTGTGGTGTCTCTGTAGCAAAAAAAAAAAAAAAAAAAAAAAAAAAGGACTTTAAACACCATTCATTCATTTCATTGTTGTCACTTCTGGTTTCCGCCTATAAAGTTGTTCAATTTTACCTACAGCAAATTGGAGATGACACATAACAAAATTTTGCTTTTGCAAAACATCTTCAACTGAGACCTATGCAATGTTACAAGAGCTCTATGAATCGTTTGTTCTTCCGTAGCACAGCTCTACAATGGTTTAAAATGCTTAAAGAGGGAAGTAATCAATTTCACATAAAGGTGGACCCAGGTTACAATTTGAACTCAACGGGGAAAAAATGTTAACATCGTGAGGAAGGATATTCGAATAATATTAATAACAATTTCGGAATAATTTGAATAAAAGAACATCATTCATTAGTTTGATTTCATTTGACTGTTTATTATACGAGAACTGTTCAATAAAGAAAAATCATAATTTTTTTCACAAGATTTATTTACTAATCCTTATGATTTAAGTAATAGTCCTCAAAGTAGTCCCTCTTGGATGCAATGCACCTGTCCCAGTGTTTCTGCCAGTCTACAAAGACTGGAAACCATATTTGACAGATCCTTCAGAATAACTCCGCAGCCGTCACCACTGCTTCTGATGATGGAAAATGCCCCCTCGATGATAGTTTTTCAATTTGAGGAAAAGGAAAAGGCCACGTGTCTACAGGTACAGTGAGGGATACACTTCACACTGCTTTTTATGGACTATTCAGCAACAACATTCATGATGTGCGGCTGTACATTATCGTGTGCAGCATCCAGTTTGTTACTCAGGAATGTGGTCTTTTGCATATGATATGTCCTTGCAAAGCTTTCAGAACATCTTTGTGGTATTACCCACAATTACAATGGTGTGTTCAGGCAAACCATTCCTGGAATATTGAAAAAGAAGATGACAATAAAATTTCCAGCAGAACTTCTGTTTATGTTGGCAGAGATGGAGTTTTCAGATAGAGTTTTTGCTGTTTGCTATCATATTTGAAAAACTGTAGCTAAGTTTCATCAGCAGCCACACATTTGAAAGAAACTCATCTTCTTCCTGTAACACAATCAACGCGTACATCCTTTTGTTCCAGAATCAGCAGTCTTGGAACCCAACGTGCTCACACAAGTCTCTAATCACACACTAAGATTTCTAAAAATATACCACTGTGAACTATCTAAATTGGCATTTATTTTTTCAATATTTTAGTTTTAAACCTGCATAAAATACGTGCTCCCCTTCAATGTATTTTGCAGTTTATTCCACAGAGTTAACGTTTCTACTTTTTCTGCACGTTTTACAACGATTTTCCTCACTGGTAAATAATATTATCAATAACATAAGAAACAATAATGTTAGTTAAATATTATTATACTTTATTATTAATAATACTACTGTTACAACTAAATCCTAATATACTACTAATAATATTACTAATATTATAATTTATTAAAGTTATTTTATATTATTACAACATACTATCTCTTTCTCTTTACTCTCTTTCGGGTTTAGTTTTATGTGACGATGTTTTACTTTCTCTGCCCCTTTCAGTCAAATGCGGATCGTTACGAGTCTACAATATCACACACCATTCAATGCAGAGCTGGTTTAATAGGGATATTAAATATTGTAATATTATCGAACATCGATATTAGTGTATTTCTTGACGGTGGGAGTTTCGCTCTTAATGTTACATGATAAACGTTGAATTATAAGAGTTTTGTTTGAAAAGCTGACATAGGTAGGGCTAGCTGTGCATGAATCATTATAATTGTTCTAAGTTTTGCTCAAACCAATAATATCAGCAGATACCAAATTTCTTTTATTTATTAAGTATTAAGGCAAGTGTCGCACTTAATGACCTCAAATGTGCACAATTATCTTGTAGTTATATTGATAGCATGTGGGCAGGGTCATTCAAATTATTAAACATCTGACAAGTATTAAATGAGAATTTCCCCAATCAACGCTGATTACCTTATAAAACGTATGTACTACTAGATGTAACTACAATTTTCTTCCGGGCTGTTGTGCCGTGGTTTCTGGAGAAGAGAATTCGAGCAGACTACGGCGGTCATCTTCGGTGGCGTGGACGAAGTCTCCTCGGAGAAGGTATCAATACGTCTGAAGTGTTGGCTGTCAGAGTCCCTATATTTATACTGCCGCGCTCTCCGCTGGTTGGTCAGGGGCGGGTGGTGGTCTGTCGGCTGGTGGGAGAAGCCTCGCCTCTCCTGTGCTACTGCTCTCTTGTGATAGGCTCGCGATCTTTTCACGTGTTGTATGTAATACTTTGTTGTCCAGAAATTACTGAGCAATTTCAACAATAACACTTATTAAAATACACCACAATTCAACAGCAATATGGGCATGCTAAAAACCTGAAGAAGCTTTTAAAACATGCCTATATTAGTGTGAACGTCTGGACACTAGATTCACTCCGTTTGTCAGGAGAAGTGGCAACACTATCCCCTAATACATACATACCTCTACCCCACAAACAACCTACATCCCTCATCCAACTCTATGGTTAAGCCCACACGTGGGTAGGAACATAGTAACTGTACACAGGCTGGTTACTAACCCAGCCTGCCACTCTTCGTCTGCGTCTGCGTCTGGATACCAGTTGCTGTTTAGTTTCAGAGCTTCTACTTTCTTGTTAAAATTTGGGATATTTGTAAATTTCAATGTCTTCTGGTTGTAGTCTTGCGTGGTAGTGTGTGGTATATGAAAGGGTGCTAGTGTCCTGAAACTTGATGATATGTTCCCCCTCTGCTTAGATGGCATGTTCTGCTATCGCGGACTTATCTATTTGTCCTAGATGCCAGTTCCTTTTGTATTCTTTGAGTCTGGTGCTAATGCTACGTTGTGTAATATCGAGATAGACCGACCTGTAAGAGCAGGGAACGAACGAAATGTCTGGAATTTTCTTCTCCAGCAGACCACCCACAACAGCCCGGAAGAAAATTGTAATTACATCTATGACACCGGCCGTAAAAGCCTGCGTTCTCTCGTATGTGCTACTATTTATCACAGTTCCTGACAACAAACTGGAAATTTTACAAAATCAGGCAATTCAACTTAACCACTGATGTTGCTAAATTACTCCTGTTCATGCCATACTTGCTGCTACCAATTCAAGACCCAAATGAAGTAAAGATCATATTCTTTTTTTGAAAAATCCTTGAAGTTGTCTGAAATTCTGTTCTGGGTGCTCTTCCAATTTCATAGAAAGTGGAAACTTAACCTGGTTTACTGCTAAGAAGTACTAGATAGAATTCAAATCACAATGTAATATTGAGAGTAAGCCGCAGGTAGATCTTGTATAATACTCTAAAAGTCTTGGTAAATACACAAATGTAACATACCCTTAAGGACAGGTCGTAACAATGGGTCCTCCAATGGCATATTGTATAAATGCAGGAGCTGGTTCGTATTGTTACCGTTATGCCTTTCATGCAACCTTACGTAGCAAAGAACAGTTTTTGACAATGAGGTTTTAAGCTGTTCTCATTTTATTTCGTCTAAGTCTAAAGTTGTTTTAATAGCAATAGCTTAGGAAACCCCTAACATTACAGGATATTTCTCACACACTATATGGAATCCGAAGCAAAACGAATAAATGTACAGTGGATCCTAGAACAGTGCAATAAATTAACATATGCCTCAATGAAGAAAGTTGCGTCTTCATTTTAAAATTACATAAAAAAACATTACACTGTACACTGATAAACCGAAATATATGAGAAGACTTTGATGCAGGAAACTGCAGCTATGCCAGATTGGCCGAGAAGAACAGCGATGGCTAAGTTTTGTTTAATCATTAATAATTTAAATAGAGTTTACCTTAGTAGCAAAAACGTTTCGTAGGACAATAATACACGAGTTTGGATTATTAATTTAGAAAATAATTCTTTGGGCAGGGTGAAAGGAGCATTTAGGATACCTCGCCCATTGATCAGAACTGAAGAAATCCTGTAAAAACGGTCAAGCAATCGAAGCTACGGACTTTACGTTCACGAGTTCTTGCCTTAGAAAACTCTGTTCCAGATTTGTTATGTAATTATATGTTTTTCCTTGGTATACGAGGTCTGTTCAAAAAGTATTGCGAATTTTGTGTTTTTCCAAAAAGTATTTATTTTTTCATAAATGTCTATTTTGTCCCCTTCAAAGTAATTCTCACCAGATATTATACACTTGTGCCAACGCTTTTTCCAATCCTCAAAGCACTTTAAAAAATCGTTTTTTGCGATCTTGTTCAGCTCCTCCTTCGATGCCGTCTTTATCTCCTCAATCGTGGCGTAGCGTCGTCCTTTCATGGGCCTCTTCAGTTTTGGGAACAAAAAAAGGTCACAGGGGGCCAGGTCTGGGGATTACGGTGGCTGTGGCATCATAAGTGTGTTGTTTTTGCCCGAAATTTCGCGCACAAGCAACGATGTGTGAGCAGGGGCGTTATCATGGTGCAAAAGTCGATTTTTATTCTTCCACAAATCCGGGCGTTTCTGGCGGATTGCTTCGCGCAAATCGCATAACTTGTAGGTAATATTCCTTATTGACCGTTATACCCTGTTGAAAGAACTCATGATGCACCACGCCCCTGCAATCGAAGAAAACGGTAAGCAAAACCTTCACATTCGACCGAACTTGCCGCGCTTTTTTCGGTCTTGGCTCATGTGGCAGCATCCATTGGAATGATTGAGCTTTAGTTTCCACGTCATAACCATAAACCCATGATTCGTCACCAGTTAGGACCCTCTGGAGCAAATTTGTGTCGTCGCGGACAGAGTTCAACAGCTCCTTAGCAACGTTCATGCGAAGGTGTTTTTGGTCGAAACTGAGCAACTTTGGTACGAATTTTGCGGGACCCGTCTCATGCCCAAATCATTGGTAAAAATCGAATGGCACGAGCCAATCGATATGTTTAGGTCCTCAGCAACTTCTCTAACGGTGATTCGACGATTGGCCAATACTATTTTCTTCACTGCTTCAGTGTTTTCGTCTGTTGTTGACGAGGTCGGGCGTACGGGACGCTCTTCGTCGTTCATATCTTCTCGACCCTCTGAGAACATTTTGTACCACCGATAAATGTTGCTTTGGTCCAGGGTAGCTTCACTATATGCCACAGTCAACATTCGGAATGCATCAGCGCACCTAATTTTGTTTTTCACACAAAATTTGATACAGATTCTTTCTCCATTTTTTGGAACAGGCAAAAATTGAAGACGAGCCAAAACATTTCCAAACAAAATAGCTGTCAACAATTAACTTAACATTCAAAATGGCCGAGCTTGTCAACATAAGTGAGGGACATGAGTAGCAACATAACGCCGCAAAACAATCGAAAATCGAATATACGTAGCCCGCGGAAATTCAAAATTCCCGATTCTTTTTGAAGAGACCTCGTATATTCGTTTTAAAATTTAAAATGACATAGATTACTAGTACCATTAAATTTAATTTTCATTTTTGCACATTTTCAAAAATTCTACATATTTTACGATAATTATATTCGGTATATCAAATCTGACATTGCTCTATTTAATTTATCTGTCATTTTGTACTTACCTGCAACATAAAGTCGACATATATAAGGTATTTTCTGAATTGAAGCAGACCTATTATAGTATTCACCTGAATAGTTCATTGCTAAAATGTACCCATATACACTGCGCTCTTATTTGACGCTAGTTGAGTTTTATAATTACTATCTCAGGAGAACTGTGAACAATTGCAGAATGGTTCCAATCGCAAGTTCTTTAGTTGTGAAACTATTATCCTGGATAGCTTTGAATAATTCTTTTGTCTATGTGTGTCAAAACAGTATATTTTACAATAAAATTTCAATTCGAACAGCAAATAGACAGTTGCATTCAGTTAGGAAGCGTTTACATAAAGATACATTAAGATTTGTTTCCAAATAAGTTTTATTAAAGCATATGTGAAGCCATAATCGCAGCGAACATGTCCCAAGTGCCAAAATACAACCAATTAGTCGTGTGGTGTGGAGAGATTGCTTTCAATATATAAAAATGTATTTTCCGATTGCCGACGGGAGCTAATTCCTAAAACTTTTAATATAGAAGGTCTTGTGACATATGATTTTTCCTGCCTTGGTTCATTTAGCATTACGTATGTGACATGACATGTTTAAATGTGTGATTTGTATCAATTTTTGTTTTAACTATAAATAAAACCATTTTGGGGAAGTTTTTCGGTTCTGTGTTTACATCTGTGTGGAAAGAAAAGACTAACTCTAGACACCTGTTTTATTTTGATGCTTTAGAAGTTGAATAAAGAACTAAATATTATTCATTTAAATAAGAAATTATATCTATTTATTCATTTAATACTTAAAAAAGCTTGGAACAAAGACATTTGTCTTCTCACATCCTAATAAACTTCACTACAATCATTCCATTTGCTTTTGAAGTTGCCAATAGGACAGAACAGATGAAATGAGAGGCAATCACGTTTGATAATTACACCCACAGCTCACAGATTTCTTCACGGGTGGTTTAGTATCAGGTGTTTCTCTGACAGTGAGCTCAAACATTTTTGTTTGTAATTTTTTATTTTAACTCTTTGTAAATGATTTATTGGCATGTAGTTTAGTGGATTGAGATGATAATTTATGAACAATTTCAGATTTGATTTTAGTTCCCTTTTTAGATACAAAATTCCTCTCTCGTTGCCTCTAACATCTCGACCTAGGGAAGTTTAACTAAAACTTTATTGCACAAGTAAATTTGATATATTATTGGTTATCAGCACTCTGGTTGACAGGAAAGAAAAAATGAAGACAAGTGCTAAAGTGCAGTCATTAAGTATGAGAGCATTGCAGAAATATTTAGGCAGGTTGTTAGTTGTAGGGGTATGTTATAGCTTCTACCTGATAATTTATTTAGAAAGATCCTAAAATGAAAAGGTGGCAGTAAACTTTTCCATTATTGTCATGCTGGCCATTATAGATCTAACAGCATAGCAACGCAGTCACTTTTCTCTGAGAGAAACATTTTATGATTTCTGTAGCCATTCCATGTAGTACATTATCGTTAGTGTACTTAACAGCTTTCTGTCGTATCCTTGTATTGCATTATATGTAAGCAAAAAAGGATAAAACACTAAGAAAAAGTCGCAGATTAGTAATCGCTATATTTCGAACTGCTTGAATTCTTCTATGGCAAGTACGTGCCTGGAATGGAAATCATCAAACCTATTTTGAAAGAATACCACGATACTTTATTAATGCATTGATCTTTAAGTGGTTTTCCTTAATTTGTACCCCACCTTAGTTTTAGAACACCCCCTAACCTTAAAAGTATATTTCACCGAAACCTATCTCCTCCGAATTTACCTCGTCCCGTTGCAGGATCATACCCTTGCCAACGTCCTAAATGTAAAACCTGTACGCTAATTATGCCATGCCATTCATTCCGCAGCCCTAATTTATCCAGAGAATTTAACATTTCTTCATTTGCTTCTTGTTCCTGTAAGAACGTGGTATTTATGTTATCTTGTAAACTTTGCAAAGCATTTTATATTGGTTTAACTTCTACTGTTGTTTCGCTACGTATGAACAATCATAGACGTTCTGTTAAAACCAAGTCTCCCTTGCCGGTTGCCCAACATGCCTTATCTCACTGCAAGGATTTCCATTATGTTTTTAATTTAACGTTTATTGGTCCGTTATTTACTCATAGCTCTGAAAGTTTACTCAGAGATAAAGAAATGGTAGCTATATTTTTTACAAGAGCGCGTATACCACCTGGTTTAAATCTTACGTATTAATTTTTTTTCCTCCCTTTACACTCACTCTTGTCGCTTGTTTCGTCTGTTTCCATACATAACGTTACCTTCGATATTCAATTTTTATTTTTATCACTTTCCCTGTTTTCTTGTCATAGAAGAACTCAAGCAGTTCGAAATATAATGATTACTAATCTGTGACTTTTTCTTAGTGTTTTATCCTTTTCTGCTTTTGTAGTTATTGTTATTTTAGTTACATTGTTTATAGTGTTACATTATTTTTAATTACCAGTATATATATATATATATATATATATATATATATATATACTGGTAATTAAAAATAAAACAAACATGTGTAGATATGTATTACAGAGGAAATTGAACTTTTCACCAACACAGCCTTCACGGTAAGCCCCTGTGGGCAGTGACAGACTTCTATCAGCATCCATACCACTTTTCAATTCATTTTCAGTCATTTTCTGCAGAGCGCTCGTCGCACATGTTCACTGCGGCCAAAGAACCCCCCCCCCTTTGAGTAAGTTTGGAAGCAGCTAGTAATCAGTTGGAGCAAAAAATAGAGAATACGAAGAATAAGAAAGGACAGGTAAACTATGCTTTGCGAGGAATTCGCTCATCTGAGTCTCTGTCGAACCCAATTCTTCAATTCAAGGAAATCGTATTGCATCAAGAAGGCGCCTAGGAATGTTAACATAGTTTTCTTGTTGACTGTTCTACCTTCAGGAATGAATTTTGAAAGGTCCTGGCTGTATGCCATATTAGTTACAATTGATCAACTACTACTCCTGCGCTGCCGCAGTCTATCATACGCCTGGGAATATATACCGTTGCTTAAATGGTGCGGTGGATCCAGACAAAGTCCCGGTTTTTTTACTCGTTTATTATATAGTGCAACGTTATGGAGGATGGAAAAATTCGAGCGACAGGATAATTCAAAAGAATTTTGTCTTATCCTTAAAAAGTAAAGTAAAATGTACACAAATGAATTTATAAAAAGTATTTTTCACTTTAAACAATATAAAGAAAGTCCTATATTGTTCTGTTACAAATGCGCCAGAAATGACAACACACTAAGCCTTGTGGTTCTTAAACACTTTTCTGTTGGCTTCAGTTATATACGAGGTTTTCCGCTTCGCGAGTTCCAGGTACTAAGAATTATGTAAGAGCCTAATGTTTCCAAGAATGCTTCTTCACAGTAGTAGAGGCTACCTGCCGTGCTTAAATACGCGTTTACTGTATGTTACCACCTGTTTTATATATCATCCAGTTCGTGACAAAAGTAACAAATGACAACTGAAATAAGATATACTCTTCCATTTGATTATACTGGGCGATTTTTCCTTCGCAGGACTGCTCCATTTGTACTTGGCCGCAATTAATCGAGTTCTGCAGCTTTCGTCTCTTTCCCTTGATTGAAAGCCGGCCGGAGCGCTAAAGGGGATGTGAATACAAGTTTAACTCTAGGAACGTATGGTTATGTCCTTGTGTGCTCTGTATTAAGTATTCATTAGGTCGCGTATTACAGTGCATTAATAACATTAATTCGGTTCAATTCATGGTATTTATTTACGATTTGTGATGTATAGAGATTGTTCTATGAGAGATTCCCTAATATTCAACTTCCAAGTCTAAGTCCAAGTTTTATTCTCCAGAATGTCGTGAAACGATAAATATTCTTGATAATAAAAAAACCCATACATAGCCACGAGCAGTAGTTACAAAAGAAATATTACATAACATTTGACATGCTCTGGAACGTTTCCTTAAAAATCATTTCGACGCTAATTTCCTATTCCTCTGTTCAAATGGCTACAAAGCTACTGAAGTTAAAAACCTGTAAAATTGCTGTAGTGCGAGAAGATAGACCGGGTGACCCTGCATCCAGGAGTAGACTTTATTAATGATCTAGAAATTGAGCCCACTCTAATTTTCTTTACGGACGAATCTAATTTCGTATGTTAATTCACAAAATAACCGATACTATAGTACAGAAAACTTACCTGCTTCAGCAGGAACTCCTGCATGATAAAAAAAAAAAATAGGAGTGTGTTGTGCGATTAGCGGCAAGAGAATATTAGGTCCTATTCTGTTTGAAGAAACAAATAATAGGATAGGTACGTGCAAAATATTCAGCAGTACATGTTTCATGAATTTAACCGGAGAGAACGCAGAGGTTCACCACTTTACAACCGGAATCTACAACGACGCTTACATGCAATTCATGAAATGTTAGGCGATAGAGTAATTATTAACTGCATATGACTCCCTCGGTCCCCCAATTTAACTCTGGGGTGGGTGGTAGGGGTTATTAAAGGAAAAAGTGCACAAGACAAATTCATGCACATTAGATGAACTGAAAAATAGCATTCCATTAACCAGGGAAACTGCAGAAGGTAAAGGCTAATTACCTAAGTCGAATGTAGGAAAATGTGGAAAATGAAGGGAGGCAGTTCCAGCATCTTCTTGCTAGATAATGGCGAGTAAATGTACCGTTTAAGTGTTAGTAATAACTTACATAACAATCATTGCTGCTGACTCTATGACTCCCGTTCATCGCGGTATTAACTTTAATGGTCCTGTGAAGAAAAACTCACCCGTTAGAAAGCAATTTAGTGCAATCTGCCTCACGGAAATCACGTTTTATTACAACCTCTAATCTGATTTTTTTTTTCAGTGGTATATGAAGCATAAACAGATAGAAGTTTTAGAATTACTGTTTACCTTTGCCTCAGTTTGATGTAACGATTAGTGTTTACTAATACATTGAAGTTCGGATGCAGAAGCCCCGGCCTCTACTCGTCGCGGTGACTGTTTGTTTCTAAGTTTCGGTTGAAGTACCTTCACGAATATAATCAACCGCTAGGCCAAATATAAATTGAACCTCAGTTATTATATAATAATGTGTTTATATTAAGTGTTTTTCACTTTTTAAAATGTAGCTGTCACTTGATATATTAAAGAACTACCACGTAACAGTTCGTCACACGCATTTCCAAGGATAAATGCTTTAAATAATTAAATAGTATTAATTATATATAGCTTGTAGTGGCAAACTGAGACATTTCATGTTACGAAAATGTATTCAAAGCTACCTGGACGTTTGACTCTATGACAATAGGGAAAATGTTGCCTTTTGTCATCGTTTGTGTTTCTTCTGCTGATAATGGCTAGAGCGATGGGAAAAGTATGCAGGTGGCCGAATTATAGATTTTTTTTGTATCTTTGTTGTTGATCGTGTTTCAAAATTCGTTGAAGGTAGAAATGGGAACAGGTGTAGGCGATAAAATTGTTATATCGTATACGAGGAACTCTCCTATAAGCATCAAAGAGGCGATGAATTTAAAATAAGCGCGTTTGGGAATTCAAAAAGCTAACCAATAATATTTCAATATGTCAAAGGCTCAGGGAAGCCGTGGGCGCTATGCTGTAAACAACACGCAACGCTTTGAAACCACGTGGCGATGTTTGGATTTCATATATAAGGAGAAACAAAGCTAGCAAAGCACATTTTCACCGGATGGCAACGGCAGTTCAGGTCAAGAAGTTAAGGCATTACCATATCGTTTTTACCAAATCTCTTTACCAGGGGCAGTAGACGAGAGGCACACAGATGCAGCATAGGTAGCACGCATCATCAATGTCTTAGAGATAATGAACCAGGAAGCCGATAACTATGTGCAGTGTGATTAAACATTTCAATGCGTTTAAAATGAAGCAATGTTGTGTGATTTAAAGCCATCCCTCTCCATTTCCCTCCTCCTGTGACCAATAAAACACGAAAGGTGACTTGGGACCCCTGAACGATCCGGGATATGAAGTGGAACCCTCGGTCCAACGAGAGCATCAACACCAGTATATAAAAATAGCTTCAAATCGGGCACATCCAACATGGGGCGACATCGTCGACATACCCCAGTAAAAACCACTTCAACCGTAATGCATCTGTGTGCGTGAAATAAACAAAAAATATTGTACGTTTTACGCCGATTTTATTTTATATTCAGTCTTCTTTCCCGCCTAACAGTTCCTTAATTAACTATATATAAATGTCAGGAATTTTAGTTCCCTTCAACTGTTGTACAATTTTTCTATCGCTAAAAAAATTACAATGCTTGACACTTATTTAGGGATATTTCTCTTCTCACCCCCCCCCCCCACAAATACTGTTTTAGAAGAGGAAGAATGTCTTATAACTCTGAAGAAAGCGTTCTCACTTGTCAATCGTACAGTTTCCAATGATTAGGCAGGTTTGCTTGCCATTCTTCTAATATCATCGTATTATTAATGTTATCCAATTAGCTATGTTTATGAAAGAGAATTTCAATAATTCAGGTATTCAATTAGTTTAATGCTAGCATTAAATTATTAAGCCTATAATTTCTTTAAATGTCAATATTTGGAAGTATAATAATATGTACTTTAATAAAGAAACAAAAATGTGAGTGATTTAACTTGTTTATTTTTAAGTGCAAAGAACAGCCTATGTAACAGGGATAGTTTGTTGACTTATTTACGGAGTATATAAACAAATAAATGCGGAATAGAGAAACGACTGCCAAATTTTCTCCAAAGATGTCTCTGGCTTGCCATTTGAGATGTGTTTATGCTTCCAATCCACCGTGATGAAAGTTTTCATCAATATGACAGATTTCCGTGCCTTCTTCGTCTCTGTTCCATTCCCCACTCCTTCATCCGCTTTAATGACGTCAGCGCTTCTGTTGACTTAGTAATGGTATCTTCATTATTCTGCGCACTAACTCGGCACAGAGCCCCTTTATTAAGCTAACCAGTGAGGCTCTCGGGCGCGATTTCATTGCAGTTCCGTCTAAATTTCAGAGATTTGTGATTCAGCAGCAGATATATTTCTTTGTGTGTAGTTTATAAAAGGCTCAGAATAGCTTTCATGAATTTCGTGCTCTAATTTATTAACGCAAAAGAGATTGAAAATCCCTAGGTCAGGCACTAAATCTCTAGATTAGACACATTAGTCTCTATCAAAAAATGTTCATAACCTAATATTTGAATATGTTATGAAAACATGCTTGCTGGATAACTGCCGAAAATCTTATGATAATATTATTAAAGGATTTTCACATTTATGTGGCAACACATAGTATTTATCACAAATGTTATGCCTAAGAATTAAAAACACAACCTCTCGCCAGTAGTTATTATGTTCCTAATTTCGTTAATTTTTAAACTTCTGTTGCAGCAATAGTTTAATGCGTTTAGTTTGTATTTATTAGTTTAGTAAAGAACATTTTATTAAAACATTAATAAACTAAACACATATGTATCATTGCTTACCTCTTATAAACTCTGCTCCTTTATGAGTAATCGGAAACTTTCACGGCCGGAGTCAGACTTATAACTAGAAGTTTCTTCCGGGTTTAGGAGCCGTGGTCTGTTGGAGCCAAACGTTTCATCCTCAGCTGCGGAGGACATCTTCAGTGGCGCGGTCTGAGTCTTCTGGGCGAAGGTCCTGGCACGACTCAAGTCTGCTCCTTTAGTATATAGTTCCAAAACGATAGCGTAAACTGTTTTTTCGAATCCTCATTTCTATCATTTAATGTTTATCAACTTAAGTATTACTTGGGGTAATTAGAACAGGAAAGTGAGGTGTGTCTCAGATGCACTTTGCATTCTATAAATTGGTATAATTGTCATACAGACATACAAAAGAGAACTAGTCAATTAGCAAAAATAATAATTATATCAATAAATTGAATAAAAAGTGGAAAATAATAATAATGCTGTAACAGCACAATTATTAATATAAACACTACAGTTACACATATACAATTTCATAATAAGCAAAAGGTTTTTGTTAATTAATATTTCTTCTAAATAATAGCATAGCTTCTGATAAGGTCACTCTGCTGGCCCTGGTTTGAATTCGACTGGATTTCGTTTATTTACGAACGCTCTTTAACATCTCAGATTATCAGCGTCCCATTCAATCCAGGGCGTGAAATGGCCGACAAATTTTGCTCAGAGGCCTCTTATTTCAGGCTTGAGGTACTTTTTGTGCCGTAAATGTCCCCAACGCTTTACTTTCCTTCCGAAAGAAGCCATATTTAGGATTTTTACGCCCGAAAAAAGTCATCGATCCTGGCCGGGATTGAACCCGCGTTCTTGGGTTTATAAGGCAAGTATGGTTACCACTACACCATCAGTACCGACATTAATTTCAAAATTGTGTCCTTCTTTGTCTTATTTTGAAAGTGCGTTTATGGTTCCGCACATATGTGCATATAAAATATTGATGAAAGTATATATTTATCTGGTATTAATAAAATATTTATATTACTGAAGGTGTTTTTACTGCAGTCTGCATTATGATAAGGGATAATTATTTATTTTCAATAGAAAAATATTTTGTGACGTACAAAAATTTACCAAAATGTAATTAAATAGTAAAAATAACATAATTAAACATTTTATGGCTTTACTGAAGCTAATGTGTAGTGTTGTTCGAAAAAAATTGCAATTCTTTTTTCAAAATATTTACTATTTGTGAAATGAATGAATGAATGAATAGTGTTTAATGCCCGTTTTTGCTACAGAGGCACCACAGGCGATGGATACTAGTGATACGTGAAATGAAATGATAAATTGGGAAAGGATTTATTTTTAAGGAAGGAAACGTTCCAGGCCTAAGTTTAGGGTACCTCCCCGGCTTTGCCATTTATGAGGACTGAGGAAAAGCTGGAAAAAACCTCAGTCAGGGAGGACAGTCCTGGCGGGGTTCGAACCCCAGATCTCCCGCACACGAGTCCGCGATTTAACGACCTCGGCCACCCGTGGCGGTGCTATTTGTGGAGGCAACGATAGGCGTCTTTGTTTTGATTTAGCGATGCTACATATAAGACAACAGTGGAGTTATCCAAGTATGTTTTCGGGCTTATTCTGCCGTACATTTTATATAAGTTTATTAGAAGCTAGAATATTACTAATAACAACTATATTTTGGTAAATGTTAAGGGAAACGTAAGTAATTACTTCATTACAAAAGCACATGAGAAATATCCTGACTACAGATGCTCCATATTCCTTCAAGTTTCCCACATATGCCTGAATAAAGTCTTGTTTTGTTCACAGTGTTATACGGATTGCAAGAAATTCTCCCTTAATCCTCCGATATAGATTTTCCTATCTACTGTGTATTTTACCATATCCCCAGAAAACAAAATAGAAGGACTTCAAAAACAAAGAGCGTGCAGCCAGAGCGTAGAGCTCCATGTCGGGGCCGAATACAATCCCTTCATGTGTCACATTATTCCTAGTGAGATTCCTTGCTGTTTGCTGAAAGAATATCATTGCGGATTCTCACGTGTTAATAAGGCATGTTTTGTTTGCTAACGTCATCCTTGACATAACAATTAATTTGACAAGCTCTTCTCCTCGTCCATCTTGACACATTTTCACTTTGCGATTAAGATCCTCTTCGGCCAAACGGCGAGGGTTTGTATTTTAAGTAAAGTGACTACATCTGACATGTTGGTTTGTCCATCCTATTTCTTCAAACTAGCAGCTTGAGACAGTATGTACACGCTGTAGTCCCCAAATTTAATTAGAGTAATTATAGCAAGTAATTTTATGGAATTTCCTTATTTTAAGTATGAGTGTATTTCATTTCTATGTTCTGTACAAGTGTTGAATTATTGTTTGTGATGTTGTTTTCTTGCAAGCAGGCAGAAAGCTACCCCAGCCATAAAATCTGATCTGGGAAAGTCTGTTGCCTATTGTAAAGATGACCCAAGCAAACCGATGTTTTCCGGAGAAAATTCTAAAAGAGAATCCTTGAGCAAGATGTTTATTTCTATACTGTCAGGGAATTGTAAAGCAAGCAAGACTTAATCGGTCCTGGTGGTGTAGTGGTTACCATAATTGCCTCCTAAACCCAAGATCGCAGGTTCGAACCCGGCCAGGACCGATGGATTTTTTCGGGCGTAAAAATCCTAAGTATGGCTTCCTTCGGAAGGGAAGCAAAGACGTGGGTCCCGTGTCGTACATTTACGGCATGAAAAAGAACCTCAAGCCTGAAAGAGAGGCATCTGAGCAAAATTTGTCGGCCGTTTCACGCCCTGAGTTGAATGGGACGCTGATGACCTGAGCTGTTAAAGAGCGTCCATAAATAAATCATTAAAAAAAAGGAAGACGTAATAAAGCAATAAACATACGGGGTGAAAGCCAAGGGAATAACCTCTGGAAGGGAGATCCTAGCGTCTCCATTTAATACGTAAGAGATGTAGATGACACGTAAGAGATGTAGGTGACATGCAAGAAGTCACGTAAGCCATCTGATAAATAATATAGAAGAGAAAAAAATGGAGGAAACAGATTACCCAATAGAGATGCGAGGATGGGAGAAAATATTCTAGTTCTTTTGAGAGACATGTTTGAAAGAATAAAGATAGCTTCGTGAGACCGGCAGACTGTCATGTTTATTTAGTCTTGCATTTTTGCTGCCCAGGGACATTGATCCGCAGTCGACACAGATTCTGTCAGTTCAGTTGTTGGGAAAACAGGCAGTCAATCCACAGTCGATTCGCAGTCGATCCACAATCGATTCGCAGTCGATCCATAGTCGATTCGCAGTCGATCAATAGTCGATCCGCATTCGTTCTCAGTTCAGTTAGTGGAAAGCTGTAGTCAGTTTTGGAAGAGTATTCAGTGTGGGACATTATCAGTACAGTCAGTTCAGGGGAAGATTATTAAGTGGAAGAGGTATATTAGTTGAGTTCAGTTGCGTCTCAGGATTAGTTGATTTCAAGATCAGTCTTTATCAAATTAAAAAACGTTAGAGTGATCGTGATAGTTAGTGGGAAAGTGGCACATATTCTTCAGAAAGTAACGGCAGTACATTTTATGTGGAATATTTTATGAACAACTTCATCTCCTATAATGAGAAATCTTATCAATTTCCGTACACTCCTTCCCCTATGATCACAGTAACATAAAATTATCCAGCAGTAGAGTCTCAACAGCCGTGGCAAAATATAAGTAAGCGGAAACCAATCATCGGAGAGGAAGAAATAACATTAGCCTTGAGAATCCAAAATAATCAAATTAAATCCTTTCCTTCCACCCTACATAGTTATTTAATAAATTCCCTCTTTCTTTATTTAAACCCGCTGCAAATGAACAGCCTGTCTTTTCACCCCAGTATGTTTAGTGCTTTATTACGTCTTTCTTGCTTTACAATTTCCTAACAGTATACAAATAAACATCTTGCTCAAGGATTCTCCTTTAGAATTTTCTCCGGAAAACATCGGTTTGCTTGGATCATCTTTACAAATATTGTTACGTCAGGCAACAGAAATTCCCAGGTCAGATTTTATGACTGAGGTAGTTTTCTGCGCTCTCGTAATAAAATAACATCACAAACAATAATTCTACACTTGTACAGCACATAGAAATGAAATACATAAGGAGGTTACATAAAATTACTCGCTACAATCACTATAATTAAATATAGGGGTGGCAGCTCAAGCTTGATAATCTTTCAAGTTCTTTTCTAATGTACGGGGTCATCCTAAATCACAATATCTCAACAGAAACTCAATATTGGCTTTTATTTAGAATGTAAATGACTAGACATTTATTAATCAATATGAAAACACATTACTATTATAAGTAAATTTGCTTCATAGAGGTACAGATTGAATTAAGAACCAGATATTAAGATATAATAAAAAAACACTGAAAACTGGTAAACAAAACACGTTTATTTTGGAAATTATACAGGCGAGCTGATTAATGTACTGAAATAGTTATGGCATCCCTCTTTTAATATTTCTGTTACACTTTCTGGTTATGCACGTTGTAAGACTTTTGATCAGTCATTTTGATTGAGCATAAAATTGTAAGTTATAAATATGCTTGATCTATAAGTGCCTAAAATTGAAATATACAATCAAATACGATGCCATGTAAGGTAGATAAACGTATAAGAAGCTTATTGAAAACATTACTCACAAACAACTGCAAGTGAGTCTGTATTACTTATTTCTCACTGCATCTTCAATGTTCAGTCCATGAGAGGCGAAAGTCGCATTTAGTACTGTATTATATTAATTTAGCAAATATTTCAACAGGCCAGCAAACTCCATTTAACTCTCACATGTTTAAAGCATGTAATAAACATTCTGATATCTTATAAAATTGTAAAAAATAGATATAAAAATGATATAAGACTATTTTGATGATCAAACAGTAGCGGATGGGCACAGGAGAATAGACTTGATGCTCAAGGAAAGTTTAAAAGATCTGCTTTAAGGTTAGAACAAGTCCAATTATCATTGTTTTATTATAATAATAAAATCTGTAATACGTCGTCCTTGCACCCAGATGCCTATATCAGGACATATATTACAGTGTCTATAGTTTGTTATATCTTTTTCATATCTCTTACATTTTTATTGTTATTTACACATTATTTATGTAGCTAATTAAACTTTGATATGTAAGAGAGAAGAGAGAAGAAAAAATATAATAAACTACATAAACTGTAATATATGTCCTGGTTTAGGCATTTAGGTGCCAGGAGACGTATTACATGTTGTTGTTATTATTATTATTATTATTATTATTATTATTATTATTATTATTATTATTATTATTATTATTATTATTATTATTATCATCATCATCACCACCATTATTATTATCATTATTATTATTATTATTATTATTATTATTATTATTATTATTATTATTATTATTATTATTATTTATCCTTATTTATTATATATCATGTATTATTTTAGGTTATCATTTATTTGACTATTATTTAATTAGATATTTGTTGATTTCACTTTTTTCATTTACTTGTAAGGTTAATATTATTTAAGGTTAAGGTTATTATTATTATTTACTTATTTTATATCAATAAATAGTTTAACTTCTCATTGAAATAAACTTTTGGGAGTATTATGAACGACTGCGTTGGTGTAATAAGAACATGCAAAAAATAAAGGCAACATGTAAAAGTTTTATTCAAATTTTCGCTTCTGCTCACAAAACCCAAGTAAAAATATATAAAGCATTCACAAACTTCTTTATATGGTGACGGAGTTTATGTTTAAAGACACTTTTGAATATATGGTGCAATCTTCGCATACAGATAAAAACCGTAGCTAAAAGTACTCAGTTTTTAGTGTTAAAGTTATCAAGCTAGAGAAAAATTGCCTCAAAATGATGATATATTGTATGTAATAACATTAAAGGAAAGTTAATTAAGATTACATTTAATTTTCAAAAAATCTTTGAATATACTGGATTAATAGGAATAGAGGAAGATATTTTTGACATTAACTATTGGTTCCTACACTCCCAATGGGGGTGGGATGGAGTAAGGAGGTATGAGGCGGCCAGGATCCAGTAGCTTGAGCCTATCAGAAATATTTCCAAATCGCATGTCCCCGTCTCGCCGCATACAGCACCAGCCCACTAATTCTTGCCCTTTCGACCCTATAACAGAACCAGTCGAATGAAATGAGATAGAATGGAAGATCGAAAAATACAATCCATTCCAGCATTCGCCTAAGCGACCAGGGCAGTCACAAAAATATTTAAGACAATTAAACCCGAGACCTTCCCAATGCTACTCAGTAATAATTTTTCTTTCAATTTGAAGATATAAATTTGTCCGAAGACATATATTATGTGCATTCCTATTATTAAAGTTAAGATTATTTTAAGTGTTAATATACTTTTATTATTATCTTTTCTGAAAAATTCCAGAACAAAATTAATGTGCCGGTAAATTTTAAAAGGTTCACACTTTACATGAGCTATAAGCCTGTTTCTTATGTAACACTATAGCCATCAATATCTGCAATTTCATTTTATGAGGTGTTGTAGTAAATGCAGTTAAATGGCGTCAACAATTTGAGCTCATTACTTGTTAAATACTGCATTCTCCTAATTAATAATATTCGAGTAATGTTTTAAATTGCTTGATATGAAACGGCTGAAAGTTCCGGAGTGGAGTAGCGAATACTTAAGTATGAAGAAAAATAAGAGCTCCCGTGTAAGAATATAGAAAGAATGGAATTGTTATTCGATGGGGCGTTTGAATTATGAGAGAAGATAAGGAATGAAAATGGGTTGAAAAATAGTGCGGAGTTGAAATGCATAGAATTCGACGTGGAAGAATGAGGGAGCGCATTTACATAGGCTGCACACGTGACGAACGCAAGCATTGTGAACGTGTTGTACTCTTGACCAAAATTGGTCCTGATGTCAGTTAACAGAACTTCGCAGTAATCGAAACGCGGCATGATCAATGTTGATATAAGTGTTTTTACATATTGAATGGGAGAAAAATTTTAAGGCGTTTCAAGGAATGGGATACTGGAAATATTTTTACTAGTTTCTTTCGTTTAAATTTGCCAATTAAGGTTATTGTTAAAATAGACCCGAGATTTTCCACTAACGAAGTTGTTTCATTACGTTTCATGGAATGCGTGTGTTCATTATCTCCCATGCCTTATTTAATTTATGTCTTTAAAACACATTGTTAAATTATTTCTTATATTGATATAAAATAAATTTTTAATAATTTTAGACTATAATATATGTATGCAATGTGCCAACATGAGATTGAGACGGTTCTATCGCATATGATTTACAGCTTGTCGACGTCCTTTTGAAGCACTGAATATAATGCAATAATTTTCTTCTCCGCTCATTTTCAGATTGTAGGAGTTATCACCAGAACCCGAAAGTTTAGGAATTTACTTTGGTTAAAATAGGCAGGCGGAAAGGTACTTAAAAGACTGAAAATAGGCATTAATGTAATTAAAATAGGCATTTATTAAAAGTTAAAACAGAAAAAAAATATTATTAATGTAACTATGCACTTAAGATACTTAATAATTTCTTCATCACATAATTAAAGTACTTAAGTTTACTTTTCTTGGTTACAAGCGACAAGTTTTTTAACTTATCAAATTTTAGTCAGCCGCTTGTCAGAGAGAAAAAGAACGTTCTTCTTTCACTGGAGCATGTTTAAAATAAGCTATTTCGGAAAGATTCCCACCGGCTACAACAGAACATTCACCGTTCAGGACATCATGGAAATGAAGTAAAATTGAATGAGAAAAATACGTGCAGGGGTTTTTGGTCGAGTACATTTTCTGTTTATGCGTTTATAGAGGAATTTCTCTTATTTCCGTGCTGAACACATTGCAGGGATAGTTTATTACACAGTTGTACCCCTCTCGTTTTTCTTATTTGCAATTATTTGTTACATTTATGCAGCTAAGAGGTTACCCCCACTATTCTAGAATTGTCTCTCCCAGATCGATACAAGGCAATTCGTCAGAACTACTCAAACCTACAGTACTTCCCTCATCCTCTCTATTTTCTGATATTCATATGCACGAGGTATCCGTAATATTTTCACCAATGAAGGCTGTGCTATTTAAAGAGCTTAAGCGAATAGATTGAGGTGAATGTTTTTGCCTGTTATAAAAAAAAATATAAAAATATAAAAATATAGATATTTTTGTGAGGTGAACATGCCATCTAATTTTTATATCTTTTTTTTTTTTTTTTACTTCCATGTGCTTTTAAACTCTTAAAAATCTCAGAAAAATTCCATAGCCATCCATGACAGGCAAATAAAAGGCTTTAAACCTTAAAATAGGCAACAGAAGCCAAAATAAGCAAAAGAGCAAAATAAAAACTGGCTCTACAGCCCTAAATGTACGGATATATGTTCATTTATATCTGACTCTTAAATATATCCACCCCGATAGAAACGGTTTTTTTTTCCTAACTCCCAACTCTGGAATTATCAGTAATAGAGGAAAACGTGCAAAGCTTGCAAATCTACGTTGCAACTATGAGCAAACTTGGCCAAACCAAACTACCATCCGCAATACACGAAACACAAAATATTTCGGTCTCTATTTTATTGGAAGCAACCTGAGATTACGCTTGCTTCCCGATAGCTGCAGGCTTATAGAGCGACATGATTTACTGGCACTTGGCTGGCAAACTGTGCTCTAATAAAGCCATCCCCCATGGCGAAGGGAAAGGAAGGAGGAGTGCGGAAACTAGCGGCCACGGTCTTCTGGATGTGCCGCAGTGTAAACTTTCACTATCCCTACTCTGCAAGCCATTTGCTGGAAATTTGACGCAGATCTAACAATTATGCTTGTACTGGTTGCCAGGTCCATCAATTCTGGAATGAACGCTCGCTCTGCTGTTGCCAAAACAAATAATATTTACGCGCCAGTAGTATAACTGACATTAATATTGCCAACTGAAACGAGTGGCAACAGAATTTGATGAAAACATCGGTAAAAGTAAAATATGAATGCTAATTATAAATTGCCAAAGTACATTATATTTTAGAACTGTCTTTTTTAAATGCGATACTTTTAAAGTATTTGCAGACCTACTATAATCTTACAAAGAAGCTTTGCATTACATATAATTTAAAAATATCAACTAGTAAGATAAGTCTTCGATTTCAAAAGTCTAAAAGTTGCACGTCAAAATAATCATCCTTAATTAAATTCTAGAGACATAAATAAATGCAATTATTAAGCCTATAATTTATGTAATTAATACAAATTAAGCTTGGGAAATGAAGCTAAGTTTTTTTAATGCTATCGCAGCAAGCAGACATTGACACTATTAAGTTGTGGGTAAGATAGATTGATTGTAAAGGATTGAAACTGCGGAAATGATATTAAGTGAGATGTTTAACAAGTGTTCGCTATTGAAATATCCGATAATTTGAAGTAATGAGGTGTGAATGATTAGGATATTATAATTGAGATTCATCACCATCATCACCATCCATCGGCTATTTGGATTGATTTCCGTTCCGCTCACTTAGGAATCCAAATCGGTCTTTCGCATTTAATTGTCGGCTAACAATAGATTTATAATACACAGATTACTAAGGAATTTTTGTTTGTACCGTTTCCAAATATTTCCCATTTACATTTCTTTTCGGCGCTTTCTGATCTATTAAGTTCACAGATTTCACATTAAATAATGGTGTTGGTGTGAAAACTATTTTAAAATATTTCGTGTTTTTTTTTTTCTGGCATTGTTTTGAAGACTACACTTTATGGCTCTAATCATATTAGCCGAATTTATTTTGTAGATAATCATAATTATAATAAACGTTATCATTCAAATAATTAAAGTGCTTAACTAATGCTATGACATTACTATTAATGTACACTTTGTCATTTTCCGTACTGCTGCATCAATATAAACATTAAAAAGAACATCTGACATAGGGGACCCCTGTCTTAACACCTGTATATATAGACATGATATATCTTTATATTTTTAATATTTAAGGTCGTCTTTACTTTCCATTATAATCCATAATTTATTTCTAATAATGTTATCAAACGCTTTTGCGTGTCAAAAATGTGTTTTCTGGATTTAAAATGACTTATTTTTAATTATATGTTTTACGAGTTATACACAATTAAAATATGAATGTTTTTGTGTATCTATGTTGCTCCGTTGTAAAAATACAGTGAGGTTATTTCAGTTAAGGGCCGGCAGAACTCTGCTGCATACTGAGAGGTAAGTAATCAAGGCTGGAAAATGAATATGCAGGTAGTAGTTTGTAATTAGTTTCAGGGAGGCTATGTCAGCGAGTAGTTGTATTTTCGTGTATTATTAGTTATGACCCTACGAAAATAGTCTTGAAGAACGACTTTTTATGTGCGATACATATGTGAAAACAGATTTTTGCATAGAAATGGTAAGACAGTTTGCAATAGAATACCCTGACAATTGCACTCCAGGTACAGAAACTGTTAAAAACATACGAGAAACGGCTTCTCTGTATGACAAACTTTTTCCGAACCGCCTGCAGCATTCTTGCGGAAGAATATTCAGATGAAATACAGGAATTTCCTATGTTACTGGTAATATATTACCGCTGAGAAGCATCATTTTCAAAAACACTTATAACATTTTATTTTTATTAATACAAGTTTTAAATACAGTATCATTTTATGCTTTCAGAAAAAATATACATACTAAAATAAAAATGCTAACTTCACACGTGGCCCATCTCCCTTTTCTAGTTGCGGCGGCTGCAGTAAGCAGTAGCGCTAAGGCGGTCCACAACCAAATAACCTCACTGTACTTCATGATCTTATTTGTCCGACTTACAACGTTTTTTACATTAATTTCGTGTGCAGATATGAGCAATCAATTTTCCATATACGTAAGTGTTACACCTATTTTTTTTAAAAAAAATAAGTATTATTCGTGTATATGTCCATTTTTTAGTTATTGTATATGCGTTTTCCTACATATTTTCAATGATTTAGAACTGGATTGAAATATTTCTAAAAAAAATTTAATTGATTTATTTATGGGCGCTCTTTAACATCTCAGCTCATCAGCGTCCCATTCAATTCAGGGCGTGAAACGGCAGACAAATTTTGCTCAGAGGCCTCTTTTTCAGGCTTGAGGTTCTTTTTCGTGCCATAAATGTACGACACGGGACCCATGGCTTTATTTCCCTTCCGAATTTCTAAATTAAGCAGTATTCCTGTTTTTCAAAGTGTTTCCAAATTCTGTCCATGTGATTTCAGTAAAGTGTTCCTATTGATATCTGTGTATGATATTGTATTAGGGAATTAAACCAAAGTTCCTAAAAATATTCTGGCATTTTCTTTCAGAAATGATGCTTATTTAGTACTGTATCAGGGAGATTATGGAATAGGATGGCTTAAGGACTTTTAGGATACCTTTCAATAGGGAATAAATAGGTGATCTATGCTCGGGATAACAAGAGTATAGTCCTTAACGGCATCAATAATGATGGATGAGCCAAGATACTTATGAGAAATAGCGCGTGGAGGTTACAGACCTGGAGGTTACAAGGCGGAAACTCTGCCTCCCCCACCAAACTACTCAAATGAGAATTGGCAATCTACTTGAGGAATTAATAATTACTCATATCTCACACGGGAATCGCAGGGCTACTCATATAACTGAGGTTGTAAATAATTACACAAGTAATTGGAAAGCACGGCTCTGAGAGTCAATAGAAAAGGACACCCTTTAGAATGCTACGGCATAGACTTTGGGGTCGAAGAAATTCCATACTGTATAGAACCAACGTAAACAACGAATGAGTTGTGAGCTATTGCTATGTAATTTAATTACCATAATGTTATGATGTGCTTTAAAACATTTTAAAGTTATTGTGTGTGTGTGTGTGTGTGTGTGTGTGTGAGAGAGAGAGAGAGAGAGAGAGAGAGAGAGATTAAATGGACTCGGGTAATATATAGGAAAATGGCAGCTTTTGTTTCAACAAAACTCAGGCTTATCTCTGCCATTACTAATTGATTACTAATTCAGTATAATGCGATGACTGTATAAAAATTTAGAACTTGTATAAAACTAGCTCACTCTTCTGTACATTATAGAAAGGAAACTCATTAACTCCTTTGAGATTCAAATCCAGCGAAAAAAATGGATTATAAATTATCATACATTTTTGTATTTTTATAATCTTTTAGTAATTTACTGTATAGTTTTGTGAACATTTGTTTTATGCAATAATTATTTTTAGTAAATTTATTGTCAACTGAGAAGATTTTGCATTCTAATTTCCCAAACACATTGTACGGCTAATCGTAACAGAGCGGGAATTTGGGAGAACGCTTCTTACAGTATTATAGTGCCTGTTTGCTCTACTTCAGGTTTTTCAAATGTTTCAATAACAAAATTCATGTGTAATAAAAATTAACATAAAATGTGACTGTTTTTCTTAAATGTATCCTAACCAGGTAGGCTATTAGTGGTTGAATAATAGAAAAACTGCTAAGTATATAAAATAAATGTACTTATCAATGAAGCTATTAGAGTTAAAAAACGTGTTAACAAAACGAACACACAACTAGATATAAAGGAAAGTCACGAAGTTTCAACAATACAACAAGTTCAGGATGCAAGGGTTCCAAAGGACCAAGGACGGCCCAGTTAGTTGTAGCCACTTGTGTAGTGAATGCAACGGTACCTCAGAAAAGCTTAACCTCATCTTACCAGAGCTATTCGCAAAGTCACTTCCAAATTACCTCCTTTTCACAACAATAAAGAAGCCATTAAGGCAGCCGGAATTCGAAAGCTGTACTTGAGATCAGTAATATAACGCTGGTCACGAAATGGTTTAAATGTTTAAAATGAAAGGAGTTTTCTTTGAATATAAACGTTATCAGTGTGTGAACGCCCTTTATATCGTGGTTTTGACTTGAAAACCGCGTAGAATCACAAAAAAATGACTCTCAGTATAATGAGAAATGATTCCACCCTTCTCGCAAGGTGACAAAACAAACTGCTAGGTTAGTATTGGAAACCAACAGCCATTTTATTTTGTCGTTGCCTATAAATCCAGGCCATCCTCCAAAGGAAACGAAAAAGGAAGAGGTAGTGTAAACTCTTGTCAGGAAAAGCAATTCTGATACGCCACTGCCGAAGCGATTTCTTCCAGTACTTTAGATAGGTCGTGAATGTCATCCTGTGCAGGAAGCGATCAGCCCCGAAGTAGGGATATTCCCGGGGGAGGCGCTGTATGCCTCAATTTCTTTATCGATTTCAGCTGCAGTCGATATCGGGCACCGCCACATCGATTATCGAATGGCTTTTGTTTTGTTTGATATCGCCAAGCACTGACAGATACACTGATTAGAATTGCACGGCTTATTGTTTTTGAATTCTTTAGTTTAAGATTATTTAGCTTGAAGCTGTGAATTAACAGCAGAATGCAGTAATGAACGATGAAAACAGGAATAGCAACCAAGCAAGGAAATGTACATGTTTTATGCCTTGTAACTTCTTACGATAAGAGTAATAGTGAAGTTAACTGCAGAATTCGTTTTTCAGAACCCGAACTGTCGTTTACATCATTTAGACAAATTGAAACCTGCCCCATTGCTGTTTTAAAAAAAATTCTAGGACGTGTTAGTCTAGTGTAGACATAGGAAGCTAGAATAACAAGACAAAATAAATGTGAAAAGAGAAAGAATAATGGATAATGAATATGGATAAAGAAAAGCTGAAGTAAAGAAATTAAATTCGCTAATTAAAGAAATAATAAAAAGTCATGAATAAGTAGGGAAAAGTACCGTAAAAGCAAGTCTGAATACATAACAAATAGAAATCGAGTTTATAATGAGGTTATTTGAGTTATGGGTCCCCTGGGTGCAGCTGTTTACTTCTTACTGCAGCCGCCGCAACCGGAAAAAGGGAAATAGATTCACTGAACCTAAATTTAGTTTATTTACTACTATTTACATTTTAAAATTTAAAACAGATGCTAATAATAAACACTAAGATGTGTTATAAGAGATGTTGAAAATGATGTTCCTCAGCGGCAGTAATTGCCGGCATCTGCGTAGAAATATCCTGCATTTCTTCAGCTTTCATTCCGCAAGAACACGGCAGTCCGGAACGTGTCTTTTGTCATCGAGAGATACTGTTCTATCACAACGTTTTAACAAGTTGGCGAACAGTTTCTCTACCTGGAACATAATTTCCAGGCTGTTTTCATACTAATTACCTTTTCACTTCTCTGCAAGAATCCGTTTTCAAACATTTTTGTGTATAAAAACTAATTATTCAAGATTATATGTAGTGACATAGCTAACGAAGAATTATTTGCACACAATTTGCACTTAATGAAAACACTACAACACACAAACAGAGAACCAAAGAGAAATTATGATATTTAAAATACGAAACGAAGAGATGTTTTTAAGAAAGGGGTGAATATAAAGAAACAAAGGAAAAGGAGAGAGCATAGAACTTTAAAACAATAATAAAAATAAAATAAAAAATGCGGAAAAAAGAGAAGTACAATTGTAAAATTTGTACTAGCATATCCATAGAACATTTTATTGAAAAGTATACTATCGTGCAATTTCACTTCACTGTTTACGTTCAACTTATTTTCATACCTTTATTTCCTACTCCTGCATCCTTACATTTACTTCTTCTATCTCTGTATAATTTTTTTGGAACCACTTTTTGTTTCAACGTTCTGCCACATCTAATTTGCAGCAGCTCTTTTCGTTTTAACTTCCCATTTACCCTCATATCCTTTGGCTGCATCTCTTTCTGCTGTTAAATATTCACTTCCTCATCATGCTCCCTTTTCTCTGGCTCTCCGACATTGTAACGCACTCCTCATGTTCACTCTGAGAGTCTGTTGCACAATGTCTTTAGATGCTTTGCTTGTACTGCATTATTAATATGACACAAAAATTCTTCAAGCCTTTCCCTTCCTCCAGTTGATGCAAGTTGTTAACATTGTAATTGTTCAAAAGCAGGGATCAGCTACCAACTGATATTAACTATTTGCGAACAGAATCGGCAATTTTTATGAAATATTTACTCGAGAAAAATGCTTTAAGCTTTTCCTTTTGCATGCAGAACTATGACCACCTTTGGATTTGAGTTCTATTCCAAAATAATAACCCTATTTCTTTAGAAAGGTATTTACTGACAATAAATGAACAAAGATAAGTATTTACAGAGATTACTGATAAAATAATGAGTAGATGGTATTAGTAACATGGCGTACAACAGCATGGGCGAAGATAATGTCGAAGTTGCTATGGAGAAAGGCAAGTTTCCCTGTCGCTGTAAATTCTGCTTCTCCATGAGGAATAGTTTGCAGCAGTTCTTCCCATGAACCCTTCATACATTCAATCACGACGTGTCGAAAGGTCAGGAAGACATTCATTGTCCCCGTAGGAAAATCCTCGAAGGCTTTCACAACAATGGTAATAAATGCATCTGCTGTGGACGAGCCTGGTTAATGTTGGAGAGACTGTATGACAAATTTCTCATTACTTTCCTTTATCGGATCTCTTTTTGCAAGATGCTATTTTTGCTGGCACGAATCAGGTAAATAGAAAAGGCCTGCCTTGAACGTTTTCAATATTCTTTATTCCTCCTGCTTGAACTTTAATACTATGCTCCTCTGATCACGATATTATTCTGGTGTACGTCAACAAACCTCCAAATTTATGAAATAGTCAATGCACTAATCTAATGAATGTTCTGAACTGAATGCACAAAGAGACCAGAACCCCTAATACTTTACCCAATATTCCAAGCACATTTCCTATGCTCTGTGAGTATCTGGTTCTCCACTTTTATTTCTAGAGCAAACAAAGTCGTTGAGGATGTTCGACTATTATTTTGGAACAGAAATTGTATTATTTTCCCTATGTAATGTGTCGATGTATTAAAGCGAATCAAATAAATAAGATAACTTTGTAGCATAGCTACCTCAAGCATTAACGACATAACTTGCCAATAATTTTTCACATAGTCAATTACCAAAAAATAATTTCGTTGATACTGGTTAATTATACACAAATCACTTAGTTCGTATACAAGTTCTGTTAAGAATGGCAAGTGATTTTATTTTTTAAACTGATATATGAGCTTTTTCAGTATTCTAGCAAAATAATTATTCTATTAAAATTTTTTCTAACAGATTTTAGAACGTAATAAACGCATTTGCAAAAGAAGAATCAGAATTGAAAAATTCGGATCAAGGTCAGAATTCCAACCACGGAGTCTTCGGCCTTACGTGCTGACGCTCTAAGTAACTCCACCTCCAAGCCGTTGTATACCTTTAAAGACGACTCGTATTCTACGAGTACTTTTAACTCAATCATCTTGCTTAATCATTAACCATACAGAGGTAAATTATATGTGAATGTAGTTCCTTCACACTAGCCGTGTGTAGTAGAAAGAATCAGACTTGTATATCCGTGGTTCGAATCCCAAGACCCAATTTTTTCATGTCTGATTCTTCCTTTCCAACTAGTGTCGTACACACGACTAATGCAAAAGAATATTTCCTAGTGTAATAAATTAATAATTGCCAGTTTTTAGGTCATGCATATTTTGCAGTAATACACACTTCTGACGTAAAGTTTTCATATTTTCTGCAAGTATTGCTCTTGCTCTTAAAACCACCAAACTTCCATTTTCCAAAAACTAAACAAAAGTAATATAATTCATCGAAGGCTGCAGAACCAATATCCAACAACCGTATTTCAATTTTTCAGTACAACAGCAGCAAATTCATCATGGCCGATTGTATTCTCCAGAGAAAACAGTTTTAAAGTAAATAAATCACATGGCATGAAAACAATTCAGCCGTTCCTGGAGCGAAGTTCTTGAACGCCGGCCAAGCAAAGTTCCGGCGCAAATTAGAGGGCAATTCCTTACGTGGGAAACCATCCAGATAGAGGTACACATTCTGCAAAACCTTTGTTCTCCTGTCAGACATATACCTGTAGCGTTGTTTTTGGCATTTCGCTTCTAGCAAAGGGCTGGCAGCCACCATTGTTGCTTTTTTATTTATTTTTTTTTTTTGTCGTGAGTCAATCGATTTGAATTTCACTAACCACTTGAGACACTTATATTTCGCTCAGTTAGTTATTTCTATTGCTGAAAAATCTCTCTTACGTAGGTTTTAACAATCAGACCAGCTGCTGAATAGTTCATCAAGTGTTTGTAACTGACCTTGGTCTTTACAGTAAAATATATGTTTAAATTTTACACCTATGAGCTCATATGACATCCTAAATTCCAGATTAATAGTTAATTAGCAACAATATCTTAAAAGTAATGATTCTTAAGTGTTTATTTTAGCCTGAAAGTCCCAGCTGGTTGGCTAAACAATAATTTTTATATTAAAGATATTGGCGTTTTAGGAGCCTAGGAGCTAGAAGTACTGAGTCTTTCATGATTTAGTCGTCCGTCTCACGACAGCTAGCGGTTCGGCAGTAAGAGGGGTAGCTAGGTGAAACGCAATTGATTCTAGTTTTCACAATTACAGCTACAAACGCAGTGAAAATAAATAGAGATTATGGAAAGTATAATAAAAAGTTAGTAATGAAATCAAAAATATTACAAAGGCCAATCATTATACTATCAATCAGAATTTGTGTTCCCAATACAATGTCTATTTAGCAGAGAGAGCACAATTTCAGAAACTTATGTAAGTTAAGCGTATTAGGAAGTGGAATTGAAATACGTGCGCCGCCAATTGGTAGGTCGAAAACACCACGTGATGTAAATGAACAAGGTTTATAACTAAGGCTCAATATTTTCAATGATTCCATGATTATTCTACCAGTGAGCCTATGAATTTATACATATATTGATATTCTTGACACTGGCGATATTTTATTATAAAATAATTTTGTTTAACTATATAAACACTAACAAAATTAATTGTTCAAGGTGGCACTTAGCGGATTTTCATGGAATGTACTAGTAGGATGATATGTTTATTACACCAATACAATACAATACTATACAAAACAAAAGAACTTCAACAGGCGCAAGGATCCGACGGACCGAACGTGCTTTTATAATACTTAGGTCTGCTTGATTTAGCACAAAATAAATACACAGTAATATATAAAACACATATTCAACAATTAAAAATAAATTAAAATAAAAATTATCAACAGATTAATTTTTAAAAGTATTAAAATATAAAGAAATCCCATTATGGGTGACATAGAGCTACATTTAGTCAATTTGTTTCTCCTCAGCCCCCCCCCCCTTTTCAGACTTGAGCTGTCTCACTTTCATCAGAAATTTACCTAAATCTTCCCGCTCCTTCCTTACCTGCCAGCAAAGACCAGTATGAACTTCTACCTCTGTTCGGTCCTGTAAAGAAGTGCGGTAGATACTTTTCCCTCTATTCTTCCGCACCTTTACATTCAGCCAGAATTTGTGTCCATAATTCCCCTTCTTCACAGAAGGGGCAAATTCTCCACTCATATTCGTGTAATCTTCATCATTTGCCACACCCGTACCATGAGCCACTCGAGCCCCTTTCTAGTGAGTTTAGTCCCTGCTTTGATGTACTACTCCATCCCCCATAACAAATTTAACCCAGATTGTACTTCCAGAAAAAGCATCTCTCTGCATTGTGTAATTTTCTGCTACATATCCATGTCCTTCAAGTGGTTCCTAGCTCTCCTCCATACGCTCTTTCTATTCCCATATCTCACCCATTCAAATGGAGCCCAGACCTATTGTTTCTAGTTCCTTTCATAATTTTGGTGTCCATGTCAGGTTCCCTCCCGTCTCCAGCTGTCCACTTCACTACTCTGATTTTACACTCTATGGTCTCCCTGTACCCTCCGATTAGCTCTTAATTATACAGTTCGCTCTACCTCTCCCTAGCCCCAAAATTCCTATAAAAACATGTCCTCGCTGAATCTAGGTTTATAGTTTCTGTCCCATATGCCATTGAATATCTTACTGGTGCCCCATAGGCTGTTTTGAGTGCACCTATAGGCGTGTCTATATTCTGCTATGTAACAGGAGAGTTTCTGCGACTTTCACTCCTGCTTTATCCTTTGTTTCCTTCACCTTCCGTTCATCGTAAAAGTAATGTCCAAGTATACAAAAGTATTAACGTTAGCTAGCGTCTGCCCAGCTTACATCCAAGTCTCCGTCCTACTATTAACTGATCCGTTCTTGAAAGTCGTTATTTTTATCTTATTCACAACAGCGAGTAATTACTCCAAGTCCAATATCTAATCCTCTCTGCAGACCATTAATCGACGTATAACACTACCATATCATCCCCGTACAAAAGCGCTGGCAACTGTATATCTCCTACTACTGGTGGCTTCATATCATCACGTCAATAACGTCATTTATAAAGAGATTGAATTCTAAGGGTGATAAAATGCATCCCTGCCTCACTCCCCTCCCTCTTACGAAAGTTTCCTATACTCTATCCTTGTCATACTTAATGCAAAAATTTTATTGCCTGCAGAGCTCGAATCATTTTCCCCGATATTTTCACCCGCAATTTGAACGATAGTGCCTGACGGTTGATGGAATTTCTTAAAATCAATAAAAGCGCAATGCAGTTTACCTCGTTAGAATGATACTTGCTTTAATGTTAGGATGTCTAGAATATATGCACCGTGTCCTTCACGGAAATCAAGTTGAATTTTTTACAAATTTGCCTTTTAATCTGTTATAGGATATTTTTCCGTTATTGGTAACAAAACGATTCCCTTATAATTGTCGGCAGCACGCATCTTTCATTTTCCCTTATAAATGAGATGAACGATTTCTATTCCCAACAGGTGGGGTAATGCTCTTCATTAAGCAAGTTATTAAAGATTTGGAACATCACCAAACCAAACTCACTAATGCTTGTCGCGGCCTTAAGTACCTTCTGTGTAATCCCCCCAGGGACTTAACCATATTTTAGACGTTTGATTGCCGCGTAACCTCCACTGTTGAAATTCATTCCTATTCATCCCCACCTTCAAAGATAAAGTTGAACATTATATCCATAACCATATATAACGATAGGTCCTGCGCTTCATTTTGTACTCTAATCATACATCTGATTTAAAAAATAAAAATAGCATCACAAATATCATAGAAGTATAATTTCATGTAATTGCAACTTAATGGGTAGAAATTAATCTAATTAAATGGACCAAGGATATAGGAAATTAAGCTGCAGAAAATTATTTTTTTTAACTAATGGGTTCTAAAAAATAATGGGGAAAATACTTGACGCGAAAGAATTTAAATAAAACTTGCCTTCAAATTATTTGAAACCTAATTCATCATTCATCAAAATATTATGTAAAAACAAACCAGGAACATTTCAGGTACATTTACCATAAGAATTTGTCTTGAGATTTCTTACCGAAGATGTAACATGAGATAACAAAGATGAACTCATGAAATTGGAACAGCTAGATCTGAAACTTGCAACAAATGTTGATAGATTATCTCGATAATGAAAACAAAATATTCATATTGACTATTACGATGTATTATTAATTAATTTTTGGATAGATAAATAAGGGAATAATTTGAAAAAGGCAGAACATGTTAGGCAAATTGTTATGCAGGATTTTCATGATTTAGTCGCCCGTTTTGTGGCAACTGACGGGTTGGCAATCAGAGAGGTAACTTCCGGCAAAGTGGAAGTAATATCCCCTCAACTGATTCAAGCCCTGCAATTAGAACTGTATTTACAATGAAATAAGCACATACCTTATTACAGGAGATATTGTTCTGCCGAAATTGAGTAAAATGTAAAGATTTTTTTTTTTTCTGTTCATCTAATGACTTAGCATGGTATGGTAAAGAGTAAGGTAGAATCTTGCAGATTAGCATTCAATGTCAGTAACGAGAACTGAACCCTTGCGTGGTTATTGCATCCGCTCTGCCTGGAGCCACCGTTCTTGGACTGAAACCCTCTATTATACAAGTATGGACATGCTTTGCGGCGGAATTTGCCGACAACCGAGCCCCGTGATTGGTTCGCCAGCATCAGCCGCCATTTTGGACCTGATGTTTGTGTGTTGTGCCCCAAGCTTATATGGAGAACATTTTTTAAATTTTATTTTAATTTAGTTAATATGTCTAGGTGTTGTGCGTTTGGTTGTACGACTCAAGGAATGAAAGGCGTTACGTTATATCGCATTCAAGGTTTAATTGGACATGTAAACTGCATTCATAATAACTTATGTAATGTAATAAAATATTTGTCAACATGGCTAGGTGGTATTTAGCAGTGACTATTAATTAATGTATTATACTTACAATATTATTACAGTATTACAGTATACTCTGTGCTTATTCTCGAATACATTTGCCATAGCTTTCAAAAATTAGATAAATGTATGTAATTTTTTAAGGTGTTTTGAATTTTTTTTAAATAAATATAGTTTTCCACAGTCATGTAGTTCATTTGCAATGCCACTATTGCAGAAAAAATAATTTAAAAAATACAACATACTACAGTAAGATAACTAAATGCACGTTCATAATTGGAAGAAAAGAAATAGAAAATGCAAATCTATGGATTATGAATACTTTAAATTCTCAGGCATAGCATTTACTTTGTTTATCTCGTTTTCACACACCAATTAAAATATAGATTTCTTGTCATTCTCATTGTATCAATTTAGAGCAGAGAAATGTTAAATTACATAAAGTTTTTGTTCTAAATTGTATTTTGTCGGAAGCCCTCTAAGCCCTATAATTCCTGATTCATTCTTAACTGACAGGTTAACTGCAGGCCTTATATAGTTTACGTGAACACTATTTAAATAAATGCATTACAACAAATAATGTAAATAGTGAATGGCAAAATTAAATGAGAAATTCTTATTTTAAGTTTCGCGTGTTAAAATGACGTAAATAACGAGGCCTACGTTTAATATTGCGATTTCTGTTTTAACCGATGACAGCCTTTTTCTCTGCCGACAAATGAACCGTCATTGACCGCGGAGTTTGGATGCGGTACTACGCGAAAGTGCCGTAACTACAACTGACATACTCTCAGAAGTATGCATTTTATGTCTGACCTTGGCCTTCTAATGAAAAAATAAGAACATGAGCAGACGCAGAAGATATCATTCAACAGTATAACACAAATTAACTGTATGACAGTCAAGTAAAACGACAGAAACTTAACACGTAGTCTTATGGTACTTATAGTCGATTAGGCCCAGAATGTAGCGTGTCCATACTTGTATAATAGAGAGCTTTACTTGTGACCGATCCGCTAGCTACCTGCCGTGAACACTTTATAGATTAGCATGTAACAGAATCCGATGCTGTAGCAATTACTGTAGCTTATCCTAATCTGATGTAATTAAATATTTATTTTAACTGCATTTGTTTAAAATAAGATATCAGTTTCCCCTTGTCATGACTTAGAATGCTGCAGAAGTGTCGCTTATGCATCATAATAAGAAAAATAAGATGTCATTATTTTGATACTTTCACCTTTTAATGTGCAAGTATGATGCGGCAAATTATGAGTGGGGGAGATGAGAAATAAAATCTAGATAATAGAAAAGATATAAAACCGAATGGTAATAGTTTCCATAGAAATTATTTTGTTTTAGAACTGAGCGTGTGCTTGATTAAAAAAAAAATTAATCAACTGCATAGTATTTTTCTTCTTATGTAATATATGAAGATGGAGGAATGAAATAAAAAGTAGTTTGAGTTTTACACATTCTTTAGTATTAAAGATATTTTGTGTTTCTTAAATTAAGAAAATCTGCAGATTATTCACCTTGGTCTATCCCCAAAAAGTTGAAAGAATTGTAAATATGTTAAATTTAATATGGAAAAAGCGCAATTATAACACTTTCACTAAAAATAACATTAGCTTATAAATCCTTCGTATCCTTGATAATATTTATTAAATGCCCCATATTTGCTTTTAGCATACAATTTTGTAATTCTACAGTGTGGTCAAAAAACATCGAAATATTTTCACTCTCTATAAAAGGATTTTCGATGGTTCATTTAAAATAGGGGACACATGATATTGAAATGACTTTCATTCTTTCATTCTCATAAATTAATATTAAAACAAATAAATTTGATTGTAATAATTTCACATATTCTTAGTGATTCGAAGGAAGCTAAATGTAATAATTCTTAACAGCGTAACATCATAAATTATCCTTAACGCTATTTGCAGAATTACGACTAACAACATGATTACGCGCCACTACATTTGTGTTAATAGCATCTCAAATGTTAACAACAAAGTTATAACTTTATTTTTACCCTTTTATTGTATCTTTATTTGCGATATTTCTGTAAATGTCATCCTATTTTTCCTTTTCTTTTGCTGTATTTTTCCTCCTCCGTTTGTAGAATTTAACCTCCTGGGATTTGCCCATCAATACCAGGTCAGTCGCTTGCCCGTGAGCTATTTAGAGTTCACATGTACACTTAGGAGCTCCCTGAATGGATGGCCAATACTATGTCTAGATGACATCACAAAGACAGAAGAAACAGACTTCCACAGGTAAATGAATTGAAGATGAATAATTAAATTTAAAGTGAATCCATGGCAGAGAAATATTAATCCAGATTTACCTTTTCTTAAAAGAACTGAGGAAAATCTGTCAGATTGGTCGGCTGCAGAATTTGAACCTACGACCTCTTGATTATGAATGCCAAGTCAACAGCCTGAGCCATTCGCTCGGATTCTTTAACTGGTACCTGCATATTGTAATTTATTTGAATCGCTGACAAGTAAAAGTACATGATTTATATTAAGAATTGTTTTTAATTAGCATAATGGAAAAAAATCAAATCAGTAACCAAACTGAAAAAGATAGCCTATTATGCTTTTCTTTTATTTAATTCTAGTACATATCTATTGTGTGCAGAAGCAAATGTAACTTTTTATGAACGCGTATTATTAGTGACTAGCATCAGTTACTGTTTATCATCATTTCAAATGGAATTTAATAGAAATTGCGGCTGTATTTTTTTTATAATTTATTTTATAAGTTGTGATCTGGGTTGAGTTCATTGTGGATAAGGAGGTGATCGAAGTTCATAAATGGATTGGTATCTCAGGGGTGATTGGTCGAACCTCCATTCAGTAGCGCAATCTTGTAATGTTTAGTCCTCGGTTATAAGCTCAATTTATCAGCTGAACGTTTTTTGTGATACACAATCATAGGGAAAGGGGATGATAAACAAACAAAAATACAACATTCATAGTTCCAGTTTTCACCATTTATTAACGCAATGTCATAAATATAGTTCCTATCAGGTCACGATAGAATCCTGGAAAACGTTTCCGCTTATCGAACTGATTAATTAAGAGTTCCTTCACACGATTTTATTTTCACATCAGTTATCTTCACTAACTCTGACCTGAATTAATTGTAACTCGATACTCTTCATATTACGCTCTTTCGCTTTTTTCTTACACTTTTCCCACTCACTTCAGTCCCAACTAACAAAATAACAATTAACAAACAAGTATTCTATAATCCTTTACAACTGCTTTTATTAATTCGACCGTCCGCCTGTCTTATGTGCTATAAACGCCTTCAACGTAACTTTCTAAATGTCACATAATATAATCTTCCTACACATACATACTTATTGGTGGGCTTTTACACTAATTTATATCGTTTCCCTTTCATTGGCTGTTTATCTAATATTTGAACAGGGTCCTCCCACGATCGATTCTTAGATCTTAGGTCTTAGGTACTGATCTGAATAGCTAGATTATAAGAGAAAGCAGTATCGGAATTTTGCTGTGATTTCAGATTTTACAATTTCCTTTAGTAATTGTATGAATCTTTTCGGCAATGTTAACAAAGAACACTTGTTCCTTGGAATCGCTATCCCTATCCGGCCGCTTTCAAGGTTCCATTTTGACCTGAATCTCATAAAATAAACCCTCTTAGTCTAAAAGGTCCAATGCTACCTATTTTAAAGGCAACCGTCCCTTTCATTTGTATTTTGCTTTCTTACTTTTTACTGTAAACAATATGTGTAAACCATACATCTATGATCCTTTTGTGATTATACTATATATAAATATTATTTTTAAGTGGACCTGGGATCGATTCTAGACAATAATTGTCTCAAAGTCAGCGGTGTGCATGCCCTGAGGGATTTTATGCTCTAAAATGGGAGTTTGAAACCATAGTCCCTGGGTTTCCTATTTAAAATGACATATCTTAACACCCCTATGTATATAGAGGGAATATATTTTTCATTAATTCGGTGTTTTTCATTAATATTCTGGAATCTATTTAATACAAAACAGCATAAAACATACATCTATAAGTTGCAGAAAGTATTATTAAGAAACTTGATTGTAAATGAACCTCATTTGCTTATGTTACCCTGTTAAGTTAATATCTCTTAAGTTTTTGTTAAATCCCCAACAGTCAAAGCGATTATTTTCTCATCAGGAACTATTTATAACAGGGTGTTTGATTTGGAAGAGTAATAGGAATAATTTATAGTAGAATAAAGCAGAAAACTTCAATGTGCATAAACGCAATGTGAATAGAAACAAATATCATTCCCTGTGAATATAATGTAATCTCTTTGTGTCTCAAAGATTTTATTTTAAAAATATTTAACACTACTACTAATGTAACAATATATCACACTAATCGAAACTTGTGCTTTAGGAGGAGGGCTACACCCAATCCATTCTCGCCCAAGCTAATGCGGTCGATTCATTGCATGGCAACATTAGCAAACATAAATCGGCTCACAATGAGATGCTGCCAAATGTTACACGATTGCAGAGTGCGTCGCATTGTTTAACGATGTCACTACTCGAGCGATAATGTTATTCAGCACGACGCGATCTGTGGTATGACGACGAAGCTTTGATAAAGATTGGAGGAGCACTGCTCCTGCATTGCGGGTCTGCTCACCCTTCCCTACTCGTACGCACGTGGGGCGCATATCTCGCACAGCATGCAGCCCTGCGCTAGAGTCAGCCGAACAGTTTCAAGCTTTTGTTCTGACAAACACTGTAGCTTTATTCCACTTCTTTTTTAGAGATATACTCTTTCATTTTACATTTATATGTTTCTTGTTATAATAATACACATTAGGACATCGTACTAAAGCATAGAAAAGTTCATAAAACAGTGTAAATTATTAAAGAATTACGTATATTTCAAACAAATTGTATTAATTTATTTAAAATGTAATATTTATGTTAATCAAAGTAAGAGGTTTGAAGCCCAAAGTAGTTAATTGTAACTTATCTTTACTTCAAAAATTCCTGCGATACCCAATATGTATACCCAACTGTAAAATTGAATCATTTAAGGATTTAGCCTGTCAGCTGTGTGAAAAATAGTTTCTGCTGTGATTAACAACTTGTGGCGATTTGTTATCCAAAGAAATGCATTCTGTTTACCCTCGTGTTAAAGAACAATTCCAGAAACCTTTACATCAACGGAATATAATATTTTGATCTTGTATTTAATTCAATGTAATGAACAAATTTCTTTTATTATTATTATTATTATTATTATTATTATTATTATTACAATCTTCTTCTTTTTTAAAGTTTATTTTTCCTCGCATGGCTCAGTTATAACGCCTTGGGTTTGTGTCATTTGGTTCAGTTGAAACCATTTTCATTTATGTTAAAATATCTTGTTTGTTAATCACTAATATTTTCTGTATAAAATATTATCAATTTTTTCACTCGCTCTTGGCACCTGTTCCTCTCTCCTCTAACTTTAAATAATATATGTAATTTACACAGCTACCTATGCAATACAGTACGCACAGTACAATATGAACCAATGCCCAGTTGAAGGGCGTGTGTTTATTATCTGCACATAGTTAAAAACTGTGTCGATAAAGAAATTCCCAAGACCATTTATTCCGTAGTTGGGATTTTGAAACCACCTACAAAATCCTACTTTCAAAATGTACTGAAAAAAACTGGAAACCACGGAAAAATCGTTGCATGTTTAGGAAGGAGGGCATCTGAAACTGCTTGAAGCAACTGTGAAGGAAGTTAAAACCGATTACAAAAAGTCCGTCTGTAAATTATTTTAAGCATTTCCACTAACACATGTCAACGAACTGCAAAAAATAAACAAAGCTGCCAAAAATGTATCCATCTCCTGTTTCTGTTGAAATCTCCCGACAAACAGAATAGGCTTAATTACGCTCATAGGTTCCAGTAGCGGCAACAACAATTTCATTGTACATCCGAGAATATTGGGATATATTTCACCGATGACAAATAGTTTCACCTCATTGGGCATTCCATTCCCAGAGAAAAGTTTCAGTTTTGTATGATGAAAAAATTGGTACAGATTTACTCTGTCGTAGCACCGCGTTATTTACTGCCACGGGTGGCCGAGGTCTGGGGTTCGAATCCCGCCAGGACTGTCCTTCCTGACACCTTTTTTTCCAGGTTTTTCTCAGTCTTCATAAATGGAAAATGGCGGGAGGGTACCCTAAACTTAGGCCTGGAACGTTTCCTTCCTTTAAAAAAAATCCTTTCCCAATTTACCATGTATCATCATTGTCCACCGCCTGTGGTGCCTCAGTAGTAAATATGGGTGTTAAATACTATTAAAATAAAACGTTATTTGTCCCATCTTCCATACCGTGATGTTTAATGCAGTCCACTTGGTACATTTTCTTGAGTTGGTGAATCAATTGAACAACCAACACTCCGTACTGGCTATTTCAGCAGGATTATGCCACTTTCAACACTGGTATTATTTCTTTCTGTGAATATTATGTTATTTATAAATAACTTTGGCCACTAAGGTCTCTTCACCTTAAACCTACAAGTTTCTTGCTATGGGAAATTCTGAAAGGGAAAGTAAGGCGCATCAAATCACAGACTCGTATAAAACCGTAAGAAAAATGTTGGCTAGGACTCATAATGTTCTGGCGAATAAGTTTCGAAAATGGAGAGCCAATTGTACTTATTAATCTGTTCAAATGCCATTGAATTACATGCACTAGTTTTAATTTTAAAAGGGAAAATCAAAGGCCTTACTTTGCTCAATTAAGTTTACTAGATTAATGAACTATTTTAACCCATTTTATACATTATTCTGTTTAAAACTTAGATTCAGGCATTGTGTAAAATTGTGTTTCACATACGTTTTAAATTATCTTGGAATATATATATATATATATTTGAGTGATTTTGCCTTGTAAACATATTTGGAAATAAAATTCAAAATTTTCTAAAAATTATTCTCTCCATTATAAGTTTTGTTGTTAAAAAAATAGAATTGTTCCAATAACAGTTTTAGATGTGCAGTACCCCCAAGGTCTTAAATGTTTCGCCGAAAGCTACGTACTGCCAATGATCAGGTGCAATGTGTGCCGCGATTTATTGCATTGTGGCCATTTCTATGAACGATAATCCTTTGCAGAAAAACAAGTGCACAAAGACAACGAATGAAGACATAAGAGATTCACTTATTCAAATCAATGATCTTCAACATTATCACTGTTTTGTTAAAAACATTATATCTATAGTATCGTTTGTATTAATCGCAATTTAAGTTTAATTTTCACAATTCAATGTCCGCTTGACATTCACAGCAACTAATTAATGATGGTAGTGAGTAGTCGGAAGCTTTCACGGCCGGGGTCAGAATTATAACTAAAAGTTTCTTCCGGGCTTGGAAGTCGTGGTCTATTGGAGCTAAGGTGTCCAAACGTGTGCGAACCAATCACCTATCAGAGCGGATATGCTCTGCCCTCCTATTACACACTCCCCGCTCGAGTCGAGCCAATCCCCTTCGAGCAGCCTGTATATAAATACAACTTCAGCTGGCGATTCAGTCGTTGCCTGAACCTTTTCCTAGAATACTCATACCACGCCACTAATGATGTCCTCCGCAGGTGGGGACGAAACGTTTGGACACCTTAGCTCTAGCAGACCACGACTTCCAAGCCTGGAAGAAACTTTTAGTTATAATAATGGTAATGTTAAGATAGCTATTATTTATAAATAAAAATGTCAAAATGTGTATTATGAAGAATATTAAACATTTTCTCATCTTAAGAAGGAGTGACGTTTCGTTTGTTGAATTATATTAGGAACATCGTTAAACATTTTGCACTTGTTGAACAAGTTTTATGTATTTTTTCTTCGTTTTATTTCATTTTCAAGTAATGTGAATTGTTCCTCAGTTATTATTTGGTTATACAGTTCTATTTTTCATAATCTCCTTTGCAATAGCTAGATGTCCTAACCCATACGCCTGTACACTACAGCTCTCTCCCAACAGATGCGGGCTGTAGGGTGGGTGAGGAAAGACAACACACCGCAGTTTAGCGATCTCTTCTCGAGTGCATAGACTTAGGTATGTTACTTTGTTGTCGCGAAGAGCTTTTATCACATTTTTGTGAGGACGGATGCGTCATGATTGCTTTTCAACTTCCCAAGAGTCCTTACATAATTGTATTTCGTTAACATCCTCAAAATAATTCGTTCAGATTTTCAGAAGATTGTTATAATAACTTAACCGGTCTTAAAATTATATTTCGAGAGCAACCTTTGTGATATTTTATTTTGGTTTCAGGCTCCAGGTGTTGAACCCATGTTTTTAAGTCTATTATAGAAAAAAAGATATCATCTTCAACCTTGTAATGAGCAAGTAATTGTGAACGTATGGTGGTTTTCTGTTTGTTGTGACCAACAGTTTAGATTTTGAGGTACCTATATAGCACATATCTCAATGGCAGATAATTCCGTTGATCACAGAGATATCGAGAGCTACTTTTCTTTACTAACTTATCGTCCCGAAAAAGGTTCTTGGTACGTTCCATCAATGCAGGTGTCCACTGCGGTGTGCAGCCGCCTCAAGCATAGATAATCAATGATTGTCTTCTTTGGCTGACAGCCTTTTCGCCCAACCATTAACAATGTTTTTACCCACCATCTCCCTGCATACATTTTTTACGCCTCTGAATAAACTCAATTATGGATCTTTGTTCACAACGAACATCACTCAGAGACTCCATATTGAAAGTTAACTGCATCACTGCCACTAGTGGAAGAAAATAAAACTACACGAAATAGCTGAGAAGGTTCAAAGATACTACACATAAAATGTTGTGCTTTTGTCTGAGAAAATGTGTTGTATTACTTACGGCTAGATTCTCATATTTAAATAGATAATGAGTATGATGATGGCGATAATAATAATAATAATAATAATAATAATAATAATAATAATAATAATAATAATAATAAAAGTAATAATGATGATGATAATAATAATAATAATAATAATAATAATAATAATAATAATAATAATAATAATAATAATAATAATAATAATAATAATAATAATAATAATAATAATAATAATAATAATAATAATAATAATAATAATAGAAAGTGGCATCTACCAACCATTAAGTCAGAAAATTCGATAAAGCAAATGTAATTTTAAACTTAAAATTCAGTTTAATTTTTTCAAATAAAATATGTCACAGCATAACACAAAACGAAACAACAAAAGTTTAACACTTGCTTTCTTTAAGCATGAGTTTTACTTATTCAGTGCTCAGTAGTACATGAATAAATATATATAATCCCAGTTTGCTTATGGTCTAACAGATCAAGAATTTAGCCACAACTCCCCTAAGTTTAGAAGATCCTTAGAATAGTGGCTAAGCTTTCCCATTAAGGAGAAAAACGAGAAAGAACAATATGGTGTCCCACCTCTAAGCTCTTTAACGGGAGCCACAGAAAGAAGTTAATGGACTCTGCTTCATTGTGAGAGCATTAGTGAACAACATTCATACGATGTAAAGAAACACTCTGCATTCTAAATGGAGTATTAGCAGCTACTTCCGTGTTTATTACGTGCTATGTACTTAAGGCTAACTAGAAAGCAGTGGCTACACTTACTTGTAGGTACGTTCGTTGGTTACCATAATTTTGGTTTCTCCTTTGCTTCATTTCAAGGTAAAACTTGCTCTCCGTTCTTACAAAAACCTCCACCTTTCTCTACACACATTTTTCTACGAATCAGCGTTTACAGTAATTTTAGGAATTCGTTGTATTAAGTCCATAATGTATTGTGTCTCAATAGTTTATACCGAGGGTGCCAAACAAATGTATACACACTTTCACAATGGATATCTAGTTAATATATTTCAAAGTTGGACCGAAAAACAATAGTAATGTGTAATATGATGTTCTGTAAATAAATTTGATTCATATAGATTATGATAACGTTGCTACGTTACAGTAAATCAATAATGAACAAGTGAAGCCAAGATTATCGTAAATCAACAATGAACAAATGAAGGCAAGATTATCGTATGATGTTCTGTAAACAGATGTGACTCACATTACTTTATCTAGCATTGCTCCAACAAAATGGAGTCAAGATTATCATTTGAACAGCGGAAAGCAATTTTGAAGTGATATTGGAAAACCGAGAATGTTGTTGAAGTTCAAATGCAATGGAGACGTGTGTACAGAACAGAACCGCCAACGCAAGTAACAGTGTTGTATATCGTAGAAAACCAGCTACAATGGCAGCACTTCGGGGAGAAATTGAAACGGCTTGTGTTGCAATCGCTGAGGACACTTTCGCAAACGTTGCTCAATCAGTAGTTCAACGTACTCAGAAGCGTATCGACGCCGATGGTGGGCATTTTGAGCAACTGTTATAGCTGTAAAAGTCTAAGATGATTAGTACCCATCGTTTTCTGTTGGTATGAATTTAGTTTTGATGAGTTAACAGTTTTTTTCTTGCTTGAAGTGTGTATATATTTTTTACACCCTCTGCATATTAGTTTTGTACCTTAGTTTATGGAAATTATTATACTTTCCTTACACACTCTAAGGTGCTTATCAATTAGGAATATTTGTTCAAAATATTGCTCAAAGCCTTTGTATTTAGGTTGTATTTTATCAAAATTCAATTTTATTTTTTACTTTTTGATAACTTATACAGACAATAGTTTAAATGTAATTCCTAATGAATGCACAATAATGATAACATATTGAGCTTTGTTATACAGTAATCACTAGTTTTTCAATATTCATTTTTGAAACGTTGCATTGTATTTCATTGTTCTTTTACTTAGCTTTGTAAACCAGGACTATCATCTAGTTGTTTTTGCATTTATGAAAACGAAGTCCAAGATCAAAATCATGTTACAGGGAGAAAAATTTAAACCTCATATTTTCAAACTACAATATAATTAGACAAAATTAAGATATATAACGTCATCAAGATATTGCCACGACTCAATTGTGACAATGAGAGCGCATCAGCGCTTAGGGCCCTACTAACTCATGGCAGAAGAAGGTGCATAGTACAGAAATTCTTTAATGTAAAGGCTAAATGCTAGACTTCAATCTAACTTTATATCTAACCTTACAGAGTACCAGAAGTATATGTGACATATGAGACCGTATAACCAAGCAGAGCGGGAAGAGAACAGAGAGGCGTATATATGTCGGAATAGTTTACTGAAAACTGATGCCAGACCTGTAGAGAATCATTCTGTATGCCTCAAGAATGCGTCACCAGTTGGCGCCATTTGACACGCCTGCTTCCAAAGAAAGTCTCAAAAAGCAAAGTATGCATTAATTATCATTTGTTTCTGTATAAGCAGAGTATATCTCACTTAGGCCCCATTCGCAATGAAATTATAACGTAACATAAACTTAAATGTAAAAGATAAATGCTATGTATTGTAATGGAACCATTCACAATGAATCACGTAAACATAAAAAATAAACGTAAAATTAGATGTAAACTTAGAAGCTTGCAAGGTCCAAGGTTTTGCGTCTACGTCTAACCTAAACTTAAGAAATCAGTCGATTAGAACATAGCTCTTTGTAGAGCTCTGTGATAGAAGTTATCCTTACACGGAGCACGGAAAGCAAACGTAACTCTTGCTGCTTGCCGCTGCCAGTCCCGAGTCAGATAATGACTTCTACAGATATAGCTAGATAATAAGGCTTTCAAGCGAATAGTAGCACGCACAGAATGCGCAGTAAATTTATGTTTATGAATTTTTTTCTGTTGCAATCAAAGGAGATTTGCCACCATTACAATAATTTGCCCGTCCTTATCAATTTATATTTCCGAAAAACCATTCGGTCCATCGGTTTCTGGGGTTTACCCGAGGTTAGCGTTAGAATATATATGAGTTAACTGCGAATTTCAATAAGAGCAGATTTGCCACCGTTACAAAAATTTACCTGGCTATCAATTTTTATTTAAAAGTTACGGAGGACACGCATTAATTACATTATGTCCAATAAAAAAAATTATTACATGTAACATTTACACTGCGGCCGCGCAGTACTTCGGCTCTCTCCGCTGTCGTTCGGGACTTGCAACAGCTAGCAGCAGGAGTTGCATTTGATTTCCGTACTCCGTGTAAGGGCAAGTTATGGTAGAGAGATCTGAAGATCAGTGACTCTGTAAACATGATTGATTGTTTTATTTATGGACACTCTTTAACATCTCAGGTCATCAGCGTCCCATTCAACTTAGGGCGTGAAACGGCCGACAAATTTTGCTCAAAGGCCTTTCTGTCAGGCTTGAGGTTCTTTTTCGTGTCGTAAATATACGACACGGGATCCACGGCTTTATTTCCCTTTCGAGGGAAACCATACTTACGATTTTTACGCCCGAAAAAATACATCAGTCCTGGCCGGGTTCGAACCCACGATCTTGGGTTTAGGAGGCAAGTATGGTAACCACTACACCACCAGGACCGACACAAGACAGAATGACGTCAATGGACAAAATATTAATTGCATTATAAGAAAGCTATCCTTACTCATATTACTCCAAACTGCACTTTGCATAGGCCTAAACGCTACCGCCTTCTGTTCAGAAGCAGCCATTTTCAATCAGCTGTTAGTTGATCTTCGCTTGTTTTTATTTTTGATTGACTAATATGTGCGTTTACGTTTTTCATTGTGAATACCTACATACTACTAAGTTAAGGCGTTTCGTCTTGTGGTTACTATGTTTTCTTATTATGTTTACATTTAATTTTCATTGTGAATGGGGCCTTATTTTGCGATACAGAACTCGAAACTGTATATCTCCGGAAAAAGTCATCTGGACTTCGTTTGATGAACGAAAAACCAAATATCCCCCAAACGTTTCACATGTAAACGAGCTATATCTCGTTTGATTTCCTTTTCATTGTTATTCAAACTGTTAATTCGCTATTCTCGACATTCATACGTGACAATATGCTAAAATCGACAATGTTAAAGATAAATTTATCGTAAACAATGCGTCGAGAGAAACTTCAGGTCAACAATTGAAGAAATCCACTCCCTTTTAACTATCATAAAGGTTCTAAACAACTTAAAATTAAAGTTTAGTATGCTCACTACAAAAGAATTAATAAATATAAGCAATTGATAAAAGATAAGTACATTAGAAAAAAATTAAACCCGAAAAAATTTATCAACTGCATTTAAGAAATTATGCTGTTGTTCTCAGTCGCAGCAATCTTGTCCCTTTGATGGTTTGAACTGGCATAGCTTGCTTACGAAAGACTGCCCTGGTATTTTTCTCTCAAGAGATCAAAGTAAATCCTCGTAGCAAATTTTGTAGCAATTATCAAGCCCCTTACTTTCTTCAGTCCTCAAGAATCTGCTCTCTCACTTAGTGAAAAGTGGCTTGAGGAAATTTTCAACAATATAACCACACTGCTTTATATGGTTTCAGCCTGCTGTCTGCAGAACTGGAGAACGTAATGTTCTCAATGTCTCACACAGATTAAAATCGCTCAGGTCCATCCCTATTCCCATCAGAATCGTTGCATTTGGCATTAAATGTGGAGCGTGAAACCATTTATGAATAGCTAACTAGGATAAGGCCCTGATTCAAGTGTAAGAGAGATAACTTATAGATGCAAGAAATTCTATTAATTCTGGAATGCACACTTATTATAGTAACTATAACTAGCTTATTGTTCTTAAGGAAGAATGGAAATTATTTTCCTGCCGGTGTAGTGGTAACCATACTTGCCTTCTAAACCCAAGATCCCGGGTTCGATTCCGGCTAGGACCGATGGATTTTTTCGGGTTTAAAAACCCTAAGTATGACTCCCTTCGGAAGGGAAGTAAAGCCGTGGATCCCGTGTCGTGCATTTACGGCACGATAAAGAACCTCAAGCCAGAAAGAAGAGGCCTCTGAGCAAAATTTGTCGGCCGTTTCACGCCCTGAGTTGAATGCGACGCTGATGACCTGAGATGTTAAATAGTGTCCATAAATAAATCAATCAAAAAAGCAACATACATATTATTAGGTTTCTGGCATCCAGCCATATATATATATTTTAAAGTTTAACGCCCGTTTTACTACTGAAGCACCACAGGCGGTATCATTGACAATATATGAGATCCTTTAGGTTTTTTTTAAGAAAGGAAACGTTCCAGATGTAAGTTTAGGGTACCTCCTGGCATTTGCCATTTATGAGGACTGAGGAAAACCTGGAAAAAACCTGTCAGGGGGACGGTCCTGGTGGGATTCTAACTCCAGCTCTCCCGCTCACGATTCCGCGTCTTAACAACCTCGAGCACCAATGGCGGTTCCACATACTCTGTCTTCTTATAGCTGTTAAGCTTAATTATGCTAATATCTCATTTTCGAAGTGGTTGTTTCATTTCTAATTATCGCTTGAACATTACTCGGAATGTTTCTTTGAACGTTTTGAATTAATTCTCCAAATGCATATCAAAGTTAATTAAATAATTCCAATATTCATAAATGCTGATAAAGTTTATGGTCATACTAATAGAATATATGAACATTAATTAACATTTTAATTTCTAGACGCCGACAATATATTATATAATATGTGTCGTAACTTCTGGGCCAATTCAATATATAATTGATTTTGTAAAACTCTAAAATAATTTTGTAATTATGTTATATAACTGACCAAAATCCATCATTTGGACCTTATAACAATAATAACAGTGTAAACAATAAGAACACTAACCCAAAGTAATTTTAAATAGCACTTTGTGTATTTATAGAATTAAACCTGAGAATTCTAAAGAAATTGTAAATGCATGCCAGTTGTTAACTTCCTTGATAAAAGATTAAACCTATATATGATCATCTAACAAACAGCACTTTACATTAGTGCCCCCCACTTGATGATAGGTTCCCCGCTTCCAATGGGAATTTTCTACTGTGTTATGGCAAATTCAGTACTCCGTGATTACGGATCTAGCTTCAGCAACCCCCAAAACCTTAGGTAGGAAATTGGAATTATATTTTATTTTAATAATAACTTCAAATGCCTCTCAACATATGTATCTCTTCGACTCTGTTCTAAATTGTTTTACTGTAGTTTGTACTGTAGAACTAGATTGTTCTACTGTAAAATTTGATTTACCGAAATTTTAGATATACCTGATATTTTACATGTAGTTACTGACACATTTGAATATTTATGAAAAAATTATATTTATCATTACAAGTAATTCTCATTTTATATCCCTTTGGTTGTTTTATTTGATATTGCTTATCACCAGGAAGCTTTACATCAAGCATGATCGTAATTTGAGAAGGCTGATTTCGTTCTTGATAAGGTTCACAATGCATTATGCAGCTGTTATTGCTCACTTGTGCAGAAATAAGGGTCATATCTGATTGTAAAATATGTTTGGTATGTTCAAACAATAAACAATAGGAAGAAGCGAAACGTGATAATTATTGCAATAATCTGCAATTTCTTAAATTAATCACAAACGGTATTTAAGTATGTCAGTATTCAATTTAATTAAATTCGAGACACATAAGTTTACAATCCCACATAATTTTAAACACACCCGAATGCAATAAATATAGAGCGTGCCAAAAAAGGTATACACACTTCAAGCAAAGAAAAAACTGTGTAAACAAAACAAAACTGAATTCACACAAACAGAAAATGATGAGCACTAATCATCTTAGACTTTTACAAAGTTGCTCAAAATGCCCAACATCGGCGTCGATACGCTTCTCTACTGATTGAGCAACGTTTGCGAAAGTATCCTCAGCAATTGCAGCACATGCCGTTTCAATTTCTTCCCGAAGTGCTGTCAGTGTAACTGGTTTTCTACGGTATACAACATCCTTAAGAGTTCTAGACCTCTTCGTCCTATCTATTGCCTTGGATCCAATGCGCGGGGCTTGTTGCTGTGCGAGGTCTCCCCTTTTTTTTTTTTTTTTTTTTTTTGCCCTTGTAAACATCGCATACGGTACCAAGAGTCTCAAATTTGTCTCGAATGCGTGCAATTGTTACTGGTGGTTCTGTTCTGCACACGTCTCCGTTGCCTTTGACCTTCAACAACATTTTCGGTTTCCCAGTACCACTTCAAAATTTCTTTACGCTGTTCAACCGACAATCTTGGCTCCATTTTGTTGTAGCAACGCAAGCATAACGTAATGTGAGTCACGTCTGTTTACTGAGCATCATATGATAATTTTGGCTTCATTTGTCCATTGTTGATTTACTTGTCACGTAGCAACGCTATATATATAAGTAATATCAGTTTACAGAATATCATACTACACATTATGTTTTTTTTTCAGTCCAACTTTGTTATGTGTTATATGGATCAAAGTGAAAGTGTGTATACATTTTGGCACCCTCGTTATATGTAACAAATTATATATGGTTCCATTAAAGCAGCTTTTCTTTATTGCATAATATTCCGTATAATTAGTACCCTACTAATACAAAGATATTTCTAGGTGTTCCATAACATGTATATTCGTCTATCGCAATAATAATGAGACGCACTGTATAACAAACAAGTTCTTTTTAAACATTAAATCGCTACAGTTATTTAACGTCACTCTCACTGGTATAGAACTCTTGTTTAAGGAGTCGAGTACAAACTTTCTTGGTTCTCTGTACCTCTACTTAACGGAAAATTCGCAGTCGTTAAGTTGACTATAAAATGTCATTAAAAGATACTACAGCTGTTTATGAGCTATTCGTTCATTGTTTTAAAGGGTTTGCTTTCACGCCATAGCGCTCTGAATCCCGGTTATAAACTGTTGTTTGTAATGACTTGTGAAGTTCATTTTCTGATTGTAAATTTTACTGTGCTATGTTCTAGTATTTGTTTTCTCTACAAGACGTATAATTCATGTAAGAAATGATGGGGGAGTAAATGGAGCTACAAAAAGCAAATTAATTACAAATAGCTATTGTTTTATTGTCTGAGATAACTAACCGACTTTAGCTGTTTAACACGCGAATCTACCACACGTGGAATTTTATTTGAGTTTTTTTTAAGGTGTACTAAAATAGCAGTTTATATCTTTTACGGCCGACATTTTAAGTCAATATAATATATCTATTTCGTTTTAAACCCATATTTTAAGTACACTTATAAAATAATCGTATTTCTAGCGAGTCTTTTTTGTTCGTGATTTCTTTAATTGCGTGGTAAAATTTAAAGCCTGCATATAAACTGCATTTAAAGTATTTACTAAAAATATTGTGTGTTATTAATAATTTACTTTTAATTAATTGTCTAAAAAGCAAGTTTATCGCCTTCTTCTACAGCCTTATTCATAACAGGTGCTAATTTTTATTTAATCATTTTGTAGATAATGCTAAGATAAATCATCATTATGATACTGAGAAGTATTTTGTTCCGCAGATGTTTGTTGGATATTAGGTACATATCTGAAAATGTAATATTTACTTAGAAAACAATTTTCAATGTTTTAATTAAAAAAGGAACGTTTCTGAGCGGTTTTAAACTCTCAGTAAGATTTAAAATTATTTTCAAATAGTTCCAATACTGTATTTGAATCAGCCTAAAGAAAGAGCACAAGTTCAAAAAAATGAAAATTGATATTTCAAACGAGAAATATTTTCCGAGTGTCAAGTCATCGCTCTCTATGGAAAGGACAACATGTTATGTAACTGTAGTGGAATGAAATATGTAGTAAACATGTTTTCCTTGGAGGAAAATCATAATCTATAGCTTGAAACCTTCTATTAGATTCTATAAGTTGGCAATATCGTATGTTTATATCTTGGTAACTTACGAACAGGTCTATTGTTGTGACAGATAATAGATTTAGCTGCATTTTACATTATCATAAATATAGTTTCATCCTGAAAACAGCAGAAAAGAATTACAGCATCATTATCAAAAAGAATATTGAAATATCCAAATTCTGAACTGCAAGTAATTAAAATATTCTGGAAAATCGTATAGTATGGCTCTATATTTAATGCTGCCCAAATCAAATACTGGAATTGATCAAATCCAAACTAAAAAAGAATAATTTTTAAAACCTTTTATGTCATTTGCTGTTTGACAAATATCATGTGCAACAAAAACAGCTTTGGAAGGTAGGATATGCATTAATGCAGAATAATAATAAAAAAAAACACAAGTTGCATATCTTCAGAGATTTTTAGATATAATAGATATTTCAAGGCATCGATCCCGAACAACTGAAGAAATATAGCTTTCAAGTACAATGCTCAGACTCGAGTTATGTTTTACTATATTTAAACTCTGCTTGGAAATGAAATGAAGTGTGTCGGAGACCTAATAAACTGAAAATGACATTATGTTTAGAAACCATTTAAAGGCTTAATAAGACGTAACATCAAAATTATTCATAAATTATTCAAAGGGTTATATTAAGATATCAAAATAAATTATCAATTAATTGTAAGCAAAAAGTTTGAATGAAAATGAAATCTCAGTGAAAAATTAAACAGGTTGTTATGGCTGATTTGAGAGTATGCTCAATCGAAAAGTCGGCCACTTCTAGAGGCAATTTAAATGCAATAAAAACTCTTCAGAAAAAAACTTTCCTAATGTTTTGACTGCATATAAATATTCTCTTGACAATTGTTATGTTTCCAATATAAAAAACATTCTTCATAAAACATCTTACTATTAAGACTAAGATACCACTATCCATCTCTGCAGCAAAAAATGAAACATCTTGTATGAATACTATCAGAGTTAATCAAATTACAAGGCTTAGCCTAAGGCTTGATCCTGACAGAGCATATGAACATTTGAATTTAGTTACACTTACCATCTACAGATGTCAGAAGGATAGATGTTCAGCCCATTGCATCAAGTTTCATCTAGTATGATGGTAAGGTATTTAGGACGACATTTTTGTCCAGGGACATCTTTTATCAGGTATGGAGTTCTTTGCGTGTTGAGTCCCACGATTTTATGTCCTTCCGGAAAAACCAATCCGCATGGCAGCGTATGAACCCGTGAACCTTCGATCCAGAGGAAAGAGCACATTACCTCTAGATCACCAAAGCCGCCTCGGTTATCTCCTTGTAAATGAAGTGTATCATTTGTAATCTGATAACTATCGGGGTCAAAATGCAAATCACCACATGCCACGACTTCTGTTGAAAATTGATACAAAGAAATGTAATAAAAGTGAGCATTGTTTTCCTGTGCGCAACCATTCTTGACCTCCGGCAATAATTTTTATACTGTGCAAAGAACTCTTATCAATCATGACGTGGAACATAGACCGGATTATCTCATTTTTATCAAGTTTTACAACAAATAAATCTCGTTTTAAGAGACGTTTAATCTCAAGATATTAAAAGTTTCAAAACCCCATGGTCTTTGCTATAAGAAAAGCTGCCTTTTATAGGAAATTATATCAATGGACAAAATAGTTCCAGTAATATTAGTAGTTTCATACATTCAGTGTGCTATTCTGAGAAACTAGATCACAATGTTGCATATAACTCTTAGTGTAGATGTTAAAAATACTTTCCAAATTAACCAACCAGGGAAAACCTGAACAAAGTTTCTGAAAAAAGATTTAAATATATGACATCAAGAAGCTTTTCACTATGTACCTTAGGAATATGAAGAGTTATGTAGTGAACTATTCGCTGACTAAATAACGATGGTCAAAAATTGAAAACGATGTTAAAACCAAGAGAAAAGGTACAGATCCAAAAATGTAATTATTAATTAATTTCACCACGATTCCTATGGAAAGTTATGGATGTGTCACATAAAAGAACACAGCAAAAGGAAACTACTGTACTACATTTCATTTGATTTTAATAAACTCCATAGGAGCTCTTGCTTTTTTTTAATGTCCTACGACTTTGGGTAACTGGGTTTAATCATTCTATTTGAACAATTAATTTATCACTGATAGACACATAATAATAAAACTGTGTATTTTTAAATCCTTTATTGGTATAATGGTGCAATGAACATTTTGGAATCGAACAAGGGTACGTGAGAGTACGTCAGAGGATAGCACAATCATCTTATAATTACATTTAGAAAGTAGAACATGATTAATAAAGCCCTCTATTATACAAGTAAGGACACGCTTTGCGTTGGAATTTGGCGACAATCGAGCTTCGTGATTGGTTCGCCAGCATCTGTCGCCTTATGTCTGTGTATTGTGCCTATGCTTATATGGAGAATATTTTTAAAAGTTTATTTTGATTCAGTTAATATGCCTGGGTGTTGTGCATTTGGTTGTACAACTCAAGGAAAGAAAGGCGTTACGTTATATCGCATTGCTTCAGGAAAATTCAATGTCGAAAGACGAAATATTTGGATTCACAAAATTGGAAGAAAGAATCGGATTCCATCGAAGAATTCTCGACTGTTATGTAAATATTATATAACATTTTTCTCAGTATTTGATTCTAAATGAAATAGACTACCTTAAAATTAACGCTTAGATTTCATACGTGAAAATAAATAATAGGAATGTCGAAAAAAGCTGCACTTGAAGCCTAAAGTAAAGTTATAACTTTTTTTAAAACTTGATGCATGCTTATTTTATTTCATTTTTAAAGAAGATTGTGGGGTTTAGTGAGACTTTTGTTCTTATAAAATGTTTGTTTTAATTGAATTTGTTAAGAAGGCCTCTAATTCTTATAATTCATTATTAACTGATAGCTTAACTTTTATCTGTCATCCTGAAAGGAGTATGAAAATAGTTAAGCTGAAACGTAATGAAGTGCAGTTGTTTTCAGTATGAAAATTATATTGATTTGAAAAAAATTGTAGGCTATTTCCGAGATTCCGCGATATAGTTAGAGACCTGGGCACTAATAAACAGTATATATTACTGCGTTATTTGAAATGCCTCTAACGGGTATCTCATATTTTGTGATTCGACACATACTATTTGGGTCATTTAGATATATCAAATATGACTTGTGTTTCCCACGTCTTCCACTGTAACATTTCCTTGTGAGATGAGGTTAGATTGAGTTGGCTGGGTTAGGCTCGGCTCCAAATTTCATGACCAAATGGCAGGAACACTACATTGTGTTTAACAAGTTCATCAAAATAAAAGCAAAATTTAAACTGCTCATAAAGTTTGGTTGTCTTAAACCGTAAAGCTAACATATATTTTGTGACTCGACATATAGTGGGCCATTTAGATAGATCAAGTATGACTGTGTTCCCCACGTATCCACTGTGACCTTTCCTTGTGAGATAGGGTTAGGTTAGGATTAGGTTTGGTTTGGTTTGGTTTGGTTTGGTAGGGCTTGGCTCCAAATTTCACGACCAAATGGCAGGAACACTACATTGCTTTGAAGGTAGGTTTAAAATAAAAGAAAAATTTCAACTGCTCATTAAGTTCGGTTGTCTTAAACCGTAAAGCTAACATATATTTATGATTCATAAATGTTCATAAAAACGTCTTAATCCTTGTATAGTTTTTATCACTAGTTAATGGTCATTCAAGAAACATGCACTTTATCACTGTTCAACATTGGAAGGGTAGTTTATGTTCAGAAATCTTGCGACAGTTTTAACACTGTTTTTGAAATTGATATAAAATATTGATATGCTCCAGTAATAAATATAAATCAAATGTTATTGTAAAGCATTAGAAATATTAAAAAAGATTTGCAATGTTTCCCTAGATTATATATTGCAATTCTTAATCTCGCTTAAGCCTTCAATAAATCTCTATATATTACAGTAGTTAATGTCGATTTGCAAGAGAGGGCTATGAAACAGGAATTAGTTTCTACATTACATTTCTCTCTAACTGTCGCGTTGTAATTCTTAAGGTCATATTTTAAATAAAATGTGTTCAACAAGGCTACAAAATCCTTTGCCATCTGACGCCTTGCTGCCGACACTTGCTTGAGTGTCAGCTCTGAACATTATTTCATTTCACTCGCACTACAGCCATCCACTCATTTCTCATGCCGTCTGAAATGCGTGCCTCTTATAAAACACTCTGTTCCGTGTAGACCGTGCAGTTTTCGTTTTAATTACGTTTTCTGTTTTGTTATGAGCTACCTCAACGTTTGTAAAGCACTCTGTCATATCCTCGAATAAATAGCGCAAAAATAGGCTGCGTAAAAGCTTTCTCATTGGCAAAATAGAACCTTTGGTGGCGCTGTTGTAAACAAGAGAGCTGGATGTGAAAATCTGTGGTACCTACATATAGTTAGTTTAAAGACACTGCTACAAGAATTTGAATAGCGATAATGTAATATAAAACCGCCGATTTTCAGGAAATAAATAATACATACACACAAATTAGGCATAAGAATTAATTCTTATAGTTTCCTGTATAAAAAGTACACTTATTGCAATTCATTTCACACTGTGAGATAAGTCATTATTTCTCAAAAAGGTAAATAATAACAGCTCCCTCGTTTATATTATATATTTCTTTTCAAAATGTGTCGAAATGGTGAACATGATTCCCGATACACAATTTAAATAGTTTGATCACGTATTCACAGATAACAAAACAGAACTTTGTTCTTATCGTATGGCATGGGAGAGAGCTGAACATGTAAATAAAATTCAAGTCAATTTTTGAAAAGGGATCTTGGGCTTTCCAAAGGAACGTAAAACTGTGGGGTCATGAAGGAGGTTGACTGTTATGAAGATACTGTTAAGGGTAAAACAAGGACGGTGAAATGTTAGCTTGGACTAATCCAGGGAGACCAGTCTGCACTTCGCCTAAATACTATGACCAATAGTTTGGGCTGCAGAAGTGGAAAGAAGTCTCGGCAGAAATGGCCTGGATTCAATATAGCAAAGAGGCAATGAAAGTAGTAAAACAAGGTCTGCAAGGCTTTAGAACAAGGCTAGAAGATATCAGCAGGCAGTAAATCGAGGCAGAATGTAACACGAAAGTCTCCTTGAGCCTGTAGAATGAAATTAAATTAACCTGTATATATGCCCATTCTAGAGAGAAAGGCCTAGTTTAGACTGGGAAGTTGGAAGGCTCAAAAAATACGAATAGTGGGAGAATCTGCCAATTTTTGGAGGGGATACATATTGTGGCAGAATGTGCCCATTGGGAACTTCTGGAAAAATTACTGTTACCATAAACTTTTTCAAGGCAATTAGGAGTCGATTGACATGATGCGATCTGTTTGCGAATTACACTAATTGGCTGAATATGGGTATTTTCCTAACCAAAGGGCGCAAAGCTAGAAGAAATTTATTTTCTGGTTAAAATGCAATAATTAGTATAACTTAATTATTATGTAATATGTTGCCATTCATATATCTGTAAATCCCATTCTTGCCATTTTAAAAACAATTATTTGTTTATTTATTATTATTATTATTATTATTATTATTATTATTATTATTATTAATGTTGTTTTATTTTTCAATTATTATTTGTGCCTTTTTCTAATTGTGTATCAACTTAAGCATGTATAAAATATATTTGTAATGTGTATATAGAATTTATAACAATAAAGATGTACCTACTACTACTATTTATACTACCAAACCTACTACTGCTACTATTAGTACTACTACTATTACTATCACCACCACTACTACCACCGCCACCACTACCACTACTACTACCATCACTAGTATTACTACCACCACTATTACTACTATTACTACCACCACTACTACTGCACTACTAGTACTATCACTACCACCAAACTACTACTAGCACTACTACTACTACTACCACTACTACTATTACCATTGCTACCATTAATTACTACTACTACTACTACTACTACTACTACTACTACTACTATTACCATTGCTACCATTAATTACTACTACTACTACTACTACTACTACTACTACTACTACTACTACTACTACTACTACTACTACTACTACTACTAACAGACTACTATCACTACTACTATTACCATTGCTACCATTAATTACTATACTACTACTACTACTACTACTACTACTACTACTACTATTGCTACCATTAATTACTACTACTACTACTACTACTACTACTACTACTACTACTACTACTACTACTACTACTACTACTATTACATATCATATTCATATACAAGTTCTGAAGCGATGGTCCAGCCATTATAAAATTAGGTGGTTTAGCAGCACTTCTTCATCTTTTATGATACCGCAAAAACATAACAAAAATCACAATATATGAGGTTGCATGGCCTACGTAAACATTCTGTTGTTTTTTATAATAGTTTGTAGCTCTCGTTTTCATTCCTAAGACATCACAGGTTGTGGACACATGAGATGAAATGTTAAGTTAAGAAAGGACTTTTTATTTGATAAAGAAGTATGCCAGGCCTAAATTTAGGACATCCTAAAGTACAAATATGTTTTTTGTGTTGCCGATTAGTTCTGCACATCCATAGGACTTTATGGCATTAAATGAAAGTAAGTTGGCACATCTATTTAATTCCAGCCATACAGTCCCGCAGAACACATTAAAATTAATAATGAACTATATGCAGGGGAAACGACATCAAATGATGGAAATCTTTATTAACTACGTAACTGTGTTTAATTTTGTGCTCTCTGAAATTACTCGCATATAGAAAATTTGCATTTATAAGGAAAGCTTTGTGTGTTTTATCTTTATCTTATTTCATATTGAGCAAATAATAATAATAATAATAATAATAATAATAATAATAATAATAATAATAATAATAACGTTTATGCCACTAAGTGTAAAGAATAAGTTTAGAATTATTTTCTGCAATGCAATTTACGTCGCTCAGACAGTTTTTTTAATTTCCATTTTATGAAAATATGATTGGCTGGAGAAGTACTCTTTCTGAAATAAAAAATTCAATTAAATTAGCTTTTCTGCAATTATTTCCTTTACAAGGATTATTTTAAACTACTAGGAAAAAGACACTTTATGAAATTGTGAGAACGCACTACTAATATAGTTTACGGCAATTGTTTCAACTTATCTCTGCATGTTATTATGAGCAGCGATCAACTGAAACAGCCTAGACCTATTTCTTAATAGACAAGTGACTAAACTACAACCTAAACACAAAACGCTGAAACAGGTGGCTGAGGTCTTAAGGCACGCACTCGTAATAAAGTCTGCAGTTCATTCCCGCCAATACCGTCCTTCCTAACTGAGTTTTTCTTAGTTTTCTACAGTCATAAATAGCAAATGCCGGCCAGGTACCCTAAATTTAGGTTTGGTAATCTTCCTTCCTTAAAAAAATCCTTTTTAATTTATCATTTCATTTCATGTATCATCGATTGCCCATCACCCATGATGCCACAATAATAAAAAGTGGGCCTTAAACACTATTAAAGACAGAATATCAATATGTAAGAAATAAAAATTAGATACTGTCAGACGCGAGGGAGTCATCCTGGGCATTTAGACTGACTTCCTACTGCTTCATACCGTTCAAAAAGAAGGTTCATTGTTGCTTCTACTCGTAGAACCATTTCCCGTCGTAGCCTTTATTTCATCATCATTATGGAAACATTTTCTCATAAATTTCTTTAGAAATCCGCCTCAAAATGATAGGTTAGAGCTATAGGACCACTATGCGCAGGAGGGAGTCGTCTCATCGTCCTCATATCAGCGCAGACAAACTCCTGCACTGTTCCTTATATTTCAGTCAGCATTCGCGGAAACCATTGCGAACAGATTTCTCAATATAAAAATTAATTATTCGCAGAGCGTGGAAGAAAGGGCTTTGCTAAAATCCTGTCCAAAACATGCACGCTTAATCCTTCATTGTTGTCTGTGATACACATTAGTCACCATACATGGCTTTCATGTGACAATTAATTTGTACTGAGCTGGCATTTCTCCACTCTATAAAATTGAAATACAGATCGTTGATTCACTTTTCACTGTTTCGGGATTATAGCAATTTTGCTCAGCGCCCCCACAGACTCAAACGACGCAAGGCAGCTGCATCTTTTATTAGGGTATGATGGTGTATATAGTTCCCTATTTTCCCTACCCCCCTCGCCACAGTAGTGCATGTCCCTACTCCCACGGTCTTTTTTTCAAGTTGCTGCATTACCGACATTCAGGGGGAAGTAACACGCGACTGCATTACCGATATGGATAGCTTCATTATCGACATATTTTATCGTTCTTCAGTGTTATGCATCGGGGATGAATAAAGAAGGATAATAAAATCATGTTTAAATTAGTTTTATTTAAGAATATTATATTTTAAGTGGTATGAAATAACCTTTTTAACCATTGGTGTAGTCTTACAAATATTGACACGGTTTTGATATCGTACTTCGTAAATACACTGATTGGTGGCATGTAAAATGAATATGTTATTTTAAAACAATTTTACTAAAAATGTTATGCATCAGAATAAAAAAAACTCACAAAAATCACATTTTTAAGCAGATAGGAAATTTAAAAAAAAAGTTTTATGTATTTTGATTAAGTAGTACGGACCCCCCCTTGAGATTGTTGATAAATTTATCGTTGGTAATATAATGGTTTCCACAAACAACTGTAAAAATGGAAACATTCACTAAAATATTTTACATAAGCGTATTTGACATTTCTTTAATTAAAAATCCAAATTGACGATGCACAACGAAGAAACTCGTAAGTTGGTGTGCACATGTTCTTGAATTAGTTAACAATCACGTAGAGTCTGGCACTGTAAATACATAGGAAATACATAGGAGTATATGATTTTTTGCTATGGTTTCCAAATATAACTTCACCTGTGGACTTAGGTGTATTTATAACTGTCATAACATTTACAATAATATTCACTATACTTATTTACATAGTATACCTCCTACCTCGTCACTGAAGTATCAATGCTACAACTGTATTTTGGTAAAAAGAAAAAGGAAAGAAAAAGAAAAAAGATGAAATGCGTATTTAAAAATCCAGATGCTATGATTCAAACACTTGATAAATCCTGCATACTTTTATATCAAAATTTTGTAAATTTCTACGATTCAGTCACCAGACCCACCAGACAAGACCCATCGCGGACCCATCTCTGATTTCAGTCATTGAGGAGGGATTTTCGCATCTCCTTGCCCCCCCCCCCCAAATTTAAACAGCATTTCTTAAAACATGAAAACTGCTTTAACAGGATGATCCAGGGGAACCAATAAAATATACCTGACCCTAAAAACGCACAATAGAAAACCTGTTAATCCTGGAATTTGCAAAAAAAGAAAAAGAAAAGAAACGTGGGAATGCTATTAACAGGTGGATCCAGGGGAAGTAATAAAATTACCTTGAGTGAAAGATTTCAAATAGCGTCTATACAGATACAAACCTGATTGAGGTGAAAAATATATACCAACACAACTTTCACCAATGCTCAGTAAGCCGACGGAGGCAGAGGTGGAAACACCCACGCTACAGTTGCCTTAGAATATGCCATTTTATAGTTTCTCCTAATACCTTATTACATGAGATCTAAAAATTGTTTTTCGCGTCGTAGCAATGTTTATGTATCGTAACAAAATTTTATCAATGCCGTTTGTATTTAACGATATTTTTTGCATTTTAACAGAAGTTTCTGCGTTTAAAAATAAATTTAGCATTGCATCAAGATTAACTGTATTTGAATAACATAAATTGCATTTTAACAAAAGTTTTGGCGTAAAACAATGTCGTTTGCATTTAAAGATATTTTGTTGCCTTTTCAGAATATCTTTCGCGTTTTAATAAAGGTTTTTGCATAATTACAATATTTTGTATATTTAAAATAATTTTGCATAATTACAAGATTTATGAATAATTACAATATTTTGTGTAATTACAATTTTTTTAATTTTAGCCATATTTTTCGCATTTAAGGATATTTGTTGAATAATTACAATATTTTTGCATAATTACAGCATTTATTCCATATTAATAGTCCAAGCGTACTGAAAAATATTTTTACTACATCCAACTGAATAATATTGCCCATCTCACAAAATTAAAAGTAAACCCCCACTTCGCCACGGTAAAAAAATAAAACGTTTAAAACAAGAAAACATATGCACTACCCGAAATCCCCGCTGAAAATCGATATTAAGCAAACCCTAAAGGTCAACCACCAAAAAGCTGGAATTCCAATATTAAACCACGGTAAAAAGAAAAAGTTTTAACACCCAGTCATCCCCCAAACACGGAAAACACTTAATGTCCTTTCTCTAGTCTTTGTCGCAGGAATGCCAAAACATGTTAGCAATGCAGCTACTCGTGTATGTAATGCAGCCACGTATTACCTATTCTGAATGTCGGTAATGCAGAAACCTGCAATAAAGATTGTCGGAATTTGGACATACACTTCTCATCATCGCTAATTTGTAATTTCACTGAAACAGCAATGGTGACTGGGCAGGTATCAGTAGATCATTCCTCATAGGTATACTTTAAACATCAGTAATTCGTTGTTTTTTATCATAGCTACAATAATGAGCTCAAAGGAAACCAATTTATTGGTTCAATTTTTTATTTCTATAGAGCAGCTTAAAGCGGTTGAGTAATTAACACATAAATATAGAGAACCTATAATATGTTTGTGTTTGTAGTATGTATGAACTCAGTTAGCTGAAATTATTGAATATAAATTGCCTTTATGACATTAATCTCATATGGGCAAATATTATTACATAAAGGTAAATAAGCATTATCATCTCCAGATTAATTCTAGGCTCTGTACAATATATTATCTTAGAAAGAATGTCAAAATTTACAAATGGTTTATGGTTTTTTATTCACAGAATTGTGCCACGCAGCAACTAAGATCCAGGCATCTTTTCGAGGACATATGGCGAGGAAGCAGACAGCCACTACAAAAGGGAAGGCTGAGGATGAACTCAGCAAGGAGTTGCAGAAGTTAGACGCAAAGGTAATGCTCTAAACTCATAGATTTCCTTCCTCTTGGCGGTTCCATTAAACTTATGTACTGAGTTAACATTAAATTATTTTATCATAGTTCTGCACTTAAAATAAGCATAATTTTTGTAAAATATGCACCAGCAAGCTTTCTTTCAGGATAGCAATACTGTGTCGTAATGGAAATTGAACTTCAATGTGCAATATATATAATGGTGTGATCCATTTTGATATCGACGAATCCTGTTGGACAATAATTAAACTGATAACTGCGCAGTCTTCTGTGTTGCTACATCTTCCTTCTTGGCTTTCTTATTATCAAATAAGTAAAAGCATTACAAAAACTCCCAATGTCTCTAAATATTTTCAGGGTCTTCTGTATATCTCACTTTAAGGATACTGTTTCAAAATCAGCATTCTAGTTCTTTTCAACACTTCTGAGGAGAAAAGCTGTACCTTTAGTTTTTAAAACTAAGTGTTTTCAAAGGGTTACTTACTAAATGCTTTGTTTGTATTTTATGAAGTCTTTGAAGGCTATTTGCCTCTCTAGTTGATGCGATACATTTAAAAAAAACATTTGCTTACGTTTTCCACAGTCAAGATGAATCCCTTTACAACAATGTGTGTTATTCTATTATATAAGAAATTGTTAAACCTAGGTATTTTTAAATTTCTTAAGTGTTCTCATCATTTTCAGCACTAAACCATGTTACTTTCAATAAATCAGCTCAAACTTGTTATAAATAGGTTACGTTAACGGATAGCTCTAGTTTATCCTATAATCATACGAAATTAAATTAATTGATTTTGCTCCGCAAAATATTTGTGATAAAGAATTTCAATATAGTAATTTTGTTCAAAATAAAAGTTACAGAAATTTATTTGTAAAATCTTATTGAAATAACAAATTGTAGCAATAAGTACAGTCAAAGAGCATTCTTTTAATTGTGTTTAAATGAGTTTTCTGTATGTGTGTATGTGTGTGTGTGTTTTAATTTTGTTAAATATTATTCTTAAACTTTTAGATAATATGTGTTTTTAGATTGCAAAAAGTACTTCTGTGCATATTAATAGGAACCTTCATTGCTCTTAGGTGGAAAAAGCAAGTAAGTTTCGCTATTTATATAACTTATTCTGAATATTTCGTTTTATATCAGCAGTCCTAGTAAGCTTATTGAGAAAGATTTTCAAACAAATCTATTTGAAACTGTCTACACAAACATGATTAACCGTTACTGCAGTGATAATGCTACTGTATTTAAAGAAGAAAGTGATAAACATGTTATTTATCAACTTCAGAATTTAAAACCAAGGAAATGTGATAATCTGTAAATTTCGAAAAGATATAATCTAGCGTTATGTATTGATCATTGCTATTAATATAACTGTCATGAGTCTGCAAGATACTTTAAAATTACTCCCTCTCAGAATAAATTTGAGATCTACTACTTCCGAATCAACAAGCTTATATATTATATATGTTTATTTCTAAAGTAGATTTTTCCATATGTAGGTTATCGATCCCCGGTACCTGATTAGGAATTTTTCTAAGTTAGAGGGGTCTGGAATGCGGTCGTTTCGTGATAGACGTTTGGCGGATTGACAGTATGTCACATGTCCCATGCAAAACTGCCATCTAACAACGATGTTCCACGACGGAAGTATAGGACGCAGCGGTCTCTGTGGCAGGTCAAGACCTGCCTGATAAAAGGCTGTCGCGCCAGAGAGGAGGAGCTGATAAAAGTCTAAACTTCCGTTCTATAAGAAGCTTGAAGAATATATAGCGCTTGGTAGACGGACTGTGGTCCAACCTGCACGAAAGTTCTCTATACTAAAATTTCATTTTTGGATATTGTTATACTGACTGCAGTGTATTATTTACTTTCTACAGAACGTGATTTTATATTTTACCATGAACTTCCTCTTGACCTAATCAACTGCATAGTGCCTGCCCACTGTTACCTTTCTTAATTCTTGCAGCGATTCCATAAGTTGTTGTTTCATCCTAGTAGTTTTTATTCACTGAATGTCATGATACTTATCTTTTGATATTTATCTGAAATTTCTTTTAACTATTATTTTAATTTTATCCCTATATTTCTAATTTCATGTCCTTTCCTTCTTTTTCGCGGTGCTATTAAACAATATCTCAATTGCAACCATGGTTTCTTCGAGTGACGAATTTTCTGCACCATAGATATCAACATTCTTTAACCAACACTACAATTAAATAATTCTGAAGTAGTCTTTGTCGCATAATGTAGCGTTCATGGATTATGTGTGAGTATTTTTTCGTATTTCATTATTTAACACTTTGCATGGCTTTCCTTTTATATCATATTTCGTAAATTAGTATACTTTATGCTTTAATTTAAAATGTGTTGATGACAGTTAAAGAATATATATGTAGCTTGAAAATATTAGATAATCAGCATTTTATTTATAATTTATTAAAGTGTTAATTTAATTACATGCTTTATTATATATCTTTTTAACTTCCGGGGATCTAGTCAAGTGGATTTTTTTTCATAGATATACAGGCTGAGATACTTAAAACAGATTCCTGAATAACATTGCTATTTTAGTGATGGAAGAAAATGCTTTAGATAAAAATTGCTTAGCTTTATTTGATATTGTCCCTAGGTGGAAGTGTCGGTAACATATAAAAGTAAATTTTAATATTATAAATGATTTATATACTTTTATTTACCTTTTAAAATGCATTTGAAAACGCATTACCTTTTAAAAATACATTTGAAAATCAATGTTCCGAAGGTCATTCGAGATAATTGATAAATGACTATGAGAAATAGTTTAGTTCAAGAGGGGGAGATGGAGAGAGGGTGTGAGTAAAGGGAAGGGGGCTCAAAAGTAATGGTTTCATTCATGTTTATGTATTTGTATTTAAATTATTAATACAAAACTTAAATATATCGAAGTATTAGTATATTTGTATGTATGCATGTAGATTTGTTTGTTTGTAGGTATGTGTGTATGTATATATGTATATATGTACGTATGTATGTATATTGGCCTTTTGATTGCTATAAGGGCGACATGTACGGCCGTAAGGCTCATGCGACAGTTGTATTTATTAGAGTGTATTCTAAAATCGTACAATAAAACGTCCATTACTACTTACTAGTTTAGTTCAAGGAACCAGTTGACTGTTTAGTTGTAAAAAAAACATGTAAGGATCCTTGTTCAGTCTGTGGTATGCTATAGTAGCGATAGTACTACCGCTTCCAAATGTTATTCCAACGTTCATAATGCCTCACATGAGCGGAGAAAATTGATATGGTTTTCATTTGTGACGAATGTTGCAGAGCTAAGAGCAGCAGTATGATTGTGTTCTGAATGATATGTGATCATGACACACCTCAGAAATTTGTCTTTGCTCTTTGACAAGTTCAGAGTATAGTCCGCACAGAATCGCCAATACTCAAAATAACCCTTATTACGTAGGTTAGTTTCCGAAACGTTTAATCTATTTCTTGATACAAAGTATTGTTCATTAAACGACTTCGGATGACCGTCAAAAATATGTATTCTGCACTTCTTCATATGCATTATTAAAAATAAATAAGATATATGTTAAAAAAAAGAAATGAACTTTCATACATGTTTCAACACCACCTAAATACTAACAATATAATAGCACGTCCCTTTTCAGAAAGTCAAGCAACTTTTGTCTGAAGAATTTTCCTTTACCAATAAAACGGTGTTATTCAGGTGGCCTGTTTTGGGTGCCTCACTTGTGTCTGTAATGAGCTGATACACTGCTTATTTACTACTTATATCTGAGTGCAATAAAGATTTCGCGCCTATACACTCCACATATTAAACACTTTGCATATTGTTACTAATTTAATCTTGAAACTTATGTGATCAGAAATTTTGGAATAAACTAAATAAACTAATTGACAGTTATAACAAAAATTGTATAATATAATAAGGCTATTGGATTTATCGTGTCCGGTAAAGCGATTTAGAAAAGCTTTCGGCGTGAACTCGGTTGAATTTAAAAGATTGTGCGAGAACGTTCTAAATAATGCATATTATGATATACCGAAGGGGCCAAAATTGTATACACACTTTCACAGTAGATATCTATTTAAATGTTTCAAAGTTGGATCGAAAAATAACAGTAATGGGTAGATGATGTTCTGTAAATAGATGTGACTCACATTACGTTATGCTAGCATTGCTACAACTAAATGGAGTTAAGATTATCGTTTGAACAGCTGAAAGGAATTTTGAAGAGGTATTGGAAAACTGAGAGTGTTGTTGAAGTTCAAAGGCAATAGGACGAAGAGGTTCCCACCGCGTTTTCCGGGTCTAACTCCGTTGAATTTCTACCTATGGGGAACTCTTAAGGGTGTTGTATACCGTAGAAAACCAGCTACACTGACAGCACTTCGGGAAGAAATTGAAACGACATGTGCTGCAATCGCTGAGGACACTTTCGCAAACGTTGCTCAATCAGTAGTTCAACGTACTCAGAAGTGTATCGACGCCGATGTTTGGCCTTTTGAGCAACTGTTGTAGCTGTAAAAGTCTAAGATGATTAGTGCTCATCATTTTGTGTTTGTGTGAATTCAGTTTGTTATGTTAATACAGTTTTTTCTTTGCTTGAAGTGTGTATATATATTTTGGCACCCTCTGTATATTTACTGTCACTGGGTGACTCTTAAGAATGTACAAGTTATTTGGCTCTTTTAATTTTGAGAAAAGAGCTTTAACTACCAACTACCAACTACCAACTACCCTCTAAGAGTGCATGTTTATTTAAGAATAGGCTTAAGAACAGAAAAAACGGGTCTCGCGTATCTTTTCTCTGAAAGTACAGTAGCTAGGGGAATGAAATATTGTACATATTTAGGTGTAGTAATTTAGGTAATAGCTGAATTTTGTATTTTTAAAATAAGTTTCGAAATAGATTTTAATTAGAATATGGTTTTACACATTTTAACTTAGTCTTTTAATGGTGCTACTTTTTAAGATAGAAGTATAAAATATCCAAGGAATATCTATGCAATGATATAGTTAGAAGTTAAATTTTATATTATTACTAGTTTTGAGGAACATTTGGATTTAAAAAATATGCAAACTTAAGAGACTGGTTGGAAACATATAAAAACACAATGTTCGTTTAAGAATAATATGGTCAAAATTAAACAATCACAAATGTGTGCAATGCTTCATTCTCCTAGCTTATACTTCCAAGGAAAAGGACATAACTTTCATAAAATGGGCATGGTAAGATAGGAAATATTAATCCTTACAGCTTTTCCTTTAAGTTGCTCCCAAGCGTTTAGCTAGCTCACAAATTTTATAGCATTAAAAGCTTTATTTGTAAAGCCTGTACACACAAGACTTTGAGTTCGAAAGCAGTTAATGTTTTGCTGCTTAAAACTTTAAAGCTCTTTTCTATAGAAAAGTTTCCTTTCTGCAGGGATATCAAATTCTGGTTGAAATTTTTGTTATACTTGAAATTTTTACAGATCTTTTAGGACATAAATGGAAATTGCTGATATCCAACATTGATTAATTTATTTTTGTGGTTAACATTTTAACTACTACATAATTTAACAATAACATATTCCAGCTACTCATCTACCTAAATTGCAAAAAACAATTTCCTTCATAGAAGTAAATTAAGTAGTTGATTTCTTTGTCAGTTTCTCCTCATACTGTATCAAAAAGCTGTATAAGGGAAGAGGGGATACTGAAAGGAAAACTAAAACACTGAAATGTTAAAATGTCAAGTGCCATATTTAAAAGTGTTGTTGAAAAAAAAATATTTTATTAGTCATTTTTAAACTGGGAGAAATGAAACATAATCATGTATTTGCATACAAAAATATTTCTTTCTATTATACAAAAGGGCACATAACATCATTAATAATTCATCGCTTAAAGTTAATAAAATTAAACAGTGCAATGAATAATTAAAATTAAATTATGTGTAATAAAATCAGATAAAATACATTTGACTTATTTTTTCTGTAAATGCTTTGGAAACAACAACAAAATAAATCAAATAAAACTTTTTGAGCATGTGAAATTTCCAATATGTTTCAAAATTAAACCCTATATAAAAGAAATATGTAGAGGAAAAATATAGTACCATTAAATAAAAAGCAAGTGGAATTATTATTTATTTATATTTTACCTTTATTTTTAAATATAAATTAATGTTAACTAAAATAACAACCATTCCTCGTCTTTCTCATAAATATTGCTGTAACTGAATGAAAATAACACCAAAATTAAATTTCTCCCACTTACTGGTCTACGTTCTAACTAACAGGAGATGTGTAGACCTCATGTTTCTGCAATTATTATGATGGTTCATGCAAAAGGAAAGTTTATTAGACTTCTAAGCAAACGTTGCTCTGTAATGGATTTCTGTTACTATTTTCTCAACTCAATTTCTGACCGCTCATCTGTGTAATAAAAAATGTTGCTAATTAAAAATAATAAAACTATACATTTGTAGATTGCAGATTATAGGGACAGAGCTAGGACTATTTTTGGCACGGGCAATAAACTGTTTTAATACGGCATTTGAAATTACAGTGCTTCTTGTCCTTTTTGTTCTTATTCAGAGTATGCGAGGTCACCCAAATCTGACCTTGTGAGCATCGCATACGGAATTACGAGTCTCAAATTTTCTCGAACGCGTGCAATTGTTACTCGCATTGGCGGTTCTGTTCTGTACACACGGCTTCATTGCCTTTGAACTTCAACAACATTCTCGATTTTCCAATATCATTTCAAAATTTCTTTCCGCTGTTCAAACGATAATGTTGGCTCCATTTTTTTGTAGCAACGCTAGCATAACGTAATGTGAGTCACATCTGTTTACAGAACATCATACTACATAGTACTGTTATTTTTCGGTTCACTTTGAAATATATTAAATAGATATTTACTGTGAAGGTGTGTATACATTTTTGGCACCCTCGGTATACGTGCGTACATGTGTGTGCCTTTCTCGCTCTAACAGTCGCAATTGTTCTTATTTCTCAACAAAACTCGACATGTAACCATCGATTAACAAAATTATTCGACGAGTTTGTTAACCAGCATAATTGGATTATTGGGGGTAGGGGCTAATCTAAAGCGAAAAGTGAAAAATCGTTCTAGCGGCCGCAATTTTTGGTTTTTCTCAACGAAACTCAGTAGATTTCTTTAAAATAAATTAATAAAAGCATTTTTCGAAAAACATGACAATCTGGTCATTAAAAGGGGGATATACCTGAATAAAGAGTGGCGGTAAAAGTGAAATTTTAAACTCGTTCTATCGCCCGCAATTTTATATTTTTAAAGGAAACTCGCCGTTGAAATGAAATACGAAAAATAGATTTTAAAAATCAGTGAATTCGGACCATTATCAGGAGGGTAGGGTTTACCCTAAATTGAAAAATCGTTCCATCGGCATTAACATTTTTTCACAACGAAACTCCCTATATACCATTTAAATAAAATAAGAAAACTACTTTCCGAAAATCAGGAAAATCGGACTATTAGGAGTGGAGGTTTACCTCAAACCCAATCTAAAAATCGCTCTAGCTGCACCTACGTTTATTTCTTAACAACAAAAGTCAATATACACCATTTAAATAAAATAAGAAAAATAGTTTCTGAAAATTAGCGAAATTGGACCATTAGGAGTACGGGTTACTTGAAAACTAAAATTTAAAAAGGGTTCTTGCATTTAATTTCCTCTATATTGCTTTTAAATAAAAGTAAAAATTAATTCAGCATATAAAATGTTTATAATAATGTATTATATTTTATTTTTAAAAAATGCATCGTCTTGAAGATAGCAAATGTGTAATATTAATCTAATATGTGTGTAAGAATTGTATGTAAGAGCGCTTTGCATTATCCTTCAGAAAAGGCTTTAACACAAGAGCATTTAAATTAAATTTCAAAAGCGAATGAAAATTGATGTAGCTTTCGATTGTATTTATTTTCTTTGCACCTTGTATTTGTTTGGAAATAAAATTTTTGTTTTATTGAAAATATCAATATATTCTTAAATACGCAATACAACCAGAACATTTCAGTTATCCCTCTCTCTGGTGAATATAAAAATTATACCAAGGGTTCAGTTCATAAACATGATTATATTTAATAATGTTTAATAATGCTCACATAGTATAGCTTTGTCTATCAGTACATAATATATCATTAATTTATGTGTTTTAATAATAATAATAATAATAATAATAATAATAATTCGAAAAATTGCCGTTTCTCTTTTGTAATACTTATAGGTTACAAGAATTCTAATTTTGTTCCCCTAATTCCACGCAGTAATGCCACAACGTATTTTATTTCATTAATTAATAGAGCTTAATTTGGATTTTATATTCATTTTTATTAAAAGTTATTCAACTCGATGCGCAATTCGCTTAGTTTACGCAGCTCCTGAGTTACGTACTTTTTTTTAGTTATGCTCCCTTCATGCCACTTTGAGTCACTACAATATAAGAAAGCACAATGTGGAAAGTAACCTTTATTCTACTTCAAAAAAAAATATTTTTTTTAATATAAGTACCTAGTAGGTACGATCGATGCATATTTGAATAGATAATAAAATATATACGGCAATAACTTACATTCCTTCGAAATTGGTTAAAATAATAGTTAAACTTATCGTGTATATTCTTCTTTTATTTTTATTTCCTGTAAACCTGTCTAACTTTCTTCATCGTTTTAACAAAAGTCCACAAGAAGAAGCCAATCACTTAATATGCGTATAAAATTGAGTGGGATACACGTTTTTGAGGTTAGAATATAATAGTTATCGTTTGCAAAGCATTTAATTACCTATAAACCAGATATAGAGTTCTATCTCGTTGACCTTAGGTAACAAAAATAATATTTCATAAAGGTTTCTTAACTTATTAACAGCAAAACAATATAAAAAGGAAATTGGATCATTAGTTTATATTCCTCGCGAAAAGTATTTCTATGAAATGTATTTTTCGACCTTTTTTTTTTGGGGGGGGGTTATTTATGTTCTCATATTTTAAACGACCCATACGAATTAATGAGCTCCATAATTTTCAATCCTCATAGCGTGTTTTCCTGAAAATGAACCCGACACCCGGTGGTGAATTATTCCTTTTTATAACTGCAGTCGTAAAGTTTGTCACACATAAAATGTCACCATCATCATCGCTCTAAAATGCTTACTACAATCTATGAGACACATATTATCTGTCAGAAAAGGTCACCGATGATAAATTTGGGTCAGACACATTCTGCGGCCGTGACGGAGTACGACATTTAGTGAGGCTGATAATTACGAAGTATTTCTTATCGAGAGTTCTGAACTTTGTGGCTGCATTATTTTTCATTGTCTGCAGTGTTACTGTTAAAAATGTTAAAGCCGTAAATCAATTGTATGCGTAGCATACCTCCGCCCATTCAAACATTAATAACGAAAATGGTGCGCAAACCGTACATAAAGGATTTTTTTGAAAGACCGCTATGGGAACATGCAATGTTACCGCCATCAAATACATTAATGTGTATTAATTCTAAACTAACCGACTCTTATTGATACGTAATAGGAAATAGGTTTGTCAGAACATGCAATTTTTTTACACCGAATTTCATTTTGTTTGTGGTAGCATATCTCTGCGTTATTCCTAAACCATCAAATTCTTATACGAGAGGAAATGGCTTTTATATTTAAACACAGCCTCCCAGTGTCCAAAATATTTGACCCAATGATATTTCAATGCCTTGATCCCATCACGAACGGTACTTAGATCGAGGTCTGCAAAAAAACATCCACCCAGCTTTGTCTCAAAATCTTCATCGTTCCACAAAAGTTTTGATCTAAGGAAATGAATAGAAGTTGGAGAGACCCTTGGGCGCTATACTAAACCGTACTTTAAATCATGGATCTTAGCCCTTGGAGAACTGGAGTGCAGGCGCGTATTATTCTGGTGGAAAATTGTCTTCTTACACGCTAAACGAGACCAATTTGTTGAATATTCTGGCGTAAATGTTCCATAAGATAAAAGTAATATTCACTGCTTATAGTTAGTTATTCCTTTATAAAAATAAATTGATCATCGGCATCCATTTTGCGTCCCAGAAAACTGATGTCATGACGCTTGCAAGCTGATTTTAATGTCAACGTTTTCTTTGGAGCTAGCCTATTGGGTTCCTTCCACTGTTTGGATAGCCGTTTTGTCCTTGGGATATAGTAATGAACCTGTATCATCAGTGATGATGAATATAAGAAAAAAAGTATTGAATTTTTTTAACGATCCAGTAAGCTTACACTCAAAAGCCTTGGTACCCATTCCGCTGAAAGCTATTTCATGCTTAATTCCTCAGTTAAAATAATGTGCAACCGTTCCTTTGAGATGTTTACTTTAGTGACTATTTCACTTTTCATAATCATTTCTTTTGAAGTGAAACGTCCAGATCATATTATCTTGTGCGCTCATCCTGCCGCAATTGAATTCAGTCGAAATACCGAGGGTGCCAAAAAATGTATACACTTTTTCACGATGGATATCTATTTAATATATTTCAAAGTTGAACCAAAAAACAACAGTAATGTGTAGTATGATGTTCTGTAAATAGACGTGACTCATTACGTTATGCTAGCGTTGCTACAACAAAATGGAGTCAATATTATCGTTTAAACAGCGGAACAGTGTAAAGTGGCATTGGAAAACTGAGAATATTGTTGAAGTTCAAAGGCAATAGAGACGTGTGTACAGAACAGAACTGCCAACGCGAGTAACAATTGCACGCATTCGAGGCAAATTTGGAACTCGTGGCACCGTGTACCGTAGAAAACCTGCTACGCTGGCAGCACTTCGGGAAGAAATTGAAACGGCTTGTGTTGCTATCATTGAGGACACTTTCGCAAATGTAGCTCAATCAGTAGTTCAACGTACTCAGAAGGGTATCGACGCCGATGGTGGGCATTTTGAGCAATTGTTGCAACTGTAAAAGTCTAAGATGATTAGTGCTTATCTGTTTGTATGAATTCAGTTTTTTCTTTGCTTGAAGTGTGTATACGTTTTTGGCATCTCTGTATATTACATCTCTGTACAATATTCTTCATGATGGCCTCGGGTATACGAAAGTGCGAGTCGGTTGATCCCAAGGCAGCAAACATCTGTCACCATTTGAGCCATCATGCCCTCAAGAAGGATTTGTGCAATGATCTTCGGAAGGAGAGCACCATTCTGAGTCGGAATATAGGGAAAATAGAATAATGGAAGCATCTGTCGTATCCGGTCAAGAACAACTGACTTCTACTGGATAAGTAACGCTAATGATTGTCAATGACCCTATGTTTGTACACTTCTAGTAAATGAATCACACTAGAACTGTGAAATGCGCTGGTGAAGTAGTTGGAAGTTCGTCATATGATCGCCATTTATTTATCTAAATTTTTTCAGTGTGTGAATTCGTTTAGCAGGCATTTCGTAAAAGCATACAAGGTAAATACTTGTCAGTCATGCCATACCGTACTGGCTGTACTACAGAAATGTATGAACTATAATTAGAATAGGCGCTTATCAATATTACAGTAGCTTTATATGTTTGAAATTTATAATCCGTAAAGTGCAAAGAAGAAATAAATGTCACAAATATAAAAACTATGCAAGCTGTATATAGTTTAAACTCACAAATAAAAACGAGTAATTTTAGTTTTGTGAAATAAAGCTGCATAGTTGGATAGACCCTGAAAATCAATAAGTTGCACGAAAATATATCTGCAGCTATGATTACGTAATCCGGAATTCCAGTAAAAGAAAAACTATGACCTATTGCTGACGTGCACAGAATGATGTTTAGCATTGGAATATGTGACTCATGTTGCTGGCTAGAGAGAGAACAGATCCCTGCTTCGGAACCTAGTTGTGCGTTATCGTCAGCCACAAACACAAATTCTCTCTTTCTCTCTCAGCAAAGAATTATGAATACAGGGCACACTCCCCAGAGGAATTTGTGCAGTAAAACCGTTGAAAATTGTAATTCATGGTAGCAGACCCCGAATTGCAGGCGAATTCCGCTCTGTTCTATTATTCTTGGTGCGATACATTAACAAGAGGCAAGGAAGGGGTGGACGCAGTTTTTATAATTCTGTGTTCCCATAACTAGGGAGGGCATGCTACCCTTACTTTTCCACCCTTACTTTTTTCTCTGGTGTGATTTTTGATTATTATTTAGGTCGCATTCAATGCAAAGGTGTGCCCATAGGCAATTGGCTGGGATTCTTTTGCCGTTACATGTCTATTCATTTAATTATGTGTGATATACACAGTTCTCTCCTTCAACACACGTGTGTTAATTTACAATCAGATCAGCTTTTCTGCTCATAGAATGGCTTACAGGTGGCTTTATTTTTATATAGATAAGTTTTGAAAATAGCCAAAACTTAATAATAATAATAATAATAATAATAATAATAATTTATGCAGGATAAATTTTGAAAGTTTTATAAACAATCAAAAAATAAAGGTTAATAATTGCAGTAAATATTCGGTAAAACTGATAAAATTAAAAATAAAATGGATAATGGTAATGTTGATAAATGACTTTGAATGCCAGATACACGAAAAAAAAATAAAAAATATGCTTTTCAATAATTTTAGAACAAAATTTAAACATCTTAAGAAATTTTTCCATTAAGTTTGTTCAGTTTCAAGCAATGACTGACGTTGTAAATTATCTCTTCCCCTTTCTTTGTCAATTTTTTTAGCTAATTGAAACGTTGTACTCATTTACGTAAAAAATATTATATGAACTTTATCTTGATATGCTTCAGAGGTAATATTTAATTTTTATTAATTTTCGCATTTCTCGTTTTAAAATGGATATTTAAACCTCAGCACTCTTTTCATAATGTTTCTTAAGTTTTCTCTATTTGCACCCTACTTACACCACACAAAATAATCAATTAATGTACTCTGTTTTTGGCCATAAATAGTGTGCTTATTAATAGACTCGAAAGTGAATAATAGTTAATAGTATGTTTCTCACACACAGAGTTATTTTTACCTGAGTTCGCAACTGAACCTAGGAAGCGCGAAAAAAAAATCGCGCTAGCCGACTGATCCCTAGGACATGTTCCCTTGCACAGCACAATAATATTTTATAATGATTACTAATATGTGTTATATGGCTTGTAGTGGTATCCGTAGTTACACATTTCTGACATCTTTTAATTACATTTTTAGCCACAACAATAACACTCCTTTCAATTTCAGCCATAATATTTTTCTATAAGTTGTTCTGCATCTTGGGATTATTCCATTTGTTTTCAGTTTTTTTCCCCCTCTCTCTCTCTGCTCTGTTGGTAATGTTTCAATTTAATACACTACAGTAAGATTTACCTTACTAACACATAACATATAGCATTAATGCAACGATGGGATGTAATAATAAAGTCTTGAGTTATACTGGTCTCTACTTGCTCTCGTAAAAGTAATCGTTCATGCGTAACCAATCACCGCACAAAATGCCTCATTGCCCGGACACTGGCGTGACTAGTGTCCGGCGCGTGCTGTGCTTAGCTGCAGACGCAGGTAAAAATAACTGTTGGTATTTGCTCTATTAATGAGTTGCTTTTTTATTATTGTTCCTTCTCTGAATGAAAGTTTTTCTTTTATATACTGAAATGTATTGGTTTGCTACGTTTGGAATTAATGACCTTCAAAAAGCTGTACCCAAAACCTCTAATTCCACAGATTATTTCGCTATAGCAAAACATAATTAAATTCTTCAAACAGTAAACATATAGGGAAATAAAATAAGTATTATAAAGCAATTTACTGTATTAATACAATAAAAATAAATCTTAAAGCAATGGCCAATAGACACATAGTTCAGTCATAGATGCATTAATAATGTATATATCGGTTGTCCACGAATAGTTCTACATTTTTTAAGTTATATCCTTGGGTACCATGGCTCGAAAGCCATATTGGTTTCATCTAGCAGAGGTTTTGAAGGTGAAAAAAAGACGTAAAAATATTGAGTGCAATTAGCCGTGGGTTATTTTTTTCCTCTACTGTGTACCTATATTAATTAATAATTCTTTTATCTGATTACTTAATATAGTTAACTAACTTCCTTTTATCTGTTAGTGATCTGAACCGCTAAATTTAGTGTTAATCAAATATTTACGCAATGACAGTGAAACAAAAGGAATAATATACCGAGGGGGCCAAAAAATGTATACACTCTTTCACAGTAGGTGTCCATTTAATTTATTTCAAAATTGGACTGAAAAACAACAGTAATGTGTAGTATGATGTTCTATAAACAGGTGTGACTTACATACATTATGATAGCGTTGCTGGGTGTAAATCAACTATGAACAAATGAAGCCAAGATTATTGTATGATATTCTGTAAACAGATGTGACTCACATTATGTTATGCTAACGTTGCTACAACAAAATAGAGCCAATATTATCGTTTGAATAGTGGAAAGCAATTTTGAAGTGGTGTTGGAAAACCGAGAATGTTGTGGAAGTTCAAAGGCAATGGAGACGTGTGCACAGAACAGAACCGCCAGCGCAAGTAATAATTGCACGCGTTCGATACAAATTTGAGATTCGTGGTACTGTATGCGATGTTCACAATGGCAGATCTGGGAGACCTCGCACAGCAATAAGCCCCGCGTCCTCGGCTATGGTTTTGGAACGTGCACCTCCACGACCACCGAGATGCACGTGCGTACCTTGATCTTTCAAGACACTAGAGAGAACCAAGAGGTCCGATTGAGTTCCACCGCGTTCTCCGGATCTAACTCAGTTGGACTTCTACCTATGGGTAACTCTTAAGGATGTTGTATACCGTAGCAAACCAGCTACACTGGCAGCACTTCGGGAAGAAATTGAAACGGCTTGTGCTGCAATTGCTGAGGACATTTTTGCAAACGTAGCTCAATCAGAAGTTCAACGTTCTCAGAAGTGTATCGACGCCGATAATGGGCATTTTGAGCAACTGCTGTAATTGTAAAAGTCTAAGATGATTAGTGCTCATCATTTTCTGTTTGTTTTGTAATGTTAATACAGTTTTTAATGCTTGACGTGTGTATACATATACATGTTTTTGTATGTGTGTGTGTGTAATATTCAGACGCTATTATTCTTCCAGCCAATAAAGGATCCTCAGTAGTACTTCAGGACATTTCTTCTTACAATGCCGAAGCTTACCAACAGCTTGATGATGTCACTTATTATGAACTATTGGTCTTCCGACCCTACAGTCAAGTTTAATGAAGATATAACTTCTTTTATTGCTTCTTCTGATACTGAAAAAGAACTTAGTCCTAAAGATATCACTCTACTTACTTCCCATTCCCCTCGTACCCCCACTATATATTTTCCCCTAATATTCATAAAAAGAACTGTCCAGGCTGCCCGATAGTAGCCAGCTTCGATTCCCCCACTGAACGTATTTCCGCCTTAGTTTTTTTTTTTTTTTTTTTTTTTTTTCAGCGATTTGTTATGTCTAGGCCATCCTATGTTAAAGAGCCCTTTCATTTTTCGAATTTCTTAACAAAGTTGACCCTTTGGCACATTCTAATATACTTCTGGCCACTATCGATGTGACATCACTTTATACTAACATTCCCCATCATGAACGATTAGCTGCTGTTAGACATTTCTTGAACTCTCATGTATCTCCTCATACCCAATCCACAAATGTCATTTGTCATCTTTTTTATCTTGTTTTCATTCGCAATGCATTTAGTTTTGGTAATAAATATTATCTTCAAATTAAAGACAGTGCGGTGGGCACCAGAATGGCACCGTCTTATGCCAATCTTTTTATGACTCGCTTAGAGCAGGAATTTCTTAAGTTAGGACCTTTGGCCCCATTATTATGGCTGGGATATATTGATGATATATTCGTGCTTTGGACTCATGGCTCAGAATCTCTCGATCAGTTCCTTACTAATCTTAATTCCTAGTTTTCAGTTAAGTTCACTTCTTCTGTCTCTCCATATGTTGCTACGTTCCAAGATATTGATATTTCTTTATGCAATGGCTCTTTTCTTACGTCTGTGCACATTAAGCCTACCAATTTACATTTAAATTTTGATAGCTGTCATCCCTTGCATATCAAAAGATCTATCCTTTTTCTGTTTCAATCCGTGGTCATCGTCTTTGTAACAACTTTTCATCTCTTGACAAGTATATTAAAACCTAGCTCAAGAGTTCCAAGAGTAAAAATTTCCTTCCTCTCTTTTAAAATCCTGTATCATTCCAAAGCACAAAACTTTCCATTTTTTTTAGTAGTGTTTAACGCCCGTTTTTACTACTGAGGCACCACAGGCGGGGAAAAAAAATTTCCAATGCAAACCTAATTCTTCTAATAAGAATTTCATTAACCTTATTACTACTTATGTGCCTGAAATTGAAAGCATCAGATATATTTTGAAAGAATGGCACCATACTTTATTAATGCTTTGATATTTAAGTGATTTTTCTTAATTTGTACCCCGCCCCGCCAAACCTTAAAAGTACATATTTCCCCAAACCTTCGAATTTAGTTCGTTCCGTTGCTGGCTCATATCCTTGCCAACGCCCTAATGTAAAAAGTTTGCGCTAATTATGCCATATCATTCATTCTGCAGTCCTAATTTATCTAGAGAATTTAACATTTCTTCATGTACTACTTGTTCTTCCAAGAACGTTGTATATTTGTTATCTTGTAAGCTTTGCAAAGCATTATATTGGTTTAACTTCTGCTGTTGTTTCGCTCCGCATGAACAATAAGAATTTTGCTTTTAATTTAACACTTATTGATGCGTTACCTACTCATAGCTCTGAAAATTTACTCAGAGATAGAGAAATGGCAGCTATATTTTTACATAAAGGGCGTATACCACCTGGTTTAAATCTTATATATTACTTTTTCCCCCTTTCTCTCTCACTCTTGTTGCTTGTTTCATTTGTTTCCATACATAACGTTACCTTCGATACTCAATATTTACTTCTATCGCCTTCACTTGTCTTCTTGCCATAGAAGAACTCAAGTAGTTCGAAATATAGCGATTACAAGTATGACTTCTTCTAAATGTTTTATCTTTTTTTTTCTGCTTTTCTAGTTATTGTTATTTTAGGTACATTGTTGATAGTGTTACATTATTTTTCATTTATACGCACGCGCGCGCGTGTGTGTGTGAAGTATATAGCACGTTCTGGTAAACAGGTATTGACTGTGTTAAATAAGCAGCTGCTTTTTCCCAAAACTTACAACGTAATTCCTGAAAATTATACGACGATTCTGTATGCATATATAGGTGTGCATGTATATTGTCTGATTTTTTATTATTATTTGTTCCTCTTTCAAATTATGTATCATATTTAAGCATGTACGGTCTACAACCCTTGCATAAAATATATTTGTAATGTGTATGCACAAGTTTATAACAATAAACATAGAAGTGCTTCTACTACTACTACTACTACTACTACTACTACTACTACTACTACTACTACTACTACTACTACTACTAGAACTACAACTATTACTATTACTACTGCTACAACTACTACTACTGTTATTGATACTATCACTTCTACAACAACTACAATATTATTATTATTATTATTATTATTATTATTATTATTATTATTATTACTACTACTACTTTGCAACTACTACTACTACAACTACTACTTTTACTACTAATACTATTACTATTATTACTATTATTAATACTATAATTATTACTATTACCATTACAAATATTACTATTACTACTACTACAATTATTGCTATTACTACTATTAGTTCTACTACTGCATCTACTACTACTATTACTACCACAATTACTACTACAACTGCTACTACTATTATTACTATAACTACAATTATTACTTTTAATACTATTATTACTAATATTACTACTGCAATTATTACTATTACTACTACTATTACTACTACAACAACAACTACTACTGTTTCTACTACTAGAACTATTACTACTGCATCTACTACTACAACTACTATTACTACTACAACAACTACTACTGTTACTACTACTAGAACTATTAGTATTGCATCTACTACTACAACTACTACTACTACTACTACTACTACTACTACTACTACTACTACTACTACTATAATTAGAACTATTACTACTGCATCTACTACTACTATTACTACTACTAAAACTACTACTACTACTACTGTAACTACAACTATTACTTTTAATACTATTATTAATAATATTAATGCTACAACAATTACTACTATAACTACAACCATTACTACTACCATTACTACTACAACTATTAATGCTACAAATATTACTATTACTACTACTATAACTACTGTAACTATTACTATTACTACTGCAACTATAACTATTACTGCTCTAATACTACCACTACATATATGCCATATATTGTTTACATATAAAATAAATGACAGAGACCGCACGGGTGGCTGAAGTCGTTAAGGTGCGAACTCGTGAGCGGGAAGTCCGGGATTCGAATCCCGCCAGAACTATCCTTCCCAACTGAGGTTTTTTACACGTTTTCCTCAGTCCTCATAAATGGAAAATGCCATAGAGGTACCCTAAACTTAGGCCTGGAACGTTTCCTTCCTAAAAAAACTCCTTTCTCAATTTATCATTTCATCTCATGTGTCATCAGTGTACACCGCCTGTGGTACCTCAGGTAAAAACGGGCGTTAAACACTGCTTAAAAAAAATAAATGACAAGACATCACATTCATATCCATCAAGTTAAGTCACGTTGAGGAAGGGTTATCTCGACATTTCTTAACGCTTTACCTGTCAGCCATCAACTGCTCAGCAGAATGGTTGGAGATAAGAAATAAAAAGAAAAGGTTCTGCTGCGAGTCATTTTTATCGGATGAATATATGAGAAGTGCTTTGCTACAACTGGGCGCTATAGGAACGAGTAAGCATGAGGAGATATGTCATTGAAGAAAACTGCACGAATATATACGAGGGATAAGTCATAAGTCATGGCAACTATTTTCTCACGAACAAGGGACAACACGCAAAATCTAAGATATACGATTGAAAGTGTATGGCATTTACTGCCAAGTGGTGCCACCAACGGAAGCCTGGATGTATGCGGCTCTTATAGGGAAGAGGCGAAACACAAGTAACCAGAAACATTGGTTTATTATGGCATGAACATAAGTCGAAAACTGCCCCTTGGAAGACCTCTGACCACCTCATCACAGTTTGATAGGGCTTTCCATAGATCTGTGTGACATTCTCGTAGATTCCGGCCACGGAGAAATGCTATCTTCACATACACAACTTCTTTATTCTTCGTGACCTCCATTCCTGACCACTGTCGCTTACCATCTGAACTTCGGGACGTGTTGAAGCCTTACAAGTGGAAGTTGCCCGGAAGTCGAGCAGTCCCGAACAGTCCCGAGCGGCAGCGAAGAAATCCGAACGCCACTCCATGAAATGGTTCAAACGAAGAGGATGACTTTGTAGGAGCGTGTTAGTCGCTAATCACACGAAAGCAAATGAGAAATTGTAATGTTGCAATGTAACACTTTAGGGAAATGATAATTATTAGGGAAAAGGTATACGCTTTTCACGATATAAGTTTTGCGTGTATTCCGAACTATATAAGGGAGATGTTTCTTAATTTGAGTTAGGGCTAAAATAATAATTAGCGCTAAAATCTTCTATTCACAACCATTTAACAATTTGGCGCTAACAGGGAAATGTGTGAAATCGTAACCAGTCGCTATGGTTCGGGAATTCCGGGTAACTTCTATATGTAAGGTCGTGTTGAGGCACGCAGCTTTGCTCTGGTGACTTCATTCAAAATGCCCATACACTTTCAATCGTACATCTTAAATGCTTCGTATTATCTTTTTTTCACGGGAAAATAAATACTTGCTTTGACTTATGGCATCATTCGTATACATCCTCGAACAGATAAAGATAATATGAAAACAAGCGATACAGGCTCGCAAGACAGTGTTTTTTCAATTGGTGTTTAACGCCCGTTTTACTGCTGAGACACCACAGGCGGTTCAAACAAAACAATGTTGATCTTAAGAAACGTTTCATAAACAAAGTCGCAACATTTAGTAAATTTAACGATGATGAGGAGCAGAGGAAGGTTAGGAATGAATTCCTTGGATAAGCCATTGTGATAAACGTGTTTGTTTAAATTTCCGCCCCTAGAATACTGCTGCCATTGTCGGAAATAAAAACTTTCCACAACATTTAGGCAGCTTATGCTCAACAAAATTGGTATTCTTTGTGCATTATTCATTTAAGTAGATCCCTTCATAGAGAGAGGGTGCTAAAATGGGTTCATAAAGAAACTTAACATTTACTGGTTAGTACGGCTAGCTATTCAAAGTTGTGGACGCATTCCTAACTTACATTTGAATTAGCTATTACACAAGTGTTTTCCGTATTATGCACCTTAATGCTACAGATTTCTCCCATTTTTTTCAATAGCTGGAAGAGATAAAGTTCATAATAATACACTAATTGCGAAATAAATTTTGACTTTTCAATGAGTTCGTTTTTATTGTAAGGTCATTAATTTGAACCCACTAACTACCACTATGCTTTACACGCAGAAGAGTTATCAGCTTGTTGAAATACAGGGTTATTCTAAATGATTGTCGGGAGTTAGTGCATTTTTTTTTTAGAAAAGGTGGAAACCACACCCTTTTTACTGTTGCAGTAACGGTTAGATAAGCTGTCAACGTTTTGTTTTGCATCAACTGTAGTGACATCAGTTACCACCAGATGGCAGTAACAGCAATGTTTAACAAAATGGCGGTTAGCGGTAAGGAGAAGGCTTTTTGTAATCTTGAATATCATCAACATCGAATCGTTACCATAGTCCAGCGCTATTTTCGGACAAAATACGGGAAGGAACCTCCTTCCGACAACTCTATCCGTAGATGGTACGCACATTTATGGACACAGGTTGTTTGTGCAAAGGGAAAAGCAGTGGGCGTCCCGCTGTGTCAGAAGCGGATGTGAATCGGATTAGGGACGTTTATCTCCGTAGTCCTAAGAAATCAACTACGAGATGTAGCAGAGAACTGCAAGTTCCTCAAATCGCAGTATGACGTGTGTTACGAAGGCGCCTAAAGGTAACACTATATCACCTACAATTGCGTCAAGCTCTAACAGTTATCTAGGTTTCACTTTTGCATGGCACTGTAGGGACGTTTTGAAGAAGATGATGGTTTTCTTGACAGATTAGTTTTCACTGACGAAGCTACTTTTATGTGAATGGGGACGTGAACAAGCAAAACGTTCGCATTTGGGGTACATTAAACTCCCATTGTTATGTGGAACATGTGCGAGACTCCCCTAAGGTGAATGTGTTTCAAACACGAAGGTCTGCGGCCCGTTCTTCTTCAATGTACAGACAGTGACAGGGCTGACTTACCTGGACATGCTGTTACCCCAGTTGAGTGACGACAGGGACGATTACGTGCTGTAACAGTATGGTGCACCACCTCATTTCCACAGGGAGCTCAAGAGCACGTTTAAACCAAGAACTTCCAAAACGAGGATGGGACGAGAACGGAAGGTGATTGGATGCTCTTGCCCTTTCCACCACGTTCACCTTATCTTACACCATGCGATTTCTTCCTGTGGGGATATGTTAAAGGGTATTTGTTCCTCCTCTAACGGTGGGGAACTGAAGCAGCGCATCCGAACCGCCTTCGAAACCATCACCGTTGCCATGTTGACTCGTGTGTGGCAAGAGATGGATCATCGAGTAGATGCGTGTAGAGTTACAAAAGGCGCACATATCGAGCATTTGTAATGTATGTAAAAAAACTTTATGAGTTACAGTACACAATAAAATAAGATTCATATTCCTACGTTAATTATACTATGAGTTATGAATTTTTGTAACTACGATAATCGTTTAGAATAACCTTTTATACCTGCAACAAAGGACCAGCTATTGAATAAGCTCATACGTGATCTTGAATGCATTTGATTGATGCATGTAATATCGCCGAGTCAGCAGTTTGAGCGGTAACTCCCAGCAAAGCGGATGTTATATGCACGCAGCATAATTCAATTTTTGGCAAGTATAACTATAACTACAATGAAAATTAGCACTTACCTTAGAAGAGAACACGATGGAAATGTTGCCCCGCTACGTCCACATATTTCTGGCATCTTGTTAGGAATGTGTTGTCAACAGGAATTAATGCACCTTCCGAAATTCAGTAAATTCAAACATGAAAGGGTACACGGTCACTTTTGTTCACGAATTGCGGCCAGACGATCCTCATATTCGGGCAAATCTCTATATGTAATGGCATGTTACGGAATTTTAATGATACAGTAATTGATCCACATTTAATATTCTTTACTGATGAGATATGGTTCCATTTATGGTCATGTTTTGACGCTAAACAACAGGTACTGAAGTTTAGAAAATTCCGATTTAATACACATAGCCCCTTTACATGATAAAATCGCTGTATGGTGCGCAATAAATGCGTACAAAGTAACATCATAAATGCTGTAAGATGCAAGAATGACATATTCGCACTATTTTTTAACAACTCACCGATATTGAGTGTCCGTCTGGGTAAACCGCCACGGGTGGCCGAGGTCGTTAAGTCTCGGACTCGTGAGCGGGAGGTCTGGGTTCGAATACCGCCTGGACCGTCCTTCCTGACTGAGGTTTTTTCCAGGTTTTCCTCAGTCCTCATAAATGGCAAATGCCGGGGATGTACCTTAAACTCAGGCCTGGAACGATTCCTTCCATAAAAATAAATCCTTTCCCAATATATCATTTCATCTCATGTATCATCGGTGTCCATCGCCTGTGGTGCCTCTGTAGCAAAAACGGGCGTTAAACACTACTAATTCATAATTACGTCTGGGTATTCGTGTGAATGAAAATGTTTAAAAAAATGCCCAAAATATGTGGATGTTATCACAGAACACTTAAACCTCTTCTGTTAGTAACTGTGAGAATGTGAATCAATTATGTGGATTATTACATCCGCTTATCAGGGAGTTACCACTCTGGTTCAGACTCTCCAGGCTGTCGTGAAACGGACGAAAAAACATTAAAGTCCCACATAGTTTGCTTTAATTGACCGTGTATTTAAAACCTACAACTGGCTGTGGTTAGGGCTTATAGTATTTTGGAGTGGTAGTGCTTGAAACTTAATGAAGAAACGAACGAATTTGTCGACAAGCATATATTTTTTCTGCACTTCAAATGTTTTCTACATAGTTTAAGAGCGCCTATAAGATATAATTTGGCTAAGAAGAGTATCATTTAATATCTAATGCGGTCTTCTTGTTCAATAATCAGATCGCAAGAGTCCCGCTTTCTTTACAGAGATTTGGAACCGCAAGTTATTATTTCTTAAAAGACTGATTCAGTTGCGAAGAGATTGTGTTTTGTTCTCATTTTATTCACTCAGGAGTTTAGAAGGGGGGAATTCCGTCGAAATAACTTCCACTATTTCCTTTTTGTGCTTTGATATTCTCCTTTTACATGGCAAAATTCCCCCATCTTGAGAATGAAGTTACACGAACGGGTGTTCTTTCGATGCATTGCCTCAGGGATTTCGCTAAAAAGCAGTGCTTTATGTACAGAAGCCGTATATTAGTTCCCCTAGGCTTCAAAAGAAAGTCAAAAACAAAGAAAATATGTTCCATTGCCTCAAAATTGGCATCATTCCATACACCCATGTTACCAACTCCGAAACTTCGAAATATTTTATAAAGCAGCATACATGTGGGAAATGTTCATACAGCCCTATGAAGAAAAGTCCTGAATTCCAAATTTGAAATTGTGAAGTAATGTGACGACATTTGCGTTTTACAGGTTATATATAAATGCAAAATGTTTCGCCCATAGGCATCGGAGGAACATGCTACTTTTACGTAAAAATGTGTCGTTTATTTGTCTGTAGCAAATGTATATTTCCATTCGACTGTAGCATGTACGAGCTGAATGGAATTTTATTTTCCAATATTCAATATATGGTTGAAAGTGAAATTGCCCTTGAGTTAATGTCTGAGGCTCTCCACCTAAACTAGAAAGCCGCCCTCAAACAGCGATAAAGTACATCCGTTACCTTGTCTTGGTGCTATATATGTAGTCTAATTTGAATTTCCTGCACTCAGTAGTACAAAGTACCGGTATAGACAATGGTTGGAGAAACTTTTTCTTCTAAAACTATTATATTTTCCCATTAATTTTTGCAATAATGCTATAAAAATGCAATACAACGCACTATATAGCTTCTTGTATACAAACGTTTTTCTAAATAAATTGTGTATTATTATACAGAAAAGCGTATAAAATATTGATGATTAAAATATTTTCAAATTTTATTTATGTTGCAAATATTTACAACGTTTAATGTGACAACCAAATTTCACACGTATGCCAACGTCTATGGCTTTGTTGGCTTTAGCAATATACAACTGTACACCTGCCAAATTTTGTGACATAGTTGGCAAATAGCATCTTCGCACATTCCCATAAAAATAAAGCAGATAGGAATATCAGATGACCGGGTGGTCAATTTTGAAATGTCTGATAATCGACAAGACCAAGCCTAATAAGTAGTGACGGAGGTTTTCTAATAACGGTGAGATTTATTGTGGTAATGAGGGTATGCCCCATCTTGTTAGAAAAGGTCATCGTTGGATTACTGCGGTATCTCAGTTATCGTGCGCTCAGCGAAGGGAAATTGTCCTACGATTTTCTTTTGTAATATATTTAGTAAGTTCCGAAATACTCAATGTTGGTTCGAGGTTTTTCTGTGCCCCACATTCACTCTTGACCAGGTGGTCAATAGTGAAATGTCAAATAATCGACAGGACCTAGGCCAATCAGTAACGATGAAGGTTTTGAAATAACGCTGGACTTTATTGTGATAATGGAGGTGTGCCCCATCTTGTTGGAAAAGGTCGTCGTTGGATTACTGCGGTATCTCAGTTATGGTGCGCTCAGTGAAGAAAAATGGACCTATGATTTTCTTTTGTGATATGATATTTAGTGAGTCCCGACATGCTCAATGTTGGTTCGAGGTTTTTCTGTGCCCCACATTCGCCCTTTGTGCAATTTCATATCCTGCTTAAATAGTAGCTTCGTTAGAGAAAAGTAGGCTGCATTCAGAATCTTCATTTTCCACGTCAGTTTGCATTTCAAAACAGAAGTCTAAAGTAAGATATAGTATTTTGTTGCCACGGCTTCTAACAACTGCGCTTTCTGTTGTTTCGTGAGTAGTGTTTAACGCCCGTTTTTACTACTGAGGCACCACAGGCGGTGGACACTGATGATACATGAAATGAAATGATATATTGGGAAAGGGTATTTTTTTTTTTTTGGAAGGAAGCGTTCCAGGCCTAAGTTTAGGTACCTCCCCGGCATTTGCCAGTTATGAAGACTGAGGAAAACCTGGAAAAAACCCCAGTCAGGGAGGACGGTCCTGGCGGGATTCGAACCGCAGACCTCCCGCTCACGAGTCTGTTGTTTCGTGAACAGCAGTTTTTTTTTATATTAAAAAACTCCATATTGTATGTAGCAATTGCGGCTCATGAGTAACAGGTTCCCTTATTTGGTTCAATTAACATTCGCATTTGATATATTGACCGTTCTGTGCTTTCCCTTTTAATCAGGGACCAATCTCTTCTAACTGATGGCATCAATGATAGATGTTATTCCACGGCGGTAGATCTTTACCAAGCTGTGTGTCCCTAACCAAGCATAAGAAAACATGCTCATGCACAACTACTGAAGTAAATTTGGAGAGTTTTCCTATCCATTGATATCTCGTGCGTTTTTCTTAGTAAACGGTTGCTTTTTGGTCAGTGCACAAAGCTGTTCCATTCGTTTGAGATTCGTGTGTCAGTTCTGTTAAGATGACAAAGACCATCCTAAAAAGTTATCACTAGTGCTCAAGATTTGAATTATTGTCATCATACAGCATCTTGTTCTGAGATACAAATATGTGGTCTTCCTCCCCGATTTTCTTATTAAATCTCTGCGTACTTGATAAATTTTTCACCAACGAAAGGATCTACACTGGCCATTATTCTTCTCCCCTATTCAACCAGTACAATGAACTAAGTTTTAGTTTCTATTTTTGCAGAATTTGTTGATTTGGTTTATTTACGGACGCTCTTTAACAGCCCAGGTCATCAGCGTCCCATTCATTTCAGGGCGTGAAACGACCGACAAATTTTGCTCAGAGGCCTCTTCTTTCAGACTTGAGGTTCTTATCGTGCCTGTACGACACAGAACCCACGGCTTTACTTCCCTTCCAAAGGAGGCCATACTTACGATTTTTACACCCGAAAAAACGCGTCGACCCTAGCCGGGATTGAACCCGCGATCTTGGATTTAGGAGGCCAGTATGGTTACCACTGCGCCACCAGTACCGATATTTTTACAGAATTATTTTAATTGTGTTTAACGCCTTTTTTCTTCTTCTTTAGGAATCACAGGTAGGCATTGATTAAATGAGATGCAATTAAATTGGAAAATTAATTTTTTTTCTGAGGAATCAAGCTTTACAATTCTAAATTTAGGGTACCCTTTCAACATTTGCCACTGATGAGGGCTAAAGATAACTTGGAAAACCCTTATTTGATGCGGACAGTTCTGGCTAGATTCGAACTTCAGATCTCTATTGCGCATTTCAGCTACCTTGGCCATCCGTGATGGTTTTACGGAACGATGTATCTGAGAAAGGTATTTATAGGCACGGGATAATTTGGGCAACTCTCATGCTATATTCAAGAAAATAAATATTTTAAACATATTGGTGCAAAAGTTTCACAGATGGTGATAGTAAACTTTGTCATGAGTTCAAAGCTCAACCAGATTAATATGCTTTGTTGGGATATGCCTTTTTTCGAAATTGTGTCTTTCCGCCTCTCCCTGTTGCCACACGGAATATAGCTTGTGATATATGTTGCCAAATTTCGTTTTAAAGATTTAATTCCAAATCATTGCGTCGTATAAAAAGTTTGCAAGGGATTGTGCAAATAAATAATGATCATGAAATATATATTTTTGAATGAAATAAAAACTAAGAAAAGTATACAAGTTTAACACTTTGTCTGAACCCTAAGTACTGTCAATTAAGGGTATAAGTTTCCATACTTCAAACTATGACTTGTTATGAAGATATAGTTTATATTTTGTTAACAGTGACTAAGGGGTAAGTTGCTTGTCTTCAATTCGGACATTTATCATTTGAGTCCATTTTCTTCCAGTATTATAACTCATCGTTAAGGGTTTGTATGCGCAATAGTATCTTATATCTGTCGTGAAAACTAAATTAAGGTCCATATTGTTTACCTAAGCTCGCCAATTTTACTACATAAACGTCAAAGCAAGCATCTTTAGGATATACTTTTATAGAACAGAAATATTAATTAATAAACTACTTAGTTTATTAATTAAAATAAAAACACTAAGAGAAAATCACACTTATCGCTATATTTCCAACTACTGGAGTTCTTCTATGGCAAGAAGACAAGTGAAGGTAATAAAAGTAAATATTGAGTATCGAAGGTGACGTTATGTATAGAAACAGATGAAACTAGCAATAAGAGAGTGTGTGTGGGGGGGAAGTAATACGTAAAATTTAAACTAGGTGATATATGCGCTTTATTTAAAAATATAGCTGTCATTTCTCTATTTCTAAGTAAATTTTCAGAGCTATGTTAGGTAACGCATCAATAAGTGTTAAATTAAAAATATCTTCAAAATCCTTACAGTGAGATAAGGCATGTTTGTCAACCGGCAAAGGAGATTTGGTTTTAACAGAACGTCTGTGATTGTTCATACGTAGCGAAACAACAGTAGAAGTTAAACCAATATAAAATGCTTTGCAAAGTTTACAAGATAACATATATACGACGTTCTTAGAAGAACAGGTAGTAAATGAAGAAATGTTAAATTCTCTGGATAAATTAGGACTGAGGAATGAATGGCACCGCATAATTAGTGCACAGGTTTTACATTGGACGTTGGCAAAGATATGAGCCAGCAACGGGACAAGGTAAATTCGGAGGAGATAGGTTTCGGCGAAATATACTTTTAAGGTTAGGGGGCGTTCTAAAAGTAAGGCGAGGTGCAAATTTAGAAAAATCATTCAAAAATGGATGCATTAATAAATTATCGTGACATTCTTTCAAATTAGGTCTAATGCTGTCAATTCCCGACACGTAAGTAGTAACAAGGTTAATGAAGTTCTTATTAGAAGTTTTAGGTTTGCATTGGAAAGTTTTGTGCGCTGGGATTATACGGGATTTTAAAAGAGCGGAAGGATAATTTTGGTCTTGGAACTTTTGAGCTAGGTTTTTAATATACTTGTCAAGAGATGAACAGTTGCTACAAAGACGATGACCACGGATTGAAAGGGAAAAAGGAATAGATGTAGATTAATTGGCTAATACGAGATTTTATTATTTTAATATAATGTAACAAACTATTTTCATTTTATTTGAATATGAGGAGAATGTGTGATTAAATACTTACGTTAGTTGAAAATAATTTAATTTTCTTTGAAATTTAGGTTTTAGTTTTCATCTGCATTACTTTTAGCAAAATTCCAAATCATAGAGATACAAAATTATGGTTGAAACAGATTTGAGAAGATTTTCTATTACTTCCAACCTTTCCTTCTTGAATTTGTGACTTTATTTACAACCCTTTTTTGTCATCAGGAAAACTGTAGCATTCATAACCCCCGTGCCAACTGCCTGAGTAATTTGGAAAACTAACAATTTCATAAATAACACAGTTGTACTCATCTCAGAATTATCATTAACTAAGAAACTCAGAGCTTGAAATTCAACTCCTATGTTGTTCAGCTTTGTATTCATAGTGCTTTAAGATAGGTTAGATGTAGTTGTGACCATAAGGTTCTGACCATTTTGTTTTCTAACTAGCTTTTATTATGTATTAGGTATATATATTCCTTCTGTATAAATGAAATCTGCTAGTAGGTATGATTGTTGAAATATTTCAGTGATAATTAGGTATGTACGCACAATCCATGCTAGGAGTTTGAGCAATATTTAAAATGCAAGGCTGAACATAATAGAGTAAAATATTTTCATTATGAACAACCATATTACACCAGTTAAACTTTCCTTTCCATGTTACGTGTATTTGTATATCATAAATCTATTCACTATATTCAGAGGGCGAACATTTCAAAACATACTAAGCGTCAACTTGCAACCAACCAGGAATTTGAATTTAAAAAAAGTAAATATAAATTGCCTTTCCTGATTTCCAATCGAGGTACGCCATTTTCAATTTTAAAATAAGTTATTTTTTACATATTTTTCGTTAATAAACGGAAGCAAGTTAATACAAGGCAACACAAAAATAAATAGCTAATATAACTGCGATATATGAAAAGCTCCTTACATCGTGTCAAGGTTATATTAATTTTCGTTTACATAAATTTGAATTATATATTCATGTACATTTTTCTTACGTAATGACTGAAAACTAATGAGAATTACTATAATTTTAAGTTATAATAGTAATGAATGATCAGTAATTTATATAAGATAGATTAAATAATTACTTCTTTGAGACATCAGACATGGTCTGTATGTTAGAGGTCGCCAAAAGTTATCGCAAAACGTATACTTATCTGTCATTTTTTTTTATTTGGACTAGTTGCACGACGTTCTTTTTCTTCCGTGATTTCTACTATATTATCTCATCAGTTCAGTTAACTTACCGCGCTTTAAAAGTCCCTTGCTCCTGAAGGTGCATCCAGATAGATAGCATTCTGCTGGCAGTATTACAGTAGGCTCAATATACATGTTGGGGTTTCCTCTCTTACCCGTACCTTCCAAAAACAACATGAAATAAGCCAATAAATAAAAAACTTTCATAAAGAGCGGATGGGAAAGACATTTCCAGCACAGTCGATGAGATTGGGCCACATTGCTATGGTTCTGGCATCAGTCCAGAAACGCTATATACAACCATTGTATGCAACGGCACAACAATAGAGCGTTCCGTTTTTTTTTTTTTGTTTTTTTTTTTTTCAAAACAAATGCCATAAATTTTCTCTTTAATAGGATATTTCTCAAGGCCGTGAACTCTGGGCTAAAACTAATATTTTGATAAGCGGTTTTACACTGGATCTGCCCAATTACACGACACTCATAAGATGATAAAATGATACCTTTGTGGTTTGAAGGAGCTTAAAACGATCATAACAAATATCTGGCACTTCATAAGTTCAAGGATTTTTAACAGTATCAAACTGAATGTAAAATGTTTTACAGGAATTTTTAGAGTTTCATTTAGAGCTCCGTCAATATTTTCTACAAAAGACATATATTATACCAAATGGAATGCCTCCAGAATTAAGAGTCAACATTTCCTTGAGTAATTTATAAAATTGTCATGCTTTATAAGCATTTTGACTTGATAAAATTGCCAAAATATATTTAATAGTTAATAGCATTGGTAGAAAGATTAACTACAGTTTTTTTCCTAAGTATCCCGAAATAACATCCATAAAAAATACTTATATTCTTAGTTAATATATTTTAATGGGTAAGTCTTGAGAACGCTTAATCTTCATATGGTATGCCTATAATGTATAAAGGGAATAAACCAGTCATCCTGAATCATTACCTAAACTGTTAAAGAATTGAATAGGATAATTTTGTACCAGTTTCTCTATAACACTGCATGTATAATAGTTTAATATATGCTTTATTAAATGTGAACCCATGTAAAATAATAAACTGTATCATGATTCGAAACAAAAGTAACAGAAAGTTTATCAGCAGAAACAAGTACAGATCCATATATACACAAGGTGCCAAAAAATGTATACTCATTTCAAGCAAAAAACAAATTACCTTAGACTTTTACAGTACAACAGTTGATCAAAATGCCCACAGTCGGAGTCCATACACTTCTGAGTGTGTTGAACTACATTGAGCAACGTTTGCGAAAGTTTCCTCAGCGATTGCAGCGTTTCAATTTCTTCCCAAAGTTTTGTCAGTGTAGTTGGTTTTCTGCGATATACAACATCCTTAAGAGTTCCCCATAGGTAGAAGTCCAACGGAGTTAGATCCGGAGAACGCGATGGAAACTCACGTGCACGTTGCTTTGTAGATTTCTGCGGTGAGTGCTCAAAACGTTCCAAAACCATAACCGAGAACACGGGACTTGTTACTGTGGGAGGGCTCCCAGATCTGCCTTTGTGAACATCGCATACGATACCATGAGTCTCAAATTTGTCTCGAATGCGTGCAATTGTTACTCGCGTTAGCGGTTCTGTTCTGTATACACGTCTCAATTGCCATTGGATTTGAACAACATTCTCGGTTTTTCAATACTACTTCAAAATTGCTTTCCTCTGTTCAAACGATAATCTTGGCTCCCTTGGTTGTAGCAACATTAGCATAACATAATGTGAGTCCGTTTACAGAAAATCATACGTTAATCTTGGCTTCATTTGTACCTTGTTGATTTACCTGTCACGTCGCAACGCTATCATAATGTATGTGAGTCGCATCTGTTTACAGAACATCATACTGCACATTACTGTTTTTTTCGGTCCACCTTTGAAATATATTAAATGGATATCTAATGTGTGTGTTAGAAAATGGCATATAGCAAGTAAATGTGTGCATAATTACCTATATAATGTTTATGTATGTAAAGTCATAAGATGATTTAACAAAAAATAATCATTACCTCTCGGGGGTTTCGATTCTAATTATTGTACACGTTGCTGGGTGCAGTAAATCAAATGCACAAAACAACCCAGCAGGTATCGAGGTACAGCCTGTTTTGGGTCGGAACCTCCGAGAAACTCATTACTGAGGTGTTTGCGTTTCTATGATAAACTAAATTTTCTTTTAACAAATAGTTAATATCAACATTTGTCTCAACAAACGTTTTACTTTTATTATATGGTGTATGTAATTGACAGAAAGGAACGTGCTTTTTCAAGCAAAATTGTGCTACAGAACCAACAGCTATCCCAAGAACGAATTCCATGTAGCGTTCAAGCGCAAATATTTTACCCTGCAATTTTAATTTCTTAGAAGCTTTTAAAGATAGTGTCCAAATAAATATCCCCATACTCCGAAAAATCACAGAAATTAATAACCTGGAAAATATCACTTTCATTTCTTATAGGAAACTGCAGTAAGAGAGTTGTAATTCCTTATGTAGAAGCTAAAGATATTAAGCAAAACAGACTCTTTAATGTTTTCCTTTTTTACTATGGGTTATCATATTAATATATTTCACTTCCACTACGTGCTATGCTATTTTATGTTCATTTGAGATAAGTTACCTTAATAGTAGTAGTTACTATTGGTATACGGGAAGTAAGTAAAAAGATAATTGAAAAAATATTCAACATATTCCCAAAATCAATTATTATTTATATAACAGTTGCTGAAACCTTTGATATACACAATTCGCTTAAAATTTATAGTAATAGACTTATCCTATTTCTATGTATCAATACTTAAATAGTTTGTACGTACTTTTATGCCATTTTTTCACTTCTAGGATAGTAATAATTAACATTCATTTCTCGTGGCTTCTTCTACTTTACGATAAATTAAAGTTATAAATTGTTCGCAATTTTAAAATGCTTATTGCTTTTTATTTGTGTAAACAATTTCAATTATTTATTCAATAGTGCAAGCAACGAACAATGAAATGCTAAAATTCTATGTATTCACTGATATTGTCATGTAAAATTAATATAACGTAAAAATATTTTACGTGCAGAATGTAGTAGGGTACCAATACTCGTACTCTATTACCAAGTCTCGAATCTAAATACTACCTAACTAATTAACTTGACAAGCGCTTACATATAGGCGTTATTCCTCTATCGCCGATACTGCTCTGCTTCCTTTGGCAGTTTATGACAGCGCGCTCGTCGATAGCTGTATTACTACTTTATGGCGGGATTCTCTCAATACCGCAAAAAACGGTTATGAAAAACACATTCAATACCCTAAAACGTCATAATCACAAGCACGCTCCCTTTTATAGAAACAAAGGTTTATCGAGAAATCCTCAGATACAGCTATGTAAAGCAGTATATAAATTGCTGTACTTCGAATGACTTCGTATTTTAGGAAAAATATCATAATTATACTGTGCCTCACTATCTCCATTGTGGTTTGAATATTTTGGATACTCTAATATATAAATAAACAAATGCTATAAAAGTGCAAAAGCAATACCTATTATCTTTATAAGATGTTCAGAAGCAGTTACTGTAAAAATCATAACTTCGCAGATATTATACATAGGATGCCTAGCCAAAGCTCTTATGCAGACCCGCAATACAAGGAGAAGTTGTCGCACAATTATCATAAGGCGTACTTTTGAAAAAGCCTGCACACTGAATAAAAGCAACACTGCATAATAGGATGTAAGCTGCCTACACTCAGTCAGTGCTCGTGAAAACTGTTGTAAAATAAAGACAAATCAAATGTTCAATTTCAAATGAATAACGTTTATAATTGTTTACCTCTTTCAATAATACGACCTCCCTGGATACTTGGTTTTTCACTTAACGCATTAAGATGATCTGGTCGTTCATAAAAATTTAAGGAAAATTTCTATATTTTATAATATACATAAAGGTTAAATTACACATGTATTTAAAACATTTTCAAAATCAGTTTATCCAGTATTGTTACATAAAATCCATATTTATATAAAATATGCTTGATAAATTGGGACAAAAAGACAATAACATTTTATTAAAATTTAAATTCAAAGCTTTTAAATTGCAGAATGCCTCAAGAGAATGATTTAATATCTTGAGTTTAATACCCTCTCGCTAACGTAAGCCAAATTTTAACTTTAGGGACGTGCTGGAGAAAATGCTCCAGCCATGGAAAGGTACGAGAGAAGAAGAATTAAGGAAATTTAACAATGAATATTTCAATATAATTTTCTGAACAGTAAAATTATATGTACAAAACACATGAAAAATAAATTGAGTTTAGTGTGATGGAAAATAATGAAAAACAGCAAATATGGTTATTAATCAATTAAGTAAACGGAATATTTCCCTGAGACCTTTGTAATATAATTAAAACATTCAGATGCTGACTGTAAGGCATAAATCTTACAGTACTGTCACATTTAACAAACAATAATCAATTAATTATTGACCAAGCAAATTATACATACAACCATTAATAAAAGTAGTAAAGTAGTAAAAAAAGAAACAAACAAAAAACTTTATAGTTGTGCCCAAATTATCATGACACAATGCCTTGGCTTACCAATGTACATCCTTTGATCCTCCCCACATTACCGAGCAATTTCTTGAAGAAAAAATCTTCCAAATTCTCCTCGTTACAGCGCGCGGTTCGCAAGGTGTCTAACAAATCTGTACAGCAATTGTGTTATATAGCATGCATTAAAAACGCTGATTAGTGTATGTGTTCCATTACCTCTGAGGCGGACTGTGCAGTGGTTAATAGTGCAGGTTCGCCTCTCGACAGAAGCAATTTTCAGTAAAACCTTAGTACCCTATTATGACATATGGCATATTAGTTTCGTAATATTTCCCTCATACACCAAGCTTTAACGTAATGAATATTAAAATATTTCCTTCTATATGTGTTCTATCTAAATGCAATATGCTGCACATGCAAGAAGGACAAAAGAGGCTTATGGGCACAAATTCAAGAAGCCTACGATGTGGTAACCCCTCGTCCATACAACTGTAGAAATTTGATATCATCTATGCCCCGAAGATTGAGGGCAGTTATATATTCTGAGGATTTATACACCCGATATTAATTTATGTTTATTTCTATTTTTTTCGCTCTAGAATATAAATGTTTATGTTCATGTGTTTATTTAGTGATTCGTAGAGAATACGTTAGTTTGGAATTAGGTTTTGTGTGTGCATACGTAACGTCATACAACTCAAATGGTACGTTTAAATGCAATATATTAAGGCAGGTAATATTCTACATATACACTTATAAAATCAATAATAAAAAATAAAACAGTTGGGGGGATTTGAGCCCATGAGCCTGATTAAAGAGTAAATCCTTCTAAACTGCTCGGCCACCTCTACTTTACACTTGCTGTGAATACAGCGTTGACAAGAAAAAAAATTAATCATCCTCAGATTCTATGTGTCGATCGAACTTCGGTACTTGCTAGAAAATTTCAAATTTGTTTTTTTTTTTTTTTTGAATGATTTATTTATGGACGCTCTTTAACAGTTCAGGTCATCAGCGTCCCCATTCAACTCAGGGCGTGAAACGACCGGCAAATTTTGCTCAGAGGCCTCTATTTCAGGCTTGAGGTTCTTTTTCGTGCCGTAAATGTACGACACGGGACCCATGGCTTTACTTCCCTTCCGAAGGAAGCCATACTTAGGATTTTTACGCCCCGAAAAAATCCATCGGTCCTGGCCGGGTTCGAACCCGCGATCTTGGGTTTAGGAGGCAAGTATAGTAACCACTACACCACCAGGACCGACTTTCAAAATTGTACCGAGAGTCAAACTATTCTACCTGGGTCACTGGGTGTAAGCACTGAAGAATTCCCCAGACGTAACAGTTTAAAATTGAGAAGCCAAAAAGTTTTATATCCTGCCCCTAAGTTGGTCTCTTCTTGCTGTATTGTGAAGAAAGAGGCCAAGAAGTGCTTGATAAGATCGCCATACTGCATAAGCAGGAATCCATGATTTCCTTAGCATACGTTTTGTTTTAACTAATGGTCATCCAACCTACCGATTACACCATGCATACTTAGGGAGATACGGAAGGGGGAGAAGGGCATAAGGAAAAGGAAGAAGGAAGCCTCAAATATCAATCATGAAAAATGAACGCATGTAAAGCTGCACAAAATACTTTCTTTATTATCAAAGACATGGCTTAGGATGGATAGCTTATTATGTGATGATTTACAAATAAATTTACTTTGCAAAAAATAGTAAACAATATCGCTGTTCAAAATATTTCATTTCCTGCCAAAATCGCAGTAAACCTAGTTCCAATCTGCCCATTGTGTTCACCTGACATTTTATCCAGTTTTCTTCTGTTACTTTACACTTTTATTGTAAGAATTACAGAATGTTTTGCCATGACATCATCTGCAATGTGTTCATTTTCCTTTGGTTTTTCAGTATTGGTTTTCTTCATCTTTGTCTTCTTTTAAAGAATGTTTCTTTTTTATGCTTTTCTGGTCTTCCACCTATCATTTGTAAGATCCAAGTATGGGTTTCATTTTACTCTTCGAAATGTTCTATCTAATATTTTTAGGTCTCATAGTGAATATCAGTGAGTTAACTCTTTTGTCGTTTTCATGGATATTCTCACTCATAGATGGTTATTGTTTGACACTTTATTGTAGAGAATGATATTTTGTGACTTTTTACCCACTGATACCTCTTATGTGCTCCTCTTAAGGCAACATTCCAGGAAATAATTATTATCCTTCATTCCGAGTGGCTTCTCATGATTAGTTCATTATTTGTTTAAGATATGTTTTAAATTAACCATATCAGCAGTGTACAATATGTGGCAGTATCTGCATGTGAATCCGTTTTCTCTGCACGAATTAAAAACACCAATAGAATTGATTAATTCAATAGTTGTCACACTTTAAACACATAAATGGAAAGATGAATATACTATAACAAAATTATTAAAAGTTAAATTTATATGTGGAACGGTTAAAATAAATTTGGGAAGAAAGTTAAAAAAAGAAACAAAATTAAAATGACATTAAATAATTAGAAGTAGGATGCGGAAATGACACACCTAAGGTGACCAAAACAGACAGATAAATACAAAGCGTAGAAGATATATTCGCATGGATAAATCTTATATCAGCTAATTGTTTACGTTTATTTGCTAATTAACAGTGAATATCAGATAAAAATATTATCATGTATAGTACAAATAAAATATTTTTAAATGTTCTAAAAGAAGTGAAACCTGGACAAAGGAAAAGTTATTCATGAGCGGGAGATCTGGGGTTTGAACCAGAACCGTTCTCCCAGACTGGGGTTTTTTCCAGGTTTTCCTTAGTCCTCATAAATGCCAAATGCCGGGCAGATACCCTAAAATTAAGCATGGAACTTTTCCTTCCTTAAAAAAATGGGATAAGGTGGTATCAATTAGTGCAAACCCAATGCAACTGAGTTTACAAGATATGAGCAAATAAGAAATCAGCATAGTAAACTTCGAATTAAACTTCGAAATACGAATATTGAATGTTCTTAACTTTGAATTTGATAAGTCAAAATATTTCTGCCATGGAAAATGATAAGAAAGATGATCTTTAATAGAAAGAGACAGACAAAAAACCAATAGATGGGTTGATAAAAAAGTTGTTGATAATCATCCACAATTAAATTTTAAACCATTTAAAACAAAATCCAAAAGTTTAGGTCAACTTTAAAAATTATGTTTATATGATTAAATGAAGATGTATGGGATTCGTCAATGAACAAGTGTGAGCTATCTCAAGATTCTAAGAAAACCTGAGAAAGAAAGGCCATTGTTTATGGGCAAACAATCCGACTTGCAAGCAGCGAAATTCTTTGGATCAACATCCGACGATCAAAACTTCTCAATTAATTTTACAGGCTCACTCTTTTGGATAAGTAAATTCGAAAGGAATACACCAAAGTTGTCAGGGCATTTACTCAGCAGACCAGAACAGGTTACCCAGTTGATGAAATGACCAAGAAGAAAAAACGCTGATTGTTTATCATAGAGAAAGGAAAATAACGACACTATCCTGTTTGGTAGATCCTTGGAGCACAAAAATGTAGAGTCGTTCATAGAACTTTTCCAGCATATATGAACATGAGGCGTAAGTTTTTCAACCCTTGCATTGGTTTATCCACTCGCATACAAATTGTGTGCGCTTCAGTTGAATACATAAATATCTACCAACAGATAACTTCCTACGACTTCAATTATTGAAATCAATTCTCAACCCAATTTTCTAGAACAAAAAATTCATTTCTCAAGTGCTAATACAGCGATATACAAGTGAATATTTTCATGGCAATGCAATTCTGTTTTGATAAGTTGGTTCGTGATTAATGTTGTAAACTTCTCCACAAAAGCTTTATATGTGTGCACTTTGTGAAAGTTGTTTCTGTTTATCCCATTTATTACTGAGAACCTTCGCATGAATTACTACTTTAAAATCTATGCTAACGGGAGCATTATTCCACATTTCTTTGGATTAATAATTGCCATATTTATTTTTCTTTTGCATTGATAACAAAATAATATTATCTTTACCTTTTACACGTTATGATTGCCGATATATTAGTAGTTAATTAAAATATTCATTTCAAAGAAAGCCAGCATCATAATTTAAGTTTTTTTTTTTCCCTGCAATACTAACATCCTGATAACTTGTTTCTACATGAGGACGTAATACTCCAGATTTATTTTATTTATTCCTGTTACTTTTTTCAATACAATTTAAATTTTACAGTTTTTAAAATCTACAACACTAATACTATAAACAATCAAAACTTCAATAAATTAAACCGGCACCGGAATCCAGCTCTAATGCTATTTTAACTATGATTTATAATTACACCTACAATTGCTACTGATACCCAGTAACAATAATTACATTTAGAATTAATTAATTTACAATTTTATCCGATTTAATGTCTACAATGTTCATTTCTGCTAACGTTCGATATCCGAACTGCTCTGGCATCAGGACCTGGACATCAATGAGGTTGCTGCCGGTCTCAAGCAGCAACTATACTGAACCCATGGTGTGTTGACAGTGTAGTTTCCTTCTCTTTTCTCCTTTTTATCTCAGTCTATTTCTTCTTCTCTCAGGTGCTTCCTTTCCGCCTGAAAACTGCCATTATTCTCTTCTTCTGTCAATTTTTCTCTCTTCTTCTGATTCAGTTTGGGTGTTATCTTCTTTATCACCTTTTTATTCAACTAATTCTACTTGTAAATATCTTTCTTGCCTTTCCCTGATTCTCTGGGATCTTCTAGGGGAATATATCATTTCTTACCTTTTAACTTTTTCTCTTATTTGATTTTTGCTGTTTATATACTCTTCTGCTCTTCTGCCATTGTGCATATTTTATTTATTAGTTCATTCAATACCCTAAAATCACCTTCATCTCTCATGATGTTCCAGATGTGGTACCATGCAAGTAGTAACCTTTCCTCTGCTACAATTGACTGGTATTTAGGGCATTCAAATAAGACATGTTCCGGTGTGTCGATCACGTTACAATCCGTACATGTATTGTTTGTTTGTAATTTAAATCTTTGCAGATATGAACAATATGGACCGTGTCAATCGCTTATTGGAATGAATATGCTTAAATTGTAATCTTTCCTTTATGGATGGGAAGATTTCATGCGCTCTTCTACCTTCTTTTATTTCATCCCATTCTCGTTGCTATATTTTTAATAAAGAATCTTGATTTAGTTTTTATTTCTACACTTTTTACCAATAATGTCCATTATTTTTTAGTAAATTTGCTTTTTAAGCTATTAAGAGGCTGCTCTTAATCGAACTAAATAATCGATTGGCCATGTATCCAATTGATAAATTATTTTTGTCTCAGTAAATTGTTTATATAAAGTTTACGGAAAATTTTATACTAGAGCATTTGAAAAGCAATTACAGAATTTCTTACCCTACGGCATTCGAAAAATAATGGAAATTAAGTTACTGCTTTATACCAAGTGAAAAAATGGGCTTGAAAACTTTGGGGGTCGGGGTTATCCCGCAGTTTACTTATTTTGTCCTTTATATTTAGAAGTATTTTGCGTAATTTTTTTTGTTAAAATGTTTCAATTATTTTGTTTTTTTCTGCAATTTTAGTGTACTTTTGGCATAACACTTCAAATGTAGTTCCCTGCCATCTCAACAACTTGAAAATCCTTGGAAGACAGTGCACTCGATTTGTTGCACTATTTTTGGATATTTCTGTCATTGATCAATCTAATGTTCTTTGAATGCGAATTCTTGATTGAAGGCATTTACCTCTTTGATCTTCGCAAACAAGTCTTAGTTACAAGGGCTGAAGTTAATTTTCATGTCGCTCCAGTCTCTATTCGTGCCACTTTTAATTTCAGTAAAGACTCTGTGGAACCTATTGGGCATTAACTTTCCGCATTTCCAGTCTCTTTTATAAACAGAGATGCTGCAATCTGGAGATTTTCACACATGTCTAGGGCCTCTCTTATTCCAATAAAGTTTTTACATCTCAACATATAAATCATTTGTTACAAAGGCAAGTCTACCAGCGCGTGGGATGCGTTAACAGTTATCCCTTCCTTGACTAAATGTTTCCATCCATCCTTCAGTAGTTCGATATGTTAGGAATTCTTTCCTCAAGCTTTTTATAATACCCTAACATATTTTTCTTCTTGCAACTTGAATTTTTATGAAATACCTTTGTTCACGCCGTGAACATTTTAGGAGTGCTTACTACAAATCAGAAACAATCGCTGTATTTACAAAATGTGGTTACTTCGAGACTTTCATAATTCCAGATTTATGAAACAATTGCTTCTCCATAGAATAACACAAGATTCCAACGGCCACCGCTAACTTTCGAATTTCTTACTTTTAGTACACTATATATTGCATTTTATAAATTAACATTTGATTTGTTTACAGTAACATATAATAACATATAAAAATCATTATAATAATTAATTATCGCCACGGGTGGCCGAGGTCATTAAGGCCTAATGACTCGTAAGCGGGAGATCTGGGGTTCAAATCCCACAGGACCGTCCTCCCTGACTGGGATTTTTTCCAGGTTTTCCTTAGTCCTCATACCTGACAAATGCCGTGGAGGTAACTTAGGCCTGGAACGCTTCCATCCTTAAAAAAAATATCCTTTCTCAATATATAATTTCATCTCATGTATATCAGTGACCACCGCCTGTGGTGTCTCAGTAGTAAAAACGGGCGTTAAACACTACTCAAAAAAGTATAATAATTAACATTTATAATAGCCTAAAAAGTTGGGAATGCAATAATATGCTAACATTCATCAGCTGTAGCCCATTTTTGAAAAGATTTTGATATGCTTTCTTTTAATTAGCTTTCTACGTTTTCTTAGTTAAATTGGGAATCCCCGTTGTTAACATTCGTGATATGCTTTTGTTTTTCCGATGCTAGGAGGTGCTGGATAAATATTTTATAGGATTTAAACTGTAATGTTAAAAATAAATGTATTAAATACAAAAACGTTGTCTTCTTTTTTGAAAAGGAGAGATATAATATAGAAGTATATTTACCAAAGTTTATAAATTCAAAAGTATCGCATTCTTTCTTACATCTATCACTGTCTATGACTGGAAACGAGTGGAATTACAGCTAAGAAAATATACAGAGTTCTTCAACGCTCATTATAACATTAAAATAAGAAAATGAGTCGCGTTCTATTCCAGATCTCCGTCTTTTTTCGCCTTCTGCAGTATAGCGAAACATGTTACCGAGCTTTTGCCGTCGCCTCGCATTTGGCAAAATGTGACGAATTGGTCATTTTGCTATAGCACTATTAAAAATATCTTCCGGCTTCTGTTTCGTCTTCATTCCCTCTTCACTGCTGTCATCTGTTGCATTTGTTCCAATTTTCCAATTTATTTTTTTAACGCCTACCGTTAATGTTAGCAGCATGTCACTATGTCACTATTGGAACGTACTGGAAAACTGACATGTTGGGGAAAGAAGAATAGCTGAGCAAAACTAAAAAACACACTTTAAATTCAGTTTATTAAAATCAGTATTAAATATGCACAAAGCAGTATTTATAAGATGCAGCTTAATAAATCTTCGTATAACATTTAATAAATGATTAATATTAAAGTATTTTAAATAAACCCCTTGATAACAAATTATAATACCCTGACCCATTTAACTGAAAGGTTACATTAGACCTTAGACAAAACTATAATAATTAAATAAACTGCATATTATTTGTCTTCATATCCCAAAGAACTATAATAAAATTGATTAAAAGTGTGAATATGAAATTCATTGCCCAATCAAGCTCATACATAAAAAATAAAATAAAAATCTCCAATACTACATCCAGGTATCTGGTTTTCTACACTTATATTTCAGTATCTTTATTCTTTATTTCACAATTTTTTATGTTTTACATCATTATTATACAGATTTGTTTAAATCTAAAACGAAATACGCAATAAAACAAAAACAATTAAACTACGTTATAATTTCCTATACATGCTGGGTGTCTTGCAACTGGTAACCAGCTGTTAAAATAAACACAGTTAACAAAACAACACTTTTGTTTACTTTCTAAACAAAACATAAACTATTCCACCGGTTTCCGAACGAGTGCCTGGAATCCAGTACTAATAATTTTCCTTGAATTTATTTCATTTTCATTACCAATAAGTAACCTAAAATTAATCCAATTCTTGTTAATTATATCTATAACAAATATATCTATATATCATACAAATATATACTAAAACTAACTTATCCTATAATATACATAATTATTATTATTATTATTAGTAGTAGTAGTAGTAGTAGTAGTAGTAGTAGAAGTAGTAGTAGTAGTGGTGGTGGTGGTGGTGGTGGTAGTGGTAGTGTTTTATTTCCACCTAAATTTCCTTCATTTAATAAAATAAATATATAGGATGAAGCACATATAGTGTCGCGGCCATTTTACTCCAAAACGAAGAGGAAAATCAAAATACGCTGCAGACAATATTTAAAGTGCTCTAACGGGGACATAAGATAGCTACCTCAATCCGTCCTTGTATGCTCAATGCCATATCAAGGTCAATTTGTTTTTTTCAAATGGAATGGTCTGTATCCTTCTTTCCGAGAATGGAAATAACATTTAATGTTCAGTATGAAAGTTCAAGTACATCTATCAGCTGGGGATGATAGATGATGAGATATTGGACAAATAAGACAGCAAATGTTTTCGCTCACTTTCTCTTGACTGGGATCATATGTACAGTACAGTACAATTGTAACCACAATTGAAACAATTTCATGTTCACATTACAACTTCAATTCAGTAAATGCTCGAAAGTACGACCATTAACTTCGATGCATTTCCGAAAAGGTCTTTAAAAATCGATAAACACGTCTCAATATTTCTTCGCTGATTCTTGTACAGATATTCCTGATTTATGGACGTTGTTTACCAGGTGTAATTGGTACTTCTTCATAAACTTAATCTTTACTGTATCCTCATAAGAAAAGGTTTGGAGAAGTGAAATCAGGGGAACGGATAGGCCAATTGATAGGTCCTCTGCATCCTATCTATACTCTCTGTTTAATATTTCTCGAGCTACAGCTGAGTAATGAGGTGGACAACCATCGTGTTGATTGCAGCCCCACAAAGGGCACATTCAAGCAAAACTGGAAGTTCTTGGTCCAAAAATGTTCTGTATTTCTGTCCGTTAAGTTTGCCTTCAATTAAGTATGATTCAATTACACGGGATCCCAAAATGCCACACCAAACGTTCACCGTCCATTGCCGCTGATGCCCTATTTCCCGTAACATCTTGCTTTTCACTGCCCAGTAGCGCATGTTATGTCGATTCATTTGAGTATGATTGGTGAAAATAAAAAATTGGAATAGTTACAGTTTTGAATTTTTAGTAGAGCTCCTTGGCAAAATTCAACGCGTTTCTGAAAATCATCCCCATGAAGGACTTTGTGTAGGCTAATGTGATATAGATGGTATATATGACACTGAAGTATTCGAAGAACACTCCTGTGAGAGATTCGTGAGTGAGGATTAGCGGCAACTTCAGCTAATACAGCGACTTCCGAATTTTCCCCAGTAGCACTTCTCATTCGATGGCGTTTTCTTGATGCGACACCTTCCGTTTCGGAGAATAAATTCGCAAGTCATTGAAATTTTCTAACAGATGGCTGTCTCCTTTCAGTTGCAAGGTGCCCTAGTGTTCTTACAAGCTTCACCATAAATGTAAACGATATCGACCCTCTCATTGATCGTGTACCGAACTTCTATAATTGAAAACAAGTGAAAGAGACTGAGAATAGTGTCTTTTTAGGCTTGAATTGGCAATGATGAGCACTCGTTTATGTACTGATCTTAACAATTGAGCTTCTGGGCATAAACAAATGAGTTTGTTTCATAGCAACAATAAAAACAAAGGAGAGATAAGTGAAAGTAAGTGAATAATATTTTCTGTCTTATTTGTCCAATATCTCATATATATCACCCCTAGCTGATTAATGTACTAGTACTTTTATACTGGAAATTGAACGCTCTTTCCATTTCCGGAAATATTTTTGATTTGACCTTGAAATAACCTTTAGAATGACATTTCAAGGACGAGTTAATGTCACTATCTTACATCTCCTTAGGAACACTTCAAATTTTATCTGAAGCTTTTTTGGATTTTCCCCTTCGTTTCGAAGTGCAATGGCCGCGACACTATAAATGCCTCAACCTGTATATCACTATTTATTTATTTTCTTTTCTCCTGTCCTCTACACCTCCTAAAAACTCGCCACTTTACTGAATACTTATTATGAATGGTCACATTTATAATTGCCCTAAATTTCACTTTATTTCATTTGGTTTCTATTATTAAGACCTCTTGAGTTTTCCTACACCGGCTCCTCTTTCCCTTTACCTCCCTTCTTTTTCTTCTTCTTTTTCTTCTTCTTTTTCTTCTTCTTCTTCTTCTTCTTCTTCTCAAACTCCTCCCTTTGTGACTGCGTTATCGACCTCGTTTTAATCTCCCTCTTCTTCCATTCGTCTCCATCTGACCTCTTCCGGCCTCTAGGTTGTATTATTGAACATTCCATTTAGTCCTCATCTGATCTTCCTCTCCTTCCACTCCTCCTTCTACGTGTGTGATTTGATTTGTTTCTTGATTCTCATCTGTAGGTAACTTATTGTTGGTATATTTGCTCAATTAATGATGCTAATCTTTCTGTTCTTTTCACTGTTTGTTCTTCTTGTAATTTGCATCTCCTTCAGTTTAACTCTCTCCTCCCAGGTGATTTTGCTAATTTTGTGAGCTAATATTTCAAGATGGCGGTATAATTCTTCTGTTCTTAAGATGCATTTTATCTGATATCCCCTTAACGCCGTTCTCTCCTCTTGTGTTCTATCGTGATATCTCTTACATTCAAATTGGGCAGGTCCTGGTGTGTCTTGCAGTGTATTTACAGTTGACGTTATTTATTTTTTTAATTTTTCACCAATAACTGTCATATAGACCGTGTCCTGTTAAATTGTGAGTCAGGTTTTGTTGGTTTTATGTGCCTTTGTTTAAACCTTTCTAAGATATTACTAAATTGATTGTGCGTTCTTCTCCCTTTATTTATTTCACCCTACTCTTTTTGGGGGGTTTATTTATGGACGCTCTTTAACATCTCAGTCATCAGCGTCCCATTCTATATAGGAAGTGAAGCGGCCGACAAATATTGCTCAGAGGCCTCTTTTTTCAGGCTTGAGGTTCTTGCCGTAAATGTACAACACGGAATCCACGGTTTTACTTCCCATGGCTTATGTTAGATGTTTAAATACAAACTCTTCCAACTATTTCAGTAACTTTATCACATCTTTTCTTAAACCAGTCTATCGCTTCCCTTAAACGTATTAATAAATTTATCGGCCAGATTCCTGTGGCTACAAGGAGGGCTACGGTTGGTGTAATAATATTAACCGTTCCTGTGTATCTTAATAATATTTTACTCTAAATACATAACATAATGTTTTCAAAATCACCTGAAAGCAAAGTTCTTGCATTAAGAAAACCGCTAAAATCCAAATAAATTATATACGACACGGCGACAAGGGGCCGAATGGTTCAACTTCTCACCTCCCATCAAGGCGATCCGGGTCCAGTCCCGGTCATATGTGAATTTGTGGAGAACGAAGTAAAATTTGGACCCCGTGTTCTCCAGGGTCTTCCGCTTTCCCTGCCACTCTCCCACCATTGTTCCTTCCTCACCTCATTCCCATCTCCATTTTCACCATCACCTAGCTAAATATAGTCAGCCAATTTTTTGCCGAGTGCATTCAAATGGGATGAGCTACTGTCATCTAACGGCGAAAGAACTGCAACAAGCCGGGCATTAGACACTACCACAACGTTACACTAAAGCCCTCTATTATACAAGTATGGACGCGCTCCATTTTGGGCCTAACCGTCTCTAACTTCCATAAGACTACGTGTTAAGTTTCTGTCGTTTTACTCGATTGCCATACGTTAATTCCTAAAATATTTGTGTTATGCACACTTTTGAGACTGTCAGTTATAGTTACGGCACTTTCGCGTAGTATCGCATCCGAACTCAGCGGCCAATGACGGATCATTTGCCGGCAGAGGAAAAGGCTGTCATGGATTAAAACCGAAATCGAAATATTAAATGTAGGCCTTATTAATTACATTTTTTTGATACATGAAATGTAAAATAAGAATGTTTCATCTTATTTTGCTATTCACTATTTAAATTATTTGCTGTAATGCATTTGTTATATCAGTGTTGACATAAACTGTATAAGGCGTACTGCTGTCAGTTAAGAATGAATTATAAAAATCATAGGGCTTAGAGGGCTTCCTGCCACATTCAATTTAGAACAAAAACGTGACGTAGTTTAACATTTTTCTGCCCTAAATTGGTCCAATGAGAATGGTTATGACAACCAGCAATCTATATTTTTAATTGATGTGCAAAAACAAGAGATAAATAAACTAAATGATATGCCTGAAAATTGTAAGTATATAATACTTAGATCTGCATTTTCTATCCTTTTCTTCCAATTATGAACGTGCATTGGTTATATCAGTACCGTGCTGCATTTTTTAAATTATTTTTTCTGCAACAGTGGCATTGCAAATGAACTACATGACTGTGGTAAACTATTTTTATGCAAAAAAAATGCAAAAAACCTTCACAAATTACATACATTCATTTAATTTTTGAAAGCTATTGCAAATATATTCGAGAATAAGCACAGAGTATACTGTAATACAGTAATACTATTGTATGTATAATACACTTAGTAATATTCATGGCTAAATACAACAGAGTCGTGTTGACAAATATTTTATTACATTACATGTGTTATTTTAAATGCAGTTTACATGTCAAATTTAACTTTGAATGCGATATAACGTCACGCCTTTCTTTCCTTGAGTTGTACAACCAAATGCACAACACCCATGTATATTAATTAAATTAAAATTTTAAAAATTTTCTCCATATAAGTATATGGCACAACACACAGAACCGGGCCCAAAATGGCGGCTGATGCTGGCGAACCAATCACGGATTTCGGATGTCGGCAAATTCCGCCTCAAAGCGGGTCCATACTTGTATAATAGAGGGCTTTACGTTATACAACACGCTGCTTTTATAGCTTAACGCGGTAATGGCTGGATATCTGGGTCACTGAGTACTCAGTCAAGAGGCTCTCGAATTTCTAATTACGAAAACCAAATATCACCCCCCCTCCCAAAGCTCTTGATTTAGGTGGATATAGGAGTGCAGGGCCAACACACTTCGGATAAGGAAAGGTTTACGAAATCACAACTCCTCAACCGCGAACCGAAAATCAGTTTTGGAATGTAGAAATTCTGTAACCCCTTATAAGCAATTAGCATTGCTTCAATAGATAGAAATTGTTCGTAGATCAGAGATCCTAAACAGCAGTTGACAAAATGTCTCCAAGAATAAACTGTGCATTACTTTTATTATGCACTTACTGATAGTGTTTAAATACTTTTAGAAAATCTGCAGACCCAGAGAGGGTTGTTTGGTTGTAAGGCTTGAAATTTAGTGCTGAACACAACTTACTCGCATAATCACAGTGTGCATAAAATATTAATAAAATATACGAGGAGTATCTAAATAAAATCCAACTGATTTTATTGCATTTAAATAAACTACTATAAAGGTCGGAAAATTGAATCTTTCGTTTAGTAATTCCATGAGCGTCATTAATACAACATTGTTCAGTTGCGAGTTAGAAACCGATGCATGAGGTTGTGTTTGCTATATCCAGCAAAAAATCTGAAATTACAGCAAATTGGGCAGCATTCGACAGCAAAACACGCGTTTGAGGAGGCATAAACGATTCAAGTAGGTCACGAAGACCTTAAAGATTGTCCGCGTCCTAGAAGACCCATAACTGCAAAAACTGAAGTCAATGTGAAAACAGCTGACCTTATTTCGTGGTGTATTTATGAGGTCACTGAACAGAAAAATCACGAGAAACGACGTAATCTTCTCAGAACGGAATGGATTTTACACCAGGTCAACGCATTTGTTCATCGAGTCCGTATAACTCAAAATATTATTTAAAATCGCCCATTTGTGTCATGCCTGGCCACTTTTTTTCCTGGCCTCGTACCTTATCTCTTAGCGGAAGTGGAAAAAGCATAGTTCCATTTTGAAAATGATAAAAAAACTTAACAGTGTTGTGTTGGGTATTCCGAATAGATTAGACTTTTAAAAAAGTGTTTAGTAAGTTTTTTTGATAATTGGAACAATTTTATTTCACCAGAGGAGAATATTTCAAAAAATATAAGGACATATGAATGAATAAGAGAAATCAGGCTGTTTTTATGTACCCTGGAACATAGTGAGCCAAAAATGAACCAACTTAGCTCTTATATCTGCTAATTTATTTTACGTTTTAGTGATTCTTTATAATTGAAAATAAAGACCACATATTTTTAAACAAACTTCAAATAATATATTTCAATGAACGCGCAAAATACGCTGCAATAGACGCTGATGACTTGAGATGTTAAAGAGCATCCATAAGTAAAAAATAAATAAAAATATACTGTAAAAGAACAACGTTCACTTGATTGTTATTAGGTCGAAATAGAGGCAGCCATAAATAGCGTTTGGCCAAGCCTTGTTTGTATTCTATTGTTAGCAGGTAATTTGACAATAAAAATCTTCGAATCAACAATCAAACCGTCATGAGGCAAAGTATAAAGTGTTTGTTGAAAGTTACTCTTTCAGAGATAAGATGTTAAACTGAAAAAAAAAAAACAGTTATGAGAAAATATTGGCCTATTTAGTTTAGGTTTACAAAAAATTAAGTGTTTTGTGCAGTTTGCTACTGTTTTAGAAATTTTTCAGCTGCAGAAGATTAAAATATTGTGTTTGATTATAGAACAAAACATGCTGTTGTTTTTGTTAAGAGTTAAACCCTGTCCATGATATATATTTTTTTTTTATTTGTTTTGTCCGAAGCAGAGGATTTTTTCTATTTTTTCTCCTTCTTTTTTCACTTTAGACAGGTAGGCACTACTATTTAATGGTTTAAAACGCCCCAATTGAGTCAAGAGAGACAGTTTCCACTTCACACTTAATTAAGATGTTGTATTTGCAAAGTATATTCTTTAAGTTAGTCATGGTGTAATTTTAGTTCTTTTTTAAGTATATGGGCTATATCTGAAGAAGGATTTGTTTTGTTGCTTTCTTCTAAAAGGTCTGGATGCCTACTTTGTTATGCCCACCCTCAGAGAAACAGTGGTAAAGAGAATTTGTTTTTGTAAAATTCCGCTACTTAATAAATATTGAACATATCATAGCTCATAATTAGGTAACACCTTTGTTATCTGTAAATCTTCTGTCACAGACTACTGATAGATATAGTTTTACGGGTAAGTCAATTTCCATGAGATTGCTGAATTATGATCAGCATTTCTTATCGTTAGTTCTAATACCGTCTACAATAAAAATAAATTTACTTGTTCATCAATTTTTGTTTTTACTTTCATTTGTAAACATTTTGACATCATCACTGAGAATGCTGCTGGTCAATATCACTTGTACTTTCTCTGAGAATAAAATGTTTTATATGCCATGCTGAAATGCTTTTATACTATTTTATTAATAATAATTTTTTTGTTTTTGCGTGTTGTTCACGTTTCGCACAAACTATTACGTATTTTCTGAAAATTGTATGCTACATTGAAATTTTCCCCAGGAGAAACATAACGGAGACTATAGAAATTTGTAAAAATAAGATTGACACAAATAAGGTATCATCAACACCTGGAAGTCTCTCTTAAAACCATGAGTAGTTGGCCAGAACCCATTCAAAAGTTTCTGCAAGAGCCTAAAATATCAGCCTTTATAATTAAACATTAATTTTTTAGAATCTAGTATAAAGATAAGTAATGTTCCCAAAATTCTTGTCTAATGGCTTATTTGTTATTTTAGAATTCAAAAGATTAGGCAAATATTTAGGGATGCGGTTTAACCCCGATTTTACTTATTTTAACCAATTATTTGGAATTAAATGGATTTTTATATTGTGTTTGGATGTTTATTTATTTATTTATTTATTCATTCATTTTCTTGATCCATTCAATTAAGTACTTGCAAGTTCGAAGATAAATCCTTTGCAGAGTTATAATCGGTTTTTTTTTTTTTTTACTTTTTTTATTTATACGTTGACTGTAAATAAATTAGAGACAACGTCTTTGCGTGCGTGGGAAGGTTCTGGATATTGGTAGTTCGAACCAGTGTCGAAGTGTGCAGTACCGAAAGCAGTCAGTAAAAGGAGCTATGGTTTAATTGCCAATGTTGTGTGAGATGCTCTAAAGCGACTTGGCGTTACAAGTAGGACCGAAAACACTAGTGCTATTGGAACCATGGAATTGTGCAATCATGGAATCTCTTGCTGCTTGCAAAACCCGAGCGACTGGTCAGTGCAATGAGGGCATTGTTAGGCAGGTGAAATATTGTAACGGTGGGAAATGTGTTCTTATTCCAATTCGCAACTAATTCGTATATACACACACACTAACCTAATCTGTCGGCTAACCTCGGGCAAATCCTAGAAAGCAGTGGACCCAGTAGTTTAGCGAGTTAATCATTGTAATTGTGGCAAATCTCCTTTAACTCCGGCAGGATAAATAAATAAAAAAGATCATTTAGATGGTAGAATTCGAATCCGCTATCTTCGCAACTATAGCATGACGCTCTAATCGCCTGAGCTATTGTGCCACTACATATGAGGCCTTATTTTCTAGCTATAATTGTGCAAGTCATTACCTTCGACTCTCTCAGCTCTCTCCGCTGTCGCTCGGGACGATTCCATGATTCCACTAGCAACCTAGTGCTTTTAGCCCTGCTTGTAACGACAAATATTTTTTGTAACCGGAACAGTTTTTTTGGATAAACATCCAAGTGGCCTGTGGCAAAAATGCACGTTAATGCCATAATGGGTTGCAGGAAACGCACTACTATGTACGATGATAGGCAGGAAGGAATCTGCAGGTTGGCCATATCAACATTTCCTCCTTTATCATCTAGGACCGACTGTATTGCACTTCCTAAGGAGTATGTTACTTTGCATCTTGCTCTTTTTCAAGTGACAGGCACGGTGACCCAATTGCTGGCCAGGTGGCATTGGAAAATCTTTGGACACCCACCATACTCGCCGGAAATATTCGCGTATGTTTTGGCTAGTGAAAGAACCCTCTAATGCACCAGGTTTTCAGATATTCCCTCCTTGCTACGCAAGGAGAACTCTTAAGGATGCTGTATACCGTAGAAAACCAGCTACACTGGCAGCACTTCGGGAAGAAAATGAAACGGCATGTGCTGCAATCGCTGAGGATACTTTCACAAACGTTGCTCAATCAGTAGTTCAACGTACTCAGGAGTGTATCAACGCCAATGGTGGGCATTTTGAGCAACTGTTGTAACTGTAAAAGTGTAAAATGATTAGTGCGCATCATTTTCTGTTTATGTGAATTCAGTTTTTTATGTTAACACAGTGTTTTCTTTGCTTGAAGTGTGTATACATTTTTGGCATCCTGTGTATTTGGTTTAATTATTTAATTCTCTTCTTACCTATTATATAAGTTTTAACGATTTTATAGAGCGAAACTACTGCTTTTTATAGATCCAGGTGTTTGTGTGGTTATTTATGAATCTGGATAATACATGAAGGCAACTTAGAAATAATTTTTTCCCCTATTAGTTTGTAGTTTTTAGATCAATTTAAATTGTATATATCTTTGTTCTGTATTTGGAACTTTGCAATTATTACACTGAAAATTGGAATAAATAAAATTAGATTCGAAAACTCAACTATGTTTGTGCGTTATGATTCTTGTAAAGCTCTTTCGGGAGTGTATCGCTTGATGTCAGTCATTATTAGGTGGTTAATTTTAGTTTTAAGTAACCTTTACATAGACACACTGAGGATATAACTGATATTAAGCTATTTTATGCATTTTTGTAAATGATCATGTGTATATTCCGTATATGATATAATTACTTTGTCAAAAGCTACAACTAATTTTTAAACTGACTAGCTTATATGAATTTTATTTTCATGTTCAGCTCTCTCCCATCGCCATATTTTCCATATAGTATGATAGACTTAATAATGCCATTATGCATACTGTCTAGTGTATCTACTGCTATATCTGGAATGAGACTCGTGCTTTATAATTAATAATAGAGAGGTGTTTATTCCATTTCCCACTCATATTGAAGCTTATTCCCAAATAATAAAAAACAATATTTACGTGTTGTATTTCTTGTATGGTCTAACTTAAGAGAAAAGCAGTAATCACTGAAGAAAACCTTTAAGAATTCTATGAGAATCCTGAATGTGCTGCAATTTATAGGGGCCGTAAATATGCTGCTGACTTCAATATTAGACCCACAGAATTATCCCTGATGCCAGTCTCCGCGGCTACTAATGAAGCAATTTGGTTAATATAGATGATCTTGATTGTTGGAATTGAATATAGTAAAAGTATTCTTATACTTATTCACAATCTGCGCACATTTTAATGGAATGGCTTGAGAATGTCAGGATGTCGGTAGCCTCTCGTGTTCTGGGGCGATAAAAAAGAAATACAAGCAGTACATATTGTTCACTTGTCAGAATTATTACTGGAGGGCACTATTTCACCTGGAAAGTAATAGCAATCAATTACTCTGTTTAAAATGAAATTTTGAGAGGGTTTTTTTTAATGGTGTTTAACGCCCGTTTTACTACTGAGGCACCACAGGCGATGAACACTGGTGATACATGAAATGATATATTCGAAAAGGACATTTTTTAAGGAAGGAAACGTTTCAGACCTAAGTTTAGGGTGTCACTCCGGCATTTTCCATTTATAAGGACTGAGTAAAACCTGGAAAAAACTCAGTCAGGGAGGAGGTCCTAGCGGGATTCGAACCGCCGACCTCCCGCTCACAAGTCCGCGCCTTAACGACCTCGGCCACCCGGAGGGATTTTTGAGAGATACTATAGAATTGTATAATTGTTTTCTTTCAAAATTGATTTTTAAGTTTATTTCTCACATTAAGCAAAGCATTAAAATAAAGCAGTTTTTCCTTTCACAGATCGCAAACAGACATAAATAAATTATCTCTTTGCAGTCATTGTTTGCGAGTATTAAAATAATGTAGCAGTGTTTCATAAATCACTGTGCAACTTTTCATTAGGACTTGCTTTTGGATTTTTGTGAAATATTTTCATGGCATAAATCTTAAATTCAAAGAATGTGTTCTCTGTGTGACTTCCGAATTTTTTCTTCAATTCCAGCACAACCAATTAATGCCTGGTAAATAGTCTCCTTTTTCTCTAAAACTATTGTTATTGTTTAAAATATAAGGTAAGTAAAGTAATATTTAAAAAACAGAAAACTCGGTAGCAAAGTTAATATACACCGATTTTATTTTATTAAGATCTAATAAATTTCAAAATAGACAGTGACATCGAACTGAATAACACACCTTTAGAACCTACGACATCCTAATAAGACGTGTTATATTTACATTCAATAATAATTTGTCGCAAAGGTAACAGAAGAGTCGTTTATTTCTGGATTCATCTCCATTGACCTTTATTTATTACATTACTATCTGCATTAAACGAATTCTTCCTTCTTACTTGCCTGCTTCAGAAGGACCGCCACAGGTGGCCGAGGTTGTTAAGGCGCGGATTTGTGAGCGGGAGGTCTGGGGTTCGAGTCCCGCCAGGACCGTCCTTCCTCACTGAGTTTTTTTCCAGGTTTTTCTCAGTCCTCATAAATGGCAAATGCCGGGGAGGTACCCTAAACTTAGGCCTGGAACGTTTCCTTCCTTAAAAATAAATCCTTTCTCAATATATCATTTCATCTCATGTACCATCAGTGTTCATCGCCTGTGGTGCCTGTGTAGCAAAAACGGGCGTTAAACACTATTCATTCATTCATTCATTCATTGCTTCAGAAGGAAGGAAAGAGAAATGAAGTATGTGTTAATACTTAGACGCAACGTTTTAAAGTTATGAATAAAGAATTCGGTAATAGGTGTCTACAGAGAACAATATAAATTAATATATAGAGGAAATTTTTAAAAAGCATTTCTTAAATCGAAGACCCGAAAACTGTAATTCCCCATGCGCTGCAGGTTGCATGCGGAGTAAGATTTTCTGGCTGTAACTAAATTAAATTCTAGATTAAATTCCTTAGGTATTATGGAAACGCTTAATTGTATTAAATATTTAAACTAATGTCAGTAAATAATTAAAGAAAAATGAACAAAATGTCAAAAACAAATTATTCGATGTAAATAAGACTTATAATTTGATATATTTTAAATAATATAAAAAGGATTAAAATTGCGCCATTGGTAGCAATGTTACAAATGTCGAATAGTATTTCTTATACAGTATCTGAATATTTATATATACTTCCGTAAACATTTTTCAAAATATATATAATTACTCTTCGTTTTATAAATGTATAATAATATCTGTAAATATTAATAAAACCCTAGCAAAATAAACAAAAGGATCTTTGGTATCTTTTTTAGCTGTAGTGTTTGCAAGAATTACGAATATATAAAAGTGAGAAGCATTTTATATTGGTCCCAAGTAAAGTTTTTGTTTTTAGAATTAAAATATATTGCCTGAAACTTTCTATATAATAATTATGAACTCTTAATTTAATTTTTGTTTATTTCATGAAGTTACGTTTTATTTTAAATGCAATATCTTAGTTTAAAAATGAGATGTCTCGTGAGGAGAGCTCTATAAGAACTTTTGCGCTAAGATATAAGAAACCAAAATTTTCAGAGATTGAAACTTCAGGAGCAATCGAAAGGAATGAAACATAGCCAAATAAATAATTCAAAACATGACAATACAATAATTCTGGATAGTTTTCATTCTTTAAATAAATTAATGTTACATAAATACTATAAGGAATAAGTAACCTACATGGCCTAATAAATAATATCCCTGTTCACAAGATGATAGGTTTTCAATAGTTAGTACGCCGAAAGCGTCAAAGGAATTTTTACTTAGCAATGTTTTGTCAGTCAACTGTAAAATGCAAGGCTATTATAATTTCATGAGATTTGGTACAATTATTACAATTTTGAGAGTAGCCAATCTTGCTCATACACTGAACTTTAATAATATTTTAGGTTTGATTATTAATTTCACGTCGAAATGATAACAGAAGAGACAAGGGTCTCAAAGTATATTAGAAAAAGCTGTGGAGGCTGTTTCATTAACAAACATATCTGATTACAAAACAGCAGAGCAATTTGATATTCCTGGAAGAACAGTATTAAGTTTATCATGTTATCATATTATTAAACCCAAGCTTGGGTATACATTTATCTTTTCTGAATATCAATACGATGAATTTAGCTCTCAATTAATTGGATAAACCAATAAACAGCAGTTTTTATATTCGTTTTAAGAAAATTCAATCTTTTTTATTAAAACAACGAAACTTCTTCCAAACACAATATCAATTAAGAGCACAGGATTATTTTAGACAAATAAAACCCAAAAGTATATGAAATAATCCTGAAATTGCTACAATTGTCAAGAACTCATGCTCGGAAGAAATATTCATGAAGCCTGTACTCAACTTACTCGGAGAGATAAGTTCATGTTTTTCTGTTGTAAAAAAAATTATTAATAATAATAAATTTAAATTTAATTAAAACAAATTCACATGCCTTATTCGACACACACGTGTGGCCGAGGTCGTGAACGGGAGGTCTGTGCTTCGATTCCTCCTTGACTGAAGTTTTTCCCGTTTTTTTTCTAAGTCCTAGTAAATGGCGAATTGCGGGAGTGCCCTAAAAAAAGGCCGGTGTATTTTTTTCCAAAAAAAAAAACTCCTTTCCCAATTTCTCATTTCATCTTATGTACGAGGATAGGTCTATAAGTTAGCGGCCTAACCATTTTCTAGATATAATAAAGACTAAAACTATATTTCCCTTTTCAATGTAGTTACCCTTTATTGCAATACACTTTTCACATCTCTGAATTAACATTTCAATGCCCTTCTACAAAACAGTCAGAAGTCTTGTCTAGAAATGGGCATAAACAGCATCCATCACTTCTTTGTCACACTTAAAGTTCCTTCATCGAAGGTCCTTCTTGAGTTTTGAGAAGAGTAAATTGTCACTGGGAGCTAGATCTGACCTATAGGGTGAATGGTTGACTGAGTGACCTTGGCCTTTAAAGGCGGTGCTTCGTCAGGTTTACGCCACTCCATTGATTCTCTTTTGGACAAGGGATCATAATAGAGGACCATAGTTTCATCTCCTCTTACAATGGTTTGCAGAACTTCTCTCTCGTTGCCACGGCAGACCTCGAAAAATGTCTGGCGACAGATGGCTCGTTGCTGCGTTTGTACTGAGGAAAGAAGTCTACCCATCTTGCACTAACCTTATTCATGTTTAAATCCTCATGAATAATTAGAAGAACGTTGTTTTGGAAAGGCTCAACCTCGCTGCTATTTCTGTAACTTTGAGCCGCCGGTCTTACATAATTTCTCCTTCCACGAGAGCGATTTTTTTCAGGCGTAAGGATCTCCAAGGGCCGACCTGCACGCTCTTCGTCTTCAGTGCTTTCTCGACCCATTCGAAAAAGTTTGGTCCATTCTTTTACGGTAGAACACGAGGGGGATGCTTCCCCATATACACCGTGCAATCACTGTTTAATTTCATTTGGAGAAAGTCCTTCTTTTATGAAGAACATATTAACAGCTCAAAACTCTATTTTGAACATACCAAATTCTTCTACAAATAGCCTTCTTTATGCAACTATATCTGAACAACTGAACACAGCGGAGCGGAAGTTACAGCTGCAAATATTTACTTAACAGATTTTGTGAGGGCGATAATCCATATCGGCGAGGCCGGAAACTTATGGATCTACCCTCGTATCTTCAGGTAAGCACTGCTAATGTCTCAGCAGTAATAAAAGACATTAAACACTATTACAATGACTTATTTGCTTTATATTATTGTAAAGTTTAAATGTTTGCTATGCAAACTGAGTCTTCTGGGCTGTAAGGCCGTGGCCCAATGGGATTATTCTTTTTCATCTTTCTACCTTGTGTCCAAGATCACTTCGAGCACAAAACTTTAGATGTCCACCTCAGTCTGGACGAAATGTTTGGAAAGATGAAGGAGAAAATCTCATAGGCCTTATAGCCCGGAAAACTCGGTTTTGTATAGTTGACACCGGTCGTGAAAGCCTACATTCTTCAGTTCAATATATTTACTTGTAAATTTGTCATGTTAATGCTTTTAATATGAAGGTAAAAAAAACAGTTCATGTTCATTGCACGCCATAATGAATATAGCTAATTGCATTTTCTTAAAATAAAAATGGCTATCGTTAATTTTAATTTTTTTTTTCTGTACAAAAGGGTCTTCTCTTTTCATTTTGACAATCATGTCTTAGTCTTGGATCTATAAAGAAATACAATAAATTATCAAACATTATGTGGGCCATATCGACTGCAGATCCTAAATAAAAGCATGTCTGACTTTCACATAAAATTAAAGCAATGATTATAACTGTTATCTGTTCGAATAATTTATCATGCGCCAGACAGCATAAATGTTCAGTGTTGCAAATATGTTTTGTCTGTAAAACCTTCTAATAGGAAATTGTTCCTCTAACTATAAACAAACTACAGAACTGCTCCTGACTAGAAAAACCTTTATAGGAAATCTTTATTTTTTTTTTCCTGCGTATTTTCTGTCTTTTGGGCTTCTGCTCTGAAGTAGTGTTCAAATTACTTCCTTTTCCCTCTTCTAGTCAGACAGTTCTATTGTATAGTCACTTTCTGTACTAATTTTATTGAATATAACGTTGTTCTATGAGATCGGCCTTAAGGCAGAACCCAAATCGGAATTTGCTTTCGCCAGGCACAAAGAAAAAACAGTCAAAATTGGCAGGTTACGGAGATGAAGCTCCAGTTTCTGTGAAATAACTTTATTTTTGTATATGTGAGTCAGTATTGTTCCACTCTTCGAGAGCTGAAAAAAAATTAGGAATGAAATCTATTGGTACATGAATGTTATTGCCACTTCTGTAACCTTCATTTAAAAGAAAGCAAAAGTTTTCTTTACAGGCCACAAACAGGAACTTTTAATGCCTCTCAGACACTAATGAAAATGCCACCTTAGCTGGGTCCTCTTCATTCAGAGAGTTTTTGAATTTCAATGAAAGTTAAGTAAAACATAGCAAGAGAATCGCAAAACGCAAACTTAAAGTCATCAAAGTATTCCATTACTCCTTTAAAATTGCAAGAAGGGAAAATGGTTTGTTTTATGAAGTTCTTATAAATGGTACACCAATAAAAACCTGTTTTAAAAGCGCTCTTCAATAGGCACTCCGCGGCATCAAACCAGGTCTCGGATTAACTTCCCAAAAGTAAGCAGAAATTGCCTCGAAAATGAATTTAAATAAAGGAATAAAAAATATTTTTGCTCAGATATTATGCCATTTAAATGAGTGTCGATATATACATTTTAGCTTATCGTCATTTTAACATTTACAGTCATATCAGACGATGAGTACTTAATGAATTAATGACAGTCAAATGAGGTCAGGAACCTTAGGTGTTAAAACTACCATCAGGACTGAGGAAAAATTGTGAATAAGCAGTTCATCCTGGCAGATAGATCCAAATGGAATTCGAATCCAGGACAACAGTGAAAGGCACGCACGTGGTAGCACCGTAGCGGTATAATATATTTTGCTAGTATATCTGAAAATACAAAACAGTGTGTGTACACATTTTTTTATAGTTCGTTCTCTCTGCTATCCTTGAATGTATAAGAATAATTTTAAAATAAAACTACAAGATGATAAAAAGTCCCTTTTCCTAAAATGTTAAACAAACAGTAGTTCCCTTATCTTCTAATGTACATTACTTGCAAAGTCCATTCGAATCCGATACACAATTCACACCCTTTGGAATGGCAAAGCACATCTGATGATTCATAACAAAGTTTTGGAACGACTGTTTAACCAACAATACCAAATAATTCAGACCACGTGATTTCTCAGCAATAAATTTATCTTTCAATACACTGAAAGCTGGAAAAAAAACCATAAGTGCGGAATCGCGCCACGACGACCATTTGGACTATTTGGAACTACATGATTAAAAAGGTTTTCTTCTCTAAATCATAATGAGGTGGTACCCCATCTTGTCATTTTAAACGGGATCTCATCAAAATGAGGGCTGCTTTCAGGTTCTGGGATTACCACTTTTGTAACATCTCAAGATAACCGTTTCCACTACAAAAATTCGCAACAGTAATGTTCTAGTCCTCCGTGGTAATTTTATATAGGTGTTCACTAGCCCAGTAAACACAAGTTAGCCGGTTTGTATGACCGTTAACCTCAAATAAGACTTCATATGTTCATCATTTAGTTTTCCAAAAGTCAATATTAACTTTATGTTGCGAGGAACCGTTGACAAAACTGCAAACCATGGTCAATTAATCCCAAATTCAAGAGACCTTGTACTGGAGGATTTGTGTGGATTAATGACACGTCTCTGAACAACGTTTAATTCGTAGTGACCACTTATGAAAGGTTAATGACTGGTCCGGTTTGCTGAAACCATTTATTGAAACTTTGCGTTACTTGGCGTGTCGGCGGTTGAATATCAATAAATTTCTGTTCAAAGTTTGCTATCACCAATTATGTGTTTTTATTATGTTAACACTACTGTTGTAGCAAAAAAAGAAACACACTTTGCTCTCTGGTTAATTTGCAAATCATTTTACAGAGGACCAGTGCAATAATTAATAAAATAGAAAATGACAATGGAACATTGCAACGATGAAGTAGAACGCCATAGTTTACCTTCTCCACCTCCTACACACGAAATCTATATTATTAATAAATAAATATATATATATGGTAACTCGTTTGTCAAGTAATTACATTCGGGTGTGTATTTATGCGTGAACAAATATGAATCGAAAACATGTTTTGGGGAAAAACGAGATTCTATATATCCTATTAGTATTTATATTTAATCAATAATTGATATCTAGAAGTTTTCTTTATAATTACAAATACTACATACTAACAATATAGAGAGTTTTTATAAAATATATTAAGCTGCCTCATGAATTTCTTTTCAAATTCATGTTGTTAACATTATTTCTTCAGTATGAAAACATTTATTAAATAGCAAATGGAAGTTTACCATATTTAAATCATTAATTCTTTTCCTTTCGAGGTAAATAATTTTGTATTTTCTTTTTTCTGCTGACATGTACTGTTTTCGCGATATGTGTGACTTTTATGGGTATATTTGTCAGACATTTTTCCGACATTTATATTTTAAATGATAGCACTACGAGAGGATTTTGTATTTTTGTATCCGTAAGTAAGATAAAGGCTAAATTCTTTTAGTATAATTCGAAGTTTGCAGAACCTCCGCAGTTCAGTTACGTCTTCAATACCAGAACTATATTATTCTTATTGTGTACTAGCAGGAAGAAGATGAGTTGGCAGATGTCGACCTAAACGATCCCGATTTGCATGCTGCCGCTTCCAAGATACAGGCCACGTTCAGGAAGAGGGTGGTTCCAGGAGGCGGAAAGACCATTCCCGCTCAGCAGCAGCCACCCCCGGAGCCCCAGAAGGAAAGTGGCGCCCATTAATGCTGGCCTCAAACTTTATTTTGTACAAACTTTTACTCTGGTGAAAATTCCAACACAGTCCACTGCGGTGTAATGCAATAACCAAAGTTACAATCATTAGATTATATTATCAAACTTCCTAAAGTGATGAGTTTTAGTTTACGAAAATCTCAGTAATTCTCAGCGTTCGTAACCTAAACGTGCAGCAAAAAGGATTTGGTTATTTGTTTTCTGTAAAAGTATAACGTATACAGGGTGTCCGTGAAAAACCTACTGAAAAAAATAAATAATATCTCAAAAAGTAGTGCATTATTGACTCGGTTTGCACCTTCAGAAAGAGAAACTTAAGAAAAAAGTTACGTTTTAGCATTTTGATATGAGTCCCATTTGTGGCAAATTACATCTAGGTAAAACTCAATCTTTTACCATACGCACGAAAAGTATCTCAGTATAATTTACTGTCACGGGTTTGTGCCGTTCCATTTCGTCTTCTCGTATACATCTCCCCACTCTTCTAACAGCAATGAAAACAAGATTAAATTGCAATGTCTTACGCAATGTCAACAATCGCAACGGGATAAACAAAGGCATAAACTCTCTGCCAATACATCTAACAAAACTTTGGGGGTTACTCTTTGTAAAAGTGCAAACCGCAAAACAAATACATTAGCTTCTGAGATTTATTTTCACTAGATTTTTCTTGTATAGAAGCAGGATCATCCACTATTGTTCTAATTGATATTATCAAATAAAAAATAATAAAATGTTTATAAATTTGGGGGAAAAACAGTGAGCGCTGACAATAATGAAAATGGAATAAACAGCAATCCCAAAACTTGTCGACGTATTTGGCATTAGGATTAACCTACAAGTCAAGTTTTATCCCATAAAGGTGCAAAAATGTAATGAAAGAGATTTGGAAAAGGAATTAAAATGAGGGCAATATGCATGGAGTCTTCCGTCTTAAATTGACAATATTTAGTTTTTTTTAATAAATTTACTTTCAGATGTATGGTTTCTTTTATCCTTGTTTGCTTAAGTACTTCATAATTAAAAAGAATACGCCAAACCCCTTAGTTTTTCGTTCTTCTACAATTCATTAATTTCACGTGCAATATCATCAATCCTTCTATGTTAGTACCTCGAGGTTAGTGGTTAATCACAGTCCTGCAATAGACATGTGAGCTCTTCTCGCTCCTCCCATAGATGGACGTATATAATTTATGGTAGTTGGTCTTGTGCACCCATCAATTCATGGACTATTGACATAATAATGGAGTTGCTAAGGGACATATATACAGAGATTTACTTGACTTCATGACACAGTTTATCTGAGCTCATTTTAAACAAAAGAATAAATAAAAATCTAACCCATAATGTTCGAAACGTGACATCTCTAGTGAATAAAAAATCATGTAGGTCAGTGAAATACAAAATTTTTGAGGAAGCAACCAGATTTTTACGATTTTTTTGCGACCTCTCACTACCATATTTAAACGACATTCAAAGAAATTGAAAATAATTTTATTCAAAATTAGTAGATATCTAAAGAATTGCCAAATAGAAGTATATGATACAATATTACATGGAATATATCTAACTCTACAGAGGGCTGCAGTAATAGTTCAATTTAAACCGAAAATTATGCTCGCGCTTGTCTTATTGCTATTTTCCAACACATAAACACTATGAATAATAGTTTGCAAGGCCGAGATGCTAATATAATAACAAAAAGGATAAAATCAACAAATTTATAAAGAAACAAGTAAGATAAAAAGTTTAGTAATGGAGTTTAAGCCCTCCAGTTGACCCTATAGCTGCTGATGAGATGACAACTATTTGTGAAAAGAGGTTGTTAATAAGGAGATAAGAGATTAATATAACGGGTGCAATTTTTTTTGGATTGAGAGCAGAATAAAACAATTGTTTCAAGATAATCCTTCCATTACCGAGCAAGGGTTTTGGATTATGTTTCAAAACTAGTGCAACAATCAGAAAAAAATACTCTTAAACTATTTTTAGACAGTTGTCTTCCATGTGAAGGAAATATTGAAATATTTGCTAGTGGAATGCTCAAATTATGCTTTTACTCCACTCAAAAGAATGCAAGAATACTCGGAACATGCAAAACCGACTTTTGAATTGTTGATATCATTTCCAACCTCGTGTTCATAAATAGACTTCTCATCTATGAGTGCCTTCGAAACAAAAGCGAGAAATCGCCTCGAACTAGAAAATGACATTTCGTGTACCGAATACAGAGCTCAGATTTCAGAAAAAAATTAGGTCCGTTTATGCTATTAATTTTTCTTGTATTGCAAATATCATGATTATGTTTACGTTTCAAAATACAAACAAAAACTTAAAATCCCATGACGATCTCTCCTTAGTTCTTAACACAGGACTTCACAACCCAGACTTTGAGAACTATTGATCTAAGGTATAGTTCAATCCATTTTCATGGAATAATAATTTGTAATAAAGGCATGTAGATATGATAGGAACAAAACGTTTTCTTTTAATGGCAAATGATTTCATAATAAATATGACATTCAGCACAACTTGCTTTTAACATCACCCTTGTGCTGATTTTGTTAGTAGTTGTGTAGTTATATTTAAACCAAAGATGTAAATAAATAAATAAATTTTCTTTTTATGTAAACTCAATATAGCCTTCATCCATTTCAAAGCATTGTGTACAATGTTCGAATACAGTTCGAAAGACGCTTGTAAGCATAATGTCTGAAAACTCTATATTTTTTTCGAATACAAATCTTCAGATCCTGGAAATCTTTTACTCTATTTTTGCACACGCGTGACTTGATAAACCTCCAAGCAATTCAAAAATGTTCTAAAAGGCATCAATGCCGGTGAACATGTTTGCCATATTCTCTGTTAGAAAATCATCTATTGAAGTATTCTCTCACATCCAAAGTAAAATGAGGGGATGTTCCATGTTTTCGAAAGAAAAGCGGTATCTGAAAGGTCCGAATAAACTCCAGTTGCACTTCTACATGTGTATAAACATATTATCTAGCGCTGACAATAGCCACTTGTGCTTTTCCCTTGGTATAAACAGCATTCTATAGTTGTAAACTGAAATGAAAATGTAAACATCAATGTTTTCAGAACTTCATGACATAGTAAGGCGGTCATTTTGAAATAAAATAAAACGTGTGTATATGTACATACATGTACATGTACATTTTATTTCAGAAAACTGTTATTTGAAGAAAATGTATATACGTGTATAAACAAAAAGGTTTAGTGTTAAATTATGCGTACATAAACAATACTTGATACCCGACATAGTGCAACTGTTAAACTTAAAGATGAAGTTCTGAGACTAAATGAACCGATTTGCTAAATAGTACTGCTAGAATTAATTAGTGCACTAATGCCTGATATTCATTAAAATCATTAAAAATAGAATATTTAAATATGGATATTATTATATGTAGTACAAATTACATTGTAGTTTTGTTCTACTTGCGAAAAAGAAAGGGGGAAAAAACGTTGATGTAACGTATCCCATTATATCAGAATGGCATAATGAAACTTGACTTTTTCAAAAATCATAAAGAGATGAAGACTAAAAATCCATCACTATATGGTTAGTGAACAAAAATACGCCTGTTTATTCCAAAAGTCTTAAAACTAGTTCGATTATTTTTCCTCTTGCAAAATTCCAAAATTAAATTTTTCGAAATGACGAAATTCTCAGTCAATGAATCCATAGATTCTGTTAAAATAAAACTCACGCGCCGTTTTAAAAGTGGGCTATGCTGGAACCTTCACAAAATTTATGCATTTGCTTGTTCTCTAGTTACTTGCAGCCACAGGGATTTTACTACGGGAATGTTGCCGAGCCTGCGCCTCAATGTCTTAGTATGTAGATTTAGATATCGGTGCGCTTTCTGTCTTGTTCTGACAAAATCAGTCATTAAAATGCATAATTTAAGTTTATATTAATTGTTTTTTTCTGTCTCTCTTACAATATATACTTAACTTTGCACAAATGCTCGTAATTTTTGTATTTTATCTTTAAGTTATATAAAATATAATTAAAATATTTTAATGGCATCTTTTGTTTAATATAAATAAGCACCAGCAATCAGGTAAAACATAATAAGTACGGCTATACTGATGACCTCAGCTAGAATGTGCCATTTTAGAGGTTAGAAGTTATGACTTGATAACGTATTGACAAAGAAGAGAAATGAATAAGAAAAATTGATCTGCCTGTTTTTATCAGAACTAGACAACTAACATTAAGCTTACGTATTTAGGTAACTGCTGCCGTAATAAAGTGGACCAAGAGCTAACAGCTAGATAAACAGCAATAGTACAGTGGCTAGTTTTATTTACTTCTAATACTTACATTTTAGTAGATCACCTTAGTAAGGAGCATAATAAACTTGTAGATATAAAGTATTTTGTACTAAGAAACGTTTTCATAGTTTGCTAGATTTAAAAATAAATTTTAATAATTACATTGCCTTAGGCGCTGTATTTATTCGCTGCCTGTTCATCTTGTACATAATGTAATGTAGTGAGCAATAGCAATAGTAAAATAACACTATTTTTAGAGTTGTAGCATTGACAGCATTTGTTCATGACTGCGAAGTTATAAGCATAACATCTGCTATGTTGACAATAGTTTTATTCTTTTGTAGAATGTTCCAGCAATGCTAGATTCGTTGATATACGAGGGTAGGTTCATAAGTTTCCGGCCTCGCCAATAAGGATTATCACCTTCACAAATACCTTATCTGGTGTCATATCTTATCTGTTAAGTAAATAATTGCAGCTGTAATTCCCTCTCCTCTGTGTTCAGTTTTTCAGATATAGTTCCATAAAGAGCTATGGGTAGAAGATTTGACATGTTCAAAATTGAGTTTCGAGCTGTTATTAAGTTCTTCACAAAAGAAGTGCTTACTCCAAATGAAATAAAACAGCGATTGAATGGTGTGTATGGGGAAGCATCCCCCTCACATTCTACAGTAAAAGAATGGGTCAAACCTTTTCGAATGGGTCGAGAAAGCGTTGAAGACGAAGAGCGTGCAGGTCGACCCTTTGAGGTGCTCACTCCTGAAAACATCGCTCTTGTGGAAGGAGAAATTATGGAAGACCGGCGGCTCAAAGTTCCAAAAATAGTAGCAAGGTTGGGCCTTTCCAAAACAATAGTCCTTCGAATTATTCATGAACATATAAACATGAATAAGGTTAGTGCAAGATGGGTGCCTAGACTTCTTTCCTCAGTCCAAAAGCAGCAACGAATCATCTGTGTCAGGCATTTTTGGAGGAGCTCTGACTTGGCAACGAGAGAGAAGTTCTGCAAATCATTGTTACAGGAGATGAAACTATGGTCCTCTACTATGATCCCTTGTCCAAAAGAGAATCACTGGAGAGGCGTAAACCTGGCGAAGCACCGCCTCTAAAGGACGAGGTCAGTCAACCAAGAAGAGCTTGACCACAATCTTTTGGGACTGTGAACGAATAGTCTTCATTGACTTCAAGGAGAGGAACACCACAGTAAAGGGGGAGTACTATACTGACCTATTGCACGGACTTCCTTGCTTCCATCAAAGAGAAAAGGCGAGGAAAGCTGAGTGGTGTGCGCCTTATTCACGACAACGTGCCTGTGCACACAGCTCTTGTTGCAAAGGAAGCTGCGAAGAAATGTGGCTTCAATCGACCATCCCCCCTACAAGCCATACCTGGCTCCCAGTGACTATTTCCGCTTCTAAAAACTCAAGAAGGAAATTTAAGGTGACGAAGAAGTGATGGATGCTGTTTATGCCCATTTTGCAAACAAGACTTCTGACTATTTGGGGGGAGGGTTGAAATGTAAATTCAAAGATGGGAGCAGTGTATTGCAATAAAGGGTAGCTATATTGAAAAATGAAATATAGTTTTTATCTTTATCATACTTAGAAAATGGTTAGGCCGGAAACTTATTCACCTACCCTCGTAAGCTTCAGCACCGCTGTTTTTTTTTTTTTTCTTCATATTGTTTAATTTCTGAAGAAACGTTAAAGCATTTCAAACTCAGAGTCAAAACGTTTGTGGTAAGAAAGCATACATTCCTCATAATTGGTGGACTGTCTGCAATTTTCCATTTTCTTTTGACAGCATGTTTTTATTTATATGCGAGTTGAAATACGATTTTCTGAATTATTCTGCAGCAAAAGTTTACCAACAGCTGAGTATATTTAATGAAATGTTTTACCATGTATGATTCTAATCTATTTTAAGGTGTGGTTATCATTGCGATCTTATCTTCGGGTTTCGAGACATTAAACAGCTTTGCAATGATATTTATTTTGTGAAAATTCATCTTTGAAGTCCCATATTATGTGTATAGCTAGTCGCAAAAAAAAAACTGTAGGTTGGTAACGTTTATGTTCTGTTACCCTGCAGCTTGAGGACCACTTGGATGTGCCACATTATCACTTCGAGATCCAGTCCACGTTCGGCAAACACTTCTTGCACCCTTTTCCCCCAAGCCTAGCCAAGGAAAGCTTGCTCTGACATCATTGCTGGGCTCAGCTGGGGCAGTGTCAGATCACTTGAGCGCCAGTTCTAGCTTGTCCTCCTTCTTCTCATTTTCTTTCTCCACGGCTTCTTCTGTATCCACTCCGCGTTCTTCTTTAGCTTCACCTTCGTCGTCAACTTCGGCACAGTCTTCAAGACTGTCTTTTCCCTGCTTTTTGTCTCCTCTTCCTTCATCTCCTTCTTTTCCTTCATCGACTTCATTTCTTCCATCCAGCATTCCTTTAGCTTCCTCCTCTCTTTCAGATCCTGCTACCCTTTCTTCAGTTCCATCTACCATTTCCTTCTCTTCCGCTCCACCTACTCTTTCCTCTTTCCCGTCGATCCCATCTACGCCATCTTCTCTGGCACTTTCTCCTGCAAGCGAACTTTCGGATCGGCATTTCTGCTATAGCAAATATAACCCCCATTCTAAACTTTAATGAGTTTTCATGTGGTTAATCCTGTGTAATGCAGGTGACATTTTTATAAAATTGATGAAAGCTTCTGTAATAATAAGTGCGAAATAATTTACAATGCGCTGAACTCTAAACTGGATTGCTCCCTTTAAAAGATAGATTTAAAACAAAACAGAAATAATAAATAGCTTGTTTACAGTATAAATTTATAGCACTTAGAGGTATTTTAAATATGCTGGACTTAATCATATATCTATTTGACTTATTAATTTTAATCAGGTGAAAATACATATATGTAACGCTATTAAAATATTATTACTCATTATTTTAGTAACTATGGGAACTCAGAAATATGCAGCTGCCATATAGTTTCTATCAATTTCATGAAATAATTGCATGTCATAAATAAAATGAATATGCCATGTGGATAAAATATGTAGATAAAGATATTAATAAATAAAATCATAATATGTTCATTTTATATAAACAGATCTTAGACAAGTAAATTGAGATAGGGAACTAGAAACGTAAAATGTCTAAATTATGGGTTATTTAAGAAATTGCAATTTGGTGTTCAGAAATTCATACTAAAGCTAAATAGCATTAATATTTGTATTAGAATGGATTTGCCCTCCGTAATAATTTAAATAAAACTGGTTGTTAATAACCAATAAGCGGCATTTTTACAAATTAGCTTTAAAATAGTCTGCCAAATTTCTGACTAAACACATAATTGCATGTCACTTAATAGCAATTTATATGTTAGAAACAAAATTGCAATCAACTATTACCTAACATTTCCTTAGTCCCTGTACAAACTCTCGAGCAGCATTCCCGGGCCAATCCCGAGCGATAGCGGAGAAAACCGAAGATAGTGAGATAATAACACCGTAATGGACAACGGCATGATAGCTTATACAGTAAGAGCGTCATGCTATAGTTCTGAAGGTAAGGGTTTCGAATTCTCACATACTGATTTTTTTTTCTGCCGGGTTATAGGAGATTTGCCACCATTACAATAATTTACTCCCTAATATGGCACCACGCACATAGTGCCCTATAAATTGATATTTACGATTTTTTCTGCTGCAATCAAAGGAGATTTACCTCATTATAGTAACTACCTGCCCCTATCAACTTGTATTTACGAAAAGGAGGCGATCGTAAGCCATCAGGCCGTAGCGAGCCGCACTAAACCACTGGGTCCATCCGTTTCTAAAATTTACCCGAGGTTAGCGTTAAGGTTAGCGTGTATGTATGAATTAATTGCGAATTCCAATAAGACAACGCATAGTAAAGGGTGAAACATTCATTTTTTATATAAAGGAACAACAAATTGCAGCCTGAAAGTTACGGAGTACAAGCATAGGTTACATTACCTTTAACAAAAATGTAGGGATTTGAGGGCAATAAACATCAAGGAAAGCATGTTGAAATGTTCTCGCGCCTTTTGTAAAAAAAAAAAAAAAAAAAAAAAAAAAAAACAGCCATCGTAAGCCTATGAAAACAATTACCGTGCAGATTATGCAGTCATGAAGCAACATCAGAGTTTCCCTTTCCGCCGTTAGGGACTGGGGATTTCGGCTCTCTCCGCTGTCGCTCGGGAACTGCAGCTCTCGCTGCCCGAGAATTTGTACAGGGGCTAACGTCAAGTATAACGTGCAATTCTGCTTTTTTCCTAATGTTAAGAGATGTCTGTCAACTGTTTCCTACAACAATTGTTTGCTTTGTAGCCGAAAGATATAAGGCAAAATAACTCATCAAATTAATTACAAATAGAAGAAATGGAGAATGGCAGTTTTTTTTTAATTACCGACACGCACTTCATTTATGGAGAATCAAAAGTTTAATTCATTTCTTTATAAATGTAATAATTCTTTAATTAAACATAAGTAAGATACCCTGCTATGCTTTTATTTCACTCGACGCTAATACCATACCTATTGTGTATAATAATTATGAATATGATTATAAAATAAAGGTTCCAGAGGTGCACCAGATTCCAATGTAAGTAATTTATAAAGGTCCATTATCAACCTTTAAATACCATTTCAAATGGAACGTGGCAAAATTCAGTGGCAAGCATAACCTTTAAAATCTTTAAAACCCAATATGTAAGTTTAAAATCTTTGACCCTAAGTTTTCTATCTCAAATTACTTGCCTAACATCCCTTTATATAGGATGAATATTTTGGTTTTCCTATACTGCACTTTTTATCATAATTTAACATGGCCGCCATATATTTCATAATATTGTGTCCAACATTCGAATGACTTTATAAGCATATCGTCTGAAATTGCTGCACATACTTCTTGAATATGATTCTTCGGATTCTGGAAAGCTCTTTCTTTGATTTTTATATACTAGTAACTTGATAAATCCCAAGCAAAAAAAATCTAAGGGCTTTAAATCTGGTGAAGCGGTCGCCATATTCGAGTTTTTTTTTTTTTTTTTTTTTTTTCCCTCTCTCTTACTTACGGATGCTCTTTAACACCTCAGGTCATCAGCGTCCCATTCAAATCACGGCGGCGTGAAACAGCCGATAAATTTTCCTCAGAGGCCTCTTCTTTCAGGCTTGAGATTCTTTATCGTGCCGTAATGTACGACACGAGACCCACGGCTTTACTTCCCTTCCGAAGGAGGGAAGCCCTGAAAAAATCATCGTCCTGGCCGGGTTTGAATCCGCGATCTTGGGTTTATGAGGCAAGTATGGTTACCACTACACCACCAGAACCAACCTCCAAGCCCAAGTAAACTCCTCTCTCACCTCTGCATGCACGTGTCAGACCGAACTGTGGAACACCATCAATAGTCACTCGTTTGTGTATAAACATCATTCTGCCTGAAATAAAATATTAAAATATCAATGATTTCAGAACGTTATGCCTCAATACTTTGAAATGGTGGCAGCCGTTTTAAGATAAAAAGTATATAAATATATGAAATTTAGATATATAACATATCTAAATGCCATGTAAATTTCATTTACGATAAACCGTTATTTCATGAAAGCCTATAGTAACTTAAGATCCGCCCTGTATTATGAATAAATTCAATAGACCGCTTTAACATATATACTCAAATATTAACAAGCTTCGTTATATTTGATTATTCTTTCCTTCCTGACTTTTGTTTACTCTTTCCTTATTAAAGTAAATATGTTCATTTGTATACAACAGGAAAAAAGGCATAATCAAATATCTAGAGCCAATTCTACGAGAAATAATAAAATTAACAAATTTGAAATACATTCAAAAGCACTGCATTTACAGCAAAAATATAAAAATGCATTCAAGATTTACCTAATGTAATATCCATAAACCGAATTAAAATAAGCATATTTAAATCCTAAAAAATATTGAATTTTCCAAATTTATTTGAATATACTGTCAATTGCATTGTAATCAAGAAGATAGTAACGGTTAAATATGCCGAAAACGTATCACTGTAACTTACGTATAACTTAATGTGCGTTGTTATTAACAATAAACAACATATTAACAATCAACATACGTATAAAAGAGCGATTTAGATCAAATCATTAACTTAAAAGCATTACCTCTCAAGAAATGGAAGAAAGATTCGTCTAAATGTTGAGCTCAGGCATTACTCCCATGTAGTACGTACGTGTTTAATTAAAATACATCGTATGGTTCTTTTAACGTTAGTTGATACTGTTACTGTTTATCCTCGTTTCCCCTCAAAGAACTACATAAGTAATAGCAGTACAAAGTACGTGCCAGAGAGGTTTGTTTTTACTAATATTTCAATTTAGTTTTTAATCTTTTGAAGCCATTATTTTTTATTATTTCCGCTCACGCGTGTTTTACGTCTTCGCTACTAAAACATAGTGCAGCCAATGGCGGCCACTCTAAACTGCGCCTTCAAACGTGTATATAATTACCTATAGAAGATTCTGAAATTGTCATCGTTCGGTTAAATAGCCACTCTATCTTAAAAAGTACACTCTGGAGTGAGTTCCGCCACCTTAATTCTGATTTCGTTGCAAATATTTTTCTTTACATTGAGAAATCTCCAATTGTGTAATTTTGGGAGTGATTTTGTCAGCGAACGTTCAAGATTTGCTCCAATTTTGTTCGGCTTTTTCTCTGTTAAAACTTTGCATTTTGGTTCTTCCCCCCCCCCTCTCTCTCTCTCTCTCTCTCTCCCTGAATCGGTGAAATCAAATGTGTGCGCAATGTGGTGAATTACAGTACTGGAAGGAAACAAATGATTAGGAAAACTCTAAATAAATTTCCACGAATACGACGAGTTGATTTCTATTTAACATAAATTTAAGCACAAAAAAGATTTGCTGCAGATCAGTTATATAAACATCTTTGCGATTGAACTGAGACCAGCTTAGAAAGCGACGTTGAGAGACATGATAAACAGTAGTAGAGTAAAATGGACTGGATTCGATTGTTAGGGTCGGAGAAGAATATTTCAGTACTTCAACTTTGCTCAATGACTGTCCATTTGTGACTACGCCCCCCGTGAAAGAATCTCCGGGAGGAAGAAGTGAGATAACAGAGGGTAAGAGAATCCACAGACGGTGAGGCACGTAGTAGATGGGATCCCTAACCCTCTGCAAGTATTTCGAATCCTTTAGAAGGGTGCTTCCATACCAGAGGTCGGGACAGAAACGTTTCCTAAGAACAAGCTACCGTCACGCCGCACCAGCCCACCTCGCCCTGGCATTTTCTATCCTGTAACACAACCAACGGAATGAAATTATATGAAAATGGGAGAACGAAAAAATTTTGGACAGGAAATACTCAATCCCAACAATCGCCTTAGGGACCATGGGAAACCATGAAAAAAAAAAACCCCAAGGTGAGGATGGTCGACCCCTAGGGATTTGCCCCGGGACCTCCCAAATGCAAGCGTTACCGCCTGAGCCACGCCGCTTGATAAAAGAGGAAAAACAGAGTTAAAATATTGGTGTAGCCAGTGGATCTAGGAGCCAAGAGGTAAAACGGCGTATGAGCAGAAAAGGTTTATAACTAAGCCCTTTACATACTTCCTTTAGCAGTCTTTATTGGTTATTTCTTCTCCTTTTCCTCAGCTACCACTTGCATGTTCTGCAACCTTGCTAAATTTTATATTATCCTGGACATACTTCTATTGCTTTTTTTATCTGGTGTTTATCTCTATTACGGAATTACCAAATCCTGCAGTCTCAGAACTAGGTCTGCTTCATTTTTATTGATTAATGATATTCGTACCTTCAGAGCAAATCTATATAAATGTCTTCTTTTCTTTATTAAAAATAAAATGTTAGTTCACTATTTGAGACTGCATCGAAAATACAACATGAATAATGGCTGTCACCCAGCTAGCCCAGCAAAATACCTCCTATTTTACTTAAATATACCTATATATATCTCTACCTCAAGAAGACAACTGTTGCTGCTAAAGTACGTTCAAGTGATAATGAAGGCTGACTGATATATTACAGTTATGCTATAAATTATGTGATGTATGCTCTACGCATTTAAAAAATATAACTATTACAGCAAGATAATAATGCTAGAAGAATCTGTTCGCTATCATGTTTCTTGGTCACTTTTGAATATATTCAGAAGAATTTATCTCTTTTGCATAATGGAATTGTTAACGATGTATTGTTATGCACGTAAACTTAGATTTTTATTCTAATATAATAAAATATTCTGAATTGTTCATTTTATAGTAGTACAGTGGTTATTCGTTTCATACAGGAAAATAATTTCCTTATTCTAAGGAAATTTTGGAAACCATTTCCTCTGTGAAATTTCTTGCATGGATGATAGATCCTTAGTCAAAGAGTCATAATGATAATTATAAGTAGGTAACGAAGCATGTAAATATTTGTGACAAGTGTATTTCATGTGAAACTAAAATAATGTGCCTTCGCTTGCTAAATGCAGCATTTTGCAATTTTTTATTAATATTGTACTTCCATTTCATAATTAAAATGTATTCTTGGTTTTAAAAAAATTTAACAGAAGAGTCAGTCGATAAAAATGCACGAAAGCGTTTTAATATAATTTAATAATGTTCCTGACGGTTTTTGTGCAAACATGTGATAATAGCAATGATCATAAAAGCATAATCTGTTAATGCATCTTCACAACATAAGGTGATTCAAAAGTCGCGCAGCATAGGACAACTTCGTTATCAGTGTAGGTACCGAAAAAGTAAAGAGGAAATGCATAATTTTAAAACAAGCGCTAGAATGTTGCAATGTAAGATACCCTAATCAGGTTGATTATAGCATTTCTCGAAAAATGAAAACATGATTAAAAGATACTGTTAACAGTGTGCTTGAAAATACAAATAATTTAGCAAAAGCTTGATACTGAAACATTTAATCATTTAAGCTGACATGACTATTGAGGCACATCCGAATACGGTTCAGGCAAATTATTTATATCTATAACTGCTGTTTCCACCAATTTTCTTTCTTTCCTCTTTCGGTATCTACACTAATAATAAAGTTGTCCTGTAGCGCACGAATTTTGAATCAACCTGTATAATAGATGCTAATAATACAATTGCCATCTCCGTTCTGTTTTATCTCAAAATAAACTTTTAAAATATACCATATGGCTAAAAGTATATTAATGTTTTAAACATAAAAATATAAAAACCACATTAAAATAGTATCTATTGCCTCACAATGTTAGTCTTCAGGATAAATAAAACCTAAGTGTATTATTAACGGCTATTTGCTATAAAGAAGAATGTAAATATGGGGGATGTGAACGCAGTACAGAGCTACAACGATGCGAAATATTCTCTACGCCTACATCAAGCAATAATCAATAATCGTAAAGTAATATATTTCAGTCCTAAAGAAAATGAAAGTACGTTTTGAAGAATAAATGTATTTAATTTCTTCTCCACTTCCCTCTTAGGATTATTAAGCTACACACATAGCAGCTACTCTAATGGAAAACCACAACTTTTTATTCAAGCGAGTAAAGAAAAGAAATTGTATATTTAAGGGGAAAAAATGTGCCCTTTTATTGGTTTACATCAACGCACTGGCGTGTAAGTATGCATATCTGGCTACTAGAACCATAGACCCTAGCATAATGATTCACATTAAAATTGTGTATATTATTACAGTTTGAATTATGGAATAAAATTCTATTGTAAAACTAATCAAAATCATAGGCTATGTTATAAATTCTTACTTGTTTTTCTATAGATGCATTTAGTATTTTAAAAAACAAACAGAAAAGCTTCAATATAATTATATATAGTAACTCAGCAAATTCTAAGTTTTTTCAATCCTAACAGGTTCTTCAAATGTGGAGTCCACTCTGACAGTGAAAGGCTTAAGGTAAAACTGGAGTGATAAATAATATGGGTGGTGAATTTCTATCTTTCAATTTTTAAATATGTATAAATGTTTGACTTTCAAATGTTTCACTACACTGCTGAAGTATTAGGTGAAACTGATATTTTTACCAAACACAGATTGCAATTTTAACTATACAAAATTTGGAAATAATACCTTAAAGCTTGAGGTGAGGCTCTCTCATGGATTAAAGTTGCACGTTATAAAGCAGACGCAAAACAGAATGGTGTATGAAAGCCGAACATGCTTCTAGCTTGTCCAATTGTTATGGTACATAATTGTTAACCTGTAATAATTGAGAAGGCAGCATTTGTACTTTTGCACTCGAAAAAAGTATTTAAAGTAGTTTAATCAAAAATGCTAAACATCTTGAATATATCTGTGCAATTGTTGGTGCGATATGCATTGATTCACACTGGATTCTCGCTATCCAACAGTAAACTATATATCAGCTAAACATAGAGGGTAACGATGCATATGTAAACAAAACCGTCTTGTAGTTCTGCATTATGACATAATTTAGATAAATGTGTTTGTAATTTCCTGTGTTTCTTTTATAGGAATACAATACATTAAGCCGAAGTGTTGCTTAATTAAAGTAGTAACTTCCTATTTAACACAGTGCTAAGATTGCTAACGGTATATGAACATTTATATTTTGTCTACATTTTGAAAATATTGTTTTTATTTCTGCAGAAAAACATCATCATAAAAGTACAATTCAGGCTAATACTCTTAAAATATTTTTATTTCGAAAAAAATGAAATGAAGATTATCAAATCGCTATTTCTTACATGAACTGTTCCACATTTGCACGGAGAATTTTGAAATCCTGCGCATATTCCTTTATTTTCTTACTTAAGAAAAACGTTTTATCATCTTTAAGCTTTGTTTGTCCAATATATGCTAATTCTGCTAAAATGTAAGAATCAGGAATAAAAAGTTTTTGTTCCATATAAAATCACTGCATCCAAATGGCCTTAGTGCCAAAAAGACCATGATGCAACTGTTGTGAAACTGTTACAAGTGCTTTATCGCCTGATATCTATCTGGGCAACTGAAGTCATGTCCTCCCATGTACAGGGAGTTCATTTTGGCCTGTGTCTGCAGTCACTATGGGGCTCAGGTCGAACTAATTTTCGGCACCTTTGATAGACAAGTTCGCATCTCTGCTCAAACTTTGATCAATAATACCATGCACACAATATTAGAGTTATTTCATAATGAGTATTAGACTTTGTTATAGGAGTTATTCCAAGTGTTGTTTGTCTGCAGTTAAAGCCCTCTATTATACAAGTATGGACACGCTTTGCGGCGTAATTTGCCGACAACCGAGCTTCGTGATTGGTTCGCCAGCAGCAGCTGCCATTTTGGGCCTGATGTCTGTGTATTTTGCCATATGCCTAATTGAAGAACATTTTTAAAAATTTATTTTAATTTAGTTTATTTGTCTGAAAGAGTTGCATTTGGTTGTACAACTCGAGGAAAGAAATGCATTACGTTATATCGCATTCAAGGTTTAATTTGACATGTAAACTGCATTCAAAATAACTTAATTAATGTAATAAAATATTTGTCAACATGGATACATTGTATTTAGCAGTGACTATTACTAAGTGTATTATACTTACAATATTATTACTGTATTACAGTATATGCTGCACTTATTCTCGAATACATTTGCCATAGATTTCAAAAATTAGATGAATGTATGTAATTGTGAAGGTGTTTAACATTTTTTTTTTTTTTTTCATAAAAATAGTTTGTCACAGTCATGAAGTTCATTTGCAATGCCACTATTGCAGAAAAAATCATTTAAATGCACGTTCATAATTGGAAGAAAAGAAATAGAAAATGCAGGTCTATGGATTATGAATAGTTTAAATTTTCAATCATATTATTAGGTTTATTTATCTCTTGTTTTCACACACCAATAAAAATATAAATTTCTAGTATTCATTGGACCAATTTAGAGCAAAGAAATGTTAAGTTATATAAAGTTTTCCTAAATTGAATTTGGTAGGAAGCCCTCTAAGCCCTATAATTCTTATAATTAATTCTTAACTGAAAGGTTAACTGTAGACCTTATACAGTTCATGTCAACACTTATATAATAAGTGCATTACAACCAATAATTTAAATAGTGAATAGCAAAATAAAATGAGAAATTCTTATTATAAGTTTCACGTGTTAAAAGGATGTAATTAATAAGGCCTACGTTTAATGTTGCGATTTCTGTTTTAACCGATGGCAGCCTTTTCCTCTGCCGGCAAATGATCCGTCATTGGCCGCTGAGTTCTGATGCAGTACTGCGCGAAAGTTCCGTAACTATAACTGACATGGTCTCAAATGTATGCATTTTCTGTCTGACCTAGGCCTTCTAATGCAAAAAGAAGAACATGAACAGACGCAGAAGGTATTATTCAGCAGTATAACACAAATATTTTAGGAATTAACTGTATCACAATCGAGTAAAACGACAGAAACTTAACACGTAGTCTTATGAGAGTTAGGCCCAAAATGGAGCGTGTCCAAGCTTGTATAGTAGAGAGCTTTAGTCTGCAGTTACACATTTCTGACATCTTTTAATGAAATGTGTATATATTTGCGAGAATCTGTTCTTTTACAACTTGAAGATTATTGCTGTAGACTTTATTGTTTATCTGTTTGTAGTAATAGATCAGAACTTCACAAACATTCTGCAATTTATAACATGAGCGCACCAATAGCTATAATAAGATGAACTAACCGCAAACCAAATTATGATAGCACAAAGAGAGAATTAATATTTGTTCTTTTAGCAGAAAATCGGGTGATTTTTTTTTTTCCCCCCTTTCTTTGTACCTTTAAACCGATTTTTTTTTTTTTTTTTTCCTTATGAATTAATTATTTGCGATTAGTTACTTTTTACTTTTGAGGAAAAATCTTATTTTCCTTAATTGAACAAGCAATTTTTTTTCGCACAAAGGAAACCAAGAATTATATAATTTAAGTATCAGTCCCCCCCCCCTCCTCCTCCTCCACACACTACAAATATAGATATTTTACTTTTCTTGCACGAATAGCAAAATACGTATATTATAGCTTCAATTTTCCAAAACCAGATTCTCCTTATCGAGGGCAAATGGATTTCTATATATGAGGTTACTAGAAAGAAAACGTAAATTGAGAGACGTGGACAGCAAATAAAAGCAGTGGACGAAATATATATTAATCTTAAGTAGAAAGTGAATCCCATATATAAGCAACGTACTAATTAAATAAAACACAAAACGAATTCAAGGGAAACAAAAGAAAATCGCTGAACTGAAAACATGTCCCACACAAAGTAAATATTAAGGACGGAATTAGAATGTTCATTGATTTCTTTGTGGATAAAAAAAAAGTCAAGCATAAACGAAAAGTTGAAAAGTTTTTAATAAAAAAAAAATGTATGTTACTAACAAAGAATGCTGTTTTTCAACTTACTCTTTCTTAACCTGCAATGTTAAGTTTGCGCGGTCGACCATTGTAAGTAACGATTACTTGTGCCCTTTTAGGATAGAATAATATCTAGTTCACTGAATACAGAAAGAAATAGACTTAGCTACACAAAGCGAATTTCAAAAATTTTAATGTCAATGATGTCAATCCCAGTCCTACATTGATTGTTTTTTATCTTTGCTTTCTTTTCATCAATTATCTCCCAATACAGTATTAAATGGACAAAGGTTCGTCAATTTGTTTGTTTAAACTCATTTACTTCGCTTAGGTCCCTTTGCAAGTTGCTATTTCAATTATTCTGCAAATATCCTTTTACCTGCAATGTAATTGAACTTGCTAAAATGAATAATGTTCGCCGGCGTGTTGAAACCTTCTCCCTCTCTTTTTACCCTCCCCGCAATGAATACCCAAGCTGTCTGCTAACATTCATTGATTACAGAGGGAGTTTGCAATCGCGTGGAAAAGAGATAATCACTACGCGCTGTGATGCCTCGAAGTCCTGATGACGTGATTACGTCCCTTGACACGACGACTTGATATGTGCTTTCCATGTCGCTCACTCTTGTCGTCTATATATAGAAACAGTACAGTCACATGTTACCCTATGTTAACGTTGTTGCTTGCCGGAACTTATCAGAGTTTAAGTCCTGTTGTTGCTATTATAATTTAATTAACGCTATACCATGTTTTACGATATGACAACTGATTTTAAAATTCCCAAAGAAACAATTCTAATTTCAGTTTTCGACAAAAATGCGGACTCTGTATTCTATCGTTTGATGTATACATAAATAAGATTTAGAAGAATGGAAACTAACTCAACCAAAAGTTTTATGCCTGAGAGGAAATAAGGAAATGAATATGATTTTATTTGCTAGCAACCAGGTTCTCTTGGCTTGTAAAAACAACTTCCAGATAATGTAACAAAACTTCGTAGAATTTTAAAACAATGCGACAGTATGCAAATAAAATACTCGTATATAGGGAAAGAAATCAGAGAATACCTAAGAAAATAGAAACATGAAAAAAATTGCCTTTGATAGCGTACTAAAGCAAGTATATTTTTATCACCCTACTGTCAACCGCCAGATGTGTCGACAACAAACAACATAGGTATATGCAATTATTAGACTTGGAATGGGATAAAAGGGTTCAATCCTTTAAGAGAAGAAGCAGAAATGTAAATGAGGATTTCTTTATAAAAACAAAGTTATCCACCCTTCAATCTAAAAGCTTTACTTTTATATCCACTTCTGCTTCCCACATGCCATCCTTTACCTCTTTATTTGCCATACACATTCTTACTAATTTCACCATCCACTGTTCTTAGATTTAGATGATGATGTTGTAAGTAAATTTTAAATTTTACAGAAATGTATTTCTTCACATTGTTCTTCCAAACAAAACAGGAATAATGTTAAACTTTTGCACAGAGTGCCACTCATTAGAACGAATCAGTTGTTTATCAATATAAATGTATACATACATTTAGACTCAAATATCCTAAATGTTTACTCCTTGCCAGAAAATACTACATCCAAGTTGCTTTTCATTGGGAATTCCAAAAATGGTGAATAATGTGTTTAATTTTATATCAATCATTATAGCTATTTATTTGTACTATGTAACCCTGTTTTTGAAGGCTAATAAAATTAATGAAATCAAAAAATGAAAACATTTATACTTATTAAATGAAAAAAAGATCAGATTTCTGCATTACCTCCCAAAAATAATTTTTCAAAGAAAAACACAATTTTCTGTATGACTCTAAATTTTATAACATGCTTTGATTAAACTCCAAAATTCATTTAATAAATTCAATTAAAAATGAAAGAAAACTATCCAGTTTTGAAGATCTTTAATTCGACAAATGAATATGTTTAATACTGCAAAATCTATTAAACTGTTATGTAGGTAATTCTGTTTGCTCAGTATTTATTTATTGCTAATCTAATCACAATTCTTATAGAGTATATTATTGTTATAATGTTGACGAAGTCAAGAAATTGCATAATTTTATTTTATGAATAAATTATTTATGTTCCCAAAATTTTACAGTCATATTTTCTAGAGCAAAATAAAGTTGAATCTTCAATTACTTTCAAGTACATGATAAATTAAAGATAGGATTAAATATAAAAAATATGTATATAAAAATGTCATAAAATATTTTAATGTAGTTAATATTATTGAGTTTTAATAAAAATGCTTGGCTATACTTACATAAAACACTGTACAAATAAGTTCTATCCCTCTAAAGTAAAATTAATGTTATATAGCAAAAAGGAAATATCTGAAGCTTTTATCAGTAAACTTAAAAATTAGCATCTGTTCTACAGTTGTTGAAACTGAGACTCCCAACTATAAAATATTATAAAAATCATAAGCTCTTGTAGCAAATCTCTACCATCCCTGTTTAAGCACAGGTGTGTGTCTTCAAACATTCATATTTTTTAAAAATTATTTCACCTAACTGGGGGAATCAAATTATCCAATAACCCTTCTAAAATAGAAAAAATAATTAAATTTATTCCTTTCCAGGATCAAAATAATTTGAATTTTGTACCTATCTAGCATTTATAAGCACATGTTATGGGCTTCGATCAGAATTTCAGCTGTGAAAATGTAAATGTAAAAAAATTATGAAGCATTTTCTTTTAATGTGCTCTGACAGCTAAGAATGCATCTCCAATTTGGAAATAGATAGCAAAGTATATTTAAGCTGCTTAGTCAGCTACAATACTGTACTGAAATGCATAATCTTGAGGGAATGTCAGCAAAAATTTATAATACTATTATTCACCTAAATGCATCTTTAACTTCAAAGAACATTGCCTTAATTTCATGTTACAGCTTCCCCAAACTTTTAGACTCATTTTTCTCATTATATATATTTTCTCAAAAATAATTTAAATAAATCAATAAACTTTAAACACATCTTTTGAATATTTAAAATTTTTCTGCATAAAATGTACTTTCTTATGTAAATATGAAGTATTTGACTTAGGTAAAGAAAAATAATATCACAATGCATTACGTTTGACATACTTTAAATTGATTATATTATATCAACACAGTTTTGTTGGATATAATATAGGGAAGAGTGAGTAAACTGCAGAACCATTCAATGAGAGAATGATTTTTATTTTCCGATAGTATGTCAAAATTATAATATTAAGATATTGAAAGTAATATGAAAGTTGATAAAATAATTCTGAACTTATAAACTGTGGGATATACAATGTGCATTTGGACAAATTTAGGTGCAATTTCAGTATGTATTTTAAAATATTGAAAGAGTATCACATATACTTCTCTTTTTTATTATTGTTTTTCTTGTTGTTGTGCAATGGAAATTATATAATAGGGGGAATGTAATGGGAAAAGATGGTGGGATAATTCGATGTAAGTATTGGAGGAAATATTGATTATTAATTGCTTAATTGGTGGTTCAAATTTCAGGGATGGTGATATTTTTCTTTTCTTTCCCTCACGACGATCTCTCGCTGTCTTACAATTGCCTCGACTACTTTTTCTTTTTCTGGAATTTTTATGATCCGGAGACCATAGGAGAGGAGTCGAGGATCTTAACAAGGATGATTTATTGTTCAAAGTCTGTTCCACTTAAATTAACCCCCGTTATTTCTTGTACTATTTGAACCACGTTTGCCCTACCCATTAGAACCCCTTAATTATTTCACCAGCAATATTTAATACATGAAGAATCTTTTTACTTGATGCTGGTCTTCAGCGAACGTTAATGTTAATTACTGATATTGATAGCTACAATACTGATGTCCTGGCGCTGCATTAGCGAGTAACAAGATAAAACGAAAATTAACTAATGATAATCAGCAACTAGCAATGTCGAATCACAAGTAACTTGGAGTATGGCTGCCAACTAACCAGTACTAATAATAACACTTATTAACAATAATAACCTGGAGCCTCGAAATTGTAAGCTTAAGTAAAAATGACAGTCGGTCAGTCTTAGACGTCGTCTTTATTTTTTTTAAATATAATTTTAGAAAGATAATATGGCCCCATTCACAATGAAAATTAAACGTAAACATAATTAAATAGGACGTAACACTTTAACTTAGCAGTATGTAGACATTCACAATGAAAGACGCAGACGTACGTATTAGAAGAACAAGCGAAGATCAAGTAACAGCTGATTGAAAATGGCTGCTTCTGAGTAGGAGGTGGTGGTACCGTTATGCATATGCAAAGTGCAGTAGCTAATTTGTTTGGAGTAATATGAGCAAGGATAGCTTTCTTATAATGCAATTATTCTTTTGTCCATTGACGCCATTCTGTCTGATCTGATCTTCAGCTCTCTCTACTATAACTTGCCCTTACATGGAGCATGGAATTCAAGTGCAACATTTGCTGCAAGTCCAGAGTGACATGGGAGAAGGCCGAACTACTGTGCATTGCCGCAGCGTAAATGTTGCATATATTATTTTTTTGTTAAAACATAATGTAACCTATGGGTTGTCCTCCGTAACTTTTAAATATAAATAGATAGGGGGTTGTTAGGCAGGTAAAATATTGTAATGGTGGAAAATCTTCTCTTACGGGAATTCGCAATTAATTTATATATAACGTAACCTAACGCTAACCGCGGGTAAATCTTAGAAACCGATGGATCCAATAGTTTTTCGTAAATATAAATTGATAGGAGGTAAATCACTATAATGGTACCGCCACGGATGGCCGAGGTCGTTAAGGCGCGGACTCGTGAGTGGAAGGTCTGGGGTTCGAATCCCCGAGGACCATCCTCCCTGACTGAGGTTTTTTCCAGGTTTTCCTCAGTCCTCATAACTGGCGAATGCCAGTACCCTAAACTTAGGCCTGGAACGTTTCCTTCTTTAACAAAAAATCCTTTCCCAATATATTATTTCATCTCATGTATCATCAGTGTCCACCGCCTGTGATGCCTCAGTAGTAAAAACGGGCGTTATAAAAAAAAACTGTAATGGTGGTAAATTTCCTTTGATTGCAATAGAAAAAAAGCATAAACATCAATTTATAGCGTATTCTGTGCGTGGTACTATTCGCTTGAAAGTTTTATTATCTAGCTATATCTGTAGAAGTCACTACATGGCTTGCAACAGCAAGCAGCAACAGTTGCATTTGATTTCCGTGCTCCGTGTAAGGATAAATTCTACCATAGAGCTCTACAAACAGAGCTGCTATGTTCTGATTGGCTGATTTCTTAAATTTAAGTTAGACGTAGTCGCAAAACCTTGGACCTTGCAAGCTTCTCAGTTTACGTCTAATTGTACGTTTATTTTTATGTTTACGTGACTCATTGTGAATGTTCCATTACTATACATAGCATTTAGCTTTATGTTTAAGTTTACGTTACGTTTAATTTTCATTGTGAATGGGCCTATCATCCCTCAGCTTCGCATTCTTATTGGGCAATATATCTTCATTTTCCCGATTGGCTAATCACGCCTACATGATTTCCATGTTGTATCAAATTGACATCGTTAGCTTCTTCCTTTCGAGAGGTTATCGGCCTGTCTCTTCACCTCAGTGTCTGGCATGAGTTTCTTACACTTATCCCTTACCTAATAAAATAAAAGCAAAATTCTCTGACTGTATATAAAGAAACATCTACTAAGGCCGTGCTTTACAATTCTCCAAGTAATAACGGTTCGTTTTCCGTTTGCTTGAGTCATCTACACAAATATTGTTACACAATAGGTTTCTCTGTTCCCTTTCCAGGTCAAGTTTTAACAGAAATTATGGTGTGTTCCCACTCTGGTAAGAAAATAACATCACAAACAATAATTCAACACATGTATAGGAATAAAGATAACGCTGTAAATCATGATTACATCTAACTTACATAGAATTAATGTGATCTTTCATAATAGACCTGGATGGAAACTATTAAGTTCCGACTCAATTGTTGTTGCTTTTGTTTTAATTTTTGGTTAATTTTTATTCATTTATTTTTTCAACCTCTTCTATTTTATATAGTACTTATACAGTATTTTTTACTATACCTTCAGATGAAAATAATCATACCTGGAACATTTCTCCTTCTTCAGGGGGCTTTCTCTCACCAATTATATCAACAACATGCCCTCTATCTCTCATGATCATGATAATTTTCTGTTTGTGAATCAATGCAAGTTACTCATTTTCTTGTACATTGCTTCCCAAACGAGCCGTATCAGCTTTGGCGAAGCAGTTCACCGTAAGTTTTGCCTTCAGGGGTTGTAGGAATGAGGCGCTAAAAAAATGGCTTTTGTTCAAATTTCGAGGACCTATCAATTATTCTTTTAGGAATAATGATCAATACTTTTTTCATTATTCTTTATTAACAAAGACTTTAAGTTAAAACATAAATAGTATACTTCAAAGTTAAAATAGGTTCTTATGGACGTCATCCCCGTAACCTTTAATGCTCTTAAAATTTAAATTAGTAAAATAAAACTGCTTCATTAACACCTTTTAAATATCCACTTAGTTTTGTGACATATGCCGTTTTTCTCCCTAAACCGATGGAACCAGCCGTCACTATCCAAATTATCTAGGCAATGCAAACAAATGGTCGAGCATTTTTGCATAAATAACAATTAACTGGCATTTATTTTTCCATACTTGCACACAGCTCTGTCTAATTCTTCATACTCCATTGCATGCATCTTCTTTGCTTGTGGACCAATGGCATCAATGTTGAAACACTTGTTAATTCTAATCTTCTGCTTCGTAAGCTGTCCTTTCTTATCTATTTTCTCAAGTTTCAGGAATGTCCCATTAGAGAAATTTATTGCATCTTTTTTCCTCCCATCTCCAGTTTGTTCAGCAAATTTAGAGATAATATTCCGTGCCCTGGCCATACCACTCAACAAGAAGTTTCAGCTTTCAGATCTTAAAATGAAATTATAAGCCCAGTGATTGGGTGTTTCACATGCTGCACTTTGCTCATCCAGTCTTCTTGACACTAGAAATAGCTGCTTACTAATAAAATATATTCATTGGCTCCCGTGTTATTTCATTACAATAACAACATACAAAGACCCTAAATTGTTAAAGAATTTTATTATAAAAATAATTTTTGTAAATGAAGTGAAAAAAGTATATACTATCATATAACAATTTATTTTTGAAGAAGTCACTCAAATTTCACTAATTTTATTCCACTTACTTGGACATGTTTCAAAGGCAAATTTCCTTCATCGTCAGCACGGTTCCACTGTCAGCTTACCCATGGTATTAAGATGTGGCTCTTTGGATTTTATAAACTTTTTGATGAGGTTGCTGTTGTTTGGAAGATCAAAATTAACTAAATTTGTTTTCGTTCAAGAATATATTTTCCCACACCGATAATTCTATCGGTTCTTGAAGAGCTTTTAAGAGTTTTGGTTCTTTTTGGAACTCATGGTTTTCTTGCCAGAAATGGTACGCTACTGCTGATTTTTCTGTATGTTTATATTTTACACTTCTCATGTGTTCCTTAAATGGTATGGAAATGTTCCTTTTTGTTTTACCTATATATTTATTATTGCAGTCTTTGCAACTGATTTCATAAATGCCTGATTGTTTTGCTGGCAGGATTTTGTCCTTTGTATTGGTTTTTAGGAGGTTTTTCAAATTGCATTTATTCACTGGAACCAAAATAATGTTGGCCTCTTTAAAAATCTTTTGAAATTTTTGATGTGCCCATGGATGGAATGTAAATTTTTTATACATCTGTTCTCCTTAGTAAGCTTTCAGTGCGGTGATTTCTTTTATTTGTTTTTGTTTTTTTAATTTTTCTATCTTTTTCTTGACCAGATCTGTTGTGTAGCCATTTTTCTGTGCTATATCCATGATTTTTTGGCATTCCAATTAGTATTCTGTCTCATTTACTGTAGGTTTGTTAATCTGAATGTGAAGCTATTGACTATATGTAGTTTATGTTGTTTGGGATTGTGGCTGTGTTGTTAATTTCTTCTTTGGTTATTTTATATAGAAAGGACTATTTGGAAGAAGAAAAATATATTGACCGTTTTATTATTATCCGTGTGGTTATCTTTCCTGAATATTATAATTTTTATATCCAGAAAAGGAAGAACTTTGTTGTTCTCCATTTCCATTGTGAATTTTATGTTGCTGTCTTGCAGGTTTAGTCATTTTATTGCATCATCCTTCCATTTTTCATCCACTATTGCAAAGAAATCATCAATATAACGATACCAACATTTATATATGTGTGGGAAAGCCTCTACTAATTTTGTTTCCAGGAAACTCATATATATGTCTGCTAAGAATGATGAGAGCAGATTACCCATAGCTAAACCCTTCTTTTGTGTATATATCTTGCCTCTGAATGTGAAGTAGGTTTGGTTGATGCAAATTTTGGTGAGGTTCAGATATTGTTCTATGATTTCTTCAGGTAACTTGATTGAGGTTAGCCATTTTTTTAAAACATTTATTTGTTTCTCTTTAGGGATGTTAGGGAACATAGAAACCACATCATAAGACACTAGTAAGCCTCTGTTTTCCAGTTTCATAAGTTTAATTTTCTCTATTAATTCTGTTGAGTTTTTTATGCTTTGACTTTTGTATTTTGGTAACCTGTTGAATTGATTTAACAAGTATTTGACTAAATTATATGTGGGTGAATTTATTGTATTCACTATAGGTCTCATTTTATTGCCAGGTTTATTTATTTTTGGTAGTCCATAGATTCTGGGTGTGGTAGGGTTGTCTGGTAAAATCTTTTTTTGTTCCTCATTTAGTATGGTTATGCTTTTTAGTAATTTGCTTACTGAACTGACATATTTTTGGGTAGGATCAGTTGTTATATTTTCATAATCTTGGCTGTCTAGTAAATTACACATGCTGTTTTCAAATCTATCTCATTCATTATAACGATTTTGTTGCCTTTATCAGTCCTGCTGTAAATTACACCTTTTTCTTTTAGGGATTTGATTACCCTATGAAATGGTTTTTTCCAATCCTTTTCTTTTGTTTTCATTTTTTCTAGAACTTTACCACATTGTGCTCTGATGAAATTTTTCTCTTCTTCAGATTTATTGAAAATCGCTATTTCGATATCTGCTACATATTCCGTTAAATTTCTTGGAATCTCAAGAGTAATGAGTAATTAGAATCCTTGCTCCCATTTCCACAAATAATAAGAATGTTTTATTGTAATATTGATACTCAATTTTTAAAAATATATTGTTTTGATATCTTAAACATTTATCTATTTTTCCTTAGCTATTGCGCAAAACAAAACAACATGTTATTATAAGGATTCTTATGGCTATTTTAAAATATTTATTTATGGCTTAATTCGTTTTCTTTTTTAGGCTATAAGAAAATAAGGGCAATTTTAATGTTTTCCATGATTATCCAATAATAATCATATTAATAAGAATATTAATAATGCAACATCCTTCAATAGCCATGGTCCCTAGGATAGTGTGAAAGTTCAAAACAGCCAAATATTCTGCACTTTTCTTTTTAACTCAAATGTGATTATTACAATATATTTTAATGGTGCATTAAGCCTTTAATGCCCTTAGTCCTACAATAACAGTATTGTCAGGCAACATTTAAAATAATTAACGTGAAAGACTGGGATTTCTGATTTGTTTTATTTTACTTTCATGTAATGAAAGAAGGTACGTTTGCACTTACAAGGAACTATTTACTATAAAGCACAAATAGCTTTCTTGCATTTTTATTCTAAATGGACTCTGTAGAAAACTTAAAATAATGAATGATGGTAAATTTTCAAAAATTATGGATTGCCTTTATATATAGATAATATGCATAAAGTTATTACTATGCTAACCTGGAATTAAATATACATAAAATTTAGACAATTTAGTGCATGCTAATTGTTGAATTATGAATGACTATAAATAAATAATTAGTGTCTACTCTATAAATATTTTTAATGAAAGAACACAGAATTTCATTTTGCTGGATAATCAGAAATAATTGCCTAATTACTGCAAAGGAGCCATGTCAATTGCAAAAAAAATTATACCATGCGATTAGAACTATTATCATTCATTTTTTCTTATTCTTATTCTCACCACCTTATATCTTCAAATGTCTATCCTCTACTATAAAAACCGCCACGGGTGGCTTAGGTCATTAAGGCACAGATTTGTGAGCGGGAGGTCTGGGGTTCGAATCCCACCAGGACCGTCCTCCCTGACTGAGGTTTCTTTCCAAGTTTTCTTCAGTCTTCATATCTGGGAAATTTCGGGTAGGTACCCTAAACTTAGGCCTGGAACATTTCCTACCTTAAAAATAAAACATCCTTTCGCAATATATCATTTCATTTCATGTATCGCCTGTATCATGTATCGCCTGTGGTGCCTCAGTAGTAAAAACGGGTGTTAAACACCATTCAAAAAAAAACCTACTATAAAACATGCCTGAATACTTCTAAGAAACTAGCTGTAATTCGTCCTGGAAATTAACAGTTTCTTTCAGAATATTCTCCAGCTCACATGTGTTGTTGGCATACTTTTTTATGAGTGTGTGTATGACTGTGTTGATATTCTTGCAACATCTGTAGATTGTGGACAAATGTTATAGCTGTAAGTCTGTAGGTATGAATGAAACTAAACAGATTAATTAGATTAATGATGCCGCAAATGAACTCTGTTTACTTTGCCTTAAAAGCTATCTGGCATTCATCTTCTCAGGGTAAGGAAAAACTTAAAAAAAAAATCTTACCCTGACAGTTTGACCTGACCAGGAAACGAATTCAGGACCTCCAGATTAGTATTCAGTTTCTGGTCAATGGAAATATCTGAGTTCTAAATTTCTGTACTAATTTGGCAATTGCAACTCCAGAAGGACTTGCTTCTCCTGAAAACCAATCAAGAAAATGTTTTCTATTTACTTGAATGATTTCCTTTATTCATAGCAGTTATATTCTTTTTCTAATGTAAATCTCACTCTAAGTCTATAGGCATATTAACACACACTACAATAGACAAACTGTAAACATAAAGTTCTTAACAGAGTACCAGTTGTGTTTAACTCACTTTTGGACCAAAAATCATGAAATAAAACCAGAAATTAAACTGCTGAAACATCTTCACAACCCATTGGAGTTATCCACTGGGAATAATTTTTCATATTAAAAAATAGAGAAAACCTAATGAACTTTGAGTTTCCTCCTATGGATGAACTCAGTAATTTCCTACTTCAACCAACAGAGGCACCACAGGTACATCCGGGAGTCTAGCCATCGTTTCGAGTAATGGTGGTTCAGTGAGCAACTGAGGGTGGGAGAGATTCTCCCAAAATGCATCTTATTTTTATGTAAGTAAGTGGAGTTTAGTGTAAAAAATGAATACCTAAGTTTAGGATATTTACCACTCCATTGTCAACAGCTTTGTAAGCACAATATATCTTTAATCTGTTGCTTTAACATAAAGCCACTGACTGACTTACTCCAGGCAGTCCACAGCATATTATTTTACAGTTGAAGGTTGACAGTTTCTCGAGCATGGCATGCTAGTATGTTAACCAGCGAAATGAAAATGCTGTATACAACATATAGCAATATACTACTCAGAATCTCATTTAATGTGTGCTGATTTTGCTGAATTATATTAAGAATTGTAGAATATTTTCATGTCTAATGAGATACTAAGGTTGAAGATCTCCTCCCAGAAAGGACAAAAAGATAAATATTGATGATACAGAATCTACTAGACATTTCATTTATTTGTTTATATATAATGGATTTACAAAATATTAAAAGAAAGAAAATAAAAGAGTGTATGTAACTAATACTACCTACCTATTACATTGATAGCTTGTTAAAATTCTGTAGACGTATTTTTAACATGATTACTTTATGTTTTAAGTAGCAATGATATGTAAAGCTTTGTGTTTCACTCAGTATAAAAGAAATGGAACTAAATGTCAGACCTATTTCAAAGATTCCATGACTTTTTCATTTATATTTACACCAACATCAAGAAGTAGGTGTTTTGTAATTTACATAAATATTCTATTAAGTTTCTACCAAGCTCAATTCAAATTAATTAACACAGGTTTTTATTTCATTCACCCTTTCCTCAAAAGCTGATCATGGTTTTATTCTAGAATTGAGGAAGTATCATGCTATCAAATATTTTTAATAAACTTTTGTTCATATATATGTAAAGCAAACAAACCACAAGCATTCTTTTGCAATATCCCATTTAAGGTAGATTGCAGTTTTTAATTGCATACATAGCCTTGCCATGCAAAGAGACTTCAAAAGTTCTTTAAAATAAAAAATTATCATAAAAAGTTATAAAGAATTCTTTATAGCTCTTTACATTTCCTTTAAAAAAGAGTAAGATGAACTATAGAATATATGTAGTCTGCTACCTCCATTACCTTCATTTCATCAATATGAAAAATGCCTTAATTCAAACATAAAATAAGCTTATATTATTGTATGATTTAATTGAACCATACACTCTTAATGCTTCACTTACCTGTCATAATATATAGAACCAGTTTCAAGAACATTTCGTTCTCATCATCAGCCAAGCTAAAATTCAACTGTCAAATAATTCATTAAGCTGTGGGAATGTGCATTCTGCTCTGGTGACAGTATAATAAATTTGTAGTTTATGTTTTCATCCCTGGCAATGTCGAAGTTCGTTAGACTGTCTTTGTATTTGAAAATGTAGATTTTCTCCCAAGTTGCTAGTTCTGTAGGCCCTTGTAATGATTTTAATAATTATGCTTTATTCACTATGTGATGATTTTCTGTCCAAAAATGACATACTACTGCTGATTTCTCTATTTGCTCGTACTTTATGTTCCTGAAATGTTCCTTTAACCGTGTGCCCACATTTCTGTTTGTTTTTCCAATATAGATTTTTTTCACATTCTGCATAATTTATTTTGTAAATACCTGCTATTTTCTCTTGTGGAATACTGTCATTAACATTGTCCATCAGTCAGTTTTTAACATTAAATTTGTTAACTGGTGCCAACTTGATGTTAAAACCTTTAAGAATATTCTGAAAATTTTTTGTAGCCCATGGATGATATGTGAATTTTTTAAAAATTAGCTTATCTTTTCTTGCTGAAAGTGTTGTGGTTTCTTTGATATGTTTTTGTCTCTTGAATTTCTGTACCTTTTTGTGTACTAGTTTACACATATTTAAGGTATGTACAGATATGTCAATGATATATTTGCCATAGTTAACAAAAAACTTATTGATGATACCTTAAAATTTTTGAATATACAAGATAGAAACATATCATTTACATATGAAACAGAAACAAATAATATGTTGCCATTCTTGGATATTAAAATAATGAAATGTCAAGGAAATCTGGAATTTGAAATGTACAGAAAGAATACACTGCAATAATCACACCAAAGTTGACTGTTTTAACCCCATAGCGCAAAACACAGTTTTCCACAGTTTAACACACCGGCTAGTTAACCTACAAATTAGCAAAATAGAATATTTTAATAAATATAAACAAATAGAAGAAACAGCAGCTAAAAATGGTTTTAAAAAAGAATTATTACACAGAAAAGTACAGAAATTCAAGAGGCAAAAACATATCAAAGAAACCACAACACTTTCAGCAAGAAAAGATAAGCTAATTTTTAAAAAATTCACATATCATCCATGGGCTACAAAAAATTTCAGAATATTCTTGAAGGTTTTAACATCAGGTTGGCACCAGTTAACAGGTTTAATATTAAAAACCTATTAATAGACAATGTTAATGACATTAATCCACAAGAGAAAAAAGCAGGTATTTGCAAAATAAATTCTGCAGAATGTGAAAAAATCTACATTGGAAAAACAAAGAAAAACATAGGCACATGGTTAAAGGAACATTTCAGTAACATAAAGTGAAAGCAAATAGAGAAATCGCAGTAGCATATCATTTTTGGACAGAAAATCATGACATAGTGAATAAAGCAAAAATATTAAAATTATAATTACAGAACTAGCAACCTGGGAGAAAATCTACATCTTCAAATACAAAAACAGTCTAATGAACTTTGACACTGCTGGGAATGAAAACATAAACTACAAGTTTATCATACCACCCTCAAAGCAGAATACACATTCCCACAGCTTAACGAATTATTTGACAGTTGAATTTTAGCCTGGTTGATGATGAGAACAAAATGTTCTTGAAACCGGTTCTATATATTATGACAAGTAAGTGAAGCTTTAAGAGTGTGTAGTTTAAATCATACAATAATAGCAATTATATGATTGGCTTCACTGTGAAAGTTCCAATTAACATTTTAATAAACTAAGCTGTTTAGTGATGCATGAAGTTTAACTCATATGTAAGCATTTGCCCAGTCAAACAAAATCAGATTTATCAGGAATTTGAAGTTAACAATATCTGTAGATCAAAAGCACATTAAAACTTATTAAAACGAATATGTCCAAATTTGTTTTAAAAGCTGGTAAGATATCCTAAGCAAATCAGATAAAATATTTAAATTATTCTGCAAGGTTCATTTCAACTTACAAACTTTAAAATCCAAAATGTTCATTGTTACAATAATTATTGGTATTTATATTCATACCAAATAATGTATTTTCTTGGGGGAGAACTTCAAATGCATAACCGAGACGTGTCTATGTGTGGTGGTGGCTGTGTGTTGAGCAGAGCGAGGAGGCAGATGAGCTTGCAGACATAGACCTGAATGATCCAGAGCTCCATGCTGCAGCCAGCAAGATCCAGTCCACATTTAGAAAGCGCCTTGCACCCAGCAAGTCTGCACATTGAACTTCATTTGCTCTGTAGAAGTTTTTTCTCTCAAATTTTCTCATATTAATATTAAGCATATTGCTGTAGAATACTACTGAAAAACATGCTTCAATAATAGTAACAATGTAACATTTTACTCAAAGTCAGGAATTTGTTTTAATATTGTTTTTTAATTCAAGTGTTTACAAAGACTGCTATGCACAAAATTAAAGTATTCATAAGCCATTTTAAGACTCTGCTCAGATAATTCAGTGCTTTAACTATAATCTTGCTCATAAGTTATCTTCACTAATCAACTTAAATTCCTGGCTTTGAGTAGCTTTATTTCTGGAATAATAATATTATAAATCTATTTACATTTTATGGATTGTTACACTGTATTAGGCAAGCTTTTGAATTGTCAAAATAGATATTAGAGAACATTAAATAGAATCATAGCTGTTATTGAAAAATGTTTAAATGAGCAAACATTTGCAATAATATTTAGTTTTAATTGCTACAAGTTTACATTAAAGTATAAGAATCACAAACATTATATTGTTATACATTTTAGAGGTTGTTTACTGCAATTGTTGACTTTGACCGGATAGCTCTTTTTTTATTATCATTTACTGTTTTTCATACAAGAGTTATCAAAGTGCTAAAAGTGTGAAGACTCTGGATTAATAATGTGAGATAAATCAACGGAAAAAAAAACAATTTGTTTTCATATTGTCTTCCATGCATTATTATGAAGGAGATGAAACGTTAGTTTGCTGGTTGCATATTTTCTAACAGACACTATATACCTAATTTTCTCTGCTGAAGTAATTGATTGTTGTGTTTTACTGTTATGTATAATACAGATCAAATATCATTTTTCAGTTCCAATGTATGCAAAGCAAATAGAAATTAGATATTTTGAAATCTCAGTATGTATATGCATAGAATTAATGTATTTCCTATTCCTATGTAAGTCTTCACTACCTTTATTTAGATTACTTTGAGTTTTCCATGTACCTCATACCTTTCTCTGTTATAATGATGCATTTCTATTAGTCATTATATGCAAGACAGCTGGATTGGAAAGGGGTTAAAGTTGCTGAGGTAAGGCTGCCATAATACTTGCATCAGCCTTAGCAGTTTAGTTTAATAGCTGTTTTTGTGTCATATGCTGTAGCTTGCAGTTTGCTATTTTTAATATCATAACATAAACATAATACATATCACAAATATAATCATTACTGAACAGCAGCAATATTTTGTGTTTCAGTCTTATTTTCAATGATTCTGTTTATTACATTTATTTACGCCATAGGTTAAGATTTTTTGTTAATGCAGATATCTTACTGTTTATTTAAGGAAAAAATTATTCAGATAGTTGCTTAAATTATGTTACTTCTAGAAGTAACTAGCTCAAATAATATAATGGAAATATATTTCTTTATAGTTAAAGTAGTAGTCATTTCTGTCATGTATATTATAAATAGAAGGATTCAGAATTTTGTTGAATGGTTTTCAAAGTATGTGATAGATAGTTTTATATGTATTTAGATACAATTTGAAAATTAGAATTCCAGTTCCTATGCAGGAAAACTTGGCTTTGATTTATTAGAAGGTTTGATTGTGATCTACCAGTTTCTTCAGACACATAAAATCCAAAGGTTCCCATTTTATAAGATTGGGTATACTAGTGAACAGCCAGTCCTCCTACTTAAATGTGGGTAACATGGACTTCAACAGTAGCAAGTATTTAAATACCTATATTAGGCATTTCTTCATTTTACATTCCTAAAAAATATGCATTTAAAATATACAAGGGTTGGAACTTAAATAGTGGCAACTATTTATTTACAACTGATACAAAAGAGTTACATGTTAGCAACCTTTACTGTCCTTCAATGTAAGTCACCAGCATTGTGTATAACTCATTGCCAGTGATGTGGATATCGTAGTATACCTTTAGCAGAGCCTGTTCTCTTGATGGTGCAGATGGAACAGTCTACTGCCTGTAGAATCTCTGGAACACTTCTGAAGCGAATGCCATGAAGTGGTTCCTTCATCTTCGGAATCAAATTAAAGTCACAAGGACTTAAGTCCGGGGAGTATGGTGGATGGTACAGTACTTCCCAGCCCCATCGACCGAACAAATCAGCCACAGTTTGCGCTGTATGCCGCCGAGCATTGTCGTGCAAAATGATGAGTGGATTCTGCAGAAAGTGTTGCCGCTTCTTTCTCAAAGCTGGTCGCAGGTGGTGCTCCAAAAACGAACGGTAATACTCAGCATTGACGGTCTGCCGTGGAGGAATGTAATGCGTTAGGATAACACCATCACAGTCGTACACGAGAATCACCATAACTTCCACCGTATTGGGGCTCTGACGAACTTTCGACTTTCGTGGTGACTCATACTGACGCCATTCGTTCGATTGGCGTTTCAGTTTTGGCTCACAAGATTTGGCCCATGTCTCATCCAGGGTTATGATATGGCGTAAGAAAGTCTCTCCTTCGCGCTCATAGGCTCCGAGTGAGTCTTAGCAGCGTCGTAACGCAATTTCTGTCAAATTATGCGGAACCCATCGTGATGCAATTTTTCGCCCAGGCGTTCCTTCAGGATGTGAAGCACAGTCTTATGTGCTAATCCGGTTTCTTGGGCGAGCTCACGAATCGTCTGGCGTCGATCGCTGTCCAGTAACGCGGCAAGAGCATGCACTTCTTCATTGACGCTCGTAGTACGACCTGCCCGATGAATGTCTGCCACAGTTTGCCGACGACCATCTTTGAAGGCTTTTACCCAATGTGCCACTGTTCTGTAAGGAAATGCAGATTTCCCGCAAGCCTCTTGAAGATCTTTATGACACCGTCATGCTGTACAACCTCTGGCACATTCAATCTTGATCCAGCTCCGTGGTTCCTGTTTCGAAAACACAGTGAAAACAGTACGTTAGACCGCTAGCTCACAAGTGACTATGTTTCTCTCGATGGTGCGCACGCAGGTGATGTGGAAAGGGAGAGTCCATTTGCTCTGAGAAAAGATAGGTATGTAAACAACGTGTGCTATCAGCGACAATATTAGATTCCGTTGCATTGCCTCTCCACAATAGTGTTGCCACTATTTCCAACCCTCATATGTATAATTTTTACATTTTTCCCAAATTTACAATATATCTTATTCTTGGAATGCTTGACCATATACCATATACACTCTGTAACATTAAAATTGGAACATCCAAATTAAGTGGATCTTTTTAACCCAGATTTTCAGAAACATATGATGACTAATGCTGCAATGATTCCACTCTCAAACCAAAGGACACCCTTATTATCGATATAAGATGGAATATCACAGCTATGTTGCTACTTGTGCAATCAAATTCCAATCAATGAGATCTATGATTATTAGTTGGTTAGTTGTATGGAAGGCAAAAAATTTTACATATGATAAGCAGATCATCACCCATGGGTTGACTCCCAAATTGCTCAATATTAGACCAAAAAGAATACTTGTTGCATGGACTAAAATTTAGGTGGCATGATGGCAAGAATGTAAGGGAATGTTATATGGGTGTTCAAAAAAGTTATGGTAATGAAACCTTGCTATGTCAAATGTTGCCCCCTTGTTGCTAGTATTTCATTAAGAAAATGATAGTATGGAAGTTGTGCCAATGTAAACTGTCCTGTTCCCAAAACACATTACATTTATTTTAATCACTGCCGGAAGTGGATCAGTGATGGATATTGATAAATCTCAACTTTTGCAATTGTAGTTCATATATTAATAAATTACTAAATAATTTACTTCTCAACTACTATATTAAATTCTAAATAATTTAAATATAATATTGTCCAATTTAATTGCCTCAGACCCCCAGTTCCCATTCATCAGCAGCTACTAACTGGACATATCCAGGGGACTAGACTTCAATCCAACCAAAGACACAATAATAAAGTATACATAATTCAAAATATTAAATTAAATTTTCCCATCTTTACAACTAACCTTTCTGCAATATTATTTGAGTACTAAGTAATTACAAGATATTAAACTGCTCACTGAAATTGACCCTGACCATTTTTCAATTCGACAGCCATCTAACATTTCTTACTACATGCATCATACAATGTTTATACCCCTAATCAGGTTCCTATATACATATACATGCACACACATATTTAATTATCTAATAATCATTTTCTCTTTTTACTGTCCATTTCCATTTGCTTTTTACTTTGAATAAGTATTGGCCTATAATCTTTTAATTTTTGTTAAAAATACATCCCCAAAACCATTATTTTCTAAATTAATCCTTAAATTACTTGCTCAACTTCTTTTTTAACCTCATTCTTTGGTAATTTAAACATTGTTTTAACATGTTTCTATCATCTATATTCAGAATTCTATATTGATACTTTGATGCTCCTTCCATAATTATTAATCCTTTTCTTGCTGCTCTTCCCATTTCAAATTTGAGCAACTTCATTAACTTTATATTAATTTATTTCTACCTTCCATCTCTCATTTTTACTCGGTTTACTTCTTTTCTTAAACACCACAATTTGTAAATATAAAATTTAATTTCATGTTGGAACCAATACAGTGAAGCGACTAATATATTCTTAATTATCTAGTGAGTCGATTTGATAATCTTATACTCCATTTACTGTTTAATTATGCAAAACTAGTTTCACAGGCTTTTGCCTGCATCCTCAGTTGTGAGTCAACTGTCGGATTTGTTGTTGGTTGACTGGACTTGGTGTAGCTGTCATGGACATTTTAAGAACTTCTGGATTAATTTGTCTTATGTTAAGATCTCAAAACTCATAACCTTATCCTCATATTTTTTTATATAAATATTTTCCCATAAGCCCAGCTCCATGGGCCGATCTATGAATTTCAATAATTTCACTCCCATTTCTATATTATGTTTATTTCTCCAATGTGATGTACAACTACTGATTTATCTATCTGATTGTACCTGATGTTTCTCCAGTGTTCCTTCAGCCTGATTCCAATGCTTGTTTTTGTTTTTCCAATATATACTTTGTTACATACTGAACAGTTGATTTTATATATTCCTGTCTTCTTCTCCTCAGGTATTCTATCATTATTACCAGAATTAAGCAGATTTTTTAGGCTAAACTTGCTCACTGGGGACAAAGTAATCCCAAACTCTCTAAGTATTTTTTTAAATTTTTTGGTGGTCCAAGGATGATAAGTGAATTTCATGTGGATGGTAGATTCTTTTATTGCTGTCAATGTTGTAACCTGCTTTAACCTCTTCTTTTGTTTGAATTTCTTGATTTTCTTGTCTATAATTTCTTGGTCATACCCATTTAATTTTGCTATTTGTATAATATGATATGAGGATAGTTTTGCATAATTCAACAGTAAGCGGAGCATAGATTGACTCACTAGATAATTAAGGACTATAATTAATGTTTTTCTCTGTTTGCCATCAATCCAGTATATATTTATTTCTTAAAGGGATGATTTTACACCCTTAGTAAATTTCTGATTCATGCTTGTTTGCCTGCTGTTGTTGCATCTTCCATTTGTCTGATTAAATTTTGTTTCCTATTCTTTTGAGTTTTGTTAAATCCTTTCAGTATATTGAACAAAGCCCATATCATGTAAATGATCCAAATTGTAAATAAAGTATTATTATTATTATTATTATTATTATTATTGTTGTTGTTGTTGTTGTTAATCCCCCCCCTAGGATTTCAGACAGTTTTTGTGAACTGTATAACAATTGATCTTTTCCCCACATGTCTTCCTACAGGATAGGCTACCACAATCTCCCAATCTTTCAAAACTATTTTCAAGTTGTCTTTCAGTATTTGTGTTACTTCTTCCACTGGCCAAATACCTCTTCTCTGTTTGATGCTAAAATCAAAATTGAATCTTCTTCTCCTCTCATCTGATTTTATTTCATTCACTTCTCTTCTTATTCCTTGAATTTCCTTTCCAACATCCTCCTTATTTCTCTATTTTATTTAGATTATTATTTATTTGTTACTCCATTATATTACTTTTTCTAAAAAAATTTTCAAAATTGTCTGTATCTCTACTAGACCAGGATTTCGTTCAATTACTCTAATCACTAATAACATTAAGATTTCACTTCTCATTAGTAAAAAATTTATCATCATCCTCCTGTTTTCCTTTTTATACATTTCTTTCTCATAAATAATCCTATCCTTACTCTGTATAATGACAGTTCCATTCCTGTAGCTACTTATAACACTTTTCTCCTTGCTTAGGAGCTCTCTGTAGATTCACCTTCTTCCTCCAATGTTTACTTCCAGTAATGGATAAAGAGGAAGCTAGCCACAAAAATTGGAACATGCCCATTATATTTTTGCACTAAGGCAAAACAACTCTCAGACTTCAACAAAAATAGCAAAGTTATAAGTTTCTAGCATCTTCCTGAAATGTGGCAGCAAATGGTAAAGATGGCAGGGATTTGAGGAATGTAAAAGTTGCCAGGTTCTACAATAAATAGTATGCTATTTATAAATATTATCATCACTTTTTTCCATCCCTCATTGAAAGATAATGCAACATTCTACTTTACACTTACAGTCCCTATTTCAATGATAAAATCTTATTACAGCTGCTGCAGTCATTAAGCAAACAGTTTTTAGCACATAAGCTAAAGCAAACTTCCATATGTGTATACATTACTCCACAAGATGATTTCTGCTTAGAAGCCATTAAGCAGAAGTCATCATCATTAATGTCTAATGTGCTGCAATGTTCCGGTGCATTGCCACTAAGAATGGTATAAAGTCTCCCTTCTATTTCTGGACTCATGTTTGCTGGCAAATTTAACATTAATTACAGGAAGAATGTCTGGAGCTGTGAATTAGAATGTTATTAACTACATGCTGAGCTTCTCTAATGTTCATTAGAAAGAGTTAAACAGCACATGGATATGTAGTGCTGAATCCAATACTAAAGCATTATCTGAATTTCTCCACAGTATAATGCCTGTATCCATTTAGCATTAAGAACTCAGGTTCTTAATCAATATTCTGGAATGGACAATAGTTCTTCAGATCTACCACCCATAGAGCTAGAAAATGATTGGGCATCTATCCCATATCCATCCTAAACTTGCAGAAACATTTTATGTGTTCAGGAACAGGTGAATGTTGCATGATAAAATGAAATAATAATAATAATAATAATAATAATAATAATAATAATACTTTATGATGCAATGCAAAACCACGTTTCAGAATGCATTGTCAAAAAATTGAATATTGTTCATCTGTAGCTTTCAAACTTTAAATGTAACTTCCTAATGCCTTATACCTCTCTTTTTGTAAATTTTTTTTATGCTTTTCCATCTATCTAAAGATGTTAAAATTTTAGTGTTAATAGATTGAGTGTCCACTCCTCACACTTAAACTACAAACTTATATCTAAATATCTAATTTTATGTGTTTGCACTTAGAAAAAGTGAACTACATAGGCATTTAAAAATTTAAAATACATAATTATGTTACAGATATTAATGATATGCCATAATCCCTCTTCTTTTTAATATACTTCTGGCATTGTTGAACCAAATTTTTTATTCTATCAGAAAACAGAAAAAAAACAAAAATTTTTGTTATGCCTGTTGCCAGAAATTATTTTTTCGACATTGTCACCACTCTCAAATCTTTCTCCTAGGCATCCTTCAGGGGGTTCAAACAATATGTAATAATTTAAGGAAGCAAGACAAGAGCTGCAGGGAGGCAAGCAGCAAGATCTGAAATCTCAATCTCTGAAGGTGTTAACAGTTGCAGCAGCTTTGCAAGCACAAGCATTATATCATAAAGGAGAATAATGCCTTTAGACAAGTGCACCTTGTGACAACTCTGCTTTGTTGATTTCAAGTTCTTCTGTAACATTGCACTGTACTAGCCATATTCACTCTTTCATCATTTTCTAATAAGCTGCAAAATTAATTTTTTCATATCAATGACTGCTTATTGCTCCTTTGCAAAAGCAAATAGCTAACAGCACTGCCATTTTGTATATGCTACACTCCTAATGCAATGTCATCTCTAAGAATATGTGCTTGCTTTGGTAGTTTGAAATCCCTGAGTTTTTTGTTTCATATATTACTATTAATTTGCTGATCATTTTTTAAATTCCCTCACATACATTTTGAGAAAATTGTCTATAAGGGTTTAGCTGCAACACCTTCAGCTCATCACTGGGCTATAACTGAAAGAAGAAACTGAAATGTTCAGTTTGTAAATTAAATACTAATAGTTTTCAGCCCTAGAGTGCAATCCAAGAGCAAGAATTATTATAAAAATGTTGGTGCTCTCTTGAATTCAATCTACAATTTTGTTACATAAATATTTATGCATTATGATCCTCAATGAAAGAATCAGGCATTTTATCCTAGCTTATTAGAAATGGAACTGAATTTGCAATGTGCCAAAACTGATCATGTTACAGAACTAGGAGTAGCATAGTAAAGCAAAGATAAATGAAACTCAAGCAACTTTCCTTGCTAAAGAAAATTAAAATTTACATTTTTTTTATTGAATTAAAGTATATCATCATTAAAATATTAGTTATTGCAGATGTATTTTTCTTTATCTTTGCATTATTATGGCTCATTATGTCTCTACCATAACAAAGCTTCAGTTGTCATTAAAATTCAAAATGTAATAAAAATTCTTAGAATTAGATTTTAAATACATTAAAAATATATAAATTCCTTAAGGGTCATGCTTACTGACAGAATGATAGGCAGCCAGATGTTTTAAAAATATCACGCATGTACATATGTAACAGTTACATATATCAAATAACAAGAACTATAGAAGCAGATATAGATAAAATACTTAAATACACAATTTTTATATATATATATATATATATATATATATATATATCGACTTATGCCTTTGAAGAAGAACATGAGCAGTTAGAAATATAGCAAAATAATGGTACTATTTAAATGTTTTTTCTATTTCTGTTTCTTTAGTTCTTGTTGTTTTAATTAGATTGTTGTTAAAGTTTTATTTTTCAGTTTTATTATATACAAAGGTTATCTGTCATAAGCATATAATATTAGATTGATGCTCTAGTATGTAATATCTCATATGTGCAATTTAAAAGTGGATCATACTGAATCCAAGTTATTCTTTAAATATCTATTATTTTCTCTTATATACCTGCATAAAATGAATTTCAACCATTTTTATTTCCTTTCTTAATATGTTTTAAACAAATTAATGCCTTATCTTCTCACATCCCATTTAGACTAATTTGTTTAGCACACCTCTATCTGTCATTCACCATATCAATACTTTTATGAATAATTACCAATATAAAGTATGGTAATATGGGTATTTTAATCATCAAATTTATATTTATATTAATATATAAGTATTTATAATATATTCAAGTTTATTTTCTGAAAGTAGCACATAGGGCATAAGTGGAAAATGCTGTTTTTAAATTCATTAAATTCTGGGGTCTCAGTGCAGTCAGGCAGCAGGACCAAATGGTACTATCTCACAACTAAATAAAAATTTATATTGGGGCAATTTCTAGAAATAAATTGTTTTTCAATATAGAAGTTTTTAAAAAGAACTCCATAAACATTACCTTAATGGAAAAAAAAAAATAACAAAGGTAAATTTTAATTGAGAGAGAAATATAACATGGAATTTTGACGATCAAAATCATTGGTTTGAACTATTTCATTTACTGAATACCATAGTCACTCTTAATACAATGTATGTTTTATTGCACACTTATAATGAACTATACAATTATTGCACTTGCATATCTTATGTTGCATATGCAACAATAGCACTTTTGAACTTGAACTACCGCCACGGGTGGCGAAGGTTGTTAAGGCACGGACTCATGAGCGGGAGGTCTAGGGTTCGAATCCCACCAGGACCTTTTCCATGTTTTCCTCAGTTCTCACAAGTGGCAAATGCCAGGGGAGGTACCCTAAACTTAGGCCTGGAACGTTTCCTTCCTTAAAAAAAAAATATATTCTTTCCCAATTCATCATTTCATCTCATGTATCATCAGTGTCCACCATCTGTGGTGCCTCAGCAGTAAAAATGGGCATTAAACACTACTCAAAAAAAAAAAAAAACTTGAACTTAAAGTGAGAGCAATGGTTCTTGAAATATGTTACTGTCAATAGTATAGTCAATTAGAGCTACTTAAATATTTATTTAGCTTTATTACTTCATGATTTGTATATCTATTACTTTAAATCTATCAGAAATAGTCATCTATATTAATTTTTTCATGATGGTAGTTTTCATAGCTTAGTCTACTTCAAAGCTACTTTTTACAAAAAGTAATAAAAAATAAATTTAAAATTTATTAAAAATATATAGAAGCACATATTCTTAAAATAATTTATTTACAGGCTTATTGCAGATGATCTGTAGCTATCAATTGCCTATTTTGACTGAGAATTTTTTTCTTTCAGTTTTTTCTTTCTTTTTTTCTTTCCAGATTTGACCTATAGATGAATTTATTTATTAAATGTCATAATCTGACGAATTAAAAAGTTATTGAAGTATAGTGTTACCAAATAACAACTTCTTTATCTGTATAAAATATTATCGATTTATATTTTTTTATTTTGTATTTATTTATTTTTTCCCCACAAGTACCCAAAATTTCCAATGAAACATATCTAATATCTACATCATAGGCACAAATTTATGCTACTCAAGTGTTCAAGTGTGACTGTTATGATAGCGGTCTTTCCTGACCAGCTTAATGTCTACTGGATTTTTTTATCATAAACAGATCAATTTTATTTTGGCAGATTATGGAATTCTTATTTATTAATAAGTAATAACATTTCTTTGATACAGTATGTAAACAGATATTTTAATATAGTTTTAATAAAATGACAAAACAGCAAAATAGAGCATAAATGTTATGTGATATTGTGAAAGATTGCAGAACAAACTTTGTTAGAGAGTGCTATTTAAAAAATAATTCTAAACTCTTTTTACTAAGCTATCATTACCATTTTGACAGTGCTCTTTCATATACTTATACATCCTAAATGTACATATGTAACACAAATGAATAATTTTAAATCTTATAACTATGCACTTAGCTTATGGAATTCTTATTTATTAATAAATAATAACATTTCTTTGGTACAGTATGTAAACAGATATTTTAATATAGTTTTAATAAAATGACAAAACAGCAAAATAGTGCATAAATGTTATGTGATATTGTGAAAGATTGCAGAACAAACTTTGTTAGAGAGTGCTATTTAAAAAATAATTCTAAACTCTTTTTACTAAGCTATCATTACCATTTTGACAGTGCTCTTTCATATACTTATACATCCTAAATGTACATATGTAACACAATTGAATAATTTTAAATCTTATAACTATGCACTTAGGAATAATGATGACTGTTGAAAACAGCTAAAATCAAAATTTTAGTTAAGTAGTAACATTTATATTTCTTATAAGTTAAGTAAAGAAGTTAAGAAATAAGAGAAAAATTTAAATTTAAAAAGTTGTAGGATAAAAAATAAATAAAAATGCATAATATCACAAAGAATGCAATCTGATAGTATACACCTCAAGGAAAATGTGATCCATATCAGTATAGAACACACTAATAAGCTCAATTCATGCAAACAGTTGTGATGATGATGAGATGATTATGATGATGATGATGATGAATATCAAAAGTGACCAATATCATTCTTTTCATTGTTATTGTTATTGCTTTGTCATTGTTATTATTCTTATTGTTTTATAGGTCTTTCCTTGCCAATGCTCTTAGAGGAAATCTGAATAGCTGGTGCCTATGTTTCTCTTTACTTCCTTCCAATGTAATTCTTTCACTTTTTGTTCCTCGGTTATCAAATCTTTTTTTTTTTAATAATAATTCAATTTGGGATCAAATACAGTGAAACACCCATTAATAATCTCTTCTTATCATCTGACTCATTCTTATCTTTTTTGGTCCATAAAAATTAACTAAAGCTAGCTGTTTATCTTCATTCTCATAATCTGTATAAATCACCAAACACCATTTCTTTCTTTTCCATTTTAATCCTGCCTTTGTTAGTTACTTTCTGTTGCTTTACAGCCTACATATCTCTTTCACTATTTATCATTTACTGCTCTTCATATATTTTGTGATTTCAAGTGAGGAAAAGGTAGCAGTGAATTATTCACTTTATTTCTCTTACTATGCCACTTCATTAAATCCATTTGCTGTAATTTGTATCTTAGTTCTTTAGATGCATTGCCTAATCACTTTTTATCCATATGTCATGATTTCATACTTTATAATTAAAGTATTTATTTTTACTATCTTTAAATAATTTTAGAATCTAACCCATATAAAATAGAAGCTATGAAAATTCTAACCAACTTAAAGGGTGAATAATAATATTTTTGTATATTATACAAATTTAATTGAACAACTAACTAAATTTTAAAATGAATAAATTCTATAATTACTTTGGACTGGTTGTCCAAATGGTTTACAGACAGAACGCACCAGGACTGCTGAACAGCTAAAACAGGATGAAGAGGACATAGCAGCAATTGATCTTAAGGATCCAGACCTTCAGAAAGCAGCTTCCAAGATTCAGGCAACCTTTCGGAGAAAGACACCTTCATCAGCAAAGAAGCCTGAGAAACCAGCATAAAATAATTTCCAGCTTTAAACTGCATTGGCCCATTGCTGTGTATAAACAAATTAAATTTATTGATTGTTTCTAATTATAGATCTTGCTTGTATTTACCAGCACCACCGCTGAAGAGTCTCTCCTTCCTTTCTTAGCTGGCTGGTTCTCAATCCATATCCTGTCAGTATATTACATTACCTCGTATTTTGTTATATCAGTGTTACACTTTAAAGATCTGTGAGTGTTATTTCAAGGATTTATCTTGCAGGTTTGCCAGATTATAGATAATGTAAGGAAGTTCCAAAGCCTTAAAATTTCATAAAAACAAAAAACAAAACAAAAAAAATAGCTAAAGAAGAATATATATGCAATATTGCTGAAGGAATACAAAGTACCCTGGTTAATTTCATTGTTCTGTACAATTAGTATCTTGATGGCACATACCATGTTTGTAAACATAATTGCACATTAATGACAGTAGCATTCCAACTAAACATTCATTTATGGAATATTTTTACAATTAGGGTTCCTGATATTTTCTGGTCTTTATCAAACCTATGAGCTGAGTTTGAGAGTTTGAAACTTTCTACTAGTATTTAATGTCACAGGTCTCTGTCATACTCATTAAGACATTATGGCAGTTGTCTACAATGATTTAAAATAATATTCCGGGATTGAATAAAACCAGTCACATCTCAAAATTTAATCTTAGAGCCAGATTTCTTAATTGTAATATTATCTGAACCAGGACATTCATACTGACATAGGAATCTAATAAAAATTTGCTCCTATTATTAAATAATAATATTCATAGAGAAATATATCCTTAATAATAATAGTATCACTAGTTATTAACTTCTGTCCAGATATCCATTTCAGACATTGATATAACATTCAGTTTTGAGCTAAAGATAGAAGATAGAGTAGGGGGTAATATTTTAGAAAATGTGAGTATCTTAAGATGTATGTAGGAGAATGGATAAAAGTAGCTGAAATAAATTGATTATACGAAGAATAAAAGTAAAAGAACTAATCTTTCTTATTCAGGTTGTTTCCTTCAAACACCATTACTTTAGTCTTATTTCCTCTAGATGTATCTAAAAGTACCTTTTAAATTTATGTGTGCCACACAAATAAATTACTTTTGGAAACAAAATGTAAAAAACATTACTTCATGTCCCTTCAAAATACAAGTTCTTATTCAATCTGGCAACCCTGTGTTACTCTTACCTCTATAAATCGTTAGTTGTTAAACATAATAATGAAGACTTATGGCTTTCATCTGAATTATTTAATAGTAGCAAATAAACTATGGCATGGTTGAACTAATATTTTGATTAGATATATTTATATTAATTTTTCATGAACAGTAACAAATTTATTTTCATATATTCGAATACTTATTTTCATTTTTGAAGTAAGAGTCCTTTGGAGAAGGAATTGTTTTGAGAACTGGTAATTAAGCACTCTCTACATTAAGAAAGGTATCATCTTTTTGCTTGTAGGTTACTTAGTGCTATGATACCCTAACCGTAGATCTTCTGCAGAGAAAATTTGAAGATAACATCCCATAGTCTTAAATGCTTTTTTCAAACATAACACCAACTCATATCCTTTGCTTTCAAAGCAGAGTCTAAACAAAGGCATAGCATTAGCATTAAAAGACAAACAGGTATACAATCCTTATTAGTTTAAAACAGGCACCATGTCCAGTGCAACATAGCTAAAATATGTTCTGTGTGTTCTTTTCCTTTAGCAACTAGCAAATACCCTAATTGTGATTGATGCAAGAGTAGTTAGTTATATGTGTTCTTTAGTTAGCTATTGTGAGTCTGTTCTATCACCTCAAGTAGACACCAATTTGTGTTTGTGATACTGTTTGCCTGGGAGTACATTCTAGAAATACACAGCTCTTTTGTAGTTAATATAAAGAATATTGCAAGATAAATGTTTCATATTTCCTTTAACTTTGTAGCTACACAGAAGGAAATAGATGAAAAGTAACTTTGAAAAATATCAACCTGTTAACTAGTAACACAGTGAACTGTAGGATCAAATTATTTATGTACTTTATTTCCTGGTAAAACAAAGTTTTTCTTTTAAAACAATTTGTTCAGTTAATAACTGAAAACTAAATTCATTCAAATTATCCATACTTCAGAGTACTGGTAAAAATAATATTATGCTCTCTTTTATAACTTGCTATTAATCTCTCTTCTTCATCTAGCAAAGGAGTGTGTGAATACTGGAAGAATATTTTTATAAATTTTACAACAGAATCTGAACCTTCTGTTCTGAAGTTATTTCCCATGATCACTTAAAATGACATTCATAGTATAATTAATAAAATTTTGTAATTAAATTATTTTCTTTTTGATATCATTGTATGATTTAGTTGAACTACACACTCTTAACTTCACTTACTTGTCATAATGTATGGAACCACAATAGGAAAAAGCAGGTATTTACAAAATAAATTCTGCAGAATGTGAAAAAATCTACATTGGAAAAACAAAGAGAAACATAGGCACACGGTTAAAGGAACATTTTGGAACATAAAGTATAAGTAAATAGAGAAAGCAGCAGTAGCATATCATTTTCAGACACAAAATTATGATATAATGAATAAAACAAAATTATTAAAATCAGTACAAGGACTAGCTACCTGGGAGAAATATCTACATCTACAAATACAAAGACAGTCTAATAAATTTTGACAATGACAGAGATAAAAACATAAACTAAAAGATTATCACACCACCACCAGAGCAGCATACACATTCCCACAGCTCAATGAATGATCCAACAGTTGGATTTTAGTCTGGCTGAAGTTGAGAACTAAATGTTCTTGAAACTGGTTCCATACATTATGACAAGTAAGTGAAGCATTAAGAGTGTGTAGTTCAACTAAATCAAACAATGATATCAATTATATCATTAGCTTCACTGTGCAAGTTCCAATTTACATTTTAATTATTTTCTTGTTGTTTAGTTTTCATCAGACAATATAATTTTTATACATTTTGACATGTGCCATTTGTATAATTATCATTAAGTACCATCATATATTATATATGATGTATTATTATATATTTCTGAGAACTTATATTGAAGAATATGCAATTATTATATCTAATTTTATAGCTGAAATTATGGCAGAATTTTTACATAGCATTTTCTTAAGAAATGTAAAAAGGTTTTTTATAGTTATATACTATCATATATTGTACTAAAAATTATGGCAGATTCTTATATAGCATTACCTTAAGAAATATGGACAGGATTTTTTCTCTTTGCATATATTTACATATTGGTGTTATGCCATTATGAAAATGTGTAGCTTTGTCAATAAACATGAGGTACATGATAATAAAAATAGAGCAGTATATTTTCTGTGTTACATTCTTCAGATTGTGCAGCATTAGAATTAAATTTTGCAATATTCTCCTTTTGTTGGAGTAAAATATATAAATTATTAGGTATTTTTTTAAATTTATTCTTTCCTTCCCTTGTAAAGCTGTGCATGAGTAACTGTTAATACTAAGAAAAGTATTAGATAGTTTTTATTCAAAGCTTTGTTCAAGGTTTTAGAATGTCAGATTTGTCAGCAGACTGGTTAAAGCTTATATATCAAAGTTCCTTAATTTTCTTTATTAAGAAATTGATTTTGCACATTATTTTCTTAAAAACTTAATTTGGACCATAAGAGAGTGCACAAACTATTTTCCACAGAAATTAAAGGGCCTTTTCAATTTAATATGCATTATTTTTGTAAAAGTTCAGGTTTTATTTAAACCTTGAAATTTATACTAACATTTGATTTATTGGGGCAATAAAATTCCATAATATACTATGATGTATTTACATTTTCAACTTTCACCAAAAGAGCCAGGATTTACCACTTAGCCTTAACAAAAGTAATTGTACATACAGTAAAACTTTATTAACACAAATTCACTTATGACAAACACCCTGTTAACATGAATAAAAATTTGGTCCTGATAGATATACATTGCATCTTAAGCATATACATTGATATACTGACATATGCTATTTTTTTTTCACCAATTATAAACTTTTTTTAATTATTTGTATCATTAGATCACTTATCTTAAAAGTCTTATATTTTTCATTATGTATTATTTTATCAAAATATAAGAAATGTATCTAAATATAAACCACTGTCTAATTAAACATTTTTAAAGTGCTAATCTACTAGTCAATAGGTTAACAATATCATTATTTGGTAGAGTTAGTTCAACAATCATAAATGTACGTAAATAATCTGCTTTGTTCATTTTAACCAAAAACTTAATTTCAATAATATGCAGCATTTTATAAGTAGCATATTCAAGTTATTGTGCTATTTATTTTGTTTATTTACATATGATTTTTAACATCTCAGGTCTTCATTCAATTCATGGCATGAAACAAGCAATAAATTTTGCTCAGAGGCTCCTTCTTTCAGGCTTGAGGTTGTATTATATGCCATAAATCTACAACACGGGACCCATGGCTTTACTGTCTTTCCAAAGGAAGTCATACTTAGGATTTTTATGCCAGAAAAAATCCATCGACCTTAGGCAGTATTGAGCCCACAATCTTGGTTCTAGGAGGCAATTATGGTTACCACTAGTCCACCAGGACCAACAGGCATATTTAAGACAGGCAGTTAACTTTCTTTATTCATTAAAAATGCAGAAATCAATTCCATTTTGTTATAGAGTGGGATAAGACCTACCTAGCAGTAAGATATTAGACCAGCCAATAGAAAGCATTCATATATTTCCAAACTAAACTAAATATTTTGCAAAAAATCCCAAGATGATAATCACTGAAATGCTTGAAATTACAAAGTCTATCCTATCATAACATATTTGTTTATTTTGAAGCTGTTTACAGCAAAGATATTATATATTAATTAGTACAATGATAAATTTCTTACACAATTCACTTACTGTTTTGGATTAGGACATGTTCCGGGAACCAACATTCCCATCGTCACCCACTCAATAACTGACAACAACAACAGTGGACCAACAGCTGACGATGGGAGTGTTGGTTCTCAAAACATGTCCTAACCCATAACAGTAAGTGAATTGTGTAACAAATTTAACCTCATTACAGTAATTAATCTATCTCATGATACTAACATCTAAAAGTATAATCAATATAGATATTTTATAAATATTCTGGATATTTATTGTCCCGTTATGTTACATATTATGATACATATACCACTAAATTATAAAATGAACTGATTTTAAAACTTTTATGTCTATTTCATGAACTAAGTTCAAAACTATTCCTTATTTCTAAAAATGTTATAAATTTCAAATTTTCTGATTATAGTATATCAAAACAGATTTATATAGGTATTCTGCTTTAAATTATATAAGTGATTATTTTCTTTCCTTTCTATTTACTTGCTGACATGCATGCAATTATATAAAAATTTCTTACAAAGCTGAAAATCAATACTAGTTAACTTAATGCAGTAGCTTCTGGGACACAAAGAAAGATATGAAGATCCTCCACTGAGAACAATTATCCTAGTTTCAGTTGAAACAACTGAATGGATTAAACATTACTGTAGAACATGATTGATATTGATTATTGATAGTGAACAAATTATTAAGAAATGAAACTTTTTGGAAGGTGAAATGAGAAATAAACTTTACAACAAATAAAATTTATTATAAAGCTGCTTATTATCTTCATATACACAATATTAATGAACTAAACTGAAATAATTTCAGAGAGTATAGAGGTGTCAATTTAAGTAATTTGGGATATGCAATGTATGGTCCACAACCTAAAATAATGCAAATTTTACAGTGTTAAACATTTTTGCATCAGGAGCTGATAAAATAGTGTTAAAGCCAAGCTGGGTGAAATGATGGTTTAGAATATCTTTAAAACTGCCTTGCAAGCATAGAAATATTCATTTTTTTTATTTTTATTTAATACGAAGTGCTGAAATATGCATACTAAAGAATTATGAGTGAAATTTATTTAATTCTTGCAAGTTTTATTCCATTTCCCAACAATGAATGTATTACCAACATACAAATCTAATAAGCTTATACTAACATGATGCCTAAAATTTAATTTACCTTACAAATGCTTAACTGCCTTCTTGCATAGCCTACTCTAGAGGGAGTGCTTTAATTGCTTATTGCATAATGCAAAAGCTGATGTTCCACAAGTTGCAAATTTAATTCTTGTCATGTCATTAATTTTTTTTTATTTAATATGGAGTGCTGCAATATGCATCCTACAGAATTATGAATGAAACTTAGGTAACCTTTAAATGTACAATACCTAACTCATTAAAGTTATCCATAATCCTAACTTTGGTAAGTAAGGGTTGTAATTATATGAATTAGTATATTAAGATTTAAGTGTATAAATTGAAACACCAACTTAAAACATAGGCTAAAAGCTGTATTATTAGGCTCTAGTCAGAAAATAACATTAAAAAAAGTAAAGAACCACCTCTTACTTGAAAGCTAATGTCATAACCATGGCACGAGAGTGATTCATTTAGAAACCTCCCTTCATTATCATGTATCATGTGTTATGCTTTCAAGGGAGTGCCAGTCCTGGTGGTGTAGTGGTAACCATACTTGCCTCCTAAATGCAAGTTCACAGGTTCGATCTTGGCCAGGAACAATGTAATTTTTTTGCATAAAAATCCTAAGTATGGCTTCCTTCTGAAGGGAAGTATAACCATGGGTCCTGTGTCATGCATTTATGGCAGGATAAAGAACTCAAGCCTGAAAAAAGTGGTCTCTGAGCAACATTTGTCAACAGTTTCATGCCCTAATTTGAATGGGATGCTGATGACCTGAGATGTTAAAGACCATCCATAAATAAACCAAATCAAAAAAAAAACTTTCAAGAGACATCTTCATTAACTAGTGGTGTATTGTGCTTTAGAAATTTATAGCCACAATTTCGAAATTTGAACAGATAGGCCATATGTTTTCTTTTGCAAATTGCTTATATATAACATCTCTAAACTCTCTGAAATAATTTTAGTGTAGTTCATTAACCATCCTGTATAAAATTCTGATAAATGTTTTATTGCATATCCTTTGTTATTTTAACATCATTATATATTACATTTATCTCTTTTTCTTATTATACATTTCTTTAAATTATAAAAATAATTTTTTTCCTATAAACTAAATTATATTCCAGGTATTACCAAAACACAGAACTCTCTACAATTTCACATTACATGTCAGCATATTATTGAAGATAACTTACCTGCAAGTTGTGTATTTTTAGGATCAGAACTGACATTCTGAAGCACTTGTGTTTGTTGTAATTTGAGGTAAATATTGATTACAAAAGTATAAAATATAACTTATCACAATGCATAGTAAAATATAAACTGTATTTTATCATAGCCATTAAGAGAAATTAGCTGTTAAAAGTTTTTTGTATTCCAAATTATTCATGGTACTTACTTTCTGTTAATTACTGAAACTTGGTTCATCTTTTTGTCTCAAATCTAATAGGTTTTTATTTCATTAAATGAATGGCAAATTTTTTAAAACATCAATGGCAGTTTCTAATAGTAAAATTAAGCAAAAATTTAGTGAAATTCAGAATTGCCTTTTCATGTAGTCCTCAAATTAATTAAAAAAAACTATATCTTTATTCAATGTAATGTGTTTCTTTACTCTCAGCCCTTATGTAGCTTAGTAACTATTTTTCTGGTACTCATTGCTGTTGTTCAGACACTATCTGCTTATTATTTGAATGAGCAGTTGGAACAAATTACCTTAATCTGGGCTTTCTCTCACCTTGAAAAAAACAAATGTAATAGAAATTGCATACATTGATGGACTACAAGCTCAATGACAACTTCATTGATTCATTTCAACTATTCCAAAGCCTATGGTAGTTGACATAGGGCATTACATTTAAAAAATACAAAATTTCCTAACAGCCTATGTTGTAATTTCATGGTATAAATATACCTTCACATCCCCTTTTGGAATTCTAAGCAGCTTCTGCCAAAGTCTAAGTTTTCCATTTATATATCTCTTATTTGTTAATCATAATATCTTATGCCAACTATGTAATATAATCATAATGAAGCAATAGCATAATAAGTGGCAGAAAAAATTTGCCTAACATGTCTTTTTCATCTGACTGCTAAAAATGAGCCTAGGTTATTAAAATGGAAGGAAACTGTAATGGTCACTCAGCCACGGTTCCACCTAAAATTGTAAATAGAAGATGGCCTGCAATTATACAGGGCTATTCAAAAAGAAGGAACAGATTTCAAACATTTCTTTCTTCCAAATTACAAAAGGTAGAATCACAATTCTTACGGTCCTGGACAGACAAAAATTTAAAATTTGAACCATCCAGGTGGAAGTTCTAATCACGGCCGCATTGGTGTTGCTTGCCATGTCGATTGTCTATAGTAAAATGGCAACACAACAGGAAAAGGCACTTTGTGTGCTGCAATTAGCAAAACTAGAGTCCATTATGGGAGTTCAACATGCTTTTCGACATCAGTGTAATAAACAACCGCCTGCACAGAAGCATTTCACCAGTAGCATCGAAAATTCATAGAAGATTGTTGTATCTGCAAATGAAAAAGCATGGGACGTCCACGCACATCGAATGTAAATGTCGTACAGCTTATGAAATAAGCCAAAAAAAATTCACAGCATGAGCAAGCAAGGAACTTAACATTCCTCAACCAACGGTATGGCGAGTTCTGGAACACTATCTGCACCTGAAGCCATATGAACTGCAGTTATTGCAAGCATTGCATCCTGATGACCACAGCAAAAGGTATGAATTTTGCATTACCATGCTAGATTATATGGAAGAAGACAATTTTTCTGAGCGATTAATTTTATCCGATGAATCCACTATTCATCTTTTCGGTAAAGTTAATCGGCATAACGTTAGAATTTGGGCAAGTGAAAATCCTATGTCAGTTATTGAACATAAAAGTCATTCACCAAAATTAACGTCTTCAATGCCATATTTGTAAACAAAGTTTATGGACCTTTCTTCTTCATGGAGGACTAACCTATCTACACATGCTTTAAAACTGGTTATTTCCTCAACTTGAAGATGATTCAGATGACTTCATCTTCATGCAAGATGGTGCCCCACCTCATTTCTCTAAGCACGTCCTGTGTTACCTGATTGACACCATTCCACGGCATTGGATTGGAAGAGGAGGAGCAGAAGACCAACTTCATCGCCAGTGGCCTCCCAGGTCTCCAGACCTCACTCCTTGTGACTTTTATCTGTGGGGCTATCGTGTTTTTATTCCCCCTATGCCTGACACTGTTGAAAGTCTGCGACATCGAATTGTTGAAGGTGTGAATTCGATAACTACAGACCAGCTGATTCATGTGTGGCAAGAAATGAGGCACCATTTTGATATTTTTCATGTAACACATGGTGCTCATATTGAATGCATAAAAGGTGAAAATTGTACTATCCTCTTTTCAGGAACGTTGGAATTGTGTTTCTATCTTTTGTAGTTTGGAAGAAATAAATGTTTAAAATCTGTTCCTTCTTTTTGAATTACCCTGAATCAGATAGAAAGGTTCCATGATGGATGATATTTTTAGTCATTTCATTGCAAACTATAAAAGATATTAGGATGTTGGGACTGTTTTAATCCTTTCAAATGTTCACAATATTCTATAGATTTTGTTAGATTACTTTTTTTTAAAGCTATATGTTTTTCCAATATTATTTACACAACTCCATTTGCATAGAACAGAATAAAAATGAACAACTTGTTAAAGTGAAGAAAAGTTCATATTTTTTTAATAAAATTCTTCAAAGTAAATGTGCATTGTGATTCATTGAAGATGTGAAAAAAAAACTCTATGCATATATTTTAAGTAGGTGTTTTAAAATTTAGATCCTAGAACTTTTTTTGAAGAAGTAGCAGTCTTCATTTGTAGAAATGCACAAATTTTAAATAGTTTATTATAATTGTTATTTTCTGTTGACAATTTTTATTTTGTACTCTTTGCACCCTTTGTTATTCTCAGTAACCTATGATGGCCGAACATTTAGATGTGTCTCTGCATTAAGTGGTTTTAAGGATATTGCTGAAAAATACTGGAGAGCCCATGTACTAATGGCATAAGTGCTAAACTGTATGTGGCATTTGTTAAATAATATTTTTGCATATTTCAATTTTTGCAGTTAAAATATATCCTAAATTATGCATCATATATGTCTAACTCTTACATTATGATGTTCTTAATTGTTCCAATGTGGTTTTTTTTTTCCCTCTCTTTCTTTGATAAATTGATATGTTCAATAAATCACATTTTTCCTCATAGGAATTTTGTTTGATTTTTTCTCCTCTTTTATTCTCTGTTTCTATCTCCTGAAACTTCTTTAAAGAGAACACATTAATTTCCATAATTTAAATACATTTAAAATACATGCACATGCAAGAGACTTTATTGAGATAACTCCAAATATTAAGATTGACATAGTAATTAAACATTCAGGCAAATTCAGATCTTCAATTTTAGCTATCAGATCTAAGCTGTTTTAGTCAGCAAGTTTATGCTTATACTCATAACCTCTCATTGAAACTTTGTAGTTCAGTTTCACATTCTTAAATTGCCTTTCAGTAGCTATTTCATATTTTTAAAAAAAGTATCTTTTTATATTTGTTCTGAATGATAAACTTCATTGAGAGTATTAAACTCCATTACAGATTCCAATTAAAAAATCTTCTTGGATAATAAATCCTAATACCATGGTAAATTTCAAGGAATATTTCATGTTGCCTCTCAGTAAGATATATTTAAGTTTTTGATAAATTGCATGTATTACATTTGCATTAATACCTATCTTACAATGTATTAAATGTTTTGGTATTGGTTCTGGAATAAATTTAAAAAGTAAAAAAGAGAGTAAGACAAGAAAAGAAAGAAGGGCAAAAAGAAACTTTCTTTGTTCTTAGGTTCATTCCCTATAGAAGGTTGACAGCCCTTGAGGTGAACTATGGTAAAACAGCACATTCTAAACCACATTACTAGGCAGAATATTGCAACCTACACTATTCAGCCTCCTCTAACTGTCAAGATTACGTTTATAGAACAACTGTACAATACTCATTTGTACAGCAGGCTAAATGACCCAGGCTAATTTGGTCATGGCAGAATGGAAAAAATCTCTGGCTCTTCCAGAGATTATGTCTTGAACTATCCAGTATATATTAAAAACATCTTTGAGAGCCACAAAACACCTTTGAGCTCATTTGTATTCCAATAATATGTATCACTTTTTGTAGACCAGATACATATATCGCAAAATTTGCATGTTAATGTGTATAAAGAACAAAGCTTTAATTGAAAGGGAGAAAGTTGGGGAATGTCCCTCTTCTGAAATTTTTTCCCCAAATTTCTGCATTCCTATATCCATTCTAAAACAGGGAAAGAAAATTCTCCTCTCTGAAAAAGTGTTTTAATATTATAGTTCCATACCAATCTGTATAACAATAATTTTAATAAAAATTGTTTTTCCAAAAGCTTATTTTTATTTTCTGTATGGTGGTTCATTTTGCAGAATATAGGAATTGTACCAAGCTGTAAGTAATATTTGACAGCTATATGACCTATTATCCATTGCTTTTAACAATGAATTTAGGGACAAAGGCACTGTCCTTCAGTGTCATGGAACTGGTAAAAATATTGACCAGCATAGAGTAGATAATATACAACTTTATTACAATAATTTTGAAAATCAAATGTTAAAAATATTAAACAACAACAATAATAATAATAATAATAATAATAATAATAATAATAATAATAATTCATTATGTCAATGAGAGCATTCCCCTCCTACTTTTATATGAAACTGAACATTGATAGATTCCCATGGGTGACTGAGGTTGTTAAGGTGCAGACTCATGAGGTCCAGGGTTCGATTACCACCACGACCATCCTCCCTGATTGGGGTTTTTCTCAGTTCTCATAAATGGCATATTCTGAGAAGGTACTCTAATAGTCAAAATGAGCATTAATCGCTATTCCAAAACAAAAACAAAAAAAAACAAAAAACACTAATAGAAAAGTATAAAATTAGTGTATGTGTGTGTATATGTATATATATGTATAAATTTTAATTGCTCAAATAATGATGGGGTACATTAGAGTGGCTGCTTATTAATGTACAGGAAAATCATTTTTGGAAGTTATCTCCAGGTACTAAAGTGAAGGAGGTCAAATGAGTTTACACACTCCAATTTTTGCTCATCCTTCTCCAAGGGAGTTAAGGAGCATACATCCTTAAGGGAGAAAAAATAATAAACATTGAAAGAAAAATAGTAATTTAACAAATTATTAATATCACATGAATAAATTTCTATCTAGTGATGTACAAATGCAAAACTTTTCTTGTTGACTCTTTAGTCTGAAAGTGCTTAATTGCATTATAATCATTGTTTTAATTAAATTTAATTTGCCTTTATTTATTAGTGTTTGATGAGCATTGTCTTCTAAAATCATTTTTAATTGCAGTCATTTTTAGTTGTTAACTTCTGTTTTCATATTATGTCTGAAAAATCTAGCTACTATTACATCATTCCCTTCCAGTGGGCCATTGTGTTAAACAAAATATTTTAGAATGTGTACTTTTTAACGTACAACTGTTATTAGTAGTACTACATATTTGTTTAAACATTCATTACTTCATTTCTACTTGATGGGCCTACAATATCAAGATTCTTATGTATTCCATATGTCATTTAAAGTTTCTTATTCTTATTGCTAGGTCTTTCTACTGCCTGAATGATGTCTCCTATTTTTGTTGCCTAAAGATTAATAAATGTGCTTTTGCTTCCTGCTGAAGAGCAAGCATCTCACTGCAGTTTTCCTGCTATTATTTGTCCTCAGGAAGAAGAGGATGAACTTGCCGACATAGACCTTACTGATCCTGATCTCAACAAGGCTGCCACTAAAATACAGGCTTCATTCCGAGGCCATAAGGTGCGCAAAGAAGTTGAAGAAGTAAAAGGGAATGAGGGAGGTGCTACAGCAACAGCGGGCCAATGAAACAATAAACCTCTCACCTTGTTATAATGTGGACATGTCAACTTCACTTATATCACTTGTTAAAGTTAACTTTTTTTCTCTTTATATGTTATATATAATATATATGAGATAATATACCTAAGTAAGGAAGTAACTTTTAAGGAATATATTGTACAGCTTGATGACATAAACAATGATGATAATTTAAGAAGCTTCAATATATGTAAGTTTCTTCATTATTTCTCCATTTCCATTCACATTTTTCGATATGGCACAAAAATTTTGACTCTGAACTGATATAATCATGTATTATTATTCATTTCAATCTAACATTGAATATTTTCAACATTTTGAGGCATATTTATAACAGAATTTAGTTTGAAAACTTTAATATCCTGACTATTTAGATTAATATAGAAACTTTTCTAATTTACAGTAGATGAATTTCATGAACTTCCAAAGGATTTCTGATGAAAAATTATGCCAGGCAAACACTGATAGCATTATAGGATTTCACCAGAAAACAGAGGTACTGATATTTACCAAATGAATTGAACTAAATATATATGAAAAATAAAATGTCACTAAACAATAGTTATGATCATTAAGCTGTATAATATACACATTTTAACAAAGTTTATAATTTGCTATTGTTAAAATTATAACCTAAAAAAATAAACAGAAATCAGTGCCAGAATGTTTTAGTAGTAAGCATAGCTTATCTAGTCAATATAATATTATTATAATTATGATTACTATTATGATTATATTATTATAACTCTCAGATTGATTAGCTGGTATTGTTGATAATAAAGAGAAAGGAAGGAATGCTTGTTATTTATATACATGTTGGGCATTAAAAACTATAGATGCACAGGATGATCAAAGGAATTTTTACGTTTGTGAAACTTCTATCCTACATTAATACTCCTTGTATTTGCTGATTTTTTATAATTATTATAACATTTTCATCTATAACCTAAAGGTAAGAAGTGCATACCTATATAAATTAATTCCAAATAAAAACAATGGTAATTTTGTAAGAGCAAGTTTAAATAACCGTCCAAACTATCACATGGTTGATATTCAAATGCTCCCTTGTCAAAGAAGAGCTTTTCTAACCATTAACTTTACAGTTTTCCTCTGGGTCAGCCTAAATAAACGCATACTTAAAACATAATTAAAAAATTACCTTCCTGTTACAGTTGTAATTCACTCTATTAATTGCAAGCTGTTTATTTTTAGTTTCTTTTATTTTTTTCCTGAAGCCAGAGAATTATAATTTTAATAAACATGTTTATTCATTTAGCATATTTTTTTCAAGCCTATATGAATTTTGTTCACCTGAAAACAGTGTCTAACAGCTGCTTAAAGTAATCATAAGTGGTGCATTGTTCTGACTTTCTATATAGTTCTTTCCTATCAATTTGAGACTTGCAAACAAATCCAAGAATATGTTTCTTTTTTATATTTTGTACTTGGGAGTCATTAGCAATAAATGATTAATGCAAGTTATGCATTTTGCTTTACTAATGTTTTACTCATTGGAGTATTTTCTCAAACATTGTTAAATGTAATTATTATTTGCAAACCAAGGCTATTCCTTAAAGTTACAAAATACAATATAACAAATTATTTGTGTGTAAATCACCGAAAATTATTGAAATTTGAGTGACTTTTGCATATATCATTTGTTATATTATACTATATTTCTCTTTGAAAATTCCCTCTATGTAAATCTATATTACAAGATAAGTTTATCTTCAGAATCAGAATGGCAATTTATATAAAGAATTACTAGGAAGCCTTATACCCTCTTTTCAGATTTTAAATTCCTTACATTCTTACAATTTATTTTTTAAATATTTGCTCTTATACAATGGTAAGCAATGTCTTACTTTTCCAGAGAGTAACATTAATACTGGTGCTTTGTCACCATTATCTCAAAAAGTATATGCAGCCTTTATTTCTGTATTTCTGAGTTGCATACTAAGGAGCCACTCATGTAACTAATTACAAAATACCCATTATATCTGTAAGTACAATCTATAGATTTTTCCTAGCAGCCTTTCCAAAAATACTAACAAGGCTGCATGGCATGTCCACATTTCATCAAGATATAATGTATGATCAACAAACAATCAATATATCTGCTATTTGCTTATCTAATTGTTCTTGAAGAGGTCCAAAATAAAAAAAGATGAATTTGAAAAGCTATTTTTCTCAGGCTGTATGTCAATAGTACTTCTGAAATTTCTTTCAGCAATACTTCACTCATTTCAATTCAGAAAAATCAGTATTTCTCTCAATAAAAATGTATTAATGTTAAAGGTTCTTCCAATCTTTGCAAATAAATACAAGTAATTTTATGGCTATTTTAGAGCTTAAACTCCTTTATAAACTCCTAATGTCTTTTAACCATATTCTAAATTTGTTTATTTGTAAGTATATTTGACTCTCCACATCTCAATAACAGTCAAATTTTTGCTGTGTTTCATTTTCCCTTTCCAGCAAGTAGACATATTATTTGTATTGAGCATTTCAAGGTTCCACAGTAGCACATTTTACAGGAACACTCTGCTGATGTATCACATTTATTACTGAACCAGATCCTCATTTTGAGCCAAGTCATTGGTACTTTTCCAGGAAAAGAAAGTTCACAATAATCTTTCCTTTAACATGTACTTGGATATTATTCTTTTTATTATTTTCATAATTTTAAACATATATAAAGCTTATAAATATAAATTTGTACAGTTTGTATCAGAAAAATTATGAAAACTTAAGATCAAAGTAAGAAATGATAAATCTTAATGCTTAAAGTATTGTAACTGTTATCCTTAAATACTTTCCTCTTAGTAAGGCTGAAATTTGGAGGGAGGATGCTAGGAGAAATTTATATAGCTGCATCAGTAGATCTGTAGTGCATGGAATTTGGAGGAAAGTTCTAATTCTAACTATCTGGAACATTGCGCTAATAGATGTACTTAATACTTTCAAGGATAAACTTTATAGTTAGAGCATTTTGCAAACATTTAAGTTAGAATTTATAACAAAGAAAGCCTTAGTTTATTTGAGATTCTGCACATAATGGCTCTGCTTGCAATTAATTAGTACTTCATTTTCCCCTGCCAAAATTTTTAATATCTAATAAATATGTTCCCCTGTTCTCTAATGTTTAAAATGGTTGCTTTCATTCAATCAAAATAGTTTCATGCCAACAGTTTGCTACAGATTTAGCTGTATATAAATAATAATATTGTTTGCATTTGAGCTAGAGTTGTTACAAAAAAGAATGTAAAATTACCAGTACTATCTATCAGATATAGTTGCTAGGATATTTATCTTTTTTCCATTAACAATATTGTGTTTTTATTACATATCTTCCAATCTTAACTTGCATTGTTATAGACTTAATGATAAGCTAACAATGACATCCACCTACATTTAAAAAAGACACAAAAGCTCCTGAGTAATATTCTTATAATAATATTAATAGGTATTAATCATATCTTGGTAGATTAGGACATTATGTAAGCATATATATGCATAGTATTTCTTGGCTCCTTTCTATACATTGCAAACAAACAAAAAATAAAAAAAATAAAACCTTGATGTTGTATGGAATAATGAATATCCATTTCTACAGCTTGATTTTTAAAGCCATGTTATCAGACAGAACTCTTGTTGAATGTTGATTAGCTTGTGTATTTTGATGAAAATGATTATGCAAGAAGCTGTGAATATTAACTGTGAAATGTTGCATTTTGATGATGGTGCTGTAATTCTGTAATACAGAACTCTTGTACAAAAAGTATGATCTTGGCTTAATGTTGTTTATGTTGTGTCCACAGCATCAGCTTCTATACAATAATTAGCAATCAACTCCAAAGCACCTATTTCTTCTCACAAAAATGTATCATTCAGCTTACAAGAACTCTGATGTAATTCGTATCAGTTTTTTATAACACTTTCAAAAATGCTTATTTTGTAAATATATATTGATAAAATACAGGGTTTATAGGTAATGGGAGTCTTGAAAGTAGTTACTAGAAAAAATTTTCCTAACCTCTTGCTTTTTTGCCAGAGTAACACTCTACAGACAGTATTTAACCAGATTGTTATTCTTAAATGCAATAGCTTTAAATAGCACCACATTGTACATAGTTTTATGAAACACTGCATTGTAAAAGCTGGTCAAAGCAAAACTAAAGAGAAATAAATTTCATTTTAAAATTCAGTAGCAAAGTATAAATTATACTAACATCTTCATAAAAATAATATTGTAAGCCATATTATCAGAAAATTTGTTTTGAAAAATAAAAATAGATAAAAATTTAATATTGCATCACAGAAAAAATAAAATATTAATATTCACTTTCATCAGGAATGCTTTAGTTTCTAAATGTTGTTTGGAGTCTCCAAAAGTCTGTCATTCTTATCCAACATTTTTGCTATCAAAAGCTCTATTTTAAATTCAAGAAAAAATAATATTTCATAATAATTTATTGCCTATTTTCTACTAGCTTTTATTGAATGACCTCCAATATTTTATTACAATTTTTCCAATATGTTGTTTTATATCTTGGATTTTTTTTCTTTTTTTTACATTTAGGGATGAATATTGGAGTGAATAGGTTGTTTAGGGCAGGGTTCTGTCGGCCAGAGAGAGCTAGGATCAATCCTGCAGAAATATTATCCTCAGTCCATACCTTTATTGAATGCTTCATCTCCCTTAGGTTCCTTCAATTTCTAAATTGAGTTTTAGGAGATCAAACCCAATAGAATGCATGTGGTTAGCTATCTCACCTCCAAAAAATAATATTTTGAAGCACTAGAATGGCACTAGCCTTGGAATCTTTTTATCCTGCATTTTATTATTCATTCTAATTCTTAATAAAAAGTTTAGATACTAACCTCATAATATAATTATTTCAAAATTTTTATTGTTTGATTGTCAAATGTTTAAACAAAATTGTTGCTAAAAGTGTGCAACTAGTGCTTGCAATTACCATCAAGTTTTGTCATTAGTTAATCGTTATATTTTTAATTTGCATTAAATTTTTGTTAAAAAGGCATATTGTTTGTGTTTTTAAGTGCAATGGGATGAGCTATGATGTATTTAAATAAAAAGTTATTTCTAAACTAAGGTTTGAGAGAAATACTGAATAGTCACATCTAGAAACAAGTACTTCTGTATTATTGTTCAGAAAATCTGCTTTAAAAATTAAGATTCTATAGAAGGAACCAGGTCATTCCACAAACCTAAGAACCTTGTATGGTGTACATTCTTTCATATAAAATGTTGAGTGAACAGGTAGGTACTTATTGCACAAATATTTTTAATAATAATTTTTATTCAAAAGTGAAGGAACATAATACTATCTACAAAAATGATGGTTTTTGTGGCAATTAAAGAGCTTAAAATTTGAATGATAAGATTCAGAGATAAATGCTTTCAATCCTGGTTTCACTAAAATGTAGGAAGCACAAAAGAAGGAAAATTAACATAAACTTAGGCAATAAAAAATTATAGTTGTATTAAGAATGTTTAAGTTATTTTTGTTTTGATATAAGTTACACTGAGTAATGCTTAGACAGCTGTTACATGTAAAATGCATTTTGTTCAAAATCATCTTAGCCCATATGCTATCAAGTAGATCAATTGTACAAGAATAGCATTTATACCTCCCTACATGAGCTATACTATGTATAGTAATACTGTGTCTTCACTGTAATGATACATGAGGTTTTTGGTAATAAGGATGGGGTTTTTGAAATAGGACTAATAGTTCCTTGCTCAGAGGATTGTACTATTACTTTTTTTTAATATAAGAGATCAAACATTACAAGTGAGAGTAACTGACAACTTTCTGTTTCCCATGTAAGATGTACTTGTTAAATAAAAGGAAGAAGAATTTTCATTCACAAATGCAATTCATGTATGCAAAGTACCAGTTATGCATTTTGGTTTATTTATACATTATTAATGTTCTAAGATCATTCCTGTGTCAAGAGTAGTAAATAACATGAATTTCAATATTAATTCAATTTGGAATCAAACATAGCGAAACAGCATTAATAATCTCTTCTGTGTTGAAATATTTAAAACACTCTTTGTTTCACTGAGATTTATTCAGGACACGTTCATGGAACACTTGTCTATATCCTCAGCTGTTAAATGACTGTTGGATCATTTATAGAAGTTGGGTAGGTATCTGGGTTGACTCTGGTGGTCTTGTGATAAACTTGAATAAGAGCTGTCTGCTTCTGAGGTGTGGAAATTCATTAGGTTTTGCTCATGTTTCCTTATATAAATCCTTTCCCATATGTTTAATTCTTTTGGTTGTTTTTAATGACTTGATGCCTTTTTCTATTTTATGGTTTCCATTCCAAGAATGAGCTGATTTATCTATTTGTTTGTAATTAATGATTCTCCAATGCTCCTTGAACATATTTCTCTTTAAATTAAAATGCTAATTGGAACTTGCACAGTGAAGTCAATCATATAATTGATATTATTGTATGATTTAGTTAAACTACACTACAGTTGAACAGTTTCGAGAACATTTCGTTCTCATCATCAGCCAGGCTAAAATTCAACTCATTTGAATTTGAACGAAATGTTCTCGAAACCATTTCTATATATTATGACAACTAAGTGAAGCATTAAGAGTGTGTAGTTCAACTAAATCATACAATAATATAAACTATATTTCTCTTTGCTTTTCCTATGTAGATTTTTTCACAATCTTTATAATTAATCTGGTTCTGGTAAATACCACATTTTTTTCTCTTTGGGCCTGGAATCTGTTTTGTTTAATTTTAATAAATTTTTACATTGTTTTGGTTTTAAGGTACTAAGATGATATTGTGCTGCTTGAAAAATTTTTGAAATTTCTTATTGACTGATGGGTGATAAGTGAACTTTTTAAATGTTTTTCTCTTGCTAAATTACTCAAAGTTGTGGTTTGTTTAATTCTTTTTTGTTTCTGGAATATTTTAATTGTTTTGGTAATCATCTGTTTGCTGAACCCATTTGATTTAGTGGCTTCTATTATGTGTGGATATTCATTCTGGTATTCTTCTTTGCTCAGCGGTATATTTACTATCTGTATGTCATACTGTTGAACGGTGCTTCCTTATGTGATCTTGGATTGAAACCATGGGCTTTGATATAATTGTCGGTATGCATGTCCCTTCTATAAATGCCAAATTCAAGTATATTATTACATTTTATTATCTTCATATCCAAAAATTGCAACATATTATGTTTCAATTTTGACCGTGAAATTAACTGTTGGCTCTTGCAGGTTAAAATGTTTTAGCATATGTTTTCGTTTATAATGGCAAATTCATCATCTTCATATCTGTGCCAAAACATTAAAAATGTAAGGGAAAGCCTTAGTGATGTGCATCTGAAAATAGCTCATGAAAAATTGACTAGGAAAGGTGATAATGGACTGCCCATTACTAGTCCTGCTTTCTGTTTAAAGTTTTTGTCTTCAAATATAAAAATGGTTAATTAAGCACAATTTAGTGAATTCAATGTGTTCTTTGGCATGTTTATCTGTTAGGTTGGCTGATTGTAACATTTTCTTAAAAAAAAAACTAATAATTTATTCTGTGGTATGCTGGGAAACATCAAAAGAAATTAGTGTGTCGTTGGGTGAAAATTTTTGTATCTTTAATTTTATTCATGAGATCCATGAAATTTTTTAAACTTAAGCTATCAAATTTAATGAATGAAACTGTAATGATAACCAGTTTGCTAAACAGTAGATCAGAGTATTTACATTGTTAATAATGTTGTTGTTGGTTTCATACTTCTCCCAGCTTTGTGGATCTTCAGAAGGCCATATATCATGGCTAAAGATGGGTTGTGGACCTTAATTTTATACCATTCTGATTTTGAAATCAGTTCTATTTTTCAAGACTTCTTCTGTGGATTTAGTGCATTTATTCAATTGATCTGTTTTAACTTTGATAAATTCCTCTCTTTTTAATAAATTTTGCATCCTTTGCTTGTAGTCTTCTTTATGTAAAATAACGATTTTGTTACCCTTATCACCCTTTGTGTAAACCATGTCTTTATTATTCAGAGCTTTTGCTATTATTTAATAAGATCTTGGCCCAAAATTATTATTTTTAATTTCCTGTAGTATTTTTTCTGATGTTTTACTAACAGAATTTTTTCTGTTATGTTTAAATTTTCAGTTTCTGACTCTATGTCTGCTATACACTCATCCTGATTATTTCATTGGATAGTTTTTATAAGTTCTAATCTTGTATTCTTTACATTATTGAATATATAACTAGTTTACATCTTTACCAATGATTGCCCTTGGGCAAGTAAATCAAAATAATTTCCATTTCTAAATTAGTATTTCATACTGAAAGTCACAGCCATGGTTCAAAACTACAGCACTATCCAGCATTCAAGTCTGGTAAGACAAATTTTGTTAAATATAGTCTTTCCTCCTTTTTCTGAAATGAATGCTTAGCTTAAGAAGTTGTGTGTCATGCAAAAATCGAAGTGCCAGTGGAACACCAACTGACTTTTACCAAAACATACACTATCATTCATTTATTCCTCCTAATAGAAATAAATATATATAAATGTGCAGGAGTGGCATCCAAACCCTTCTCATATATACAACTAATAAAGAGAAAACAGAAAGCAAAGAACTTAAGCAGCACTATATAAAATTCAGTCTTTTAAAGAGCAGTCATAATATAAGAATCTCTCTCTGCATTATAGCTATCAAACTGCTCATTCACGTCAAAAAGTTTTAGTAGTATTTACCTACTGCTATGACTATAATACTCAGCAATCCTCATTGTGTAAATGCAATATTTGTATAAAACTTTATATCATTATTTTAGAGCATTAATCAAGATTGGATATTCCAAAACTCTAAATAACATCATATGCATTTGAAAATTTATAGATATTCCAAGTTTCACCTGCAAGATAAAACTAAAGTATATGGTTTACTGAATGGAGGGAAGTCACATTCAGGCAGCAATAAAAGTTTCTTGAACAGTTCTACTGTTATTATATGCTCAAGCAAACTTTTACAGAATTTCTCAATGCTTTTCTGTGATTACAGCAAAACTGTAAATAGTCCAAGATGTATATCTGGTACCCTAGTGTACTATGTCTTTAATTTTATATTAAATAACAATATTTTAGTTTTATTTCTTATGTGTTTGAATGTTTTATTAACCATAAATATCCAGTTCTTTCCCTTCAATATTCATCAAACCTATAAAATTACATTTAAGCACAAAGCTCTATGAAAAAAATTTCATTCAACCTCACCATTTTTGTGCATATTTTCAATTTCTAGGACTGATAGGAACAAGTATTTTAACACAAATATATATTTTGTAATAAAATTGATTTTCAATAAATAGTCAAACACTGCAAAATAGCTATTTAGATAAAACTGTATCTAAATATTAATTGAATTCTTCAATGTTAAAAGGAACTAATTACAAACTTACAACTTTGCAGGAGAGTAAAAAAAACAGCCATTTTGTGTATATACTATGAACCAAAGTCTTTTTTTGGTCATATTAGGGGCCTATTAGACACACATGTAGACTGCTATATATTGAAAAAATCTAAATGTTTCTGATTTATAACACAATTGTAAAACTTGACTTGATTCCTTTTAACATACTGTTAAATAATAAAGGAAAAAAAGTTAATGTTATTATGCTAATAATAATTTTGTGTCATGAACTTATTGGAAATTGAATGCTTCAAACACAAATATACATTGCTAGGCATATTAATTTAGAAAGACAAGTGACATAACAACACAAATAATAGTTATATTATGTATATTGTCCATTATAAGAAGTTTTGTTTTCCTGCTCAAGTTCTATGCACTGCTTGAACAGCTGCACTTCAGATACTATTTGAACCAAGCCAGTATTTCATCATAAAATTCCTTTAAATTCAAAGTGTGACATACATATGCATAGACTTCTTCTAGGTCTTGAATCTTCCAAGCATTGATAGGCACTTTACCAGAATAAGCCTTTGAAATATTGTACACATTCATAACAGGCAAATGCTTGTGTGCAAGGGAAAAAGTGAGTTCTGCATTGCTATGAATGAATGGTTTGGCCTTTACTATACTTGGTTCATTAGCATCAAAAACAAACTCTTTAAAAAAAAGTAGGTCCAAACTATTTTTTGGCCATGGGATAATACTTTTGTTTCATCAGAGATAACAGCCTTCTTATATTTAGTATGCCACCAGTTGGTGAAATTTAGGACAACATCAGATGTGACAACTTTTATTTGAACATTTCTTGTTGAATTAGCCAGAATTTCTGCATAATCTTTAGGGGTAATATTCTAGCCACCCATTTAAAATTCTTCATAAAAACGCCAAACATCAGATCGCCTGGTAGGAAAGAATGCCCTTGTTCAGGGAAGTAGTGAGTCACATTCCTCAGAAGTGATGAATCAACATTCTTACTAATGTGTGGTTTTGGTTCAGACATGGTATGCGTCAGAAAAGAAATGCAGATTTTTAACATTAGAAACCATTGAATTTTCAATATATTCAAACAAAAATGTTACTAAGTTTTTTGAATGATTGAGTCAAATTTGTAACACTTACATTACCAATAGCTTAAAAAGGAAAACTAGCTCCAGAAACTTAGTTTTCCTTTTTAAACTATTAGTGATGTAAGTGTAATCTTAAAAGAAGTTAGGAACAGTGAAGTTGTTACATATACAAATGAGTCAGTATCAGGTGACACTAAAACTTCACTAACTGGTTAATTCTTCAGAACATGTTTCAAGAGCATTTGCTCTCATCTTCAGCTGGGGACCTAACAGGTGATGTAGTGGTATCTGGTGGTTCCATTAGATAATGCAACAGGAAGTCCATTGGTGAAATGTCAAAATTCATAACTCTATGTTTATTTTTTAAAATACAGATCTTTTCCATATTCCAATTCCTTGGCTTTTAACAGTTTGGCTTCTCATGCAATATTATGATCGTAAGTCCAAAAGTGATCTGCAACTGCCGATTTATTCACTTGTTTATATCTTAAATTTCTGAAGTGTTCTTTGGTCCTTGTCTTCAAATTTTGTATTGTTTTGCATATATATATCTGATCACACTCCAAACAATCTATCTGATACACTCCTGACTTCTTGCTGGGTGGAATAACATCTTTTTTGGTACTGTTCAGAAGCTTTCCAATACTAAATTTATTTTGTGCAGCCAAATGTATATCATAATTTTTAAAAATCTTCATGAATGCCCCGTTTCCCACTGATGATATGTTAAAAACCATGTTGTTGTTTTTTTTTTTTTTTATCGTGGAGAGAATTGTGGTGTTTTTAATATCTTTCTGTCTTTCGAAATGTCTGATCTTATCAACTAAAAGCTGTTGAATCCATTGTTGAGGGCTGTTTTGATGATATAACGGTATTCTGCTGAATACTCTTCTTTGTCGAGTGAGATATTTACCAATCTATGGGCAAAGCTGTTTATAATGGCATGTTGGTGTGGTTTAGGGTTGAAACTGTTATTCTTTATGAGATTATCTGTATGTGTAGTTTTCTTATATATGCTGAATGAAATAATGTCGTTTCTCCTGTATATTTTTAGGTCCAAAAGCAGTAAATAACCATTTTCCTCCAATTCCATAGTGAATTTAATATTCTGGTCCTGTAAATTTAGTAATTTTAGTGATGTAAGTGTTACAAATTCGACTCAATCATTAAAAAAACTTATATTAAACTTCACTGTTACAAAAGTCCACCATATTTAACTAAAAATGATACTACTTCATTGCTCCCCTTTTTTTCCCCACTCCTTCATGATAAACATATAAAACAGCTGACAGAGGTTTGAGATCATACACACAAAAGCAGTTTACCCACAATTGCCTTAAATAAAAAAATCTCTTGTATGGAAATGTGTGCTAAATGTAGGTTTTGCACATAGTCAAACACCAATCCATCAACATGATCTTTCTTGCTGCATTCTTCACCACAGCTTTCAGCTTCTTGTAAAACTTCTCACTTCTCTTCTTTTGAACATTGAGCTCAGCTGTGACAGTTCGCTACATGGATTCACACAGGGGAGGTGATTGGAATTTAACTTCCATTTCCTCTCATGTGCTGCATATATCAATTGTAGATGACCAAAATGATAATTATAATTTTCTTGGCACAAATTTTTAAAATATTTCATGTTTTGCATTGGTATCCAGAAATTTTTCACATAACAGATTAGATATTCATATAATGTTTAAACTGGTATCTAAATAGGAAATTTCTTTTCCACAGTAGTGAGTTTTGTTCAGTGGGAAATTATCATTATGCTCTCTCAATAATGTCACAGATGTTTTACTGACATTAGAATATTTACCCCTAATATTTTTAGGTAAAAACCCTTAGGCAACAAAGAACTCAGCCAGACTTCATGAAGACTTAGGAAATCTTTGTTGCACACCTTTCTCTTCTCATTTCCAACAAGAATAAAGTAAATTATAATTAATCTGTCATCTAACACACTCTTATGCTTCACTTACTTTTAAAAACTTTCACCTCCATCCAATAGCTATGAATTCCAAAAAAAAATGTTAAGGATATTAACATTAAATTGACACCTGTAAACAGATACACTCTGAAAAATGCTTTAGTGGACACAGTTTAATAACATTCCACAGGAGAAAAAGTCAGGCATCTGCAAAATAACATGTAAAGAATGTGATAAGATATACTTAGGAAAAAGCTAAAAGGAACATAGGGACACGGATAAAGGAACATCTCAGGAACGTTAAGTACAAATAGATTGATAGGTCAGCAGTGGCACACCATTTTTGGAAAAATAATCGCGACATAAAAAGATAAATACATTTACTTAAAGAAGCACACAGACTTGGACACATGGGAGAAGATTTACATTCATAAACATAGGGATCATCTTATGAATTTCGACATTATAGGAGAATGTAATACCAATTTCCAGTTTATAAAGAAAAAAACACCACCAGGACAGAGCCATGAGTCCTCAAAGATGTTAGTTTCTCATACCAGTCGTCAAGTTGGTTGAAGATGCAGAGGATGTGTCTTCGAAACTGATCCCACCATATTTAAAAGTAAGTGAAGCATTTGAGTGTGTTAGATGACAGATTAATTATAATTTACATTTAACAAACTTCACTGTGTGAGTTCCAACAGAATTTTTTAAAAATGTCTTATTTTTCGAAAGTTCTTAAATGAATTACAAAGGTTTTCAAACCACATAGGAACAGACCTAGGAGAAACTGACTGATTTACCGAATAAGAAAATGGAAGATTTACACATGAGAGATTTTTAACCACAACTTTTATAACTTGAAGGAGGATATTAAATACTACATAAAACTTAAAAGGAAAAAGTAGACTGATAGCTGCAGATATACATTTGTTAAATTTGTGTCTTAAACATCACATCTGCCCAAAATTTGTTATGAAAATAGTTAAATATAACCATAACAGTAAGGAACAATTAGCAGCGAAAAGAAAGTAATCCATATGGAAAAAGCAAAACATTATGCAAAATTAGCCGACATAGTTTTGAAATTATATGACATATACTTGAGAGTGACCAAAAAGTTAAGTTATATCATTTGGGACAACTTAATAAGGAATGCACTAGAGCATATACAAATAATAGTAAAGAAAAAAGTAAATATTCAGAAAATGAAATTTCCGAAATTGAAAAATTTTCAGAAAAATAGTAAAAAAAAATACAGAAACCGAACAATGTGGTAAATTTATTGCAAGTAAGTTTTAATAAAGAAGAGTTATCTATACTCAATAGGGGTTTTAAAACTGGTGTAAACTTCTCCAATAACGTTGAAGTTTACATAGTTGATCTAGAAATTGCCATGGAAGGTTTAACTAATAAAGAGAAAGAAAAGATTAGAATAAAAGCAGAGAATGCTCTTAAAAGAATTAACAAAATGAAACCAAATTGAATTCAAAATTACAGTAAAATTATTACATCACTCAAAGGAAAAGTAGTTATTTATAAAAAGACTGATAAAGGGAATAAAGAAGTAATATTGGGCAAAGATAATTACACTGACAGAATGTTAGAGTTGTTAAGAATATGCCCATGTCAAATTTGATCCATTGAAAGAATGCACAAAAACAATGAATGATGCTATACATACTTGCACTATAATACCAGACATAGAAAAATGTAGTTTAAAACAAAACAATCCTAATATAGCCAGAATATTGAAGTTGAAATAATTGGTTCCAGTTTATAAATGTTCGGGAATTGATAATTGTCAGGTGGTCTGCATATACAGTTACAGCTGTAAGGTTATTATTAATTCAGAGGCTAATAATTGCTAGCTTGTATGCTTTTCCTGCAGTCGGAGACCAACAAGGGGAAAACATGTTCTTTTGTTTAGTTAACAATGCATTATTGGACACAGCCTTGAGGAGGGAAGGCTGTATGTCTGACGAGCAAAGCCAGTCTTGAGTGAACCTCTGAAGCAGCAGGTCGAGTGTGCAGCTCTGCAAGATTTTCCCGCGAAAATTAGCAAGTCTGCGTAATATCCCTTTCCCTGTTATATTCATATAACTAAAATTCCACCAAGAGTCGGGGAAGCAAGGCAGCGGAAAGTTGGAGAGGAAAATTTATTATTTAACCCCTGAGATATAATACCCATATAAATTAATGTATTTTATTTTTAACCTCTCCCTGCACATTTTTATGTATTTTCATTAAAAACCGCCATCTTATAAACTGATATAAAATAAATACTGCTGCAATATATGGGTTACCTAAAATCCATAAACTGGGGAAGGGGATGAGACCCATCACTAATAATATAAATACCCGTACATATAAAATGCCTTAATTTTTTAAAGTTCTTAAATGAAGAATAAAGTAGACATACAAGGCATTTAGCTGAGCTTTGGTTTTTTCTTCCCGGAACATCTTGGTCTTCATTGCTTAACTGGTTTCATCTTAATTAAAAACTGCACGTGAATGTCTTGTTGATTTTTATCTTAAAGGTTTTGAAATGATGTGAGAATTGTCTTCAGTATGTTTTGAAAACAATGCATTCTACTTTACAATCTTCATTTTGTTCAATATATTTACCACTGTTTTTTTTTTATTTGATTTATGTACAGATACTCCTTAACATCACTGGTCATCGGTGTCCCATTCAAATTAGGGCGTGAAACGGCTGACAAATTTTACTCACAGGCCTCGTCTTTCAGACTTGAGGTTCTTTTTCATGCCATATATGTACAACATAGGACCCACAGCTTTACTTCCCTTCCAAAGGAAGCCATGCTTAGGATTTTTACGCCCGAAAAAAAAATCCATCGATCCTGGCCAGGTTTGAACCCGCGATCTAGGGTTTAAAAGGCAAGTATGGTTACCACTACACCACCAGGATCAACATTTATATCTGTGACTGATGTATTATTCTCCAGAAACTCTGCACTTCTTAAAAATATTTCTTTGATACTTTTCAAAATTATTCTTTCTCTTTCCCAATATGACATGTTATATACACTAACAGAATCTTCTGCATCTACAATAACACTACAATGAAACAAATTACAAATGAAAACAAAATAATTATGAAGGAACAGTATTGCCAATATACTATGTACTGCAAACTTAAAACAATAATATGTTGAAAGGAATCAAGTTGATGACATAAATCATTATAAATCAAACTGTGCTTAATTACTGTGTTTGGAAAGTAAGACTTGTTTCCTTTCAGCATAGTTTAATGCAGTTTGGTCTTTGAAATGCTTTTCAAGAGAAAAGTTCAAATTTGACTTAGTTCAAATTTTATTGTTATTGAAAGAATCAATTATACTCGGTGTCCCAAAAGTTCAGTCTCATAAGGAAAATCCAAAGTATTAAATTTAAAAACAAACTTCATGTTGGAACTGCCACAGTAAAACACTATATATTCCAGATTAGACAAGTGAGTTAACAATGTGCTTACTTTAAGAGTTAATAATAAAATTCCTAATGAGAGTAAACGAGTAATATATCAAATTTATTTCTCAGATTGTAACAAAGTATATATCAGGAAACAAAAAGAAGTATAAAGATCAGACTCAAAGGATACTAGAAGAATATCAAATACAAAAGACAGACAGCAAAAGCAGTGGTTACATATCACTTTTGAGAGTACAAACCTAATATAGGAATGGAAAGCACATTACTGAAATTTGTGAAGTGGAGCAGAGTATGGGAAAAGAGTTATATAAAAAATATGAGGATGAGGTTATGAACTTTGAGACCTCAACAGAGGACAAATTTATTCAAAAGTTTTTCAAGTGCCCATCAAGAAATCTAGTAGTCAACATGCCTCTGATGATATGGTCAAAACTCATGAAACATATTCTGAGGATATTCTTAATTATCTTGTGAGTCGATTTGATAATATTATGCTCAACTTACTGTTGAATTATGCAAAACTAGTTTCCAGTCCACTCACAACTGAGGATGCAGGCAAAAGCCTGCGAAATTAGTTTTGCATAATTCAACAATAAGTGGAGCATAAGATTATTAAATTGACTTACTAGATAATTAAGAATATATTAGCCACCTCACTGTATTGGTTCCAACATGATATATTATGTGTTATATTCAATATTTTGAGGAGTTCAATTGTAAGTGAATACTGACCAGTCTAATCTAGAAAATCAAAAGTAATGAAGTAATGATAATTTACGCAAATAAATGGAATGCCAGGCCTAGAACATATGCTATGCAAGAGAAAGCCAAAATTGTGACTCTGCTTGCCACAAGCCTCTCCCAATGCCAAACATTTGATGACTTTCATTATCATCATCCAAACAAACAAAAACATTAACAGTCTGTGGATTGAATCTTAAAATTTGTTTAGGATGCTTGTTCTGTAGCAGCAACACCACACATAGTATGCCTACAAACATCCATCAATATGACAGTACATTTGCCCAATCATTGCAATAGAAAAAAAAGGAAAATTGGAATTTTCTTAACTTCTTTACATTGTATTTTGCAACATTATACAACTCACACTTACAAAACTTACCCTGTGCAGGGATTGACTGTTGAAAACAATTTAATGATTAGGCACTAACAATAAAATAAATGGTATATATGTCATGATCAGTGATGAAACATTTTTCACCTTTGTGATCATGGTGTACTGGGCACAAGAAAACTCCTACATATTATAAGATGTTCACAGTCAAACAGATCCCAGAATGATACATGACATCATCATACATGATGATACATGATACATGGACAATAGATGTTGAGACCAGCTTAGGAGTTATCAATACTGCATGATATGTATCTATAACTCCTAAAAAAGTTTTGGAATCTTACCCTGACAATACACCATAGCATTACATCAGACATTCTAACAAAATGGAGCTCCCCTGCATTTCAGTGTTTTTCCTGGTGGTGTAATGGTAGCCATAATCTCTTAAACCCAAGATCATGGGTTCATTCTTGGCCAGAATCAATGGATTTTTTAAGGTGCATAAATCCAAAGTATGGCTTCCTTCTAAAGGGAAGTAAAGCCCTGGGTTCCATGTCCTAGATTTGCAACATGTAAAAGAACATCAAACCTAAAAGAAGAGGCCACTGAAAATATTTATCAGTTGTTTCATGCCCTGAATTGAATGGGATGCTGATGACCTAAGATATTAAAGAACATCCATAAATAAATCAAATCAACTGCATTTCAGTATATGTGTACAAGAATAGCTTAAGAATCCTCCTGAATGATGGATGATCACAGAGATCCTGTAAAATATTTCTACTGTTGTGTGCAACATACTTCCGTTCAATTGAGACCTCAAACAAAACATTCATGCTGCATGTCAGATTATCAGACCAAAAGTGTTATACAATGTGCAAAAGGTTTCTTGTGCTTGTATCCATACATGCAGAGTACATAAGTGATATCAATTTAAACATCTGTTGCCATAATGCTTTTCCTACCTGAAACAAAGACTGTATTTATCATTATTATCAGTATTCAACATTCATTATTTCAAGGCTTTTGATTTTTCCATTGAGATCAGGCTTTTAGAATAGTGTGTATATCTGAAGTGCTTTCTTCTTTATTTAGGTAGTTATGGCTATTTATCAATGCAATCTGCCTTGCAGATTTATTTATCTCATCAGTTTTATAGTTAACAGTAGAATCACAACTTCTTATTTATTCAGACTTGCTCATAAAGTAACTACTTTAAATATTAGTTGAATATGGTGGACGTTTGTAACCGTGATGTTTAGTATAAGTTTAGAATAACTGAGTCGTTTTGTAACACTTACATCACTAATAGTTTTTAAAAAAGGAAAACTAGGTTTCTGGAGCTAATTGCTCCCATCTTCAGTTTCAGTTCGACTGCCGGCCTTGTTCTTCGTAGTGGTTTGGTTTTTCTCTGGTGGCAGTTGGATGAACTTCTGTATTAAGACGTCACTTGGTGGGATTTCAAAGTTGAAAATGCCACATTTGTTCTTCCAGGGAAAACAGAACTCGCTGTTTGGGAAAACATTTATATCTGGAAGAACAAATGTAGCATTTTCAACTTTGAAATCCCACCAAGTGACATCTTAATACAGAAGTCCATCCAACCACCACCATAGACAAACCAAACCACCACAAAGAACAAGGCCGGCAGTCAAACTGGAACTGAAGATGGGAGCGATTAGCTCCAGATACTTAGTTTTCCTTTTTTAAAAACTATTAGCGACTCAGTTATCCTTTAAATATACCAAACCGCCATGGGTGGCCGAGGTCGTTAAGGCACGGACTCATGAGCGGGAGGTCTGCGGTTCGAATCCCGCCAGGACCGTCCTCCCTGACTGGGGTTTTTTCCAGGTTTTCCTCAGTTTTCATAACTGGCAAATGCCGGGGAGGTACCTAAACTTAGGCCTGGAACGCTTCCTTCCTTAAAAAAAAATATCCTTTCCCAATTTATCATTTCATCTCATGTATCATCAGTGTCCACCGCCTGTGGTGCCTCAGTAGTGAAAACGGGCATTAAACACTACTCAAAAAAAAAAAAAAAAATATACCAAAGCAAAAAGATAAAGGAAATAATTTTCTATCATCATAAACTAATTAAAATAACTAATAAGCTTGCTACTTCTCAGGTACTTCCTACATTGATAATCCATTGGTTTTTAAATTGTAGCACAGAAGAAAATACAGGGTGGCCAAGTCAAATGCTTTCATTTAGAGGTCTGTAAATTTTAAAGCATTAATATTATTTAAATATTGTACTTACGAAGCTGTTGACAATGGAGTGGTAATATATCCTAAACTTCACTTACTTACATAAAAGTAAGATGAGTTTCTGGAGAATCTCTCCCATCTTCAGTTGCTCACTGAACGGCCGTTACTCAAAACGATGGCTAGACAACCGGATGTTCCTGTGGTGGCCTCTCTTGGTTGAAGTAGGAAGTTACTGAGTTCAGCCCATATCTAGCTCCCAGTGACACTTTCCTCTTCTCAAAAACTCAAGAAGGACCTTCGAGGAAGGAAATTTAAGTGTAACAAAGAAGTGATGGATGCTGTTTATGCCTATTTTGCAGACAACACTTCTGACATTTTGGGGGAGGGAATTGAAATGTCAATTCAAAGATGTGAAAAGTGCATTGAAATAATGGGTAACTATGTTGGAAAGTGAAATACAGTTTTTGTCTTTATCATACCTAGAAACTACACTCATATATCTAAATGAATGATATGTAGTAGTTATAGGTACAATATAGACCTCCAAAAGGGGATTTAAACATATTTTTAGATAATATCACTAGAACACTTTAATAATAAATTTTAATAATAATAATAATAATAATAATAATAAATACCATACTTATGGAGGACATAAAATTGAAATCTTAAATAATTCAATAAATAAATCTAAGCTTACACATCTTTTAGATTAATATAATTTTAAACATACCATTTATGTAGCAACAGGAATTACCAACACATCAAGAATAGCAATTATTGACAACTTAAAACAAAATAAATAAAATAAATAATGAAAATCTAATGAACTTAAGAGTTTCCTCCTCTGGATGAACTCAGCAACTTCCTACTTCAACCAATAGAGGCCACCACAGGAACATTCAGTTGTCTAGCCATTGTTTCAAGTAACGGCAGTTCAGTAAGCAACTGAAGTTGGGAGAGATTCTCCCGAAATGCATCTTACTTTTATGTAAGTAAGTGGAGTGTAGCGTAATAAATGAATACCTAAGTTTAGGATTAATATTATTGTTAGTACAAATTCTAGATTCGCTTTTCTATTTTTACAATTTCTAACACATATATATCTTATTTAAGAGATTTCTTAATAATCTCAGTGAAAAATATTGAAAGGGGCCTGTATGATATTTCAGAATTAAATAGTAAAATATTTTTTATTTTTAAATGTAAATAAATTGTTTAAAAACTCCAATATATGGTAAGTTTAGAGAATCAGTTGAAAACCTTCACCTTTAAATTACAGGATAGAATCACACCAGTGTAAGAGAAGTATGTTTGCCATTAATTAAAGAGTAGGTCCAAATGATCAATTCAAAAATGTTTATGTTTAATGTGAAATATCTATTTTGTAATATATAATCAAAAATTTTATAACAACAAATTAACTTATGTTGAAAATATTTTACCGGTGATATGAAAGTGTAACATAGTATCTATGTAAGAATTAAAATTTATACTGCAATCCTTTATGAGGAAATCACTCAAATGTCATTATAATTTTCTTCCAGTTACATTTTACAAATATAAATCCACATTTAGATTTTTACCAACAAGCATGGAATCTAACATTCATGGCTACAGAGTTACAGACCTCTAAACTAAGGTTCTTGGGGGGGGGGGGGAGGTGGTACCTAATACACAATGATCCAGAAAGGTATGAATGCATAACTATTTTCATTTCTTCTTCATTGTTAAGTAACATTTGGTAACAAATTTTCAACAGAATTTATGCCCTCTGCCAAAAGAAATAATTCTTCTGCACATTGCACATTCATAATTAATTACTTAGTTATTGCAGACAAAGAGTATACATCTGATTCACTTATTTAACTTGTGAGTTTCTATCACATTCTGGAATATACAGTTCTACTTTTTGTCACATATATTCAATGTGAAATACTGGTTTCTAAATATCCCTGGAGTTTTCATTTCAATGATTTCTTTCTGTTAAGATGTTATCCTTTGCAAACTGCTAGAGAGTTTTGGGGAAGCCTTGTGAAGATGCATTAGTGCACATCTGTTGACATCTAGATTCACCTGACTTTTTACCTCTCACTTTATGATTTCTGTTTAAGCCTTCTAATTGGCTGATTCTATTGAAGCTAATCAACAATGTGAAATTTTAAAATAATTTTCTTGTCGGAACTATGTGAAATATTTTCACTCTGTACACAAGTGTCTTAGAAAATAATTAGAGATAGGCAGACTAGAGTCTATAGTTTCAATATGTAAAATTATTATTACAAAATCACTCAAATTTCACTAATTTTGTTCCACTTACTTGGACATGTTTCAAAGGCATTTGCCTCCATCTTCAGCTTGGTCCCACTGGCTGCTTCCCAGAGTGGTATTAAGATGTCGCTCTGTGACTTTAACGAACTTATTGATGAGGTAACTGTTATTTGGGAGATCAAAGTTAACCAAAAATTATTTATTTTATAAACAAAAACAAAGAATTTTTGTTTAATTTGTTATTCAATACAAAAAACTACTATAGTTTCAAATTTCTATACAAGGCATAAAATTCCCAAAGAATATGTTTTCCATTGACTTGTACCAAGTTCCATTTCAAATTATCTAATGTCTGATGTTTCTGGTAATGTTCATCACCAATAATATACCTTCATTAAAAGGTTTACCTTTACTTCCTGTGCATTTTTACAGATATAATATTCATGTGAAAGAAATGCATAATTGGCTCTTGTTTCTGTTTCATTACTGGGTTTTTTCCTCTCCCCCCATTGCAATTATGAATTATAAATTATTTAAAATAATTTGAAATACACAGCATTTGTTTTGGCTGCCAAAGATTAAAATAAATCACAGTACTTTTATAACCCAGTTACATTTTAAAGACAAGAAAGTTAAGGAGAAACACACTTATATATCTTCCACAGAAATTCATTTAAAATGCACAGTTTTTACAGGCACTACTTGACTGACAGCCTCCAGTAGCAAGACAGAAATGGCATTGGTGACCTCTAGCTTCTCCATAAATTAAATGCTTGTCATCAAGTTCAGAAAAATCATTACCATTCCTTATTTCTTTATAATTTATTAATTAGAGCTTTTTTAATGTATTATGGTCACAAAATGATCAACTATTATGTAAAGTAGTTGACTAGTTATACCTTGAAAAACTAGGTAAAATTTAGAATTAAAGAATAGAGAGTTGGACTATGGTTTAGATGCCATTTTTAAATGTTTCTGTACAAAGGAAACAAATTTTCTATTTGCAACATTTTTCTCTGTTCAAACAGTACTTCTCTAATAATTTTATATAAACTTAATGGATATAAATATTTTTTTAAATTAAGAACAGTTTCCATTATTGTTTTTCTTTTGCTCTTTTATTAAATAAATGCTTAATAAAACACTGTAAAAAAGCAAGTTTTTGAATGATTGAGTTGAATTTGTAACATTTACATCACTAATAGTTTGAAAAATGAAAACTAAGTTTCTGGAGCTAATCACTTCCATCTTCAGTTCCAGATTGACTGCTGCCTTTGTTTTTCCTGGTGGTTTGGTTTGTCTCTGGTGGCAATTGGATGAACTACTGTATTAAGATGTCACTTGATGGGATTTCAAAGTTGAAAACATTACTTTTGTTCTTCCAGATATAAATGTTTTCCCAGACTGTATGTTCTGTTTTTCCTGTAATATTTTTAAGTAGTTTGGGATTCCTGTTAATATTATGTTTTTCATTCCAAAAATGCCAAGCTACTGCTGATTTTTCTTCTTGTCTTTGTTTTATGTTCCTGATGTTTCTTTTAGTCTTTCCAATATAAATTAGTGATGTAAGTGCTACAAATTCGATTCAATCATTCAAAAACCTTATATTAAACATCACTGTTACAAAAGTCCACCATATTTAACTGTAAAAAATTTAAATTTATTTAAATTTTTTACAGTTAATTTAAAAGAATTTAAGTTAATTAAGTTAATTTAAAAGAATTAGAAGCGGATTATCTAGTATATTCATCTCTGTGCCACAAAATTGGAAGAAGATTATTCACAAAGTTGACTTTTTGAGATTTTGGTTGCCTTTATTTATCAATTGTTCTAGTACATAGGGCATTTCACTGCTATAAGTCATTATTGTTTAATTTTGAAATTTCCATTGTCAATTAAAGGAAAAATGTGTTGTTTTTAGAGGAAGAATAGTAAAAAACATTGAAAGTATTATGGAGGAAGAAGATTTTATTCTTTTCTGCAACACAAATCAGAATGTTGAAAAGAATGGTTACACTATGATAAATGATTAAGGTATAAATCCAGTGAATGATGAACTTGTTGCACTAACTGGAGAAGCTGGATCTGAAAGTGAAATAGAACAGGTAATAGTGATGAAGTAACTGATTATACAGTAAAGCCTACTCTATGTGCTGGCAAAAAAAAAAGTGCAATACTCAGATTGGGGAACAGAAAATATGACATAACATATTGTAAAATATGACATAACTCGTTTGAAAAGCTAACATCCATTAATAGAAGTAAACTTTTCATTTCATTTCAGTTTAATATGGTGTTGTAAACAATTAAGCAATGCCAAGGTATAAATTAGCAAAATTTATAATGAAAGTGAAACTTATAAACTACCCAATTTTCTTACACAAATACACATACATTATATATTAGTATATTACATAAATAGTGTGAAACATAATAATTAATTATAATTTACATATTCTTCAATATCATAGTAAACCTTGTCTATAAGAAAATGAAACAAGTGTTTTTTTGAATGTATTATATTCATTGCAATTTCTAATGTTATCAGGAAGTTTATTATATAAATGTATTCGAATTTAGCTAGGCATCTTCTTACACAGCTGTAATTTAAGTCCAGGGAGCATGAGGTTATCTTTATTTCTAGTATTATGATTGTGAGCACTAGAGTTTATATTTATGGGAAACTTGACTAAATGCAAAATAACTATATATATAATATAGAAGAAAAAGAAAAATAAAGTAACACTATTAACAATGTAACAAATTAACAGTAATTATAAAAGCAGAAAAGCATAAAACACTAAGAGAAAGTCACACTTGTAATCGCTATATTTCGAACTTCTAGGTTCTTCTATGGCAAGAAGACAAGTGTTTTTTTTTTTAACTAAGTCCTTCAGCAGTACCAGAAGAAGCAATAAAAGAAGGTATATCTTCATTAAACTTGACTGTAGAGTCTGAAGACAATAGGTTCATAATAAGTGACCTCTTCAAGCTGTTGGTAAGCTTCAGCATTGTAAGAAAAAATGTCCTGTAGTACTACTGAGGACCCTTTATCGGCTGGAAGAATACTAACATCAGGATTATTAGATAACCTTTTAAGTGCTAATTTCTCACGTAAAGTTAAGTTATCTTTCGGTGATCTTATCTAGAAATTTAGAATCACTAATCAAAGTTAAAAATTGGTTAATAAACATTTCTAAAATACGACTAGAAGGTAAAGAAGGAGGTTCAAGTTTGGAGGGAGGACGAAACTTGAGAAGGCAAGGAGTACCATTTGAAGTAGGCTGAGAAGATTTAGTATGTCAATAATAATGTCATCTTAAATTACAGCAAAATTTAACGCCATTGGAAACAAATTTAAGGCGATTAAATTTGGAAGTTGGGGCAAAAGGTAATCCTTTTTGCAAAAGCAATGTATCAGAATCAGAAAGTAAAATAGAAGATAAATTAACAACCGCACTATTAATAGTAGGAGAAGTACAAGGGGTACATTTGCTCTTGGGCTGTTGGTATACAGTAATGGAGTAAAATTTAGATGGACGAGGTAAATTGAAAATAGAAGCCAAGTACGAAGCTGACACTACGAGTGGAGGGGAAAAGTTTTGGAAGAAAGATGCGGTAAACTGAATAGAAATACTTGTTCTTAAATATTGTAAATATAATTGTGATAGTTTACGAAGATGGTTCTGATTGAGAGAATTTAATAATTTATTTGCACTCATCAAGATACTATTAACAGTAGTAATATATTTATGAGAACACACCAAAATAATTTTAATAAAACTAATTAATTTAGACAAATGAAATTGCTGCAGACAATTATTGAGGATCATCCATAGAAATTGCTGGGAGATATGGTGCCTAAATAACTGAAATTGGCTATGAGTGCTAGGAGCTATAGCAGACAATGGCAATTGAATTAATAATGCGTTAGGACAAACACCAGTAATAGCACAATAAGAAAGAAAGCCAACATGCCCTGTATATTTAGCTTGCTGAGAATGGTACTTATATTTTTTAAACTGAAATTTCATAAAATTACCTTGGATAGATGTCATAGTATAAGATGTATTAAACAATAAAGTGTATTGGAAAATACAGAGAAAGTAAGAAAGAAAATTAAAAGAATAATAGATAAATAGTAAAGAAATCAAAAGCAAAACATGCAAAAGCAAATTTAAATGAATAAGCTAAGTTAAAAGCAACACCAGAGGTGCAAACAATATAAAATAAAAATAAAGTAACACCATTAACAATGTAGCAATTTAACAGTAATTATAAAAGCAGAAAAGAATAAAACACTAAGAGAAAGTCACACTTGTAAACGCTATATTTCAAAATACTTGGAGTTCTTCTATGGCAAGAAGATAAGTGCACTTGTGATCGAAATATAGTGATTACAAGTGTGACTTTCTCTTAGTGTTTTCTGCTTTTATAATTACTGTTATACGCACACACACGCACACACACAGAGTAAGTATTTTTAGTTACCTAAACATATTTCTACAAGATTCAGTTTGTTTCAAATTAGCCAAGTATTGCACAGCGCTTTTTTGCAAGATGAATATTGTAAATTGATTAACTTTAGAAATATTACTCCAATTATTATTTCAATTCCATACACAGTGGGAGAATGGATAAGGGTAAATTGTCCTGGATGTTTTTGGAGGAACATGCTTGCTCAAGTATCACAGAACAAATGGATTTTGACTGTTTTGAAGTACATGTCTTGTCGATGTATAACCTAATAATTTAGCATCATCAGTATTTTTATTACTGTATTCCTTATATTTAACTTCAGTTGTTTACCAGAGTTCTTAAAGCCAAAGCTCACACTTTGCAGGATTTTACACATAAGTTTAATACATTGAAATAACAGCTGAGTTTAAAACTGTCTTTGCATTCCTTTCCAAATCATTAAAATTTGAGTCACTAATGGTGATTTGCAAACTATTATTTGTATTTTGTCGCTGATGTCATGCATATATAGGTATGGGTCCAAGAATGGATCCTTGAGGTATACCATGGGTTAAACTTTGTGTTTGGGATAAATATTCACCATTATGCATTTTAACTACACCAACAGTTTTCTATTTGTCATATGATTTTATCAATCTATTTGCTAATCCCCTCATACCTAACATAAGTAATTTAGACATAAGTAAGTCCATATCTACACTGTCAAAAGTCTTTGTAAGATCTAGTAGCATGCCAACAATATAATTTCCAGAATCAATACAATTTATTATACTTTCACAGAAACCAGATATTGCACTTACAATGGATCTGTTACCTACAAATTCATTTTGTATTGTGGATAATAAGTTATATTTACTTTGATATTCATTTATTCAGATGTGTAAGATATGCTCAAAGATTTTAGAGATTGCTAATATTACTGTTGATAACTATATATATATATATCACCCTTTTTAAAAACATTGTTATTCTTGCAATTTTTAATTTATCTAGGAACATTCCTAGCTTAATTGTTGATTCTAAAGGATTTGAAATTTTAGTATTGCAGGCTTTTATCAATACCATGGTATGCCACCTGCTCCTATGCTTTTTTATGATTTCAATGATTTAATTTTTTACATTATTTCAGTACTATTAGCAGGATGTGGTTGGATTCTATGGAATATTTTTGAGTTTTCTGTTACATTTTGATATATGTTATACTTGTTTGGATTTATGTTTTGATCTACAAAGGCAAAAAAGTTGCTAAATGCTTCAGCACTTGCTCAGATTCCATAATTATATTATTATTGATTTTTATATTAATATTGGTTTGCAACAGAAATTTGTAACAATTCAAAAATTACTTATCACTTGCCAGCTTGATTTACTTAAGTATTTAGAGTATAGGATCTTATCACTGATGGCATTACTTTTTACCGCTTTTTCTGCCTGATCATATTCTTTTTTTATGCATTTTAAATTAAAACTGCTAAGTCAGTTAACAGCTGATGATGAGAGCAATTGCTTCTGAAACATGACCTAGTTTTATGTAAGTAAGTGGAGTTAGTGCGAGCATGTTAAATATATTAGTATGATATATTACTACTCCATTGTCTACAGCTTCATAAATACAATTTATTTAAAACTGCTAAGGTTAGAGTTTTCTTTCATCTTTGCTGCCGCTAGGAGAATATGTAGCTGTTTTATGCATGATTAATTCAGCGATTCAATTTTTTTTATTTCAGGTTAGGTATGAGAGGACAGTATACATTAATATAGTACTATAATACATCGTAAATTATATTTCATTTTCCATTTGGAACTTTTTCCCAGGCTCCATTGGCCAGTGCAATTTTTATATTTTTTAGGGTTGTTGTATTGAACAAAGGTTGCATAGTAATGTTCTTGAAACTGGGATCTTGCAACAGTTTTAAATTATATAGGACAATACATAACTGATTACAGTATACTGTCACTATGGTAATGAAGTTGTCAATAAATACTGTGCTTATGAAGCTGTAGACAGTGGAATGGTAATATATCCTAAACTTAGGTATTAATTTCTTACACTAAACTCCACTTACTTACATAAAAATAAAACACATTTCCAGAGAATCTCCCCCATCTTCTGTTGCTCACTGAACCGCTGTTACTCGAAATGATGGTTAGACATCTGAATGTTCCTGTGGTGGCATCTGTTGGCTGAAGTAGGAACTTGCTGAGTCCATCCATAGGAGGAAACTTGAATTTTATTAGATTTTCTTTATTTATTTTATTTATTTCGTTTTAAGTTGTCAATAATTATTGTTCTTGAAGTATTGGTAATTCCTGTTGCTACATTAATGGTATGTTTAAAATTATATTAATTTAAATGATGTTTAAGCTTAGATTTATTTATTAAATTATTTAAGATTTTTATTTTATGTCCCCCTTAAGTATGGCAAAGTATGGCACTACTGCTACTGCTACTGCTACTACTAAAATGTGTTCTAATAATATTCTTATATTATCTAAAAATATGTTTAAATCTCCTTTTGGAGGTCTATATTATATCTATAACTACTACATACCATTTATTATGATGTACAAGGGCAGTTTCTAGGTATAATAAAGACTTGAAATTGACTAATTTGTGTTGCTCATAATGAAAATATGTTTTTAAGAGTCCATAATGCAAGGAAATTTCCAAATGACAAGTTCTTGCCCTTGGCATACTGCAATCTCTACATCTATCATTATGCCATCAGGTATGTGGATTGATGCTTAGTAATGTACACTGCTATGACAATTTTCAACCAATTAAGTGCTTAGTAAATTACCTTGAAGTTATTCAAGATAGAAGAAGGCAGGAAAACTATTAAACATCAAGGCAATTTTTGGCCCCTAGTCATAAACTATTATACATCTTTCAGTGGTAGGCATAGTGCTTGAAAATTTTTCTTTAGTTAGAATTATGAAAGGCTTTAGAAAAAGTGTGTGATGATATCGATATTGTTCATATCAGGCAAATTGAGACATGTTCTTGACAAGATCCTGGGCTGTAATATCTTGTGCTATTCCATTACAGATGTTGACAGGGAGGGATTCCAGTATGATTGACATTGAAGAGGAACTAAATATCTAGTAATTTAGTGCCCTTCAATTATGCTCTTATACTTGTATTTGAAAGGAACCTTTCAATGTATAAGAGCTTTCCATGCAATTTTTCCATTTGACAGTGCATTCAACTGTCTTAACAGTGAAACTCTTCTTTTTCTTTTCAGATATTTTGAGTTTAGGAATGCATAACATTTTAATAATGATAGCATATAAATTCAGTGTTTACTTGTAAGAATATTCCCATACATTATACAGGTGAAAAATATATATTTGCTAGGAGTCTGCAGAAAAAAAAATATAAAAACTTTAAATCTTATTGATGTCTAAATATTATGAAATAGCATGACACAATGTGTGGGGAGTAGGTACATTTAGTCAGTCCAGATGTGACCTCCATATACTTTCAAAAAAATCTATCTCCATTGTTTAATATGGTTTTGCAATAACTTAGAACAGTTATATTAACATATGTCAACATTTTCTGGTGGTTTCATGGGCACATGTTTTAATATCTTCTGCTTGATCTCTTTGGCTAAAGCAGAATCGCTGTGCTACAGTTTTCCACTGATAGCAAATGATGGCTTTGCTTTCTCGTAATAATTTTCCATAGAAACATCCATAATTTTGGTCGAGCACTAGATTGTCTTCCCAGAAAGACGGCCGACACATTTTCAGGCCAGTTATGTCATACCTATAATGTCTAAATTACATGACATATTCCAGTGAAGTTATGGCGATCCACAGACGAAGAATCAATGTATATGACCTTGAGTTGGAGCTAATGACATCGTGTTGCTATACTTGGAATGGGAAAGATAACCGAAATGGCGGATCGCGCCGAGGCAGTGTAAAGGAAGAATGTGAAATGATAGATCTTTCGCAGCGATGTCAAACGATTTGTGACTAACCAAGTTACCATTCAATTGAGCGACAATTAACAGATGATAAGTTAAACGGAATAATTTCACGAATGAAGCTGAATGAAGAGAGAAAACTCACAATGCCGAGGCACATGCAGCGAAAATAGAATTTATAAACAATGGGATTCAAATTATAGAGCACGACTGTTACGTTAGCATGCTTTCATGACAACTATACTTTCAGGGGTAATGTGGCATTTATCATTACTAGGATTGGCTACGTAGTGACCATTGGTTTATATGATTGAATACATACATATAATTACACAAATTACCCAAAATAGTGGGCGATGCGTGGAATTCTTAGCGAGAATACTATGAACTAAAAATATGGTAAGATAATGGGTAGAGATATATTGGTAAAAATGTGCGGTGAATATGGGGTTCAAATATATTAACGATGCAATATATAATATAATTCTCACTTGTGATATGTACAATAATTGCCTTTGAAATAATAATAATAATAATAATAATAATAATAACGATAAAATTAATAATTATGCTGCAAGAATGCTAAATTGTATATTTGTTAATTTACTTTATAAACTTTATTATTAAAGAAACGTAGTCATTTTTCACTCCGGCAGCAGGAATATCGTCTTTTATATCAGACTATCAATGTCACAATTCTGCTAAAATAGAGCTTGTCATATTCGGTGGTTATCAATTGAAGAGGCAGTCTGCAGAATCAAGGATGAATGGTTAGAGTTGAAAACTTTCTTTGAAATGGCTCGTTGCGAGGAAAGATGTTATACTGCAGAGCTATATACTGTACAGCATGTATGCCTATGAAACCCTCCATGCTTCTTTGCTGTTTTTTGAAACCAGTTCTTTGTGAAGTTCAGGCCGTAAATAAATAATTTGAATCGAATACAGTAGACTGCACCAAACCGTTGAATGATTCAATTAATCTTACTCATTCAATTGCTAGAAAACTGGCTTTTCCAACCGCAATCTGTCTGTTTGAACCTCTCAATGTCAAAGACAACATTGATGACTATGTTAATGCATACATCTATATCGACTATGAATTTGAAACCAAGGTAAAAATGAACAAATTGTCTTCAGAGCAGTATCGACAGCTCTGAGATCGTTGTGTGAAAGTTCTTGCCAAATTATTAAAATAGCTGCAACAGAGGCTTCCACATAATGTCAAAGCTCTCAAGATGGTTGCAGTTGGAAATGCTTTAAAAATGATAAAATATCTCTTGATTCCACTTGCACAAACGTTTTTATTGCCAGCAAATGAAATTTAAAAAATTCAAATATAGAGGGTGAACCTTACGAACATCAAGTGGTCGGAAATTAACAACACAGCCTCCTTTTGGAATGATATATAAGCGGTCCAAACCCTTTTTGCTGAACTGTCTAAATTTGCTCTTATGCTTCTTTCACTTCCTTGGTTCAATGCTAAAGTTGAGCGATTATTTAGTCAAATCAACGAGGTGAAAACAAAGAAAAGAAATAAAATGAACCTAAAGACACACTTCCAAAAGAGATACTACAGAAAATCGATACAAAGGTAGCTAACGTTACTGATCCAGAATTCATCTCTGGACCATGTATGTACTTTTACTGCTACAGGAGGCTGCAAAGTCGACTTTTTGGAGCCCGAACTCTGTGATTTTTGACGCATGGCTTGGTGAGTTTTTGCATATTTTACTTAATGAATTTCAGCATATTTCATATTAAACTTCACGTATTTTTTGTTCAGGTATTAGGCAAATACACATTCTTGATCTATTTGGAATGTTATTTAAATGTGTATTTGCGAGGTGTTGCAACACTGATTCATTTTGTAATTGGCAATGCTGTTGAAGTGTCATTTTCTATGAATGTTTAAATGGTGATTTGCATGACACTAAACAAAAACAGTGTACTTTTTAGTGTTACGCAAAATACGCTATAATAAAAATATAAACTCAAAATGGGAAAACGATACTATTGTGATTATTGTGATCGTTCTTTTGTGGATGATTTGGAAGCAAGGAAAAAACATTTGAATGGGGCTATGCATTTGAGGTTAAGGAAGGAGCATTATGATTCTATGAGAGGTACTTCATTTTACTTCCCACCCCCACATCTCCCAGTTTCTATTAAATAGAGGTAGCTGAAATATTAATTTCGGAACTTATGCATATTCCTTCATTTTAAATTGTTATTAATGTTCTGCAAATATTTTTGGGTGGTGAGTATTTTGGAGCATACTCTTTTTTGCCCAATATGATAGTTCCTTAGCAGTATTAGCTATTTTATATATATGTACTTTATATGAATAAATATATATATATATATTCATAAAACTTAAAGAACTATTCGTTTTTGCAGTTACTTTTGGTCCAATATTTTAGCCGTGCCACAGTTATGGAATAGTACAGTCTAAAGCAAACTATAATATAGTTAAACTGCATTATTACCCAAAATCAATGTTGCTTACAAAGAGATTTAAGAGATTTTTTCCCCAGGCTATCTGCTTGATTCAATGATTAATATGTCAGTTGCATGTTCAAAGGACATATGTTCACTGGCCAAAATTTTTATTATTGTAATTCCTCAGTCGAAATGTTAACTGTCAGGTATCTTTAAAACTGGTCAAAAAGCTGTTAATCTCCATAGTTGCAATAGTTACCAATCTGCCACGCTAAACATGTAATTATTCAATAACATTTCGTGTACAAAGAAATGAGAATACTGGTTCAAATAAACAGAAAATTGTGGGTCAAGTTTTGTATTAACCTTATCTTCATAATATTATTGGAATTGTATATACCAGGTATGGTATTTATTTGATCATTTCAAATTCCCTTTGTGCATACACCATTATAAATTCTTGGAAAAATTGTATTATAAGTATTTAAAGCAAATAAATAAAGCATGCTATAATATAATGCATAATCTATCATTGTAATTTGATTTAATTAAGATTAAAGGCCAAATGAAAGAGATGAAAAATCAGCGTTGTTTGGCATAAATTTTAATAGAACTTGCACTAATTATATAATTCATAACATTAATAGAACTTGCACTAATTATATAATTCATAACATTTTTCATTCCGTACGAGGGCAATTTCAGTGGTTTGTTTTTAGTCTTACTTCTGACAAAGAGCTTCACTGGGGCAATCATAATGATTGCACCCAATGTGTGAACTTTTTTTCTGTATTAACACATAATACAATTGCTATTTGAATCCAATTCAGTTTCACATTTATGTTATATCCGCCTTGAGACTTATACTGCAAATATACTAACATATACATTCACTTTGTTTAGAATGCAACATATAAATGCTTTGAGCATATATTTTAACTTTTGATTTCCCACCAAAAAATATCAGTCTCTGTAAAGCCACATATTCCTTATCCTTATTTAATATAGAATGTTAAACACTTAATTTATATTTTCTTTGCATTTATAATGGAACACTGCATCAATGAGAATGATAAATAATGAGGAATAGTTATTTTCTTCAAATAAGCCATTCATTTCAGTCAAATTACTGAAATACACATGACTAAATAACTGCAATAGCTCTTTGTTTACATTTACTGAATCAAAAATGAACATTATAGTTAGTTAGTTAGTTAATATGTATATTGAAAATGTGTGAACATTTCAGATGCAAAAACACTGCTAGTTGAAGAATCAGCAAAGGAACCTTGTAAGCGCTTTCTAAGAAATGGAGAATGTGTTTTTGGCAGCAACTGTAGATTTACACACTATTCAGCACAGTGTCTAATAGAATTACAGCAGAAAAGTAAGTATACAAAATGTTCAGCGAAGCTAGTATTTTGCTTTCTTCTTTTAAATAAAAGTTTACTCGAGAGAATTCTCTCTTGTTTAAATCATCGTGCGAGACATAGATAATTGTGTTAAATATTAATGTATGATTATGGTCTATGACTAAACAACCTTTTTTATTGAACTATTATTTTCATACCATCTATGGCTATGATACACATGGCTCACATTCACATAGTTGAATCTTATTTATTTGAAGCTGTGCATCATATCGCAATGAACCATTTCATTCCTCTGTCCTCTAGAGCCTCTAGACTAATTTGCAAGTTTATACTTGCAGTGATTGTTGCTTCCCCCCCCCCCCCCAATCATGTTTAATGCCCGATTTTACTACTGAGGCACCACAGGCGGTGGACACTGGTGATACATGGAATGAAATTATATATTGGGAAAGAATTTTTTTAAGGAAGGAAATGTTCCAGGAAAAAACCTCAGTCAGAAAGGATGGTCCTGGTGGGATTCAAACCCCAGACCTCCTGCTCACAAGTCCACACCTTAACAACCTCGGCCACCAGTGGCAGTGCTTGCTGCTTGTTGTTTGCATCATAGTCATACATGTATGGTTTCAGCTGAATTGTGGTTGATAGATACTTTTGTATAGTGCAATTTATCAAAATTATTGAAATAATTCATAAAACTTCTGTTCTCATTTAAATTTTGTATTACTTAGTACAAGTCAGCTCAAATGCTTTTGTTTCAGTATAAGTATTTTTAAACTCAGAATTTCGTGTATAATGAAACTATCATCTTTCAATGTAGAGTGCTATGGATGAGATCATCCTTCCTTCTTCCCTTCTTAGTTCTTGTATTTAGTTTCCTTGTCAGAAAATATAAATGTTCTGCACTGAGAAACAGAAAAATTCTAACCATATATTTACAATTTAATGATAGTCATTATTCCAGTTGATTGACTTTCTTTGGCATATTTAATGGCCTTTGGATTATATCATATTGTGTATCAGTAATAGGCAGAAGAAATGGCTGTTAATTTTTAATTAGCATATCAGAGCAAGGCAAAGTATGAGCAGGCTATTGAATAGCAGTGCAGATTCTATAGCGATACCTCAAAAGTATAAAAGTAGTGCAGGATGAAAGAAAACGACCTAAAGAGGTAGTTATTCAGGTTCAATATAATATGACAACACCAAACAAAAATCGAAGAAAAATACAAAAACATTTCTGATGAACGAAAGAATTGTTTAACATTAAGTGTTATTTGAATACAAGAATCAGGCAGTACCATGGCCAAGCATTAGACTACAATCTCCTTCCAATCACCTGCATTCAATCTCGGCAGACATGTGGGATTTATGGCAGACAAAATGATGCCTGGTCAGGTTTCAACTGGATTCTTGGTTTCCTCACCATTGTCACCCTCATTCCCATTTTCACCTTAATCTTATAGTCTGCCAGCTCTTGGTATGTAATTTAATCACCAGGTCTCAGATGTGATTTATAAATGCACTACATTTCTTCCCTCTGCAGCCTGAGAGCAGAACTTTAATGCCTGACCAGCAAATTAGTTGGCATTAGTATTATTCTAAACATATGAATCATATGCACCTGAGAACCATTTTGAAATAATGTGTAGAAATATAGTTAATAAGTTCAAAATATCTTTGTAAAACCTATTTCAAACCAGTTAAAACTTCTTTCCCGGAAAGTTTAAAATGGTTAAAATATTCAACAATCTTGAACATTTCACTCTTTAAATTACTAAAATTCAGGACATGTTTCATAAACTGTCATTACATTGTCAACTGACAGGACTAAAGAGTCATGCTGGGTTGGAGATGCAGGTAACTGTAAGGAGCTCTGGTGGTCTGTGAAAGAACTTATACAGAATGTTATCCGCTTGCGGAATTTCAAAGTTTATGTCTGTGTTCATTTTTCTTAATAAAGATGTTCTCCCATATGCTCAGTTCTTTAGGAAATTGGACAGCTCTCAGTAAATTAATACCCTTATCAATTTCATGGTGCTCATTCCAAAAATGTGCTACTACAACCGATTTTTCTACGTATGTGTCTAATGTTTCTCGTGTGTTCCTTCATTCTGATACCTATGTTTCTCTTAGTTTATCCTATGTGTATCTTTTCACAGTCCTTACAGTTTATCTGATACATCCCTGACACTTCCTCTTTGGGTCTGCCATCTACTTTGTTTAGTTTCAACAATTTCCGAACACTATATCTATTTTGAGGAGCCAATATAATATTGTGCTGATTAAATTTTTTTTTAAATTTGGTATTAAATTGTGGATGGCAAGTGACTTTGTGTAGATTTAATCTTTAGATAAAGCACTTAATGTGGTAACTTGTTTAGTTTTCTTTTGTCTTTGAATTCTTACAATTTTTTGATCTATCATCTGTTTTTTAAAACTGTTAGAAGTGACTATGTCTATTATGTACTCTTGAGTGGCACATTAATTAATCTGTATATCATACTGTTGAAAGCTGCTTCTTTATGCATTCTTGGATTGAAATCATTGGCCATAATATAATTATCCATATGTGCATCCTTTCTGTAGATGCCAAATTCCAGTCTGTCCTTAATTTTAATTATCTTTAAATCCAAAAATGTTAAAACATTATCCATTTCCATTTCTATTGCAAATGTTATCGTAGATTCTTCTAAATTGAACAGTTTAAGTGCATCCTCTATGTGTCTTTTTTGAACAATTGCAAATATGTCATCCACATGTCTGTACCAAATCTTAAAAATATACAGAAAGGCTCTTGTAATATGTGTTTTAAATGCGATCATGAATAGATCAGCTACAAAAGGTGAAAGAGGACTGTCCATGACTAATCCTTATTTTTGCTTAAAAACTTCTCCCTCAAAAGTGAAATAAGCTTGATTCAAACATGTTTCTCTAAGATTAATGTATTCATTGATTATAAATTCAAAATGTTTAGATGCAATAAAAATGAAACACTAAAACATGCAATATTTTGAATAATTGCATAATTTTCTTTATTGTGCAAAGTGACATGCTAATGAATAGCATGCATTCATCTCCATGCACATAATTTATTTCCTTCATGTTTTGATTCCATTCAGAACAAAGAAAAGCCACACAGACTTCCAGCCATTCAAATTTATTCATAATAAATAGAGATGAAATGTGCATCCATTGCTGGTATTTTTCTTTTATTTGTATTTTTCTCCACAAGAGAGGATATGCAAACAGTAGTTTAGTTAGAACAGTGACATCACATTTTACATATCTGATACCAAACTTAAAATTGAGAACCTTGATCACTCATATTAATTATCTTAGGACAGTCATTATGATCCATAATGGTTTAAAACCATGGTAATTTTGAAAATGAATGTCACTGACTAAGTGCTTATTTGTAATGCTAGTTTGTATTTTATTCCTATCAGAATTTATTAAATATGTTCACACTAACTCCACTTACTTATACAACATTAGGACATGTTTCAGATGCAAATCGCTCTCATCATTAGCTTTTGGCCATGTACTTAGTATGGTGACTGTATCTGAAGGTGCTTCTGTGGAATCCTCTGATGGTTAGAAAAGGAACGAACATCAAAATTCATTGAGTTCTTTCTATTTTTCAATGAAAATTTTCCCCAAATTGATAGCTCTATTGGGTTATGAAGTCCTTTCAGCAGTTTAGCCTCTGTTAATTTCGTGATTTTGGATCCAAAAGTGAGCTGCCACTGCTGATTTATTCACTTAAAACAAATGTTCCCAAAATATTCCTTTCTAGGGATTTCTAAATTTTTCTTCATTTTTCCAAGGTATTTTTTATAACAATCTGCACATTTAATTTAATAAATTCTTCATTTCTGTTCTATTGGTATATCATCTTTTATGTCGGTCCTGGTGGTTTAGTGGTTACCATATTTGCCTCCTACACCCAAGAACGCGGGTTTGAACCCGGCCAGGACCAATGGATTTTTTCGGGCGTAAAAATCCTAAGTATGGCTTCCTTCGGAAGAGAAGTAAAGCCGTGGATCCCGTGTCATACATTTACGGCACGAAAAGAACCTCAAGCCTGAAAGAGAGGCCTCTGAGCAAAATTTGTCATCCGTTTCACACTCCGTTTCAGTTGAATGGGACACTGATGACCTGAGATGTTAAAGAGCGTCCATAAATAAATGAATCAAAAAAAAAAGCGTCTTTTACTATGGAATCCTAGTAATTTTTTTCTATATTTGTTCTTTTGGGATAACTTTATTTCATATATTAAGGTCATTGTGTGATTGAGTCAAACTAACAATCTTTTGCTCCACTTGTTTAAATATGTAGAACTGGTTTCCAATATATATATGTTGTGGCAAGTTGGAAAATTTTGAATTTGTATCTTTCCTTGATAATCTTCAATGTAGAAAACTTTCTTATAGACTTTTGCCTTTTCAATTTATTGATAATTTATTATTGTGTCTTTGTTGAAACCATTGATTATTGCTGTATTAAATATCTGTTGTATTCTTTTTTGTACTCTGTTTCTGTGATTGGGATGTTAATTATTTTGTGTGCAAGCTGTAAAATACCTCTTATTTGTATAAGAGAACATTATGGCTGTTATGTTTTATGTAATTTTCTTTGTGTGTGTTTGTTTTCTATTCCAAAGTTCTGTTTGCCTGCATTTCATATAATTTTTAAATCTAGGAATGGGAGCCACCCATTTTTTCCCCTTCATAGTTAGTTTGGAGTTAATGTCAATATATTTAATAAATTCTAATAGGATATGTTACCACCCCATTGTCTATAGCTTCCTAAGTACAATTTAAATCATTGTATTTCATTATTCAAGGAAAAAAAAAACAAATTATGAACAACATTAACATTTTATGAGAAACATAAAATTAATTACCATTATTTCTTGTCAATATTAAGAAGACCAATATTCATTGTCTAATATAATTGGTTTTTAAAATGAATGATTTTTAAGATGCTCAGAAATGCTCACAACTGATATTGATAATTTAAAACAATAATTTCCCAATATTGTTTCTTAAATAAAAATTCATTTGATTTTATGTGAATGAAAGTAAATAATTCCTTGTGTAAATAATATGCATTAATAGATTGTGAATATTCACATTTTGTGTGCATTCCATTGAAAGTCATTGTTATATTTCACTTTCAACCAAAATATTCCATGATAGCAATTTACAATAGTCCAGATCAATTCTGCACATTTACCAGATAAAGCACAAACAATAAAATGGTCTTGTGTTTATTTTTGTTTATTATTTTTGTATAAGGGATAACTAATAAGATAATTATAATATGGTCACATAACTGTGATATTTAAAATGCCCACCACATCTGAGTTTCAATTGCATTGCATTGTTGGGGCAGGATATTTTGGTACTTTAACCTTATTCAGTGACTGGTCATTTGTGCCTACACCTGCTGTGGGGGCACCTATGGGGATAAGGGATGAAGTGAATAACACATCAGATGCTAGGATGCATGGATATAGATAGGTCCCTAACATTGTTTCCAGATAGACCATTCAAACATTGGCAGAGCTCCCCCTAGAAGGAGTTTGAGCTGCAGAGAAGAGCCATTTCCAGGGCATAAACCTTTCTGAAGCGCAAGCCACCATAATGTACCAGCAGAGCTTTGTCTTAGCCTTGTGATCCTGTTACAGAGCCAACATAATAAAATATTAACTAAAATTGTTAATTGGAACATTGCACAGTGAAACTAACATTATATTAAGGTCATTGTGTGATTGAGTCAAACATTCTTTTGCTCCACTTACATGTTTAAATATGTAACAAATAGAAAGAACAGCGTTTAAAAACAGGTATTACAAAGCACTACAAATTTGAAAAGATTTTCAAACAGTTCAAAATAAAGTTAGCTCAGATCAATAGATACAATATCCAGCATCTCCTAGGATCAAATTAAAATACAAGATACCTCTAGAAAAGAAATCAGAAATATATGCCATACAGTGTTTAGAATGTGAATTTAAATACATAGGAAAAACTTAAAGAAATGTGACAAGTCAGAAGAAAGAATACTTCAGAAATATCAAATTAAAACAGAGAGAAAAATCAGCAGTAGCATACCATTTCTGGAGTCAAAACCTTGAAATAAACCCAGATAAAGCTTCTTAAAGAACTAAACGCATATTAATTAATTGCCTGGGAGAATATCTTCATTCTAAAAAACCAAAAAAGTGTAATGAGTTTCAACCTTCCTCTGTGGGACTTACCAAGTTCATTTCTCATCCACCAGAAACCACAACATATTCCACGGGATCAACACGAATATCAGGAATTGGTGGGTCAACAGCTGAGGATGGGAACATTGGTTCCCAAAACATATCCTAACTCAAAATTGATGTAAGAAATTACCCTCATTCCATTGTTTAATATATAATATCTTCACTGTACACAGCTACAAAATAAACAAATACATTCTATAGATATATTGATATACAAGTCTGTCAATGCTCTAGTGGTTGCTATTTTTATTTTTTCTCAACAAAACTCAGTATATTTCTTTAAAATAAATTGATAAAAGTAGTTTCTGAAAATCAGGGAAATTGGGTAATTAGTAGTATAGGTGTAATTAATGGTATAATTGAAAACCAAAATTTAAAAAGTGCTCTTGCATTTAATTTTCTCAGTATTGTTTTAAAATAAAAGAAAAAATTAAATCAGCATATAAACTATATTTATAACAATGCATTTGTTTTATATTTAACAAAAGCATAATGGAGAAGATAGCAAATGTGAAATATTAATCTATGTGTTTGAGAATTATATAAAATTGTATGTAAGACTACTCATAATAACCTCCAGAAAATGTTTACATTACATGTTTTTACTCCAATAACATTTAAATTAAATTTCGAAGCCAGTGAAAATCTATGAAACTTTTGATTGTTTATTGTCGATTGTATATATTTGCTTATTGTAATTGTTTTTCATTAGTAAGATGTTTTTGTTTTATTGAAACATATAAACATCTTCTTAAATATACAATGTAACTTAAAGCTTTCTGTTATTTTTCTGTATTTTAGTGAAGGTAAAGTAGATGTCAAGGGCTCAGTTTATACACATGGTACATTTAAAAATGTTTAAAAATACACATTGAGTATAGCTATGTCTATCAGTGGTCACATATTTCATTTAATTAAGTATACCATTAATTTTATGGTTTAATCTCAATATTATTATTATTATTATTATTATTATTATTATTATTATTATTATTATTATTAAAATGTAGCTTTTCTTTTGTAATACTTATACATTGCAAGAATTCTAATTTTGTTTCCCTAATACTACACAGTAATGCCATAACTTATTTCCTTAATTAATAAGGCCATAATTTAGATTTTATATTCTTTTTTAAAGTTACTCTAATAGGTGAGGAATTTGCTTGGTTTACACACCTCCTGCATGACAAACTTTTAGCTTTTTAAAACTTTTTAATGTATCATTTGAACCAATAATGGTGCCCTTCATTATCTTTTGGTAAATATTCTGCACTCATCAACCAACTGCAAAACAACTAACTATTGAACATATATAACTTAGTTTTGTGTACAATTGCTAGTAACCAACTGACTATTGAATTAAACAAATTTAAATTAAAGTAATTAAATATCTATTGGAACTGCAGTAAGATAGGAAAACTCCAGTCATTGCTGGGACTGGAAACACAGTTAGTCTTCAATATTAATTCAATTTGGAATCGAACACATTGAAACATGCACTAATAATCTCTGTGAGTCGGAATATTAGAACACTCTTACTGGTTTCACTTAAATGAGACTTTACCCAGGACATACATTTCATGGACATTTTTTCCACATCATCAGCTGTTCACGACTAATGGATCATTCGTAGAAGTTGGGGAGGTAGGAATTCGGGGTGGACTCTGGTGGTCTTAAATAAAGTGTTTTCTGCTTCTGGGATATCAAAATTCATAAGGTTACGCTCATATTTTTTTATATAAATCCTTTCCCATATATTTAGTTCTTTTGGTTATTGAACAGTTTTTAATAACTTGATGCCTTTTTCTATTCCATGGTTTTCATTCCATAAATGTGCTGCCTCAGCTAATTTATCTATTTCTTGGTAATAGATGTTTCTCCAATGTTCCTTCAATCTAATGCCTATATTTCTCTTTGTCTTTCCTACATATACCTTTTCACAATCCTTAAAATTAATTTGGTAAATACCAGAGTTTTCCTCTTTGGGCTGGAATTGGTTTTGTTTAATTTCAATAAATTTTCTTCACTGAATCTATTTTGAGGTGCTAAGATAATATTGTATTGTTTAAAAAAATTTTGAAATTTCTTATTAGCTGACGGATGGTAAGTGAACTTTTTAAAACTTTTTTCTTTTGTTGAATCACTCAAAGTTTTTATTTGTTTAATCCTTTTTTGTTTTTGGAATCTTGATTTTTTGGTTAATCATCTGTTTGTTGAACCCATTAGATTTAGCTGCTTCTATTATGTGTAAATATTAATTCTTGTATTCTTCTTTGTTCAGTGGTATTTTTAAAATCACTGGTATATTTTTAAGGTTTGGCACAGATTGTAGATGATGTATTCACCATTATGAACAAAACGCATATGGAAAATGCACTAAAACTTTTAAACCAACAAGAACCTTCTATTAAGTTTACCGTCGAAGCAGAAGCAGACAACATGTTACCATTTTTAGATCTGAAGATAACAAAATGTAAGAATAAACTTGAATTTGGCCTCTACAGAAACAGATAATTATATCAAAGCCCATGGTTTCAATCCAAGATCACACAAGGAAGCAGCATTCAAGAGCATGATATACAGATTAATAAATATACCACTGAATAAATATTCCCTACTCGCTTAGGCAAATGCGAGTTTGATTATTTCTTTTAACAAATGTTCTGCTATGCCATATCATCCTATTTTATTCTAAAAGATCATTGTGTGATTGAGTTGAATTGACACTCTTTTGCTCCACTTACTTATTTAAATATGTAGAACCGGTTTCACGAACACTTTGTTCACATCGTCAGCCACATTGTTGACTGGAGGATAAACCATTATGCTGTGAGGATGTTTAATCTCCTCTGGTGGAGGTGTGATGAACTTAAAGTTTATGTTTTTATCACTGGAAGTGTCAAAGTTCATTAAACTGTCTTTGTATTTGTAGATGTAGATTTTCTCTCATGTTGCTAATTCTGTGGGTCCTTGCACTGATTTTAATAATTTTGGTTTTTTCATTATGTTGTGGTTTTCTGTCTAGAAATGCAATGCCACTGCTAATTTCTCCACTACTTGTATTTTATGTTTCTGAAATGATTTTTTAACCATGTGCCTATGTTTCTCTTTGTTTTTCCAATGTAGATTTTTTCACGCTCTGCATAACTTATTTTATAAATATCTGCTTGTTTCTCTTGTGGAATACTCTCATTAACATTATCAATCAGGAGGTTTTTAACATTAGACCTGTTTACAGGTGCTAACCTGATATTAAAATTTTTAAGAATATTCTGAAATTTTTTTGTAGCCCATGGATGATATGCATCTTTTTTGTTGAAAGTGTTGTGGTTTCTTTAATCAGTTTTTGCCTCTTGAATTTCTGAACTTTTTTTTTGTATACTAGTTCTTTGTTAGTTATAGGTGAATTGGCAATATTTTTACATATGGTGGATTACTTCTAGAGTCTAAGTTTCTTTTATAGATTTCTCACATTTATACCTATTGATCCTTTTTACTATGGCAGAGGTTTTGAAACCATTGTTTATGACTGTGTTTATGATATGTTCATTCTCTCTATTAAATTCTGCAGCACTGAGGGGGGTGTTGATCAATCTAAAGGCCAAGCTGTTGAATACTGCATATTGATGTGGTTCGGGATTGAAACCCTCCTTTTTTGTGTAGTTACCTATATGCGATGGTTTTCGATATATTCCAAATTGTATTTTGTTATCCTTTCTGATGATTTTTAGGCCCAGGAATGGGAGCCATTCATCTTTCTCCATTTGTATTGTGAATTTCAAAGATTTATCTTGTAGGCTAGTAATTTGAGAGAGTCCGATATGTGTTTCTTGGGTACTGTTGCAAATATTTTGTCTACATATATGTACCAGGTTTTGAATATCCAGGGGAAAAGCATTTTTAATGTGTGATTCAAAAGATCCCATATAATATTGGGGATAAAGGATTTCTAATTGCTAGACCTGTAATCTGTTGGTTGGTTCCCGAAACAATTAATTAAAAAAAGTAAGTAATTGGTGTAAGAATTTTACCTTGATTGTATTATCTAATATCTACAGAATTTTACGGGTACACCTGAATTCCTTCGAAATTTGCTAAAAAAGTGACAAAAATTATCGGAAGTTATAGTATTAAAGATTGTAGTGCTACAAGTATCTCTTTGTTATGTGTTCTGTTTTTTCTTTATTTTCTTTTTGTGTTTAGCTGCTGTTACTGGGATGCTCAAGATTAAAGTTTATTATAAATGCTGCAAAATAAACTGGCTCCTGAATTTTACAGCTAACATAATATTTTCTAACCAGCAAGCTGTTCTGAAAGAATAATCACTCTGTGCACAGATATCATTGCATATAAACAAACAACATTACTCTGGATCATAAATTAAACAATGAAGTACCATCATTGGTAACACAAGCAGTTCCCATATTTAGTGTTAAGGTGCAACATTCTTCATATAGGCATAGTGATTTTTATCTTTAATAAGAAATGTGCAGCCTGCAATCTCAAAATTGTCAAGAAAAACATTACATAGCTAGGCATTGAAATTGTTGCAGTTGTTTGACGACATGAAATAGCATTGACAGAATATCCCAAAGAATTAAGAAAAGTGCAAAAGAGAGTATTAGCAGCTATAGGAAAGTCTCTATAGACGGCAAAGAGAATTGTTAGGGAACAGATAAAGACATGAAGAAAGAAGTTCTTCTTTTGACATCCCAGGAAAAACATGCAGTATTCCAAGTGTGTGACAGACATGGATAATTTTGATAAGCATAATATATGCACAATTCATAGTTTTTATATAAATTAAGATGCAATCTTCACAATTTCAAAAGTATTGATTAGATGAAAGGAAAATATTAATTTCAAGGTTGGTAGCACAAGCTTAAGAAACATAGTAATAGAAATTGAGTTTAATTGGATTAAGTAAAAAGAAATACTGGTACTATACAATACAATATAAGAATACTGTGGGTATCATTCCTAAAGTTTTATACAGAATTTAAGAGGAAGGCTAATCCATCTATTCAAAGATGAAAATTATATTCACTCTAGCCATTATAACTCTTAAAGAGTTGGTCAGATGATAGGTATTTAGAGGAACTAGAATCAGTCAAATTAGAAAACTGGTAACCATTTACTCTGCAATGAATAATAAAAACTATGCACTTTGGCTAAAGAAACAACTCATTCCAAACTTATGGAAAAATTGGTCCTGGTAGCAGAAATCATTCCATCATAATGCACAAATTAATAAACCACCAAATTCAAATTCCACTAATGAAAAAATGACTGCTTGTCTCACTCTCAATTGGAAATTCATGAAATCCTTAAAAGACCAAAAAAAAGGAGAACAACATCAACTTGTGAAAGCCAAAAGTCCTAAAAAAAAAAAAATATTCTTTATTGAACAGATGCAAAGGAAACATGGTCTTGCTGTGTTAAGATTTCCTATGTACCATCCAGACCCCATCCATAGAGAACTTACATGTCTGATATGAAGCAAGAATTGCAGCAAGAAACACAACTTTTAAAATTAAAGATGTGGAGCATTTATGCAGAGAAGCTTATCCAGATAATGACTGTGTTCATGTCCAGAAAATAGCACAAGAAACTAAGTGTGTTTAAGAAGGAAGAAGGTCCAAGGAAATTAAGGATATCAATTAATGGTGCTCTTTAAAGTATTTTGGCTTTCCATCATGGAAGAATGGCTGGATGTAATATAATTTACAGTCTCTTACAGAGTTTTGCTTAATCAAGACACCTTCCCCCAAAGAAAAGGATTGCACCTTTGCAAATTAACAAATGTGTAAAATGTTACATTAAAAATAAAAAGTTAAAACTAAAACCTAACATTTCACATTTTATACTCTCAATTTTCTTTATCAATATCATTTTATTCTTTTACTCATTTTTTTTTATTAACAGCAAAAGTGTATACATTGAGGTTTCTTCATTTATTGATCTTGGTGTATTCATTTATTTGTTTTATCAATTTTTTGCACTTGTCATATTAGACATTTGGTTCATGGAATCTTGTGTCTTGCATAGTTAATAGTAAAAATAATTAACTGCAAGTCTTGTGTGAACCTTTTCCTGAATAACTTTGTTCAGTTCATTTAGTGTTTGTCATCTTTTGTAAAAATCTAGTTTTCAAGGTGTTTCTTTTGAAGTTCTGGGTAGGTACTCTGTTTAAAAATTAAGATGCAGCATTTGTTATCATTTTTAAAATGATACACATGGGTAACTTATTTACACTCTTCACTTACTATATTTTCCTAAGTTGGAACAATGTTTCGGGAACCAGTATTCCCATCCTCAGCCGTTGACCCAGTGGTTTCTGATGCTCGTGTTGGTCCCTTACAAGTTGTTGTGTGAACTGTGGTATCCTCTGGTGGATCTGAAATGAATCTAGAAAGGTGATCCCACGTCAGAAGGTCAAAATTCATAGCGATTTTATGATATTTTAAGATGAAAATATTCTCCCAGGCAGCCAGTTCAAATGGATTCTTTATTTATTTTAGAAGTTTTATCTCTGAGCTTATTTCTGAATTTGGCTCCAATAATGATTTGCCACTGCCAATTTTTCCATCTGTTTAAATTTGATGTTTCTAAAGTGTTCTTTCTTCCGTATTGTCATATTTCTCTTGGTTTTTTTTCCTATGTATTTCAAATTACAGTCTAAACATTCTATGGCGTATATTCCTGATTTCTTTTCTATGGGTATCTTGTCTTTTAATTTTGAGCTTAAGAGGTTCTTGATATTGTATTTGTTGATCGGGGCTAGCTTTATATTAAACCTTTTCGAATTTGTAGTGCAGTTGTAGGTTATATGTGAATTTGCAATATCTTGTAATGTCTTTGATTACTTCTAGAGTCGATGTCTCTCTTATTGTTTTCTTGAGTTTGTATTTGTTGATCCTTTTTATTATGGTTGAGGTGTTAAAGTCATTGTTTATGGCTGTGTTCATGATGTATTCAAACTCATTCTTATATTCTGTGGCATTGAGAGGGATGTTGACCAGTCTAAACGTCTAACTAATGAATACTGCATATTGGTGTGGTACTGTGTTGAATCCATTCTTTTTTATGTAATTATCTGTATGTGTCGGCTTATGATATATTCCAAACTGTATATTATTCTCTTTTCTGATTAGTTTTAAATCTAAGAATGGAAGCCATCCATCTTTCTTGATTTATATAGTGAATTTAACAGTTTTGTCTTGTAAGTTGAGTAGGTAGGGGGAATCACCTAAGTGTTTCTTTAGTACTATAGCAAATATGTCATCTACGTATCTATGCCAGGTTTTGAATATCCAAGGAAAGGCTTGGTGATATGTGTTTCAAATGATCCCATGTATAGTTCTGCTAATGTTGGTGATTATGGGTTTCCCATTGCTAGACCTGTGATCTATTGGTATATTTTACTATTGAAACTGAAGGCGCTCTGTTGAATACATAGGTTTGTCAATTTAATGAAGAAACAGAAGACTTTATTCATTTGAATCCATTTGAATTAGCTGCCTTGGGAGAATATTTTCATCTTAAAATATCATAAAATCGCTATGAATTTTGACCTTCCGCCATGGGATCACCTTTCTAGATTCATTTCAGATCCACCAGAGGTCACCACAGTTCACACAACAACTTGCAAGAGACCAACACAAGCATCAGAAACCACTGGGTTAATGACTGATGGGAACGCTGGTTCCCTAAACATTGTTCCACTTAGGAAAATATAGTAAGTGAAGAGTGTAAATAAGTTACCCATGTGTATCATTTTAAATATAATGACTTCACTGTAAACAGCTTAAAAAATTATACATATAATTTGTTATCGTGTTCAAGTCTTACATATAAGCTGCCCTAAAAGCCAATTCTATAATGTTAAATGTAAGTGAATGTAAAGATTATTCCAGCATTAAAAGGAAGGAGGAGGAGGAGGAGGAGGAGAAGAAGAAGAAGAAGAAGAAGAAGAAGAAGAAGAAGAAGAAAAAAGAGGAAGAAGAAGGAGGAGGAGGAGAAGAATGTACTCTTTGTCGTATTGCTGCTCATGAGTGCTGCATTCGTAATTAGCTTTGCCATGCTGGGTTCCCTAGTGTAGCTCAGATAGTAATCATCTAACCTAAACTTAGGTATTCATTTTTTACGCTAACTCCATTCACTTACACAAAAGTAAGACGCGTTTCGGAAGAATCTGTCCCATCTTCAATTGCTTGTTTCAACTAATGGCAGTTCAGTGAGCAACTGAAGATGGGAGAGAGATTCTTCTGCGAAACACATCTTACTTTTGTGTAAGTGAATGGAGTTTAGTGTAAAAAATGAATACTTAAGTTTAGGTTATATTGCCCCTTCATTGCCAACAGCTTCATAAGTACAATATTTAGTAATCATCTGTTTATCAACTGGTGAACCTAGGTTTAATTTCTTTTAGGAGCAAATTTCCTAGGAGAGAATTTTTCTCTTTTTATCCTCACTGTGAAAAGGCATATCTGGAAAACTTAAGAAACACTTCCCTTGCTGGGCTCTCTAAGTCTAGATAAAAGTTTGAGATCTGGAACTCTTAAGATATTTAGACTCTTGTTAGGGAAGAAAAACTTCCAGAGAAAATTGACATGATCTAAATAAGGGATACATTAAATCTATCGTAATGAGTACTTGAGCCCAAATACTATTGACCAAGCTGTTTAATAATGGTATCATACATAAGAGTAGATCCCTGTCATTTAGTGATAACCATATTTGCCTCATAGATCCAAGATCATAGGTTCAAACCAGAGTCAATGGAGTTTTTTAGGGCATAAAAATCCTAATTATGACTCCCTTTGAAAGGGAAGTAAAGCTGTTGGTCCATCCTTACATTTATGGCACATAAAAGAACCTGAAGGCTGTAAGAAGAGTCCTCTGAGCAAAATTTATCAGCTGTTTCATGCCCTGCATTGAATGAGACATTGATGACCCAAGATATTAAAGAACATCATTAAATAAATAAATAATCCAGCAAGAGCACATCAATATTAAATTTCTTTCAATAGATTCTGCAATTGAGAACAATTATGTTAATTCTTATGCATAATAATTAAAAGAAACAAAGAATATGCATGAAGGGATCCAGCATATAAAAAGAAGCAGTATAGCAGAAAGTCTTATGAAAAAACTGTGGTTATGTTTTCAGTTGAGGAATATGAAAGGGAAGAAGAGCAGAAAGAGCTGAATGCAATCACATCAGCTAAGGATCCGACTACCCTTGTAGCATCCTGGCTGAAGCAGCGAGGGAATCAACAAATTCCTCTGGAGAATTCTCCAAAAGAACAGCTGTGGGAGCTACCTGTTGAGCTACAGGGTCGATCTGATCTTCCTCCATCACTTCAGCCAATAACACCAGACTCTGTCACCATTTCAGAATTTGAAGAATGGGGTTAGAAATTGTTGGGCCAGAGGAAGTTCAGTTTTGTTATGTGTTTGTTTATGTTTTGTATGTGTTTGTTTTGTGTGTACTTTCTGACTCGATTTGTATATAAGAATTTTTATGAATAAATAACAACATGCTATTTAATTAGCCTGTTTTCCTTATTGACACTTATATTGAAGCAGTTTGGTCGTGGAATGTTATCATTGTAATTGGTATTGGCACTATGGCACCAAATTATGAAGCTGTTTAGTAGGCTCTGGCTATGTGCCCAGATTGGGCACCAATCTTGAAGCAATCTATTGTCAATGATCATGTTGTGATGCCAGTTTTGAAGTGGCTTTGTAGATTGATTATTGGTCGCTTCGGTGTTGTTGCCTACACTTCAATGATAACAATTTTTGTTAGTGAATTCTGCTATTATGTTGAATTGGGCTCAACAAGACCAGGAGTGGAGTTCATTGGTGTAAATAGCTCATGATGCAACAATATATATATTGGCACTTTATTATGTCACAATACTTTCACATCCTCTGGTCTTTTGCATATAAATAGACTTGGCTATGTTAAATATAAACTAGCCTGGCTGAAGATGGGAACTAAATGTTCTGGAAACCGGTTCCATACATTTATGAAAAGTAAGTGAAGCTTTAAGAGTGTGTAGTTCAACTGAATCATACAATATCAATTAATAAACTTAGTTCTTGCATGTGAAACTAACAGACAAGTGCCGCGGAATGTGAAACTGCTTAGCTGATGAATGCGTATGTGAAGTGAAAAGTTAGCTGTATCTGAGGTGATTTCGTGAACTGCCTGCCTCAGCAACGTCGAACTTACAATAAACTGTGGGTATCTTGCCACGTGTAAAACTTAAAGCTGCCTGCCAAAGCTTAGCAAACTGTTCCTTATATATTAAATTCAAATAAGTGATCGTTGCCTTAATGACACTAACAAAGATAACCAGGCACGTGCAGGTTTCGTGCCTATCTTTAAATGTTCAAATGTACATTTTCCATTGGCTGGTTTAGGTTCACCTGCCATGCATGTCATTTGCTATTTTTTGAAAGTTTTAAAACATTTTGTCAATATTGGCTAGTTTAAAGGACTAACAGTACTATGCCTGTCTGGGTCAAAGCCTCAAACAGATTTAAAGTCCTGTTTATTGACCTTTCCCCAGCAGTTTTTAAAAAAGAAAATGAATTCTTACATTGGAGTTTAAAAGTTATGATAAAATACTAATTACAGTGGCAAAATATAATAATTGGGCTTACATAAATATGCATTATAATTATATTTATTTCAGCAATGTCAAAATATGATGACTGGGCTTATATAAATTTAATTATAATTATATTCAGTGGGGATGGGCTGTAAGGACCATTTCAACATCTACGGATCTTTTCTGGGAACAAAATAAAATATAATCTTTTCATTTTAAAAAGAAAATAATTCTATCTATATAAGGTCTGATTAAGCATTTCTGTAGAGCAAAGTACAAATATGAGGGTTACTAAAACATTTTTAATTATGCTGCATTTAACAATATGATAATTGCAAAAGCTAATGTACATTTTTTGAAGTATCATCATCACATTGTATATAAAATTATGAATACTAGATATAACATTTAATTTTGTGTCAGAACCAATACAGTGAAGCGACTGTTATGTTATTTATTATCAAATCCACTCGCTTGATAATTAAGAACATATGAATACTAGATTTTAATTCCTCATGCAACCTATGGAGCAATGGACAGAATATCCAGTCATTTTCAAGTTTCCTAAATCTAAAGTATAATTTGTACTATTAGGCAAGAACTGATAATGGATATATGTATATAGTACAATTAGTTATGCTTGAATAGTGACACTTTTTGTCTCATGCTGATCTTAAGACTGTGACTATAATCTAAATAACAATGTTTTATTAAAGAAAAGATTTATACAATGCAAAATCTGAGCTCATTTATTAATGCAAAAATGTTTAACATATCTGAAATATCCAGTGATATTATGAGTTATAAAGAACTGAAGACATAAGAAAAATTCAGTAAACTGAAAACATGCTGACAGTAAGTTGCAACAAAAAATAATTGTGACCTACATGACATACTGGCTATATTGTATATTTCATGTGCAAATCCCCTTGAATAAAGAATAAACATAATTTCTCCTTTGTTACATTAACCCTTTAGGTAAAACGAAGAATTTACATTGAAACTTAGCATTAACGGCTAAACCCCATTAGAGGTTCGCAAAAATTAAAAATTATTCATTTCTTATTAACAACAACAACAATAATGATGATAATAATAATAATAAGTTTCAAGCATTGTCAATTTCACATTCTATGTAAGACATTTATTTATATTGTTCGTTCGCAGTTATTTATTTACATATATACAAACATACATGCTTGTTCTGCCATGCAATCAAAGTTTGTATGCACTAATGAAAACGGTTGACCTTCAGTAAATGTGCAGTTCCTAGTAAGACTGAAGTTAAAAGTTCCACTGACACACGCAATTGAGCTTACTCTGTCATGTTTATCACCCAAATTGTAATGCCTGTTAGGCTTTCTATGTATTTATATTGTGGCGTATGCTGAGAATGAGATACACAATAGTACATAGAATTCAATTAAAACTGAATGTAGGAATCAACACGGCATAAAATCTGGTTTTTGACTAAAAGTAAAGTACTTAAAACCATGTCAACACATTGAAACTCTCTTGATGTTCCACTTTTTAAAACTTATTCAAAAGTAAACTAGGACATGCTTCTTGAGGCACTCTCTCACAATGTCAACCATTCAACAACTAACGAATCTGATCAGGTGAGAAATGTGTCTGTGTTCGCTGTGGTGGTCTGTTGATGAACTTATATAATATGTTGTCTGCTTCTGGTATGTCAAAATTAATAAGTCTGTGTTCATATTTTTTATATAAATTTTTTCCCATATACTGAGTTCATTGGGTTGTTGAATGGCCTTTAATAATATGATGTCTTTTTCTATTTTGTGGTTTTCCTTCCAAAAGTGTGCTGCCACTGCTGATTTCTCTATCTATTTGTATTTTATATTTCTCCAGTGTTCCTTTAGCCTAACACTCGAATTTCTTTTTGTTTTTCCTATAAACACCTTATCACAAATTAATTGTATATATGCCTGAATTTTCCTCTTTTGGTCTGGATTCTGTTTTATTTAACTTCACTAGTTTGCCTACACTATATCTATTTATTGGTGCCAAAGTGATGTTGTATTGCTGGAATATATTTTGAAATTTATAATTAAGGTAAGGTTGGTAGGTGAATTTTCTATAAATCACTGAGTTCTTTTTTCTTTGAATTTTTTTTATTTTTTTATTTTTTCCCACCTGATCACATCCGTTAGTCATTAAATGGTTGATAATGTTGAACGAGTACCTCACGAAGCATGTCCCAGTTAACTTTTAAATAAGTTTTAAAAAGTGGAATATCAAGAGAGTTTCAATGTGTTGACATGGTTTTTAAGTGCTTTACTTTTAGTCAAAAACCAGATTTTTAGTACAAAGAATATTTATTTGTGATTACTATGAGCAAAAGAAATTTTATAAGTGCTGTAGGATAGAATTTTGTACTAATTTCCATAACTAATTGCTCAATCATTGACTAAAAGTTAAGAACTAAAAGCAAGATTTTAACACAAGAGAAGCTTGATGAAATGAACCAATGTAGTCTAACATGTGGCCCCCAGGCCAGATACAACTCTTTTCTCTAGCCCTCAAAAAGAATAGTTTCTTACATTCCTTAAAAGCTTAAAAAAATATGTTTATAATGAAATCTAGTATCTACACATTAAGTTGAAGAAGCAAGAATCAGAAAGTCTCAAATCCCTTCCTTCATCCCTTTTAGCTGCATTGTTTCCATTCCAAAATCTATGCAGAGCTTGTATTCTATAAACAATAAAGTAACAGATCAAGATTGCTTCATCACCAAAGTAAATGCTTGTAGAAGGTGAAAATTTGACAATTCATAATGGGACTAGGGATTACAACTAATTCCCTTCTGTCCTTATGTAAAAGTTCTCTTGAGTGATCAGCAAGGTGGGTGAAGTTTGTTTCTCCAAGCTTTCAAGAGCCGACATTGCTCTCACCATCAGAGAGTATCTTGAAGGTTCCGAGACACATACTGCAATCACTTGGATAATCATCTGAGAAGACTTTGAAAAATGTTGCCTCCAGGAAAGCTACAAGTTTCAAATAATTGTTTCCTTATGTCTTCAGTTCTTTATTACTTGGGTTTGCAGAGCATGTTGAATTTAAACAAGCTAAAATTGCTTGTTTTGCATAAACTTAATGATTGTATTTTGAAGACTGTAATAATGTTTCAGCATAGTAATCATTTAAACTAAAATGGAAGAATAAGAAAAAATGTGACTCATGACTGAAAAACCATTGAACAACACTGGAATAGGCAATCGATTAGAAATTTCTCTTTAACAACATTAGCCTAACAAGTTGGTATATCTGTAAGCAGTGCCACTCAGCTCTTGCTGCTTCATCGATGTAAAATAATTGCGTACATGAAATAAAACCCAAGCAGGCACTGAATCAAAATATCCAAAAGGAACAAATTATTATTACAAAATCACTCAAATTTCACTAATTTTGTTCCACTTACTTGGACATATTTCAAAGGCGTTTGGCTCTATCTTCAGCCTGGTCCCACCGGCTGCTTCCCAGTGTGGCATTAAGATGTTGTTCTGTGGCTTTAATGAACTTATTGATGAGATAACTGTTGTTTAGGAGATTTAAGTTAACCAAAAAATCTTTGTTTTTGTTTATGAATATATTTTCCCATACTGTTAATTTTATATGTTTTTGAAGAGCTTTTACTAGTTTTGGTTCCTTTTGGAATTCATAGTTTTTTTTTTTTTTTTTTTTTTTTTGTGCCAAAAATGGTCTGCTATTGCTGATTTTTCTGTGTGTTTATATTTTACATTTCTCATGTGTTCCTTAAAACTTATGGCAGTATTTCTTTTTGTTTTGCATATGTATTTCATGTCACAATCTTTGCAACTGATTTCGTTAATGCCTGATTGCTTTCCTGGTGGAATTTTGTCTTTTGTGTCTGTGGTTAAGTGGTTTTTTAAATTAAATTTATTTACTGGGGTCAAAATGATCTTTGCCTCTTTAAAAATCTTCTGGAATTTTTGGTGTGCTGCCCATGGGTGGAATGTCAATTTTTATATGCATATATGATCTCCTTTGTTGCCTTTTAGTGTGGTGATGTTCATTATTTGTTTTTTCTTTCTGAATTTCTCTATTTTCTTCTTGACAAGATCTATTGTCTAGCCATTTTTTGTGCTATATCTATGATTTTTTGGTATTCCAATTTGTATTCTGTCTTGCTTATTATCTCTGTTAACAACATGACATACAATGGCCACCTCATTCAGTACATATGCTAGAAATCAAGCATCTTTGCATTTGAACTTCTTTACTGTCATTGTTTATTGGATATTATATTAAGACATAGATTTAAATAAGTGTGTCTTTCTTGTGTGAAATATTTGCTGAATACAATAAGTTACAGTTGACATTTGTGCTTGTTTTTTGCATATTTCGTTTGCATAAATGTAGAAATACATGCCAATTTGGGGTCAGTTTTGCATTCTCATGTGAAGTGTTTAAATCCTGTATAATATAGCTTCATGTAGCAATATATGAAGCTGACTGAATTTACATAGAATGACAGTGTAAAGAATATAAAATTTGAGATAAAAAATGTAGGTTAAATTTCATTCTGATGCTGGAAATTATCATTTAAACTAAAAGCCATATGTTCTGAAAGTTTCCCTTCTGTTTTTCTTCTGTAAAGTGTTGAGACTGAACTCATAAAATATCCAAGAGACAAAAATATGAGCATATTTTATTTATAATCAGTATTTTCATATAGTATTTCTAATTAATATTATCCCAATTTCTTTGAATGATACACAGTATTGATATACTAGACACACCAACTAGTATGCAGTTTATATTTCTTATATCATACACAATTTTCTTAATCAATTCTGATGAGGTCTTGAAGAAAATAAGTGTCTGGCCGATAGGGTTGCCACCTTTTGAAGTCAAAATGTACACCTATGACTAAATATTTTGGCAAAGGGGGTTAGATTATTACTAAGAATACTAACACATAAATTTATCTCCTTCTTCTTTCTTTTTCTCTTCTTCTGGAAGATTTGTTTCTGATTACTAGTTGCCTGCAGAAGACATTTTTCACTGATAACAGATCAAACAATGAAATTTCATACAATTGATCTAATAGCTTCAAGAGTCCACTCCTAGCTGTTTTAATGTGAAGTCCCTTTCTCTGATCTGCCCATAGGTTTCTCGTCACTGAAAGCACTCGCTCAACTGCAGCATTCCTCACAGGAATATACAGAACAAATTGGATTCTTTTCAGTAAATTGGAGGCATTTCTGCTGGATTTACTGAAAAACTCTACCCATTTGTTTCTGATCCACCAGTAAGTCTTTCTTAGTGAATACTTGAAACACACGTCATTGTATAGCTCATCACCATTAGTAGTCAGTTCATTTACTTCCACAATATTTCAAATGTTACAGGTGTCTTTAAATCTAATGCACTGTAGTGTTTGAAAGGAGAGGGATCAAAGTTGAACCTCTTTTCCAAAAGCTAAACTTCTCTTGTAAATCTTTACAAAATCATTTTTAAAAGATGCCTCATCTAGTGGATAGAATTTTTTAAAATTTTTGTTTACTTGGAATCCAAAAACTCAACCCAAATTCTTAATTGCAGATTATTTCATAATGTTCATAATGTTTCATAAACCTGTAATGATTGTGTTGAATTATTTTCCAGCTGAGAAGTTTGTTTAATTACAAAGTTCATATAGTTATGTAAGAAAAAAATATAAGACTAAAATGTTAACTCATCATTTAGGTTCTCCTATCTTTAATAAAAGATCAAAGTATAATATTAGTTTCTTCCTGTCCTTGAGAAAGAAAGTAAGATTAACAGGAACAACCAATGAATTGACATGTTTCTCAAAAGAGAACTATATTCTTGATCAATAAACTTAAAAATGCTTTTTAGCTTATGAAACCTTTAGATGATGAAATGTTATCGTTTACAGATTTAAAATACATGTGGACAGATTTTTTTTTTATTTTCCCCCATAATTAACTGATGCATTCTCCATGTCAAAATCAAAATCAGATATATTCTTAATTATCTAGGAAGTTGATTTGATACTCTTATGCTCCACTTACTGTTGAATTATGCAAAACTAGTTGCACAGTCTTTTGTCTGCATCCTTAGTTGCTAGTTTCTGTTAAGATTTGTTGTTGGTTGACTGGACTGGTGTAGCTCTCGTGGACATTTTATGAACTTCTGGATTAATTTGTCTTCTGTTGGGATCTCAAAGTTTATATTTTTTTTATATAAATTTTTTTCCATATTCCCAGCTCCACAGGCTGATCTACAAATTTCAATAATTTCACTCCCATTTCTATATCATGTTTATCTCTCCAAAAGTGATGTGCAACTACTGATTTCTCTATTTGATTGTACTTGATGTTTCTCCAGTGTTCCTTCAGCCTAATTCCAATGCTTCCAATATATACTTTGTTACATTCTGAACAGCTGGTTTTGTATATTCCTGGCTTCATCTCCTCTGATATTCTACCATTATCACTGAATTGAGCAGATTTTTTAGGTTAAACTTGTTGGCTGGAGGCAAAGTAATCCCATACTCTCTAAGTATTTTTTGGAATTTTTTGGTTGCCCAAGGATGATAAGTGAATTTCATGTGGATGGTAGATTCTTTTATTGCTGTCAATGTTGTAACCTGCTTTAACCTCTTCTCTTGTTTCTCTTGTAAGTGGAGCATAAGAGTATCAAATCGACTCACTATATACTTAAGAATATATTAGTCGCTTCACTGTATTGGTTCCTACACAAAATTAAATTTTATATTTAATATTACAAACTTTCAAATTATATTGAGTATTTATTTATAATTACTTTGCAAATATGTGTATGCATGCGAGCTTGTTTTTTATAATGTCAACTCACTTGCCTGATAAAGGGCATAGGAGTTCTGCACACACACAGAATGGTAGTTAGTCCATTTATAACATGCACAGCAATGAATTGGCAGATTACATTACACTGATAAATAAAATGAGATGATGATGGAGCAACAACAGAATGAGTGGCACGTGAAACTGGAGTACCCAGAAAAAACCTGCCCAAGCACAAAATTAAATATAGCATCAGCAGTTTTTTCAAGATCCTAATAAAACCTTAGAAGCACTTCCCTCACACCATCTTTTTTTGAAAAAAGTTTTATAGCAATTAGATAAACTTATTTTCCTTGTTCAAAGCATCAATCAATTCAGAAGTATATTTCATCCTCATTTCAATCTTTAAATAACATTTTAACCAAATATAGAGGTAAAACTTTTGCATAAACAGTTCATATTTGGTGTGACTGCAATGTAATTAGTCACTTATTTTAGAATCTTTAAATACTGAAATTGTCAGTTTTATTCCACAAATGGCTATGGTGATGCTGTACAGAATGATAAATGAATATTAGTTCAGCAGCACTAATTTTGGAATAGAAATCTTTCACATTAAAAAAATTACTATTTGATTCATGTTTTACTTGCTGCTGCCACCACTATCTTGTGTTTTTCATTCTGCATATGGAAAAACTGTTGGAAAGAGAATATATATTGCTAAACTGATATCATTGCACTTTGTTAGTTAGTTTTTAAGTTTATTTTCTCCTAGCCACTCTTCTATAAAAGTTCACTTTAATTTCCTTTTATGGCTGGATTTATCATTTTTGTTATCATAGTCACTGCTGCTCTCTTTTTTCTGTGTAATTTTACTAAACATTTTGTTTTCTTATAATGCACTGCATATAAACGAAAATGATGCAAATGATTATCGAAATACTCGTTATGTATTGCACTTAAACTGGCACACTGCACTTACATATCAGTCAGTGACTACAACTCAGCTCAGATGTCAACTACAATAACACATCATTGAACAATGTCATTTAGTCATTGCATCACAATGACTCCACTGGCCTACTATAACAATCTGAAAAGTATGAACATTTTTAGCATCACATGTGGATGCTGGACATCAGTAATAAACTAACGAATTTAATACAGTTGAGTCAAATTTGTAAAATATCATTTATTATTTAAGGATGAAAACAAGTTTCAAGAACTAATTGCTCCTGGAGAAACATCTTGAAGATAGACAAGTTACTTAATCTACAAGAAAAATCAATAAGATTCACTATAGAGAGAGAATGTAACGGACAACTACCCTTCCTAGACCTTAAAATAATCAGGAAAGAAAATTCACTCAACATTCAGCATATATAGAAACCCACTCACACTAAAGCCACATAAAATACAATAGTCATAACCCAGTCTCATAAATATGCAGTACTAAATAGTATTACACACAGGTTGGTAAATGTCCCCATGTAAAAGGAGTATGATCAAAAACTGAACAATATAATAAATATAACCACAGAAATTGGATTTAAAAAAGATATTGTATATGAGAAAGTAAAAAGAGCCAAGAATAAAAATAGAATCAAAGATATCAGTACCCTTATACCTAACAAGGAAGAAAATAGAAGCTACAAAAAATTCACATATCATCTATCAGTCTTCTATAAATTCCTAAGGATCTTCAAAAAACACAATATCCTTTGAGCCCCTAAAAACAGTTACTCCATAAAAAATATACTAAATTCTAAACTAAAAAATGATATTCCAAAGAGAAAAAACCAGGAATATATCAGATAAATTGCAGCGATTGTGAAAAAATCAACATTGGAAAGACCAAAAGAAACATAAAAACACTAGTAAAAGAACATATTAGGAATATAAATCAAAAACAGGAAGAAAAATCAGAAATGGCTTGGCATTTTTGGAAGGAACAACTTAGTATTAACAGGAATCCTAAATTATTTTAAAATATCACAGGAGAAACAGAACTTACAGTCGGGTAAAACATTTATATCTGAAAGAACAAAAACCATATTTTTAACTTTGAAAATCCTGCCAAATGATATCCTAATACAGAAGCTCACCCAACCACCACCAGAGACAAACTAAACCAACATGAAGAACCAATTGAGTATGGGAGCAATTAGCTCTTGAAACTTGTTTTCCTCCTTAAATAATAAGTGATGTAAGTGTTACAAATTCAACTCAACTACATTAAATTTATTAGTGTATTGAACATCACTGTTATAAAAGTGCACCACACTTAACAAAACAGAAATAAAATCCAAAATCGCATGGGTGGTGGAAAGCCTATACAGGTAGACCACCACTAATTGGATGCATATATAAACATATATATATTTCATAATGACAAATGTCGCTCCTGGTGGTGTAGTGGTAACCATACTTGCCTCCTAAACCCAAGATCGCGGGTTCAAATCCGGCCAGGATTGATGGATTTTTTCGGGGCGTAAAAATCCTAAGTATGGCTTCTTTCTGAAGGGAAGTAAAGCTGCAGGTTTACTTTACACCTTTTTCATGCTTTATGTTTCATTACATCTTTCTAAATATCTATGTTCTGTTTTTTCACCATATTATTTTAATTTTTTTTCCTATCGTTTGTAATGTATTTTTTCCCCAACTCTTCTCATAGTAACATTTTAAAAAATTGAGTCGAAATTGTAACATACACACCACTAAAATTCAATAAAATGGAAGACTAGTTTTGGAAGCCATCCTAGTCGACTGCCAGTCTCGTTGTTTGTGGTAGGTCGATTCATCTCTGGTGGAGGTTTAATGAACTTTTGTATTAGTACATCACTTGGTGGGATTTCGAAATTAAAAACTTTCTCTTTATTCTTCCAAATATAGATGTTTTCCCAGACTGTAAGTTCAGTTTTTCCTTTAATATTTTTAAGTAATTTGGGGTTTTTATTAATGTTATGTTGTTCTTTCTAAAAGTGCCAAGCTACCACTGATTTTTCTTCTTGTTTTTGGTTTATATTTCTAATGTGTTCTTTAGCTCTTGTTTTTATGTTTCTTTTGGTCTTTCCAACATAAATTTTTTCACAATCATTACAGTTCATCTGATATATTCCTGATTTATCTTCTTCTTGTAGGTTATCTTCTTTTTGTCTTGAGTTAACGATATTTTTAATAGAATAGTTATTTTTTGGAGCCAAAATAATGTTGTATCTTTTAAAAATCTTTTGAAATTTATGAAAGGCTGTTGGGTGGTATGTGAATTTTTTGTATGTTATGTTTTTCTATTTTTGGGAGCAAGTATAGTGGTGTCTCTAATTTTCTTTTTATTCTTTGCTCTGTCTATTTTCTTGTGCACATCTTCTCATAGTACCTCTTAATCTCAAGTGCTGGTTTGACTATTTTTACTTTATTCATGATGAAATGTAAACTAGTGTATGTGATAAATAAATGTTACGGATAAAGCATATTTCATTCATCAGTATGTCTAGTCAGGCTTGATAATAGTTTCATGGAAGGTAAAGAAAGAAAGAACTATGCCACAGGAGCTCAATTCAGCTTAGATGGATTCTATAGGGGCTGCATTTTATATGTAAATGTAGAAAAAGTATTTCCAATGCAATCTATAATGAACTTAGCAGAAAGAAATGTATTTCCATTAGCATTCTGTTTCTGTAATGCAACTTTTTAACTTAAACCCCTACTTAAGGGGTTATTTGTTGAAAATTTTGTTTCATTGCAGGAGCAACAATCTTAAAACTTTTAACCTAAGTTAAGTTTAGGCCATTGAACTCCTTTGTAACAATGAATGATGTTTTAAGCAAAACAGGACAAACAAAACTGAAGTATTATAGTCAATTCTAAAGTACAATTTCTTCAACATTAATACATAAACAGTTTGTAAAAGTAATTAGAACTATTTAAAGAATCTAAACAATATAAACAACAAAAATAAAAATTTTAAATAAATAATTAAAATGTTAATACATTAGAATAATTAATGCTAACAACTCACATAATATTTAAACAACTGTAAATGAATAAATACTATAACAGGTATCCATCTTGTCATATTGAATGGGTCTGCATTCATGTAATAAGATTTTTACCATAACTAAATTATAAAATTCACTACAGGTACGCTAAAATTACATTTTGTTATAAATTGTTTGAGAGTTTTAGTTTTTAATTGAGATTTCTCAGCATCTCATATTATTCAAAATTTTGTTGATGAATGTATCTGTAGGTGGAGAGCACAAACTGAACTCTCAAAGGAATGCATTTTTCTGATTTTTTTTTTTTTAAACTCAATCTACCTTATCTATATGAACTGAGTTTTCTGGGCTGTAAGGCTGTTTCTTTAGTACTAACTTCATGAGGGAGTAGATTAACTTCCGAAGAGGATTGCCACCAAGGACGGGGGCTTTGGGGCCGCCGCTTAAAAATAAATAAACAAATAAAATTAATTTAAAAAACGGAATGCATCCATCTGCTACTCTCTTCGATATGCCTCTTCTCACCTGGTCTCCGTCGCGCTCTCCAACACAATCGCCGCATCACTGTTCACCGAAATGGCCATGAGAAAAAATCATAACATAAATGACAGCTTAAAATATACTGGACACTGGACATACCCAACGCAACAACAGAAATAACAGCTTAAAATATACTGGACACCGTACATATCCAACGCAACAACAGAAATAACAGCTTAAAATATACTGGACACTGGACATACCCAACACAGCCAAACGCTGGAGCAACTAAGCAAACTTTCAACACAACTGGCCAGACTGGAGAAAGCCCAAACCGCCCATCTCAGCTTTTCACGACGTAGAACCGGAACTTGGAGCTCCATAATGTTAAGTTCATATTTGAATTATTGTTAAGTTTAAGGTTTCATGTATACAAATATTTGAGCCGATATGTATATATTTTGTGCATAATTGGATTCCTGGTAGAAGTGTTTCATTCATTTTCAGGTTCTACTATTATTAAGGCTGGGAAACACCTGTGTGAAAACCTTGTAGAAAGGAACAGATGAGATAGTGTGTAGTGTATGTATCTAAAGGGCTGCCGGCGGTTGAGTTGACACGAGAAGGTAATGGAGATGGCAGAGTTAGGGGCAGAATTGTTATTTCGATCTGTATGGATATTTTAAAACGAACATTGCCGGCACATAGTAAAACGGTCATTTTCACTTTCAGAGTAAAAGTTAGCTATATTGTTCATCTAACGGACCAGAGGACAAAAGACGAAACGCCGCATATAGAAAGTACAGATTTTTGAGAAAACGTCGGAGATTGCTGATAGAAAATATTACTTGTCCTATTAAAGGTTCTTGCTGCGAATTCCCAGGAAATAGGAACAGCGGACAGATGGCTATTAACGTGTTTTATCTATAAGAATATTTGTCGAGCTGAAAGTAACTAAGGGAGAAAAAAGTAATTACTATGAAAGTCCAGTATGTAAACTGAAAGCCAAAATTTATGGCGGAGAACTTTTTCATGGAAAGAACGGACAGGGAGAAACGTGGGAGTGTAGGCAAAGAAAGGAGCAATATCCAATGAACGTCGTTTAAAATAGTACGAATCAAGGCCTGTATGTATGATAATAAATATTAGACGATCCCCAATAGAGAACCCCGTAATTCAGCATGATTTCAGAACAATAGAGAATTCAAATTCGCGCAGGCGGGACTTATGAAGAGAAAACCGAAAGTAAACTCGACTTAAGGCATTATAATAACAAAGCAAGAGAACATTATAGCACTACAGCAGTGTAGCAAGATAGCGATATGGTAAGGATAGCAGTAAGGAAGTAAGGTAGTAACAAGAAATTCGAGACGGAGTAGCGAGAGTAATAGTATGGGGTGATATGGGAGTGACACGAAGGCGATAAAAGTTAAGTGCGTTGGTATAATAACTCACTGGAGAAAGTAATAGCATCGGCGAACTTGTAGATAAGTGAAAGTAAACAGTTGTAGGGACGGAGATAATTCACACGAGATGGGCAGTTAAAGAAATTGATCATTTGGGAAAGTTGCCGGGTGAGATTAAATAGCCAAACAACGCTGCGGACAGTCCGAAGTATAGTGAGGAAACTTTATCAAATGAATAAATTGCGATTCATAGAGACTGTCGTGTTTCTCTGTGGCTGGAGAGAAACTCCTTCTTGTCCCGCTGACTCCAACGAGTGACAAAACATCCAGTGTAGTAAGCCCTGAGAACCCAAAACTCACAATATAACCCTTCGAACGAAGCAGCAATGGGCGGCAGTGAAATGAATAACCAGCATTCAATCATATCCCCCGTAGTCACCCCCCCATCTTACTGAAATGGCTTCAGACATCACACCGAAACAGTATATGAAGACTTATGCAAGCTAGCAGATCGCCATTACGACCTCTATGTAGCCCACAACAGCAGAAGTTCGATCTATACTTATCCGACTGGATATCAAACCGCTAATGCCTGGAAGCCATTAGCCAACCGCTAATGCCTGGACCACTAACGCAGCAGCCGTAACAAGGATTACGGTCACTGCAGCCTAAGCAGCCAATACATGCCCATCATCTACAACAGTAAATAACAAAGCCGCGTATTCTCTCCCGTGCTCCGAATAATGTGAAATCTCTATCTCGCCGTTAATACCTACTATTAAAACTGACGATTAAAGAGAAACTGTCCACTTCTACTCTTTGCAAATTTTCCCTACGGCGTTTGGTCATGTTTATCACTCGGGAACCAACTTACAAGCTTCCGATTATTGCCGGTTATTTCTCCTATAGTATCGAGTGTGCTCTAGTGAGACTTCGCCATACATCCCCACACTACCTTTCCAACACTAGCTCCATTCTAGATACCCAACTAACCCACAACTGCAGCTCTTACAGCGCAGTCATCACCGGGGTTCCACGGCAACTTACGGAGCAATACATTCTCCGTAAAGCGCAACACCAATGGACATCCGCATCGGAGCATCAAGAATAAGATCAACACACGGGACTTCGCCGCTCGTTCGCCTCATCTTCCTTGAGGAGAAGGATTGCAACGACGCACTTTGGCAGGGAGTACGGACCGCAGGACAGCTCTTCGAGATTCAGAACACTTTGGACAACCAGTTTGGAACGCCGAGGACATCCTCAGCCAAGCCAACAACTACCACCCAGCGCTTGCCGGCCCCACCTCTCCACTACCAACTCCTCAGACAGCGCTTGTGGGCCCTGCCCCTACCGCTCCAGCTACTGCCCTGCCGGAATTCTGCGCTGACCTGATTTCTGATGCCATTTCTCCAACAAGAGGAGACCAAACTACAATATGTGTACCAGAAAATTGCCAGTGGAGTTCTCAACCAGACACCACCATCAACAGACACATTCCCTCTATAAACACCATACCATAGCCAACCCACCCCAACACTCACCATTCACAGCGATGTCTCCAGAGTTATTTCACTCACCCTCTCTCTCTCTCTCACCCAGAACCTTCTGCTCCATTGTGCGAATCTTCTCTGACCTGGGGTCGATGCCTTTGGTACGGTTAGTCTTCGCAGATCAATGCGACTGACTAAACGCGGTTCACCGAGAATTTCAAGAGGCAGCACACTTAACACTTTTGGGGAGATCCTGCATTCCTCACTATCCAACCTGCTGAAGATGCTGCCAGTATGGATACGCGGAGGAGAGAGGCAGCAAAACGTCCTGCTGCTATTATTGGGGACTGCATTCCTCACCACGCAGTGCACCGGGTACGACCTACGGCGCCCTCTTATGTGAGGCGCCACTTTCCTGGCCCGGGACCACTTTACAAGACAAGCCGCGTGTCCTCTGGCAACCGGAAGCCAACACCAGCTGCACGAACTCGCACTAGCCATCATCAGCCATCAACAAATATTATCAGCGCTAAACCGCACACAACTACAGCAGAGACAACCTTGAATTTACCTAACGTGCAAGAATCAATTACTGCATTAGCATCATAAGTCCGCAATATAGCTAATATCATCACAAACCAGTACTTCGATCCATCCGTGAACTCATGGAGACTGCAGCAATGATCCTTTTACACGGCTCACTTCAAGAGGCGTAAAGGCTCCTCAGTCAACTGGAAACAGCTTTTATTGAGCTTCATTGAACTACACATCACACAGCTGACAATATTAAGACCCACATTCATGAGGACATGAGGAAAAGAGAAGGCACAAACAACGAACTTTGGAAACTACTCTCCAACACTCAGAAATCTTAAACATCAATACTATGCTGGATACGCTTCAAAACCATCTAATTACCGTCACCACAAGTAGCAGAGATTGGATTCACCGCGAGGGCAAACAACAGTCGCACAAGAGCCACTGGCACTACTGACAATGGGAAACATATTTCGGCAGCCACACCACTAGGACCACACCGAATAAAGTTAAATCTAAAAACCAACTTTAAATTTGTAATGAGCGTAAAACAAATGTAAGATTAAAAATTTACTCCACTTCTTCCAACTTCTCCTCTGAAACACTAGAGTGACTTTCAGGACCGTGCGCCGCAATCGCCGGTATTATGCTTCTAACTACTCCTGGTCATTGGCCAGCAGCTTTTAACTTTACCTAGAATAATGGGAGTGCTCAGGTAGGATCCCAAAAATATTTTCTGTTACATCTACTTGCTCCTCTACTAACCCATAGATTAAAAACCAAAAAAGAAAAAGAAAAGAAACAGCAGCGGCGAGCCGGTGCAGACTAGGCGGAAGACTGCCTGGCTCTTCACGGCTCCTGGTTGGTTACCGTCCACCGTCTGACCGTCGATTCAACACTCCTTGCTTTTCCTCCCACTATAACTAAAGGAATTAGAAGTGGAAAATGGAAAGAAATAGCGAGATATCGCATATGCACCTTCTTAGTAATGGGAAGTGAATGATGCTGGGAGCAAAGAACTTTTAGGTACTGGGAACTAAGTATGGCAGAAACCCTGCTAGTTCCCCGGGAGGATCAAACGAATGGTAGGGAGTAGTAGTTTGTGGATATCTTTAACCATCTATTTTTTTTTTTTTTTGTAGGCTAGTTTTTTGTTTAAAGTTGCAGGTGTTGGTGCAGATGTTGCTATAGGTGAGTGCTTGGCAGTATTTGTGGGGCCTGTGGCCCTGGTTGTAATAGTGCGGCCACGTTCCAACTTGCATTCTGTTGTATGAATTGTAGGTCTTCGTGCATAGGTCAGTGAGCTGTGATTCAGTGTCTTTTTCAGACGCGCAGAGATAGTCCAATATTCCAAAGAGAGGTTAATGACTTGTTGCGAAAGATCACAGTCTACTTGATGTGAGGTAGTGTCGTGATCTGTGAAGGCAACTTCTACTCGTATGTTGCTGCGGCGCTGTGATGCCACTCGTTGCAATTTGGAAATGTGCGTTGCAGAGGCGGTTGTTGCTTCGTGGATGTGTCTGATGAGGTCGGAGTTTTGATAGGTGATCTTCTCTGTCAGCTCGCAAGCTAGCTTGGCCTGTTGCTGTAATCGTGGTTTGGATTTGAATGTGGTTCTTGGTATGTGCTTCTTTTGGTGCTTTAAGGTGATTGGTCTTAGCTTCTTGGAGTGACGTTATCTTTTGAGTTGAGTTTAGGGTGTTTCAGCATGGACCATTGGGAAGGCTGGTATGCTGTTTTTGCGTCTGTCAATTGAAAATGCTGGTGGGGCTGTGTAGCATTTCAAGGGGCGATAGGACAGCTTAATGAAGTGGCCTCGTCGGCCACATGTTGCACAGTAAAGGCGTCGGCCGGCTATGTCGTGTTGGCTGCAGTTGACATCGAAAGAGATGAATCCACAGTAGTGGCAGCGACGTTTGTGTGCATTAGTAGCAACATCTGCGTTAGGGCAACGTACGAGGCTGACGACTCCTCAATGTCGTGGTGTTATCCGGCGATCCGAATGCCTCTCTCTACTGCGTTAGCACAATCCTCCACTTCGAGGTAGACGAGGCGAAGCTGTGAGGTGAGACCGCTAGATGACCTGATTCGAACTGCTCGTACTGTTGAATCCTAGCACGACTATGCCCCATGTAGGAAATACTTTTTCGCGAGGCGCCGTGGCACGCCGGTGATGACAACGCTGGAAGTGCTGGACCTCGGTGCGGCCTGGACTCTTGTGGTGGGGCTAGTCAGCAAAGAGTTGGTGAATGGGTATGTTGTTGGTAGGTAGGTAGAAGTAGGTAGGTAGGCAGGCAGGTAGGTAGGTAGAGTGCAAAAAAATGGTATACCTACACACTTCAAACAAAGAAAAAACTTGTTAACATAATTAAACTGCATTCACACAAACAGGAAATGATGAGCACTAATCATCTTAGACTGTTACAGTACAACAGTCACTCAAAATGCCCACATCGGCGTCGATACGTTGAACTACTGATTGAACAACGTTTACGAAAGTGTCCTCAGCGATTGCAGTACAAGCTGTTTCAATTTCTTCCCGAAGTGCTGCCAGTGTAGCTGGTTTTGTACGGTATACAACATTATTAAGAGTTCCCCATAGGTAGAGGTCCAATAGAGTTAGATCCGGAGAACGCGGTGGAAACTCAATCGGACCCCTTCGTCATATCCAGTGCCTTGGATCCATTGCGCGGGTCTTGTTGCTGTGCGAGGTCTCCCGATCTGTCCTTGTGTACATCATGAGTCTCAAATTTGTCTCGAATGCTTGCAATTGTTACTCGCGTTGGAGGTTCTGTCCTGTACCACGCCTCCACTGCCTTTGAACTTCAACAACATTTTCGGTTTTCCATTACCACTTCAAAATTGCTTTCTGCTGATCAAACGATAATCTTGGCTCCATTTTGTTGTAGCAACGCTAGCATAACGTAATTTGAGTCACATCTGTTTATAGAACATCATACAATAATCATCATTTGTTCATTGTTGATTTACGATAAACTTCAGTTCATTTTTTCATTGTTGATTTACCTGTCACGTAGCAACGTTATCATAATGTATGTGAATCACTTCTGTTTACAGAACATCATACACCGCCTGTTATTTTTCGGTCCAACTTTGAAATATATTAAATAGATATCTCCTGTGAACGTGTGTATACATTTTTTGGCACCCTCGGTATTTATGTACAGGTGAGGCATTTATAGGTCGCGGCTATATTCCTTCGAAACAAAGGGTAAAATCAAAAAATGCTTCAGACAAAATTTAAAGTCAAATGATTTTTTTCAAATGGAATGATGTATTTTCTTTTCTGGCTAGGAAAGGGCATTTAATTTTCAGTATCCAAGTTCTATCAGCTAGTGGTGATAGATGGTGTTATATTGGACAAATAAAATAGCAAATGTTTTTTACTCACTTTCACTTCTCTCTTTTTTATTTTGTTATAGCTGTAAAGGAAACTAATTTGTCTACACACAGAAGCCCGTTTGTTGGCATCGGTACACAAATGAGTGCCCATCATTGCCAATTCAAACCTCAAAGGACATTGCTCTCAGCCATTTCCACTTTGTTTTTCAATCATTGATGTTCGATACACGATCAAACGAGAGGATCGATATGCTTTACATTTATGACGAAGCTCATTAGAACGCTAGAGCAGCTTGCAACTTACACGGAGATCGATACACTGAAAAGAAGAATATGTTAGAAATTTTCAACGATTTGCAAACTTACTCTCCGAAACGGGAGGTGTCGCATCAAGAAAACACCATCGAATGACAAGTGCTACTGAGGAAAATTCGGAAGTCACTGTATTAGTTGCAGTTGCCGCTAATCCTCACCGATATTCCCGTCAACTTGAACGTGATTCAGGAATCCCCCAGAAGAGAGAGAGCGTCACAAATACTATCATATCATATTAACCTACATCAAGCCCTTCATGGGGATGTTTTTCAGAAGCGTGTTGAATTTTGCCAACTGCTCTACTACAAATTCAAAACGGTAAATTTTCTAACACATGTAAATTGATGTCAGTAAAGTGAAAGTGAGCGAAAAACATTTGCTGTCTTATTTGTCCAATGTCACATCAACTATCACTCCTAGCTGCTGTACTAGAACTTTTATACTGAATTTTGAATGCTCTTTCCATTCCAGGAAAAGAAATTACACCATTCCATTTGGGGAAAAAAATCGATTCGACCTTGAAATGACATTGATTATGGCATTTCAATGACGAGTTAAGGTCACTCTTGTGTCCCCCTAAGGGCACATCAAACTTTGTCTGAAGCATTTTTGATTTTTTCCCTTCGTTTCGGAGGAAAATGGCCATGACTCACATTACGTTATGCTAGCGTTGCTACAACATAATGGAGCCAAGATTATCGTTCGAGCAATGGAAAGCAATTTTGAACTGACATTGGGAAACCGAGAATGTTGTTGAAGTTCAAAGGCAATAGAGACGTGTGCACAAAACAGAACAGTCAACGGAGTAACAATTGCACGCATCCGAGACAAATTTGAGACTTATGGTACCATATGCGATGTTCACAAGAGCAGATCTGGAAGATCGCGCACAACAACAAGCCCCGCGCACTGGATCCAAGGCACTGGATAGAACGAAGAGGTCCGATTGGGTTTCCACCGCGTTCTCCGGATCTAACTCCGTTGGACTTCTACCTATGGGGAACTCTTAAGGATATTGCATACCGTAGAAAACCAGCTACACTGGCAGCACTTAAGGAAGAAATTGAAACGTCGTGTGCTGCAATCGCTGAGGATACTTTTGTAAACGTTGCTCAATCAATAGTTCAACGTACTCGGAAGTGTATCGACGCCGATGGTGGGCATTTTGAGCAACTGTTGTAACTGTAAAAGTCTAAGATGATTAGTGCTGATTATTTTCTGTTTGTGTGAATTAAGTTTTGTTATGTTAACACAGTTTTTTTTTTCTTTCCTTGAAGTGTGTATACATTTTTAGAATCCCTGTATATAAGAATGGTCTAGTAACTGTTCAATATAAATGTAATGGGAGTATTTATACATTTTACTTTTTTGAATAGTTTGAAAAACCACACAAGAAATAATTATTATTATCCCCCTTATGAACATTGTATATACTCCATCGGGCTCAATATTTTATCCTTTTTAAATCAAAATGAAGTCGATTTCTGTAATATTCTTCAGATAAACTATCGAAAACTTTTGCATGGAATAAAATGTAAATAGATACTTCAAAGCTCTTTGACATAGTTTCTTATAATGAAAAAAATCTTCAACCAAAATTAGTTAACTGCATATTTTTGAACAATATTTTCCACCAGTCATCACAGATCATGCCAAAAAGTTCATCTTTGATCTTCCTGGGATTTTTTTTAACTCTACCGCACCATATTCATAAATTTTCAGAATTTGAAGCAGGGAAGTAATATATAAGGGTAATCGCTAAATCAGGCAGATGCTAAGTACTGCATCAATCCTATCTCCAATGTGGGAGGGGCAAAAAACTCAAGTCACTATCTTTAAGATATATTGAAAGTGTTCAGGTATAAAAAAGAACTACGTAGTCTCCATGTACAGCCAAGTAAAGTTATCTTTCTGATTACATGGACATTTTAGAAATACGCAGTAATTGTTGTTCTTTATAGGGTAACTTAAAACATCTCTCCCACATATTTTGTTTGACAACCAAAAAAAATTTTAACTGAATTTTGACTTTCTATTTCCTCATATAATTGTGCGAAAATTCTGTAACTGAAGAGTCCAGATTTATTAATATTTATAATCTCAACTTTTCAAGTTTTTTATTTATTTTTTTAAAGGTGAAATCTTCTTTGTGGCAAAGTTTCTCGTTAATGAATACGGGAATGATCCCATTTTATACAGAGTGTTTATGAAATGTATATTTATTTATGAGAAAAAGGGAAAATATTGTGGAAAAAATTACCCGTATGCTGTATATGTTCATTTCATTGTAGTTTAGTGCATTTCAATGTGACCATCTCACATTTCAAAAATCTGCTCTCGGCATTTCATTGTCGCACAGAAAACAGTCTTGCATTTTAGCATTAATTCGACTTTTGAAGTTCTTAAGTTGACATAGACCTTAGATTTAATAAACTCTACAAAAATTATGCAAAGGTGTTAGATCTAGTGCATGGAGACCATGTTTGTTGTGAGCCTCAACCAATCCACCTGTTTGGAAAGTAATCTTGAAAAGTATTTGCAAAATGTGGAGATGCTCCTCTTGTTAAAATACAACAGTTTCAGCTATGCCAGATTGCACAAGCTGAGGATAAAAAAGTGTTGCAACGTGTCGAGGTAACTCGTGCCAGTGATTGTACACGTTCTGCAAATATGAATAAAAAAAACTAAATAAAATAAAATATGCAATACTCCATGCCGGCACCTTGTTGCCTATTACCAAAGATTATCATTTATTAATGAGTTAATTTCCACTGTACATAATAATTTTACATATCATAACCTAAAATAGAACACTAAATCAATTAAAAATCACTACATTAAATAAACAAAATACCATCTACTGCGAACCAATAAAATAACCAATAGCTGGCAGCCAGCTAACTACCTAAACTAAAATTAACTGTCGGGAACTGAACGGTCAAAGCGCTGGTAACCAGCACCTTCTTCAACTTAGTACTTTAGTGCTACCTTCTATGTTCACTATTCTTTAGTATATTTTAAAACATTATTTCTATAGATTAATCTCTGTGCTAGAGATTAATACATTAATACATTGAAACTTTTGCTTTAAATATATTTCTACTCTTTCTATTCAATCACTACACTACGCTTTACTATTACAACCATCCACTACTTGATATTTGATATTTATTTATACATTTAACCCTTGTACACTATATCATTTACTCAATACTCTTCACTTTACTAATTGTTCACTGCTTTCGTCTTTTTTTATATTGTATCTAATATTTCCATTACACTTATCACTCAACTTTACTCACTAACTAATCATTAAACACTTTTACCATCGCCATTTCCTTCTCCTCGAACCGCTCTACGCCTGGCTCCTCCTTTCCTCGTGGTTCTTACCTCCTCTTAGGTCTCCATTCCTTCTCCCCCTTCTGCAGTATGTTGTTACGCCAGAACGCCAGAACAGTAACGAGCCGCCCTGCGGGCGGGTTGAAGGCCACAGTACCTAGCCGCACCTGCGGCTTTACCTGTGTGGTTGATAGACCTTCGTTGGGTTATATATTTTTGTGTTAATATAGTCACGTCTATAACTGAATCATAGAGTCGGATCCGAGAAGTTTTTCATTAGGTATACTGGCTTCGATTGGCCCTGGCCAACTTAACAGGAGGGTCACCCATCCAACCACTGACCACGGCCAATGCGACTTAACATCAGTCACTCATCCAAGCAGCGTCCATGCCCACTACTGCTTCACGTCTGAAGTATGTTGTTATTATAGTGACTCTCACTTATATATGGTCGCTAATCATTTCTCTCTTCTTTCTTACTCGCTTCCTCTCCCTCTTCTTTCTTCTTCTCCTTCTGCCGTCTTTCCTTCTCCTTACCTTCATCTTCTCTATCTTCTTTCCAATCTCATATTCTGCTTTTGCAATTCGTTTCGTAACGGTTCCGTAACATGACGTGTTTTATTTTTAATTTTGCGTTGATGTTACTAAAAATATTACAGGTTCTTCTTCCCACTTCACATTGGTACCATTCACACTGCCAATTACCGCCACGGGTAGCCGAAGTCGTTAAGGTGCGGACTTGTGAGCGGGAGGCCTGAGATTCGATTCCCACAAAGGCCGTCCTCCCTGACTGAGATTTTTTTTTTTCCAGATTTTCCTTAGTCTTCATAAATGGCAAATGCCGGGGCGGTAACCCTAAACTTAGGCCTGGAACGCTTCCTTCCTTTAAAAAAAAAAATCCTTCCCCAAATTATCATTTCATTTCATGCATCATCAATGTCACCGCGTGTGGTGCCTCAGTGTTTTTTTAAAAAAAATACATTATTTTAAAAACGCTTCCAATTTGCTTTTAATGTATTTTTAATATCTTCTACTATTTCTCTTGCTTTCTCAAAATTCTCCTTTATAAACCAGTAGATTACTTTCCTTAGTTTTATTACATAATCAATTGGCCAAATACCCGTTATTACTAGTAGGCCCATAGTCGATGTTGTACTTACAGGTCCTGTGTATCTTAACAATATTTTCCGCTGGGTTCTTCTTAATTGATTTTTATATAGGACATCATTCATTCTATGGGCCCATACTCCCGCCCCATAGGTAGTAATAGGTGCAAATATACTGTTGTGATAAATTGATATTGTTTTTAGTGTTATGTTGAATCTTGATTGAGTTATTCTTGCCAATTGCATCATTACTTTTTCAGATTTTCTTCCTTTTATAAATTGAGTATGATTTTTCTTCCCAAGAAAATCATACACATTTTAGTGTTCTTATTACCAAATTATTGTATTTCATTGTTTAACTTTCCTTTTAGAATCATTATTTTGTTGGAGCTATTTGTAGTTTTGAGTTACTACATCAGAGTTTTAGTTTTGTTAGTTAAGTTGTTAGCCTTTACTTCTACCTCTCTTCTACTGTTTCCTTCTGTTATAAAAATAGAATCGGCATATGCTGTGGTGTTAATTATGTCCGAGTGTTCTTACAGCCTATCCAATAGTGTTTCAAAAACTGTGTTCCAGAAAATTGGTCCTAGTATCGACCCCTGGGGACATCTCTGTTATATTTTTTTCTACTTTTCATCCCACCCTTTTATATAGATCTTCCTATTATTGCAATAATCTTTTATTACGTTGTAAAGACTTGTTGGATAGTTCTTAACTCTAATATTTCAAAAAGGAAGGACCACCATAGATTATCAAACGCCCGTGACATGTCGACAAAAATCTTTATTACGTATTTGGATTTAGATGTATTTGTCATTTTTAGTACCTCGGTGGATTTTCCCTTTCTAAAACCTAATTATTTGTCACTGTTCTATATTCAGTGATTCTTTTATCAATAAGCTGTTCAGTTTTTTTCCTATCGTATTCAATAAACAAATTGGCCGATATGATTTTGGATCTTTATCAGGATCCTTTTTTATAATTATTAATTTCCAACAATTTGGGAATCTTCCTAGCCATATACTTTCATTAAAAATTTAAACAAGAAAGGTGTTAATCTATCTTCCAAAAACATTAAGATTTCGTTTGTTATTTCATCAGTTCCAGCAGCTTTCTTTTTCTTCAATCTTTGAATAATTAGTCTTATTTCTATAATATCAAACGGGTATGTGACTTTTTATTATGATAGCCTCTGTAAATATTAATTCTTTTAGTGTGTTTTCTTCTGATTGTATTTCATCATCAGGTAATAATTTTTTAGGAAATACATGCATTGAACTTTCCGGGTCAGTTGTCATCGCATTATCCGAATTAGAGTACTTATTATTTGTGGTATTTTTAATTTTGTCCATTACAGTTTTATAGTGTATCTCCCAAGCATTTGTGTTTAAGTTATTTTCTGAAATTTTTTCCATGAATTGTGTCTTGTTTCAGCCAGTAAATTTTTAAACCTTTATTTTGCTTGTCGGAGGTTTCTTAAATTATTTTTGGAGTGCGTCTGTCCACACATCCGAATATTTCTTAACTTTAATTATTGGAATCGTTTTATCAATTGCTGTTTTTATTACCTTCGTTAGGTTATCTGCTTCCTGGTCCACTGGTATACTAAATTTGAGTTATCAAAAATATGGTTCAACTCTTTCCAATTTGTCTGTGCATAATTATGTGTCCATTCTTCAAAAGAATTTCTTCTACTTACTTTTCCCAGTAGTCGAAATATGTTAGGCGATATTCACTAGTAGTTATGTGTTGAGTCACATTACAGTTTATACTTATTTTGTCAATTTTATTATTACAGAGGGTTAAACCAATGTTAGCAGATGCACCAACTCTGTTTTCAAATGTTGCAGGATTATTTGGTTCATTCTATATTATTAGCTTTAGTTCAGATATTAATTTATCTAATTTTTCTTCTCTTCGTCCTTAAGTCGATTAAACCACCAATCCGATTTTGCATTTGGATCACATGTGCGTATGATTTCATTGTCCCCAAATGTTCTATTAATAGTTTTAATTTTCGAGAAGTATGGTTCAATTTCGTGACTATGTTGAAAGTAATGATTGAAAAGTATAAATTGGCCGTTTTTGTGAGTAATTTCGATGCAGTTAGTATGTGAATCATTAAAATGCGTAATGCTGAGATTTGTTGGTTTGCATTCTTTATAATTACTGGTGCCATTGGATTCTATCTGGTGTATATTACTCTTGCTTTTATAAGTAAATGTCTGCAAACATGAATATAGATATTCGCGGTCATGGCTAATTAATCAATTACTTAGGTGTATCTCGTTGGAACTCTTAAGATTGCATTTGACTGTTCACCTGCCAATACGCGGCAATTATTGTATTTGTTTACCATGCTACAGTTTGAAGGTCGCTGAATAAAATGTATTACATTAGCGTTTTATTGTTGACAGCCTTCAGCAGATCAAAACGCATTGTCTCGCGAACTGGATAGTCTTAAATCTTCTAGTTTATGAAGGCTTGCAAATTAGTGATAGACAGATTTTTTTTTTAATGTGCAACGCTACATTTTGCACGCTTTGATATCAAGTATGTTCAATTCTTTTCTGAGGTAACGAGTAGGTATATTAGGCTGCGTTCAATTGCTTCTGGAATTTGTTGTTCAATTTCCGTTGATATGAATGGCTAGCCCGGACATTCCTCGTTTTTGACACTCTCTGATCGCTTAAATTTATTCATTAGTGTCCGAATATTTGTCCAAATTGGACCCAGTTTTTAGAAATGAGTGAGTAAGGACTTTTCTGACTTCTTTGTATGTCAATTCATGTAATCGAACAGTAAAATTTGTTCCTCTGTAGGTACTGTACATTTTCACACACTTTAACTTTCTGTAATACGAGGGGGGAAAAAGAGTTAAAATGCAGTGTTTTGAAATGCAGAGTGATCACGCCGAAATTTATTAAATTACAATATAATGAACACATGAAACATAGTTGTAAGGTTTTTTCCCTAATGTTTTACGTCAGGCTCTCATAAAATTAAGTTTCCTTAATTATATATCTCACGGTGTTAAAATGCACTTTGCTGTAATGTTGAGAAGTTCACCTGAAAATAAAAAATCACCTTTTCAGTTTGTCTTTTAGTATAATAACTGCGTAATATCAGCGGTTTCATTGCAATGAAGATGTGTTGCAAGCCTTAATCCTGGAAATGAGTGTTTTATGTCATCAGACATATTACATAACCTTCCTTTGATTGCGTCGTTTGAAAGAGGTACTTTGTTGATTTCCCTAGATTCACCAAGTAATGTGTACAAATAACTTCACAAACAGGCGAAATAAGCTCTCGTTCATAATATGAGGCTTTAATAAAATGTTTGCTACGTCATAAGAAACCAAGTTTGCATTTTCTCGAGCACGTGAATTGGACAACAGCGCTGGTAGTCTTGAAAATTTCTATTGATTTATTTTTGTATTGCGAATGTGTTATCACTAAATATGCTTGAGATTGCCAAACGCCATAGACTCTTTAGCCGGAATATTACACTTGTGTACTGACTGGAAAATAGATCGTGGTTTAGCTTAGTAAGTCCATACAGAAGATAAAACTCGATATATTAACGATTTAATTGAGCATCTTTCCCCCCCCCCCCTGCAGTGGATCACTTTGTCTTTTTAGACATTCTGTATGTAACTAATTTTTCAGTTTTCAATAATGCGTAAACAAGTATTATATGCTTACGCTTTTAGCATTATTATATTATTATAATAATGGTTATGATTCTGGTTTCATACACTTCAATTATTCGTCATTTTAAAGAAACATTTTTTTTTCCTTGAACAGAATAATATGATTCTTTAGTGGTGCATAAAAATAAATTGGGTGTATTATTTGATTAAAACAACGCAATATTTTTTTTATATATGTTTTCGCTTTGCATTGATTGTAATATGATCAATGGGGAATAAGAGGTTCAATTGATGATAAAATTTACTCAATTTTGTGAGAAAATGAATAATTATTAAAAAATTAAGTAACAAAAACTGTTAATTATTATTGAAAAGTAATATTGGAAAAAGAAACAATTTTCTTAACCTTGACACTTTTGTAAACACTTGGGACAATGAACAAAGTTTTTGTTTTCTTTGATGAGCCCAACACATTTCACAAGCTCCATAAAGTTTCACACATTTCACTTCATAACAAGCAACACAATAGCAGCTATAAGTTTTTCTTGATGAAATCGTTCTCGGTACAGTATTTTCTTTAATTTTAGCTTTATTGGCGTCTTTCATTTTTTTTATTGGCACTTGATTTGACATTCTCTTTGTTCTCTTTAGCCTTAAAAAATGTTTCCTCAAAATTACAGCACCATTGTGGATGACAGGTTTATTAACATTTATAGCTTCCTTTCTTCCTTTCTTTCTTTCTTTCTTTCTTTCTTTCTTTCTTTCTTTCTTTCTTTCTTTCTTTCTTTCTTCCTTCCTGTCTTTCTTTCTCCTTCCTTCCTCCCTCCCTCCCTCCCTCCCTCCCTTCTTTCTTTCTTTCTTTCTTTCGTTCTTTCTTTCCTTCCTTTCTTCCTTCCTTCCTCCCTCCCTCCTTCCTTCCTTCCTTCTGTCTTTCTCTTTTTCTTTTTTCTTTCTTTTTTTCTTTTTTTGGTGTAGGCAGCATTTCCTTTTTTTGGTGTAGGCAGCATTTTCTTTAAAGAGATTTGATCATCATTACCACCATCATCTATTTCATGCTTTAGGACATAATTGCCGTTGCGGCTCCTTCGAAGTAATCTTACCACGGTTTCTAGGTCTATCTGAATATCTTTTTCCTCTAGGAATAAACTTTAAAATTCTCTCTCGAGGCATGCGTTTGATATGCTCTAGCCCGCTTTGCCTATTCATGTTTATTTTCATTGTTAAACTCTCTACATTTAATTTCGTTGTTAAAATTTCATTTCTTATTGTGAGAAATCTCATTTCATTTCATGGGTCTAAGGGCTGTGACATAATAATACTTTTTTACAGGCATAATTTCTCCCGCTAAAATTTAATTTTATAATATTGTGTTAGCTTAACGTAATGTATACGTGGTACTACTTTCATTGCTGTCACTTCCGGTTCCTGCCCTTGAGAGGAGCGCAAGCTGAACATGTTCAAAAAATGGGAGTGGCACCGACATACAATATGTTGTTCTGAGATTTGTCTCAACAAATCTTGAGCTAAGGTCATGCAATGTTACATAATGCCTTCCCATAGCACAGCTCGAAGAGTTTAAAGTGTTTTAAGATGGGAGGCAATCAGTTTCAAAGGGAGGTGAACCCGAAAGCAAGAAAATCGCTGTTGTCTTTGTGAGAGAGGATCGAATAATATCAAGAATACTTTCAGAAACTCTGAAAATTTGGCACATGTTGGTAACTGAAAAGTTGCACATGGGACGTGTTTGTGCATGGTGGGTTCCAAAACTGCTGATTTCCTAACAAAAAGATGTTCGGATGCAGGTTTGCAGCAGTTGAAGATACGGAGTTTCTTTCAAAGATAATCATTGCGGGAGACTTGGCTACATCATTTCGATACTGAGAGCAAACAGCAAACTCTGTTTGAAAATTTTCTTTTATCACCAACACCCAAAAAAACTAAAGTGCTTGCTTCTGCTGGGAATGTTATGATCATCTCAAGGAATGGTTCACGAGCATGTCCTACCTGCACACACACATAACTGTAACTAGGCAATACTATAGCGATATCTTGAAAACTCTGTAAGATTGTATCACATGCAAAAGGATGCATCTCCATGTAGCAAGCTGGGTGTTGCACCACCATTATGCAAATGCTGTTGCTGTTGTTGAATATTTCACCAAAGTTAATATGAAGCGCGTACCTCATCTTCTATATAGTCCAGACTTAGCCCTGTGCTTTTTCCTTTTCCTCAAATTGAAGAAACAGTTCTGTGGGAGGCATTTTCCATCATCCATATAGTGGCGAAGGCTGAGGAGGCGGTTCTGAAGGCCCTGTCAAATGTCTCCAGAATGGTTTGAAGACAGACTGAAATGCTGGAGCGGGCGCATTGCATCCATCGGGGACGCTATTTTGAGAAATATTATCAAAATGATAAGAATGAGTAAAAGTATGTAAACAAAAATTATGATCATCTTTATTGAATAGACCCCGAGCTTTATTCTTCCTTGTTAAAATTTTGTTTTCGCTGTCATATAGGCCACTAGTCATCCCATTACTTTCTGGAATATTAGTTAAGTTTCAATTATAGTCTTCACTAGCGTTTTCCCATTAGTACTGCGATGTTTTCTATATCAATTTCCCCGAAACATGCAATTTGGCAGCCTAAAAACTAAAGTGTTTGACTTGCTCAATGCGAAGACTTTCAACTATCAATTTTGATCTTATCTGCAATTTCCCTTTAAATGCCATAACTTTGGAACTTTTCTGTGGACATACTAAGATTATACTTTTTAATAACATTAAAAAGTTTTCTGTAAACTATTTCTATTATCAAAAACGAAAACTTAGCTATTCGCGAACATAACTGCTTTGAAAAATCAGAATTTGTCAGTTAATTTATCCACACTCTTACATCTTAATATATATATATTATAAACAGATGGTGGTATGCTATACCCAAAAGCACAGAGAAATTTTCCTTCTTTTGTTTTTATATTTGTGTTGTTTCCTTCATATAAAAACTGAGGTATAATGGATGATGTTCCATAAGATGTCTTTACATAATAGATGTAGCCCTCTATTAAACTCCTGATGGCATTCAATCAGTTGTTTTAAAGTATGCACATTATCCATACAGGATCTTCGTTTTCTAATGCATGATTGTTCTAATAAAATAAATTCTGTTATTTTTGTAGTCTTTTTATAATAATTGTTGCATAAATTTTGTATCCCTCATTTTATAGGATTCCTTCTATAGGCTTTTACTGCCCCATAAGGGCCTTAGCTTACCCCAACGACTGCTGCGTCCTCTACCTCCATCGGTAGAGGGCAGTATTGCAGGGGGGGGGGATGTGATCAGCACACCGCATCCCGCCGATCGCTTTATCTCGACTTAGTAGATCGAAGATCGCCAGCTCTGCATCAGGCAACTCCCCAATTGTCCTCACGAGGCTGGGTGGATACCGTTCTAGACCTCCCTAACTTAGAAAAATTCCTCCCGGCCCGCAGTCAGCAACGCTAACCACTAGACCAAGCAGGTAAAACATTTAATAGGATTATCACTCTTTAATTTTTACAGTGTAATCTTTCTACTTTTTAAAAATAGGAGCTATCAAATTCTCTTTTCAGCGACTTGCGGCTTAGCGTCCAGCAATTATTTATAAATTTTAGAAATCTCTCCAGTATTCCTTTTTGAATGTATAAGCTCAATATTAGTATTATAAATTCCGGGACTTCCCCCCCCCCTTATATTTAAAGCTTCTAATTTCCACATTTAATTGCATATATTTATGAAGTAGGTAAAATATTGACTGATGTTATTGTATCTAAGAGTTTTTCTAATGTCCATTGTTCTTTAACATATTGTAACCATTGTTCGTTTCTTATTATTTGGATGCCAGCCAGCTACTTTTTATGTTCCTTATTTAAGTATTTTATATGTATTCGTTTGTCTGTCATAAACATCAATCTTGATATTAACGACGTAGTTATCCCAGCGTTCATGCTTTTTATTTATTTATTTATTTAACATATGTTTTAATTTTACATGTAGACATATGTTTTAATTTTACATGTTTTATGTAGACTTCGTCTACATAATCGGTTAGGGCCTCTTCCATCCGCCACGAAGAAGCTCTCTAGGGTTTGTAAGCTCCCCGAGATAACCTATAACCCTTTTCATGAGAAATATTTCTAGCTGCTTCTGGAAAGTTCTTAGGATCAGAGTCATCAGAGGTATTTGAAAGATCAACTTACGAAACTTACGAATCAGCCGAACTATCTATTCCTCTGAGAACCGCTCGGACCTGCCATAGGACGGAACTACTGCAATCTCTGTTGGTGGGGGCTACTCAGTGACAATATTCGGTGTAAAGGTCTCTTCACGCATGATGAGAGGCTTGAAGGGGAATATTCCTGTTGCTCTGAACCCACTCGTCAAGTTTGCCTGCGTTACACGCCTATTCAATGTAAAAACATTAGAAACGCTGACTCTTGAAATGTCTTGTTCTGCTTTATGATTATAAAATGCGGCAGGAAAGGTGAATTTGAATGATTGGTTCATTAAAGAAGGGCAAGAAGAGGAATTGATTGATGGATTAATTAGGTGGTGTTGACTGTATTCTTCCTAGCGATGTCTTCTCTGATTTGCCGTCTGTGCTGCAGTTATTCTTCTCAGTTTATTCTCGTCAAAGTTTCACAGAAACTAGTTGAATTGCAGGTGACACAATTTATTAACCAATATATTTAATGTCTTTTCATACGTCTGGGTATCCGTAGCATTTTGAGGATTGCTTTTTCTTGCACGGTCTAAACTAAGTTAACCGCGATAGAACTACATTCGAAACACATTTTTCATAATACTCAATATTTCTGACCACACTGTTCCCTGACGATTGTTCACTATCTGTTCGTTATGCAATAACACTGTGTAGTTGGCGACTGAATTGAACTGCTCTGATAACTCAAAAGAATTAACTGGTCCCCTATATGTATTCAAACGAAGTATGGCGACTGAATGACCGATATCAAAATCTGGTAAATTTCTATCACTATAAAGTCGCTCGGTCGTGATGTTATAACATACGAGGTCTGTTCAAAAAATTCCTTAACTTTGTCCACAAAATTGTTCTACGCTTACCTTTTACTTATTATGCATGGTCTCCTTCGAAAAACTCTCCTCCACAATTGATACACCGCCCCCAACGCCGGAAGCAGTCTTAGTACACCTCTTTCTGGATCGCGCAAAGCGCCGTCTGCGATTTTTCTTTTATCTCGTCTATCGTTGCAAATCTTCGTCCTTTCAACTTTGAAAATAAAAAATGTCCGCAGGGGCCAGGTCTGGAGAGTATGGAGGATGAGACAGCACAGTGATTTCGTTTTTTGTACAATAGTCACGCACCCACAGGGATGAATGTGCGGGTGCGTTATCGTGAAGCAAGAGCCATGAATTGTCTCGCCACATTTCAGGCCGTTTCTTTCTCACATTTTCTCGCAGGCGTCGCAACAGGTCCCGATAGTACCATCGATTAACAGTTTGTTCCTGTGGCACGAATTCATGATGAACTAATCCTTCAAAGTCAAAGAAAACTATCAATATGACTTTCACATTTGACCTGATCTGACGAGCCTTTTTTTTTTTTTTTTTTTTTCCTTTTCTTCCCCCCCCCCCCCATCTTTGAAAACCTTTCCCATTTGAAGATTGAACCTTGGCCTCAACATCATAACCGTAGACCCACGTCTCATCACCAGTTATGATTCTCTTAAGGAACTTCTCATTCTCATTTGCGCAATACAAAAGCTCTCCACAGATTGCGAGGCAATTGTCTTTCTGGTCTTGACTTATGAGCCATGGGACGAGCTTGGCGACAACACGACGCATTCCAAGATGCTGCGTCAGGATTTCATGACATACTCCAACTGAAATGTTACATTCTTCTGCAATCTCTCGGACAGTCAGTCCTTGATTGGCACGGACAATTTCGTTGACGTTCCTGACTTGAGCGTTGTCGGTAGACGTCGAAGGGCGCCCTGAACGAGGGTCATCTTTAACTTCCGTCCGGCCAATTTTAAACCGCGTGAACCATTGTAACACCGAGTATGACTTAAGCACTCATCACCGTAGGCTTTCTGCATCATTTGCTGTGTCTCTGTAAAGGTTTTCTTGAGTTTCACGCAAAATTAAATGCAGACGCGTTGCTCCTCTAACTCTGCCATTTCGAAATTCGCAAATTGTGCACACAACGTTCTACTCAACACAGCACTGAACAATAACTAACAGACATACAATAATGAAACTTCCGGCAGATACACATTAAACAGAGGAGTGTGCAGGGATGCCAACCGCATTTCGCTACAACACTCCATTGGCGCGAAATTACGAATGTTCCGGAATTTTTTGAACAGATTTCGTATCCTATGTTACGATTTCCTTGAATAGATCTTGCGTTCCCTGTGCTAAGCAAGAATTTCTATTGGTTGATATCCAACCCTGATTTACACCCTTCTTCTTCTTATTGGACGTAGGTTTATAACTTAGAGAACCTTTCCAGTTGCCAGAAATCTAAGAGATGTTTTTTCAACCCCCGCTACATTGCGTCAAAGGTTAGTTTATGGTTACATTATTTAACAAAGGAATCTTTCGGCATTTTTACGCAAAAGCAATCACTTGAGTTTCCTGTTTTTAAGTGGTCTGTTTTCTAGACGCGGCCAGTGGAACTCTTGTTATAAATGCAGGCATACACAATAAATGTGGAGCTGGTACCTTACCCTAATAAAAGTATATACTAGCATAATAGGTCCTTGCACAAGTGTTCCCTGTCAAAACATGAGAATAAATGCATTGACCTAAATAGATGTCAGGTTCAGTACAAGTCATATATATGGTATATACTTGTATTATATATATATATATATATATATATATATATATATATATATATATGGTCACTTGTCTTCTTGCTATAGAAGGACTCCACGAGTTCGAAATATAGCCATCTCAAGTGTGACTTTTTCTAAGTGTTTTATCCTTTTCTACTATTATAACGACTGTTAATTTGTTACATTGTTAATAGTGTTATTTTATTTTTATTTTTTATGTTGTATATATGCATAAAATGTATTTATAAAATATTAATGTTAATTATAAGCATATTATGAATTTATGGAAATGAAGTTTTGAGTTCCGATCTCAAAAAATATTGATCCCCCAAAAAATTCTTAGAAGCAACGTTAGCTTTCCTTTGATGGCAGAAAGTACAAAATATATACTCTCTTCAGCAAGCTCACAAAGCATAATCTAAAGTAACTTAGCACCGTCAGGAGAAATGTTCCCCTTAAATATAATCTAGAGAGATATTTCAGAAAGTTGAATCTATAAGGCATCGCTTTGGTATCACTGAAGCTGTAGGCGTTATTTTCTTTCGACCTCACAAATCATTAATAAGAAACTTATTAAGTTCTTCAACTCGAGCGGATTTAATCTTTGAGCTTTGCGTTTACTTATTTCAGGATTCCTGGCCAAAAGTCCATTATCTTGTAATATCCTGCAAACCCTTTATTATATCGGTTTGGGATCCCATTTTTCTTGAAAAATGTAAAATACTTAAGTGTTTTTATGTCAGTGTAAATCTAACTCACGCCAAACAAATAGTATCCTCTCTCTTGATCTATTATAAGTGTTACCTTACATCCCAGTTTAGATTTTACGTCCTTATTTAATTTCAAATAACGCTAAAGTTCCCCTAGGTAAGATATGCTTTTTTTTTTTGCACACTTCCATGTCTTAATATCAGACATTGCCTTTGTGAGACTGTCTTGAATCCATTTCTCACGTTTTTGCTTTTCAATATCAAGAATAATGTCAAAATATGAAAATATTAAACATTTTTGCAAGAAAATAAATAGGTAATAGTTGATTGCAGTTGTTACGGCCATGTATAATCATATAAGCAGCCTGTGTGGTTTTTTGCAAGCCTTAGATGCACTTTTCCAATTGTCGTTGATGCAAATTAAATTTTGGCGTTACTGCTGAAACCCACACAGAAAACTACATATAAAACAATTAATAAATGCATTTTTAGTGTATAGCATAGAAAATATAAACGAACTTGCCGAAGAATAATAACAGATTTCTCCTTTCAGTTAAGCTGCCTTCATAAAAAAAGCGACTGCATTCTCTACAACGAGGTTCCTCTTAGCAGTAATTGGTCATATTTGCCTCAGTGACCTTCATACGTATATGCTGTACGCGGAGTGATGTCCAAGTCGGGATAAAAGAACGGTAAACGTAAAAAAGAAATATTGTTTGTAAACACTGAAATTGATGTAAGTTTTTTATATCATGTATTTTATATATGTATCAATGATAATTTTATAAATTCTTTGAAAAGGCAAGACGGCACTCTGAATTATGACTGCGAACTTTAAAATAAAACTTTCACATTAAAAAGTTAAAGAATTATCTATATATAATTTGAACTAACTGGTTGAAGTTCATTCGTATTTTGATAGATGGCTGACTTAATAATACTCTTTCGTTGCTGTATTGTTGAAGATATAAATATTGATTTTTAAAAAAGAAGAATATTTTACAAATGGGGTTTCCTTTATGTAAATGATATAATGGAATCCCTAAGTCGGTTCAATGGTTCCCAGGACTTCAAGAACTGAAATGGGAAAGACTGTTGTACACCATGGCTATATTCGGTAAACATACGTGCTGATATTCATGCTAAATTGTACTATAAGGAAAAGTATATTTAGAGAATTATATTCAACTAGATATTGAATAATTTCAATTGAAAATGTGTTATTTCTGTTAATTTATTCGTAGATAATATATTAAATATTCTGTATAATTCAGCACAGCTGCAAGGCAAGTTCCCCAGCGAGCTATTGATTTAGGCATGAATAGCATAGTGTTTGGATTTGTATTCTTGAATGTCAGTTATTGTTGATGGTTTCATTAATACTTTTGCTCTAGGGCGTGTTTGTTCACAGCTTTGGTTTCTTCATATGTTTTGTGTAATCCATACGCCCCACGTAAAACATAAACATTATTTTCAATACATGCTGTGCTTTTAGAGTTTATGCTGCCCTAGTTTTTCGTTATTTTTTCACATTTAACCTATTTGTTGTATGGTTTCTTTGTACCACTTCGGCGGGAAAAAGCTTGATTTTCTTTTCCTTGGCAATATATTCAGTAAAAGACTTCCCAATTGGAAATTCGTTAAAGAAAAAACAACAAACTAAAATTTGTAAGATATTTGCAGCTGGATCAGCAATTATAGGTCGTTTGTGTGTTGCCTTCGGCGCTTATGCTTTTCCACGTGACTGGCAAGAAAGATACTCTTCCAACTATGAAAAAAAGGTTCTTAAATTATGCAGCATATTTCTGTCACACTAGACATTTTTTACGAAATGTAACCATGGACCCCACTATATCATAGCAACAGAACTGAACCGCAATCTCTAATTGATGATAAGTTTGTGACGATATAGACCATCTTGAACAGTGCGACGCAAAGAATAAACGCATATTTCGGCAATAATTTATGTTTATGTGTAATAATACTTTCAATTCTTAGAACGCGGTTCTCTGTCTCAACAGCAAGAGTAATGATTTGGTGTTTATTAAAAAAAAGATTTTGTATACTTTTATGTAGCATTATAACGACTGTGCCTTAGTCTATGGTTGCGTTTGCGACTACTAATCTAAACCACCGAGTTTGATTCCTGGTAAGGTTAAACTATCTGGGTAATGTCTTTTTTCGGAGCTTTTCCTTGCCCTGATAACTCTCAGGCGCCAAGGACTTCGAACTTATTTGTTCTATCGTTAATTCATTTCATTCTTCGTAGGTCCTGGTGGTGTAGTGGTAACCATACTTTCCTTCTAAACCCAAGGTCGCGGGTTCGAACCCGGCCAGGATCAATGAATTTTTTTTCGGGCGTAAAAATCGTAAGTATGGCTTCCTTCGGAAGGGAAGTAAAGCCGTGGGTCCCGTGTCGTACATTTACGGCTCGATAAAGAACCTCAAGCCTGAAAGAAGAGGCCTCTGAACAAAATTTGTCGGCCGTTTCACGCCGTGAATAGAATGGGACGCTGATAACGTGAGATGTTAAAGACCGTCCTTAAATAAACAAATCAAAAAAGTTTCATTCTTCCCTAAAGACCACGTTTAGGCACCCATAGGTTTAAGGATTTCCATGGTGCACCATAACCGTATCACCTTCACCACCATCCCTTGGTCGGTTAAGTCTTGGGCGTATTTTCGTTGCAAGGGAAAGATTTTCCCTTTAAGCTTGTGCTAGGCCAAATGGATCGTAATAAAAGCTTTTATAAAGGGTTTACGACCATTTTATGAGTCAGTTGCCCTATACGAAAAATTTCTATTCACAATTCTCATATTATGATCAAACAGTAAATTGTGAAATTGTGAAATTTCTATTCACAATTCTCATATTATGATCAAACAGTAATAGTATATATAATATGTATACTATTCAATTTTGTCAATATATATTGACAAAATCAGATTATATGGCTGCAAAGAAAAACACACATAATAATTATATTATATATATATATATATATATATATATATATATATTAATTACATTCTTGGGGTGGGATTAGAAGAACGATTACATGACCTAGGCAATTTGTATTAGTATCTATGATGATCAATGCGTATTGCAATAAATACGTATTAAAAGTGAATTATGAATAAAATTATAATACCAAGCTGTAAACACAAAATAAACTCCAATTTGCTCAACTCTTAAACAGATCTTAATTGAATAGATTGATTTAAGTAGAACATAAATTTAAATTAAAAAGTTATCTTTAGTTAAGTTAAGTTAATACAATTGTAAATAATACACATGAAAGCACAATCCCTATTCAAAATGCGGTAACAAAGCCTTGGTTTTAAATGTGGGTTAATTGTAGTTAATGCAGATCTTACAGAAAATTACCTCAACAGGCCTTTTCTTTCTCTCCTCTCGAAAGAATGAAACACATTTTTTGTTGAAAAATTAATAAACAAAACAAACCAGTTCATAATCTGGCAAATAATTGTGAAAACAAAACCTTCAGAAATAGCAGATATTGAAACCACGAGAATATAATAACAAAATTAATAATACATTCAAATATATTAGGGCATTGGTTTCGGTGATGAACCATGTTCAATAACTAAGTCGTTCGGAGCGCAAATGTGTAACTCCACTTTTCCTGAAAATGGAGTTACTATTATTATTATTTCGAAGTACGGAAGATTATAGTATGTAACTTCAGCATTGAATATTTTTATACAGATGGTACCATTGTATTTTGAATGATTTCTCTTTAGTTCAGAGCAGTAACTAAACAACTCATTCTTTCAGTAATGCAAACAGTGATCGTATACAAATGTGGAATGAAAAAGAAGGAGGTCAAGGTTCCCAGGACGTTGCAACGTTTATTGTGAAACACCTAAAATAAAAGCACAAAAATGGGAAACAATAACAGCAGTTTATGATTCGTGTACTGAACAGAACAGGAATTGAAACGTTTGTGTTTCCATATTAAAAATCACTGCATGACCCAGACATGAAAGTGGAAGTAATAAACCAAAGTTGGTGGTTCCAGGTTCCAGCTTCCTACCTTCGGCTCATTGAAATAGCTAGTGTAAGAAACAATACATTTTCTCTGCTGACACTTGCGTAAATATTGTAAGAGCAAGCAGAAAGAAATATCCTTTTGTTCTGTATGTAATGAAGAGGAAAATCTTTTTTGTCCACAAAGGAGCTAGTAAACCATGTAGTGATTAGAACATGATGGGTAACAGTTGCTGTCAAATAACGAATTTCATGAAATTGATTTAAGTAAACGCCAAGAAATATGCCTCTAAAATTCTGTCATCCGTGAAACAACAGGCTGTCTATAAGACCAGAGAAGTTGTGACAGCAGCCAAGAAAATGGAAATTATACACTTTCTTCCTTATACTCCTCTTTTGTATTATTCATATTTCAAAAACTTACCAACATGTTCTTCTACTCATTTGTCATTGGTTCAAAAGACCAGGTTTCTGACGAGGAAAATGATAAACCAATGTTTTGTTAATTTACGGCTTTAAATGAAGTACAATTGAGGGGCTGACTGAATCAATTTATTTGTATAAACTAAGAAACTATTGTTGTATTTTATCTACATGAAATGTATTATTCTAGCATATTTGAATAATTTAAATTTATATTACCATATATATTGCAGTAAAATGTGTTGAGATATTCCTTAATTTTCTGTCAGTTTTAAAGAACTTGCAAACTACCCTAAAGGAGTTACACCACTTGTGCACTGAACATCAATATTGCTATCTTCATGATTAGGACGTATTTTAAGACCAGCTGTTGATTGATTGGTTTATTTATGGACGCTCTTTAACATCTCAGGTCACCAGCGTCCCATTCAATTCAGGGGCTTGAAACGGCCGACAAATTTTGCTCAGAGGCTCTTTTTTCAGGCTTGAGGTTCTTTTTCTTGCGTAAATGTACTACACGGGATTCACGACTTTATTTCCCTTCCAAAGGAAGTCATACTTAGGATTTTTACGCCCGAAAAAATGCATCGATCCTGTCCGGGATTGAACCCGCGATCTTGGGTTTAGGAGGCAAGTATGGGTTGCCACTACACCACTAGGAGCGACAAAGACCAGCTGCAATATCGAAAGATCCGATAGGCTAAAGTGTCTATCGAGTCTTTGATCCTGGTTTTTCCTCAGCTTAACAGCAATTGCCATAGCGTTCCAATCTCTCGTGTTCGTATTGCACGAATATCCTTCACTAAAACCACTATGCAAAACTATATGGCGTATAAAAGTATGAAATGAATGTTCGACTTTTATAATTATTGTGTAGACAAGTAGCCTGATCGAATTCCTAATGGAAAAGTTCATTAGTGCCATTGTTAGCGATCCTAACGCCTCGTTATCTTGAAGTTCTAAAGGCACATAATAAATTATATCCCCCCCCCCCAAATATTGTATTTCCTGAAAACATTTCAATGCTCATATGGTTATAGTTATTTCTTTGCTATCGTGAACGCGAAGGAAATATTTTCATTTGGGGTACCCATTTATTACCTATACCTCCAATAATAGCTTGAAGTAACTTTAATCCAAACCGTTATTGTTTAAAGGTGGAGTGCAATAGGGTTGCTATATTGAAATGGCCAACATCCGGAATATGGAAGAAAGAAAGAAAGAAAGAAAGAAAGGAAGAAAGAAAGAAAGAAAGAAAGAAAAGAAAAGAAAAGAAAATATACAAAAGCATATATGAAACAAATTGCTATCTATGACTCCCTGCTTAATTCTCGTAAAACATTATTCAACACCTATTTTAACGAATTGGGGTCTGACTGGGGACATAACCTCACCTCACTAATCTAAGGAATCCTAAACACCATGAATTAAAACGGGATCGTATTGAGGGAATATCAGCTTAGGTATTCACGAAAGCACAAACATTATTTAGACATTAACAAAGTGTCTTATAACGAATAGTTAACACTTGCATTTATGATGTACGCTAAGATAGCTTTCCCAGAGCGAATGATGGCACAATTTCTCATAAGACCGTTAAACAATACTCGACGTTACAAACTGGATCGAATACTAGTGCTGCAATCTTGCGAGCTGCTAAAAAGAATCTCTTACTGCAGGAGGAATCTCTTGCTAGTCTCCATGCCCGAGCGCCAGCGAAGAGAGCCGAAGGTAGTGAGGGTAGTATTTATAACGCCCGTTTTTACTAGAAACACCGCAAGCGGTGATGATATATGAAATAAAATTATATACTAGGAAAGAATTTTTTAAGGAAAGAAATGTTTCAGGCCTAAGTTTAGGGTACCTCCCCTGCATTTGCCATTTATGAGGACGTAGGAAAACCTGGAAAAAACCTGTCAGGGAGGACGGTCTTGGCGGGATTCGAACCCCAGACCTCTCGCTCACGAGTTCGCGCCACCCGTAGCGGTCCGAAGGTAGCGTAACAGCTATTAGCTAGATAATAACGCTTCCAATTAAACAGCTCAATAGCGCAGGGTGGTTAGAGCATCGTGCTACACTAATGAAGTTAGAATAAAGAGTTCAAATACTGCCACCTTTTTTTTTTTTTTTTCTGCCGGAGTTAAAGGAGATGTGCCACAATTAGAATGATTTGCTCGCTGAATTAGTTGCGAATTGGAGTTAGAGCAGTTTGCCACAATTACAATGATTTACTCGCTAAACCACTGGGTCCACCGAAATTTGTAGGATTTGCCCGAGTTTAGCCCACAGATTAGGTTAGTGTGTGTGTATATATGAATTAGTTGCGAATTGGAATAAGCGCACATCTTCCACCGTTACAATATTTCACCCGCTTAATGATGCAAGAGATTCCTTCCTCCAGCAGCAGCTCGATTCGATCCAGCTTTGAAGCGCCAAGTTTAAACAACACGCTTCTTCATGTTGCAATGCGCAAACTTTAATTTTGCTTACGAACTCCTTCGCAATTGTTATTTTCAAATCCCCAACCGCCTCAGCGCTACAATACTATTTAAATTACCAAGTTTAAAAACAATTAAAAGTAAATTTTCCTGAACCATAAACTTTAATAATAATAATAATAATAATAATAATAATAATAATAATAATAATAATAAAAATAATAATAAAAATAATAATAATAATAATAATAATAATAATAATAATAATAATAATAATAATAATAATAATAATAATAATAATAATAATTCATTATATTGCCAGGAAACGCGTTGTTTTGGCTAGAGTGAAGAAGGACCGGATTTTCTTTGATATTTTGGTTTTGGCAGTAAGAATACTTGTTGCAACTGTAGATTTCATCAATGAATACATGCTCAACCAAAGCATTAATCCTGCCACAGTCGAAAAAGCTAACTCACTCCCAATAAATATTTTAAATATCTGCACCCACTTTTTTCAACTGTCAAATTATTATTTTCAGTTGAATACCGCTCCGCCTTCGACTATATTGAAACTGGAAAAATTTCAACTAGCTAGTATTGCTACTTCTATTGCTACTAGTTTTATAAACAGTACCTAGGGAGTGATGACGAGATCCCGGAAGTTCAGGCATTTATTTGGATTAAAATAGGTAGCAGAAAAACATTAAAATACTGAAAATAGGCTATAATTAATTAAAATATATATTTATTAAAAGTGAAAACAGAGTAATATCAATCAATATTAATGAAAACAGGTATTTAAGATACTTAATAATTTATTTGTTACACAATTAAAGTACTTAAGCTTACTGTTCTTGTTTAAAAGTAACAAAATGTTTTTCCAAGGTATTAACTGTCATAGTCAGCCGCTTGTCAGAGAAAACATTTTTCATCATGAAAAAAGAAATTTCTCCTTCCACTGAAGCGTTAAAAAGAAATTTAAACAAGCTGGTTTGGAAGGTCTCATACCAGTTACAACAAAACATTCACCTTTCAGGACAAAATGGAAATGTTGATCAAGACAAATTAAAGTAGTTTTGAATAGCCCTGGGAATGAGCAAATGTGCAGTGGTTTCTGTGGAGTTCGTTTTATGTTTATGCGTTTATAGGGAAATCAGGTTAGTGTCTCTCATACTTCCGTACTGAGCACATTGTAAGGACGATTTATTGCACAGCTGTGCCACTCTCGTCTTTCTCCCTTTCAATTGTTTATTTCATTTATGCAGCTGAGAAGTTACCCCCACTACAAATTTCCTAGAATTGTCTCACGCAGATCGATACAAGGTCATTCAGCATGACTATTCAAAACAATATTACTTCTCTCATACTATCTATTTCCTGGTATTCGTATGCCCGAGGTAATCATCCTATCATTTTACTAATGAAGGCTCTGCTATTTAAAGAGCTTAAGTGAATGGGTTAAGGAGAAAGTTTTTGACTGGTTGAAAAGTAATAAATGTATAACAAGATTCTCATATATTTTTGTCAGGTGAACATGCCATTTAATTTTTGTAATTTTTTTCACTGCGATATATTGAAATTCTTTGTATGTGTTTTAAAATGCAGGCAAAATAAATAAGTAAATAAATAAAAACTGGCTTAACCGACCCTAAATGCATTTCTATTTCCATATGACTCTTAAAATTTTCCCCAGATACAAAAGGTATTTTGCCTAACTTCCGAGCTCTGGTGATATCTTTGTAGCACTCCAGGTAAATACATCTTTCGATGCCAAGCCGCAACAATAAAAACATCAGTTCCTTAGTGTGATTATTAATAATCAATGTTTGATTACAAGTGCAGCTTAAAGTCATATCATAGATTTCTTCACATTGACAGTGAAATATCAGTGAGGAATTGAGAATTGTAACACTTTCAATAGTCGTTATTTTCTCAATCTCAACTTTCTGAATAGAATTACTGTACATTATTAGTTGAGACTTCAAAAATGAAATTGGGTTTCAAAAATTATATTCTTAAAGTTTAAGGATATTAATTTTGCGAGAGGAAATGGCTTCAAACCAGGAAAAAATAGAAATAACTCTCATAAATAGTTGGAAAAAGCGATAGTCGTATTGCCTTTGAATGTCCAAGAATTTATTGGTACTGAATATCTGCAAATTCGCAGGACACAAATTTCCACGCGAAATTTAACGATATTAATGTCGGTCCTGGTGGTCTAGTGGTAATCATATTTGCCTTGTAGACCTAAGATCGCGGGTTCAATCCCGGCCAGGGTCAACAGATTTTTTGGGTGTAAAAATTCTAAGTATGGCTTTCTGCGGAAGGGAAGTAAAGCTATGAGTCACGTTTCGTAGATTTACGGCACGTAAGAGAACCTCAATCCTGAAAGAAGAGACCTCTGAGCAAAATTGATGGGCCGTTTCACGCCCTGAATTGAATGGGAGGCAGATGGCCTGAGGTGTAAAGAGCGTCCGTAAATAAACAAAATCAACAACGTAGATATGAAAATATGAAGGAAAAATATCAATCAATTTACGTCAAGTGGTAACAAGTCATTCTTTGAATGCTGTTGTGATGAATGTGGGAAATCTATACCTAAAATATTTCTATTAAATTCAACTTTATTCTGTTAAAACATTATTGTTGTCCAATCGATTAACTCCGCCAAAAGGCAGAAGGAGCTACGATTTTATCTGCAAATTCATGTTTGCCCTGAACTTCCAAAAGTACATCTGTGAGAATGTCTGAATTTTTCCCTTTCATATGAACTACAGCATTTTCACCATTATACCTAAGTGTGACACAAAATAACATACAACCACGGAAAATATTTTTGCACTCTTGTGATTCGAACTGTTAATCATTACACACATAAATCGCGCCTTTTCTAACTCGGAATGACTTCTTGCATTGTGTTGGGTACCGCCACGGGTGGCCGAGGTCGTAAAGGGGCGAACTTGTGAGCGGGAGATCTGGGGTTCGAATCCCGCCAGGACCGTCCCTGACTGAGTTTTTTTCCAGATTTTCCTGCCAAATGCCGGGGAGGTACCCTAAACTTAGGCCTGGAACGCTTCCTTCCTTAAAAAATCCTTTCCCAATATATCATTTCATCTCATGTATCATCAGTGTCCACTGCATGTGGCGCCTCAGTAGTAGAAACGGGCGTTAAAACTATTAAAAAATGGTGTTGGGTGCTAAGACATTCTCACAATATCCTTCGTTTTTGAGGAGCGTATGAGAATTTCTTTTTGGTGAACAGTTCTCGAACGATTTCCGACGAAAAGTCATTGATTTAAAACTATGAATATGCTTGACATTGTGGAAAGAAAGTGAACCCTACTCGCTGTTGCTCTCAGGTTTAACAGGTAAAAAAAAATATATATATATATATATATACATATATGTATATATATACATATATGTATATATGAGTCAAAGCATATTAAAGCTAAATATTTATGGTTTTCAGACTTCAAATGATCTGCAATAATGACCGTTCGATAAACCAAGGAAAACACCGAATTACACTTTAAACACATAACTGTGTTAATGTCATAGTCCTTATATCTCTTTATGTACGGAAATTCATTTTTGCAGTTTATTAATGAACTTAATGCTTAGGATCCATGCAAAAGTCAAAAACACACACACACACACACACAACTTTATTTCACTTGCCACACCTAAAAACTGAGTTTTAAAATCGAATATTTTGATAGCTTGACAATGGACCTTTTTATGAAATCTTCCCAAGTCTGTTATTGTTTTGTTACAGTATATATGCATAAATAAACGGTGTTTCTTAAATTAATGTGCCGCTGCATAAAGCAAAAACAGTGTTTATTTTCAATTTTAATCAGAAATCCAGAACATTTATGTAATAATCTGATACTGTCCCGGAAAACCCGGGACGTATAGCAGCCGTACTCCTGATGCTAAATAGTTAAACAGTCCATTTGAACGCTACTGCATGAAATTCCTAAAGATCGCTACTGCGAAAAGAGTCAACTTTGTGATATCGCGAAAACATTTCATGACTAATGTTTTTATGACAAATAATACTACAGCAAACATAGAATGAATCGGGCCCAGGTTTATGCGCTTCACTGCGCATGCGCGCTTGGCCAGCATCGCCGACTCCGCCGTTCCCGTCAGACTCCACGCCTAGTCGTCAGATACGTGCGGGTCTAGAAAGTGCTTGCAGTCCAGATTATTTTCGAGGGTAACTGCGTTGCTACGAGACAAGTTCGCGATAGCATGAAATGACGATCGACTTGTGCGAAAACATCGAAACGGAGAGCATTTTTCTCACTTGTATGCTGTGCTTCTATTGCAAAGAACAAGAGATTTGGGATCCGGCATGCTCGGGAATAGTGTTCTGGTGAAGTGCTGGAAGATCTAAAAGGTGGGAACTGTAATCTGGACCCATCATTCGCCCGGTAAGAATTTCTTGAAGAGAGTTTGTTTTTTGCCTGTTCACAGAATAGAGCAAGAAAGGCACATACTAATGAAACGCTTTTCTTATGTTTTTGTTATCTGAATAAACAGTGTGCAATACGATGAAGTTGTTTCTGTGGCCACTTCCATCTCGAATAGGTATATTATGTGTAAGATAAATAAATATATTGGTACTTTTGAACTAGTTTTGTCAAAACAAGTTCTCGAACAAAAGTGCTTTTGAAAAATTATATAAGTCAGACATGAATAACAAGTGTTACGTAAGTTATTTCTTTATATCAATGACATGCTAAACTAAACATTGAAAAATAAAATCTACTGACTTGAAATACTAAATTTAATAAGCTCGAAAGTCCCGAAGCATCAATTGTTTGTCTTTTGCCTTGCATTAACATGATAGGCAAGTGTCTAAGACAATTGAGTGCTGTCATAAAGTGTAGATAATGCGTCTGAAACTTTTCATTACAATTTTAATCCACATCGACCTCTCTGGCCCAAGATTTAAAAAGTACTCTTGAATTCTCCGTTAAATGTTCTCTTGTAGAGATTTAATTCAAATATGTAAGGGGTGCTCCCAAAGTTTTATTGCACTTAAACTAATTTGCAAATAAATTACTGTTTGTTTTACCAAATACCCTCGTTGCAATACATAATTGTTTCTTTCATAATAAAGTTCAACTGTTCATAAAATAAATATAGACGTGATGAGCGCTTTAGCACTAGATTGGATGATGCCACAATTTGAACCGGCAAAATCTTTTCAGGACAGACAGACAGAGAGAGAAAGAGAGAGAGAGAGAGAGCTAGAGCAATAAAACATATTGTAATAAACTGCTTTTTTATTTTATTTTGTTCAGCAGTGTTCATAGTTGGATTAAATCTCTTTTTACAGTATTTGCGTTAACCACGGATGTTTATGTTTGTTTTAATGTCATTATCCATTAACAGATGTTGATGTGGTGCGCTTATTTTTATCTATTCAGTCACTAATACTTGAAAACTAACTGGCCCTGTCGTAGGATGACTGCAGGGCGGAGCCCAATTCTCCCAATGATCATTTTGATGAATACGATGATGGCACTGGGGTCGAGGGGAAGTAAGGGTTGATGCTGAAACCTAACCACAGGGTTCCGGGTGGCTTCCTATAGAATTGCTTAAATAGAGGTCAAGGCTTTGTCTGATTTAACTTATAAACATCACTTCTTAACAGACAATCGAATCAAGAATGTTTCATTGTCACTTGAGGTACTTCCGAGCGCACCTCCGTCACAAAATTAAGGACTTCTTATTTTACTTTTCTGATTAAGAGCATTGTTAAAGCGTCCAAATGCCTAGACGGTTATCTTTTATACCACAATTATAAAATGCCTTCGTAATGAGCTCATGTCACGAATGTGTTAAATGAAAAATGCTAGGGATGTAGAAAAAGATTTCCGCTAGGAAAAAAATCTTTTGTCTACCTCGGTGAGATGACCGCCTCACTGGGTCGCCGTGAAGGTCATGGCAACAGTTGAGAAGGGGGGATACTAAGAGAAGAATGACCACCTTTTTTTTCTGCTCAGGTATAGGGTGGCTTGCAACAATAGGATCCGCTTCCAGGTGTATATCGGAGAGTGTCATGTTAGTGGTACCAACATCAGCCCTAATTTATAACCATCTGGGCAACACGTTCTCCTGATCAAATTCGTTTTGTATATACTTTACTATTATTTAGTGTTTTGAAAAAATATAACCCCAAGAGAACTAAGATACAGACACTGTATGTTAAATCCAAAGAAATGTCAATAGTATTAGGATTAAGTATGTGTAATTTGTTTTAAATGTCCGAGCATATAAAAATTATAAAGTATTCATCTGCAAAATACATTAACAAGAAAAACCAGAAATATACAATTTACCCAATTTAAAACATTTAAGCAAAGAAATTAAGAAAAAATAGAGGGAAAATACTAATAACTTTGTCTATATAATGGAAAAATACCGTTAATTGCTCGTATAAGCAAATGTTATTCCTAAACTAAGTTGAAGAATACACGTCACATAATTTAGCCAGAAATCATTATAACATGCGTTTTATTCGGTTAGTGAGAAAAGATATACAGGCAATATCTTGCACTGCTTGGCAATATATGAACTGCAAATGCGAGGGCGCGCAAAGTACATGCAAAATCAAGAAGACATAACTTTTTTGGAAACATTCATTTGGTTTATCAACATTCTTTCCTTTTAAATGCAATTATTCCATCGATTTTCTTATTTATTTATCCTATTCATAAAGTCCGATTTTCAGCTCTGCAAAATACTGCTTAGTTTCAGACAACCTCTTCATTTGGTATGAATTTCTTCATGTTGGGGAACAGTCCATTCCGAGGAGGGGTATGGGGGATGAGAAAGGATTTCATTCCCTGAGTCTAATAATTTTTAGACTTGTGCGCTTGCATGTTATCCTGTAGGAACAGCACTTCAAATGAGGGCAATTCTTCTTGATCGTGTATTTGTAACGCGCTTTTTATAGTTCAGCCATCACAAGCAATGGACATTAATAATAACATGAACTAAAATGATAAATTGAGATTTTTTTTTTCATTAAGAAGTAGTACCATGCCTGTACTATCCCGGCATTTGCCTTTATGAGGACTGAAGAAAACCTGGAAAAAACTTCAGTCAGGGAGGATAGTCCTGGCGGGAATAGATCACCCGTTCACTCGTCGTTTAATTTCTCCAGTAGCTTAATGGCGTACGGTTAAGGTTTTGCTCGTTTCCTAAAAGTAAATTAAAATTATGCCTTGACAGTTTTATTTTATTATTTATTTTTATTTTTTATTTTATTTGTTTATTTATTTTGCTTCTTCGAAACGCTTTCTCCAGTTGCAACCCAATGTTTCGATGTTTCGTCAACTTCACATACCGTCTTCAAAATTCACGTGTATTCCGTTTGAACAGCTCCGAATTCTGCGCGGAAGTGGCATCTCGTTCCCTTTTCAGATCATTCGTTAGGAACCGCATTATCCACTTCCGATAGCTTTTTTATTATCAAATGATTATGCAAGCAATCACCAGAAATGCTCATAACTTCAGCAATCTCTGGCGTTTCCAGTCTTCAATCGTTCAGCACCCTGTCGTGTATTTTTTTTTTTTTTCAATCATTTTGGGAGTCGTTGCCACCACAGGGCGTCTAGAATGGCCTGCATTGCTTGTGCTGGTTCGGCCACATCTAAACTCACCAAACCATTTGTATTCCGTTCTAAGAGAAGATGCAGATACGCCGTAATGTTTGTCCAGTTTCGCCTTATTTCAGCGGGCATCGTTCCTATCAAAAGAAAATGCTTTTATTAATACACGAGATATGCGCTTCTCCATTTTGAACTTTTGTTTATTCGTAACGGTTTTTAGCCATGTAATCATCCATCAGCAGTCACCATATAGCAAAGGTAATTTTTTTTTTAATTGTGTTTAACGCCCTTTTTTACTATTGAGGCACCACAGGCGGTCAAGGTAATGTTGAAAACAATCAAATGCTAACACATTTGAGCTAACAGCCTGCATATTAAGATTGAAAGATAATAAGATTGAAATTATTAGGCAATTGCTCAACTTGGGAGAAGAGCCAAAATGATAACATGTGCCCTTTTAATCGGAATCCTCTTAGAGGCCAAAAAGGTTCTTTGCAGGTAAAAGGGAGAGGGGGTTCATAATCTCTGCTATTACTTGATACACCAGCCACATTCGTCTCTCCCCACAGTGTCAGTATAACATTATTAAATAAAATTATTTATATACATATCCCATTTAAGTAAATAAATGCTGTAATTGTTACTGTGTGCTGTTGAAATCAATCATCACTCACTGAAATCCCCATAGAGAAATGGCTTCTTTCTCTATGATATTCAAGTTCAGTTGCTAACTACATGAGCTTTAGTTTTTTCCAGTGAGTAAATTCCTACAGGCGGAAAGTACCAAACACTTGCATAAAAATGAAGAATACCTATGAGGAAATTACATTAACTTTCAATTCCCCAAAATTGATTTTGCGGTGTCTAAGGATTGTTCTATTTTTGTTGGATAGTTAAATCGTTTCAAGTATTATACTTCCGTAAATAATTCATATACCTGCACTGACTTTAGAATTCAAAGAAGACTTAAAGTGAACTTCCCCGAGGTTAGCGTATCATATCTTTTCATAAAGCATAGGTGAGAAAATAAATATTGCAAGATGATAGGAAATAATGAAATAAAAAATGACTAGTTCTCAAGTTAAAGGATCAAAAATGAACTCCTTGAAAGAGCACACATTTCTCGAAAGGAACTGCAGAGATTGCCAAAATTCTATGCCATTATATTTATTATTTAAATTTGACGATTTCAGCAACTAACAGCAATCTGCCGCACTAGAATAGTTCGCCCCCCCCTTTACCATACGTAAAATTTACTAACTCGTTGTAATTAATAATATTGACCGACCAATAACTTGTAACAACGCAAAGACTGGCCGCGCTAATCTTGTTTGTTTTTCTTGGTATCCCCTGGTCGTTTAGGCGAATGCTGTGATGGATCTTTGCTTTCAACGAATTTTCCGTTCTCCCATTTCATGTCATTTCATTCCGTTCCGTCACAGGATCGAAAGTGCCAGGGCAGGATGGGCTGGTGCGGTGTGATGGTGGCTTGCTCTGTGAAATGTTTTTTTTTCTCAGCATCTTGTGTGGAAGCAGCCTATATCAGGGGCTCAAACTCTTGGAGTAAGTTCTAACGGCTTCGGAATATTCCATCTGGAAAGAATATTACATTATCTGTGACTCACCGCCCTTGCATCATAGCCCCCTAATGTCGTTCTAATCTTATCTCTTTATTCCGAGCACCCATTGGGTACGTAAGCACAAATGGCCAGCCGTTGAGCAAGGCTGAAGTGCCGAACTATTCTCTGCCCCTAACAATCCAATCCAATTTAATTGCAATCCGAATTATAATAACACAAACATAATAATAATAATAATAATAATAATAATAATAATAATAATAATAATAATAATAATAATAATAATAATAATAATAATAATAATAAGGCTTGTTCTTTTGCGTGCAAATTGCAATTGACTATTCACGCGTATTCTCATCGAGGGAATTGACCCTTATGACAATCGGCGACTGGTGTGACCTTAACCGATTGCAAACCAAAAATAACTCAGTATTTTGGTTAGAAAAATTACCAAATGGAAGGATAAGAGAAGTTTTTAAAAACAAAATAACATTTAAACCATTTTGACCCTTAGTCATATGTATGTATACACGGGGGGGGGGGGGCAAAATGTATTACACTCTTCAAGCAAGAAAAAACTGTGTTAACATAACAAAATTGAATTCACCCAAACAAAAAATGATGAGCACTAATCATCTTAGACTTTTACTTTTACAGTTACAACAGTTGCTCAAAATGACCATAGGCGTCGATACACTTCTGAGTTCGTTGAACTACTGATTGAGCAACGTTTGCGAAAGTGTCCTCATCGATTGCACCACACGCCGTTTCAATTTCTTCCCGAAGTGTTGCCAGTGTAGCTGGTTTCCTACGGTATACAACATCCTTAAGAGTTCCTCATATGTAGAAGTCCAACGGAATTAGATACGGAGAACGCGATGGAAGCTCAATCGGACCTCTTCGTCCTATCGAGTGCCTTGGAAGATTGTCATCAAGGTACGCAATCTCGATGATAATATGGTGGGGCACTATCCTGTTGGCAGTAAAATTCCTCATTCCCATAGAGTGTATGAATGGCTGATAAGACGCAATTGTTACTCGCGTTGGCGGTTCTGTTCTGTACACACGTTTCCATTGCCTTTGAACTTCAACAACATTCTCGGCTTTCCAATACCACTTCAAAATTGCTTTCCGCTGTTCAAACGATAATTTTGGCTCCATTTTGTTGTAGCAACGCGAGCATAACGTTATGTGAATCACATCTGTTGACACAACGGTAATCTTGACTTCATTTGTTCATTGTTGATTTACCTATCACTTAGCAACGCAATCATAATGTATGTGAGTTACATCTTTTTACAGAACATCATACCACATATTACTGTTGTTTTTCATTCCAACTTTGAAATACATTAAACATATATCCACAGTGAAAGTTTGTATGCAATTAATGGCACCCTAGGTATACTTATATAGATGATATCTCAAATAGGCTAACTATTAAATAGTATATTTGTCTTTTACTTTAAAATAAATGAACTTAAGGGAAAAAAGAATGGTAACTTTTCATCTTAATAAACGGCCTAGTAACGTTTACAGTTTTACTTTATTTCGTATACTTTGAATCAATTTTTAGGTATATTGCAAAAAATTATTTTGAATAGATGAAGACCAAGGTATTACGTATGAAATGACGCCCGAAATATTTTTCTTCCATACTTTTTTATTTTATCCCTGATAGACAACTGTCGTAAACCATTTTTTTCCTAGTTTTTTCCGAGGATACATTCCTTGACCTCATTTGAACTTAGGTCAAGGTCGGCTTTCTTTCTAAGACTTGTTTACGACTAAGAAAGCTGATGAAGAAATATAGCAACGAGTGACACTAGTATTAATCGTGAAAATAAATCATATGACAAATAGAATGCTGGAATTAGTTTATGTAAAAATTACAAATTGCATTTAGTTGAAGTGCTATTAGAAGTGAACAGAATGAAATATACCATGTACCCCATGTACCCCATGTACCCCATAGCCCCTTGTTAATAAGATATTTCGGAGTATTTAAATTAGTTCTGTATTTATATTACATAGCTCATCTAGGAATACCACTTAAGGCAACTGACAATAGGTTATTATTACAAAAATTAATACTAATCTGAAGTAGGGCTTATTTTTTTTTATATAGAACTTCAATATTTTTTTCCCAAAAAGTTATTGTATTAAATAACATGAGTTAAATGACACAAGTATCAAGTTTAATGCTCTGATATTTCCATTCAAAAACCAAACCAACCGAAAAGTTATTTTTAATTATTATTTCACCATTTTACAAAAAAAAAAAAAAAACATTTTCACAAGTGTTTTAATTGATTTCCCCCCTTTGTATACACCTCTGTGACAATACACCTTAATAAACACAAATACTCTGTCGCATGCTTCCGAAATTCTGTTTTGGAAATTTTCTGAATCTTTAATTTCAAATGCCCATTGGAACAAATCTAACAGGTCATCTTATTAGTTTGTTGGTTTCAATCTACTTTTAGGGAATTCCATGTCCAGATATTCACAATCATTGCTCTATGTGCCGTAGCCCCAACATTAGCAGTTTATCTAGCAAAGCTGATAGAATTTCATCACAGAAAACTGAAGAAAAAGTGGTAGTTATAAATGCTTTGATAAAGTCGAAAATAATTGGTAGCCATCTAAAATATCACATCATACCTTATACCCCACTACGGATATCTCAAAGAAGTGGAGATGTTCTGTAACGCAAAGGTGTGCATTATAGCGATCGCTACTCTATGGTTTTAAAACATTGATTTATCAAACCACAAAACTTTTGATAGAGACTAAATTATAATTTATTTTAACCATTGCTTCAAATACATAAATCAAACACCCTCATAACCAACATTTTACTAAATGGAACTCATTCTGTTATACTAACTTTTTACATACCCAATTCTGTTAAATATTCCTAACTGACGTGTTAATTGTGATTAAAATATGCCAAGGTTGCTACTAAGTTATCACCTTAAGCACATTTCTTTTATGTCCCGATTTTATTACTTGACAATAATTCTTTATTTCGACGAAGCTTTATTTAATGCCTGATAAAGGTATCTTTTGAATGCTGTATTCGTTGTAGATAACATTCAGAGATAGTCTGCAACTGTTAAGGAAGTTTTTACTACCTTCTTCATGTCCATAATTTGAAAACAATTTTAGTACATTGCATTAATAAACAATGGAATGTAATTAAAAAATTATCACACTGTTATAATGAAAATGCCTTGAACTACAATATTTGTCATCATATCATTTCATAAAATCATATTTGCTCGGAAATTATTTAACAACCACAAAAAGTCTAAAGCCTTAAAAATGTTTTTAAAAATGGCCTACAGTACTCAATTTAAAGTAATTGGCGTTCAATAGGGCAACAAAATTTAGACATGTGTCACGTTGCTGAGTGTAACAAATTAATAAAACAAAATATCTGTAGTCCATTAAAAAAATGTATGTTTCTATATAATTTTTATAACACTCTGTTTTATTGACATCCGTGGCAAACATACCATGGTCATCCCTGCTACATGCATAATTTGAGATTTAAATATTTCTTGGCGCTGGTTGTGTATGATTATTTTGAAGTACTTCACATGTTATTCCACTATCCCAAAAGTAAAGTCGGTCCTGGTTGTGTAGTGGTAACCGTACTTGCCTACCGCGGGTTCATTCCCGGCCAGAACCTATGGATCACTTAGAAGGTAAAAATCCTAAGTATAGCTTCGTTCGGAAGGGAAGTAAAGCCGTGGGTCCTGTGTCGTGCATTTACGGCCATGAGCAAAATTTGTCGGCCGTTTCACTCCCTGAATTAAACGGGACGCTGATGACCTGAGATGTTATAGAACGTCTACAAATAAACAAAACAAAAAAAAATCCTAAAAGTAATATTTAAGACGTTTTAAAATACTTTTTTTATTGGTGAAATTGATCAGCAGACACCAAAAATTATTTTTTTTAAAAAAATCACTGAGTTAAATGGAATTAGTCTCTTTGGACTAATTGGATTTATTGGGCGTAAAAAAAAAAAAAAAATAAGTATGACTTCTTGCGGAAAGATAGTAAAGCCGTGAGTCCCATGTTACAGATTTACAGCATGTAAAAGAACCTCATGCCTGAAAGAAGAGTCCTCTGAGCAAAATTTATCGGCCATTTCACATCCTGAATTGAATGTGACGCTGATGACCAGAGATGTTAAAGGGCAGCCATAAATAAATAAACTTTGTCTCATAACGGGTACCTTAATCAGAGGGTAAAGCCACCTCTTTTTAAAGTCTTTTTGAATAGTCCATAAATGCGACAACATCAGATCAATGATCTAAACTGCACAGAGGGTGGCCAAGAATCGACCGTCAGGAAAATTGCAGGATATTAGCCGTTGTATACGCCACATAAGTTCTTGCGTCATTTTGTAGCAAACAATACCGCGAGATAAATTTCCTTGCCTACAGCTTTTAATTCTCTGCGGCGAGTATAGTTTATTTTTAGACCGCGATCTGAAAAGTGCGGGTGATTATTTTTAAGCTAATAGCGGAATGTTTTTCGTAAGCGCAAGGGTTAAGTTAATTATACAAGATACACTGTTCGTATAAATGAATATACCAGGAGCTATTTCGGCCTGCGTCTTCATAAAAGCGCAGCACTTTTGGATCAAGGTCACGCGAGTCACTTGTCATAAAATTAGCCTGCTCTGATGGCTGCAAGTGACAATCAATCAATTTGCTATTACGAGAGCAAATACTTGCGTTGTTAAAACTCAATATGCGGTTAATAAACCACTAAAACTCAAGTATTTGTGCTGTTAAGGCTATTGGTGCGCCACTGTGAATCCATGAATGTTCTAATGTCTTTAATTTTCGATCTTTTTCGTTTGTCAATTTTTTTACATCAAGATTGATAACAAGCAAATGAACACATGGCTTGCTGAGTATAGGTTTGTATCCACACAAACTCTCTATGCACCAGGTTGCATTAATCTGTTATAAACAAATGAAATGTTTTTTTTATTTTTATTTGTGGTTCTTATTAACGAAGTCAGAACTAGAGATAACTTAAATTTAAATTTTATATCTTGGGGTTCAAGAACGACGTATCAGTTTGGTTGTATTGTTTGGCCCGTAGGAGGGAATTTCGGTACTTCAGCTTTGTTCAAAGGTTGGCTGTTTATGACTACATTCCCAGTGAAGGCACCTTCGGGAGAAAGGGATGAAATAAGGGAGACACCGGACGGCTAGGATGAAGGGTCACAGATCTAGACGGAGTAACGTTGTTTTCAGATAGCAGCTGAACCCCCTTCAAGGAGTGTTAGTCCCACTCATTCGTCTCTCCGACGCGCAAGTAACGGTCATGCCGCACACAACACTAGCCCAATCTTCTGTAATGGAATGAAATGAAGTGGAATTGAAGATAGAAGATATCGTAGAAAAGAAATATTTATCTCAGCATTCGCCTAAGCGATCAGGGGAAATCACGAAAAAATCTTAGGCAAGTGATTTCAACTCGAAACCTTCCTACTTGTTATATAGTGGGTTAGTGAAAATATTTTGGCAAACCCTAAAATTCGTAATCTGAAAGAGGGATATTAATAAATAGTTTGGGAATTAAAAGTCATTTTTGAATATAAATTTTTAAAAAAAAATGTTGCTTTGTCAACATTAAGTCAATTAGTCCAGTTGGAAAATTAATCTTAAAAATGATTCGACGTCTGTCACAAAAAGAAAACTATTTTGTATTTGTCAGTGCAAAAGATGGGCTAAATCCATATAAAATTTGTTGCCACAACAAATTTTCACTCCTAAAAGAACTGAAAATAAACACCCGCCACAACATTCATTTGTCACGGGGGTGCTCCCAAACTGCCCCAGTAGATAACAGAAACGCTTAAAAAATGAAGGTCGACAATTTCAGAATTGCTTTATCGAATTCGCTGAGATTCCGCAAGTAAGACTCCGCAAATTTGCAGCAACTTTTGCAGCATGTATTATGGGGTGGAGGGGAAGACTTTTAAGATGGAAAAGGGAAATTTTTATTGCCTTTGTGTTCGATGTTTTTATTACATGGAATTTTTTACAAGTTCCGTATTAGTAATTAATACCTCTTTGTATTAATCATCAAAGTTTTGCTCATCCGAAATTGTGTTTTCATTATATTGCTGTATTTTATAGTAAGAGATAGTGAGGACGTTCTTTATAGGCGGAGACAGCAGATAACGTTCTAAGAGAACCACCTTTAGATTCAAGTTTCCCACATTTGGTATCTTCCCAAGTTTAATCCCGAGGACACGTGATGGAATGAAGGTTATATGCATGTCGTATCTATTGTCAGCAACAGTAATTTAGGCGTTCGTGTGTGGATGCCTCAGTACAACTCTGAGGAGATTAAAAACGAAAAAGAAAAAAATTAAGTTATTTCCAAAAGTTTGCCTGTATTCCATTTCATCATATTCAGCCGCAATTGCTGAGCACAACAACTATTTGTATCACTTTATAAAGTTTGCTTTCGAGCTATAGTTATTTCAGTAGCATTTTGCTATCGCCATCTAGAGATTCGGTTTCTTTTTTAATTATCTAGAGGTTTATCGTTCAAATGAAGCATGAAACAGCTTATATGAACACATTCCCACATATTCATTCGCTAGTTAATCTTAAAGTTACCTAAACCTACCCCAGAGATCTTCATCAGAGATGAGACGATAACTATACAGAGAGCAATTTAGAGAAAACTTAGTATGTTTGCCCCAGGCAAGGGGTTGCTTATCATGCAGCAAAACAATACCGGCAGAAAAGTTTCCCATCGTCAGCGTTCAATTGTTTGTGGAGAGCCAGTAGTGGGGAGCCTATGTGGGAAGCAGCAATCAAATATGTCTGTTATATGCTGTTTTCTGTTCGCTACACAATCGGAGTTTGTATACCGGTTGACCTGCAGGAGACGGTAAGACTGGAGTTAAAAGTTGCGCTGATGCATGCAATTTAACTTACTCAGTTGTGTTTATCACGCTAACTGTTTTAATTGCATTTCTGTAGAAAGTGTGTTAGAATTGATAAGGTGGTTTTAGCACCACGTTGCTAAATAAACTGGAACGCGTAACTGACAGTGCAATGCAATTTCTGTGCCCTTCTCCTAAACCAAATCTGAATGGGTATTTAGTCGGATGAGACCTTCACGACAGTTCAATTTTACTTACTTTACAAGTGTCGCGAATTTCCTTTCGAATCACGCTTTTTACTCTTCCGCGATACGTTATACATTAACTCTGATACGAAACTCGGCTTAAACGCGAATAAATTCTAAACAATACCGAATGATCACATCTGATTCATTCTTACTGATTACTATAACAACTGTTGTCCCGTCGGTTATTGCTGCAGCTACTTTTCAACGATTCTCTCACAGCTACCTCGCGTCTTGTCAGCTATTGTAACTGCGTATGTCGAGCTGTTTTCCCCGATTGAAATAACTGCCTCTCATCTTCTTTCGACAAGTTTTATCTTTCTTTTGCTAGTCGCTCGGTCGTACAATTTTGTACTTAGTTCCAAGAGTTATTATTGCTACTTGACGCTTAGTTATTTTACCTACTTTTATATTTCTATGTTTCTGTGATTGGTAAATCCATAGTGTTGGAGTTATATCTGTTTTCTTTGAAACTGTTATCTCTTTTTTATGTGAGGAGAGAAAAGTCAATAAACTATCTGCTTGCATAAACATTGCATTTTCCCTCTAGTGTCCTTGGGCGGCACAAAGCCTTAGCAGTACCAGTATTAGAATACATTCAAATAAATACAACTGTCACTTGCGCCGTACATGCTAATACCGTCCTTATAACGATCAAAATGGCCATACACATACATACATCCATGCATATATACATACACACATACCTGCACATATACAAATACATAAACATGAATAAAAGCCTTACTCTTGAGCCCACCGCCACGGGTGGCCGAGGTCGTTAAGGGCGCGGACTCGTGAGCGGTAGATCTGGAGTTCAAATCCCGACAGGACCGTCTTCCCTGACAGAGATTTTTCCCAGATTTTCCTCAGTCCTCATAGATAGAAAATGCCGGGGAGGTACCCTAAACTTAGACCTGGAACTTTTCCCTCCTTAAAAATCCTTTCGCAATATATCGTTTCGTCTCATGTATCATCACTGTCCATCACCTGTGGTGCCTCAGTAGTAAAAACGGGCGTTAAACACTATTCCCCCCCCCCAAAAAAACTACTCTTTAGCCCCCTTCCACACCGCTCCAACTCTCCCTTTTTCATCATAGGCATTAACCTTCTTTGTTAGGTCTTCTCTAGAAATATTCCCAAATTGTGTATCTCGCATGAATCAACACTTCCCTGCAGATGTCCAAACTTCTATTGGCATTCAAAAATTGCGGTGATAAATGCTCGCTTCTTAAAATTTCCGTTTTTCGTGCATTCTGCCAAAATATGCCTCCAGGTATCGCTTTCTCCGCACAGCGGGAATATTGTTTCACCAAGAGCATTGATTGTTTTGTTTCCTTTCCAAGCCCCTAATCTGAACCATGCGAGACCACTTCTTTCTTCTCTCCCACAGATATCTAAATAATCCCCCCTCCCCCACACCGGATGTATTTGAGCCTGCAGGTTAAGCGATACTTTTTCTGCGCATTGAGACTCAATATTTTGTCTATCTATATCTCGCAAACGTCTGTTAACTATTTTCTAACTATTTTCTGTAATGTCCTATCCTCTTAACCAAATTTACTCCAATCTATTTTTGTGTAAGCCCTTCCATATTTTTGATGCCCTACTCTTCCGTTATTTGCTCCCTTAGACAAACTGCTTGAAGAAGAGCTTGATTCCCCTGTATTATCCTTAACCGGTATTTAATTGTTCTTATTTTTAAATTCACATTTTCGTTAGCGGTATGTCTTGTGCCTTCAAAACCTCTCCCTTCCAAAGCGAAACAAGATCTATAGAAAAACAATGAACAAAAGGTGTGCGCCTTGGGTATACAAGTTGACCAGGGAATCGTTTTACAGTTTATTGCCAGCCATAACATTTTATAGCCTACTCTAGTCCCCTCGGTAAAATGTAACAAACAAAATACAAAATACACATCACTAGCGCACTTACATGTTATCTAATGTATGTGAATGTGCATATGAAGTTGATATAATTATATTAAATATTAATGGTGAGTGCTCGTAATTCGAACCGGAATCTCCTGCTTCAATTTCTACCGTTTAATTGTGTACTGTGAAGTATGCCGGGAATGAGAACGAAAATATTTAGAATGAAAAGTATTTATTTATGACGTTATATGCTAAAGATGTCGTACAAGGACTGTAGGAGAGAATTTATGCTGAATATCTTCATTGGTAAACACAACTTTAAGATTGCCAAACAAAGTGTTTTCATTGACAAGAAGTGGGAGTCCCTAAACCCCAGTTTTAACAAAAGAGAATTTTGGTGAAATAGGCTCTCGATTAGAAACTTTTCTGTAAAGTGTTTAGCTAAGCAAGTTGGTGTACTTGTGGGCAATACCTATAAAGCCAATCAACTGGTGCATTTTCATCCATGTAAAATTATTGCTTTATCTTAATTAAAACCCGCGGAAGCGCTGAAACAAAACATCCGGGAGGCAGTTTGCAATATTCGCAAGTATGGATTACGGCGAGTGTCTAAAAATATTTTAAAAGAATTCAGACATGTCTCAAAGCGGAGAGCAGACGCCTGGAGCGCAATATTAATTGTAAATACAGCAGTAATTACTAATTACTACAAATAAATAACGAAAGAAACAAAAAAAAGTTCGCTTAGAATTCTGACCGCGCGATATAATGTCCCTCATCAAATGCCAAGAACTTAAGCATGAACTTCCCGTAGGCAAAATCAATTTTCGATTGCATAGCAGAATGAAAACAGTGTAAATAAATTAATTGTTAAACTATTCTTATATTTCGCTTATTTTCTTCCTTCAGTGGGAGGTAAATGTATTTTATTTACTTACTCATTAGTATGCGCTCATTATATTTCAGTTGTCAAGTTTGTCATGCTTGGTGAGAGAGTATGTAAGAAATGGTTGTGCCCGGAGATTATGAGCAGGGAATCTGTAGGACGTGTCAATATAAAGTACAATTTTAAAATCACACTGAAATCTACCAAAATTAGTTTCTTCAGAGAACACTGTATTTCAAAACTTAACATGATTCAACTAACAGGCTTTAAGAGTAGTTTTACAATGTCTTCAACTACTAAATGTGATTACTCGCCAGAAACTGACAAGTCCTGCATGGTAGTACATTGTTGTGACAATTGCTCAAGCAGAAAAATGGTTCAGCCTATTGACGCGTAAAGAATGACGCTGTGCCAAGGAAGGTTCCCAGAGCTTGGGATCACAGCTATGAAAAACATTCTTGTGTGAAAGTTAGTATTTAATAATTATAGTCCCATTTGCGAGCTAGAAGATATAACAATTTCTTTGTACATTCCTTAAAGTAATGCTCACTTAAAATGTGTATGTTTACAATGAAATAAATTCCTAATTAGATATGTAAAATAGTTTTTTCCTGCATATATTTTTCAGTATTATTTTATTTGCAAGGTCGTACGAGGTGCTTTTTTAAAGATATTCGCCTGACCTAGAAAACACAAGATTTAAGAAAAAATTTTCAGCTTAGTCATCTTGGAAAGCAATACGACTTTCCAACTTTTTAATACCCTCGTAAAATATTTGTCGAACTGTGAACAATAGGCATCTCTATCAGCTTCAACCTCATCATTTGATGTGAATCTTCGTCCAACTTCGTCAAGTTTGGAAACAAAAAGTAATCGCCGGGAACCACATCCGGCGAATATGGCGGATGTGAAAGCACTTGGAAGCGAAAATCGTGCAGTTTTTCACCAAAAATCCAAGACGTACGTGAAGAAGCATTATCGGGATGGAAGAAACCTTTATTTTTCGCAAGATATGGACGTTTAGCGTGAATAGCATCCTTCAGTTGGTTCAGTAGTGAAGCATAATACTCCCCAGTAATGGTTTCGCCATTCTGGAGGTAGCCTGCGAACATCACACCATGAGAATCTCAGAAAAGCGTAGCCACTAAGTTTCCTGTAGACGGAACCGCTTTTGCTTTCTTTGGTGCACTTTCATCTGTTGCTACCCACTATTTGCATTTCTCCTTCGTCTCTGGCTTGTAGTGATGAATACATATGTCATTCTGCTGTTATGAAATGTCGGAGAAGGTGAGAAAATGACTGGATTGCGATTAAATAAGTCTAAACACTCTTGCGAAATGTTCATTCGAATGTATTTTGGTTCATTGTTAAAAAAGGCGGCATCCATCGAGCAGAATGCTTTCCCATTCCCAAAACTTTGTGTAAAATGTCATGGAGATGGGCCTACCGAGATCTTTGCAATGTCAGCCAACTTGTGATCTTCAATCGGCGATCATGAGTACGGTATTATTGATTTTTGTTACAATCTCGTCGGTCGTGGCAGTTTTGGGACACTCTTGTGTGCCCATCATCGTGAATGTATGTACGACCACACTGTTCTGTTCCTTTAAAAACCAAGTACATACCATATTTTAGTTTTATCCATTTTATAGAAAATGTTAACATTAATTTGTTTACACGATCGTCACTGTACTTGCGCGTCTGAAACTTTACAGCGTGTCATCTTCACGACATCTCTGAGACAGGCCGAGAACTTTTTAGAACACCTCTGGTATGACTGGCCATTATATGACTTGGAAAGACCATATTGGTTACAATTTAGCCAACTAATCTCAGCAAGTTTTGCAATCATATCATTAATTAATTCGTACAAATAAGCGCATCTTAAAAAGTATGGCATTCTTCCTTCCATTCCTTAATGACTTAATGTAATCATGTTCTGGAGAAAATCAGTAAATGTTAAAAAATGTATTCCTTATTCAATAAAGAGTATTAAAACAATGCCGTGCAAAACTATGAACTCATCGTAAACTACTGTTGAAATATTTGTAATTTTACCATTAGCTTGCGAGTCATTATGAGTAAACAACTTAGAAATGTTAATGAAAAACTCAAATATACATAGCAAAGGAAATAGATAGGAGGACCAAGTAACAAGTTGCAGGCACTCTAAAAAGGTGTTTACTACAATGGTATAGTATTATTTAATTCACTTCCATAATCTATAAAAAGAACTACTAATAAAAATAAGATACATTATCACTCACAATCATACTGCGGAGGATTTCACACAATCATAAAATAAGTGGATTAATTTTTCTGCATTGAATTAATTCCACTTTGTAAATATACTAAATACAAATACTTTAAGTCACCATTTATAAATATTGTAGATATAAATTATTTGTTACCATTAATATGTTGTTGTTTTTTTAAGACGACATTTTATTGTAAACTATGTAAAAAGTTACCATATGTGACAAACTCTACACCAGAGTTAAAATTTCAGAATATGAAGAGTGTGACAATTTCATCAAATGTACATAGTGTATGTAATTTCTGATGAAATGAACATCCTGGACTTAGATAAACTCTTGAGTTGGCTAAACTCATTATAGAATCCACAGATTGACATTATATTATATGATATGCCCTTTTTGACCCTTTGCAGCCCCAAAACATGAAATTTTTTTTAAAACATCCTCCAGACGAATTATTGTAAGATAAGATAAAATATTATTATAAAGCGGGTTAGGAAAACTGTTTCCTTTAAAAAAAACTAGTTTCCTTAAGTCATAGTAGAAAAGTATATACAATTTGCTAAGTGTCGCAATACAAAAATCAATGTACAAAGTCCTATCATTATTAATGAACTATTACGGCAATCAAATTCGTTCATAATGAGCTCTTATGGCATGCATGCCAATATGTTGCGTAACAACATAGAAACTAGAACGTAGTAAACATATTTAATGAAACAACAAATTTATATTTTCTTAATTTTACCATAGAGTTACACGTTTATAAATTATTCTTTTTGCGGTAGCTTTTTCTCCTCTTCACTAGGTAGAAAACCTTTTCATATGAAATGTTATCCAAATTTTTGTTTTCTACTTTCATTATGACAGTTAATAGATGCTGATTTTTGTTTGCTACGAAACTATGAACATTCAATTATTTTCTTAAAATTAATTATAAAACTATAGTACTAGACATGCAATAAAATATTCAATACAACTTGATTATTATCTTGTATAAAAATAATTATGATTATATGGAATTGGTTCAAAGCTAGAAAACTATCATTAAATTAGATAAAACTAACATCACAACATTCATAACTTACATCTCGTCCTGACACCATATTACAAGTTTTATATCACACACCAGACTAGCGCAATAATATCAAATTTCAAAACATTCAAGTTGAGAAGCACATAAGTTGGAAAGCACACGTACCAAAACTAAAATCAGGAGCCCACCCAATTCACTTAACGTATCAAATTAGTTCCTAACAACTTATTATGCCTGTTTCAATTGAAACGGTGCGTTAAAATGTATCCTAATATATAAAAATACACTATTTTAGGAAATTAAAAGATTTGTATGCATGTATTTCAATTTTTGAAACAAATTTAATTTTTCATCTAGTAAATGACATTTAAATGTTGGGGATGTATTAGAAATACCTCATTTTTAATATAGAAAACACATTTAACAGAGGGAAATTAGTGTATTGCAGATACAAAATTGCACAGAAACATAAAAAACATTAACTGATCCTATACTGTTCATAATCACTATCTTCATTGACGACATCACTAGTACTAACAAGTTAGTTAATGTAACTCATAGCATCATCATGTAGAAATTACATCAGGATATCACAACGTTCAATTGTTTTTCATGTATAGGGATCTATTGTAAGCTTTCTTGGAGGGTATGGCAGTTATAGAATGAATATGTTGAAACGTAGTCGTAGTATTATGAATTCAATGAAATGCTTTGATTTAATTGCAGGTGCTTTTAGATTGTCACTAAATCTGTCCCGGATTAATCCCCTTGTTTGTTTGTTTTCTGTGTTCGCCATCAGTGTAACCAACATGATATTGGTTCCATGAATCCCCCACATGCTAGACTGGGGATCATATTGAAATCACTGAGTATTTCAGGAGATTCAAAAAACACTTGGGAGCGCGAAATTCGTAAATAATTGAATGAAGTGCATATAATGCGTTTAAATGATAAAACATTTCGGAAAATAATCCTAGGATAGCAATTAAAGCAAACGCTTTTTTATATTACAAAGGAAGGCGACAGAATTAATGTTTGTTTATAAATAATATAAATAATCCTTTTAGCACAACCATAAACTTAAACTATTATTTAGCTTAAAGTCTTCATTATATATTTCTTTATTTTTTTCCATCAAATGCATTTGTGTCCTGTTAAAACATACATTTCCAATAGAACAACACAAATGCGAATGTCACCGTATGGCGCGGGATCCCCGCTATGGAATATTAGCACTGAGCGTATCGAACTAAGTTCCGTTGAGAATGTAGACACACCCATATGAAGAAAGGAAGTAAGGGGAAAACTTTCTCCCGCGCGTGTTAAGTTAAAATGGCACCGGGGAGCGAGCTGCCCCATCAGAAACACGACGGGGTGCAATACCGCGGTACAGTCCCCTCAGATCTCTCTCCCACACTTCCCTGCATCTAAAGGAAACTACGAGGTTTAAGTCAAGTAGCTGTATAAAGACAATGGCATATAATTGATATATGCTGGCAATGTTTAGGGTGACAACTTACGAATAATGGAAAAAAATGCTGCTATTTATTTACACACCCGCCTATAGCAGCGCCTAACGACACTCAGAATAATTGTACCAAGTAAGGATTTCATCTTAATACAAAAAGAGCAATCTTGATGTACAAACTTATATTCCAGTTATATAACTTAAACTTTAAAGCAAAAATAAACACAAAAATATTCGCCAATTGCATTATTATGTGTTATTAGTGGTCGAATCAACAACAACGTTTAGAACTGAACGCCGCTATATTCTTCATTATTAAATGCATCAAAATAACATTTTGTTTGATTACTGCACAATATTTTATGTATCTTCCTTTCTACATTAGGACTTATCGCCACGAGTGGTCGAGGTCGTTAAGGCGCGGACTCGTGAGCGGGAGGTCTGGGGTTCAAATCCCGCCAGAACCGTCCTCCCTGACTGAGGTTTATTCCAGGATTTCCTAAGTCCTCATAAATGGCAAATGCCGGGGAGGTACCCTAAACTTAGGCCTGGAACGTTTCCTTCCTTTAAAAAAAATCCTTTCCCAATTTATCATTTCATCTCATGTATCATCAGTGTCACCGCCTGTGGTGCCTCAGTAGTAAAACGGGCGTAAAACACTACTCAATCAAACATTAGGACTGGTAACGTCAATAAGTTATTGTATTACCTGTGTTCTGCTCTATTTTGGTTGTTTTTATGATTGCGTATTATTATGAATACTTTTTTGTAATAATATATGATATTTTTGTATGTCATTTCTTCTCACGAGTAGCACTGATAATACGTTGTGTGTGGTCGAAAAAAAAAAAACATGGAAAGAAATAAGTGAGGAAACAAGAACATTTATTTAAATCACACATTATTAATCTCTGAGACATATATCAGAACTTGTAGATATAGCTCAACGGTGCAAGTAATAATGTATAGCTTTTGTGTGTTTAATGTTTCATTTTGAAATTGCATTGGTAGTGGAGGGTAGGAACTGTGATTGGGAAATGGAATCGGATTGATTTGGGATGGTTGTATGATTGTGAAGGGTTATCGCAGTTCTGGAAGCTGCTCCATACTACCAAATATTCCTTTCCCGAGTATTACGCAGGATTTCGGAAGCTAAAGCCAGCCGGGACTGAGTTGGGAACTGAATGTGGAAAACGACAACAAATAATGCCTAACTGGGGTAGTTTATTCGCTCAAACAAGAGTACATGGGCATTCTGTCGTTGGACCACTGGGCTATGCAAGTTAGGTATACACGTAGATATGTCGTGTTCGCCAAATGGTGCTGAATATAAAGAAAAGGTTGCTGTTGTGCTTTTTTAATGCAGCACAATGGTTCAATTATGTAACTCGCACGATGATTGATGGTAGAGTGTGGTCGATTTGAACTTGATACCGCGGACTGCCGGAAGACGCAGCAGCTGCCCAGGACTGGTGCACTGAGGATCGTAAGAATGTTTCAACTGCGTGTACTGAAGGTTCTAAGACTGCCTGATTTTGTGGAAGTGCCTGTTCCTTAAATACCCTATATACAACTGACGCTACCACGAACAACTACCGCCACGGGTGGTCAAAGTCGTTAATGCGCGGACTCATGAGCGGGATGTCTGGGGTTGGATTCCCATCAGGACCGCCCTTCCTATTGAGCTTTTTCAGGTTTTCCTCTGTCCTCATAAATGGAAATGCCTAAACTTAGGCCTGGAACGTTTCCTTTCTTTAAAAAAATCCTTTGCAAATTTATTATTTCATCTCATGTATCATCAGTGTCTACCGCCTGTGGTGCCTCAATTGTAAAAAGGGGCGTTAAACACTTTTAAAAAAATAAATAGAATAATATCGGAAAACTGACGCTATTTTACGCGCCCTTATTGTGTCAGCCTTACTCATAGGATGCTGCTTACAATACTGATCTACCATACTCGCTACTTTATTTTGTCGAAGCTACAAGCTTTGGTAATAGTTTTAAATTTGACTTCGAACGGAGACCATCCGTTTAAGGCCAATACCCCATAAATGTACACCCGGTCTGTGGGTAGCCTGACCACCACAGGTGGCCGAGGTCGTTAAGGCGCGGACTCGTGAGTTCGAATCCCGCCAGGACCGTCATCCCTGACTGAGTTTTTTTTTTTCAGGTTTTCCTCAGTTCTCATAAATGATAAATGCCGGGGAAGTGCCCTAAATTTAGGCCTGAAATGTTTTCTTCCTTAAAAATAAATCCTTTCCCAATATATCATTTCATCTCATGTATCATCAGTGTCCACCGCCTGTGGTGCCTCAGTAGTAAAAACGGGCGTTAAACACTAATAAAAAATTGATATCCTGAGGCTTAATTCTTTTTTTCACTGCACACTGGAGAGGATTAGTATGTACTGTTTGAGACTTCCAACCTGCCTAACTGTAGTCTGAAAATTACTCCAATATTACAAACTGTTATTTACATTTTACTAAAATAAATCATTATATACATTCTGATTAATGTTAAACCCTATAAAAGCTTGATTCTATACAATAGAACTGGATTATTGAAGTTTCTTCAATGAGAAAAGCACAATATATCTGCAAATAATTACTGATTTGAAGGTACGCATGTTTATTACATCAATTATCCTGTAATTAATTAGGAGCCAGCGACAGCTACAGTTTTGAATAAATTGGAGTGAGCCAGGTTTGTTGTCTTAGACGTTTCCCAGGGCTCACTACGAAGAGATGAATCTATTGACAGTGCAGTGAGCAGAGATATAATATTAGGGGATCAAGAAGCTGTTCCGCGATTCGTGGAGACATGAGCTAACAGAGAGGATAATTAACCAAACCATCGAATCAAGATATTCTAAACATCCCAGATTGGCATAGTAAGACCTCAGTGGTAATTTTTCTTAACCGTTGTACATGATTATTTCGGCAAGCATCTACATCGAATTAGGATCAGTGATGAGCCGTTCTGTATTTTGCGTCACCAGCATGAAGCCATGACAGAAATCATCTTCAGCGATGCGCATTCTTATCCTGTATTATGAAACATGTCAGATATTGTGGGGCTAGAGTAAAATGGATTAAGTGTTAAACTTTCCATCTGCCATTGTGTTTAAAACAGTGGCATAGCCCAAGTACTGCAAGATTGGATATTGTAACTGAACAAGCTAATCAGTAGGATTTTTTTTTAAAAAAATAATAATCCAAAAGCTAGTATATTTAAATTAAGGTGGAAAATGAACTTTGGTAGAAATTCCAATCAATGCTTGTAAACAAGAATATTACCTTAGGCTATTTTGAAAATAATTTCTAATGAGGAAGAAGAAAGCAATTAAAAAATCACAAGGGGTGCTGAAATGAAGAATGAATTCAGGCTCACCTAGACTCCCAAAGAAAATGTCATTAGTATTTACCAAATTCTCTTCTATTGGTCAACTTTTAAAACAAATAATGCATGAAAACAACGATATATAACCGATTAGTTCTTCACTATATCTTAGGCAATGAGACAGAATTTCATATACAAGTTTTCAATTATTGTTTGCGATGTTACTTTCGTGCAAGAATGCAGAGATACCCCAGCCATAACTTATCTAGGAATTTCTGTTGCCTATTGTAACAATAATTGTAAAAGATGACCCAGGCAAGCCGATATTTTGTGGAGAAATTTCTAAAGGAGAATCCTTGAGTAAGATGTTTATTTGTACACTGTTAGAAAATCGTAAAAAAAGGAAGATGTAATAAAGCAATAAACATACGGGGGTGATAGCCTCTGGAAGGGAGATCCTAATGGTTCCATGTAATACATATATTGTTTACATGTAAGAAGTCACGTAGGCCATCTGACAAATAATATAGCAGAGAAAAAAATATTTGAAAGAATAAAGATAGCTTCGTTAGATCGGCAGACTGCCATGTTTATTTAGTCTTGCCATCTTGCGACCAAGGGACACTCCGTTCAGTTCTCCGTTCAGCTCAGTTGGTTGGAAGAAAAGGCATTCTTAGTTCGATTCTAAGTAAATGTAGAAGAATAAGCACTAGCAGTCCAATTAGCTGTTTTAGTTTAGTCCAATAGAAGCGTATCGTATGTGGAAAACTATCAGTGAAGAGTAGGCAGCTGTGTCTCGGAATGAATTGAATTTAGTGGAGTTCAGGATCAGAGTTTTACAGGTATTAAAGTGCGTTTACGTAGAGTGATGGCCATAGTTAGTGCGAAAGTGACACAAATTCTCCAGGAAAATTCTCCATTTTAACTACTGAGGCTCCACAAAGTGCGTTTACGTAGAGTGATGGCCATAGTTAGTGCGAAAGTGACACAAATTCTCCAGGAAAATTCTCCGTTTTAACTACTGAGGCTCCACAGGCGGCGGACACTGAGGATACATGAGATGAAATGGTAAACTAAGAAAGGATTTTTTTTTTCTAAAGAAGGAAGCGTTCCAGGCCTAAATTTAGGGTCCTCCCCGGCATTTGCCATGTATGAGGACTAAGGGAAATCTGGAAAAAACCTCAGTCGGGGAGAACGGTCCTGGTGGGAATCGAACCCCAGACCTCCTGCTCACGCCTTAACGACTTCGGCCACACGTGGCGGTTTGAACTACAAAGATATGTTACTCTTTCAATTAGAATTTCAACTTTAAATGTGTTTTAATTATATAAACAACACCATTATCAATTTATAAGAATTAGGCCTAAGGCTGTTCCAGTTTAAACATTCTAGTTAGGTACACTTAACGCCTGCAGACTCGAAAGAACAGATGGCCAGCCCATCGCAATGCTAAGGTATTACTTGGACATGAAATGACCGCTAATTTTGTCCAAGGACTTTATATTTTCATGTTTAGAGTTCTTTAACTGCCACAAATCAATCAACCCATCACGCTCAAGGAGAATTTGCGCTCGAGATGTTCATGTTTTATAAATATTGCATCTGCTTATTACGTGTAAATAAGGCTTACAGATAATTATTAGTGGTACGTTTTAGATCCCGATATGGGCCCATCAAGGAACAGTGCGCAAGTTTTTGAAAATCAGAATGCATTGATAGGATGGAGTGCATGTTTAGTGTAGGCTGTAAATACTTCTGAACAGCCTTCCTGGTGCACCATGCAACACAAGATGATAGTTCGGTATGCCATATGGTGACGAACTGACTTAGGTACTTCCTTTTATAAACTTAAACTAGATATAGTCAATAATTACCTATATAAAAAATTAAATCACATTTTGTCATAAACTAATAATTTCTCTTCTCCAAGCAATAATTATGTTCTTTTAGCTTTAAATAAATGCATTGGGTTCAAAAACTGGTTATAGTTGCCCCTGATATTTCTTTGTAGTTTTCAAACTAATGAATGCAATTCAGTGAAATTTCACACGGACATGTTGGAGTATGGGAATTGTGGTTACAGAATGACATAAACGACAGCGTTATTCTCAAATCCGTGTGTTGCGCATCCGATTGCGCTGTCCTCAGCAGTAACTGAGGAATTTAAATATACTGTGCTATATCGTCAACGTCATCGTGCTGTTGTATTACAGCAGTACAGTGAAACTGCGCGTCCTTATTGTTCATATGTATTGACAAAACTGCGTCGAAAATGAGCCACAAAGACAATTTACTGTGCAGCTTGGGGTTTGGAAACTACCAACAAAATTCTCCATTTAGTATCTGGTGAAGAAACTGGAATATTCACCAAGGAGGACATCCGAAACTGCAAGAAACAACAGTTCAGGAGGTGAAGAAACAAACTGCAGAAGTACTAGCGTAAATTGTCGCAGAAGATGGGAATTTTCACGAGCACATGTCAACAAGCTGCAAGAAAGAAGCAAAGCGGCATGCATATCGTATTACTACTGAGCAAGAATTGAATACTGCCGACGAACAGAAGAGATTAAATTACTCTCATTGATTCCAGCAATTTGTCAATCCGGAATATTGGACAGCACTTAGTTGTGCTAAGTGAACTCGTCAATTCCTAGAGCACATATTGAGTTAGTGGAAATCGTCAAACCATGTATTAAACACGGATAAAAAAATTAAGTATAGTGTGCTCTGTTGCCGCTTTGAATTATTGGCCCTATCTTCCTCTACTCAAGAATGGATACCGCAGTCTACATGGGAACTTTCCGTGCGTTAGCTATTATTTTCACAAGGAACTACTACTTGAAACTGTGTCCTTCTTTGAAAAGGGCTTAGTTCGTCAATATCGCCTGACCTTACACTATCATATTTCTTCCTGTGAGACATGCTGAAAAGGAAATTGTATCGCAACAAACCACGTAATATGTAGAACTGTAAGAAAACATTCCGCGGATAATTGAGGCTTTGACTCCGAAAATGTTGGTATCTTCTATAACATGTTGAGACTATTACAGGTCAAGGTCATCATGCATTACTCAAGGTATGTCCATGTCAAATTATCACTGAATTACGTCCATTAGTTTGAAAGTTACAAGGGGATATCAGGAGGTGAGAGATAGTGAAAAACTCTGCATTTGTAATATTCCAGTTCATAGCTCTAGTTAACCGAGAATATAAACTGGTCCGTCTGCAGTCATGTGGCTGATAAATAAAACTTGTGAATTTTACAACATATACAATTACATGTAACTTAAATACTACAAATATACTACTAAATTCAAGTACATCTGATATTGTTATTTTCTAATGTTTTTAAACGTTTCTTTCCGTTTTATTATAGATGGATTTGTAGCTTTCAATTTATGTTAAAATGGGCAATATATTTAGTATAAATGTCACACAAGCTCCCTTAATGAACTTAAACAATCGGTCGTTATATGTTTCTTATTTTATGTGCCCCTCTGTTTGCATTGATATGCAGGGAGCTTAAAGTTTTTCCAAACATTTTGTATTGTCTTGGCAGACATATGTTCTTGTTTACTGGTGCCATTTGAAGAATAACACATGTACAGGGAGTTCATTGCGGTATGCAATTGCCAAACAACCGTATCAGCAACCGCTGGCAGTGAGGTGTTTGCGTTTGCGGAACATAAACGTTCCGCAGCAAATTTTTTTCAAAGATAAATTATATAAGCAACAAAACTAGAGGGTACTGAAATTGTCGATCTTACTTTTCCAAGAAACTTTGGCACCTGACTATGAAATATGCAGTACTTTCTTTCGAGAATGCATTCTGTATCGCAACGGGAAGCATTAATTATAGATGAATGTACGGGCAGAGAGACAGACAGAGAGAGACTATAGATGGAGGGACGGACAGAGACAGGGCGACAAATAGACGGACGGACGAATAGATAGATGGATGAATGGATGGATGGATGGATGGATAGACACATTAGATATTAGACAGATCAGATGGATTAGATAGATTAGACAGATATACTAGATATGTTATATAGATTAGATCGTTAGGTTAGATGGATATGTTAGATTAGATAGATTAGATATATTAGATGATATATAAAATAAATAGATTGGATAGATAGAATGGATATATTAGATAGATAGGATAGATTAGATAGATGCATTAGACAGATTAGATTAGATGGAGTAGATATATATTAGATAGATCAGATCGATAAATTAGATTAGATAGAGTAGATATATAGATTTGATAGATGGATTAATAGATTGGATATATAGAATAGATATATTAGATAGTAAGGATAGATTAGATAGATTAGATGGATAGATTAGGTAGACAGATTAGATGGATTAAATAAATTGGATAGGTGGATTGGATATAGATTGAATAGATGAGATAGATATATTAGATTAGATAGGCAGGCAGGCAGGCAGACATTGCTTTTACACTCACCGTTTCATAATTCATAAAACAGTAAGTAAAATTTGGATGGATAGAAAGTATGTAAAATAAAAACCCTATGTATAAGAAAAGAGCAGTCAGCATTTTGGATGTTCCCCCTGTGGTGCCTCAGCAGTAAAAACGGGCGTTAAACACCGCTCAAAAAATAATTAAAAAACTTCATTTGTTATTAACATCCGATAAGAAAACTACCGTTTAAATGTTTCTTCGGCGTCTTTTGTTTCTTGCATTATTCTAATTTTCTGGTTATCTATCATTCGACCATAATAAAACGTGTAGTTCGCTGCGAACTAGAAATGGATGTTTAAAGCTTTCTAGTTACATTAATGTATAGCATACAAAGTAAGATGGCTTGGTTTAAGTGCCCCAACTTACAACAAATGCTGTGCCACATGAAACTCAGAGATAATGATATATATTAGAGCCCTGTTTTTGATGTTCGTAAATAATAGAACCTTCGTTTTGAATGGAGAAAATGGTGAGAGTATGGGCTATTTATTGGGGAAGTGCAGTGGAGATACGTCGCAGCATATAAAGTTAGTATTTTTATATTAGGGTTTGTATTTTTACTGAAAGCAACGAATAAAGCATTCCAGACTAAGTTTAAGATACCTCTCCAGGAAATGTCATTTATGAGGAAAACCTGAGAAAATGTCAGTCTGTACCGATTCTGGCGAGAATCGAACCCCAGGCCGTCCGCTCACAAATCCGTGCTTTAACCACCTCGGCCACCCATGTCGGTAAAACTGGTGATTAATAATATCTAACGTATGTTATTAAAAATGCTCAAAATGATGCCCCTCAGCGGCATATACATAGCTGTATATCATCTAACTCAATGGTTCCCAAACTGCTCCGCCGAACACATGAGCAGGTAACAATGAAAGTCATCCTATGGGATAATTGTGTCCATGTGTACACAGACGGCGCGAAGGCCATGACTGCTGTTATATAAAAAATAAAACAAAAGGCAAACGAGTGCGGAAGTAGCCACTGCTCCAGAACTGTTGAATTTTTGCTGTGAAAAAGATGCCACCTCTCCTGCACGAAAGCGTGAAATTAATTAATTTTATTAAATCATGACTTAAGAATACGATAATATTCAACGTGTTGTGTGATGACACATAGAAATAAGGTGGCTCTCTCTAGGCAAAAGTTTGACTCGGCTCTTTGAAATGAGGGATGTAGTCAGAGCTTACCTGACAGATAATGCGTTCGCTTTGGAAAATAGGTTATGTGACGAAAGCTGGCTAGTAAAATTGGCATATTTAGACAATATTTTTCAGGAAGTTAATAATGTAAGCCTATCACTTCAAGAAAAAGGATGTCAGCGTTAAAGTGCAAGGGTTCAAAAAGAAAATCAAGTGTTGGGCGGGATCAGTAAACAACAGCTGCCCAAATGCAAAAGAATTTATAGAAGAACTAGATTTAGACATATCTGAAAATATCTCAGGTTCACCTATTAAGTTTGTTTGAGATTTTCAACAGTTATTTTCCGGAAGAACTTCTTGAAAAAACGAAAGAAAAATTTTGGGTTGTAAACCCACACTCTCTGTGTCAGAATATCCAGCCTCTCTGACAAAACAATATGAATGATTGATTACTTTGACATCAGATTGCATGATAAAAGATACTTTTTTTTTTTTTTTTTTTAAATAAGCAGTCACTATTTGAATGCTGTTGTCAATTAAAAGGCGAATTTCAATGTTTGTCTGATAAAGCTAACAGTACACTTTACAACCACTTATATTTGTGAATCAGGATTTTCTGCTTATCATCTCGTCTCGCAGGCTGAGGTATTCGGCTCTAGCTGTCCCAAATTCAACCAGAGGCTTACAATAGATTCTAAATGACTTAAAAGCCAATTTCTAATTATATAAGCCCTTTCCCAATCCTATTTATTTCAGATTTCACTAGAGATTTCTGTTTTAACAATACCGAGGGTGCCAAAAAATGTATACACACTTTCACAGTAGATATCTATTTAATATATTTCAAAGTTGGACCGAAAAACAACAGTAATATGTGGTATGATGTTCTGTAAAAAGATGTAACTCACATACATTATATTTGCATTGCTACGTGACAGGTAAAATCAACAATGAACAAATGAAGCCAAGATTATCGTATGATGTTCTGTAACAGATGTGACTCACATTATGTTATGCTTGCGTTGCTACAAAAAAATGGAGCCGAGCTTATCGTTTGAACAGTAGAAAGCAATTTTGAAGTGGTTTTGGAAAACCGAGAATGTTGTTGAAGTTCAAAGGCAAAGAAGACGTGTGTACAGAACAAAACCGGCAACGCGAGTAACAATTACACGAATTCGAGACAAATTTGAGACTCGTGGTACGGTATGCAATGTTCACAAGGGCAGATCAGGGAGACCGCGCACAGCAACAAGCCCCGCGTCCTCGGCTATGGTTTAGAACGTTTTGAGCACTCAACGCAGAGCACTCACGAAGAGGTCCGATTGAGTTTCCATCGCGTTCTTCGGATGTAACTCCGTTGGACTTATACCTATGGGAAACTTTTAAGGATGTTGTACGCCGTAAAAAACCAGCTACACTGGCAACACTTCGGGAAGAGATTTAAACCGCATTTGCTGCAATCGCTATGGACACTTTCGCAAACGTTGCTCAATCAGTAATTCAATGTACTCCGTATGTATCGACCCCGATGGTGGTCATTTTGAGCAACCGTTGACACTGTAAGAGTCTAAGATGATTAGTGCTCATTATTTTCTGTTGTGTGAATTCAGTTTTGTTATGTTAACACAGTTTTTTTCTTTGCTTGAAGTGTGTATACATTTTTTTGGCACCTTCAATGACCCCAAGTAACTTTTTTTTTTAACACTAAACATTGTTTTGTGTACCAGATCTATGAGGATATTTTATAAATTGACAATACTTGTTTTTAGTTCGTTTTAAAATGTGTTGTCCTAATGCTTTATATATATATATATTTGTAATGAAATATACCGCCACGGGTGGCCGAGGTCGTTAAGGCATGGACTCGTGAGCGGGAGGTCTGCGGTTCGAATCCCGCCAGGACCGTCCTCCCTGACTGGGGTTTTTCCAGGTTTTCCTCAGTCTTCATAACTGGCAAATGCCGGGGAGGTACCTAAACTTAGGCCTGGAACGCTTCCTTCCTTAAAAAAAAAAAAAAATCCTTTCCCAATTTATCATTTCATCTCATGTATCATCGGTGTCCACCGCCTGTGGTGCCTCAGTAGTAAAAACGGGCGTTAAACACTACTCAAAAAAAAAAAAAAAAAAATTTGTAATGAAATAATATAAAATGTTTCACAGGTCTGTAGTTCTAAATTCTGAATGTTTACCTTTTATCTTCAAATAGTATGGTTATTGTATAAGTGCTAGGTGAAATTTAGTGCTCTGTGGAGAATTTTTGCACTGAAAAGTGCTTCTTAACCTAGAAAGTTTGGGAACTAGTGGTCTAGCTTTCCTAAATGTACCGCGGTATGGAACAAGTCATCATTGAAAGTTGATGGTAAACATGCATTATTTGGGTTTTGACGGCTGGCCGTGATACGCAGCCGCGCTTAGTCTCAAATAACCTCATTGTATATCACTAAATTAACTGAAAGACGTTTTTCCTCTTTCTCCCTTTCTCTTTTGTTTGCTTCTTCTTTTACCCCATAAAGCTTTATGTCACTGCAGTGTAATTTGTTAACCGTTGCAATAAGTTTACTGTTTTAATATGAACAAATGGTACAAACAATATATGCTGGTAAAAATGTACCACTGCTTGTTACGACACTGATCCATGACTTACGTTTATGTGTTGCCTGCATAAAATATTTTTATAATAAGGTATAATACTATTACAGAACATCAACTTTGGATATTCAGACTACTTGGCCGAAACAAACAAAGAACGAAATAAGCAATGAGCCATCCCCCGCAGGTAAACAATAATGCGGAGTGACAGACGTAAGGAGTGAAGATTGTTTGTAGCTCGTGACCTATTACACCCCTCCTAACCGTTGTCTAAAGTCCAGAACCAATAACTTCATTCCGCTTCTTTCTGGTTTTATTGCTTAGAAATTTCGATGCATATTATAACTAATAACTAATGTACAAAACACAATCTACTTTTCTATCCAATTTCTTTAACAATAAGAACACCCTTGCCATAACGCCGTCAGTGTGTTCAAGAACCGAAACGAGATCATATCATGTCCTGTAGAAAAAATCTTCTCAAAGCATAAAATGCAATGTTTCTGCTAAAGCTCAACTGGCGATAAGGCCTGGGCTTAAGCCAATTAAAAAGACCTGGTGTACAAAATTACGAACTAATTACATCACCTTTCTTGTTTGTAACGTCACCATCATGACACTATTATAATTGAAGAAATACAGAAGCAATGCAAATACGTATATCTTATACTTAAGATCAACGTTAACGCTCCCTCCCTCAATGAATTAAAATACCAGTTTTTATAAATCCAAAAAGTCCGTGATACGACTTCGGGTTGCATTTTTCAAGCAGTTCTATGAAAAGAGCAGTGACATGCAAAAGCACATTATTGATAACATACATTGTTATCAATAATGTGGCAGCTTCACTATATTTTTTGTTCGGCACGTTAAGGCTCCATTCACAATGAAAATTAAACGTAACGTAAACTTAAACGTAAAAGCTAAATGCTATGTATTATAATGGAACCTTTCTTAATGAATCACCTAAACATAAAAATAATTAGACACTTGAACGTAAACTTAGAAACTTGGAAGGTCCAAGGTTTTGTGTCTACGTCTAACTTAAACTTAAGAAATCAGCAAGTCAGAACACAGCTGCTCTGTTTGTGGAGCTCTAAGGCAGAATTTACCCACACACGAAGGACCGAAATCAAATACAACTTTTGCTGCTTGCTGCTGCAATTCCCGAGCGACGGCGAAGAGAGCCGAAGGTAATGACTTCCACAGATAGATAATAAGACTTCAAGCTAATAGTACCACACACAGAATGCGCTATAAATGGATGTTTACGATTTTTTTTCCTGCTGCAATCAAAGGAGATTTGCCACCATTACAGTGATTTACCCGCCCCTATCAATTTATATTTACGAAAAACCACTGGGTTAACCGGTTTCTAGCATTTACCCGAGCGTTAGGTTATGCTATATATGAATTAATTGCGAATTCCAATAAGACCAGGTTTGCCACCGTTACAATAATTTACCCACCTATCCTTTATATTTAAATTTATGGAGAACAACGCATAGGTTACATTATGTTTAACAAAACAAAAATAATAATGATAATATATGCAACATTTGCACTGCTGCCACGCACAGTCGCTCGGAACTTGCTAGCAGCAACAGTTGCATTTGATTTCCGTGCTTCGTGTAAGGACAAGTTATGGTAGAGAGAGCTGAAGATCGGTGACTCCGTAGACAGAATGGCGTCAACGGACAAAAGATTAATTGCATTATAAGAAAGCTATCCTTACTCATATTACTCCAAGCAAATTAGTTACTGCACTTTGCATGTGCATAAACGCTACCATCGTCTGCTCAGAAGCAGCCATTTTCAATCAGCAGTTTGTTGATCTTCACTTGTTCTTATTTTTAATTGGTTAATACGTACGTTTGCGTCTTTCATTATGAATGCCTACAAATTATTAAGTTAACGTGTTACGTTTTATTTTACGTTTACGTTTAATTTTCATTGTGAATGGGGTCAAACAAAAAGCATCGCATCAATGAAATAAAGATTGCTTTCATTTCTCAACTCTCTTGTGGACTACAAAACTGGATACAACAACAGCTAAAGTTTGCATTTGATTATTTTGGTTAGCCCTGCTTTCAACTGCGTGATCACTTCCCCAAATTTGGCTCTGTCATACTGAATATAGAGTTACCGTGGAACAGGTTTCTTTATTTTGCTCTTAGCTTGAGTTTGTTTTCTTATTTACTCTATGAAATCCTCACCTCCTTCGGTCTGCAGTCATTGTTTTATTCTTATTTTCTGTTGCTTCCTACTCACCTTCGACGGTCTATGAATCCATATAGTTTGAACATAGGTGATTATTTTCCTTGGCAGAGCTCAGAAAAGAGTATGTGTTTCACTTTTTACTTTCAATAGGGGGTTATTTTCAATGGGATCGTTCCAGTCCTTTGATGTTTTAGGTGACAGCTAAGAAAAATAAAGTAAAATTACGCCAGCTCCTTCTAAAACACGCTTTTTTTTTAAATGTGGTCTGTTTATGATGAGTGAGTAACTTAGCCATCCATTGTTTGAATATTGGCTGTAAGTAAAAATATTCTTAGATGGGAATAATCTCAAAGATAAGAATTTTTATATTTCCAACTTTGCACTACAACTAGCGTTGCTTTGGTACATTTGGAATAGTTCATTTAGTGATATAAATGTATATTTGCAAATGGTATGTTAATTTACAAGTTATGTTTCAGAAAAATTATCCCATAAGTGTGTTGAACTAAGTGATTCTTATTATTCAATTTGAAATTGCTATTTGTGTTAGGAATCCATTTGGTTTTAGTGAATACAATAGATAAAACTGAAGTGGGGTTTTTGGCTTTCAAAATAAACTACTTTAATGTGCTGACAGTGTTGATTATCTTTACAGAGCAAAACAGAAATGGTATCAAAAAATACAGCGCTATTTTTGACCTGCGTTCGCATCTGAACGCAGCGAGCTCTGGGCCTAGGGCACATCCAAATATCCGTCTTAACGACAGTTCCCGTGCTGTTTCTTCTCATTGGCGCTACAGTCCCGGGCGAGTCTTGACCTGCCGCAGCGACCTCTGCTTCCTCTACTCCCGTCTTACAACTTCATTAATAGAGGGCAGTATTTCAGAGAGGCATGTGGTCAGCATGCCGGCCCTCCGCTGGTAGCCTATCTCACGACTTCCTAGATCAAGGACCGCCATCTCTCCATCAGGCAATTTCCCAGTTACACTCACGCGGCTGGATGAAACTCATTCCAGACCTGCGTAACTTAAAAAAATTCTTAAGCAGTTACTGCTAACCACTAGGCCAAGGAGGTGGTCTCCCGCGCTGATTACTATATGCAAACAGGCAGCAACAGTTTGTTGTTATTAATATTTTTGTTCTGTTATAACTCATTTTATAGTTAAGAGATCAACACAATTCAACTCTTTGTACTATTGCAGGCTATTTGTCCTCCAATGTAATTAATTATAGCGTGTTAGTAAAGTAAATCTTACTGTACTAAAAGTTTGCCTCTAGAAAGGGGGAAACAAACAGGAGGGGAAAAAAAAAAACACTCTCTTTAGAGGAGCATGGGGAAGCTACCAGTGATGTTATAATGAATGTAAATGGCATTAAAAGACGTCAGAAACTGCAGACATACACACTCCAAACAACTAATAACATAGGCTAATAGTACCCACTCCTTAAGAAATATAACTAACATTGTGTGCATGCTATTACTGATCAAAGTTGTGCAAGTACAAATGCGACCTGGGGCCTCAAATATGGCGGGCGCAGACCAAAAATACTTAAATGTAGCACAGCAATTAATTATAAATATAATAAAAGAATAAAACAAATAGTATTTTGAGACTAATCTGTATGAAATTTACTAATACATTTTCTGGGGAAAGAAAAGAAGAAGAAAAAACTCACTTAGTATAAAATACAGCTTAAAGAACTGGACATAATTGTGCTTGTACGAAAGGAATTCAAAAAGTTTTGCAACTAGCTATCCATTGTTGAACAGTACATAAATGTAACTAACGCAGCTGGCAGCAATGTACCTTAAGCTATCAAAATATGCATAAGTGCAAGTTTAAACGTGCATTGTTACTCTTGTACAAGTGTGTTGATTTCGGTCCTGTGTCAATAGCTGGTGAAAAAACTTTTTTTGGAAGATATTTATAAAGAAAACTTTAAATTCTATATTTTCATGCCAATAAGCTAGGCGAAAGAGCGGGAAAAAATCTACATGAACTTGGTAACTGTTCATTTGATACCATTGCAAGATGGTTTCCTTCATTGAAGAAGGGCGAGAGACTTTGAAAGACGACCTTCGCTCTGGCCGACCTCGGCTAGCTGTGAACGAGAGAACAATTCAAAGAGTGAGGAACTTGGTGGAGGAAAATCGACATCTTACTGTTGAAATGATAAATATGGAAGTGAATATCAATGTTGGCAGCATTGATAATAGACTCCATGAACATTTAAAGCTGCGAAAAATCTCTGCAAAATGAGTTTCACACTCGAAGAGAAGAAGAAGAGAAAGGAATGTGCAAGGAAATTGCTGAGCATGTTTCCACCAAATAGTTCTAAACGTTTGACAGATATATACTGGTAATGAAAGTTTATTACACACTACCCCAAATAAAGCTCAGAACTGCGTGTGGGTAAATGAGAATGGGACTATTAGTGGTTAACTGTATGCCAGAAGGAATGCAATGAATGGAGACTACTAGTACATTTATATTTTGGACTCTTTATTTGAAGAGCTGAGGCAGCGGTGTCCAAAGACAGGAACTTAAGACCGTTACTTTTGCATGAAAATGCATCTCCTCACAGAAAAGCTGCAAATTTGAGGAAACTGGAAGTTGCCAAAGTCCATTTGCTTGACCATCCATCCTGAAGTCCTGGCCTCGCACCGTGCGACTTCTGATTGTTTCCTCAAGTGAAATCTTGCATTGGTAGGAAACCTCTTAAGCGAGGACCTTGCTGGAGCTGTAATTCAACTCTGTTGATAATATCAAAGACCGAATAGCGTAGTGTTTTTGGCAAGTGGTTGCACCGTCTACAACTGTGTGCGGAGAGAGATGGAGAGCACTTTGAAGGATTGTGAGGATAACTTTTCGAATTCAGTTCTTAGCTTAGACTTTATGATGACATTTGCAAAAATTTTTGAGTACCCCTAGTAAAGAAAGGTGCTTTAAAGCATCTTCCCCTCTTATAAAATAATCGATCAAATTATAAAATAATTCAAATCTGTTACTTGGGATAAACTAAAAACCTAGATGTACCACGTTCACAAACGAAAAGGTTTAGCTCATTGAAAGAAATTGAAATAGAAAATAAAGTGACAACTTTCAGTGTGGTATTAATATAAGTGACGTCGAACATTGAACAGGAGAGGGTGGGAAGAGAACATGGAATATAACGGATAACAATTATAACAGGATAGCATATATAAGTTTATTTTTCCAAATCAGAATCATAGAACTAGTTTTATTTGGACATTTGGAAAATAGCATCTTGTCTTTCCATAGAAATTTCCCTTAACTCCTTAGCCTGTTCGTCAAACAAAACATTACAGCTCTATTATCTTCAGCCAATTCTCTCTTATAAAGATTTCCCTCAGGTCTTCATTGTTTCTACATATTATCGGTCCTGGTTGTGTAGTGGTTACCGTACTTGCCTTCTAAATCCAAGATCGCGGGTTCAAACCCGGCCAGGATCGATGAATTTTTTTCGGGCGTAAAAATCCTAAGTATGGCTTCCTTCGGAAGCGAAGTAAGGCATTGGGTCCCGTGTCGTACATTTACGGCACGAAAAAGAACCTCAAGCCTGAAAGAAGAGGCCTCTGAGCAAAATTTGTCGGCCGTTTCACGCCCTGAATTGAATGGGACGCTGATGACCTGAGATGTTAAAAGAGCATCCGTAAATAAATAAAAATAAAAAATAAAAAAAATCTTTACATTCTATCAAGTTGTAATTCCATGTTCCTCGTCTGCGCATGTTGGTCATAGGACCTGTGAAACATTAACCCTGACCTCTTAACCTCCAAATGTCCAGTCGAAACCATGCAGTTTCTTCCTTCTCCTTCCGCAGGTCTATATAATTTTGCCTATTTGTTTTTGTTTTAAGAATCTTATAAAAATTAAAGATTTCGTTTCGATTATCACGAGCAGAAAACTACTTTTCACTATTTTAAAACCCTGGGTCTAACTCTTCCAAACTCCCTTGTTATCCATGTTATCAACTGAATATTAATATCAATGGCTTGACTCTATTTCCATTTCCATACACGTCACAAGCGAAGGCACTGATTGTTCATGTCTGAAGAGTTTATTAAACGTAACAAACACAACATTTCTAACATTATCTGCCCTTTATTGCTATAACCTTAAGAGTATCACTACATTTTTGACCTACATTTCTATCTATGGGTTGCAAAATTCTATTATCTTGTGTACTCTTTATTCATGAATCAGGTCCGTTATAATTTCACTACGACTGATTGTTCATGTCTGAAGAGTTTATTAAACGTAACAAACACAACATTTCTAACATTATCTGCCCTTTATTGCTATAACCTTAAGAGTATCACTACATTTTTGACCTACATTTCTATCTATGGGTTGCAAAATTCTATTTTCTTGTGTACTCTTTATTCATGAATCAGGTCCGTTATAATTTCACTACGTCTATTTACCTGTTCACTTTCATTGTTCCGTTTCTTTTACGTTTATTGCACTGAATGGGACGCTGATGACCTGAGATGTTAAAAGAGCGTCCGTGAATAAAACAAACCATAGCGGCCTCTGAAAGGGTGAAGCATTTCATCTATTGTGGTAAATGCACTCATGCTGTAAGAGTTCATACAGTTAGCAACAAAAGCCTCCAACACGGTACGGATTGTAGCCAACTTATCAGTTTTTCTCCTGGCATCCCTTGTTTCTATATCAGTTTCTATATCACTAAACCGTATACAACGTAGAAGGAATAGAAACATTTTATAACTCATTACATTCCCATTACATTTAAGCCTTCCTGTTTCATCTGCTGCCCAAAGTTCCATTACATTTGCACGATGTCCTTTTCTACTTCCAATCAAGAAAAGAATCCCCACCACTGCCATTATTTCGTGTCTCGATGTCACTCTTTCTCGCGAGAACTGGTGTTTACAATTATAGTTATAATTTCATCAATAATGTCAATATTAATTACTCTCAGAAAACTTCATCAGCGATATTTGTTACACTTCTCTTGGGGCCTGGAAGAATTTTCACGATATTTTTTCTCTTCGTTTTTGATGTTTTAGCATACTCTCTTTTACACCAACGTGTAACTTTGTCTCTTCCAATAAAGAGCTCCTACACGTCTTTTAGTTTCACACAAGAACATTAACGGACAAAATAAAATGTTATGCAAAATATGTTATGATACAAAAAAATATGGTTATTCTAGAAGTTTGCTATGATGCAAAAAGTTGTTATTATGCAAAAAAATATAACTTTTATATGCTGTGCGAAAGAAAGGTCACAAATTAATGTTATGTCGATATGTTAAGATGCGTTAATTTATAATAATTTAAGAAAAAATGTAAAACAGCATTTACGACCGATCCTAAAAGAATTCATGTGGAAATTGAGGTAGCTCTGATTCCATCGACCTACTGAGTGTGATGAAATCTTTTGGCTCGTGATTTATGTCTCAAAGAGCTCTTTTCCTTCCGCGGCAGTACGAGGGTCTTGCTTGTGTGAAAACGTTTCACCCTCCCAGGATGAGGTATTTTTACTTATCGATGTTTTTCCCTTGGGTTAGATGTTTTTCCCTGTTAATGGATTTTTAATGTTTTGCCTTCCGCAGGTCTGGTATTTCTGGCCTTTTTAATTCATTTCGATGTTTTGCGATTTCCAGTCCATTTTTTTGTTGTTTTTATCTACGGTCAGGTATTTCTTACTAGTTTCTTCAGACCTTTAACGGTGTCGGGCGAGGGGATGTGGAAAACCAACCTCATTGACTGAAAATTAAGAGGGGACCTGAGGTATTACGCATGTGCATTGGTGACTTAGTTGTTGAAAAGATAAAAGTTTTTGGTTTAAAAACAAGCCAGAATGCTATTCTGTTCCTTACACTGTATTCCCTCCTATATTACAACGATTTTATTAAAAAAATTCGTTAAATACGATTTACAGTGGTCCTAATTTCGGTCTTATTTTATCATTTAACATGTTTTTGCTCCTCTCGACCATCTCCGCCTCTCTGTCGATACGTAGGCGTTTCACCTGATGTGCAATAGTTTCCTAAAATTAGTTTAATTATTTTGGAGTTCACGTACAACTGCAGTTATAGACAGGGGCTGCTACAATATAATTTTATGAGAAAATTTTCGTTTTATAATGATAATTAAGTAAATTAGTCGAAACGATTCGTATACAATGTTTAACTTGGGTGGGGCGGAGGAGAGAGCTTTGTTTCGCAAAGTAAAAATTATTTTCTCATTGCGACCGACTTCAAATACGCAACGGTGAAACAAAAAACTATTTCATTTTTGTAAAAGTAAGCAATGTTGTTCAAAAAAGTTAAATTTGCAGACCGTCGATGGCAAAATTAGTTATTATTTATTATGTTATAGCTATAAAATAATTTCATGCGTTATGTTACATTTACTGCTTTATGCCCATTTTATCTGATAAATAACTAAACTTTTTAAGGAGGTGGGCATATTGTGTGTCTGTAAAATACATTTAAACAAACAATTGAAAATATTTCTCACATACATTGAAAAAATAACCAGCAATGTTAAATTATGTAAATGTTCGTGAATTTTACAGCGTGTTACGATGTTGGCTGTGCGAAAACATTTTACGACTAGGCAAGGTGACGTGAGGCTACTTCTCTCTGACTGGCCCTAATCGAAAATTGATAAAGTTCTGGCTATCTATGCCGAGAGGTGTAGATGGAGAATATTACACGGGATGGAGACGTTGAGTGGGGGTGAAGGACAAGTTGTTGGAACGTATTAATACGGTATAAAGATTATTTTCTCTCTCTGTAAACTAATAATTCATTCAAAGCTGAAATAGAAATAGAAATTAAGCGTTGTAAATAATTAAACAAAACTATATAATTGGGCAAAATATCGCTGCCCACTTTATTTAATGACATCTGCTAAGATTTCATAATATTTTTACTACTTTTTTCTTTAAATGGGTAACGTTAGCGAATATTAAAAAAAAACTCAAGACTTCTAAACTTTGCGCAAAAATATATAATTAAAGAATATTTTTATCGTATGTAAATTAATAATTCATTCAAAGATACGTTTTGAAATGGGAATTAGATTTTTTTTTTTTTTTTTGTAAATCATTCAACAAAACAATATTTGGAAAAATATCAATGTCTCTCTATATTTAATGATATTTGGCGTAGTCCCCTGTCCTGTAATAAAAATATAAAATATGATGTAAAGGAGGAAAATTTCTTGTATCGCACGTGTAAAAACGAGGACAACGTTTTTTAAAAAAGTAATGCTTTTATTCGTTATATCTATTCAGCTGTAACTATGAATATTATGCTATAAAGTTATTCTAAAACTGCTCCCGATGGTTGCACACAATGATTCGTTCCTCTGTTTATACTATGATGATGACTGTGTACTATGGATTTTATGTAATTTATTATTGTAGTACTGCTACATTAAACATTCACACATGCGGGCGCGCACACACAAGTGTTCTCTTCAACATTCGCAATCGTCTCTGCATTATGGTTAATGAGCGGTATGAGAATGCCCGTATCATGGTTGCGTTCTACAACAAAACATATAGTTTTCACTGTACTTTTCGCTAAATATTATTCAAATGAAAATCTATTATTCCTTTAACTATTTAATTTTCTCACTGTGATTTCCGAAAGTAATCCCTTAAAATTCAGGTAAAAGAAATCATCCATTCGCGATGAAACTTCTGCAGGTATCGGACTACACTCTAGACACCATATGTACCAGACGCTGCCATTCTTGCCAGTTCTATTTGTTACCGTATCCTACGTAATATCACCCTGTTATCCAAAAGGTTACACAGTGTATCAGTTTGGTCCAACCAACACATCAGCGACTCGATAGTAAGTTGCTATGTACTTGTCATGTTAGATGCGATAATATCAAATAAAGTATTGTTGGGAATTCTCACATACATATCTCTGCAACTACATTTACATAATTCTCATTCAGATGTGAAAAAATTAAAAATACCCATATCACATACAAATCATCACTTATCCGACTTTTAAAATAACCTTGTTAGATTAACAGAATGAATCTTCTTTTTGGGAAATGATAGTTGGGGACTTATACAGAAGGGTACGTATGAAAAAAAAAAAAAAATCCCATACACTTACCCACTATAGGTCATAAAGTTAACGGCAACGAAATGTGTGGAATGTTATTCTTATTTTACTTTTAAAACATGTCATTTGGCAAGCAAAAAATATTTTCACGGAAATGTTTACGGTTTCTACAGCCAATGAAGTGAGAAAAAATATATTGCAACACTTAACTGTTGCAACTTAATGCATTTCTTTTTAATTAAAGAGGATTCACTGGGAAAAAGAATGTCCCTTGATACTAATTGGGTGACGTAAAAGTTGAAAAATTTTACAAGGCAAAAAATAAGGAGAAAAAATACCTACATTTACCCCAAAGTCGTAATGTTAAAAGCAATGAAATGTACGAAATCCAGGTAGAAACATATCAATTTTTAATTTGATGTGTTATTTTCAAGTAATTGATATTTCCTTACAAAGGATTATTATTACAGAAAAATTAAATATACGATGCTATACCGTAAACTAAATGGTATTAGAAGTGCCCCAGATATTGTGATCGATGCTCCCAAAGCGTTATTATTTTATCCTTAAATCAGTACAAGTAAAACTTTTTAGACACAATAAGAATCCTCCGTGGGCAACAAAGTAACAATACCGCCACTGCGTCGGAACAAACTGTTCCTTTCGGATATCTTGTGTAAATGAAAATATACGTAATTTGGAATATGCTCACACATTCGGTGTATTTTATAATAATATAATGAAATAGGTCATGACTAATATAAATAAAACATACATATACAGTAATTAAACATATTTTACTTCGTAAACAAAACAGTTTTGCAATATAATTAATTATTTTGCAACATACTTAACTAATTTTTTTGCATAACTTACTTTTTTCAACATAACTTACTTTTTTGTATGATGACTAACTTTTCTACAGAATAACTTCCTTTTTGCATCATAGCTTACATTTTGCATCGTAACTTAGTTTTTGTAACATGACTTAATTTTTTGCAACATAAGCTACTTTTTGTCAACATAACTTCTTTTATAATTACTTTTTGACCATTAAACGGCAATCGCAGGATGGATTTATGTTTGTAGCATAAGTTGGTATTATAATGGGAAACGCTTTATATGCCACGTTTTTATTAAAGTTTTTTATTCATCAATATGTTATTGGGTGGTATTGAGTAATGTTTTATTTCTACCGTCACACAAATATGTGATGTGGCATATTTCCAACATAGCCTCATATGTCTAGAGAGGTTTGCGACACCATGGCACCAGTGATGATGTCACGAGTTTAGTTTTGTGCATGTCCAGACAGCGTGTAGCCATTCCCTGATGACGTCACGAGTTGGATTTTGTGAATATTCAGACCAGTTTGTCACACCAGGCATCAGCCTCCTTATGACGTCACGTGCAAGTCTGCACAGGCTTTCTCCTTCCCCTCTTTCAAAGTACCAACGTCAGTACTGAGAAACTACGAGAGCAGTCAACATGATCCACAACACTGTGCCCACTAGCTGAAGTGTCGTGTAACTCTTATCTGTTACCTTGTCTACGCTATAGTAGAAGGTGCCACACGTTCGGACCATCTCCACAAAGAACGGGCCCAGAATGCTTGTACAACTCGAAAATGGGAAAGAAGTATTTTTACCAGCACGATTCAACAACCGTTCTGCAGAGCTCGTCACTCAAATCATTTGCTTTTTACATGGTATACCAAGTAGAAGAGGTTGTCTGAACCGGCTACCGGAGACACATCGTAAAATTTAACTAACGTAAAACATGCCAAAGGGTCCCAGTGGGAATCGGCAACAACCTCATTTGCTTTTGACTGCTAAAACTACTCTCAACAATCGGTGAGTTTCCAGCAAACATCAACTTGAACTCCATCGAAATCTTCATCCTTGGCGAGAACAAAACAGTTACCACCAAACTCATCCCATCGTTGAAGTCGTCGTTGAAGTCAGATGTTTGCCTTCAAAGTATTCCAGTACGGAATAGACGCTCGCAGTACACGCCATCCCAAAATGACGTCAATGTGCTTCTCCATCACGGTGATTTCGTTGCCCATTTCTTCGGCTCAGGAACACCTCAAAACTACATGCGCTTCACCACACCCCTCAAGAATGAACCAAGAGCAGCAGCTACGAAGACAGTGATGATGGTGTGAAATTTGCTAAAATGACATATACTGCATATTTTAAAATACTTTCTGTGCTAGTAAGCTTTTAATACTTTTTTGTAAAATTTTTATCCGATTGTGTTGAATAGCAAACCGCCATTTTGCAATGAATGTGTATGATCAATTGTTTATGTATGTATAACCATTGTAAAATATTAATTCAAGTAACAAATTCCCGCCAATTTGTATAATAGATTTTATGATTAATGACTCGCATAATTGTATAAAATACTCACTATATTGTAATTTGAATAATAAATAAAAACGCCCCTTCTTAGCGTATCTTTTCCGTGGGCTGACTACAACATAGAATGTATACCTGCCGGATTCGCAACGCAGAATATGCACTGCAGTAAGGTGGGCACCGCACTCGGAGGGTGCCTCAAGGAGAAGCACGTACTACTCGCATCAGTAACGTAAAATGAAATGCTTCATCCAAATCCTTACAATGAGACAGAGCATATTGGCAACCAGCAAGGAGACTTGGTTTTAACAGAACGTCTATGATTGTTCATATGGAACTAAACAACAGTAGAAGTTAAACCAATATAAAATGTTTAGCAAAGCTTACAATATAACAGACACGTATATAATATAAATAAAAATAATGTAACATTATCAACATTAAAATTAAAAAAATAACTGGAAAAGCAGAAAAGGATAAAACACTAAGAAAAGTCACAGATTTGCAATGGCTATATTTCGAACTGCTTGAGTTCTTCTATGGCAAGAAGACAAGTGAAGGTGGTAAAAATAAATATTGAACATCGCTGTTAACGTAATGTGTGGAAACAGATGAAACATCAATAAAAGTGTGTGAGCGGGAGGGAAAAAAAATGTAAGATTTAAACCCGGTGGTATACGCGCTTTAGGCAAAAATATAGCTGCCATTTCACTATCTCTGAGTAAACTTTCAGTGCTGTGAGTACGTAAGGCATCGATAAGAGCTAAATTTAAAACATCATCAAAATCCTTACAGTGAGATAAGGAATGTTGGGCAACCGGCAAGGGAGACTTGGTTTTAACAGAACTCTATAATTGTTCATACGGAGCGAAACAACAGTAGAAGTTAAACCAATATAAAATGCTTTGCAAAGCTTACAAGATAACATATATACGGCATTCTGAGAAGAACAGGTAGCAAATGATGAAATGTTAAATTCTCTGAATAAATTAGGGTATGCGGAATGAATGACATGGCATAATTAGCGCACAGGTTTTACATTTCGCACGTTACCAAGGATATAAGCCTGCAACGGGACGAGGTAAATTCGAAGGAGATAGGCTGCGGCGAAATGTACTTTAAAGGTTAGGGGATGTTTTAAAAGTAAGGAGGGGTACAAATGTAAAAAAAAGCATTTAAAGGTGCATGCATTAATAAAGTATCGTGATATTCTTTCAAAATAGGCCTAATGCTTTTAATTCCAGGCTCGTAGGTAGTAATAAGATTAACGAAGTTCTTATTAGAAGTTTTCATGGGAAAGATTTGTGTGCTGGATTGATACGGGATTCTAAAAGAGAGGAAGAATATTTGTAGTCTTGGAACTTTTGTGCTAGGTTTTCAAATACGTGTCAAGAGATGAAAAGTTGTTTCAAAGATAGTGGCCACGTAATTAAAAAGAGAAAAAGGAATAGATCTTTTGGTATGCAGGGGATGATAGCTATCAAAATGAAGATATTGTTGTAAATTTATAGGCTTAATGTACACGGACATACGAAAGAGCCATTGAAACTTAAATTAACATTCTCTAATGCCCAAAGCTTGAATGCAGCCATCCAAAGTATGTTGTGTGCTCTCAATAATTAGAGAACACGTAATTTTCATTTATACGCTCTTCAACTAAACACTGCAAATATAAACTGTTACTGACAGTGAATAGAGGAACAGATATTAAACTATATTACATAAAATTACTGATGTTAGAAGTCTTGCAGTGCGTCCATTACTATTTGAAAATCACAGAATTTCTTCTCAAACTGCAACAAAAAGCCTGAAATTAGCAAATATAGGCAAAATTTCCTAAGATACATGTGAAAAACCCTATAATAAATACAAAATAAGCTGAATTACTGGAAAAACAGTCTAAAAAATGCTAAAGTAGACAAATATAGTGATCGTTTTATATAAAGTACAAAAAAAAAAAAATCGGCTGTAAATATGCTGTTAGGCTGATTTTCGTTGGAAACGTGAGGGCATATTCTTAAATAATCACTGGTAGGCACAAGTACGATGCAAACTGAAAGAAAATATCAACATAGGCAAATATATGCAGAAGTTATTAGCAATTCGTTAAAAATGGCTAGCATTGAAAAATATAAGCAGACTTCTTAAGAAACGTGTGAAAAACGATGTTATTATTAAAAATAGGCAGAATCACCATGGAAAAAGGCGGTTAATGCTAAAATAGATAAATATTGGATGAATTTGTTTAAAATCAGAAAACAAAATAGACAAAAACGAGATGAATTTCAATGGACGCTCCAAAACGTAGCACTTGGCCTTACCAGCACAATAAAACTTAATGTTTGCATTAGACTGAAGGTCACCCCAGGCAACAAGGCATTAATTTTTGCAAATAAGAACTTTTTGAAACATAACTTTTTACTGGTAGCTACATTACCGATATTTTAGATCTAGGGCTAGGTAATCCCAGAACATGAGTCTGCATTACCAACATGTTTTAGGTTTACGGACGTTCCCTGCGACAAACCCCAGCCTGAGAAGGAGCCATTATTATTCAAAATGGCAGAATACGGACCTGCAAAGTTTTGGTCGGAAGGGGATTATTTTTATTGAGTGGTAAATGTCGGGCAAGCTGTGTGGTTGTAAAATATACTAAATGAAGAATAAAAATATTTCTCACTTATATGTAAGCTGTTATGCTTTAATCAAAGAATATTTTCGCCCTGCGTTCGACTTTTAACATACAACAGCGAAACAGAAAACTGTTTAACTTTGTGAAAATAAGCAAAGTTGCGAGAAAAATTAATCTTTAGTCTCACATGGGATATTTACTAGTAATGTTACCTTGCAATGCTAAAGTATGTAAATATTTGTAAATTTGTAATATTTTTAGAAAATAAGCCGTGAAAATATAAGGAAACATTTACTAGCTCGAAGCTGTTTCTTCCGTGCCTTCCAGTGGTGTACTGTGCGTATGGGCAAGTTATGCTGAGTAGTATATATCCCTCCTCGCGTGATTTTAATATAAAAGTGATATCAAAAGGGGTGGGGGGTGATATCAAAAGTGGTGGGAGGTGGGGGTGGGGTTGTGGTGGTGGTGGGAGGTGGGGTGGTGGGAGGTGGTGGTGGTGGTGGTGGTGGTGGGGGTGGTGGTGGTGGTGGTGGTGGGGGTGGTGGTGGTGGTGTGGGTGTTGTGGGGGTGGGGTGTTGATATCAAAATCTCAATTTGAATTGATATCAAAATTTCTGTTTGATTAAGCGATAGGAAAATCTCTGTTTGATCGAGTGTTGGATTTAAATCTCCGAAAAAAGTGTGTGTGATCAATCAATTACGTTGTAAAAAAATGGAGAGCCCTTCCGCCACTGCGTTGGCAGTTCGCCACTGCTCGCTCCCCCCACCGCTCGCTCTCGCCGCTCGAGCGCTTGTCCCCTCGCTTTGTTCGCCCCCGCACAATGCTTTTGCGTGAATTCGGTCTTCAATGGGCGGTTTCTTATTCGTTTGTATATATTCTTTTTAACAAAAACTCTGTATTTTCTCACACAGGGTTAGAAAAGTCAAAAACAATATGTGTGGGTTTTTCTTTACAGAGCCAAACTAAAAAGTTCTTTAACACGTTGGCTCGCTCTGTACACCACACAATGCTTTTTGTTCCCTCACATGGGAGTTGTCACGGTGTTTTCAAAAGTCGAAAACAATATGTGGGTATTTTAAAAGTTTCTTTTCACGTTGCCTTTTCTCTGTATTTCTAAAAATCTATTATTTTCACAAGGAAACAAAAAACATTCTTCTAAAATCCTATCTTCAGAGACATTTAAAAGTTCTTTCTTTCGGGGGAAAAGACATTGTTAATAAAAGTTCTTTCACATTGGCTCTCTCTGTATTTCTAAAAAATCTATCATTTTCACAAGGAAACAAAAAACATTCTTCTAAAATCCTATCTTCAGAGACATTTAAAAGTTCTTTCTTAGTATGTTCGGGGAAAGGTGGTGGGGATGGTGAGGTGTAATTTTTGATATCAATTTTTTAAAATCACGCAAGGAGGGATATATACAGAAAAAAATTAACATATACAGTTAGATATTTTTTATTGTACACAAAATTAACTTGGAAATGGCTGTCTACAAAATTTTAAACACAATTAGATTTTTTATTGTACACAAAATTATACAAAATGACGGTAAATGGTGCTCACTGATCACAAAAATTAACTTGGAATGGTGGTCTACAAAAAACAAGAATTTGTTTTAAATACAATTAAAAATGCAATATTTTTAAAAAGTCTGTCTCACTGGTGAGGGTTTTCAAAAAATGTTTTTATCCCTTCACAAAAATTATTTTAAAATGTGTGGTATATGTTTTTTTGACAAACAACACTTCATAGTCTTCGTCGTTGCTGCTTTCCTCCTCCTCCTCGTATGGTGTGGTGACGCAGGTGAGCGACATGTGGGAAAAGTTGATGTTGAGAGGTTCCTGGGTCGACGGGGTGGCGATGGGGACGACGAAATCGTTGATCGATGGTGTTGTGAAGCATCCTGCCGATGTGACCTTGTACTCTAGGGCTGGTGTCTTGTCGATGGTGCCGAGGTAGATGGTGCAGCGTGCGTCTATGCCGTAGTGAAGTATTTTAGACGGGGTGCACTTGACTTCCACGACGTCGGAGTTGTTGGTTGCTAATTTGACGGTGACAGTTTTGTCATCGCCAAAGAAGGAGATTTCAGTTGAGATGAGTTTGATGTTTGCAGGGTGCTTGCCGCTTCTTGTGACGTGATTTTGGTTGTCAAAAACTAGTTTGACAAACACATTGTTGCCGACCCCCACCGGATCTGTTTGACAGGCCATGTTGATTTATTTCGGTGTAAACTTCAATACGTGTCTCCGGTAGCCGTTTCTGAGGACCTCTTCACCCTGGTACACGATGTAAAAATCGAACGAGTTGAGCTGGTTGATGAGTTCTGCGGAAAGATTGTTAAATCTAGTAGGTAGAAACACTTCTTTCCCGTTTTCGAGGCGAACAAGCGCCCTGGGTCGTGCTTTGTTGATATGTTCCGGACCCCTACCACAACGTATGGTACGTTCGGTTGTAACGTTGACACTGACACGTACTCCGAGCTGCTCGCTACTGTAGATAGCTGGCGTAACGCGTCGTTGATCATGTTGACTTCTCTGTAGAACGTTTGCTACTGACACACATTGGGCAGTTTTTGGAGAGAGGGGGTGGACCATCGATGTGTGTGGTAGTGGAGGGGAGGTTGTAGTGCTGGTTGCAGCGGCGGTAAGGGGCGTAAATTATTTTAGCTTCAGGTGTAAGCACTGCCCATACAGCGTCCACTTCTTCTGGTGAATGATGTATAAAGATGGCGTTTCCCTCCACGGCAAGTAGATGACATTCATTTGGGTCCATCATTGTGAGGCGTCGACCATTTTTCAGAAACTTTATCACTAGGTCCATGTCCGTCGTCGCAGGCGTGATTGAACTTGTCCATCGTGATCGCACCCTCCATAACTTGTGTTCGTGACGTCATCACGGCCCCTGAACTTGTCCATCGTGATCGAACTTGTCTTCGTGACGTCATCACCCTCCGTGACGTCATCACGGCCCCTGAACTTGTCCATCGTGATCGAACTTGTCTTCGTGACGTCATCACCCTCCGTGACGTCATCACGGCCCCCTGAACTTGTCCATCGTGATTGAACTTGTCTTCGTGACGTCATCATGGTTGAACTTCGCCTTGTTTGGACTCCAGCTCTCTGATGAATATCGGTTTTAGAAAATGCTCCATCTCTAGGAACACTCTAAAGGTTGCGCAACGGATGTATCTTGTGTATTCGGTGTAGTTCATTTTCTCCCCGGAATCGTGGGCGTGAAGTAAATACATGCGATAGGCTGCTATTTGATTTTGTACTTCGAACTCTTCTTTCTTCTTGTGATAGATGATGTCGGTCACCATACGCTGTAGGCTTTCTAGCGTCCTCCATTCCTGCATACTCAACGATGTACAACGACCGTCCATTTTGATGATAATATTTTGTGTGCCAAATAAACGTTTAAAAATTATGGATAGTCGGTTGGTTATCTGCCACTCTCTTAGATGAAAGGTCAAGCTCTGTATAGTCGGCATCGTCTCTGAAAGCTTCTGCCACTCGGTCGAACCCAGGACCACAGTGTTGCGTCGCCCTCCAATGGTCACCACGATCTTGTGAGGAGATTTAGGTGAAAACCCAACGGCTGCAAACTTGGACTGCTTGCTGTTCAGGAAGTAAACATCCGTTAGCGGCCCCATGTCACTGTAAAAACAAGAACACCCCTTATGTAGCACACTCTTTTTTTCATTCGTCAATTAACCACACATACTGAATGCGACTTACCTGTTCAGCTCTCTCGGAACAACTGGTAGAGCGGATCATGTCAATGCGCCTTCTAAAAAAAAAAAAATACAAGAATTAGCAACATAAAATGTGTCAGAGTTATTCATGCATGATCATCCACAATTTGTATTAATACTAACCTTTAACGATATACATCTCTGATGTGTAGTTTGTGAGCACCCGCCAAGACTGTAGGTTCTTTTAATGATGTCATCGTTATGATTAAAATCACTTATGCTGAATTTTGAAAAGAATTTCTCCTTGCGCAGACCTTGGAAGCGGTGGGATAGGTAAGCAACGACGTAATGGCCACAGGTAGTGCTGAAATCGCCTTGCAACCTTCTAGTGTTGTGAGTCCATCTTGTACCACAACATCGATTTAAAAAATTTAGAATTTCCCCCGAAAGAGGTTCTATACCATAGCTATCGAAATATTCCCCCCGGTCGTTCTTTGCAACAAAGATGCAGATCCAATGTTTCCCTGGTTTCGTGCTTGGGTCAGTGTTAATGACAACTGCTATGGGAAGCTGTCTATTATACAAATTTATCGACGACAATTGGTCGCAAGCGTACACGCCTAAAAAGTGTGGTGTACATTTAGACAGAAGTCGGTGTATTTGCAGCGTATTCATGATACCAAAATGGTCCTGTTAGCATCAATTTCTATAGTGCGATGTACTTCTGCCATCACCAACAGGTTGATAGGTTCTGGAGTTTGATCTTTAAATCCTACACTTATAGACACAGTACCGTGTCGTTGCCCTGAAATGTAAGACTCGTTAGCGCTCATATCGGCTGTAAGATCAAACACCATAATGGTGTAACCGTGTGAATATTGATGTCTGGAAATTGAATGCCCCTCGTCCTTAAAGTGTATTCCGAGACCATCTTGAAGAGTTTGAAAACATTGGAGAAAGTGACCTGCATCAAAATCGGGCTGTAGGGGTTGTGAGGGAAAAGGCTGGCCGTTCACATACAGTTGAAACGAATTCATTTTAAAGTGTTGTAAATTGTATGGGTTTTTGTTAATGTTGCCGTTGTATGCCTGGTCTGCAACCATCGCCACTACCACTCTTCGAGGTATTTGCCCAATGAAAACGTCGTTGAAAGTCATATTACTAACCCCCTTTGGAATGTTGAGAGCGTGAAATCCTACATCTTTGAGATGGTACTTTGCATTGTTCTTTGTTAACACAGCCTGATGGGCAAGTTTGATGGTCGGGGACGGCCTCACAGCTTTCAAAATCAGTCTAGCAGACTGAATCTCTGTGTAGGCTTTAAAGTCCTTTATATCCGAAAAGAGATGAAAGTTGGGTGAAGAGGGGGAGAGTTTGATGGTGACGCTAACATTGTTCAAGAGCAGATTTTCCTGATTAAAGAGTGCATTGGAAAGATTGCCCATTAGCTGTACAACTTTGCTTCCTTTGGTACAGTCGTTACGCCACTTAATTCCATCATTTGTTACATACGTGTCCATCATTCCTCCCTTGTCCTTTTTCCAGAGTGTGGACTCTAGTCTGCTGTTCATGACATCTTCCGAATAATTGAGTAACGTTTCAATGTAAGTTCTATAGGGGTAGCCTGGTTGAGGCATGGAAACTGTGACATTGTTGAGTGATACTTCCAATTGTTGAAACAAGGAATTTAGGGAATTGTTTACAAAGGTAACCTGTTTGTCCTCTTTCAAGTCGTTTCCACCGTCATCCACTATTCGCACGAACAGCTCAAGTACTACATAAGTCATATCGAGGTAATCGTCAGCATTGCCAGAGTAATGAAATGTGATGGGGGCATTTTTCATAAGTGTATTTTGTGGATTTAGAGAAATGTAACGGTACTCCTCCACGTTCATTTGAACGGGTAAGTCTTTAAAGATGTCTAGTTCCGAACTCATGTGCACCAACGATTCGTCAGCCATTATGAAAATACGTCTAGCACCTTACGTCTTCGGCGTTTAGTCTTAAACTGATTATATATTTCACCCTTCCTGCGCTTTAATAGACCCGTGCCTATCATAGAGTCTATCTTTACATCAGCTTTCCTTTTCAAGTTAGTTCCCGCCTCCTTCAATCTAGTCTTTAAAGATTCTTTTGGCGGTACCCCCGAACTTGCAACATCTGCAAGCACGTTGGCACCCATTTTCAATGCTTCTTTACCTATAGCTTTCACTCCGCTCTTGAAAAACGGTAGCACAGTTCTGAAAAGACCGCCGAGAGCAGAGAACAAGCCGCTACCCTTTTGATAACGCTTGCCTCTATACAGGTGAAAATCTTGATTGTATAATCCTCCTCCTGCCTGGTTTAAGTAATATCTGGTGACAGTATCCAGCTCCATTATGTCTGTTTCGGACGAAACGTTAGAACTATAGTAGAGGAAAGTCCGTCTACAAATGGCAAGAAATCTCCATAACCGTTCCTTAAATCTATATTCACGATTTTAAAGTCCTGTTGCATCAAAGGTACCCAGTTAAGTGGAATGAACGACTTTTCAATAGTCATGCAGGTGTTGTCACGTTTTTCATACTCTACAGAGACGCTTTCAATGACTTGCACAAACGTGTTGCCCACCACTTGTGGTACTATCAGATTACAGTAAATGAACATTTCGTAAGGGAAACCCATGTACGGATCTACAGGGTGTTTGCCAATTTCCTGTTCAACCACGTTTGTGTAAGGTTCGAACCCCATCATCTTGGCCAAAGATGGCGACAAAACCAGCACATGTATTAGGTTCTTTGACGTGGTTTTAGGAGGAATGTCAGGTTTTTCCTGCGTTTCTACCGTAGGAGAAGTGCCCGGTTTACGAGGGATTGGTGGTTTAGGATTGATAGGTTTTGGAGTTCTAGTAGGAGCAATATTTCTAGCTTTGTTTTTTAACGTTTGGTTCGCGCCTTCAGGGGGTTTAGTTTCTGTTTTCGATCTCCTAGAGGACTCAGCATTTTCTATATATCCTACATATTTGCTGCTGGGGATATGACTGTTCTGTGCGACTTTGATGTTGATGCTGGCAGTATTTTTGTTCTCGTTATAAATGAAAAAGTCTTCGACTTGCAAATTTTCACGTATAACTGAGTTGACAGCATGTACCAAATCCTTAGAATTGTGCACGATGCCATGTGGTAATTGTAAGTTAAATTTTGAATGTGTCACTGGTGCTACCATATTATACATTGTACCAATGATTTGATTTTCGTGATTTGTTACGTTATAGAATTTCACAGGGTACCTAACCTTTTGCAGTGCGACTTCCCATTCTCCTTGCAATACTATTCTCTCGGGTAAGATGTTTGAAAATCTGGAAGTTGTATTGTTAGTGAAATGGTCCATAGAGGCGTTACTCACGAGCGTGAGGGAAAATGGTTTTGTTCTAATCATATCGAGCTGATACTCGAACCCGGTACCCACGAGTTAAACTTGGTCGGATAACCTCTCCACTTAACCAAAAACTGTTTATTTCGACCGCGGCCTTTAGTGTCGAGTATTTTGTCTATTTTGAATGATGCCGGGGGAGCTACCTTTTGTATCTCCTCGGAGTAAAAGATACCGTCTATGGCCTCCCCACCCAAGTCCTTTAATTTATACACAACGGGGGAGCCGTATACCACCTCGTCAATCTGTAAAATTTCGTCCGTCCAATTTTGCTCGTACCCCTTGGCAAACTTCATTTTCTCCTTAGATATACGCACATGGTCTCCCACGTTAAATTTAACTTTACGTGGTTTGTCTGCATTCCGACCATAAAGATTTTCGTAAACATGCAAAATGTTGTCTTCATTGACATCCTTTGGAGCCATCTTTATGGACCTATGAAAGGAACTATTGTAAGACTTTAAAAGTGCAGGAAGCACGTCCACGTATCTATATGTATTTTTATGTGTGAAATATTTCCACATTTTCGTCTTTAAGGTTCTATTGAAACGTTCTACAACACTGGCTTTGACATTATTTTTTGTAGTGTAATACTTTACACCATGTTTGGTTAAAAATGTTTGAAAGGTTTTGTTGGTGAACTCCGTTCCTTTATCTGTTTGCAATATCTTGGGGGTACGATGAGCGAATATAGTTTTAAACGCTTCTGTAATTTCACCCCCTACTTTTGATTTTAATGGTATAGCCCAAGCATATTTCGAGAAAACATCAATAACCGTCAAGATGTAAACGTATGGTTTATTGTGCTCCTTTACGCCACTCATAATATTTAAATCGGCCTCCCAAAGGTCGTCCATGTTAGTCACGTGATAATTTCTGGTGGGGAACCGTTTTCTTATCGGTCTATGAAATGTATAACTATCCTGTGTTTGAAGAAACGACTCGATCTTAGATTTCGGTATACCTGTGGCCTTGCGAAGTTTGTCTGCAGTGCCAAAACCAGCATAGTGTTCAGGATTGAAATAGATTTTCTTCAGTGCGTTCATAGTTGTTCCCACACTTGTCTGCGAAGGTTATAAGACTTTTTTACTGGTAATCGGCTTTTATTTACTTTCGTCTTTGTCGATTTCTCTTCCTCCTTTACCTCGACACCATTGGTTTCAAGGTATGGTTCCCTCACTTGTGACTCGATACCATTGGTTTCAAGGTATGGTTCCCTCACTTGTGACATAAGATCGAGATAGTTGGCCAACTTATATTTTATCAACTGCCATTTTTCAGGGTGTGGTAAATGTGTACGCTGTAATTTATTCATTTCTCTGATGAGTTGGTTAAGTGATTTGTCCACGAGGTGAAGCTTTTCGACAGCTTTTGGCTGTGAAGCTAGTATAATTTGCTTACCGTGCTTCATTTAACTCAAATTTGACACGAGTGCACTACCGAGTGAAGCCAATATCGGGAGTAGAAAAGCAGGTAAAAAACCTCCTCTCTGTACAAGAATCTTTTTCTTTTCCTTTAAGGAAAGTCGTTTGTTAATTAATTTTCTCCAGCTAGCTTTATGCTTCTTTAAGCGTTTTAAACAATTTATAGGTAAACTAACATGACCTCTGCACACGTTGAGTACACACTCGGAAATGGCTTTAATTAGCTGAGGGTTAGCACTTTTCAACAGTTTTTGTCGCAAAATAGGTTTAGCCTTGGCTAGCACTGACAAATTTGCATGTTGCCTTGCAATCAGTGGGCTACTCAGTCTGGCAATGCTCATCCTGTCTATGTCTGTGATTAAATGACTGAAGTGTGATCGTTGCTCGTTTATTTAAACTCTCTGGGAAGCACACAAATAAAACCTTCAGAAAAGTGGTCAACAATTGGGTATAAAATAAGAAGGCGTTTCCCCTGGTAGGACGCCGGTTCGATACCTGTATTGATTTGGCGTGTACTGAGTGCAATCCAACACTAGATACCCGTGTGGGTTTTCAGTAGCTTTTTCAAATGCCTCTAAAAGAAACCTAGAGTTCTTTGGTTCGATCTGTTGACAAAGCCTATGAATTTGCATTTTATCTCTATTGTTTTTAAACACGACAATGTAGTTTGCATTTAGAGATATAGTTCGAAATTTCTTTCCTTGTGGAAACACGTTTTGTAATATGTAAATAATCCCGAAGCGTTTGTGATGTGAATCTCTAGTGAAAAAATTTGACACGTTTTCCCCGGAGGCTTGATACATTAAATCATCCAAAATAACTAAATCCCCTCGTTAACAGTGTCCAAATCTGGTATACCTGCATGGGTTGCGAAGAACGGGCTTGGTTTAGGAGAATATTCTAATGGATGACACCACAACACTTTTCTCGCGGGTCTGTCAAACATTCTGTCTGCATTACTAATTAAATTTTTCACAAATGTAGACTTACCACACCGCGACGGACCTGCAATTAGCATAGTGCACGGGAAATTAAATTTAAAGTGTTGGTTAGTAGACATTGTGGGCGACTGATGTGATCTCATTTAGACACGCCTTCTTTTATACCCATACGGGTAGGAATCAAAGTTTTCACACTGCACACGTTTGTTGACCACCATCCTATAGGTTTTCACTGAAGACTCAGTTACCACAGTTCCTAGAAATTTCCTAGAAATCTGTGTGCCTTCAAGTACTACCGACATTGAATTATCCCTCAGCACGGTGTTCCTGATAACGTCGGAGTTTACATTTTCCAAATTCCCCGAGTTGAGGGTAATGCCTTTAATTTTACAGACAGAGTGCGTCTTATCTCCACACTTAACCTCTATGGTGTAACTTTTTGGACCTGTAGATGCAAATCTGCAAATATACGCTCCATCGCCGTACTTTTCTATTTCATCTGTCATACAGCCTAAAAATGGTCCCGTGGTTGGCATCCATTCCCCCGGTCTGTACGTGGCTATAACAGAATCTGTGTCGAAATAACACACGCGTTCGCCCAATCTCCTAAGGTAGGAATAGAGTTCGATTCTTGCATGGGCAGTTGTATATGCAGCTATGACTGTGTTACTAGTAAAATTCAATTTAGGATTCTGTTCGCAATGTTTCCACACCACATACATTACCTCCTCTGTAGCGGGCAGGTAAGACTGTACCTCTACACCTGGGTCATTAAGTAGGTCTATGAGCCTCGAATAATCTTTCACAAGCTCGCACGTGGACAAGTTATCTCTTTGGCCGTATTTTCCCCAAAAGGAGTTTAACATCAGTTTGGCCAACTCACGTCTGCCAGGATTGATTTCAATAGCGTCTTTATCCAGTGCCACGCCTTCTTTTTCCAAAAATCGTGCGATATACTCGTTTCTCATGGCAGGAGTGTCGCAGTCTTTGGGCCAACCGGAGGCTTCGGTTTTAATTTTCAGAAACTGATTCACATAGTCCTGAAAAAGCCCCTTTTCTCCAGTGATGGGGTTATAGCGTACCATGTCATATTCCCATATTTCATACACGTGAATCACGCTATAACCTTCCTCTAATGCGACTTTAATCTCGTCCACTACCCAGGTTCCTGTCATACATCTTTCGTCCTCTGTATGCGTGCACTCTGTCTGATTCTCCATCTCTGCACATGTTCGGCATAGCGGAAACATAAGTTTACCGTTAATGCCCGACGGCAGGACGGGGTGGTACAGTCTTTCTGGGGGAAGAATTTTACACTTTACAATACCGCCCTCAACATCTTGCAAATTTGGTAAATTATTCACATGAATTTTTGGGTGTCCAACAGGGTAAGCCTTGGTCTTATTTACGAACGGGTACAAACTGCACACATCATAGTAAAACATTTTCATATCTCCAGAGGCTTCGCAGTAGGTTTTCGTACAATTTGTACGTCCACCAAAGAAGGCATCTCGTGGATTGAGAGGTTCGGGGTAGGGAAAACTTTTGACAAATTCAGCCAAAACCCTATTGGTCTTAATCAAACCATTGAACTCACACTCCCACATCTCGGTCACGTTATACCCAGCATGCCTCATCATCTTCGTGACCTTCACGGTGTCCTCGTATCTGGAACTCATGGTCTGGTTGCCAGTGTTGTATAACCTTGAATTCCTATTCGGGTAACAACGTGTGCAACCGTGGTAGAAGCATCCATGAAAGAAATAGACACATTTCCCTTCTTCTTTGTACCCGTCCACTTTATGCCCTAAAACTTTAATTTCCCGACACCGATAAGCATGCTGTATGATGGTTGATTGCTGCTGTTCCAACCAAGACAGCCAGATACACGCTACCCGCGATTGCTTATCAGCTAAACGGTATCCTCCTGCGGGAATAAGTGGTATTTTATTTCTTGGCATGAACCGTTTCCTATATACATTCATGCATGCCTGAGCTATGGTGACGCATTCTCTAAACGGGTCAATACCGTTCTCGTCAATAAATTGTTTCCTAAATTTGGAAACACCTTGACTCAAGAGATAAACGTCAGTTTTACAGTAAGTAACCATTTCTTTTTTCATGTCAAAGACATAATTTGAGGACAACTTTTCATTATGCCACTGCTCGAAAGTCTTGCGGTCATCAACACTCATGCCATCTGGGCAGTAATATTTTTGCTCTGGTACAGGACCAACATACTTTTCGTTTTCCTTGGTGTTGAACAGGTAAGGAAAATAACCTTTACATTCAGGGAGTTGAAAGGTTTTTGAAAAGTGAGACAGTGGCATAGGAATGAAATTCAAAGAGTCTAGAAAAGTTACACTCTTATACTTCATTCTGTAAATTTTGCTTCCATTCATAATCAGTTCGGGGTCCCAATTTAGGGTGCCCACCATGTGTTTTAACAAAAACTGGCCATCATACGACCTCAAGTTGTGTGCTATGACAATAATGTCACGGGATTCGAACCCTGGTTGTGTGATGTGGTCAAACAATTCTTTTACAGGCTCCTTGTCGAATACCCATTCTTTAACACCACACTGTGTACAATAGGGCATCTTATGAGACTTGTCCACACACAGACCACAACTTTTATGCATTATACATAGATTAGGAATGTGTTCAAACACGTCTGTGGAATAAAGCGTGTTCTGAGTACACTCGAAATCTATGAACATGAACACGAAATTCTTTCGCAAATTTGGTGAATTGTACGGTCGAATGTAGCACTCGTGGTTGGCATTCACATGGACCTTACAAGTAACACAATAAATTTCTCCGCACTGGTGAGGAGTTTTCCTAAGCCTCATATTCACAAGTTTGTTACACAATGGGCATACTTTTTCCACGTCGCATACTGACATGGATTTAGGGTAATATTTCCCCTTAATCAAATGATTATTAAAACAGGTCTCCCCGTTGAAATCGCGATGACATGAATCGCATTTCACATATCTATCAAATGATGTTGGACACCTCTGTCGACACTTGACACAGTTTAGATCACACCTGTGAGTTTCTTTTTTATTAAGTGAGGGAAAATTACAATGTCGGCAATACCACTTACATTTGAATGCCCCGTGTAGGTTTACAATTGCATTAAAATGGCTGTCGTGGAATATTACGTCGATGTGTTTATCGGTGTTAATTTCCGACTTGTAGAGGACATTTTTACCATTATGACCACCAAAAACAGTGATAGGATACTCCTTTAGCGCTATTTCAAAGAGTTTCACGTCGTCAAGTGTAAACGGGCCATCGGTTTTGCCTATTTTCTCACACAACTCTACAGCTTTTTGTTTTTGCAGACGGTCATATCGCGTAATAGAACCATAATGAACATCCCCGTCAATTTTGGATTTGCACACTGCGATGGCTCTAGGTAGACAAAGATTGTCTTTGTTTTAATTTCTATAATACCTTTGTTTTTACTACAGTCGTCGCAGCGTTTGTAACATGAACCTGATATTTCATTTGTCCAAATACACGAAATTTTGATTGCCCCTCCCAACAAAAATTCTTTGTTACTTTGCATTATTTTCTCCATTGATTTCAATACGGCCTCGGGGTTTACCTGATCAAACCTACGTACACTCATGTTAAAAGGTCTAGCAGGATTTTTGGTATCATGAACGGTTATTCCTACGAACCCTGGTTGGTTTTTTAGCAGATTGTCATCAACAAATGATAAATAATCATGAAACACTTTGGAAACCCATTGGTCAGGATCTGCATCTTTAGGCATCGAACTCACCATAATTTCAGTTTCAGAGTACCCAGAATAAAATTTTTTAGTTGCCCTCTGGCTATGGTTAATAATTTCGAAAGATGGTTGCAAGGTTGCACTTACCTGTGGCACAATGCTGTCAACAAGAGAAGGTGGTACACCAATTCCGGTAGAAGGCGAGCCAGCTCCGGTAGAAGACGAAGCAGCTCCGGTAGAAGACGAAGCAGCTCCGGTAGAAGGCGAGGCAGCTCCGGTAGAAGGCGAGGCAGCTCCGGTAGAAGGCGAAGCAGCTCCGGTAGAAGCCGAAGCAGCTCCGGTAGAAGACGAAGCAGCAGGACGGTATGGTTCACCGTTTCCGGTCTGATCACTTTTGCTGGCCACACCGCCCGAGAAGCCACGTGTTCTCTTAAGAGTGAGCTTGCCCCCATAACGTGTTCTCTTGCGATGATCACAACTTTTCTTTTTGTTGACGAACTGTTCTAAAACCGACGTGAACCCTTCAACTAGACTCCCAGTACCGGAGTTTCCGTTATTCCTCGAAGACTCGGGCCCCTGGTCACTGATGGAAGTGTTTGTAGAAGATTGATCGGCAGAAGATTCGTCTCCGTAGTTGACAACCTTGGCAGACATGATTACCACGTGATATAAGCATCTTTCGTCGCGATTGAACTTTTATAGACAACAAAGACCACGCCCACAACCAATGAGAAGGTGAGGTTTCTACTGCGCATGCATAACCCTACAGCCAATCGTCGTACAAATGGTGGGGGAAGGTTTTTTTAATCTTCCATCGGGTACGCGGTGTGAGTTTGCTAGAAGAAGAAAAAAGAATCCCCTTGTTTTTGACTTTTTTCTGTCACTGTGTGTTAGTAAGAAAACTTTTAGTTGGCTCTGTAAAGAAAAACCCACACATATTGTTTTTGACTTTTCTAACCCTGTGTGAGAAAATACAGAGTTTTAGTTAAAAAGAATATATACAAGTTAAAAAGAATATATACAAACGAATAAGAAACAATCCATTGACTCGGTTTTTTAGAAGAAGAAAAGATGGCCTCCGAATTCTTTTATAAACACGCGTGAACAAAGCATGGAAATACAGAAAAAGAAACTTTTAGTTGGCTCTGTAAAGAAAAACCCTCACATATTGTTTTTGACTTTTCTAACCCTGTGTGAGAAAACACAGAGTTTTTGTTAAAAAGAATATATACAAACGAATAAGAAACCACCCATGTCGATGTGAAAGAACTTTTATTAACAATGTCTTTTCCCCCGAAAGAAAGAACTTTTAAATGTCTCTGAAGATAGGATTTTAGAAGAATGTTTTTTGTTTCCTTGTGAAAATAATAGATTTTTAGAAATACAGAGAAAAGGCAACGTGAAAAGAAACTTTTAAAATACCCACATATTGTTTTCGACTTTTGAAAACACCGTGACAACTCCCATGTGAGGGAACAAAAAGCATTGTGTGGTGTACAGAGCGAGCCAACGTGTTAAAGAACTTTTTAGTTTGGCTCTGTAAAGAAAAACCCACACATATTGTTTTTGACTTTTCTAACCCTGTGTGAGAAAATACAGAGTTTTTGTTAAAAAGAATATATACAAACGAATAAGAAACCGCCCATTGAAGACCGAATTCACGCAAAAGCATTGTGCGGGGGCGAACAAAGCGAGGGGACAAGCGCTCGAGCGGCGAGAGCGAGCGGTGGGGGGAGCGAGCAGTGGCGAACTGCCAACGCAGTGGCGGAAGGGCTCTCCATTTTTTTTTACAACGTAATTAATTGATCACACACACTTTTTTCGGAGATTTAAATCCAACACTCGATCAAACAGATTTTCCTATCGCTTAATCAAACAGAAATTTTGATATCAATTCAAATTGAGATTTTGATATCAACACCCCACCCCCACAACACCCACACCACCACCACCACCCCCACCACCACCACCACCCCCACCACCACCACCACCACCACATCCCACCACCCCCACCTCCCACCACCACCACAACCCCACCCCCACCTCCCACCACTTTTGATATCACCCCCCACCCCTTTTGATATCACTTTTATATTAAAATCACGCGAGGAGGGATATATACTACTATGCTGCATATCTGGAGAATCGGCAGGAATGGTCCTGCTCACGGAGTGGAGTGGGTAAGAGATTTGTAAAACCTACATTTAGTATAAACCTTTCGCTAGCACCCCTAGAGGAGAAAAGTGGTGTAATTTCAAACGTCTACTAGAGATCTAAGAGTAGTTATGGTCTTGTAAAAAATTGTAATATGATTAATTAATTACGAACACTTTCAATGTTTCTAATATTAATAAAAGTCATAATGACATTTCTAGCAGGGCTCTCGACCAGAAATGAACTATAATTAAGTGTCAATTATACGCTTTCGCGCCGCTTTTTCCTTTTCCACATTGACCAATATGCTTTTAACGCCAACTCCACCATCTTGAAAAACGATTCTAGCGCCATTTACACTAATCGCTACCTAGGGCCTCTAGCGGATAAAAGTGGCGTAACTTCAAACGTTCACTTTGATCTATGCTGCCAGAATTGAAGAGAGAAATTAGGAGGGAAATGTGGGGTTAAGGGGAAATTTTGAGGTAAATATACTGTTGCCAGCCTAACTGCCTGAATTAGGGCCTTCACTAGAGATGTACATATATAAAGCTGGAGACCTTTAAAGAAAAAGGATTTTAAATATTAATGACAGCTTATTTTTATCAAACTATCTTTTAATTACATTTATACTTTCATTTGCATTCTCGCAAATGTCATTCCACCTGTCACCAGTAAATATTACTGAGGTGACATGCATATGAGTTCTAATAAGTCATTTATGTAAATTAAAATAACAGGAGTCCCTATATATGATATATAATAAATAATAAAACGGGTGCATGTGTATAATATTTAGAATCATAATGTTTTGGTTGGCATCATTTTTAAATTTCGCCCGCACCCAAAACGTTTGTCACCTATAAACAAGGCTGACGCTCAAACCTGAGGGTAACTTAAGCACTTATTCGTAAATCGAAAATATCCGTGAACTTTATATCTTAAATGTTTATGTTTTATTTAACCTGTTTTGATCGCATTAAAACTATATGGCCTGTTGAAAACGATATATTTAAGGAAATGAAAATAAATAAATATATACTGCTGGGAGCTGGAATGTGTTGACAACGTAACTATTAATGTTCTGCTTTCATTAACGCAGTGAGAATGGACAGAATTTTAAGCATTTGAATAGATGATATACATGCGGTGCGTAATGTTCATTTGGCAGATAAGCGTCTTTTACCTGCATATGTCGCTAGGCATCTCTCCAACTCTCAGCATACCAACAATTCCTAAATGAAACTTTAAGTAAATGATCGAAAACCGTACCAGAGATGATTAAACAAGAAATGAAAGTGAAAGTCAGGAAAGAAAGGTAACGTCACTGTTTCTACGACAAACTCTTTTTCAAGACGTTGGTGAATCTTAAAATCCGAAAAGAATCGATGGAGCTTTTGCGTTGTCGGATGCCTCAGCCCGCCGGATGTGCATGCTAACAGGCCGGTGGGCCTGTGTCGCAAAGGAATTTCATTAGACATGGAACATCTTAGCAGGCTTTGCGTGCTCCGACACCGCTTTACGACCTTGTCGACCTTCCCCTGGATGTCAGCAAGCAGAGAAAGAACCTTCCCGTTCTCACGGACAGACGGCAAGGAATATTACATGAATAGCTACCGGAAGCTATTAGACTCGCGGTATTGCATACGTGACCAATTGGCTAATCTTTGTATCCACACGTTGCGCAGCAGGGAACAATGAAACTCTTGCTTGAACATTACGTTAAGAGAGAAATCAGTACAAGGGGGAATGGGTACTGACAATCTGTGACGAAGCAAGAAAGAAAATGTTAAAAAGGAAAGAGTATGAAAACAAGGGGGAGATGGTAAAGAATGATTAGAAAGTATAAACTAAGAAGGAGAAGCATGAAATAACTAAACAGGACGAAGATCACTATGAAAATGTTGAAGAAACAGCTGATGCCATGCTGAGGTTTGAGGCCGAGGTTCGGATCTATCCATGGAAGAATAATAAATATTGAATCAGTATTTATCCTACTCTTCCGTTATTATTTTAATGTAATATATATTGTAAATATTTTATAATAGATTATTTTGTTTAATTAATAATGTTTTATTACTATTCATTTTAATGTATAATTCTAGAGTAGAAAGTTTTTAATGTGATAATTCTGTTTTACAACTCACTGTTATTAGGAAAGAATTTCAAAATGATGAAATAAGCAAATAGGTGAACACGAAAGGCAAACTTTGTCTTTTTAATGACTAAGCGTTTTCCTTATTAAATAACATTTAATGTAATTCATTACTTAATTCTACCATTAGTACGCCTTGACATAAATTCTAATGTAATTATATTTAAAGAAAATCATCTTCCAAACACGATGTACAAAAATAAAAAATTAAGTGAGGGGTACCTAAGATTTGTATTTCAGTTGCGTCAGGACATAATTTAGATTTGAGCGAGCCAATCTTTCCTATATATTTTGAGCGTTTAAAGTGTTTCGGGTACATGCACTTACATTTATGAACCCGGTGGGCGTCTGTAAACCACGTGAAGGTAATTTTTAATGTAAGTATATAAGGAATCAGTTTCCCTCATTTGAAATCACTTGTCATTACTCGATCACACTTCGTCAAGAACCAGGCGGTCAGTGTTAAGAGTGAAGTACTAATGGCTCGTTTGCTTAGAAAATCAATATTTCTAGAGCTTATGTATCAATTAGAGGACCGGTGATCCAAACGCGAGGACACGTGCACTCTTAAAATAAAGTCGTAATTACCGTCTTCGTTGCAAAAGAATGCTATAAGGATCGGATGTAGATCAAGGTGACCACATTGAAATTGGTTATTTTCAAAAACGCTTGCTAATGTAAACGTGACGATCAATTGTTTTTATTTTATTTATTTACGAACGCTCTTTTTACATCTCAGGTCATCAGCGTCTCATTCAAATCAAGGCGTGAAACGGCCGATAAATTTTGCTCAGAGGCCTATTCTTTCAGGCTTGAGGTTCTTTTTCGTGCCGTAAATGTACGACGCAGAACCCACGGCTTTACTTCCCTTCCGAAGGAAGCCATACTTCGGTCGATCAATTGTGTAGTGTAAAATGTTACGTTGGGTAATTATTGTAAACGAGAAGTATTATCTCCCAGTTCAGTTGAGGGGAGCTCAACAAAAGAGCGAAACTTAGCCTGAGGTCTATTGTCTTGAATCGTAGACGGCAGGCCGAGGCAATTAATAACCAGGGGCCGCTACAGCAAAACTCGTTTCAGTGTGTAATAAAAGACGAGAAAATTGATGGACCAGAGGATAAAAAGGAAAGATGACAATTTTGAGATAAACGTGGAAAGAAGAAAAGCAATACGATGAAAAGATCACGTAAAACAACACAGATATAAATTGATATCGGAAGTGAAAGGGCATCTACCGTCACATCCCCGAAGAACACTTGCAGTTTAACTTAACGAAGTTTTTCTGGACTCGTGTGAGAGTTGGTTTAATAACTTGCTCCACTTCCCGGAGGTTGTTATAAACAGAGTACCAGGCCGTGTTTCAACAAGCATCACTTCGCCGCTATCACTTTAAACACCCCACTAACACCTTCTGCTGTGATAAGAGCGCCAGATGTGCAGAGCAATAGCCGTTCTCAAAACATTCTCTCGGGCGTTGTTCGATCGCGAAGCCAGCGGAGTGCAAGCAAACAATCGTCAAGCGACCTTGCTCTGCTGCGCTAGAGATTAACGAGCTTCAAATGCTTTATAAACGAGCCAGGCCAAGTTTGTATAAATAAAATGTGCCAATTAAGCTTTTATATTCTAAAAATAGCTTCCAGGCTAATTATTATATATTATTATAAACCAGAGATGACAGTGTCACGGAGGCGCCAAGTATTACAACTCCCTATTTGATGCAATTGCACGGGAGATAGTATACAAAAAGTGAAACGTCTGAATAGAATACTTCACCAATAAACTCCATTATATATACTCGTATCTCCTTCGTGCGTAGAATATCAAGCGGTCATACTCTTACGTCAAGATTAGATATGACACATTCTTGTCTGCTGGGCAGAAGTCCTCATACTGTAAGATAAGTCATATATGCATGTGAAGTATTCCAGAGCCAGATTTAATGTGGCATTGCAACGACCTCTCTGTGGCAAGGTGATAACTGAGCTGTCTAAAACGTTTCAAAGAAGGGGGGGGGGGGATCCATTTTTTTTTGTTCCTAAAATTTCAAATGATGTGTTATGAACTGTTTATAAAAATGCTTATATAAAAAAAATAAAGAAAGAGTTTAAATGGGTTCATCTTTGAAACATTTAAAGCGACACCAAACAAAGTTTACAATAAAGCACGTAACTAATAGGAAGTTTGTCGAATCTCTGTGCCTCGGATTGGATTGATGGAAGCAGGGCATGTCGGTACTTCAACCTTGCTCAAAGACTGGCTTCTCAGTAAGGGATGGTGTGAGGAAGACACCGATCGGCGATAATACACGGACATAGATGGGGTCCCTAAATGTTTTCTTAGACCGGTGTAGCGTCCTCTCTCAGCCAACTTGCCTCGTAGACCCAAGATCACGAATTCAATCCCTGGGAGGTTCGATCGATATTTTCGGGCGTAAATATCATAAGTATGGCTTCCTTTGGAAGGAAAATAAAGCTGTAGATCCGTTGTCGTAGATTTACGGCACGTAAAAGAATTTTAAGCCTGAAAGAAGAAACGTGTGGGCAAAAATTATCGGCCGTTTGAATGGAACATTGATAACACAATATTAAAGAGCGTCGGCAAATAAATCAAAAAAATCCCCCAGCTAAGGAATTCGAGCCCCCCCCCCCCCCCCAGAAGTGCCGTTTGCTTACCGGCAAAGTCTTTTCTAAAGATCAAGCCACCGTCACATCGCACATAGCACCAGTCCACCTCGTCTGGTGATTTAGATGCTGTAACAGCACCAACAGAATAAAATTATATGAAATGGAAATTCATGAAAAGGAAACATCTGTGTAAGCGACATGGGGAAACCAAGAAAAACCCTAAGTTAGAATTGCCATTCCCAGGATATTTGAACAATAAATGTCGAGTTCAGTTCCTTGTTGGTTACCAAGTTGAGATTAATCTAGAGTTTCCCTTTATGAACCTCAATATCAAATAAGATACGCAATTAAGTGTGCATCACTCTGTATTTCGTTCTACCAGAGGGGAAACGTGATGTATTCCTAGGTAGACAAAGAATGAGATCTGTAATTGGAATTACTGATATTCAAGAAAGATGTGTTGCCTGCCACATAGCAAGTTCCGGCAGCCATTTGGAACTGCTTCACAAAGGCACATCACATAAAATCTCATTTGCTCTACGCCATATTGACACTATAACTTAATTTTCCATCCACTTCTACGTTAGCGCGGTGTCACCTGTGTAATGAATTGAAAGTACCTTGCCACGAGATAGAGAGACGTAGAAGATAGTACTAGAATTTTAGAGCATGGAGGCTGTTCCAGAGTAAAACTATTCGTATAACTACTTTCATTAATTTATTTTTATTTTTGATAAACGGAAATAAAGTATTAATTCTCTAGTCATGTATAATAAAGTGAACAATAACAACGAAATAGAAGAGAATGAAATAAAAATTAAAGGAAAATAAAGGGTTTAAAGAAAAAAGAACAAGAAAACAAAAATAAATTCAGAAGAAGAGAATAATTAGAAATACTAAGAAAATAGATATCAAAATGAGAAACAACTGAGGGAGAGAAACAAGAAGAAGAAGAAGAAAATAAGTAAAACATCGTTAAGCATAATGAGAAACGGATAAAGAAAAGTAACAGACTGTAAAGAACGAAACTTATTACATAAACCAAAATAAAAAGAGTAAAATATGAGGAGGGGGGGGGGGAAAGGAATGGAAAAAGAAACCAAAGCATATCAAGATTAAAGAACAAATATGAACGAAGGACATGGATAACAGGGAGGAATATTAAGAATATATTAAGAATATTAAGAATATATGTATTACATAGGACAGATTATTATTATTATTATTATTATTATTATTATTGAGTAGTGTTTAACGCCCGTTTTTACTACTGAGGCACCACAGGCGGTGGACACTGATGATACATGAGATGAAATAATACATTGGAAAAGGCTTTTTTTTTAAGGAAGGAACGTTTCAGGCCTAAATTTAGGGTACCTCTCCGACATTTGATTTTTATGGAGACTGGGGAAACCTTAACACACAAAAAAAAAAAAAAACGAAAAAACGAAAAAACAGTGAGGGAGGACGGGCTTGGTGCGATTCTTTTTTTTGGGGGGGGAGTAGTATTTAACGCCCGTTTTTACTACTGAGGCACCACGGGCGGTGGACGCTGATGATACATGAGATGAAATTATAAATTGGGAAGGACTATGTTTTAAGGAAGAAAGCGTTCCAGGCCTAAGTTTAGGGTACCTCCCCGGCATTTGCCATTTATGAGGACTGAGGAAAACCTGAAGAAAAAAAAAACCAGTAAGGGAGGACAGTCCTAGTGGGATTTTTGAACTCCAGAACTCCCGCTCAGGAGTCCGCGCCTTATGGACCTCTGCCACCCGTGGCGATAAGTAGGACAGAGAGTATAAAGTAAACAATAAGGAGGGGGGTAGATAAAAATGATGCGTAAAAAGTACGAGGGGAAAAAGCAGTAACAGCAATATGTTGTTCGGGAGGGAAGAGTTTATGAAAGAATACATTTAAAAGCGTACAGAGAAACGAAAAGAAAAGATGTGATCTTGAGCTTAGATTATCTTTGAAGAAACCTAAGTTACAAAGCTGAAAACCTTAGTAGTTTATTTATATCTGGAAAATAAATTTCGCAGCACTTCGAAATGGCTTATGAACAAAGAATGGTCTCAGGACCGTAAGTATTCACATGTCGAACTCCAAGAAAAACTCAGTCGGATGAAATTTGCAGAAAGCCGAACCCGAGCTGGAGAAATAGCAGTTACTGCGATCGTCTTCGTTCCAAGGTTGTGATTTCATTTGAGGAAACACAAGCCTACACATTTCCGGTCTTTTTAACACAATTCTGCAACTTTCTTGCCGGACCCATTTCATCTTGTGGATGAGATAGTAATTGTTCTGCCATATGTGGTTTGGTTGGACAACTCCAGATTTCCCTTTCCACATGATCTCAGACAAGCGACTTTCCTCTCTATAACGGCATTCTTGTCTCGGCCCACGTTCTTGCAACGTTCCTGCTTTACCTTTCGAGAAGTGTACATTGTCTATACTACAGCTTTTGCTATCCTTTTCTACTCTTCGCTGATTTGATGCTTTTTGCAGTAACAATCTTATACATATCAGGCTAATCTCTGTGCGGCAGAGAGTTGCTGCTTTGCGCTGCCATAAAACATTTGAACGTTTCATTTCTTATGTAATTATTGCTTGTTACATTATTACACGTACGCACTTCACTTGCAGAGGTGAAAAAGGAAACGCTGTTACATAATGTGTCAAATGCAGTAGACTAGATGCTATAACCAGTTAGGCTATTGTTCTTTCATGAACTGGAAAATTGAATTAAATAGTTAAAATTAGATTCCACATCAAGAATTTGAAAGGAAACTTCTTTCACCAGAATAGCTTTTGGGGTGTGCAGGATAGGATAGATGAATATATTTAACATAAGTTGCCGGCACGATAAGCCAGTTATCTGAAAATTATTCAAACTAATTCACCTTTTCAACTTGTTCATTAATACAAAATTAATCACAACGTATATTAATGGAATAGAAACAGAACTAAAATAATAATTTTGCAGGAGAGTCGGAGGTAGACTTCCACAGAACATTACATTTGTTATTATTGTTATTATTTATTTATTAATTTTTTACCGCCACGGATGGCCGAGGTAGTTAAGGGTTCGATCCCACCAGAACTGTCCTCCCTAGCTGAGGTTTTATCCACCTTTTCCTCGGTCCTCATAAATGGCAAATACCGGGAGGTACCCTAAACTTAGGCCTGGAACTTTTCCTTCCTTAAACAATCCTTTCCCAATATATCATTTAATTTCATGTATCATCAGTGTTCACCGCCGTGGTCTCAGTAGTAAAAACGGGCGTTAAACACTATTAAAAATACATTTATTTTGTGGATATCTTTTATATTATAGGTTGTATATCATAGGTGGCCACGTCGTGTCAAATCTGAATTATACTAGGACAGCAGCGAAATATCTCAGTGCCCCTATTCATGTCAATATGCAGGATAGGCTCGTCAATAAGTGCCAGATGGGCCCGGTTCTCCCAAAGAAAATGCCATATTATTTACCATTTTGTCTTCTACTGTTCAACTTTTTAAACCAAAAACACATGAAAACAGCCATGTATAACCGATTAGTTCTTAATTGTATCTTACGCAATAAACAAATTTCCTCTCTACTGTAGTAGCGGTATCTTATGGATCCTCCGCGAGAGAGGGAAGCTTATGGCCAGTCCGGAAATTTTTACACTTTAAACTTATACTTTCGTGGGCCAGCAGAAATTTATAAGGATTTATTTCTCCAAGTTGGTTAACTTTTCTCCTATTTATTTCTCCGTTCTTTTGGGGGGGGCCAGCAAGAAGACGATCCATAGCCGGTGTTCGTTATTCTCTCTTTTCTTAAGAACCAGATAATGAGGGGTTACTGACACCACGCAATAACTGACAAGGAGTTGTTTTCGCATTTTGTGTGAAATTGGATGGCTTCCTCACTGTTTGTCAGTGAAAAGTCGATGTTCAAAGTGTTAACTCTCAAGTTACAAAAAAGCGTATTTGTTTTGTGACAATAAATTCAGTGGGAGTTTTATTGAAGACTGCATTTTCGCCTATTCAGCAAGATGGCACAAAATTAAGATTTTTAATTTTTAATTTTTTTAAAAAAATTAAAACATGGCTGCCTGCATGTGAAGTTAGAAACGTATCTTGTCTGTATGAATGAGATAAGAAAAGAAATTGAAAGGGCAAATTGCGTTTCCGTACAGGCTGACGAAAGGACAGATATTACATGCATGTCTCAATTTGTTGTGATAATACGATACAACATTGTAGGTAAACCGGTTGAAAAATTCATGAAATTGGAGTTTCTGAATTGACTGCAGAAGGCTTAAGGGGTACTTTAACAGCTGCATTAGAAGAGTTCCGTATAAACCAGAAATTTATAGTACAAGCGTGCGATGGCGCTGCAGTTATGAGAGAATGTCGGGGTGGAATATAAGTTTTGGCTAAAGAAACGTTAAACACTACGCCATTTGGGCCACGAGCCGCCACTGCTCATGTGTAATTACGTCCCTGAATTGCTATCCCACATTTAGAAATGAAGCGATGCGGTTTTTTAAACCAAGATCTATTGCCAAGATCTGCTGGATCAGCTGCTCTCAAACTTTTCTTTCAATATGCGCCATTTTATTGTGGTGTATCTTTGCACAACAATACAATAATAACAATTGCATTGAAAAGCATATAGAATATCAATAACTAATAATGGCACAGAATTATTATTTTTTAAATAAATGAGTGCAGAAAATGATCTTTCTCACAAGCAAGTTCGTTACGAAAAGCCTTCATATATTTCCATGACCTTCTTAAATAGCGGGCGAGCCCCAGTCTACGCCGTTCGCTGCCGAAGATGACGTGCTGTTGCCAGGGATACTATGGTGATAATATGAATATTATGCCTAGTCCAAGTTTTTGCCTTACCTATTTCAAAGCTCCCTCTAGAACAAATATTTACAATCCATTTGGTTCTAATTTACTTTATCACAATTAATACATATCATTGATTTGTATCAGCTTTCATTTTCTCGCAATCCATTGTTTATATCTATACTTTCAATAATGAATGCTGTTAGCAGTATTTTAATGCTTCGTGGATAGCCGGAACCACAGTTCTGGACGGTTCTTTTGTTGATTGTAAAAAATGAATGCTTTTACTGAGAACTTGAAGTGCTAAAACTATTCGGAATTCAACCTTTGGGCTGAGGGAAATACCCGAATAGTCATATTAGCCAAGAAGCTTCAAACGAACATCGAACACCATAACTGAGCAACAGATACGCCTGTCATATGTACTGCCGATCCTGCTATCTCCAATATAGATCAGGAGACTAACGATGTGCATGTTATGAGCCCATCTAGGGAGCTATTATAACTTGCATTACATACCGACATTTCTAGATCCCAGCAACTCGTTCAATTTTCCTATATTTGAACCCCTTATTCGCTATTGGAGACCCGAATCTGTACCATAATGTAGCGGTGATCAACGTGGGTGTGGCGGTCGCCTTTTGTTTTGTAGAAATAACTGGTTTCCTCTGCACCGCTTAGTGAGCGCTACAGTAACCATGTTTAAAGAAATTGTTTAACGAATTAGATAAATGTTTATATTTAAAGGGATTAGAATTTTTTTCCATACGTTATTATCAATTTACTGTAAAAGTACATTATTCATATATTGTATGGGTGCTTTGTAAGCTTCTAAAATCCTCCGTTGGCTGTTACCCTTAGTTTGTTTCAATTTCAAGAATATACTAAATATTTCTGTTTTTAATCTCCAGTAAGACCGATGAAGATACTTTGTGCTCCTTTGTATTGAATTAATGAATAAAATAGCTTTGTATTTATGAAATATATCGCTAAAAGTTCTGGGGAAATTAAATATTACTAGATAACTACCAAATAAATGCAAATGTCTCTGAATTGTAATCTTATAAGTGTAAAGGCATATGACCATATTATTATTGAAGTTGCTATTTCAAAAGCCTTTTATTTTAAATGCCTTGGCATTTAAAATAAAACTGAACTGAAGTTAACAAATGTTTGCAATTCTTAGCAGTTTTAAACATTGTCAATAAGAAAGATAACTTTTATTTACAACTTGGGCTGTAGCTATGAGTCCAACACATTCTTCATAATTCTAATATTATTCACTTCATATTTCACTTGCCCATCAGAATCAGCTTCTTGAACATTACATTCTTTATATGAGCATCCAGCATGGGACATCTGTGTGTACCGGCCTTTAAAATGAAAGAGAGGATTAAAGTAGATATATATTTGCGACTTAAAATTTATTGAAGTTTTTACAAATAGACCAATCGAAAAACAGCATTGTTTTTCCTGCAGTTACTTTGGAAAAAATACACACCGTTGTACAAATTAATGTGAATAAAGACATTCTCTATTTTTTTTTTTTAACTATTTCGCTAAATTTCAATATTACTGTTTACTAATTAGTGTTTTGAATATTTAATGTGCTTACCCTTAGCCTAAATTTCCATTTTCACTCGTTTGGGCATAGGGTCAACGAGTTTCTTATATATTTCACTTAATACTAGGTCATGAAATCGCACTTTTATTACAGCACAAACAATCTTTCTTTGGTGGTTCAGTCCACTTTCCCCATCCTTTTCTTGACAATCGCCCAATTGAGCCCCGTTGAATATCTAGGCCATCCAAACACTGAAAACCATTTTTCGTCATGAAGTCTTTAACATTCCTCGATATGACATGGGTCAAAGCCCTGCTGGAAACACGCCTTTTCAATGTACAGTTCCTCTGCCAACCTCTCAGTTCTGGGACGTCTCTTTTCTCTAAATTTAGGATATACTTGTGTAGTTCATCATTTCGTGAATAAGAATTAAATAAGCAAAACAGTCCCAGAATATCTTTTGTGAAAATATTATCGTATGTTTCATATGTATGACTTTCATCAGAAAATAGGATTCCTCTCTACTCATTTTGTGTCCAGTTTTGATATTTTCTAGCCAATGCCAATCTCTTTTTCTTCACAGGACATGTCAACAGCTGTTTTCTGACCGGTCTTCGAGCTTCCCTTCCAGCTTCTAGAAGCCGCCTATGCACTGTTGAAGCGTCGGTTTTCACCTCTGCAGCCTCCAAATCTTTTTGTAAATAATAACTGTTATTTTCTGGATTAATTTTGCTGGTTTTTGGTTAGATAGATATCATTTTTATAGACCTTTGTCGTATTCTGCCACATCTCCTTTCCATTGAGGTGAGATCGACCGAATCTCATTTTTCCTTCAAATTATATTATTAACAGCAACCAAGATTACATTACGTTTAACTGCTGTCTCTGAGTCTTATTACTAAATTCATAGAGAGTTATGGGCTCACTTTCTTCTTAGATGTAATATTCATTAGGAACAAAATTATGCTTGGTAAATAAAATCTAGCTAGAAACTCAAGCAAATTGCTTAACTTCTAGTACAACCATTAAAAGCGATAACTGCATCTATATCAATAATGCGGTGTAGAATTGGAGGGAAACGATTATTAGTACTGAATAACTTATAAAATTATCTGCTTGTTCACATTAATTCGCACAAGATTAATTGTTTAAATATTAAGTTAATATAACAAAGAATGCACGTCTACTATTACAGTGTGTATAGATCGGTGGCCAGAATATGTTATAAGGCTGCACACAAACAGAAAAAGAAAACCAGCATATACACACGTGTGTGGTAAACAATTCTGCTGTTGTCACGTTCTTGCAGAGTGCGAGGTGCCATGACGTCATGTAACAGCTGCTGCAAGTCAAGAGGCCAAAAACGTCGTGCCAGCGAAACAATATCTATTGCCACCATGTGTCTCGCCGCAACCTGTTGAAAATATACTTCCATCTTCCATCTCTGTTCGTCAACAACTCAGAAGGGGAGTTTGTTATTGAGATCAATGATCTCTGTTGGTACGGATGTGAATTCAGTAAGAGCTGTGCGCTTAGATATTATCAGTCGTTCGATCCTAGGTGGGTACATATTGACTGGTTAAGTTTATTCATTAAGTTCTACCATACCTTGTAAAGGTAAATATCAGGTTACTTCAATCACCAGCGAACTGCAGGCTCATTGGGTTCTCGAAAGAGATATCGAGCTTGCATAATTACATGTTAATCGCTTACACAAATACAAGTTGTTTTAAATTAATAATTACGGTTACTGTTGTTGTTTCTGGGACTAAACTTCAAGAAAATTCGACATTACAGATCATATAATTCGAAACGAAAATTTCAGCAAATACAAACTACAGGACAGATAATGAAACGAAATGAATTTGATTTACAACCTAAAGGACATAACAAATAAAGGAGAAAGTAGAATACATATACATTACAAACGACTTGTTAAATAGCAATGAACTAGTCCTGAAGAGGGAAGCAAGTTACTAACTAGCTGGAGTCAGGACTGTGAGGCTGTACTCCATAACGGGGTTAATCATGAAAGTGGAAATAAATAGTTAATAAAATTAATTAATAAAAGCACATAGAAATTTACCCATATTATGAAAGGATCCAATAAAGTTGGATATAGAATTATAAAGAATCCTATCCGAAAAAGATTTTTTCATGTTTGTCCTCAGATTTCAATAACATAATCATTGCTTTGATTGGAACTGGGTGGATGATCACTCCTACACATGAAACATAATAGATGAATTAGAAATAGATGTGATTTTACTGCGTTATTCCCGCCCCCCCCCCAAATCAGTTTGATTCATAATAATATTGTTTAATGAAAGTATTTGAAACTAGCGGTCCGCGGGTCGCATGCGGACCATTCTTGTGTGGCCGGTTCCCTATTAAAAAAATAAATAAAAAATAAAAATATTGTATTTTACCGCTTAAACTATCCCTTTCGTATATACATGTGAACAAGCTGTTTAATGGTGAACTGGTGTAAGAATCGAATGCATAAGTTGTGGATGGTTCTTCAATGTCTAATTTTAAATACATAATATGGCAGAGATATTGAAGTACTAAATATAATATGTAATTTGTTAAAAAAAATGAAGTCACAAAATGTATATAAATTAAACATTGTTACTTATCTTCAACTTCAAGATAGCGTGAATTAAATATTTATTATTCCAAAATAAGTAATTAATATATTCTTAATTTAAATTGCAAATGAACGAAGCATTAATTTAATTTTACGTATATTAAACTGATATAAGCAACTCAAAATAATCACTGTCTTAACAACGAATATTTTACATTCAACATTATTTTAAAATTTTACACACATATCCTAGCTGTGGTGGAACAATTCGTTAAAAATAACAACGGTAAACCAAGTTAAAAACCTATTACACAGCAGCTACGCAGTTAAGAGAAAACGAGCCAGGTTCTAAATTCACCAAATGTTAATGAATAATTTCGAGGGTAAGCCTTGCTGAAGGATATCGCCACAGAATAATAGAACACAGTTGCCAACCAGCCAGACGATAGTTTCGAGCAAGAACAAACTCGGAGAACATTGTTGCTTGTACCAAAGACAAGAACAGACTTCTACGTGCCAACAAGTAGAGCGATAACGGAAAGGGATGGGAAAGCATGTTACCTAGTGAAGAAGATTCGAGAGAAACGCAAGGTTCTTAGCGGAGCAAGAACGCACTCAAACCTAGTCGACTGGCGAACACATTTTCGCTACGGTTTATCTATCGAAGCCGCTGTTTCACCTTTCTTATTGTTGTAACACCGCCTGCCGAGATGCCACCAGAATGTTATTAAACGAAGTCCAAGCTGTGATGTCCGTCGACTGACTTACAACTTAGTGATGTTATTCTGTTTAATGCGGTGCTACAATTTCCCTATTTAATCTCGATGGCTAAGACGAGAAGGAATATTATATCAGAATAATAGACGTCACTTCGGGGAATCGAGCTAGGTCAATTCCTCCGGTGTTTACAGACGAATGCTGAATAACTCAACCAACTCTGTTAAAAATATAAGTATTTATTAAAGGGTTTTCTTATATAGTGGGACGTGGATCCTGCAAACACCAAGTCTTCTCTCCTCTCTGCCCAAGGAGGGGTAATAATCACCTAGTCTAGACATAAGAGTAATTGTAAAACACTTCCTACCACCAGGTCATCAGTCACCAGGTTTAACATAAGTTCTAAGAGGTGCATGGTTTATGTTTGTTAAGCTGAAAACTAAACAATACTTATCAGCACAATAATTCTATGTATCTATAACATGCACACGTAGACATAATATTTTAAGTGAGTGGAAAACAGGTTGCTTTTTGTTTATGCAAGTGTTTCTCTGAGGACGCTTTCAGGTCACGTCACTTCTGGGATGCACAGTGTGGCAAGGCAAGTTACCCTTAATATTTATTACGTCTGCGTCTTACTATGTTTGGGTTTATACAGTATGTTTCATTAACTAGAATATACAGTGTGCTCTTAAACGATATCATGTTCTTATATCTTGTTAATGATAAGCTTCCTTATAATACCACGCTTTCATTACAAAATCGACTCTTCATTACACAGTGTTCTGTTTGAAGGCAATCCCACTAACCAAGGCAAATATTTTTATTGACAAATTGACTATCCGGTGTGTGTGTGTGTGTGTGTGTGTGTGTGTGTGTGTGTGAGAGAGAGAGAGAGAGAGAGAGAGAGAGAGAAAGAGAGACCATTGTTTCTCAGTACGGTAACTGCATCTAGATTTTGGTCGCGGAACTATCGTCCATTGCCTTATTTAAGTCATTCTTCCTCATACTATCGAATTAGTTACACTTTAACGCGAATTACCTAATTTGCATTTTTATTTAATAAAGTTCATATATTTATGTTCGCGTGGTTCTGACTTGATGTCACTCTGGGAGACATTAAAAAAAAAAGTATTTGATTTTTTTATTTTTTTTTATGTGTTTTATTTACGGACGCTCATTAACAGCTCAGGTCATCAGCGTCCCATTCAATTCGGGACGTGAAAGAGCCGACAAATGTTGCTCAGAGGCCTCTTCTTTCAGGCTTGAGGTACTTTATCGTGTCGTAAATGTACGACACCGGACCCACGGTTTTACTTCCCTTCCGAAGGAAGCCATACTTTGGATTTTTACGCCCGAAAAAATCCATCGGTCCTGGCCGGGTTCTAACCCGCGATCTTGGGTTTAGAAGGCAAGTATGGCTACCACTACACCACCAGGGCCAACAAGAGTATTTGGTGAAGAAGAGAAAATTCCAAAAAGATATAGCTCAGTTACTTTGTACAAAGGTAGAAAGTAGAATTGTGTGTATTATTTGCAAATGTTAAAGGACACTGATAAAATTCAGTTTTTAATAGTGTTTAACGCCCGTTTTTACTAATGAGGCTATGGATAATGGTGATACGTGATATGAAATGTTGTATTGGGAAATGCTTTTTTAAGAAGGAAACGTTCCAAGCCTAAGTTTAGGGTACCTCCCCGGTATTTGCCATTTATGAGAATTGAGGAAAATCTGGAAAAAAACTCTCAATCAGGGAGGACGGTCCTGGCAGGATTCGAAACCAAGACCTCCGGCGTATGAGTCTGCACCTTAACGACCTCGTCCACCCATGCCGGTGGACAATTAATAAAGAAACATTTTCCCTCTGAGGGTAAATAGACTAAAATTAAGGGAAATGAATAAGTTGCAAAGACAGTGAAGCGTCTTTACAAAAATGATCTATAATAGTCTGTCAGTAGTAAAGAGCTAGTTGTGAAATCAACGCAAAGGTTAAGAAATGCATGATAAAAGCGGTAGCAGATATTTTTCTCCAGGACAACTGAGATATCTGACAACTTGCGCGAAGAATTGCCCTCATATTTCATTGCTCTTTAAGAGCACTTAACGAAAGTGACCCTATCAAGATATGGCACAAATTACTATGCTTCTTCGAACCTGTGCCGTCTGTTTGAAGTAACTGAAGAGCTTTTAGAATTGATTCCCAACCATTGAACTACTACTGGAGAAGATATTTATGACGCTGTTTGGAAAATTCTAAAATATTACAAACTTTCACTCAGGGGACATGCACTGTTGCTATTGAAGATTCCCCAACTAAGAAGGAAGGCATTGTATTTGTAGCAACACTAGATTTTGAAGGTTCGCTGTCTTGCGACATCGTACAAAGGAAAAGAAAATGAATAATAATAATAATAATAATAATAATAATAATAATAATAATAATAATAATAATAATACAATTCTTAGATATAAACTGTGCAAATGTAACTCCTAAAAATTCATCATGAGCTCAATATCTAGCGTTCCTAACAGATATAACAGCCAATTTTACGATGTAAACATCAAAATAGAAAGGAAAGATTATTTGAAAAGGTATATGCTCACTACAACAAAAACTGTTTTAGTGGCAAAATCTTTTAAAATGGCGTTATCTTGCTTATTCATGAAAAGTTAAAAAATCAGATTAAAAATAGCTGCTTTTAAAAACGTTGTGAGATAAAAAATAAAAGACTAATTTGACTCTCAAGGACGCGAATATGACCGTTACTCTTTTTTACTCTTTACTCTTTTCAAAAATCTCTTTTTTATATTGTTTGAACCCGATTGTGCTTTCCTTTGATTGATTGATTTGTTTTATTTACGGGCGCTCTTTATCATCTCAGGTCATCAGCATCCCGTTCAGTTCAGGGCGTGAAATGACCAACAAATTTTGCTCAGATGACTCTTTTTTCAGGCTTGAGGTTCTTTTTCGTGCCGTGAATGTACGACACAGGACCCACGACTTTACTTCCCTTCCGAAGTAATCTATACTTAGGATTTTAGGATTTTACCCCGAAAAAATCCATCTATCCTGACCGGGTTTGAACCCGCGATCTTGGATTTAGAAGGCAAGTGTGGTTACCACTACACCACCAGGACCGACTGCTTCCCTTATTATATAAATATGTAAATAGAACTAAATTATTCAACTTTAAAGGAGAAATACCAAGATATTGGAAAACATTACAATACATATAGTATATGTATTGCCACTAGCCAAAGCTCATCTGTAGGTTTGGCGCTTCAGTTGGGCCATATAGTACACAAACTTTTAATGAAGGTCTCGCCTATGGCGAATTTCGCATTGCGTGTCATATAAATATTGTAGTGCAATTATTTATAATAAACCTAAGCACTAACACGCTACCGTTGATGTACTTAATATTATAAACTACTGTAATAAACATCGTAACCGCAACGGACCAAATAAACAATCTGCATAATAGCAGCGATATGCCTGAACCTCGATCGGTTTGTGTACAATCAATACCCTCATTATTGTGTGAGGATTGGAGTCGGTCTTGGTTGAACGAAGTGCAATAATGAAAATGAAATTAAGGAAAGAGAATATTGATATCCTTTGTTGTTCCATCTTTTTATATTTTCTCTTCCCATACTTGAAGGAAATATATCAGTAAAGTTACTTCCTTTGCAATAAGATCCTGCAATGTGCGTTTTTTCCCCCTTCACATTTTGGGCTATATTTACTTTATTTGCGAATTCAATTGGGCATAAATTATGTTATTTTGAAGAAAGTTAATACGGATATAAATAGTGGCAGTTATAATGTGAGAATAGATTTGAGATAAAGTGTAGCCTGTGAAGCATAGGGAAGCTGAATTGCACAATTGTCACAAAAAAGATGTCGGTGCGGCGGAATGAAATCTTTAGCTGATGATAATGAAAAAAAATTTGAGCTACCGCGTACATTTACGAATAGAATATTTAACAATGTTGCTCTAACGTTATTGCAATAAAGTGAAGCTTTGGAAATGTAAGTGACAAAATAACGTTAAAGACTATTCAAGTGACTGTTGGGGTTGTTCTTGAAGAGCACGAATCTGAAGAAGGGAGAAATTCACTGGAGTGAAGACAGATATTGAAATGTCCTGAGAGATTGGCTAAAGTACCAAAGTACCAAAAATAGTGCATTCTCTCCAATTTCATATAATTGTATAGAATTCAGTTATTTCGATCGTAGTAGAACAATAATATCGGAATGTATTGGTGTTTTCTTGAGAATTGTGCTTATCTACATCATTTGCATTTTAATAATGTAATTCGCACATTATCAATGTTGTTTGCGTTTTATCAAAGTAATTTGTATTTTATGAATGTAAATTTTATTTTATCTACGTCATTGGCATTTCTAGTTTATTTTAATGATGTAATTTACCCAATTAGAATGTTAATTGTGTTTAACGACGTAACTTAAATTTTATTAATGTAATTCGCATTTTAACAATATCAATTGTATTTTAATAATATTATTTGCATTTTATTAACAATTTTTGCATAATTACGTCATTTGCATTTTTACAATTTTTTGTATAATCAAATGTCAATTGTATTTTATCAATATCTTTCGCGGTTTTACGTTTTTTTGCGTATTAATAGCCGAATGCAAAATATTTGTAAAATATGCTTACCCATTTGCCCACCGCTATATAGCTGTTTTCGCCACCGTAAAAAATTGTAAAACAGCAACATGAAATCAACCACCCCCAAGCACAGGAAATACATTACTCCTACCCCCCAAAAATAATATCCCTTCTCTGGCTGGTCTTTGTCGCAGAAATGCATGCAACTGAAGGTCTGTAAGGAAGCTGCTAACACCATGTCGGTAATGCAGCTACCCAAATCGGTAATGCAGCTGCGTGTTGCGGGATTACCGGCCCCTGAAAATCGGTAATGCGATTACCTGCAATTAGTATAGTCGGAGTCTAGACATACATTCTTCTAAGCCTGGCTTTTCATAGCCCTAAGTGGGCCTTGGGCTTACCGACGACCGCTGCGTCTTCTACTTCCATCACGTGATATCATTGGTACAGTGCAGTATTGCAGGGGCGTATGTGATCAGCACACCGCATCCTGCCGGTCGCTATATCGCGGCTTGCTAGATCGTTGATCGCCACCTCTCTATCAGGTAGCTTCCCAATTGTCCTCACGAGGCTGGGTGGATCCCGTTCCAAACCTTCCTAATTGAGAAAAATCCCCCCCAAACTAAATCAAATTTAATCTACAAAAGTCATAAAAAATAATATCATAAAAATAAACCTGAAAAATAGAATTTCTAGCTAAAACTATTAATACACAAATTTAAAATCTTAAATCTTAACCAAGCAGGCTCCGGGAATCGCACCCAGGTTTGCCGACCAACAGTCAATTATGCTAACCAGTAGACTAAGGAATACATTACTTCCAGATATCGATTTCCAGAATATGTTCACTATATTATATTACGAGACAAGTCTTGCTGGATTTTTTTCTGAAACTGAGATTTTAATTGTTCATCTGCTTGTTTATATTAAATTGATATGATCATGTTAGGTTTGAGATGTAGCAAAGTACGCGCAGGAAAACAGCCTTTTCACGTCTTTGCAATCTCTTACATGTTTAATGCTAATAGACATATGTTTATGTGAAAATAAATAATTTATTCTTATTTATTAATTAAGACACTATCATATGTTCTTAATATTATGAGAAATAAATATTCATAGTTCCTGATCTGTCTTTGATGAACGAAATTACAATGGAACTCAGGCAATCTCGCGGTAGTGTGTTACCGTTTAGAAGAAAGCAATATTCAGAGACACTTGGAACTAGGTGGAAAGGGGCGAGGTTATTAAGATTTGTCCCGCACTTTAGCTCAGTGTAGTAAAATAGTCACTAATGATAAACTATATAAATTAAAATGTAAATGGGCTTAACCATTTGAATAATAAGTTAGCAGCTTAAAATAATTCAGTTGGTGTAAAAATTAGTATAAGGTATAGCCCACTTACGAAGTGTTTAAGTTAATCGCAGTTTAATCTTCTTGGGCGTAAGATAACGCAGGAATGATCTGGCAATACTAACCAACTACACACGTTTTAGTAGGGTTAATTTACAAGAAATTTAAATTGTACCTTCAAGTTCATCATAAGCACAGATGATTGAAAACCGGCTAGTAGCTAATGAAATTCCTGAGTGCATAGTTCATGTCCAAACGCCGAGAAAACTTTCCTTGTTTTGCAGCCAGCACATACATAACACCTACAAGCTGTCCATTGTTTGTAAAGAACGTAAGGAGAACTATGAACTTGCAAGATGCGAGCTAGTATTTCCGGGATTTATCCTCCCACACAATTCAGGGGTATCCAGAACAAGTCTGCTCTCCTATGTTATGAGTGTTAATGGCACGAGTTAATTCGTTATTGATATTCCGTAGTACAACAGCATAAAGCATCATTTTAGCATGCATGCGAGCAACTCTACGTGGTATTTGTAGCTTCTTGTTTCTTTGATTTTTGCTTAAAAATAGATCCAAAACTGGATGACGCAACGTGAGTCCTCTAATTTTCTGTAATATTTCTTATGTCTCATATTAAATACGAGACTAAGTGAAGTTGTTTCCTGTACATCATAACAAATTGTTGTTAATAGATATTATGCAAACAGTAAAGTGTCGGTCCTAGTGGTGTAGTGGTAACCTACTCGCCTCCTAAACCCAAGATCGCGGATTTAATCCCAGCCAGGACCGATGGATTTTTTCGGACGTAAAAATCGTAAGAATGGCTTCTTTCGGAAGGGAAGTAAAGCCTTTGGTCTCGTGTCGTACTTTACGGCACGACAAAGAACCTCAAGCCTGTCGGCCGTTTCACGTCCTGAATTGAATGGAACACTGATGACCTGAGATGTTAAAGAGCGTCCTTAATTAAATCAAATAAAAAAGCAATAAAGAGATTATAAAATATACAGTATTATTGTGAGTTATTTGTATGGCTTGAGCTACTTTACGGAAGGAGAGAACCAATCTCAAAGTTTTGTTCTGGTCGCTAGGTTTCCCCGCTTTTATAATGGTGGCTAATCAAAGTCAGCCCATTACCATTTTGCAGCATCCTGCGACAATTCATTCGCAAATGATTGCACAATTTGTGGAGACGGTGTGTTTGTGTAAAGGAAAAAACAGTGGACGCCCCCGCGTGTTAGATTTCTTTGTCTGGGCCATCTCGTTCACCAGATTTAACATCATGAGATATTTTCTATGAAGTTTCTTCAAGGACTGACTGGGATCTGCAGGGCCTTTCTAAACACACTGGAGCTAATATGGAAAAAATGAATTATCTCCCACATATCTTCAAGGGACAAAACATGCGCATATGTGGAAGAGGAGACACGAATTGTATTCTTATGACAATTGCATTACGTGCTGTGATTTTTTTGAAAACTGCTAAATATTTTGAATAACTATGTACCAAAGGAATTTGTATTTAAATGTGGTTGTTTGCTTATGTTCCTATGTTGCTAAGGTTTTAAATTTAAGTATTAATTTAAATATTTAAATATAAATTAAGCCTAATAGTGTGGTTAACTATGCACATCAAGTTGAGAGCTCCTCTTAGGGATAAAACCTTTGTAACGAACAACGCTCGAGGTCTCCAGGAAATGGGGAAGTTTAGCCGTTGTGGCCCGACAGAAACTTAAGTCAAAAAAGCGGTGATCGAGTCCCAGCCGTGACCTTACATTTTCCTTATTGATTTGAAATGCAGAAGAAATGTGAATCATCAGCAAAGTGAACCATTACGCGGAGAACAACTGAAAGTAACAGAACATTGAAATAGATTAAGAAATAATACGACGCTTAGGACAAATTTCTATAACAAGAGTTTCATTTCTGTTCTCAAATTAAAGTGTCACTTTCATGAAGTTTGTATTGAAGGAAACAAAGAAAAGAGAGCCCCAGAAGAAGAGGTAAAAAGAAAAAAAAAAAAAAAAGATTACAATTAAAAAAAAAACTTGTTTTTATCGTCTTCATAAAACTGCTTAATATTATCATTATGTTAAGTATCCTTATTCTCAAACACTCATTAAAAAAACAAAATATATCCATTTCCTGTGAATTCAGAATGCATAGCTGAATTGCTGACTGTTCACAGATTTTCCCATTTCGAGATTTAGTTCATTTATGTCTTTTTAACTCAGAAAATCTTACAAAATTCGTTATACACCACTTTTAATTTATTGTATTTGTGTTTTGTAGTAATCTTTCCATTAGAACACATTTAATCATTTTAATGCCTTATATTTATACAGTTTTATTGGTGCTAATGAATGCTAAAATTAGATTTTTCCAAAGTTATTTGGACAAGGAATGTTGGTTAAATGAATATCTGTGTTCATTTCTTTAATCCAGAAGAGCAATGGTTTACAACTGCATGTTTTCAAGATGGAGAATATTTAAAATGAATAATAGTGAAAGGAGAAAGACTCATCGAAAATTATATCCAGCAAGTGACTGGACTGTTTTATGGACATCCCCGTTGATCAAGATTAATCTCAACTGTTTGAGAATATTTATTGCGCTCGCAGTTTCAAAAAAGAATATCATAATAGAAATACCACTTATATGATCCCTTACGGTGTAGGTAGGGATGGACAAATTTACGAGATCTAATATTTTTATTTAATTATTTTGTTGAAGTTACAATAAAAAGTAAATAACGTATATATTATCCTCATAATTTGTATGATTTTTCTCAAAGTATTCCTCGTTGCATGCAATGCACCTATCGTAGCGTTTCTGTCAGTTTCCAAAGACATGCTAAAAGGCATTTTTTGACAAATTCTTCAGAATCGCCACATCGGCCCTTCTGGAGATGGAAAGTTCATCCCAGGAAGAATTCTTTGCAATTTGAGGAAAAGGAAACCTCACACGGGGCTATATCGAGGCTGTAGGGAAGGTGAGGGAATACTTCTCTTTTATTTTTGTGACATATTCAGCAACAAATTTTGCGATATGCGGTCGTGCATTATCGTGGTCCATCTTCCCGCTTAATGCACAAAAATGTGGGCTTTTGCATATGATATGATCTTGCATAGCTTGCAGCATACCTCTGTAGTTAACAATTGTATGTGCAGATACAACATGTTGATAAACTGTTGCTTGAATATCGAAAAATGAGGCGACCATATCAATCCCCGCAGAAGCAACCACTTTTGCTTTCCTTTTTGGTGTTGGTAATGGAGATTTCCGCACAGAGTTGTGTCGTTCACTATCCCTAAGTAATTTATTCACACTTAAAACATAGCAAGTCCACTTATGCCATTAAGACAAAATCCATATGTCAGTTTGTTACGTAATGGTAGGTACATATTATTGTATTTTAATTGTATCCTATTGAAATAATACATTAATTACTTTTCCCTAAATTCTATTTTTCCGCATCAATGTGGGGATTTTAGGCAACTTTAAACTTTGTTTAGATCTGCTGTAAAATTTTACTTCACGCACTTACCCATTTTTTCCTAAATTCTGCAGAATGAGTGCACAGTTTACATAGAGTTAAAGCACCGAGAAACACACAACAATCAAATCAAATTAATTAATTAATTACAAGTAACTACTGGCACATGCATTATACGGCCTTGAAGACTGCATTCTCCCTATATGCATTTGCGCTCTGCCGGCCCACAATTCAAATAACTTCACTTCATAATTATTTGCCGCTCAAACTTGGATACGGATGGGGTAAGGAGAATAGTAAGGTTAATAGAGTCGACAGACATTGGATCCTCAGATTCTGGAACTATAACCTTCCCCGGGTACTATGAACCGGGTACCAGCTCATGAATGTTTCACATGTTTCTGTTTTAAATTCTCCAGATCTTGCACGTTTGTAATATTCTTAATTACTTTTATTGAAAAAATAGATAAAAATTTTGAATTTTTCTCTTGAAAGTTCTCGTACTTTGGCACATACATTAGTAGTATGCAGGAAGCACAAAAGGGCAGAAAAGTTAAATTATTATATACAAAAATAAGTAAAATCAACATAATTAATATCTGCAATCCTTACAGATATTTATTTTAATGGTTTTACTACAATCGTTAGGGTCCATAATGATAAATTTCATTTTATAGGATTATTTTTGGCCTGCGTTCACAGCTGAACTCATGCCGCGCGCGTCCAACTTCGGCCTGTCTCTAGCCCCGTCGATGCACAATTTCCCCTCGCATTTCTATTCGCACAACCTGTGAAATAGGAGTGGAAGAGGCGGTCACAATGTTTGACAGCTTTTAATGAAATTCAAAATAACTTATGTTTTCGTAGTACTTCCATTTTCCACCTAATTTTCTTTAAGTTTCTGGAAATGAATTCTGTAGCCTCCCTTTCACTGTCTTTTCCAGTGATAACAGTTCAATACAACATACTACAATAAACGTTAACTATACTTAATAGTAATGGCACATGAGTAGCCGTAATTAAATATAATGCCTCAAAGACTAATGTTATACCAATATCTTAACCACAGACTGATCAAAAGATAAATAAAAGCCTGCTCTCATCACAGTAATTACAACTGACCGCCCACATTCAGCCCTCAGGGCTGGAACTGTCTATTCTTATGATAGGTGACTGGCATGACCTTGATCGAACTGAGAAGGCAAGTCAAACATAACTTGGTACAACTAAATTAAATGCTTTTATATTTTGCTAATGGTATATTTTATGTCCCATTAGCTAGTTTGGCATATCTAGAGGGCATGGAAATGTTAGTAATGAAATGTCTATATAATTTATAGTTTGAAAAGGAACTTAGTATGAATAAAAGTGCAAATTGGCCCAACATGGTAGGGATTTCTTTTTTTTACCTTTTCTGTGTATGCCACTCTGGTACCTGGTTTTCTAAATGGAAAGATATATATTTCCATTTATTATTATAAACAATAAAATACAGTAATCTCTTACTGTATTATTTTACAGATTTTCCTAATAACTATATTAAAATAATATAATAAAATAGTAAAAAAGATGAAAATAATTAGGTTAAACCAAAATATAAATTTACTAAACTACTTTCCAATTTAATCTTCTAAAATCTATCAATTTAACAATATACCTGGGAATCAGTAACAATTATAGCTGGCAGCCAGCAGTTCTATCCTATGAATTTATTGCATTACTATACAACTATACAACTACTAACCACTGGTTACCAGCGGTATGTACAGGTATCCAGTACTTTGGCCGAATTTCTCTTAAATTAAACACTACATTTAATTGCTTCAAGTCTCCTTAACTCATCTCAATCATAATAATCACCTTCTCTTTAACAACTTATTTCACTTAAAGTAAATTTATCATTATTAATCTTTCCTACTCGTTTCATTTATTTGTCCCAACACTTTAACTCATTAAACACTATCACCTCGCTTCCACCATATCACTCTCCATCTTTTCTTCCCAACCGTCCCTTCTTCCATCTCACTTGATCCTCTTGTCCCCTGGTTACACCATTTCTCGCTCTCTGCTCCTCCTCCCCGGACACCACTTCTCCATCCTCCAACACCTCCCGCCGCTCATTCCCGTGGATCTTCAACGCCCTTTAATCTTCTTCTGTAATCTTACTTCTTCCATCTTCTTCTCGGTCCCATAACTCTTATAGGAAGCCTTCACCTTCCTCCCCATTCTCTACTTCAGGTTGTAAATCTAAATTATCCCCGTATATTATAAATTTAGGTATCTTCATCTCCTTCATCATTCCCTTCCTTGCCTTTATCTTCTCCACTAACATTCTCTTCCTGTTGATTTAATTAAAGTTATCTTGTATATTTTCTGTTCTTGTTTATTTGTGTTTTGGGGTTGTTTTGTATACGTATGCGTTCTGATCTTCTTGCTTATTCCTCAGCTTCTTCATCACTTCTTATTTTCTGCTCTTGTGGTATCACCTCTTCCCGTGCTAGGTTACTTATTTTGAATGCAGCCTGCTCAAGGTATTTATATAGATAAGGATTATAAAGGGGATCCCTGCCTGTTACCAGGGGATGTTGCCGTGGGCACATTTTTTCACAGAAATCTGCGCATCCCAAAGGTTTTTTGCATTAGGAAGCTATTCCAAACCGCCGTTCGGCTGCAGACGTTTGCGACGCCCAGACGCGCTAAGTTGCCTTAGCTTTCAGATTCTTACTGGTGGAGAGGCCTACACGAGACCTACTCGTGTTATAGAGGTGAGTCACCCCAGCATTAAGGTAGCCACCATCCTCCCCACGAGCAACAGCGATTCAGGCAAACCTGCCCCCAGGATGCAGGCCATAGGCACTCCCCTGGGACACGCTGCCATCGTGAGCACTCAATTTGCCGTGAGTTTCGGGACTACCGCCAAGCCGAGTCCAACCCAATCACAACTCCCTTGCGGGAGAGGGTCGTTTCAAGTTCGGTCCGGCTCCTTCTAGTAACGTCAGAAGTACCACGGGTACTCAGGGTCGTCAGAGCCCGCACCAGGAGCATCTGAAGAGCAACGGCCGAAGCCGCCCCCCCCCCTTACGGGGATAGGTTAGGATTAAGCAAATCCTCCTGATCTTATTGAAAAATATGAAACAATGGAAGATAATATCATAGCAGTGAGAGAAAAGAAACTACTGTACAAGCCATGCATCCATACGAATTAAAACTGAATCACAGATGTGGTTGAAAAAGGCTAACTCTATTCAGAAAAAAAAAAGCTTTGTAGTAGGTTGAGTAACTTTAACTACAGAAAGGTCATATCAAGTAAAGTTGGAGTATTAAATACAGGAGGTGCCGCAGTGCATCAGAGAACCTAGTATAGATAACTACTAACGTCTAACAACAAAATATTGCAATAAAGTTAAATGATAACAAATTAAACACAAGAGTCATTTCCGTTTCAGATAATAATACAGGTAAAGTATCCTGGAATAGAAGGATTCAGTCCTAACAAAGCAACAGTCCGCAAATTCCGTACATAAACAAGGCAACCAGGGAACCACACTTTTTAGAGTCCAGAAGACAAAAATTAACCTAACCTAACCTAACCTTACAGCATAACGCACAACTTTAGAAACTGGAAATGCACACACAAAAGTGATAAGAAATCTTTGTCTAAACCGATGAATGTGTGTTGTACTTTAACTTTGTTGTGTTATTATATATTAAAAATTTATAATAATAATGATAATAATAATAATAATAATAGTAATAATAATAATAATAATAATAATAATAGAAACGTTTGCTGGATTACATATATACATTCACTAGTTCTTGCTAAATCTCACAGTTGAAACGCTGACATTCCAGCCACCCATCTAACAGAGTTTGCTGCATCAGTTTCCAAATAATAACTACATTTTTTTATAAACCTTAAACCGGGCTGGTTGTAGCGCATCTTCTTAGCGTTAAAACTGGTATCAGGGAAATTATAGAACTGAGAAGGAAATGGGCGGATGCCCACAGCTAACAATTATATTACTTGATAGATAAAAGCTTCCTTTTGCAGACGAATCGTTTAACAAATTTTCTTTCTGGGACTGGTATTTATTTTTTGGATTATAAAATACATTTCTACATTAGCAGTACTGCAAAAACAAATTATATTTAGTGCCACGGAAAAGTCTGCCTTTTTTTTTATAAATACTTTTTCAGGAAAAGTGTGCTAATGTAAAAAAAAAAATTATCGTAAAAATAACTCAATATTTAATATAAAATTCTTCCTGTTTTCATTTGTATCAAAGCAAGATTGGGTGTTGATTAATCAATAACAATTTAAATGCAGGATATCCGCCGAAAGATTTTCATAAGCTCCCCGTGTTCCTGACTAGAGACTTGTTTATTTGTTTATTTTAATAAATGCGCTATTTACTTTTTTGCATTTTCATCAAAATTCACCAAATTAATTTTTTTTTAAATGACATTGTGCTAGAATAATGCAAGATTCAGCTTGTGTGCCTATAAATAAGTGTGGTGGTGCTGTTTTGTTGTATTCGATAATGTGAATCACTGCCGCAAATACATTCCAAATTGATAAATAGCAAATAGCCTACTTTTTTTAATTAGTATTTAACGCCTGTTTTTACTCCTGAGGCACTACAGGCGGTGAACATTGATGCCACATGAGATGAAATTGTACATTGGGAAAGGATATTTTTAACTAAAGAAGCGTTCCAGGCCTAAGTTTTAGGGTACCTCCCCGGCATTTGCCATTTATGAGGACTGAGGAAAACCTGGAAAAAAACCTTAGTCAGGGAGGACGGTCCTGGCGGGATTCGAACCCCAGACCTCCCGCTCACGAATTCGTCCTTAACTACCTCGGCCACTCGTGGCGGTGATTAATAGCCTACCGTTTTTAATAACAGTGTTGTTTGCAAAATATTTTGAAAAATTTGGAACGAACTTCCATTTGTTTGAAAAAGAGGAAGACAGAAAAGTGAATTGCGTTTAAATGATATTGAATAAAAGCATAATATCTTTCTCTAATGTACAACAAGCCTATTGTATGGTAACTATTCGTTATTTTTAAATAACAGGTGATACATTTTATTTAGTTAATTAAGATCTGGAAATTGCAAGTTCAATTTTGAGGTAACCTCAGTTTCGCGTCAAATGGTTAGGGGAAACATCTGCTCTACCACCGCCACGGGTGGCCGAGATCGTTAAGGCGCGAAATCGTGAGTCTAGGGTTCGAATTCCGTCAGGACCGTTCTCCCTAACAGGTTTTTTTCTGGTTTTCCTCAGTGCTCATAAATGGTAAATGCCGGGGAGATACCCTAAACTTAGGCCTGGAACGTTTCCTTCCTTAAAAAAATAATCCTTTCCCAATATATCATTTCATTGCTGTGGTGCCTCAGTAATAAAAACGAGCATTAAACACTAATCAAGAAAAATCTGCTCTATTATACTCAAGGCTAGCTTAAGACTTCAATTTACTCTTCATGTCGAAGAACCATTCGATCTGGGGTATTGGAAATATAATATGCATAATCAGCATCATGGATTAACTTGCTACTTGCTCCGGGCCCTAAAAAATTCATCCAGCTCTCATTCTTCTTCTTACTCTTTTGTCAATAGATTTGGTTTTAAAATCTTATTGGAATGCGTAAATCTGGCACTCGCAATACGTTATTATAATACGAGCGTTAATAGCAAGGCAACTGTTATTTTTCTCGCAAACAAGGAACAACACGAAAAATCTAAAGTGTAATGTAAGTGATTGAAAGTGTATTGAATGTACTTTCGAACAAAGGCATCAGTATATGAATACTACCTCCACCGGTGGCCAAGGTCGTAAAGGCGCAGACTCGCGAGCGGGAGGTCTGTGGTTCGAATCCCGCCACGATCGTCCTTTCTGACTGAGGTTTCTTCCAGGTTTTCCTCAGTCCTCATAAATGCCAAATGTCGGCACCCCAAATTTAGGCCTGGAACGTTTCTTTCCTTAGAAAAAAAATCTTTCCAATATATTATTTCATCTCATATATCATCAGTGTCCACCACCTGTGGAGCCTCAGTAGTAAAAACGGGCGTTAAACCCCATAAAAAAAAACAATGTGGGCAGAGCTGCGTGTCTCAGCACGCCCCGAAGCTCAGTTTATGAGCGACAATGGTCAGATCGTGTGCATATGTTAAAAGAGCATTTCACGGATGCAGGAATGCACGAGAATGCCGAAGCACTATGTGCGCGTGCCCTGCCCTATTGAACAGTTCCGAGATGACTACTTCATCGCTGCTAAACACCATGGATTCACTGGAAGATCCATCCTGTGACGAATTTGCAACCCTGTATAAATAGTTGTGCGTAATTTTTGCTCGTGGCATAATAAGCCAATGTTGTCCTGTTGCCTGTCTTTTGCTTCTTCACTACGAGGGCCACGTGCATCCATTTTTTTCCGTTTGTTGCACCACTCGGCAGTAAAAGTGACATATTTTCAAGCATACATATATCAAGATTTTTCGTGTTGTCCCTTGTTTGCGGGTAAAAACTAATTGCCGTGACTTATAACTTATTCCTCGTATTTATTTTAATAAATATATGTTTTTAACTTTAGCATTTATGTTTTCTTTTATATCCAGCAATCGTCCTCAATAATCTAATTTAATAATGAAAACATGGGGAGGAGACAAATGTTTTTCAACCTTTTGAAAGAGAGTCGGTCCTGGTGGTGTAGTGGTAACCATATTTGCCTTCTAAACCGAAGATCGCAGGTTCAAACCCGGCCAGGATCGATGGATTTTTTCGGGCGTAAAAATCCAAAGTATGGCTTCCTTCGGAAGGGAAGTAAAGCTGTGGGTTCCTTGTCGTACATTTACGGCACGAAAAAGAACCTCGAGCCTGAAAGAAGAGGCCTCTGAGCAAAATTTGTCGGCCATTTCACACCCTGAATTGAATGGGACGCTGATGACCTGGGCGTTAAAGAGCGTCCGTAAATAAATCAAATCAACAACATCGCTTTTGAAAGAGTGATTTTACGTGGATTAATACTGGAATAACTTGGAAAAATTTCCTCCTGAAATATGTTCTGGGCTTCAAAAGCTGTATACAGTGAATGTGTATTAAAGTTGTTTTAACTATTTCTATGTTTTTTTTTAAACGAAACGAAATGATATGGAGATTTCTTGGCAATGCCATAATTTGTAACCTTTAATCGAAAGAAGATGAAAGATTAAACTATGCTTTAAGGAGGATTGTTAGGATAGGCTAGATTTTATGTGTATGCTTTGGTAATAATTTTCTATATTGTAAAAACCATAATTTATTAAATATCAATGTTTTTCGGTACATTGTGCCCATCTGTAATGTATAACAAATTCATACTTTTAATTTCCCTTCTATTTCAGAATCTGAAGAAGTAGACACAAAGTGGCGAACTATTGTAATAAAGGTAAGTGGGAATAAACATCTTAAACCATAATTCACATATATGCTGATGTAGGAACTTGCTTTATGAGGTATATCAACTTATGCACAATCTTGATTATGCTATATAGAGGGATCTCAGATGAGTCATTTATATAGAGAACCCAAGGCCAATTATATAAGATATTGAAAATATGGCGGCATGAAAGCAATTACAGTTTGATATTCAGGAATTGATAGTTCCAAAAGGGAAGAAGCGTTTAACTATTTCAAAGACTTTACACCTTCTTACTCACCGAATGTAACTTGTTATTAAGTACTCATTAACATTGTGACATCATTTGTAAAAGTTGCAGTCTAATCATATGATTACATGCCATTGTATTGTATCTTAATAGTAACTCAATTTTTAATATTTAAATTGACATTCTACCTCTTTCAGTTTCGCGAGATATATATGGTCAATCATTTCATGTAATGGTTGTTCGTGTTGTGACCAGAGGATATTGAAAGAGCTCTGATTAATAAATTATAAATTAACAGAATGTATAGTTTTGTCTGCATCGTCAATGTCATCTCTGTCTTCTGAAATAGTTATTACTGCCCACCCCCACTGAAATATAGTATGTATGTTACAAATCTGATTGTCATAATATATAAAGTATTGTAATTGGTAATGCAGATATATATGTATAATACGACAAAATGCAGTAATGTGAATTGTACGTCGACAAAAGAGAAAGCCTGTGTTATTTTTTGTTACGGTAGCTTAGGGCCATATTCATAGGGAGAAGAAACTCAATAATAGGGTGTGATGCTATGTTTAAAAGCACTGCCGTTGCATGGTTAATAAATCCAAGACTTTTAAATCCGTTGGGACTTTGAATCCGACAAGCCGTTATACTGTTAGCCTTTAAACTAGCCAATGTCAACAAAAAGTTTTGAACTTTCAAGAAATAATGAATGGAATGTGGGTAGGTGAACTTGAACCAGCCAATGATAAATGTATGTTTGAACTTTTAAAGATAGACGCGAAGCTTGCGCATGCCTATGTGAATACGTGACGTCGTTAAGCCATTGATTACTTGATTTGAATTTAATATATAAGGAGGCGATTGCTCGATTGGGGCTCTCATTACAACTTGGACGTTGTTGAGGCATGCAGGGTAGTGTATATCCCTTCTTGGCACACCCTCCGGGCATGTCGCCTGTCAGCTGAAAGATACGTCAAGAAGAGGCGTTTTTTATTACAAATGTGGCGTTTAAGTTAATGGGTTTTTCTTTTGGAGTGGGACTTTTCGTGTTAGTTGAGTGTTGATGGGGTTTTTCATGTGTTAAAAGTTTTTTAGTGCTTGACCTTAGGGGGGGGGGCGCATTTGTTGACTTTCAGTTGTCGACCTTCAGGTTTTCGGTGTGGGCATCATGTTGGCCTTCTAAGATATGATGTGGTGAAAATTCCGGTGTATTTTGCCGGAAAAATATTTCACGTTCGACTTTTAATATGCAATTGACATTGTAATTATGCAAACATGTTTGTTATAAAGAAATAAAATACCTTAAATGCAAACGACATTGAAATTATGCAAAAAACATTTGTTAATATGCGAATTATATTATTTAAATACAGTTGACAGTCGTGTTGTCTACAGTTGTCTATAATTTTAATATGCCAACGACGTCGTAATTGTGCTAAAATCTTCTGTTAAAATGCAAATGATATTGATAAAATTTTGTTAGCATACGATAGTTTATTACCTTCTTAGAATGTGGATATATTTTGGTAATTTAATTTTAAAAATTTGCTTGGCAATTATTGCATTATATGCCTCTTGCATATTAGCATTTGTAAATGACATCAATGTTAATAACGAAGTTCCAGTCACGTGCATAGAACTCTAAATCCTATTAAAGTACAAACAAAAAATGCAGTGCAGATAAATCATCAAAATCTTTAGTTGGTTTCTATAAATTTTAATTAAAAATGTCAATAATTTAACATGTATGTTGATGCATAGAAACTATAAATGAAATACTCAAACAAGGCAATATTTCAAAATCGAGATGGATGGCCGGTGGTTATTTGCCACAACTTTCCCAAAACTACAACCCAAAAGATCAGTCTGTAGAGGTGTTTTATAATGGTGATTGATTACTGGATTAATTATTTTAATTAATGTTTAGTTAATTAAAAGTGGCGGAAGAGAAGATTTTTGATGCTTAGATCTTTAAGGTTTATCGCTTGATTGCTGGTTCTTATCTCAGGGATGATATCTTCTTCCTCCTTGGCGATAATTACCTGTTGTCTGCAGTTGCTCCGATTCTTCCTCGAATTTTTGTTATCCGTAGATAAAGGGAAAGGGATATTGCCAGGATATTCACAATGGAATGAATAGATTAGATGCATTTCTTGAAGAACTGCACTTTAATGTTCATTGTCTGTTGTGTGGAGATCTGACTCGGTTACTGCCTGGAAAATTTGAGACGCTGTGTATATCACTTTAGCATGACCATAACGTCACCAGGGATGTTTTAGCCGTGGCACTTTTTTCTGATGCACTGCATTTCCCGTCAATACACAATTTCACGGATCAAAAGTTCTAAACTTCCTTAACCTGTATTCGAATTACTGGCATGGGGATGCCCGATTATCTTTTTAACTCACTGATACTAAAACTGATTTCTTAGCTAAAAACTAACGCTAGACTCACGCGGGAAACTTAGCGGAGTTGAACACAATACTCTCCTTACGAACTGGTGAACTGAACTCTCTCTGTAAAATTGAAAAAGCTGACCCTCGGGCCGCACAATCACAAGCTTATATAAACTATGCCTTCCTTCGATCTGCCCACGCTAACTTTATTCTTTTAAACCTAAGCTCCTAGGGGCATTAGAGCTTTCCCAATATACGGGCTCTTATTGGTGGGTATACTTTATAAAACATTTCTAGATTCCGTATTGAATCAAGGGCCTACGTGACTTAATGAATGTCAGCGCACAACTTCTGCCAAAGGTTATCGGCCTGTCTGTTCAACCCCGTATCGGCATAACCTGTTTATTATATTAAGCAAGTTCTGTAACTTACAAAAGGAAACTCGCTGGTCAAAGATGCGACCTCCACCGTCCAGGAAGTATCTAAGGGTGTATTTATTTACAAAACACAGATTTTTCTCTGCTCGGTTCAGATCAGTTTACCAACATGTAGGGCCTGCTCGCTTGCTTGCAGAAAAACAAATTTTCTGCCTCATAATTTTCAGACACATTTTCCTAGAACCAAGATTATACTGCAATCATACTATAGGGAATACATATAAACTGGCATTTATAATATCTGGAATAACAATAACCTTACAATCAGGTAGATGGTACCCTTACAGCTATAAATGTATATACACATTACTTGGCAATGATTCCTTTATTCCTTAGACGGGGGAGTCTAAACCAATTATTTCAGTTTCAGAGCTTATATATACTTTTCGGTTCGAAGTTAAGTTAGGCAATTAAATTACGTGAAAGTATTTTACATGTAGTTTGCATGTATTATACCTGAAAAGGGGAGAAAAAAAATTATATCGTACAACAAAATAATAATTGAAAAGATAACAATCGGACATAATAACTGATTTTACGCAATTATTAATTAACAACTCAAGCCTGTAATAATTTCATATAAAATTCAACATTAACCTATTTAATCGACTCTTTTAATGGTAATTAATAATGATTTAAAGATCAAGTAACAAGGGAATCAGTATTTGCATTGTTATGTGTATTATCAAAAATTAATGCGGCAACCACATTTCGCTGTTCAGTTAACATCTATGAGTAAATATTTCTCTTTATGAAATGTCTAATTTAACACAACATGCGCTTCAAGTATTCATAACATCGTAGCGTTTAAAAAATGGAGTTATATCACCAAATCAAATCATTGTTTTTGGATGCAAAATAAAGTCAATAATCATAGAACATTTGATTGTGCGTAAAGTCACAACAAAGTATCTAGCTCCCAAAAGGATCACCTCTTCTTTCCTGAAAAGTTGTAACAATACATCCAGTATTTGAAATTTAGGATGTTTGAACGTTTTGTCTGAAATTGGGTAGTACTTGCAAACAGTAAAGATCGGTCCTGGTGGTGTAGTGGTAACCATACTTGCCGCCTAAACTCAGGATTGCGGGTTTAATCCGGCCAGGACCGATAGATTTTTTTCGGGCGTAAAAATTCTAAGTATGGTTTCCTTCTAAAGGGAAGTAAAGCCGTGCGTCCCGTGTCATACATTTACGGCAGGATAAAGAACCTCAAGTCTGAAAAAAGAGACCTCTGGGCAAAATTTGTCAGCCATTTCATGTCTTAAATGAATGGAACGCTGATGACCTGGGATATTAAAGAGCGTCCATAAATAAAACATATACTTTTTTTCAAACGGTGAAAAAATGTACAAATTAAGGTTTTTTATGGGGGGGGAGGAATGAAGTCATGTTGCTTATGCCGTATAGGCGAATTTTAGGTGGACAAGTATTTTCAAGACAAATAGGGCATTCGGAAAATTTTTCATAACATAAATTGGATGATTGAGAAACTACAACTTCGTAAATGTATGGACAGCTCTTACAATTTTTATTTTCGATATTATGATAAAAAATATGTTATTTAAGATAATGTTCTATAAATTGCAACAGCTTTTTACGTTACAGTTGTATTCACTTGCTCATGTTTACCTGTTTACTAACTAATAGTGTAACATCTGCAAACAATTCGTATCTCTTAATTTGCTGGACTTGATGAAAATTCTAACGTAGCTGTGCGCCCAAGTTCGGTTGCCGCAAGCAGGGGAGCAGCTGCTTTATCTCATTTTCTGCTGTTGGCCAGTTCATTATTACTTTTCGTACACCTGCTGTCCCCTTGCTGAGGTGCTTCCAATGATTCGAACCCATTCTCCAGATTCCAAGCGTTTATCTTCTTTTCACATTCTTGTACTTTTATTCTTTTTTTCTGTGCTCTTTCTTTTCTTCTCCTACATTATCTTTCTTTTCAGCGGCCCCTTCCTTTTTACCATGTCTGCGTTCATTCCCTTATATAAATTATGATTATTCTAATGGTTCCCTTTTATATCTGATTTCCGCAAGCAGTTTATTCTTATTACGCTTTCTCATAATGCTACCTTGTTCTTTTTCATCCCTTTTGCTTACGTTTAGTTTCTTCACCTCTCGTGGGTTTTTTCCCCTTCTGGTGTCTTATTTCTTTTGTCTCCTTTTTCATATTCCGTTTTCATAACGTCGTTTTTCTGATATTAGATACATAAATTGTATTGGATAACTTTCTGTCAGCCAATAAAACAGGATATCGAATTTAACGTCACAGGGTACACAAAAACCTATGTATACTCTTAAATATAAAACCCTTTAAGTGTTAATGTTAAGTTTGTAGAGATGGGAAGATGGAACTTGCATTATCATTTCAAGTATAAATAAATAACTTAATGTCACGAGCTGTAACCTGAGGCACTTGTTTTTCCCTGCGTTTAAACCATTTAAATTAGATGTGTTTCCCATGCCCTGACAGGCTGGGGAACATGGAAAAAGTGCTAAAGTAAAGTCTTCAAAGGTTGTGTATGTTTTTATCATGGGCACACGGGACGCGGAAAAATTATTTAATGCAATATAGTATTAAATAATAATAAAGGACTAATATATTTATTAGGATTGGATATACGCTGTTGTTCAATAAAAAATATCATACTTTTTTACAGGCATAATTCCTCGCTATAAAATTTAGCTCAATATTTTGTTAGCTTTATGCATAATGTACTAATGGTAATTGTATTACTGTTGCCATTTCCTGTTCATGGTGAATGGTGTACAAAAAGAAACATGGTCAGTTCCACTTACACAAAATGGAGGACATGCAATGAACAATATGCTTCTCTGAAATTCTGATTTCGTCTCAACAAATCTTCAGCTGAGGCCTATGCAATGCTACAGGAGGTCAATGGAGAGTTTATAATTCCGTATAGCACAGCTCGAAGATGATTTAAAATGTTTAGAGTGGGAAAGCAATCATTTTCAAAGGAAGATGGACTCAATTTGTGCTCTAACGGAAGAAAACATTAACACCACTATTGTCATTTTGAGAGAGGATCGTCGAATAACATTAAGAACACTTTTAGAAAGTTTGAAAATTTCACCGGATGCCACCTGCACGTGTAACTGAAAATGTTGCATATGAGACGTGTTTGTCCACGGTGGGTTTGCGAACAATAGTGCGTTTGCGTGCAGGTTTGCATGCAGTCAAAGATGATGTTACAGTAAGATGCGGAGCTGCGGATGAAACTTGGCTATATCATTTCCACCCTGAAACCAAACAAAAAAGCTGTGTATGGAAAGCTCCATCATCACCAACACAAAAAACAAACATCACGAAAGTGGTTGCCTCTGCTGGAAAAGTTATATCATCTCATTTTTCCAAGGAATACCTGCACAACAATTGTAGCTGCAAGGTCATATCACACGCAAAACACCATATCTTCGTGCAACAAGCTGGATGCTGCACCACGATAATGCACGGCCGCACATTGCAAATAATGCTGAATATCTCACAAAAATGAATGTGATGTGTTTTCTCAACCGTCTTATAATCCACATTTAGCCCGCGCGCTTATATTTTTACAATTGAAGAAACATCTTTGTGCCAGGCATTTTCCATCACCAAAAGCAGTGGTGAAAACTGCGGTGGGGATAGTAAAAGTCCTGTCAAAAATGGTTTCCATTGTGTCTTTGGTAGAATGCATCCAACGAAAATTATGAACAATGAATAAAAGTATGTAGTTAAAAAAAGTGTGATAATTCTTTATTAAACAGCCCTCGTAATTATAACTAAGAGCTAGCAAACTTGTCACAGTGGACAAGCAGCAATCATCTATGAGCAATAAACATTTAAAACCCATTTGGAAGAAAAATAAACCATTCAGATGTTAATAAAAAATAGCTAACACTCCAAAAGAAGAAAAATGCTTACTAAACATGAATTTCCGTGCCAAATATTTGCACCTCATAAAATTCCTGAAGCTCAATAAATGAAAACACCCGTTATGTTAATATCAATTAGCTATGTAATGGTAATACTACTCTCGTTAAATAAAGCTACATCTATATTCTAACCTAATGATTATTAATATAAAGTAAATGAGCATTGGATTTTGAAGGGCGGATATAGAATGAGTTTTAGAGAAAAGGAAAAAATACGAGGTGCAATCCACAATATTCGGGTCTGGTGCTGCCATCTCGACGGTAGTTGCAATAGAGATTTATACCGCTAGCAACACTAGCACATTTGATGAGTGAGTGTTTAAAGATTCATGCAGCTGGGGTAGATGTGTTGAGATTCTATAGTACTTTTCATGATACTCTGTGTATAGTGTGTGGCGATTTTACGATGGATCCAAGATTAGAATAAAGAGTGTGCATCAAATTCTGTGCAAATCTCGGGGAAAATGCTACGGGGACCCTCGCAATGAGTCAACAAGTATTTGGGGGACAAAGCGCGAGCCGTTCACGTATGTTTGAGTGGTATGCTCGGTTCGGGCCGGCCGTATAGCTATTGAAGACGATGCACTCACCGGTAGTCCCGTCAGCTACATAATTCCTGACATTGTTGCCAAAATTCAATTCCTCGTTCCTGAGGATCAACGTCGAACCATTGAAGTTGCTCATGAAATGGAAATTGGTTATGGGACATGCCAAAGAATTTTAACTGATGAATTGGGCATGCATCGTGTGGCCGCAAAATTTGTGCCAAGGATCCTGACTGCTGATCAGAAGACGCAGCGTGTTGAAGTTTGCATGGAGCTTCGTCAGGTCGTATCGGATGACCCAATCTTCTTGTTCAGGGTCATCACCGGCGAAGAGAGCTGGATGTACGCCTAGGACCCTGAGACAAAACAACAAACATCCCAGTGGAAGAGCCTGAACTCACAAACTCCCCCCCCCCCCCAAAGCGAGACACGTGAAGAGCAAAGTCTAGAGCATGCTCCTCGTTTTCTTTGATATCAAGGGGATTGTGCACAAAGAATTCTTCGTCCCACAAATCAAACAGTGAATTCCACGTACAACTTGACGTTTTGCGACGGCTCCTTGAAAATGTGCGAAGACGACGCCTGAATTTTGGCGACAAGGGAACTGGCTCTTGCATCACGATAATACGCCCTGTCACAATTCCTTGTTCACCAGGATCTTTTTGACGAAAAACAACATGACGGTTGTCCCTCACCCACCGTACTCGCCTGATTTGGCACCCTGCGATTTCGCTCTGTTCCCCAAACTGAAAATCAAGTTGAAAGGACGTCGGTTCGACATAATTGAGAGAATCCAAGAAGAAATGCTGTCTGTGCTAAACACCCTCAAAGAACATGTCATCCAAGATGCACTTGGAAAATGGCAGAATCGCTGGGACCGGTGTATACGTGTGGAAGGGGACTATTTCCAGGGTGACGGAGGTCATTAGTCTCAAAGTAAGATTTTTACCAGATGGCAGCACCAATCCCGAATATTCTGGATACCACCTCGTATATTTAACTTGTCTGAAACTTTACGCATAATTAGTGCACAGGCATAATGTAAAATAAGTTTACCATGACCGAGGACTATACTCCGAATAGCAGTCGAAAACAACCCCCATATTGGGGTACACAAACTTGACAGCACGGCTTACCTGGAAGATTTGCAAATGCTGGAAGAATTGCTACATAATCGCATGTACAATATCACACCCGGCAGTTATTTTGTTCCTTTAATTTGTCACATTACTTTCGTATGTTTCTCCTATTTCGATCTAACCACAATTGTTTATTTTTTTTTAATTCTTGTTTTATTGTAATTTCGCTTCCATCATTACTTTTTTGTTTTTGTTTTGTTTTGTTTTTTTTTTCTTTATTTATACCAACTTATTTGAGCCTTTCTAAAACTAGTATCTTCCATTTTCCTATCTATCATTCAAATACTTCGTCGAATGTCAAACAGGCTCAGCTATGAAAAAAAAAAAAAAAAAAAAAAAAAAAAAAAAAAAAAGTTTTTTTCTTAAATTAAATGCAGAATTTTGACCATTACATATCTTCACGGAAACCACAAAAACGATGAAGAAGCTAGAGGAACCAGTACAACATACCAGATTATCTTAGAACAGCTCTCAATAACTGAAAAATGATCTCATATGTTTTCACTTTTTCATCGTTTTATTAAAACTTTACTGTTTAAATGTACTTTGTAAGTATATTATCCTTATCGTTTTGTTAATCTGCTATGTTCTTAGTAATTATATGTCACGTTAAAAGTGTTATTTGTACGAAGTTAAGCGACATTAAATTAATCATTAAATTGCGTACCTGTACAATCAAATGATAATTTATCAATGTTCTGTGCTTAGAAATTAATAATTTCGCAGCAACGAACCACTTCTGTGTTTACCCAGCGTGTGGTCGTTATGCAGGTAAAATGAAGGGATGATAAAAAATAAAGCCATAGTTAAACAAGCAAGCAATTATTATCTTCATTCCATTTAGCGTCAATGTTTTTGTGCAAACGTTCCAGGAGATTAGATAAGGAAATATTACGAACCATGCACTTGTAACTATGACAATAGCCGATCCTCTTGTTTCTCTGCCGTTACACAAGCGAAAAATGGTAATCCTTTTAGGTTCTCAAGGTCGTTTGTCCCTTAGCATCATTTGTCTCTCGGCACTATAGACTACGATCATCATTGTTCCCGTTTGTCAGGTCCCCTATATCCGCTTCGACGAAGAATTTAGAATCTTCTTTAGAAAACAAACCAAATAACTCTGGAGGTCTCTATTATTACACTATTTCAGATGCTTATAAACAGAATTTATATTATATACCGAGGGTGCCAAAAAATGTATACACACTTTCACAGTAGATATGTATTTAATATATTTCAAGTTGGACCGAAAAACAACAGTAATGTGTAGTATGATGTTCTGTAAACAGATGTGACTCACATTACTACGTAACAGGTAAATCAATAATGAACAAATGAAGCCAATATTATCGTATGATGTTCTGTAAACAGATGTGACTCACATTACGTTATGGTAGCGTTGCTACAACAAAATGGAACCAAAATTATCGTTGGAACAGCGGAAAGCAATTTTGAAGTGATATTGCAAAACCGAGAATGTTGTTGTAGTTCAAAGGCAATGGAGACGTGTTACAGAACAGAACCGTCAGAGTAACAATTGCACGCATTAGAGACAAATTTGATACTCGTGGTATCCTATATCGTAGAAAACCAGCTACACTGGCAGCACTTCGGTAAGAAAGTGAAACGGCATGTGCTGCAATCGCTGAGGACACTTTTGAGGTGTATCGACGCCGATGGTGGGTATTTTGAGCAAATGTTGTGACTGTAAAAGTATAAGATGATTAGCGCTTATCGTTTTCTGTTTGTGTGAATTCAGTTTTGTTATGTTAACGTCTTCAGTTTTTTCTTCACTTTAAGTGTGTATACATTTTTGGCATCCTTTGTATACTGTGAGTTATGTTTTTCCAATTGCATCTAACCTTGATTGATATGCTATGTCTTCTTCATCCGGAACGTCTCTTATGTTTGTTTTTGTTATGTTCCTGAATAAAGAAGTACACAATATTATGTTCATAGAATGTTGGCAGATAAGTTGTTATATATAAACTTTATTTCCAATACCTCTTCACATGCACGAAACAAAGCTGTGTTACCGGAGTACATAAAAATAAAAGCAAAAGACTCAAACCTGTTCCCACTGATCAATATTCCGACAGAGTAAGCAGCATTCAGTTTGTTATCAAAGGTCAGTTTTTCTATAATGTCTATAGGTAGTCATTGTTTCTCAAAGCACATCCTCCTGAGCGGAGACAAAAAAATACAAAGAAAGATGGTCTGTAAACTTGCGGCGGATACATTTTTAAGAAAGGAAAAACGTTTTGTAAAATTTTTACTTGTTATACGCCATTTTATAAAAGCACCATAGCTTCTAAGTAATATAGGGGGACTTAGCTTCCAGAGACTTCTATTTATAACATTAACGCTTATTTCTTTATATGATGAAAATCAAGGCTTAGTATACAGTGAGTCCAGAAAACATTCGTGTGATCGTATTTCTTATGATTAGGTGGTTAAAGAAATGTTCAAAGAAAAACTAAATAAGTCTTACTTCAACTTCTACCATATAAAAATTCGGTTCTCTCTGCTTTATTATTTCCTTCTGATAATTTCTTGCATGCTTTTAGAGAAATTAAAGTCAAGTTTTTATTGCTTCTCTTGGAGTAGATTTCCATTCTGTCTCTAATTTATGTATTATTTGCGAATATTTCGTTATGTTTTCTTTTACAATATGCAACACTTTCTCAGATAATTGTCCGTAATTGTGAGATCGCATTTGCTTATATTTTGATCTATTGTATATAACCAAAGTTTTGTGTCTAGAGCCATATGCTTTGGATTATTATCTTGTGTAAAAATAGTCACTAGTTAGACCCATGTCTTACACCCTTTTATAAAGATGGACTTACGACTCGTAAATATGTTTATATAGATTTTGTGGTAAAAATACAAAGCCCAAGTGGTTCGGGAGGGACCTCAGGCAAGATACCCAAATAATTCAATTATCTTCTTTAATCATTTGACATAGCAAAGATCTTCTGTTATTAATCCGTCCCTCGCGTAAACGTCGCCGATGTAATCAAGAACACCTTCTTGCGGATGGTTTTTCATCTCCAAATGCATTTTTAAGTCGATAGATATATTGTTTTTGCGTCAATATTGATTTAAAACCATAAAAATCATGTCAACTTGAATACACAATTCGATAGGTTGTTAAATGCTAAACATCTAGCACCTAAATCAAGAAAATTTTTTTTTTAATTTGTAAATAAGTTGTCTTGGAAACTGAATTGCGTTTATTATCGTATGAGACAATTACTATCTAGCATCGATCCCAGGCCCGCTGAGAAATAATATTTATTTATAATCACAAAAGGATCGTAGGCATATCGATTGCACATGTTGTTTACTGAAATAAGAAATAGGGCAAATTACAAATGAAATGGAAGGTTGCCTAGAAATAGCATTCATTGTAACCTTTTAGACTAAGAGGGATAGAATCTCAGAAAATTCTGAGATTCAAGTCAAAATGGAACCTTGAAAGCGGCTGGATAATGGAACTAATCGCGATCCCAAGGAAACAAATATTCTTTTGTTAGCATTGCCGAAAATACTCATATAATAACTAAAGGAAATCGTAAAATCATAATCTCATAACATTTCCAATACACCTTTCTCTTGTAGTCGAGTTATTCAGGTCAGTACCTAAGAACCTAGTTCTAAGAATCGATCGGGGGAGGACCCTGTTCAAATCTTAGAAAAATAGCCATTGAAAGGGAAACAATATAAAGTAGCGTAAAAGCCCACCAATAAGAATATATGTGTAGAAAGATAATATCACGTGACATTTTGAAAGTTACGTTGAAGGCGTTTATAGCTCATAAGACAGGCGGACGGTCGAATTAATAAAAGCAGATGTAAATTGGAAATTAGGTTGGAAAAAAATTGTGTTGTTAGTTGGAGTTGAAGTGAGTGGAAGAAGTGGAAGAAAAAGCGAAAGAGCGGAACAACTAGACAAGTTACATAAGTTATAGAAGTCAGTCATTCAGTTAAGTCAGGTCAGAGTTGAAGTAAAGATAGTTGATGTGATCATCAAACCATGTGAAGGAACTCTCAATTAATCGGTTCGATAAGCGGAAAGGTTTTTCAAGATTCTATCGTGACTGATAGGAACTATATTTATGACATTGTGTTAGTAAATGATGAATACTGGAACTACGAGTGTTATATTATTGCTCATTTAAACATTACAAGATGGCGGTACTGAATGGAGGTTCGACTAATCACCCCTGAGATACCAGTCCATTTATAAAATTCGTTCACCTCCTTATAAACAACTAATCCATGCCCAATCACAACAAAGTAAATTAATTATAAAGACCGCCGCACGCCAAACGAAAATCTACTTTATGGCTGAATTTATCAGATTACAGAAACTTTCAATGTGATTGGTGCATTCAGTAGCATCGATAGAAGTGAATTATAAGTGAGAAAATGTACAATACGATAAGTTTCTTTTCTTTTTACGACGAATAACTTGTCACCAGGACAAAGTGCGATTCCGTTTCTGACTGTGGTACCTTGTATGTGTTTCTACTTCATCAATAATTGTAATGGCATCAACATTGGATTGGATATCCATATTGTTTAAAATGAAACTCTGAGGTGCATGAAGAATCGGAATAAATTAGGGTCTCAGCCTATATTGGATCGAAAAACGCATAAATATTTCGATTTGTAAGTTCTTATCGACACTAGTCATTCCATGTCATTCTCTCCAGTATACCGGCATCTATTTTTGTTGTGAATATAGTTGGTTCTGCATTGTGAAAGTGCAGTTTCATAGGCATGAGATGAGGCAGGCTGGTTTTTCGTGCCCAACCCTGTATTTAACCTTTTCAAAGGAAGAAAACTATGTATTTACTTCTTTGTCATTTTGTTATTATTCTTAGGAAAATAGTAACGTATAAGTAAGACAAATGACGGTGATGCTAATGTCATCGTTATTTGCATAGCCTGCATTGAAGCTCAATACACAAGCACTAGTGCAGCTCACTTTCTAAGCGCAAACCTTTGGCGGTACTAGCTCCTTCCGGGGATAAATAAGACGCATTTATACAGAATATGAAAAAAAATTACAGTTTGAACTATATAAGAAAACCATATAACAAAATATTGTACTTCAAAGTAGTATGAATGCGAAATAAAGTTTCCTTATTGTAAATTAATATATTTTAAATTATTTTTACAAAACACTTGGCCATGCTTCCACTATGACAAATAATTGCAGTTTGAATGATAACTAGACCATATATAAACCGGTATGCTGATACAGATACTGACACGCTGGTTAGTTGATAACGTCATATAGCACTCAACTTTTATCAGTGGACTTGACATTAACTGCGGTATACATTGCTCACAATAAAGTAGCTTTCGTGCCGTCATGGCTATTTTTGTAACCTGTCGAAGCTAAACTTCGCAGAATCAGTGTGTTTAAAAATTCTTCTAATTATTATTATTTTTTTTTTTTTTTTTCCGCTTATGGACGAAATATCAGAACGGTTGTGAGAAGTAAGTTACACCTCTTTTACGAAACACGCTTTCCATAAATGTGTTAAATTGCATTAGAGTGAAATATTTCAGTTGTAAAATATTAAGAACCCCCTTGAGCTTGCAGACCTTGCAATGTTGGCGTGTGGTGTTGGGGGGGGGGTAACCTTTTATTTTCTTATGCGTTTTCGAAAATTGACGTAATATAGAAAGTAAATATTTATATATTTATTCTTTAAAAATAAAAATCATCGAAAGTTTAATTATTTAACACTGCTACAATAACGAATGTTTCGGAACGAGCAGTCTACGATTTTCCGTCTCGCCATGGCCATCCTGCTTAACTGAAGTTTTTGCAGGTTTTCCTCAGTTCTCCTAAATGGCAAATGCCAGATGGTAGCCTAAATTTAAGTCTAGAAATGCTCCATTCCAATTTATCATTTCATATATCATCACTTCATCAGAGCCCATTTCCTGAGACACTCATAGATAAAACACTATTAAAATTAAATAATAGTTCCAACTGTTATTAATTCTAACTTAGTTGCCTTTAAATATTTTTTATTTTATATGATTTTGAACGTTTCCATATGAATATATGTTTAACCAATGCTAAAGTAATTCACCGCCACGGGTGGCCGAGGTCGTTTAGGCGCGGACTCGTGCGTGGGGAGATCTGGGGTTCGAATCGCGCCAGAACAGTCCTCCCTGACTGAGGTTTTTTTTCATAACTAGTAAATGCCTGGGAGGTATCCTAAACGTAGGCCTGGTACGCTTCCTTCCTTAAAAAAAAAAATCCTTTCCCAACATATACTTTCATTCCATCACCTGTGGCGCCTCAGCAGTAAAAACGGGCGTTAAACACCATTAAAAAAACAAAACTCAAACTGCTTATTATGTGACTAATTCACTGTAGTAAAAATTATTATTTTATTATATTTAATGAATCCTGTAAGATGATTTTAAATAGTTAAATACTATGAAACCCACTTAATAAATAAGACGTTTTATTGTTAAATATTCATTCTGCTTAGTTAATTTCGCGGCAAGAACGAATTAAGCCAGCGTAAAAAAAAGTATTGGGTCTGTATTATACTAAATGGATCCATTTCAGGTAGTGCAGTACAAATATGATATCAAAAGGCAGATATAGTGAAATTGCCAAAATTCAAAAGCAAATAATATATATTTGTTTGTACGTCGTGTCATTTATATTTCAAGTAATTTGTGGTTAAGATTTGACACGTGAAACAGTCTCCAATTCGGTATAAATAATGAAATTTTACTCTTAGAATAGTAATTTACTTTTTGGATAATTGCAATTTTAGTTGCTAGATTATAATCATTTTTTACTATTCAACATACTCTCTATAGGTATGTGTTGTTAATAGCTTGAAATATGTCAATACTGACCTTTTGTAGAAAGTCATTCATTTTAAATATTACTAATGGCTTAGTATTTTTGGAATTTCCAATCAGTAGTCAGTCTTGCTTAGTGACTGGCCGTTTGTGCCCACGCCTCCAATGGAGGTGAGGGAGACACCAGACGACCAGGAGCTTTTTTTTGGGCGGGGGGAAGGAAGTATATTTTTTTAAGGAAGGAATCGTTTCAAGCCTAAGTTTAGGGTACCTACCCGGCATTTGCCATTTATGAGGACTGAGAAAAGTCTGAAAAAAACCTCAGTCAGGGAGAACGGTCCTGGTGGGAATCGAGCCCCAAACCTCTCGCTCACAAGTTCGCCCCTTAACGACCTTGGCCACTTGTGGCGATTGACCGGGGGTGGTAAAGCGCAGACATAGATGGAGTCCCTAACGTGGTTTTCATTAGAGCACCCCGACGCCGGCAAAGCCTCCCCCTCCAAATTCAAACCGCTCAGGAGGGCATCAGACGGCAGGATAAACTTCTTTTCAAAACTCAAGCCACTGCCCTACCGCATACAGCACCAGCCATCTAGCCTCGCATTTTCAATCCTGCAACCGACCAATGGAATAGAATTGAAGAGGGAAACATTAGTAAAAAGGAAAAATCCATCCCAGCATTAGGCTAACTGACCAAAGGAAACCACCAAAAAAATCCAAGGTCAGAATAGCCGGTCAAAAGAGATTTGAATCCGGCACCTCCCAAATGCGATTCCGATGTGTTACCGTTGAGGTGTTTTTATGGAACACCGGAAGAGCAACACACATAAAACGTTAAAGTGCTCCCCAAAGAATATTAAAATATAAGCGTAAACAGGTGTAAAAATAATGCATTTGTCACAAAATATTAAATTCTTGGGCTGCAATTGTTGTGTGCGGCAGGTATAAAAGAAAATAAAATAAGCTGCAGTTATCAAATTAGCCAATAAATAGAGCACGAGCAAATAAATCAACACAAAGAAACGATAACAGAATGATACCGTCTGATTTGAAGTACTTCCTAAATGTATGAACAAGGTAAAAACTCATATACAGTCAGGTTGTCTAGAGTTGATTTGACAAGTGCATACGTAAATTAGAAACTGAACACCTGCTGGAAGTGATAATGGATTTACTAAGGAAATGCTGAAAAAGAGAGATACATTAACAAAGTTGGAAATGCAGACACAAATATTGTTTTACACATTTAATAAAATGTATATTGAACCGTAGAAATCTCATGTAGTTGGACAAGAAATGATATGAGATCATTTCTTGCCCAACTCTCCAAACCCATAACTCAGCACTGGCAAGTAGTATATATCCCTCCTCGCGTGATTTTTATATCAAATTGATATCAAAAGGGGTGGGGGGTGATATCAAAAGTGGTGGGAGGTGGGGGTGGGAGGTGGGGGTGGTGGTGGTGGGAGGTGGTGGTGGTGGGAGGTGGTGGTGGTGGTGGTGGTGGTGGTGGTGGTGGGGGTGGTGGTGGTGGTGTGGGTGTTGTGGGGGTGGGGTGTTGATATCAAAATCTCAATTTGAATTGATATCAAAATTTCTGTTTGATTAAGCGATAGGAAAATCTCTGTTTGATCGAGTGTTGGATTTAAATCTCCCGAAAAAAGTGTGTGTGATCAATTAATTACGTTGTAAAAAAATGGAGAGCCCTTCCGCCACTGCGTTGGCAGTTCGCCACTGCTCGCTCCCCCCACCGCTCGCTTTCGCCGCCCGCCTCGCTTTGTTCGCCGCCCGCCTTGTGTCCCTCGCTTTGTTCGCCGCCCGCACAATGCTTTTGCGTGAATTCGGTCTTCAATGGGTGGTTTCTTATTCGTTTGTATATATTCTTTTTAACAAAAACTCTGTATTTTCTCACACAGGGTTAGAAAAGTCAAAAACAATATGTGTGGGTTTTTCTTTACAGAGCCAAACTAAAAATAACACGTTGGCTCTCTCTGTATTTCTAAAAAGCTATTATTTTCACAAGGAAACAAAAAAACATTCTTCTAAAAATCCTATCTTCAGAGACATTTAAAAAGTTCTTTCTTTCGGGGGGAAAAAGACATTGTTAATAAAAGTTCTTTCACATTGGCTCTCTCTATATTTCTAAAAAATCTATCATTTTCACAAGGAAACAAAAAAACATTCTTCTAAAATCCTATCTTCAGAGACATTTAAAAGTTCTTTCTTAGTATGTTCGGGGGAAAGGTGGTGGGGATGGTGAGGTGTAATTTTTGATATCAATTTTTTTAAAATCACGCAAGGAGGGATATATACAGAAAAAAATTAACATATACAGTTAGATATTTTTTATTGTACACAAAATTAACTTGGAATGGCTGTCTACAAAATTTTAAACACAATTAGATTTTTTATTGTACACAAAATTATACAAAATGACGGTGCTCACTGATCACAAAAATTAACTTGGAATGGTGGTCTACAAAAAACAAGAATTTGTTTTAAATACAATTAAAAATGCAATATTTTTAAAAAGTCTGTCTCACTGGTGAGGGTTTTCAAAAAATGTTTTTATCCCTTCACAAAAATTATTTTAAAATGTGTGGTATATGTTTTTTTGACAAACAACACTTCACAGTCTTCGTCGTTGCTGCTTTCCTCCTCCTCCTCCTCGTATGGTGTGGTGACGCAGGTGAGCGACATGTGGGAAAAGTTGATGTTGAGAGGTTCCTGGGTCGACGGGGTGGCGATGGGGACGACGAAATCGTTGATCGATGGTGTTGTGAAGCATCCTGCCGATGTGACCTTGTACTCTAGGGCTGGTGTCTTGTCGATGGTGCCGAGGTAGATGGTGCAGCGTGCGTCTATGCCGTAGTGAAGTATTTTAGACGGGGTGCACTTGACTTCCACGACGTCGGAGTTGTTGGTTGCTAATTTGACGGTGACAGTTTTGTCATCGCCAAAGAAGGAGATTTCAGTTGAGATGAGTTTGATGTTTGCAGGGTGCTTGCCGCTTCTTGTGACGTGATTTTGGTTGTCAAAAACTAGTTTGACAAACACATTGTTGCCGACCCCCACCGGATCTGTTTGACAGGCCATGTTGATTTATTTCGGTGTAAACTTCAATACGTGTCTCCGGTAGCCGTTTCTGAGGACCTCTTCACCCTGGTACACGATGTAAAAATCGAACGAGTTGAGCTGGTTGATGAGTTCTGCGGAAAGATTGTTAAATCTAGTAGGTAGAAACACTTCTTTCCCGTTTTCGAGGCGAACAAGCGCCCTGGGTCCGTGCTTTGTTGATATGTTCCGGACCCCTACCACAACGTATGGTACGTTCGGTTGTAACGTTGACACTGACACGTACTCCGAGCTGCTCGCTACTGTAGATAGCTGGCGTAACGCGTCGTTGATCATGTTGACTTCTCTGTAGAACGTTTGCTACTGACACACATTGGGCAGTTTTTGGAGAGAGGGGGTGGACCATCGATGTGTGTGGTAGTGGAGGGGAGGTTGTAGTGCTGGTTGCAGCGGCGGTAAGGGGCGTAAATTATTTTAGCTTCAGGTGTAAGCACCGCCCATACAGCGTCCACTTCTTCTGGTGAATGATGTATAAAGATGGCGTTTCCCTCCACGGCAAGTAGATGACATTCATTTGGGTCCATCATTGTGAGGCGTCGACCATTTTTCAGAAACTTTATCACTAGGTCCATGTCCGTCGTCGCAGGCGTGATTGAACTTGTCCATCGTGATCGCACCCTCCATAACTTGTGTTCGTGACGTCATCACGGCCCCTGAACTTGTCCATCGTGATTGAACTTGTCTTCGTGACGTCATCACCCTCCGTGACGTCATCACGCCCCCTGAACTTGTCCATCGTGATCGAACTTGTCTTCGTGACGTCATCACCCTCCGTGACGTCATCACGGCCTCCTGAACTTGTCCATCGTGATTGAACTTGTCTTCGTGACGTCATCATGGTTGAACTTCGCCTTGTTTGGACTCCAGCTCTCTGATGAATATCGGTTTTAGAAAATGCTCCATCTCTAGGAACACTCTAAAGGTTGCGCAACGGATGTATCTTGTGTATTCGGTGTAGTTCATTTTCTCCCCGGAATCGTGGGCGTGAAGTAAATACATGCGATAGGCTGCTATTTGATTTTGTACTTCGAACTCTTCTTTCTTCTTGTGATAGATGATGTCGGTCACCATACGCTGTAGGCTTTCTAGCGTCCTCCATTCCTGCATACTCAACGATGTACAACGACCGTCCATTTTGATGATAATATTTTGTGTGCCAAATAAACGTTTAAAAATTATGGATAGTCGGTTGGTTATCTGCCACTCTCTTAGATGAAAGGTCAAGCTCTGTATAGTCGGCATCGTCTCTGAAAGCTTCTGCCACTCGGTCGAACCCAGGACCACAGTGTTGCGTCGCCCGCCAATGGTCACCACGATCTTGTGAGGAGATTTAGGTGAAAACCCAACGGCTGCAAACTTGGACTGCTTGCTGTTCAGGAAGTAAACATCCGTTAGCGGCCCCATGTCACTGTAAAAACAAGAACACCCCTTATGTAGCACACTCTTTTTTTCATTCGTCAATTAACCACACATACTGAATGCGACTTACCTGTTCAGCTCTCTCGGAACAACTGGTAGAGCGGATCATGTCAATGCGCCTTCTAAAAAAAAAAATACAAGAATTAGCAACATAAAATGTGTCAGAGTTATTCATGCATGATCATCCACAATTTGTATTAATACTAACCTTTAACGATATACATCTCTGATGTGTAGTTTGTGAGCACCCGCCAAGACTGTAGGTTCTTTTAATGATGTCATCGTTGTGATTAAAATCACTTATGCTGAATTTTGAAAAGAATTTCTCCTTGCGCAGACCTTGGAAGCGGTGGGATAGGTAAGCAACGACGTAATGGCCACAGGTAGTGCTGAAATCGCCTTGCAACCTTCTAGTGTTGTGAGACCATCTTGTACCACAACATCGATTTAAAAAATTTAGAATTTCCCCCGAAAGAGGTTCTATACCATAGCTATCGAAATATTCCCCCCGGTCGTTCTTTGCAACAAAGATGCAGATCCAATGTTTCCCTGGTTTCGTGCTTGGGTCAGTGTTAATGACAACTGCTATGGGAAGCTGTCTATTATACAAATTTATCGACGACAATTGGTCGCAAGCGTACACGCCTAAAAAGTGTGGTGTACATTTAGACAGAAGTCGGTGTATTTGCAGCGTATTCATGATACCAAAATGGTCCTGTTAGCATCAATTTCTATAGTGCGATGTACTTCTGCCATCACCAACAGGTTGATAGGTTCTGGAGTTTGATCTTTAAATCCTACACTTATAGACACAGTACCGTGTCGTTGCCCTGAAATGTAAGACTCGTTAGCGCTCATATCGGCTGTAAGATCAAACACCATAATGGTGTAACCGTGTGAATATTGATGTCTGGAAATTGAATGCCCCTCGTCCTTAAAGTGTATTCCGAGACCATCTTGAAGAGTTTGAAAACATTGGAGAAAGTGACCTGCATCAAAATCGGGCTGTAGGGGTTGTGAGGGAAAAGGCTGGCCGTTCACATACAGTTGAAACGAATTCATTTTAAAGTGTTGTAAATTGTATGGGTTTTTGTTAATGTTGCCGTTGTATGCCTGGTCTGCAACCATCGCCACTACCACTCTTCGAGGTATTTGCCCGATGAAAACATCGTTGAAAGTCATATTACTAACCCCCTTTGGAATGTTGAGAGCGTGAAATCCTACATCTTTGAGATGGTACTTTGCATTGTTCTTTGTTAACACAGCCTGATGGGCAAGTTTGATGGTCGGGGACGGTCTCACAGCTTTCAAAATCAGTCTAGCAGACTGAATCTCTGTGTAGGCTTTAAAGTCCTTTATATCCGAAAAGAGATGAAAGTTGGGTGAAGAGGGGGAGAGTTTGATGGTGACGCTAACATTGTTCAAGAGCAGATTTTCCTGATTAAAGAGTGCATTGGAAAGATTGCCCATTAGCTGTACAACTTTGCTTCCTTTGGTATAGTCGTTACGCCACTTAATTCCATCATTTGTTACATACGTGTCCATCATTCCTCCCTTGTCCTTTTTCCAGAGTGTGGACTCTAGTCTGCTGTTCATGACATCTTCCGAATAATTGAGTAACGTTTCAATGTAAGTTCTATAGGGGTAGCCTGGTTGAGGCATGGAAACTGTGACATTGTTGAGTGATACTTCCAATTGTTGAAACAAGGAATTTAGGGAATTGTTTACAAAGGTAACCTGTTTGTCCTCTTTCAAGTCGTTTCCACCGTCATCCACTATTCGCACGAACAGCTCAAGTACTACATAAGTCATATCGAGGTAATCGTCAGCATTGCCAGAGTAATGAAATGTGATGGGGGCATTTTTCATAAGTGTATTTTGTGGATTTAGAGAAATGTAACGGTACTCCTCCACGTTCATTTGAACGGGCAAGTCTTTAAAGATGTCTAGTTCCGAACTCATGTGCACCAACGATTCGTCAGCCATTATGAAAATACGTCTAGCACCTTACGTCTTCGGCGTTTAGTCTTAAACTGATTATATATTTCACCCTTCCTGCGCTTTAATAGACCCGTGCCTATCATAGAGTCTATCTTTACATCAGCTTTCCTTTTCAAGTTAGTTCCCGCCTCCTTCAATCTAGTCTTTAAAGATTCTTTTGGCGGTACCCCCGAACTTGCAACATCTGCAAGCACGTTGGCACCCATTTTCAATGCTTCTTTACCTATAGCTTTCACTCCGCTCTTGAAAAACGGTAGCACAGTTCTGAAAAGACCGCCGAGAGCAGAGAACAAGCCGCTACCCTTTTGATAACGCTTGCCTCTATACAGGTGAAAATCTTGATTGTATAATCCTCCTCCTGCCTGGTTTAAGTAATATCTGGTGACAGTATCCAGCTCCATTATGTCTGTTTCGGACGAAACGTTAGAACTATAGTAGAGGAAAGTCCGTCTACAAATGGCAAGAAATCTCCATAACCGTTCCTTAAATCTATATTCACGATTTTAAAGTCCTGTTGCATCAAAGGTACCCAGTTAAGTGGAATGAACGACTTTTCAATAGTCATGCAGGTGTTGTCACGTTTTTCATACTCTACAGAGACGCTTTCAATGACTTGCACAAACGTGTTGCCCACCACTTGTGGTACTATCAGATTACAGTAAATGAACATTTCGTAAGGGAAACCCATGTACGGATCTACAGGGTGTTTGCCAATTTCCTGTTCAACCACGTTTGTGTAAGGTTCGAACCCCATCATCTTGGCCAAAGATGGCGACAAAACCAGCACATGTATTAGGTTCTTTGACGTGGTTTTAGGAGGAATGTCAGGTTTTTCCTGCGTTTCTACCGTAGGAGAAGTGCCCGGTTTACGAGGGATTGGTGGTTTAGGATTGATAGGTTTTGGAGTTCTAGTAGGAGCAATATTTCTAGCTTTGTTTTTTAAAGTTTGGTTCGCGCCTTCAGGGGGTTTAGTTTCTGTTTTCGATCTCCTAGAGGACTCAGCATTTTCTATATATCCTACATATTTGCTGCTGGGGATATGACTGTTCTGTGCGACTTTGATGTTGATGCTGGCAGTATTTTTGTTCTCGTTATAAATGAAAAAGTCTTCGACTTGCAAATTTTCACGTATAACTGAGTTGACAGCATGTACCAAATCCTTAGAATTGTGCACGATGCCATGTGGTAATTGTAAGTTAAATTTTGAATGTGTCACTGGTGCTACCATATTATACATTGTACCACTGATTTGATTTTCGTGATTTGTTACGTTATAGAATTTCACAGGGTACCTAACCTTTTGCAGTGCGACTTCCCATTCTCCTTGCAATACTATTCTCTCGGGTAAGATGTTTGAAAATCTGGAAGTTGTATTGTCAGTGAAATGGTCCATAGAGGCGTTACTCACGAGCGTGAGGGAAAATGGTTTTGTTCTAATCATATCGAGCTGATACTCGAACCCGGTACCCACGAGTTAAACTTGGTCGGATAACCTCTCCACTTAACCAAAAACTGTTTATTTCGACCGCGGCCTTTAGTGTCGAGTATTTTGTCTATTTTGAATGATGCCGGGGGAGCTACCTTTTGTATCTCCTCGGAGTAAAAGATACCGTCTATGGCCTCCCCACCCAAGTCCTTTAATTTATACACAACGGGGGAGCCGTATACCACCTCGTCAATCTGTAAAATTTCGTCCGTCCAATTTTGCTCGTACCCCTTGGCAAACTTCATTTTCTCCTTAGATATACGCACATGGTCTCCCACGTTAAATTTAACTTTACGTGGTTTGTCTGCATTCCGACCATAAAGATTTTCGTAAACATGCAAAATGTTGTCTTCATTGACATCCTTTGGAGCCATCTTTATGGACCTATGAAAGGAACTATTGTAAGACTTTAAAAGTGCAGGAAGCACGTCCACGTATCTATATGTATTTTTATGTGTGAAATATTTCCACATTTTCGTCTTTAAGGTTCTATTGAAACGTTCTACAACACTGGCTTTGACATTATTTTTTGTAGTGTAATACTTTACACCATGTTTGGTTAAAAATGTTTGAAAGGTTTTGTTGGTGAACTCCGTTCCTTTATCTGTTTGCAATATCTTGGGGGTACGATGAGCGAATATAGTTTTAAACGCTTCTGTAATTTCACCCCCTACTTTTGATTTTAATGGTATAGCCCAAGCATATTTCGAGAAAACATCAATAACCGTCAAGATGTAAACGTATGGTTTATTGTGCTCCTTTACGCCACTCATAATATTTAAATCGGCCTCCCAAAGGTCGTCCATGTTAGTCACGTGATAATTTCTGGTGGGGAACCGTTTTCTTATCGGTCTATGAAATGTATAACTATCCTGTGTTTGAAGAAACGACTCGATCTTAGATTTCGGTATACCTGTGGCCTTGCGAAGTTTGTCTGCAGTGCCAAAACCAGCATAGTGTTCAGGATTGAAATAGATTTTCTTCAGTGCGTTCATAGTTGTTCCCACACTTGTCTGCGAAGGTTATAAGACTTTTTTACTGGTAATCGGCTTTTATTTACTTTCGTCTTTGTCGATTTCTCTTCCTCCTTTACCTCGACACCATTGGTTTCAAGGTATGGTTCCCTCACTTGTGACTCGATACCATTGGTTTCAAGGTATGGTTCCCTCACTTGTGACATAAGATCGAGATAGTTGGCCAACTTATATTTTATCAACTGCCATTTTTCAGGGTGTGGTAAATGTGTACGCTGTAATTTATTCATTTCTCTGATGAGTTGGTTAAGTGATTTGTCCACGAGGTGAAGCTTTTCGACAGCTTTTGGCTGTGAAGCTAGTATAATTTGCTTACCGTGCTTCATTTAACTCAAATTTGACACGAGTGCACTACCGAGTGAAGCCAATATCGGGAGTAGAAAAGCAGGTAAAAAACCTCCTCTCTGTACAAGAATCTTTTTCTTTTCCTTTAAGGAAAGTCGTTTGTTAATTAATTTTCTCCAGCTAGCTTTATGCTTCTTTAAGCGTTTTAAACAATTTATAGGTAAACTAACATGACCTCTGCACACGTTGAGTACACACTCGGAAATGGCTTTAATTAGCTGAGGGTTAGCACTTTTCAACAGTTTTTGTCGCAAAATAGGTTTAGCCTTGGCTAGCACTGACAAATTTGCATGTTGCCTTGCAATCAGTGGGCTACTCAGTCTGGCAATGCTCATCCTGTCTATGTCTGTGATTAAATGACTGAAGTGTGATCGTTGCTCGTTTATTTAAACTCTCTGGGAAGCACACAAATAAAACCTTCAGAAAAGTGGTCAACAATTGGGTATAAAATAAGAAGGCGTTTCCCCTGGTAGGACGCCGGTTCGATACCTGTATTGATTTGGCGTGTACTGAGTGCAATCCAACACTAGATACCCGTGTGGGTTTTCAGTAGCTTTTTCAAATGCCTCTAAAAGAAACCTAGAGTTCTTTGGTTCGATCTGTTGACAAAGCCTATGAATTTGCATTTTATCTCTATTGTTTTTAAACACGACAATGTAGTTTGCATTTAGAGATATAGTTCGAAATTTCTTTCCTTGTGGAAACACGTTTTGTAATATGTAAATAATCCCGAAGCGTTTGTGATGTGAATCTCTAGTGAAAAAATTTGACACGTTTTCCCCGGAGGCTTGATACATTAAATCATCCAAAATAACTAAATCCCCCTCGTTAACAGTGTCCAAATCTGGTATACCTGCATGGGTTGCGAAGAACGGGCTTGGTTTAGGAGAATATTCTAATGGATGACACCACAACACTTTTCTCGCGGGTCTGTCAAACATTCTGTCTGCATTACTAATTAAATTTTTCACAAATGTAGACTTACCACACCGCGACGGACCTGCAATTAGCATAGTGCACGGGAAATTAAATTTAAAGTGTTGGTTAGTAGACATTGTGGGCGACTGATGTGATCTCATTTAGACACGCCTTCTTTTATACCCATACGGGTAGGAATCAAAGTTTTCACACTGCACACGTTTGTTGACCACCATCCTATAGGTTTTCACTGAAGACTCAGTTACCACAGTTCCTAGAAATTTCCTAGAAATCTGTGTGCCTTCAAGTACTACCGACATTGAATTATCCCTCAGCACGGTGTTCCTGATAACGTCGGAGTTTACATTTTCCAAATTCCCCGAGTTGAGGGTGATGCCTTTAATTTTACAGACAGAGTGCGTCTTATCTCCACACTTAACCTCTATGGTGTAACTTCTTTTCAAAATTCAGCATAAGTGATTTTAATCACAACGATGACATCATTAAAAGAACCTACAGTCTTGGCGGGTGCTCACAAACTACACATCAGAGATGTATATCGTTAAAGGTTAGTATTAATACAAATTGTGGATGATCATGCATGAATAACTCTGACACATTTTATGTTGCTAATTCTTGTATTTTTTTTTTTAGAAGGCGCATTGACATGATCCGCTCTACCAGTTGTTCCGAGAGAGCTGAACAGGTAAGTCGCATTCAGTATGTGTGGTTAATTGACGAATGAAAAAAAGAGTGTGCTACATAAGGGGTGTTCTTGTTTTTACAGTGACATGGGGCCGCTAACGGATGTTTACTTCCTGAACAGCAAGCAGTCCAAGTTTGCAGCCGTTGGGTTTTCACCTAAATCTCCTCACAAGATCGTGGTGACCATTGGCGGGCGACGCAACACTGTGGTCCTGGGTTCGACCGAGTGGCAGAAGCTTTCAGAGACGATGCCGACTATACAGAGCTTGACCTTTCATCTAAGAGAGTGGCAGATAACCAACCGACTATCCATAATTTTTAAACGTTTATTTGGCACACAAAATATTATCATCAAAATGGACGGTCGTTGTACATCGTTGAGTATGCAGGAATGGAGGACGCTAGAAAGCCTACAGCGTATGGTGACCGACATCATCTATCACAAGAAGAAAGAAGAGTTCGAAGTACAAAATCAAATAGCAGCCTATCGCATGTATTTACTTCACGCCCACGATTCCGGGGAGAAAATGAACTACACCGAATACACAAGATACATCCGTTGCGCAACCTTTAGAGTGTTCCTAGAGATGGAGCATTTTCTAAAACCGATATTCATCAGAGAGCTGGAGTCCAAACAAGGCGAAGTTCAACCATGATGACGTCACGAAGACAAGTTCAATCACGATGGACAAGTTCAGGAGGCCGTGATGACGTCACGGAGGGTGATGACGTCACGAAGACAAGTTCGATCACGATGGACAAGTTCAGGGGGCGTGATGACGTCACGGAGGGTGATGACGTCACGAAGACAAGTTCAATCACGATGGACAAGTTCAGGGGCCGTGATGACGTCACGAACACAAGTTATGGAGGGTGCGATCACGATGGACAAGTTCAATCACGCCTGCGACGACGGACATGGACCTAGTGATAAAGTTTCTGAAAAATGGTCGACGCCTCACAATGATGGACCCAAATGAATGTCATCTACTTGCCGTGGAGGGAAACGCCATCTTTATACATCATTCACCAGAAGAAGTGGACGCTGTATGGGCGGTGCTTACACCTGAAGCTAAAATAATTTACGCCCCTTACCGCCGCTGCAACCAGCACTACAACCTCCCCTCCACTACCACACACATCGATGGTCCACCCCCTCTCTCCAAAAACTGCCCAATGTGTGTCAGTAGCAAACGTTCTACAGAGAAGTCAACATGATCAACGACGCGTTACGCCAGCTATCTACAGTAGCGAGCAGCTCGGAGTACGTGTCAGTGTCAACGTTACAACCGAACGTACCATACGTTGTGGTAGGGGTCCGGAACATATCAACAAAGCACGGACCCAGGGCGCTTGTTCGCCTCGAAAACGGGAAAGAAGTGTTTCTACCTACTAGATTTAACAATCTTTCCGCAGAACTCATCAACCAGCTCAACTCGTTCGATTTTTACATCGTGTACCAGGGTGAAGAGGTCCTCAGAAACGGCTACCGGAGACACGTATTGAAGTTTACACCGAAATAAATCAACATGGCCTGTCAAACAGATCCGGTGGGGGTCGGCAACAATGTGTTTGTCAAACTAGTTTTTGACAACCAAAATCACGTCACAAGAAGCGGCAAGCACCCTGCAAACATCAAACTCATCTCAACTGAAATCTCCTTCTTTGGCGATGACAAAACTGTCACCGTCAAATTAGCAACCAACAACTCCGACGTCGTGGAAGTCAAGTGCACCCCGTCTAAAATACTTCACTACGGCATAGACGCACGCTGCACCATCTACCTCGGCACCATCGACAAGACACCAGCCCTAGAGTACAAGGTCACATCGGCAGGATGCTTCACAACACCATCGATCAACGATTTCGTCGTCCCCATCGCCACCCCGTCGACCCAGGAACCTCTCAACATCAACTTTTCCCACATGTCGCTCACCTGCGTCACCACACCATACGAGGAGGAGGAGGAGGAAAGCAGCAACGACGAAGACTGTGAAGTGTTGTTTGTCAAAAAAACATATACCACACATTTTAAAATAATTTTTGTGAAGGGATAAAAACATTTTTTGAAAACCCTCACCAGTGAGACAGACTTTTTAAAAATATTGCATTTTTAATTGTATTTAAAACAAATTCTTGTTTTTTGTAGACCACCATTCCAAGTTAATTTTTGTGATCAGTGAGCACCGTCATTTTGTATAATTTTGTGTACAATAAAAAATCTAATTGTGTTTAAAATTTTGTAGACAGCCATTCCAAGTTAATTTTGTGTACAATAAAAAATATCTAACTGTATATGTTAATTTTTTTCTGTATATATCCCTCCTTGCGTGATTTTAAAAAAATTGATATCAAAAATTACACCTCACCATCCCCACCACCTTTCCCCCGAACATACTAAGAAAGAACTTTTAAATGTCTCTGAAGATAGGATTTTAGAAGAATGTTTTTTTGTTTCCTTGTGAAAATGATAGATTTTTTAGAAATATAGAGAGAGCCAATGTGAAAGAACTTTTATTAACAATGTCTTTTTCCCCCCGAAAGAAAGAACTTTTTAAATGTCTCTGAAGATAGGATTTTTAGAAGAATGTTTTTTTGTTTCCTTGTGAAAATAATAGCTTTTTAGAAATACAGAGAGAGCCAACGTGTTATTTTTAGTTTGGCTCTGTAAAGAAAAACCCACACATATTGTTTTTGACTTTTCTAACCCTGTGTGAGAAAATACAGAGTTTTTGTTAAAAAGAATATATACAAACGAATAAGAAACCACCCATTGAAGACCGAATTCACGCAAAAGCATTGTGCGGGCGGCGAACAAAGCGAGGGACACAAGGCGGGCGGCGAACAAAGCGAGGCGGGCGGCGAAAGCGAGCGGTGGGGGGAGCGAGCAGTGGCGAACTGCCAACGCAGTGGCGGAAGGGCTCTCCATTTTTTTACAACGTAATTAATTGATCACACACACTTTTTTCGGGAGATTTAAATCCAACACTCGATCAAACAGAGATTTTCCTATCGCTTAATCAAACAGAAATTTTGATATCAATTCAAATTGAGATTTTGATATCAACACCCCACCCCCACAACACCCACACCACCACCACCACCCCCACCACCACCACCACCACCACCACCACCACCTCCCACCACCACCACCTCCCACCACCACCACCCCCACCTCCCACCCCCACCTCCCACCACTTTTGATATCACCCCCCACCCCTTTTGATATCAATTTGATATAAAAATCACGCGAGGAGGGATATATACTACTCTGGCAATACTATAGACGTACGCATAAACACCTAATTTGCGTATACTTCTGTGTGGTTGGTTTGTTTTATTGTTTTACCCTGTCAGTGTTCGTTTTACAGACACATACACACACACACACGCACACACATTTATTTTTTGTAAATCGTCATTATTTTCACATGCAACAGCACAGATAATTAATATGGTTGATTTATTTTTATTTCTTGGGATATTTTACTACAAGTCCATTACTGTACTTTTCTTTGTCAACATTTCTAAAGTGTAAGCTGTAGTAATTGTAAAGCAGTTCTTTGCATTATCTTATCCTATTTATAAAATTTCACTTCGTCATCCACAAATATTAACTGGTTTAAAAGTGCAACATCTTAATTAAAATATGAATATACACAAATCTACCATTCTGGATAAAAATTATAAGTATTGGCCGTGATAAGAAGCGCTCGCCTTTTTCTCTATATATGTATATATCTGCAGTCCACGTTCAATTTACATCCGGTACCACCCCGGGTGCCCGAGGTCGTTAAGGCGCGGACTCGTGGACGGGAGGTGTGGGGTTCGAATCCCGTCAGGATCGTCCTCCTTGACTGAGGTTTTTTCCAGGTTTTCCTCAGTTCTCATAAATGGCAAATGCCGGTGAGTTACCCTCAAATTAGGCCTGGAACGTTACCTTCCTAAACCCTTTCCTAATTTATCATCAGTGCCCATTGCCTTTGATGCCTCAGTAGTAAAAAGGAGCGTTAAACACTGTTAGAAAAATTATCATGCGAAAACTATCTATTTTATATATTTATACCAGAATCATAGACTTGCATAACTTTTTTTTTCTAAATACCTGTCAAATTCCTTAACGTTATCTATAGATAATGCATGCCCCAAGATTATATCGTAAGAACAATTTTGTTTACCTCCGGAGTGTTTTGCCTATGAGCTAGCGCGTGGTCTCTGTGATTAGCTGGAGGGTAAAACAATAAAACAAACCAGCCATACAACACACAAACTAATTTGAGAAGCTCATTATTTACCAAATTATCAAATGAGGTGTTGAAACTAACTGCTTTCATTCGCCACACATTTTTGACACCTCTTTAAATTATTTTTCGTCAGTTGCTATAGTTTATTTTAAGAAAACTTGACAATTTCTTTCGAATATTATCTTTAATTTTTTTAATGGTGTGCAGGTTTGACTAATATATAGCTTTTTTTTTAATTTACCCCAGATATAATAATCGCCGGATATTAAGACGGGGAACCGAGGGGACACAAACACTACTAATAACTCTGTCTTGTGGAAACACATTGTGAATTGCTCTTATAGAATTATTCGCAGTGTGAGCAGGCGCAAGTCCTGTATGATCACGCTTCTGTTGATTAATTCTCTGAAAAAGGGTGTTAGTATGGTATTCGCATAAGTAACGGAAAATACTGTATGCTCATAAAAAAAGTAATTCTATGATTCTTTCACCTTGAGTTAACACATATGAATCGTACATAAAGATGCGCTATGCCGTTGTAAGCACACGAGGCATAATACAGTTTATGTTTACTGTCGAATTAAGAAACGAACAATACAACACACACCCGAGCAGTTCTGCTGCGACTGCGACATTCAGCAAGGTCAACAAGTAAGTAACGAGACTTGCTACCCTCTCCGCGGCGCGACAAACGAGTATGAGTTCGGAAAACTCCGGGTTGCGGCAGGAAGAATCACTGATCGCACTATAGTCCTGCATCCAGTATTATTGCTTCATTAAGAACACGCGGTCTTGTCATACGCCTTTCCTAGAGCCTTGTTATGCATTACAATAGAGGTTCACCAATTGTATGCAGCTTTCTTACAATAATTTTCGCAATCGCATCTTTCACCTTTCTTAATCTTTGGGATTACGAATAATTTCTTCCAATCATCTGGCATGCTACGACTCTTTCAGCAGGTATCACAGATTTAATAATCTTTCTTTAATTCAGTGTGAGGCATATTTTACAAATTCTACTAAGGTCAAAGGCCTTATCATTTTTATCGACGTAATATCTCTTCCAATTCTTCTGGTTATAGGGTCACTCTTCGTAAATATGATGATTGATGTTCAAAAATAGTTTGAATAGTTGTATGCAATTTCTCTGCATTTTATTATATCATATATATATATATATATATATATATATATATATATATTAATAATAAATAAATTGCAATTTCAAGTGTGACTATTTCTCTGTGTTTTATCTTTATCTACTTTTATTTTTAGTGTTAATTTGTTACATTGTTAATAGTGTTTCTTTATTTTTATGTTTCATTTATATATATATTTCCGCACTTACTTTTACATATAAGTACAGAGAAGCTATTAGTGTTTTATACTATAGCTCTGGTTACCTTAGTGCCAATACTCATATTTTTATAAATCTAATTATTTAATTCTTGATATGAAATGCACGTATACAAGTCTGATTTATAGTTTTATTCATATTTCTGGATGATTAGATGAAATGATTTAAGTCAATTTGAGAACTTACTTGTACGGAACTCCAAACTGTTCTTGCTCTAACATGCATCCCAACCAAGCGAAGTGACTCAGGTGGTAATGTTCAAATCCCTTGGGGCCGACCATCCTGACCTTAGATTTTTTCATATTTTTCCCATGTAGCTTAAGCGAATACTGGAATAAATATTTCTTTTCTACGAATTTTCTGCTCTCCCATTTGATACGAGGTCTGTTCAAAAAAAAAAAAAAAATCTTAACTTTGTCCACAAAATTGTTCTACGCTTACCTTTTACTTATTGTGCATGGTCTCTTCTTCGAAGTACTCTCCTGCACTTTGATACACCGCTCCCAACGTCGTTTTCACTTCCGAAAGCAGTCTTGGTACACCTCTTTCTGGATCGCGCGAAGCGCCGTCTGCGAATTTTCTTTTATCTCGTCTACCGTTGCAAATCTTCGTCCTTTCAACAGGGTTTTCAACTTTGGAAATAAAAAAGTCCGCAGGAGCCAGGTCTGGAGAGTACGGAGGATGAGGTAGCACAGTGATTTCGATTTTTGTGCAATAGTCATGCATCAAGAATGTGCGGATGCGTTATCGTGATACAAGAGCCTGAATTGTCTCGCCACATTTCAGGCCTTTTCTTTCTCACATTTTCTCGCAGTCGTCGCAACACGTCCCAATAGTACCATCGGTTAACAGTTTGTCCCTATGGCACGAATTCATGATGAACTATTCCTTCAAAGTCAAAGAAAACTATCAGCATGGCTTTCACATTTAACCTGATCTGTCGAGCTTTTTTTCTCTTGGAGAACCTTTCCCGACCCATTGTGAAGATTGAACCTTGGTCTCAACATCATAACCGTAGACCCACGTCTCATCGCCAGTTATGCTTTTCTTAAGGAACATCTCATTCTCATTTGCGCGATCCAAAAGCTATTCACGGATTGCGAGGCATGGTCTTTCTGGTCTTGACTCATTAGCCGTGGGACGAACTTGGCGGCAACACGATGCATTCCAAGATGCTGCGTCAGGATTTCATGACATAATCCAACTGAAATGTTGCATTCTTCTGCAATCAATCTCTCGGACAGTCAGTCTTTGATTGGCACGCACAGTTTCGCTGACGTTCCTTACATGAGCGTCGTCGGTAGACGTCCTGAACGAGGGTCATCTTTAACTTCCGTCCGGCCAGTTTTAAACCGCGTGAACCATTCGTAACACCGAGTACGTCTTCAGCACTTTTCGCCGTAGGCGATATATATAGAATATCCATAATACAGGAGATATAAGTGTTTGTGGAAATTATAGAGATCAGCTAAAATTAACGCTGCATTTAAAATATATCCTTGGATAAAAATAAATTACAGCCTAAGCCGAAAAGATAATGTTGGAGCCACAATAACTTTTGTTTTAATGATTGCACATTATGTTCATCAGGATTGTTTTGTCTTGCCATTGCATTTAGAAAATGTACATTTTTCTATTGGCGGATTTTTGGTCCTTAAATTTGCAACCATCGTGCGGTTCGTTCTACCTCAATACACTGATATCTTATTCGTTTCTTTGTGAACGCATTTCGCCCAGTACGAGCACCAATTTTTCGGAATGATGGAATCCCGTACTCTCGGCACGCTACAATTCCCCGCTATCAAATGCTGACACCTGTTAATATTGCTGTTTTATTTTCGAGGAGTTATATTGGGTCCTTCAGAGAAAAAGTGGGGTTAGTTTAACGTGAGAAAGAATACAATCAGGTAGTCTGTATCCTGTTTCTACATTTTGAAAAAGGTGTATTATACAGATAAAAGCTCTCTTTAATGGAGAATGTTTGAGGAGTACATCTCATTTAATTTAATTAATGTTATTAAGTTAATGCAGTGTAAAACCAAAAATCTTAATTGAGAATAAAAAAACGAGTAGCTTATTATTATTATTATTATTATTATTATTATTATTATATTGTTGTTGAATTGCACCTTTATTCGCCGGTGATCAGATGCTATCTGCTAAATTCGAAGATGATTTAAAACGAAATGTAATGAAATTTTATAATAAAGTATAATATGAATATATCGGCATTCTAAAACTAAACTTATGGTAGTTTACGGTAAACTCTAAGAAAAATTTAAATATCGATTAATTCGTAAGTGATATAGCACGTTAAATTATTTAAATATCTGAGATGTTCCATCGATGTGTGGTGATGAATGTGGATTTGAGGAAAATATGCTAAGGCTTAATGACTGTATAAATAGTTATTTAGGGAAAACCATAAAAAGAGCGCTCATTATTTTATCTATAGTAAATTGCTCTCATGGATTTATTCGCAGTATCAGCAGTGGTAAAGTCCTGTTGAAAAAACGCATGATCACGCTCCCTGTCGGTTAATTCTCGGAAGAAAAAAAAAAGTAACAGATTCAACTATGTTCACAAAAGAAGTGGTCCCATGACTCTTTAACCACTGAGTTAACACACATGAATCGTGCATAAAGAAACGCTGAGCCGTTGTAAATGCACAAGATATAATACACTGTATGTATACTGTCGAATTAAGAGGTGAACAACACAACACATACTCGGGAACTTCAGCGTTACGACTGCGACATTAAACAAGGTCAATAAGTAAGCAAGCAAACTTGCTGTTCTCTCTACTGTGCGGCAAACGAGTGGGGGCTCGCTTATAGGAAAAACCCCGCGCTGCGGAGGAAAGCATCACCGATTGCTCAGTATGTTGACGTTTAGTGCTGGAAATGCATAATACATAAGCCCTAGAATAAAGAAGCATGTAACAATCCTTCTATTAGTAATCTTATTAAAAAGGCCAATGCCTCCAGAGTTTTCCCTATTATTGAGATGTAACCGCGTACAACAATTATCATTGTGTTTGTTATATTCATTGTGAAAGAAAACTTACATATACTTACTTATACTTACCAATGTATGACGCAACTGTAAAAGAAATTAACATGGCTAAATTGAACAAGTCACGTTCATCAAATGATATAAATAAAAGTATATAATGGCGCCAGGTCAATATCAGAGTAATAAAATGGATTCCAGGCATGTGTAAATGAAACAATTCCATTGTATATTCTTTGCTTTGATTACAGTCTCAATGTTGCTGTGAAGCCGCCGTCATTAGAGGTAGGTACAATATCGAGTTTGTAAGATTTGCTTAATGCACACAAAAGACAACAAGTTTTAAAATCGACTATAACTGAAATGGAACCTTCAACTTGTTCCATAAAAAACTGAAACGTTGTGCAACACTTTGGGTAGTGAGATATAACTGGGTGCCGTGGTGGTAGAATTGCAACGCTGGAAAGTGCATATGTACTGTGCGCGTTGATAATTAACAGTCATTGTGGCCTTATATTAATCATGAAACTCAGTGTGAGTCGATAAGAACATTTAGTTTTATATGGCTTATTTATAGACGCTCTGTAACATCTGAGATCATCAGCGTCCCATTCAATTCAGGACGTGAAACCGCCGACAAATTTTGCTCAGGGGCTCTTTTTTTCAGGCTCGAGGTTCTTTATCGTGAACCCATGGCTTTACTTCATTTCCGAATAAAGCTATACTTAAAATTTTTACGCCTGAAAAAAATCCATCGACCCTGGCCGATTTGGAACCCGCTATCTTGGGTTTAGAAGGCAAGTATGGTTACAACTACCCACCAGGACCGACAATAGATAAGAACGGGATTTATATAGATTTGGTGTAGATTGCTAAGATTAAGCCTATAAACGTTATTAATGTTGTTACAATCTACAACATAAATGCACTATAGAACAGCAGAAAGTATTAGGAGGAAATTTTAAGAAGCTTCCTAGTAGCCCAGCTTCACACAGAAAGACTGTGCGTTGTCTTGTTAATACATTTAAATAAGCTGGATGTTTTCGATAAGGTGCCGTATTCTTGCTGGGGATAAACTTGACAACATTGGAGAATATTTGCAACAAAGTTCAAGAAAATCTTTGCCGCGGTTGTACCATATGTTGGGATTTAGCAAAGCTCGGCTTGGGAAACTGCCATACTTTTGAAACCGTATAAGGTAACTGTTATTCAGGAATAGTTGTCACGTGATGATATTAAGCCGTAACTATGTTTTGCATGTTAATGGTGACCTGAGCCTGGAATTTATGTGATATCAAAGTGAGAAATACATACATAAATATGTAGCAAACGTTTGTTAAACACAGAGCTTTCGAAAATTATTGCAGTGCCTTGTGAATTTATTATAAGCAATAAATTGAGCATGCGACTATTATCCTTGTACGGATGGACAAAGAAACTAACTTTTGTTCTTTGCTACGCGTCATTCTTGCCACCAGGTGTCAGCTTTAGCAACGTGGCGTCAAACAATAAGGAGAAGGCATTTTGTACTCTCGTATAGCATCAATTTCAGTGCATTATCAATGTCCATCACCACTTTCGCAATATTTTTTCCTCACTCTCAGAAAGAAGATGTATTCTATGCTATTTCCAAGGTGAAGGTGTGAAAAACAGCCCGTTTTTATTTGCCGAAAGAACAGTAACAGAGCGAACTTATCTGGATGTATCACTGAATGGCTGCTACCACAGCTTAGTGAAAAAACTGATTTCATACTGCAACAAAATGACACTGCATCCCATTTCCATTTGGAAATCAGGGACTTTTTAAACCAGCCTTACTGCAGCTATGGATTGGAGGAGGGACGGACTGTGATCTTCCGATTTTTTCTGTGTTGTTATATTAAGGAGTAACTTTTTCGTATCGGAACCGACTTTCAAAATATCACCAGTGATATGCTGAGGCGTGTGTGGGAAGAAATGGACTCTTAGTTAATATCTGCAGAGTGCCAAAGAGCGCATATATTGAGCATTATTGGGAGAGAGAGAGAGAGAATTTTTTAGTTGCATTATGCAATATAACAATACTGGTATTCCTATCAATTGTATTTTGTGCAGTGATTTTTGAAGCCTCGTCAATTATTTTGTAAAGTCCTGTAATATAATGAACCAATTAAACGTAATATCGAATAAATATACTTTATTGTTTTTATACGCGAAAGTTTTGTAGCACATTAGATTTTTTTTTCTCTTCAAGTTAACAATTAATGAAACAGAGAAAATCCTGATTTGAAATAAAAAATCAACTAAATATTTCTTCTGTCAGAATGAATGTAAGAGTGCCGAAAGATAAGTGTCACCCATTTACATTTTAAGGGAATGCACAATTAATTATTTATCATTTTTTTTTCCAAATGTATACATCCATTTTATACCCAGAAAAAGATTGTTCCATATTGCAAGATGTCATCAATCGTATTTATACAAAGGAACTGTATGAGGGTATGTCCACAAGTTTCCTGCCTAATCATTTTCTATGTGTGATAAAGACCAAAGCTGTATTTCACTTTTCAATATAGTTTCCCTTTATTGCAATACACTTCCCACATCTTTGAATTAACATTCCCCCCCCCCACAAAAATAGTCAGAAGTCTTGTAAAGAGCATCAATAATTTCCTCGTCACACTTAAATTTCCTTCCTCCAAAGGTCCTTTTTTAAGTTTTGAGATGAAAAAATAGTCACTGGGAGCTAAATCTGGGCTGTAGGGTGGATGATCGATCTCCTTAAAGCTTCCTTTCTTCACAGCTTCCTTTGCAACAACAGCTGTGAGGACAGGTGCGTTGTCATGAAGAAGCCGTACACAACCACTCAGGTTTCCTTGCCTTTTCCCTATGATGGAAGCACGCAGTCTGTGCAGTAGACCAGCATAGTACTCCCCATTTACTGTGGTGTTCCTCTGCTTCAAATCAATGAAGGGTATTCCTTCACAGTCCCAAAAGATTGTGGCCATGATCTTGTTGGTTTACTGAGTGACATTGGCCTTTAGAGGCGGTGCTTCGCCGGGTTTACGCCACTCCGTTGATTCTCTTTTGGACAAGGGATCATTGTAGGGGTTCATAGCTTCATCTCCTGTAACATTGGTGTGCAGAACATCACTCTCGTTGCCACGGCAGAGCTCCAAAAATGTCTGACAACAGTAGACTCGTTTGCTGCTTTTGGACTGAGAAAAGAAGTCTAGGCACTAACCTTATTCATGTTTAAATGTTCATGAATAATTCGAAGGACTGTTGTTTTAGCAAGGCCCAAACTTGCTGTTATTGGTGTAACTTTGAGCAGCCGGTCTTCCATAATTTCTCCTTCCACAAGAGCGAAGTTTTCAGGAGTGAGCACCTCCAAGGACCTACCTGCACGCTCTTCGTCTTTAGTGTTTTCTCGACCTATTCCAAAAAGTTTGGCCCATTGTTTACGGTAGAATATGAAGGGGATGCTTCCCCATATACGCCGTCCAATCGCTGTTTTATTTCATTTGGAGTAAGTTCTGCTTTTGTGAAGAACTTAATAAAGCTCAATACTCTATTTGGAACATGTATTAATCTTCTAAACATAGCCTTCTTTATGCAACTATATCTGAACAACTGAACACAGCGGAGCGAAAGTTACAGTTGCAATTATTTACCTAATAGATAAGGTATGATAGCCGACAAGGGTTTTGTGAAGGCGATAATCATCAACGAGGCCGGGAACTTATGGACCTACCCTCATATGTGCTAGCAAGAATGCATTTTCACCATTAAACACCAAACCAAATGAGAAAGTTTGAATGTCTGGGATTCTTTTTCGTTTCAGCTTACATTTTGGAAATCATATCATCCACTTCGCCTGGTACAACACTAACCTTCTAAAGTACATCTTTCACTATTCCCTTGGCTCCTTGAAGAGGAAAACCTAAAAACTCCAGTTTCTTTTAATGTAGGGAAGGCAACTGAAACTTAATTGATTCCCTAGAACGGTAATGCGTCAAGGGTTCATAAGAAAAGTTCTCCATCTACTTCACAGCTTCGAGAAACTCACTGTAAGAAATCATAGTTTTAATCCTTTCATTTCAGGCCGTGGAGGCAAAGATGTCCAGGTTGCTGCTAGTATTATACACAATAGGAAAATATTTTTTAATAATCCATACTGTACATAATAAATGTCAGTTATTTGGAAGTGTGCAGCCTAAGAAACCAAAAAGCAGGGTATTTCTCACCGAAAAAGAATAACACGATATTGGTAATAGTTAAGAAAACACCCCTAAAAATCTCTTCATCGTCTTGCACAATAAGTGGGAATTTCAAATGGATCTTTGCAAAAGGCTATTAAATTCAAGTCATATAAAATAAATGTGGCACATGCTCCTCAGCCAGATGACTCACCGCAACGGGTAGCCGAGGTGGTTAAGGCGCGAACTCGTGAGCGGAATATCTGGGGTTCGAATCCCACCAGGACCGTCCTCACTGGCTCAGATTTTCCCAGGTTTTCCTCAGTCCTCATAACTGGCAAATGCCGGGGAGGTTCCCTAAACTTAGGTCTGGAACGTTTCCTTCCTTAAAAAAATCCTTTCCCAATACATCATTTCATCTCATGTATCATCAAAGTCCACCCCTTACCTCAGTATTAAAAAACGGGTGTTAAACGCTATTAAAAAAAGGCCAGATGACTTCGTACGTAGGTGTACATTTTATGAGTGCATTCTGGGAAAAATGTTAACAATGGATAAATACACCCACATTTAATATTCTTCTCGGACGAGGCTTGGTTCCACCTCGACGGTTATGTGTATATTGAAAACAATCGTTACTGGACTGCTAATAAACCTTGAGGTACCCATCCACGATGAAAAAATCGGTGCATGATGCGCAGTAAGTGGTGAAAGAATCATCATTATATATAGCATACAATTGATTTTGTTACTTATGTGAATACCATACTATTTTTTTTTCCAGAAAATTAACCGACAGGGAGCGTAATAATGCATTTTTTCAACACAGTCCTATGTTTACGCTGCTAATAATTCCATGAGAGCAATTCACAAGGTGTTTCCACAAGACAAGTTATTAGTAGCGATTTGTGTTCCTCGCGGTCTCCGGCTTAACCGCCTGCGATTATGATATCTGGGGTAAATTAAAAAAAATGTCATATACAAGAAGAAGCTGCTCACCATACAAGAACTTAAATATAGTATTCGTTAGGAAATTGTTCGTATTTCTCTAAATGAATATCTTAGAGAGATACCAAAAATGTGTGCTGGCAGTTTCAACGCCTTATTTGACAATTTAGTATATATTCCTAGTAAAGAACCAATATTTCATCATGATGAAATATTGGAACTGTTGGATATATAATTTTATCTTTAATAATAAACAAAAATGTTGATCGCAATAAACCTCTTAAATTAGTTTATGTATTGTTGTATGGTTGGTTTGTTTTATTGTTTAACCCTCCCGCTAATCACCGAGACCCAGCTGGCCGGTTAACCGGCTAACGAGCGACGCGCTCGCCCAGGGGCAATACACTACGGTGGAAAACAAAACTGATAGCGCAGTATTACAATGTGTGAATGGTGTGAATAAGAAATATTATAGGAAACATTTCAAAATGTGTAAAATAAAACTTTGGAAACAATCCTACTTGTGTACATAAGTGTAGCCATAGTACGGTTTATCCTTAAAGCTTTAAAACAATGAGTCTAATTTAATCTAATATAAAATTCCTTAACTTGTATTATATATATATATATATTGGGGATTTTTTCCTCCATCTGGCAACATTTACTTTGAGTTGGCAATACTGGCTGAAGCGGAAATAATGGTGATATAAAGTTGATTGATTCTGATTTAAGTAATTTGGGTATTGAAATGATAGATGATTGGAAACTTTTGATTGCTGAGAGGGGGAAGGAAGAACTCAATCGGTCTTTGCCTCCGAAAATGGGAGTGCAGGAGAAGCGGAAGTTGGTGTGATTTTAAATTGCGAAGGAATTCAGCGATTTTATATTTGAAAGTTTGCTCCTTGCTTCTTCTTTTTCTCTCGTCCCTTCCCGCTCCGATGATGAGTACACTTTCTTCTGCGCCGACTACTGAGAAATTACTAGTATATTTCTGGAATGTAAAACGTTTTCTGGGAGAAGGTATGGAAAGAGGCCATCCACATCAAAGAAAATGTTCGTGAAGTTCAGTAAATGGTTTTTATTGTAACCAGTTCTTACTCAGGGGCCAAAGAATATATATAATCGTAGATAGGAACCTTGAAAGTCTTACGGCAAAGGTAACTTCATTCAGATAATGAAGAAGGCTGTGATTGAATTTATTAATATTACTATTATTTATATTCATTAAAGTTCACAACAAGTACTGATCTCTAATAGGTAACACTGTATTGAGTAGAGGAATGTCACTGATGTCACTATGCCTTTGTAGCGTTGGTAACGGAAAGTCTTGTGCACAATAAATCAGCGTGCATGTAATGGCTCAAAGTATTTCCGTGATGCCCCAACACATCCGCGTAAACCCCTGATATTCTCCGAACACACAGTTCCTATCAGACGCAAACACTCGAAAATGACTAAGTGATATTTCATCATAAACAGACTTTAACTCTTGATAAACTGATGTAAATTTATAACAAATGTGACGAAAACACCGTTCTCCACAGAGGTAAAAATTCGTCTAAACAAGACCAATAACATGCCTAAAACGGCGACACAGAAATTATTATCTGACTGAAGCGTGAGACTCGAATATGACTGTTCTCAACTAAGATAAGCAAAATTATTTACGCATCTGTCCACCAAAAATGTTCACCAAATAGTTAGTTAGTCAGGTAGTCAGTTAATTAGTTAGTAACTGGTCCCGGGCTTCCGCCCTCCACTGTTTTATTCATCTCCATTTGGTCGGTCTCCCCGACGCGTCCGTTGTCTTAGATTTTTATAATTTGGGCGTTGTACTTAACGTTCCGCGTGTTTCATTGGCTAGATAACCAGCATGCGGTTTACGAGGCTGTTCTCATTAGCGGATCACTTCGCGAAGGAACGGTCCGGCAGATTTTATAACGGGATCAGTCATAAAATTTCCGACTCTAAGTATATGATCATTTCCGTCCCTTTCCTACAGAACAATTTTCAAGTATTTCTAACTAAAGAAAACGACAGGCCGCAAATACAAACTTGTGATATGCCTGAGCAAAATATAAATTACTGATATAAGAGATTAATGCTTCTCATACGAATTAAATATACATCCGGACATTTTTATAGTTCAAAGAAGTATTTGTGATTACTTGGGGTCTTAGGAGTCGGGGAATAAGCCCATTTTATGGTACATGGTACTGCATGATCAGCATTATTCGACTTTGCTGGCTTGAGCATTCAAAATCTTAAAATGTTAACAGTTATTCTGCCAATGTCGCCAGTGGTGCACACCGTCATTAGGTAAGTACGTGAGATGAGACGCGTGTCATCGCGATTTCAATGGGCAGACCCTGGGAATTGGATAAAGGGGAATTATTATCCAAACCCATGTCTGTGTAACGTTGAAAAAGTCTGCCCTTTGAGAAACAAACGTGCAATATGATGCTTAGAAAACCTCCTCCCCAGAGCCGGGAAAATTTGTGTAGTACTTGTAAGACCATGTGGATGCTAACCTGAGTGCTACATTTAGCCGTACAATTCGCCGAGTTTGCAAAGAAATATTTCAACATGTACCAAACTTGTGTGTACTTTATGAAGCGTGCTGCTTAAGCATTGACTAGTCTCCCAAGATGTCTTATTGTATGCATTGTGGTGTTGAAGAATGATTATTTCACAAGGAACCTATTAAACAATTGTTTGATCACATCATACAACCCGGTCAATCCAGGGAGGTCGTCTTAGCGCAAAACTTGAGGTACTAAGAGGAGCAATTCCTGTTAAAACACATGATGGGCAGGTTAAATTGGGACCCAGAGCTTATTATGAATGGAAGTAACATTTACAGAATGGAGTATAACAGTGTGACGTTTCTAAACTCACTGAATTTCATTCCTATGCTATTGTCGCCCTTTTAAAAGACCCTTCAACTCCCCGAATGTAAAGGCTATTTTCCTTACCTGTTTAATACCAAGGTTAAAACTAAAAGTATGTTGCTCCTTTACCCGCGCAGAAATACTGTCTTGATGGCATGGTGTAGATGCCCCCAAGACTTTCGAACAGTGGAATAATGGGATGGTATTCTCAAATTATGTCTTGAACACGAAAAAAGAAATGGTATCTTACTGTAAAACTGACGAATTTCTTTTGAGTTAGAGAGTTTCCAAATTTAGGAAACAATTCATTGACGAGAACGGTATCGACCGGTTTAGAGAATGCGCTACCATCACATAGGCATGTATGAATGTTTACAGGAGGCGATTTTGCCTAAAACTAAAATTTCATTAATTCCAGCAGGTGAGTATCGCTTAGCTGATAAGCAATCCCGGATAGTTAATTAGGCTGTCTTGGTTGGATCAGCAGCAATCCAGCATCATACGGCATGCTTATCGGTGCCGGAAAATTAAAGTTTTAGGTCATAAAGTGAACTGCTAAAAAGAAGGTAAATGAGTCTATTTCTTTCATGGATGTTGCCCGATACAAGGTGATACAAAATGGGTAAGGAGACTAGATATGAAGATACCTAAAGGTCGCAAAGTTCATGAAAGATGCTGGCTATCACCTGAATGCGAGTTTAATGCCATGATTAAGGCTGACGGGACTCTGGCAAAGTTGGTCAAAGCTTTTCCTTACGCCGAATCTCTCTACCCATGAGATGCCTTCATTGATGGGCGTACAAATTGCTCGAATACTTACTGCGAGGCTAATGAAGACATGAAAATGTTTAATTAAGACGTGGCAGTTTGTAACCTGCCCCGTGGGACATCCTAAAACCCACTGGATAATTAAGCAAATTTCGAAAATGTAAGGGTGATGTTGTGTAATGTAAAATTCTTCCCCCGGAAAGACTGTAACTTTCGTCCTGTCATTGCCCGTTAACAGTAAACGTATGTTTCCGCTGTATCGCGCATGCAGAAGGAGCCTGACAGAGTGCAGGCATAAAAAGGATGAAAGATATATGATGGTCACCTGGGGGTGGACGAGGTGAAAGCGCTCTAGAGGAAGGTTATAGGGTAATTCATGTGTATGAAATATGGGTATATGACATCTACACTGGCGAAAATGCCCTTTTTGAGCACTGTGTTAATCAGGTTCTGAAAATTAAAACCGAAGCTTCCGGTTAAAGACGGCCCAAAGACTGCGACAGTCCTGCCAAGAAAAATGAGTGTTATGCAATTTTTGGTAAAGGAATGCATGGAACTGGATAAAGACGTCATTGAAAGCAATCCTGGCAGGCGTCAGTTGGCAAAACTAATGCTCAACTCCTTTTGGGGAAAATGTGACCAACGAGGCAGGTTCCCAAGTGATCCTGTGAAAGATTATTCAAGAGTCCTACACCTACTGAACGACTTAGGTATAGAGGGACATTTTACCTGGTTTGCTACAGAGGAGATAATGTACGTGGTATGGAAGCAAGGCGAACAGAATCCGAAATTAAATTCCACTATTAACGTAGTCATAGCTGCATATACAACGGGTCATGCAAGAATCGAGTTATATTCCTGCCTTAGGAGATTGGGTGAGTGCGTATGTTATTTCGACACAGTTTCTGTTATTGCCACGTACAGCCCGGGATGAATGCCCCCCATGGGCCGTTTTTTGGCTGTGTGGCAGATGAGATGGAAAAGTATAGAAAGGTTGCACATATTTAGAAATTTGCGCCTACAGGCACAAAACGTTACACCATAGAAATTAAATGTAGGAAGAAGACGCGCTCTGTCTGCAAAATTAAAGGCATTATTCAGGGAATATGAGAAATGTAAATTCCAGCGTTAGCAGGGACACCGTTTTGAATGATAATTGAATGTCGGTAGTACTGGAAGGCTCACAGATTTCCAAAAAACTCTTAGTGTTAACTGATTTTTCAATGAAAACCTATAGAATGGTGGTCAATAAACGCGTATAGTGTAACAATTTTGATTCCTACCCATACGGGTATAAAAGAGGGCGAGTTTAGACGACCCTTCATCAGTCTCCCATAATGTATACAAACAGACACTTTAAAATTAATTTTCCGTGCATCATGCTAATTCCAGGTCCTTCGTGTTGGGCTAATTCAACAACTTTTGTGAAAAGTTTAATTAGTAATGAAGGCCAAATGTTTAACAAGCCGTTGAGAAAAATATTCTTGTGTCATCCACGGGATATTCTGCAAAGCCAGGCCAGTGTTTCGTGACCCATGCAGGCATATCGGATTTGGAGACTTAACGAGGGGGGTTTACTTTATTTTAGACGATTGAATGTACTAAGCAGACGGAAAAAAACGTTTATTTTTGTTTCACTAGAGATTCACATCACAAACGTTTCTGAATTATTTACATACTACAAAGTGTATTTCCACAAAAAAAGTCGAACTGTATCTTTAAATGCAAACTACGTTGTCGTGATTAAAAACAATGGGGATAAAATGAAATTTGATACGTTCTGCCAACAGATCGAGCCACAAAGCTTTAGGTTGCTGTTATAGGCGTTTGAGAAGGTTATCTAGTGTTGGATTGCACGCAGTACATCACTAACCCAATACAGGTATCGAACCGGCATTTTTCGAAGAGAAATGCTTTCTTATTTAGTACGGGTATCGCTTTTGTTGGTCACACTCTGAAGGTTTGCCCTCCCCCCCCCCCTCGATTCACAATAGGCTTCCGAGAGATTAAATAAAAAACAAATTTCCGGCATTTTTGTAGACACATGCAGAATGAGCATTGTCAAACTGAATAGTCCATTAATAGCAAGGCAGAACGCAAACTTGAGGGTGCTATCCAAGGTCAAAGCCACTTTGCGAGAAAAAAACGTTTGAAAAGCACTAACCCCGAGCTAATAAGGGCCATTTTAGAGTGTGTATTCAACGCGTGCAGAAGGCATGTCAGCTTGCCTATCAAATGCTTGAAGTGTCTAAAGAAACACAATACTTTCTGAAGAAAATTAATCAACAAACGCCTGATTTCTTGCGATTTATAGACGGATTTTTCTCTACTATAGTTTTGATTGAGTACGTTGGTATAGGATTCAAACCCCATCATCTTGACTAGAGATGGCGACAAAACGCGACAACACATGCATGGCCATTGAAAAGTTCTTCTCTCTCCTTAACTGTGCACCTTTAATGCAACAGCATTTTAAAATTGTGAACATGGATTTAAGGAACAGTTACGACGATTTGTTGCGATTTGTAGACGAACTTTTCTTTACTAGAGTTCTAATGTTTCGTCCGAAACAGGCATGATGAAGTTGGGCAATATCACCAGATATTACTTAAACCAGCTTGGAGGAGCATTAGACTATCGAAATTTTCCTTTGTACAGGGGTAAACGTTATCCAAAAGGTAGCGGCTTGTTCTATGCTCTTGGCGGGTTTCTCAGAATGGTGCTACCGTTTTTCAAGAGCGGTTTGAAAGCTCTTGGCAAAGAGGCGTTGTAAACAACTACCAATGTGCTTGCCGACGTTGGAAATTCGGGAATTTCCCCAAAGGAGTCGTTTAAGACTAGACTGAAGGATAGGTCGAATTTAAAGATGAAAACGGCGTAAAGATAGACTCTCTGACAGGTTCTGGAAATAAAGTGTCCGAAAGGGAAAAATAACACACAGTCCAAGACTAAACGCCGAACACGAAGGGTGCAAGACGTATTTTCATAATGGTTAACAAAGATTATGACAAGTCAGTGGTGCAAATGAGTTCGGAACTAGACATCTTCAAAGATTTGCCCGTGCAAATGAACTTAGAAGAGTACCATTACATTTCACTAAAACTCAAAACACACTTCTTAAAAATGCCCCCAACACATTTCAATACTCTGACAATGCAGACGGTTCGAAATGATATATGTAGTACTAGAGCTGTTCGTGCGAATAGTTGATGACGGAGGTAATGCTTGAAAGATGACAAACAGGTTACTTTTCTCAACAATATTGTATACTCATTGTTTCAAAGTTAGAAGTATCACTCAACAATGTCACTGTTTCTGTTCCTCAGCCAGGCTATCCCTATTGAACTTACATTTAAACGCTGCTCAGTTATTCGGAAGATGTCATGAACAGCAGACTGGATTCCTCGCTCTGGAAAGAGGACAAGGGAGAAATGCGCATTCAGCAAATGGGGTAACGACTATATCAAAGGAAGCTAAGTGTACAGTTGATGGAAAATCTTTCCATTGCGCTTTTTAATCAAGAAAATCAGTTCTTGAACAACCTGAGCGTCCCCATTAAACTCTCGCCTTCTGCGCCCAATTTTCATCTTTTTTGAGACATAAAGGACTTTAAAGGCCACACAGAGATTCAGTCTGCTAGAATGATTTTGAAAGCTGTGAGACCGTCGCCAACGATCAAGCTGTGTTAGCAAAGAGTAATACCAAGTACTATCTCAAAGATGTAGGATTTCACGCTCTCGACATTCCAAAGGGAGTTAGTAGCATGACTTTTTATAGGTCAAATCCCCATAAGGGTGGTGGTCGCCTATCAGGCATACAACGGCAGCATTAACAAAACCCCGTACAATTTACAACACTTTAAAATGAATTCATTTCATTTGTGTGCGAATGGAGAGCCTTGTCCCTCATAACCCATACAGCCCAATTAATGGTGACAATTTCTCCATTGTTTTCAAACTCCTCATTGTTGCCTCGGGATACACTTTAAGGACGAAGAGCATTTCATTTTTAGACATATATTCACACTACTATAGCAATATGATTTTTAATCTAACAGCCGATATGAATGCAAACGAGTCTCATATTTCTGGACGTCATCACACTGTGTCTATATGTATAGTCACTAATAGGACTATTTTAGTATCATGAATATGTTGCAAATTCACCGGTTTCTACCTCAGTGTCCCTCAACAAGCTCTTGATTTTTAGGCGGGTACGCCCGTGATAAATTGTCTTCGATAAACGTATATAATAGACAGTTTCCCGTAGCAGTGGTCATTAACACCAATCCTAGCGCGAAACCAGCGAAAAATTGGACCTGTATCTTTGTTGCAAGGAACGAAAGGGGGAAATATTTCGATAGCTACTTTATTGGTTCTCCTTCAACTCATATTTGAAATTTCCTAAATAAATGCTGTGGTACACGGTGAACTCACAATGCTAGAAGGTTGCAAAGCGAGGCATGTGGATATTACTTCATTGCTTACCTGTCTCATCACTGCCGCAATGTGCGAGGAGAAATTCTTTTCAAAATTTGGCTTAAGTAATTTTAATCACAACGATGACGTGAATAAAAAAAACCTGCAAGGATTTTAATTTCTTTTTCCTCTAACTCATGAGTAGGGGCATGAATAGGGTTAGAAATTAATCTCTTCTTCATTCTTCTAATAATATTTGGTCTAATAATTAATATAATTATAGATAAAACATAAAGAAGAACTTATTAAACATCATAAGTAATATATGCCTTGGCAAAAGCTTACAAACTACATCAGAGCTGCAAAGCATTAAAGTTTGATATCCAATGGTTCATTCTCGATGAATATAGCACGGTTACATTCATGTTGCTAATTCCGATATTTTCACACTTTTAGAAGGCGCATGTGACAGCAGAAACTTCTCTACATCCTCTGCCAGTTGCTCTCAGAGAGTAATCAGATTAGTCGTCATCACCATCTGTGTGGCTATGTGCCAATGAAATACCGCCTGTGGTGCCTCAGTAGTTAAAACGAGCGTTAAACACTACTAAAAATGGCAATGAAATAGTGTACTACAGACGTTCTTATTTACAATGTCATGGATATCATAGCACGGGGTGTCGAGTTACAGGGCTACGCATCCTGGCAATGGGACGAAGCGGCGAGACCTGGACATTTATCGGATATGTTATTTTTGAATAGTAACCGGGCTAAGTTTGCTTGCGTGGAGTTTTCGCCTAAGCCGCCACACAACATCGTGGTGAACATGTATTTTGTTCACTAAATAGTATTATCATAATGGACAGACGCTGCATGTCTCTGAACATGGAGAAATGGATTCTTTAAAGCCTACAGTGAATGGTCACCGTTATCATCTATCATCTATCTCAAGAAGAAGGAATAGACAGAAGTATAAAATCAAATAACGGCATGTGGCAAGCTTGACGTTTCCCATGTTTTCGGCGAGCCATCTGAAAAACTAAATTACACTCAATACACAAGGTACATTCGTTGTGCCACCTTTAGTGTTCCTGGAGATGGAGTATTTCCTAAAGTCACAGTTCATCAAAAAGTGGGAACAGTAACTCCGAGCCGGCCGAGCAAGTTCTGACAGTTTTGCGACCCCGGATGGCGTCACGTGCATGTCCAGATTGTTTGCTGCTCTAGATGATGTCATGAGCAGATTCGGACAGGCTTGCGAAACTGTGGCATCTTCACGCTGATGACGTCATGTCCATGACCGTGCTAGGTTCCCCCCATATTGATGGGGATATCCAAGCATGGAAATTATGCTAAAGTTTCTGCAAAATGATCGTCGTCTCGCAATGATGGCAACCAAAAGAACGTCATCTACTACAGGAGAACACCGTCTTTACACATCATTCACTATTAGATATGGGCGCTCTATGGATGGAACCTACAGCGGAAACAAAAGAGATGTACGCTTCTTACCATCGCTGCAACCAGCACTATAATCTCTGCTCCTGCTCCACCCACATTGGCGGTTCATCCACCTTTCAGAGTAGACAACATGATGCAGGACGCGCTACATCAACTAGCTGAAGTAGCGAAAATTGCTGATTTTGTTACCGTGTCTAGGCTGCCGCTGAATGTACCATACATTGTGCAAGACGTCCGAATCATCTTCACAAAGATCGGACCCCAACGCTTGTCCGCCTCGAGAAGGGAAAATGAATATTTTTTCCCACAAGATTCAACAACCTCTCTGTAGAACTCATCAACAAACTCTACTTCTTTGCCTGTTACATCGTGTACCAAGGAGAAAAGAGTTCCTGAAACGGCTACCGGCGACACGTCGTGACCAACATAAATACATGGCGTGCCAAACAGACCCAGCCGGTGGGAATCGTCAACAATCTCAGTTTCAATCACGTCACAACAAGCGGAGAGTATCCAGCAAACATCAACCTGATCTCCACAGAAAACTCCTTTTTTGGCGAGGACAAAACTGTCGCCGTCAAACTAGCAGCCAACAGCTCCGACGTCATGGAAGTAAATTGTTTGCCTATAAAAGCATACCACTACGGAATAGACGCTCGCTGTAGGTCTATCTCGGAACCATCGACATAACGCCAGCCTTAGGCTACAAGATCACGTCAGGGGGATGCTTCTCCACCCCATCCATTAGTGATTTCGTCGTCCCCATCTCCATTCCGTCTGCTCAGAAACACTTCAACAATTTCCTCACATGCTATTCACCTGCTTCACCACACCACACGAGGATCAAACCGAGAGCAGCAGCGACGAAGGTGGTGTGTCGTTTGCCAAAAGAGCATTTATCACAGATTTAAAAAAATATACGAGAAAACTCACCATTTTTGTGACGATGGTGGACAAACGGACATACCGCCATTTTCGTAAATAATAATTTGTATAATTATATGTGTGAAACTTTTTTGTAATTTCGTATAATAAATATAAACTGGGTGTATGGTCTTAGCGCATGTTTACGCCTACAACCTGCTGGTTGCACACACACATGCACCATGCCCGGAAGGTGTACTAAGAAGGGGAATATACTACTCGGGTTGCAGCACCATAGAAGAAAAAGAAAATGTAAACGGTAAGACATAACCGCTAGAAATGATTTTGTCTTCAAAAAAACTCCCTTAGAGACTTTAGCAATCACGGACAGTGCGGGCTATACCAAAATCTTTTTGAAAATTACCAATGTAGTCACTTTGTCGGAAAGTTGTTAAACTTTATTAGCATGTTGCAAGCGACGAATTTACAATATATTTAAAAAAAAACTGAACATACTATTGGCCCTACATTTACAGCACACCATACACAATTTTTATATAAAAGAAACGCGGATTTTATATGCTCTAGTGTATAGTTTTGGGGACAAACATAGCGGGAAAATCGCTGAGAATTAGCAAAATTAATTACACAAAAGAACACCACTTTATTGTCAAGTGGTTGTATTTACGGGCTTTTCGAAATACTTGATTTTGGATACTGGACGTAGACATTTCTTTAGAGCATACAATGTTGCTTCAATATCAAGCTTTTCTTCCATTAGAATACATAGCTTTTCGTTACGAATGCTATATATTCCCTAAATCTTTGGAGCATGTGGAGCATGTGTCCTCAATGTCTTCAAGCTTTTTTCCATCAAAACGCGTCGTTTTGAGCTAGGAACAATATATAAGAGCTGTATGAAATGTTTTCTCTTTTATTTAACTAATTTTAATTTATTACACAATAATAAAAATAAAAATAATACAAAAATTAATAAAACAATTATTTATTAACGCCAGCAAGACACCAACCGAATTTGTAACAGAGCTGACTTAGGGCCTGAAATATGACCTTACATGGGGGAAATTGGAGATCGATAATTACTGACGTCGTTACGATCCGCGAGCTAGACTGGAAGAAGGCTAATTGGAACGCACAGTATAAGGACTATTCCACATGAGCCTAATGTTCCTTCATCATAACTGTAAAATAGGAAACGTCTTTGAATTCTGAAACAAAATTCCATTGCAGTGGCAGAGATCCTGTCATTGAATATAGAAAAATGAGAAATAGGAACAGGTCACAAGGCAAACGGCAGGCAGCGGTAGGAACACAGCGCACTTACATAGAAATACAAACTATGCTACCTTTAAGGTTTTTTAAGTAATTCTTAATTTCCGTTTAAATTTACATAAAGCAGATATTGTCTCGTCCAACCATTCATACAAGCCTTCAATTAAAAGACTAATGATTATGCTGGAACAGATTTTAAGCTTCGATCCACCTCAGCGTGAGTTGGGCTCTACGAATGCATGACAGCTGACCGCAGAGTGTCCGCGCAGAACACGCTACCTTGTCTGTTCCCTTATTGTGGTAAAATGAGCTTGAAGTTTTCCCAGAGCAGGATGATAATAATCTCGTCATACAGGAACTTAATAAAGGTAGAGAGGAAAAAATATATCTTCAAGAGCTCATTATTTAGCAAGTAACAGATCCTACGACCTCCTGTATTGCAGCAATTATGTCAAAATTTAACCAGCAACTGCAATCTAAAGGTAAATTAAAAGTGCTGAAAGCAATATCACAATTAGAATGTGAATGTGTTCTCATCACTTAATGACCTTTCAAACAGCAATAGCCACCTTATATTCTTCTGCCAATTTTGCACGATTTTTTATTTTTATGGGCATTTATTTAGCCTATGGTATCTTTTTTCTTTCGTTTTTTTTTGGGGGGGGGTTTATTTAGGACGCTCTGTGACATCTCAGGTCACCAGCGTCCCATTCAATTCAAGGCGTGAAAAGGCCGACACGTTTTGTTCAGAGGCCTGTTCTTTCAGGCTTGAGGTTCTGTATCGTGCCGTAAATGTACGACACAGGGCCCACGGTTTACTTTCCTTCCGAATGAAGCAATACTTAAGATTTTTACGCCTGAAAAAATCTATCGGCCCTGTCCGGGATCGAACCCCCGATCTTGGGTTTAGAAGGCAAGTATGGTTACCACTACACTACCAGGACCGACATGCTAACTATCATCATCTGTAGATACTGCCGCGGGTGGCCGAGGTCGTGTAGGCGCGGACTCGTGAGCGGAAGCTCTGGGATTCGATTCCCACCGGGACCGTCCTCCCTGACTGAGGTTTTTTTCCAGGTTTTCCTCAGTCCTCATAAATGGCAAGTGCCGTGAAGGTACCCCAAACTTAGGCCTGGAACGCTTCCTTCCTTTAACAATGAAAAGCTTTCCCATTTTATCATTTCATCTCATGTATCGTCAAAGCTCACCGCCTATTATGCCTCAGTAGTTAAAACGGGCGTTAAACACTATTAAAAAATCACATCCATAGGCATCTGAAATACATGAAGTTAATAATTTTGTGTCATTTAAAATTTAAGTGAATAATTTATATTTCATAGTTTTTTTCGGGTTACATTCACGTATTTAAAAAAGGAGCAACGTGTAACCAACACATAACATATATGATTAGCATTTAAATTTAAAATTAAATTTAATAGTCAGTTATAAAAAAACAAATAATGCAAGCAATAACAACCTTGCTGCAAGGCTAAATTTTCCTTCTAAGCTGATGGGGTATTGCAAGAATCTTTTGTAATATCTTTCTAGGCAAGATTTTAGACCGTTATAGAACAACTGTAAAGACAGACTGAAATATTCGCGCAATTGCATATACTTTCTAAAAAGTCGTTCTTGTACCATCAATAAACAAGTAAACGAGCAACCTCGGTTCTTCTTCAGGAAAATACATTTTTTACTTTTATTGCTTATATCTTTTGTGCTAAACATGAGCAAAATGTTTTCGTCCCTTTCTAACACTTGTATCAATGCAGCCGAAATTATGTTATACATCTTTCGTGTACACTGAACTAAACTGAGCGCACATCTTTGAAAACCACCCACAGCACAACGTATTTGGTGCACCTGCCAAGCAGGTCAGTTTACGCCTTAACGTCGCGCACTACCACGTGAGCTTAATTACTTCATATGAGACCTGGGTCTTCCCAGATATTCTCAAATATCTAGACTCATAGTTTGAAAGTAATGTTCCAGAAACATCAGTATATACATCGTGAAAATAAAGTGCCTCCCCCCCTCCCAGGGTTTTCTCAGAAATGTTTGCTTGTGTTCTTTATTTGAAGATTGCTCTGCTAATATGTTCCATGCGATTAGAGTTAATCTGAAAGGTATACTTATTGTACACGAGATAGATATGCATCTGTTTCAGTGTCTCGGCTTGTTCATCAGAAGAAAAAACTAGAATACTTAATATTCCTGCCAGAAAAACGAAATGCAAAGAATGTAAATGGCAAGTATGTAGAGATTTAAGTTGTAAGTGTACTGCTAGCCAGACAATGCTGAACCGCCCTGCTCTGTGAGAATGAGATAGCAAAGCCTGCTCTAAGTACTGGATAAAAAACTATATGCAGAATTTAAACAAAAATGTTGTCTTCGAACCAACAAGTATATTTCTCTTTTCTTTAAAAACTGTTAAGTGAAGCAACTTTTCGGGTTTTAAACAAGGTTGGCATTAAAATTGCTCCAAGAAGTTTCCCCAGTTTAGAAATATAATCGAGCCACAGATCAGGAACTTGATTTCAGATGTTTTGTTTGTAGAAAAGGTAAAATATAAACAAAAAAAGTGATTTGATTTAAAAATGTTTAGGAAACTTCGATGTTTAATTTGTGGAAAATGTGTTTGACACATTTCAGAAATTGGGTTATAGAATGAATCAGTATCCATTTTTCGTTTTTTTTTTTTTTTTTTTTTTTTAATTTTATTTCCAGGAAGATTTTGGTTGTATTAGCGAGAAGCAGGGTAAAAGATTTCATAACTACATAAACGAAATGAAAAGACAGTATCAAGGAAGAACACCGCCACTGGTGGCCGAGGTCATTAAGGCGCGGCTTGTGAGCGGGAAGTTTGGGATTCGAATCCTACCAGGACCGTCCTCCCTGACAGGGATTTTTCCGGGTTTTCCTCAGTCCTCATAACGGGCAAATGCCAGGGAGTACGCTAAACTTAGGCCTGAAACGCTTTCTTCCTTAAAAAAAATCCTTTCCCAATATATAATTTCATTTCATGTATCACCAGTGTCCACCGCCTGTGGGGCCTCAGTAGTAAAAACGGGCGTTAAACACTATTAAAAAAATCAAGGAAGAAAGCATGTAAGCGTCATGGCTAATCGCTATCGGTCGCTGAAGAAACACAAGAAATGTTAAGAAATGATCATTTCAAATGAAGTGGCAATGAAAGAATCTGTTTGGACTAAAATACTTTTGCTTGAAATCCCTGAGGTGGTCTATCAAGTCGGCAGCGTTATTTTCTAGCTAAAATGTTGTGTTATATTTGCCTGAAATACGAAAGTAGAATAAACTGTATGAAGAAAAACGAGAGCCAAGAAAAACTATGTGCACCACAAAAGAAGTTTATCCTTTAAATTATCGCTAGCAACAGAGTTGCGCTGAAAAGACAGCGTTACCACAAAGAAGTCTTCTTTGTTTCCTTGCGAGCGGAGTGCTACAATAGCGAAGGAAGCACGTGGTATCGTTTGGCAAATCTCTTTGTGTCGTTATTTCTGGTGATCCTGAATGGCACACGCGCCGCATCCTTTGGGATAAATATAAAGCAGGCTCCTCAACTTCCTCCGGGAGAAGCGAGGGAGCTGGAAGAATAAATAAATTCTGGAGAAATTCCTTCGCGTGTCCGGTATCGCTTCATAAAGAGGTCTTTGTTCTGTAACGGTCGTGATCTCGCAGCGGCATCGATTTAATGCGACATTCCTTCTAAATTCGGTTTAGAAGTTGGCATTTAGTACATAAAAGTTAGTTTCTGTTTAGTCATGTACAAAAACGCACAATGATATTCTTAAATCAAAGATACATTAATCAGCCTTTAAATGTCGGTGTTCTCAAGAGCTCTGCCTGAAATGGATAAATATTTGTCTAGATTAAGTACAAATTAGAAAGAAAAAATTAGAAAAATAAATACAGGAATACAAACTACTTAGAACAAAAAGATTAAGAGCAAACGTTTGGGAAAAAGAAAAAGAAGAAGAGAGAAATCTAATGAAAGAGGAAGAAAATAATGTATATATTTATTGTAATAAATAGCTCATAATTTTTTAATGTTCACTTATTTAAGCCGATTTTACTTTGTATCAAATAAAGAAGATTGTTTAAAGTTTAGTGAATATTTAATAGTGCCAACCACAATACACAAAGGGAGTATTTCTTCCGAACGGCTTGGCTCAGATATTAACGCTTGAGAGGCTCTAGAAGTTAGAGAGGACCAAGGTTCAGTTCTGTTGGGACCGGCCACCGTGACTGGATTTTTTCGTAGTTTTCCACGGTCACGAAGGCGAATACTTGGATGGATTTTTAAATTCCACCGATTTTCCCTTGTTCCAGTTCCTTTCATTTCATTCCATATCATCAGTTACAGAGCCTCAACCTTCAGGCGAATCGGGCATGTGTTTTGAGGTGTAGAGGTGGCTTGCGCTCAGGAAAAATGTGTCCTAGCCTTTGGTGGGTTCTGTCTGGGGAACCTGGAGTGAAATTATAGGCCCCATCGACGTCTGATACTAATTGCCTATGGCAAGGTTACGCCCTCAGATTCCTGGACGCCCTGTATATCCTCCATCTCATCTTTTTTCCCGGGGTTGCATTGGGACATTTGTGCAAGTAGGCCTGTCAGCTGCCTGGTGCGAAATCCTCAGAAGCAGAAGAAGAAGAAGAAGAAGAAGAAGAAGAAGAAGAAGAAGAAGAAGAAGAGGAAGAAGCCAACATTTAAACATTTAGGTTTTTGACACATCACTCTCTTACTTATGATGGACCATTTGTCAAGAAAGAGCTATCTGACTAATATAGGACTCATGTATCGGCTATTTCTCTCTGTCCACTTCATTGGCTTGTTGAAAATCCCTTTCAGAAAGGATGTGGGATCGACGACAATGGTTTTTCCTTCATGTCTTCATTAAGATTGCGTTTGTTCTTCTGGATGAACTGTCAAAAGACACACAGCCATCTCTTCCCACCCTATGCATTTAAGCGGTGATTCAAATGAGCTTTGAACTCTGTGATGTCACGCATTAATCAGTAGTTAGCTTTTAGGATAGGATTCACGGTGTGTTCAAGGAATGTAATATCATTGCTTTCAGAGCAACGACAGTGGTTGAAACAATATTTGTAAACTGCCATCCCCATATTTAATTAGAGTGATTATAGCGTTACTGATATAACTTGCTAATTTTAATCATGAGTGTAGTTTCATTGCTATTTCGCATACAATTGTTGGATTATTGTATGTCTCGTTATTTTCTTGTTGGAGTGTGGAAAGTTATCCGAGCCATAAAATCTGACCTGGGAATTTTTGGTGCCTATTGTAATAATATTTTGATAAAGATGATCCAATTAGAACCGATATTTTCTGGAGAGAATTCTAAAGCATGGTCCTTGAAAATATGTTTATTTTGTATTCTGTTAGAGAACTGTAAAGCAGGGTATGCGTAATAAAACATATACAACTACAGGAATGAAAAGACAATCTTCAAGGGAAGAAGCTAGCAGCTTCAATATCTACATGTAAAAAGTCACGTAGGCCAAATTTATTTAGTCTTGTAATTTTGCGGCCCAGGGGGAGTCGGTCCACATTCATTCTCAGTTTAGTTCAGTTCAGTCGAAGAGTATCGTTAGTGGAAAGTTATCAGCGAGGAGTAGGCAGTTGTATTTCAGAATTAACTGAGTTTAGTGGACTTCAGGATCAGAGTTTAAGAGTTGTTAAAGTGCGTTAACGTCAGAATGAAACATATTTTCCAGGAAATTATGGCAGTACATTTTATGTGGACTAGTTTATGAATAATAAAGTGTATTTCATTTCCTATAACGATAAATCTTATTAATCTCCAAGACTCCTTCCCCTATGGTCACAGGACCAAAAAAGTATCCAGCAGCCGTGACAAAAATACAAGTCAGCGGAAACTATCGTCGGATAGGAAGAAATTAATTACCATTTACCCCTCAGATTCCAATTATTAATCCAAACCTTCAAACCATCCTTAAGCTAACCCTTCCAAAATCTTTCCCTCCACATATTTTATATATTTAATTAACACATCCCCATCTAATAAAAATCGTTGCATTGTTTGTGTAAAATTTCTGCAAATAGCAGAGAAGTCCCTTGGCGTCTTCAGGGCGTCAGTCCATTCGGAATGGAGATTTTCTTTTCTATTACTGATTATTTACGACAATTATTTACATCAATTTTTTCACTAATATTCGAGGTCGTTAAGGCGCTGACTCGTGAGCGGGAGGCTTGGGTTCCAATCCCGCCAGGACCGTCCTCCCTGTCTGAGGTTTTTTCCAGGTTTTCTTCAAACCACATAAATGGCAAATGCGGGTACCCTAAACTTAGGCCAGAAATGTTTCCTTCCTTAAAAATAAACCTTTCCCAATTTATCATTTCATCTCATGTATGTATCAGTGTTCAACGCCTGTGATATATCTGTAGTAAAAACGGGCGTTAAACATTATTCGTTCATTTTCACCAATATTCAAACATGAATTATTGTTTATTACTATTACTATTGAATAATAGTAATAATTAAAATTATAGTTCCTATAAATATTAAATTTTCGTTGAGTTGACAATTCCATATAGTATCAACAGGTTACTGCTGGGAGCTGGACAGTTGTCTAATCAGAAGAATGTGCCTACAACGCGACAATTAATATTGTGCTTTCTTTAACGGAATGAAATTGTACCGAATTTGAAGTATTTGAATAGATGATAAACATGCATTGCGTATGTTCTACTTGGCAGATAAAGCCCCTCTCTGCACGCATACGTCGCTAGTCATCTCTCCAGCTACCAGCTATAGTTTTGAGTTACAGGCAGGCAGTGAGCGGCTATATACTTGGGACAAGCCAGTCGTCACGGCCGTATATTGATGCAGTTTGTAGTTAGTAGTTTGAGTGCGGTTTGTCAATTGTGCATTCTTGTGTTACTCGGTGCTTTTGTGTGCTAGTTGTTGTTCATTAGTTATGCCGCTACATAAACATAGTCTTGGGGTTTTAGGTACGATAATATTAAAAAGGATTCTTGCAGAACAGCGTTAAGGGGATTTGCTAGAAAATATCCTGACAAGTTAATGAAACTTTTCCCCAGCTAGTTAAGAAACTACAAGAGACAGGGTTTCTGAATAACAAAAAACAGTTCGAAAGCCGGAAATAAAAGTTAGATGAGGAATTTCATACGCAGATGTTGGCAATGTATTGCCGTTGAGAGATAACATTTTCAACATCTCTTTTATCACACAGATTATGCTTATTATTTCATTTTTAAATGCAATATAATTTTATATTTGGCTTAAAATAAGTGCTAACTTCTACGCGCGGCGACTGCCCTTCACTAGCAAGTGTTCGCGCTCAGACGGCGCTAACTGAAATAACCTCATTGTATGTGCATATTTCTAAGAAAATTCTAAATAATTTTATGTGATTTGATTGTTTTTTCGCATTTATTTGTTATTAAGTTAGAAAATTCGATTGAACGGTTATTACTGGCAAATTTTACTCGTGTACTGCTTTTTGTTCTACTGTCCGTTTTAACTATTGAAGCATAGCAGGCGGGATCGGTCCTGATGGGTAGTGGTAACTATACTGGCCTCCTAAACCCAAAATTACAGGTTCAACCCCGGTCAGGACCGATGGATTATTTTCGGGCGTAAAAAGCCTAAGTATGGCTTCCTTCGGAAGGGAAGTAAAGCCGTGGGTCCCGTGTCGTACATTTAAGGCATGATAAAGAAACTCAAACCTGAAAGAAGAGGCCTCTCAGCAAAACTTGTCGGTCGTTTCACGCCCTGATTTGAATGGGACACTGATGACCTGAGATGTTAAAGAGCGTCTGTAAATAAACGACATAAAAAAATCCGCAGTCGGTGAACATACATGATTTGAAATGATAAATGATAAATGATAAATTGAGAAAGGATTTTCTTTTTTTAATGAAAGGAACCGTTCCAGGGCTAAGTTTCAAGTGCCTTTCCGGCATTTTTCATTTATGAGGACTGAGGAAAATCTGGACAAAACCTCAGTCAGTGAGGACGATCCTGGTGGAAATCAAACCCCAGACCTTCCGCTTACGAGTCCGCGCTTTAACGACCTCGGTCATTTGTGGCTGTCACTTGATCACGCGAAAGATAATTTTGTACTTGAAGTCCGTTATTGTGATTGGGAAAGCTGTTTGAATATACCACCCTGCACCAGCACAAAACCTTCTTTTTTAGCAGCTCTCTTTTCTAAGAAAACATTAATTCTGTGCTTGAATGAGAAAAGTACACACTTGGCAATAAGTGAAAGTCAGAGTATCGTATACCATTTTAAATTTGTGTAATTAGATATTTTTAAGATAATAGATATGCAAATAGTTCACTGTAATGCATTGTGCAGTTTAGTGTACATTATGTTCTGGCAGTTGTTCAAAGGGGCAATATCGTGTTAGCAAGTAGTAAAAAAGCAGTCTCCGACGTGTGACGTAGCCAAGTGCAGAGATATCGCGCGTTAAATCTACCACTAAGCTTTCTTTATGCAAATTGTTAGGAATGAAGGCATCGGCCTGCTAATTTTTGATAAAAAGTTATGGTTGTTTTGCAGGACGCTGGGCTTTCCCAAATCCTTCAGGTCCTAGCAAGTAGCAGACAAAGCCATAGTAGGGGCAAAGACGACTCCCAACATTGAAGTTGGGGCGGAGAAATTAAGTTACGTCGCTTCTCGGTAGTGAATATAAAATACTTGAATTCTTTCAGTGAATATTATATAGTATTTGCAAATACTGCAGTTCGAGAGTAGAGTGGGAAAATTTGGGATTCGCGTGAGAAAACAATCAGCGATTGAGCAAGGTTACGTTTCAAAAAGAACATTTAAATAGTATCTAAAGAGAGCACGGACTGAGGAAAAGCTATTTATCATGGACGGTACAGAAAAGTTTCTTACTGCAAGCTTAAAAATTATTGAAGATTGTAAGAAATTATTTTATAAATTGTATAGAAGATATCTTATTTTCTCAAAGTCCCTTTCATATGATATAGACACCTGTCCAAAATATAAACCATTTAAGTTGTAGGTAAGTTTTGTGTTTTTGACTAACAATAATATAATATAAAATAAAATTACTAGGTACTTACTGACTTATTGGTATGTAGTATTAAAGAATTGACTTAATTAAAATTATATTAATTACCCCTACAAATTTAATCATTAATACCAAATGCTTAAGTTTTATCATCAAAAAGTACAAAATAAAACAGAAAAGAAAAGATGCTGAGTTTCAATTATGGATGATCTGGGGCAAAGGAGGATACTTTCGGGATTTGAGCCTTTCTTAGGGCTGGTTCTGTGTGCCTACGCCCTTGATGGCGACACCTCTAGAAGGAAGGGATAACATAAGACAGACACCGAGCGGCCAGGATCTACGGGCGATGGCTGCGCTGAAGCAGATAGGGCTCCTAATATATTTTCGGAACACCCCAATGCTGGTTGATCCTACTCCCACGAGCCCCTCAGTCGGTCCTGGTGGTGTAGTGGTAACCATACTTGCCTTCTAAACCCAAGGTCGCGGGTTCGAACCCGGCCAGGATAGATGGACTTTTTTGGGCGTAAAAATTGTAAGTATGGATTCCTTCGGAAGGAAAGTAAAGCCGTGGGTCCCGTGTCGTACATTTACGGCACGAAAAAGAACCTCAAGCCTGAAAGAGAGTCCTCTGAGCAAAATTTGTCGGCCGTTTCACGCCCTGAATAGAATGGGACGCTGATGACCTGACATGTTAAAGAGCGTCCTTAAATAAACAATAAAAAAAAAAAAAAAAAAACGAGCCCCTCAGAAGTTCCGCTTTCATTCCAGACGCAGGGCAGAAACCTTTCCAAAATGCAAACCATTATCACATAGTGCCAACCCCTGGCACTTTAACCTTATAACAGAACCAATGGAATGAAACGACTTAAAATGACAGAGCGGATATCACTGTAATATTAATATTAGCCCCAGCATTCGACTAAGTGACTTTAGGAAACCACGAAAAAGCCCAAGGCCAGGATACGCGGTCGAAAAGAAATTAAACCTGGGACCTTCCGAACGCGAGTGTCAAGCATTTACCACCTCAGCCACCCCGCTAGGTATCAAGCTCTTGATTACAAGTAGCTATCTGCACAAGCACTATACGGCCTCGACGACTGGCTTCTCCCACTATGAAACCGCACTCTACTGCACCTTAACTCAAATAACTTCACTGTACTTTATTAGGCAGAGGCCAAATACTTAATAAATGAATGGTCATCTGCGCTGAAGAAAGAACCAAGGCACTACTGCTAATAATATTTATTTTAACAAATATTATACCAGAATTAACTCGTAACATTCAATATGAACATGGTTTATTTATTGCTAGCAGTTATGCGCACAGAAATATAAACTTTCAAGTTGAGAGGAGTGGAATGTTTCCCCTTGCCGATAGCAGGTCATGTCGAGTGAGCACATCTAAATGAGGAAGTTTTCGATTTCATGTATTGGTGTGTTCTGTCTTAGCACATACAGCTCAACAAAATTAACGATTGCTGGTTAATTATTATTATTCAAGAAAACTCCTCAGACCAAAGTCCTGTCAGTTGTAATAGCAGTGGGTCGGTAATGATGGTGTAGTGGTAACCACACTTGCCTTCCTAACTCGTCTTCGCGGTTCGATCCCGGCCAACATCAATGACTTTTTCGGGCGTAAAAATCCTAAGTATGGCTTCCTTCGGAAGGAAAGTAAAGCTTTGGGTCCCGTGTCGTACATTTACGGCACGATAAAGAACCTCAAGCCTGAAAAAAAATATCTCTGCACAAAATTTGTCGGTTGTTTCATGCCCTGAATTGAATGGGATGCTGATGACCAGAGATGTTAAAGAGTGTTCGTAAATAAACCAAATAAAATAAGTGCAGTTGCATGATAATTCCATCATTTCAAAAAATATGTGAAATAACAACGACAAATGCTGTTGAAGGATACAATCATCGCCTGAACAAGATTGTGTATAAACCACATCGAAACATATATGCGCCAATTAAGGACTTGGGGTCCTTTTCCATAGGTTAGAGGAAGAAAAAAAAAAAAAACCCATGAAAAAGCTACAATGAAAATTGACAAGCGGATTGCGAATAGTCTGAAGGATCTCGATAAAGGAAAAATGAAATAAAGCATTTAATTCTAAGAAAGTTAAAGCAATAATAATAAAAAACGGAATTTAGAAATGAAAAGAGGTCATTTCCACTGAAAATAGTGTGCTTTGAAATAGACGCAGTTGGTTGAGTATGGTTTGTGTTCTATCAAAAGTTATAATAAAATAGTGATACATAACTATATCAAATTGCTTAACTCTAAATGCCAGAGACCTGTTTTCATGATATCCCAATCCAAGTGTTAACTTTTGTCTTGCGCCCAATTGATACGCAATGCGTTTTAATGAGTTTGAGAAAACTCGAACTGAAATGATAAAGTACAGCATCGCTAAATGCGTGGAGGAACGTGACATACGCAGGAATTCAGGATTATCCCCTCCCAGCAGTGCTTCACTCTTAGAAAAGGAACAGCAGAAGCAAGGAATAGGGAGGAGAACATGCAGAGAGAAAATTAAAAGAACAGGAAAGGAAGAGCAGAAGAAGGAAATAAACATGAACCATATTTACAAACTGCAAAGCCTGAGTTAGCTATAAGGATGGGTATTCTGTTGGCTGTTGGTGTTGCTGCGAAGGGGATGCTGGTGTAATTTGTTTACTGGTGCATACTTTACGACTTCCGGTTCTTCATCTGTTACTCACGTCTCCCCCTCCTCGTACCCTCGTGTACCTGAAAAAGGCCGTTAATTCCCTTATGTTGCCTCTCGTTCTTTCCCGGCAAAGGGAAGTTTGTAGAGCAGAAATTGCCCTTGACAACAACGCGCACGGACGATACAGCTGTAGCAGTCAAAGATTTTATCGCATTAATGTGCTTGCCTCATGTGCATGATGTCTCTAAGCTATCAAGGCCACATATGTATAGCCTAGTTTGGCTGCTTCTCTTCATTGACATTGAAAGGGGGGTCAGCTCCGTCACTCATCTATAGGAGAAGAAATGAAAAACGAGAAAGAAGATAAGAGAGGAAAAACCAGGCATTGGAAGGAACTATAGATGTTTCTTCCTTACTTAAATTATTAAATAAGTTAGATTAATTAACGTGTAGGGAAGAGAAAATTCAATAACTGAACAAAATAAGAGAGTGGTAATAAAGAGTAGGGGTTCTTTAAAATTTGTTTGGTTTATTTACGGACGCTCTTTAAAATCTCAGGTCATCAGCGTCCCTTATATTTAGGGCTTGAAACGCCCGATAAATTTTCCTGAGAAGCCGTTTTTTTCACACTTGAGATTCTTTTAAGTGCCGTAAATCAACGACACGGGGCCTACGGCTTTACTTCCCTTCCGAAGTAAGTCATGCTTACCCTGGCAGGGATTGAACCCTCGATCTTGGGTCTATGATTACCACTAGACCATCAAGACAGACAGAAAGAACAGAAACAAGAATGTATAATTAGAAAAAAATGATAGTTGAAGAAAATGAACTAAAATGAGGAGACCATAAAGAGGAAGGGGAAAGAAAAATGTGAAATGAAAACGATAAAAATAAATGCGAGAATAAAGAGATAAAAGAAGATTTTACGAGGGTTATACTGAAAGTTGTGAGCAACCCAGTGTTAAAATTCAAATTCCAACAATGTAACAAAAAGAATTGCAGCATCGTTATCTACAGACTTTACACCACATGTTGCCATATTGTGACGTTATTAGCTTCTGTCATGTACCCACAGGCAGCATTTTCAAAGTGCGAACATCAATGTTTCGTTTCGATAGCGTTTTGTCATTGGATTCCTTGTTAAAGAGGGAAAAACTGCTGCTGAAATTCATCTCAGACTTTAAAGTGCCTAGTAGTGTTAGGAGATGGATTAAACATTTTAAAGAAGGGAAAACGAGCATCCAAGATTAACTTCATAGCGATCACCCGCGAACTGCCTCCACGAAAAGCAACAAGGAAAGAGTTGATGAGCTCATTAGAGAAGATAAACATATCTGTGGATGAAATCACTGCAAAACTTGAAGTAGGACATAGTGCAGTGCAAGAAATGATAAAAAAACTTAGGTTTTCGAAAAGTTTGTGCCCCTTGGGTCCCACGTTCATTGGGCGAAGACCGCAAACTTCAGAGAATAACCTTCAGCCAATACCATCTTCAGAGATTTCAAAATGAAGATGATTTTTTGACGAGTATTGTGACAGGCGATGAAAGCTGATTCCATTATTACGAGCCTGAAACAAAACGCCAGAGTATGGAATGGCACCATTTGGATTCGGCATCGAAGAAGAAAGCGAAGACAGTGCGATCTGCTGGGAAGGTTATGAGTAGCGTCTTCTGGGATGCTCAGGGTTGCATTCTGGTTGATTTTCTTGAACCTGGACAAACCATAAATGCTTCCAGCAATATCCAGATGCTTTGGAAGCTCCTTCGTGCATTGCGCCATAAGCGCCCTGGAAAGAAGATCATCCTGCAATAGGATAATGCGCGTCCTCACACTTCCCATGTCACAATGGAGAAGATCAAAACACTTGGGTGGGAATTTCTTGCACATCCTCCCTACTGTCCCGACTTGACACCCTCCGACTACAGTCTTTTTGTTTCTGTTAAGGAACAGATGCGAGTCCAACACTACAAGATGGTGGAAGATATTCGAAAAGCAGTGCGTCAATTACTTCAGGGAGCTGGAACGGAGTTCTATCAAACGTGCAGAACGATGGGAAAATGTGTGCAAAGAAATGGAGACTATGTTGAAAAGTGAGAGAAAAGTCTGTAGATTACGATGATGTACTTGGTTTATCTAAAAAATAAATATTAAGAGGTTTAAAAATTGTTGCTCACTGCTTTCAGTGTGACCCTCTCATCTTAATTTTCAAGTTTAAGTACGTAGCCTAGAATAGCTCTATGAAGTAATCTACTTCTAATATCTTGTTTGCAGTTAGTACACTATCGATATGCGCGGAAAGAAACGCATGACAAAGTAGAAGTTGTCAAAACAATTGAGATCTGAATTTGTGTTTCCACTTTCCTCCGCTTCCTTTCCCTTCAGCTCTCTAGTCTCTCCATCATTCTATCTTCGAGGATCCCCATGCATGCAGTTCATGTGCTTCAGATGTGCTTCTGGAATGCTCGTAAAACTTTGAAACTCAAATTGTTTGTTCTGCAGTGTTTACATCTTTGTGCCTACGGTGGAAAATAAGAAATAACGCTAGTGGAGAAGTTAATCTTGCTGGAGAGGTATGCACGACAGAAATGCGCGTATATCTTTGCATTCCATAGCTACTGACCTGAATAAAAATATCTATCACAATCTCATCAGATTACTAATTCGAGTGAGAGCGCTCGTTCTCATAAAGTCAACTTAGAGTGGTTCATCGTTCAGTTAAAGACGTGAGTCCTTAAAGCCCAGTATTACAGTTCAGCTTAAGCTTAGGAGCGTAAGCTGAAACTTAAGCTATTCATGTATTTTACAGTATACAAATTGAATAAACTTCGCTTAATTTACTCTCGGCTTAAGCTGGGAAGGAGAATGGTTTAAGCTAGATTATTATTGTATGTTAGAATGTTTTCGGAAGAAGAATGTATAAATGACGGAGAAATTCAGTTTCTTCTACCGCAAATTGAAAGGCTAAAGAGATCAAAAACATTTTGAAATCGTTCGGACCATTTTAATCAATGGAGTGATTCTGAATTCTACGAGAGATTTACATTAAGTAAACAGTCAGCAAACATGATATTAGAAATCATTGTAACACGCTGGTAAATAGTATTAATAATGCATAAATCATATACGTATTTTAGAAAAGAATTAAAATGTTTAACAGCGATATTAATTATTTCAGGAACAATGCTCTATCGGTGGAAATAATGTTTCTTCTAACTTTGAAGTCATACGAAACAGGCTGTATGCTAATAACAACAGGCGATTTCTGCGGCATATCAAAATCAACAGCGAGCATAGTGGTGAAGAAGGTTTCGCATCATATAGCACTGTTGAGAAAAAGATTTATAATCTTTCCTTCAACACATGAAGAGAGAGTTAAAAATAGAGAGAAATTCTACATCTTAGCAATCGCCGGGGGGGGGGGGATGCTGAGGTTTATCATACCAAAGGGTTTCCCCCCCCCTTTTCGTTTCTTCTTTTTCTTTTAATCCTCAGACTTTGTGTGACTCAGAATTGAAGATTACTGATATTATGTCTCCGTGGCCAGGCTCAAACCTCAATTCCGCTAATATTAATAATGCTATATTAAGAGCCCGTTTTGAAAATGGTGAAATTGATGACGGTAGCTTAATCATTGCTGATAGTGGTTATCCAAACAAACTTTATTTAATGACGCCACTAGCCAACCCAAATTCTCTCAAAGAGCCTTTATTCAACGAATGACTGATTAAGACGAGAAATTGCATTGAAAGCAGTTAGCGGTGTGTGGAAGGCAAGATTTCCCATACTCTCAACAGGCACCCGACTCCATATTAGCGAAGTTCAAAGCGTGGTAGTCGCTACAGCTGTTCTGCACAACATATGCTGTATTAATAAAGACATTATCTCACCAAAACTAGAATATCATGTAGAAAATGCTTTAATTTAATTTATTCACCAAGGAGTATGGTAGAGGTATTCGTATCTACATACAATTTATATATACATTAAATTATCACAATATAAAGATTTGAAAATACCTAATTAACTTACCTTTTATTTTATCGGTCATACAGATTCGAGGCCATCAACTTGTATTCAGATAAGTGCCTTCATTTCCTCGTCAAGTTTTGTTATTGATGAAGGCACACTGGGTCCCCCACCTGTACCATAAATGATGCATTTTTCATCGCCGTATTTTTTTCCTTTAATTTTCTTCATATTGGCATACTTTTGTTAGAGCTCCCGCATGAATGGTGGGCGGGGCTAAGGAGCATGCGCAGTAGGAAAAACCAATCTCCCGGCGAGCCTCGTAACGGTAACCGCGAATACCAGACAATAAAGTTATTCTGCATCTTGCGATAGATTCTCACTTAAAGTACTCCATTTGTTAAAAATTATAATTATGCATAATTTGTAATAGTCGTATTTCACATTTACTTGTTTTCATTCCTTTCTAACATCTTCCCCTACCTCACATATACGATAGTATTTCACCCTGATGCTCAGTAGTTCGACACCAGTCTTAAAGGTTTGTTTAATAAGTTCAGAGTATACGTACAAATGTAGTTAAAGATGATCTGTCACAATGAAATTTTACAAGAAAGTTTGTGTTTTTATTATAATAATTCAGTCGAATACTCCGTAGCAATTTTATTTCTTTACTTAATATATACATATAATTAGAAAAATATAAATACACAGAAATGAATAAAATAATTCTCACTGCGGCGTTTACAATAATTAACATTGAAATATAAAAATAATACGCATTGATAAAAACGGTAGTGACATTGCAAGCAAAATGGTAAGCTGTGTAAATATTTATTCATTTAATAGCAACTCAGTAACATATAGATAAATAAAATGCACCTGTTTGCAAAAGTGTGCTTGTAAAATGTTTGACTTTGCAAAAAAATTTTATGTTGCAATCAGAGATTATTTTCACTGTGTTTACTTTTAGTAAACAAAAAACGAAAATTAGAAACAAAAAAAAATTTAACTTTGCAAAAAAGATGTTATGTTGCAAGAAATTAAGTTATGTTGCAAAAATATTATATATTGCATTAAAATTATTTTCACACATTCACTCACTTCTAACATACAACAATACAATAATTTAACTTTTTTAAAACAAGTTATGTTGCGCGAAAGCATTTTGTAGTCCACTGCGGGGGACGTACTGCTTCGTTATGTTGCAAGCAAAAAATAATTTCGCGCGGTATGCGAATTTACTGGTTTTCTCTCTTTACCTGCTAATGGCATTAAGGGTGATATGCTATGTGTATCTATCACTACGGCATAAATATTTCCACTCCCACAAAAATTTAAGGGAGTTGACATGTGCGTGGTTCTAAAATACCGAGGGTTATAAAAATGTATATACATTTTCACAGTAGATATTTATTAAATATATATTAAAAGTGGACCGAAAAACAACAGTAATGTGTAGTATGATGTTCTGTAAACAGATGGGACTAACATACATTATGATAGTTTTGCTACATGACAGGTAAATCAACAATGAACAATTGAAGCCAAGATAACCGTATGATGTTCTGTAAACAGACGTTACTCATATTACATTATGCTAGCGTTGCTACAACAAAATGTAGCAAAGAGTATCGTTTGAACAGCGGAAAGCAATTTTGAGGTGATATTGGAAAACCGAAAGTGTTTTTGAAGTTCAAAGGCAATGCAGACGTGTGTACAGAACAGAATCACCAACCGAGTAACAATTGCACGTATTCGAGACAAATTGGAGACTCACTGTACCGTATACGTTCACAAGGGCAGATCTGAGAGACCTCGGGCAGCAACAAGCCCCGCGTCCTTAGCTATGGTTTTGGAACTTTTTGAGCACTCACCGCAGAAATCTACAAAGCAATGTGTACTATGCACCAGCGTACGTCGTGTTATTAAAACAGTAAAGTTGAACGCTTTCATCCCAAGATTTCTGCATGCATTAAATGATGATGACCGCACTAATGTGAGTGGTTTCGGAACATGGTGCAAGAGGATGACGCTTTCAAAGGGGAAGTTGCTTTGTCCAATGAGGCACAGTTTAAGTTGAACGGAACTGTTAACCGGCATAACTGTGCCTACTCGTGTGCAAACAAGTCACATGTTATTTTGGAAAAGGCTGTTAATTTATTTGAAATTAATGTTTGGTGTGAGTTGTCATCTAATGGCAACTGTAACTTCCGCTCCACAGTGTTCAGTTCAGATATAGTTGCATAAAGAAGGCTATGTGTAGAAGATTGTGACATGTTCAAAATGGTGTATCGAGCTGTTATTAAGTTCTTCACAAAAAAGGGACTTATTCCAAATGAAATTAAACAGCGATTGGACGGTGTATATGGTGAAGCATCCCCCTCATATTCTACCGTAAAAGAATGGGCTGAGAAAGCATTGAAGACGAAGAGCGTGCAGGTCGGCCCTTGGAGGTGCTCACTCCTGAAAACTCTGCTCTTGTGCAAAGAGAAATTATGGAAGACCGGCGGCTCATAGGTACAGAAATAATAGCAAGGTTGGGCCTTTCTAATACAACAGTCCTTCGAATTAATTCATGAACATTTAAACATGAATAAGGTTAGTGCAAGATGGGTGCTTGGGCTTCTTTCCTTAGTCCAAAAACAGCAACGAGTCATCTGTTGTTAGGCATTTTTGGAGCTCTGCCGTGGCAACAAGAGAGGTCTGCAAACCATTTTATACAGGAGATGAAGTTCTGATCCTCTACAATGATTCCTTGTCCAAAAGAGAATCAATGGAATGGCGTAAACCTGGCGAAGCACCGCCTCTAAAGGCAATGGTCACTCAATCAACCAGTAAGATCATGGCCACAATCTTTTGGCACTGTGAAGGAATATTCTTCATTGACTTCAAGGAGAGGAACACTACAGTAAATGGGGAGTACTATGTTGGCCTACTGCACAAACCACGTACTTCCATCAAAGAGGAAAGGCGAGGAAAGCTGAGTGGTGGTGTCCGCCTTCTTCACCACAACGCGCCTGTGCACACAGCTCTTGTTGCAAAGGAAGCTGTGAAGAAACGTGGCTTCAAGGAGACCTACCATCTACCCTACAGCCCAGATCTAGCTCCCAGTGACTATTTCCTTTTCTCAAAACTCAAGATGGACCTTCGAGGAAGGAAATTAAGTGTGACGAAAAAGTGATGGAAGCTGTTTATGCTCATTTTACATACAAGATTTCTGACTATTTTTGGGAGGGGATTGAAATGTTATTTCAAAGATGTCAGAAGTGTATTGTAATAAAGCGTAACTAAATTGAAAAGTGAAATATAGTTTTTTCTTTATCATACCTAGATAAAGTTTAGGCCGGAAACTTATAGATTTACACTCGTATCTTTCCTATTATCTAATCTGATCTAATATAGCATCTTCTCTCACATCACTTTCTCCTTCTTCACCGTTTCTATTATTTTCATCGTCCAGCTCCCTCCTCCTCCTTCTTCTATGCTCCTCCAGTCTAATTTTATAGTTTATGTATGTTTCATTTTCATCTCTTAGGGTAAAAAGCGTATTCTCTCTCCCTATTCCCTTCTTACCTATTATTAGCCAATCGTTTCTTCTATTATTAATATATTTGGCCATTATCCTCGTTAATCGTCATTTTCTTCCTTCCTTACCTCTACCTCATCTCTTCTTTCTTTTTCCTTCATCCTATTGCGTTATGTTTAAGTTAGGCGTGTTAGTCAATTCTTGTCATTGTTGTGTGTGTTATATTTTGTGTACGCAATCTCTCGAATCCACTTAACTCCTTTACTTGGACTACATTAATCTCAATCTTTTCTTGTGGTACTTTTACTTTCCACGCCAGTTTGCTAATTTTATCAGCAATTTGATGTAATTGATTATATTTGGTTCTCTTAGGATGTGTGAAATATGATGACCACTTAAAATAACTCTGTAATCCCTTACGTGATTTAAAAGGTATCGACATTCAAATAAGACGCGCTCGGGTGTATGTTGTTTATTACAGAGATCACATATATCATTTTGTATTTTGTTTATTTTTTCCATTACGTTTTGTATGGACCGTGTCCAGTTAGGTAATCTATATTTCCTTTCATCTGTTGAATATGTTTAATGATCAATCTTTCTGAAATATTCTTAAATAACCTATAGGTATTTTTATATACTTGTATAGTTTCCCATTATTGTTGCCACTGTGTTTTAATGTATTTTTCTAGGTTGAAGGACGGCCTGTTACACTTTTATTTTATTAAGCAGCAATACCAGAGCTAATGTACAGTACAGACGTTCACTTAGCATCCTGCGTTATTTTGTTTAGCACTGTTTGTCCTCATTTACATTCGGAAGAAACTGTGAGAGATTGGTGTTCCCTTTTTGAAGTGCGTAATATACAAATATGGATGGGAAAATCGTGACATGCAAATAATTTAATAAGTACTGAATCGATTTATTTATGTGTGCGTCAATAAAAGTCATTATAATGGAATGTGCACGTGTTTCTCTATGCCATAGAATTCCATAGTGATGACGACCTAATCTCTGAACTTTCAAAAAAAAAAAAAAAAAAAATCGATAACGGCCAAATAATATTTTGCTGGCAAAATATAACTTGACAGTGGAATCACGTGATGTAAGAATGAACTCGGAATTTTGAAGTTTGTATAACTCGGGGACAAAATTAAAATTAAAATTGTTACAGTTCATACATATTATAATATATTAATGTGGATTTAAAACAATATTAAGAATTGTATAAATGTTAATATATTTAAAACTTTCATTCAGACATCTGTACGCGTAACATTTTAGGAAAAAATAAAAAGGCAGCATCTATACAGACTTTCTAATTAACAGCTACACAAACTATTCCTACATTGTCGATCGAAATCAGTTTACCGAGGATCTGTGTGCTGTCATAGCAAATATACCACTTAAAAATTAGAAAAGGGAAAAGTGAGGATTTTTTGTGGCAAATACTAGCAAAACAGACCACCTGAGGCAACATTGAGATAAACATATGTTCAGAAAGTATTGAAGTTGCTGAAAGAACTAGATAGTAAGGCAAAATCTATTCCAGCGAGCATAAAGCTACAAAATGTTGCATGATACAAGTTTGCTCCTGTCATATCATGTGATGTATGAGAATTGTTTGATAAATCTGGTAAATTTTCGTGAAATTGGGGAGGGGAAATTTGTTAAGGGGCACCATTGTAGGTAAGAGCGATTCGTATAACGGTTTTGGACAAATTTTCAGGCAGATGAGATTGTTAACAGCTATCTGAAATGACCATTGTCACACATGTAGTAAATAAAACGGGGAAAAGAACTAGTTTCGTGCCGTTATTAAATATTTCGATATACAGCGTTAGGCTGCAAAGGAGAGTTTAAGTTCCTGTGGACTTTGCACAGCATTGAAACTCGTTTATTCTTGGACGAATGAGTTCAAACATGGTCGAAGACGAAGTGAGGTCCTGCAGCCCAGTTGAGGTCACCACAAAAGAAATTATTGAAAAAAAGTATATCGTAATGCAAGACCACGGAATGAAAGTGCGCGAGATAAGTCGAGACTTTAGGCATCTCAACCGAATGAGTGCATAATATCCTGCACGAAAAATACGAACTGAGAAAACTGTGTACACGTTGGGTGCCGCAATTGCTGATTGTTGGCGAAAAACGCTTACGGAAGATCATTTCAACCGTGTCTGACACTGGTTAATCGCAATTCGCAGAATTTCTTGCGATGGTTCGTGGCTGTAGATGAACTTTGGGTCCACCATTACACTTCGCGGACAAAGCGTCAGTCAAGACAAGGACAAAGGTTGGTGAAAGCGCCAAAGAAGAAGAGGACTCTTTTGTCCCCTTGGAAATTGATGACCACTGCCTTTTCTTTTTTAATCCCTAGCGTATGATTCTTATGGATTATTTCGAAAAATACAGAACCGCATCTGGACCCTGTTATGCTTTTGTATTGTTGATTGTTTGAAACGTGCTTTGAATAAAAACCACCAAGTATGGCAAACAAAAAGTGTTCTTTCACCAGAGCAATGCTCCAACATACACAGCAGCAGTCAAATTTCCAAAGTTAATGAATTGAGTTTCGAATTGATTCCTTATCCACCTTATTAAGTGACTTTCATATTCCCGAACTCGATATTTTGCCTCGGTAGCAAGAAATTGCCTTCAAAAAAGGGCATGATCGTCGCCTTTAATGAGTATAAGGTGGTATCTCCTGGTGGTGTAGTGGTTACCATACTTGCCTCCTAAACCCAAGATCGTGGGTCCGAACCCGATCAGGACCGATGGATTTTTTCGTGCGTAAAAATCGTAAGTATGGCTTTCTTCGGAAGGGAAGTAAAGCCATGGGTCCGTGTCATACATTTACGGCACGATAAAGAACCTCAAGCCTGAAAGAGAGGCCTTTGAGCAAAATTAGTCGGCCTTTTCACACCCTCAGTTGAATGGAACGCTGATGACCTGAGATGTTAAAGAGCGTCCAGTAAATCAATAAAAAAAAAAAAAAAAATACTAGGTGGTATCCACAATATTCGGGACTGGTGTTGCCATCTCGACACTAGTTGCAGTAGAGTTTTGTACAACACTACCACATTTGATGAGCGAGTGTTTAAAGTTTCATGCAGCTGGGTAGATGTGTTGAGATTCTATAGTACTTTTCATGATACTCTGTGCGTAGTGTGTGGCAATTTACAATGGATCCAAGATTAGAACACAGAGTGTGCATCAAATTCTGTGCACATCTCGGGGGAAATGCTACAGTGACCCTCGTAACGATTCAACAAGTACTTGGGAGACAAAGCATGAGCCGTGCAGCTGTGTTTGAGTGGTATGCTCGGTTCGGGCCGGCCGTATAGCTATTGAAGACGATGCACTCACCGGTAGGCCCGTCAGCTGCATAATTCCTGACATTGTTGCCAAAATTCAACTCCTCGTTCCTGAGGATCAACGTCGAACCATTGAAGTTGCTCATGAAATGGAAATTGGTTATGGAACATGCCAAAGAATTTTAACTGATGAATTGGGCATGCATCGTGTCGCCGCAAAATTTGTGCCAAGGATCCTGACTGCTGATCACAGGGCGCAGCGTGTTGAAGTTTGTACAGATCTTAGTCAGACCGCATCCGATGACCCAACCTTCATGTTCAGGGTCATCACCGGCGACAAGAGCTGGATGTACGCTTATGATCCTGAGACAAAACAACAATCCTCCCAATGGAAGAGCCCGAACTCACCAAGACCAAAAAAAGCGAGACAAGTGAAGAGCAAAGTCAAGAGCATGCTCCTCGTTTTCTTTGATATCAAGGGGATTGTGCACAAAGAATTCTTCGTCCCACCAAATTAAACAGTGAATTCCACGTACTACTGTGACGTTTTGCGACGGCTCCATGAAAATGTGCGGAGACGACTGCGCGAACTTTGGCGACAAGGGAACTGGCTGTTGCATCACGATAATGCGCCCTGTTCACAATTCCTTGTTCACCAGGAGCCTTTTGACGAAAAACAACATGGGGTTGCCCCCACCCACCGTACTCGCCTGATTTGGCACCCTGCTGCTTTGATCTATTCCCCAAACTGAAAATCAAACTGAATGGACGTCGGTTCAACACAATTGAGAGGATTCAAGAAGAAACGCTCTGTGCTAAACACCGTCAAAGAACATGACTCCCAAAATGCACTTGGAAAATGGCAGAATCGCTGGGACCGGTGTGTCCGTGTGGAAGGGAACTACTTCGAGGGTGACGGCGGTCATTAGTCTCAAAGTAAGTTTTTGACCAGAATGCAGCACCAGTTCCGAATATTCTGGATACCACTTCGAATGCAGCGTTTGACAGATCCCGTTTTTCTGATGGGATGAAAAATTTGGAAACTCCTTGAATTAAGTGCATAGACACATCATAGAGACCACGGTGAAAAAAATATGCATGTAACTAAAATTATTTTTGCCAAATTTTCAAACGATCCAAGTAGAGCACAGTTTTCTCTGTACAAAAACATTCATACTAATAGACGGTGCCCCCTTGCCACAAAACAAGGAGAAAATGCCTGTAATATACTGTCAAAATATTGTACTGTATGTTTCTAATTTTTATTGCAACATTTTAATGTATGTAAATGTAAGTTAATGAATCTTTATGCCGTTCTTTGAATTTGGAAATGTTACTTTTTTTTTCCAAAATAGTTCATATACTTCCGTATTTTTAGTGTTGTATATTCATATTTCGTCAAAATATATGTGTATTCTGTTCCCTACATATATGAATGTAGGAGCTAATGAAAATAATTGTATTTTTTTTTTTATAATTGCATAATTCCTTAGTATTTTTCTTTGATCATTAGGTCTGTTTATTAGGATTTTTTTTTTCATTCCTGATTTTTGGTAACAATATTCTTCTTGCTTCTTTATTAAAGTAAATAAGAATACTAATTTTACTATTACGGAAAATAATGTTCCCTCATATTTCGGTGAACCAAGATTTACAGCATCGAGACTTTATATATTAATAAAAATAAAGCAACACTTAGAACAAAGTAGCCAAAATAACAAGATTTAGAAAAGTAAAAGTTTATAAAATACTTAAATAGTTACATACTGCTGCGACCTTTGTGAAGCTTTAAGGTTTTATAATTTTCTTCATATACAGGGTGTCCCATTCAAAATAACTTTTTTTCTAATGCTTCAAATTAAAACTTTTTAAAACATAATTTTTATAATATAGTGGGGTTGTTCTTGCTGAAGGAATACTTTTTTGTATCTTCATCAATGTAGGATATACGAAATACTACTTCATTTTTTTTTAATGGCACCATGTACATTTTAATCAAGAAAACCCTTACCTTTCCAAGAGCTATAAAAATGTGTTAAAGTGTCATAAAGTAAACACAGGTGCTCTGAGAGGTAAGTAACCCATCTCTCTCCATTTTCGTTGCTTTAGTTTACAAACCAGTGTACTATAGTCATACAACCGAATAGGGTAATACTGCACGTCGTGTTATTGTGACTACCGTTTTTCTTACAAGATGTACACGCAGGAGTAGAAGTAGAAGTAGAAGTAGAAATGCTGGCAGATAATTATTTGTTTGATTACATTGAGGTTAAATGATTTAGTTTAAACAAAGCCATTGTAGTGTTATTAATAAAATATATAAGGTATTTACAATTTTCACATTTGCCGTTTTCTTGATTAAAATTGTACAATGTGATGCATTTCTGAATAGCTCTTAGAAAGGGCAAGTGTATTCTCAAATAAAGTGAACATGATGTCATTAATGAAAACAAAGTCCTATTCCGTATCTCCTTCATTGCTAGAGACACAAAATAGTATAAATCCAACAGGAACTGCCGCATGATTAGAAAACTTTTGTTTGAAACAATTTTTCAATTGACGCATCAGAAAAATATTATTTTGGGTGAACAAGATAAATGGGACACCCGGTATATATATATATAGTAAGTTGACAAGTGAAATATACAACTTTGTTATTTTATGATATATTAACCTCGTTTTAATGTAATTATACCTATACTCATATCCTTTTCGCGCACCTATATACATATATTTTGTTAGATTGAGGTGAGTAATATACAATTTAAAAAACAATTATGATTATATGAAACTTATTAAAATACGTATTTTTATCAAGACATGCGTATTGTGTACGACGCTATATAGTAATACGAATATATTAATCGGTTTCAGAGAGACGGACAGCATTAAAGACGGAAGACTTAAACTAGTAGCTTTTCCAATAAAATAATAGAAACCGTTAATGTGTTTGAAAATTCTACGCATTCTGGTGGCTGCATATACGCAGGAAAGGGTTTTCGCGTTCATTGTGGGTTTCTCTCATGGAGGGAACATTACAACGGCCTTGTTGCTGGCGCATAACTTTAGCGCTATAAAGGAATGTGGAGAGAGGGTGTGGGATTGCATCCGGTAGAGGTTAAGCCCGACTGAGGACTTTGAACTGGGCTCCTCTCTATCTTTTTACTTCTGAGAGAAACACTTCGAAACTTTTTTTTTCAGATCACTTATGTCATTATCAATATCTGCGGCTGTTTTTTTACTTCCTTTATCAGCATTTTTTTTAACGCTAATGTCATTTTCAGATATGGAATACGTTGGCAACTACTGGTTAGTCTTTCAGGTGCAACACCTGTTGACTCGATTCTGCTTTTTATATTATTATTATTATTATTATTATTATTATTATTATTATTATTATTATTATTATTATCATCATCATCATCATCGTCATCATCATCATTATTAACATTATCATTACTACTACTACTACTACTACTACTACTACTACTACTACTACTACTACTACTACTACTGCTACTACTACTACTACTACTACTACTACTACTACTACTACTACTTATACTTAGAACGTTTGCACACATTTCCAAGCCGAATTCAGTTCTAGTTGTCCACTCAGCCCTGCCCCATCCAAAACATTTGGCTCTATGTTCTTATGCCCGATTATCTTAGATTCATATTGATCTGGTCTCCGTCGGTCCTGGTGGTGTAGTGGTAACCATACTTGCCTTCTAAACCCAAGATCGCGGGTTCAAACCAGGCCAGGGTCGATGGATATTTTCGGGGCGTAAAATCCTAAACATGGCTTCCTTCGGAAGGGAAGTAAAGCCGTGGGTCCTGTGTCGTACATTTACGGCACGAAAAAGAGCCTCAAGCCTGAAAGAAGAGGCCTCTGAGAAAAATTTGTCGGCCGTTTCACGCCCTGAGTTGAATAAGAAGCTGATGACCTGAGCTGTTAAAGAGCGTCCGTAAATAAACCAAATAAATCATTCATACTGGTCCCTCTTTCTTCCAGTTGATCTTCACTAGTTTATGAGGCAAGCTTTTCACTTTTAATGAATGCATTATATTCTTGAATTTTGTATATTTATCACGAATTACTTGCTTTCGAAATTTTCCTACCCACAGATACCAACATTGCTAACAATTTTTAAGTAGTAGCATATTTCAGATAAACATTGTCCACTCACACAGTTAATGGGCTAATATACGCGGCGCAGCCGGCAGTGTTAGAACTTCAACACCAATTTCCCAACCACCCTATCCTTAAAATGTTTCTGGTCTCACGCAGTATACATTCATTTATGAAGACGGTAAAATAATAACTGACCCCTGAGTAAGACATTTTTGTGTATAAGCATAATTTGAAATTGGAATTAGCTAGTCCCGTGCTCTGCGGAATTTATTCAGAAATTTCCTGATCAATTTCCTTCTTCCAGAATTGTAGTTCACGACATTAAACTCACAGGTGGATCTGGTTGCTAAAAAAAAAAAAAAAGAAAAAAAAGAAAAAAAGAAAGAAAGAAAGAAAGAAAGAAAAGAAAGAAAGAAAGAAAAAAAGGAAAAAAAAGTTCAACACGCAGGAGCTGCGTAAGCTAAGCGAATTTTTCAGCAATTTTAATAGTTTTAAAAATGAATATAAATTCAAAATATCCCCTTCAATGGCTCTGGATTAGGTTTAATTCCTTTGGCCGAAATGATGAAACTTAAATATTCGTTTACTTTTTAATGAGTGCTGTTTTCTCTAGTTTGATAGGCATGCCGCTCTCTCTTAATTTATTTAAGATATGGTCAATATGGGTAATATGAACCTCTGTTAAATCGCCAAAAATGAGGACGTCATTTACGTATTGCGGGCTTAATCTTTAGTGGAGTTGCTTGGAGAAACGCGCTACTACTAGTGAAAAGACCGAAAGCGCACCTTTTAATGTAGTTGGTTCTTCCATTATGCAGAAAAGTGGTGTAACGTATGAGCCTTTTGTCCAGCGGAACCTTTTAAAATGAGGAAAAGAGATCAAAGCTTGAAAAATATTTTTCATTGGTTAGCCTTGTCAGTAAATTATCAGCATATCCTATCTTTAAAAAAAAAAAAATAAATAAAAAATAAAAATAAAAAAAAATGTGTAGCTATTAAGGTTCTTTACGTCAGTCAATTGTCATTCTTAATTTGCCGTTACTTTTTCTAATCCAGTATAATGGGTTAATATAAGCCAGGACTTAGAGGTCTCAATAATTCCATCGCGGGCCATGGTGTTAATGACTTCATCAGCCTGGTCGCAGATAGAAATTGGTATCGGCCGATGCTTATGTATATAAGCAGGAATAGTTTTAATTTCAAAATAGGAATGCTTTTAGTACATTATTCCGGAGACTTGCATATTTTTTTTAACACTTGCTCTAGTTTTCCCCTCTGTAGTGTATCTTAGCCTATCTTTCTTTCTCCCTTAGCTATTGCAATTGTTCCTCACGTGTGCCTAATCGTAAGCAAGTAATCTCCTTTATACTGTTCATTTTTCCGTTAACATGGGTTTTTACTAATGATGCTTCTCCTTTCTCTTGACAAACATCAATAACGTCAATGGGTTGCTGCACACGTTTTCATCTTCTATTATGTTAGTTTCGTTTTCTTCATATGTCTGTACTAACACATTTGTCACACCAAAATTGATTTTTTCGACCAAAAATACCTCCTCCCTTATTCCCTGTTCAGCAATTGACTAATTCGCCTTACTCGGCTTTCCTCGTCACTAAAAGGGGCAGAAATTGTAGTTGACGATTTGTGCAAAGCAATATTCTTATTTTAAAAAGTTTTCAGGGTCTTCCAGGTGAAAAACGTGTCGCACCGTAATATTATTTCCATAGCTAGACGCAGGACAGTTAAAATTATCAATTCAAATGTCTCTCTAACTATATCTTTACCATGCATTTCTTGAATCTTCACGCGTTCTCCTCTTTTGCCTACAATAATGGAATAACACACGCTGCAAATGGGTAGGTACATTAACTTAAACTTTTTAGATAGAAGTTTCTCATAAAAGCTTATGCTACAGATACTACTTGTCGCTCCGGTATGCAGGAGAGCAAGAGCTTGTACGTTTTCAATTTGCATTCTAATATTAGGTGTGTAGTAAATTTCCTACGGCGGATTCAGATTAGGGGGAATGTGTTCTTGTTTGCCAATAGATTCAAAGTGACCTGTTAGCGTTCCGTCATATCGTCATCCGGTAAACCTTGTGTAACTCCGTGCTCTTCTCGGGCTGAGATGAGCGGGGATGTAGCGTTTCCCTGTCCTAGGTCAGCTGCTGGGAAATTTTGGTCCAGATCCTTTTGGCTTGTGCTATTAGGAAATCTTGGACTCACGTATCTGCTGCCGTTCTCTTGAGGTCTTGGTGTTCTTTCTGCGGAGACGCCTGTTGGCATCGCGGATGTTTCGGTGACCTAGGGGTTTATTGCCATGTCCTGGACTCCCGTCTTCACCTCCTCTGTAACTCCTCTTGGTCTCTAATTCTGGTATGAACGTGACTGGTTTGGTACTCTCGGTTGCCTCGTCCTCTGTGTACCGTTTGGATCATATTAGTTTGCAGGCTTCTTGGATGGAATTTAACCCATTTGCTCTATGTCAACGGAATAATGTCCCGATCCCGTTGAAAGCTTGCCTTTCCCTAGGTGGGCGTTATTCTCCGTTGTACTGGTTATATCTCATCTCTTCCGGAAGTCCTGGCAGCTTGTCCTTTGCATATCAAAAGCGGTCAACAGCTCGATCATTCCAAATAATTGGCTTCGTGACAATCAAGTGATTTCTGATATGTTCAGGGAAGTGGTTCGCCACAAGAAACATACACTCTCGATCTGACACTGGCAAATCAAATAATTTGCTCACTCTTTCCTACCGCTAGAAAATAGTCTTCCATGCTGATCCCAGCTCTCGGATTATATTTTTCATTGGAAAAATCCAGGCAGATGAAGTTCAGGTGTGAGGAACTCCGATATCAGGCCAGAAAAGGTAATTAAAATAGTTACATGAAGTGCAATTTAACAACGTGAGTGTGTACCAGTTGGCAGCCTGTCCCTTGAGATTTCTTATGAAAATTATCTTCATTTCCTCGGGAACTCCTGATTTGGAAATAGTCACCCATTTCCTGTATAAATAATTCGGGATTGTCACTTCTCTCATAAAAATATGGGGGAGTGGTTTCATTTACTAACTGGTTAGGCTACGCATTATATTTTAAGTTCGGCATGCATGTGTAAGGTAAAGCTCTAATGCAGATTTTACATCAGGCACAGTCAATGGTGAAACAGGTACATTAGAAACTGGAGCACTCATTCACAAGAGCCCTGGCCGAGGTGTCTGCCAAAAATTCACCAATCTCTCCAGTATTCATGCCACCTAGACACTTTTCGAGCTTTATACTATTATTAATACTTAAACTAAGGTTAGAATGTACTATTCTATTACTACTCCTAGCCTCATTCATTTTAGCAATCTTTTTAGACAGCTGATTCTGGTTACTCTCTAATAACTGAACTATTAATTTCACTGATTTAAGCTCTTGGTTAACATGCTCTTCAGCTCTGAATGTATAATATTTAATGCTGTTCTAAGATCTTCCCTAACTTTATCAATTTTAATTACTATATTGTCTATCTTATCTAAATCTTTTCCTACATCATGGAAATCCTGTCTTACATTATCTGTTTCACTCTCCCATCTACCTTGGCTTTCCTGAAGCTGTACTGACAGTTCCGTTTGTACCCTTTGAACATCAACAAATTTGTTTTCTATCCTATCACAAGTGATTTTTCTAATTGTCCTAATCTGTTCTGAAATTCCTTCTGGGAATGCGCTTTCGTTTTACAAAATTCTCCTTAGGACTTTTCAGTTTGCTCGAATTCGCTATTAATATCACTTTGCAAATTCTCAGTTCTACTTTCTAACCTGTTGCTACGCTCCTCAAATGATTTTGCATTTTATTACCAAATCATTTTCGGACCTTTCAATGTGTTCTAATTTACTCTCATTTGTACTTTCTAATATGTTTCTACGTTCCTCATGGGACTTTTCTATTTTCTCTAGTTGCACCTGCATCATTTGGCTGATTATGTACTTTTATCTTACTTATTACTAACATTTGATTCATTACTCTGATCTGGATCTATTTATTTTATTCCTAATGTCATTGTTTCCTCTGATGCTCTCGCTTGTTGTATTGCCCTTTTCTGCCATGCTAATTTTTATATTTCTCAAAAATATGTATTCTTTTCCTGTTGGTTCTTACATTTTTCTAAATGTTTCTAAATGTTTCTAAAGAAATTTAGTTTGTACCTTCTAGATTTAGTCACTCGACTTCAGACGGTCCTCGGCGAATCCACGCTTTGGTCAGATCCTTTTCTTGTAGCTGTTGTCGGCGGTTCGGCTTTCCTCTGATAGTGCATTGTAGGCTATTTGCTTACAGTTTGTTCCATACGGCGTCGTCCGGTAAGTGGTAGCGCTTGGTACGCTAGTTAATCTTCCGCCGTTCGCGATGTCGCTTCTGCTTCAGCCTCGTCTCGGTTTCATGTTGTCGCCTAAAAGTTTTTCTGCCGTGTAGTAGCTCTCCGATTGATCCTTATCTCCAGCTCTTTTAAACGCCAGCACATTAATGCCATTTGAAGTAATAATGGAATATAGGCTGAATATTTTATCAATTAATATGGGTTGATTATTTATTACTTATGGGTTGTTGTAATTGTAGCAGAGATGTTTTTGTTCTCTTCTTCTCCCACCGTTATTTCAAGTAGTGTTGTTGCCTCGGCCTAGCTCTGTAGTGTGCTGGAGTTTTGTGGTCTTTGATCAGAGGAAAAGGAATCAGGAATCTGGCTGAAGGTTGACAAGAAATGTGATTTTACTGAGACACCAGATTTTTTATTGTTAATATCTTTTCCACATCTATGATTCACCGTTATTTCTTGAGAATGTCTTGTTCCTATTATGCCGCTATCGCGCGGTCTAATTAAATTGTTCACAATCAACTCTCATATACGCCTAGATTCAGTTACGATTCTATTAACATCTACTATTAACGAAGACATCTATTTAGCTACAGCTACGGGCGGCCGAGGTTGTTAAGGCGCGAACTCGTGAGCGGGAGGTCTGGGGTTCGAATCCCGCCAGGACGTCCTCCCTGGTTAGGTTTTTTTTTTCCAAGTTTTCCTCAGTCCTTATAACTGGCAAATGCTGGGAAGATTTCCTAAACTTAGGCCTGGGACGCTTCCTTAAAAAAAAAAAAAAAAAATCCGTTCCCAATATATCATTTCATTTCATGTATCATCGGTGTCCACCGCCTATGGTGCCTCAGTAGTAAAAACAGGCGTTAAACACTACTCAAAAATAATCCATTCAGGTGAACATTACTGTATCGGAAATGCTACTGAATTACGGTCTAGCTGATGTATAAAATATCACTAGATCAAATGAGATGGCGATGGAAACTAAACTTTGAAGGAATTTACTATATATATTCTCTACTAGTATAGCTCGTCCGACTCGTATGACTAGTTTACTTTCTCAAAAACAGTAAGAACGTTCAACAACAAACAATTAAGCAAATAGCTAAGTAAATGAGAATAACTAACTAAACAATGATTCAGTAAGTATAACTAAGTAACTAACTATCGGGACCTAGAGATCACTATCTTAAATAACCATCGCAGTTTGTCTGAACGCTGCATTCGATCTTTCAAAAATGACTTAAGAAGAATCTTGGACCTCCTCTCTGATTTACGTCTTTCTATTGGTTGTTGCAACCTACATACAATCTGTTTAGTCTTTCTAACTGGATATCATATTTAGTATTTGTTTGCTCTCATTTATATAGGATATACCTATATGTCCTAACGCTTATTTGTCTTTATTCATTCGCGTTTTGAAGCAGTAAATGTCCCAAAATTTCCTTTTTAAGTATAATTACTTCTGACAACTATTATAATAATATTTGTATCTTATTTCAGGTAATCAAGGGTATTAATATTGTAATTATAAGGAGGACCCCAATATTATATGTATTAATGTATGTTCATAGACATGTCTTTTGCTAGTAACCAATATTCAAGATATCTTCCTATAATACCAATGATTGACAATGCCTATGTGACTTTGTTATGTTTGCAAAGGGAATGGAACTGCTGCTTGTCGGAAGCCATTAGCGTAGCTGAAAAAAAGGTCTTTCAGTTAAGCTTTGCCCATTGTCAAACCCTCATGGACACACCTGTTTGGCGCCAGGGGTAATAACACTGCAAATGGCTAAGGTTCTATTGGAAACGGTACTTACCCTTTTCAAAAAAAAAAAAAAAAAAAAAAAAAAAACACTGACAGAGACACGCGTTTTCGTAGAAACCAAGACCTTATCTATAACTAAAAGGGGAAAACGATATTACTTTAGAAATCAAACATGTAAGGAAAGTGCCGAAATTTATGACAGGCCGCTCTTGGAAAACTCAAGCGTGGGAATATACTGTAGATCAGAAGAGGGAAAACAATTTTAGCCAATAGGCATCGAATAAAAATCAACGAATGAGAACTTAACGATTTAATAAACAGTTTAAGATAGCCAATGGTTAACATATAACTCGGGAATAAGATAATAAACGAGGGCATTTAATTTAGCGAGAGGCGTGGCGATGTTATAGAAAACTGGAGTACAGGATCAGAAGTTATTCATTCAAAATTCATTTCTAAAGTCAGTCGAGGGCAGTCTAAGTCATTCTAAAGTAATCGAGGTCAGTCTAAGTCATTTCTAGTTCAGTCGATGGCAGTCTAAGGAATTCTAAGTCATTCTAAAGCAGTAAGGGTCAGTCAGGCAGTGGAACGTAATAGCAATAATAATCACCATCGTGTTCAAGTGAATAAATACGCGAGTGAATAACGCGAACTATAATCCGCCGAAAAACAGCTTGTTCCAGAACCTTCCAAGTTGTAAAATAAATTAAATGTTCAACCAGTGCCGAACTTCATTATTACAGTGAAGAATCTCCTTCTCCTCCTAATGACACTACGTCATTAAAAACAGTTCAAAATTTACCCTGAGATTCCATTCCATTTACATTACATTGGAACAACAAATACGGTTCCAAAATTGTTGACCTACCTAGGAGCTATAATACCGTTGCAGTTTCCTTGCATAACAAAAATTTTATGACTCTTACGCTTAGCTAACAGAACAAAGCAAAACTTCCTGGCAGCAATAGTAGAAAGCTTCCGACATCGACCCCTCTTAAGACTTCTCAAAAGATAACCGAGCATGACCCTCTGTGCTTAAAGTTAGGTACACAAATATTCGTCGCAAGGGAATGTAGGCTTTTATGTTCCTTTAGTACAGTAGAGCATAACAACTGTTGCGTATGCACACCCTCGCCAGAAAATATTATGGTCATTACAAGTTTTCAAGGACAAGAAATGAGTAAATTGCTGCAACCTGATTACATATGAATTATACATAATTGATTATTGTATTACTTCTAATTCATTGGGGGTTGAAGCCAATTAGTACTGCTTCAAGTTCCATTGTTTATTTAAGATATTCATATGTATCAGTAGAAACAATATTTTACTATTTAAAAACAATTAAAATGCACTAATCAAATATACACAATCAACAATAAACAATTGACAGTTTCATCGGTTTTCATTGACCTATGAAATTTAATTTTAATATTGTAACAAAAGCATGTAACGAAAACTGGTTGTGAAGGTTATTACAAAGCGTTCTTGTATATAAATATAATTCTCAGACATGTTAGATTAATATGAGGTTTCACATTTGCTATCATCACGACCATACCTTTGTTAAATATAAATATATGCAACTTATTAAATACATGTTATATGCTGAATGAAATTTTTTCTTTTAAAATAATACAGTAAAATTAAAAGCAAAACCCCTATTTAATTTTCGGTTTTCAAGTTTACCCCTTCTCTTAAATTTTCAATTTCCCTATTTTTCGGGAACTATTTTTCTTATTGTATTTAAAGGGTATATACAGAATTTTATGTGAAGAAGCAAATATTTGTGTCGCTAGAGCGATTTTTACAGTTTGGGTTTCAGGTAAACCCTCACTCCTAATGAGCCGATTTCTCCAATTTTCATTAACCATTTTTCTTATTTTATTTACTTCGAATGTGCCAAGTTTCTTAGCGAAAAGCAATATTGGTGCCCTTAGAGTAATTTTTAAATTTTGTGTTTCAGGCAAATCCTCTGAACACTCCGAATTATTTGATTTCATTGATTTTCAGAAACTGTTATTCCTATTTTATTTCAATGGCCAATACTAAGTTTGGTTGAGAAAAAACAAACTTCAATCAATTTCAGTTTTTAGCTTTATCCTCATTCCTAATGATCCAATTTCCCTAATTTTCAGAAACTATTTTTATTTATTTTTATTGAAACGGCCAGTACCGAATTTTGTTGTGAAAGAACAAATATTGGTGCGGCTAAAGCGATTTTTATATTTTCGTTTTCAGGCAAAACCTCACTCCTAACGGCCCTAGTTTACCGATTTTCAGATAATATTTTTCTTGTTTCATTTATATGATTTATAACAAGTTTGAATGCAAAAACCAAATATTCGTACTGCTGGAGCGAATTTGATGTTTTCGATTTTAAGTAAACCCTCACTCCTCGATTTAGCCGATTTTCTGATAATATTTTATTTAAATGAAATGCACCTAGTTATTTCGATAAAGCAAATCTTGGTGCCACTAGAGCGATTATAATGTTGGATGTCAGATAAATTCCGAAACGTTTACTTGCTGGATTGTTGACGCAACCGCACATTGGGCGACAAACTTTTAACTGTTTATTTGCAGTAATGATGCGTTCCAATGGATATGATAAACACCACTTTGCCTCGTCTAGTGTTCAGTCTTTGTTCGGTCGCATACGTTTCATTAGTGAACTGACCCAGGCACTTTCGCTTGTTTTTGCTAACTGATGGAGCAGTGGACGGGGATACCTGTAAACACAACCCACTCTTTGGAAATTGTGCTTAACGTTTTTCTTGTTTTGATACTACGGTAAACACTGCTGACTCTGGGAATAGGTTAATTGCGGTCCTTGACATTGACGTACTTATTGTATGTGTAGGAAGGACGCAACCTTGACCCTCTGAACACAAGGTCTCCACATTTCCTCATTCGTTCGGAAGGGAGAAAACATTCGCAGATCACACTTGTTATTGGTTTTTCGTTCCCGGTAAACTGATGCGAGAATGTCAGACTATTGTACGGAGTTGCGAGAATGCATAACCATGGCGCAACATAGTCTTTTAAGTTTCGCTCAAATTAATGCACATAGTCGAGACACTTTATAACTAACTTCCGAATTACTCGTTAACCGGTTTCTTCAATTAATTTCAACAACTTACGCCATCAATTGTCTTGCCTCCGAATGACACCCGTTTTAATATCTGCGTTATAATCTAATGCCGAACTACCAATCTGCCACGAACTAAAAGCATGTCGAATAAGCGTCTGGAAATAAATGCCTCAAATCTCCTGAAATGAGTGTCTCGAAACGCCCCGAGGCTCTCTTTACATATCGTCCTTTTAAACTCTTGCCATTGCCATTGGTTCCTTTGAATTGTTTCGTATGTTCAAATCTCAAGTTTCGACGACTAGAAGCGCTCAAAGCTTAACCGTCCCTCGTAGAACCTTCTAGAAGTCCATTAAAACATCATTACCGCGTGACCTCGTGGCTTCCTTGAGGTATGTACGGTTTCGCAATACCACTTATCGCTTCGATCAGCCACGTGAATTTTTCAATATGGATATAAAATGTAACATTGTATGCAACACTGACAGAGAATACAACACTTACATACAAATTTATTCCCTTACTTTAGCAATCACCTTCTGATTATCTGGGTATTCTCCTCCTTGCACAAGCAATTAAACAATTGTATAAAATAATAAAGCTACTTTAAATTTAAATTTGCTGAGTCTCCTATAAACACTTCAACTCCCATTCCTAATAATCTCAATTCACTGATTTTCAGAAACTGTTTTTTCTAATTTTATTTCAATGGCATATATGGATTTCCTTTTAAAAAATTAAATTGTGGTCGCTAGAGCGATTTTTGATTTTCGCTTACCCCAACTCGGTTTTCAGGTATACACCTAATCTTAGTGGTCCGAGTGCTCTGATTTTTGGGAAAAATTTGTATTCATTTATTTTTAAGGAAACATACAGTTTTGTTGAGACAAAACAAAAAAATTGGGATCGATAAAGCAAGTTTAATTCTTTATTATTATTATTATTATTATTATTATTATTATTATTATTATTATTATTATTATTGTCGTCGTCATTATCATCATCATCATCATCATCGCTTTGGGTTAACCTTTATCCCCAGTTGTTCAATTCTTCTGGTTATATGGCGAATTTCGTTGAGGAAGGAAAAAAAAAACAAATATTGCGACCACTAGAGCGTTAACAGACACACCTATATAATATATATGTTCATTGTCATTTTCGGTACTTCTAGGGTCGATGGAAATTAGAAGATTTTTTTTTTTTTTTTTTTTTCCCAAAAAGCGTTTCATGTGTACTACCGTATTCCTTCGTTCGCTAAAAAGTAAAGGAAATGAGTGCAAATCTTGAACGCTCGCTTTATTTAGTAACTCCAAAAAATTGCACAAGGGGTGGAACATAAAAGGAAAACATTATCAATGAAACTAGAAACATTATGTTGCCGTACTTAATCTTATCAAAGATAAGAACGTGTTTTCCCGATTCAAAGCTTGTTCAGCCGAGGAAGCGCGGCAAGTCCAGCGTCTTTTATAAGGTAAGATTGTATTACACGTTTTAGAAAGTGAAATTATGTGTGCCGCTAGCTTTGGTTGGCTTACTAGCCAAACGTAAAACGCCACATGAGTGCATAAGGTTTATAAGTAATGCTTGGCATATGTGGACCTTTTCTTCCATTTTTAGTGATTTTACACCAACCTGTCAAGTTCTATTTCCTCTAATAGTACGTTTTGACCAATTTTTAACTATTCCCACACATTTTCTTTTACAAACATTTGTATTCAAATCCCAATTTTACGAGGTGGTATCCAGAATATTCGGGAATGGTGCTGCCATTTGGTCAAAAACTTACTTTGAGACTTATGACAGCCGTCACCCTCGAAGTAGTTCCCTTCCACACAGATGCACCGGGTCCCAGCGATTCTGCCATTTTCCAAGTGCATCTTGAAAGTCATGTTGTTTGAGGGTGTTTAGCAATGACAGCGTTTCTTCTTGAGTCCTCTCAATTGTATCAAAACGACGTCCTTTGAACTTGATTTTCAGTTTGGGAAATAGAGCGAAATCGCAAGGTGCCAAACCAGGGTAGTACGGTGGGTGGGGAACAACTGTCATGTAATTTTTAGTTAAAAAGCTCCGGGTGAACAAGGAATTGTGACAGGGCGCATTATCGTGATGCAAGAGCCAGTTCCCTTGTCGCCAAAGTTCGCGCCGTCGTGTCCGTACATTTTCATGGAGCCGTCACAAAACGTCACAGTATTACGTGGAATTCATTGTTTAATTTGGTGGGACGAAATCTTTGTGCACAATCTCTTTGGGATCAAAGAAAACGAGGAGCATGCTCTTGACTTTCCTCTTCACTTGTTTCGCTTTTTTTTTTTTTTTTTTTTTTTTTTTTTTTTTTTTAATCTTGGTGAGTTCCGGCTCCTGCATTGGGAGGATTGTTGTTTTGTCTCATGGTCATAAGCGTATATCCAGCTCTCGTCGCCGGTGATGACCCTGGACAAGAAGGTTGGGACATCGGATACGGCCTGACGAAACTCCGTGCAAACTTCAACACTCTGCGCCTTCTGATCATCAGTCACGATCCTTGGCACAAATTATGCGGCGACACGCTGCATACCCATTTCATCAGTTAAAATTCGTTGGCTTGTCCCATAACCAATTCCCCCTTTAGGAGCAAGGTCTTCAATAGCTCAACGTCGATCCTCACGAACGAGGTGTTGAACATTGGCAACAATATCAGGCGTTGTGCAGCTGACGGGCCTAACGGTGTGAGCATCGTCTTTAATTGCAGTACGGCCGACCCTGAAACGAGCATGCCACTCAAACACACGTGTACGACTTACGCTTTGTCCCCAAAATACTTGTTGAATCATTGCGAGGGTCCCCGTAGCATGTTTCCCGAGATTTGCACAGAATTTGATGCACACTCTCTGTTCTACTTGGATCCATTGTAAAATCGCCACACACTGCACACAGAGTATCATGAAAAGTACTATAGAATCTCAACACATATATGCAGCTGCATGAAACTTTAAGCACTCACTCATCATATGTGTTAGTGTTGTCACCTGGGGATACAAAACTCTACTGCAACTATTGTCAGGATGGAGCACCAGTCCCGAATATTATAGATATCACCTCGTATATTCAGTGTTATATTCTAATAGGCTACGATCAGTAATGCTTTTCCCGGAGGCTCGGTGTTTTGCATATTTTTTTGCCGCGCCGCGGAGGGGATGGCAAGCTGCTTGCTTACTTGTTGGCCTTGCTGATTGTTGCAATTCTTTTACTTATGTGAATAAGTATTTTATTTTTACTAGCCCTCATTTTCGAAGAATTAACCAACAGGGATCGTTAGGGTGCATGTTTAACAGGACTACAGCATTGCTCACACTGCGAATAATTCCATGAGAGCAATTCACTATGTATTTCCACAAGGCAGAGATATTAAGTAGGGATTTATGGCCTCCTTGATTCCCCGATTTAACAGCGTTCGATTATTATTTCTGGGATAAATAAAAAAAAGTGTACAAAATTAACCCGCGCATCATACAAGAACTCAAAGATAATGTTCGTCAAGAATTTTCTCAAAATGAACTACACGAGTGATGAATAATACTCTAAAGGGATGACAGAAATATGTCGAGAATGAAGGCGGACGGTTTCAACATCACATTTGAAATGTTAATTGAGCCTCTTAAATTGGTTTGTGTTTGTTTCATGTTTGGTTTGTCATACTCTCCCGCTAATCACCGAGACCCGGATGGCTGGCTAACTGACTAACAAGCGGCTCGTTCGCTCATGGGCAAAACGCTACGGGGGAAATTATAAGCATCCGCGCGGTATAATCCTCATAAATTTGTACTACAAATAATTAGTCATCTGCAACGTTCAGAGAGTGTATAGAACATTACTATTTACCTCTATTATGCCGGTCCTTCTGGTCTAGTGGTAACCATACTTGGCTCGTAAACTCAAGATCATGGGTTCAACCCCAACCAATTTCGATGGATTTTTTCCGTGGTTTCCTTTGGTAGGGAAGTACAGCCGTGGGTCCCGTGTCGTACATTTACGGCATGAAAAAGAACCTCAAGCCTGAAAGAGCAGGGCCTCTGAGCAAAATTGATGGGCCGTTTCACGCTCCGTAAGATGGTAAAGGGCGTACACAAATAATCCAAATCAACATTACCTCTTAACTCTTTATAAAAAACGTAGATGCGCGAGGCAAATCTCAAATCCTGGTAATACATATTTTTTACTTTTAATTTTTAAATTTGAAAGATATATTAAATACATTGATGACTGTCGCAATTTCTATGTTTTTATTGCAATTTGTAATTTATATGTTATTGTAATTAGCGCTTATTAACATTGTTTTCCTTGTCGACTCTGATAGCCATACTTGTTCACCACGTGCTATGGAGTTTGCCATAATGCCAGTGTGTAATGCGTGCAAATTATCGGTTTTATTTTAAGTATTTATTTTTGTTAGTATTGGCTTTTGGAACTTCTTATGAAATCAGCAACTTAGAGATACTGACGCTACAGGTTTTCAGATTTCCCCCTTTAAAAGAAGAAACTGTCTCAATCAGTAAACATTAAAATTATATCAGACGATCGGAAAGGAATGAGGGATACAGAAGATAAAAGACAGCAGATGGAACTATGATTCGGCGTCAACTCCGCAGCTGGGAGTTCATTCATGGGGTAACCGGTATTTCCAGTGGTGACAACGAAGGCGTCTGTACACATCACATGTAAACATCGCGTGTTCAGAGAGTAACCCGAGAAACCCAAGAAAAGCCACACCTCTGTACCAAGGAAGTGTCGGTTCTATGTAAAGGCAATGGGCTTCGTATTGGTCCTGATATTGTATACGTTTAAGGATCCAAATTCAATGTACGCTGGGAAAATGCCTTGGATGTTCTAATGACGTGATATCATTCAATGGAATGAAAAATGCTTGCTGTGGAAAGCTTATATTGAAAACAGTATAAATGTGTGTAAAGATAATAAGTTAAAGATATCCACTGGGAGGCGAGTTTGGCACATATTTCACCTTTGGATACACATATTTCAAAAACATAATTTCCTACACTTCCATTTGTTGAAAAGTAATAAAATTTACATCATGGAACGTACAGTTTTATATAAGTCAAACAAAAATGAAAGCATATAAAATATCAGCTTATTGTTTTATATAGGGTGTCCCAAATATATGCCAGTAAATATAATTTTAACATGAATAGTTAATTGGTTAGTTAGGTACTATTAAGACATTATTTGTTCTTAGGTCCTTATTTTTTTAGGTTATCTTAGGAATTTTCATTTTTACAAAACGAGTGTAGTATTGTTTTGATTTTAAACTGATATAAACCTTTATACATAAAAGTATTATACTTCTTCATAAAAATGTCTGTTTTTTAAATTTTTTCATTAATATTTCCCATCATTCAATAAAACTATACTATTTTGAAATCCAAAACAAAAATAATTTCTCTAGATTAAGCAGTTTCCTAGGAAAATATACCTAAATCTGTACATTTTAAAATTGTAGCAAAATGGAAGAAACTACGTTCCTAATCGTATGTATTCAGGCTAACTCATCCCACTTCACAACGTTCCAGCATAATTACCTCTCTGTTCTAGTGACTTCTGCGCCTCTCTCTCTTCAAGTTTCTTTTTTTTTTTTTCCTTGGGGGGGGGGAGGTGTTCTCGCCTTCTGATCAAAATATTCTGCTTCAGTAAGTCCTTATGGTCAATGGTGTATATGGCAAGCCTTCGAGAGTAATTCCAAAAGTAAGGTCTCTTGTTTTTTAAAAAATATAAAGAAACGTTTATTTTCAATACAAGGTACATTAGTTTTGAAGCTTGAACATTCTACTTTTCTATATAATCGCCATTTCGATCCATGTATTTTTGTAAGCACTGTGGCAGTTTTTCTATGCCTCTGTCATACCAGCTCGCCGCCATGCTATTGAGGAAGCATTGCACCTCATCTTTCACTTCGTCGTCGTCGCTAAAGCGCTTTCCAACCAAATGTTCTTTCAACTTGGGAAACAAATGGTAGTCGCTGGGTGCAAAGTCCGAACTATAGGGTGGATGGGTGATGTTCCATCCAAACTGTTGCAGAAGATCCAGGGTTTGACGGGCGGCGTGGGGGCGAGCGTTGTCGTGGAGAAGGCTTATGCCCTTTCTCAATATTCCTTTTCTCTGGTTCTGAATCGCCCGTCTGAGTTTTCTGGGTGTCTCACAATACCTGTCAGTACTGTAGTTCCAGGAGTCATGAAGTCAACCAACAATATCCCCTTTCGATCCCAAAACACAGTTGCCATGACTTTGCCGACAAATTGTGTTCTTTTGAATTTTCGCGGCTTGGGTGAAGAGAAATGCCGCCACTCACGTGATTGTTGTTTAGTCTCAGGTGTGAAGTGAAAAGCCCAGGTTTCATCACCTGCGAAATTGAATCCAAAAGGATTTTCATCTGCATAGCGCCGAAGAAATTGGCGGGAAGTTTCAATGCGTTGCCAGTTTGTGATCTTCTGTCAGCATTCTTGGGACCCATCTTGCTCACACCTTCCGAAATTTCAACACATCAACCAAACTCCTATGAATCACTTCCAGAAACCTCAGGTAATGCAATACAGAGTTCATCGAGAGTGACCCTCCGACCTTAATGCACGGTTTGTTCAACCTTTGCGATTGTCTCATCGCAAATTGATGGTCTCCCGCTTCTTTCTTCGTCGTGAATTTTAGTACAACCAGCTGCAAACTCTCTACACCACTTGCGCACGTTTTGACATCCATACACGACCCTCCATTACATACACTTCCATCAACTGTCGATGAATTTCAAGGGGTTTAATTCCTTTTGCATTCAAAAATCGAATAACTGCGCGAAAATCGCACCTAGCGGTAGCGGTAAACGGAAGCTCCATGACAACTAGCTGTCAAGCCAAGACTGAGCGCCCCAGCGGCTGTGTGATGCATTCTATAGAGAGTTGGGGGAGCAACAAACACAACGGAGTAGCCAACAGTCGCGCAAATAGTTTCCCTGCAGCCCCAGCACTTTGGAAACCTTACTTTTGGGATTACCCTCGTAGTATTGCAACCCAAATAAATGCCCTGCTTTGTAATTCCTACTCATCTATAATTAAAACACACAACTTATCCCATTCGTCTACTTTTAGAACATTTCATCCCAACGAACTTTAATTTTTGTGTGTTTCCCCGAGGGTATGTCTTTAATACAAAGGTTCCTGTAGATAGGCTGAATGCCTTCAATCATGGCTATTGAAAGGGAATGTGATGGCTGTATTTTCCACTAGTTGCTAAGTTTTATTTTTTACTATGTCATAAGCATTTAAAGGGAGTGTGATCCAGCCTACCTCATTTTAAATTGCGCTTTTAGAACCTAGCAAAAATTTCTCATGATGTGATATAGCATTGAATTCGGAAAATTATAAGGAGTTTATTTTACAGTTAAAAGTATTTAATTTTTTAAACAAAGTTTCATACCCCAGTAGCCTTAAACACAGCATAATATTATGAGTTATATATTTGCTTAATGCATTGACCCAGAGTTGTATAATCATATAATATTACTATATATGTCATTCTCTTTGGGCCACAAGACATAAATATATCATTATAAAGTAGTAAAACAATTTCCATTTCCATGCATATGATTTTTCGTTTCACAAATATGCTCTCTACAAATTATCTGAAAGGTAAAGTTTCTCTTGCAAGTAGCAGACGGTCCATGCTGTGAAAAACACATTCCTAGGGCAGTTGAGTCCTGAAATTAGGAGGCTTGTACCTGCATTCTACATTTGTGAAAGAAAAATATACGTTATTGTGCAGGGCCCTCCGGCCCTACTACCAAACTGCTCGTAGAATCATCTCTTCCATTATATCCTCGCGTTCTCCAGAGCTTGTTCAGGTCATTCACCACACCGCTTCGTAGTACTCAATCATCCATTAATTATTAATAGGGGACACTACCCCTTTGATTCCCTCCCCATTCGATGCCCTTTCAAAGGGGAGAGCATTTGATGTTCCAGTCTGTGTACATCTAGTGTTGCTAGGATCGCAGAATGCAGAGAAAGAGGAAATTTCTCATGAAATAGACACGTATATAGTAAAGGTTAAAGGAAGGTTGATATCAAAACCTTCATTTACTTTTAAACATACACGAAAGCCGCACCAACCAAACTAATATTATTCGCAGTGAGAAGGACATTTTTTAACGTGCATAAAGTTAAACTTTATTTTCGAGTCACTGGCGTATCCTAAAGTATGTATGCATTTGCAATTTTCAAATATCTTTTTTACTTTCATTCCTAATATGTGTGAACCTTAATAAATTCCTTTTATTGGCGTGTGTAAATAGATTTATTCTATACCTCAGAACTATGTAATTGTAACGCCATTTTTGCACATTTTCACATAATGTTAATATTCTTTGTTTCTCAACCTGCTCTTTAATATCATTGTGTTTGAGTTACATTTATTTGAAAATAAAATAGTCAAAACCAAACTATATTGTATTTCATTCTGCTAGTTTATTGTATATGTACTTACCATGCACTGACTGTAAAGAGTTTCAGCTATTCGCTGGTAATCGTGTTACAGGTAGAGAAACTGTTCGCCCACTTATTAACAAGTTACAAGGGGTTCAGTGACTAGAAATATATTCCGAATCGTCGTGTTCTTATGGAAGAAAATTAGGCGGCATTCTGAAATTTCCTACGCAGATGCGGACAAGGTCATGTCGCTGTATACAGCTTGCCGAGATGCCACCAGAGTGTTATTAAACGAAGTCCACGCTGTGATGTCCATCAACTAACGACTGACTCGCAACTTGGTGATTTCTTCTGTTTTTTGCGGTGCTACAATTCCCTATTTAATCTCGATGGCTAAGACGAGAAGGGAAGTTATATTGGGATAATAGGCGTCACTTCGGGGAATCGAGCTAGGTCGACTCCTCCAGGAAGGACGAGGTGTTTCCAGACGAAAGCTCAACCAACTCTGTTAAAAGTATAAGTATTTTTTAAAGGGTTAGCTTATACAGTTGGACGTGGATCCTGCAAGCACCAAGGCTTCTCTCCTGTCTCTGAATAAATTCAGGGACCTTTTATACAATTGTAATGCTCAAGGAGGGGTAATAAGCACCTAGTCTAGATATAAGATTTATTGTTAAACACTCCCCATCACCATGATGTCAACATTCACCAGGTCTTGATATCATAAGTTCTAAGAGGTACATGGTTTGGGTTTGTTAAGCTTAAAACTAAACAATACTTTATCAGCACGACAATTCTGTCTATCTATAACAATCACACGTAGACATAATATTTTAGGTGGGTGGAAAGGAGGGTTGCTTTTTGTTTATGCAAGTGTTTCTCTGAGGATCCTTTCAGGTCACATCACCTCTGGGTGGCAAGGCAAGTCATCCTTAATATTTATTACGTCCACGTCGTACTATGTTTGGGTTTATACAGTATGTTTCACTAACTAGGATATACAGCGTGCTCTTACACAGTATCATGTTCTTATTATATCTTGTCAATGTTACGATTCCTTATAATACCACGCTTTCGTTACAATACGCCGCTGAGGTGCAGAGTTTTCAACATCTCTTATAACACAAGTTAGTGTTTATTATGAGTTGTATAATAGTATAATTTTATGCTTTCAATAAAAATATAAATACTAAAACAAAAATACCAACTTTATGCCCGGCGACTCCATCTCCTTTTTTCGGTTTGCAGCAGCGCTTAGGCGACCCATACTTAATAACCTCACTGTACAATGTTCTTTTCGTGGAAGTTTAAGTATTAAATTTCAGCATAACCGAAGTTGAGAATTCAAGATTGTATTAACGCATGAGATTAAGTTTTCTGTTAATATCATTAGGCTGCAATTCTGTTGCGTTTTTCGCCGTGACATTTCTTAAAATGCGCTGTGCCATGTTGTTCTCGATGCCTGATTATGTTTCAGAGCATAAGAATTGCTGCAATTCTCCAGCAACAGATATTATGAAAGCATGTGTAAAATGCAATTGTAAGTAAAAGTTTGCGGAAACATACAGAGAAAGATATTGAAACATACCTTCAGAAATGCGAAATTTCCTTCTGTTCATTTCATTCTTCGCCAGTCATTGTGGGTTTAATATGTATAGTATTCTGGTACTGTGTGAGAAACGTCGAAATAAATATGAACATTACGCATTTCGATTTAGAGTTGTCAAATAGAGTTTTAAATGTAATAGAACCAGAGGTTTCGTGTAAAACTTGTTGAGTATTCGCCTGCATTATATATCATTTGCTGTTTGTCCATCAGACCAAGATCGTTAAAAAAGAATGTACAGAAAACAGCCCCATTGACTCAAAAAGCTGTCAAAGTTTTTGCAGTCTTTAAGTATAGTATAAGAAAGGGTGAATCGGGTCAGAAGGCGAATAGGGTCATTTTTTTAAATTACGCCCTCACCAGCAAACAAAACGTACTGAAGAAAGTACATATAACGATCTTCCGTCGTTTTCTTTAGCAAAGAAAAGAATTTAGCCACATCTTCTCTATTCCGCCCATAGTACCGTGCAAAAGAGAGCCCTTCTGCTCTTCTCAATGAAATATTCGGGTTTCGTTCCCTGAATCGAAGTAACCGCTCTTTACCTGCCATTTTATTTGCATTCGAGAAAGTGTGTCATACTTGCCTTTTAAATCCAAGGTCTCAGGTTCGAACCCGGCCATAATCGATGGATTTTTTCGGGCGTAAAAATGGTGAGTATGGCTTCCTTCGGAAGGAAAGTAAAGCCGAGGGTCCCGTTTCGTACATTTATGGCAGGATAAAGAACCTCCAGCCTGAAAGAAGAAACCTCTGAGCAAAATTTGTCGGCCGTTTCACGCCCGGAATAGAATGGGACGCTTATGACCTGAGATGTTAAAGAACGTCCTTAAATAAACATATCAAAAAGAGAGAGAGAGAGAGTTTTATTTTATTGGACTGCGAACATAAAGGCAGCTACCCTGACGTCATTTGAATCCAATGGAAACCCGCAAGCATACGGTTTCAGGATTCTTGAAACTAATTCTTATTCCTGATCCTTAATAAATATTGTTTGACCACCCTTTACCTTTGCTGGAGTATCTCAGGATTCTTGAAACTAATTCTTATTCCTGATCCTTAATAAATATTGTTTGACCACCCTTTACCTTTGCTGGAGTATCCTTGCCGCTTTGCAGCCGCCTTTGGAGGAATGAGCAACTGCAAATAATTCTGCAGGGTGGCATTGGCTTCTACCTTCACGGAAAGCTTTAATTGCCTGCTGCATATCATCTTCTGTCTCCTCAGAGGTTGTATTTCGTTTGGATTTCTGCATCAATAATAATAAACGAATAGAGAAAAAAAACTTAAAATGCCGATTTCGAAAATATTGAAAATATTGACCTATTCGCCGGAAATACAAGATTTTGTTTGACTATGTTGGTACACCTGCACAAGTATGATAAAGCGCGGAAACCGACATAATCTCTAACAAAATAGTTTAAGTAATTAGATAACTAATGCTCAACAAATAACTAAAGACATTATCCGAACTATTTTGATATCACTTTTATACTATTTTAAAAAAGAAAAACAAATATGAGCTCACCTCAGTAGCACCATTTTACACAAAAACTATACAACAATAACCACGTCTCACACTGAATTCTTGCTTCCAACTTCTGGACGGAATTCTAATAGTTGTTGCCAATAGTAATATTTTCTTACGTACGTGCCCTGAGTTGAATGGGACGCTGATGACCTGAGATGTTAAAGAGCGTCCATAAATAAATCAATCCAAAAAAAAAAATGTTTGCTGGTGAGGACGTAATTTAAAAAAAGTATCCTATTCGCCTTCTGTTCCGATTCACCCATCCTTACCGTATACTTAAAGCCTATAAAAAGCTTTGGCAGCTTTTTGAGTCAACGGGGCTGTTTTCTCTACATTCGGACTTTACATAATCTGTCATGGGAACCTCTCAGTCTTTAACGGGGTGGTTTCTCTAGGAAGTCGCTGGCTTGCCCATAAACATTTTAACGTTTAATTTCCTGTTGCTGAATGTGTTTTGTGTATTGAATGTAAAGAAACTATACAAAGCCTACATTCTAAGCCTTTTGCTCAGCGATGGTTGGAAGAGAACATTGAAATTAAAATACTGGGTAGACCAACTCCAAATATTAACTTAATATTCAAGGTATAACTTCAAATCATAGGAGGTATAAAAGGCTTTCTGTAGAGACAGACAAAATCGTGTACATTCCAAACTTTAGTCAAAGAGACATGGACAATTGCAGCTGTGAAAAGCAGGTGAATGATTTTTTTTTTTTAAATAGTTGCGTTACTATGATTTTTTTTATTAAATGCTGTTTCTCTTTCTGTTTTATATGTTCAAAGTGTTAGGAATTCTAATTGTTAAAATTCTACAAGAAAGCGATTTAATTCAGTAGTAGTAGTAGTATTAGTAGTGGTGGTGGTGGTAATTAAACTAATTTTACAGCCTCTTCCATAGTGCTGAAGACAGCACCAGTAATTAACTGGAAACTTCGGCAAGAAGCATATCCACTGTATAAATGGGTTTGTTCCGTTAAATTCAATTCTTTGGGATACCATGTGCTCAAGTTCAAGTGGACCACATGTTTCTTACTTCACCATTTTTACGATACCTCATGTTGTGCCACTCATCTTGAGTCATGTCGAGCTGCCTGACACGTTGACTGAAAGCAAGACAATAATTTAGAAATTGCAAGCCTTGGTATGACAATATTTTTTTTCATTTTTACCATAACGCATTGCTTTGTTGGAAATAAGCGTTCCTCTAAACACTGCCAGGTGCATTTGTCTCCTATGTGGCCACACAGTTAATGACAACTTACTCGGTTACCGAACAAGCAGATGTGTTTGAAGATATCTCGCCAAGGCTTTTCTTGTATTTTTCTTATTCCAAAATAAAGGTATAGTTAATTATTCAAAATTATTAATTCATAATACAGAGGCAAGTTTGCAGTGGTCGTTGGCAATCAGTAAATAATACAGCTTGAATGACTCATTTCTGCATGGTTTGGTAGATGGATATTCATCGCATTTAAAATCAGAAAGTTCAGGCAGGTAAAATTGTAGTTTACAGAAATATGCTATTAGCGCAAAATAATGATATCGAATTGCATTTGTTTTTACAGATTATCCTAAGGATAAGCTCACACATGAATTTCTTTATTTAAACTTGAGCAAGCGCTGAGCTGTGCTAATACCCGTACTCCTGCACTCTTGTCAAACCTATGTTCTACAACCGTAGTGTTTTACCGATATATCAACACAGTTTCATTTCTGTTTGTATCACTCACCAATGCTCGCCCTAGCAAGCGCAAGAGAACAGAAATAAAATGTGTTCATATGTCTATGTGTCTATATTTAGCAATCTTTCTGAAGACCTAAAAAAATTTACCAGTCTGATACCAACTAGTACACAAGTTATGTTAAGTTCGAAATCACATCTTTGACACTGCTGGTGAGTTCAGTTAATATTTGTCAGCGATGCCTACGGATCGCAGTGTACAATATTTTGAATCTGCTAAGGTCAAGGTCTTGGCAGAGGTTTATAATCCTATGTGAATATAAAGAATGAATCCCTTAGTACTTCTGGTGCCCAAGCTTATTTTTCTTGTTCATGAGCGAACTTTCTCTTCTAATAAGAATAAGGAATAACACTTTCAAAATAACAACCGCTTTTTGCAAAGTGCTGTACCATAAACAACATATTTGTGACTTTTTGTACTAGTGTACAATAGTCTTTTTTATTTAATATTTATGAAATTTTTTCTTTCTTAAATTTTAATTTTTAAGTCTAACTTTTCTGGCTCAGTATTTTAGAAGCCGCATTTTCAGTTAAGTCTTGATCTCGGCTACCCCAGTTTCATTTCCGTACATTTCTTCGCACAGATGCTACAGTTATTGTTAATTTATTTTATTTTGTTATTATTTTTTCTATGTGTTAATTTTTCAGTAGGAGCATTTCATATAATCTTTTTTTTTTTTTTTTTTTTTTTTTTGATTTATTTATGGACGCTCTGTAACATCTCAGGTCATCGGCGTCCCATTCAGTTCAGGGCGTGAAACGGCCGACAAATTTTGCTCAGAGGCCTCTCTCAGACTTGAGGTTCTTTTTCGTGCCGTAAATGTACGACACGGGACCCACGGCTTTACTTCCCTTCCGAAGGAAGCCATACTTAGGATTTTTACGCCCGAAAAAATCTATCGGTCCTGGCCGGGTTCGAACCGGCGATCTTGGTATGGTAACCACTACACCACCAGGACCGACACACACACACACACACACACACACATATATATATATATATACATTACATACATACATACATACATATAATTAAGAACTTTTATGTGATGAGCAATACTTCAATTCTTAGATATAAGAAGTGTTTCTCGCTGGCTTTGTCTTGCCATTAATAACGAACATTATTCATTCAAAGATTTATTATGTGGCTGTTAAGAGTGATGAAATATAGATCCTCCTTCGTTTAGAAGGAATATGATCATGGTCTCTAGATGCGTACTTCCAAACGCTATAAGCTAATCAGAATGGCCCAAGATGACTCGACGTTACACGCTGAATCAATGCACTAAGCTGCTGCTGGAGGAATCTCTTGTTTTGCTGGAGGAAGGACAGCTATTAGCTAGATAATAACGCTACAGAATCTACAGCGTAATAGCGTAGGTGGATAGAGCATTGTGTTATACTTGTCCAAAATAGAGTACAGGGTTCAAATACTATCACCTCTTTTTTTTTCTTTTCTTTTTTCTTTTATTCCTCCCTTCTGCCGGAGTTAGGAGATTTGCCACAATTACAATTGTTTACTCGCTGAATTAGTTGCGAATTTGAATTAAGAGTAGATTGCCACAATTGCAATGATTTACTGGCTAAACCACTTGGTGTACCGGTTTCTAGGATTTGCCCGAGGTTAGCGACATATTAGGTTACTGTGTGTTTATATGAATTACTTTGGAATTGGAATAAGAGTGCATTTCCCACCGTTACAGTATTTCACCCGCCTAATAATGCAAGAAATTCCTTCCTCCAACAGAGCAAGAGATTCCTCCAACAACAAGAGTGCTGCATTGATCCAACTTGTAACGTCGATGCTAAGCGAATGTACAAATGAAAAAAGCAAGAGGCGTGGTTTAGACAGGAAATTCTTTCTTAGTTTTGTTATTGGCAATATTCCAAGCAAGAGATAAGCAGCACCATATATTATAACCATGAATGCAAGGTAGCGTTTGCATACTGACCGTGGCCACTGACGTCACCATTTGTCACCTTGACTATGACATCAGTTACTCGAGATGGGTGTTGACGGCTTAAGCGGAATTCTTCCTGCAATAGAATCCTGTTTACGTTGTCCCAGAAGTCGGGCTTGATATTTTCCACAGTCTTTAGCATTTGCTAAACTTAAGTTACTTTTTCACATAGTTGTGATTCATTCGTGCAAGCCAGCGAAGCCATTCTCCTTCCTCGATCACAATTCATTCTGATGTATTTTAATAAAAGAGATTACGTTTGCATTCAAAAGAGAATCGTTATTTAAAAAAAATCTCGAAAATATAAGGAAAGGTTTTTAAAATCCTCTATGCTAAAATGTCCATAAGTTAGTTCAGTACTTGGATATAAAACCAGCTTAACTGCATATGTGTAATATCATGTTGTAGAAATATCTTATATCTTATATAGATATGGCTCAAATGTTTAGAATGCCATAACTTTATGTAAGCACATTCTTTTAATTCACATATTAAAATTGATAACCATTAGCTGTAAAGTTATATTTTTAATAATTATCGTGTAATTACATTATCGTTCTTGAAACAGGGACCTGTACAAATTTTATACCTAATAAGTTTCGAAATATTAAAATTTCATATTACATGTTTTACTAAAATTACATATTACATACTTTACAAATTGATATATTATGTATCATAGTTTATATATTTATTATTTATATTTGTTTTCGTTGTCTTCAAAAGAAAGGAGTTTACTATCAGTGAAAATTAGATCAAAATAGACCGCGATTTCTGAAAAATGTTTCCAAGTATAGACTGCTTTAAACGGCAGTCCCGATATCATCTTCAATATCATCAAAATTAAAGTTATAAACACAGATTGACGCTACTTGTATAACTAATGGTAAAACAACGTTTTGCCAAATATGTGCATTTTTTGAGTAGTGTTTAACGCCCGTTTTTACTACTGAGACACCACAGGTAGTGGACACTGATACATGAGATGAAATAATAACTTGGGAAAGGATTTTTTTTTAAAGGAATGAAACGTTCCAGGCCTATATTTAGTGAACCTCCCCGGCATTTGCCAGTTATGAGCACTGAGAAAACCTGGAAAAAATTTCAGTCAGGGAGGACGGTCCTGGTGGGATTCGAACCCCTGACATCCCACTCACGAGTCCGCGCCTTAACGACCTCGGCCACCCGTGGCGGTTAAAAAAATATGTGATGAACGTATTAAAGTTTGTTCGATGAAATTTTATTTAGAACAACCATCTGCAAAGCAATCTTTAAACTAGAACTAAGAAACGAAGATGCTTTATATATATATATATATATAAAGTAAGAAAGGAAAGTGAGAAATATTGCAACCACGACACCTTGCACGAATTTGCTTAAATTTCAAGAAATTTGTACAGAAATGTAAAGAAAGATATTACCTGCTTCATCACACATTTATCCATACATATGTTTTTCTTTTTGTACATAGTTATGTGTATATTGTGTACCCATTGTATGTGTTTATGTTCCCTAAATGTATGAGCTGGTGCTCATACCGGAGCGAATCAGTTACATATAGAATACACACTCAAGCTACTATATTTGGGTACCGAAAAGTTCCAAGCAGTGCACCTAAGCATGGCGGCCCCCACCCCACTTATTTCAGGTAGTGAACATGCCGAAACAAAGTAATTCTAGAAGCCTGGAGACTTGTACTGTAATAAAGAGTATGGTAGTTAGCACTTCATTAGGAAAGAGGTGAACATGTTCTGTAAGATATGCCAAACTGAAATAAAACAAATTCTTTTTCATATAGAAACATTTTAATACCAAAACACATGTTGCATATGTATCGGAAACAATCCTTTCCCTTCTAATGTTCCCATTAATTGGGCACACTTTTTATAATCATTTGTGTAAAAGGTTAGTATCTTCTTTTGTTCTCATTAATATGGGCATAATTTTATAGTAATTTGTATAAAGGTTAGTGTTAGCTGATATTCCATTTACAAAAGTCGAAAATTAGATATTTTAAGGAATTCATGGAAAAATATACGGAAAGAACACTTCTTTGTGTATCTGAACTACACAGATATCGTTTACTGCCGTACTGTGAAAATGTGTTACCTCGCATACGAGGACATCTAGTTGACACTACTCTAGATGAAAAGACTCATGTTTTAATAACTAAAATTACTGTTTTTAGTGCTTGATTTAGAAAATATAGCCACAGTAATTGATGATTAATTTAATTATTAATTTAGTGATGTTTATTCTCTCATTTTATATTTTATGTAGCAAGTTCAAATTGTATTTTCTCTTGGGCACTTCCACTGAACACTCTCTCTCTCTCTCTCTCTCTCTCTCTCTCTCTCTCTCTCTTTTGAGGCAGGTTAATCTACGCTTGTAGTGCGCATCGTTCGCTGCTGAGAACGGGCCAGTACTGTGAGTGAGGCAGTGTGTGCACATGTAAGGTTCAAGCTGGTACTGGGTGAACGGCAGCAGTGATAGCCGCATAAGTAATTACTAACACTTAAAGGTACATTTACTCACCATTATCAAGGAAGAAGTTGGAACTGCCTCCCTTCATTTTCCATACATATCTGGCACCAGTTATGAAATTAACCGTTACCCTTGCAGTTTCCTCTGATAAGTGGAATACCTTTCTTCAGGAATTATATTTTTCAATTCATCTAGCTTGTGTGGGTTTGTCTTATACGCTTTTTCCTTTAATGACCCTCTCCCGAGATAAAAATAGCAGGGCATTCAATTGCGGAACGAGGTTGTCATATGTACCTATCGTCAAATATTTTATGCAAGGAGACAGGGGTTGTTGTGCTGTTGGAGAGTCCTGTTATAAAGTCGCGAACGTATATTTCCTCATATTTAATTCACGGAAAAGGGTTGCAAAATATTCTGCACATACCTATCACTATTGATTATTATAAAAAAAAAAAAAAAACACTTACGCTTCTCTCGCCGCTAAGGCGCAACACACTCCAATATTTTGATCATGCAGGAATTCCTCATGAAGAAGGTTAGGCTTTTCTGAACTCTGGTATCCGTTGTTTTGTGAATTAACGTGCACACTTACTAAGTGGAAAGATTCGTCTGCAAAGAAAATTAGCTAAGGGCCAATTTTTCTGTCATGTACACTATTCAAAATCCATTAAAAATCTATTATATTGTTTATAAACACAATAATGCTTTTAAAATTACACTCTGTATCATAATTTTACGCTCTATGCCTTCTCGTCTGATTTAAGTTTTAATATATATATATATATACAGAAGGTGCCAAAAATGTATACACGCTTCAAGCAAAGAAAAACTGTGTTAACATAACAGAACTGAATTCACACAATCATCTTAGCCTTTTACAGTTACAACAGTTGCTCAAAATGCCCACCATCGGCGACGATACACTTTTTTATTGGGTTTATTTACAGACCTCTTTAACATCTCAGGTCGTCAGCGTCCCATTCAATTCAGAGCGTGAAACGGTCGACAAATTTTGCTCAGACGCCTCTTTTTTCAGGCTTGAGGTTCTTTATCGTGCCGTAAATATACGACACGGGACCTACGGCTTTACTTCCCTTCTGAAGGAAGGCATACTTTGATTTTTACGCCCGAAAATAGCTATCGGTCCTGGATGGTATCGAACCCGCGATCTTGAGTATAGGAGGCAAGTATGGTAACCACTACACCACCAATACCGACGATACACTTCTGAGTACGTTGAACTACTGATTGAACAACGTTTGTAAAAGTGTCCTCAGCGATTGCAGCACATGCTATTACAATTTCTTCCCGAAGTGCTGCCAGTGTAGCTGGTTTTCTACGATATACAACATCCTTAAGAGTTAACCATAGGTAGAAGCCCAACACATGTTTCCATTGCCTTTCAACTTCAACAACATTCTCGGTTTTCCAGTACCATTCAAAATTACTTTACGTTTTTCAAACGATAATCTTGGCTCCATTTTGTTGTAGCAACGCTAGCATAACGTAATGTGAGTCACATCTCACAGAACAGAACACCATACTACACATTACTGTAGTTTTTCGGTCCAACTTTGAAATATATTAAATATATATCTACTATGAAATTGTGTATACATTTTTTGGACTCTAGGTATATATTACCAATTATTTTCTTCAAAATAATGTAGTTTTGATTATGTAATATTTTTTTGCGGAAAAAAATAGTTTCTACACGGAAAAAGAAGAATCTATCAACTACTTGCAAAGTAAATGTAAATTTTTCGAAAACAAAATTAGCAACACTAAAACCTGTAGCAAAAACACACTTCTTTCCACTTCATCGTACACAGAGTTTATTTTCATATATACTATATATTTTTCAGAACGATTTTGATCCTTTTGCAAATTTGTCCAATTGTTCACCTTTCCATTTTATATCTTGACAAAAGCATGGACATAGATATGGTATTTCAGTTACATTAGGATCACACGGTTTGATGTTATATAAGGTAGATTATCCTAAATATTTCTACATATCATAAGGACACGGATAGCCAAGGACCTTAAGGCAGGGACTCGTGAACCAGAGATGTGCAGATCGATTTCCGCCAGGTCCGTCGTCCCTTACAAAGGTTTTCCCAGGTTTTCCTCAGTCCTCAAAAATGGCAAATGCAATGGAGATACCCTAAAATCAGGCCTGTAACACATCCTTCATTTATCATTTTATCTCATTTATCATTAGTAACTCCTGTGTTTTGCTCTAAAAATAAAATATATGCAAAATAAAAGGTGCAGTTATGAATTAAAATATGCGTAAATATGCCTAAAACTGCAAAAACATAACCTAACAATAATATCCATTATTAATTGATAAAGTGTTCTTATGGAATCATATAGGTTGTGAAGTGGATATTAATCAAAAGAGAAATAAACATGAATTTGAAAATGTAGTGTATCTATTTGATTCATTACTGCTGGAATGTGTTTACAAACATCTTGTGTTCACTTTATGAGTCCCCAGTTACAACGTATGACTATAGGTGCATATTTTAAAATTTGAATATTGCCTAATATAGCTAACAAAGCCTTCCTTATACTTTGAAAAACCATCTTTAAATTCAAATAAACACTATCATTTGAATTTAATTCAGATTTACTAAATGAAAAATATTCGCTAGATAATTTTTTTAATTAAACACAGTTTGAAAAATTCATTTTTTAAACTTTTTTATTTCTTCAAACATCTTTTCTCACTTTAATAGAAACATCAGTTAACCTACCCATAGCAGCATCACAAGTTCACCTGCTGTTATAGTGGCACACCTGACCGTTCCGTAGCATTAATAGCAGCCGGGAATCCAAAGTTACATTTGATTTAGGAACGTTTACTTGCAGTTCGACCTGTGACATCAGTTGTCCTTTAGACTTTGCTGAAGGCTTTGCTGTTGTCAAATGAATGAACGATGATTTTCGCAACCTCGAAGTAAATGCAGGCAACAATTCGGAATCCCCATTTTGTCAAAAAGGGTGAAGGCGGCAACGAAAAAACTAAAGGTTCTAACTTAAATGATGTAACAGGAAAAAAGACCTTCAAGAAGATATTTTTTAACACATCCGCTCAGTTTCACTTCACCAAAACTGACCATGGATTTCATCTAGGGACATGAACTAAACAAGCCACATGCGGACAGTGCTTTTAGACTGCCTTCAACATATAAGATGGGTAGTATGTTTCCCATTTTCGGTGACGAACCGGCTTCTGCGGCTAGCACCACTAGTTGGTCCAGCCATGTCGCACATTTGTCGGTTACAGTCAGCCAGAAAAATGGCGGGAAATTACGTTGGAAACTTACCTATATTATGCGATTTACTTTTTACGTCACCGCTGTGTACATATTACTGTTTTGTTGCAATGTTAAAGTGCGTTTATTTCCAATATTTTAGGAAAAAACTATAAAATAACATACTCTAAACGAACTACGGCGTCAATGGTTCTAGTTCGGGCTCCAGCGTAGAGCATTGATGAAAGCTGCGTGCCAACACCTAAATCAGGTTTCAATCTGTTTAGGCGCCAGGACGATCGTAACTGACTGAAAGCTTTTCACCCTCTCAGGGTCTGGTATTTTTTTACCTGTCAATGTTTTCCCTTGGGTCAGCCTGTTAATGGGTTCCAATATTTTCCTACCCCAGTGTCTGACAAAAAATGCTGTCGCCTCTTAAAAGCTTTTCTACGTTCTGCGAATTTTTTTTTGTTTTTGTTTTTTAAATTTCTGGTGGCCAGGTATTTCTTACTAGTCTTTTCACTACCTCGGGCTAGGGGTTGCGGAAAAACAATCTCATTGGTTGAAAAGCAAGATGGATGGTGATTATCACGTATGCACAGTAGTGAGCGAATCTTTGAAAAGTTAATGTTTTCCGATATAAAAACAATCAAGTGTATGAGTCATAACATCTTGTGTTTCTGGTTTTGAAATACGTATTGCATCAGCTATAAGAAGAAGAATTTCATTTTTAGCGAAAGTACATACAATTCCACTATATCATTATCAGTTCAACATTCATGTGATGAAATAGGAGGTTCCGGATATGAATTACTACGTAAATAAATGTAGCGAATATTATTGCAAGCTGACAGTTACAGGTATACCCAAACCCACAATTTGTGCTGTGTTTGGAAACCTGACATCGCATGGTACAGTAAAACGTCTAAAAGATACTCTGTTGTGTGTGCCACACTCTGTGTGCTCGTAAACTCTAATATACTGAAGTCTGTACACACATGTGCAAAAACATTACAGGACAGCTTACGAATGCCGTCGTATTGCAGCTTCTAATTCGCTTTAACTAATTTCTCTGTTTAATTTGTGGATATATATATAATTCACATGTATCTTTTTGAATTTATGGAACGTCATTTTTCTAATAAATATCAAGCAGACGTCAATGTAAACAGTGTAAAATGCTTTTAGTGAATACAACCTTTTTTTATGCAACCATAAACACTTGAAGTTAAACGACTTAGTGGATGTGTGTTTTTTTTTTTTTTTACGGCCCATTTGTTAACTTTTACTTTAAGATATACAATTTAGAAATATTATTATGGAACAATATGAACATGTTCTACAAAAGTCCGGTTTTTTAAACAAAATTTTCGTACTCTTTGTACTGTAAACTCCACAATGTTACACTTCTATTTTTACATATACATTACCTAGTGTGCAAGCGCATCTAGCGTATTTCTTGTTTGTATGCGTTTTAGTATTTTTAATTTCAAAAGTATCAATTATTGCTCAAATGTGTATTAATAAAGGGATAACATGTTTAATAATATTTTCCCCATGTTTTGATTTTATGGTACCTTTTAATGCATATTAAACTATCAATTTTAGTTATAATTTTTAAATAATATAATAATTTCACATATTACCAATATAGGATTAACCAACGAATTAATATGTCAAGCTTATAAAATTTACTGTGAAAAGAGCGTTATCAATCGGTGTGAACATTTGCAAGCCCTCACGAATTTTGAATAACAGATTATATGATACTGTACCTTGTACTGTATTCTTTATATATTCAGTCATTTGTAATAAAATATGGGTAGGTATGATTTGCAATAACTCAATTTTCTCACTTTATTTGCTTTTATTCCTCACGACCATCTCCCCCCCCCTGCCAAAACACAACCATTTCATCATGATGTGCAGTAGTTAAAGTTTTTTCTTAATTATTCCAAAGTCTGTTTACAACTCCAGAGCTGCCACAATAAAATGTTATAACATTTGTGTTTTTATAACGATAATTTACTAAATTTGTCAAAACGTCTCGTAATCAGTTTGCAGAAAAGAAAGCTATGTTTAGCCAAAAGGGAATATTTTCTCCCGCGATTCACTTTTAACATACTACAGTGAAACTCAAAACTACTAAACTTTGCAATTTCGAGTGAAAAAATATTTTCACGCGGTATGTGACATATATTGGTTTTCGCCCATTTATAGGCTAAAGACATTTAAAAATTTGAGAAAGTGGGTGTTTTGTATGATTGTAAACAAGTAGTTATTTTTTTCTCACTTACATTGAAATAATAAGCTATAATAAAATTGTTTTGTTCATTTCCAATATTTTATGATGATGTTTGTGCGAAAACAGTTTAAGACATAGCTGGATAAGCTGGCGCAGGGGGTGGACACTTCGCGGCCACACATGGGCAAATATATGAACACCTGCATGCAACCGTCACGGGTGGCCGAGGTTGTTAAGGCACGGACTCGTGAGCGGGAGGTCTGGGAGTTCGAATCACGCCAGGACGCTACTCGCTGACTGAGGTTTTTTCCACGTTTTTCTCAGTCATCATAACTGGCAAATGCCGGGGAGGTACCCTAAACTTAGGCCTGGAAAGTTTCCTTCCTTAAAAAAAACGTTTCCCAATATATCATTTCATTTCATGTATCACCATTTTCACCGCCTGTGGTGTCTATGTGGTAAAGACGGGCGTTAAACAGCCATTCAAAAAAAAAAAAAAAAATCTGCATACAATTCCAGTACTAGTAATGGTCAGGGGGGCAGGAATTGTCACATGATTGATGGTAAGATGGGGAATTCGCTCTGTTTGTTGACAAGGGGAGACTTGACTTTCAGCAAAAATTTAATTTTCAACAAGGTGCAAAAATATTTATCCCGAAAACACTGAAAATAATATTAGTCCTACGTTTTTACTCTATTTTTACTACTTTGTTATTCAAATAGGTAGCTTTAGTGAATATTAAAAGCTCTAACTAACTTTGCAAAAAAGATGTAACTAAAGAATATTTTCACTCTCTGTAAATTAATAATTCATTCAAAGATACGTTTTGGAATAGAAATTTAACGTTTTAAATCATACAACAAAATCAATAGTGTATGTTTACCACACTAATGCTCACTGTAGTATTTACAATACTTAACATCGAAATATAAAAATAATAATGTTTATTGATAACCGCTGCACAGAAAATGGTATATTGTTAAAATATTTATTAATTTAATTCCATCTCAATTCTGTTCATAAGTAAAAATAAAATGCACTTTTTTTTTGCGAAAACATTTTGTATATAATGTTTAGCTTGCAAAAAAAATAATTAAAGAAAATTTCCACTGACTAAATTAATAATTCGTCCAAAGATATGTTTTGCAATAGAAATTAAGTGTTTTAAATCATTCCATAAAACTAAAAATATTGCTGCCTCCCACTATTTTATGAACTCTGGTGATTGTAATAAATAATATGATGTAAAGAGCGATGAGGTGTGTGAAAACGGGGTGTGTGTTGATTTTATTTGATATATCCACGCAACTATACTACGAAGTTACAAGAAAGCTATTCCAAACTGTTCCCGGTGTTCACACACCATAATTCATTTCACTGGTTTTACTGCAATAATAACTTTATAGTATGGATTTTAAATAATTTTATTATAGTAACACTGATACATGCTCGCGCAACTGTTTTCTACCACGTGCTCAGTCTGCGCTTTGAAAAGTTATGTACTCGCACTTGCCACGCTAGGAGATGTTGGAAATATCTGCCTTCATTTTCTACACATTTCTGTCATCAGCTTAGGATTAGGAAATTATCCTTTGTCCTTCTTAGATTTCTCTTGGTTTTATTCTTCAGTCGTCTAAGATGGACGGATTTGTCCAGTTTTCTTAAGTATTTTGGTTTTCAAATGTTGTGATTGATAACTCTTATCGTCTAACGCTTCGTGAATTGCATACAGAGAAACAACGGCTGCATTATCATAGCAGAGTCCTAATGCAAATCGAAGAATTATGTTCTCTCGCGCGGTGCAAAAGTTGTGCACAATGACTTACAAATATCTGTGAATATTTAAAAAAAATGGCCTACCTAGAAATAAAGATTGTAAACAAACGAAAAACGTTCAAGGGAAAACCTCGAGACAGAGGAAACCCCCACGGGTGGCCGAGGTCGTTAAGGCGCGGACTCGTGAGCGTGAGGTCTAGGAACAGGAACGCCAGGACCGGCCTCCCTAACTGAGGTTTTTTCCAGGTTTTCCTCGGTTCTCATAAATGGCAAATGCCGGGGAGGTACCCTAAGCTTAGGCCCGGAACGTTTCCTTCCTTAAAAAACCCTTTTCCCCAATTTATCATTTCATCTCATGTATCACCAGTGTTCGCCGCCTGTGGTGCCACAATAGTAAAAACGGGTGTTAAACACTATTCAGAATTCAAACAAACGAGACAGGCGACGAGAGGGTGAAAATGGGCAATTTTCTCTCAGGCTTGCTACGCTTTCAAAGTTCCACTCCAATGCTGCAGAGCAGTTGTTTGGTATGACGAATGTTATAATCAGCGGCACACATACTTTTTATCCTTTTCTGTTGATAATTCCAAATAAGAGAATTTTGTAGTTTGACAGCTAGACTAATATTTTGCGTACTTGGATGTAAAGATGACTACAAAATCGATACGAATGACCCAGATTATTCACGGCTTCGCGAAAGGTTCTGGACCTGCCAAAATCCTCCTTACTGAATGAGTTTTTTTCCCCCCGTTTTCCCCAATCCTCCTTACTGGCAAATGCCGGATAAGAACCCTAAAGTTAGGTCTGGAACATTTCTTTCCTGAACAAAAACTATTTCTCATTGAGTATTTCATCTCCTTTGCCACCAATGTTCGGATCCTGTGATGCCACATGAATCTGCAACAAAAGTTGAACAATAAGGTAAAAATGCAGGGAAATTTATGAAATTAACAGAACATTTTTCTGAAATGTCCAAAATGTTGTAACAAATTCGGTTTTATGTCTAAAGAAGTGAATGTATGAGGTCTGTTAAAAAATTCCGGAACATTCGTAATTTCGCGCCAATGGAGTGTTGTAGCGAAATGCGGTTGGCATTCCTGCACACGCCTGTGTTTAATGTGTATCTGCCGGAAGTTTCATTATTGTATGTCTGTTAGTTATTGTTCAGTGCTGTATTGAGTAGAACGTTGTGTCGCACAGTTTGCGAATTTCGAAATGGCAGAGTTAGAGGAGCAACGCGTCTGCATTAAATTTTTTGTGAAACTCAAGAAAACCTTTACAGAGACACAGCAAATGATGCAGAAAGCCTACGGCGATGAGTGCTGAAGGCGTACTCGCTGTTACGAATGGTTCACGCGGTTTAAAAATGGCCGGACGGAAGTTAAAGATGACCCTCGTTCAGGACGCCCTTCGACGTCTACCGATGACGCTCATGTCTGGAACGTCAACGAAATTGTGCGTGCCAATCAAAGACTGTCTCTCTGAGAGATTGCAGAAGGATGTATCATTTCAGTTGGATCATGTCATGAACTCTTGACACAGCATCTTGGAATGCATCGTGTTGCCGCCAAGTTCGTCCCACTACTCATGAATCAAGACCAGAAAGACCATCGCCTCGCAATGTGTGAAGAGCTTTTGCATCGCGCAAATGAGAACGAGATGTTCTTTAAGAGAATCATAACTGATGATGAGACGTGAATCTACGGCTATGATGTTGAGACCAAGGTTCAATCTTCACAATGCCAAAGAAAAGCTCGTCAGGTCACATCAAACGTAAAAGCCATGCTAATAGTTTTCTTTGACTTTGAAGGATTAGTTCATCATGGATTCGTGCCACAGAGACAAACTGTTAATCGATGTTAGCAGTTATCGATATCGGGACGTGTTTTGCGCATCCTGCGAGAAAATGTGAGAAAGAAACCGCCTGAAATGTGGTGTGACAATTCATGGCTCTTGCATCACGATAACGCACCCGCATATTCATTCCTGTGGATGCATGACCATTGCACAAAAACGAAATCACTGTGCTACCTTATCCTCCGTACTCTCCAGACCTGGCCCCTGCGTACTTTATTTTATTTCCAAAGTTGAAAGGAAGAATATTTGCAACGATAGACGAAATAAAAGAAAATTCGCAAACAGCGCTTTGCGCGGTCCAGAAAGAGGTGTACCAAGACTGCTTCTGGCAGTGGAAACGGCGTTGGGGGCGGTGTATCAATTGTGGAGGAGAGTATTTCGAAGGAGACCGTGCACAATAAGTCAAAGGTAAGCGTATAAAAATTTTGCGGACAAAGTTCCGGAATTTTTTGAACAGATCTCGTATGTGAAGGGAAAGTTAGGTTCTGCAGATTTCCCTCGACTTGTTTCTCGAATAAATACTTTTCTGCGTAGTACGACGTTAATGAGAGAGTGAAAAGGAAGCAGAAGATTTCACTGGAATGCTGAAACTCTTTAAGAATCATTGGCGGCATTAAACAGTGGGCGGGAAATTATATAGTACGTGGGACTTGGAGAGAAACAATGGCAGTTTGTTTGCACATAGTATGATCTGGACCACATCTGAACTAAGTTTCACTCTTTCGCTTCTGCTTATATCCCAGGCAAACAATTGTTCATCAACTTGGATCGAACAATGATAACGTTCTGAGAAAGAAGACCGTAAAGTTTTTCTCTTTAAATGTATTTATTTATTTATTTATTCTGGTAGAGCTATGTATTTATTTATTTATTTATTTATTTATTTATTCTGGCAGGGCTAAGGTTATAAGGTCTTCTCTTCCGCTCTACCAATCTAATAATAATAATATTAATAATAATAATAATAATATGAAGTTATATCGACAATATTACAATTACAACATTGACAGTAAAGTTGGCAATACTCGGTACACACATAAACCAATATAAACATTATGTATATAAATAATTATATGCTAATACATAAATATTGATAATGAAAAATGAAAAATATTAACTTAAGAAGAAGAAAAAAATGGAAAATTAAAAAACAATAATATACAACAAGCACCAGCAATGATAACTTATACATTTATCAACCAACGTAAATCCTGAAAGTGGAAATAAAGATGCAAGCTAAACATAAAATTAAACCCTGACAATACTATGAAAGAGATAGGAACATTTATGATAGTAATAAAATAATAGAATGGATATTTCTACAGCAGGCTAAAAGAAATAAAAAACACATGCATTGAAACAAAAGGAATTTAAATCTAAGATAATCGATTATTTCTAATAATATTAAACAATTTCTTATGAAATGCTCCTAAACTTCCGCAGTCTCTGGTATCCCGTGGCAATGCATTCCAGAGACGGGCAGTGATGATGAGTAAAGTGATGTTCGGTGCAATGTAATACTAGTACGTGCTGGGATTCAGAACTTGTGTTAACATTATGAAAGGAAGATAGATTTTGAAAACGAGAAGATGTATGGATAATTTTGAAATTATGGATAATAATGAATGTGTCTTCGGTCTCTCAGGCGGAACCAAGACAATATATCGAGGGAGGGTTTTATATGATCGAACAGACGCACATCGCAGATGTAACGTATGCACATATTATGAACACGCTGTAGTTTTTGCGTTAGGTTAAAGTTTAAGTGTGTGAGCTTCGCAGTAGTCGAAGTGAGGCATCATCAGAGATTGTACCAAGATCTTTTTTAAAGTTCTGGGTAGGGACACGTTTAATCTTTTAGAAGTGTGGATTAGAGAACATATCGTACTGCAGGTTTCAGCAACATGGCTTTCCCAAAAGAGATTACCGTCTCTAATAACTCCAACAAGGATTTTCGCAGAATCTTTGAAGGGTATTGCTGTTTGGTTGATATTAATGGAAGGAATATTGCCTATGTCTATGGCACTTAGCAATCGCTGGTGTCCCACGACCATAGCCTGCGATTTTAAGGGATTAAGAGCATGGGCCAGATTACACGTCCATGAATGAACTGAGTCTAGACCTTGGTTAATGTTAGTTAGTTAGTTTTGTCATCATTATTTAGCTAGTATACTTTAAGTCATGAATAAAATTAAGATAGAGCAACATTGAATAGGTATCCTTATCTCTAAATTCAGAAATGAAATTTTACTGCTTCTGATTTTACTCGTAACTGCCATTGGCTAGTCATCCGAAACAACAATACTTGGCATCTGAAAAATGCGTCCACTCGTGACCATAGTATCAGAGCTGAGTCAGGCTAACTAATGGAGCTAGTGGTCCTTAGATTACCGCTTTACACTAATAGTAACTCTCTAACATTTGCATGTTTCATAACTGCATCAAATTTATGAATTCTGTTAGGGTGGTTTCAAGGTATTTCTCGGCAATTCTGGTATTTAAGGAACGAATATTGGTTTACATTTCTTTCTTAGACTAGATTATTAGGAAAACCTTTCTTCCACGTCTTGATGAACATCGGCCCAGGGTATTCCTTGGTAGTAATTGATATTAGCCTTCCCGACTTATTTCCATTCCTCAGAGTATGACTACAGGGGAGTCAGTTTTAATTTCAAGTGCGATCGCATCGCATTTTGCTCATTCACTCGACAAGGATTGGATTGGTAAGGACGCAGGATGAAGAGCTGGCCGTTTATGTTTATGCCTCCAATGTCCAAGAGCGGGAGGTATCATTGTAGACGGGAAAGAGAACATCGATACCTACATTATTTTACCTGCAACCCTGTTTCTAATCTCTGCCATAATGTTTTCATAACATCAAATAATGTTGTTTCATAACGTTGAAAAATTCGGAATGGATTTGCTGTGTGTTTTGGCAAAATTTTAATCACATTAATTTGCTTAAAACCTTACACTTAAAATGTACAATCATTGTTTTTTCAACTCATATTTTTTCCGTTATTTAGACAAAGTAGCCTTCCTGCGTATAGTAGTAGTTGGAGGGGTTAAGCCTTTACAAAGCCTGTTTGATCTTCAAAAATGATGTGGGTGACAATACCTTTTTCTCTGTGAAGAAATCTGGAAACTTCATAAAGCTCCTCGAAAAGAACGTGAATGAGATATCCCTCAATCCCCCGCAATTCCTTGTTATGCCTACAAATTGTTAGAGTTGTAGAAAAGCTACTACATTTTTTCGTCCTGCATGTAAATCCTTCCTAGGAAAACGATATGCATCTTCACAACATCTATAGTGTACTACAACTCATGTATTTTCTGATTTTGAATTACTTAAATTTTTCAAAATGTAAATAATTAAAAAGAGATGAAATTAGTTTTTATCTGGAAAGGAAATTGGAGTGGTAAACGATTTCACTTATTTTGATATTAAGCTGATAAGTATACGGGGATGGTAGAGCAGATAATGTATATTTTAAGGAAATAAAAAGAAATATGAATTTGGTGCGGAAATGTTTATATATAGGGGCTATTCAAAAAGAAGGAACAGGTTTCAAACATTTCTTTCTTCCAAATTACAAAAGGTAGAACCACAATTACAACGTTTCTGGACAGACAAAAGGTTAAAATTTGAAACCTCAAGATAGAAGTTTCAATCACAGCCGCATTGGCGCTGTTGCTTGCCATGTTGTTTGTCTAAAATGATTGTAAAATGACTACACAACAGGAAAAACCATTTTGTGTGCTGCAATTAGCAAAACTACAGTCCATTATTGGAGTTCAAAGTGTTTTTCGCCGTCAGTTTAATAAAGAACCGCCTGCGCATAAGCAGATTTACCAGTGGCATCGAAAATTCTTAGAAGATGGTTGCTATTATTTTTTGTTTATTAGTGTTTAACGTCCATTTTAACTACTTAGGCACCACAGGAGGTGGACACGAATGATACATGAAATGAAATGGTAAATTTGGAAAGGATTTTTTTTCCAAGGCAGGAAGCGTTCCAAGCCTTAGTTTAGGGTACCTCCCCGGCATTTGCCATTTATGAGGACTGAGGAAAAGCTGGAAAAAACCTCAGTCAGTGAGGACGGTCCTGGTGGAATGCGAACCCCAAACCTCCCATTCTGGAGTCCGCGCCGAGATGGTTGCATCTGCAAACGGAATAGTATGGGACATCCACGCACATCGAATGAAAATGTCGAGCGTTTTCGTACAGTTTACGAAAGGAGTCCAAAAATATTCACAGCACGAGCAAGCAAGGAACTTAACATTCCTCAACCAACGATGTTGCGAATTATGAAATACCTGCAGCCGTACAAACTGCAGTTATTGCAAGCATTGCATTCTGACGACCACAACAAAATCTATGAATTTTGCATTAGCATGCTGGATGATATGGAAGAAGATAATTTTTCTGAACAATTGATTTTTTCCGATGAATCCACTTTTCATCTTTCCGGTAAAGTTAATCGGCATAACGTTAGAATTTGGGCAGGTGAAAATCCTATGTCAGTTATTCAACATGAAAGAGATTCACCGAAGATTAACGTCTTCTGTGCAATATCAATAAACAAAGTTTATGGACCTTTCTTCTTCATGGAGAACACTGTGACAGGACTAACCTATCTACACATGCTTCAAAACTGGTTATTTCCTCAACTTGAAAATTATTCAAATGACTTCATCTTCATGCAAGATGGTGCCCCGTCTCATTTCTCTAAGCACGTCCGACGTTACCTGAATTAGAGGAGGAGCAGATCGACTTCATCGCCAGTGGCCTCCGAGGTCTTCAGACCGCACTCCTTGCGACTTTTATCTGTGGGGTTACGTAAAAGACCGTGTTTTATCCCCTTATGCCTTACACTCTTGAAAGTTTGCGACATCGAATTGTTGAAGCTGTGAATTCAATAACTAGAGATCAGCTGATTCGTTATGGCAAAAAAATGAGCCACCGTTTTGATATTTGTCGTGTAACACATGGTGCTCAAATTGAATGCATAAAAAAGTGAAAATTGAACTTTTTTTCCCAGGAACGTTGGAATTGTGTTTCTCTCTTTTGTAGTTTGCAAGAAATAACTGTTTAAAATCTGTTTCTTCTTTTTGAATCTGTATAGCACCAATGTGCTGGTTTGTGTTGGTTTAATCAAGATGGGTGTATGAAATTGAAGTTTGGGGCAGTGATGATGTGATCAAAATTTGACCAATTGTGGAATCGTTTTAGAAGTAAATGAAAACGCAGACAATGTAGGGGCTCTTCTAGAATTATAGAAAGTTGGTGTAAGAGGAATGGCGATGAAAGAATGCTGAAATCTGTTAAAGTAGATGCCAGAAGTTAATATATTAAATCATTTTTAAAGATATTAGTAGAAACATTTAAATAGTAATAATTGACTAGAAGGTATTAAGAATCAATTGGAGAAGAATGCATTAAGTGATTGATGCTTAAAAGGGTTTTGGAAAGGTTCGGTCCAGATTTGAGGATATGGATAACAGGTTTTAGGTTCGTTAATATACGAGGAAAAATATTTAATATATTATAAGTCTTTCAAGGTAGGATTTATGAAGAAGGTGTATATTGAAAGGTGCAACAGACAGGAAAGAGAAGGAATGGCCTAATTTAAACTGGAGGTTTGGAGACTGAGAGGTTTGTAGAATAGTTCCACAGTGTATATGCCCAATATGTGCCGAGGAGGAAGGCGCTGTGTACTTTCTGTTGAAACGTAAGTGTACTGAGGAATGAAGGAAGGTTTTAGTTAGAGAATTGGTTGAAGATTAACAAGGATTTGGCGATGCAGAAAAATATTGGTGATAACATTCAACCATGAGCGTGTTTTTATGTAGGTAAGATTGAAATGGAAGTGGTCATGAAAAAAGAGGAAGCAATTGAGTTTAGTTGAGTTGTTACTGGAAGATAGTTTCACAGTTTAAAATTTATTAAATTTGCTTTTTATATGTGTCATGAATTGGTTGTGTGAGTAGATTCATTTGTTGGTTGTTAATTGAAAGGAAGCCACCACCGCCGCCACCACCACCACCACCATCGTTTTAAATTATGTTCCTAAAGATAGAACACAGTGAAAATAATGAATTGCTATTGGGATAAAATAAATTTCAGGAAAAATATGTAGGATAAACTTCTGCTCACATACTTCAAACCTGGCAACGTTTACACTGACTAGTAAAATATGTTCCCGTAGAGCTGTGTTGAGTTGACATAGAACAGAGGAAGAGACAGCTAGCTGTATGTTTCGAGGTAGAAAAATTTTCCTCAAAAATTATAAAAAAATAGAGAAAAAAAGGTAGTTTTACTTTATTGCTTTCCATACTAAGCTCTATTGCCATTTATATTTATGGCACTAAGTTTTCTTCCATTTTATATACTATAAGCTGATTTTTCGTACAAATGAGCCTTTTGTTATATCATTATGACCTGTGAATCTCAGGTTATTTTTAAGAAAGATAAGAAATATTTGAGTATAATCCTAAGTATGGCTTCCTTAGGGAGAGAAATAAACAGTGGGTCCCGTGCCATAGATTTACGGCATGCAAAAGAACCTCAAGCCTGAAGGAAGGGGCATCTGAGCAAGTTTCTTAAGCCGTTTCACGTCCTGAATCGAATGGGATGCTGATAACCTGTGATATTGAAGAGCGTCTGTAAAGATACAAATTAACTGCTAATTGGATACAATTGAGCATAGTTTCTGTTTATTTTTCATAGTACAGATATTCAGCAACTGTAAAACTGGCGAGGAAGAAAATTTACCGCTACATCTCACATATCCCTGGGTCTATAGTTTTTTTTTTTTGTTTTTTTTTTTTTCGGGCCTGCCTCAGTTCATTGTCGTGGAGATTGCGACCTAGACATGGAAATGAGCAAGAGATCCGTTCTGTTACAGTCACATTCTTTCGTGGACAACTTGAGGTATGTTTCCCAAAAGTTTTCGTAGAGCATATTCTAGGAAACCCATGTACCGTCTATTGCTCTAGGACATTGCCAGCTCAGATTTTATTGAGTAGTATCTGGTGGCAGGGAATAACGTCAGCAGCCAGTTCATACTTGTTGGCTATTGTGGTAATTTTAAATGCTTAAGTATTAAGCATTCATGAAAAATACAAACGGTTTGACAAGTATGAGCGCTTGATATTTTATCGGCAGTAAGTAATTCCGGATAGGAAATTGTGCTGTAAGTGATATGAGCGTGATGACCCCTGAAACTACACTTTGTCCTTATTAACTCAAATTTCATGGGCAATATTGTTAGAGCACTAAAGAGACAGGTATTTTCGTCCGCCATTTTGGTGCCTCCATCGAGCAGGTTAAAAGCATAGCCAGTAACGCAAGTGAAGATTGTTTTAACATTGTTTGTACTGGAAATACGTATAAAATATATATTGTAAAAAAATGCTTTTCCCAATTATTTGAAAGGTGGTTTAAAAGTCTAAAAAAATGTTTTTTAACTTGTGAATGTGTGGTTAATGAATATAGACGCTTTATTGTTGGTGTATAGCTTCCTTAGGTGCGCATTAATTTTTCTACAAAACATAATGTTTACATAACTAAATTACTGATAATTACAACTATAGTATTAAGAAGGATCTTTGTGTAATATTGTTTTAACCTTTTTTTATAACTTTTATTAACATTACTTAGTATTATAAAACATAACCTATTGTGAAAAAAAATTGTCATTTTTTGAAGGTTATACATTTGCCTTCTACACTTTGTCTTACATTTTGAGTTTTCACACTTTTCACGAATGAACCTTTCTCCTTGGATTGTGTATATACATTTTTTTTCACTGGCATACTCTTCATGTGTTAAAATAATAATTAATCTTTCAATATATAATCGTACATTTTATTCTATAATTATTAATTATATTCTAAAGTTATTCATTTATTTTACAAGTAATTTATTATAAAGAAACTTACTACTATTGTCATTATACTCGTATGCAAATGATGCGTTCAAATAGATAGGTTATACAGCCTGTATTTTGACTTAAATATTTGATGAAATTACGCAGTTTAATCTTTGCGTATGATTTACAAATCGAAACATAAACCAACAAAGATTGCAGAAATCAATATTGTTGGAGAGATTCAACACATTTTTGAATAATAAATTAAACACTCAACATCAACAAACGAGTTTACTATACGCTACTACACTGACTTCGGTTCCGTTCTGCTCCCCACTGGCACCAAAATGGCGGATGAGAATACTCATCTCTTTAGTTGCCTTAGTATTGTTGCTCGCTGAAGGTTGTTCTGTGAAACTATGCCCTGGCATAAACTCGAAGTCAGGGGTTCCTTTTTTAGCACCCGGGGGATGTTAAAAGCGGCCGATGCCTGATTTCCACCTATACCTTTCTTCAAGTGGCTTCACTCGTCCTAGAGCTAGCAATCCATCCCTTTAACCTTACCAAGGTACTTACTGTTACCGATGTACAAATCATCATTTCCTACTCCTGACTTGTATTCGCAGTTCAAGGTCACTATTTCGTCAAATGAAACTGTAGCGAATAGAAGTTATGTCATTGGTATGTGGAAAGGTCACTGCCCCCAGAAGATTGCGTTATATCCACACGACTAGACCACCTTTAAAACATAAAGAGTCACATTTTAACATATAAGTTGTGAAAATTAACGACTCCTGAATTCTATAAAACATTTTCAGTAGGATTCTATAAATATATTATTATACAAGTGTAAACAGAAAGGACGATTATCATGCTTTTATTAGCTCCGGAAGACGGAGGGGACACTAATAATGTTCTAAGATGGTAAGAAGAGGAAATGTATACTAAATTACCAAAAGCCTACCGCGTATCTTTGAACTGCTTGCCACAGATTGCTGAAGAATATTATGGAACCACATAGAGTTCAAAAACAGTTTATAGACAGTGGTTCTCAAACTTTTTGAGTTCAGGACTCAAACTTCATGGGACCCATAAGTTAACAAAAATAAATAAAAAATAAGCATGCTTTTCAAAAAATACATTGTTCTAATTAAGCACGTATAGAGAGTTTATTAAAAGGTTGTGTGTGTGCTTGTTGCCCCAGTCGGTCCTGGTAGTGCAGTGGTAACCATACTTGCCTTTTAAACCCAAGATCGCGGATTCGAACTTGGCCAGGATCGATGGTTTTTTTTCGGGCGTAAAAATCATAAGTATGGCTTCCTTCGGAAGGGAAGTTAGGCCGTGGGTCCCATGTCGTACAGTTTCGGCACGAAAAAGAAAATCAAGCCTGAAAGAAGAGGCCTCTGAATAAAATTTGTCTGCCATTTCACTCCCGGAATAGAATGGGACGCTGATGACCTGAGATGTTAAAGAGTGTAAGTAAATAAATAAATCAAAGCAATCGTTGCCCCATTCGGGAGAATTCGCGACCGACCAAACGCTCTCTCAGGACCCCAGTGAAACGCTGGTTTATTGGATATTGCTACAGGACAGTAATGAGAATTGTACATACTCTAGGAAAAAACAAACAAATAAACTAATGTTAAAAGCAAATCTGGCTAAACTTCCAGTCTATTTACGAATAAACTAGGTTATGACGTCATTCCTTATAAGGCAAAGAAACATAAAACTAAACTTTGCGGAAGAATGGATACAATTAAACATAGATAAACTGGTTTCCTGCTGAGTGGAAATGGTTATAAAAACAGTTGCAAGTATTGAATAATCGCATAACCCGAATTAACTTCTTAAAGAAGGCTTTTAATTTGGTTTCTGAATCTAGTATCTCGTGTAACCCACAACTGTAACTGATTTAGAATTATACATGCTTGCTATTAAACACCTTATCTAAATGCACTGAAAATTCTCCAGTGAAAAGCACAGGAAAAAATTCATTTATTCTTTTGATTTTCTAATTCATTTGTTAAAGAAAATACCATTATAAAATTCCACTAGAAAGAACGACAGAAAAATTATTTTTTTCGTATATGTACAAACATTTTCAAGCCTTTTCAATTAAAACAAGATATATTGGTTGCTTACCAAACGTACGTCGTTTGCTAACTTTTATTTAAATTCCTGACGTGCCGGAATTGTACCAGACTTCTGGTCGCATGTTGTCCCAGAGATATCAGGGACGTCCTTAATCCTAGAGGTACCTAACCAGACCATGGTCGTCATAGGGATCATTATATGAATGGAAAAAAATTCAATGACATTTTTGAAAATCGAACCGGGGACTCTAGGAATAGAAGTCAGGCGCTCTGCCTAAACTGTGGAGCGGGCGCTATCTTTATATTTTAAACTGGGTATAAATGTTCTTGCTAAATGCTCAGTGACCAAGTTGCACGAAGCTGTTACCTAAAAGACTGCAAAGGAAAATCTATCGGACGCTATTAACTTTTTCAATGGCGAAAATCAAAAGGATATTTGTCCTCATAGAGAACATATCCTATAATAGCTGTAGCTATTGTTCCAATTATTTAAGTGAAATATAATTTGCATGATTCATAATATAATGAATCAACACACTAGCTGAAGAAATCCAGAATAATAAAACAAACAAAAATTTGTACTATTATTAATGGTACATTATTATGTGTAGTTTCAGGAAATTGTTCTACACAGAATTACATTTTCCTGCGTGCCATCTAAACTATATCTTCAAGCTAAAAGTGTTGTTAACAATGTTTAACTCTCGTTTTTTACAATTGTAGTTTCAAAGGCGATGAAACTAGTGATACATGATGTGAAATATTAGAAAAGGAGTTTTTGGAGGCGGAGTACGGAAGCGTTCCAGGCCTACAGTTCCTCCCCCTCATTTTTCTTGGATGAGGACTGAGGAAAAACTGAAAAGCTCAATCAGAGATGATCCTGGTAGGGTTCGAAGCACAGACTTTACACTCATGCCTTAGAGACCTCGGCTATATATATCGGCGTTCTAAAAGTGTTCCTAGTGTAGTAAGGGGCTGTTTGTTTCCCCCTACAACGCTCTTGATATGGACAGATTAATAGGTTTATATGACGATGAATAAAGTTAAAACAGTCTTCCGAATAATTTTATTTTACATAAGATGCATTCTGTAAACTATTGTGCAACATATGCTGAAGTATCTTTGCTATTGGGCTCGCTTTAGGAGAGCTTTTTGTTGCTTATTTTACAAACTGAATGGATCATTGCTTTAGTGTCAGTTCTCGCACTACTTGCCTCGTAAACCCAAGTTCGTGGGTTCACTCCAGCCAGGGTCGATGGATTTTTCGGGTGTCAAAATCCTAAGTATGGCTTCCTTCACAAGGGAAGTACAGCCGTGGGTCCCGTGTCGTAGATTTACGGCACGTAAAAAGAACTTCATGTGTGATAGAGGAGGCCTCTGAGCAAAACTTACCGGATTTTTCACGCCCTCAATTGAATGGGACGCTGATGACCTGAGATGTTAAAGATCGTCCGTAAATAAATAAATAATGATAATAATAATAATAATAATAATAATAATAATAATAATAATAATAATAATAATAATAATAACAACAACAACCTCGCGCCAATCAAGGCATTCCACACGAGGCGGCAAAAGACAGAGGGTAGTTCATTTGCACCGGAAGCTGAAGTACTCGCACATAAAGCTATGTGATGATGGAGCGAATAGAGCAAAATGAACAACCAGGGAAACAGAGAACACATAAAAAACTTGCCCAGACGGCGCTTCGTCCGCCGCAAATTCCACCCGATCGAACTCGGATCGCAATGATGAGAAGCTAATAGGCTAATCACATGGCCACTGCGCTGCCATATTACAAGCTTGGAGCAAATGAGATGCTTTGTTCTTTACCAAATCTCACAAGGAAAAGTAAAACGCAACAACGCGCATTACCACTGCATTGCTTCCATGATCGAGCGGGCTTATTATACAGGGTGTCCCATTTATCTTGTTCAACCAAAAATAAATTTTTTCTGATGTGTCAAATGGAAAATTGTTTAAAATAGTTAACATCATCAGTCATTTTGGGTGAGCAAGATAAAAGGGACCTGCATATGGCATATTCAGTTCTGCTCCTTTTAGTGAAACAGTAAGTGAATTTTCAGATTTTATGCTGAATATGTACGTGCGTTAGTTGTGCTGTGAGTATCTTATGAAGAATCTTTTAACACACATACTAGCAAAACGTTAAAATATCGTGGTTGAAATATATACATTTTCAATCATACATCATTGTAAGACAACAGAATTAAACATAGCAGTTCGCAAAGAAAGATAAAGTGATTACACAGACCAAAATAGTGCTCTGCGACTACAACCCAGTTGTATATACGTATTGAACATTGCAAATAAAGAGTAGATTGTTTTTATTACAACTTTGTTTGTTTTTGTTTGTTTGTTTTTTTGCATAAGTATTTTTTCAATTATAAGGATGCTTTTAAAGTGATTTTCTTATTTGTTGGTGCAAAAGTTTGTTAAAGTCTGCTTTAATCCTCCAGGGTAAATTCAGAGTTAGCTTGTCTAGGGTGTTCCGGAGACATGGAAACATCGTAAGTGCCAAATGTCACTTTTTACGTTTCACTTACGCTGTATAGATGCACATAACTGAAATGCATTACAGCCTTTGCTGGTCTTCTCAGGTCCCACTCTCATTCACCGGAAGCAACGCCTTTTAAGTTCTCAGTTAAAAGAATCGTGCCGAATCTCCCAACTTATGCTTACTCCTGGCATCAGATAATTCATCGCATACTAGCAATAGTTCATTTACATGAAGAGAGCTAGAAAATGAAAACAATAGCTTTAAAAAATAATACTTTTTAATATGAGATATTCATGGTAAATTGCGCACGCTTTATAACCTCCTGCTGCTGGATAAAATAAAATGTATACAATATTTTCGAATAAGCATCCCAAAAATTAAACGAAAATACTGGGTTCATTGATATTTCTTTTTTAAATAAGGGATACGCATGTTGAATTTCGCACGCTATTTAATTTATTCCACTGCAAGCATTATCACTGTCGGTCCTGGTGGTGTAGTGGTTACCATACTTGCCTCCTAAACCCAAGATCGCAGGTTCGATCCCGGCCAGGAACAATGGATTTTTCGGGCGTAAAAATCCTAAGTATGGCTTCCTTCGGAAGGGAAGTAAGGCCGTGGGTCCCGTGTCGTACATTTACGGCACGATAAAGAACCTCAAGCCTGAAAAAAGAGGCCTCTGAGCAAAATTGTCGGCCATTTCACCCCTGAGTTGAATGGGACGCTGATGGACCTGAGATGTTAAAGAGCGCCGGTAAATAAACCAAATCAATAAATCAAGCATTATCACTGGCATGATGGCATTTTTCACGTAGAATTGTAAATGTCGCTTTAACTGCATTGATCTTCTAGATTGGATATAAATACTGTTTGTAGTCACGAATGAAATGAATTAATGATTGTACAAATGAGCTCGGGTGGCGCCTCAAAAGGTGGCATTCACCTTCTCAGGGAAAAAATATAATTTATCCAGGCAGCTCCACTTGACGGGAATTCGAACCTAGGACATTCGAATTAGTAGTCGCTGTTGATTTGGTTTATTTATGGACGCTTTTTAACATCTCAGGTCATCAGTGTCCCATTCAATTCAGGGCGTGAAACGGCCGACAAATTTTGCTCAGAGGCCTCTTCTTTCAGGCTTGAGGTTCTTTATGGTGCCGGAAATGTACGACATGGTACCTACAGCTTTACTTCCCTTCCCTTCCCTTTACTTATGATTTTTACGCCGGATCCTGGCCGGATTTCAACCCGCGACCTTGGGTTTAGAAGGCAAGTATGGTTACCACTAGACCACCAGGACCGACAATTAGTAGTCGCAAACATACTACCAGACCATGCAGACGATCCTTGTAGATATTGTTCTACTGAGTTATTCATTTTTCTCTGTTGAGTTTTTAACCTTTATATTTTATTGTGCAACACTGCAGTAACGACCGCCTCCGTGATCTAGTGGTAGCTTTTTGCTAACTACTAATCCGGAGGTCCTGGGTCCGAATTCGGGAAATTTCAAACTGACTGGGTAATTTTTTTTTTTTTTTCTCCCTTACTGTTAGAAAGCAAATGCCAGATAGCTTTTTAAGACGCCGAGCTCATTTGCTTCTTCTTTCTCTATCCCTTGGGCGTTTGGTAAGATCATTTGCTCATTTCATTATATGCATCACTACAGGCACACATCTACAGTGTTAACTACTGTCTACAGACGTCGCGAGAAATGGAAGTCAAAGCGGCAGTACAAAAGCATAAAAAAAAAAAAACAAACAAAAACTCCGCTGCAGTTGAAGCTCTAATAAGAAAATTGCTGCGTTGTTTTTCGATTTCACTCTCAGACGTTTTTATCTCGAAAACGTACGACTACTTACGACTGCACACGAAAGAAATGCTCCACTCCCATCAACGCAACAACAGGATTTTCCTTTGATTCGATTCGACACGTCTCCTGATAGTTTCATTTAAATACATTGCTAGAAGAAATTCCTGGGATGGATGAACGCACACGAAGTACAGCGGCCTCTGGAGACCGCGGCAGGATTATGAATATGTCGCTATCCTTATGTTCTAAAAAAGCTGCTACTGCGCAAGCTCCTCCCGCTTCCATAACAAAGCTTGTTTATATACCATTATGATGTAACCAGAGGACTTCATATAATTAACCCATTCTGTACAGTCAGCCAAACTAACGCGCCACCGACCGTTCTTGGCTTCTTGCCTAGCAAAAGCAGCTCTGTAGTTCGGGAAGTATGCAATAAGATGCGCTTCATTTACAATGTTGAGCGTATTCCAAATATGACAACTATGGTTTAGTAAGGATAATAAAATGTGAAATTACCGGTAAAGTATGTTACTTCACTCGGTCCATATATTTCCGAATTTTAGTCTATACCTTTATGAAAATGCTTCTTTAAATGATTTCATTATGTTTTGGCTGAGGAAATATCACTTAATATTTCTACTTATTCAGCTTATCATTTCTCTCGTAAGGAATAAATATTACTTTAACATGTGCTTGGGCTATTTTTAAACTGAGTGCAGCATAGGTACAGTATTTGCCTGTAAATAATACACGCTTATGACTGTAAGTGAACAGTCAATCCCAGTTTTGCTGTTACATTATTTTTATCATTGTGTTATCATTAGTATGGAAAATTTTCTACCACGGATGTCAAGCAGGCTTAGCATCAACCATACAGTGATAAGTGAAGTAAATTTTACTGTTAAGCTTTGTATTGAAAAATTATCTTTAGGACAGCAAAAGCAGTCTAAAGAACTAACTTAAAGAAAATATCGGGCAGAAATTGGAGGAATTACAGAATATGTCAGAAATGTGTCACTGTAGACGGGCATCACTTTGAACAACACTGTAACACAAGTTTGCACTCATTATGAAATAAAACAAATGCTATATGTTTATGCTTTATTGATCAAAGTTATACGAGTAGAAATGCGGGAGAACTTGGCCATTAATAGATCCGGCGGTTGGAGCTACTTAAAGACGAATACATAATATAATACAAAATAAAAATAAAGTAACACTATTAACAATGTAACAAATTAGCAGTAATTATAAAAGCAGAAAAGGATAAAACACTAAGATAAAGTCACACTTGCAATCGCTATATTTCGTACTAGAGTTCTTCTATGGCAAGAAGACAAGTGACGGTGATAAAAGTAAATATTGAGTATCGAAGATAACATTATGCATGGAAACAGATGAAACTAGCAATAAGAGTTTGTGGGGTGGGGGGGAATTATTACGTAAGATTTAAACCAGGCGGTATACGCGGTTTATGTAAAAATATAGCTGTCATTTCTCTATCACTGAGTAAACTTTCACAGCTATGTGTAGGTAACTCATCAATAAGTGTTAAATTAAAAGCAAAATGGCAGCTATATTTTTACATAAAGCGCGTATACCACCTTGTTTAAATCTTACGTATTATTTTTTTCTCCCCACACACTCTTATTGCTTGTTTCATCTGTTTCTATGCATAACGTTACCTTCGATACTCAATATTTACTTTTATCACCTTCACTTGTCTTCTTGCCATAGAAGAACTCTAGTATTTCGAAATATAGCGATTACAAGTATGGCCTGCTCTTAGTGTTTATCCTTTTCTGCTTTTGTAATTACTGTTAATATATATATATATATACGCGCGCGCGCGCGCGCGCGTAAATGGCCATTGTCTCAGATTTGTTACCTTTCAATGCAAACAGGTGGCCTCCGCGTTCACTGTTATTTCATATAGTCATTAGAATCTATACCTAATGCTTCCATCACTATGATACTGACGAGAAAGGGCAAGTATATTTAAAATAATATGGATAATCAACATACAAGACGCTTAATAACTAACTTAGTTTGCATATTAATGGAGAACAGCTGTAGATCCTGTGTATGTGACCATAAAGTTTACGTTCTATGTATCAGTACTCGATGGTCACAATTCATTTTATGTTAATTCATTATTTGGCAGTTGTTTAAACGTAAGCGTTTTGAATGAAAATGAAAAATTGATAAGATTAATGGTTAAATTTTCTTTTCTGGAGAAGAAAACGGCAAAGAAAATTCGTGAAAGGATTTTTCTCACAATGGGAGGCGTGATCTTCTTATGAAACTGTTCGACTTTGGGTAAGTGTGTTCAAGCATGGCAGAACAAGCATCGAAGGCGAACCATGTCCCCGGAACTGCAAAATCAGCCGTAAGGCTAGAAATCAACGATAAAGTTCATTATGTTGTTTTAGCTGAAGACAGTTGTAAATGCGCGAGTTAGCAGAGGCCACGGATATTTCAACTGAGCGGGTTTGTTTTATTTTGCATTATATATTACATAATATAAAAGTTGTGCAAAATGGGTACCGCGTCTGCTCACTGTAGAGCAAAAGTAAATGCATATGGGCTTTGCCACACTGTTTGGAAATACTTAAGAAAATCCAACCGATATTTACGGCCTTTTTTTTTTTTAATATGGATGGAACGTGGATTCATTACTGTGCACCGAAACGACACACCAATCTAAAAAGTGATTCGCAGTAGTATAGGTTCCTTTTCAGACAATCTTTATTGCAGGTTGCTGCAACACCGATATTCAGGGGTAGGAAGTCCCGCAATCTTCCTATGCGTTACTGACATAGGTAGCTGCATTACCGACACGTTGTATCGACCTTCATTGGTATGCGTTCGTGCGATAAAGACCAGCCGGAAAAGGGCATTATATTTTAAGGATGGGATTAATGGAGTTTTTTCATGTTTTTTTTTTCTTTAAAGTTTTTTTTTCTGAAAGTTTTTTTGAAAGATTTTTAGTGGCCAGTAGAGGGTTGGGAGGGACTTCAGGTTTTTATTTTATTTAATGTGAACATTCGTGAGGATTTGGGAGTGAGCATTATTTTCTTAGATGACGGAAATTTGTTAACTTTCAAAGATCTGGTCGGGGCGCTATTGTTGATCGTATTTATTTTATGGGATAGGTATTTTTATTTTGCTGGATGTTGTAAAAATATTTCTCAGTTACGCGTTGCATTCGGCTTTTAATATGCAAAGTATAGTATTGTAATTATGCAAAAATGTAGTAATGTACAAAAATGATTGTAATTATGCAAAAATTTAGTAATTGTGCGAAAGCGTTGTAATTATGGAAAACACATTGACAAAATGCAAATTACACTATTTAAATGCAAATGACGTGGATAAATCGCAAATGATATTAAAATAAGTTTTGCATTAATAAAATGCAAATTACATTGATAAATGCAAATGTCATTATTAAAAACGAAAATGGCATTAAAACGTAAATTACATGGATCAAATACAAATGACATTGATAAAGTTTTGTTACGATGTAAAAAATTATTACGTCGCGAAAAATAATTTGTTTTATGTAGTAATATGTTAGCTAAAAATATAAACTAGCCAACTGCATCGCTGATGTTTTTACCTCTGACTCCATCGATCTACTCAGCGTTAGGTGAAAAGTTTGTTGACATATGTTTTTACCTCACTCATGTTTCATCCTGTTTGAAAGCTTTCCCCTCCCAGGGTCAGGTATTGTTTACTTTCTATCACCTAGGGTCGTCTGTTAAACGCATTCCCATGATTTGTGACTTCCTGTCGTAAAAAGTTTTTCTGCCAATGTTCGGATGGTGTGGTATATTATTGTTTCCCCTGGGTCACCTGTTAGAAGCATTCACATACTTTTGAGAATTTCAGTCTTAAGTTTTTCTTTTTTTTTTTCTTTTGAGCGTTTGGGGTCATATATTTTATTGCTTTCCCTTGGACGACCTTGTTAAAATCATACCCATGTTTTACGAATTCCAGTCTCAAAAGGTGGTTTTTCTTTGAGCGTTTTGCGCCTCAAGTAGTGTAAAATGTCCGTGCAATATGCCCTATGCAGCTACCGCATAAGCGGACATGTCGAGTGTTATTGTACTGGGACACGAAACTTCTGACTTTCCTATGTGTGTGTGTGTGTGCGCGCGCGCGCGCGCGCGCGTGTGGCGGGTTAGCGAAGAAGGTTGGGGCCCCCTGCAAAAGTTAATTTGGGCCCTACTAACAAAACGATTCACGTTCAAGCATATGGGTTCGGTAGCATGTCTTCAAAGGCGGGAAATAGCAAATTTGATAGGTTGACAGCACCTCGGAGGAGTCGGAGGCATTGAAATGTGCCTGTATTATTACCGGTAGCTATTATTATTATTATTATTATTATTATTATTATTATTATTATTATTATTATTATTATTACTGGTGGTAGTATAGAAAATGAGGATATAAAGCAGTATTCATCCTAGATGGTACAGCGTTTACATATGAAATCTGGCATAGGCACACTGTAATTTGTAGAATCCTTAAGGATCATTAAAAATGGCTAAGACTTCTTTTGTTTGAGACAAAAGTTTCCAGCCCTTCACTCACGTCATTTCTTCGTATTCTCTCACACTCAATATTTATGAGACCACTTGATTCCGATTGTGTCATTGTGTTACGTCAATGTTATTAGTTTTAATCTTGAAATGGATGACTAAGCTGATTCAACAGTAACAGTAGACAGAAAAATGAAATGAAAGCGGTACAAACGTCTGGTATATTTGACGCTAAAGCGTAATTTTCAATTAGTAAAAGGTGTGCTAATTTTTAACAGGCGTTTTGTCATTTATCTTGTTTATAATGCACTTTTGACGCATTGTAATTGAATTAAGAAATCTACTGATAAGTCTTCATCATACGGCATTGGTAAAAGTTGTGCTTTACCATGCAATTCTTCGTCTTTTGCAGTAAACAAGACTCTATGAGGTGAATCTACCGAACAGTACAGCAAACATTTCATAGAATTTAACCTAATTTGGATTTGATTAACAATAATATCTATTATGTGAAGCACATTTACTGAAAATGTTCTTCACTATCTGACAAGCGTTCATCTAGAGCCAGTTTATAAAATTTCTCTTAATTTTGAGAAATTTTGAAAATCTTCAAATTTGACGAGCACCCGCTGTTTTGCAAGAGACATCTCGAAAAAATACTTCCCATAAATTATTTCTGTAGCTATTTAGCAAATTTGCACCTGTATAAGTAACAGCTCGAGAAAGATCAAGATTGTTATATTATAGTAATTTTGATACCAAATTAACAGATTTAAGTATTTTGGAGTACAAACAACTTGAAAAACATATTCCACATTTCCCATTTGTTTTTTAGAGCATTGGCTTCATTATAGTCATTGGTATTCATTCCACCACTATTGCAGTTAATTGTTTATAACACCTAAATAGGTGTAATATCTTTTATTGCGTCCAATCTTCACGACTAATATGTAAGGTAAAGGTAATTTATAACATTTCCCATCGCTTAATACTTTGATTGAAAAACAAATAGAGTCTTTCAACTATGTCAAAAATCTTATTTTAAGATACAGCATGCTTTATAACTGGATTCAAAATATGTGCTCTTTTTGATGAGCCCTGCCAAACCCGAGCGCCCGTTATCCAGGCACATTGAAAAGACGTTGAACCATCATATAACCAGCATGGCCCATAATTCTTTTTTTCCAAAGAGCTATTCTCTTGTCATTTTTAGCCCAGATGTTATTCATATTTCATAGCAATATATTATTTTACTTAGGCTCTTTCAGAAATAGATCTTGGGTTTGCAAGCTTCATGACACACAATAAACCCCTTTGTGAGTTATTTACATAATTTGGAAAATTAGCACGAGTAGGAAATTCCTCTCTAGTACTAGTAGTATCATCAAAAGAAGCATTTTACATTCTGCTGTGCTATTACTTCCATTTTCAATTACAGTAAAAATATTACGTTTCTTACCAGTATCAAGTGTCATACACTGTTCTTCTTCACCATTAACATTTTTCACTGTACCATGTCTTGAATTTGCATTACCATCATTTTTTCTTAGAGAAACAGATAACTTTTTTTATTTCATTTTGAAAATTTATTTCGATTATTTTTTTCCGATTTTTATTTTCAAACTCTTCGTTTTCTTGCGGGTTGGGGCCCCAGTTAAGCCCTCTGTAGATAGGTATAATTTATAGACAATAATTTGAATATTTCTTGTATATGGTATTAGTATGGTGGTGGTAGTAGGATTATTATCATTATCATTATTATTATTATTATTAGTAGTAGTAGTAGTAGTAGTAGTAGTTGTAGTCGTAGTAGTAGTAGTAGTTGTAGTAGTAGTAGCAGCGCAGTAGCAGCAGCAGCAGTAGTAGTCGTAGTAGTAGCAGCGCAGCAGCAGTAGTTGTAGTAGTAGTAGTAGTAGTAGTAGTAATAGTAGTAATGTATTTATTTACAAAATATGTTTGTTACAAATCTAACTCATCCGTGTCGCACGGGTGCTGGAACCGTACATGCTTTCCCAATACACTAGGAAATACATGGAATGCAATATGTAACTTTTTAAAATACAAAATAAAATAAACAGAACGTTAACAAACGGGGTCGGTAGATGTCTTTTTCTTCATTCTTCCTTCCCCTTGCAATATGCCAGAATATGTTCCCAAGATTCTTTCTCCGCACATATACACGGCTAAGGAGAAAGACCGGCTACGGCGCGCGTATAGCCTTTTGGCATGACGTCACCCTGGTAGTTTACAGATCCATAGGGTAAAGAAACTGATACATCAAATGTTCGTGATTATAAAGAATAATAATTACCAATTTGAATATATGCTTTAACATTCAAATAATGACTTAAATAAAGTATAATGTTCTAACCTATATTTATAACTACACAAGATAATGACAGGAAATATAAAGTAGCGAAACTGATTTTTCGTATACCAAGAGCCTACATGATAACCTGTTATTTTTAAGAGAATCACAGTATTCTAATATAATTCAGTAACATGCTATGACCATGAACATGAATATCTAATAAAAACAATTTAACTCATTCATTATACAATAATAGCATGTCTTTTACCTTGATATAAGATCGCTAGAATGCATTTGCAAATAAATGTTTTTAATTTACCCGAGTTCAAATATTTTATTTTCAAATTCAGAAATAGTACCGGACTGGCACATTGATATATATATATATATATGTCAACGTGCCATTTTGCGATCTCAGGTGTGACTTTTTCTCAGTGTTTATCCTTTTTTTCTATCATAATTACTGTTAATATATATATATATATATATATATATATATATATATGTGTGTGTGTGTGTGTGTGAGTGAGTGTGTGTATTTGTAAATTTTAACATTTGTAAAATATTTGAAGATCGTGAAAAAAAGAAAAGGAACATAAGTCTAATTAACTAACAATTACGACAGGTAAAATCAAATTGCACTGTTTTATGGATCTTTTGTTACCTAAGTTATTAGGCTTTGTATTTAGACTAATAACTTGAATTCTACTGACAATTCATAAGAAGATTTAAATGATCATTTTCCCTTAATTAGATAAAGACTGTAATATTTGGACTGCATAGTTTACTTTATCTGTAAGTGCAAGCAACATTTCACCATTTTCAATTTGTGACATGATATTATTCAACATATTAAAATATTTTAATTACTTGACTTTATCTAAATTTTTAAGTAGACAAACGTTTTCCATTTCAATATCAAAATACAAGTCATCATTCACTATTATAAACTATGTTACACAATGTGTCCCATCATTGATGCCGAGTAGAAAAATGTGAAACTTACCCTCTTCCATTATTACTGTCCATTTACTATAATGTACTTCGTTTGAAGTGAGAACTGAAAGAATGTCATTTATTGAATCGCGTTTATTTGATTCCATACTTTCGCGAATAGCCTGGTTCAACTGTTCGTCTTAGCTGCAAGATGTTTAACTTTAGGAATAGTTTTTGAACAGTAAAGAGGTGTTAGAAAATGTAGTTGGCACAGCATTTTCTGTAAACTTAGGCGTTTTTCTTGGGTATTTTAATGATTCTCCATTTAAGTATGTAATTCTGTTTAATCTTAGACACACGATTTCTCAAAAAGATTTTATCCAGACATTGGGACTTTTTAATTTTTAAAAATCTGTTGAAATGCTTTTTAACCAGGTCTTACGGCGGTTTTCATCTTTTGGCATTAAAATGTAGAGATTTTTTTCAGTTTCTGTATCATAATTAGTTCGATATCCAAAAATACTGCAATATGGAGTAATTTTCAAATTTATGCACCCCTAAAAGAAAAATATTAAACATTTTTCACCTTTCTGTATCCTATAGTGCTGATGAGAGAAATAGATTATGAATTCTTAAATCACAGAAGAAAAAAATAAACACTTTACTAATCACAAACTCACAATGAAACTACGCAATTTCACACAAATAATGTAAGAGTATCTCCTACTTTATTTATGGAAACTATATGAGTAAATAAATGCACACTGTTGTAAAACCGTTTGCCGCTACAGCGCAGACGTTTTGACAGTATTAATATTACGTAACTCAAAGAAAACTGAATATAAATTATGGAAAATGGTAACCACAAATTAAAACTTTTCCACAAATCTACTGTAACTAAATGTAAGTCACAGTAAAATACGTTACAGAGATACGTTAAGCAGCATACGTTGTGGGTCAATCAGACAAACACTATCAGCTGATAACTCGGAGTCCGAACCTGTCTTCGTTAGCCGCGGCGCAGATACTGGTGCCCTCTCTGTTAATTTAATCATCCTTCATGCTTCTAAACCAAGTGCAGAATTTTGCCCATGTTTGGAGGGAACGCTCCATTCCGCATCCGATTTTCAGCTCCGATTGTATTCAGCGCAACTAACTGCACGCTCCTGAAGAATCAGCTACCTATTAATATACCTCAAGTGTTTCTAAATTTTCCTCCAAACACTCCTTTTGTTTCCCCGCTCTGCGATCCAAATGTTGCGCATTTCTAATTTCCCAGACGCCTTCCTAATTTTGAAACCAGGTCTTACACTCTCCATTCTCAAATGCTCCTGGTAGCACTTCGCACTAATTATTTTGTAATCTCCGTGAACAATTCCTAGCCAGCCAGTACTTCGCTGCTCAGATAATCTCGCTATGTGTGCCAAATTCCCTCAGAATTCCACAATTTGCTATACCCCTCTCCACTCTTAAAAATACCTTTCACAAAACCAGTTCTCGCCGATCCAATTTCTCTGTTTGTTCCCAATCCCAAATTTCGGCCCCACAAGTCTTGTAGATAGTAATAATGCTGCAAATACTGTCTCTAACAGCCTTACTGGCGCATCTTTAATTCTACTTTGTGTACGGAGAGTTTCTGTGACATTATATTCGCCCTATCAACGTGTTTTGTCCATCCTTCATTCATTGATAAAATTGGCCCAAGGTACATAGAATTCTTCAAGTTATCTCGTGTGTGTCCTGCTTATTGCATATAGTGTTTTACTTTTCTGACATCTCAAACGGAACACTACATATTCCCGAAAAAACTGGTAGTTGAAAGTGAATTAATCAGCAGGAGACTAAGTGTCTAGAACGAGAATTCACCTGTCATTTGTAATCCGTGAGAATGTTGCTGGGAACTAGAATAGCAATAGCTCAACTTGTCAGCAGTAAACCTCCTCCTCACATCTAATTAATTGACTTGTCAGCAAGTTTCTCATTTGCCATAATGCGGAATCATTCCGCATATTGTGATAGAATGTGTACAATTTACTATTACGTCTCGCTTATATTCATTATCGACTCATGAAGTTTGACATAGCAAGCTCACAGTAATAGAAGAGTCAGGTTAGAGGGCGCAGTCTGATCATGACTTTTACCGTATCAAATTATTTTATGGTTTAAATGCCGAGTTGTTACATTTCCTTGTGAAGGTGAAAATGGACATCGCCATTTATAAAGGAATTCTAAAAAACTTAACATCCAGAATTAGACTTCTTCCTTTTCTCTTAATTATGTTGGTGTCTTAGTTTGGGGTGTCAGTTTTCCGCGCCATTTTGTGCTGTTCAAAGCAGCAGTCATCGCCGTATTTAATTGCTCAGACCAATTACTGGTTACAAAGAGTATACTGCGGCCATTTTTTAATATGTGGTGAAAAATGGTGGGAATTAATGAATGAATTTGTTGATTAATTGATAGCCCCAGATTTGGGGGCCAAATTGCCGCAATTTTAAAATAGTATATCTCAGGATGACTGGAGTTTCGTGACTCGTATGAGTCAACAGGAGGGGCAAGGTATCTAACAATTTATACAAAACTCGTAGAATATGCTGTACACAAGTTATTGACTGAATATTCAATACCTTCCGATACGTGTGTTTGTCCGCAGCACTTCAAGACAAATGTAAGAGCTCTTTATTCCACTCTTGCACGGTTAAAAAAACTAAGCTAAAGTCCAAATCTAGGTTGCGTATCTCATTGCCAAATGGCTGTCTATCAAATTGATTAAGTGGATATCACCCTTATGATTACCGACTCTGAACTTGACCCACCGTCTACTCTAAGGACGATTGACTGACTGGCTCTTCTAATATCAAACCTGGTAACTTTTTTCTCCCTAAAGATCGTTCGGTAGTTACGTTATATAATCTTTTGCATTACGAATTTCTTGAATATTATTCAAGTTCCCTATCCGGTGCAAGAATTTCCATTGGTTAATGCACACTCAACCCCCTCATCTCTTACTTGACGCCATTTTATGACTTATTATTCTGTTTACTTTCGCCAAAGTCGCGGCAAATATTTTATAGAGGTCGTGCAATTTCTACAAGCTTGCGAGAGTCAGTTTCAAATACGGTCTTTGCGTTAAGGAAAGCAGCATATTAATAGTTGCGTTGTCAGTCCTTTCTTCTGACTAATTTAAAGAGCGTTCTCTCCAGTTCCCAGCTGTAACTACTTTTGCCATCAAACTTCACAAAGTGTTGTACCCGAACATAGAGGAAATTATGATCGTAAATGATAAAGTATGTTGTTTAAGTTTCTTAAAGTAGAGGTTATTCCAAAACAAAAAATATACTCTTAGTAAATATTTTAAAAGAACGGATAACACGAAAAAATACCTTGGTTACTAAAAATAAGAAAATTTTGGGAAGAATCGGCGTGGAAAAAATATGGAAAGTTAAGAAATAAAAAAGCAAAGGTTTTTGAAACGAAATTAAATTATGAATGGAAGATATTGTAGTGCAAGAAATGTTTGGTGGATTTAATATTTAAAAAATCCTTATGATTTTATACATTCATGAAAAATATTTGGATTAATGAAAAAGAGAAACATTTGCAGTGGTCAGAACTAGAGATGTAAGTTTGAAAGGTGTAGGTGGGAGGTTCAATATAAATATATATTCAATATGTGAATAAAAGAATAATATCTGGCATTGTTAGAAACGTCACTATCAGGAGGAAAACAGAAGAAGTTGGGAATAATATAATGGATTGAAGCCCAGAGAGAGAGAGAGAGAGAGAGAGAGAGAGAGAGAGAGAGAGAGAGAGAGAGAGAAGTAACAGGAAATTATTTAAGGAAATTGAAGAAGAAATGCTTGAAGGAGACCAATAAACAAGTAAAAGAAATAAATGTGCAGTAAATTATTAGAGATAGCGATTTTTAATTGTGTGAATGAATCCAATATCCTAATAACCGCAGTGTTGTGGATTTTCGATCAATTAGATAGTCAGCAATGAAATTAATGTAAAATGTTATTAGAAAAACTTAAATAAAACAGTATAGGCGATAGATTGGTTGTACATATGTTATATTTTAAATTATATGTATTGTATTGAAGGTAAAATACTAAATATTCTGCGGTATTAGTATAATTATAATAGTAATAATTATTAGAATCGGGGAAAATGTGATACCATTGCAAATAATCAACATATTGCTCTGCAAACGAACCTAACCTGTTAGACTCAGTGGCATGTGATATTCACCGCAGGGAACCATTACGCCACTGCCTTGAATATACCATTACATTCAATAAAACTTTCAAGGAGAGCAGTTGCTCTACAGTGCAGGTGTGTATATATACCGAGGGTGCCAAAAATTTATACATATTTTCACAGTAGATATCTATTTAATATATTTCAAAGCTGGACTGAAAAACAACAGTTATGTGTAGTATATGTCCTGTAAACAGATGTGACTCACATACGTTATGATAGCGTTCCTATGAGACAGGTAAATCAACAATGAAGCCAAAATTATCATATGATGTTCTGTAAACAGATGTGACTCACATTAAGTTATGCTAGCGTTGGAGCGTTATGGAGCCAAGATTGTCGTTTGAACAGCGAAAAGCAATTTTGAAGTGGTATTGGAAAACCGAGAATGTTCAAAGGCAATGGAGACGTGTGTACAGAACAGAACCGTCAACGCGAGTAACAATTGCACGCATTCGAGACAAATTTGAGACTCATGGTACCGTATGCGATGTTCACAAGAGCAGATCTCTGAGACCTCGCATAGCAACAAGCCCCGCGCACTGGATCCAAGGCACTGGATATAACGAAGAGGTCTGATTGAATTTCCACCACGTTCTCCGGACTCCGGATCTAACTCCGTTGGACTTCTGCCTATGGGGAACTCTTAAGGATGTTGTATAGCGTAAAAAACCAGTTACACTGACAGCACTTCGAGAAGAAATTGAAACGGCATGTGCTGCAATCGCTGAGGACACTTTCGCAAACGTTGCCCAATCAGTAGTTCAACGTACTAAGAAAACCGCCACGGGTGGCCGAGGTCGTTAAGGCACGGACTCGTGAGCGGGAGGTCTGCGGTTCGAGTCCCGCCATGACCGTCCTCCCTGACTGGGGTTTTTTCCAGGTTTTCCTCAGTCTTCACAACTGGCAAATGCCGGGGAGGTACCTAAACTTAGGCCTGGAACGCTTCCTTCCTTAAAAAAAAAATCCTTTCCCAATTTATCATTTCATTTCATGTATCATCAGTGTCCACCGCCTGTGGTGCCTCAGTAGTAAAAACGGGCGTTAAACACTACTCAACGTACTAAGAAGTGTATCGATGCCGATGGTGGGCATTTTGAGCAATTGTTGTAACTGTAAAAGTCTAAAATGATTACTGCTCATTATCTTCTGTTTGTGTGTATTCAGTTTTGTTATGTTAACATAGTTTTTTCTTTGCTAGAAGTGTGTATACATTTTTGGCACCCTGTGTGTGTGTGTGTGTGTGTGTGTGTGTGTGTGTGTGTGTGTGTGTAGGTGTGTACACGCTCTTCTTGGTGCTTTGAAATTGCTATGTAATCCATATAAGTGCGAACTTTTGAAGAAATAACTGAAGGAAATATAAATACGCCTTCTATAGCATGGGTGAGCTAAATATTCTAATTGCAGTAACGCATAACTAACGATTATTGCTGTGCTGGGATATTACACTAAATTAGTGTTTCTTGAACATGGTGGAGTGTCTTTTATTATAAAGGTGCATGGCATGCTTCTTTTTGTACATTACTATTAAAGGTGGTGATTTGTTTGTTGCTGTTACGATATTGAGGTTAAGTCATGCACCATTATTTATAAACTGAAAACGCGCACAAAGTAATTTGCCCATACAAACCTACATACCAGTGAATTATTATGGATTGTAAAATCCTCTAAGAAGTGTACAGAGCCGTTTCTGTCTCATAATTTCATCCTTGAACATTTGTGTTTTCTCTTTAACACCATAGTGGAGGTAAAATACGCACAACTTGCAATATGCAAAACAAAATCTTGCATCATGATATTAAATATATACACTTGGTTATTTATCAGAGCAATGCATTCGAATTGGACAGAATTAATTACATTAGCCATTACGATCGCCCTATAGTCATGACGTCACTGGCTACAAACGTCTTTAGAGTTGCTAAGGCATTGGACGTTTTGTTTAATTCATACGGTATGTTGTAATACTTAGCTGTTAGTATTTCAAAGAATGAAAAAAGGCTGTTTTAAATTTAAAATATGCATATTTATTGCACTAAAGCACTAGTGTGGTGATCATCTGTGAACACAAATAAATTATAGGTTATGTTTTTACAAGAGATCAAGAACCGTCTAGATATATTTGAATGAATATTAGGTAAAAGCAAAATTCTATCAAATATTCGTGACATTTAGTATATATCAAATTTGGAACATGAAAGTAAAAAGAAATTCGGTCGTAGTATAGCAGGTACACAAGGTCTGAAGGTATACCATTTTGTTCTGCAACTGGCAAGTAAGCTTACTGAAACATTTCTTCCTCGTAACTTTTGGTGCTTTGATGGACTTCTCCCCCCCCCCCCCCCCCCCCCCCATCATCCCCGTGGACGATCATTCTCTTTAACTGTTCCGCACTCTGGCAATGAAATTCCCAATCTTCAGAGTACATCAAAGCCATTGTCATTAGCATGTTAATGGGAAACGTTGAAAGGATTATCTCGTTTTGGACCAGATGGCGACAGCTTTGTGAAAACGCAAACTCAAGAGCCAGAGCAGAAGATAATTTCTGTATTGTTACGGTGTCTGGTGATGCATTGCGCAACTGGGCTTCCCATTACGTTGTAACAAAAAGCCATTTGCAATAACACGCATTTTATCAACATACACAAGTAGGAGCCCACGAAACGTTAGAACAACGTTCCATAATCTCATTTCCAGTAATTTGTCTTGTCTATTTATTCCATACTTATTAATTAAAGGGAATATTGTTTTGTTTCTCATGTAATTTGTTCCATGTCTCATTGACAAAAATAGATTACTGAATACTGTAATAATGTTGAACAAGGAAGCAGAAACTGGTCGTACTGTAAAAAGCTCGTCAAAGAAAGTCGTTGAAAAGTGGCGACAAAGTTATCATGCATAATTTTTATAATAGAAGTTTGTAAACAGTAACCAGAGCTAACAACTACCGTGGATCAGCTGTTGTAGGACTAATTATAACCCTTAACCAATCGGAGCCGTGCACCCGGAGTGATATTTCATTGTTGTTTACGTCGGGGATTGAGGGTAGAAGTAACGGACAACGCAGTGTAGAAACGTTTATGATTCTCTACCACCTTATCCAATATGTGTTGAAAACAAAAGTATATCCCTGAAGAATGGAGAATAGAAAATGCTTTATCAATATTTAAGAAAATTCATAGATCCAAACCTAAAACCATTAGAGGCGTAAGTTATCCTGTGCAATATGCACACTAATTAAAATAATAAAAACATTAATCCTCGAACAGCAGGTAGATTAGAAAAAACAACGCATTCTGTTTAAAACAAATAATAGAAAAGGTCTGGAGTTATGTATAGAAATTATAATTCGTAGACCACAGCAAATCTTTAAAAGATGTATCAGTGGTAATTTTATGAGAGATTTTAAGAAAATTAATACAATTTAATGAATTGTTGAAAATACACACATAGAAACAAAAACAAATTTAAATCATCTAGAGGCAGTAACGATCATAGGAAGGGTTTGACAAGATCATCCATAATAATCCCTATATTTTAATATATATCTTGGTGATAAATTTGATTTAGTTTATTTACTTACGCTCTTTAACATTTCAGGCTCTTTAACATTTCATCCATAATAATCCATATTTTAATATATATATATATCTTGGTGATAAATTTGATTTAGTTTATTTACTTACGCTCTTTAACATTTCAGGCCATCAGCGCTCTATTCAATTCAGGACATGAAACAGCCAATAAATTTTGCTAGAGGCCTCTTCTTTCATGCTTGAGGTTCTTTTACGTGCCGTAAATCTACGACACGGAACTTCTTAGTATTTTTACGCCCAAAACAATCTATCGACCCTGACCGTGATTGAACCCTCGAGGTAAGTATGGTTACCACTAGACCAGAACCGACTTGATGATAACGAAAAAAGAAAGTTTAAGAAAGCATTAAATTAGCAGATGTGAATATTTAGCAAACGATCATATCGTGCTTGCCAAGATGACGATGCATTATACAGAAACTTTCTCTATAGAGAGATTTATATTGTATAGACATATATATAAATGTGTGTGTGTGTGTGTGTGTGTGTGTGTGTGTTTGTTTGTGTGTCTTGATGCCCTAGCAGTCGAAATTATTGTTTTTCTCCACGAAACTCGACATCTGATCATAAATTAACAAACGATTCATCGAGTTCGTTAACGAGCAAAATTGGACCACTGAGGGTATTAACCTAAAGTGAACTTTTTTTAAATTTTTTGAAAAATCGCTCTATCGGCCGTGATTTTGGTTTATTAAATCGATAAAAGTATTTTTTTGAAAATCATGCCAATCGAATTATTATGAATGGGGGTATACCTGAAAAAGGTTGGGGGGTTAAAGCAAAATTTTAAAATCGCTCTAGAGACCGCAATCTAATTTTTTTTAAAGAAAATTGGATTATGCCATTGAAATAAATGCGAAAAATAGTTTCCAAAAAGGAGTGAAATCAAACTATTAGGAGGGGGGTTACCCAAAATTTAAAAATAGCAGCATTAATATTTTTTTTTTGCAACGGAACTCCGTACTTACGATTTAATTAAAATAAAAAAATATAGTTTCTGAAAATCAGGGAAATCGGGAAATTAGGAGTTAACCTGAAATCCAGAATTTACAAATCCCTGTAGCAGCACCAATGTTTTTATTCACGACTAAACTTGGCATATACTATAAATCAAGTAAGGAAAATATTTTCTGAAAATCAGTAAAATTAGATTATTATGAGTGGCAGTTTACCAGAAAAACTAATGGGGCTTAAAGCCAAATCTAAAAATCACTCTACTTTCGCATTTTAATTTTTAAGTGAAACTCGATACATGTCATTGAAATAAAATAATAAAAATAATTTCTGAAAATCTGTGTAATCAGACTATTAGCAGTGGAGGGGAGTTATCCCATATTTAAAAATCGCTCTAGCGGCATTAATATTTGTTTTCTCGCAACAAAATTCTGCACATAACATCTAAATAAAATAAGAAAAATAGTTCTGAAAATCAGGGAAGCTGGATCATTATGAGTGGGAGGTAACCTGAGACCCAAAATTTAAAAATCGCTTAAGCTAGATCAATATTTGTTTCTTCACAGTAAAATTCGACATATATACTATTTAAATAGATTTTAAATTATAGTTTCCGAAAATTAGGGGAAAATGCACCGTTATGAGTAGAGCTACACTTGAAAATAGAAATTTAAAAAGAAATTTTCCGTTTAATTTTCTCGATAATAATTTAAAATAAAATTATAAATTAATTCAGCGTATAAACTATATTCATAACGATGCATGTGTTTTATATTCAACAAAAGCATCGCCGTGAACACAGTAAATGTGAAATATTATTCCAATATTAGTTTCAGAATGATATTTGTATGTAATTACTTACAGAAAACGTTTGCATTACATATTGTTATTGCAATAAAATTTAAATTAAATTTCATATCTAATGAAGAGGGATGTAGCTTTTGATTGTTTTTATTTTCTTTGTACATTGTAATTGTTTCTGAAAGTAACATTATTTTGTTTTATTGAAAAATGTATAATACGCAATGTAACTCGAATATTTCTCTTATTTCTGCCTACTTTAGTGAATATAATGATGATACAAAGGGTTTAAAAATGTTTAAAAATACTCAGGCAATATAGCTTTGCCCACCAATGGTCATAAATTTTATTTAATTACTGTGGTTTAATTTAAAAAACAACAAAATAAATAACAATAATAATTCTAAAAATGTGGTTTCTCTTTTTTAATATTTATAGGTTGCAGCAATTGTAATTTTATTTCCCTAATACTACTCAGTAAAGCCATCACTTATTTCATTAATTAATAAGGTCATCATTTGGATTTTATGATTATTTTATTAAAAGTTATTCAACTCGGTGAGGAATTCTCTTCGTTTACGCAGTTCCTGCTTGATGAACTTTTTAAATTTCGCTTTAATCCTCACTTGTTTTTTAGGTATTACTCCACTCTAATTGCCCGCTTGCCTGATTTTCCAAAACCACATTTGTCAATTAATTTTAAAGATATATACCGAGTTTCGTTGAGAATAACTAAGAATTGCGGCTGCTAAGATTTTTCAATTTTGAAAAAAAAATCGCTTTAGATTAAACCGCCACCGGTGGCCGAAGTCGTTAAGGCGCGAACTCGTGAGCGCAAGGTTTGAGTTCCAATTCCACCAGGACTGTCCTCCGTGAATGAAGTTTTTTCCAGGTTTTCCTCAGTTCTCACAAATGCCGGGAAGCATTAAACTTAGGCTTGAAACCTTTCCTTCCCGAAAAAAATCCTTTCCCAATATGTCATGTCATCTTTTGTATCATCAGTGTCCACCGCCTGTGATGCCTCGGTGGTAAATACGGGCGTTAAACACCATTCATTCATTTTTGCTTTAGATTAACCCCCACCCTTAATGGTCCAATTTTGCTGGTTAACGAACTCGGCGAATCGTTTTTAATTGATGATTATATGCCAAGTTCCGTTAAAAAAAAAAAATAAAATATTGCGACCGCTAGCGCGTTAACGGACACACACACACACCACATATAAAATAAAAATAAAGTAACACTATTAAAAATGTAACAAATTAACAGTAATTATAAAAGCATAAAAGGATAAAACACTTAAGAGAAAGTCACGCTTGTAATAGCACTTGTCTTCTTGCCATAGAAGATTTCAACAAGTTAGAAATTTAGCGATTTTATCCTTTTCTGCTTTTATTATATATATATTCTTTTATTGTAGGTGCCTAGTAGGTATGATGAAGCGATTTGGAAAAATTATTAAAAAATCCTTCCGGAGGTACGACAGCAATAGTTTACAATCCTTCGGAATTTGCTAAAGGAAATAAAATACGATATGTTTTACGAGACCAACTGCAATAGCTTACTTCCTTGAGAATTCATTAAAAGTGTACATAACCATGACGACCCCTACGGCTACTTACGAACCAAAAGCATGAACAATAAATAAACGTCACCCAAACTGAGTAGCAGAAATGGGTTTTCCTATGGAAGGTTACTCAAAAATAATGGAAACATAAATATAGATAATAGACTTGAACTGAATACGGAATAGTTAAATAATATGGGAGTGGGAAAAAAACCTTTTCTTCATTCCAAAAGCAACGTTGACCTACAAATCATAACGGGGGGATTCAGGAAAACCAAAAAGAAATGAACACAATCTTCAGCCATTTGGAAATGGAACACGCATAAGCTAAAAATGATGACCATGATCAAGAATTGGGAAACGTAAAATACGCCTCAATGCTTATAAGTAATTAAAAAAAACCTAACTAAAGAAACGTCAAATGAGTGAGCATGAACATTTGTTTGACTTTTAAAGTAAACACAAAGAAGTGCATGTTATATAATAACAATTTCTGTAAAAACGTTTTTATAGCAGCTGCCTTGTAGTTTGCGTTAATTGTTGCATGTTGCACTTTGAATGATGAAGATTATTAATGTTACAATCATTGTTTTCACTGCAACTGCACTGAAAGACACCATACGATTTCCACCATGTTGCGAGTGTACCGCAGCAGTGACATCATATGATCACTGAGTCCCACTTGCTGCAAGTGTTGACATGCCATTTGTTAAAGTGTGAGCAAACGGAATGGTGTTCACAAAGTGGTCGCGGAGACACTGGGCTAAGTCACCTACAACGAAAAGGTAAGTAGGTGTGCAAGCGGAGTGTCGTTCATTTGGTGCTGTTAATGAGGATGGAATGGTCTGATAAGAGATAGGAGGACAATCGCGAAACCAAGCACTCGAGGAGAATGGAAAGTCAACAAAAACAAAGAGAAGAAGGACATTTAGTGGTGGGGGAAAATAGAGTAGAATGGGTAGCGGAAAGAGGGGAGAGAATGAAAAGGGTAAAATTTAGATGAAAGAGTAGTAGGGCATTGAGGGCAAGAGAACGAAGAAGTTAAAGAAAGTAGAAGTGTGAGTTCTGAAAGGAAAAGCTAGAATAACAGTGGGGGAAAAAAGTCATTGAGCAAAGTGAATGGCAAAGAAGGAAGAATAAGAAAAAGGAAATGCAGAGAAAGACTTTAAATGAAAAGAACAGAAGCTGCAATTATAAGAAGAGTAGAAACAACTAAAAGTGGGAGACAGCAAATGAACGTGTAAGAACGAAATATAGCAATAGAAGATGAACAAGAACAAGAAAGAGCGACGGAGGTAAGAGAATAAAGAAGTAAACAGGAGAGGCAGACAAATGGAGGAAGAATTCAATCGGCCTGCAAAATAAGAGCTGGTTTTATGGAACAAAAGCGCGATATTTCATTGAAAATAATTTATGTTTATTTGCAACTCTATGTCGTCCGATGAGCCGCAGGAATCTGATTAAGTGGCACTCCTGTACCCACTCGCACTGTCTGACAGAATACAAAGGCCTATCAGTATGCAAGGGGACCAGAAAGCTCATATTAGAAAAAGAAGAAAATGAACTCGAATACTCATTAAGTAGTCGTTTTTGCGAGGAGCTGCGCACGCGCAGAGGACACGTGTAATCCGATCTTTGTGTGAAAAAGTCGAAGGGTTATGATTCTGGTGCCATCTTGTCTCTCTACAGTCAGCTGTTCATCGCTAGAGAGTTGCCAACATTGCTCTCAAGTGACCAAATAAGAAGACTAATATAATTGACGTAGTTTGCGGGAAGAAGAGAGGGATTTGCAAATGTTATATTATTCTCTGAGTTGCACCAGGCCAGCCCGCATATGTGGCACATTTTATTTGAGCAGGTCTCAAGGACTAGGGTTCGAAGATTGTTTGGAATGAGTACTTAGAATGGAGTCAAGTTGTTTTTCTCAAGACTTGAGTAAAACCTCAACTCGACCAATTCGGCTAATCTCTTATGTAACATAAAGTGCATATTAGTAAAATTTAATATATGATACAAATACAAAGCAACCCGCATTAGATTTTTTTTTTCTTTGCAAATATATATCTTAATGTTACTTATTGTCACTTAAACTGCAATAGTATTCTCAAGACGTCGACTGAATTCTGTAGGTATAAGACTATAGGCATGAATGCAATGAAATTAAATGAATGAGGCGCAAATGAGCTCGTAGTCCTTTTATACATTTTACTATTTTGTGTCTAATTATTGATTAAATGTAAATATTTATTTGCGTTTAACAGCTTCTTCTGTTAGGCTTCAAAATCAACTTAAATGTAATAAAAAGTTTTCTTAACTGAAGCAGGCAATGAAGGAACCATAATTTTCTTAATTGTCAGCTTACTTAATGTAGAACTCTTGCTTGAATGTTTCTGTATAAGGATAAAGCAGTATATAACAATTTTCTTCAGATACCTTACTATACCAGTGGCCGGTCTAGGTCGTGTTTTAAATGAAAGTAAGTTTCCGCATGCTGTCTCATTTCCTTTCTTTACTCACTTGAAGAAAACCTTGCACTGCAAGTGAGTCTGCCTTCATTTTTAGAATATGACGCGGACAGTTCGCCTAATGTATTTTCAATATTTCTTTCAATGAAACAATAAATCCATGGAAACGTTTGAGCTCAAATTCATGCCAACAATTTATAGGTTATTCATATAACTTTGCAATAGTTGAAAAGGGGGGGGGGGATCAAACTTGTATTCCATCGACATCAGAGTTCAAAATCTGTGGTTATGAGGTCCTCAGGGAACTCAGTTATAGTTTTAAGTTGAAGATTAAGGGCATTATTTTGAACTAATCATTTTAGGTTTGTTAATGCGGCGCTAATAACATCTTTGAGGCTTGTCCATTGTTTCATAGCTGCTATAATATTTCCTTGTCTTCATTCGGCATGCCATTTTATTGAATGTATAAAAAATGTTCTATGCTTCTTATGCTTTATGATTGCTTCACTTTTATTAGCTTTCTCTTGTCTTTCCCCGTTACTGTTTATCTCACCAGTGCCTTTCACGCTTTATACACACATTGTAAACCCAGTATCACTCTATAGTTAAATTTGTATACATTTAAGCCTTGTGTGCATATTTTCTTTTCTCCCTTTACTTCAGCTTTCTTTCAAACTATTGACATGTCTTATATCATTGTACATGTACATGATTTAACAGGATGAATAAAACGTACATACATACGGACAGTACTTTTATGAAAAATCGTTTGTTTTTAAATATTGCATACGCTTTGCTGGCGACGAATGCATTGCTGTAAATAGCCTTCCACTTTCTTTTCAAAATGGAGAGTTCAGCTGTTCTGTCAGTAGATAACATGCCATAATAAATATCGCTATTCCTACCAATCACGGATATCACGCCTGCCAGCCAATGGTATTAATTTGTTCATTGGGGTCATATATAGCGCAAAGATTTATAAGTTTTTATCAGAAAACCAATGTCCAAAACTCTTAAACAGCAGTACTGAGTAAATTAGTTAATATTAACCGTACTGATAATTGTCACAAAAATAAAATATATTTCATCTTTCTTATCTATTATTTGCATCTTCATACTTTTTTATTTGTTTATTTTTATTCATTTCGCTATACTGCATGCTCCGTAGGTATAAGAATTCCGTGCTGTTAAGAAGTCAAGCCCAATGGAAACCTCGTCAGGTTGATGTCGATATAGCCCGATAGTCCTTTGCTCACTCTTAAGCGCAATATAATAAAGCGTCATATTACTACTGGTGACTATCATAGAGGCTTATAAACCCTTGAACATATCACATACACTTATAATTATATTTCAAAAGTAAGTAAATTAAGCTCTGCTTTAGGATAAGAACAAACTGTAAGATATGTAACTTTTTTCATGATTAAGATTTATCTATTTCTGAATATCAGTAACTTCGAATGTTGCGTCATCTCTTGGTTAACTATACTGTACTTGCATCTTATGAAAGTGTGATGAATTAGAATGCATTGGACATGTACATAGCCTTTGTAGTATCTACGCGAAGTACTTAGTATTTCGTGGTGTTGTCGCCCGACTCATGGCCACTGGCGGACAGTTAGAATGGTAACTCCCGGCAAAGCGGATGTAATACCCACGCAGTTGATTCAAGTTCTCACAATTACAACTATAATTATAATTAAAATTAGTATATATCTGTATAGCAGGAGATGTTGGAAATGCTGTCCTGCTATATCCAAATATTTCTGACACCATTTTTATTCATACGCATTAGTTCTTGCTGGTAAAGCCAGATAGACCTTCAATACTAAACAGTAGTTAAAAATGGTGCGAATATATCATTCCCGTACCTTCTCATCTTGGTATTTTGGAAAAAGATAGGTCCCTTATTCTGTATGCATTTACTGTGCATCCTACATTGATTTTCTAGTCATGCTAGGGGGTTTTCATGTATAAAATCCGAGTTTTCTGTTCCCGGTGCCTATTATTTTGCGTTGAACATGCCCATGTAAATGGAACCACGTTTCATCAGTGAAGAATATTAAGCCTGATTGTTATTATTAACGTTACGTAATATCCAATTAAAGAAATTTACCCAAATAATGATTTAATTAGTTTAGTGAAATATTATTTTTATGATTGTTTTCATGGAATAATTTTAATAAAAAGAAGTATGCAAATTATTATTGTAAACAATTGGTGAACATCAGCGACCTTGTATGCTTTCAGGCTTAAATTGACTCAATTTCGGAAGATGAACGGATGAATATGAATGAGAATTTTCTAAAAAGATGCCAGAAGTGTTTGAATGTAGCAGGGCAACATTTTCAACATTCCATATCATAAAGTACTTGCTTAATTTCGTTGCAATTTTAGTTGTAATTACTTGATCTTTAACCAGTTGCGCGAATATTATTCCGCTTCGCCTGGTGTTACCGCTTTAACTTACTGCTGTGAAACGGGCGACAAAACCATAAAAGTCCCGGTAGCTGGCAGTAATGAAAGAAGGAAAGGGAAGCAGGGAGAGAAATGTTAGATTGACAGATCCTTGAATAGTGTTTAACGCCCGTTTTTACTACATATGCACCACAAGCAGCACATTAAGAGAAGATCACCTCAAGTGTCATACGTCAAAATAAGTATGATATTTGTAATTAACGGATTATGTCGAACTATGTATGTTCAAACTGGCTGAAGGAAATGCCGCAATTCGATTCACTGGTGCTTAAGTTCCTGTTCATATGTCCTTGTTCATGTTTCATTCACTACAATATGATGAAAAATTTTACTGGGGTGTGTCGACAATGTCGCCACACGTTGGATGCCCGATTTGAAGCGGTTTCAATATGCAGATGTTGATTTAGTCGCTGGACCGAGGGTCCCACTTCATACCCCGGATCGCCTTTCTGTTTTAATGGTCACGAGAGGAAGGAGATGGAGAGGGGAGGTTTAAATCACACGATCTAGCTTCATTTAAACGCATTTAAATCTTTAATCACACTACACTAGTTATCGGTCACATGGTTCGTTATCTCTATAACTTTGATGACACGTACTAACTATGCTGCATGTGTGCCTCTCGTCTACTGCCGCTGGTAAAGCGATATTGATCATCAGATAACGAACGAAACATATGTATGACTGAACGAGTGTATGACTGAATAATATATATGTGAGTGAGCCGAACGTAAGAGTGGAAAAACCGAATGAATGAACCGAATGTAATACTGAGAAGCTTCGTACTGCCTTAATTTCCTGATCTGAACTGTGGCTGCCATCTGGTGAGAACTGTCTTTAAAAACGGGTTGTTTCTCCTTATATATGAAATCTAAACGTCGCCCCGTGGTTTCAAAGCATCACGTGGGGTTTACAGCACAGCGCCCACGGTTTCTCTGAGTCTGCGCAATATTTAAGTAAGTGGTAAGTTGTTGGGCTCCCAAACGCGCCTAATTGAAATCTATTGCCTTTCTGGCACTTTACTGGAGAGTTCATCATACGACATGACGACGTTATTGCGGACATCTGTTCTCCCTTCAACGAATTTTGAAGTATTTTCAGCAACTAAGATATAAAAGGATCTATTGTTCAGCCACTTGCATGCACTTAGCTTTGTTATAGTAGAGAGACCCATCGCTCTAGCTATTACCAGCAGAAGAAACTCAATTGATGACAAAAGGCAACATTTTCCCTATTGTCATTGAGTAAGACGTCCAGGTAGCCGTGAATACGTTTTCGTAACATGAAATGCCCCAGTTTGCTATTATAAGCTATGTATATTATAATTATTAGTATTTACATTATCTAAAGACATTTTCTCTTGGGCATGTGTGGGAGTGAGTATCTGCCATAAATGATTCAATTGAGCAAGATATTGCCTTCCCGACTAAATCCCTTCATGTGCAAACGACCGCCTCAAAGCTAGTCGATTTATGTTCATAAGTTGAGCGATGTGTTACCTATTTACCTCTAAACTCACCAGCACACACCCTGAAACACCAGTACACATAGACATATCCTCTATGTTTTCTATTAAGCACTGAGCATTACAACCATGGGCATTTCGGTGTGAACGAGTGCACTATGTTCACTATGAGGCAGAAATGCAGTCACTCGTGTTCACGCTTGAATGCTTCAAACCGCCATCCACTGCAAGATATGGCAGAGTGCTTCACGTGGCTTTGCATGACACTAAATATTTTCCACTAGGAATGTTATTTTGATACAAAAACCGCCGTTCTAGTTTACTCACTTCTACTTTTTAACGATGTAGGCAATAGGCTCATGTTTGTGCCTAGAACATGCTAGCAATATACAAACATCTAGAGGTAGTATTCAAAGGTAAATAGTATATGTCCCTTCTTAACGCACTCTCCGGGTATGGTGCCTATCGTAATGCGGTTCGTATCCTTCGATGCGTAACCAGCAGTTTTAGTGTTGTAGGCAACCATACGGGGACCAAAATGGCGTCATATACGAAATGATGGACATAAAATTGTACAAATTAATAATTACATAATTAGTTATACAAAATATGAATTTTGGAAAATGAACCTTTACATTTTTTTTTTTTACAAAAATGGTTTACCCATACAAAATTTATTTTAAAAATATGCCCTTTAGGCAAAGGTTACACCGTCGTCGCTGCTGCTCTTAGTTTGATCCGTGATAGGTGTAATGACGCATGAGAGAGAAGTTGTTCAGATGTTCCTAGGCCAACGAATGAACGACGAAATCACCTATGTGGCGAAGCACCGCGGGCTGTTGTCTTGTCGATAGTTCCGAGGCCAGCGAGTTCGTCGGGGAGTGCTTTTGAAGGCAAGCATCTGACGTCGGAGTTGTTGGTTGCTAGTTTGACGGTGACAGTTTGGTCCTCGCCGAGGAACGAGATTTCGGTGGAGATTAGGTTGATGTTTGTTGTGATGTGGTTTTGGTTGTCAAAAGCGAGTGAGATGCCCACCGGATCTGTTTGGCACGCTTTGTCTTTTACGTGGGCCTAAATTTTACTACACGCCTCCGGTATCCGTTTCTGAAAACCTCCTTTCTTTGGTACACGATGTAAAAGAAGGCAAAAGAGTTGAGTTGCTTCACGAGGTCTGCAGAAAGGAGGTTGAATCTCGTGAGTAGAAATACTTTCTCGTTCTTGAAGCAACAAACGTTTTGGGCCCGTTTTTGCAAACGCCTTGCACGACGTACGGCAACATTGTTATTCTGTTGTAGCGTACATCGGTAACTAAACAAAGAGTTACGCTACACTTTATCTAGTTGCCATAGTGCGTCGTGAATCAGGTTGCCTGGCACGTTGGTGGTGTGGAAAATCTTGTCCGAACCTGCAGGAGACTTCATCAGCGGTCTGGCAACATGGTGCCGTAAACATGTTTGGACATGCTCAAAACCAAACTCGTGACGTAGAATATGTAAAGATCTAGTGGGATGTGAATTTGTTGACCTTTTACTTCTGGTTGGAAGAGGGTTATTGCTATTGAATGATGAATGTAAAGCACGTTGCAAGCTTGTAAAATATATTAAAACAAATGCAAGAATTATTGTAATTATGCAAAACACATTGTTAAAATGAAAAAAACGGCTAAAATGCAAATGACATTTTCAAAATGTGATAACATTGTTAAAATGCAAAAAACGTTCAAATGCTAAACACATTTTTAAAATACGAAAAACATTGTTAAAAAGCGAATGGTGTTGTTAAAATGCGAATGACACTGTTTAAACGCGAAAAACATTGTTTAAATGCTAAAACATTTTAAATTGTAGAAAACATTAAAATGTGGATGACATTCAAAATGCAAAAAAAAGCATTATTTAAATGCTAAGATACTGATAAATGCAAAATGCAAACGACATTGTTAAAATGCATAAAACACGGTATTATACGAAAACATTCTTTAACTTGATAGTCGCACCTAGTTATAATGTAATATAAATCGTAAGTACTGATACTAGCAACAAAAATTATCACAAAATGTTTGAAAAGCTAGTCCATTAGTTTGACAAGGCTTGGTTTCACAATGTAAACTTACTTGATCTAATTAATGAAATTCCTGCTACAGTTTCTGAGTATCTGTTAAATACTGTAAACATTTTTGACATTTCTGAAAATACAGTGACATTTGGGGAGGGAGGTATCCTAATTCTCACGCGCTGCTTATTGGTCAAGACTTAGATGGCATCGAATGTTCTGCACAACACCATAGAAAAGACTAATTCTGTAAGTGTTGATGTACAGGTAATTATTATAAACATTAAATGTTGTTCTACCTATATACTCCAGCAGTAGATGAGTTAAAAGAATTTTATGCTGTTTTACATTTACAATTTCAACTAATTTCCTACTCACTGGTTAAGCCTCTTACTAGCTGATGAAAGAAGCTACATAAGTGTAATTTGATGCATTGAACTTACTTTGTATCCTTTAAAAATTTCCCCGAGTTACTGAATGATTTTCATGAAAACACAGTCAGAACCCTATCTTTGGTTTGGATTCTCAAGTGAGTGTTTTTTCAGTCATCTATATTGAAAAACAAAATATATCTGTTTGTGATATGCCGGCTTTATTAGAGGATCTGATAATTGCTCTTAGAGATAGACACGAGACAACATTTTAAGCATTAAGCATTTGCTGTGAAATAAAGGCTTTCAAAGGGGGAGAGATAAAAGCTAATGGTGTACATTATACACATGTTGAAAAATTGTTGGTATATTTTGAAGATTTATATTCTTTTAAGTAGGAGATTTTAGACCATATACCTCTGAGGTAAAATGTTCAAACGGTTATGGAAATTATTTTTAATAGAGGACATCATAAATGGGGAGAAAGTTAATAGTTACAAAAATAAGCAAAATGATGCAAAGTGTTTCCCCCCTTTCTTCCCCTCCCCATCATATTAACTGACTTTATGCATTACTAGCAATTGTGTTATTGTTGCAAGTATATTTTCTCTCATGAACACTCAGTGGTCTAATCAGCGTACTAGATTAAAGGTATAATCATTTAAAACAATTTTGTTATTACAGTATAAAAGGAAAATAATGGATAAATAACTCCCTGATCATGAGAAAGATTTATTTAAAATGGTGGTGAACCTCTGTCTTCCGGAATTCTAGTCGTGAAAACGGATCGAAGACGGGGGTTAGGAAGTTTTGTGGATAATAGATAGAGAATATTTATATTTTAATTACGTTGTCATTATTTTATTTTGTATAGTTTCGCAAATAATAATAAATAAAAAACTATAATTTAGCAAAGAAATGTATTATATTGGTTTATTATATCAATAAACTAAACTAATAATCTTTATTATAACATTATTCGTAGTATAACTTTAAAACATATAAGTTCTAATCTATTTTATGACTGCATTTTGAAAAACCCGCTAACATGTATAAGGAAGTCAGCAAAACATAAGTGGTAGATGAAATCATGTAAAAAATAAACTAGCTGCTTTATACTTGAACGTAGGAAATGTATCCCTCCGGTATCCAATACCAATGCAGAAAACTGCCCCAATTTCACTTATAGTATATATGGCAAACCTACTTGCTATCAGATTAATTCATGAACTATTCACTATTACTTAAGACAGTTCAGGCAGATTAATAAACATCCCAAGATATGGCATTCTTCTGTTTGGGAACTTTTCGAGATAGATTAAGTCACACCAGCCCTGTTCGAAGCGTTTTAATCAAAAATGAAAAACATTTTAAAATACTCTACATTGCTAAATTGTACCATCTTACAAACTCACGTCCTTAGTTTTACATTCTAAGATAAACGGCTATACGCAGTACACAACAGTTGAAGATAATTTTAAAAATGCACTTAATGTAATTTGATTCTTAGATTTTGCAGTTGTCCCCCCCAAATAACAGATCTTATAAGTATGCCAAATTTATTACCTACTACAAAATAGATGTTAATATGTAGAGGAGATACATTTAACATTTGAAGCGAACTTTATTTAATGATTTTGATTAATCTGTTAATTAAATTAGCCCCACGTTGGACGCCATGCGAAACGAAATTCTTTAGGTGTATGATTAATTATGGACATTTAATTATTCCACGTTATGGAAAACCTATGGGGGAGAAATTAATGGATGGGGAAATTTTGGTTTGGTTTAATTTGTTTTGAATATTGGAATAATCGTCGATTGGAGAATTTTGACAGCTGAGAGGGAGAAAGCAGAATTCGGTCGGTATTTGGCTCCGAAACAAGGTATACAGAGGAAGCGGAAGTAAATGTGACTCCGTGTTCAAATGGATTCTTCTGCTGCCTTTTCTTTTCTCTTATCTCTCCCCGGTCCTATGCTGTTGTGTTGGGTAGATTCTTGTCACAACGCCGGCACATGAGAAAAAACTAGTGTGTTTTAGCAACCTGTAAATGTTTCCAGGGAGAAGGGAATGGAAAGGGATTGTCCTCTTCAAGAAAAGTTCTAAAAGTCCAGCAGATAGTTTTTACTATCACTAGTTCACTCAGGGGCCAAAGCATATGTTTATATGCCTATACACCTATTTATCGTCGGTTGGAACCCGGAAAGTTTGAGAAACTGAGTCGTAGGACGGACTTTTAACACTTCACCGATGGATGCAAGTTTACAACAGATTTGTCGAAAGAACGCGGATCTCAGCGAAGGTCACAAATTATTTATCGGTCGGTTCACTAAAATATTCACCCACTAGTGTGTTGCCGCCAGTTGTCAAAATGTTCATTACTAAGTAAAACACGGCGAGAGTATGATCCCATTCACAATGAAAATTAAACGTAACGTAAACTTAAACATAAATGCTATGTATTGTAATAGAACCATTCATAATGAATCACGTAAACATAAAAATAAACATACAATTAGATGTAAACTTGAAAGCTTGCAAGGTCAAAGTTTTGCGTTTACTTCTTAAACTTAAAAAATCAGCCAATCAGAGCACACCTGCTCTGTTTGTAGAGCTGTATCCTTACACGGAGCACGGAAATCAAATGCAATTCTTGCTACTTGCTGCTGAAAGTCCCTAACCAGGTAGTGACTTCCACAGATATAGCTAGATAATAAGGCTTTCAAGCGAATAGTACCACGTACAGAATGCGCTGTAAATTGATGTTTGTGATTTTTTTCTGTTGCAATTAAAGCAGATTTGCCACCATTACAGTGATTTACCCGCCCCTATCAATTTGATTTAGAAAAATAAACTACTGTGTCTATCAGTCTCTAGGATTCACCCAAGGTTAGCGTTAGGCTATGTTATATATGAATTAATTAATTACGAATTCCAATAAGAGAAGATTTGCCACCGTTACAATAATTTACTTGCCTAATAATCCCCTATCAGTTTATATTTAAAAGTTATGAAGGGAAACGCTCAGGTTACATTATGTTTAAAAAAAAAAAAGCAACATTTACACTGCGACCACGCACAGTAGTTCGGCTCTTTCCGCTGACGCACTTGATTTCCGTACTCCGTGTAAGGACAAGTTATGGTATAGAGAACTGAAGATCATTGGCTCTGTAGACAGAATGGCGTCAATGGACAAAAAATTAATTGCATTGTAAGAAATCTACCCTTGCTCATATTACTCCAAGCAAATTAGTTACAGCGCTTTGCATATGCATAAATGTTACCGCTTTCTGCTCAGAAGCAGCCATTTTCAATCATCTGTTAGTTGTTCTTCGCTTGTTCTTATTTTTAATTGGCTAATACGTACATTTTGCGTCTTTCATTGTGAATGCATATATGCTAGAAGTTAACGTGCTACATCTTATTTTATTATGTTTACGTTTAATTTTCATTGTGATTGGGGCCTAACTCCAATAACTGGAGTGTCAAGAACTATTGCTAAACTGTCATATGCAGTCATGTACTGCAATACTGTTCAGGGCTTCGAATTTCATGGGTTTTTATAAATGTCCCAGTTGGTCGCTCAGTCCCACGTGTCCAGTGTCTTAGATTTCAGTTATTGTAGTGTTATTAGTGGTTTCCCGCGTGCTCCATTTGCCAGATAGCCAACACGTGTCACGATACATTTCTCAAAGGCGGATGATTTCGTAGCGCTTCTGGCTTGGTGACGCCGTTTATACTAAGAGCGAGTCTTTGACCTGACCTGTTTGATTCTCCTCCTAGCAGCGTCCTTTTATATGCCGTATCTTCTTGGTCAGGTTTGCGCATTCTCTTACAAATGCGTTTCAAAGTTCCTTCGGGCGATTTGTACAATAGCTGGGCCTCATAAAATCTCCGACTCTGTCTGTGTGTCCTTTCATGGATTTCTACTTAAGAAAAATAAACTTTTGGTATGTTTCAGCAAGATATTTAGTTGATAATTAACTAAAAACTTTGAATCAATTAGCCGGGAATAACCTCGCCTCACATTTTCCATAAGAAACACTTCCAAATTTTAATGAATTATGTAAACGTATTTAAAATATTATAAACATTTTCTCAAAAGTGTTGGTAATTGAAATAGACAAATGACGCTAAAATTACCTATTCTAGGTGCGCTCCAACCTGCTTGGTTTCGAGCATAAAAGAACTTAAAACTTGAGTTGAATTGTCAGAAATTAATTTCTTCTTTTTATGACCTGCTACTGGTTTTTGTACGAGTATCATATTCCAGAATTAGAAAAATTGTCTTCCAGTATTGACCAACATGAAAAACCCTTAAAGAGGTGACTTTATCAATTTTGAAATGGAACCGGTCAAAGGTTTACTTCTTTGATGTCGATGATTGTAGTGGTTGGCTGAAGTTGTGGTCAACCTTTGAAGTGCTGTTGCCGGGGTTGGGGCTTTACTGCTTTGGCGAAAGGGGTTGTAGGTAAATTGGCATGGTTTAGGATAATGGAGGACAGGAAGTGATGCCTGTTTTAGGCATGTCGGTTACTTAGTACAGTTATACTTTCTATTCTAATATAGTTAAGTGGCTGAGGAAATTCCACAAGCTAGTTAGTGCCAGTTATTTCTTAACTGGGTTATATGCATGCACTGAATTAGCTGCAATACCCAGTTATAGCGGTCCTTAAAACATTCACACAGTTACGTTTGTGCAAGTATAGTGAAGTGCATTTAAAACTTTCTATTCGGAAGTCGGCGGTTTACCGGCGCGACCCCTCCTCCTGGCAACGTCGGCATTGCTCTCCATCCAGTTATGGCGTAGTGGTGAGCTCTCTTCAATAACAGACAGGTCATCACGCGTCACGCGTCATTCAAGTATGATGTGCTGTGATAAGTTATTCATTGACTGAGCATATTATACATAAACATAAACAATCATAAAGTGCAAAAATCGTGTTTAGAATTTTAGATGAAATTTCCTAAACGCTCAGTTCCATCGCAAACAACAATACAATATTTGGTAATTTTAATCAAACGGGCTCTGTGGCTAATCGTAATAAGAAACGAAGAAGAAATACGCTTACAGAAGAAACACGTGATGAAATAAGAACTTCTTTCTAATGTACCCCTCGAAATCCCATCTCTAGCACAGCAGCAAGATGCGTGCAGCGGTTTTAAATGAGAAAGGGGATTTATTAAATATTTTGGAAGGATTAAATTTAATTGTTTTGGATTATCAGGGGTAATGGTATTTCTTCTTCTCCATCGATTGGTTTCCGCTGACTTATATTTTGCCACGGCTGTTGAGACTCTGCTGCTGGATACGTTTATGGTCCTGTGACCATAGGGGAAGAAGTCTTGGATATTGATAAGATTTCTCGTTATGGGCAATTAAAACAATTTATTGTTCATAAACTATTGCATATAAAATGTACTGCCGTTATTATGTGCCACTTTCGCACTAACTATGGCCATCTACGTAAATGCACATTAATACCTCTAAAACTCTGATCCTGAACTTCACTAAATTCATTTAATTCTGAGACACAGCTGCCTACTCTTCACTGATTATTTTCCACAAACGAAACGCTTCTATTGAACTAAACTAAAACAGCTAATTGGAATGGTAATGCTAAGTCTTCTACATTGACTTAGAATCGAACTAAGAATGCCTTTACTTCCAACCAACTGAGCTGAACGGAGAACTGAACGGAGTGTCCCTTGGTCGCAAAATAGCAAGACAAACATGGCTGTTTGCCGGTCTCACGAAGCTATCTTTATTCTTGAAAATATGTTTTTAGAAAAATCTATAATGTTTTCTCTAATCTTCGCATCTCTAATTGCTCCCTCCGATTTTTTTTTCCTTGCTATTTTATTAGTCAGATGGCTTACGCGACTTATCTCACGTACTAAATGGAAACGTTATTCCCTTGTCTTTTCACTCGTAATCGGCATATTCTTTATTACGTCTTCCTTGCTTTATAAATCCCTAACAGTTTACAAATAAACATCTTACTCAAGGCTTCTCCTTTAGACATTTCTTCAGAAAATATCGGTTTTACTTGGGCCATCTTTACAAATATTATTACAATAGGCAACAGGAATTTCCAGGTCAGATTTTATGACTGGGATAGTATTCTGCAATCCAACAAGAAAATAACATCACTAACAATGATTCAACACTTGTACAGGAAATAAAATGGCATTACACTCATGACTATAATAAGGAAGTTACATAAAATTACCTAATATAATCACTGTAATTAAATTTGGAAGTGGCAGCTCTTAAATACTGTCTCATGAGCAACAATATTGCTTAAGTTAAAATCCTACGACAATACGTTAGTTTACCAATCGGACCCCTTTAATGGTGATGGAAGACTTAATTTTTGTAATTTGAAGCTAGAAAATGTAAATAACGGACATATTTTTTCTCATCGGTTTTCTTTTCCAATTAAAAAAAAATTTAATAGTATTTAACGCCCGTTTGCACCACTGAGGCACCACAGGCGGTGAACGCTGATGATACATGAGATGAAATGATATATTGGGAAAAAATTTATTTTTAAGGAAGGAAACGTTCCAGGCCTAAGTTTAGGGTACCTCCCCGGCATTTGCCATGTATGAGGACTGAGGAAAACCTGGAAAAAATCTTAGTCAGTGAAGACGGTCCTGGCGGGAATCGAACCTCAGACCTCCCGCTCACGAGTCCGCGCCTTAACGACCTCGGCCACCCGTGGCGGTCTACCGATTAAGATAATTTGTCTAAATGGCCATTTAGCTTCAGGAATTAACAGGTGAGGAGATAAGAGCATAAGAAAAGCCACATATTATACTAGTATAATTAAATAAATAGGGTGTGGCGTGCCATTAGTGCGAAAAGAATTTTTGGCAAGTTTTCTTTGAAAGCACAATTAACAGTGAAAGGTATATATCTAATTTTTAAGAGTAATTTTGTAATGCATTAACATATGAGAAACGTTTGACGGTGTAATTCCAGCAGGATAATGCCGAAACTCATACCGCTAATAATATATCCATGGGGAATTGAGTATATCGTATATTTGACTGCGGCGGTTTATGGCCTCGTTTTTCAAATCTAACGTGCTGTAACTTTTATCTCTGGGGAACTTTAAAAATAGAGTTTATATCTATCATTTTCTCATTCTAGATGTACTTATAGAAAATATTCATTGGTGTTAATGATAGTTTATTATGAAGATGATTGTGTGTCATACAAAATGGGCAAAGCTTTTAGTATCTTTTCTAAGAAGGATAAGTAATTTATTTTACTTCTATTATGCAGGTTTTAAAAGTTGTAGTGTTAGGCCAACTTTAATTTTTGTGGCTTTAAATGCCTGCGATTGTAGGAGATTGCTTCAGAAGGATGATTGAGTTTATGTACTGGCTTACTTCGCCTTTGTTGCATTATTAAGCATGGTTCAACATGCATGCTGTTACTCTGTGATTATTTCTCAGATGGAAAGGTTTTTTCATTGTCCTTACGTAAGATAACTTTGTATTTTAATAAATGTATGCCATAAATATTTTTTTCAAATGTTTACTATAAGCAAAATTGGGAAATGAAAGTTTCATCCTTAAACAGAATGTTCTCTTCCAGTTTTAATGTTCTCATAAGTAACAGTAAACTATATTCTGCTGAAAGATACTATCGTTTGTTCAAACGCCTTCTTAACAAATTTAATGCTCCTCCCCCATCCCCATAAATTTCTTCGGAATAAAAATAAGCACGTTAGAATTGGTTTGCTTTAAACTGCCAGAGGTATATTTAAACACAGTCACGCTTATATTTTCTATCGCCCAGCACAGAAGATATAAAATTGTGCACACCAAAGCAAATCAATCGGATCCTTGCAGTTTCTCCAGAGATATCACTAGCATATTCCACTTTCTCTAGATCGGACAATACTCTCGAGTATCAAAGGCCTCTGTGATGTTAGTGAAACTGGCTTCTCTCTGCCTTTATAGCCACTTTAGCACTGGCAGTTTGATATGATAGCTCACCATTGGAACGCTATGTGGTCACGATCAAGGTCGTTCAAAGGTGAATTATTTCCACTTCAGATAACGAACTCGTTTGATGTGACTCTGGCTTTTGCTTTTTTATGCCTTATGTTTTTTCAAACGTTTTTATTAACTCCCTTTCTTGTCTGTTCGGGAGAAATTTTGTAATTAATTTTTCATTCACTTCTAAATGAGTTAGAGACTTGAAATTTTGCACATTGGTCAGAAATGGATGACAATACAATATAATACAGTAATTATTATAGTTCAATGGTTCCATGGTTCAAAAATATGGCTCCGCAGTTTTGAAAGTAAAGCAGCGCAATATCAAATACGAAGGTTTTAAAAAATGTAAGATTGAATAGTAAGAACACATTTCGGTAGTTTCGTTAATAACGGATAAAAATATAAAATTTATAATAATCTTATTTAAAAACAAGAACAGTTGCTATGATGACTGTATTATATTTATCAATACAATAAATAAATTAATTATAGTGTAACTTGCTATATATGTAATTTTAACGTTTTATTTGAATCTAAAATGATTAGAATTATTTTTGTTGTATTTTGATAACAATACAGTCGCCATGGCAACTATTCAAATAAACAGCGCGATGTCGAAAGCGCAAATTCAAAGAAACGCATGGTTCAAGCGCGATCAACTGAGACGATGGAAAAACGTTCTTCTCGACTGGCTAATGACACGCAACGACATGCTAAATATTCTGATAACAATACAGTCGCCATGACAACTTTTCAAATAAAAACATAACATTTAAATTCTCACAATTAAATCCTTATAAATAACATTTAATAAATCTGATTTCTATTACATATATTCAATTGGGCTAATGTTAATGTGTAACATGTGTATTAATAATGTATTAATAATTTCAACTGTGTAAATAAGTAGTGAATGACTATTATATTTATATATAATGAGTTGTATATAATATCAAAGATTTTGACTTCTATTTTGAGTACCTTGTACAAATGTATTTAATACTGAAATAATTTTTTTCAAAATTAACTTTGTGTTTCTGTATTTTGTTTTTAATTAAAAAAATAATACTGTTTCCATATATCATGGAATAGATATAACAATTTTCTATTTTAGATGTGATTAAGAGAAAACAAAATGAACTAAAACTAAACGTTGCTCAATTTTTGTCATTATGTAATCGAGATGTTTAACACTGATAGCAAAATTACGTTCACACAAGACTAAAAAGTATAAAATAATTTAAATCTTTTTTTAAAAAAACTCGCTTTTATTTTCTTATTTAATAAATGTACTAAAACGTATAAAATAATTCATCGTAGCCAAATGCAGATTTATAACCCCATGCAAATTCATAATCTTACAAACTTTTTAGAAAAATTCTTGCAAACGAAAAACGTGGGGCTCATGCAATAAATAAAATTAATGGCTGTTAAGGGTATTTATAGTTTAAATTAATCACACAAAAGTTCAGACAATTATTGCATGCTCCCACGTTTTTCGTTTGGAAGAATTTTTCTTAAAAACTTTATGAGATCATGAATTTGCATGGGTTATAAATCTGCATTTGGCTAGGATGAATTATTTTATACCATTTAGGTAATTTATAATTAAGAAAATAAAAATGTGGCTTTAAAAACAAATATTTAAATTATTCTTCAGTAAACTTGTAATTGTTTTCATTGCAATGCTTAAAGTAGCCTGTCTTGATAAATGAAAATCATGGCGACAGTTAATTTCTGGGAATAAATGACCTCGATCGATACACTTGGATTTTCAGTTTTCGAATCAATGAAAACTCAGCGGGGATCTGAATTAATCACAGGAAGAGTGGTTTTGGACGTAAACAATAATTATGTACTTTAATTTTGCTTGGAATTTGTTGCTTCTCATTTTGTTACGATGTGACGGCAGCAAGAGGAAGGGGAGTTAGCGTATACGCGACAAGGCTACACGTGTAACATGGAACACGTCGCACAACAAAGGCATGCAACACGCCGTGCAACCAATCGATTTTGATGTCATCCATCAAAACCCGAGATTATGGAACTTGATATATTAGCTATAGAATTTTTTATTTACTTCTTTATTTTTTATTCATAATATTCTGACGGCTGAAAATAAAATAGGGAATAATATGTACCAATATCTAATACGAATTTTAAACATAATATAAATTAAATTGGTCCATAAACCTAGCTCAAAAGTTCCAAGACCAAAATAATCCTTCCTCTCATTTAAAATCCCGTATAATCCCAGTGCACAAAACTTTCCAATGCAAACCTAAAACTTCTAACAAGAACTTCATTAACTTTGTACTACTTACGTGCCTGGAATTGAAAGCATCATACTTATTTTGAAAGAATGTCACGATACTTTGTTAATGCATCCATCTTTAAATGATTTTTCTAAATTTGTACCCCGCCTTACTTTCAGAACCCCCTAACCTTAAAAGTATATTTCGCCGTAACCTATCCCCTCCGAATTTACCACATCCCTTTGCTGGCTCATATTCTTGCCAACGTCCTAAATGTAAAACCTGTGGGCTAATTATGCCATGCAATTCATTCCACAGCCCTAATTTATCCAGAGAATTTAACATTTCTTCATTTGCTTCTTGTTCCTGTAAGAACGTCGTATATATGTTATCTTGTAAGCTTTGCAAAGCATTTTATATTGATTTAACTTCTACTGTTGTTTCGCTACGTATGAACAATCATAGACGTTCTGTTAAAACCAAGTCTCCCTTGTCGGTTGCCCAAAATGCCTTATCTCACTGTAAGGATTTTGATGATGCTTTTAATCTAACACTTATTGATGCGCTACACAATGCTCTGAAAGTTTACTCAGAGTTAGAGAAATGACAGCTATATTTTACATAAAGCGCATATACCACCTGGTTTAAATGTTACGTATTAATTTTTTTTCCTCCCACACCCTCACTTGTATTTTCATTTGTTTCCATGCATAAGGTTACCTTCGAAACTCAATATTTACTTTTATCACCTTCACTTGTCTACCTTCTTGCTAGAAGAGTTCCAGTAGTTCGAAATATAGCAATTTCAAGTGTGACTTTATCTAAGTGTGTTACCCTTATCTACTTTTATTATTACTGTTAATTTGTTCCATTGTTAATAGTGGTATTTTATTTTTATTTTTCATTTATATTATATTCATATATATATATATATATATATATACTGATGGTGCCAAAATATATAACACTTTCACAGTAGATACCTATTTAATATATTTCAAAGTTGGACCGAAAAACAACAGTAATGTGTAGTATGATGCTCTGTAAACAGATGTGACTCACATACCTTATGCTAGCGTTACTACAGCAAAATGCAGCCTCGTTTGAACAGAGGAAAGCAATTTTGAATTGCTATTGGAAAACATATAATGTTGTTGACGTTCAAAGGCAATGGGATAAATAGGTTTCCACCTTGTTCTCCGTATCTAACTCCGTTGGACTTCTACATATGAGGAACTCTTAAGGATGTTGTTTACCGTAGGAAACCAGCTGCACTGGCAACACTTCGGGAAGAAATTGAAACGGCAGGTGCTGCAATCGCTGAGGACACTTTTGCAAACGTTGTAGTTCAACGTACTCAGAAGTGTATCGATGCCGATGGTGGACATTTTGAGCAACTGTTGTAACTATTAAAGTCTAAGGTGATTAGTGCTCATTTTATGTTTGTGCGAACTTAGTTTTGTTATGTTAACACAGTTTTTTTCTTTGCTTTAAGTGTGTATACATCTTTTGGCACACTCTGTATATATTTGCATAAAGCGCGTATACAACCGGGTTTAAATCTTACATATTAATTTTTTTCTCTCCCTGGCACACACTCTTGTTGCTGGTCTTATCTTTTTCCATATATAACGTTGCCTTCGATACTCAATATTTATTTCACCCCTTTCACTTGTCTTCTTGCCATAGAAGAGCTCAAGCCATTCGAAATATAGTGATTACAAATCTGTGACTTCTTCTGAGTGTTTCCTTTTATGCTCTTCTAGTTATTGTTTTATATATATATATATATATATATATATACATACACACACATATATATATATATACACACACATACACATATGCACCCGTGTGCTCTAGCGACCGCAATCCCCTCCCCCTTTCCTCTCGAAACTCTGCATATAACGATCAATTAACAAATCAGCTAAGTTCAAAGACCAGCAAAATTGGTCCATCAGCAATAGCGGTTAACATAAAACAAAAATTATAAAGTCGATCTAGGGACCTAATTTTTGTTTTTCTCAACGAAACTCGGTATATGGCATTGAAATAAAACAAATTGTTTCCTAAAGTCAACGAAAGTAGACTATTAAATCTTCACCTGAAGCCCCAAATTTAAAAATCGCTCTAGCAGCAACAATATGAATTTTTTTCGCAACTAAACTTTGTACTATGTAATTAAAGCAAAATAAGCAAAATACTTTCTGAAAACCAGGGAAGTCGGAAGGGTATACCTGAAAACCGAAATTTAATGAGTCAGGATTAACCTAAAACGAAAATTTAAAAATGTCTCTAGCAGCCGTAATTTTTGTTTTTTCTCAGCAAACTCGGTATGTGTATATATATATAATTGAAAAACAAATAATAAAAATAGTTTCTGACAGTTTACCTGTAACCAAAATTTAACAATCTCTCTAGGGACACCAATCTGTACTTTTCCCCAATGAAACTAGGTGTATACCATTTAAATAAAACAATAACAGTAGTTGTTAAAAATAAGACAATTCACGCCGTTAGGAGGGTATACTCTCAACTTGCTGAGGAATTCGCTTAGTTCACATTTTTTTGCACTATCACGCAAAAATAATGCTCCTGCGCGACGAATTTTTTAGTTACTGGACATTCTCTTTAGAAGTTGCTGCAATATTGCTAACTCCTTGTGTTCAAACCATAAACTAACATAGGGGTCTGTTATGCCGATGTTCATAGGATAATGTAAACATGTTGTACTGCGAATTGCACTAGCGAGAATAGCAAATTCAATTTTAATATACGTTAAAAATTAAGTACCAGGATTTACGTTGTGCGAGTAAACAAAGCATGAAAGGAGAAGAAAAAGTAAAACAAATCAAATATAGGTAAAACCCAAAGTGATCAAAAAAGTATATATCAGACATGCGATCAGACATACGATCAGACATCTCAAAGAATCATGTTCTGAACAAAATAATATCTTTAGTATTGAAAGCTGGAATGGCCGATGCGGTCAACATAGATTATTGACAAAATCATTACCCAACAAAATGGCGTGTAATGCAATGCAATACATTACTAAAGTTTAGTATTCAAATGATAAAAATTTAAGGTATAAATTGTAATATGCATGCATTTTTACTATCATTATAGAAACTTTAAAAATTGAGTTTATTTCTTCATATTGCGATCTTTATTGTGATATGGTGCTACTAATCTCATAGCTACACTCTCTGGAATACTTTAATTATTCATCTTTTCCATTACAAAGATATTAGTGTTCACATCTGCTAGTAGCCAGAAATTAATTCCAAGTTAATCGGGTATGTTTGGCAGATAGGGGCATCTTGTTTAGCTGAGGAAGGTTCTCGCTGAAACACACGACTTTTTAATGAATTTATTCGATGTACTTGACACCAGAAAAAAATCATCAGTTTTCAGACGATTGGTCTGGTTCTTTTTACATCGAAATGTAGATACTTTATAATTTCCCGGGACATGCTCCTACACATTGTCTTACAGAAGAACGGAGGGCCCAATTGTAGACCACAGTTCAAATTCCTCATTATTACACATTACAAGCCACGTGTGTATATGATTCACATATACTCCATGAATCATTGCCGAGTATCCTTCCAGAAGCAAGGGTACTCTACAATTTTAATAAAAATAAGAAGAATGTTAGGAATAATCTTCTTAACAACTAATCATTGATGTCCAATAGTTTTAATTGATAAGTTGGGGAAAACATTATGTTCATCAATTAAATATAGAATTACTCGTTTTGAATATGCAGTAGGACCTTCCCTCTCTTTCAAGACATTCTGATGAGCGAATCTCCCTGGAGAAATACATCCGAATTCCTCATTCTGTGTTGAGACTGTGGTGCAGATCCTCTCCTGCATAGGATCGAAAGTTAGGATTATTATTTGGTTCAGGTTCAGCATCTATGTGAAAAATATGTCAATTAGAACCCCTTAGCTTTAAAATTCTATTACCATGCTCCAAATCTATTTCTATTAATGATATAGGTAAAGATCACAATAATATTAATAATAATAAAACTAACAATGATAATGAAATAATGACACCAATATTAATAACAATTATAATAAATATAATAAAATAGTAACAATAAGTGTAGGATTATAAAAATGAAATTACTTTCTGTCTCTTTAATTTCCCTATCGGTCCTGACGGTGTAGGAGTAAACATACTTCCTGCAAAACCCAAGATCGCGAGTTGAAACGGTAGATTTCTACTCCAGGCACATCCCCAGGTAGTCACCTTAATTTAGCTAGGTGAACAGAAAACCCTTTCAATATTAAAATACATTAAAATTGGTTAACTTAATATTTTAAGTATGAAATTGAATATCTGCTCCTACTAGATATTTATACAAGGCCGTCAGTTTGGCGAGCAACAAAATCTTTCGAAAGGGCGGAAAAGGATCATAAAACCGTAGACTCCCTCTTTCTTGCAACAGCCATTGTGACCATGAAACTAGTAGCTAGATACCCTTAGATATAAGGTTAACAAAGGAACTTTGATTTTCACTCCCAAGGAATGCTGTTACGCAAACTTCTGGTAAACAAGAAACGGAAGACCGTTGAGGTATATTTTTCGCGCAAATAGATGCTACCACACCACCTCTAGCCAGAGGGACCGCGAAAAATATACCAACCAGAAGATTGCGTAACACAAAATTCAAACAGTTCAGCCAATAGGAACTTGGCGTGAATTTTAAATTATTGAACAAAGTCAGAAAGCGTCGGCACAAACCGACCGACCGCCCAGACACAAAACTCCCGAATTGCGGAGAATCGGGGCAGTACATGGGGAGTCGATAGGGAGTTGATGGACAGTTTTGACAAGCAGTAAAGGGACAGTTTCGTGATAGCGAAGTCGAGTGAAAGCCTGTGTTCGGCTTGCGAGTGGAAAATAGCACCAGTAATCGAAGTTCCTTGACATAACAGAACCATAGTTAATATCCATACAACCCTGAGAGTAAGTTGAACGGTCATTAAATACTTTTCTTATTAGGACGAACTGATTGTTTCTTTCTTTTTTCTTTCTTTTCTTTTTTTTTTCTTCTTTTTTCTTTTCTTTCTTTTTTTTTTTTTTACACACGTCTACGAGACCTGGACCTATCCATTAAGTTCTTCTACCCGTGAATTGGTTTTTTTTCCCCCTACCATTCCAAAAACCCCATCTAAAAGGTCTCATAAATAGCCGGAGCAGACGGAGGCGAGGAGCAACGAGAACGACAAGAAGATTTCAACACCGATAATCATCTTAAACCAACAACCATTATTTCCCTCTGCATATGGCGCCCAATTAACTTCTCAGCATCAGATCGCCCAACGCTCCTTATTTCCTTTATTTCCCTCTGCATATGACGCCCAACGTTGTTGAACTTTGGTTTCTAAAGCCTAACTGACCATTAGCTAGGATATTGTAATATTTCCCTCTGCAGAGTTCAATCGATGGATTTTTTTGGGCGTAAAAGTCCTAAGTATTGCTTCCTTCGGAAGGGAAGTAAAGGCCGTGGGTACCGTGTCGTACATTTACGGCATGATAAAGAACCTCAAGCATGAAAAAAGAGGCCTTTGAGCAAAATTTATTGGCCGTTTCACGCCCTGAATTGAACGGGAACGCTGATGACCTGAGATGTTAAAGAGCGTCCTTAAATAAACAAATAAAAAACTTAATTTCCATGTGGAATTGGAGGTTTGTCTTCCTCATTTTCTGAACTGCTACTTTCACCTAATACAACACTGTAACTTTCTAACATATCCTCAAATTCTGACTGATTCTCTATAAGTTCATTCCAATAGGCTACCACTTTTCCATATGAGAGACCGTTGCCTACACCATTGCGATCGCTTTGACATATTTACTGCAAAAAATAAATTCTCAAATAAATTGCAAACTCTATTCTAACACATTATTGCACATTCAAACCACCGCCACGGGTGGCAGAGGTCGTTAAGGCGCGAACTCGTGAGCGGGAGGCCTGGGGTTCGAAATCCGCCAGGATCGTCTTTCATGACTGAGGTTTTTTCCAGGTTTCCTCAGTCATAAATGGCAAAAACCGGGGAGGTACCCTTAACTTAGGCCTGATACTCTTCCTTCTTTAAAAAAATCCTCTCCCAATAAACCGTTTCATCTCATGTATTATCAGTGTTCACCGCCTGTGGTGCCTCATTAGTAAAAACGGGCGTTAAACACTATTTAAAAAAAGTTCAAACCATTGTACACATTGTTGAACGTCAGTTGAGCTTGTATTTGAATTACCAATATAGTACCAGTAAATAGCGGTCAAATTGACCGCAAGGTGGTTTTAAGTATAAATACCAATGTGAAACTAATTTAGAAAAAATAAATGTTGCAGTATCAACATGAACTTAAGAGACGGTTTAAGAAGTTATAAGCTCACAATGACTAACAGCGAAAATCGTTAGAGTAATCATGCGTATAAATTTGAAAAGCGGTAAAAATGACCTCGTTGGTGGTTCTAGTGTGAAAGTTACTGGATATACTACGGAAACTTGAATTTATTGGTTTAATTAACAATATAACTCTCGGCAACAATTCGTTCCCACTTTGATTTTATTTGTAGCCATGTCTTGAAATTTAAGCATCACCCAAAATAAAGACAGAATTTTCGGTCAACTGTATGTAATTGGCTAGACCTGTTTTGTTTACTTTGTATTTCGACACAGTTGTTTATGCGCTGTCTTTTAAAGCGATTATCAGTTATTGTTGAGATCTAATGTGCCGTAATTGGATTAGAAAAAAGCTTATTGGATACAGAAAAAAAAAAAAAAAACGAATTCCTCTGTTTCTGGGAACAATATTTTGGTTACAAATCCTCAAATAATGAAGACACTGATTTCCAGTGTTGTTAAGAAGCTTGAGTTTTTCATTACTTAAAAAACAATTGTTTGCGCATGTTTGTAACAATCGGATTGCTTATTTTTTGTTTATGTGTTCACCAACAGGTTTATGATGGCACTCCACACATATTAATTCAGTGCTGCATTAAACATTTTGGGTAATTATGTTAAAAAAAAAAAAAAAAACCAGAGCTGTTTGAGACAGTATTTATAAGCTGCTACTCTCATATTTAATTATAGTAATTATAGCAAGTAATTTTATGTAACTTCCTTATTATAGTCATAGGTGTAATGGCATTTATTTCCTGTACAAGTATTGAATTATTGCGTGTAAAATGTTATTTCCTCGCAAGTGTGCAGAAAGCTACTCCAGCCATAAAATCTGACCTAGAATTTTCTGTTGCCTATTATAGCATTATTTGTAAAGATTACCCAAGCAAACCGATGTTTTCTGGAGAAATTTCTAAAGGAGAATCCTTAATTAAGGTGTTTATATGTATACTGTTAGGAAATTGTAAAACAAGGGAGACATAATAAAGCAATGAACATACGGGGGTGAAAGACAAGGGGAAAACCTCGAAGGGAGATCCTAACGGTTCCATTTAATACGTAAGAGATGTAGGTGACATGCAAGAAGTCACGTAAGCCATCTGACAAATAATATAGCAGAGAAAAAATGGAGGAAACAGATTACCCAATAGAGATGCGAGGATGGGAGAAAATATTCTAGATTTTTTGAGAGACATATTTGAAAGAATAAAGAGAGACTGGCAGACTGCCATGTTTATTTAGTCTTGCAATTTTGCGGGCTAAGGGCAGCCGATCCAGATTCTATCAGTTCATTTGTTTGGAAGAATAGACGGTCAAACCACATTCATTCTCAGTTCAGTTCAATTAGTGGAAAGCTGTAGTCAGTTTTGGAAGCGTATTCAGTGTGGGTCATTATCAGTACGGTCAGTTCGTCCCGTTCAGTGGAAGAGTATTAAGTGGAAGAGCTTTATTAATTGAGTTCAGTTGCATCTCAGGATTAGTTGTTTTCAAGATCAATCTTTATTAAATTAAGAAACGTCAGAGCGATCGTCATAGTTAGTGCGAAAGTGGCACATATTCTCCAGAAAATAACGGCAATATATTTTATGTGGAATAGTTTATGAACAATAAATTGTGTTTCATCTACCATAACGGAAACTTTTATCAATCTATATACTCCTTTCCCTATGGTCACAGAACCATGAAAGTATCCAGCAGCAGAGTCAGCAGCAGTTGCCAGCTATGGCAACATATAAGTCAGCGGAAACCAATCGTCGGAGAAGAAGAAATAACATTTATGCCTGAGAATCCAAAACAATCAAATTCAAATCCTTCCAAAATCCTTCCCTCCACATATGTACCTATTTAATCAACTCCCTCCTTCATTATTTAAAACCGCTGCATTTTGCACGTTAGATTTGCTTTCCTGCATAAGTTGTCGTCAGCATGACTAAAATTTTTAATACATACTTTTATGCAATTCTCAGGGTATCAAGATATAGTGAAGGTCCGATTACTGATACGAACATTAGAAATGAGAGATAACAAACAGAACGCGAATTCCTTAAAGTTCATAATTAATTTCCTTATGCTGAACTTTCTTTAACAGTCCGAAGTTTACAGGAAGCGAATCAACACAAACAAATACTGGTTTCAGTTCTTCAGCAATGTTCCCCTTGCAGTTGTATTTGTAGTCTCCGAAGCCATTCCTTGCATTTGGAAAGGAAGCAGAAAGGCGTTCACATATCTTTCTTAGACTATTCTCTCCTACTGGCCATGGACTGGCAATGTCATAGAGCAACACGTTATACCAACAAAGAAATGTAGGAGATGGACAGACAAGAGCCTTTCCCGCCTTATATTTATTGTATATTTTTTTTATTCTATAGTTTGTCAAGACTGAAAATATAATATAATAATGTAATATTTTATTTTTGCATTTCATGCAAAAAGAAAAAATTGACTTGCTAGCTTAGAAAAATATTATTTTAATTCAATATTATGAATGCTTTAACTAAGAAAGGGACTGAAATTTAAGGGAAAAAATAGTAATTAGTTTTTTTATTTGTTTTATTTACGGACGCTCTTTAACATCTCAGGTCATCAGCGGCCCATTCAAATCAGGGCGTGAAAACCGCCTCGGGTGACCGAGGTCGTTAAGGCGCGGATTCGTGAGCGGGAGGTCTGGGGTTCGAATCCCAACAGGACCGTCCCTTCTGATTGAGGTTTTTTCCAGGTTTTCCTCAGTCCTCATAAACGGCAAATGCCGGGGAGATACCCTAAACTTAGACCTGGGACATTTTCTTCCTTAAAAAATATCCTTTCCCAATATATCTTTCATTTCATGTATCATCAGTGTCCACCGCCTGTGGTGCCTCGGCAGTAAAAAGGGCGTTAAACACCATTCCAAAAAAGGGCTTGTAACGGCCGACAAATTTTGCTCAGCGGCCTCTTCTTTGAGACTTGAGATTCTTTATCGTGCCGTAAATGCACGACACGGGACCCACAGCTTTACTTCCCTTTCGAAGGAGGCCATACTTAGTATTTTTACTCCCGAAAAATAGTCATCGGCCCTGACCTGATTTGAACCAGCGATCTTGGGTTTAGAAGGCAAGTATGGTTACCACTACACCACTAGGACCGACATTAAAATAGTAAGATGACTGCGTTCCCTTTCAGAAAAAGTGGGGAGACTGCGTCCGCCCGCTCCTCAAGAGTGTTTGTTTATAAAAAAGTACAGCTAGTTGGGACGAGACCGTTGCATTGGATTGTCAAAGGAAACAGCGCGGCAGGTTTTCATGGTTTTGGCTCACTTTATCCCATTATTGGGGAATATAAACCGGGTGAACTATTCCAATCACTGAAAACTTTAAACAAGCTGCTTAGATCCATTAAAGATTCCAAATTGTTCCTAATACATGTAGATGATAATTACATTAGTGAGGTGAATCTGTACACATGTTTTCTTTTGTTGTTGCAGGAAAATGGAGCAGGGTGTGGAGGTCGTGGAGAGCGGGAGATCTCTCAGGGTGCAGACCGATACACCTCACCTGGTCAGCCTCGGTACCGGCAGACTCAGTACTGTAGTCACTCTGCATCCGCTCTCTCCAGGTAAATCCAACTTGTGCAATTTCCAGAACCTACGTCTATATCTAAAATCTCAACTGATTTTACTATAAGGACTTTCACTATTAGCAGCTCAGAAGTTACCAGTCTATCTAAGGATAATGTAAGAATAAAATTCTAGTCTTCTCAGATTCACTTCATATATCTGGTTGAGTTATTTTGGATGGTAGTTCACTGTAATGAGCCCACCAGCATTTACTGAAATTCTTGTTATACACAATTATCCCTTTTTCTTTAGTAGTTCATGCATGCTTAGGGATTGTCCCTTCAATTCAATTCAGGGAGTAAAACGGCGGATAAATTGTGCTGGAAGGCATGAAACCGGATTGTGGGTGGCGGATATTTATCAATGGCCCCAATCTTCTTCGAGGGCGTTTCCCCGTATTTTGGCGGATATATGCCAGCCGGGCCTGAATAGAACGGGATTCCGAAGGTACGACAAATCGACGCTTTATCATTTACTTTGTTAATAAAGTTTATTCTTCTAGCGTGAACACCCGGGCGAACTCAAGTCTCTCGTCGAGCCACAGCGAGGTAATCTTGGCAGACATGTATATTTATTTGCAGCAAGCAGAGCAAAGAAATTATGTTTTAATTGAGTTCCTGATGCAACTCAATGTTATATCGGCAGTTAACGCAGTGACTGCCGCTCAAGCTTCGTTGTCGCACTTGGTACTTCGGCCGCTGTTCCGCTAATCTCCGCGCGCCGGCAGCCACACTTATCTGGGCCTGGAGAATTCTGAGATTGCCCGGGTTTTTTTTCGCCAGAATTTGTATTCTATTAATTAATTAATAATCCCTGGACTGTTACATAGGTGCAGCCTTACAGGTACAAAGTTAATATAGATTGAACATTAGCATGTAACATTTGTTTGAGTAAATATGCTTTAGAAGCCCATACAGGGGCAATAGGGGCTTGCCCAAGGGAACAGCTTCTTATGACAGTACAAAGTCTTGGGGGCGTATGGGGGTGGACATGTAATTGGACCGTAAAGAATACATTAATCGATGCTTAGCCTAAAATTAACTGTAATATATACAAGTATTTACAGGTCATAACAGTTTCAGTGTTTTCTTTGTGGTTTTCTTAGATGATGAGTCGTTTTAAAATGTGCGTATTCGCTTGTGTTTGCGATGGCGTGGTTCTGCTTGGCCGATTTTTAGAGCTTCTGGATTTGTGTGATTTTTTAAGTGGCCCATGCGTTTGTGCAGCGGTCTTGCAGTGTGTCCAAAAGGTTGGGACTTGCAGTTCTTTATGTATAATTCTGTTGGGTGTGAGTATCAGCATCCGTAGTATTTTTCTCAGGCAGACGTTTTGATGGGATTGGAGGTAGGGGAGATTGGTTTTGCTTGTATTTGACCAAGCTGTACAGGCATAAAGAAGAAATTGCTGAATGAAGGATTGGAATAGCACGAGTTTCGTCTTTGTGTGGATGTGCTTGCTGGTCAGTAGCGTTGAGCTGATGTAGGTGCGTTGCTTGGCCTTTTGGATGGTTTGCTTAATATGGGCGTTCCATGTTAGTGTTTTGTCTAGGGTAACTCCTAGGTATTTAATAGTGGATTGGCACTGCAGTTTCCGTCCCTGTAGCCGTTATATCTATGTGATTGTTTTTCCTAGTCTTGGTAAAATGTATGAGCTGGCTCTTGTCAGCGTTTATAACTATTTTCCAGAGGGCAGCCCAGGTCAGGAATTTGCTCATATAGCGTTGGAGCTCCCTCTGGTTGTATTTGGGGTGAGTGTTGTGATTGTAGATCGCAGTCTCTTCAGCTTAGAATAACGTCTTGCATCTGTGGTCGGGAGGAATGTCTCGAGTGTACGAGGTGTACAGATAGGGAGCCAGAACTACCCCTTGTGGCACTCCTGCGGATATAGGGAGGGTTTGGGATCTTTCCTACAGGTCTTGAACGTAGAAGCGGCGTTCTCGTAAGTAGCTGGCCAGCATGGGAAGATGTGGCCTAGTGCTGTCAGCTGGTGATGCAGTTTGTATAAGAGGCCGTTGTGCCAGCACCTCGTAGGCTGCTTCCACGTCCAAGAAGAGGGCCAGTGTGCTGGTGCCATTATTGAACTCTGTGGTGATATCGTCAGTGAGTTTTAATATCTGCAGTTCTGTCGAGTGCAGTGGACGAAAACCAAATTGTTGATTAGGTAAGGCTATGGATTCTGGTAGTGATTTTTTTAGTTGCTGGTTGAGGATTTTTTTCCAGTACTTTCCCCATTACTGGAAGGAGGCTGATCGTCCTGTAATTTTATGGATTTTTCCGGTCTTTGCCGGTTTTTGGAATCATAATAATTTTGGCCTCCTTCCAGGCTTGGGGAAAAAATGAAGATGGAGACAGGAGTTAATTAATTGGGTCAGATGGACCAGGGCTTTTCGGGGCAGGAGTTTAAGGTCCTCATTTCGAATGCCGTCTGGTCCTGGGGCCTTTTTATTGTGTAGGGACTGGAGTTGGTTGTAAAGTTAGAGGGGGCGATTTTTTGGGAGGGGAGGGGGGAGGTTTGTTCGTCCACTGCTGAACCCAGTTGTTTACCATTTGATTGTGCTCTGCGTTTTCGGTGAACCTTCGAGCAAGCATTTCGGCGAAAAAACTTGTCCTTTTTCATTTGGAAGAAGGATTTTCCCCAGTGTGGTAACCAGTGGCTCTGACTGTGGGCCTGCTTCAGCGGAGGACTTAAAGGCTCGAAGGAGTGCCCATATGGAGGCATCGTTGTGAGTAATTTTTGAGAATTTCTTTTCAAAATATTCATACTTTTCTAAATAGACTTGGTGTCTAATAACTGGCTGAAGCCATTGTGCCAAAGTTCTGTAAACTGCGAGCCTTGTGTTCCTCCACTGTCGCAGGTATTTCCTTCTGATGGGCAGCAGTCTCTCAAGGTTAGGAAAATGGGGTGTAGGAGAAAGGAACTGGTGAATATGTGGTGGATTTTCTTTTGGTAGTTTTGATGGAGGGAGTGAGGTCTGCAACCCTTTTTCATGGTCATGTGCTGTATCGTACCTTCTTCTGGGCTCGGCCATCTGGTACATGTAAACTTTATACTTTGACCAATCTATGGTTGGTAACTGTGGTCTGACTGTGCGCATAAGTTTTGCGCGTCCAGCTATGTGGAATTTTATAGGGAAATGGTCCGAGCCCACACTGTAGTACACTTGCTGGGAGGAGGGAATGTGGATGCCTTTGAACAGGATGAGGTCTAGCGTGTCGGGAGGAATGGAGGGGTTGTGGTTCCAGAAGGAATGGTCCGTAGCAGTTCTGATTTGTAGGGTATGATACAGCAGGACGTAGTCAAGCAGGGTTTGCCCAGCTCTGTTGCAAGCTCTGGAGTTCCAGAGATTATGCTTTGCATTCAGATCTCCAGCGATGATGATTTTTGCGTGAGTATTGACCAGTTTGTTTAGATCTCGGATCATTCCTTCTGAGCTTGAGGGGGATATATTGCTAGGATGGTGATTAGACGGGAGTTTACCAGTATCTGTACACCTGAACACTCCAGGCATTCCAGTTGAGGCAGAGTCAGTGCTGTGTTTGTAACTAGGTTGTTGCGCACGATGACTGCAATGCCACCCCCCGGCTGTTGCCCAGGCCTATCAGTTCTGTGTACTACGTAGCCTTTTAGACGGAGTTTGATACGTGGTTTGAGTTTGGTTTCGCTGATGCAAGCAACATCTATTTTTTGCGGGCGTAGAAGATTCTATTTCGTAGGTATTGCCGAGAGTGCCGTTCGCATTCCACAGGAGTGCTTTAATTCTGTCAGATTTTTCGTGGTGCCGTGTAGCCATTTATACAACAGTTTCTAGGAAGTTAAAGATTGCTTCTCAGCAAACCCAGTTGCTGATTCAAATTTAGCTATTCCTGTTTTGAGATTTTTGAGTAAGTTATTGAAGTTTATTTCTTTAAAGAGAGCCAGAAACTCCTTAAAGGTCGACGTCTCTGTTGTTGTTGGTGGTGGTGATGGTGTTTGCGTGTTTGTGTTGGCAACGCCACTTGTGGTGGCTGCGAAGGACACTCCTGGCCGTACTGGGGCATTGTGGGTGATGGGAGTGGAGGTGGGAATGTTTTGCTTAACTGAGGTTATTTGCCTGGACAGAGTGAGTAGCTCTCGCCTGTCTCGCTCATTCTGGAAAGTTATACATCCCCTGTAGTTGGCAGGGTGTTCCCTTTGACACTTCGTGCATGTGGGAGTGAAATTTGGGATGGATTTATTGGGGCAGTCTTGGACCATGTGCAAGCCGCTGCACAGCACGCAGCGGGATGTGAGGGTGTACATTTTGTAGGTGTGCCCAATTTGGTGACAATTGTAGCACAGTGCAATGTGATATTGTGTTTTTTGGTGCTCTACCTTGATTATAACGTTCATGAGAGAGCATTCCTGTATAAAGTGTTTAGATTTGTCGGTTTTTGCAAGTGTAACTAGATATAGGGGGATGGGCCTGCCTCGGGCCTCTAGCTGCTTGCAATGCTGAAGAGGATAGTCCTTAGCCTTGACGGCTTCGGAAAAATCCTCTAGCGCCATACCTAGGGGCAGGCCTCGGATGACGTAACGGTAGGGTTGTTCCATTTTTGGGATGAAGGAGTAGTATTGTATGGCTGCTCTCTGAAGCTCTGTTAATGTATTTTTAAAGGAGTGAAGGTCCTTGAGTAGAACTATCAGGCCATGTGCGGTGTTTTGTATTGTGTATTCCTTGGTAGGGCATGTTTTGTATAGAATTTGTGTTAGGCCCTTGAGTGGAGTGTTGTCAGGTATGATTATCCTTGGGGGCCTCTGCGGGAGTGGGCCTGCTGTGGTTTGTGTTGGTGTGTTATTAGAAAGTGTTTGTTTTGTTGCATTTTGCTGGGCAGCTTGCTGCCTGGCGTTTGCGAGAGTGGAATTTGGCTTGGTGGTAGACTTCACCGAAGTGGTGGTTTTAGAGGCAGGTGTAGGGGGAGCAGGTTTTATGTGAAATAGCTGTCTTTTCGTGAGTGTTTTTGATCGGGATGTGCTGAGTTTTTGGTTGGTGTCTTCTGTCTCGTAGTCACTGGACGAGAGGGAATCGTATTTGTTTTGTGTGTGTAAGGTGAAAGATTCTGAGTGTTTTCTAGTTTGTGGAGTGTTTTTTTTTTTTTGTATCAGCCTCGCTACCGCTGGAGCGTTGGCTCTTTTTGGACGGGGTGGTCCAACCTTGATTAAGTTGATAAAGGTCCCTTCTTTTTGAGCTTATTTCCCGGGTGCAGCCTGCCAAGCTTTGCGCCATCGCGATCCATTGAGGATCGCTTGGTTGCAAAGTTTGTAGGGTTGTCCGTTAGGCAATTTGTTCTTTTTTGCAGTTCAAATAGTTGTTTTTCAAGCTCTATGCCCGGTTTTGGGAAAAATCTAGCCCTTTTATATACAATATCAAACGACGCCATCCGTAGGCAATGGCGCGAAATACTCCCACCAACTGTGTGTCTCATAGGTGAATGCTTACCTCACTGGATTTCTATTCCCTGGAAAATTTTGTTCAAGCCAAATGCTTCACTATTCGTAAGTAATATGAATTTAAACAAATTTCCTATGTTACTGTCAACCGCTCTTTTTGCTCAGACACCTGCGACTTTGCCAGCTACAGGTCGGTTTATGCCCTGAGGCAGGGGCATTTTCAAACCTCAGCCGCATAGCAGAAGGGATTACCTTCCAATTGTCTGACTTTCTGTGTTCGGAGAGAGACGAGAGATTTTCTTTGCCTGGTTACGTTTTTACAAGTTATTTCTTAAATATAAAAAATTATCATTTATGAATACCATTAAACACTATACAATATTAATTTCACAAATGTAATTAAAGTTCCTCCACTGAAAGAAAATGCACAACATACTTGCACCTAATTACACAGATTAATTACTTAAATTACAGTGTAATTGCCGGAAAGCCAGGAACAACTATAGGCCTCTTCTTTCAGACTTGAGGTTAAATCTATGGCACGGGACCTATAACTTTACTTTTCTTCCAAAGGAAGCCATAATTAGGGTATTTTATGCCCGAAAAAATCCATCGACCCTGGCCGTGACTGAACCCGCGATCTTGGGTTTACGAGGTTAGCACTAGACCTCCAGAATCGACCTGGATGAAAGGGGTATAGCTGTCAATCAGCTAAGAAGATGTTTCTATATATGGAAATAAATTAAAAATATAATACCTAGACTTTGAAAAGGTATTTCAACCAAAAGAAAACATTTTATGCACTTTTCAGTGTCTTATTATTCAAACACGGAATGATTAACATAAGACGCATTAAAAGACATAATGGAACACAACTATTCAAAATTTTTGTTATCTTCACTTTCTTTCTTAAGCGCTTCGTTTCGCCACATAACACAGCAAATTAGTTTGGTGTATGTCTAAGAGAAAGTTTAAACAATGAAATTGTTTTATTGTATTCCTGTAAGTTACTAAATATAAATATTTTTCTTTTATTACCTTTTATTGAATGGTTACATAAAAACATCAATGTTTTATTTCTTTCACTGGTTGCTCAACTAAAAAGCGTTGTGTCAATTTGGTGTTTACTGTAAGTAAATATAAATAAAGATTTAAGTAACAAAATATTCCTTTTCTCTCATAAAGTTCAGAGCTATATGTGTTTTGTTTTAGGCACTTTAGCTACAAATACACAAAAGAACTGTCTTAAATGCTAGTATCAAACAATATGATTCCCGCACAATTGAACAACGTAGTCGTATTTTCAACATTCTGTGCGCAACAAAACGGTACTATCCGACAGCGGTCACATTTCTCCTCGGCCGTGAACCATCTATCCTTAATATTCACCTGCAAAGCAGCGTAATTACATGGTACAAGTAGCATAGGTAAAAGGGAAAGGCGCGGTTGACCAAACGTCTCTTTTATCTAAAACATTTTCTTAATAAATCTATGAAAGATCGAAGTAAAGGGTTCACGGACGTTTTCATTGTCCTCATCTATATCTCATACCGGCGTTTCTCCCGCTGCTTCGTCGGGCATCATCAGAGGGAAATCTCTCCTAACGAGGGAGTCATTGGATGGACGAAAGATATATTAGTTATTATAACGTTCAGATAACCAAATAGTAACCAAAAATAATGTTCAAGGTACTCCAGTGCCCAACACATTTAGCGTATTTTTCATCTATCCATTATAAAATATCACTTAGCTTAGTCTTTGGCTTTGGCATTCATCTATTCTCCACTTTAGCCATTACAGTTTTTTTATACATTTGAGCGGTACACTAGAAAAAATACAAGAATAGTATTACTGCAGAAGCTCCTAGGGATATCTAGAAAAAATATGGTACATAATAGGCTATTCTTTGTTCTTTCATGTTTACGTAAAATAATAAATATCATATACTTAATTTGTTGTTAGGGGTAGAGGTATGTAAAAAGCCATACTACGGTTAACTTTGTAATAACTTTTACGTTTTCTAACACAGAAAGCTAAAATTTTGCTTGGTCATTATAAATATTTTGTTTATCATGTAATTTTTTATAGAAATTATAACACAGAATTAAAGGTCTGATTAATTATAACTTTATGCATTTAAAAATATAAGGTGATTTTGTTGAAAACCACTGAACACATTTTACTGAAAATTTCATACCTATTTAGATATTTCAACATTAAAAATCGGGAACCGAATTCTGGTATTCAATAAATTGCCAGTTTTTACTTTTTTGTTTAAAGTGGTCATAATATGTCCATATCCCTTGACCCAACAGCTATACTAAGACGGTTATTGAAAATTTGTTTCACAAAGTTGTGCAGAAAGACGTTTTCTATAAACTTCCAAATGTTATTGCTTTGCATAAATTAATTTCTGAGACAATGCATCTCAAAGATGAAAAAGTAACTTGAAAAAAACTTGAGTTAAAAGTTTTGGCTTCATTTCCATTGAAGGCGGGGTTACTAATGTTGACCATATAGTTTTGATCTTCTTCTACCTCTTCCATTTCTTTCTCTTGAATTAACTATCTTGATGCGCTTCCTGTTGCAGTTTTATGGCCAACATTAGTAACCTCAGCACTTACGTACATGAAGGAAAACTCTTAAGTCAGGTTTTTCACAACTTACATTTTTTAAACTTTTGAGATGCATTTTCCCAGAAATGATTTTGTAAAACAATGATATTTTGCTTCCTTCTGCATTTCTGTGGAACAGATTTTCAGTAACTGTCTCAGCACACAATAGGGTCAAGGTACTCGCATGTGAATATTTTATGACCATTGTCGGTCTTGGTGGTCTAGTAGTAACGATACTTGCCTCGTAAACCCTAGGTCGATGGATTTTTTCGGCCGTAAAAATTCCTTCGGAGGAGAAGTAAAGCGGGTGAGTCTCTTGTTGTAAATTTACGACAGAAATAGGAAACTTTAGCATAAAAGAAGAGGCCTTTGGACAAAATTTACCGGCCGTTTAACGCCCTGAATTGATTGGGATGCTGATGACCTGAGATATTAAAGAACATGCGTAGATAAAACAAATAAACATTTATGATGTTTAAAGTATAAAATTATTTTTTTATTTAAAAATTTATTGAATATCAAAATTCTGTTACACCAGTTTTATTGTAGATAACTAGAATATGTATAAAAAGTCAAGAAAATGTGTCCAGTGGTTTTCAAGAAAATGCAGGTACACTATTACACCTGGATATATTTTACTGTAGCTATTTACTTTTTCAAACATGCTTAGTGATGTTATTAGGTATAAAAACTTGGAATTGCAGTCCAATGGAGAAAGCCAAGCATGGGTACCGTGCCCATAATGTTTTACAATTTTGTTTTCAATATTTATCTAATATTATTGTAAAATGTGTTAGCAGAAAGCACTAGCATTACTAAATCAGAAATCGTACAACCTAATATAAATATAACGGATATTGTATGAGCTATCAAATAAAGCAAACAGATTCATGAAAATAAGTAGTAACGTAGGGGTTATTTATATATTAAAATGTAGTTACTTGTTTCACTATGCCGTTTTGTTTTTGTTTTTGTTTTTTTTTTTTTTTGTTTTTGTTTAAATGTTTCTCTGCAATCGAAAATACGGAGGTAACGAAAGAAAAAGCGAACACGACATGTACATGCAAACAGAATTAAGAAAACCGGATATCTCTAAACCCTACGTCTGCACTAGTAGGAGGCAACAGTTCGCCCACAATGCCGCGGATGTAGATGACGACAGACGTTATTTCAGCAACGGCGTAGTGGCGTCGTGATGGCTTCGGGAGACAAGCCCAGGGTTACGAAAACATTTGCCTAGACAGTAGTCTCACGAATGTTTTGTAAATTACTCGTCAAGTTAGCTGAGTATGCCGGGGGAGTTGTTGGGGATACCGATATTGTTTCCCGCAATTATCAATAGTGTCCTTTCGATTTTCACGTGGTTCATTTGTCTTAATAATCTTTTTTAGAAAACTGTTTATTGTAGTTATTCTTCTCTTGAATAATAGGTGTAACTTCCATCTTTCACGGGTTCTTCTTCTTTTAAGGGTGAAAGCTGCAGCTGTATTTAAAAAATATTGGGTGTTAATTGTTATGTAATGATAGAGGGGAGATTACGAAAGTATTTTGATTAATTGGATCCTCAGAGGTTGATGTTGATTTTCTTCTTCTTCTTTCCAATGATGTTTCCGCTGATTTAGTTTGCTCTGATTAAGATTCTTCTGGCTGGAATTTTAGTTATCTGGATAAACAAGGAAAGGGAAATGATAATCAACTATTTACGGTTATTCACTACCAACATTTCTTTATTGTTCACAGTCCATAATATCGGCTACTCGGAGAATCGGCTACTCCGTGAGGGATTTAAGACGCTTTGTGTGTCACTTTTGCATGATCGCGTCTCTAGGAATCTATTCCTTTATCACTGTCACAGAAGCTAGTACTTAAATTGTTTGTCCGATGCGATAGCTCTAGCTATGTTCAAAATAACGAACACCAATTAATTTTCCTCAATTGCCAAGAGCGCCTGGAGAATGGACGTTACACTGTACAGTCACGCCTAAACTTAAAATTAACACAGATGTGTCACTTAATAAAACTGAAGTTATTATTATTATTATTATTATTATTATTATTATTATTATTATTATAAGAGAATTTCTATCTATTAGTTATCAACGGCTCTGAAAAAACGTGGCGACTCAATTGTTACCTACTCAAAGTTAGCTGGTTGGGTACACGAACGCGGATAGCACAGGCTTTGTGTATGGGCTCTACCTGCCACGGATATACATGATATTAATGTAGGTTTCGTTGCCTCGTGTTTCTTTAAAGAAATCAGACATGAGCCATGTTAATGTGCTACAGTTCGCGTTGCGTCATTTTCAAGATATGGCTTTTCTTCGGGCGTAATAAGTTCGGAAGAAATGAAAATTAGCCTGTATATTATTAATTTGTTAGAAATAAATCCTACGGGTGTTGATGTTACATCGAAAAAAACTCTAAATTTAAAAGAAGAGTACAGTGACAATGGTGTTTGTTCACCTTCATTCTTCGCGTGCGAAATTTAGTCCAAGCACAAGCGGTAAAACGGAACCTCTATCGGAAGCTAGCGACTCTAGCAATAAAAACTGGTCTCCAACGAAGGCCACCAGTTCTAGATATGTTTGCAGTCCACAGAAAGAAGAGAGTGAAAATATTAGCAACGAATATAAGAGGAACTATGTATCTTTCTGGTTAAACGAAAATGGGAGCATCTTTCATTCTATTGTTCGCAGCAGATTTCGTTTGGTGACCCCATTAAGGCAATTATATACTTGGAAAAAACAAGTGGTAAACGTACTCTTACAATTAAATCCCTTTGAGCATTAAAAAAATATATATGATAAATTATTTGCTCGCTTTGTAGAAGCAAGAAGAACAAAGAAAAACATAACCGACGAAGATTTGAAGCTTGGAAATTTCAATAAACTATTTATTTGGAAGAATAGATTTTAGCGCATCCTGTTCTTGGGTCTCTCGTTTCAAAAAGATTTATAACTTTAAATGCATGAAGATAACAAAATTCGTTTCAAGGGTATTCGTAAAGGAAGAAGAAAAAGACAAAGTGGCAAACAGTTTTTTGAAAACAGCTAGATAACGACTGTCAAATTATTCCCCTTCCTATATTTATAACACTGATCAGAGTGGTTTCGAGCGCAAAATGAGAGCAAAGAGCACTTTATCTTTTGCTGCGGAGAAACATGTTGGAACTGTTGTACAATCTACTAGTGCATTGATCCATTCACACACTATTATGTCCATTATTAGTATGAATGGATCTATTTATTAAATTATTTGTTGACTGCAGGAGAATACATGCTGTTTCGGGCCTAAAGTTACAAGGCAGATGTTTAAGGTGGAGAATTTATTGTGAAAGCAACGAAATCGGGAAAAATGGGCAAAAATAGTTGAGATGCTGATTTAATGAGGCCTGCCCTGAAAATAATTGTGCTCTACTTTTTGATTCGTGGACGAGTTATAATGACATTGCATGTCTTCAAGATATTCCTCGCAGAAAAACTATTGAAATTCAGCAGATTCCTCCCGGAACTACGGGAAAACTTCAACCTTTGGTTAGGATTTTCTTCCGGCAAAGGAAAAATCTTCGACGTCGTCTAACTGAAATTTTGACACCTAATGATAACGTATTCATATCGAGGTTTTTCAGCGAGATAATATTTTGAAGATGCATTCATTAATAATTACCAAATTTCTTCCCCGCGGTTCCGGGATATGATTAAATATTCATGGTTTGCAATCAGATAACAACAGTGCGACCCCCAGAGTTCATTGTACCTGTTAAATTCTCTTTACAAACAAATGTAACAATATATGAAGAAGAATGTAAAAATGATGCGATTATTTATTGTGCATGGTACCTAAATAACTTGTTTTATAATCACTGCATGAACAACAGTCACTTTTGTTTTACTTTCATCCCTTCAAGACACCAATAGGGACGGTCTGTTGTCTCCGCGCATATAGAACACTAGGCTGCAGTTAAGGGATATTCAATTCCTACTCTTCCACTGCATCTATACAACGTTTTCCAGTTTCTATATCGGGTGCTTCCAGTTGAAAACAGCGGCTCATTTTTAGAAAACGGACTTCTTATAGCACATAGATGACACAGGAAAAAATTTGAGGCATGCTTCGATATGAGTGTGTCGACTTGTTCCTTGTCAGTGCTTTCGGTACACCAATTGTGCGAAAGTCTTGCGTTGCTTAAGGTGTGGGGGGGAACCACAATGCCGTTAATTGTGAGAATACAGCTGGGCCACCTAAATGTATTATACATGGTCAAGAACATGTAGCAATGTACAAACAATGTTCGGAAAGAATAAGTTTAATTAATAATATCCGAGCACCTTTTACAAATGCTACTGTTCCATTACTTTAAAGAAACGAAGTGGTGACTCAAAAAGTGAGAGAAGCACTACAACAGCTGCTGAATAGTAGAGAGGTTCCTACTAATGAACAGGAACACTCTCAAATGGAAATGTATACAAGTTCTTATCACAGCACCACAGATCCCAAAGAAGAGCAAAACTGCAGCAATATCTCACCCCCTGAACCCAAGAATAAAAGTTGCGAATGCAAGAGAAAAAAGACAACAACAGCAGCAATCTGGCTCTAAGGCCCTTCTTACCGCCCCTCAACCCTCCCTACGAAGAATGCTTGCAACAAGGGACGCAACAGAAAGAGACAGCTCTCGTACGCTACTGTGTGTAAGCCCACTATTAGGCCTACAAGCTCCAGTTGCCGATTGAACATAACATGGAACTTATGTACTTAGATGCATTAAAAGGGTACTCCATTCATATGGAATGGCTTGTACAACTCTTTGGGAATCACTGCCCATTCTTCCGGGTTTGAGGCAGAAGCTTCAGGCGCTATCCTTAGGTGTTTCTGCCCTTATTCCAACTTCCGATCTCTACTGGCGCATGAACACCTCAATCCTTTCCATTTTGCGTATTTCAATACTAATGAAATAAAAGCACACAAACAGGACTTGCCAGGGTTTGTGGCGCAGCACGAACTCGATCCAGTGCTAATTTGTAAAACCCATCTTAACCAAAGGCATAATTTTATATTTCCTGGGTATCAAGTACATCGTAAAGCCAGAATGTATCTCCCAGGAGGAGGCGTGGCAATTCTCATTAAATCACAGTTAGTACACAAACCCGCACCTCTACCTCCAACTCAGCATTTGAAGGCGGTTGCTAAATTAAAAAATATTGGCGAACGAGAAACAGTTCTGGTTGCGAGGTATCATCTCCCTGGAGTGCCATTTAATCCGGCAGAATGTCAGAAAGATCTGCATGCATTTCCAATATCCTTATTAGCAGGGATTTTAATGTCAAACATAGGCAATGGAATTCAGTTACAGCAAATGTACGAGGTCAACAACGAGCTACTTATATAAATACAGACGCCTCCCTTGACGTGCAGGGACCGCGTTCAGGTTGGCCGGCCTAGAGTGATTGATTTTGTCATAACTAGGCATGTTCCATAGTACTTTGACTTAAACCACTAATGATTTACACTCGATTATGAACCTGTTATAGGCGAGCTACTAACATGTTCTTTAGGTAATGTTCGAAAATATGGAATATATGTGGTAGAATGGGTTGCTGCAACTGCAGATCTGGATATTGCCTTCCAGCTCAATCCTATATCAATACACTTGAACTCAATGAGGCTTCTATTAAATTTCCAGAGATTATTCTTAACACTATTAAACAACATACAAATTTCCAGCAGATGATATTAATCCATATACACTGACGCACAACATCATGAGCTACGCAAACGAGCCAAACGACTACAAAGGATGGTACAAAGACATCACAACCAACCAATATTGCATGCACTCGATCGTGATTTCCAGTCCAGGATCAGATGTAATCCATTAGACCTAAACCACATATATGCCCCTTGTAGTTTCATTTTTCTTCATTGTTGTAGTTCATTAAAGTGGACTATTAAGGCTGCAGAGGAAGATTAGTTTACACACCAGAAGAAAAGACCACTGAATTGGCGGACCAATTGGGGAAACAATATGACTCTATAGATGATCCCTGGGATGACCCCGTAGAATAATTTGGCCTGTCCGCGGCTAGCTGCAGAAGGATCAATATGATCTTGAAGACGTGAGTAGACTAGCTATGATCACTCCAAAGGTTGTTAAACAGCTTCGAAGTCTAGATCCCTGCAAAGGTGCTGGGCACGACAAGCTTACACCTAACACGTTACACCGACTATCTAAGCGGCCTGTTCTCTACCTAACAAAATTATTCAATTGCAGCATAAATTTCCGCCATTTTCCACAAACGCGGAAAAAAAAGCCGAAATAGTGTGCATTTTGAAAAAGAGGAAAGACCCAGCTTTCCCTTTAAACTACCGGCCTATTATCCTGCTTCTTACGGTATCTAAAGTATTTGAAAGAATGTTTATGATCCGTCTGAAGCTAGTGCTAACAAACCGGAGCACCAATGAATTTCAGCCCCAATTTTCAACCACTCAACAATTGTTGAGAGGGTGGAAAAAGCCGCCCTTGGATTTTGGCAGCGAATGTTTTCAGCGGCAGTTCCTCTAGATATTGCCAAAGCATTTCCTAGCACATAGCACTAGGGACTTTTATATAAACTTATAAATGCAAAGATTCCTCAACAGCAATTAAATTATACGCAGTTTCTTATCAAGCCGTTCTTTTGTGTTAAAGCCCAGGGACGGAAATCTGATACAAATGTAATAAAATGTGGCTTGCCGAAGGAAGTATACTATAAGCTACCTTATTCTGTGTATATATGTCTGATTTCTCTATTATACCCTCTACTCTGACATACACAGATAATATATTAATATTAGCTCAGAGTAAGAATGTAAAATACGCACCAGCTTCTCACCGCCGACACCTTAGGCAGGCAGAGGAATGGAGTGAGAAATGGCGTATGCACGAACAGCGGTGAAAATAGCGAAGCCATCCTCATCGCTAAGCGCCGGAGATCTGTCAATCCGGGAGCCTTAAGTCTGCATGGTCAACTAATTCCTTAGAGATAGGGGTTACATATCTAGGAATTACGTTAGACCAGGGGCGAAAATTTCATTATCATGTGCAATAACAGGGTTTTTTAAAAAGTGCTTAACGCCCGTTTTTACCACTGAGGTAACACAGGCGGTGTACACATGAATTGAAATGATAAATTAGGAAAGATTTTTTGTCAGGAAGGAAACCGTTCCAGGCCTAAGTTTAGCATACCTCTCTGGCATTGCCATTTATGAGGACTGAGGACAACCTGAAAAAAAAAACTCATCAGGGAGGACGGCCCTGGCGGGAATCAAACCCCAGAGCTCCCGTTCATGAGTCCGCGCCTCAACGACCTCGGCCACCCATGGCGGTAATCAAAGGGTGAAGGCCGTGTGAACATAACCATATTATCACCTATCTTCAAGCTCAAGTCAATTCATTTTAAAATTAAATTGCAAACATACAAAGCAACCAGTCCTGCAGTAATGTTATATGCAAGTGAGGTTTGGGTTTACACAGCTCCAACTAAACGTATCGTATTCAAAAAAGGCACAAAACAAAGCCTTAAAGAGCATTTTCGGCATAGATTTACGATTACCGTCTGTTTTCTTAAATGAAATTTATGGCCTAGAGTTTATCATTGACATTATTAGGACGAAGGCACAAAGTGCTTACACACTTTATGCCGTCACTCTAATATACTCACATATGCCTTAGGTGACTACAACCCAAGTCGCGGGCAAGTTCATGTCACTTTGGTACCAAGGGACGTGCTTGATCCTGGATAACCATAAAGAGTACAAGAAATCCCCGATTAGTGGGGCTTGGTTCATAATTCCGTTTGCCAGTCATTAATCAACTGTATCCTTTCCCCGCCGACAACTCGCCAATCAGCCGAGAAACTCAATACCATAATGGAACTTAGTTTCATTTGCAATTGCAGGTTAAGTGGGCTGCTTTGGACGTGACCGAACCTTGGATGGGATGCCAGATGCTCTTCTATCATGCATTGCAATCAAGTAAACCCACGATGTGTTGGCAAAGAAAGTAAGTGCTTGGAGTAGCACTTCATCCTCTCCGTTCCATGAACCTTCCGACATACCAACCAGATGTGTCAGTAGTCTTCAAAGTAATGGGAGATAAAGTCACATCGTGGTTAGGTGTTCCCTAAAACCCGGCTCCTTTACAACACATAGTCGGCCCATAAAGATAAACGCACGCTTTCGATTACTGAATGCCAGTTAAAAGCATCAGCTCACACTCCAGGACGTACTGTGATTGGTTAAAAAGTTTTTTACGTTGCAAAGATAAGAGGTGTGATTGGTGTTTTGTTCGCGCTCGCCATACCAAAGGCAGCGCTCAAGTGCAAAGCACAAGTGAAAGTGATATTGAATATCACTAAACTTTAAAGCATATACAATATACAATATCCAAGAAACAAATTACAGATTAGTATCTAACTGTGTGTGCTGTGAAGTGCACTGCACAATTGCACAGTACCTATTTCTGTGATTCCTTTGCTATAAATAGCAGTAGTAATAAGTCCTACAACGATGAAAATACTAAAACCACAGATGATGTAGATGTTTCTGGCAACCAGGAAGCTGTGTTGGTCTCAACTTCAAAAATAGTTAAAAGACAACTGACCGGCCCTCTTAGGAAGAAGAAACATCACCGAATACGTAAATGAAATAGTGCCAACAAAGATGAGAGCTCCTCGCGCAAACGATCACTATTGCGCACAGGCAAAAATGTGGATACGTTCTCCATCTCTCCCAATGAGAATTCTCTCATTGATGTCTCATCTGACACTGACAAAACCTCGGTTTTCTCAGTTTATTCCTCATATATGGAGGAAGAAACAGCTCGCTCCGCCTTGGATCTGAGATGAACGATGCTCACTTTCAAGTAGTGGCAAAAGAAAGCGGCGATCTCTACCTCATTTTTAGGAGAGATACTTCACAGCAGCTGAACAGCCACATCTCCGGTAGAAGCTACAAGGGGGTTTAATCGACTAGAGCTACTAAAGCGACACATAAGGCTTATTATCGTGAATTCGTTCCAGGGGGTGACAAGGTTCCTCATGGAAGTGATGCCAATCCTATTGGGTGAATGCAAGGTAACAAGGAAAGGAAGCACCTACAATTGTCAGGCAAAGTGTGCCGAGGATCATCAAAATCTCTCAAGCACACTAAAAAGCGTGGAATCTAACATTTCTCCTTCGGTGTTAATATTCGACGAATCCTCACAGGGCTGCCAGTGGATACTCCAGTGAAAGATATCGCTACGGACTTCCAACGCCAGGGCATAAGTTCCAAAGTTGTTAAGCAGATAACAAAGCCCTGTCAGGGAGAAAAATCCTTCAGGTAAAAGTTACCTATCGCATTATTTCTTGTTATAATAGAACGAGCTGATGATTCTGATATAGTAATAGATAAAATACAGTCAATGTGCTACCTTAGTGTTAAAGATTCCCCGACTCCCCAACGCCACCGCTGCTTGAGCTTTAAGAATTCGAGCTAGTTCGTTTCCTGGAACCCTCAATGCCTCAGATGCGTTATCACACGGAGACCCTTACCAGTGCCAATTTAAAGGGGGATCACGTGGCCTATTATGCCAGATTACGACTAGACTGAAGATTATTAACAACAATCGAAGACGCCAACCTGATGAGTCCAGCTCTGGAAACAGCATGCCACAGCATCTACAGGCTCAGCAACAGCTCCAACTGCTATTATTCAACAGCAAGGAACTACAAGCACAACTTCAACAAGCAGAGTAATAGTGACAACAACCACTATCCACAACCCCACATCAATGGCATTAATTCCTACGTTCCAATGGCAAAAGGACAGCCCTTTGATAGTCTAAGACTATCGCGAGGTGCAAATCCGAAGCAACAAAACACCACAACAGTTCAAATCTCCTCCTCCTCCTCCACCTCCTCCAACAGCACAACTCCAGCAACTAAGACACACCTGGTTGGACCAACCATCACAGACAACTTTCTCCTGCCAGGGGAACCCCTGGAGAGATCAATGCCCTCTAGGCCCACTTCATATCGAAACATCTCCCGTCAGAGCGAAAGTACACTGTATTTGTTGCAGTGGTTGTCACAATTATGGGAACTACAGGAACTTCTCGCTTGATTCCCTCACGCACCAGAATTCTCGAGCAAAATGATGATAATCTTCGAGGCTGTCGTTCTTCTCGATAATAACCAGGGGGCCCAAGATAGCGAATGGCATTAGGTCTCGTGTCTCTTCTGGTTCGCATTTTGGAATGCAAAATGGACATGCGGAGAAGAGGGACGAGCTTCAAAAATGTTCTGCCCGATTTTCACTAGAAGCCATTCTAGTTAGCGAAACGCATTTCCATCAGCACACCAGCTTCCGTCTTGCGGCCTACAACTATCTTCGCACTGATCGCAACGGTCCAGGAGGTGGTTCAGCGATCTTTATCCGAAGAAATGTAGTCCAGATCCCGCAATTTAAAACCCTAGAGAACACGGCTATTTTTGTGAAACTCGGAGGCACGGAGGTTGTGATAATTTCTCCATACTCCTCCCTATTCAGAGCTTTTTGTGGTGGCTGGTTATCAATCCATTGTTTCCCTTCATAGTGTTATTTTAGCAGGAGATTTCAATGCCAAAAAATCACGTTGGCATTGCTCTTGTCATGCACATACTAGAGGCAACGTAAATATTCGCTTAATTGGTCAGGACCCCCAGCTGAGAGTACAGGATCCCTGGCAACCCACTCACCATCCGCTGAGTAGAGGACTACCGCCTGTCATCGATTTTGCGATTATCAAACTTTTCCTACACCATCTCACCCTGACATCAATCAACACACTACATTCGGACGGCAATCCTGTGTTGGCAGAAATCAACAGAAGGATTGCTAGCCACAATGTCGCAGGTCCAATTCGTTAAAAGCGTTAATGAATCCTCTGCACTAAAATCCCTCCAAATCATAAAATCACAGGTATCGAATTTCTAGATACTACATTCTCATCCTTCTCCCACACAGTTACCAGAGTAACGCAGTCTTACAATTCACATGTCTCCCCCCTCCATCCAAATGTAATCCCCTTAGACATTGAACTCATCCGATGTTTCTGGACAGTCCGCAGACTCTACCAGCGACACCACACGCTACATCATCGAGAACTAAGGACCTTACGTCGAGAAGCCAGTGTCTGACTTAGCGAGTACAGAAAGACTCATTCGCTAGACAGAACCTAGTTTATGGTGACATGTGGAAGGTCTCAAAAACCTTCGGGATCAAAGAGACAAAACTTTCCAAATATTTCAGACACCAGAGGCCTGGTTTATGAATCGTTTGCCAAAGCCAATGCTATCACTGAGTACTTGTAACATCTGTTTCGGTCTAGAGACGGCCCCAAGACGAAATATTCTCAAGTTAGTTTCGTCCATATCTTCGACGGTCGGCGGGCGAAATTGACTATGAGACCCCAACCTTCCATCCCTACGAAGTTCAAGGTGCACTACAGTGTCTCCACCCCAAAAAGGATGCCGAGCCTGATGGCATAATCCCCTCGTGCTCCGCAACCTTACACTCAAAACTGTGCTCTTTGTCCCAAACATTTTCAATATGTGTATCAGCTGGGCCATTTTCCACGCGAGTGGAGGGAGCCACGCATATCCATATTGAAGCAGAGCAAACATCCAGTTCATTCGTCTAGTTACCGATCAATCATTCTCATTTCTACACTCTCAAATGTTTTCGATGGTCAAGGCTGCAGTCTTAACCTAGCGGTGTCTTTGGATGTAGAAAAGGCCTTCTCAAAGACCTGGCACGACAGACTCCTAGAAAAACTTATACTCCTTGAGCTACAAAAAATATTGATTCAGTTATACACTCATTCTTAAAACACCATACTTCTAAATTCAAGGTGGCGGGAAACAATTCAATACTAAGACCTATAGAAGGCGAATTTCTCGAAGGTTCTGTTTTTTCCCGAATACTATTTAACATTTTCATGTCAGACATTCCACAGGCAACAGGCATCAACATAGCGCAATATGCAGACTACGTCCTGTTATACAAAACAAACTTACATCTCTACAGGGCCATAAATCCCATACAAAGATAGTTACGTCTAATGGAAAGATGGTGCAAACGTTGGGGAATGTCAATAAACCCGACGAAAAGCAACGTTATCTTTTTCACAAAACGCCACGTACTCGCAAACCCTCTCACATTCATATATGGGCACCAAAGGATACAGTAGGAAAATTCCATAACCTATTTGGGAGTGCAACTGCATAAAGGCCTTATTTTCAGGGGACACAACACCAAGACTGCTCACAGGACGCAGGCAGCAATAGCTCAAATTAGACCAAATTAGACCAAAGACAAAATCCAAGGTGCCACGCCTGACATGCGGACATTTTGGATAACACAGGGCCAAAACCAAGCTGCAGGAACACTTTTCTTAATACAGGATTCAGGACAAAACAAATCATCTAGTGGTATGGCCACGCTGCTAAAATACAAAGATAGCAGCGTGTTCATACTACGCCACATTCCATTCAAGGATGACAAAATCCGCCCACATCATCACAAGAAGTTTTAGTATCTCTCTCCTATCACTCCACGCCTCCAACAATAGAAACAACTTACAACCTCATCCCTTTCCTGCGCTTAAACCAAATAGAGTAGGTACGCAGTAAACACATACACGCTAACCCAGTCTGCCATCAATTGTGATCTGGTCCGGTCGGATTGCAGTTGTTTTTTTAGTTTTAGAGCCTCTTCTTTTTTATTGAGATTATTGGAATATTTGTAAATGTCAATCTCTTCCAGTATAGTCCCGCATGATAGTCTGTTATGGATGAAAGGATACTCATGTCCTAGAACTTTTGACGTATTGGCCCTCCGCTTCAATGGTGTGTTCGGCGACCGCGACTTTTCTATTTGACCCAGACGGTAGCATCTTTTGCAGTCCGCAAGTCTTGTGTTAGCGGTGCACTGTGTAGTTTGAATGTAAACCGAACCGTAAGAACAAGGTATACGGGTAAACACCGGCCCATTACAGACGCTTCGGAGGATCTTTTTTCTGAACTAAGTACATTAAGCGTCTGGTAGGCTTGAAAACCGTCTTGACACTATGGCGTTGCAGTATGTGATCAATTAGATCGGTGAACCTTTTAAAGTACGATAGGAAAACTGTGCCCTTGTTTCTGGGTTGGTTTCGCTTTTGACTGGCAGGTTAAGGCTTAGATGGACAGAAGCTGTTCTCACTCCTTGGATTGAAAGACTATTAGCATGTAAAGCTTGTTCTAGGTGTTGAGGTTCATGGCACGTTTCTGCTGGGTTGATGATTTCAGCTTTTGTTCAAATAGCGGTCGATGTGAGTGCGTCCTAGCGGTATACAGCGTGTTCAATTGTGCCGTTAGCTTTTCTGCTGACCTGTGCATCCAGAAACGCTAGCTGTCCATCCTTCTCTTTGTCCATGGTAAATTGAATGCGAAGATTATTTTGTTGAGATGTAGAAGAAAATCTTGAAGGCTTCCTGTCCGTGGGGCCATGTGACGAAGATTTCATACACATATCGGAATCAGACTGTCGGTTTGAGTGTTTCTAGTGGTGTGATCTCAAAAGAATTCAATGAATAAATTCGTTACCACCGGACTCAGAGGACTGCCCAATGCAACACTGTCCATTTGTTCATAAAAAGAATATTGTGAGGCTGCAAAGTGAAACTTTGGAGCTTCTGGATGAAGTGAAATTGAATTTTGGATGAAGCAATTCGTCGTGCCGACGTGACGTTGTAGTAAGCCGGCTAAAAGTTTAGCTATGGCGTGGGTTGGAGATTCAATCCTGCTGACAATGGACCTCAGGTGCACTTTCAGCTTGTTTGGGTAGGATATAAAGTGTAGGAGGCTGGGCTTCGGATCTGGTGATGCGGCGTTTATCATCATTTGGATTAGAAGGTTTGTTTTCCGTAGAATGCGAGTTGTGAGATCATGTTAAATTTTACGGTATGTGTTTGGTTTTAGAAGATCTTAAGATTTTTTGTTGATAGATCTGCTGGTTTAAGTGCACAGTAGCATTCCCCTTGTCCGCTGAGCAGACAATGATATCTTGTTGGCATTCAAGTTCTTTAATGCGATCGTCTCTTCCTAAGATAAATTACTAGGTGGAGTCTTGGCACTTTGGAGAAGTTATTTGTTGTTTTGGTTTATTTACGGACGCTCTTTAACATCTCAGGTTATCAGCGTCCCATTTAATTCAGGGCGTGAAATGGCCGACAAATTTTGCTCAGAGACCTCTTTTTTCAGGCTTGTGGTTCTTTTTCGTGCCGTAAATGTACGACATGGGACCCACAGCTTTACTGCCCTTCCCAAGGAAGCCATACTTAAGATTTTACGCGCGAAAAAATCCATCGATCCTGGCCGGGTTTGAAATCATGATCTTGGGTTTAAGATGCAAGTATGGTTACCACTACACTACCAGGACCGACACACTTTGGAAAAGAATCTCCTCAGCTGTTGCCCTCGGAAGACATCGTATCCGTGATTGTTCTTATGACGAGCAGTGATGCTCTGGTGGTAAGTCATGGAATTGTATGTGATCCTATCTGTGTTGTCCGAATAGTATCTGTGAAGTGAGTTCAAAACACTATTAGAACATGACACTTTATTTTCTTTGATGATTTTTGAAACTAATAACTAAATACACAATCATCATTAATATATAAAAACAAAAATAAACAGATAATAAGCTAATGAAGAGAATAGAGATAAGAGCATTAAAAGGAAAGTAGTTTTTTTATTGGTTCTCGCTGTAGTAAGTGTTTTTCAGATTGGGAATTATACAACGGTGGAGGCATCGAAGCTGACTTGTGTATAACGGATAAGAGATTTTAGCTTCATTTTCAGAGATTTGGTGGTTACTATAACGTTTTTTTTATCAAAATAGGTGACTCAAGGTCCCGTTTCGTTTACCACGCCTAGTTACTTCCAACCTACTGCTGTTTACTGTGAACAAGTCACTTGACAATGTGGATTGGGTCAGTGGCTAGGAAGGGAAATGAGTCCACGTGATCAGCACTGGCATAAAGATAGGGATGTATGGAGAGAAAATTCCTCGATCTTAACTGACCTATTTTGGGTGAAAATATAGTAGAGAAGAACAGAAAGATAGTAACAAGCTAGCGGCTAATCGTGGTCGGTTTTCTTACAGGTATTAATTGCGAATCTTCCTTGCTGTTGATGAGCACCCTTTAACACAGAGGAAAATAACGCAAATCCCAAGCAAGTCTGTAAAGTAGAGCGAGAAGGTTCATTTTAAGAGTTGCAGAAAGTAAATACACAATCAATTGAAGGTATGCGTGGTAGACACCGCATGATCCATATGTGTACAGCAACACTTACTGATAGCGTTCTTAGATTACCACAACTTGTTCAAGGAAGTGGAGAAATATTAGAGTGGCAATGGTTCTCTAGCAACATTAATATTAAAGCGTATAGGAACATTAGAAAAGCAAAAAGCATGATATTTAGAAAATTATAATTAAAATCGTTAAATACAAACACTTCTTGATCCTTGCAACTGTTATATCATATTTTAGAGGAAAAAACGTTAACAAGCCTAGTTTCAACATTGCATCTTCATTTACGGCGCCTTGGATAAACGTTTGGACTGTCATCTCTTCCATCAATTGTTCCATCTTTATTATCTAGCGCACTGTGGCCCGCAAATTTCCGGCACAGACTTCAAAATAAACCACACAATTGGCCTCTGCCGCTCAAATGTGAAACTCACATTGTAATGATGTTTTGGTGGATTAGTGAGGATATTCTTGTGCGAGGTAATTGCCTATCGAGGTAAAGTTCGTGTGCTCTTAATGCATCCCCATCCAAAAGACCATAGATGTGCATTTCTGCAAATTCACTCACTGACATCTTCTTGTGATTTCTTTACTGGGCAAACAACAAAAGTGGATCAAACTAAAAAGAAATACCAATGCCCACTTTAAAGAAGAAAGTAAAAATCAAGTAAAATTGTTGAGTTAATTACTCTTCAGGGATAAATATACTGAAAAATCCTTACACCTCTTAAAGGAAGGTTATTCAGGTACATTTTATAAAGACTTTTCATTTTTATTTTATTGATTTTATTATTTTTATTTATTATTAGTGGTATTATTATTATTATTATTATTATTATTACTTTTTGTTAAGAACATGCCCTAAAAGATTTAACACCAATTGCAAGCACTCTGTATAAAGCAGAGTTGCAAAGTTATACTGCAAGTGTTCAATCATTCTGTGCAAAAATGCATACCATTGCATGCAAACAAGTTTATCTTTACAACTCCTCCCTCCTCTGCTATCCCTGTTTTCATATCCTAAGTGGGAGGGGTTGCTAAAAGTTTTTTTTTTTTCCAGGGCTTTGACATTGGTGTTTTCTAGGTTATACTAGTACTCTATTCAAATCCCTTAACGGTTAATATTGTTTTGAGGATATTACCATACATTAATGAAGCGAAGAGAAAAACTAAGGAAGATATACCTCTCAAAGCAGTGTTGTCCAACTGTTTTTTTAGTCACGGGCTATATTTTTTCCCAAAAGGGTATTGAGGAACATCGATATGTTTTTGAGTCATTATAATTATTATTAATATTGAAAACGAAACTCGGTGATTAAGAATACAATTATTTGGTTATAATACACAAAAGCGATATTGTGTGTGTATGGGGGGGTCTAGTAAATTGGTTCAATTTAATGGTCCCACTCTGGTATCGTGGATTTATGAAGGTGAGACTGACGTTTCTCGCTGATGAAGATATTGTGATGCCTCGACTTCCGAAGTTCGTGTTTACTAGCTCTCGTTCCAATGGAGAGGAATAGGTTTCTCAGGGTACATTATTTGACTTTAGGTCGAAGGGAAGATGGGATTCATTGCGTTGAATGAGTGCACGTCAAGACGTAGGTTTAGTTCACAATTTATTATATGAAACATTTCAATGTTATTGAACGCTGTGCTGTTCGTCGCAAGAGTTGGGAATTTTAATATGGCCCAACAATGAGTCTATCAGGCCTGACTATGCTGATCAAATAGCTATTATTAGCTGAGCAACGTGTGGACCATTTGAAATCTTTAACACTTCCTATCGACTTATCAGTCACGATTATAACACGCATGCATCTCTTTGAAATTTTAATTAGACATTTGCACTGCTTATAAAATTCGATATAAACACTTCAAAAGTAACAATCTGCCGGCATCGAAATTAGAATTCAGAATTTACATTGTGTATCCGCGTCAGGTCAAGACTTTTAATGCCGCACTACTTATCGGAACAAAAGTTTAATGCAATGAGCGAAACTTGATAAAGTGATAACAAAAGCGATACTGACTCTCAAGGCTCGAAAAGTCCTTCTTTGTACTAGTTTTTGAACTAGGAACAACAAGACACTGTTTTGCTCCGCGAAAATTTTTTTAGTGAAGATTCTAGAATTTCGATTCAAATCCAGTTTTCTGACTGGCTACTACAAACTTGTGACAAGGGTTTGAAACTGAAACAATTGACTTAGACACCCCAGTAATAAATGATAAGGAACAAATGAACCATTGCCAAGTAATATGCATATACATTCATAATTGTAAGGGTGTTGTTATTATGATTGCAGTATAGTATTGGTTCTATGAAAGTGTGTCTGAAAATTATGAGGCACAAAAGTTGTTTCTCTTCAAACAAGCGACCAGACCCTAAATGTGGGTAACTGACCTGAACTGAGAATAGAAAAACCTGTTTTGTAAATAAGTAAACCCTTGGATGGAAATACCTCTTTTGTGTTTTGAAAATGAATACACTCTCCGATACTTCCTGGAGGGGTGAAGGCCATATCCTTGACACTCGACGTTAGCCGCTGAATAAATGCAGCAATCTGTGCTCTGGCTGCTAGTCTCCGTGCCCGAGTACCGGCGGAGAGAGCCGAAGGTAGTGTAACAAAGCTATGAACTAGATAATAGTGCTTAGAAATCTACAGCGCAATAACATAGGTGGCTAGAGCAACGTGCTACACTTGTGAAGATTAAATAGCGGGTTCAAATACTACGATCTCATGCTTTTTTTTCTGCAGGAGTTAAAGGAGATTTACCACTATTACAATGATTTAATCGCTGAATTAGTTGCGAATTGGAAATAGAGCAATGTGCCACACTTACAATGATTTACTCGCTAAACCACTAGGTCCACCGGTTTCTAGGATTTGTCCAAGGTTGGCCGACAGATTAGGTTTGTGTGAATATGAATTAGTTGCGAATTGGAATAAGAGCCATTTCCCACTGATACAACATTTCACGCATTTAATAATGCAGGCTAGCAGCAAGAGCACAGACTGCTGCATTTGTTCAGGGGCTAACGTCAAGTTATCCTTGACCAGCGAAGTTCTTTTTGTAAATTAGAAAACTTGCCTGGTGTAATAAACAATTTATGCCTATACGGGGGTGAAGAAGCAGAACGAAGGAAGGCATAGTTTATTTAAAGCTGATGAATTTGCGGCCCAGGAATCTGTTTTTGCAGTTTTCAAGGGAGAGTTCCATATTTCATTTGTTAAGAAGAGAATCCATTATTCAACTCTGCTAAGTTTCCCGCTAGAGTGTGTAGCGTGAGTTGGTAGTTCAACATCAGTGTAATATCAGTGAGTTGACTAGATAATCAGGCATCCCATATCAAACTTTTGAGCCGTGAACTTGCGTGTTGACGGGAAACTAACTGTACCTCAGATAAAGTGCCGCGGCCGAAACGTCGCTGGTGACGTCGTAATGGAACTTTAATGGTTATGCAAAAGTGATATACACAGCGCCCCAAATTCTCCAGGCAGTAACCGAGTATTATCACAACACAATAGACCTGGAACAATAAAGTACAGTACATTACGAAATACAACTAATTTATTCATTCACCTATCAATGCCCTGGTAATATCCCTTTCCCTGTTATTCACATATAAAAAATGCCAGCAAGATTCGAGGCCACTGTAAGACAGAGGGTAATTATCGGCTAAGAAGAAGAAGAAGTAGATATATCCCTGAAATAAGAGCACCCCTCAACTACCCAATCCTAAATATCTAACATTCAAAAATATTCTCTTCCGCCAATTTTAATTAACTAAACGTTAATTAAAATAATTAATCCAGTAATCAATCACCATCATTATAAAATACCGCTGCAGGTCTGATTCGATATTATTTTTTACGGAAAGAACGGCTTCTCCCATTTGACAGTTTTTTTAAAGTTTGGCCGGTTTAAAAATTCACCCCACTCTAGGCTTTTTAACTCCCTACACCTAACTTTCGCAACCGGTAGTCTTTAGACACAACAAACTTCCCTTGCCAATAAAATTCTCTAAAAGTGTTCATAATGACAGAGGGGCCGTGCTATTACAAAAGACAACACTCCTTTCACAAGTGTGTTTTTAGTTAAATGCTTTAAATGGACGAACGAACGACAAGCACTCCCTGTATTAATATTTCTGTCTACAAGGCAGAAATGTACATCGATACGTGGTTTATGAAATTACGAATTAAGAAGAGAAACATACGAGGTGTGTCCAAAAGAAAGAAAAAAAAAGCGTCAATTGGCACAGAGAGTGCATCATAATGGCAGGTTTAGACAACAAACTGCCATTTGACACTTGACGTTACCCGCAGACCAAATTCTTAAGCGGTAGGGCTGCATTCCTGAGCGAGAGCGGAGAGAGCCGAACTCCTCAGTTCCGAACGGAGACGGCACTGATCGTTATGTCAGAATATGTAATGCACATTCATTTGCAGGTGTTCTTGGTTGCCTATTTGGAGAAGTGATAGAAAGTCATCACATAACGACTGTGTATGTATTGACACAACGCATGGACATTGTAGCTATAGTTTCGAACTCATAACACTACTGGTATTTGATGACATGAAACAAGGATTTCCATACGTCTTTCTTACATCCAATAGGAGTGATTTTCAGGCGATGTCCGTACCCAGTGCATGAAGGCGGTAGTTGGAAATATTCCCCCCAAAGTTCTTATGTCACATTTAGCAGAATCCTTCTATAATGTTTGGATTTCAACAATGGAAGCGCCAACAATTTTACTCTATTGTTCATGGAACGTAGACAGCCTGAAAAACAAGCAAATGTTTACAGGATTGTAAGAACATTACTAGAAGAGAGAGACGCCACCGCATTTGAGATAATGCTTTCTACTGCAATAGATAAATTGAAATGTGAGTTTGCTTCACACTTCCAGGAAAATTATGGGAGTAATGCTGGGTATATTGTTACAGTTTGCACGTTGGGTTGAATACAAACATGCAAATATATGTATCTGCATTGAAAACCTGTGAAACGTCTGGATAAAGCAATATTAGGTACAATGTCCTTTGTTAAAAACAAGTTTTTCGGTCGATTCATTGTGCTTACGAAAGGAAAGCTGATCAGCAAAATGAAAGACATTCGTCGTAGGCACAAAGCAGCTTGAAAATAAACAAGGATAACACAGTTAAGGAAGATGGTGATTGGAAGATCCCGCCCTCGTCCAAATTTCAGAGATATATTTTGTGCAAGATAATAATGTGCACATAAATACAAATTAATCTGCAATGAAGGTAATATACGTATACACAGATATTCTTGCACGTATGTTGATTACAGCATAAAACGGAATATGTGTAAACACATACACAGCATACGTCAATTTCAGGTTCGTAATGAACACCCTGTAGGACCTTCTGAGATATTAATGACTTTATAATAGACACTGAAGATATTTCTGTTCTCATGAAAGGGAGGAAATACTAATCCAAATGAGTAAACTGTTATGTGTCCCTAACAGAACAAAAAGGGGGGGGAAAATGTTTGCGTGTTTTTGGACGCCATTATGGGTATTTTCACAACAATGGAACTTGAAGTTGTGAAGAAATACGCGGCATTCTTTTAGGCAACATTAACCGCTGTTCGCAACCAAAATGAACAAGTATCCATGCCCAGAACTAAAGAGATATCCCAAAAGGATTATCATTCCCCAGAGAAGACTCTTCGCTAAAAAGTGTCATTGCATTCCTCATGCAAATCCCAATACAACAGAACTTTATAGCATTACCTGTTCTTTGCTGCAAGCAGAAAAAGTGCAAGATAGCACTATTACCGCCATCGCTGCCGTTCGGGACTGAAATGTAAAGTAGGAGTTCGGCTCTCTCAACTGCTGTTCACTTCAGTATGAATAAGGAAGTGTAAATTTTGTGTAACAACGAGTGCATCTAAAAAGACAGCAATCGTACGCATGTTACTGTGAAGTGGAAACAATTACGTGAAGATTAATTGCTCAACTGCTTATGTAGTTTTTTGAATGGTGTTTTAAATGATGTTTTGCTACTGAGACACCACAGGCGGTGAACACTGATGATACATGAAATGAAATTATATATTGGGAAATATTTTTTTTTTTTTTTTTTTTTAAGGAAGGTAACGTTCCAGGCCTAAGTTTAGGGTACTTCCCCGGCATTTGCCAGTTGTGAAGACTGAGTAAAACCTGGAAAAACCCTCAGTCAGGGAGGACGGTCCCAGACCTCCCGCTCACGAGTCCGCAACTTAAGGACCTTGGCCACCCGTGGCGGTACTTATGTAGTCACGAGGCAACATCGGAAGTGAGGTTTCCTCTACTGCCGTTCGATTGAGAAGTTCGGCTCTCTCCGTTCTCGCTCGGGACTGCAAGGGTGTTGCTCATAGGGCATCGCTCAAGAATTTGGTCTGCAGGTAAGACCAAGTCCATTTGACTCGTTTCGCTATGAGCGTCAGTTGCCGAGACACAGACGCTGAAGTGAGGAAGTGCACAAGCTGTTCGTCGGATTAGTGACAGTGGCAATGAAAGAGCTTAAAGGACAACATGTGTGAAATTTTGCTACAAACTTGGCAAAACTTTTACAGAGAAATTTTAATTGCTTAGCGAAGCGTACAGGGTGGACCGTATGAGTCATACGCAGTGATTAGAGTAGTTTAAGTGTTTTGAACACGACAGAATTTCGGTCGGTTAGAATCGCAGGCCTGGACAACCATGTCGAGAGAATTCGTGCTGTGATTCGTGGAAATGGTCGTTTAACTCTTCGAGAATTTGCTGACGAAGTGGGCATCAGCGTAGGATCATACCATAAACTTTTTTGAGTGACTAACTTGAGATGCATCATGTCAGTGCAAAATTCGTGTTTTGTTAATTGACTGACGATCAGAAACAGACCCGTGCAGCCAGGAATTGCTTGCCACTGCAAATCGCAATGCCAACTTCCTTAAGAACATAATAACAGGAGAAGAGTGGGTATATAGCTATGAAGTTGAAACTAAGGTGCAGTCATTGCAGTGGGTGGGCAAAGGGTCTCCTCGTCCAAAAAAAAATGCATGCTGAGTCGGTGAAAGATCAAGGTAATGTTGATAGTGTTTTTTGGCTGCAAATGCATCGTCCATCAGGAATTTGTATCACGTAGCAGATGGTAAACAAGGAAGTCTACCAGGAAATTTTAGCGCGTTTAAGGGATGCTGTACGCGATATAGGCCTGAATAGGCTCACGCGTCGCTCCTTGTCCGCAGGTATCTGGCAAAACATCAGACTCCCTTTGTGCCCCATCCATCCTATACTCCGGACCTAGCCCCAGCAGACTTTCTCATGTTTCCCAAACTTAAAGCCATGTTGGAAGGACGTCGTTTCCAAACCATAAAGGAGATTCAGGACAATGCGACAAGAAACCTGCATACCGTCCCAGAAAGTGCGTTCCAGAAGGCTTTCCAAAAATGGAAGAAACGTTGGGAACGGTGTATTGCCAATAGAGGGAACTACTTTGAGGGGGACAATGCTTAAAATGTTGTGCATTGAGCAGTTAAGATGTTATAGAAAAATACACCTGGTATGTACACAATCAATTAAAATAACACAAATAATGACTAATATTAATAATGATATTAATTATCATTATGTACCTAATGGTATTAAATGGGAGTTTAATTAGCCTATAATGATAATGGTGATTCATGGGACATACCCCCTCAGGGGCCCAATTTATTGGGTACGGGGCGTAGCGACCCCGAGGCACCCGAGCTGCTCCCTCAGGTCCGCGCTCAGCGCGTTTGACTCCTTTTTATTTCGCCTCTTTTATTGTTTTATTAGTCCTACTTCCCTGTTCTTTGTCTGATGGGTGCCCCCGTGTTTGACGCGGTAAAATGTGACTGGGTAACGGCGTAACTCCCAGCACTGGGTTATCATGTAGGACGGGAGCGTATCCCCTGGTAAAGGCCAGGCCCGGGGAAGGGCCATTGCATGAGCTGTAGTCTTCCTGCAGGCGATTGGGTCCCTTCGTCAGCCCACAGGAAGGTGTGACCCTGAGGTTACTTTGTTCAGGCCAGAGCCAGTAACCTAAGCCGGGGTGGCGCCCAGGAAGCAGCCCGCCATCGGAGACGGTTGCAATGGTTGAGGAATAAATCGCTATGGTACTGGAAAATAATCCTTTACATTTTAAACGTAAAAGAGTTGACGTAAAAGAAGTATGCGAGAAGTCTTTCCCTCGATACTTGGTCATTAGTCGAACCGAAGAGAGTCAGTCGTTTACGACCGTAAACCCATTTAAAATTCAGAAGGGCATTGATGCCATAGCTGGGCCCGTTAAGTCCTGTACCCGTCTACGCAATGGATCAATCTTGATGGAGACACTTGGCCTGTCTCAAAGCAACTCGTTGCTCAAGGCGACGCTACTCCACGGATATCCCGTCCGTGTCGAGAAACATAAGACCATGAATTCGTCGCGAGGAGTTGTCACCACAAATGTTCTAGACGGAATGTCCGACCCGGAAATCCAGAGCTGTCTGGAAGACCAAGGGGTCACCTCAGTATATCGTGTGCAGGCAAGGAAAGAGGGGGAATTACAGCCCACCCGGACTCTTTTCCTCACATTCGACAGGGTCGAATTGCCGCAGAAGATAAAGGCGGGCTACGAGGTGATAGAAGTGCGCCCGTATATCCCTAGCCCGTTGCGATGTTTCCAGTGTCAGCGTTTTGGACACACTCGCATATCATGTAAAACTGCCGTATCCATCTGTGCAACCTGCGGTCAAGCAAGTCACGAGGGAGCATGCCCATCCGCTCCTGTCTGCGTCAACTGCCGCGGTGAACATCCAGCCTCGTCCCGCGATTGCCCTCGTTTTCGAGAGGAGCGCTGTATCCAGGAGATCCGGGTGAAGGAAAAACTCTCCTTTACTGAAGCCCGGAAGCGATTCCAGTCTCGCCAACCTGTCGTGCCTAAGACCGGCACCTACAGCGCAGTAGCTTCTTTTGCGCCCAAGAAGTGCGATAGCAGTACGCAGACCTGCGATCTTGTTTTTACACGGGTCCAAGCTACTCCTAGTTCTCCAAAGCGCTCTACCGTGAAACCCAAAGCGGTTGTTTTTAATGCCCCTGATATCAAGTTCAGGACGAGTTTTACACGAACGGATTTTTTAAAGTCGTCAACTCAGGTAGAGAATAAAAAGAGCCCTTCTCCTCCTCGGAGGTCACGCTCCCATGATGGGAGCAAACCCGCTAGGCGGTCGCCGTCGCCGCCTATACCCACATCCAACCGATTCCAGGCGTTGGAATCGGCGGATGCTTCTCAGCGGGAGAGCCCTCCCTCTGAGGATGTGATGGAGCAGGATGTGCCTGCTCCTTCAAAACCACCGAGTCCCACGCGACTGAAAAAAGGACGTTTGTTTCGCCCCGCACCGTCCAAAAACTAAGGTGGTAAATTTTTAGCTTCTTTTATCTAATTTTAACAATGGCTATCCTTTCGTGGAATGTGCGTGGTCTCCGTAGTCGAAGACCTGACCTGGAATTAATTTTACGTTTTACTGACCCTTTGCTTGTGTGTCTCCAAGAGACCAAGCTTCGCCCAAGTGATTCTTTTAATTTACGCGGTTACTCTTCGGTGAGATTTGATCTCCCTCCCGAAGATGGCACTCCCGCTCGCGGCGGAGTTTTACTTTTAATTCGAAACGACGTGTACAGCACCTCACTACAGCTCCAGACTCCTTTACAAGCTGCTGCAGCTACAGTTCACTTTTCTGGCCTTAGTTTTTCTGTCTGCAATGTTTATTTACCTCCGTCCGGCACCATCACCACAGTTGACCTGGACGATCTTTTGTCTCAGCTACCACCCCCTGTTCTTCTTTTGGGGGATTTCAATGCACACCACCCCCTATGGGGTTCCGCCACGGAGTGTGCGCGGGGTAGCATTATAGCCGACTTTCTGGATCGTCACCATCTAGTTCAGCTCAATACTGGTCAACCTACTTTTCTTTCTGACAGCACTCACAGTTTTTCACACTTGGACCTATCCATGTGTTCTTCCTCGCTTGCTGTACATTTCACCTGGAACGTCATCTCTGATTTATATTCCAGTGACCACTTTCCGTGTCAGATCCATGTACTCTCTCCGAACGCACATTCACAGCGCACGCCAAAATGGCTCTTTGATAAGGCGAATTGGACTCTCTATCGATCTTTGGCCGAATTTTCAGGGTGTGACTTTCCATCTATCGACGTCGCGATCGAGCACCTCCGTGCTGTCATCATAACAGCCGCAGATAAGGTATTCCCCGGTCGTCTTGTCACCCCAGACGCTTACCGGTTCCTTGGTGGAACGATGAATGCCGTGATGCATTGCGTGCACGCCGAGGTGCTCTCCGAGTTTTTCGTCGCCACCCTACTTCAGCAAATATGATCTGCTACAAACAACTTCGCGCCAAATGCCGCCGAGTCATTAAGGATAGCAAAAAGGCCTCTTGGATTTCTTTTACCTCTTCTTTTAACCGCACAACGCCTTCATCCGTAGTTTGGGAACGGCTACGCCGCGTTGCTGGCAAACCAAGGTTTACACCAATACCCGGTCTTAGGATTTTAAATCGAGTGCTCACCACTCCGATTGACGTCGCCAATGTTTTAGGGCGAACCTTCGCTGCTGTTTCTAGTTCCGCCAATTACCCGGCTACATTTCGCGCATTAAGGGAGCAGGTTGAGAGGAAAGGTTTCTCGTTTGCCTCCGACCATCAGGAGAGCTACAACGTTCCTTTTACCGCCAGGGAACTGGAGCATGCCCTTTCTACCTCTCGACATTGCGCACCGGGACCTGATGACATTCATGTTGCCATGTTGCAGCATTTACCAGCAGAAGGCAAAGCATTTTTATTACGAACTTTTAATTTTATTTGGTGTAACGGCACATTTCCTTGCGCTTGGCGATTGGCTACCGTCATTCCCATACCTAAGCCTGGAAAGGACCCACATCTTCCTTCCAGTTACCGTCCGATTTCCCTCACCAGCTGCGTTTGCAAGGTGTTGGAACGAATGATTAACGGACGGCTCATGTGGTGGTTGGAGTCGAGGCAATTATTAACGAACGCCCAGTGTGGTTTCCGGCGTCATCGTTCCTCAGTCGACCATCTGGTGTCTTTAACTACCCATGTAATGGACGGTTTTGTGCGCCAGTGCCAAACGGTTGCCGTATTTTTTGACCTGGAGAAAGCGTATGATACTTGCTGGAGAGGCGGTATCCTCCGAACGCTTCACGATTGGAACATACGTGGGCGTATGTCTGTTTTTATTCAGGAATTTATGAAGGACCGGGATTTTAATGTTCGCGTGGGATCAGTTTTATCATCTAATTTTATTCAAGAGAACGGCGTACCTCAGGGCTCGGTACTTAGTTGCACACTATTTACCATTGCGATTAACTCTATCACCGAGTGTTTACCGCCAGGAATACAATCGTCGTTATTTGTGGACGATTTTGCCATCTATCTTTCCTCTCGGAGAACCTGTCTCTTGGAACGCCGCCTCCAATGCTGTCTCGACCGCCTTCACGCTTGGAGTGTTTCTCACGGGTTCCGTTTCTCCGCAGAGAAGACCGTCTGCATGAACTTCTGGCGCCACAAGGAGTATCTTCCACCTTCGCTCCATCTTGGCCCAGACGCACTCTCTTTCGCAGACGAAGTTCGGTTCCTTGGCTTGGTGTTTGATAGGAAATTATGCTGGTCCTCGCATATAGCGCAACTCAGAGGCAAGTGTGAACGTTCTCTTTGTATTTTACGTGTTTTAAGTGGCACATCTTGGGGAGCTGACCGGACTGTTCTTTTACGTTTTTATCGCTCTCTTATCCGGTCCAAATTGGATTATGGCTGTGTGGTTTATGGCTCGGCGCGACCTTCTGTGCTTCGTCGCCTTAACCCGCTTCATCACCGGGGTATCCGTGTTGGCATTGGGGCATTCCCCACCAGTCCTGTGTTGAGTTTATGTGCGGAGTCTGGAGAACCTCCGTTGTTTTATCGTAGGGATGTTTTACTGGCCGCGTACGGTTGTCGCTTGGCTACGCAACCTCGTCATCCCACGAATGGGCCGTTTTTTAATGTGTCTTTTGATCGTTTTTATGCTGCTCGGTCTTTTACTCCTAAGCCCGCTGGCTTTCGTTTTCGGGAGATTTTACGGACGTTGGACATGGAGTTACCTGCTTTTTTCTTAGCTGGGGAAACTTCTTCTCCCCCCTGGATTTTAGCAGAGGCCCCCGTTCATCTCGGGCTCACGTCCTGTCCGAAATCTACGACCGCAGCACATATTATTCGTTGTTCTTTTAGCGAGATCAAATCCTCTTTTAATGGCTGGAATTTTATCTATACGGACGGCTCTAAATGTGACACAGGTGTAGGATGTGCTTTTGTTTTAAATGGGGCAAGTTTTACGTACGGTCTTAACGTTGCAACATCTATTTTTATGGCGGAACTTTATGCTATCTATCGGGCGGTTTTATTTATTTCTGAATAGGGGCTAGGGAACAGTGTTGTATGTTCCGACTCTTTGAGTGCAATTTTAAGTTTTAGAAATCTGTACAACCTCCACCCACTTATGCAGATGGTCCAGAATGCAGTTTTAACCCTTTACGACGCTGGCGTCAGGGTAACACTGCTATGGGTGCCTGGGCACGTCGGAGTCGCCGGTAATGAGGCCGCAGATGTTGCAGCAAAATCCGCTCTTTTAGACCCTGCTGAGTACGAGCAGCGTTTTTATTTCGGGGATTTTATACATTCATTACGTAGAGCCATTTTTTCGCGCTGGCGCGAGGAGTGGGAATTACTCCCAAATAATAAGCTCCGTGAATGTAAATGCGCCCCTTTTAACTGGTCGACTTCTTCTCGCGCTGTTCGTCGCGAAGAAGTAATTTTAGCTCGTCTTAGAATTGGGCATTGCCGTTTTAGTCATTCTCACCTTTTTAATGGTCAACCCAATCCAGCTTGCCCCCACTGTGACCACCCCTTTACAGTGCGTCACATTTTAATTGAATGCCATCATCTGGCAGCTTTTAGACATACACTAGGTTTGCCCTCCTCTATTGGGGAATTACTTGCAGATGATGTGGTTGCTGTTGAGCGAGTGCTCCATTTTATCCGTGTTTGTGGTTTTTGGAGCAAGGTGTGAGGTGTACTCTTTTTATCCATGACGGCATTTTTAGACGCTTTTAAGACTGTTGTTGTTTCAGCATTTGATGCATTGTTTTAGTACCAGTCTTTTATTGAGTTGTTATATATAACCCTTGTTACTGTTTTGGGGTTTTATTGTTACCAGTTTAGACTTTTACAATACTGGTTTATTTTCAGCTCTTGCTGATGTTTTTTACTACCAGTTTTTATATGTTCTGGTGTTGGTGGTTACAGGGTTTTATTGACCCTTTTTAGACCATTATAGGACTGTTGTTTTCGCGATTGCGGCTATTTTAATACTATTGCGGCTATTTTGTTGACCATTACACCCACTTGTTATTTGTTATGGGCTTTTATTTTGTTGCACAACGTGCTGCTCGGACTTGATTTGTGTTCGCTGTTTATATTTTAGTTCTGACGCAGTTTTTAGCATGTTTGGGCGCTAATGACCTTTGCTGTTGTGCGCCCTTTAAACAACAATCAGTCAATCAATGGGACATACATATATACATATATTAGCTCGAGGTACTTGAACTCATGATTAATGCAGAACAAGCCATCTTAACACATTTATATCACACACGCTCTGCTAACTCGCTACCGACAAATGCTAAGGAACCGAAGGTACAAAGAAAGAAGTTGAAAATAGCTCTGTAATTTCTACTAACTTTATAAATTGTCAAAATTTTCCCTTTGCCGAAATTCACCTTGGTGCTGAAGCGACCTTGCATTGGAATTGCTTTGTTGTTCGTAGAATGCGAAGTTCCACAGTTTTCTTCAAATCGGATACAAGGTAACCCGAAGGGACTAAGGAAAAGATTTAACCTGATTTTAGCAAGTCTATATCTCACTTCAACTTACTACGAAGTACTAGCTTTAATTATAAGCTCATTTTTTTAAAGTTTGTAAGGAAAGTAACAAACTATCTATCTATCAAGGGCCAAAGAAAAAGAGTCCCGGGGGCCACATATGGCCTAGAGCCATCTGTTGGACTACAGTTACCTAAAGCATTAGATTAAAACATTTACTATTATATATAATGTACTTAGGCCTACAAAACAAAATTATTTTCGTAATGATGCACCAATAGCCACGATGGAGGGATAGGAGAGGAAAAGGAAGAGATGTCTATCCCCTGTCATTTCCCCACCAGGAATTTGAATTGTGTGTCTGGAGGGCAAGGGTTGAAACCCGGCACTTCCGAGGAGTTTTCCGGAAGTCGAGGACAATAATTGTAAAACTGCCGGACCGAAAGTTAGCGAAATGTATGAATTTCATTGAAATTAGGTGCAATTCAGGGCAGATTACTGAAAGATGTGGAAATGTTGTTGGATGTACACATTGTAGAAGCTAAAATACCAGGTTAATCATTTAAAATCTCCACCACTAATATATCTGAAAAAAGAGATGCTACTGATGCGTTGCTTTCACCAAATCTAAGTTCAGATAAGGGCTCAGTAATGTAGCCATCAAGGATTTCAACAATTATTAGAAAACATATTTCTAGCACAAAGTTATTATTTTTTTTTTTAAATGGAACAATGCTATTGATTTCAAGGAAATAAAAGTAAACGAGATTAGACGGGTTTGGAATAATTTTCCATGGTATTTACTTAAAAAAGGAAAAAAGAAGCTATTGGTAATTATGGAATGTATTGACCAGTATATGTCAGTAGGTTTTTTTCCCCTCTCTTTTTTGTTTTCGTTTGCTAAATGCAGGCAAAGCATTATTATGTTCTGTTTAGATCATTAGGCTAAAAGCAAACCATTACCACGATTGTTCGGTATAAAGAATACGTGTCTGTTCGCAATTTGCCTACAATTTAGAGAAAATTTTAACTTTGTGTGAAGTATATCCTGAATAGGTCTAAAATTTCTTACCCTACTCATATAAATTTAAAGGATTATCTGCTCTGTTTAACTGCTTAACTTTTAGACTAGAAGAAATATACCGCACATTCCTGCCTACTGCAACCGTTTGTGTGTGCATTTCTTTTACACGGAATTCCTTTCAATACGTCGTGATATGCCATAGAAGTAAGGCGTGCTATAGAAAATTTTATTTATTTGTTTATTTTTTGTTTAAAGTTTAACGTCCCATAACAACGAATGTCTAAGGGGATGAAGAATGATATTTTATGAAATAAAGACTTAAATGAGCCAGGGGTGCACAACGCTTAAAGGCACTTATCTTTTCAGAGTAAGGACTACTCCGGAAAAAAAAATTGTATACCCAGGCAACTGATCTTACGTGATTCGAACCCGGCACCTCAGAAACGCTGACCACGGAATCTGTTCCTAAAGAACATAGTTTACTAGTAATGAATTTATGCTAGTGTATGAAATATGTGGAAAGAATACAGTGTTTTCTTCTATTGTGTACGTTAAGAGATATTCAGACTGATATCCGGAATGTACTGTAACATAGTGCTGATAATTTTTTCGAGTCCTACATGTGACAATATCTCGGTTGCTTGGCATAGAATCACGCAAAAATCCCATTGACACTCTAATCTCATCTAGCTTTATTTTCTTGAAGTCAATAAGAATTGTTCCATTAGACGGAATACCCCTTTTTTCTGCTAAATATATACTTTGTAATATTGTGCGGTCTACATCAGAGGTTTCCAAACTTCTTTGCCTTCATAAATCCCTTTTCGAGAATGCAAGTATTGGCGATACCTCCATTCATTTCAATACTTAGTAACAATTAATTTAATCTGTTTAACTGGTCAAATTATTAATAATAATAATAATAATAATAATAATAATGTAACAGTCAAGCAATTTTCAATAAAAATGGGCGTGAAAATGGATAAGTTCTTAAATAAAAGTACTTTCCCCATATCCAGCGCGAATCTTCATTTCGTGAAAATAGCACATTAATAGAACTTTTCGTTCCAAAAATACTCTCGGTGGTAGTTTTGGGTGAGTCATCATGTGTGTGTGTGTGTGTGTGTGTGTGTGTGTATATATATATATATATATATATATATACCGAGGGTGCAAAAAATGCATACACACTTTCACAGTAGATATATATTTAATGTATTTCAAAGTTGAACCGAAAAACAACAGTAATGTGTATTATGATGTTCTGTAAACAGATGTGACTCACATATATTATGATAGCGTTGCTACGTAACAGGTAAATCAACAATGAACAAATGAACTCAAGATTATCGTATGGTGTTCTGTAAACGGATGTGACTCACATTACGTTATACTTGCGTTGCTACAACAAAAGAGAGCCAAGATTATCTTTTGTACAACGGGAAGCAATTTTGAAGTGGTATTGGAAAATCGAGAATGTCGTTGAAGTTCAAAAGCAATAGAGACCTGTGTGCAGAACAGAACCGCCAATGCGAGTAATAGTTGCACGCATTCGAGACAAATTTGAAACTCGTGGTACCGTATACAGTAGAAAACCAAATACACTGGCAGCACTTCGGGAAGAAATTGAAACGGCAGGTGCTGCAATCGCTGAGGACATTTTCGCAAACGTTACTCAATCAGTAGTTAAACGTACTCAGAAATGCATCGACGCCGATGGTGAGCATTTTGAGCAACTGCTAACTGATTTTTTTTTTTTTTTTTTTTTTTTTGGATTGATTTATTTATGGAAGCTCTTTAACATCTCAGGTCATCAGCGTCCCATTCAACTCAGGGCGTGAAACGGCTGACAAAATTTGCTCATAGGCCTCTCTTTCAGGCTTGAGGTTCCTTTTCGTGCCGTAAATGTACGACACGGGACCCACGGCTTTACTTCCCTTCCGAAGGAAGCCATACTTAGGATTTTTACGCCCCGAAAAATCCATCAGTCCTGACCGGGTTCGAACCCGCGATCTTGGGTGTAGGAGGCAAGTATGGTAACCACTACACCACCAGGACCGACGCTGTTACTGATATAACTGTAAAAGTCCAATATGATTCGTGCTCATCATTTTCGGTTTGAATTCAGTTTTTGTTTAAAACAGTTTTTCTTTGCTTCAAGTGTGTATACATTTGTTGGCACCTTTGTATATTTCAATTAAAAAAAACTAAGATGTTTATAGTGTGTATTTCACACAAGAACAAGCAACAATTTTAAGTACTTTAAAATCATATATTAAACCCGTTAGTACTGAAACGAATTGATCTAGCAATAGCCTAAAATATGAGCATTAGAACAAAATAGACGAAAAGAACAATATCCGTCCTCTGATTATCAGTATGTTTTGCAGCGACAACTAAAATGTTGTTAAGGAAGTAAGTACTCACGGAACGTCTATAAAGAGTTGCTTAATGCCATGTAGAAGCTGAAGTAGATAAACGTTAATAGTTCCAAGCACAGCGCGCGTTGATTGTTTCCCAGTTTAGCATGCGTTAAACACTAAAACATTACCCTTCAATCTTAAAGTACCTCGCACGGCTAAAGTAATATATTGGCTATTACAGCAGATTATTACGGTATTGCACACGATTTATTCTAAATAATATTTCGTTCAGAACATGTAACTTCCTGTATCTGTGATAGACCTGATACATTACGTGACATCCCGTAGGTCGCCTGACGATCGGCAGTGGACAGGAAGTGGACATTCCTCTGCTGGGTGCTGGAGTTGAACCTGTACACTGTCATATAGAAAACAATGCAGGCATGGTGACATTATATCCGGTAGCCGAGATGACCTCAGTGGACGGTCTCAAAGTTACTGCTCCAACACGCCTCACCCAGGGTAAGTATGCATTTACACGTCATATACATTATCGTCCTTGAAAATCTTGTGTTCTCTTTTAACATTATAGTTACCACTTTTATATATGGAGGTGGTTTGTCAAGTGAAACCAGTAATGTTGCTTCATTTGCATGAAAACTTGTTCTTATTTGTTTAATTATGCACTGTCTCGCAAGTGAGCTCGATGAACAAGTGAAGATCGTACTGTTCCTGCAAAAGATAGGTAAGAAGCAGTGCTAAAGCCGTAACCTTACCGGAAAACTAACTAGAGGCCGTACACAAATATGGAAACTGTGGAAATATCCTTCTTGAGGCATACTAAACAAGATCACAAAAAGAATTAAGACGTGTACCCTTTGAACCTGATGACGTTTACAGGGAAGTTAGACTCGGCAAAGATCAGGAACTTTCTTTTAGCTCTATTCACATTGTTTATTGACGCATCCCCGAAATTAATTGTAATAAATATTAAAAATAAATAACATTTGAAAAATGTAACTAAAATAACAAGAAGTAGAGAAGTATAAATGGTCACACAATTGTTCTTCAAAAGCATGTTATATAATTTATGCAAATTTACATATATTATTTTGTACTAAAATTGAAAACATTTTTTAGAATTCAATAATCATTAGGAGATTCAAAATATGTTTATTAATTAACTTTTCGAACATTACTGTTCTTCCATTCTTCTTACCTGTAAAACTATTTAATTATCTTTCTTCATTGAGGGGCCAATATATTTTCAGCATTTATAAGACCTGCCATGAATTGACCGCTAAGCCGAGCAGAAACTTAAATTAACACATCTGCGTGTACATCTTCTTTACCGTGCCCATTCACCCATCAGCCGCGAAATAACGCCGGGGTTTGTGCCGTCGGCGGTAGACTGTTTTTGCGTTTCTATCTATCGAAGTTTTCCTCTTGGTCACTAGACCTACAACCGCCAATGATTACTGTAACTGTACTTTCGCCCCTTTGTCATTTCTTTGACGTCGCTTTCTGAACCTTTTTCCAGCCGGCCCCACGGCAGTTTACATTTATTCGAAGAAAGAAGAGTCGACGTAGATTCTCTAGCAACGTTTTATGTGTGTAAACGTAACTTTAAAATATACGAATCAGTTGGTCATGTGCCTGCGGATTTTATTTATATTTTTCCTTATCAACGCTTCCATATAGAACTGTAATTCACGACACTGTGAATTAATTTGAATTTACTGGCTGCAAGTATAAACAAAAACACGAGAGAAAACGTACAATTTTAACAGACAAAAGAACTAGGCAAATTTAGCACATCTTGAACGTTCCCCAAACAAATCACGGATGCCGAATTTTCTGGCATAATTACATAAATTGTACTCATATGATGCCACTGTTAGAATGAGAGTTTCACAGACCTCACCTATCAGCGCTATAATAACACTACCACTGCACACTTATCGTATTAAGTGCAAAGTTTTGTGTTTACAAGACTCTGATGAACCTTATTTTTATGAATGAACTGACTCATTGTGTGTCACTACCGGCAAATTATATCCCACCCCCTAGCTCATGCCCACGAACTAGCCATGACTTCATGAAAAAACGCTTCAACGGAAAATTGCTAAAATGATGAATAATTTTATATGCTTATATTTATTTGTGATAGTTATCACAATATGTCGGTGGTGTACTGGTAATATTACGTGTCTTCTAAATCCAAGGTCGCCTTCTGTGGTGAAGTTCTACTCCGTTCTTGTTGAAACGTTTTTATTAACTCGCTTTCTTGTCTGTTCGGGTGGAATTTTGTAATTAATTATTCATGCACTTCTAAATGAGATAAAGACTTGAATTTTTGCACCTGGATGACAATACAATATAATACGGTAGTTATTGTGGTTCAATGGTTTCACGGTTCAAAAATATGGTTCCGCAATTTTGAAAGCAAAGCAACACATTTTTTATCAATACAATAAATAAATTTTAGTATAACTTGATTTATATTTAATTTCAAAGTTTTATTTGAATCTAAAACGATTAAAATTCTTTTTGTTATATTTTGGAACAATACAGTCGCCATGGCAACTATTCAAATAAACAGCGCGATGTCGAACACGCAAATTCAAAGAAACGCATGGCTCAAGTGCGATCAACTGAGACGATGGAAAAACGTTCGTCTCGACTCGCTAATGACACGCAACGAAACGCTAAATATTTTCATAACAATACAGTCGCCATGGCAACTTTTCAAATAAAAACATCAAATTTAATTCCTCACAATTAAATCCTTACAAATATCATTTAAAAATATGATTTCTATTGCATAAATTCAATTGCGCTTGTGTTAATGTGTAACATGTGTATCAATAATGTATTAGTAATTTCAACTGTGTAAATAAGTAGTGAATGGGTATTCTATTTAATATAATATAATGAGTTACATATATTTTACTTTGCATTGACACATAATTTTTAGTTCTCCTGAATTTGCTCATCACAAGTAATATCCTACACTTTGATAGGGGAACTTAATGAAATTGTTACCACATTTTGCGACCACTCATCTCGGCTAGCACTGTGTAAGCACAGAATTATTTAACCATACTCGTGTTATCACTTTGGTAACTTAACATAATTACACATCAACTTTAAATGACTGGAAACCAGTCAATAAAATGCAAATCTCTAGAAGACGCGTGAAAAGGTATTATTGAAAGAAACGAAAAGCTTTGCATAGTAACAATTATTATATAAATTATTCCTCTTAACATTTAATACTAAAATGTAAATAATCTTCTTGGGGAATATCTCACAAATTCACTTACTGGGCAACGAAATCAATACAATATCAAAGCTGTAGGGCTTTGTATCAAGATAACACCTTTACGATAAACTGAACATTATTAATAAAGCTCTAATATCTAACTCAAATTTTGTGAGCCCAGTATTGAAATTTATTAATTGAAAATACATTAAAATAAAGCTTTAATATATTTAAAACCTTGAGTCGACTTGCGCCAGAAGTGTAGCAAATTTGTAATTAATTATCTGAAATAAAACAACCCAGGCACTTTGTTTTTTTTTCTCTCTCTCTGAGTCTCTTCAAATAATAATTATAAATATAAGGTACGTATATATTCCTAATTGCTACTCTGAGTGATTGCATTTTGTGAGTACTTTGGCAAGACAAAGCATTTTTGTACAGTAGCAAACATTTTGACAGGAAATAAATCCAAATTTATGTGTGCTGCTGTTGGATATATATATCCAAAATGAAATATGCTCCAGTGATATCTGTATATATGGAATTATGGTAGAAAATTTGGATAGAACGCTTTTTTTTTTTTTTTTTAGGAAGCAAACTACTGGGAATCTATATATATATATTTTTTTTTTCTTTGAATGGTGTCTTACGCTCGTTTTTACTACTGAGGCACCACAGGCGGCGGACACTGATGATACATGGGATGAAAAATATATTGTCAAAGGATTTTTTTAAAGGAAGGAAATGTTCCAGGCTTAAGTACCTCCCCGGCAGTTTGCCATTTATGAGGACTGAGGAAAATCTGGGAAAAACCTCAGCCAGGAAGGACGGTCCTGGCGGAATCGAACCTCAGACCTCCCGCTCACAATTCCGCACCTTAACGACCTCGGCCACCTATGGCGGCATGGGAATCAGTGATTAATGTATTGTGTGATCATGTTTTTTCCTAGTTGTCTAAACAAGAGTATTACGCACTTAAAGTTTATTATCAAATTTATTTTTTCAATCACTTTATAAAAATAAACTACAAAATGCGGCAGACATATATATTATCGTATATTATTTAGTAAACGATAAGTAAGCATCTATTTTTTCTCGCGAATAAAACACGAATTGAAGGTGTATGAAATGTTCTTTCGAATGAAGGCACCAGATAGCGTATGTGATCAGGGCTGCGTGACGGCACACTCCGAAGTTCAGTTGGTGAGCAACTGTGCTCATGAATGGAGGTCACGGCTATGGAACAACGTGTGTATGTGAAAATAGCATTTCTCCGCCGCAGAAATGCACTATAGTGTCACACAGAGCTACCGAAAGCACTGGGTGCGCGTGTCCTATCGAACAGTGGCGAGGTAGACAGAGGCCTTCTCACGGAGTAGAATATCGACTGCCAATCTGCCGAGCAGTGTGTCCTTGGATAAGGATGTACAGGCGACGATGGTGGAACATTGCTTATGCAATGATAGGCACTGAAATTCCGAAAATGAAAATGTGTGCAAAGTGAATGAGGTATGAAAGTGGACTCGCTACAAATGTTGCATCAATCGGAAGAGATTTCAGAAAGAAGGGAATTCCATGTTGAATAGTATCATTGCAATTGATGAAACATGGGCAAAGACGTATGAACCAGAACTCAAGCGACAATCCAGTGAACAGCGTCACCCTTGATCACCAGGCAAAGACAAGTTTCGCCAAACTCCTTCAGGTGTGCTTGTGTATAATTCATTTCGTGAGGGGACCACTATGAATGCCCAGTATTAAAGGTCTTTTTGCGCCGTACCGCACCATACGCACCAAATGGCCGGAACTTTTGAACAATGTCATTATTCCCCACGTAAAATGCAACAGCTGTGGGAATGGGAAGCTCTTCCGCACTCGCCGTATTCGCCCGATCTCATTCCCTGCATTTATATCATCCTTAAACCGAACCAACAATTGTATGGGAAACATTTCGCTAACAAAGCGAACATTTTGACAGCATTTCGACACGAGGTGGCTCACGTTAGCAACTCACATGCACAAGATGGTATTCAGCGCCTTCCTCATCGCTGGCAACGAACCGACGATGTGCTGGAACTTGGAGACTACTTTTGCAACCCTGTGTAAATAGTTGTGTGTAAATTTTGCTCGTACCGTGATAAACTATTGCCTGTGTTTTACATTTTCCCTACATTCAGCCTTCCATTGGTGGCACTGCTCGGCAGCAAATGCAATATATTTAGATTTTTCGTGTTGTCCCTTGTTCGCAAGAGAGAAAAAATATAGTTGCCATAACTTATTTATCCCTCATACAGTATTTTCATATGAATATTTTATGATTGCCTTTATCAGGCACTAAATTTAACTAAATTTTCATACTGTGTATCGTTCTATTGTATTGGTTTAAATAACGTACTTTTAAGTTGTACTGCGAGTATTTTTTGCTTGTGAATATTGTGTTAATAAAATAGGGATTATATATGTTAAATAAATATAATAAATATATTTATATCATATATATGTTAAATAAATATATAACAATCAGTATTAAACGGTTGTAAAAGTTAAAAAGAATGTTTAATATGTTTGTTATTTATTTTTAGCAGTATAGTGCATATTTCTTACATTTTAGAGCTTATTTTAGGTGGCCCATTGCTTTAATGCCTACAAGCGCTGTCTAGTGATAACTGATGAAACTAGTGACAAAACGTAAAGATGTTAAATACTTACAAGTACACAGTTGGCAGTGTATCATGCTTATCAACAAATACTTTGATAGAATGTCTTTTTAAAGTGCTACATCTATTTTAAATTAAAAATGAATCTTTGCAAATTAAATCTTGCGATTGAAACGCCAAAGTTTTATTTTGCCTTTTTCGACTATTATTAAAACTTATAAACGAAATAAATATATTTTATTGCTTTAATTGGATTGTTGATTGTATTAAAGTTGCCTACATTTGTATTTATCTTTTATCTGTAACCACAACAAAAACAGTATTTATGCCTTCCAGTCCTTTAAAAGCAACAACGAATGCCTCAATGCAGAAAAGTTTAAATTGCCACTTTTGCTTGGATCTTTTGTACTTTTAAAAGCAACGGCGGATAGGGTCGGCTAAGAATGAAATTATTTCTTGTTTTTTATACTTTCTTTCAGTTTTCATTGTATTAGAGCTGAAATCAATGTGCCTTTAAGCAGTAAAGTATTATGCCAATACATTTTAATCTTACGTGGGCAAATTTCATTGGCATATGTACAGCCATACTTGCCTCCTAAACCCAAGATCGCGGGTTTGAACCCGGCCAGGACCGATGGATTTTTTTCGGGGCGTAAAAATCCTAAGTATGGCTACCTTCGGAAGGGAAGTAAATCCGTGGGTCTAGTGTCGTACATTTACGGCACGAAAAAGAACCTCAAGCCTGAAAGAAAGGCATCTGAACAAAATTTGTCGGCCGTTTCACGCCCTGAGTTGAATGGGACGCTGATGACCTGAGCTGTTAAAGAGCGTCCATAAATAAATCATTCATATGTACAGTGAACTACGAAAAGAAAAATGTCATCTCAAAATGTAAATATAAACATAAGAATCACTTTCCACTATTGGATGGACGATTTTTTTTTTTTTTTTTTTTTTTTTTTTTTTTTTTTTTTTTTTTTTTGCTTCTTACATAAAATGGACAATCAAAGTTTTACACTCGACTTATAAACCTTTGTGGGTGCTCGAAAATTCTACAGGAAGACAACTTTTGTAGAATTATATTACTAATCTGTGCCTAGTGATTCAAAATACAAAAATGTTATTCAAGTGAACTTTAATTGGTAACATTAAGTAGAATTTTACCTAATAATTCTACTTAAAAATTAAGTCATTTTGAAATAATCCGTGATGAGTTTCATTTAGAACATTAAGTTCTTTGAGAGCAAACGTTGGAGCTATTAAATTCACAAAGGCGCTTGCTCCAAACGAACGAAAAAGCAACAAAGGTATCTCTTATTGTAAATTATAGAATGGATCCGGCAGGTAGGACCATACAGCAATCGAAACATTGATAAAAACATGGTGATGAATGAAAAGCCGGCTAAATATTATCTGCGGTTCTCTTTTAAACGATACAATGGTTCGTACCGCCACGGGTGGCTGAGGTCGTTAAGGCGCGAACTCGTGAGCGGGAGGTCTGGGGTTCAAATCCCACCAGGACCGTCCTCCCTGACTGAGGTTTTTTCTAGGTTTTCCTCAGTCCTCACAACTGACAAATGCCGAGGAGTTACCCTAAACAGGCCTGGAACGTTTCCTTCCTTAAAAAAAAAATCCCCAATTTATCTTCTTTCATGTATCATCAATGTTCACCGCCTGTGGTGCCACAGTAGTAAAAACGGGCGTTAAACACCATTAAAAAAAAAAAAAAACAGTAGTTCGTCGAATTCAAAACTTCAATGAAAGTTATTTAAGAAAAATTTAAAAATAAAATATGGATCGCTTTTAATGAGTTGATTGATCCCAAAGATAATTTTATTACCAATAGCCACAAGTGGTCGAGGTCTAATAGGTGCGGGCTCGTAAGCGGGAAATCTGGGGTTGGCATCCCGCCAGGACCGTTCTCCCTGATTGAGGTTTTTCCAGGTTTTCCTCAGTCCTCATTAATGGCAAATGCCGAGGAGTTACCCTAAACTTAGGCCTGGAATATTTCCTCCCTTAAAAAAAAAACCCTTTCCCAATATATAATTTCATCTCATGTATCATCAGTGTTCACCGCTTGTGGTGCCTCTGTAGTTAAAGCGGGCGTTAAACAACATTGATTCATACCAATGTCACTGCTGGACCCTAATATTCTTCTTGAGTATAGGAACCAGTAAAACCATTCCTGCCTACGACAGGGGGTCTGCAAAAGATTAACAGTTCAACTATCTTACAGTTATTTTAAGTTACGGTGGCCTGAATAATTTCAACAAAACAACGTGTTACTTTTCATCACCGAAGCCGCACTTATATGAAAAACGCTGGGATTGCTTTCAAAGTGCTATTTCCAAACATATATCACGTGAGTGCATAGCACACGATTTCCAGAGGGTACAATGCTTATTTTCATGTCAACAAATTGGTTTCCAGTATTAAGATCTTTCTGAAAGCCCCGTCAATTCAGAATTTTAATGACGTCTCTCTGGATGTCACTGTCTCCTCAACCAACCATAATAAGATGGGAAACACGGGTTTCCGCAGCAGTTCGCATTAACAGAAGAGGTCGAAGCGCATTATCCATCACAACAGTTTAGAAACTTCTCGAATCTTCGGAAGTGAAAAATGTATTTAACTTTCATTGCAGCTGAGTTGGGTTTCGTGTCAGAAGTGATTTCAAAAACGAGAACAGCATAAGTCAGTGAAAATTGTGAGATGCAGTGCAACAATTAGAGAATGTACCGGAATGAACGAATAGTGTTTAACGCCCGTTTTTTTTTTTTTTTTTTTTTTGCTACAGAGGCACCACAGGCGATAGACACTGATGGTACATGAGATGAAATGATATATTGGGAAATGATTTATTTTTTTATGGAAGGAATCGTTCCAGGCCTAAGATTAGGGTACCTCCCCGGCATTTGCCATTTATGAGGACTGAGGAAAACCTGGAAAAAACCTCCGTCAGGGAGGACAGTCCTAGCGGTATTCGAACTCAAACCTCCCGCTCACGAGTCCGTGCCTTGACGACCTCGGCCACCTGAGAATATAGCGGGAAGGGGGGCCTTATTGCTAAGGTAAAAGTATAAAAACTGGTTTTCTCAAAATTATAATTTGGTCAAACTTTAAAATATTTTAAAATACTTACAGGCTGACAATTTTATTCCACTTAGAATGGATCTATCCGTGTTGATCTTTATGAGATTTGTCCCAGCAACCCCTGTTGGTCTAGTGGCTAGCGTATCTAATGGACGGGACTTGCTTAGGAATTTTTCTAAGTTAGGGAGAGTCTCTTGGGAGGCCGCGAAGCTGGGAATACAGACTATCTTTGGGGTGCCGGCATGCCAATCACACCTCCCCCCTCCTTGCAACACTGCTGTCTATCAATGAAGTGAGATGGAGAGTAAGCAAAGGTCGCTGCGGCAGGCCAAGGCTGTAGCGCCAATAAGAAGAAAAAGAACCTTTGTAGACGTTGAGAGGTCACTTTCTCGTTCGTAAACTGCATTGTGGAGCAGTAAAAAGAACATAACCATGAAATGCATACGGCTGTAACGAGTAACCAATAATCCAATAGGATTTCGTAATCTCACACAAGAATATTTTATTTTACTGTAAATTGTAACTTGAAATTGCTTTAAAAATATTAAATTGCAATTAACCATCCACCACAAAAACATAAATATACCAGTTAATTAATCTTCTAAATAATAGTTTGTATAATTCTAATAGTGTTGCATTTGTGTTTGTTCGTTTATTTCTTGTTCACTTATTTTAGTTCTGTATAATGTTTTTTTGCCTGCCAATTATATGGGTTTACAATTACTAAATTTCCGATCTCTGCTTATCATAATGTGGGCGCATCTCTGACATTTATGCATTTAAATTTGTTTAACCACGAAATACATCTAGACTCCATTACTATCAGCTTTACGGTAATTCTACGAGCATCTAAAAATGTGTAGCAAAAATAGTTCATTTTGAAACGGCCCTACATGTCACTATAAGTAAAATGTAAAGTTATGAAATTTATATGATTTTAAGACATTTTCTTGATAGTGAATTTGTTTGATTTTTGAAATAGTAACCATTAGATTAAAGGTGCTTTAATAACAAAATGAGGAAAGCATGCTAACACATGCGTAGCATTGTTTGACTGAAACATAAACTTCGAAAATATTTTAATTAATGTCAAGATACGCCCATATTTCATACACAGCTTTTGTCATTATGGTCCAATACAATTTATAAGGGATGATCAACAAGTGAGTTTTCAATATTTATTTCTCTATTTCAATAGTACAATAATTTTTCAAAGTACTGCCTACCGCTTAAATGCTTTTATTACAATGTTTCTTCTAGACCTTAAACACCTGGTACAAAACAGCGTTTCTCAAACTATTTAATCAAGCTTTTAAATTAAATAATTGAATCCAGAGATAGCAAAACATTAGTTTACACATTTATAAATTGAAATTAAATTGTTCAATCATTGCATAATCCTGTCTTTATTATATTAATAAGATTAATTATATTCATTGAACATGGGTATTATGAGATTTTAAAACAAAAGTTATTTATATAGTTAAAATTCTAAATTTACTATAGTTACAAAAGGCAATATCACCTATAAATTAAATGATTATTAGTTGCACTTTAATTTGTTTTGTGGTTCGCAGGTGCAATTATGGTACCTAGTTTTTCAGAAGAAGCACCTACTTGAAACATATCAGTATTATAAGTGGGCTTGAATTTTACACTTTCAGAGTTTTTAACACAAGGCTTTATCTGCGTGACCTGATATGTACTTCTACATCGTTTGTTTTGGTATTTGGTTTTAATTGACAGCTTTCCATAGAGATAGATATTATACAAAGGAGTCAGCACTTTAGCAGTTTCTTTAGTAACAATGGGTGTTTTGTTCTCTTCTATCACTTCTTCGTTTGCAAGGTGAGGTATGAAAGTTTCTCTGTGATGACAAATGGATTTTTGATACACAAGTATTTGCCATAGCATTCTATTCTTCTGGAAAATACTGCCTTAATGTGTGGTGCAAGTCCTCAAGGTGATTGGAATTTATTCGTTGTTTTATTAAATTCTCGGAGAGTTCTTTTATGAAGAAATGTTTTAAGTAAGGGAGCATGAAATATTCACTGGGGGTCAATAAGGACCTGATGTCCCCCCAAGAAAATGCTGGAATTATTTACATTTTATTTTCTCATTTAAAACAAAAAAATTCCTGAAAACAGTTATGTATAACCGACGTCTCTTGCATTTCCTCTCTAGTGTAGTAGCGGTAGCTTGCGGGTCCTCCGAAGCTCATAGCCCAACCCGGAAAAAGTATACGCTTTCAACTTATACCCCCATGGGCGAGCAAAGATTTGCAAGGATTTATATTTGCCTTGCTTCAAGATGGGTTAGCCTTTCTCTGTGCTTATTTCTGTGTTCTTTTGGGCCAGCAGGAAGGTGGCCAGCTATCGGTATTCTTTCTTTTCTTGAATCAGATATCGAGGGGTTATTGACACCAGGCATAAATGACTAGGGATTGCTTTCCACTGTTAAGTTACAAAAAATCGTATTTGTTTGTTTGTTTTTTGTTTGTTTTTTTTTTTTTGAATAAAGTGTACCTTTTAATGAAGACTCCACTTTCGCCTCTAAGTCTATTTAGTTGCAAGCGCAACGATTTGGACTTCATCAACCGAAAACTTACTCATTTAGACGGTACAAAATTAAGAAAAAATATCTTGATTAACAGCGTGTGAAGTGAGAAACATATCTTGTCTATAGAACGATATTAGAAAAGAAATAAAAATGGCAAATCTCGCTTCTGTACTGGTTGACGAAACGATAGATATTACATCATGTCACAATTTGTTGTGATATGTATAATACAACATCAGTGGGGGTAATCCGGTTGAACGATTCATAAAATTAATTGCTGCTGCTGAATTGACTGCAGAAGGGTTATTATTTTTTTATTTGTTTATTTACGGACGCTCTTTAACATCTCAGGTCATCAGCGTCTCATTCTATTCAGGGCGTGAAACGGCCAGCAAATTTTGCTAAGAGGTCTCTTCCTTCAGGCTTGAGGTTCTTTTTCGTGGGGTAAATGTACGACACGGGACCCACGGATTTACTTCCCTTCCGAAGGAAACCATACTTAGGATTTTTACGCCCGAAAAAAATCCATCGACCCTGGCCGGGTTCGAACCCGCGACCTTGGGTTTAGAAGGCAAGTATGGTTACCACTAAACCACCAGGACGACACAGAAGGGTTAAGGCGTGCTTTAACAACCGAATTAGAAGAGTTCTATAAGTTGAATGAGAGAATGTTCGGAGAGGAGTATAGGGGTCTTGATAAAAGAGATCTTTTCCCTGCCTTTTGGGTGTCATGTACCTAGTTATGCTCCTGGCCCACACTCTACAGAGGCCACGAGCCACCACTGCTCAGAACTGTACTTTTCGTTTGAAAGCCGGATTTTGACCGTTACATTGAGCACATTATGTCTTTCACTTCTATGGAAACATCAGCTAAATAGGGAACGTCTTCAAAGTAGCTATAGGTCGCTTAAAGATCTTCAACTCGAAGGGGTGATCTAGGAAGAATGTCCTCTCCTCATGTCGAAATTCTAAGAATATTAAAAAAAATTCCGCAATAAAACCTCCTCACTTCTGCGTAAAGAAGCAGGGTTTTGTGAAGACTTCCCACGTCCTCACAGAAATTAAATTTTCTGATCTGGACTTGATAAAGTTAACGGTTTTCACTGCTTCATCAACCGCCACGGGTGGCCGAGGTCGTTAAGGCATGGACTCGTGAGCGGGAGGTCTGCGGTTCGAATCCCGCCAGGACCGTCCTCCCTGACTGGGGTTTTTTCCAGGTTTTCCTCAGTCTTCATAACTGGCAAATGCCGGGAGGTACCTAAACTTAGGCCTGGAACGTTTCCTTCCTTAAAAATAAAAAAAAAAAATCCTTTCCCAATATACCATTTCATCTCATGTATCATCAGTGTCCACCGCCTGTGGTGCCTCAGTAGTAAAAACGGGCGTTAAACACTACTCAAAAAAAAAAAAAAAACTGCTTCATCAAGAACGTCTTGGAGGGACTGTAGCTTTTTTGTTGTGCTAGTGCTTGACGGTGCAGAATACAATCACTATTGTTGCAATTACTTAGTAAGAGAGCTGGAAAATTTCATGAGTACCAGCGGTTTACATAATAGCAAATCATTTCAGTTGCAATAAATGTTCATAATGGTAACGGACAGACTGTTGGTTTATCTGTTTTAGTACTAATAGAGATGACCTGAGCCAAAGTTTCAATTGTTCCTTAACGCACGCTTTCAAGTTTTGAATTCAACGAACCACTGTATCGTTTAAAAGCGAACCGGAGATGGTATTTAGCCGCCTTTTCATTCATCATTATGTTATATCAATGTTTCCATTGTTGTATGGCCCTACCTGCCGAATCTATTCTATAACTCACAATGAGAGATATCTTTGTTGCTTTTTCGTTCGTCTGGGCCAAATGCCTCTGTGAATTTAATACCTCCTACCATTTCTCTCAAAGAACTTAATGTTCTCAATGAAACTCAGCACGGTTTATTTCAAAATTATTTAATTTTTAAGAATTATTAGTAAAATTCAAAATGCATGAAATCCAAGCATAAGCAAATCTCATAATAGTTACTCCTCCTCCTTTTTTTTTTTTTTTTTTTTTTTTTTTTTTTTTTTTTTTTTTTTTTAAACTTACAGGTTCATGCACACATACAATTCTGGATACTAGCTTTTTCATATTTTCATACAGTAAACAGCTAGTTTACAAATCAAATTGTGATATCTTCACCTCTATTTCATGTGTGTATGCAGGAACGGTTCCTCAACCAATATAGCACATAAATATTGATTATTTTAACGAACTTTTTTAAAGCAAAACACCTTAAATAAACGTATCTTATTTAAAGGACAGTTACAAAAGAGATAAGCGTTTATGATACATCGGCGGTTCAAAACAGTATAACTTTTGCTACTGTTGCTGCTACTGCTGTTTTAGATTAGAGCTTCTAAGAATCTTATTAACTAGATTTAATGGCAGCAAACTTGTCGATGACCGTTTGACTTCAGTCTGAAATCTGCATAATAAAGTCTGTCTCCTCAGAAAGCGTTTTATACTTCCTATGTTTTGAGGGTTTGTTTCAAATTAATGCTTGGAGTTGACCTACTTTAGTATTTTTAGTTTAAATTTTCTCTTTCAGACGTGTCAAGGAAAACCCTTAGAATGTAAGCTATGGTATATTGTTCATTTTCTTTACATTTAAACAAAATAAAACAAAACGAAATAAAGTAACTACCTTACGAATGCACACGAAATTTCACTGGCCAGCCATTTAGCATATTATTATCGCTGCATAAACGCTCTGAAAATATCTGCATGGGACATTGTTGCTTCAAATGTAATATATTTATTATCGAAATAATTGTAAGTTTTCTCATATTTAATACATATGGCTGGTTTCCATTAATATATACTTGTTCATAATCGTTATTTAATAGTATTAAATGTTTTATTTAATTTTGTAAAGCATTTTCCTGGAAACACACATGACGAAAGGTGACGTTATAAGTGGTGCATACACATAATGATACTTACGATCAAGAGTCGGTCCTGGTGGCGTAGTGGTGACTATACTTGCCTTCTAAACCCAAGATTGCGGGTTCAAACCCGGCAGGGATGGGGCGTAAAAATCCTAAGTATGGCTACCTTCGGAAGGGAAGTAAAGGCGTGGGTGCCGTGTCGTACATTTACGGCAAGAAAAAGAACCTCAAGCCTGAAAGAAAGGCCTCTGAACAAAATTTGTCGGCCGTTTCACGCCCTGAGTTGAATGGGACGCTGATGATCTGAGATGTTAAAGAGCTTCTGTAAATAAACCAAATAAAATCAACAACAACGGCTGCCGCTTTCTCTTACCTTAAGCTTACCGACACTTTGGTTTGCAACGGCACTGCATACCAATTCTCTTACAAATAACTACAGAAAATTGATCAAACTTCCCCATAAACTTTAACGCATAAAAACACACTAAGCAATAGTTATGGGAAATTAAACTGTAATGGTTGGGATGCACAAAACAGCAAACTTTTACAGGGGCCGCCTCTGCTTGATGGCGAGGTAAATTGGACATTTATATTTGGCGTTTGCATTCACACATATTATACAAGTTAAAGAAATAAATTTAAATATCATGAAGTGACGAAACTTGAAGAAAGTGCTCCGAGCTCAAGGGTACACGGATTGAGAAAGGCTGGTATTAACCATTCTTAATAAGTTCTTTGAGAATAGCCTCACATCTCTAATAATGCAAATCAATGACCTTTTAGCTTAGACTTCAGAGCCGGCAACAGTAAAAATTCAAGGCTATAAGTGAAGTATGTTATATTAACTTTATGTTTGCCACATGAGGTATTTACATTGTGATGATTAAGTCGTCACAAAATATGGTTGTTTCTTTTGGTGTGCCTTCGTGAAAATTATTAAAAGCTATCACCATTATCTTCCCCTCCATCCCCCATACCCTCTAAAAGAATCTCCTCCACCAATAAATAGACGCAGCCCCTCGTTCCAACGGCCTTTTTTTCAGGGGTTCTAAAATCAGAAAAAAACGCGATTCAAGTGAGGATCATGGGTAATTGCAAAGACTCTGCAATATATATATAAGAAAAATAAAAATAAAGTAACACTATTAACAATGTAACAAATTAACAGTAATTATAATAGTAGAAAAGGATAAAACACTAAGAAAAAATCACACTTGAGATCGCTATATTTCGGACTCGTTGAGTCCTTCTATGGCAAAAAGACAAGTGATGATGATAAAAGTAAATATTGTGTATCGAAGGTAACGTTATGCATGGAAACAGATGAAACTAGAAATGTGAGTGTGGGGGAAAAAATGAATAAATTCTGGTTTAAATCTTACGTATTAATTTTTTTCCCCTCCATACTCTCATTTCTAGTTTCATCTGTTTCCATGCATAACGTTACCTTTGATACTCAATATTTACTTTTATCACCGTCACTTGTCTTCTTGCCATAGAAGGACTCCACTAATTCGAAATATAGCGATCTCAAGTGTGACTTTTTCTTAGTGCTTTATCCTTTTCTACTATTATAATTGTTGTTAATTTGTTACATTATATATAATGTATATATATGTATATATACTATATATCACGTATACTGTGGAGACGAATAATATATCGATGCATTGGTAATTTTTATTAGGAGTTTGTTGTTGTATCATATATATTCTTAACTTTAACATTTTACTGTAAATCCAGGATGTACACATTTATTAAAAGAACTGGTCAACCATTTACTATGTCGTCCTATGGACTTTACCATGACAGCATTTACCTCATAGCAACCAGCAAATTTCTGCTGAACTTAGATATGTTATGTGACTCTGGGAATGTCCTGGAACACTACTTGCTGGTCAGTTATTGGTTCATGAATTTAAACTTAGGGCGGTGGCACACTATCTTTGGTATATGCCAAGTCAGATTGTACAGACCACCCTAGGAAACTATAATCTTATATAAGGAGCTGGAAGCCCTGGGAGACTGGAGGCTAGGACTGAGGACTGGAGGCTGGGGCTGGGGCTGAGGCTGAGACTGAGGCTCTCACGGTCTCTGAATTGCTCTCTGGCTGATGGACGGGCGGCTGCTGTTCGGCTGAAGACCTACTCCACAACGTGACATCTTTCACTAAAGGTATTATACCAAACCTCTATGGGTGTCAAGTAATATTCAAATTGTATACTTGAATGGGCCACAAAATGATAAAAACTATTGTGAACAAGCCAAGCGGGTCTTTACTACATCATGATCCCAAATCGCTACCATCCCCAGTCACGACTACGGACGTGACAATATATATAAATCCAGTTCCTCATTTGAGTTGGCGTAACTTGTCCACCGGTCTTCACAGATGATCACAAAAACTGTATATCAATTGACTTCTGGTAACGTGTGGCCCACCTTGTTTAACAATGAAACGTTTGCCTTCTTTAAATCATCTAAAAATTGTAGCACAGCTGCTATAGTTGCAATTTTCATAAGTTTCAACCGCTATGTGTTTCAAATGAAAACCTGAAAATATTATTTTCATTTTATAATGTGTGAAAATGTAAGCATTTTTACAAAACACTGCAGGCTATACGAAAGATGCACATTATGCATTAAAACAAAAGTCACAGTCTTTGTTAACCAGTTTTGACAAAAAGTAATTTTGTGGTTTTAATTGGAGCCTATATTTTGATTCCCTGTAAGCGTATTACTTTTTTTTTTTTATACATACATTCCCGTACATGAGATTGTATCTTTAGTTATTTTTACATAGTAACATTTTGATAGGCTAATCTTTATATATTGTTAAATATTTAAAACTTTCTTTTTCAAAGTTAACCAGCTTATGAAATAGTATTAATCCCTTTATGTCTTCTTCAAAAATATACATAATATCCAAAGCAAAATTAATAGGCCTTTTTATAATGCACTGTATATCAAGTCAATTGAAAGCGGAATTCTCCCATTGCTATCAGGAATTGCAATCCTTGACAATTTGGGAACATGCTCGAGGAATCCCCCAGGATATGTCCATGAAAGGTCACTCAAAAAGTAGTAAAAATCCACAAGGTTCAATAGTGCTATTTTACTGTAATTTGCTAAGTAATAAAATTAAATAAATAACATAATTTTGGAAGAAAATATAAGGAGCGAATTAACGCAAAAAAAAAAAAACAAACAAAAAACAAAAACAAATCGTGCATCAGCCACAATGCAGTGAACATTTACAATATGATTAAAGCATTTAAATGCAAACTTTAAATCGTAAATCCTCATGTAATAACTTTTGAAAGGTATTGTCATTCACCTGACAATATTTATTAACTCTTGGCCATGCAAATCGTAAATACCAAAATATAGTAAAATCTATCATTTTAAAAGTAATAACCGGGCCAAAGTTATAATGACTTTACAGTTTGTCCAAGCAATGTGCATCCTTTAGTAAAAGTTATAAATGTGCCTTAAGTCAAACTAATAATTATTGAATAAACATTTTTGCTAAATATAATACCTGAGTCACTCGGTGGACACAGTGAAGTATCCAGCAGATAATTTAAAATTATAAGCGAGAAAATGAAGTCTACTACTCAGGTAGGGGCTGAATATTGCGTCTTATCGCAGGAGAAGTGAACAGTATCTGGTGGGCTCATTATGTTCCACAATCGGCATACCCTTAATTCTGTTAATATACAACGCGTTACTCCTATAGGCAAGTAAGCTGACAACCAGCTACACATACGTGACAACAAGTGTAAAGGAAAGGATGAAGTAAGAAGACAAGATGTAAGAAAACGACTTCAAGCATCATTGCAGAAGACAAGATGTGTGCAAAAACGCACAATAGAGAAGAGGGGAAATTTCTAGAAAAGTTTGTCAGATTTCTTCTAAAAGCATAGGCATCTCCAATGTATGTATTTAGATCTTGATATTTTGGCGATAAAAGGATATTTAGAATAATTGAACCATCTGTAACAAATGTGAAACTTTATGGTATTTATGTTCATTTTCTTTTCTATGGTAAAATAGATGTCATTTATAAAGCATTTTAATTACTATAAATCATTGTAGGGCTTTAATAACAATAAAAACAAACAGACATAATACTTTACTTTTAAATTTCAATCCTTATTTATCAACCATAGATTTATCTTCATCTTAAGTTTTGAGCATTCATTCAACGGTGATGCTATAGGAGGTCTGTTCAAATAGTATCGCGAATTTTGTGTTTTTTCAAAAAGTATTTATTTATTCATGAATATCTATTTTGTCTCCTTCAAAATAATCCCCACCAGATATTATACACTTGTGCCAACGTTTTTTCCAATACTCGAAGCACTTTGAAAAATCGTTTTTTGTGTTCTTGTTCAGCTCCTCCTTCGATGCTGTCTTGATCTCCTTAATCGTGGCGTAGCGTCGTCCTTTCATGGGCCTCTTCAGTTTTGGGAACAAAAAAGGTCACATGGGGCCGGGTCTGGGGAGTACGGTTGCTGCGGCATCATAAGTGTGTTGTTTTTGCCCAAAAATTCGCGCACAAGCAACGATGTGTGAGCAGGGCGTTATCATGGTGCAAAAGCCAATTTTCATTCTTCCACAAATCCGGGCTTTTCTGACGGATTGCTTCGCGCAAATTGCGCATAACTCTGCAGGTAATAGTCCTTATTGATCGTTCTACCCTGTGGCAAGAACTCATGATGCACCACACCCCTGCAATCGAAGAAAACTGTAAGCAAAATCTTCACATTCGACCGAACTTGGCGCGCTTTTTTCGGTCTTGGCTCGTGTGGCAGCATCCATTCGGATGATTGAGCTTTAGTTTCCACGTCATAACCATAAACCCATGATTCGTCACCAGTTATGATCCTCTGGAGCAAATTTGAGTCGTCACGGACAGAGTTCAACAGCTCCTTAGCAACGTTAATGCGATGGTGTTTTTGGTCGAAATTGAGCAACTTTGATACGAATTTTGCGGCGACCCGTCTCATGCCCAAATCATTGGTAAAAATCGAATTGCAGGAGCCAATCGATATGTTTAGGTCCTCAGCAATTTCTCTAACGGTGATTTGACGGTTGGCCAATACTATTTTCTTCACTTCAATGTTTTCGTCTGATGTTGACGAGCTCGGGCGTCCGGGACGCTCCTCGTCGTTCACATCTTCTCGACCCTCTGAGAATATTTTGTACAACCGATGAACGTTGCTGGTCCAAGTAGCTTCACCATATGCCACAGTCAACATTCGGAATGCATCCGCGCACTTAATTTGGTTTTCCACACAAAATTTGATACAGATTCTTTGTTCCATTTTTTGGAATAGGCAAAAATCGAAGACGAGCCAAAACACGTCCAAGCAAAATAGCTGTCAACAATTAACTGAACATGAAAAATGGCCGAGCTCGTCAACATAAGTGAGGGACATGAGTACCAACATAACGCCACAAAACAATCGAAAATCGAGTATACGTAGCCCGCGGAAATACAAATTTGCAATACTTTTTGAAGAGACCTCGTATGTGACTCTCGTTTCCCCCCCCCTTTTTTTCATATTGGTGTAATTTTTCATTAATGCTTGTCATTTCTTAAGAATAGCTGTTAGGAAATGTAACGGGGAAAATCATGGATTGTTTCTTTATGCTTTTCTGAAGAAAAATTTGTTGAATATTAAATAGTTGCTTAACATCATTGAGTGTGATAATGTACAGATATGTTTGCTCTCTAATGACTTTGTATTTCTTTCATGTCGATTTGTTTGTGAAGTTATGCAATTATATTTGTATCTGCTTTGCTTGTCTTTCGTTCTTTCAGATGCTTTCTTTTTGTAAGTGTTATTTAATCATTCTGTGATCTTTGAAGTTCTGTTACTGTGAATAACATAGCCGGAATGGACACATTGAAGGATGTATTTGACCTACGCCTTTGGTCACACATCGCTAGCGATGGTTTACATATCGCGGAAGATCAATCAGACACGCTCCAGCTGGTAGGCAAACAATACCTTCTTGATCAAATTACACTGCAGGGCGATGAAAAATAATTGCTAAATGAGCCTAGGGTAGAAAATCTTTCGTCGTCGAAGTTGGCTCCATGATCTATGAAGCAGTCCTGTAATGCTAGTTTGGAATATCAATTTTATATCTGACTTGCTTTATGACAATATTCGGCGTAGTTGCAAACGTAAGGCAACATTAACAAAACGGCATTCGTTTCTCGCATACATATTTCTTACAAATATCAATGAAAGATTTAGAAAAAAAAAAAAAATCGTCATCTAGGCCAAGAAAAGAGAAAATTGTTTCTCATCAGTGAATATTAAAATATTCAAGACATTTAGCGTTACCTAAAAATAATTGAGACAATTTCCTGTTAACGCTCCTAACGGAATATATACTCAACTGGTGATGTCACTCTGACGTCGTTCTTATGTTGCTGACATGATTAGTACCACTAAAATAACGAAGATGTGGAAGCAATATCTTTCAGCAGGCAATTGAGCGGTTCCTGTTGCTAAGCTTCTAAACGCCACGACAAAGCAGTTAAATAACTATATAAATGCTGTTGCTATCCCATTTACACTTTGTTTTACCCCACATATGTTCTACTGTTTATGCACGCATGGATTTTAATCGACAAAGTTATTGGTAAAGTGCTCTAAACGTACTACTTCCAAACCCGCATGTTTAAACATACCGAGGGTGCCAAAAAAAAAAAAAAAAAAAAAAAATACACACTTTCACAGTAGAAAGAAATAGAAAATCTATTTATTATATTTCAAAGTTGGACTAAAAAACAACAGTAATGTGTAGTATGGTGTTTTGTAAGCAGATGTGACTCACATACATTATGATAATGTTGCTACGTGACAGGTAAATCAATGAACAAATGAAACCAAGATTATCGTATGATGTTCTGTAAACAAAAGTGATGCACATTACTTATGCTAGCTTTGTTACAACAAAATGGGACCAAAATTATCGTTTGGACAGCGGAAAGCAATTTTGAAGTGGTATTGGAAAACTGAGAATGTTGTTGAAGTTCAAACACAATGAAGACGTGTGTACAGAACAGAACCGCCAACGTGAGTAATAATTGCATGCATTTGAGACAAATTTGAAACTCGCGGAAATGGGAAATTATATTTCCAACAGGATGGTGCACCACCACATTACCACATTGTGTGTATCTTGATGAAAATCTTCTAAGGCGAAGAGATCCGTTTGAGTTTCCACCGCGTTTTCCGGATCTAACTCCGTTGAACTTCTACCTATGCGGAATTCGTAGAAAACCAATTACACTGGCAGCACTTCGGGAAGAAATTGAAACGGCATGTGCTGCAATCGCTGAGGACACTTTCGCAAACGTTGCCCAATCAGTAGTTCAACGTACTCAGAAGTGCATCGACGCCGATGATGGACATTTTGAGCAACTGTTGTGACTGTAAAAATCGAAGATAATAGTGCTTATCATTTTCTGTTGGTTTGAATTCAGTTTTGTTATGTTTTTTTCTTTACTTCAAGTATCTATACATTTTTGGGCACCCTCTGTATATTTATGTAAAGTCAACGAAAATTACTTTGAGATATTATTTTGTTTTCTCTATACATTATACATCTGCAATCAATAATAAACTTAATGCATGATGTCCTTCTTGAACCCATAAAGTGTATATAATGTAAAAATCGGTTCAATAAATGAAGAGTGTAAATGTCAAATATTCTAAGTGTAATTTTTAAATTTAAATGTTTTATTTCAAAAGTGCTCAGATGCATATTTCTAGTCGTGCTTTAAGTGCCTGTACGGATGAAGTAGTTCAAATGCTCGTCAACAGATAGTATAGTTCTATTATGCCATGCATCGGGTGTTCTAAGTGTCGTGCCATGGTAATATTAGTTTTTAAGGGAAATATTTATAATACAGAAATATTTAACAAGTGCCCATAGCTTTACGAGTTACGATAGAAATTTCGCTATTGCAGAGAAAAGAAGAAGATTTACATAGGAATGTAGATTAAGCTAAAGCTATAAATCCTTTTCATGTAGTTCCAATTGAGTCAGGTGATTTCTTTGATTTTAGGAATCTTGCTGATTCATTTTATCTTTAAATAAGTGCAACCTTTCAAAATCTGTATGTATGGCGGAGTTTTGTTTACGAGGATGAATTATGAGCTATTTTTAAATATTGTAATTATTAATTAGATGATTAAATGATAATATTCTTGCATTTCCTCGGCTCTTTGATGTCTGGAGTTCAAAGCTTCCTGTTTCTCTGATCCCAAAGCAGAGGATAGGAATTTCAGGGGAATATGGACTGTTTTTAATGACTTGAAGTCATTGGGGGAAGGAAGAGGATTCTTCACTGTAATAATACACTTTTGGGCTCAAATTGAATGTTTAATTTATTGAAACTCTTAAAGTCTTTTAGACTGGTTGGGCGTGATGATAAGTCTGGTTTTCTATTCACTGTAAATTTGCCCTCAGGCTAAAGTTTACTGGTTCGCCCGAAGATCTAATTACATTGTTTACTGTAACTGAACTGTAACTGAACTCTTGCGTAACAAACTCACGCCGACGAAAATCCTACTGTCAAATATAACTATACTATAACACTTTATTATAACATGACCAATGTAAGAACTTTACAATAATAATGAAGTAGCTGTCACCGCGTGATATCTTTCACTGCCTTACTGCTAACACCATCACTCTCTTGTGTACTTTCCTCGTACTGTGTTATGTGTCCCTGTGTATCCAATACTGTATCAAAAACTAACTGCTTATACTTGATATAAAATCTACTATATGATTTCGCTCCGCCCCCGCGAACTTTTATTTCCTCAAATATTCTTGAACTCGACTCAACTCTAACTTTTATATTGACTATTACGTGATATCTTTAATAATGCCTATTCATTCTCATTCGTCCAATTTTTAGGGATGTTTGTTGGATGAAGTCTTTCTCCCCCGCGTTTGAGTTTTACATGAATTTGCTATTCACATGCGGCGTCTTTTGGATATTCCGTTACTCTTTTAACTTTAGCTTCCCATACTAAGGTTTTACGATAAAGCGTGTCCCGGCCATATATAAGCGGTATCTATTTGAATTTGTTGGACTCTATTGATATCATACTTCTTTCTTTTCCTTGTAAGGCAATAAAACATTCTCTGTATCAAGTCGGCAAAACTCTCTCTGAATTGTTTACAAAGAAAAAAGGTACATGACCATACCAAAAAAATATATTCTTTCGAAGTGAACTTATTGTTCTAATGGTGTGACCGCCTCGCCTGATTATCAGGTTAACAGGAAGGCCAGTTTGTCTTTGTCCACATTTTCGCCTTCTCAGAAGCATAATAAAGACACGCGCACGCGCGCACATACGCACACATTGGTATATTGCGTGTGTTTGTCACTTGTCTTCTTGCCATAGAAGGACTCCACGAATCCAAAATATAGCGATCTCAAGTGCGAATTTTTCTTAGTGTTTTATCCTTTTCTACTATTATAATTACTATATATATATATATATATATATATATATATATAAATTAACACTAATAATAAAAGTAGATAAAGATAAAACACTGAGAAAGAGTCACACTTGAAATTGCTATATTTCGAACTACTGCGAGTTCTTCAATGGCAAGGTCTAGCTTCTAGCTTCTAGACTTCTAGAAGCTAGACCTTGCCATTGAAGAACTCGCAGTAGTTCGAAATATAGCAATTTCAAGTGTGACTCTTTCTCAGTGTTTTATCTTTATCTACTTTTATTATTAGTGTTAATTTGTTACATTGTTAATAGTGTTTCTTTATTTTTATTTTTCATTAATACATACATACATACATACATACATACATACATACATACATACATACATACATACATACATACATACATACATACATACATACATACATACATACATACATACATACATACATACATACATACATACATACATACATACATACATACATACATACATACATACATACATACATACATACATACATACATACATACATACATACATACATACATACATACATACATACATACATACATACATACATACATACATACATACATACATACATACATACATACATACATACATACATACATACATACATACATACATACATACATACATACATACATACATACATACATACATACATACATACATACATACATACATACATACATACATACATACATACATACATACATACATACATACATACATACATACATACATACATACATACATACATACATACATACATACATACATACATACATACATACATACATACATACATACATACATACATACATACATACATACATACATACATACATACATACATACATACATACATACATACATACATACATACATACATACATACATACATACATACATACATACATACATACATACATACATACATACATACATACATACATACATACATACATACATACATACATACATACATACATACATACATACATACATACATACATACATACATACATACATACATACATACATACATACATACATACATACATACATACATACATACATACATACATACATACATACATACATACATACATACATACATACATACATACATACATACATACATACATACATACATACATACATACATACATACATACATACATACATACATACATACATACATACATACATACATACATACATACATACATACATACATACATACATACATACATACATACATACATACATACATACATACATACATACATACATACATACATACATACATACATACATACATACATACATACATACATACATACATACATACATACATACATACATACATACATACATACATACATACATACATACATACATACATACATACATACATACATACATACATACATACATACATACATACATACATACATACATACATACATACATACATACATACATACATACATACATACATACATACATACATACATACATACATACATACATACATACATACATACATACATACATACATACATACATACATACATACATACATACATACATACATACATACATACATACATACATAGTCAGTGATAATATTACAGAAAGATAACTTGAATATTACTTATTACCCAAAAAGACATAAATAACCTATATACTAACAATTATAATATTAAAATATTGGTCAGAATGGTAATATTGATGCCACTGATTATTCTAACATTCTTGGCCTTGTTAAATCATATCTGAAAAAATATACACTATCAAATCATTATTATTATTATTATTATTATTATTATTATTATTATTATTATTATTATTATTATTATTATAGGAATTCTTGAGCAATAATTCCAGTTACAATGCACAACGCTTAAAGTATCTCGATCTTATCCATTTCAAATAGCTATTAAAAGGAACTTATTCCCTATTAGATGGGTAGAGCGTTTTTGAAGTTTTAAAGAGAGGAACTCATTGGCTGATACACAGCCGCCTGTGTTTCTCTGAAAGATCAACTCCGCATATTGGTTGAAAAAAAGAAAGACCTCTCGACATATTACCATTCTTTACTGAAGAGCACAGAGAATTTAGGGGACATTAGTTTCAATCCCTGAGTAAGAGTTGATAAACTGAACTCTTTCTCTCAGTTGTGAGAAAAAAAAAATGAAGATTGGTGTTCTTGTGCATATTTCATAATACATTTTTGTACTTTTATCCTTAATAACATTATATGTTCCTGCTAGTCATTAATATTATTTTTGTAATTATTTCCCTTTAAACCCTGAAATAAAACGTAACAAACGTTTGAATGGCCCTTGTAATCAACTTCCTATTATAGTGTACATATAATTCTTCTTATTTTTTTTCCTCCCTGATTAGTGTATTTTTGGAAACTGTTTGTTATACAAAATCATTTTGTAGTAAAATAATTTCTTCTTAATGATTTTGAGTGTAATAAATCCTAACAGATATGCGTTGCATATAAGAATCAAGTGGGGGAGGCATATGTTGAATAATTGAGTTTACTGCGTGTGCACAAGTTTTTCAAACAGAAAAGTTTCGCCACTTTCTGATACTAAGTGTAATAGGTCCTGACACCCACGCATGCCCAAGAGTAAATGCTTTTAGATAAGTCAAATAAAAATAAGTATGAAATATTATTATGACCTGTAGTAACAAACAGGAACATTTCATGTATCACGAAAATGTATTCGTGGCGACCTGGACGTATAACTCTATGACAGTAAGGAAAAGCTTCCCTTATGTAATCTTTTGTACCCTCTTCTACTGACAATGACTAGAGTAATGGAATCTCTCTATTGTGACAAAGCTAAGTTGTCCGAATGCATACAGGTGTCCGAACAATTGCTCCTATGTATCTTAGATGCTGGATATGCTTCAAATTCGTTAAAAGGTAGAAGGGGAACAGGTGTCGGCGTTGACTTCATTACATTATATGATCATGAGCTCCCCAATAAGGAATCAAAGAGGTGATAGATTTAAAGTAAGCGCGCTTGGGAGCTCAAGAGCTAACCAATATTATTTAAATATTTTAAAGGCTCAGAAATCCGTGGCGCTATGCTGTGACCTCTGTGAGCTTTTGTGACCACAGAAGTTCATATATAAGGGGAAACAACTTTGCAAAAGCACATTGTTTGATAATCAACATCGCTTCACCAGAGCCAGTAGACGAGAGGCACACAGATTCAATTTCAAACAGTATATGTAACTCGCATCATTAAAGGCTTAGAGGTAATGAATCAGGTGGCCGATAAAGTCTCGTGTGATTAAACATCTCAATGGTTCAATGAGGAAAAATTGTGATATTTGAACCTCCTTCCGACTTTGGGTCCCTGAACGACCCGGGTATGAAGTGGGACCCTCGGGTACATCCAATACCAACAAAAAGCCGCTTCATAAGTTATAAACTGAATATAAGTTCCTGCCTCGCGTAGTAAACGCTTTCATAATAAGCGAAATCCAAGCCAATGCATATTTTGGATCATCTTTTCGAAGCTTCGATATCTTAGCAGGAATTGCCACGCCGAGTCAAGTCCTAGTTATGCCCGCAAAGCATGGCAGCGAAGGATCGCAATGCATTATCGATCTATGGTGTTATGTTATGAGCACTCTGGACCGCTGTCCGCCACTTAGAAATGAAGCGATCTAGGATAAGATCGGATAGGGTAATGAGTTTTGATTTATTCCTCCAATTGATCCAGTAATAGCTGATAGATAATAATAAGATGAAGAAAACTGTTGTTAATGATTAAATAAGAGGTTAGTATAAGAGGCGCAATTTTTAATACAGAATAAATTGAAGCAATTCATTCAAGATAGTTTGAATCGGCGTTGCCCACCTGCGTATTCTACATAACTTCATAATAACCTTGGGGAAGAACATTTGAGATTTTATTTTTTTAGTACTGCACAAAATTACGTTATACATTTTAAAATTAAAATTTTCGAAACGTTCATAATTGAAAGTGCAACACTTAAAAAAGAACTATGCAAATCACAGAAGTTTGTCTGCGGAAAATGGCGCAACATCTTTAATGCTTATGCTTATGCTTATAATAGACTGCGCCAATATATTTTTTCATAGCGACTACTGGCTACCGAGATCGTTAAGGCGTGACTCGTGAGCGGGAGGTCTGGGGTTCGAATCCCACCAGGACCGTCTTCCCTGACTGAGGTTTTTTCTAGCTTTTCCTCAGTCCTCATAAATGCCAAATGCCGGGAAGGCACCTTAAACTTAGGCCTGAGACGTTTCTTTTCTTAAAAAAAATCCTTTCCCAACACATCATTTCATCTCATGTGTTCGCCGTCTGTGGTGCCTCAGTAGTAAAAAGGGGCGTTAATCACTATTTAAAAAAAATTAAAAAGTTCAGGACGAAAAGAAGGGAAAGATCCATGTACGATTCTGTAGTACACGTTCCAAGATCGATCGATACAGGAAATATAATAAACGCTATAGAATTTGTCATTTGATATATCACGTACGCTTCTTGCGAAATGTAGCCATTCTCCACCTTGCTGATATTACGTTTTTTTCCCCTCACACTTAGAGGAGCATTTTATAAGGGTGAAGGTAATTCATTCCTGATAAAACGACTGGTGACTGTGCCTTCAAAAACGTAAGGCCCTATGATAAATGCGTAAAAAATGCGAAACAAATTATTTAAAAACCAGCGATGTTGAAAAGGCACAGTTCTCATTCATTTGTGGTTTATCAGATGCCCAATAGTGCAGATTTTGTTTGTTAACGAGCGCAGTTTTGGGAAAAGTTCCCTCATCAAAAATTAATACGTTGCTCAATAGTGATACATTCTCTGCAATAACATGTTGTGTGAGATGTGATAGGCGTGGTATTTCTGTTGTTTTAATATTCATTGAACGAATGTTAACCTCTTCGTCAAACCGTAGCATGTTTAGGAATCTATGAGAGTTGAACAATGAACTTGCCAAACTGTTTGCAAACTTTTTGGATGACTTTGAAACTGATGTACTGTTCTTTCTTTCCAAAGGTTCCTTTTCGGATTCCTTAACTGCATTAAGTGCCCTTGCAAGCACACTGTAAATTTTATATTCAATTTTAGGAAATACATTTTTTAAAAAGCTGCCAAATTTGCTGATTATCTAAGTATTTTTAAAGTATACCACCGTTTTCCGTTTAAAACTCTGAAGCTATAAAAGTCGCTTCCTGCAACAAGTTTAGAAAAAGTCAGCAATAGGTTTTTTGTCCATTTAAGAGATATTGGCTTGTAACAATTTACATGCGCCGTCTTTTAAGTGAAGGTAGATTCCCTGCAGTACATTGGTGTAAACGAATAAAATCCCGTGTTCTATCTTAGGTGCCAACTGCTCGTTTAATTTTCATTCAAAAATGGCTCTTCGGTGTTTCACGGTTGCCATAATTAGAATAATGCAAAGCCCTTATTCTTGAGCAACTATCCCCCCCTCTCCTTTGCTTATAATTCTCGAACAAACACTAGTCAACAGGAACTGTTTAGATACAGTTTAAATTTACAATTTTTAAATTTTCTGATTCCAGAGCTTTACACAACACATGTTAACCAAAACATTAAAAAATAGTGGGAAGCTTTAATGCAAATCACTAACGGCAAACATTAATTTAATCAGTAGAACTGAAAATAGATGTTTCTTCAGCACACATATTCATATATAATAATTTAGAATCGAAGTCGCATGACCGCCACGGGTGGCCGAGGTCGTTGAGGCGCGGACTCGTTAGCTGGAGATCTGGGGTTCGAATCCCACCAGGACCTCCTCCTTGACTGAGGTTTTTTCCAGGTTTTCCTCAGTCCTCATAAATGCCGGGGAGATAACCTAAACTTAGGCCTGGAACAATTCCTTCCTTAAAAAAATAAATGTCTATCGCCTGTGGTGCCTCTGTAGCAAAAACGAGCCTTAAAAACACCATTCATTCATTCATTCATTCATTCGAAGTCGCATAGGAAAAATTCCAAGTCATGGCCGGAACTTGAAACATGCAATATTGGCTTTCCGTGCTGAATTGTTTTTTAACATAGAAGTTTGTGTCAGTCGCCGGCTCGCTCGCCTAGAGCGGAGGTGCTGCATGACATTAGCTTATAAACGGACTTACTATATATGAATATGAATATAGCCGAATTAGAATTTCGCTAATTTCCACCGACACGTTACCTTAATTTAGCGTATGGATATTGCCCTCCACAGTTAAGATTTTCTCAAATGTTAATAGTTACAAAATAATTAAATTTACGTACATTTAAAAGTTATTTCAAATGGAAAGTGGCACGTAAATTGAAATTCATTACTTTAAAAAAAAAATATAACACAAAATATATCTACAGACGCTTTGTATTCAGGCACTATTGCAAAGCAGAAATTATGAGGCACGAAGCCCTAAGCCTGTTGAACAGATAACTAACTCACATCCTTTTAAATCCTAAAGCCTTCAGAACAGGACAGCTGCAGTCATTGTCAAACACTGCAGAAAAGATTGAAGGTAGAGAAAAAAGGAACAAAAGAAAACAATTGCGTTGGAATGAATACAAATGGGAACCCTGGCGAAGACTAATGAAAACATTCTTCGCTACAGCCCAGAAGGAGAAAAAGAAGAAATAGAAAATGAAGTAAGGCAGAAAGTCCGAATCTCAAAAACAAAAGAATTATTTAAAGGCATTTCACTGGACGAATCAATAGAAAGAATAAGATCCGGAAGGATATAATGAAACTCGCTGACCCGAGTTTTTTTTATGTAAAACAGTAATTGAAGTATGCAGAGGTCACACGTGTTTTCCTAAGCCTCAATATACATAGGGCGTGTAGGAGAACGACGCCGAAACGTATGCAAGCCCATAGTTAGATGTCTTATAAAGGATTGTTGGGTGCCTCAAGAGAATCCTAGGTTGACAGTACAGTTTTTAGGATTGTTCCGTAAACAGTAAGAGTAAAGCCTCTATTATACAAGTATGAACATACTTTGCGGCGTAATTTGCCGACAACCGAGCTCCGTGATTGGTTCGCCAGCTTCAGCGGCCATTTTGGGCCTGATGTCTGTGTTGTGCCATATACTTACTCGTATATGGAGAAATTTTTAAAAATGTTGTTTTAATTTAGTTAATATGCCTGGGTGTTGCGCATTTGGTTGTACAACTCAAAGAAAGGCGTAGTAGCGTTATATCGCATTTAAGGTTAATTTGACACGTAAACTGCATTGAAAATAACTTATTTAATAAAATATTTGTCAAAATGGCTACGTTGTATTTAGCAGTGACTATTACTAAGTGTATTATACGTACAATATTATTATTGTATTACAGTATACTCTGTGCTAATTCTCGAATAGATTTGTCATAACTTTCAAAAATTAAATGAATGTATGTAATTTGTGAAGGTGTTTTGAATTTTTTTTTTTTTTTTACATAAATTTAGTTTGCCCCCGTCATGTAGTTCATTTGCAATGCCACTATTGAAAAAAAAATTAAAAAATGCAACATGCAACTGTAAGATAACTAAATGCACGTTCATAATTGGAAAAAAAGGAGCAGAAAATGCAGATCTATGGATTATATACTTTAAATATTCAGGCATTTAATTTAATTTATTTATCTATTGTTTTCACACACCAATTAAAAATATAGGCTTGTGGTTGTCATAACCATTCCCTTTGGACCAATTTAGAGCGGAGAACTAATATAAAGTTTTCGTTTTAAATTTAATTTGGTAGCAAGTCCTCTAAGCCCTATAATTCTTATAATTCACTCTTAACTAACAGGTTAACTGTAGACCTTATACAATTTATGTCAATACTGATATAATAAGTGCATCATAACAAATAATTTAAATAGTGAATAGCATAATAAAACGAGAAATTCTTATTTTAAGTTTCACGTGTTAAAAGTCTGTAAATAATAAGGTCTACATTTAATATTGAGATTTCTGTTTTAACCAATGACAGCCTTTTCCTCTGCCGGCAAATGATTCGTCATTGGCCGCTGAGTTCGGATGCGGTACTACGCGAAAGTGCCGTAACTATAACTGACATAGTCTCAAATGTTTGCATTTTCTGTCTGACCTAGGCCTTCTAATGCAAAAAGAGGAACACGAGCAGATGCAGAAGGTATCGTTCAACAGTATAACACAAATATTTTAGGAATTAACTGTATGATAATCGAGTAAAACGCAGAAACTTAACACGTAGTCTTATAGGAGTTAGAGACGGTCAGGCCCAAAATGGAGCGTGTCCATATTTGTATAATAGAGGGCTTTATGTACGAGTATTATTTCTCTTTTACGAGCCAACACCACAGAGCCTACTAATTACGCCTTGAGACATTTATGCATTTGCTACATGACCTTGGGTATACCTATGTAAAGAAAATATATTGCGGTTAACTTTCTCAAACAGGGAAATTGCAAGGTAATTATAAATAGATTATTTATTATTGCTACTTTTGTAGAATGTATTGCTGCAAAGAACTAAAGTTATGATTATAATTTAATGCATTTAAAAATTTAGATTGCAGTTTCTTAAAAAAAATTGGGATTGTTATATGTGGCTGCCAGCTTGGTTTTGAATGGCCACACGTTGGTGACTCAAATTTGTAGACAGCATTGCCTCGACTGATGAAGATTACTCGTAGATGTTATTGATATGTTGTTCCGTCATGAGCAAATGCTCATGGTAATTACACTGATGTTGTTGATCATAGTTCAGCGGGCCTAGGAGGAGGTCCTGGCATTATGAATGAGCAAGCGGTTTAATGTTACTTCTGAAAATGGTTTATTCAGTGTCATTTTCTTATAAGCCTGGGTGCTTTACCGTTCATATAATGGAGACCTTTGTATAATTACTCAGCGATGTTTAGATTATTGGATTGTTGATTAAATACTTCCTTTGCCCTATAAGATTTGCGAACTACTGTTGCCTGAATGCGCAGAAAGTCAAAATGCTGAGCACTGAATGATTAGAAAATATGGAAAATAAAAAATGGAATAGAATGGGGCACGGCGCCCAATCTTGCCCTTATATACGTAATTCAAACAGAATTCGTTGGGATACAAAAGCCGCTCGAAATACGTGATAACATCGCGTCTCTCCTTCAAAAATAAACTCTACCTGCAGCTCTACTGACTTCTTTAAGTCTGCATGTCGTCATCTGATTCGATAGCTAGTGAGAGTTTTTAAAATTTATCTTGTGATAAGTTGCTTTAAACTTTAACTGTATTTTCAGCTGATGAGGTCATCCGCCTCCAACGACATTTAACCCCCCCCCCCCCCCGCCAGTTACGCGATTTAATGGGAACGGAAGATTTCTCGTATCAAAAACATCTCTTGAGTAAATAGGTAACGTTTTTGGCTTGCTTCGCCTCTACAAACAAAAGATCTGACCTCACAAGATTCTGTTGTTCGAGGCATTCTCAACGTGGCAAAGTACTGAGTATCCAAATATACAAAGATGTCCAGCTAAGCAACATGTAACATTATTAAAGATTATTAACATTATAGCAATTGTGGGAAAGGAAAACATACATAAATTACATTGATATTAAGGGGTAAAATTGTCGGAACAGTTTCAACATATTTACTGAAATTTTATAACATATTCTAGTACTAAAACTGGAGGGACTTTTTTTTTTTTTAAAGAATTTATCATAAATATTCACACAATTTGGCACTACAGGTAAAATAAGACAGTTATTGAAAATCATTTTCTAAGGATTCTTCAGAAGAATGTTTTCTATAAAGCTACCAGATATCATTGCTTGAGATATTGCACCTCAAAGATGGGGGAAAAGAAAGAAAGAAAGAAAAAGATAAAACCAACGAAGTTGCGTAAAACTTGAGTTGCTTTACAATCATTTCCATTGGCACTGCTTATTGCTTATAGGCATAAAACTCCAACAGGAAGACGGCCAGGGAAGGTCTTTCAAGAGGAATAAATGGAAAAGGTTAAAGATGAGGACAATGGGTATGTCCAGTAGTAGTAGCCCTAGAACCAACGAAAATGAAGGTAACAATTTAATTAAAATCTTCAGCAGCCTATGCTTTTTCATCTTTAAAGTAAAGCAATGATAATTGGCAGCTTTGTAGAAAACCTCCTTCTTCTAATCCCGTGAACAGATTTTCAGTTACTATTTAGTTAAGTTGTAGGGTCAACGTATATGATTATTTTATGAATCATTTTAAGTAGAATATTTTTAAAACATATTTGCCTTCAGCAATTTATTAATTTTCAAAATTTGTTTCTCTAGTTTTAATATTAAAATATTTGGAATATGTATACGCATTTTACTAAAATGTATCCAACTTTTTAAAGAAATCGCACTTTAAATTGGTTTAAGAAAGGGGGTGTGGCATCATCACGCTTGTATTCAAGAGACTAAAGCATTAGTCAGGGGCTCGCATTGTTCAGACTAAGGGTATAGCGGATGATTAAAATCACCGATGAATATGAGCGGAGAATAATGCCCCATCTGTGAGAAGGGGGAATCATAGATATATATTATGGCTGAATGTAAAAGATGCAAAAGAAGGGAAAGTATCTACCGCACTCCTATGCAGGATAAAATAGAAGTAGATGCTCAAGCTGGGCTCTGCTGGCAGGCAAAGGAGAGGCGAGTTTGGTAAATTTTTGGTCAAAGTGAGACATCTAAGGTCTGAAAAGGCTGATAACCGGGGAAGGGATTGGGGGGAACAGATTGACTGCCTAGGCTGTGTGTCTCCATAATGGGATTAATTTATATATTTTTACTTTAAAAATTATTCTTCCGCTATTTCTTATTTTATTTTATTTTTATTTGTTTATTATTTTTTGTTTATTTGTATTTATTGCCGAATGTGTGTTTTATATATTATTAATATCTGACGTAATGACTTGTGTTAAATCAAACTTATCAAGTGCATCATAAAAACCCTATGGTCCGTTGTTTGTTCCGTGCGCCTATTGAAGTTTTGTATAATATTGGTGTCACTGTAATAAATACACTACTATTACTATCACTACCACTACCACTACCACTACTCCATAGAAAGGAATATTATTGCTGCAAAAAAAAATGTAAAAATAGGAAAAGCAGCGGGATCTGATGAGATTCCCTCAGAAGTTGCAAACAGTATAGCGGAAGAAAAGTCCGATATTTTTAAAAATACATGGACACATTATTAAAGAAAATTTCCCCAAATAGTGCAAAATAGCAAATTTAATTTTAATTGAAAAAAAGAAAATGGTAACAAATTATATAAACTATACTGTTTAATAAATGTAATAGGAAATTCTTTAAACAGATCATGAACGAAAGACTCATGCAAGAGATTGAACAAAAAGAGGATGCGGCACCAATCGTTTGGCTTCAGGGAAGGATTATGTATACTAGATACAATAGAGGCTATAAAAGCGGAAATAAATTAAACGAATAAATATGCAGTTATGGTTACACTTTAACTCAAAATACTGATAGGGGAAAATTCAAAGCTGGATATGAGCTGTGGAGCTCAGACCTACACTGTGGAATCTATATTATGATTGAGTACTAAAAGAGGAATTAACGACAGGAACTAAAACTATTGGATATGTTGATGATTTGGCACTAAAGGTATGTGGCAAAACTAAACAGGATAAAGAAAAAGTAAAATGGTCTGTGAATAAGGTTGAAATATAGATGCTCCATAAAGGATTGCGGATAGCTCCTGAGAAAACAGAAGTACAAGAACATTTAAAGAAGTAAGTGTCAGATTTGACGATAAGGAAATAAAGTTCAAGAGACATATAAAGTATTTAAGCATCCAAATGTAGATATGTGGGAACATATAAGGTACGCTGTTGGTAAAGCGGAAAAAATAATAGCTGCACTGGGACGCTAATGCAAACATTGAAGGACCAAAAACAGCAAAAATGAAAGTACTTGAATCGTAACCAATTAGATAATCCTATATGGTTCGCCTGACTGGAAACCTTGGATTGAAAAAACAACGTAAGAAGAGTAATTGAGAGGGTACAGCGAAAGATCGCGAAAACAATAGCCAGTGCCTACAGAACAATTTCTACTAGAGCAATACAGGTGATAGCGAGAACTATACTCATGCACCTATTGGTTAAAGAATGCACATTGGAAATAAAATACATAAAGACGGTCAAAAAGAGATAGGAGGAGCCGATGAAAACATGGCAGGAAGAATGAGGCTAGAAACTGGAACGGCTCATGGAAAAAGAGATTAATACTTGAAATAGATCCATGGGCTAAAAAGAAAAATGTAGAAACTGCATACTATAAGACGCAAATCCTATCAGGACAGGTTGATTTAAAAAGCGTCTAATTGTGCATACTGTACCCAAAGGGACGCTCTGAACATATAAATACAATAAATTGAAAGAAATTAGGAAAAAAAAGTACCAGGTGAATTAGTAATGACATAACGGTGAAAAATATATTAGGAGAAATGCTACAAATATAGAGAGGTGGATAATTATTGAGATGATAAGTATTATCATCAAAACAAAAGAAAAAGACGCGAAAGGTAGATAAATGCGGTTGCTGCATTGCGAAGCAGTACTGAGAAGTGAACCTGCAGTCCTGCAAGATATATTGGAGAGGTTTTAGTAATACACTATATTAAGAGTCCCACACTGCCAGCTTATTGGCACGCATAAAACTTTTTCCCTCCAACGGAGGAGGGAATTATTACTAATATTATTACTTCTACATCCACTACCTCGGGGGTGGAAGCAGTAACACCTACAGATCATCATAGGAAAGAAGAAACAGCCAATCGTCGCACCGCAAGCCTCGGCAAGAAAAGCCAACAAGACAATAATTGTCACACCTACAGAGCCTACCAGCCTTACCAGCAACTCCTCCACCGCTGGTCCATTGTTCCAGTCCAATTATACCGGAAGATCCAGACAATCACATTCACCGCCGCCAGTCTCCAATGCCATCGCAGTCCAGCCAACAAAGAACATTAACACATACAGGACCGTAGTAATCAAAGTTCCACAAGAGTACTTTAGAGCAGTATCTTCTTCGTAAAGCCCAGCTGCAGGATCTCTACAATCAGAGCCGTAAAAATTTGATTTGCGCACTGCCCTTCACCGTTAGTCCGTCTCAACTTTCTTGAAGAGGAGAAACGCACCGCCGCAGTTTAGAAGGGAATTCAGATTGCAGGACAGCTCCACCGTAAGCAGCGCGCTGCCTTGCCGAAGGTGCTACGGCTATGGCCACACCTCCGATTCCTGTGAACATTCACCTCGTTACCGCTATTGTGGATTCAAGTCTCTTACTGCAGACTGCAAAAATCATAGTCTTATCTACAGATGTCGTTACTGCGCTACATGCCAGCGAACAGATCATTGCACCGCTTGCTCCTGGCCATATTTGACAACGTATTCTACCAGCCACATCACTAGGAATACACTATCCAATACCAGCTCGCTTACCAGAGCGCATCACAATATTGCAAGCACACCAAGTTCTTAAACAACAATCTCTAGCATCAATCAACAGCAAATAACTCAGAAATCATCAGCAGATTACAGACACTATTGAATACAGACTGAATTGGCCTCAGAAAACCTCGCTGCCGCACTGCATGAAACCACTAGCACCACGGTCAAACTCCTGGAGCATCTCACCACAAAATTAACTGTGCGTTGTACACGTATAAACGAGCTCTGTAGCACCATACTACCGACCATCTCTCAATGTTCGGCGCATCAGAAGAGGCGTTCACAGAGGATCACATAGCTATTACGAAAAGCAATGATTATCTCAAACAAAGAATGAACTACAGACAACATGAATTGACACATTAAATCGCCACCAACAACGACTTGACAAAACACATAAATTAACCACTGACATCGTCAACAGTCCTGCAACAGGAACTCCCCCCAAACTTTCCGGCACCAACTATACGCCCAGTAAACAGTCCTGCATATAGGCCTCCTAGAGCCAACTTAGACCACATCCACTGATGCAGGTTCATGTCAGGGCTTTGCCATGCTGTAGGACATGACCCACTTCAACGCTTTTAATTTTAGCATCACTCACAAGTCCCTGAATGCGAAATGCGGTGCCAGGCACAACTTCCCCACTGTCAATACTAAATAAACAGAGCCACAACAGCATTACCTAGTATGTAGATAAAAATACCATTACCACAACACACTCGCCATCCAGCTCTCTTTCAGGCAACTCTCCTCTTTGGCAACCCACCACTAGCCAACAGCAGCGGCTCTACGCACATTCATTGGCTGGCAGTGGACTCTGCCCCCCTTCTGGCCGGCACACCCTCTCCCAGCCACCATTTAAATGCCTGCAGCACCTAACTGACTCTGACTCTCTTGGACTCAGAACTGTAATTGGTTGATAAGTTTTATGTGTATATGCAACTTGAATCGTGATTGGTGCGTTCTTTTACGTTCGCCAAACACGAAAACGCTTTTAGTGCTTACATCTAGTGAAAGTGTGTTCATTTGGCGCTACAATATTTCATCTGTACATCATTTACAAGCATCATACTAGAACATAACAGGTTAGAGCTCAACTGTGTGTGGAGTGGAATGCACTGCACAGTACCTAATTTTGTGTTTAATCCTTTATAGTTAAAAGCATTGAATTGCACCACATCCAATGCTAACAAAAGCATAGATGATGCGGGTTTCTGGAAGCCAAGTCGCTGCAACAGCCTCAACTTCTAAAGAGAAGGTAAAACGATTTTTTTTGTTCGACCCTAATAGGAAAAGGAAACCTCACCGACCACGACCACGTAAATTAGATACTGAAGTTACTCCCCAGATTGCCAAAAGCCAGGATGAGAGGGAACGATCACCATTGCGTTCAGGCAAAAAGATGGATACTCTTTCCAACTCTTCAAGTGAGGATTTACTAAAAATTTCTCTTCTGACTCTTCCTTTCCTCATTAATGGAGGTAAAAAGACAGCTCGTCCGACTTAGCCTTTGATGCGGACTATGCTGACATTCAACTAGTGGCTGGCGAAACAGAGGCAATCTCGATCTCATTTTGAAGATGAAGGCCCCACAACAGATGGACAGCCAACACCTTCAGTAGACGCTACAAGTGGAAGTAATCCGACTAACGCTACCAGATGCCACATGCCGCTTATTATCGTAGATTCGTTTCAGGGTGTTACGAGCTTCCTAAAGGAGGTAATTTCGACCCTTATAGGCGAATACAGGTTAATAAGGAAAGGTAGCGTCTTCATATTTCAGGCTAAGTGTGCCGAGGATCACCAAAGGCTTTTGAGCACAGTCGCAAAGCGAGGAATTCAACATTTTCCCTTCGCTGCTAACAGAGCAATCAATATTCGTCGAATCATCAGGCGGCTGCCAGTGGATACTCGGGTGGGAGATATCGCTACCGACCTCCAACGCCAGGACATAAACCCCAAAGTTATTAAGCAGCCAACAAAGCCCGCTCAAGGAGAATAATCCTTCAGTCTGAGTGCCCATCCTAATATCTCATAGTAGAACGGACTGAAGATACTTAGGTAGCAATAGACAGAATACCTCAATATGCTACATCATTGTTAAAGTTGAAGTTTCCTGATGCCCTGGCGACCCACCTCAATGCCACCGCTGCTTGGGCTTTCATTATTCGAGTCAGTTTAGTTCCCAGAACCTTCGATGTCTCAGATGCGGTGGTACCCATCCCCGACAGACCTATTATCATGCTTCCACGCAGTCTCCCAATTGTGCGAATTGAAGAGAGATCATACATCAACCTGTTATGGCTGAGTATGACGAATCTGAAAATATTCAGCAATAATCGAAGTCTTAACTGAAGATGACAGATCGGAAAACAATGCCGCCACAACGTCAACAAGAATAGAATCAGTGCCAACAATATACATCACTACACATCAGAAGGCACAATTCACTCTTTCTCAAGAAGCTTAGCTAGAGCAACAACACCAACAGTTACAACGTCTAAAACAAGAACAGGCACAATCTACTACGCTGGAATGGCACAAGGAGGGCCCCTGGATGGACGGAGATTATTCCGTTATACAACACAGACAGAACTAGAATATTCCACACCAGCTCAAATCGAACCTACCCATCCCCAAGCTACGGAGGCAACGTCGTCCTTCAAGGAAAACTCCAGCGGCTGAGAGGCAGGCAGCTGCACTTCCCTGCACAGAGAAATCTCTGCAGCAAGGGGAACCCCAGGAAAGTCTGACGCCCCCTGGACCTACTTCAACCTACCATCTTCAATCAAAGGGAACTGGCACTGGATTTACTGTAATGGCTGATATGATTTGTGGCAGACGTACTGCAGGCGATTATGGGAACTTCTCGCTCGATTCCGTCATGTACCAGATTCCTCAAGCAAGATGATGATAGTCTTTCAGGCTATCGCCCTCTTGTCGATTACAATCAGATGACCTAGGATGGCGGACGGAATTGGGTCTCGTACTTCATTCCGCTCGCATTTTGAAATGCAAAATGGTCTTACAGAGATGAGGCACGAACACTTCAGCATTTTGCTGCCCGGTTTATCCTAGACGCCATGCTAGTTTGCGAAACGTATTTCCATCAATATATCAGCTTCCGTCTTCCGGACCATAACTCTGTTCGTACTGATTGAAATGTCCCACGTGTTGGTACAGGGATCTTTATTTCAAGAAATGTAGTCCACCGTCCAATCCAGATCCCGCAACTTTAAACACTAGAGGCCACAGCTGCTTTCAGCGAACTCGGAAGCACGGAAGTTTGATAGTCTCTTTTTACCACTCCGCATCCATAGTGTTACTCTAGCAGGAAATTTCATTGTCAAAAATTCACTTTGCCATTGCACTTACCGTGCAGATATCAGAGGCAACGCAATCATGTACTTAATTGATCAGGGCCCTAAACTCAGAGTACAGGGTCCCTGGCAACCCATTCCCATCCGCTTAGTGGAGCACAACAATCTGTCATCAACTTTGCAATTATCAAGCATTTCCAACACCATCTCATTCTCACATCAACAACACACTGCTTCCGACCACAAACCCGTGTTGCCACAAATCAACATTGGGATTACCAGCCACGATGCCGCATGCCAATACCGTGAGTTTGGCTGGAAAAGCGGTAAGCAATGCCTCAGCACTATCATCCCTCCAAATCCTAGAATCACTGATATCCAATCCCTGGAGATTGCAGTCTTATTCTTCTCCCTTGCAATGACCAGAATGATACACATTCTTACAATCCATACTTCTCCTCCCCATCACCAGATATAATTCCATTAAACATTGAACTCCTTATCGGACGATTCTGGACAGCCCGCAGACTCTACCAGCGTCACGGCACGCCACATCATCGAAGACTGTTCTGTCAAGAAGTCAGTGTCCGACTTCGCGAGCACAGAAAGCACGTGTGAGAAGACAATCGGCTAGACAGAATTTGGTCGATAATGACGTGTGCAGCTTTACCTAGAGCCTCCGAGGTCAACGAGACAAAGCAGTCTACCTTTCATGTCACCAGAGGCCTGGTTTATAATCCTTATGTCAGAGCCAGCTCTCGCTGACTATTTGGAACGCCTAATTAGGTAGATGAGGTTCCCAGAACGATGCATTTGCAAGCCAGGTTCGTGGTGACGTTCGTTTTTTTTTTATTTATTTTTATTTAAGGACGCTCTTTAACATCACAGGTCATCAGCGTCCCATTCAATCCCGGGCGTGAAACGGCCGACAAATTTTGCTCAAAGGCCTCTTCTTTCAGGCTTGAGGTTCTTTTTCGTACCGTAAATGTACGGACACGGGACCCATGGTTCTACATCCCTTCCGAAGGGAGCCATACTTAGGATTTTTATGCCCGAAAAAATCCATCGATCCTGTCCGGGTTTGAACCCGCGACCTTGGGTTTAGAAGGCAAGAATGGTTACCACTACACCACCAGGACCGAATGTGACGTTCGTGGATTTCTTCGACGACTCCCGACGAAAATGACTATAAGATCCCTAACTTCCACGTTAACGAAGTTCAGGGCGCACTACAGCACCTCCACCCAGAAAGGCTGCTGGACCTAAAGGGATAACTCCCCTCCTACTCCGGAACCTTGCATTTAAAACTGTGCTGTTTGTCACGAAAAATTTCAATATGTGCATCAACCTGGGTGATATGCATATTGAAGCAGGGCAAAGACCATCCTAGCAGTTACTGCTCCATCAACCTCCTTCACATTCAAATGTTTCCGAGAGACTGTTACTTGTCCGATTGTTTCCCTTGTTAGGAAAGCTATCCCTCCGCATCAATTTGGGTTCCGTTCTGGGCATTCTACTATCCAGCACCTAATCAGGGTAGTGGAGGCTGCAAGTCTCACCCCAACGTTGTCTTTGTATGTAGAAAAAGCCTTCCCAATGACCTGGCGCACCGGACTCCTACAAAAACTCATGCTTTTTCAGCTACCAAAAACATATGTTCAGTTAAGTTACTGATTCTTAAAATACCGTTTTAAGAGCAAGGTGGCGGGAAACAAATAAGACCCATACTTGGCGGAGCTTTGATAACCCCTATCATGCTGTTCGCTTGTGAAATGTGGGGCATGGCTGTAGATAGTTGACTGGCGCTTCTCCAAAGGGTACAGATTAGAGGACTTAGGGCCATCTATGCCATACTATCTCGGTAGCATTCTAGTTAACGGCTGATACAAGAGACAATGCAACCACTAGAATGATTGATCAGCACCCACAGCTCCGAGTACAGGGTTCCTGGCAATCCACGAATCATCCGCTTAGCAGAGGATGACCCTCTGTCATCGACTTTGTGATCATCAAAAACTTCCCACACCATCTCATTCAGACTTCGATGAACGCATTTCATTCCGATTAAAATCGAGTGTTGACAGAAATCTATACTAGGGTAACCAGTCATTATTCCCAGGTCTAACCCGCGAGATCAATTGTAACAGTCTTAAGGAGTGCCTCACCACTATTATTCCACCAAACCCAAATATCAGAGACATACCAACCCTACAGACAGCGGTCTCGTCCTTCACACCCACGATAATACTAGTGACTCACACCTTACTATCTAAACAGCTTCCTCATCCCCACATCCATATGTCATACCCCTAGACCTAGATCTCCTGATTCGCCGAGTTTGGCTGCTCGCAGGCTCTATCAACAACATCGCACACCACATCATCTAAGACTCTTAGGGCAATTACACGGAAAGGTCAGTACCTATCTTCGCGGATATAAATGTATCTCCTGGGAGGACACGATAGCTAGAATGAATGTTGATAATAACGTGTGGAAGATCCCCAAATTTTCATAGGCAACGAAACAAAAGCTCCCATCCAATTAATGGTACCAGAGGTCTGGTTTATGATCCCCAAGCCAAAGCTATGTTCTTGTTGACTACTTGGAACTACTTTAGATTTAGAGATGATCCCCAGGATAGAACCTTCTCGCGTCTCGCGTCGCATTCGTCGAGACGTTCCTCGGTTTCTCCGACTGCCAACGGATGAACCAGGCATTGGTATCCCCAACTTCCACCCCAGTGAAGTTCAAGGTTCACTTCAATGTCTCCGACCCAATATGCTCCCGGATCTGATGGATTAACACCTCTCTTGCTCCGCAACCTTCCACGCAAGTCTGTGCTCTTTGTGACTAAATTTTTCTATATGTGTGTCTGTCTCGATCAATATCCACGAGAGTAGAGGCTTGTGTAATGTGCATATTGAAACTAGGCAAAGACCCAGTACATCCTTCCAGCTACCGCTTCATTAGTTTCCTGTCATCTTTATCAAAATTCTTTGAGAAAATTTTGTATGCCTGTTTGCTTCCTCCTCTGGGAAACATCCAAGCCATTCCTCCGCTCCAATTCGGGTTCCATCCTGGGCATTCCAGCACCCATTTGGTGCTTGCTATTGTTTGAAGCAATAGTCCTGGGTTTACAGGACAAAGCTTGCACTTATCTTTGGATGTGGAAAAGGCTTTGTCTACTACATAGCATTACACTTCCAAGATTGCTGGGGTTGGATACATCTCAACACAGACCAATTCAGGGCGGAGTACGATAAGGCTTTGTACTATTACCAATTTTATTTTTTAACATTTAAATGGCATATTCTCCCCACACTCCAAGTGTCAACATTGCCCAATATTCAGATGACGTCTTGGTTTACAAAACAGACAGTCACTTAGGCAGAGCCATTGTCCCCATAGAAAGATTGCTACGCCTAATCGAAAGGTAGTGCAGATGTTGGCGCATGTCAATCAACCTAACAAAAAGGAACGCCATTATATTTGCAAAACTCCTCATACTCACAAATTTCCCCACACTCACATACAGGCATCAGGGGATTCAATGGGAGAATTTCCTTACTTATTTGGGAGTGTAGGTGGATAAAGGGATTACCTTCAGAGGTCCCATCACTGAAATTATTCACAGGGTATAGAGAGCTATTGTTCTCCGCTGTTCGCTATGTTCATTGCTAAAGGGATGCCTGTACATCTGAAAATACCTCTTTTTAAAGCTCCGTTTATCCTAATTATGTTGTAGTGCTGCGAAATCTGAGGCATGGCTTCGGATAATTTGCTGCTGCAATTACAAAGTGCACAGAATAGAGGGCTTAGAGTCATCTATTCTCCATACCGATGTATTCCTACCCGATAGTACAAGAAGTCTCTTCCGTTCCATATATGGAAGATGAAATTAGACTCCAGGCTACCAAATTTCACGACCTGTTTACTACATCATGAGATTACTGGAAAATTATGATTCTCACACTGGACCTAAGCCCAGGTTTAAGGGGACACGATTGGTATGTGTAAACCTAAGTTAACAAAAATTTCACATCATGCTACTGAAAAAATCCTAATATTCACTGGCTGCACTTTATGTTTTACTTTAAAAATCCGCTATTAATGTGAATATGCTGATAACCAAATGTGACTATCAACAGGCCCACATTACAGAAATTCAAGGATGCAGATCCACTCGTTACATCTCAGAGAAGCAATGTACTTTCTCCGTCAATTCTTCACCCCTAAATAAAATGAAGCATACTGACACCTTTCCCCTATGTTTAAACTCTAGCTCGTGTAGGTACACAATATCTATACACAGCCTGGGCACTACTCCAAAATGTCTGCAATTTGGATGGTTGGTTACTGCAGTGCCATAGCTTCCTGTGTCTGCCCCTCATCCCTACAAAATGCCCGATATTTTCGCCGACCCTTTTCAGAGCCATGTCAAAATCACTAGGGCTCTGGCCACAAAGCTAAAAGCACCGTTTCTAGTTACTCTTCTGCAACACAGGGTAAAGCTCAGCACAGTGACCCTAAAGACCATGAGGCCGCAATCGGTACTCAGGGAAAAGGGAATATTGTTTTATTCTTTTTACCTGAAGACGGCGAACGTCATCCGGCGATTAGATAAAAACACAAATGTACTGCCCACCGTAGACTCAACATCAGGAAGAATAGGGAAGGGGGAATAGGAACAAAGGTAAAAATAAGTATCAAAAATAAATATTTTTATAAGTGGTGTGAGAGAGTATTATTTATAATTGTTCCTTGCGGGTTACAAATATTGACACTGCTTGGATAACGTGCTTTGCATTCTTTCATACATTGTGTTGGTAGTATGTAAAATGTTTACATTATTTCAAAATATAAATGAAATTGATGTACATTAATAGTAAACAAAAAGAAAAAGAAAATAAAAAAAAACATTGGAAAGAGCGCACACAAATCACATTTTTAGGCAATTGGAACTTAAGCATACTGTGCCATTTAATATATTTTGTTAAAAAAAAAGTTTTGTGGAAAATGTGCATTTTTAAAATCAGAAAACTTTGTAAAGTATGATTCTTTCCATAAAAACCTTTTTAGCAGTTAGAATTGAAGCTAAATACAAGAAATAATCTACACCTTTGGATGTATATGTAAAATAGTGATATAGTATTATGGAGGTTGCAAGTACATAAAACAGGGGAACCTACTCGCAGATGAATTATTTTATATTTTCACGTCTTATTTTCTGAAAAGGTTACAAATAAACGCATTTTACGCATTTGCAGATATGGTAATGTGTATGTAAAAATGGTGTAATACTATGGAGATTACAAGGAAGTTGTGCTTGACAATACAAACATTTTTGGGTAAAAAGATTTTTTTTGTATAACAACTGCACATGCTTACTTTGTTCCAACTTAATGGTTCTGCATTCTATGTCTTCAAATATAAAGTTGACAAAATTTCACAAACAACTGTAAAATTGGAATATTCACTAAAATGATTTTGACACTGTTTTCATTGAAATTTACTCGATTTTTTTTTTTTTTTTTTTTTAGAAAACTGGTGATATTTAAAATTTTAATTTTGTAAACCCACAGAAAATAATTAAAAATCCAAATGGAAGTTAGTCAACGAGGAAACTCCTAAGTTGAGCAGTAATGTTTTTGCACATGTGGGTACGGACATGGTATATTATTTAGTTTACAAGCACATAGAGTCCGGTGGTATTGTAAACATAGAGGAATATATCTACTAGACTTTTTATTCTACCATGCGGTATATGGTTTCCAAATACATCAGTATACCTAACAACGTTTTCAATAATATTCACTACACTTATTTACACAGTTTTCGTATCTATAACCTCCTATCTCATCACGCGTGTATTGAGAAGACACTATTATAACTGTACTTCGCTAAAAAGAATGTTCTTGTAGTTGATGCAATATGTATTACAAAAACCAGTTGCTATGATTCACATATTTAATAAATCCTGGCTTACTTTTATACCAAAAACGTGGTAAATTCTAGGATTCAGTTACCATACACATGTGCGATCCATCTTGAATTTCAGCCAATGAGAACGACTTTTCTATATGCCCCGCCCACTGCGTTTTCCATCAACAAGTTTGATATTTCGTGTCCTTGTCCCTAGAAATACCAATAGAAGAAACCATTTAGACAGGAATTCTTAAAAATTGGAAACATGCGTTTAACAGGCCCTGAGTTTGAAATCCTTTAACAGATTGCTCCAAGGGAAATCCATAACAGGTACAAATTATCTGACCTTAAACGCTCAATAGAAAAAAAAAAGTTAAGACTAGAACTCGCAAAATATGAGAATATTTTAACAGAGTGGCCCAGGGGGAAACAATAGCAGGTAAAACATACCTGGCACTTTAGAGCGGGAAAACTTTCATACAGATGGCTACTGGACAAGATGAAAAATGATTGAAGTAAAAAAAATATATACGAATACAATTTACAACCCACATTCAATAAGTCGACGGAGCCAGGGATAGAAACACTCCCGTTGCAGTTGGCCTAGGGCATGCTATTTAATTTTTTTTCCATACACATTGTTACATGTACACAGCGGAGACTCAAAAATTATTTTTCGCGTCATAACAACATTTTTGCATTTTATTAATATTTCATTTTGTCAATGTCATTTGTGTTTTATCAACAATGTTTGCGTTTTATTAACTACATTTGTAATTTAATGTCATTGTATTTTAATAATGTCATTGATATTGTATGAATGTCATTTGCATTTATGAATATCATTTGCATTTTATCAATATCATTTGCATTTTATCAATATATTTTGCAGAATTACAACATTTTTATATTAAAAGTTGAACGTAAACAAAATAACTGAGAAATGTTTTTACAATATTCATCAAAATAATAATGCATACCAAACGATCAGGAAATTTCCACCACCACCAAATCTTTCAAAACCAACAAATTTCCTCCATCCAACAAAATAACGCTCACTCCCAAAACTCTCAAATATCGATATTAAATAAAAACCCCTTGATGTCGACCACCAAACAGCTTAAAAAAAAAAGTTCGCCAAAAAAAAAACCTTTTAAGACAAGAACGCAATTCTCCAGCACACTGCAACAACCCATCCGCCATGAAAAATATTGCCCCTTCTTTGTGTGATATTTATCACGGGAATGCATACAACTGAAAGGGTAGGTACAACATGTCGGTAATACAGCAACCCATATCGGTAACGCTAGCATTTATGTTGATTGAGGAACCAACCTCCTAAATCCACCTGCTGTGCCTCAATAGTATAAACGGTTGTTAAACACTAATAAAAAACCCTAAATGTCGATAATGTAGCTACCTGCAACCAGGATTGGCTAAGTCGGGGCATACACCACTGACGCACAGAGGTTCCACAAAGGAACACGCATTTGCGCCTAACTTTAAAGTTCAAACACACATTCTCCATGGGCTGGTCTAAGTTCATCTGCCAGCAAGTGTCATTCGCTATTTTTGAAAATTTAAAACATTTTGTTAGCATTAGCTAGTTTAAAGGCTAACAATACAACGGCTTGCCGGAGTCAAAGCCCCAAACGGATTTCAACGACCTTCAGTTTATTAATCCTATAACGGTAGCCCTTTTAAAAAATGGGTTTCACACGTGACCCTAGGGTTTCTTCCTCTGAATAGAGTTTTATGACCTGGTTGACTTTCCAAGCTACCGGAACCAAAAAACCCCGGGGACTTTTTCCTTTGTTGAAGTTCAAGCCACATGTTAACATTATGTCGTATTATAAATATACGATGTGTACATTACCAATTACAGTACATGAAATATCATGATAATTTTGCAACATATACGAGGTCTGTTCAAAAAGTATCGCGAATTTTGTGTTTTTTCAAAAAGTATTTATTTATTCATGACTATTTATTTTGTCCCCTTCAAAGTAATCCCTACCAGATATTACACAATTGTGCCAACGTTTTTCCCAATCCTCGAAGCACTTTAAAAAATTGTTTTTTGTGATCTTGTTCAGCTCCTCCTTCGATGCCGTCTTTATCTCCTCAATCGTGGCGTAGCGTAGTCCTTTCATGGGCCTCTTCAGTTTTGGGAACAAAAAGGGTCACAGGGGGCCAGGTCTGGGGAGTACCGTGGCTGCGGCATCATAAGTGTGTTGTTTTTGCCCAAAAATTCGCGCATAAGCAACGATGTGTGAGCAGGGGCGTTATCATAGTGCAAAAGTCAATTTTCATTCTTCCATACATCCGGGCGTTTCTGGCGGATTGCTTCGCGCAAATTGCGCATAACTTGCTGGTAGTATTCCTTATTGACTGATCTACCCTGTGGCAAGAATTCATGATGCACCACTCCTCTGCAATCGAAGAAAACTGTTAGCAAAACGTTCACATTCGACTGAACTTGGCGCGCTTTTTTCGGTCTTGTCTCTTGGGATGACTGAGCTTTAGTTTCCAGTCATAATCATAAACCCATGATTCGTCACCAGTTATGACCCTCTGGAGCAAATTTGGGTAGTCGCGGACAAAGTTCAACAGCGCCTTAGCAACGTTAATGCGATGGTGTTTTTGATCGAATTTGAGCAACTTTGGTACGAATCTTGCGGGACCCGTCTCATGCCCAAATCATTGGTAAAAATCGAATGGCAGGAGCCAATCGATATGTTTAGGTCCTCAGCAACTTCTCTAACGGTGATTTGACGGTTGGCCAATACTATTTTCTTCACTTCAATGTTTTCGTCTGATGTTGACGAGCTCGGGCGTCCGGGACGCTCCTCGTCGTTCACATCTTCTCGACTCTCTGAGAACATTTTGTACAACCGATGAACGTTGCTGGTCCAAAGTAGCTTCACCATATGCCACAGTCAACATTCGGAATGCATCCGCGCACTTAATTTTGTTTTTCACACAAAATTTGATACAGACTCTTTGTTCCATTTTTTGGAATAGGCAAAAATCGAAGAGAAGCTAAAACACGTCCAAGCAAAATAGCTTCCCTCAATTAACTGAGCATTAAAAATGGCCGAGCTTGTCAACATAAGTGAGGGACATGAGTACCAACATAACGCCACAAAACAATGGAAAATCGAGTATACGTAGCCCGCGGAAATTGAAAATTTGCGATACTTTTTGAAGAGAACTCGTATATTACATTTATACTTCAGTGAGACCGTGAGAATCATTTCACAACGTAGTTACTCTTTCACATTAAATTTGTGTGGGCATAACATACTTCAAATATAGTCCCCTGCCATGTCAACAATGTGTTGCAAAATCCTTGGAAGACGATGCACTCCATCTACAGCATATGTTTGAATATCAATCACTGATGGACCTAAGCTCTTTGAATGTTAACTCTTGATTGAAAGCAATTGCCTCACAAAGGTTCTTTCATCTTGCAGATAATTAGAGCTGTAAACTGAATTTGTCTTATACGATGGACCACATTGCGCGCCAAAATTTTGCCTACATAATCATAACACACGGTAATCATTGTTTTCAAATGGAACCTGTAATGTGCAGCATTTTTGGGCGTCGTTGTTAATTCACTTGTTTGAGTATATAGTGTGTATCCGTGTCTAATACATTGTGAGAAATTCTTAATTATATTATTATTATTATTATTATTATTATTATTATTATTATTAATATTATTATTATTATTATTATTATTCACTCTCAACGATGTTTCCACCCACGGTGATCCTTTGCTGTTGTTTTTTGCAGGCTTGGAATTTGGAGTTTTATTTACCTCGGCAACCCCCACCCTGAGATGTCTTTGTTGTTATTGTTGTTGCTGTTTTGTTTTTAGCGCATTCCGAAGAATTGTGGTTATAATCATGAAAAGTTTTTGAAAAATTTCTTAAAATGTCCATCGATTCTACCTATTAGGCACCGAAAAATGACAATGAAAGAATGTATATATGTTTATTAAACTCTGGCGGTCGCAATTTTTCTTCAACGAAACTCGGTATATGACCATCAATTAACAAACAAATTCTTCTAGTTCATTAATTAGCAAAATTGCATCATTGAGGTGGAAGGTTAACCTAAAAGGGGAAGATAAAACATACAGCTCGTTATAATGGCCGCAATTTCTGCTGTTTCTCAACGAAACTTAGTATATTTCATTAAAATAAATTGACAAAATTATTTTCTCAAAATCAGGGTAATTGGCCTGTTAGAAGTAGGGGTATACCTGAAAATCGAACGGGGATTAAAATGAAATTCAAAAATCGCTCTAGCTCGAGGAAACTCACTATATGCCATTGAAGTAAAATAAGAAAAATAGTTTCTGAATACCAATGAAATCAAATTATTAGGTTTGCCCCAAAATCCAAAATTTAAAAATCACTCTAAGGGCATTAATATTGATTTTTTCGCAACGAAACTCGAAATATACCATTAAATAAAATAACAAAAATAGTTTCTGAAAATTGGGGAAATCGGGCCATTAGCAGTAGGGATTTATCTGAAACTCAAAATTTCAAAATCGCTCTGGCGGCACCAATGTTTGTTTTTCACAACAAAATTCGGTATTTACCATTACAATAAAATGTAAAAAAATGTTCTTGAAAATTAGGAAAAATGGATCATTAGGAATGGGGGTATAGTTGAACACCGAAATTTAAAGGATAAACGTTAAAGCGAAATATAGAAAATCGCTCTAGCGGCCGCAATTTTTGTTTTTCTCAACGAAACTCACTGTAAGCTATTGAAATAGAATAAGAATGTCTGAAAATTATATTATTAGAAGCGGGAATTTATGTCAAACCGAAAATTTAAAAACTACTCTAGCTTCACAGATTTTTTATTTTTTCGCAAGGAAACTCAGTATAGGAATTAAACCCATATATCATTTTAATAAAATAAGAAAAATAGTTCCTGAAAATCTGGGTAACGGCAAATTAGGAGTGGGGGTCTACTTGAAACCCAACATTTAAAAATCGCTCTAACGGTTCGAATCTTTGTTTTTTCACAACAAAATTAAATAAAATAAAAATAGTTTCTGAAAGTTGGGAAGTCGGGCTTTACAAATAGAGGTATACTTGAAAACTGAAATTTAAAAAGCGTTCTGGCATTTAATTTTCTTTTTATTGTTTTAAAATAAAAAGGAAATATATTCACCGTATAACCTGTATCTACAACGTTGCATATATTTTATATTCAACAAAAGCAAAGTTGAAATGTAAAATATTAATATAATATGTGATTGAGAATTATATTTGTCTGTAAGAGCGCTCTGTAATAACCTTCAGAAAATGTTTTTCTTACATGTTTTTACTACAATAACATTTAAATTAAATTTCAAAGCCAATGAAAATAGTTTAACTTTCGATTGTGTATTGTTCATTTGCTTAGTACATTTTAACTGTTTTTAAACAGTAACATGTTTTTGTTTTATTGAAACATATAATCATCTTTTTCTTAAATACAGAATGTAAATCGAAACTTTCTGTTATTTCTCTTTATTTTAGTGAACGTAAAGGTGACATCAAGAGCTCAGTTCATAAACGTGGTTACATATATATATTTTTTTTAAAAAATGCATAGTGTAGCTTGGCCTATCAGTCGTCATATATTTCATTGAATTAATGGTATACCATTAATTTTTGTGGTTTAATCTCAACAATAATAATAGTAATAATAAGAATAATTCTAAAAAATCTGGTTTTTCTCTTCTGATACTTGTAGATTGCAAGAATTTTAATTTTGTTCCCATAATACCATACAATAGTTTCATAATTTATTTCATTTAATTAATTAATAAGGTGACTGTTAAAGTTATTCAAGTTGATGAGGAATTCAATTAGTTTATGCAACTCCTGCATTATGGACTTTTTCCTCTTGCAAGCATGGATTTTTATGAAACACCTTTGTTCGTACCAACTGAGCATTTTTAGGTTGGTAGTACTACAATGATAAACATTCACGTTAAAGTTTCAATATTGCATATAAATGAATCAAATGCTGATCCATAGCAGAATTCAAGATCCACATGGTCACCGCAAAGAGCTCTGATTTACAGCATTTTTGCTATTACTTTTCGAATACCCTAATATGAACATAAATATTATAAAATGGTGGTAGTTTGAAGTTTATATTTATTATTGGTGATTTTGAGAACCAGAATACAGTTTTACAGTGACATATGTTACCAAATGACTGTTTTCTTTAATTTCGCCTCAGAATGGATGAAGTAGTATATATCCCTTTTCCGGTGATTTAATTGATTGCTAATGATATCAAAAGTGGGCTGAGGTATCAAAAGTGGGGTGAGGTATCAAAAAGTGGGGGTGAGGTGGCGTGGTTGGGTGGGGGTGGAAGTTATGAGGTACAATTTGATATCAAAGCTTTTTCAATTTAAATCACCGGAAAAGGGGTATTCTTTTTATTATACATAAAATTAACATAAATGTGATACAAAAAGAATTGGTTTTAAATACAATTAAAAATGCAAAAATGATGGTACTGAATATATTTATTATACAAAATAAAAACGCAGGTTTTCCCCTTTACAAAATGGTGGTTTTACCCTTTACAAAAATGGCGGTGGTTTTACAAAAAGGTTTGGTTTAAATACAATTAAAGATGCGTGCTGAGTATTTTTATTATACAAAATAAAAATGGAGGTTTTTACCCTTTACAAAATGGAGGTTTTAACCTTTACAAAAATGGCAGCACACATGGCGGTTTTACAAAAAATGGCTGTACAGTTCAAACATCACTGATGGGTTTACAAACATTGTGAGAGTTTTGGCGGTTACAAAAAAATTGGCGGTGCAGTTCACGCATTACTGGTGGGCACAGTCGGCTTTACAAAAAATTATTTTAAAATATGTGGTATATGTCTTTTTGACAAACGACACTTCACTGTCTTCGTCGCTGCTGCTTTCCTCCTCCTCGCGTGGTGTGGTGACACAGGTAAGTTACATGTGTGAAAAGTTGATGTTGAGGTGTTCCTGGGCCGGCGGAATGGCGATGGGGACGACGAAATCGCTGATGGATGCGGTTGTGAAGCATCCTGCCGATGTGACCTTGTACTCTAGGGCTGGCGTTTTGTCGATGGTTCCGAGGTAGATGGTGCAGCGTGCGTCTATGCCGTAGTGGAGTGCTTTAGACGGGAGGCACCTGACTTCCACGACGTCGGAGTTGTTGGTTGCTAATTTGACGGTGACAGTTTTGTCTTCGCCAAAGAAGGAGATTTCTGTTGAGATGAGTTTGATGTTTGCTGGGTACTCACCGCTTGTTGTGACGTGATTTTGGTTGTCAAAAACTAGTTTGACAAATACATTGTTGCCTACCCTCACCGGATCTGTTTGACAGGGCATGTTGTTTATTTCGGTGTAAACTTCAATACGTGTCTCCGGTAGCCGTTTCTGAGTACCTCTTCACCCTGGTACACGATGTAAAAGTCGAACGAGTTGAGCTTGTTGATGAGTTCTGCAGAAAGATTGTTAAATCTTGTAGGTAGAAACACTTCTTTCCCGTTTTCGAGGCGAACAAGCGTCCTGGGTCCGTGCTTTGTGGATATGTTCCGGACCCCTACCACGACGTATGGTACGTTCGGCTGTAACGTGGACACTGATACATACTCCGAGTTGTTCGCTACTGTAGCTAGTTGGCGTAACGCGTCGTTGATCATGTTGACTTCTCTGTAGAACTTTTGCTACTGACACACATTGGGCATTGTTTGGTGAGAGGGGGAGGACCGTCAATGTGGCTAGTGCTGGTGGGAGGTTGTAGTGTTGGTTGCAGCGGCGGTAAGGGGCGAAAATTCCTTTAGCTTCTGGTGTAAGCTCCGCCCATACAGCGTCCACATCTACTGGCGAATGATGAATAAAGATGGCGTTTCCCTCCACGGCTAGTAGATGACGTTCATTTGGCTCCATCATTGTGAGACGACGACCATTTTTCAGAAACTTTATCACTATGTCCATGGTTTGCGGGAGACTTGTTCGTGATGTTATAAGGTGTTCGTGTTTGGACAGGGGAGCAGGTGTTTTCGTGACGTCATCACGGAGCAGGTACAACCTCGCCTTGTCCATGGTCCAATGAATGCTCCGTCATGCCTGGACTTGTTCGGGAGGTTCTCGTGTTCCGACTTGTTCATGCAGGTGTTTTCGTGACGTCATCACGGTGCGACCTCACCTTGAACTTGTTTGGACTTGTCCATGGCTTCCTGGTCCAACTCTCTGATGAATATCGGTTTTAGAAAATGCTGCATCTCTAGGAACACTCTAAAGGTTGCGCAACGAATGTATCTTGTATATTCGGTGTAGTTCATTTTTTCACCGGAAACGTGGGCGTGAAGCAAATACTTGCGATAGGCTGCTATTTGATTTTGTACTAAGAACTCTTCTTTCTTCTTGTGATATATGATGTCGGTGACCATACGCTGTAGGCTTTCTAGCGTACTCCATTCCTGCATACTCAGCGATATACAGCGACCGTCCATTTTGATGCTAATATTTTGTGCGCCAAATAAACGTTTAAAAAGTATGGATAGTCGGTTGGTTAACTGCCACTCTCTTAGATGAAGAGTCAAGCTCTGTATAGTCGGTATCGCCTCTGCAAGCTTCTGCCACTCTGTTGAACCCAGAACCACCGCGCTGCGTCCACCAACGGTCACCACGATCTTGTATGGAGACTTAGGTGAAAACCCAACGGCTGCAAACTTGGACTGCTTGCTGTACAAGAAGAAAACATCCGATAGCTGTCCAGGCCTCTCCATGTCACTGTAAAAGCAAGAACGCCTCTTATGTAGCACATTATTTTCATTCGCCAATTAACCACACATAATGAATGCGACTTACCTGTTCGCCTCTCTCGGAGCAACTGGTAGAGTGGATCGTGTAGCACCACATGCGCCTTCTAGAAAAAAAATACAGGAATTAGCAACATAAATGTTTCAGAGTGGTATATGCATATTCATACACAATTTGTATCAATACTAAACTTTAACGATATGCATCTCTGATGTGTAGTTTGTGAGCATCTACCAAGACTGTAGGTCCTTTTAATGACGTCATCATTGTGATTAAAATCACTTATGCTGAATTTTGAAAAGAATTTCTCCTTGCGCAGGCCTTGGAAGCGGTGAGATAGGTAAGCAACGACGTAATGGCCACAAGTGGTGCTGTAATTGCCTTGCAACCTTCTAGTGTTGTAAGTCCATCTTGTACCACAACATCGATTTAAAAAATTTAGAATTTCCCCCGAAAGAGGCTCTATACCATAGCTATCGAAATATTCACCCCTGTCGTTCTTTGCAACAAAGATGCAGACCCAATGTTTCCCTGGTTTCGTGCTTGGATCAGTGTTAATGACAACTGCTATGGGAAGCTGCCTATTATGCAAATTTATCGACGACAATTGGTCGCAAGCGTACACGCCTAAAAAGTGTGGGGTACATTTAGACAGAAGCCGGTGTATTTGCAGCGTATTCATGATACCAAAATGGTCCTGTTAGCATCAATTTCTATAGTGCGATGTACTTCTGCCATCACCAACAGATTGATAGGTTCTGGAGTTTGATCTTTAAAGCCTATACTTATAGACACAGTGCCTTGTCATTGCCCTGAAATGTAAGACTCGTTAGCGCTCATATCGGCTGTTAGATCAAATACCATAATGGTATAGCCGTGAGAATATTGATGTCTGGAAATTGAATGCCCTTCGTCCTTAAAGTGTATCCCGAGGCCGTCTTGAAGGGTTTGAAAACATTGGAGAAAGTGACCGGCATCAAAATCGGGCTGTAGGGGTTGTGAAGGAAAAGGCTGGCCGTTCACATACAGCTGAAAAGAATTCATTTTAAAGTGCTGTAAATTGTATGGGTTTTTGTTAATGTTACCGTTGTATGCCTGGTCGGCAACCATTGCCACAACCACTCTTCGGGGTATTTGCCCTATGAAAACGTCATTGAAAGTCATGTTACTAACCCCCTTAAGAATGTTGAGAGCGTGAAATCCTACATCTTTGAGATGGTACTTTGCATTACTCTTTGCTAACACCGCCTGATGTGCAAGCTTGATGGTCGGTGACGGTCTCACAGTTTTCAAAATCAGTCTAGCAGACTGAATCTCTGTATAGGCTTTAAAGTCCTTTGTATCCGAAAAGAGATGAAAGTTGGGTGAAGAGGGAGAGAGTTTGATTGTAACGCTCACATTGTTCAAGAGCAGATTTTCCTGATTAAAGAGTGCATTGGAAAGATTACCCATTAGCTGCACAACTTTGCTTCCTTTGGTATAGTCGTTACGCCACTTAATTCCATCATTTGCTACATACGCGTCCATCATTCCTCCCTTGTCCTTTTTCCAGAGCGAGGACTGTAGTCTGCTGTTCATGACATCTTCCGAATAATTGAGCAACGTTTCAATGTAAGTTCTATAGGGGTAGCCTGGCTGAGACATGGAAACTGTGACATTGTTGAGTGATACTTCCAATTGCTGAAACAAGGAATTTAGGGAATTGTTTACAAAAGTAACCTGCTTGTCCTCTTTCAAGTCGTTTCCACTGTCATCCACTATTCGCTTGAGATGCTCAAGTACTACATAAGTCATGTCGAGGTAATCGTCTGCATTGCCAGAGTAATGAAATGTGATGGGCGCGTTTTTCATAAGTGTATTTTGTGGGTTTAGAGAAATGTAACGGTACTCCTCCACGTTCATTTGAACGGGCAAGTCTTTAAAGATGTCTAGTTCTGAACTCATGTGCACCAACGATTCGTCAGCCATTATGAAAATACGTCTAGCACCTTACGTCTTCGGCGTTTAGTCTTAAACTGATTATATATTTCACCCTTCGGGCGCTTTAATAGCCCAGTGCCTATCATAGAGTCTATCTTTACATCAGCTTTCATTTTCAAGTTAGTTCCTGCCTCCTTCAGCCTAGTCTTTAACGATTCTTTTGGCGGTATCCCCGAACTTGCAACATCTGCAAGCACATTGGCCCCCATTTTCAATGCCTCTTTACCGACAGCTTTCACACCGCTCTTGAAAAACGGTAGCACGGTTCTGAAAAGACCACCGAGAGCAGAGAACAAGCCACTACCCTTTTGATAACGCTTGCCTCTGTACAAGTGAAAATCTCCATTGTATAATGCTCCTCCAGCCTGGTTTAAGTAATACCTGGTGACTGTATCCAGCTCCATTATGTCTGTTTCGGACGAAACGTTAGAACTATAGTAGAAGAAAGCCCGTCTACAAATGGCAAGAAATCACCGTAACCGTTCCTTAAATCTATATTCACGATTTTAAAGTCCTGTTGCATCAAAGGTACCCAGTTAAGTGGAACGAAGGACTTTTCAATAGTCATGCAGGTGTTGTCACGTTTGTCATACTCTACAGAGACGCTTTGAATGACTTGCACAAATGTGTTACCCACCACTTGTGGTACTATCAGATTACAGTAAATGAACATTTCGTAAGGGAAACCCATGTACGGATCCACTGGGTGTTTGCCAATTTCCTGTTCAACCACGTTGGTATATGGTTCGAAACCCTTCTTCTTGGCCAAAGATGGTGACAAAACCAATACATGTATGAGGTTCTTTGGCGCAGGTTTAGGAGGATTGTCAGGTTTTTCCTGCGTTTCTGGTGTAGCAGGAGTGCCTGGTTTACGAGGATTTGGTGGTTTAGGATTGATAGGTCTTGGAGGAGTTCTAGTAGGAGTTCTAGCTTTGCTTTTTAACGTTTGGTTCGTCCCTTCAGGGGGTTTAATTTCTGTTTTCGATACACTTCTCCTAGAGGACTCAGCATTTTCTATATATCCTACATATTTGCTGGTGGGAATATGACTGGTCTGTGTGACTTTGATGTTAATGCTGGCAGTATTTTTGTTCTCGTTATAAATGAAAAAGTCTTCGACTTGCAAATTTTCGCGTATAACAGAGTTGACAGCGTGTACCAAATCCTTAGAATTGTGTACGAAACCATGTGGCAATTGTAAGTTAAATTTTGAATGTGTCATTGGCGCTACCATATTATACATTGTTCCAATGATTTGATTATCGTGATTTGTTACGTTATAGATTTTCACAGGGTACCTAACCTTTTGCAGTGCGACTTCCCATTCTCCTTGCAGTACTATTCTCTCGGGTAAGATGTTTGAAAATCTGGAAGTTGTATTGTCAGTGAAATGCCCCATAGAGGCATTACTCACGAGTGTGAGGGAAAAAGGTTTTGTTCTGATCATATCGAGTTGATAGTTGAAGCCAGAACCCACGAGTTAAACTTGACTGGATAACCTCTCCACTTAACCAAAAACTGTTTATTTCGACCGCGACCTTTAGTGTCGAGTATTTGGTTTATTTTGAATGATTCTGGAAGAGCTACCTTTTGTAACTCCTCGGAGTAAAAGATGCCGTCTATGGCTTCCCCACCCAAGTCCTTCAATTTATACACAACGGGAGAACCGTATACCACCTCGTCAATCTGTAAAATTTCATCCGTCCAGTTTTACTCGTACCCCTTGGCAAATTTCATTTTCTCCTTAGATATACGCACATGGTCTCCCACATTAAATTTAACTTTACGTGGTTTGTCTGCATTCCGACCATAAAGATTTTCGTAAACCTGCAAAATGTTGTCGTCATTGACATCCTTTGGAGCCATCTTTATGGACCTATGAAAGGAACTATTGTAGGACTTTAAAAGCGCAGGAAGAACGTCCACGTATCTATAAGTGTTTTTATGTGTGAAATATTTCCACATTTTCGTCTTTAAGGTTCTATTGAAACGTTCTACAACACTGGCTTTGACATTAAAATTTGTAGTGTAATACTTTACACCATGCTTGTTTAAAAATGTTTTAAAGGTTTTATTGGTGAACTCCGTTCCTTTATCTGTTTGCAATATCTTGGGAGTGCGATGATAGAATATCGTTTTAAACGCTTCTGTAATTTCGCGCCCTACTTTTGATTTTAATGGTATAGCCCAAGCATATTTCGAGAAAACATCAATCACCGTCAAGATGTAAACGTATGGTTTATTGTGTTCCTTTACGTTGTTCATAACGTTTAGATCAGCTTCCCAAAGGTCGTCCATGTTGGTCACGTGATAATTTCTGGTGGGGAATCGTTTTCTTATCGGCCTATGAAATGTATAACTATCCTGTGTTTGAAGAAAGGACTCGATCTTAGATTTTGGTATACCGGGGGCCTTGCGAAGTTTGTCTGCAGTACCAAAACCAGCATAGTGTTCAGGATTGAAATAGATTTTCTTCAGCGCGTTCATAGTTGCTCCCACACTTGCCTGCGAAGGTTATAAGACTTTTTTTACTGGTAATCGGATTTTATCTACTTTCGTCTTTGCTGGCTTCTCTTCCTCCTTTACCTCGATGTCATTGGACTCAAGGTATGGTTCCCTCACTTGTGACATAAGATCCAGATAGTTCCCCAACTTATATTTTATCAACTGCCATTTTTCAGGGGGTGCCAAATGTGTACGCTGTAATTTATTCATTTCTCTGATGAGTTGGTTAAGTGATTTGTCCACGAGGTGAAGCTTTTCGGCAGCTTTTGGCTGTGACGTTAGTATAATTTGCTTACCGTACTTCATTTAACTCAAATTTGACACGAGCGCACTACCGAGTGAAGCCAATATCGGGAGTAGAAAAGCAGGTAAAAAACCGCCTCTCTGTACAAGAATCTTTTTCTTTTCCTTTAAGGAAAGTCGTTTGTTAATTAATTTTCTCCAGCTAGCTTTATGCTTCTTTAAGCGCTTCAAACAATTCATAGGTAAACTGACATGACCTCTGCACACGTTGAGTACACACTCGGAAATGGCTTTTATCAGCTCTGGGTTAGCACTTTTCAACAGTTTTTGTCGCAAAATGGGCTTAGCCTTGGCTAAAACTGTCAAATTTGCGTGTTGCCTTGCAATCAGTGGGTTACTCAGTCTGGCAATGCTCATCCTGCCTGTGTCTGTGATAAAATGACTGAAGTGTGATCGTTGCTCGTTTATTTAAACTCTCTGGGAAGCACTCAAATAAAACCTTCAGAAAAGTGGTCAACAATTGGGTATAAAATAAGAAAGCGTTTCTCCTGGTAGGACAGCGGTTCGATACCTGTATTGATTTGGCGTGTACTGAGTACAATCCAACACTAGATAGTCGTGAGGGTTTTCAGTGGCCTTTTGAAACGCCTCTAAAAGAAATCTAGAGTTCTTTGGCTCGATCTGTTGACAAAGCCTATCAATTTGCATTTTGTCTCTATTGTTTTTAAACACGACAATGTAGTTTATATTTAGAGATATAGTTCGAAATTTCTTTCCTTGTGGAAACACGTTTAGTAATATGTAAATAATCCCAAAGCGTTTGTGATGTGAATCTCTAGTGAAAAAATTTGACACGTTGGCTTCGTACATTAAATCATCCAAAATAACTAAATCTCCCTCGTTAACAGTCTCCAAATCTGGTATACCTGCATGGGCTGCGAAGAACGGGCTTGGTTTAGGAGAATATTCTGACGGATGACACCACAACACTTTTCTCATGGGATTGTCAAACATCCGGCCTGCATTACTAATTAAATTTTTCACAAAGGTAGACTTACCGCATCGCGAAGGATTTGCAATTAGCATGGTGCATGGGAAATTAAATTTAAAGTGTTGGTTAGTAGACATTGTAGGTGACTGATGTGCTCTCATTTAGACACGCCTTCTTTTATACCCGTACGGGTAGGAGTCAAAGTTTTCACTCTGCACACGTTTGTTGACCACCATGCTATAGGTTTTTACTGAAGACTCAGTTACCACAGTTCCTAGAAATTTCCTAGAAATCTGTGTGCCTTCAAGTACTACCGACATTGAATTATCCCTCAGAACGGTGTTCCTGATAACATCGGAGTTTACATTTTCCAAATTCCCCGAGTTGAGGGCGATGCCTTTAATTTTACAGAGTGCGTCTTATCCCCACACTTAACCTCTATGGTGTAACTTTTTGGACCTGTAGATGCAAATCTGCAAATATACGCGCCATCTCCGTACTTTTCTATTTCATCTGTCATACACCCTAAAAATGGCCCCGTTGGAGGCATCCATTCCCCCGGTCTGTACGTGGCTATAACAGAATCTGTGTCGAAATAACACACGCGCTCACCCAATCTCCTAAGATAGGAATAGAGCTTGATTCTTGCATGGGCAGTTGTATATGCAGCTATGACTGTGTTAGTGGTGCAATTCAATTTAGGGTTCTGATCGCAATGTTTCCATACCACGTACATCACCTCTTCTGTAGCGATCAGGTAAGACTGTACCTCTATTCCTGGGTCGTTAAGTAGGTCTGTGAGCCTCGAATTCACAAGCTCACACGTGGACAATTATCTCTTTGGCCATATTTCCCCCAAAAGGAGTTTAACATCAGTTTAGCCAACTCGCGCCTGCCAGGATTGGTTTCAATAGCGTCTTTGTCCAGTGCTACGCCTTCTTTTTCCAAAAATCGTGCGATATACTCATTTCTCATGGCAGGAGTGTCGCAGTCTTTGGGCCAACCGGAGGCTTCGGTTTTAATTTTCAGGAACTGATTCACATAGTCCTGAAAGAGACCCTTTTCTCCAGTGGAGGGGTTATAGCGTACCATGTCATACTCCCATATTTCATACACATGAATCACCCTATAACCTTCCTCTAATGCGACTTTAATCTCGTCCACTACCCAGGTACCTGTCATACATCTTTCGTCCTCTGAATGCGTGCACTCTGTCTGATTCTCCATCTCTGCACATTTGCGACATAGCGGAAACATAAGTTTACCGTTAATGCGCGATGGCAGGACGGGGTGGTACAGTCTTTCCGGGGGAAGAATTTTACACTTTACAATGCCACCCTCAACAACTTGCAAATTTGGTAAATTATCCACATGAATCTTTGGGTGTCCAACAGGGTAAGCCTTGGTCTTGTTTACGAACGGGTACAAACTGCACACATCGTAATGAAACATTTTCATATCTCCAGAGGCCTCGCAGTAGGTTTTCGTACAATTTGTACGTCCACCAAAGAAGGCTTCTCGTGGGTTGAGAGGCTCGGGATAGGGAAAACTTTTGACAAATTCTGCCAAAACCCCATCGGCCTTAATCAACCAAATAAACTCACACTCCCACATCTCGGTCACGTTGTAGCCAGCATCTCTCATCATCTTCGTGACCTTCACGGTGTCCTCATATCTGGAACTCATGGTCTGGTTACCAGTGTTGTATAACCTTGAATTCCTATTCGGATAACAACGTATGCAACCGTGGTAGAAGCATCCATGAAAGAAATAGATGCATTTCCCTTCTTCTTTGTACCCGTCCACTTTATGCCCTAAAACTTTAATTTCCCGGCACCGATAAGCATGCTGTATGATGGTTGATTGCTGCTGTTCCAACCAAGACAACCAGATACACGCTACCCGCGATTGCTTATCAGCTAAGCGGTATCCTCCTCCTGGAATAAATGGAATTTTATTTCTTGGCATGAACCGTTTCCTATAAACACTCATGTATGCCTGAGCTATGGTGACACATTCTCTAAACGGGTCAATGCCGTTCTCGTCAATAAATTGCTTCCTAAATTTGGAAACACCCTGACTCAAGAGATAAACGTCAGTTTTACAGTAAGCCACCATTTCTTTTTTCATGTCAAAGACATAGTTTGAGGACACCTTTTCATTATGCCACTGCTCGAAAGTCTTGCGGACATCAACACTCATGCCATCTGGGCAGTAATATTTTTGCTCAGGTATAGGACCAACATACTTTTCGTTTTCCTTGGTGTTGAACAGGTAAGGAAAATAACCTTTACATTCAGGGAGTTGAAATGTCTTTGAAAAGTGAGACAGTGGCATAGGAATGAAATTCAAAGAGTCTAGAAAAGTCACACTCTTATACTTCATTCTGTAAATTTTACTTCCATTCATAATGAGCTCGGGGTCCCAATTTAGGCTGCCCACCATGTGTTTTAACAGAAACTACCCATCATACGACCTCAAGTTGTGTGCTATGACGACAATGTCTCGGGATTCGAACCCAGGCTGTGTGATGTGGTCAAACAATTCTTTCACAGGCTCCTTGTCAAATATCCAATCTTTAATACCACACTGTGTACAATAGGACATCTTATGAGACTTGTCTACACACAGGCCGCAGGTTTTAATCATTATACATAGATTAGGAATATGTTCAAACACACCTGTGGAATAAAGAGTGTTCTGAGTACACTCGAAATCTATGAACATGAACACGAAATTCTTTCGCAAATTTGGTGAATTGTACGGCTGAATGTAGCACTGGTGGTTAGCATTCACGTGGATCTTACAAGTACCACAATAAATTTCACCGCACTGGTGAGGAGTTTTCCTAAGCCTCATATTCACAAGTTTGTTACACAACGGGCATACTTTTTCTACGTCACACACTGACTTGGTTTTAGGGTAATATTTCCCCTTAATCAAATGATTATTAAAACATGTCTGCCCATTGAAATCGCGATGACATGAGTCGCATTTCACATAGCTATCAAATGAAGTTGGACACCTCTGTCGACACTTGACACAGTTTAGGTCACACCGGTGAGTTTCTTTTTTATTAAGTGAGGGAAAATTACAATGTCGGCAATACCACTTACACTTGAATGCCCCATGTAGGTTTACAATTGCGTTAAAATGACTGTCGTGGAAGATTACATCGATATGTTTATCGGTGTTAATTTCCGACTTGTAGAGGACATTTTTACCATTATGGCCTCCAAAAACAGTGATGGAATACTCCTTTAGTACCACCTCAAAGAGTTTCACGTCCTCAAGTGTAAACGGGCCATCGGTTTTGCCTATTTGTTCACACAATTCTACAGCCTTTTGTTTTTGCAGATGATCATAACGCTTAATAGAACCATAATGAGTATCCCCTTCAATTTTGGCTTTGCACACTGCGATGGCTCTAGGTAGACAAAGATTGTCTTTGTTTTTAATTTCTATAATTCCTCTGTTTTTACTACAGTCATCGCAGCGTTTGTAGCATGAACCTGATATTTCATTTGTCCAAATACACGAAATTTTGATCACCCCTCCCAACAAAAATTCTTTGTTACTTTGCATTATTTTCTCCATTGATTTCAATATGGCTTCGGGATTCACCTGATCAAACCTACGAACATTCATGTTAAATGGCCTAGCAGGATTTTTGGTATCATGAATGGTTATTCCTATGAACCCTGGCTGATTTTTTAGTAGATTGTCATCAACAAAAGCTAAATAATCATGAAACACCTTGGAAACCCATTGGTTAGGATCTGTATCTTTAGGCATCGAACTCACCATAATTTCAGTTTCAGCATACCCAGAATAAAATTTTTAGCTGCCCTCTGGCTATGGTTTATAATTTCGAAAGTTGGTTGCAAGGTTGCACTTCACTGTGGCTCAATGCTGGCAGCAGCAGAAGATGGTTCACCAATAGAAGCGTCACCAGAAGATGCACCCCCACCGGATGAGGAGTTTCCGGTAGAGGCCTGGTTGGCAGCAGGATGATCAGCAGAAGATGGTTCACCAATAGAAGTTTCACCAGAAGATGCACCCCCACCGGACGAGGAGTTTCCGGTAGAGGCCTGATTGGCAGCAGGATGATCAGCATAAGATGGTTCGCCAATAGAAGTTTCACAGAAAAAGCACCCCCACCGGATGAGGAATCGTCAACTAGTCTCCGCTCACCACGTGCTCTCTTGAGAGTAATGCTGGTAGAAGGATGATCACCGGAGTGTCCAGTAGAAGGACCATTATTTCTAGAAGTTTCCGCGCCAGTAGAAGGCCGGTCACCCGTGCTGGTGGAAGGATGAACATAGCCATCCATATTCCAAATAGAAGATTTGCCTCTGCTGTTGGCGACCTTGCTAAGCTTGTTAATGGTAGACATGATTGCCACGAGATATAACTGCCTTTCGTCGCGACAGAACTTTTATACATAACACTCCAGTCCTAAGACCACGCCCCAGCCAATGAGAATTGGATTTCTACTGCACATGCGTAACCCTTCAACCAATCACGTTCACGGGGGTTTCTACTGCGCATGCGTAACCCTTCAACCAATCACCGTACAAAAAGGTTTTGGCGGGGGGAAGGCATTCATTTTGCTAAGAAAGAGAGAGAAAATACAGGTGACGGTTTTTCGCCACATAAAATGGCTTCAAAAGAAAATACAAAAAAAGAATACCTTTTATATTTTAGTTACAAAGGGAGTAGTACTACAAACATAGTTAAGAAAAGAACCGGGCCAGCACTGAAAAATTCTTTTAAAAGCATACGTGACCGGGGGTTTGTTCAAAGTATACAAATGTATTTTATTAGGAACCTTGATTCCTTATAGTGACAATGCTCACTTTTAGAAATGCAGGTGGAAGGATTTTCAAAAGAACACCATTATATTTTTAGTTACAAAGGGGCTTAGCATAGTTAAGAAAAGAACTGGACCAGCACTGAAAATTCTTTTAAAATCATACGTGACCGGGGGTTTGTTCAAAGAAATATAGCTGCTTACTTTTAGAAATGCAGGTGTTGGGGTTGTCGCTACGTAAGGAATATATACAGGTGTATAACCTTTTTCTTCTCTTAGAACAATGACTTTTCTGGACCAGAATTATTTTTAAAGCCATACGTGAAAGGACAATTTCCGAAGGTTTGTTAAAAGAAATGAATTTATAAAGGAACCTTGCTCCGTTTAGTGACAATTCTCTCGCTTAGAAATAGCTGGCCACTTTTAGAAATGCAGGTGGTGGGATTTTCAAAAGAACACCATTTATAATTTTAGTTACAAAGGGGCTTAGCATAGTTAAGAAAAGAACTGGACCAGCACTGAAAATTCTTTTAAAAGCATACGTGACCGGAGGTTTGTTCAAAGAAATATAGCTGCTTACTTTTAGAAATGCAGGTGTCGGGGTTTTCGCTACGTAAGGAACATATGCAGGCGTATAGCCTTTTTCTTCTCTTATAACAATGACTTTTCAGGACCAGAATTCTTTTAAAGCCATACGTGAAAGGACAAGCGATGTCCGAAGGTTTGTTAAACTATACAAATGAATTTATAAGCATGAAAATCTTTGTTCCTTTTACTGACAATGCTCATGCAGGTGTCGGGGTTTTCGCTACGTAAGAGAAAGAACAATACAGTTTAAGTGTGAGGTCCGAGCGGCCGGCAGCAGATGCCGGGGTTTTCGCTACGTGAGGAACATATGCAGGTGTATAGCCTTTTTCTTCTCTTATAACAATGACTTTTCAGGAGCAGAATTCTTTTAAAGCCATACGTGAAAGGACAAGCGATGTCCCAAGGTTTGTTAAAATATACAAATGAATTTATAAGCAAGAAAATCTTTGCTCCTTTTACTGACAATGCTCATGCAGGTGTCGGGGTTTTCGCTACGTAAGAGAAAGAACAATACAGTTTAATAGTGAGAGCGGCCGGCAGCAGGTGTCGGGGTTTTCGCTACGTAAGGAACATATACAGGTGTATAGCCTTTTTCTTCTCTTATAACAATGACTTTTCTGGACCAGAATTCTTTTAAAGCCATACGTGAAAGGACAAGCGATGCCCGAAGGTTTGTTAAACTATACAAATGAATTTATAAGCAAGAAAATCTTTGCTCCTTTTACTGTCAATGCTCATGCAGGTGTCGGGATTTTCGCTACGTAAGAGAAAGAACAACACAGTTTAAGATTGTGGTCCGAGCGGCCGGTCGCGCGGGGTGTTAACAAAGGAGAGGGTGGCGGCTATTGTGAAACACTCAGGTGCGAGCGTGTCAGTGTGGAACTGGAAACCCAGTGGCGGAAGGGCTCTGTTTTAATTACGATATCATTTTTGCGTATCCACGCAATGCATTAATTGTATATGCTAATTGATGTCATACACCCCCCTTTTCGGTGATTTAAATTGAATGCTAGATCAACTATTTAAATTGAAAATTTTGATATCAATCTCACCCCCACCCCCACCCCCACCCCCATCAACCTCCCATCCAGCATCATCCCCACCATCACTCCCCACCACCATCGCTCCACACCACAACGCCCACCCTCCACTTTTTTGATATCATTTGCATAATCAATTTAATCGTTTCAATTAATTTAATCACCGGAAACGGGATATATACTACTGATGGATTGTATTTGAAGAGTGCAAAGGAATAGTATGATCAAGAATTAGATTTGTCCAGCTTCGAGCAAGGCCAAATTAAAGTCTACAAAGAAGAAGCACTTCCTTCTGTGGAATTACAAGAAGCATTGCAAGGTAACCATGTTGGTAACTTTATTTCCTGAAGCTAGGAAATAATTATAGGACGAAATAGTCTGCTGGTAGACCACAAAAACTAAGGTGTGCATTAAACAGACAAGAGGCAAGTGCTAGTGGTATCTAATTTATAACTCGCTCGTGATCTCACTGTCGGTGTGGGCCAGTCAACGATATCCAAGCTAGTCAGGCAAATATAAAAGTTGAAATATAATAAAAGGAGGCAGATACCTTGTCTGACGGTCCAACATTAACAAACTAGTTGACTGGACTAAGAAACATATCGCCTGGCAGAAGGATTGGAAGCATGTAATATTCAGAGATAATAAAAATACATTCATCTTAAATTCTCTTGATATCTGTTAATACTATTAGCATTTCCTTTTAAACTAGAAAATGTTTCCTCGTTACAGAAGAAAAGTATATTATTTATTTCTCCATAGGCCTTGTGTAAGCCATGACCATCAGGCGCTTCTTGAAAAATCTATTTGCCTGTTTCAGAGAGAATTGGAACAGAGAATTTAATATTTCAACAGGACAATGCAACTATCTGTGTTGCCAGTCGCCATAATGGTGTTACTGTCATAGAATGAGCAACCAATTCTACGGACCAAAACCATTTGGAGAATTTTATGCAGGTCAGTTATGCAAATGGAAAGCATTGTGCAGGAATTAGCCTTCTTTAGCATCGCATGGCATTAACATTGAACTGTTTGTATAATAGAAACTTGATTGAGGCAGGACTGATTTATAGGACAATATCAACTATTGTAAGTATTTTGCAACAAAAAAATTTTTTTTTCGTCTCCTGCTTGTATTGCAAAGTGTATGAAACGAGTTCTTTGATTTGTAACTAGTTGTGGGGTAAAAGTTATATGCTCTTTTAATTAATTTAAAATATAATTATTTAAATCCTTCTGTTTATCTTAGCTGGTCTTATCTTTTTGGAACATACCTTAGAATAGATAACCGAAGGAAGATTGACTACTCGTGAATGAATTTTCCAGCAGTAAACGTGTTTTAAGGCACTCCATGGAGAAATATCATACATTTTTTTAAATTTAAAATTAATCGTGATCTTTCAGTTTTCAAATTATATACGAATTATGTGGTTTATTAACTTTTAAACCTATTTAACAATACATTGAGGTGAATGCTATATGGCACTTCATTACATCATTTGTTCCTTGTCTGCTTATGATGCTATATATGTAAATTATTTAGGGAACGGGAATTTTAAAGCATGCAAAGAAGTGATAGTAGCAAAGCGATATGGAGGAGGTAAACAAATTAATTAGAGTGTATTATTCACATTCAAAAAAGAGTGGGCACCATAATGAGAACAGGAATGCTTTAACAACTTTGGAAGTCTGTTATGTTAATTTTTTGCACATATAATGCAGTTTCAGACCCTGGAAGATAGTTCGAGCTTGTTATGAGGTCTGGGTATCTGTGTGTGGTATGGGTATGTGAAATCCATGCAACACTGGATAAAACATATTTTGAAAATACCTCAGATATCGTATTTTTTATTAGAGTGTTTTACATCTTTGAACATGATGTTTTGAAAAAGATTGGTTTTTCTTTATTTTAACAAGAACGTTTATTGAAAAATTAAAAAGTATGAAGTAATATGAATATATTTATCAATGCTTGTATGATAAAATCTCCATTTTAAGTTCAGATAATCGTATTGCACTAAGATTTTCAATTATTTATTCCCAGTAGATTCTAAAAGTGCTACATATAGCCAGTTTACTATCGCAAGGATAGGGCGTTCCGGAGTGTTGTAAATATTAAGAAATGTCGGAAATCTTGTCGTCAGGGCTGGCACCTTTCATTTAACAAAGTTAGAGACATTACCAAATCCCAACAATCAATGAAACTGGCAGAATTACTGACAAAATTTGAATTATCAGGTATCGAAATATATTTTCATATTTATAAGGGTTGAAAAATGAGATTTATAAATAATACTAACGCTTAAAACAAAACGACTGCTTCTATTTGTAGTTTTTGCTGCTTTCTTGTCATTTTTGAACTAGCTACAAACCAGTCATTCATGTTAATAGTGCTGAAAAATTCTGTCTTGATCGAATCAACCTGCACTTATTTTTAAAATAGGTTTATTTCAAGTCATGTAACAGAAAGCTTTTCTGCAAAGACATTGGAAGGGAGTATATATTACCACTTGGCACTGTTTAAGTATTTCCACCTACTTCAAATTCACACTGTCACCTCTTGCTTCCGGCACATTTCTTACACGGTGAAGTTGGCGAAGAATTGATGCAAATTTAAATTAATTGCCAATGCAGCAGTTGCTTCTTGAATTTGTTTGAAACAAAAGCCACCTCATCCTTTAAATGACAAACGTATACTTTTTTGAAATTAAAGCTGTCTAATGATAAAATATACCACTAATTCTGTACACCTTTGAAAAATTACTCTCTGAGAGTTTTTAAATGACATAGTCGACTTTATTATTTATCCTTTAGCCTGCATCTCAAATCAGAAACAAATTTTACCATGATGCTGTTAAACTCTATTGCAGCAATGAACTTGTTTTTTTCCCAAACATTATACAAATATTTGTACAATAATTGAAATAAAATGAAATTTTACTGTAGACTATAGTACACGTAAACACTTTTCTGTATGTCCGGACAACTTGTTTTTACATGTGTGCAATACCTCGTTAATTATATGTGCAACCCTAGCTTTTGAAACCTTCAGATTTCTTTCCTTTAGCACGGTGTATGCATGCCTGTGAACCCCAAAATTGACATTTATGTAATGTGCACTAAATGTACACAATTATTTATATCGAGACCAAACTCTGAAAGTTTTATTATTTACTACATCAGGTATTTTCCACATTGATAATTTTTACTGGGTTCTTTAATGATATTCATTGCTATTGCTTCAGTTTTAAGGCCTAAAACTTCTTTTGTAATTCTTTCATACTTTTTTTCTTCACAACTAAATTATGTGGAAGCATTTTCATACTACTATCTAATGAGTTAAAGGATTTACTGTGTGTTCAACAGAGTGAAACATTTCTACAAGTCCAACTAACGTTTATCAGGCCCAGAAGTTGAACGTCGCTTGTGATATTTTCACTACCACAAGCTTGTTCAGCTTGTTTTAGCTTTGTTTATTCCTCTACGTGCAACTGAAATAACATATTCAACTTGCATGAAACTTAGCATTTACTTTCGACGTTTTTAAGCTGTGCATCTCTAAATCTACTCAAAACACTTCCTTTCTTCCTGGAACCTTGGGTGGTGTTGTGTCTCTTCTTATCCCACTAAAAATTTCTGGCATTAGTTTCCATTTTCTTCATTTCATCTTCAAAATGAAAAACAGTTAAAACGTATTTGAAATATTCTAATAATAACGGGTCATTGCAATGGGCGTGGGGGTGTTAGCATGTACTACAAAATGCTCATATCTTTACCTTACTACAATGTTTTTGACATTTCATGCTTAATTTATTAACTCTGCAACTTTCTACGTAAGAAAAAATTTATGTTTTGAATGTCATAAAATCCCAAACAATATTCTTGATTATCCCCTATAGCACGTACAAGTCTAACAATATGCATTCAGATGTTTCTGTAATATTTGGAGTTTTATCGATAATGCAAATGTTGATTTCTTCGTCAGTATAATACTTGGTTTCTTCTTGATTACATTCGATTAGTTTATTCTGAATTGTGTTAAAAATCCACTGAAGTAGCCAATCCCCCCTCCCCATGTTCTTTTAACTCTACATTTCTATTATTATCAAAGAAATATATTAAAAGTTTTTCAAATTATAAGGATTATGTAAATTATCTGATCCCAAGTGCCCTAAAGGGAAACTTCTTGTTTGTATAGTGTAGTAAGATCATTTAACTTTTTTAAAATGGTTTTATTTTACTTTAAGTATTCGTTACTCCGCACATTTTCAAGGAGCCGTCGCAAAACGTCAGAGTGCTCTTCACTTGTCTCACCCTTCCATTGGGAGGATTGTTATTTTGTCTCAGGGTCATAAGCGTACATCCAGCTCTCGTCGCCGGTGATGACCCCAGACAAGAAGGTTGGGGGTCATCGGATACGGCCTGACGAAGCTCCGTGCAAACTTCAACACGATACGCCTTCTGATCAGCAGTCAGGATTCTTGGCACAAATTTTGTGGCGATACTATGCAGGCCCAAATCATTAGTTAAAATTCGTTGGCATATCCCATAACCATTTTCCACTTCATCAACAAGGTCTTCAATGGTTCGAAGTCGATCCTCACGAACGAGGTGTTGAACTATGACAACAATGTCAGGCCTTCTGCAGCTATCGGTGGGAGCATCGTCTTCAATAGCTGTACGGACGGTCCTGAACCGAGCATGCTACTCAAACACACGTGTAAGGCTCATGCTTCGTCCCCCAAATACTTTTTCTTTAATGGTGTTTAACGCCCGTTTTTACTACCGAGGCACCACAGGTGGCGAACACTGGTGATACATGAAATGAAATTATGTATTGGGAAAGGATTTTTTTGTTTCTTAAGGAAGGAAACGTTCCAGATCTAAGTTTGGGGTACCTCCCCGGCTTTTGCCAGTTATGAGGACTAAAGAAAATCTGGAAAAAACCTCAGTCAGGGAGGACGGTCTTGGTGGGACTCGAACCCCAGGCCACCCGCTCACGAGTCGCGCATTAACGACCTCGGCCGCCCGTGGCGGTCCAAATATTTGTTGAATCATTGCGAGGGTCTCCCTAGCATTTTCCCCGAGATTTGCACAGAATTTGACACACATTCTTTGTTCTAATTTTGGATCCATCGTAAAATCACCACACACTACACGCAAAGTATCATGAAAAGTACTATAGAATCTCAACACAGCTACCCAGCTGCATGAACTTCAAACACTCACTCATTAGATGAGCTAGTGTTGCTACCTAGCGGTACGAAACTCTACTGCAACTACTTTCCAGATGGCAGCACCAGTCTCGAATATTGTGGATACCACCTTGTACACCACATTGAAATTACCAATAAATCAAGTTTACAAATAAAACACGATAAAGTACCTTTATTAAGAACACCCTACTTTCACTGGCCTCACGAATTAACTTCACAAACTGGGAATCGATAAATTGTCTTCACTTGAAAACATGGCAACCATAGCGTTACAGAAACGATTCCACACAACAATATATTATTATTGTACCAAGTATATTCAGATATTTACTTTTACCTCTATCCTTCTGTAGCAACTATAATTTTGGCACAGACCGTTTACCAACCGCAATAAAGAATTTTCAACTGAAAAGGAAAATAATAGTTATTCAAATCATGGGCACTCTCCTGCACAAATTTAAATGAATGACCCAAAGTTAAATAAATAGTGAATAGGACATTTTAGAATCAGTTCTAAATCTTTTCGTTTCCACGCAGGTCATTTTTAGACAATTTAAATTTAATTAAAAATGAAACATATAATCGATCCATTTTTCATTGTTAGTTGACAGTCAATAGCAATTGTTCACTCAACGTAGCAGACAAGCATTCTCTTCTACATTTGTTTGGGTCGGGGAACAGTATTTTAAGCATAAATTTACAATTTACTGTGCCTAATTTGATATTTACATAGTGTTAATGAACTACACCACTATAATTTCAGATATTGTAAAGACGTCTTACACAAGCAGTTTGAGATAGGAAATATATGATCTCCTGTTTGGAATTTCAAAGTTATGGGATTCATTTTCTGAAAGACCAATACGTTTCTAACTCTTTGGTGCAGTCGGCATGAAGAGCGGAGCACTGTTATCGAGTTCCATTCTCATTGATTATTTTTTCTTTTACTTTTATATCTTATATATGAGCATACATACTTCATCATAAGGTTAAAGTAAAGAAGGGGGGACCTATTTCGTAGGACTCGAATCTATGATATTCGGAACCACTCATTAGACCATACAGTGAGGTGAATAGCTGCCTCTACACTAAATTATATAACACGATAATAAGAACACCATTGTTCAGTGTTGTGCTGTTCTGTTATTGGTCTGAGATAGCACTAAAACTTGAAAATTCTGATCATGAACTATTGATAAGTGACTTTTCCTCGCTCGCAAAGCAGATTAAATACATTTTAAGGCAAAATTTTACCATATTTCGTTTAAACGCTGAACTGTTAATTTGAACTCCATCACCATGTAGTTTAGTTCATGAACACCGAGTGTAAGGATAAATAAGCCATAAGTTCAGATAAGTGCTCATGTGCAATACTTTTTATTTGTTTTTTATTTACTATATAACATTAAAATGTTTTGTTCTTTCTTTCCAATGTTTCTTTTTCTTATTCTGAAACGCTATTAAGCTTTACATTACATTTTAGATACCCTTTAGCTTATCAAGACATCTGTGTAGAAAAAAAATATGGTTTAAACTTTAGTTAGTTAATTAATTTGTTAGGGACAATCAGAATATATACAAATATTTACTGTATGTACATTATACCATTGTTCCAATTAAAAATTATGAAGTCATTGGGTTTGTTCCATATTGTCCATGATGTTTTCTGGAAACTCTTTAACTCCAATAAGTATAGAAAACAATCTAACGTTTAGTTTTATTTGTCCGTTTAATATATATTGATGTTTAACACTTTTGTATATAATTTTTATTTGCAGCTAAGTAAGCTAAACATTTTTATCGTGAATTTAATTCTCTTTCAGATATTTTTATAGAACAGATTTTGTACAAACACATTTTATGTATGAAAAAAATAAACACAGAGTTACTATTATTGTTTTTATTGTTTGTTATTCTTGTATTCTGAACGCAGTTAATTCTAACTTACCTAAAAGCACCTGGTATGTTTCGCCTGTGCGATATCTGTTCATGGTCCCACAATAGTTATCTGCGTGTTTCTTTAGTGACAGCCCCAATGTACTCTGGAAAGAAATATTAATGAACTTTCAAGAACAGAACTTTTAAAGAAGGTTACAATCCAAAGCTTGCATTTGGTTTGAAAGTCACTAAGCTTTCTGCTTTATTTCACACGAAATTGTGACATATTTAGAGTGACTGTAACCTTGTTTTTTTCCATAGAGTTAACTCCTCATATTCTTCTTGGGTACCTAAGCAATCTTGCTTTTCTCTCAACCCTTTTCTTGGCATTTACGACCTTTGAGGCTTAACGAGATTTCCAAGATTACCAACTTGCAGCAGCAGCTAAAAGAAGGAAATATTTAAAGTTGTGGCTACCTTTACTTACATGGAGGATCCGTTGTGTTTTTGCTAAAAAGTAAGGATTTAGCAACATTAACATAACTTATTGAACTATTACCTACTAATAATTTGAATTCAAATGTATATTACAACAAGTTGAACAAATTAATTTTGTATATTGCACAAGAACCAATTAATTATGTATGCATGAAGTACATGTAAATGCCAAACAAAGAATAAAGAATAAAATTTTAGAAACTTTTTAAACATTTAAAGAATTTATTTTACGCAAGAGCTTTTGCACAATCAAAAGACAAAGAAAGCCTACCCCACTGAGTTGCAAAATGTATTTTTCGCCTATTAACAGGAGATTTTATACAATAATATTAAATAAATAAGAAGAAAGCCCAGCACTCTTGAACATTCTTTAGTAGCATCTCCTTTATCCCTGCACAGCCTCGTGACTACTCTGGCAATATATGTATAACATTACCCTAAAATTTGGCAAAATCCTATGTACAATTTACCTTTCAAATAATATAAAACAAATTACAAAATAGAGCCGAACCTGGTTACCATAGTAGGCAAGAAGCTCCTCTTTGAATTCCTAAAGATTGTTCAAAAGAATCAAAAATTCCCCAATGGGAACTTCTTACTTACGACCTGCCACTGCGCGAGCTCAGAAGGAACAAAGTGCTCGCACCGACCCAAAGTAATAACTTCTCGAGCGTTTGGATAAGCTACTTGGTAACCAATAATATAAGTCTCTGATGATATCACTGTGCTAGAAAATATGACGGAAATTTCTCCAATGTCACCGGCACAACTTAACATTACGAAAGTTGGAAATACTATCTTTCAACTGCACAAAATTAATATGGTTTTGTATGCTGTTTCGTTCATACAAAAAACAAAAATATTATGTACTCAATTTACAAACCAAGCAATTGGTCAATCGTCATATTATTAATGCTTTTCTTAAATTTTTTTTTTCATCTTTAAAAGACATATTCTTTGTTGATGCTATTGTACGATAGTGGTTAAGACTTTAAATTAGTTTTAATAAATTTAAGACAACCATTCGTGCGGTTAGTGCTAGTATTAAAGAGCCTCAAGAATATCTTTATTAAAATAGTTCTTTAGAGTAATAGCAATATTTGTGTATTTGTGAAATGGCGTCCTTTTAGCATAAAGGTTTGGACAAGTTAATATCGCGTGTAAAATTATTAAAACCTTCTTGAGCTATAAAATGAGCATGTGTTGCACAATTTAATCGAATCACTATGGAAACATCTGTCTCTTTTTCAATGTGGATTAGATCTGATTTTGAGTTATATTCACTTATGATAAATTCAACAAACTTGGATATATGAAACTCTTCACTGTGTGAGAAAAAACTATTAGGATTGCAAAGTAACATATATTTTACTGTACTGTAACTACTGCTTTCGTGCAATGTCCGTATACAACAACAATAACAATCACTGAGTTACAGTCAATAGCCTGCATTTGGCTGCATACCTAACTTACTTCAGAGTTATTCACAATGAAATTAAACGTAAATATAATAAAATAAAACCTAACACGTTAACTTAGTAATATGTAGGCATTCACAATGAAAAACGCAAACGTACGTATTAGCCAATCAAAAATAAGAATAAACGAAGATCAACTAACAGCTGATTGATAATGGCTGCTTCTGAGCAGAAGGCGGTAACGTTTATGTACATGTAAAGTGCAGTAACTAATTTGCTTGGAGTAATATGATCAAAAATAGCTTTCTTATAACGCAATTAATCTTTTGTCCATTGAGGCCATTCTGGCTACAGAGTCACTGATCTTCAGCTCTCTCTACCATAATTTGCCTTTACACGGAGCACGGAAATAAATTGCAATTCTTGCTGCTAGCTGCTAGCTGCTGCAAGTCCCGAGCGACATCGGAGACAGCCGATCTACTGTGCGTGGCCGCAATGTAAATGTTGCTGTATTATTTTTTTGTTAAAACATAATGTAACCTATGATTGTCCTCCGTAACTTTTAAATATAAATTGATAGGGGATTGTTAGGCAGGTAAAATATTGTAACGGTGGCAAATCTTCTCTTATTGGAGTTCGCAATTATTTCATATATAACCTAACCTAACGCTAACCTCGGGTAAATCCTAGAAACCGGTGAACCCAGTGATTTGTCGTAAATATAAATTGATAGCGATGGGTAAATCACCGTATTGGTGGCAAATCTGCTTTGGTTGCAGCAGAAAAAAAATAAACATAAATTTATAGCGCGTTCTGTGCGTGGTACTATTCGCTTGAAAGTCATTATCTAGCTATTTCTACTTGGCTCGGGACTGGCAGCGGCATGCAGCATAAGTTGCATTTGATTTCCATGCTCCGTGCAAGGATAAATTCTACCATAGAGCTCTAAAAACAGAGCAGCTGGTTCTGATTGGCTGATTTCTTAAGTTTAAGTTATACGTAGGCGCAAAACCTTGAACCTTGCAAGCTTCTAAGTTTACGTCTAATTGTTAAGTTTACATGATTCATTGTGAATGGTTCCATTGCAATACATAGCATTTAGCTTTTACGTTTTAATTTACGTTCGTTTAATTTTCATTGTGAATGGGGCTTAATGTACTCTGTTTTTCCACCTGTGCAGTGGCAAGAAGAAAGAAATTTTGTTAGTTGCCGATCTAATATAAGTAGTTAGGAAGTTTTCGAGATGGAAGCAGCGGAGTTGGATGAAGATTGACTTGGCAGAGGTCGTAAAGTGACCGGGTCACCAGAACTCCAAGAAACTTGCGTGGAATCTGCATTATCTCATTATCTTACAAAACAGTAGCACGATAAATAAAATCCGTTAACGAGGGATGCCAAAATGTTGCCGCATATGCGAGAAACAAAACGGTGTTAAGCCTTTAAACAAGAGTTTATAATAAAAAAAAAAGTGCATGTGTTTTGATGGTCGTTTTTTCTAATATTTCATGTGTTAGAAGAAATGTTTTCATAGTAGTATTGATCGATTTTTTTTTCTACACAGCTGTCAATCCAAGTTCGTTTTCTAAAACTTCAGTTTAGTCATTTGGGACATTTTGTTCAACAGATTGTTCCAAAATTAGTACAAATTTAGAAATAATGGTTATTTTTGGAACCGGAACTATCGGTGGTAGATTTAATTAGTTTTTACTGGGGATTTAATTTGAATACTTTTTGGTTCGAATTAGATGAATGGTCTCGGTTAAGTCAGGAGTTCGATGTTTGCTATTTCTCTGGTTCCAATGCAGAGAATAGGAATTTCAGGGGAATATGGACTGTTTTTAATAACGTAATGTCATTAGGGAAGGGGATTAATCACTGTAATAATACAGTTTCGACTCTAATTGAATTGTTATTGTTTTGGACATTTAAGGATTTATGAACATGCTGTGCATCTGCCGTCTGCTTATAATTCTGGTTTTAATATTTACTATAGAGTTGCTCTTAGGCTAAAATCCACACTCGAAAATTTAAATACAATATTCACGTAACTTTAATTTTAACTTTTATGCATTCCTCCGTAGCAAGTTCATGTGTGACGTCTCCTATAATTTTGCCATAACACTTTCTTATAGCACTGATTACTTCGATGTAAGGGCTTTACCGTAAGAAAAAGCTGACTGTCGTAACTTTTAACACTGATTTAATGAGGCTTGTATATTATCTTAATGACGACGTATTTCTTTCACTGAACTTTGATGTTACATCTTCGCGACTGTTTGAGACTAATCGACCGATTTTGACTCTTGTTCTCTTGTTCCTGCCTAACTTACTTCTTATAGTTGATGTAAAATCTATATGTGAATTCGCTCCGCCCCTCGCGAAAATATATTTTCTTTAAATCTTAATGAACTTGGTTCATTCTAGTATCTTATTGGATCACATTAGATATCGTTTATTACATGTTTGCTTCTAATCGTTAGGTTTTTGTAAGATATTCATTGGATGAACCCATCACACTTAGTTTCTAAAATAAATATTCCCAACGGTATGACACATTCCGTTACCCTTGTAACTTTACTATAGTTACATTCTCACACTAAAGGTTTGCGATTAGGCACGTTTCGGCCATATAAGCGGTATTCCTTTCGGAAATAGCTAAGATCTTGGTTATTGTAGGGCACGTGTTTCTACATGCGGTATTTCTTTTGATGACAAGTACAGTTACCGATTGAACTCATATTTCTTGGTTTTCTATGTCGAGGCGTAAAAACATTTGCCGCCTGATGTCGGCAACTCTTTATGGATGGCTGGCAATGGGTGGAAGGGGTCGCCGCGCTTTAACAAAAGAAGAGAACGTTTTAAAGGCAAGTCGTATTGTCCTAACACTTTCTATAGGCAGCAGAAGACCAACATGTCCGCCCCTTTCACAGAAACATAACAAAGACATATATATGCACTGTCCATCATAATATACTGAAAAATAACTTTAATATTACTTATTAGTCAAAAAGACATATCTATATACATTGACCAAAAATTCTAATATTAAAACCCTGAACATAGTTGTAATATTGCTACCTTTGATTATTGTGTCATTCTCGATCTTGTATAAGCAATAACTGAAATTAAATGTAATTATTATTATTATTATTATTATTATTATTATTATTATTATTATTATTATTATTATTACCATCACCATCAGAAGCAATTATTAAATGGGAATTTTTGAGACCATTCCGCATCTCCTGAGATAACCCTGAACATAGTTGTAATATTGCTACCTTTGATTATTGTGTCATTCTGGATCTTGTATAAATAATACCTGAAATTTAATGTATTTATTATTATTATTATTATTATTATTATTATTATTATTATTATTATTATTATTACCATCACCATCAGAAGCAATTATTAAATGGAAATTTTTGAGACAATTCCGCATCACCTGAGATGTTTTAAGCGTTCATAAATTAATCAAATAAATAAACAAGTAATGCTACAATGTATGTAATTGAAACTACGCACGCGGCGTTTATACTTTTCAGGTATTGTTGTGCCGTTGTATAAAAAAGTTTTTATTAAATCAGAAATGAGTCAGCAATGGAGTATAGGGATCGATTCCTATTTATTTGTGTAAATAAAAAAGACAATAGATTATTATTAGCTTCCAAGCATCAAGTTATAAAATAAGATGAACTAAATTCCAATTTAAACATTATTTCAACAAATTTAAATTATTAGTTACACAATGGTTTCTAGGAATTTTAATCAGAAAGCTCGTTTACTTGTAAAATATCGATGTTCGGCCTCCCTGCTTTCGGGTTAACGCACTGGTCTCAAGACCCAAGACCAGCGAGTTAAATTTTACAGATCGTGTTCCTTGTCGTAGATTTACAATATGTTTAAGTACTCCATACCTGAAAATAGAAGTTCCTGGACAAAATTACCTGCGTTTCATGTGTCAGTATATATTAGTTTTCTACTAAATGGAAATTGAGACGTTGTCCTCTTTAAGAAAATAAGCGTAACTAAAAGGGACAGCTTGGGTATTTCTCGGGATCGAATTCTGAGTTCACATGTCACGCAATAGGGCTTACTACCTGCATTCTCCTTCAGATGGCTCTGCATAAATAAACAAATGGCATAATTTACTGCAACCCGAGTATTACTACTATTTAATAAATTAACTGCTATCAGGCATATGTAACAACTTTAATAATAATTATTGCCAAATTCGTTCCAATGCATTCCAAAATATTCTAAAGTCACCAAGTTGGAGGTGATTGACGATTATGTTGGTACTACTTGCTCCTTCGAATTAAAACCCGCTTTCTGGTTGCACAAGTTACGGCTATACTACAACATTTAAAGGTGAATCGAATTTCTCTTAATAATTCTGACCAATGGATTTAAAATTTCCAATTTAATGCTTTTACACTACTAGAAAATTCTTAAAAACAGTAAAAAATGTTCCACTGAATAATTAATAATGATAGTGTAACTCTGATGCCAAATCGGATGCTCTTTTCTTGGTTATTATTATTTCAGATTATATTAAGATCTGGCGTTGTTGAAATACTACCAAGAAAAATAATTGAGAAAAAGGAAAATTAAGCCACTCAAGACGGTATTTGTGCAGTGAAATTTGCTCCTGGATAATGGTTTATTTTATATAGTAGTTTTGCGGAACATCAGTCAGGTCTCTCTAAACCCACAAATTTGATTTTCAGGAAATAAGTATCGTATGTTAAAGCTGCTATAAAGGGCGGAAAATAAAATATACTGTTTTCAGAGAGCAGCCATTTGCGGTAATTATAAAATTAAAATTAATTAAGTAATTATAAAATTGCTCGCCAGTTCCCTAACCTAACTTTTCTATATCCCGGTAAAATTCCGAGAAGTTAAGCTTTCTCAGCTAATCTTAATAAATGATGATGATGATGATGATGATGATGATAATAATAATAATAATAATAATAATAATAATAATAATAATAATAATATTCTTGACCCTCGTTCAAACACTATCGATAAACAATCAAATCGTAAAACATGAGTAAAAAAGCACAATTTACCAACTTTAATCAATGTAATCTTCTACATAATTACCTTTTATTTCAGTGACAAACACTAGAATTTAATGCCTATTTTGAAAAGAAAGGGTAAATTTTCATTTCAACTAATGTTTCAATAAGGAATCTGTAAATTGAACGTTTAACAGCAGTTCTTTAAAGCACTTATGTTACCTAGGCGCTAGGAGGGACTTCAAATGGGTGCACCGAGAAATAAGCCCAACTGGGAGCGGATTTAGGAGCAACAATATCAAAGGTACCTACACAAGCCGTCCCTATTCAATATACTGTGGTAGAAAAAGAAAATACTAATGTTCAAATGTTATAGTATCGAGAAAGTAGCATACGTTTTAATTTTCTTATACCAAACCAATTTAGCTTCTATTCTTAATTTTCACAATCAACAAATTTTAAAATTAGTTTCCATTGGAATGTTGTGGATAGATATTTGCTAGTTGACCATCATTAGAATTATTTTACCTTACAAATAAAAAATGTAGTGCATGCTCAGAATGATGTAAATTATCTCTGATTTTTTCTCAAATTCTAATTGAGAATAATGAAAAGAAAACGCGATGCTGACAGGCTCTAAGCACTTCAAGATGAATACTCAAGGAAGCATTTTTCTGCCTCAGTGTTAATGATCTTTTTCATTTATAATACATTGAAGATAATTGCAGTAAACTTGGAACTAGAAATGTCGGTGGGGGATAGGAATTGGACTGAATTGTAGCTGACCGCTGATCGCAGGTTTCGCCACGGCTGCTGCAGAACACCCCACTCTTCTTCGATGAGATTCTCTCGAGAGCGTTTCGCTGGATTTCGGTGGCTGTGAGCCAGCCGAACCTGAGTGAACGGGACTCCAAAGGTGAAGAAATAACGATTCGTTATTTACTTGTTGATATCGTTTATTTTCCTAACATCAATATTCGGGCCAACTCATGTCTCACGTCGAATCACGGGCAAGGTAATCTTGGCAAACGCGTACGTTTATTGCGGTGACCAAAAAGTGTCGAGTGCGAAGAAATTGTTAATTTCTGAATTCTTAATGCAGCTCAATGTTATATCGGCAGTTAGCGCGGTGGCTGACGCTCAAACTTCGTTGTCGCCGGAACTGGTACTTGGTACTTAGGCACTCTTCCGCTGATCTCCGGACGATGGCATTCACTCGTATCTGGGCCTGGAAAGTTCTGAGACTGCCCTACTTTTGGGCAAAATCTATTTCTTTTATACACAACACAAAATGACGCTATCCATGGGCAGCGGCGCGAAATACTCCCGCCAATTTTGTGTTAAACGTGTATCATAGGTGAATGGTTACCTCACTGAATTTCACATCTATTCGCTGGAAATTTTTGTTCATGCCAAATGCTTCGCTATCCGTCAGTAATGTGAATTTAAACAGATTTCAAACGTTACTATCAACGACTTATTTTTCTCGGACACCTGCAACTATGCCGCGTGTTTTCCCTGAGGCGGGGCATTTTCAATCCAAGCCGCATACCAGAAGGGATTACGTTGCTTTGTCTCACTTTGCCAAGTCTTTCTGCCTTCGGAGAAAGACGAGAGTTTCTGTTTTCTTGTTACATTTCTTACACCTTATTTCTTAAATATTACAAAAGGCACACTTTATGAACGCATTTAAACACTATACCATATTAATTCTAAATATACGAGTTATGTCAATAAAGTTCCTCCACTGAAAGTAAATGCAAAACATACTTGCTCATAATTACTGAGTTACTGAATCTAAAATTACAAATATTAATGATTTCCATTACTCTGTAATTGACGGGGATCCAGGGACAGCTTAAAACTTATGAAGGTTTCGTTGTTTATAAAAAAATCTTATTCCACACCTGTTGTCAAAAGTCACCATAAAATGAATGAAAGTCAATGATGACGAATGTAAATCCGAGTTTATCTATGCTCGAAATCACCAGAAAGCTTTGTGGGAGAAGGGGTTTACCAATATATGTCGTCCAAACTGGTAAGCTATAGACGAACTGCTGTTTGTGTTATAGTAGTGTTCAAGTTACATATTGCGGAAGGTGATATAAATTAAACGCATAATTGGGTAATGATTTACAATACTCTTTTTTTTTTTTTGTTTTGGTTCAATACTAGCTTATTATTCTAATGAACTTGTGAGCATTCTCCCATGGCATAGTCATATTCTGAGGCCGGGATGTCCATAGGGCGCCGTTACTTTGTCCCAGTGGAGGCGATGTGGCTTCTGTGCATCTGTGGGGATAAATGAATGAAATGAAATATAGTTTTACGCAAATAAGCTCGGAGTAGTCCTTGATGCCTTAAAGTTATCTGACATCTCTATCAATAAATTTCGCTTCCTTAAATATATATATATTTGTGGGAATAGTGTTTAACGCCCGTTTTACTACTGAGGCACCACAGGCGGGGGACACTAATGATACATGAGATGAACTTTGGAAATTATTTTGTTTTAAGGAAGGAAGTGTTTCAGGCCCAAGTTTAGGGTACCTCCCCCAGCATTTGCTATTTATGAGAACCGAGGAAAAACCTGAAGAAAAAAAAACTCAGGGAGGACGGTTCTGATGAGAATCGAACCCCAGACCTACCGCTTACGAGTCCGCGCCTTAACGACCCCGGCCACCCGTGTCGTTAATAATGGAGGTAAAACATGGCTCAAGTAATTTAAAGTTCTTCCAGTCTAGCTATCAAAAAATCCCGCAAATAAGGAATAATGAGACTTTGAACTTTATAGTTGTATTAGAGAATTCCGAATTGTTGTAGCTATTGCGGTTGCACCCATGAAATATTTTTGAAAAATTTCTTCATCCTCCATCGATCTTGCTTACTAGGCACCGAAAATGACAATGAAATAAAAAAACTATATATGCAGAGTATATACTGTATATGTGCGTGTGTATGTGTGTGTGATTCTTTTTTAACTTTTTAGCGCTAGCAGTTTTTGTTTATTTCTGAAAGAAACTTGGCATATAACCATCAATTAACAAACGATTCGTTGAGTTTGTTAACCAGCAAAATTAAGGGGTTAACATAAAAAAAAAAAAAAAAAAAAAAAATCGCTCTAGCGGCCGCAATTTTTGCTTTTCTCAACGAAATTTTATATTTGTTTAAAATAAATTAATAAAAGTAGTTTTCGAAAATTAGTGCAATTGGGCCATTGTGGAGTGAAAAACTAATCGCGGAAAGGAAATTTAAAAGACCGTTCTAAGGCAACTCGATATATGCCATTGAAACAATAAAAAAATAGTTTCTGTAAATCGGTGAAATCGGACTATTAGGAGGGGGGATGGTTTATCTCACACCAAAGCTTAAATATCCCTCTAGCGACATTAATATGTTTTTCGCAACGAAACTCCATATATAACGTTTAAATAAAATAAGAAAAATAGCTACCGTAATCAGAGAAATCTGGCCTTTAAGAGTGGCGGTTTACTTAAACCCCAAATTTAAAAATCGCTCTAGCAGCTCAAATATTTATTTCTTCACAACTAAACTGAACACATACTATTTAAATGAAATAAGAAAAATAGTGTCTAAAATCAATAAAATCAGATTATTAAGAGGGGGGGTTTACCTGAAACCCAAAATTTAACAATTACTGTAGCTTAAACTATATATTTGTTTTTTCGCAGCCAATTCCGTCTTTACTTCCTAAAAGTCATCGAAAACGAATTATAAGGAATGGGTTTTACCTGAAAACCACAATTTAAAATTAGCTCTAACGGCATCAATATTTGTTTCTTCACAACTAAATTCGCTATATACCCTTAAAATACAACAAGAAAAACAGTTTCTGAAAATTAGGGAAATTGGACCATTAAGAGTAGGATATACTTGAAAACCGAAATATAAAAAGCACTTTTGCGTTTAATTTTCTCTATTTGTTTTAAAATAAGTACAAATTAGTTCAGCATATAAACTGTGTTTATAACGATGCATATGTTTTATATTTAACAAAAGCATCGGCATGAAGATAGCAAATGTAAAACATTAATCTAATATGTGTTTGAGAATGTTATTTGTATGTAAGAACCTCTGCAATAGCCTTAGGAAAAGTTTGCGTTACAGTTTTTACTACAATAACATTTAAATTAAATTTCAAAGCCAATGAAAATCGGCGAAACTTTCCATTGTTTATTGGGATTGTGTATTTGCTTAGTATATTGCAATTGTTTTAAATAGTAACATGTTTTTGTTTTATTGAAACTTTGAACATCTTAAATATGCAATGTAACTCGAAATTTTCTGTTATTTTTCTCTATTCATATATATATATATATATATATATATGGTTACATTTAAATTTTTTAAAAGTATGTACACAGTATAGCTTTGTCTATCATTGGTCATATAACAACAACAATAATAATAATAATAATAATTCTAAAACTTTGTTTCTCTTTCGTGATATAGTCGGTCCTGGTGATTTAGTTGGAACCATATTTGCCGTCTAAACCCAAGGTCACAGGTTCAAATTCGGCCAGGATCGATGGATTTTTTCGGGCGTAAAAATCCTAAGTACGGCTTCCTTCGGAATGGAAGTAAAGCTGTGGGTCCCATGTCGTACATTTATGGCACGAAAAGGAACCTCAAGGCTGAAATAAGAGGCCTCTGAGCAAAATTTGTCGGCCGTTTCGCGTCCTGAATAGAATGGGACGCAGATGATCTGAGATGTTAAAGAGCGACCGAAAATAAATCAAATCAATCAAACTTTTGTGATACTTATAGAATGCAAGAATTCTAATTTTGTTTCTCTAATGCCATAATTTATTTCATTTCATTAATTAATACGGAAATTATTCTTCTAGGTGAGGAATTCGCTTAATTTACGTAACTCCTGTGTGACAGACTTTATATTATAATTATTGGATTGTTAGGAACAGAGGAGGATATTTCAGTAAAGCCTTACTTAGCAACTGGCCTTTTGTTGCCTACTGAAGGCACCTTCAGGAGGAAGGGATGCGGTGAGGGAGACGCCCGATGGCCAAGATTTAGAGGCGGCGATATACGGACATAGGCGGTTTCCTAACACCCAGATAGAACACTCCAACGCCAGCGAAGTCCCCCAAGGTGTTCGAACTCCGCTTCCATATCTGATCTCATGGCAACAACATTTTCAAACAAGTTAGAGTTACACACAGCAACAATCCAACTCGCGTGGCACTTTCGACCCTGTAATAGAACCAACAGAATGACATGACACGAATTAAGAGAGCGGAAAATTCGTAGAAAGGAAAGATTCATCCCAGCATTCGTCTTTAAGCGACCAGAGCAACAGCGAAAAGCTCAAGATCGGGATGGCGGGTCCTAAAAGATTTTAACCCCAGACCTCAGGAAAGCGAGTTCCCAGCGGTACTGCTTGAGTTACCCTACTCTGTTTATAATCTTGCATACATCACATCATAACATTATACAATCATAACATTATAACATCACATATTGAAATGTATTTCCACAGGCATAAATTATCTCATATCTCTAACATTAATAATACTTATACTTCGCCATCAGTTTTGTTTTCCTCCGGAGTGTTTTGCCTATAGACGAGCGCGTCGCTCGTTAGCCGGTTAGTGGCCAGTCGTGTCTTGGTAATTCGCGAGAGGGTAAAACAATAAAACAAACCAACCATACAACACAAAACCAATTTAATAAGCTTATTACTTACTAAATTATTAAATGAGGTATTGAAATTGCCCGCCTTCATTCTCCACACCTTTTTGAATATCTTTAGGAAATTCTTTTTGAAAAACTCGGGCAATTTCCTGACGAGTAGTATCTTTGAGTTATTGCATGGTGTGCGGGTTCGTCTTGTACATGGCAGTTTTTAATTTACACAGAGATTATAATCCCAGGCCGTTAAATCGGGGGACCGAAGAAACCAAACATCTCTACTAATAGCTTGTCTTTGGAAGCACATTGAGCATTGCTTTCATGGGATTATTCGCAGTGTGAGCCGTGGCAGAGTCCTTTTGAAAAACGCAATATCGCGCATTTAATATGGTTAATATGGTATTAACATAAGTTACAATCAACTATATGGTAAAAAAAAAGTCCTATGATTCTTTCACCACTGGGTTAACATATATGAATCATACATAAAGACAAGTTGTGCTGTTGTAAACAACGAGACATAATACACATTATGTACACTGTTGAATTACAAAACGAATAACATAACACACACCCAGGAACAGCTGCGCTACGACTGCAACGAGTAAGGTCAACAAGTAAGCAAGCAGGCTTGCTATCCCCTCCACGGCGCGCAAAAACGAGTGGGGACTCGCTTATAGGAGTACTCTGGCACCGCGCGGGGGAAAGTATCACTGATCGCGGTCGGTCCTGGTGGTGTAGTGGTAACCATACTTGCCTCCTAAACCCAAGGTCGTGGGTGTAAACCCGGCCAGAATCGATGGATTTTTTCATATGCGTAAAAATCTCAAGTGTGGTTTCCTTCGGAAGGAGTAAAGTCGTGGGTCCCATATCGTAGATTTACGGCACGTAAAAGAACCTCAAACCTAAAAGAAGAGGCCTCTGAGCAAAATTTATCGGTTGTTTCACGCTCTGAATTGAATGGGACGCTGGTGACCTGAGATGTTAAAGAGCGTCCGTAAATAAAACAAACAAAATCACTGATTGCACTGTATAAAATATCAAATTATTTTTTTATATCGTTTCCATAAAATACCATGCATAAGCTTATTCCTTGAACTGTAAATGTGTACTTTCGTATCTCATTTTCAGATACTTTAATATTTTTCTATATTTCAACCTACTCTTTAATGCCACTGTAAAGTATGTAAGCCATAATAATTGGAATTTAATATAGCCAAAGCTCGGATTATATCCCATAATAAGCATAGGGTAAAATATAGATGACAAGAGAAAAAAAATGTTTTCTCTTCATACTGTATAAGTGTTGAAATGCACATATGATAGTATGGTTCGTAACTTTTCAATCAAATTATTTTCATAGGTAGCTCTTGGTATAAAATCTTCGAAAAATACTAATTATTAATTTATTGTGTCACCAGGCTGCATGCTGTGCATCGGAAGATCTAATTATTTCCGGTTCAACCATCCTGCGGAGGCTCGGCTAATGAAGAGTATTCTGCCCACCTCTCGTATCCCTTCTGGTAAGTGTGTGTCGTTAGTGTAGAGCATAATGAAACTTGAGCTAAAAAAAAAAAAAGAACCAATTCTACCATGCATGAGGAATGCCATGACTTGCAACCTTCATTTGAGAGGGTTACCTCATGCGTGAGTGTAGACCACATTTCATGTTTCTGTGTATATAATCTAAAAGTTACGTTTTGAAAGATATGGAGCACTGAGATTCATTAGCCACGATTATAATTATATAAAAAGTTTAAATATACAGGATGTTAATGATCAATACCGAAATATTTTCATATTTTAGAGGAGTCTTAGATAATTAATATGAAATACTAAATCTACGGTATGTTGTTTTAAAGTTCTGTGTTTGGGTATAAAATCTCCAAAGGGTGCGCAGTCACTGATTTCTACCAAGTTCCATTTGAAATATCGTAAATAAATATTCAATGAAATGAACATTGTTTTAAAATGCACAGTTTGTAAAGAAATTATTTGAACTGGTAACCCCAGGAAAGGGGAGGGGGAAAAACTGACGATAGATATCTTGCAGTACCAGAAAAGTAAAATCATGCTTTTTCAATACCACAACTATTCATTCGGATTTGTGGGATGTTCCTCGGACCTGACGACAGTGCAACCAACTTCTGAGGTTGTGATGCCTGAAAGACACGTCTTATCTCAGGAATAGCTGCGGGGGAATGATAGATGACACTTTTGCCGAATAAGCTCAGGGAACTTTGTGGCCTAAGTTTCTCGGGCATTCGCCTTAAAACCTGGGAGAAAAAAAAAAAAATCAGTTAGGAAACTGACTCAATCGAACCTGGGCCCGCCGCGAGCGAAGCATGTTTATGGCGCTAGTCCAAATCACTGTTAACCATTGAGTTCTATCACTGCACGAATGCGGCGACGTGCAAATATGTAAATGTTTGTAAATAAGTTATGTTGACAATCAGTTTCTGTTTATCACTAAGAAGACGTAAAGCCATTCTAATACAAAATTTAGCCCTATTATTTTGGTCCTGAGTATCGCGTTATAACTACTTCTGGTGGCCCTGAGTTTCCAAATTTCAAATTATTGTCTGTTAATCTTTCTTCGGACAGCAGAAAAAGACACATACGTATAAAAAGTATTTTTATATTAAATTGAAGGGCAGATATTTATTTTAGTTTTTAAAATATGAACATTTATTGTAATTCATATTGAAAGACAGCATAATTTTATAAACATATTTCGTTCTTGTACTATTATCCAGGTAAGTGTAATTTAAAAGAAAAAAAAAAAAAACCTTCTCACAAACATTTTTTTTGACTTGTATGTCTTTTCCCGCCGGCCAAAGCATTAATACTCTGTATAAAATAATTCCTATGTTGCTTTTTGCAAAATACGTATGATATGTTACAGTTCGTAAGTAAAAAATAAACATATGCTAAAACTATCAAAATTAGAAATAAATTGCAAGCTTACTCAAATTATGGTAATGTAATGAGAATGTCACAACATTGATGAAAGCGCTACAGTTTCTACTGAGTTACATATGCGCTTTCAAGTTGATATTCATTACGTATTCTTTGCACGTGATAAATAACTAGATGCTGTGCAAACATGACATTTTGAGTATAGCACTTTACGCGTTCCTCAGGTCTTCCACATATAGAATGAGATTTGTAGTATCTAATTGTCCGTAGATATGGTCGCGAAAATGTTTCTTAATATTTCCATTATTGACTGTGAAAGTTAAATTAGATAATTGTTAGTATTTATTAAGAGGTAATGAAGTGAATAATGCAATAATTACTGTAGAGCGGGCTGACGTTTCCAAGTACTAGAATTGCAAGAAAACAATAGCACATTCCGTTATAGTTTATTCTAGTGAAGTCCGCACAAGTAGGTACAGAGATATTGGCATAGTATGCAACCAACGCAACAAAGTAAAGGTTGCTCGAAGTATGTCACACTCAAGACAAGGTTATGGGCTATCAAAGATACACTAGCACAAGCTGACATTAATATTGAAGCAGTTTAATTGACAGGTTTGGGGCAGAGTCGCAAGTCACAAATCTTTCATTTGTCTGCAAATATAAAATAATAAATGGATCATAAACCATAGAAATTAAGTTAATTTCTTGGAAATTTCAAGTATTAATGTACAATAAATAATTGTATAACAATAAATGACCTAAATTGATCATTGCAGCACTTATGTCTCATACCGCCATGAGTGGCCGAGGTCGTTAAGGAACGGAATCGTGAGCGAGAGGGCTGGAGTTCGAATCCCATCTGGACCGTTCTCCCTGACTGGATTTTTTTTCCAGGTTTTCCTCAGTCCTCATAGCTGGAAAATGCCGGGGATGTACCCTAAACTTAGGCCTGGAACGTTTCCTTCCTTAAAAATAAACCCTTTCCCAATATATCATTTCATCTCGTATATCATCAGTGTCCATCGCCTGTGGTGCCTCTGTAACAAAAACGGGCGTTAAACAACATTCATTCATTATGATCTCTCAACCTGGATGACTGACTCAAAAGCATTGACTATCAAAGGTTTCATTTCCTTAGTTTTAAAATTAATATAATGGCGCTCAAAATACCCCATTACCTGACTCCGAATAATTTGTATAGAATATGGAGGCAGCCTGAAAACTGCTTTCCCCATGTTCTTTTGCAATCGAATCCATGATAGTAGCATTGAATTTGCTTCGTTCAGAATTTACAAAATCATCTAAATAAAGGATAATTTTTATGCCAGCCACTTTTTCATATCTTCCTTATGTGTGTTGGAACCGAGCGGGGTGACCCGGATTCAATTTCCGTTAAATTGGTCATCCTGACCTTGGGCTTTATCGTGGTTTCCTCTAGTCACTTAGGCAAATGCTGGGTGGATATGTACATTCCACAAATATCCCACTCTCTCATTTCATTTCATTTCATTTCATAGTTTCAAGCTAGACGGGCTAATGCCTTATAGTGCGGCGGTGACTTGCTTTCTGAAAAAGTTTCTATCCTGGCCTCTGCATGGAGCCTCCTTAGACTCCTCCTGAGGTGAGTGGGGATGATGAGCTCTCGTGGGAACAGCCGGATCCTGGACTTGTCTTCTGTGCGTGCGCTCCTACATCGCCTTCTCGAATCACTGGCCGCCCGGGGTATCCTTTATATCATCACGTCCCTCCCTTGGTGGAATATGTACAATGGACCTATTCAGTGGCCTAGGTGCGCAATCGCTCTTCTGTTGACTATCTTATCATATTCAGTATGTTGGAAGTGAGAAATGTTTTCTATTTGTCCATCGTGATAGGATGTATTGTCCATAATAATGACCGTTCCTAGTTCCCTGTTGGATAATAGTTTTTTCGCTGAACCGCTATGAAAATCTAGGCTGTTCATTTCTCTGGGATAATCAGTAACATATTTTTTTACTAAGAAAACATGCTTCGCTTCCTATACAAACACCATCGTACCGCTGCGCGGCGTGCAGAAATACAAATCGCTGTTCCTGAGCAGTAGGGGCTTTAAGAGCGTAGGCAATCCATCCATAAGAGCATCTTTAGGAATTCTTAATTCTTTATGCTGTCAAATCTCTTACACACCGTGTCCTGCTGTCATCAAACTTTCAATGAGGTACACAATGTTCCTTACTTTTTCCTGGATTTTTTAAAAAATATTTCGCTACTATGAAGGTTACCGCAGTATTTATACATATCGATGGTGCCTAAAACGTATACACAGCTTCACAGTAGATATCTATTTAATATATTTAAAAAGTTGAACCGAAAAACAACAATAATGTTTAGTGTGATGTTCTGTAAACAGATGTGACTCACATTACTTTATGCTAGCGTGGCTACAACAAAATGTAGCTCAGATTATCGTTTGAACAGCGGAAAGCAATTTTGATGTGGTATGGGAAAAACGAAAATTTTGTTAAAATTCAAAGGCAATGGAGACGTGTGTACAGAACAGAACCGCCAACGCGACTAACAATTACACGCATTCGAGACAAATTTAAGACTCGTGGTACCGTATGCGATGTTCACAAGGGCAGATCTGGGAGATCTCGCACAGCAACAAGTCCTGCGCACTGGATACAGGGCACTATCCTAGGCACTATCCAAGGCAATGGATAGGACGCAGAGGTCTGATGAGTTTCCACCGCGTTCTCCGGATCTAACTCCGATGGACTTCTACTTATGGGGAACTCTTAAGCATGTTGTATACCGTAGAAAACCAGAGCTACTGTCAGCACTTCGGGAAGAAATTGAAACGACATGTGCTGCAATCGCTGAGGACGCTTTCGTAAACGTTGCTCACTCACTAGTTAAACGTATTCAGAAGTGTATCGACGCCATGGTGGGCACTTCGTGCAACTGTTGTAACTGTAAAAGTCTAAAATGATTAGTGCTCATAATTATCTGTTTGTGTGAATTCAGTTTTGTTATGTTCACTCAGTTTTTTTTCTTTGCTTGAAGAGTGTATACATTTTTTGCACCCTCTGTATACATATGGTCATATAGATTATTTCAGAATTAAATGCATTTTACAAGCATTGACGAGTATGAAACAGCCTCTGCTGTGTGTGACTTATTTGTTAACGTGCTTAAATTCTTGGTTCTTTATGTACGTACCTCTTACACGGGCTTTCAGTCACGCAAACTATGAGGAGGCAGATTTGATCATGTCTCCTTACTTTGATCCTTACCTGGCTCCCCGTGGTATATGTATATGGAGTATTGTTTATGGGGACTTTTTGATTTATGGCAAAAATCAACTTTGCAGACAACTTTGTCGCTACAATTTTTTGTGTTCACTTAAAGAACTAAAATTAGCCAACTACGACATTTTCCATTGCACAAATGAAAAGTTCGCACTCTTTGTTCAACAATTCATTTTTACGAGAAGCATATTTTGATATATTGATAAATACTATGCACCAGCATTTCCTATAAAAACAAATTAATTATTCAGATTTTTTCATCGCAAATATTTGGAATTTAAGGTGTGTTTTAACGTTCGGAGCAAAAAACATGCTAGGCTAAAAGTTAAATGAAAAATTTTTTCGTATTTCTCATCATGTTCTTCATTAAATTCTCTACAGAAATGAATATTCCTATTTTACTTCTATCATATTAGAAAATAAACAAATTGGCATAAGCGCTCTTGATTCTTCCATTAAAAAGAAAGCATGGTCAATAAATGCCCGTGTGTAAAAACTACAGTTTCCATTGTCTAAGCTGATCAATCCAAAGTTATTATTATGCTGAATAAACTTAACACTGTCATAAAGTGATGTTTGCTCTGCAATCATAAGTTAGATTTCCAGTGAAATCACAAATAAAAGCTAGATCTTTCACTCTGTCTTTATTTTACAATCCAGAACTTCGGCTCTCTAACGGGAGTTAGAGAGGATAGACAAATAAACGCGCCACAAAAATGGCTCCAAAGCTAAAAATATTTAACTCGAACGAATAGCTGCAATTTTGTGAAGTGATGTGATGTGGTGTAAGCAAAAAAATCGCTTAAGCATTTCCCCGCGGCTCGGTAAATCTTCCAAAAACGTTTTAAGCTGTGTTTGACCGTATTTTATTTACAATATTTACTACAACATCCACGGAGGGTTTCATATTTGCTATTTTTGCATAATGATTTATACAGTGAAACGAATGGAGTTTATAAATTTTTCCAATCTCTTACAAAATGACCTCTGATAAGTCCAAAAGCCCTTTTGTTCTCTACACATTTAGCAACAGAGACTAATTTGTAACAAGGCAATTATTTTCCATGGCGTTCAAAACACTTCCAAACTCTCTTTAGTCTTGTCCTTTAACACTCCTTTATACATACATTTTTATCTACACCATATAAACAAAACTAATTGAGCCCTGTTTCTTCCATGTGTATTGTATCGTCAAGTGCTATGTAATATGCAACATACTCTTTTTTCTCTCTCTCTATTTCCCTTTTCATATGCTGAGAAATAAGTTCAGTTCTGCTGCTAACACCTTATCGAGTGTTTTATATTTTCCTCGTCTTTTAGTTTATTTGAGTAGTTCAACTCAGCAACTTTGATTAAACATATCGTAATAAGTTCACCTTCATTATACGGTTTCTGAGCCTGCGTAATTTTCTTAGAGAATATATTGTATTTATTTCCTAATCGTAATTGAACTATATCCAATGGCAATCCAAATATGAAGTTAAAATCAGTCTGCAAACCGCAAAAAACTAAAATAATGCACTTCTTCAAAATACGGAGAGTTCAAGTCACACTTGATCTGGGAAAGCGGGCGGGAAGAAGCCGGTAGAGCGCGAAGTAAACAGCGACATTCTAGATCCGTAATATCCCGAGTACTCTACTCATAAACGTTCATTGGCATGCACACAGTCATCATTTTATTTCACTAACCTGTTACAGTAGTTGCTCAAAGAGGTGTTCATATATATATATATATATATATATATATATATATATATATATATATATATATATGAAAAGTTTAGATTAAAAACATCATCAAAATCCTTACAGTGAGATAAAGCATGTTGGGCAACCGGCAAGGGAGACTTGGTTTTAACAGAACGTCTATGATTGTTTGCGTAGCGAAACAACAGTAGAAGATAAACCAATATAAAATGTTTTGCAAAGCTTACAAGATAACATAAATACGCCGTTCTTGGTATAAGAGGTAGCAAATGAAGAAATGTTAAATTCTCTGTGGAGAATTAGGGCTGTGGAATGAATAACAAGGCATAATTAGCGCACAGGTTTTACATTTAGGGCGTTGGCAAGGATATGAGTCAGCAAAGGGATGTGGTAAATTCGGAGGGAATAGGTTGAGGCGAAATATACTTTTAAGGTTAGGGGTGTTCTGAAAGTAAGGCGGGATACGAATTTTGAAAATCATTTATAGATGGATGCATTAACAAAGTATCGTGACATTCTTTCAAAATAGGTCTGATGCTTTCAATTCCAGGCACGTAAGTAGTAACAAGGTTAATGAAGTTCTTGTTAGAAGTTTTAGGCTTGCATTGGAAAGTTTTGTGCCCTGGGATTATACGGGATTTTAAAAGAGAGGAAGGATAATTTTGGTCTTGGAACTTTTGAGCTAGGTTTTTAATATACTTGTCAAGAGATGAAAAGTTGTTACAAAGACGATGACCACGGATTGAAAGAGAAAAAGGAATAGATCTTTTGATATGCAAGGGATGACAGCTATCAAAATGAAGATACTGTTGTAAATTGGTAGGCTTAATGTGCACAGACGTAAGAAAAGAGCCATTGCATAAAGAAATATCAATATCTAGGAATGTAGCAGCATATGGAGAGACAGAAGAAGTGAACTTAACTGAACTCTTGAGCACCTCCTCATACCCCATCCACAGATTTCATTTGTCATCTAGCTTATCTGGTCCTCACTAGCAATGCCTTTAGTTTTAATAAAAAAATTATCTACAAATTAGAGGTCCTGCGATGGGCACCAGAATGGCACCTTCTTCTTTTTATGGCTCGCATAGAGGAGGAATTTCTTAAGTCAGAACCTTTGGCGCCATTATTATGGTCGTGATATATTGATGATACATTCGTGCTTTGGACTCATGGCTCAGAATCTCTCGAGCAGTTCTTTACTAATCTTAACTCCAAGTTTTCAGTTAAGTTCACTTCTTCTGTCTCTCCATATGCTGCTACGTTCCTAGATATTGATATTTCTTTATGCAATGGCTCTTTTCTTACATCTGTGCACATTTAAGGCTACCAATTTACAACAGTATCTTCATTTTGATAGCTGTCATCCCTTGCATATCAAAAGATCTATTCCTTTTTCTCTTTCAATCCGTGGTCATCGTCAATGTAACAACTTTTCATCTTGACAATTATATTGGAAACCTAGCTCAAAAGTTCAAAGACTAAAATTATTCTTCCGCTCTTTTAAAATCCCGTATAATCCCAGCGCACAAAACTTTCCAATGCAAACCTAAAACTTCTAACAAGAACTTCATTAACCTTGTTACTACTTACGTGCCTGGAATTGAAAGCGTCAGACCTATTTTGAAAGAATGTCACGATACTTTGTTAATGCATCCATCTATAAATGATTTTTCAAAATTCGTACCCCGCCTTACTTTCAGAACACCCCTAACCTTAAAAGTATATTTCGCCGCAACCTATCCCCTCCGAATTTACCACGTCCCTTTGCGGGCTCATATCCTTTCCAACGTCCTAAATGTAAAACCTGTGCACTAATTATGCCGCGCAATTCATTCCACAGCCCTAATTTATCCAGAGAATTTAACATTTCTTCATCTTCTACCTGTTCTTCCAAGAACGTTGCATATATGTTATCTTGTAAGCTTTGCAAAGCATTTTATATTTGTTTAACTTCTACTGTTGTTTCGCTACCCATGAACAATCATAGACGTTCTGTTAAAACCAAGTCTCCCTTGTCGGTTGCCCAACATGCCTTATCTCACTGTAAGGATTTTGATGATGCTTTTAATCTAACACTTATTGATGCGTTACTTACGCAATGCTCTGAAAGTTTACTCAGAGATAGAGAAATGGCACTATATTTTTACATAAAGCGCGTATACCACCTGGTTTAAATGTTGCGTATTAATTCCCCCCCCCCCACTTTCTCATTTCTAGTTTCCATGCATAATGTTACATTCGATACTCAATATTTACTTTTATCACCTTTACTTGTCTAGCTTCTTGCCATAGCAGAACTCCAGTCGTTCGAAATATAGCAATTTCAAGTGTGGCTTTAGCTTAGTGTTCTATCCTTATCTACTTTTATTATTATTATTATTATTACTTTACATATAGTAATATAATATATATATAAACTTAACATATAATGGACTGACTATCTTAATTATAATTAAAATATATCAAAGAATTTTCGCTATGGACAGAGTCATAATGAGAACAAGCTTATACAATAATTATTCTAAACAAAATATAAACAAGCAACTTGATAATGTCCACTCATGGTTATGATTTAACATTTATCATTATAAATTGTATATTGGAATGCTGAACGTGAAACGAAAATAAAAAAAATTACCCTGCATTCTATTGCAATCATCATAACTGTTTAATAATGTATTTGAATATTAAATTTTGATATTTTCAAAGACATTAAGAGATAATTGACGTTTTCATCTTCTGTAAAGCAAATAAATTGTTCTCCCATTCTTCATGAACTACTTGTTTTTTCTTTTTTGGCAGCAGTTGCTTTTTATATGCAGCCATGGTTCCATCACAACCACAACAAATAGTGAAGCAGGAATGCAGAGTTACCATACGATTAACTGCATACTGAAGCCTTTCTGCGTCACTATAACTCAATTAGGTACTCATGGATATTGCTGGTTTATTCTATTAAGAAATAATTAAAGTGAACTCTCAGCACAAGCTGTTGAAAATTTCTTTCTACAATTAGACTGCTCACTGCTGAGAAATGTTGAAATAAGAGAGTGTGAAGTACACTTTGTATTCCATACTTGATCGAGGCTCACTTCTCAACGAGTAAAAGCTGGGTTATAGGTGATTTCCTGTGGGTTTGGATCTTTCTTATGTGTCAGAACGCAAATTTTTGGGTTAGGGAGTTGAGTGCCCCTTTAGCCGCCAACGAAATGTTACCTTAGGGAGCTTGGTTGCTTAAAGTTATGAGTGGTGAGAACGTTTAGTCCAAACGTGTATTGGCGGCAGAACTTTATGCTCAAGAAGCATTAAATATTCCATGTGCAGCTCGAGGAACAGTGTGTGTCAAATGTTGAGTTCACGCCTATAGAGTATGTTTTGCAAATTTGTGATAAACTTTTTGGCCTTGTAACGAATATCAATAGCCGAGTGCTGACTCAGAAATACATCGGTTAGGCCATGATTTGTGCTTCTATTAATGTGGAAAGTGGATGGAGCCGCAGTGAAGTGTCAATCTCAATAGTTGCATTCACTCTAGCAAGATCCAACAGGTGACAGTAAATCACCGCCTAGCCAATTAATCGCAGTCAACATTCTAACTAATTCTAATGATAAAACTGAAGACAGATACAATTTATGGGCGCTTTGTATGTCACCTATGTAAATTTAGGTATATCCACACTATACTACTGAACCAAAGCATAAATTTCCAGAATGTATTGCTGCTAGGCCAGCTTAAATGTATGCACGTTTGTGATCATTTTTAATTAAGGACTCAGTTCGTTTGGATGGGTTTAACTCAAAACAGTAAGTGATGATTAGTTCATGGTGGATTGGGCGTTATGGTATCGTATCTCTTTGCAGCATTGTCCTTATGTTATTTAGTCTGGATTAAAAAAAAAATTCCAAAAGTTGAAATAGAATATAAAATAAGTGTGGAATAACAGAGTAGATGCCAAATATAGCCTCTTCAAGAGCACACTTGCTTATTTATCCCATCCAGGGGCTAATTTCACCCTTTTCTGTCTTTGTACAGTTTAGTACAAACTTATAACATGTAGATTAATGCAATCCACTAATTCACTTCTTTTCCTCTGTGTTATAGTATCGACCGTTTTTCCTACTCAGATTTCGAGTTACTATTGCAGGACACAAATTGTCTTATTTTCTTTACGAAAGAAAATTTACTACAAAACATAATTATGAATTTCCATAACAAGTATCTAAAGTGGTCTTTATTTGTCGTCCTAAATAACTTAAATAATGGGTTTATGCGAAGTGAATTAATAGTTACCATTATATTTATCAAGTAAGCATTTATCGAACGGATCTAAGGGCCGAGTCTGTAAATGTTGTTTATAATTTTTAGTAAAATCTCCCTAAATTATAAGAGCGATTTAAAACGTGTCCTAAAAGTTAAATAAAATGTTATTATGCAAGTTCTTTCTCAAATATTGACTCATTATTTATGTGAACCAGTTTGTTTATCTGGCAGGAGATTGATATTCCTGAAAAAAATGTTGGCTAGAGCCAGGCAAAATTAGATACAATTTGTACCAGCAAAGTATCAGCAGCAGCACTGCGTTCTACGAGGTGCGTTTAAGTAATGCCTCCGATTTTTTTCTCACTAACAAATCACACAAGAACTATGAAACTTGTGTCACTGCTCCATGTAATCTCCCTGCAGCCGTACACATTTTTCACAACTTCGACGCCATGATTCCATGGCCGCTGCGAACGCTTCTGTAGTAGTCTGTTTTGACCACTAGAAAATCGCTGATGCAATAATGGCACGGCTAGTGGAAGTTCGACCACGGGGGGTGTCTTTCATCGTTGGAAACAGCCAAAAGTCGATTGTCACATTTGAAAATTGTCACAATCGATGAAAAGAACGTCCCATTCATGCCGTCATCACCTGGCAACAGCCTTGTGTCGTCCGTCAGCTTTCATGTCACCCACCTGGAGAACATTTTTCTCATTTTCAGGTCTTCATGCAGGAACGTGTGCACAGATCCCACGGAAATGCCAACTTTGGAGGCGATGTGTTCCATTCTCATTCAGCGATCCTCCAAATCAACTTTCTCCACTCGCTCGATCATGTCGTCAGACCGGCTTGTGCGAGGCCGAAATTGCCTTGGTTTGTTGTCTCACGACGATCTGCCTTCTTTGAACTGTCGCACCCATGAACACACATTAGGCACTTTACCACATGTCTCACTCAACTGACGATGAATTTCAATCTGTGTCAAACCACGCAAATGCAGAAAACGAATGATTACATGCTGTTCTTGTAATGAAAACGTCGCCATTTTGAAGTATCAAAAACAGTCCTTACTCTCGCCGCATCTGCTAGAGTTCTATGTGCCACACAGTGCCGCCATCTCTACCACGCATTGACAACAAGTGCCCGCATACCTTACAGCAAACCGCAAGTTTCTATCTGTTTCCAGTCCTGAGGGAAAAAAAAAAAAAAAAAAAAAAAAAAAAAAAAAAAAAAAAAAATCGGACGTGTTATAACTTGAATGCACTTCGTAATAACGGTGTAAATGATAAGTGAAGATGCGATCTAACTTATTTGTACGAAAAATCAAATGTATTTAAACCGTCCTCATTATACTCAAAATCGTCGATGTTGAAATAGGGACAGTCTCTGAAAGAAAATATTTTTATCGAAAAGAAATCTAAAGTGACGGTTTTTCTGGGAAACACGAAAAAAACAAACAAAATCTAAGATACCGTGTGTCAAGGTGAGTTTTTCATTCGTGTTATATAAATCTGTAAAATGATAAAGGCATTATACAGAGGGTGCGAAAAAAATGTATACACACTTCAAGCAAAGAAAAAACTGTGTTAACATAATGAAACTGAATTCACACAAATAGAAAGTGAGCGCTAATCATCTTAGACTTTTACAGTTAACAACAGTTGTTCAAAATGCCCACCATCGGCGTCGATACACTTCTTAGTATTTGAACTACGGATTAAGCAACATTTGCGAAAGCGTCCTTAGCGATGACAGCACATGCCATTTCAATTTCTCCCCGAAATGCTGCCAATGTAGCTGGCTTTCTACGGGGTACAATATCCTTAAAAGTTCCCCATAGGTAGATGTGCAACGGAGTTAGATCCGGAGAAAGCGGTGGAAACTCAATCGAACCTCTTCGTCCTATCCAGTGCCTTGGAAGATTGTCATCAAGGTGCGCAAGTACATATCTGTGGTAATGTGATGGTGCATCATCCTGTTGGAAGTAAAATTCCTCATTTGCATAGAGTGTATGAATGGCCGGTAAGGCGCAATTGTTACTCGCGTTGGCGGTTCTGTTCTGTCTTTGAACCTCCACAACATTCTCGGTTTTCCAATACTGTTTCAAAATTGCTTTTGACTGCTCAAACGATAATCTTGACTCCATTTTGTTGTAGCAACGCTATCGTAACGTAATGTGAGTCACATCTATTTACAGAACATCATACGATAATCTTGGATTTATTTGTTCATTGTTGATTTACCTGTCACGAAGCAAGGCTATTATAATGTAATGAGTCACATCTGTTTACAGAACATCATACTACACATTATGTTATTTTTCGATCCAACTTTGAAATATATTAAATAGATTTCTACTGTGAAGGTGTGTATTCATTTTTGACACCTTCGGTATTTGTTGCACAATATGTATAATAGGAACGGCTTAGATATTTCGCGAGATCGAATTCTGTGTGCGCATGTCACGAAATTTACACTACTGTACTGTACCTTATTCCTCTGCATTAATAAAAGAGATGGCATAATTGAATACAGACCGAGGTAATTTTTTAAATAATTAAACTGCCATCAGGGATATGTATGCCATCAAAATCTAAATAATAATTCTAACCATTCTAACCATTCCGAAAAATTTACCATTTACGCTAAAGTGTAAGTCGCCGGGTTGGTGGTGGTTGGCGATTATTTGACACTACCCACTCTTTTACATTAAAGCTTGTGATAATTTTCCGGTTGCAAACAGGAAAGGGGACAAACAAGACGGACTCCACTATGCTGACCCCAATTCAGAAACAAAATGGCGATCCTCATCGCCCTACTATTGCCAATAGTAAAAACGAACATTTTTCGCAGTATTATGTTTACAAGGTGGCATTATTTATCATTAGAAAATATATAGATTGTTTTTAAGAATCTTAAATTGATAAACAAACAAAATTTCGCATATATTAACGAAATGTATAATAATAAGAATTTGGCTTACATAAAATCATCCATGTACAAAAAAAGTTAATCAATCACTGCCCATTACCGTTTACTGTAGTGCAATAAGTAATGAAATGGTAATAAGAACAATAATTATTACACCAAAAAACCATGCGTAATAAGAATTATGTTCAATTATTCTCAATAGTGTAACATGCATAAAATTGTTTTAAGTAAATTTATCGTAATGCAAAATAAATGAGTCATTTAAACACACATGTAATCGTATCTACAGATTTGCCTTTGGTACACTCATGTAAATATAAAATAGTTACCACGCTAATTAGAATGCTTTCTATAAGTATAACAAATAGTTTTAACCAAACTGTTGGTATAATGCAAAATACAATTTACGTTATATATGTGCAAGAAAAAGTTGCAGTGCATATAAAGGAATCTGCTGAATGTGTAAATTGGTTTACATAAGAAAGTTTCAATTCTTCTAATGCAAAATTTATTTTACGAACTTTCTCTGTATCTAAATCATGATCTAGTGGTAAACTTTCCTTGAAAACGTTTGGTAATAAAGCCACTCTTTCAATGAGCGAGATATTATTATTATTATTATTATTATTATTATTATTATTACTATTATTATTGTTATTATTCCAAGATCAAGCTCAGCACTTCAATTTGCTTTTGGAAAAATATTTCACTAAGCATCCTAGGTTTAATATTTTTCTAAATTATAGGATGTACCTACAAGTTATATTTGGAGCCTTGAAATATGGAATATGTATCGCATATCCAAAGGATATTCCGCAGAAGTATTTACATTTCATGACGTCACTGTAGAGGAAAATAACCGAAAGAATTGGTATAAGTTTTGCCTGTGGTAGCGCTTTTGAGAAACACAAAGAGATGCCAATTCTATAAGAAGTCCTTATGCTTCCGATTGAATAATAAACTCTGGTGAACATAAGGTCATTGCTACCTACTAGGTGAAGGTAGACTGTAGTCTGTGAATTTCGTATCTTAGCGCGATGTCACACGTACAAAATTCAGAATATAACTAAACATGTGGAATATATGTGTGCGTAATGTGCGACTGAAACAGAAGCTAATGTAAGGAAATATGATAAAGATATCTTGATTGCAGGTGAAGTTTCAGGATCTCTGCAGAGGAAGCCGCCACCTGCACCACGTTCTCGATGCTCCCCTCGGGACAGTTGGGAAGGCGACGACTGCTGTGTTCTGGGAAAAGTGTCCCGCTTCGAGCTTCTAGCACATCAACACCTTTCGCCCAAGGTGTTTCCCGCAGGAAGCCCCACAGCCAATTCCCCAGCCAGCGCCGTGTTGGGTCCGGCCCGATCCTCGCCCCTGTACCACGGCAGTGTCATCCTCCAGAATGGTGCAGTGCGATCCCGAAGTGCCACGCCCACCTCCATAGTCAATGGTGGGTGCCAAAGTCCAGTGCAGACAGTATCGACGCCACGGCTGTCCACGCCCAGCCCATCCTTTAACAGAAATCCTTTGCCATACTCCGGTAGTAGTGCCTTCCGCAGCGTGACGCCATCACCAACTCTGCAATCTTCCCACAGGAGGGCCTTGCCTTCTGCAGGAGGCAGCGATTCGCTCAGTTGTTGCAGCGGTGGCAGTCTGGAGGAGCTCTGCTCCAGGAGTGACGAGCTGGAAATGCGACGAAAACAGGTACTACCGCAATATTTCCTACATTGTATAGGGAGTTGATTACCTTACAGTAGCACATCAAAAAGAGGAGATATTTTGTGAGAATTGCAATAGATATCTTTGAGGAGATAAATAGAGTAAATTTATAATCGTTTGAAACTAGGCACGAATTCGTAAGCTGAGTCTGGGGTTTGATTCCCGCCACAGCCTTTCTCCCTACTAAGGGTTTCCCCTCCACCCAGATTTACCTCACTCCTTATAAATGGGAAATGCAGGGCAGGTAATAAATACTGGTCGCTTAGGCGAGTATTGGAATGGGTATTTACTTTTCACAAATTTTCATCTCTCCCAAATCATTTAATTCATTCTAGGGCTAGATGGGCTGTTGTGGCGTGGTGGTCTTTGCGCTTTGGAAAGGTTTTCCCCGGCGTCTGGTATTAAATTGACCCTTCTGAGGTACTCGAAATCGTAGGAGGGGGGGCCTTCGAAAGAGGTTGGGTTGTTCAGTATGGAAACAAGTTAGGAACCACTTCTACGGCCCTGTCTCACCGCCCGTGGATACTGACTTTACTGTGTCTCCCTTACCTTATCCGTTCCTTCCGGAGATTCCCCTATTGGGAGCGTAGGCACAAACGACCAGACCTGAAGCAAGGCTGAAGTACCGAAATATCCTCCTCTGTTCCTGAAATTCTAATCAAATACCGACTACGCCAAGCTCCACAACTTCCGTCATTACTAAGGACTTGCTGGTCGTTGAGAAACTTAATGCCTTAACTTTGAAAATTTAATAGGTGGATTCCCTATCAAAAATCGGTTAATAAAGATCCTTGTATAATTTATGAAATTATTGCACTGAAGTTTATTACTGCTCTGTAATTAAAACTTTTTCGGTTAAATCTTACATTTTAGGGACAAAAATGTTTTAAAAACAAGTTCCTTATTATTTTAATGCGACCAGTTTACTCTTTCAGCTGTTTTACGATCTAATGCAAAATAGTTTTAAGAACAGCAATGAAAACTAACTAGTAAAATAATTCATGTTAAGTGTTTCTGTTTAGTTATAAACAAAATTCATCGCCTCATAACATATGAATTTCTATCATTGTTTTTAGTTTTAATGAACTTCTTATGAACCGACAGTGAATATATCTTCATTTAGTATTTTGACATCTTTTAAATTTTTGTTAAAGGAGTATGTGTTTGCAAAGTACTACTATAGCTTTCACCAACTACTTCGGTTGGCATCTTCAGTGGACAATGAACAACACTTAACTGTTAACAACACGACAGTATTGATCCATCTCTGTCTGGCTTTAGAGGATGATTGATATTATGTGTGCGGTGGAAGTGGAGGGGAGAAGAATGGAGGGGTGGTAGTGGTTTGTTTTTAAGAACCGGCTTCCATGTGCTACTTAGGTGATATCCGCCATCTCTAATAAAGCTATTTGGATGCTGTTATATTTCCAATGCTTCCTTCCTGACTGAATTGAAAAAGCCTTGTGTTTTTGCAACCACTTCTGACCTTGGCATTCATTTATTGCATGTTCTGCTACTGCCGATCGTTCGGGTTGATTAAGGCGCAGATGTCGCTGATGTTCCTCCAGTCGTTTTTAATCGATCTTCCGGCCATGCCTATGTAAGCTTTGCCACATTCACATGGTATTTTATAAATTCCTGTAGTGTCAAGAGGATGCTTAGGGTCTTTTGCATTATTAACCATTTGTCCTAATTAACAGTGGTGTGAAGATTGATTGATTGTATGCCTTTTTTCTTTAATATACGTGCTATACGCACAGTAACGTATTCTGTGTACGTCAGAACAGCCTTGGGTTTTTTGTTTGAATAGGTGGTAGATGTTGCCGTTGCTTTGGGCGAATGGCTTTGTCAATATCTTTGTTGCTGTATCCTCCACTTCTGCCGCTCACATAATACCGATCGTCCTCTAAAGCCAGACAGAGACGGATCAATACTGTCGTCTTGTTAACACTTAAGTGTTGTTCATCGTCGCTGAAGATGCCAACCGAAGTAGTTGGTGAAAGCTATGGTAGTAATTTAATCCATGGACCACGGCAAAACAGCCCGGGAGATTTTAACTATAACAGGCCTTGAAAGCCTAAGAAGTACTATATTTGCAAAATAGTTTACACTTATCCAAGAATTGACGGAATAGTTAACGAGAAATCGGAACAAATTACGCAAGAAGGTACTAGTTTTCACAAGAACAATAAAATACTTTCTGTCCTCCAGTTTTTGATACTAGGGTCAGCAAAGTTCCAGTTTTGCCGTCAGTTACTAAAGCGCCTCACCACTAGCCGAAGAAATTAACGTTGCCTGTCCTATGTGCGCGAAACGGAATCAAGATGAACTTTGTTCTTCCGGTATAAAGGTTACGTATTGTAAATTATTAAGGTCAAGAGCTGAAAAAATTAAAGGCGCCTCCCCAGTTATATAGGTGTGGTTATGTTGCATATCTGAGATTTATGTATCAATGCAGGCTCAAGAGGCGCGGTTAAGGGAACAGGAGGCTGAGAAACAGGAGAGAGCGAGATTGGAGGAGATCCTCAATATGTGTGCAGAGTATGAGATACAGGCTCAGTGTGAGAGGCAGGCTGCCACACCCCATACACCAACTATACAACAGAACAGGTTGGTACCTCTTAAATGTTATTTAATGGCGAATGGAACAAAAATTACCTTCATATTTATCGTTAATATAACTCAATAGATAAACTGCTAAATGTGATTTTGATAAATCAAAAGATTAATTTTTGTTTCAAGAAACTTTGGTGATTTTCAGCATTTTACTCCTAAATGAGGTAATAAAATATGAATTTTACGAATTATACTACTTTCTATATTGTTTATTGGAAGCATTATGCACTCAGTAATTTTTTATTTATGATTGTTTATTTGCTTAGCACTTACATTAAAATGTGCCTTGAATTGTAAGCATAATATAAGAATGTATCCCAAAAGTTTTATATTGAAAATGCTAAGCAAAATATCAGTTGCATTGTGTCTAAAATTTAAATTAAACAGTGATTACTCAAACGAATAAATTTAAAAAAAAAATTTCTTGCCTCCAGAGTGAAATTGTCTGCATCTATGGAAACGAACGCGCTGGATTCTAAATTTCAAATTGAACATTACATATTGTCATAGGCAGCATTTAATTGTTATGTGGTAGCTGTTGCTGTTCCAATATCCTGATTATTAGAGTTCTTCCAATAGTGGCAGTAGCACAGACCACATGCATGCACTCACCGAGAAAACATCGGGCAGCATTACATTAGAACGGTAGATGATTGGATTGGATTGTTAGGGGAGAGGAGAATACTTCAATATATATCGTGCGCGATAAGTTTGTATTTGGGAGTCCGTTATTGCGGGATAGAGAAAACTGTTAAGTAAGAGATGAACTTCTTTCGCCTGTGCACAACGTTCTTCTGTTTTTTCTAAGAAAGTGTTAGTTTTGCGCGAAAGTTAAAGTGTCCGCAGGCCATCCTTAGTTCATTCTAAGGTAATTCATAAGTCGTGGCAACTATTTTCCAACGAACAAGAGACAACATGAAACATTTAAGTTACACTATTGAAAGTATATGGCATTTACTGCCGATTGAAGGCTGGATGTAGGCGGCTTTCGTAAGGAGAAAGCAAAACATAGAAAAACGGACAACATTTGTTTATTATGGCATAAGTAAAAGTAACACACAACTACTTACACAGGGGGTCTCCCAGGTAGTTCACAATATTTAGCAGCCTTCGAAATACTCTCCAAATACGTCAACTATTCGTTGCCAGCGATGGGGAAGACGCTGAATACCATCTGCCAATACCCTCGTAAGCGACCTCGTATCGAAATGCTGTCAAAATATCCGCTTTGTTAACAATAGCTGCTTCACTTTGCGGATGAGATCCTAATCAAAGGGGAATAAGATCGAGTGAATATTGCGGGTGTGGAAGAACTTCCTATTTCCACCGCTATAAAAGTCGTATACTGCCGATTGTGTGAGTTGTTGCGTGGAAATAATGACGTTGTTCAAAAGTTCTGGCTGTTTGGTGAATATGACACGGAGCAATTGTGACATTAAAAAGACCTGTAATACTGTGATCTCATCACGCACACGTTGACAGCCATATGCCAAAATGATCACGACTATTGTTAATGAAGCAGTTTGGCGAAACTTGTGTTTGCTTGGTGACCCAGAGTAATATTACTCACTGAACTGTCGTTTGAGTCCTGGTTCATACGCCCTTGCCCTCGTTTTATCAATTGCAATGATGCGATTCAACATGGCATCTTCCTGAAATCTCGCCAAATTGATGTGGCATGTTTCTTAGCGAGTCCACTTCTATTCCTCACTTAATTGAATTTGCACTGACTTTGCACATGTTTTCCGTCTGCTCAGATCTCGCAAAATGTGGTGTTATGAATTTTTATGCCGGAATTCCTATTTGCTGTGCTAAATTCACAAGAGTCCAGTGTAAGAACTGTTGGACCACTATTACTCACACTTCCTTGTCCAAGGACACAGGATGCCCACTGCGCGGCAGATCGACAGTCGATATTCTGCCCCCTTTGAAGGCCTCTGCCCACCTCGCCACTGTTTGATAGGGCAGGGCACGCACACACAGTGCTTCCCGTAGCTTTGTGTGGCATTCTCGTACATTCCTGCCGCGAAAAAATTCTATTATCACACAAGCACGTTGTTTACTCCTCGTGACCTCCATTCCTGACCACTATCGCTCACCAACTGAACTTCGGGGCATGTTGAAACTCGCATCTCCGTTCACATACACCATCTGGCGCCTTTATTCAAAAATACATTCTACTTGTAATTGAATATCTTAAATTTCTCGTGCTGCCCCTTGTTCTCTGCCATGATTTTTGACACAAGGAGCTATTATTAAAATAATTGGCATTCAAATAGTTCATTAGAATACAATATATAATTTAGTTTACATTATGTCCTGGCAGTTGTTCAAAAGATAGTCAAAAATGGTCGGGTTGGGTACGTGAGATCTACTTCAGCCTTGCATAACGGCTGGCAGTTTGTGCCTACGCGCCCAATGCAGTACCACGAGGAAGGATGAGGTGAGAAAACATCGGACGACCAGCATTCACAGGTGGTGAAAGCAAGGATGTAGACGAGGTCCATGTTCCCAAATAGAACACCTCGACGCTGGTGCAGCCCCCTGCCCCAAGGGGTTCAACGCCTTCAGAAGGTTCACTTCGAAACAAGACACTGGGACAGAAGTATTCCAATATGCAAACCACCGCAACTGGCTCTTTCGACCCTGTAACAGAACAAATACAAATACAACAAATACAATGAAATACATTCATGGAAGGTAGAAATCCATCCTAGCATTAGCCTAAGCGATCAGGGAAAACCATGGAAAAAATCTAAGGTGAATGGCCGTCCCCAAGAGATTTTAATCTTGGAGGACTCAAATGTGAGTCCCAGGTGTTTCCGGTTGAATCACCCCATTCAGTAAAGTGAAATGAAGATGAGAATGGCACATGACTGGGGAAACCGGAGACTCCGGAGGAAAACTGCTCAGAAGGCGTTTCGTCCGAATCCCCCACTTATAGCCACTTGGATTGAACCCGAACCACCTTGGTAGGAGGATAGCAGTATTAAAAATAAGTTGCAAAAGAATAAATGCATTTATACTTTTTAGAAGCCGTCAAAATTCAATTAGTTTGTCTTACATTCACTATTGCTTTCTCGATTGGGAGACCAGGAATAATCCCACAGTATGGCCGAGATCCCACATGTCTAGTAACGACGTTACATTTCAGAAATATCCATCGCCCACGTCATTCAAATCTATTTTATTTTAAACCTATATAAATGGTTTTAGTTATAACATTTGTATTTGTTGGTGTAGGTTGAGACATTTATTAAAAATTGACTTCTTACTTAATTACACCTTTTAAATTGGAGACAAACATGTTATTATTAAACCGGTGGAAATTTAATGAAAATGGTGATGATGAAAGTCAACCCATTCCTTTGCAAAGCTTCAGTAGCTCTTACATTAGAAAGGCATAGTTCTCTTCTTTTCTGTTTCCCAGAAATCCACATCATCACTTGAATAAATTCCAAGGATAAAATTCGTCAACTTTTCTCATTTGAGATCCCACAAAAATGACTTCACTGAATAACGCTGTTCAATTCAAGAAAACTTCTTGAAGGTAAAGAATCCCACTTCCATCTTTTTCTAAGTCTTTCACATACTTTTTCATCCACATAAATTTAATGTGATGGGGGAGAAGAATATTCTTGGGTTTATCAGCGGCACATGTTTCATTTTTCCTACTCTAGGTATACATTCCTCCGTCTTTCCCCAATCTTTTACAGAATAATACATTTTTGTTCTATTGAATTATTCTTTAAGGAATGCTGTACGCACTGCGATAACCATAAGAACTTTACTGATTGCACGTTCATATTCATCAAAACGTATGAGTTTCAAGAGCGCATTTTTAATACATTTCCTCGAAACTCATTGTAAAAAATAGGGAAACGCATGATAAAAGTTTCCGTTATGAAGCAATATAGTCTTGAAACTTAATTTTGAAGAGGTAACCCATTCATTTGCCTTATTTTAAAATTTTCGTATAGTTTACAGTTTCTTCTTAAAATCTGAAAATATCTAAAAATATACAAATTAATTATAAAATTTTTAAGGTAATTTCCCATTTTGCGCTCCAGAATACATTAGAAACAGTTACGAACCTAACGCAGGTAAAAATCATGTTCCCTATTTTAATTCTACAACGAGGTAAATATGGATGTACATTTTTTTTAAAATGCATGTCATGTAATTTGGAACATAATTTACATATATAAAGAGAAATAAATAGTTGAAATTGAAATACCCAAATATCTTTCAACATTTGAATATCTTGAATAGGTTGGACTTATCCAGTGATTTTGAATTCTTTTCTGCGTATGCCGTAAATGAATCCCCTAACAGGTGTTCTACACTTGGAATTGCATTAGATTGTAAGGGCGGAGGAAGATATTTCGGTGCTTCAGCTTTGTGCATATATTCCAATGGGGACATCTCTGGGAAGAAGATATGAGGCGAGAAAGACACCGGGCGTCCAGAATTCACGGGCTTGAGACACGGGCGTAGACGGGATTCCTCACATAGTTTCTAGATACAGAAATTTATATAAAGCGCAAACCTCAGCTGCATGCATACAGCACTATCCCAACTTTTTGTTAGAACAATAACACACTGGGACACTAGAAAAACTCATCTACCATGAACTTATGAATGCTTCTGTCTCCTGCTCATTTTGCACACAGCTAAACTAAGGCCTACTTACTAAACGCTATCTATCGAAAGCTGATATGCACTATCAACAAACATTATATTCTTCCCCATTTATGTTGGGGCGGAACGACGGAGATAAGACACTATGACTGGTAATGGGCAGAAGTGGAGGTAGTGAGATTGTACATTGAAGCAAACACCTTCCAGAAGATGTCCTCACCGCTCGCAAGGGTTTAGCAACTCGGCCAAGACCAGTTCCCCTCCCCAATCACGGCCGCCTATCTGTCCTTGAACTACCGAGTCGTTACAGTACAGTTTTGTTCACAAAATAGCAACGTATTTTTGTGTGTAAATGTTATTATAAATACAAATCAGCTCGTCGCATTCATGTGGAATTTATTCGTAAGTTCCTTGGGTAATTGTCTCCTTCCAAAGCTACAGTTTACGAACGTGTGAACAAATTTGATATCACAGGTGCAGCGCAAAACAAGAAACTCATGCGAAGTTGTACAATTTTAACAGAAGGAAAAGTACACGATATTGGCGCATATCTTGAACGTTTATTAACAAAATGGCTACCGAAATTAGAACAAGTTAGAGTTTCAGTGTCCTTTGCACATACAGCAACAAAATTGTTAAAATTCAAACTTTACAAGTATGCATGTGTCCATAGTCTACAAGGTAATACCGTGGCAAGTGTCCCTTATTGTGAGTGGTTTCTTTCATCATTGACTGAAGGGTTAATCGATCCACAGCTTGTGTGGATTTCAGACGAGGCGTGATTCCTCCAAAATAGTCGTGTCGGAGTACAGGCCTGTCCGTCTGTGGCATGTCTAGCTGCCGAAACGCAAATTCCCGTGCGAGCGAACATATTCTGGAAGGCCTGTATTAGTCCCACAATGGCCGCAGTGTCTCATAAATACAGCAATTACATATACAATTAAAATTATAATTGTTTATATATCCTTCTTACATCATTTTATTTTTATAACCTTATAGCAGGCTGAACTGCGCAGATGTTTTGTGAACTATTTACAAAGGATTAATACAATGTTTGTGCTTTGGTCAACAGGTATATGGCCGATGTTGATGTCACATCTCGGCTTTCTTTGGACAGACTATAACGGGGAATCGTTGCATTTGTTTCTGTAATAGTTAAGAACTGTACTATATCAGTTCTGTCGTTATTAAACATATTTTTTAAAATGCAAACTTAATGCCACTTTCCACAATGTTAGTCCATAATTTTCCGCCTAAAGTATGTGGGAGTTATTACACTGTAAAAATTAGTAACCCAAGGAGAGGGAAATGACGTATAAGCATTGAGATAGTGTCTAGATGATTATGCAAATCATATACCGTCGAAAAAATAGGATTTACAATTGGTTTGAATCTGACACCTGAAAGTTGTAGTTTTATGGTACAAATTATAAAAGATAGTGTGATTTCATTGTTTGAAAATTAGGCTCTTTCATTAAATTCGAGTGTTTTTTCGCAAGATTAATGAGATTGAGTTAAGTGATTCGTTAAAATGGCAAACTCCATATCTCTTGTTTCCTTGAATCACAAATTCTGCGTGTTGGATTGTTTACACACGAGCGATTTATTTGCTAGGAGCTGTGACGCTGTGTCAGGTGATATGTTAACAACTGTTTAATCTCTCCAAGGCTAGTGAGCGTTGGTACAACTTCGTTTGTACTCTTGCTGTATGTGTTATTTTCTGCAGTTGCTTTGAAGAACCCGGAATACAAAACACGATTTTTTTGCGGATTTCTGGATCTGCCAGGCTTATGGGGAATATTGGAAACACTGATTGAAAAATAAATTAAAAGCAGGTAATTGTTTTACTTTTTAGAATTAGCTCATATTTGTACAAATATCCGGAATGTAAACTAATTGAACTCGAAAAATTTTTTCGTGAAAGGATAAGTAAAAGTTAACACATCGAAGGAAAAAAAATCTGCATTTGAAATATTATAGTACTAGCCATATTATCATATAGAGTTCAAACATGAGCTATGGCAGAACTAGGAGGCTAAACAACAATCTGTTGAAATTTATAATTTAGGTGCGATAAGGTGTACAGAAGATATAATAGTCTGAATAGTATGTACAAGGAATGTTCTAAAAGTTCTCGACTGGATCAAGAAAACACAAGATTTAAGAGAAATGAGGAACGTGTGTTATTTTTTTATATTTTGTTTTTCAACATAGTTATTTGAAAATCAATATATTTAGTCAAACGACTTTCCAACCTTTTAATAACCCCAGTAAAATAATTTCTCCAAATGTGAAAAATAAGCGTCTGTCTCAGAGTTTCAACCTTATCATTTGATGTAAAACTTCAATAACCCAGCCATTTATTCGAGTTTAGGTACAAAAAGTGTCGCTGGGAGCCAAATATGACGGATATGGCGGATGTGGAAGCACTTGTCACTGAAGGTCATGCGATTTTTAAGCAACAATCCTAAACGCGCGTAAAGGTATATTATCGTGATGAAAGAGAACTGTTCTTTTTTGCAAGGTGTTCCGGTGTAGTGGAATATAATACTCCCCGGTGATGATTCTGCCCTTCTGGAGGTAGTCTATGAGCACCACACCATGAGAATCCCAGAAAACCGTAGTCATGACTTTTCCTTCAGATGGAACTGTTTTTATTTTCTTTGGTGGACTTTCACCTATTGCCATTCACTGTTTGGACTGCTCCTTTGTCTCTGGCGTGTAGTGGTGAATCTATGTTTCATCTACTGTTATGAAACGTCGGAGAAATTCACTGGAATTGCGTTTAAACAAACCTAAACACTCTTGCGAAATGTTCATTCGAATGCGTATTTGTCCCATCCATCCCCGCGGCACCCATCTAGCAGAAAGCTTTCTCATATCCAAAACTTCGTGTAAAATGTGGTAGAAACTGCCTATCGATGTTTTTGCAATGTCAGCCAAATCGCGTACCTTCAATCGGCGATCTTTTAGTAAGATGTGTTATTATTTTATTTGGCCAATCCCTGTCCATGGCTGTTCAGCCATTTGACGTACAGCCTCCCAGTAGCTCGGTATATCATCGGGCAGATTTCCAGTCTTGGACATGTTGATAGATGATCGCTCTCCGTCCTTGACGTTCAGCATAATACGGGACCGAGCAACGGCTATAGATCTTTCTAATGTTCTTAGAATTGGTCTCGCAGTAGCGAGTCGTTCCCACCATTTCCCACTGCTTTGGTTCCTTAGAGTGTTCCTGGTAGAGTTGTTGATAGTGACCGATACATGATTTTGGATGACTCTGAGCGTGGTTACTATTGAGGGATTTTCTGGTGCTGCTCCCTGTTTTGCCAAATTATAGGCTTTTTCATTGCATGGAACACCTATGTTGCCGGGGGTCCATTGACGCAGAACCCAGCATCTTTCTCTAAACTCTGTCAGGTTGATGCGACAATGAATAATATGGGGGCAGTCTATTGGACTGTTGTTGCCCAGAGCGAAGATAGCAGCCTGAGAGTCGACTGTGAATACTGCCTTGCTAGTAGAGATAGATAAAGCTTATAGGTTGGTAGCCGCTTCAAATGTTGCGCATACTTCACCATCGTAGTTGCTAGCATTCCTGCCTACTCCTCTGTAGCCTTCAAACAGATTCCTGTACCAGCACGCCCCTGCCTCCTTTGATTCTGGTATGTAGAAACCATCTGTGCAAATGTGTATCCACTCTCATACGGGATATGGATTATATATAGTTGCTAGAGAGTTTTGGCGTAATTCGTTATAATATTGAAGATTAAGCAGAATTGTGAGCAAGGCAAATATAATTGATGTAAAGTATTAGAAAGTGGCAGGTGAGTCCATAGTTATTTATGGTATTTCTGTAAAGGGAAGTGGCATATATGATGGCTAAGATTTGAATCTTGAGGCGCTGGGTGGCAGATTATTAGTGTTCCCATGTTTGCACTCTTTTAGTTCTTTCCCAGAACTTCAGGGTATGTTTACCTCTACGGGTATCTAAGGGTTCAATGCCCATTTGTAGCTGCTTAGCTGTTATAGGGATTGATTTTCGCTCCTCCAGTGATGATTTTTAGGGCATTATTTTGAACTACGATGTACCTCGCTAGGTCACTTTGTGAGGATGTAGATAAGACCTCGCTGTCATATTCCATCACGGATTGTATGCTGTAGCGCCTGCTGTGAGTCTTTTGAGCAAGTTGTTACGTTTCTGGGCCTTATAGGCTGAAGCCTTGATATGGTCTTTCCAGAAGAGTCTAGTGTTGAGGGTGATCCCTAGATATTTGAATAATAAACTTCCCTGAAGGGCTGTGTGTACATGTCAGGGTAAAACATTGGGGCTTAGTGAACATGATGAAAAGTTGAGTGACTGTTTTACGGTGCTGACTTCCATTTTGTTTTGGTCTGTCCATTGCTCCAGATGGCCAAGCGCTATGTCCATGGTCTCAGCGAGGGCCTCAATGTGACTGGTTTTTTTTTTAATTGTGTTTAACGCCCGTTTTTACTACTGAGGCACCACAGGCGGTAGGCACTTGTGGTACATGAGATGAAATGAACAATTGGGAATGGATATTTTTATTTTAGGAAGGAAATGTTCCAGGTCTAAGTTTAGGGTACCTCCCCTGCATTTGCCATTAATGAGGACTGGGGAATACCTGGAAAAACCTCAGACATGGAGAACGGTCTTGGCGGGATTCCAACCCCAGACCTTCCGCTCACGAGTCCGCGCCTTAACGACCTCGGCCACTCGTGGCGGTGTATATATGACTGCTGGTCGCCACATGATGACGTAACAAAAAATACACAATGCACACCTATTGTTTTCTGAATTGCTTCTCTTAGGTTGTCTATCATTATGTTGAAAAGCAGGCAGCTGGTAATGGCTCCTTGAGGGAGTCTCTGCCTGAGCTGCTTGTAAGGGGATATGGTGTTCAGGAACCTGCATTGGATAAAGCGCTGGGGTAGAGAGTTGTTATCCTTTTGAACATTTTGCAGTGTTTTTTTGCTTTTGTAGGAGTTTTGATCTCCACTCTTTCGTAGGCCGCCTTGAAGACCACAAGGATAGCTAATGTTGATTGTTTGGTATGGAACCCGTCTTTGACCGCTTGTGTAAATTTGATGAATTGGTCAATGGCAGACTAATATTTGCGAAATCCAGCTTGGAAGTCACTAATGCCTCTGCTGAGTCGGCGTTCTACATTTTTTTCAACAATTTTTGAACATACACTAGTAAGAGAGATAGGTCGCTAGACGTTTAAATTATTGACTGGTTTACCCTTTTTATAGCAGAGATATTACCTCAGCTTTCTTCCATTAATGAAGAACTTTGGTTTCCCATGTAAGGTTTATGAGCTTTAAGAAGTTGGATTGGGCGTTCGGCCCGAGATGGCAAATAAATTCTGTGTACACATCGTATCCGGCGGGCTTTTCCTGGTCCAAGGTGATGTTCGAGTTCATCTAATGAAAATAATTTGTCAAGGAAGAGATGGCCTTGTCCACTTTAGCACATGTGTACTTTTCGGTTGACGGTTTCGCGTCTTTCATCCGTTGTAATAATTGCCTATAGAAAGCGTTGGCAACACCTTGGGGCATAGAGAGCTTGTCATTGACGGTGATGAGCTTCCATAAGCGGCTATTTTTATCATTATTCAAGCTTGAAATGAGTATGTGGGTTTTCTGCACATCTTTTCCAAAATCCAATTTTGAAACTATATATCTAAACTAGTTAATTTTGCTGAGGTTATGTCTGAGAGCAACCTGGGCTTTCCGTAGTTGTACACAGTCTGACTGCTTGTTGGTGGTTTCAGCTTTTTGTCTCGCCCTATTTCGTTCTCGTTTGAGTACGTCAAAGGTAGAGTTCCAGAAAGGCTAGAACTTGGCCTCTAGGGTCTTTAGCTGCCAGGAAAATGCTCTCTATAAACCTGTCCATTGGTCTGTCGGGATTGGCGTCAATCAAGTTGTCGGCGATATATTTGTGAGCTAATAAAATGAATCGCTTCCAGTTTGCTTCCTTAAAGTTCCAGCGAGAGAGCTTTGAGCCCTCCGCTACTCGCTTTTTAAATCTTATTCTTAGATTTAACACCCCATGTCCACATCCATCCATAGCATGCTCAAGAGTGAGGTTTGTTCTTGCTATTAAATTAGCATGTACAAATGCGAGGTCAGGGGAAACTGTGGTCCCGGCAAACGATAAGAAGGAGGATCCGACGGCACTTGAATAAGCGCAAAATGGCCAATAAAGTGTTCCCTGCGGGGGTGGTGTCAGTGTAGCCCCAGCGTTTTGAAAGGGCATTGAAGTCACCAATGACTATGTTGTTTTGATGTTGGACCAGGATAGAAATAACCTCTAAGTTTGGAACAATATTTTGGGGGTTATTTTGTAGCATGTGCCATTTAATCAGGCACCAACACATACTGCCTCTAATCTGTCCACATTGTTCATTTCATGTAGAATGATTGTCTTGCTTCATATTTTTTTCTTCAAACAGACAATGGTGCCGGAGGCAACCTGTCTTGAACGTCGTAGGATAAAATTCTAATAATTCTCATTTCATAAAGGTAATGGTCTTCCGCAGAGGCACCGGACTCTACAATAATGTATATGCTAGCGTCAGTTTTTAATATTAAAAGTCTTAGTTCAGAAAATTTCGAGGAGCTCAGCCCACCGCCGTTCCAAAAGATCACTCGGAGGTCGTCGTTCACGTCCCTAAAAGGACGTGTTCTTCCGGGTTTTCTTTCCTTTCTTGCGACCATGTTCTTGCGAATTTAGCGGTCGCTGTAGCAAATTTAGCGTTACCCAGGGTGCGCCAGGAGTCTTGCTACTTTACACTTTCAACAAGATATTGTGAAATTTTGTCACAATCTCGTCCACCGTTTTTGGGACACCCTGGGTGTTCATCATCTTGAATAGGTGTACTGTCAGGCTTAAATTCAGCAGCCTACTTTTTAATCATCAAAAACGAAGGGAAAGCATCCTTTAATTTGTAATCTAATTCCTTTTGCATTTCTGTTTGGATTTAAACCTTTCAAAACGAAGTACTTTATCAGAGTCCGCACTTCAGTTTTATTCATTTTGTAGAAAATATTAAAACTAGAATGTTTACACGATCGTCACAAACAAGTGACTACAGTTGCATGTTTGAAACTTTATAGCGAGTTTTAAAGGATGATACTTAATAACTATCTCGTTACCTAGTAATTTGGCCATCTGTTGTCAGGCCAAGAACCTTTAGAACATCCCTGGTGCAGAGAGTTATTTTTGGCCTACTTCCGCCGATAAACGCAATCCGTGCTGGGCCAAGGTCGCGCCAGTGCCAGATCCATAGACGAACAAATACCCCTCTCATTTCTACTGAACAGCTTTGACCAATAATATCCTTCACGCGCTATAACTTTGATTTAAGCAGATACTAAACTTAATGTTTGAATTGACGTTCTGACATCTTTTAATAAAATTTCTTTCATTCGCTGTAAATTTACTTCTACAATTATCCAATTTTATCGTGATATGTTCTTTAAGTATGGAAATTATTGATGTAAACTTTATTTATTCTCTATTTTGTGGTAACATTTCAATGTAACATAATATAGTATAATTTATTTCACCAAGATAATTTCAATAATAACACCACTTACTCTGCAATAACCAGTAATAACACACTTACTTGAATTATGCCGATCTCTTGACCGGAAAACTGAGTTATAATAACACAACGGGAAAAATAATGCTTGCTGTCGTAACAGCAGATTACCATCCACATGCAGTCATCAGTACAGTAACTGTGTTGTTATGTGTGGCATTATCAAGACATAACGCGCGCTGCCCCCAGTTGTGGACATAGGCGTAAAATAACTCAATACAGATTTGCAATAATCATGAAAACATAGGAATATTTGTCAATAAGAAGAAGAACAAAAGACGTTTTATAATAAAACATTTGTTCCATAAAATCAGGAAGGACATAAGGAGTGCAAATAAGTGTTATTTTCTAACAGACAGCAATACTATGTAACGAGAGAATAGTGTATGCCCCTTTTCATGTGATGAACCGACTTCTGCGGCTAGCACCACTAATGGCCTTGCACATAGCACTCAGCAGCAGCCATCCAGAGCAGGGACATTGCCTAGATATCGGCAGGTATCTGCTCATGGAGGGGCGATAGGAGGTTTCACCGTAATGAAGTTTTGATGTTTTTAAGAATTCCTGTTCTCATTAAATTTCGATTTTTTGAAATGCCTGTTTTTAAATGCTTCTTACCCTAACAACCTTTGGTACTGAGTTTGTTTTCTTATGGACATTCAGGCGAGCATTCCACCGGGGCAGTTATTTTATTGAATGGCGGGGTTTCCCTCACACAGCAGCAAACTAAAGAACTATTATTTTATACATATAATTATACAAAATGGCGGGAATGGCGACCTGCAAAACGATTTGGTGGAATAGAAATTAGCCAATCTTCAATGTTTAATGGCAAAAAAATTGTCAAACTTCAAAGAAATGGTCGGGAGTGACTTTATTTTTTAATGGCGGAAATGTGTCAACCTTCAAAAACCTGGTGGTGAGAGTTTTTATTTTATTGAATATACAAAATATTAATCAAATTTGTGTGAAAAAGCATTCTTTCATGGGCGAACATTATTTTTATTGTATGGTAGGTGCATGGTGAAGTATGCTGTATGTTTGTAAAATATATTGAAACAAATGAAAAACAATACAATGCAAAGAATGTTACTAGGCAAAAAAATTATAATGCAAAAATTACGACGCAAGTATGTATGTGTATGTTTGATGTAGCAGCACTATGATACTAAAAATATTTAAAAACCATAGTACAAAGTTGTCATTACAGTAAAAGCTGCCAAACAAATCACCGGGCGCAGTATTGGAATAACTTAATTGTGTAATATTCACAGTAGCGGTTGAATGGATATACTGAATAAAATGATCACATTTAAAAAAAAATGATCCCCGTTTTCGCACACGTATTACAAGAAATTTCCCTCCTTTACATCACATTTTTATTAGGACACAGAACGACGTCGGAGATCGTTAAATAGAAGGAGATAGTAATAGTTTTCTTAATTATATAGTTTTGTTGAGTACTTTAAAACACTTAATTTCCTTTCGAAAACGTATCTTTCAATGAATTATTAATTTACAGACAGTGAAAATACTATTTATACTGTATCAATACGTTTCAACAACTCGCCCTTACCACCCCCACGTGACATCCCCCTGTACACCTCTCGGAATAGGTAGCCAGGACTCATACAATTTTTCGTTAATAGCGAGTTAGAGGACATGGAGGAAAGTCAGTCACCTCACCTTGCTTGGTTCGTAAAATGTTTTCGCACAGCCAACATGGTAAAATGGAAAACGAACAAAAATGTACTCAAGTTAACATACCAGCTTATTATTTCAATGTATGTGAGAAATATTTTAATTGTTTGTTAAAATGTATTTTACAACCAAGCAATATACCCAACGCCTTACATTTTTAAACGTCTTAAGCAGATAAAAGTGGCAAAAATCGGTAAATGTCACATACTGCATGAAATTGTTTTTAGTAGTAACATAAAAGTAAGTGGTAAACCCTGCGACGATCTACAAAATTATTTTTCACGCAACATTGCTTATTTTTACAAAAAATGAATTAGTTATTTGTTTCACAGTCGTGCGTTAAATGTGAGTCGCGGGAGAAAATATTCTTTCTTCGCAAAACATAGCTTTCTTTTTTGCAAAGTTAAACATTGCATATGACATGTTTATACAAATTTACTGAACTATCGTGATAAAAACACAAATGTTCTTCTAATATTTCATTGTGGCAGAACTGATCAATAAGACAAGTTGTACGCAGACCGAAATAATTAAACAAACTTTAAGAAACTACTGCACACAAAGAGAAATGCGTGTCGGTAGAGATGGGGAGATGGTGGAAGGAATAAAATCAAGTAAAATGAGAAAATATGACACCAAATAAAACTATTGCAAACCAGCATAATTGTATTTTATTATACGCGGTGTAATACGGAGAGAACACAGTACAAGGTACGGAATAGCATCCTGTCTTGCTTTTATACTGAACAATTTTACATTTTCAACGACTAAATCACCACTGCGAATGTGTAATACCTCACGTCCCCTCTTGCTTTTCAGCAAATGAGGTTGGTTTTCCACATCTCCTCACACACCGTTAAAGAAATGAAGAGATAAGTAAGAAACGCCTGACCTTAGATAAAAACACCAACAGAAAAACCATTTAGTTAGAAATTCGCAAAACATCGAATTATATTTAACAAGGCATTTTTTTTTTGGCAGAAATACCAGATCCTGGGAAGGGAAGACATTGAAAATCCATTAATATGTAAAAACACCAAACCCAAAGGAAAACATTGACAGTTAAAAAAATACCTGATTTTGGGAGAGTAAAAACGTTTCAGCGGTCGTGGCGCCGGGACAGGTAGAAACCTGTTTGAAGTATAAATCATGCGCCACATAACTTTCACCAGGCTCGGAAGGTCGCTGGAAACTGAGCGAGAATCATCTCCGCAGCAGTTCGTTTAGGGTATGACGTACACGCTATTTTATATATTTTTCTAATATTGGAAATTAACGAACTTTAACATTGCAACATAATTGAGATATATACACAGCGGAGACCAAAAATTTTCTTACACAACATTGCAAAGTCAAATAGTTTTTTACTTAACAAAATGTATGCGCAATGGCATTTTTTGCATAATAACATATTTTTCCATTTGAACAATTTTTTTTCCTTAATAACTTTTTTGCATCGTAGTTTTTTTCCCATTTGTTTTAATATATTTTACAAACACACAACATGCCTTACATCCACCATTCAATAAAAACAATGTTCGCCCATGAAAGTATGCTTAATCAAACAAAGTTTAATTAACATTCGCTGGAAAGAACAAGCAAGCAACGAAGTCCACAAGGACCCACAAGTTAATGAATCATAAACTAAAACCGCACACCATAACACTAATAGAACGGAGAGAAACGCGCAAAACACAACAGAGATGAAAACGACAGAACCAGAAAAGCATATTCAGAAATGGACAGAGAAGCAAGGAGAGAAATGTGTAAAACTCTTCGGGAAAGCCGAAGGGAAGTAGTGAAGCTAACGCATAAGTACTCAAAATCAACAAGGAAAGCAAAGAGAAAGCTGGAAAATGGAAAGCAACGGATTCTAGACACACAAGGACCAAGAGAAGATAGGATAACACCTAGAGTTAACATCATAACTTCTATAAATTACTCTATAGGAGCTCACTCCCGAACAACAATGAAGATATCTACCAAATGCCAATCACAGACAACGAGGAAGTGCCAGTATTTATACTGAGTGGAATGAGATCAGCCATAGAGGATCTCAAAAACAGTAAAACTCCAGGAGAAGATGGTATTCACAAGGAACTATTGAAGATAGGCCTAAACCACATATTAGAACCAATGACAAAAATGCTTAACATAATACTCAACATGTAAAGCCTACTAGCACAATGGAGGACAAGTACAATAATTATTTTACATAAAAAGGGGGCTAAGGATCAACTCACCAACTAAAGACCAGCCAGTCCTGTCCAAAATATATAAATTATTCTCCAAATTAATAACAAGACGAATTACCAGCACATTGGATGAAAACCAACTAGCAGAGCATGTAGGCTTCCGATCGGCAGTACAGTGAATCACCTGCAAAGATTAAACAGGTCATGGAGAAGATGGAGGAATTTAATCTACCATTGTGTATCGCCTTTGTTGATTATACCAAAGCCTCTGACTCCGTAGAACACCAAAATATGATCCAGGCACTATCGAGACAAGGAGTTGAACAAAAATATACAAGGTACTGGCCAAACTGTACAGTGAATCATATGCGAAGATAGTAACAGATAAGAAAGGGCAACCCTTCAAACTAGACAGAGATGTAAGGCAAGGAGACCCAATTTCCCCGAAACGTTTCACAAGCATATTAAAGGAAATATTCCGCAAAATAAAATGAGGAAACAAATTTGGAATTAACATAAATGGTTACAAACTTACGAATCTAAGATTTGTGGATGACATAGTCCTATTTACTAGGTCAGCAAAGAGCCTTCAAATAGTGCTACAAGATCTCAACAAACACTGTAAAACTGCCGGTCTATCTATGAACATGGAGTAAACGCTGATCATGACAAACAGATTACTTACGCCCGTTACAGTCAACTCAACAACACTAAAATATGTAACAAAGTATGTCTGCTTGAGACAATAGATTGTTCCAGCATCATATGGACAAAATATCAACAAAAGAACTCCTTCAGCATGGAGAACATTCTGGTCATTGAAATTCGTACTAATGGACAATACGTTGAGCCGAAAACTGAGATTAGACGTGCTGGACTCATGCATATTCGCAACACTGTTATATGGATGCCAAACTTTGAGCCTAGCAGGAATGGAAAGAATAATATTAGCATCAGCTAACTTAAAATGGAACGGAAAGTTCTGGGGATAACCCTCATGGATAACATATCATCTGTGGAATTAAGAAAGATGTCGGGACTAAACGACGTGACTCAACGTGCAAACAGCCTGAAGTGGAAATGGGGCTGACATGTAGCAAAAGTGCCAAGCAGCAGATGGGGACATATAGCTACCACGTGGGATCTATGTATCGGTAGCATAGGAGGAGGGAGACCGAGAACGAGGTGGGCAGACTCCTTCAGGAAAGCAGTCGAGCCACACGGGACCAGCGTAACACAGAACTGTAGTATCTAGAAGAGTCTAGGAAAGAGCCACAGGAAGAAGAAAACAACCGAAGTCAATAGAAAAACTGATACAAAACTTATGATACAAAAACTAAATAGACTCGGCATTTGAACCTTCTGGTTAAATTAATGTTCAATTTGTAAAATAAGAAATATTATAGACTTAACAAACTCATAGGGACAATAACTCATGTGGCACTAGCTCACCATATGAAAAATCAACGAGCCCCCCCCCCCCGCTGACGGAGGCCCTAGCCCTGGAGGCGACAAATTCATTCATAATCAATACAATAAAACCCCTTCCCACCAGATCTTTGAAGGTTGACAAATTTTCCGCCATTAAACAAACCTTATCTTTAAGGCCGGCAAATTCCCATCCCACAAAATCTTTTGAAATCTTTTGTATCCCTGCCATTTTGTGTGTGTGTGTGTGAGAGAGAGAGGAGAGAGAGAGAGAGAGAGAGAGAGAGAGAGAGAGAGAGAGAGAGACAAACTCAACACTGTGTAAAAAAAATTAAAAACAGGAATTTCAAAACATCGAAACTTAATTATACAGGAAATCTTAAAAATATCAAAACTCCACATCGGAGAAATCTCTTACCACCCTTCCGTTAGCAAGTAGAATCCCTCCGACTACCTATGCAATGTCCCTTCTCCGCTGAGTGCTTTGTGCAAGGCCATTAGTGGTATAGCCACAGAAGCCGATTCGTCGCCCGAAAAAGGGCACACACTAATCGAAAGCAAAGTAGAAAGAAGAAATTATTATTATTATTATTATTATTATTATTATTATTATTATTATTATCATTATTATTATTATTATTATTATTATTATTATTATTATTATTATTATTATTATTATTATAAGCTAATGCGAACATTTTTACCAAGTTTAAAGTTTATGAAGGTGAAATGAATAGAATTGAAATGCAGCAAATAAATTATATAGCAAACAATAAAGGCAATAGTGGTAACTTTACTTATAACTAGAGTCCGGATTTTTATGTAATTGAATATTTTTTCCATGGATGTATTTGTTGGAAACCTTATAATGTTGACAAATTATGCTACTAAGACCATTATATTAACATATTTTATACATTTCCAACTCTGCATATTTCTAAGACAATTACACATTTTTACATAAAGTTAACAATCGTGCCAAATGTTGATTGTTTAAATGTACCAAATTACAGAAAATTATAACATATTTTTAATTTTTACAAATTTAAATTGAAAGTTGTCGATATGTAATATTTCCGCATTCACAATGGGCAAACCGCCCAGATATAACCTTGACTTTTCTTGCTTATGTAACTTCTTGCACTTCTTTTTTGACAAAAATCAAAGATACAAAACAAAAACGCTAGCTGACTGACATTATGAGCGCGTCACTATATCGCCTGAAGGAACTTATTGTTGTCTTTTGTTACCTGGTATTTGCAATAAAGTGAAATTTAGAGCGTATCTAGAGTACCCCTGTAATACACCAGCAGTTAAAACGGGTATTAAATACAATTAAAAAAAAGGAAAGAAGGAAAGAAAGAGAGAAAGGAAGGAAGGAAGGAAATCGAGGGTATTTTCTTGAGTTGGAGGGGGTATTTTTGTTGTACTGCACAATAGCTTTGTCTTTTATAATATTTACATGAATTGCTACGGTAAATTCGTTACTGCGTTCGTATTTGACAGTAGTTCAGTTTTGTGTTACAATCTCAGGTGAACAATGAACGTTAGAAAAACAGTGTGATAGTTTATTTACGAGCATGAATTTAACAAAACTGCACAACAGCTCATGCAGTTTTACTTTAATGGATATATTGTCTGCCTACTTTGGCTTCACAGAGACTATGTACAGCACGCACAATTATATTTTTCTTATTACCTATGAATAGCAATGTAACTACAATGTAATTATAAATAAACAAACTTCTCTTGCTGTAGCGGATTGTGAATCATTATTTTAAAGGAATGGAAGATAACTCAGCAAAACCTAAACTATGACTTTTTATTGATGAGCCATGGGAAACTAGGTCAGCATGAGGCAGTGACCTCCCTCAACGCGCCATATGTAATTTTCATTTGTTTGATCATGGAATCAACTGGTGCACGCTCATACATGTGTTTATGTGTATGCGCGCCCAGCGCGGCGTGCAAGTGTGCGGCAGCTGTGGGACAGATCTCCCCTAACAGCATCATTCATAAGCTATATCAGGGGTGGGCAAACTCTCGTTTTGCTGCCTTTTAGCATGGGCGTCATTGCGGGAAATTCCGTAATGAAATGTTCTCTCCAAAAATGTTCAGTCAGCGCTTGCACTTGCATACTCTATTTTTGCTGGAAGTTCTTAGCATAGGAAGTTTCCAATGGGCCTAAGTTACACGAGTGAGCTCCTTCTGATACGGGGTAGGAGGGACATTGATTAAGTTAAGATACGCATTTTCCCACGTTCAGAGTTTATTTTATTTCACTTTCAAATGCACCGAGTTGTCTTAGTTCTTTGGCTATACAGTGTTATTTTTCAATAGAATCGCCTTATAAAATAAAAATAAAGTAACACTATTAACAATGTAACAAATTAACAGTAATAATAATAGTAGATAAGGATAAAACACTTAGATAAAGTCACACTTGAAATTGCTATATTTTGAACTACTGGAGTTCTTCTGTGGCAAGAAGAAGGTGATAAAAGTAAATATTGAGTATTGAAGGTAACGTTATGCATGGAAACAGATTAAACTAGATAATGTTAAAATAAACATTATACAGTACTCACCAATGTAATTTATACAATGTGCTAACTACTGAAGAATTGTGATACACAATGAGACCTATCTTCAAGTTATTCATTTGATTATCATGGAACATTGGCTTATGCTGGGAAGGAGAACTCTCCACATTGCAAGAAGTCAGTCTGGAAAATTTATACCTGGGCAGGCCACTTACTCTTACAGCAATACCCTTTTCTTGCAGGCTGTCCAACATTGGATTTTTACACAAAGTGTGAAATCCAGTATTTTACTTCTCGGTTTTTTTAACACTTGTACAGTAGATCAACCAAGACTGTACTATTTTTTCTCCACATCATAAAATGCTGCACTGCTTCTGATAGAAAAATTCCTCCCATTTCAAGTTTTTCATTGTACTAGAGAGGAAAACCAAATTATTGGAGAGATTTGCCAAGTTGTTTTAACACCATGCCACTTAACATTTTGACTCAGAAGAAATTATTTCCTGAAGAATTAAAAATATCCTTAAATTCTGCTAAATATAGCTGCAAATGATAAGTTGGTTGCTTTTGCTTTGGGCATCATTAAACAAACTAAAGAAAAATAACTGTGAAAACTACGACCTCTCAACACCAAATATTAACTGCAACTGAGTGAACTCAGCTCAGTGGTGGCAGAATAAAATGGCTTTTTTCTCTTATCACCACTTTACTGCACCGTATCTTTTATATGCACAGATGGTGTCAAGTTGCAGATGCTACTATGATGTGACACCTAATTGTCAGTAAAGATGGTGTTCTCTTTAATGTTTGTCTTAACCCAGTTTCATAGAATTTTTATTTAATGCAGACATTGAGGAACAAGGGTGAGGCCAAAATCAGTTGTGAATTTGGAATAAACCAAGGTCTGTAAAAAACAGACGTTTCAAACTGCATGCTCAAACATTCATACCATCACATTTTGGAATTCACACGCTATACTAAATTGCACATTATTGCCTGGCAAGAAGAAAAAGAACTAGGGTAAAGAGATAATGTGTACAAAACACCTTCCAGCAAACAGTAATAATTTGAAAGTATAAACAGAGCAGTCGAAGATAGCTATAGCAAAATTCTAATAATAATCAAAATAGCATGGATTCGAATGTTAATATTGTGTTCCCACAATAATAAAGTCTTATTGGGTTTTTGTTAATAATTATTGAGTTATACTGAGTTTTATCTAATATTATTGTTTCACTATATGAAACTTAAAATATAAGCTCAGTTTACCACATCCAAAGTTTTTAAACTTCCTTGTGATTTCCTTTTGCAGTGCAAATAAAATATGTATTTACCTAAGAATTTGGGCCCTAATGATCAATGAGACTGCTTTGAGCTTCATCTCCCAATGATGATAGTCTTTCTGCCCAATGATCATACTATATGTACATATTTTTCTTTACATTTATATTTGCTACTATAGTTGAGAAGAAAACTCTTATAATTTGCAGTGCTTTTAGCTACAAACCTCTCTCTGGAAACATTAATTCTCAAATGTCTCTTAACTTTGGGATTGCTGCGGGTGGCCGAGGTCATTAAGGTGCAGACTTGTGAGCAGGAAGTCTGGGGTTCATATCCTGCCAGGACCGTCCTCTCTGACTGAGGTTTTTTCCAGGTTTTCCTCAGTCCTCATAAATGGTAAATGCTGGGGAGATACCCTAAACTTAGGCCTGGATGATTCTTCCCTTAAAAACAAATCCTTTCCCAGTATATCATTTCATCTCATGTATCACATTGTCCATCGCCTGTGGTGCCTCTGTAGCAAAAACCAGCATTAAGCACCATTCATTCATTCTTAATTTTGGTGATAGTCTCAGTTTCTAGCAAAAGGAAGTCACATACATATCGCTTAGGGACTTTATTTTTAAAGCTGACAGCATCATCATTACCTAGCAGAGAAAATAAATTTATATGATATATTGTGCAAAGATTCAAATGTTACACATAAAATATTGATACAAGATATATCTGAATGAGGAAAATAATTATTAAATTACTTATAATTGACATTATTGTATGATTTAGTTGAACTACACACTCTTAATGCTTCATTTACTTGTCATAATGCATAGAACTGGTTTTGAGAACACTGGTTCTCATCATCAGCTAAAATTCAACTGTGGATAATTCATTGAGCTGTGATAATGTGTATTGTGCTCTGGTGGTGGTGTGATAAATTTGTAGGTTATGTTTTCATCCCCGGCAGTGTCGAAGTTCATTAGACTGTCTTTAAATTTGTAGATGTAGATTTTCTCTAGGTTGCTAGTTCTGTAGGTCCTTGCAGTAGCATATCATTTTTGGACACAAAATCATGACATAGTGAATAAAGCAAAAATATTAAAATCAAGAACTAGCAACCTGGGAGAAAATCTACATCTACAAATATAAAGACAGTCTAATGAACTCCGACAATGATGGGGATGAAAATATAAACTACAAGCTTATCACACTGGCACCATAGCAGAATACACATTCCCACAGCTCAATGAATTATCAGACAGTTGAATTTTTGCTGATAATTAGAACCAATTTTCTTGAAACCGGTCCTATACATTATGACAAGTAAGTGATGCATTAAGGATGTGTAGTTTAACTAAATCATACAATAATATCAATTATATTATTGGCTTTACTGTGCAAGTTCTAATTTACATTTTAATTTTAATTCAATTACTTATATTTTATTGAATGTTTGGCATTTCTTTGTGGAAAAGATGTCAACCACATATGGAATAGTGCAGAATATATTTCCTTCTTCCAGAACACCCTTCAAAACCATGTAAAAGTGTATGTATAATACCATTGTTTTGTTTTCTGTATACCTGGCTGCATTAACCCTTCAAATTACTCTTTGGATAATGAAGATTGAATTATTTTATGGAAATGAATTCAGGACCCACAAGCAACTTTATTATTCTTCTTGATTTGTGGAAAGATCTTCCTCTTGTTACTCTTTGGTGTGCAATATTATGTGTGGAAAGAGCAGAATTGCATAATTTTTTTTATAATAATTAGTGAGCATAATTACAATTTCATTATACCTATTTTTCATTGTCATTTCAAAAATTGTAGAATGCATTTTTCAATGTTAAAGAGCTCTCTGACTAATCTTCAGTTATATCCTGTTGCTGGCTGATTTAAGGGATTAGATGAGTGTCCGACTTAGCTACATAACAGTTAGTTCCAAGAAAAAAGATATGGATGGTCCATATATATATCTCCCCCCTTCCACCTTAGATTTCTTATGTCTCATGAATTACAAAATATGCAAAAGGCAAGCAAAAAAATTAGCAAGGAAAAAAAGTTTTATAAACCGTCAAGGGATAGGCATGCTGTTCATGAATGTAAAATAAAGTGACATAGCAACATGCTCAGCTGAATGCTTCATAGACTTTCATGTGGTTCCTTTACAGACCATGACAAGTAAATTCATATTATTTGTTGTTTTATATAAGAACAGGCATTGCATTGCAGAATTTGGTTATAAGAAACAATTTATTGATTTTTAATATCTTTACATAAACAAACATAAATTTAAATTTGTACTTGCAAAGCTATTGACAATGAAGTGGTAATGTATTCTAAACTTATGGATTCATTTTTTACACTAAATTCCATTTATTTACATAAAATAAGACGTGTTTCAGGAGAATCTCTCCCATCTTTAATTGCTCACTGAACTGCCATTATTCGAAACAATGGCTAGACATTCGAGTTACTGCGGTTCAGTGAGCAACTGAAGATGGGAGAGATTCTCCCGAAATGCGTCTTATTTTTTGTAAGTAAATGGAGTTCAGCATAAAAAATGAATACCTAAGTTTAGGATATATTACCACTCCATTGTCAACAGCTTCCTAAGTACAAATTTATATAAAAAACAAACAAGTCTCTGGAAGCAAAATTAAACACCCGTTGGTTAGAAAAAATGGCAAATACAGACAATTTCACAAAAGCTGTCTAGCCATCATTTCAAATAATGGCGGTTCAGTGAGCAACTGAAGATGGGAGAGATTCTCCTAAAACTTGATTTATTTTATATAAGCAAATGGAATTCAGTGTAAAAAACAAATACCTAAGTTTAGGATAAATTTCAATTTCTTTAACTTTTATCTTATTAACTACTGAACCCTTGTCTTTGATTCATCAACATTTTCCACTGGAATATTCAGAAGACTTCAGATCAGCTAAATTTCCGAAGCCACCAATCATAATTGGTATAACTATAAAAAAGATTATGATGAAAGCGATAAACTTTTCAGATAACTCCAACATAAGAAAATATTAGATACTTCCATTAACAATATGAAAATACATAAAAATACTACTAATTACTTTACCAACTATAAACTAAAGATGATACCAATAATGATTATTATTAATAACCAATCATAAGGAACTAACAAATTTGAAGTGGCATTTCTTTGCATCTAGTACCACTGTTATCTAATGGGGATATATTTAATAAATAATTTCCAAATATTCAAGCATATAATTTTGTGTAAGTTTTACATTTCGTTATCACTATCATAAAATTTGCCCACATTTCTCAGCCAATTTTGTCTCACTTTTCCTAAATAACTCCTTACCTTCTTTGTATGGATATCTGATCTTAAATTTAAAATTCTCCTATCTCTTACATCCATTGATAACTTATCCCACTTTGGTAAAAGAAACGTTTCTCTCTATAATTTTGTTTGTTCACATTCCACATATTAACTAATTCACCACACATATGACATTTTTTTTTTTTTATAGATCTCCTTTCCTATCCCACTTAAGTATGCCATTCAAGATCAAAATCACACTAATCCTTCTTTTCCTACTTTGTAGACTTCAATATAATTTTCTCTTAGCAAGTAATTTGTTTTGTTTTGTTTTATATAGTTTTAAGGATATCATGTCATTAAAACTGGGTGATAATGCCTGTTTTTAATATCCTCCATGCTAATCTTATTCCAAAGCCCTACTCACATTCTGTAGCTCTCTGACCATAGTGTTCCCATGCTGATTTCATCTAGATTTTATTTATCCAAGTTCTTTCCCTTTGGTTTTCTGGTAATATTCTTTTGTCAAACTTCCGAATTCTATAACAGTATTTCAGAGCTCTCATTATTATTTTACTTTTATATTCTAATCTTCCTAGTTCTATTTCACTGAGAAAAGATTCAGATAAAACAAGAATAAATCTACAAAATGATCTATGTATCTCATCTACCAATTTCCAGCCTTCATCTGGTCCCCATATTCACTTGCATATAATATTTTACTCTCTACTATTGAGTTGCATACTCATTCCAGCCATTTTTTATTTATATTGCTTATTTTACTTAAACAAGAACTCAGCAATTTTTTTCCATCTGCTAGTGCCTTTCTTCTCTGACCACTCCAGATTTAATTACTAGAAAATCTCACCTCAAGATAATTAATTTTCTTAGCTACTTCAATTTCTATTCCTTTCCGTCATCATTTCTCATCTTATTTTAATTTCACCCTTTTTTTAAGTATGATAATCTTATGTTTGTTTTTATGTATCTTTAAACCCCACTTTTTTACAAAATTTACCTATAGCTTCTAGTGTTCTTTCCAATTCTATGATTGAATTTGGTTAGAGAAAAACTGCATTTTAGAACTTCCCTCGTTTACTCCTCTATTTAGCCTGCATTATACCAGCTAAGTGGTTTTTGACATTTTCATTATATCTGTTTATCTTTATTTTATGTTTTGATGCTAGCTGAAGGTATACCAGAACATCCATGAAATTAAATTGGAAGTATTCCCTTTGGCAATTGCTATTTATTTGAATTGAATTGAATTTATTTCCATTTAATAATACAACAAGTTTACTCTTTTACAGCAACAGCACTCTTTTACAATCACTCAGTCATGCAAATGCAAACTATAAGGGACCTCCATCTATTTTAGATTTACCCCTCGCAATTACAATATTTACTATATTTCGTGATATACTACCTTTACCTTTAAACATAACAATTAGAAACAGTGCCTTCTGGAATTGCCGAAGGCACTGACTCCATTCAAAATTTATTTCAAATTGATTGGCTCAGCCCCCCAGTCCATGGTTCATCAGCAGCTACCTACTGGAATATCCAGGGGACCGGGCTTCGATCCAATCAAAACAAAACACAACATTAAGAGTAATTTATACATTCAGTGCGATATTAAATTATATTTCTACTATACTAAACCTTCCTTCTTCTTTTATTGATTGAACTCATTTGGCCAAATTTATATCCTTTAGAGTTGCTTATTCCTTTGGTCCTTATACACACTAACACCTGGTTATTGGTGTATAAGGGATCCTGTTTAACTAACATTAGAAAACTAGCCCCATACCTTCCCCTACTCATTCCATCCTCCTTTCACTATCAGACATTTTTATTCTCAAGCACATTTCAAGTATTTTACACCCATAACCATTTTTGTCTTACCTTGCCTATATATTTTCCTAGTTCCTTAATGTTTTCATCTGACTTTAAATTTAAAATTCTTCTACCTCATTTCATCTGGTAGGTTTTCCCATTTTCTTAATAAGAACTGATCCCTCCAAAACTTAGTTTGCTTACATTCTAGTATATAATGCCAAGTACTATCTGGTTCTATACACATAGGACATTTCCCCTTAGTGTGTCCATTTTTTAATCCACTTAAATATTTTACTCCTGTTCTAAACCATGCCAACCCTTCTCTTCCTACCTTATCACAAATTTCAACATACCTTTCTCTTCCCCACACATTTTTAGTGCACTATATAATTTCAGAGATTTTTTGGTGTTAAGATTTGCCCATATTTCCTGTTTTTCTATATCCTCGATTCTTATTGTTATCTCTTTCCAAAATCCTTTACCCAATCTTTCTCCCTGGTACCATACTATGCCCACTTCTTGTACGATATTTTGGATTTTAGATAACCAAGTTTCTCTCCCCTTGATTTTACTTTGTGCTACCATACACTGATTAATAATATTCTCTTCCTCTAGTCTCCCTATACTATACCAATATTTCAATACTCTTTCCATCACCTTGCTTTTATAGCCCAATCTTCCTAATTCCATTAGAGCAATCTCGTTAGGTGAAGAACTAGGTAAGCCTATAACAATTCTACAAAATAATCTATTTATCATATTTATCCCTTTCCATCCATCATCTAGCCCCCAGATTTCTATTCCATACATCATTCTGCTCTCCACGATTGAACCATATATTCTCTCTAGCCATTTTACTTGCATATTTGATATTTTGTTAACACAAGATCTAATTACACTCATGGCTACTTTTCCTTCTGCTACTGCTTTCCTTTTTTGATCACTCCATTTCCCATTAATAGACAATCTTACATCTAAATAATCAATTTTCTTAACAACTTCAATTTCTGTGCCCTCCCACCACCATTTTTCCCATTTTTTTAATTTGAAACCTTTTTTCATCACCATAATCTTAGATTTGTTTTTATTTATCTTGAGCCCCCATTCTCTACAAAAAGTGCCTATAGTTTCTAATGATCGTTTTAATCCTATACTTGTTAGAGAACCTGTTTGTACATTACCTTTGCTAATTCTTCTAAAACATCATCAATAAACAGATTGAAGAGAACTGGATTTAATTTACATCCTTGTCTTAGACCTACATTGTTTGATATTTTTTCTGTAACTCTACCGCTCTCATATTTAACATAAAATTCCTTTTTCCTTATAAATATTCTGGATTACCTTTATAAAATTCTGACTTACCCCTTTCTTTCTCAATTTAACTCAAAGTGCTTCTCTAGAAATTGTGTCCAAAGCTTTCTCCAAGTCCAAAAGCAACAAATAAATTCTACCTCTTTTGATACTAAGATATTTTTCGACTATTTCGACTAATGTTCTAATTATAAAAATATTGTCAACTGTTCTTTTTCCTTTCCTGAAGCCTGATTGAAATACTGAAATTTTCTTTTCTTTCTCTGCCCATTCTTGTAATCTTTTTGCTAACACTCCAGTGAAAACTTTCCCAATAATTGAAAGTAAACTAATTCCTCTATAATTTGCTGGGTTCCTAATATCACCTTTACCTTTATATATTGGTGTTACAATTCCCACTCTCCGATTTTTTGGTATTTTTCCTTCTTCAAAGATTATGTTCAGTAATTGCCTCAATATATTTAATCTATTAAGGTCTTCTACCCAAACTTTCCAATATTCCCCTGGTATTCCATCTATTCCACATGCTTTGTTAGGTCTTAACTTTTTAATTTGTTCCAAAACTTCATTTGAAGTTATTTTGCTATCTAACAAGTCTATTTTCCATAAATTATCAATATTCAAATTATCCTGAATAACCAAAGTTTTTACTCCCAGAAGGCCCTGAAAAAACTTTACCATTCTGATGGTGGTACCACATAATTTCCTCCCTTTCTTTTGCACATTTTACCTATCATTGCCCAAATTGCCTTGTTGTCATTCTTCCTCGCTGCCTCGTTTAATTTCTGGTTAAGCTTCACTCCCCACTCTTCCATTTTTACCTCTAATAAGCACCTGTATTCCCATCTTACTACAAGGTAATTGCCTCTATCTATCTCCTCTCCTGTTTGTCTCCAGCATTTTAGCTCCCTCTGTACCCTTCTTCTTATATCTGCACATTCTTTATCATACCAGCTATCATTGACTTTTGACTTCCCCTCAGGCACTTTCATTTTCTTTCCTGCTTTTTTAACGGACTCCTCTACACTAAAAATACATTCTTCAACTTTTCTATTCTCTAATAATGCTAACAAATATCTACTCCCCATATGTTCCACATCTTGATTTAACTTTATATGGAACATTTCAGCTAAATCATTTACCCATCTGTAGTGTTTTAATTGTCTACCTGACCAGAAATTTTTCTTCCTCCTACTATATTCTATCGTTCGGATCTCCATTCTTAGTGGAAAGGGTTACTTGCATTTATCATATCCATAATCTCAAATCCAACTATATACCTATCTAGATCTATAGTATATAACATATAATCTATAACACTTTGCCCATTTTTATTTACGAAAGTGAATTCTTCCCTCTCATCATTCCCTTTCACTCCATTACACATTAAGAAGTTGTTCTCTTCACAGAACTCTATTAATTTTTTCCCCACATTATTGAAAACTTTATCATTACTACAATGCTTCTCTAAATTTGCTTCTATTGGACCCCAGGTATTAAAATCTATCCTAATCTGTTCTTCCCCTATTCTTGCATTTAGATCCCCCACTAGCATTAATTCTACATCTGTATATTTGTCTTGTAGCTCTTCAATGTTTTGTCTCAATTTAATGAACAAATTTGAGTCATAAAAGCTTGAAGAGCTAGGTGGATTATAGACAGTACCTAAATACACACCTTATTCTGCCATGTACGGCACTGAATTTACATCACAGCACTTTATCACCTACTAACTTCTTTTCAACCTTAACTTTAAAACCTTTGTCTCTTTTCACAAATAACCCAATGCCACCAGACACCCGACCTTTTCCTTTAACTTTCACCCCTTTTTTTCCATAATAATCATACCCCATGACGTTGATGATAGAATCATTTAATAACCATGTCTCTAGCACATCTGCCCACTTGATTATCCAATTGATGTCACTGTTCCGTATTTTCGCTATTAACCCTTCAACATTCCAGCATACTATAGATAAGGTACACACTCCTTAGATTGAATCCTTTCTCCCAAATCTATATTGCTCCAACTTGGCTTTGCTTCTTGTAAGTCTCGCCTCTTTGCCTGACATGACTCTTCGTTCCTCTACCTGCATAATACTTCCCCCAGGCGTGGAAACTACACTCAACTCCGTCTTGTTCCACATATTCAGACCAGCCATTGCACTGCGCACTTCTCTGTTGATGTCCTACCATTTATTAGAAAAACCACTATAGTGAAGGTCAGGTTGAAAACTGCAGTATATAATTACTTGAAACTGTAAATCTGAAGCTTATGTTAAAGTGCAGTATGTAGTAGATAAACTTTACAAAATTTCATTAGCATATAAGGTGAATAATTTGTAATACATTACTTCGCTAGCTAGCATTTTTTTTTTTTTTTTTGTAGAGCATGTTTTGAAAGCTCTTGCTCTATCTTCCAATGGTAGCATAAAGATGAGAACAAGGACTCTAGAAAGATGTTCTGTGAAAAACACTAGCTTCTTTAGTATTGTGTTACAAATTACACTGACCTTTTAAGCATTCTATAATTATACATACAACTTCATAGTCATCATTCTTCTACTTATATGTTTAAATTTAAATTTCAATTTATTGTAGTTCAGTATGGTGTGATACACGATTAAACCATGTCAGTATGAAACTACAATATAGGATAATTTTATGCGTTATAACAGATTAATCAATAAATATGTACAATAATTAATAAGATATGCATTATGTTAGGGTTGAAGGATAAAAAATACAAATGCAGATTGCAATAAACAAACATAAAAAAAAGATAAGAACAGTAAGGGTAACCTCTAGGTCACAATGAGTATTTGTTTATAAGATATGTGCAGCAAAATTAAAATTTAAATTATAATAAATGTTCGTCAGTGCTATAGTATGCTTTTTCTATTACATAATTTTCCGAAACTTTCTTGAATTTAATATGGTTATTACGGAATTTGATTTCTTTAGGAAGAGCAGTGTAGAGTTTTATCACCATAAAGCTAGGCATCTTTTCATAAAGACAGAGTCTATGACTTGGAATGGAGAAGGTCATTTTTATTCTTTGTGTTGTATTTGTGTACATCAGAGTTTATTTGTGTAGGTAAATCATATTTCATTAAGTAAAGAATGGTTTTGTAGATGCATAAACATGGCAAATTTAGACTCCTCAAATGAATTTTAAAAAAGCTAACTGGACTAAATATAAAAAAAATATCAAAAGTGAAGTACAAGGATTAGATTTAACAAAGAACGTAAATCAAGTGATTAAGGAATTTAATGACATAAAGTTAAAATCAGTAAAGACAAACATCCGCAGAGGAAAACCAAAAAAATATAAACCTTTTTGGAACAAAAAATTAGAAACACTAAAAGTAGAAAGAAATAGTACTAGAGATTTAGCACAAAACAATAAAAATAAGGAAGATGTAATAGAATGGAGGAAAAAAGATGCGATCTACAGGCGAGAATTAATTGTATCCAAAGTACAATGCTACAATAAATTCTTAACCGGGTTAGACTATAGAACAAATAGTACCAAAGTATACAAGCACATTAATAATGTTAGCGGAAAGTATGACAATAGTAATAAAAGTATATATATATATATTAGAAAAGGTAATAAAGACATATACAATAACAAAGATATAGCTAATGAATTTAACCAACATTATAAGAAAGTTAATACACTAGGAAAACACTTGACAAAAGAAAATAGAACATTAAAAAAATCCAACACGATAGAAATAGAAAAAATGCAACAGTATCTATGGATTGGAAGTTCCAATTGGAAGAATTAGAAAAGACAATGAAAATACTAAAAATAAAAAAATAAGAATCTTGGAATAAGAGCAAAAAAGATATTATTGGAAATTGTTAATAAAATATGGTTTGAACAATAGAATATACCATCAAGCTGGTGCAAAGCATTAGTAATACCAATTTTAAAACTAGGAAAAACTACAAATGAAACAAAAAGCTACAGATGTATATCATTGACCTCAATTCTGGCAAAAATAGCAGATAAAATGGTAGTTAATAGATTAATATATTACCTTGAAACAAACAACTTATTAACAGATGAATGGGCTGGATTTAGAAGACAGTATTCAATAGTTCACCAAACGTCAAGACTAATAGAGGATGTGAAAAGTAAACTAGCTAACAATATGTCAGTAGCTGCAGTATTAAGAGATGTTAATTAAAAAATTAATACAAATGAATTGTCCAAAAAATATAATTAGATGGTGTAGAAGATTCGTACAGCAAAGATGGATTGCAGTTAAATGGAAGAGTACATTATATACCCAACTCAAAACTGGAGTGACACAGGGTACAGTATCTAGTCCGTTATTATTTAATATATATATTAACAATATGCCAAATACTACAAAACAAACCAGAATAAACAGTGCAATGTATACAGATGATGTAGTTATATGGTCAGCTGAAAAAAATAATAAGAATGCATACATCAGACTAGAAGAAAAAATAAAAAATGTCTTAGATAAACTAGCAAATTGGGCAAAATTAAATAATATGACCATTAATGCAGCTAAAACTAAATCTCAAGTCTATACTATGAAACACTTTGATGAAAGGGAAAAAAACTTAAAACTTGAAATTAACGGAAGTCAAATAGAATATGCAGAAGAAATAAAATATTTGGGAATAGCACTGAACAGGAAATTAAAAATGAAAGACCATGTACAAAATATCACACAAAAGGCCATAAAATGAAGTAACATATTGAAAAGATTAGCTGGATCTAAATGGGGCAGCTCAGTGGAAGTTTTAAATAAAACATTATATATATATAAAACCAGTACTAAAACATGGATGTGAGCTACTACTAACAGCAACAGAAGAAAAAATTAATAAGATTGGGAAATGCCAAAATCAATGTTTAAGACTGATAACAGGTGCCTTGAAAACAACACAAATAAATGCATTCCTGGCTGGAACAAATAACAATCCAATGAAACACAAGCAGCACAATTATACATAAAATTAAAAACAAACCCAGGTAAACATCACTGGTTTCATAACTACCCAAAGAACACAAACTAAAAACACAGATCACAAACAAAGCTTACTTTGAGAAGAATTACAATTATTTAAACCTGGTAGAGAAGAAAATCCCATATCCCTCAAGAACTAATCCAATGGATTATATTAAGATAGTAACAGATAAAAAACTGACAGAACAATTAAATAAACAAGAAGACTCAACAGAGGTATGTAGAACTATAGCACTTGAACAGCTACACAACCAATTCCCTGAAATAGAGTGGCTTAGAATTTACACTGATGGATCTGCAGACAAACAGAGAAATAATGTGGGAGGTGGTATATATTGTAAATATTTCTTGCATTATTTCACACTGCCTAGACAATCCACAAGTTATGAGGGTGAAATGGTGGCAATACAATGCGCTCTGGAATAGATATACTATAGGACTGATATAAAAGAAAATAAAGTAGTGATTCTTACAGACTCAGCTTCTGCTATACAAGCTATAGAACGATGTGATAGTTCATATGAATCTTACAATGTAAGGGACGTGAAATCTTATTATAGATTACTCCATACAAAATTTCAACAAATAATACTACTGTGGATACCAGCACATGTGGGAGTGATAAGTAACGAGAATAAGACTTTCTGGCCAAAAAGGGGGCAGTGCTACTCGTATATTCAAAACCAATAAAGTCCTGTGGATTAAATGTAAAATTAAAAAATATCAAAACGACCATAGAACAAAAATATCAACATAATATTCAAGTGGAAATATCTAATAAAAATTATTCTAATATAAAAGAAACAGTACATAAAATAAAAAAATCTATCAAGGAAGAAAGCAGTTGCTCATTTTAGACTGGCCACTGGACATGATTGTCTGGCGGAACATCTACACAGATTTGGTTTTATGAATGATAACACATGAAAGATCTGCAATACTGACAAGATTCTAAACGGAGAACATCCATTGGAATGCACAGAACTGAGGAAAGTTGCACCTGATGGGAAAATACACAAATTATATTGGCTGGCCAGGGAAAAATTGATGGATCAAAATCCTGCACATTAGATCAATAACAACAACAGAATCTTCAAATGTCCAAAAGTATTCTTACAGGCATCATTGTATGTAAGAGAACCTAGATGCCTAAGAGCTCTTTTTTGTAATGTAAAGATTTTATTAAAGTTTGTTTTGGAAGTATTGCCCCATATTTTGATAGCATAAGTGATGTGTGCATGAATAAGAGAAAAATAGGTTATTCTACCCATATTATTAGGTACAACTTTTGGTATATATCTAAGTAAAAATAAGTTTACTGATTATCAACCCTAATTTTTCTACATGATTGTCATAGGTAAAAGTTTTATCTATAATGAGCCCTAAGAGTTTTATGGAATTTACATTTCCTACTGCATTGTGATTGATAGCAACCTGCACTAAGGAGTCAGTGTTTTTGAATTCGAATTTTATTATTTTACACTTGACTGGGTTGACATATAGATTCAGATCTCCAAAGTATTCTACCATGGAATTTACTATGATATTGATGCTTGAACTCAATGTGGATAGTCACTATTATTGGCTGCAATTGTAGTGTCATCAGCAAACTGGATGATTTCCAGATATTGTTTGAGTTATATCATGAATATACAAAATGAATAATAATTATCTGAATATAGAACCCTAGCGTATGCCATATGTTGGATTTTGTACTTTTGATCTGCATTTCTTGTTATTTGATTTTATAACAATAAATTGCTTTCTATGCATCAGAAAGGATTTTATTAATCTGTGCCATAAGTTCCTAATACCTAACATATATAATTTATCCATTAGAATCTCTGAATCTATGTGGTTGAAAGCTTTTGTAAGGTCTATCATAATACCTGAAGTGTAATTGCCAGAGTCAATATTTGCAGTTATTGTTTCAATAAAATTTGATACAGCACTTACAGTGGATCTATTTTTGACAAAGCCATTCTGCTGCTTTGGGATTAATCAAGTTAATCAAGGTAGTTGATTAATTTGATATACAGTAATCATTCAACAATTTTTGAAATTGGTGACAAAATGGATATAGGTCTATAATTATTTATATCATTCTTATTGCCTTTTTTATTGAATGTTATGACTTTAGCAATTTTTGTTTGTCTGGAAATATGCTCAATTCAAGAAAGAGTTTGCTATTTTTACAAATGGGTTAACTAATTCACCATAGCACTTTTAAATCATGGCATGGGTGTGCTATCTAAGCCTAGACTGTTTTTAGATTTTAGTAATTTAATTATATTGCAGACTTAATTAATGCCACTAGGATATAAAAATATACTACCATTGATTCTGGAATTATTTGACAGCCTCCATCTTTTATTTTTATTCAGAGTAGGGTACTGTGAGTTTATGTTATCGCCTATGGATGCAAAGGGATTATTAAAGATATCTCATTGATGGGTTATTTATAATACCACTTCCAAATTTGATTTCAAATTTGGTTGTAACTGAGGTTGGTGTATGCCGTACATTGTTGATCACCTGCCAACTAGCTTTGCTTTTGTTATTGGCAGATAACATTTTGTTACTAATACTATTTTGCTTAGCTTCTAATACAGTTGAACCACACGTAGCTTTTAATTTCTTTAGATTTATGGCTCTTAAATTTGGCTATTCTTCTGAACAGTTGCCAGTTTGAGCAAGGTATGCAAGTATTTTATTTCAGGAGTGATCCAATGAAGATGATTAGTTTTTATGTCAGTTTTCCTATGAGCAGTTTGAGGACAATAAATATTAAAGTTTTAGGTTTAGATCCTCTTCTGCATATACTTTACTCCAGTTTTCTGTTGTTAGAGAATTTTAAGGACTCTCATATTAACCTCACTAAAGTAGTGACATTTATATGTGTTTCTATTTTGAGCAGCTTGTGACTTACTAGCGCCACATAAAATAATACTTTATGCAGTATGATCAGACAAACATAATTGTATGACCTCTACCTTGTATGACCTGTAACTATATTTGTAATAATGTTATCAACAGCTGTTCTAGAACTATCTATTAAACTGGTTGGCTCTTTAATTATAGCTGTGAACCTAAATTCATTTAATAGATACTGAAATCTCTCCTTGCCACTTGAGTTTTGAAGAAACTCATTATTAAAGTCTCTTAATAGTATAATGTTACTGTTTGCAGTAGCTACAATATGATCCAATAACTGAGTTATCTTGTCTAGAAAAACTTTTATTTCACCTTTGGGTATACCAATAATGCTTGCTTTTAATTTGTGCAATTATACGTTTATTCCACACGATTCTATGTATCCCTCAATACAAAAACTTTGGAGATCTAATTATATAACAAGCTCTGATAAGGGTGGGTGTGTAAAGATGCACACTCCCCAAGATATTCTGCATCTGCAGAATTTAGCTTTTAACCTCATATTTGGAAAAAAATTGAAATTAGTTAGATAGTCCTTTAGACAATGCTTTGTTGTTATAAGATATCTGGTGACAGTCTGGATATAAAAATATTAAACTGATCTGTTTTATTTGATAGAGTTTGGACATGTTGATGTATTATTTTCAGAGACGTACCCTTTGGTTCCATCATAGAAAAGATCTCTAGTTTGTTGGGTTACACAGGACATTATAATTATTATTGCTTATTTGTACTGGTTCACATGAGTCTTAGCTATTTTAGTATTATTTTCTTCTCTAAAATATGAAATAACTTTACAGAGTGTTTTACACAACTCTTTTTTCCCATGCTTGTTAAAATACAAACTGTGCCTATTATACAAGTCACGCCCTGTGTTAAAGGTATTGATTATTATCATATTATTAATATATTAAATTTAAAGTACATTTTGTGTCAGATCTAATACAGTGAAGCAATTAATTTATTCTTTATTAGCTAGTGAGTCAGTCTTTTTTACTTTATGCGCCACCATTGAATTATGCAGAACATGTTTTACCGGATTCATTGTTGGTTGAATGGGCTTTATGACCTTTTGGATTAATTTGTCTTCTGCTGGGATCTGTAAGTTCATAACCTTATCTTCATATTTTTTTATAAAAATGTTTTCCTATATTCTCAGCTCCAAGGGTCTACCTATAAATTTCAATAGTTTGAAACATGTTCTGTATAATTCTATGATAAGTGGAGCAATAAGAGTATTAAATCCACTAACTAGCAAATTAAGAATTATTAACATATATTTATACATTTTGCAGAATCAAAACAAATGGATCACTTCCCCGAGACAAACGCTTATTGTCACCCAGTGCTCATGATGATGATGACGATATAGCTGAAGTATTCACCTTTGAAACTACATCTACCAGCCTAATAGGGTATGTATGCATTCACTTGCCTGAAAGGCAAAAACACTTTTTTTATAGGGTGCCTTTCTTCACAAATTGTGCAGAATATAGAAAATGAAAGGCATAATCTTTGTAATTAAATTGTACTCTTTAACATAATATTACTGTAAAAATAATTAAAGAAGCATAAATGCATTAACAAAAAGCAAATTGGTTTAGGGTCTGAGTTCAAATCCTATTTTATTAAGTTATTAAGATAGCATTTATTCATTGTATTCTCGTTCCAAGAAAATCTGTGTGCATATGTGTTTTTTTAAATGTTTATATTTCAAATAACCATTATATTATATACTATTACATGTACTTGTTTACATATATTTTTCATTAATTTTAACAACTTTCTTCAGTTTTGTTCTAAGTTTTACTAATTATAATGTGTATACTAAGTACATACAAAGTATATTAGGTTTTATTTATAAATTTTGTATTTTGAATATGCCTTGAATTACAATATTTATCCTATCTGACAAGTTTAATATTTGTTTATACCATTATTTTTGCAATTAGATTTGCCTTTTTAATTTTCTACTTGATAATCCTAACCTTGGCACTCTAATAATATTTTAGAAATCAACACACTTTCTTATACATTAGATAATTTACTATCTACAGCTTTAAGCTTACTACCTCTGGTTTTATGGTAGCATTTGTATCTGGATGACCTGAGTTCAATTCCCACTAAGGTTAAGCTCTCTCGGTAAGGTTGTTTTCAGCATTTTTCCTCACCTTAAGAAGGTGAATGCTAGGTAGCTATAAGGCACCAAGGACTCCATGCTTTTGTGTTTCATCATTCATTTCTTTCATACAGACAGTGTTTAGGATCCATAGGTTTAAGAACCCCATCTGGTTCACCACAACTGTATCACCTTCTCCATCTCCATGGGGGAGGCAAATAGTGAGTGGTATCCTATGGATCTCAGAAGTTTGTAACAATGTCATCATGTCAGGGGAAATGCCCACAGGTTCATGTGATAATTGATTGCCATTGGATAAAAAAATCTTTAGGCTTGTTTTCCTCATGCATATATTTTTCCACAGCAAATATTTACATTCCAAATCACATATATTAACAAATTTTATTTATCTTAGAAACCAATAATATTCTCCAGTGCATTTAAAAATTAAGTTAGTCTTTTGGCTGCTCATCCTCAGCCTCGAAGATTTATTTCACTGCAAAATATTGTTCTTTCTGTGCCTAATATATGGAAACTATGTATGAGATAATTAACTATTAGGTCCCATTTCTTACATATGCATGTTGGTTTTCCAATATATGGGTGTTTTTTTTAATTTTATTTTATTTCACAACATGCTCTATTACAATAAAATACAACATATTTAAAGTTCTGTTTTGCTATGTATTTGAAATTAACATATAAAAAGAATTATTACATAGATGTTGATTGACAGAATACAAAGTATCACAGAGTTAAATTTGCATAATTGACTGTTGTAATTCATTGAAGTTTATGTATTAATTAACAATAAAATTCTTTTATATATTAGTTGTAAATAGAGTTGGCCTGTGTGTATGTTTGGGAGGGGAAGCAGGCATGTGATAGAGAGGGGGGAGTAGGGAGAGAGCATACACCTGTCCCATGTATTCTAATAATTTCAAAATTAAAATCAAAACATTTCTATTCTTGTTAAGGTTACTATATTCAAGTTCCATCCTCATCAGCAACAATAACAATAACTTTAAGTATAAAATTCAATTTTGTGTTGGAACCAATACAGTGAAGCAGCTAATATATTCTTAATTATCTAGTGAGTCGATTTAATAATCTTATGCTGCACTTACTGTTGAGCAAAGAGTACTATCATATTATACAAACAGCAAAATTAAATGGGTATGGCCAAGAAATTGTAGACAAGAAAATCAAGAAATTCAAACAAAAGAAGAGGTTAAAACTGGTTACAACATGGACAACAATAAAAGAGTCATCAAGTTGGTTGAAGATGGAAAGGATGTCTCTTCGGAACTGGTCCCACCGTATTTAAAGGTAAGTAAAGCATAAGAGTGTGTTAGACAACAAATTAATTATAATTTACAACAGTAAAAGAATCTACCATTCACATGAAATTCACTTATCATCCTTGGTCCACCAAAACTCCAAAAAATACTTAGAGAGTTTGGGATCACTTTGTCCCCAGTGAACAAGTTTAGCTTAAAAAATCTGCTCATTTCTGGTGATAATGATATAATGCCTGAGGAGAAGAACCCAGGAATACATAAAATCCAGGAAATATTCAGAATGTAACAAAGTATATATTGGAAAAACAAAAAGAAGCATTGGAATTAGGCTAAAGGAACACTGGAGAAACAACAGGTACAATCACATGGATAAATCAGCAACTACACGGCAGTAGCAGCTCACTTTTGGACCAAAAACCATGAAATAAAACTGGAAATAAACTGCTGAAACATCTTCACAACCCAACGGAGTTATCTCCTTGGGAAAAAATTTTCATATTAAAAATGAAGAAAACGTAATGAACTTCGCATTTCCTCCTATAGATGAACTCAGGCATTTCCTACTTCAGCCAACAGGTGCCAACACAGGAACTTCCAGGTGTTTAGCCATCATTTTGAGTAATGGCGATTCAGTGAACAACTGAAGATGAGAGAGATTCTCCAGAAACGCGTCTTATTTTATGTAAGTAAATGGAGTTCAGTATAAAAAATGAATACCTAAGTTTAGGATTTACATTTATATCTAGTAAAAGGGTATATATGGTAACATTTTTCAATTTAATATCTCAGTACATAGTTTGTTACACTTTTCCAAATGAATTTTTTTTTCAGCCATTTTAGCATGCTATTATTCTGTTTATTGATTTTACAGGAGTTTCTCAGTAAACTATTCTCCAATGTCAGGAGTACCACAGCATCCTACCGCTGATAATACAAGCAAGTTAGTATCATCAGGCTTGATGCGAAGTTCTTATGAAAATGTGATGATCCCAGCACCGGGGACAGTGCTTCATCCACAGAGCCCCAGGACAAGGATAAGAACCATTGCACCATCTGTCAAGTAAGCTGTTTTCTTTTTAGTACTACCATTAATAAAGTACAAATGCAATGAGAACAAAACAAAACAATTTATATGTTATATATATAACAAAATATAACAATTTATATTATATGTATGTATATATCTTTTGTTATATATACCCTGTATGTATGTGATATATACACATGATGTTCTAAAAGCTCTCTGCCTGATTTAGAATGTTAGGAAGATGGCCAAATTATTATGATAATCCTTTAGATATCCCACTGTAAAGTTTTAGATGTGTAAGTATAGTCAATTGTTTGTGGCAATCATAAACTATTGTTAACATTTTCCAAAAAATGGATAAAATTGAAATATGAGCTGTTTTTTTTTTTTTTTTGAGTAGTGTTTAACGCCCGTTTTTACTACTGAGGCACCACAGGCGGTAATATGAGCTGTGATAAACTACTTTGTTTTGATGGATTTAGCCCCAACAGAAATATAAAAGGAGCTAGATCCCACATTAAAGGAATATTTCCCTTTGTTTTCGATGGTTAAAAAGTGAGCTTTTGAATTTAAGCCTAGCCGTACATTCATTCAAGGTGATGAGCACTCAGGGTGTCCCAAAACTATTATGGTCAATGAGATTGTGGCAAAAATACTCAATGATTACCATTTGAAGGTATGTAAGTTGACTGACATTGCAAAGACTTCAATAGGCCATGTCCACTACATTTAACATGAAGTTTTGAGTATGAGAAAGCTTTCTGTTCAATGGTGTGTTAACAATGGACGAAAAACACTTTCAAATTAATATTTCACAAGAGTGTTTAGACTTGTTTAAGGATAATTCTAGCAAGTTTCTCTGATATTTCATAACAATAGATGAAGCATGGATTCTTCACTACACACCAGAGACCACAAGGAGCAGTCCAAACAGTGGGATTGCAAAAGGTCAAAGAGTACCAAAGCAAGCAAAAATGATTCCATCTTCAGGAAAAGTCATGACTACAGTTTTCTGGGATTCTCATGGTGTGGTGCTCGTATACAACCTCCAGAAGCGCAGATTCATTGCTGAGGGGCATTACACTTTACATTCTGGATGCAGGCTAAATGTCCATACCTTGCAAAAAAGAAAGTTCTCTTCACATAATGTGCCTTCACGGACATCTGAGTTGCTGCTGCAAAAGTGCATGACCTTCATTTCCAACTGCTTCCACATCTGCCAGATATGCTAGATTTGGCTCCTGTGATTACTTTTTGTTCCCATATCAGAAGAAATGGCTGATGAGGTTGAAACTGAGACAGACACTTATTTTTAACAGCTGGATGTTTTATTTTACTGAAGGTGTTAAAAAATTGGAAAGTCATTGAACTAAATTTATTGATTTACAAAATGACTAGGTTGAAAAATAAAAAAATACATTTCTCTTAAATCTTATGTTTTCATGGCCAGTCTGAACACCCCTCCTATGCTCATCAAACAGAACTCATGTAGATTTTAAATTACCCATAAATACCCACTCCATATCAGATTCAAATAGACATATATCTAAATAACAAATTGTCATGGTCAGTCATGGTCAGTCATGTTGAATGTATATGTAATAAAATTAGTAAAGTAATTTATATACTGAGATATTTCAAACCCATAGGTGATAAGCCATTGCTAAAAATTATTTATAATGGAATTATTCAACCACTCATATTTTATGTTATTGAAATTTGGAGTATTGTGCAAAGATGTCCTTTGAAACAGTATTTATGCTGCATAAAAATATATTAGAATAACCCAAAACATAAAGCCCACAGAGTCCTGTGTGAGTAGTTTTATTGAAAATAACATACTCTTTTATTCTTTATATGTATAGAAAGCAATACTATTTGCTGCTCATAAACATTCTTTAAAAAACAACAATATCCATGAACATAACACCAGAAAAAAAATCATGATAATTGTATCCAAGAACAAACATGAAAATGATTGACAAAGATCCAAATATACAAATACTTACTTAAATGTAAATTGGAACTTTGCACAGTGAAGCCAATCATATTAATTGATATCATAGTATGATTCAGTTGAACTACTACACACTCTTAAAGCTTCACTTACTTTTCATAAATGTATGGAACCGGTTTCGAGAACATTTAGTTCCCATCTTCAGCCAGGCTAAAGTTCAACTGTCAGATCATTCGTTGAGCTGTGGGAATGTATATTCTGCTCTGGTGGCGGTGTGATAAACTTGTAGTTTATGTTTTCATCCCCAACAATGTCGAAGATCATTATGCTGTCTTTGTATTTGTAGATGTAGATTTTCTCCCAGGTTGCTAATTCCGTAGGTCCTTGTACTGATTTTAATAGTTTTGCTTTATTTATTATGTCGTGATTTTGTGTCCAAAAATGATATGCTACTGCTGATTTCTCTATTTGCTTGTACTTTATGTTCCTGAAATGTTCCTTTAACCGTGTGCCTATGTTTCTCTTTGTTTTTCCAATGTAGATTTTTTCACATTCTGCACAGTTTATTTTGTAAATACCTGATTTTTCTTCTTGTGGAATCCTGTCATTAACATTATCTATCAGTAAATTTTTAACATTAAATCTATTAATCGGTGCCAACCTGATATTAAAATCTTTAAGAATATTCTGAAATTTTTTTGTGGCCCATGGATGATATGTGAATTTTTTAAAAATTAGTTTATCTTTTGTTGCTGAAAGTGTTGTAGTTTCTTTGATATGTTTTTGTCTCTTGAATTTCTGCACCTTTTTATGTACTAGTTCTTTTTTAAAACCATTTTAACTGCTGTTTCTTCTATTTGTTTCTATTCTTTAAAATATTCTTCTTTGCTAATTTGTAGGTTAACTAGCCAGTGTGTTAAACTGTTAATTACTGCATGTTTGTGTGCTGTGGGGTTAAAACTGTCAGCTTTGATGTGATTATCTGTATGTGTATTCTTTCTGTATATTCCAAATTTAAGTTTTTCTTGGCATTTCATTATTTTAATATCCAAGAATTGCAGCATGTTATCTGTTTCTATTTCGTATGTAAATGATATGTTTTTATCTTGAATATTTAGAAGTTTTAAGGCATCGTCAATGAGTTTTTTGTTAACTATGGCAAATATATCATCCACATATCTGTACCATACCTTAAATATGTATGGAAACATTGTTTTGATGTGTGTTTCAAATCTACTCATGAAGAGGTTAGCTAGAAATGGAGATAAGGGGCTGCCCATTGTAAGTCCTGCTTGTTGTTTATAAAATTTTCCTTTAAAAGTAAAAAAGGCTTGGTTTATGCAAATTTCTGTCAGTTTGATGTATTCTTTTATGTGTGTATCATTAATCCCACTTGTTTTTAGCCAATTATGTAGATAAATCAGGAGTTTTTCTTTTGGTATGCTCGGAAACAGAGATTCTACATCAAAAGATATAAGAGTGTCAGAGGGGTGCAATTTTATGTCTTTAATTTTTTCTATTAACTGATATGAATTATTTATGCTCCTGGTTTGAAATTCTGGTAATGCCTTGAATCTATTAGCTAACCATTTTGCTAAATAGTAAGAGGGAGTATTGATGTTGTTAATGATGGGATGCATACCATTTCCAGTCTTGTGAATTTTAGGTAAACCATATAACTTAGCTATTTTAGTATTGCTCTGTTTTATTTTGAATATTGTTTCTTTTGGAATGACTGTACATGTTTTCAGAACCTCATTGATGGAATTAACACACCTTTTCAATGGGTCAGATGGGATCTGAACATATTCTTTTTTATTTAATAAATTCTGCATTCTATTATTATAATCTTCTTTATCCAATATTACTCCTCTGTTTCCTTTGTCTGCTTTAGTATAAACAACATCTTTTTCATTTAAGGATTTTATTGTATTCTTATAAGTGTTGTGTACTGCTGTATTCTTTTTAACAATGCCTTTAAAAACTTTTTCTGATTTAATCTTTTTCTTTGTTCTTCAATCCTTCAATGGCCACTTCCAAATCTACCAAATAATCCTCTATTTTAGTGGAGTATTGTACACAAGTTTTTAAGCCTTTATTTAGAAATGCTAATTCTTCTTTTTTGAAATTTTCATTAAATAGATTTTCTATACAATTCTGCTTAGGGTTTGGAGTTTTCTTTGGTTTATGATCAAGCTTACTAAATTTTCTTTTTTGATTGCTGACTTTTTTGTTTACTCGAAATTTTACAAGTTTATCACACCGCCACCAGAGCAGAGTATACATTCCCACAGCTCAACGAATGATCTGACAGTTGAACTTTAGCCTGACTGAAGATGGGAACTAAATGTTCTCGAAACCGGTTCCATACATTTATGAAAAGTAAGTGAAGCTTTAAGAGTGTGTAGTTCAACTGAATCATACTATGATATCAATTAATACAAATACTTCCTCTATATAACAGTTTACAAATTATATCAAACAACTGCAAGTAGATAAACAATTCAAATGCAAATGAAAATGTTGTGATACAAACATTCTGTATTTTTTTAATGATTTATAGCTAAAGCTCTGTAACATGAAGTTGTAAATTTATAACTATGTACAGTTGACAATATCCAACAGGCACCTGTAACCTCCTAACCTCCACTCATTGTGTGATAAATTGAATTGAATTAAGTGAATAATGAAGTGTCCATTCATGCAATAGCAAAAACAAATGAACAAGAGGAGATTATGAGATATTTAAAAAATAAATGGTACATAGTTACTGTTATAGGTAATAAAGGTAAATAATTAAAGTGATAAAACATACTATTTATGGAGCACTAGTAGTTTTTTGGTACCACTAGTATTAGAATTCTATGCATTGACCATGAAATATGTAAATTTTTAATGTGATAGGATTTATAAGAATTTTCATAATGGAGCATTAAATTATGTTTTCAAATCGGCGCTTCTCTTGGATTTTTGCTCCTCCCTAAATGAGAGAATGTTCATTAATCTTAGTTTCTGGAAGACTCAGGGATAAGTTATACAATTGCAATTATCCTTCAGCAGTCAAAATATGATGATAAAAATTATTTTATTTTAAAAAATGTTTAACTAAAGAATACATTTATTTTCCATTGCAGGGACACAAGTGAAAGCATAGAAAACCGCCAGATTGTCAACTCTGACTATGAGTTTATGGATTCATCATCTAACAGAAAACAGGAAAATGGTTTTTCTCCTGAAGAAAAAAAAATTCTAAATGATGGTGGAGGCAAATTCATACTTCCTCTGGAAAATGACAGTCCAGAATCATTGAATGATGGCATAAGTTCAATTGCAATTTCAAAGCAGCAATTGACAGATGTGCCTGATGTTGCCAAAAACAATGGCCCTCTGTTAAAGCAAAATAGTATGCAAGCTGAAACAACATCTGATATATCTCAACAACTAAGGCAAAAGGTACAAATGAATGGTATTAGCATTTATTTGATAGGATAATTTTTGCTGCAAGATATTATTTTGTAAATTTTTCAATAAATGTCTTCTTCTTCTTCTTCTTCTTCTTCTTCTTCTTCTTCTTCTTCTTCTTCTTCTTCTTCCTCCTCCTCCTCCTCCTCCTCCTCCTCCTCCTCTTCTTCTTCTTCTTCTTCTTCTTCTTCTTCTTCTTCTTCTTCTTCTTCTTCTTCTGACATTTCTTTTATCAATAAGTGTATATTTTGTAACAATTTTGGGTAGTATTGTCTTGATCCATATGTTGTACATGTTCTCATCAATTAAATTGATATTGATCAACCATATCTAATAAACTGTGGACTCCTAAGCTATTTCTAATTGCTTTGTTTATAATGTGGTTCATTCTAGTCATTCAAGCCATGCAAGAAGAAATTACAATTCTTCAGCTTATAGTCAATTTCTATCTCCATCATGGTCCAAGCTTCACTCACATAGACCTGTTGGTATAGACATAAAGTTTAAGCTGGTTTATACAGTTTAATCTGTGGATATATTCTAGTCTTGTTATGGAGTGTTCTTTTAATGGTTCTGCAATCTTGTGTATGATATCAATCTTGTCTAAGTAGGACATAATCCCAAAATATTAAAAATTATTTACTTTTCAATGATAAGATGTAACACTATAATCTTTAATCTTACAGCTCTTTTACCTATATCACTTTTTTTTATTTTTATTCTTTTTTGAAATAGGTTCATTTTTTTTTTTTGTAATTTGATTTAATTAGGTTCATTTTTTTTTTTTTTTGTAATTTGATTTAATTCAAACAATCCTCTCTGCATTGTATTTTCAACTCTAGATGAAAATATCACTTGGTCATCAGCAAACATAAGTTTTTATAAAAAGTTTTTAGTATTAAAAATGTTCATATATGTTAAATTTATTCAGTTGCAATTTTAGATATTTCACAGCTTTGTCTAAATTGTAAACAACAAACTGCAGCCCTGTCTTACACCTAAATTTACTGTCTCCTTGTATATTTTGCCTTCTTTTGATTTATAGCATATGCAAGAGTTTTCCTTATATAATATCAATCAAATGCTTAGAGATACCTGTTAAATCCATTATTTCTCAAAGTTTGTCTCTTTTTATGTTGTCAAATGCTATCTGATAATGTATGATATCATCATTGTCTGGGGTTTTCTTATTTTTTGGTGTATATAAAGCTTCCTCCAATTCATTTAATTAAATTGTATCTGTTTCTGAGTAATGTATGAATATTTTATCAAGTCTCTCTCTCTCTCTCTCTCTCTCTCTCTCTAATCTCTACATAATTATTTTGAAGTATTGAGTCCCTTTTTATCTGCTATTACTTCTATATCTGCATTATCTCCTTGCTGCATTAAATTTTTAATTATTTTATACACATTTGTTTGTTTTCCATGTATATCATGTTCAATGTTTGCAACATATTTATCGTAACTTTTTTTATGTGCATTTCTTTATTTCCTTTTAATTTGGTTTGCTGTGGCTATATATTTGAGTAGATCTTATTTTTTCATATAGCCATTTTAAGTGTGCTACAACCTTATCCTCTATCAATGATTTTAGTTTGTTCTATATATTAAGTTCTTATTTGTTTTTTCTTTTAGTTCTAGTTACTAGGTGTTCACTTAACCTTTTGTGTAGTTTTCCTTATATTCTTCCACTCTTTCAATTTTGGAATTTTTTTCAATTTCATTTATATATATATAACAAAATTCTCTTTTCATATAAGTTTCAAATGGAAGTTTGTTTTAGCAGATGAGTTTTCCAGTATTTCTGTGGGCATGTTTTCTCATATATTTTACTCTTGTTCATGATTTTATTTTTTCTAAATAATATTCTGAGCTAACATCCACTCCAATATACACTTTTACATCTTCAAATAAATTTCACATTTTCTCACTGCTTAGAAAGTAGTCTATTATTGATCTGCTTCCCTCGGCTGCCCAAGTGTAAGTATGCATTTCTTTGTGACGGAAGAAGATATTCATTTTATGCAAATTACTGAAGAATGCAAAATCTCTGTGTTTTTACCTTTGGGTTCCCTGTGTGTTCAACATTAGAACCTATAATTTTTTGGAATTGGATAATTCTTTATTTGAGCATTAAATTCTTATCAATGGTACATAGTCATTGTTGTTACATTGTACGACTACAGATGGGAGTTAAAATTATTTACATTCTGGCTTATTATATCCATTTCATGGAGTACATATTCCTATTATCATCACATATCATTGATCTGTTTTACATCTCAATACAATAATTTATTTTATATTTATTCTAATTATAATTATAATTACAAAATGGTAATGCCTAAAAATTGTATTAGCAAGTCTATAGGCAAATAAGTGAATAAATAAACTTATATGACTCTTATTTTATCATGTAGGATTTATAACTATAGCCACACTGCTGCTGCTCTTTGTTCCATTTATATTCCTTTATAAATCATAATGTACTTTCCTAAATCCAGCAATCATTTTCTTTTTTTGTTCATATAATGCTGGCAATATAAACTTTTCTGATTGAAAGTGTATTTAAAGTTCATATACTTTATTGCTGAGACTACATACATTCCATGTTGCTATTGTAACAGTAATTAACTACATTGTCGTTGATGTAGATGCTACATGTTTGTGGGACAAATTTGTGCAGTGTTTATTATGGCATGTGTAGGTGGTGTCGATGTCAACTCATTGGGTGTCAAATTTGTGATGGTATTAAATGGGCAACATGTCATTGATGTAGACATGACTAACACCACTGCAATATGCTCAGCTTGTTTTCAGGGTTCTGTACTATAGCTGGGTTTTTCAGATTTATGCTTCTGGGGTAAAAGGCGTGTGATTTTAAGTAAAGCAAAACCACGTATAGAAATTTTTGGAGTTTATAAATGTTTTGTATTACCACAACAGTACACTTTTTCTAATTACGATATGCTCTCAGGATATAATTATATGCAAACTGAATATGAGACAGATGTGTTATAATTTTATGTTTCTCTCCCAAAAAATGTATATGAATGCACATTTGTAATTCTTATCATATAACCACAAATAATTTTGTAATTTCTTCCACGAAATGTTAATTGCTACTTCTCTTTGTCTAATGTTAAAATCCTGTTTCCTTAATACTGAGTAAGAATCACCATTTCTGCTAATGTAGTTTAAAACATGACTTCTCTCAAATGAATCCTAAGCATAATTAACAAATTTTAAGATGAAAACCATTACTTATTACAATAGCACTGTAATGTTATATGTAACAATGCATTATTTTCAATATATATATATATATATATATATATATATATATTAAGCAAATGAAATGTGTTCATTTCTATTTAGTTACAATAAAACTGTCTCATGTTTCATTCTTGGTGCACATTATTAATGTTGTTATGCTTGCCATTGGTTGATTCACTTAGTATTGCAATTTTCTTATCTGTAATTTTAATCTTTTCATATTCTTGACTATGTATGTGTTCATTTTAATCATTACATTTTTATATAATAGATATTATCATAAAGACCAACAAACATTGAGACATACATTGTAATAGGCCCTTATCTGTTATATGAAATCTATACAAATGAGCTTGCTAGATTTATACGATTTAAAACGTATTGCCAATGAATATTTGTTATTTGAATAGAAAATTAAAGCCATTAAAACATGTACAAATGAACTTATTACATTTATATGATTTAAAACATATTATCGATGAATGTTTGGAGCGTTAAATTGAATATTATGGCCTTTATCTTACATAACAGGGATGTAAATGAATTTCTTAAATTAACATAGCTAAACATATTAAATGTTTGTGGCTTTATATTGAGCATTATAGCCATTAGCCAATATACATATGCAAATAAACTTATTAAATTAATATAATTAAAAATATATCAATGAATGCTTTGAGTTTCAAATCAAATATTATAGTCTTTATCTTATGTAATAACATACATAAATGAACTTCTTAAATTAACAACATATCTAATAGCTATTACTATTAAATGTTTGTGATTTTATATTGAGCATTATAGTCATAACGTATATACAAACACGTGAAAATGAACTTATTTAAATAATATTGTTAAACAACTGCTATCAATGAGTGTTTAGGGCTTTAAGATAGATATTTTTGTTTCAATATTTATTTGTAACTGTTGTGAGATTCCAAATCTGTTTTCCTTATTTGTTTGCTTACTAGGGGCATTCTAAAAATTCTCAGCCTGACCAAGACATCTTTCTCTCCTTCTCTCTCTCTCTCTCTCCCTTCCTCCCTCTCCCTCTTTCCCCTATATAGTTACCTTGTAAATCAATACATTTAGAACTACTTTCCAACTTTTTAACATTTGTTCAGTTGTGACAAATAAGCATCTGTCTCAGGTTCAATCTCATCATTTGATGTAAATCTTCATTCCAGCCAATCATTTCTTCAGATTTGGGAACAAAAAGTAATTGCTGGAAGCCAATTCTGGCAAGTATAACAGATGTGAAAGCACTTGGAGTGAAGGTCATGCAGTTTTGTAGTAACAATCCCAGACGTGTAAAAGTGCTTTATCATGATGAAAAATAATTTTCTTTTTTGCAAGGTGTGGATGTTTAGCATAGACAGCATTGCTCAGATGGTCCAATAGTGAAGCATAATACTCCCCAGTGATAGTTCTTCCCTTCTGGAAAGAAATAACCACAAGAATCCCAGAAAACGTTGCCATGACTTTTCCAGCAGATGGGTCTGTTTTTCCTTCCTTTGGAACACTTTTCACTAATTGCCACCCACTCTTTGGACTGCTCCTTTGTCTCTGGCTTCCATGTTTTATCCACTGTTATGAAATGTTGGAAAAATTAATTAGAAAATATTCATTTCAATGTATTTTCTTGTCCATTGTTAACAAACATGGAACCCATCAAGCAGAAAGCCTTCTGATACCCAAAACTTAATGTAAAATTTAATGGACACAGAGGTCTTTGCAAGGCAAGTCACATACCTCCAATTGGCAATCATTGAGCATGGAATTTTGAATTTTTGTCACAATCTGGTCAGTCATAGCAATTTTGGGATGCCCTGATCACTCATCATCTTAAATGGCTGTACAACCATGCTTAAATTTAGCAGCCCACTTTTTAATCATCTTATACAAAGGGGAAGGATCCTTTAATGTGGAATTAACTCCTTTTGTATTTATGTTGTGGTTAAACCCTTCAAGACAAAGTACATTATCACATCTCATATTTCAGTTTTTATCCATTTTGTAGAAAATATTAATACTAGATCATTTACATGATCATCACAAACAAATGACTACACTTATGCATCTGAAACTTTACAGAGTGCCATCTAAAGGATGATATTTAACAATTATCATATAGTAATTTTGCTTTCTTCACAATATTTCTGAGTCAGGCCAAAAACTTTTATAATACTTCCTCATAGATTGTTGTAATTTATCAATCTGGTTATTTAATCTTTGGAGCTTTCAAATAATTTTATGCCCTCTGAAGGTGCTACTAGCACCAAGCAGAATTAAATTCGTAGAACGCCTATGGGCATTCACTTGCAGCCTATTGTTGACTGTTTAAGTCCTCAGCCTTGTTACTGCAGGCAATGGGTCTTCAGTTTTGTCCCTGGAGAAAGAGTTTTTTATGGGTTATTCTTCACTTCCCTTTCCAGCAACTTACATAATACTGAACTCCTCTGCCATCTCAAAGTATGAATATTTTCAGAATTTAATGATATTAGATATTCTCTCCCTAATGTTTCGTTTGCCAACTAAAATTAATATTTTAAGTACAGGTAACTTTATAGTTAAATATTGTACTTACGAAGCTGTTGACAATGGAGTGGTAATATATCCTAAACTTAGGCATTCATTTTTTTACACTAAACTCCATTTACTTACATAAAAGTAAGATCCATTTCGGGAGAATCTTGAAGTAGTTCTTTGCAAGAAACATATTGACCCATACATTCTCTCTTTCCCTCTCTCTCTCTTTTCATCATTTATTTTTATTTAAGCTATAAAACCCATTTATGTCACAAGAAGGGATATTGAGAATTATACCTCAAAATGATATTAGAGTTTATGTTGCACTTGCCTAGAATACACTATAATCTCAGAGAGTACTTGACAAAGGTTATTTGAAAAGTTCTTGGCTGGACATAGATAATGCTGGTAGTATGAAATAGGAAGGATATTTCTCAAGTATTCTTTAGTTGGCATACCATGAAATTTCAAACACACTTTAATTTTATGGTTACTAAGGTCATACAAGGAAAACAATGTAAAATGTTTTCCAAAATATGAATAAAATTGAATGTTGCAGAGTGATAAAATACTTTGTTTTAAAAGTTTTATACCAAATATAAAAAAGGAATTGTGGTTCATTTTGAAAAAAATATTTGTTTTACTACAATGAAGAATTTAAATAGGTTATTAAGATCATTGTGTGATTGAGTCAAAGTAACATTCTTTTACTGTACTTATTTGTTTAAATATGTAGGAACCCTTCGTTTGCATTGTCATCCCAACTATCCACTGGAGGATAAACAATTTTACTGTGGGGATGTGTAATCTGCTCTTGTAGAGCTGTGATGAACTGAAAGTTTATATTTTCATCACTGGAAGTGTCAAAGTTCATTAAACTCTTTTTGTACTTGTAAATGTAGATTTTCTCCCATGTTGCTAATTATGTAGGTCTTTGCACTGATTTTAATAATTTTGTTTTATTCAAATGTCATGGTTTTCTGTCCAGAAATCAGATGCCGCTGCTGATTTCTCCAACTTCTTGTATTTTGTTTCTAAAATGTTCTTTTAACCATCGGGCTATGTTTCTCTTTGTTTTCCCAATATAGATTTTTTTGCATTCTGCACAACTTATTTTAAAAGTACCTGCTTTTTTCTCTTGTGGAATACTCTCATTAAAATCAACCAGGAGAATTTTAACATTAAACCCATTTACAGGCGCTGACCTGATATTCAAATCTTTAAAAATATTCTGAAAATTTTTTGTAGCCCATGAATAATATGTGAATTTTTTAAAAATTAGCTTACATTTTTTGTTGAAAGTGTTGTGGTTTCTTTAATATGTTTTTGTCTCTTGAATTTCTGTACTTTTTTGCATACTAGTTCTTTGTTATAACCAGTTTTAACTGCTGTTCTTTCTATTTATTTGTATTCTTTAAGGTATTCCTCTTTGCTAAGTTTAAGGTAAACTAGGAGTTTATCTGCAAGATTGGCTAAGAACAAGTGGAATTAATGATGCACACATAAAAGAATACATTAAACTAACATAAATTTACATAAACCAATCCTGTTTTTCTTTCAAAGGGCAAATTTTATAAACAACAATCAGGACTTACTATGTAAGGCACAGATATGTTGATGATATATTTGCCATAGTTAACAAAAAAGTCATTAATCATGCCATAAAACTTCTGAATTTACAAGATAAAAACATTTCATTCACATATGAAACTGAAAGAGATAACAGTGTTATCTTTTTTGGACATAAAAATAATGAAATGTCAGGATAATCAGGAATTTGGAATATACGGAAAGAATACCCATGCAGACAATCATATCAAAGCTGACAGTTTTAACCCCACAAAGCACAAACATGCAGTTATCAACAGCTTAACACATTGACTAATTAAACTTAAAATTAGCAAAGAAGAATACCTTAAAGAATACAAACAAATAGAAATAACAGTGGTTAAAAATGGTTATAACAAAGAACCAGTACTCAAAAAAGTACAGAAATTCAAGAGGCAAAATCTTATTAAAGAAACCACAACACTTTCAACAAAAAAAGATAAACTAATTTTTAAATAATTCATATATTATCCATGAGCTACAAAAAAATTTCAGAATATTCTTAATGATTTTAATATCAGGTCAGCACCTGTAAACAGGTTTAATGTTAAAAATCTCCTGATTGATATTAATGAAAGTATTCCACAAGAGAAAAAAAGCACGTATTTTTTAAAGAAGTTGTGCAGAATGTAAAAAAATGTACATTGGAAAAACAAAGAGAAACATAGGCACATGGTTAAAAGTATAGTTTAGAAACATAAAATACAAGGAGTTGGTGAAATCAGCAGCAGCATCTCATTTCTGGACAGAATACCATTATTTGAATAAAACAAAATTATTAAAATCAATGCAAGGACCTACAGAATTAGCAACATAGAAGAAAATCTACATTTACAAGTCAAAAACAGTTTAATGAACTTTGGCACTACCAGTGTTGAAAACATAAACTTCAAGTTCATCACACCTCCACCAGAGCAGATTACACAACCCTACAGCATAAGGGTTTATCCTCCAGTCGACAGTTGGGCTGATGATGTGAACAAATGTTTTGTGAAACCAGTCCTACATATTTAAACAAGTAAGTGGGGCAAAAGAGTGTTACTTCGACTCAATCACACAATGAGCTTAATATATAATTACCTTCACTGTGCACTATTCCAAATAACTGTTAAAATTAAATGAGGTTATTTTCCATTTTTCATGGTGAACATTCAGGACTTCCAATAACCACAACAGCCAAGGAAAGCATTTAAAAAATCAACAATGGTTAATATATTTATCAATGAATGAAGGTATGCAAGTTTGCTTATAGTGCAAAGATTTTAATATATCATGTTCCAATCTTCTTGCATAAACATTTGCATATGAGAAACTCTCAGCTCAATGGGTGTCATTTTTGTTAACTGACCAAAAGTGTATCAGAATAAACACTTCTCAGGTGGTTTGGATATATTTAAATGTAATCAACCAAGTTTCTGTGAAGTTACATCAGTATTCATGAAACTAGTTCACTATTAAAAGCTAGAAATGAAGCAGCAATGGTTGCAAGCGAGTGAAAGTAGTCTAAAGTATGCCAAAATATTTTCCATCAGTGGGAAAGTGATGGTCATTGTTTTTTTTTTTTGGATAATCAGGGTATTATGATCTGAGACTATGTAGAAAAATGCTAAACCATCACTGGAGAGTTTTATGCAGCATTCTGGAGCAATGCAGGATGTCGTAAAGGTCAAATATACACATTTGTCAAGAAAAAAACACTTTTCCACTTGACAATACACCCACATGCACACTTCTTCTATTGCAGTCACAAAATTCATGAATTGTGTTTTCAGTTGCATCCCATGCACATTCACATCCATTTGAACTCTATTGACTTTTTCTTCTTCCAAAATCCGAAGAAAAGACTTGTTAATCAAAGATTAACTCAAATTCAGAGGTCATAACTCAGGCAGATGTTTATTTTAGAGTTAGCAAAAGTACATTATGCTGAAGGTATAAAAAAGATAGAATATCATTGGTATATTGAGTTAAAAGGTGAATGTTGGAAAACAGAGAGAAAGAGAAAAAAAAGGGAAATTAAATATCAGACCAAGAACTTTCAGAACAACCCTTGTATGATTTGATTTGCTACTGTTTTGAGTTCAGGGATCCAACATTATCAGGGCATAAACCTTCCCACAAATCTTTGGGCTGCTAATGGCTGGTGGTGAGGAACTCGTATATACATGGTGAGGCATTTATAGTGTGGTAGCCATTTTACTCCAAAAAGAAGGGAAAAATAAAAAAAAGCTTCAGACAAAATTAGAATTGCTCTTAGGGGGACATAAGATAGCGGCCCGAACTTGTCCTTGAAATCCCATTCTCAAGGTCATTTCAAGGTCAATTTTTCTTCTTCAAATAGAATGGTGTAATTTTTCCCCGGGAATGAAAAGAGCATTCAATTTTCAGTGTATAAGTTCTAGTACATCTATCAGCGAGGGTTGATAGATGATGAAATATTGGACCAATAAGATAGCAAATATTATTCGCTTACTTTCACTTCTCTCTCTTTTATTTTGTTGTTGCTATGAAAGAAACTCATTTGTTTATATGCAGATGTTCATTTGTTGACGTTGGTACACAAACGAGTGCTCATCATTGTCAATCCAAACTTAAAAGGACATCATTCTTAGTAAGTTCCATTTTGCCTTCAATTATGGAATTTTGATCCTCAATGAGAAAATCGATATGGCTTACATTTATGATGATGCTCATAAGAAAGCTAGAGCAGCTTACAACTTATACAGAGATTGATCCTGAAAGGAGGTAGCCATATGCTAGAAATTTTCAATGACTTGTGAACTTGAATCAAATTGAATCTGTCGTCTTAACACTCTTCATGCTTCACTAACCTTAAAAATATACGGAACCGGTTTCAAAGATATGTTATCTCCATCTTCGGCCGTGGACGACTGGTGTGAAAGGTTGTTGTTGCAAAGTAGCAATGTTCCGCTCTGGTGAAATTTTTATGAACTTAAAATTTATATTTTCTTCTTTCAGAATGTCAAAATTCGTCAAATGATCCTTATATTTGTAGATGTAAATCTTTTCCCAAATATCCAATTCTACTGGTCCCTGTACAGCTCTCAATAATTCAACTTTTTTCTTTATATCATGATTTTCGGTCCAAAAGTGATATGCTAGCGCTGATTTTTCTATTTGTTTGTATTTTAAATTCCTCATATGTTCTTAAGACGTATCCCCACATTCCTCTTGGTTTTTCCTATGTAGATCTTATCACATTCAGCATAAAATCTTGTAAATTCCTGCTTTTTTCTCCTTTGGGGTATTATTTGTAGTATTGTCTTTCAAAACGTTGTTTAGACTAAATCTATTAGTGGGAGCCAATTTTATATTAATATTTTTAAATATTTTTTGAAATTTATACATCACTGTTGGGTTATATGTGAATTTTTTAAAGGACATTTTTTCTTTAACTGTTGATTATGTAGTGCAATTTAATTTTAATGAAAACTTAATACGTAATAAGATTAAAAAATTCCAGAAGAAAAAAAGAATTGAAAATTACACTACATTATCAACAGTTAAAGAAAAAATGTCCTTTAATAATTCAGATATAACCCAACAGTGATGTATAAATTTCAAAAAATATTTAAAAATATTAATATAAAATTGGTTTCCACTAATAGATTTAGTCTAAACAACGTTTTGAAAGACAATACTACAGATAATACCCCAAAGTAGAAAAAAGCAGAAATTTACAAGATTTCATGTGCTGAATGTGATAAGATCTACATAGGAAAAACCAAGAGGAATGTGGGGATACGTCTTAACATATGAGGAATTTAAAATACAAACAAATAGAAAAATCAGCGCTAGCATATCACTTTTGGACCGAAAATCATGATATAAACAAAAAAGTTGAATTATTGAGAGCTGTACAGGGACCAGTAAAATTGGATATTTGGGAAAAGATTTACATCTACAAACATAAGGATCATTTGATGAATTTTGACATTCTGAAAGAAGAAAATATAAATTTTAAGTTCATAAAATTTTCACCAGAGCGGAACATTGCTTCTGATACTACGCAACAACAACCTTTCACACCAGTCATCCACGGCCGAAGATGGAGATAACATATCTTTGAAACTGGTTCCATATATTTTTAAGGTTAGTGAAGCATGAAGAGCGTTAAGACGACAGATTCAATTCACATGAGCTTCACTGTGTTAGTTCCATATGAAAACTTTTTTAAAGATTTACAATTTTTAAAAAATTTTAACTTGTGAACTTATTCTCCAAAATGGGTGTGTTGCACCATCGAATGAGAAGTGCTACTGGGGAAAATTTGGAAGTTACTGTATTAGCTGCAGTTGCGCTATTTCTCATGCAAGTTACTGTCAATGGAACATGATTCAGGAATCTCTCAAAGGAGTGTTCTTCAAATACTTCACATCATAAATACCATCCATATCACATTAGCCTACACCAAGCCCTTCATGGGGATGATTTTCAGAAACGTGTTGAATTTTGTTAGTTGGCTCTACTACAAATTCAAAACTATGACTTTTCCAAAATTTTATTTTCTGATGAGGCAACATTCACCAATCATGCATGCTCAAGTGAACTGACATAATATGCATTATTAAGCAATGGAAAATCCAAGATTGATTACAAGAAATAGAGCTTCAGCAGCAATGGAGTGTGAACATTTGCTTCGGCATTTTGGGATTCCATATAATTGAATCATATTTCATTGAAGGTAAACTTAATGGGCAGAAATACAGAAATTTTTTGGACCAAGATCTTCCAGTGTTGCTTGAACATATGCCCTTTATGGACTGAACTGCAATATGGTATCAACACAATGGTTGTCCATTTCATTACTCAGGTGTAGCTCAAGAAATATTAAACAGAGAGTATCCTGGTAGATGGATAGGACACAGAGGATCTGAACATTTGCCTGCCCATTCCCCTGATCTGACTTCCCCAGACTTCATTAATGATAAAATTTATGAAGAAGTACCAACTACACCTAGTAAACTACTTCAACAAATTAGGGATGTCTGAGCAAGAATCAGTGAAGAAATGTTGAGATGTGTTCATCGATCTTTTGAAGCACATTTTCAGAAATGCATTGAAGTTAATGGTCATACTTTTGAGTGTTAACTGAATTGAAATTGTTTGTAATGTGAGCATGACATTGTTTCAATTATGGTTATAACTATACTCTATGTAAATTGATGCCAGTAAAATGAAAATGAGTGAAAAATATTGGCTGTTTTATTTGTCCATTATCTCATCATCTATTACCCCTAGCTGATAGATGTACTAGAACTTTTATATTGAAAATTGAATGCACTTTCCAATTATGGGAAAAAAAATGCACACTTTTTTCCATATGAAAAGTTCGGCTTGACCTTGAAATGACATTTCAAGGACTAGTTAAGGTCATTTATCTTATGCCCCCCTAAGAGCACTTCAAATTTTGTCTAGAGCATTTTTTTAATTTTCCTCTTCATTTTGGAGTAAATGGCCATGACACTGTAAATACCTAACTCTGTACTTGTTATTTGTATTCTTATAAGATCTTTTTACTTCCCTTTATGAGGTTACTCAAGAAATAAGAAATGCTATTATTCTTTGCTATTTAACACTTTTTATGTTAAACAGAACATTAAAGAAGTGGAATTGGTGCGCAGAGAGCGTGGCAAGCTGCTTGCAAGCATGTCTGGTCTCAAGAGAAAGATTTCTGATATTGAATTGCAGCAGGAGGAAATTTTAAGAGAGGTATAATCTTACATTGCTAGTACCAGGATTGCACATATAATATGATAGAGAGAAAAAAAAAATCAAACTTCCCTGAAACAACAAATTAGAAAATAGACATTAAAAACTGTTTTAATTAAATGTTAACTTATAGGCTATGGAAAGAATGTACTAGACATTGTATTTGTGATTAAATATTTCTTAGATTGTTGAGTAGAAGAAAAGCTTCTATGGACTTAGCTCTGCCAGTAAAAAAGTAATTAAGTAATAAATAAATCAATATTGAGTCCATTTAATTCTCTTATGCTCCACTTACCATTGAATTATACAAAACATAATTATTGTACGTATGAAGCTGTTGACAATGGAGTGGTAATATATCCTAAACTCAGGTATTCATTTTTTATACTAAACTCCATTTACTTACATAAAATAAGACACGTTTCAGGAGAATCTCTCTCATCTTCAGTGAGCAACTGAAGATGGGAGAGATTCTTTAGAAACGCATGTAATTTTATGTAAGCAAATAAGATAAAAATAAAATAAGACTTATTTAAGAACTTTTGAAAAATAAGACATTTTTAAAAAATTATGTTGGAACTCACACAGTGAAGCTTGTTAAATGTAAATTATATCTAATCTGTTGTCTAACACACTCTTATGCTTCACTTACTTTTAAATACAGTGGGACCAGTTTCGAAGAGATTCTCTCCATCTTCAACCAATTTGATGACTGTTACAAGAAACTAACATCTATGAGGACCTGTGGCTCCATTCTGGTGGTGTTTTTTTTTTCTTTATAAACTATAATATAAATTTCAGTTTATAAAGAAAAAAACACCACCAGGATGGAGCCACAGGTCCTCATAGATGTTAGTTTCTCGTACCAGTCGTCAAGTTGGTTGAAGATGGAGAGAATCTCTTCGAAACTGGTCCCACTGTATTTAAAAGTAAGTGAAGCATAAGAGTGTGTTAGACAACAGATTAGATATAATTTACAAAAATAAGACTCGTTTCAGAATCTCTCCTGAAACGCATCTTATTTTATGTGAGTAAATGGAGTTTAGTATAAAAAATGAATACCTAAGCTTAGAATATACAAAACATGTTTCACAAGCCTTTGCCTGCATCATCAGTTGTGTGTCGACTGCCAGATTCATTGTTGAATGGACTTGGTGTAGCTCTCATGGTCATTTTATGAACTTTTGGATTCTGTTGGAAAACAAATTTGTTGTTGTTGTTGTTGTTATTATTTAATGCATTGTTTTTAGCCATTGCTAGCGGCAATTTATGCTTTAATATTTAAGCTATTCTGCTTTTTCAAGGCAGAAAGTGGAAACTAGGAAATAAAGAGTAGATACAAGCTTAGGAATGAAATCTTGTTTGAGAAGCAAGCTTATAAAAATAATTAAAGTTAATTTCATTATCTCAAAGCATATTTATGAAATATTAAGATTATTTTCAGAGAATACATTCATTAAAATGGTTTATATTAGCTGCAAAGACTTTTATTTGTATTAGGTTCGTTCAGGTCTGTAAAACTGTGCTGAAATACCAATGCCATTAGAGTAACAGAATGGCTAATGACATCAAAGCACTACTTCATGAAAAGATCATATTATTATGATTAATTGATAATTTTGTGACTGTTAATAGACTTATAAATAATTTCTGACATTGTCACATCTGTATCGATCACAACAATTTACAAACAGTTGTTTATGGTTCTTATCTGGCATTGTACGAAAGCACATACAGATGTGATACCGCCCAGTTAACTGTGTTTATTAGGGCCATTCATTCCAATTTCAAAATCGTTGAAGTGCTTTTAAATCTTGCATCCCTTAAAATCAGAATGTAGGGAGGTATTTTGAAGCAATACTGAAGATTGAATACTAAATCTATCTAAATTTAATGTAAATATAGTATAATCCAGAAATGTATGCCATTCAGAAAACTCTATCTTAAAAGAGGAATATGAATGTATTCATTTACTCATAATGAAGTCCCTCCTGAACTACAATTGTAATTAATCACTGTACAGAATAATACAGCTATTTGATGTTTAGGTAAATCTGATGCTAAAATTTAAAACAAATAATCAGAGAGAATCTTCTATTATTTTGCTAGAGGATTAATGGAAAAATTTGACTGAACTTATACATGCAAACTGCTATTTTTCAATATGAATATACTATGTCTTTCATGGTTTGCTCACCTGTTTCACAGCAGCTAACAGGTTGACAATTAGAGTGGTAACTCACAACAAAGTGAAAGTAATATCTGTGCAACTGATGCAATTATAATTGGTAATTATAACATATACTATGAAAATAATATGTATCTTATGATTAGAATATATTGGAAATGTTGTCCTGCTACATTCACAGATTCCTGGCAGCTTAGAAAATGGTCATTCACACACATAGTTCTTGCAGGAAACATTCAGATTGGCATTTAACATCAGTCAGTTATACAAAAAAATGGTGAAAGTAGTCTTTTCTGTGTAAAAGCAAGTTTTTCTGCACTCCAATACCTGCTATTTTGCATCAAAACATGACTAAGTAAATGGAACTATACTTCATTAGTAGGAATTTTAAACCTTAAGCAAAATCAATTACTCATTAAAGTTCTGTAACATCCAGAAATTTAATGCAAATAGCAGAATTCTCTGCCTGCAATTAATGGACAACAGTTATCTTGCATGCTTTCAAGTTTAATTTGATTCAATTTGAGAAGTTAAACTAATATGTATGAATGACAGTTTTCTTAAAAGATGCCAAAAATGAATGTATGTAGCAGGACATTTCCAACATCCTGTTATAAGGTATGTGCTTATTTTAATTGCAATTAGTTATAATTGCAAAAGCTTTAATCAGTTGTGCATACATTTCATCTGCTTGACTGGGAGCTATCACTATGACTGCCAACCAACAGCTGCTGTGAAAAGGGTAATGAAACCAAGAAACCCCATTGGTAGGAGAAACATGTGAAACCAAGTAAGTGAATTTCAAATAGATTTGAGTAGTTTGGGATTTTCACAGAAATATAGTATCATATAACACATTATTTACCAGGAAATCACCCAAATTTCACTGGAAGGATACCCACATAGATAATTATATAAAAAGCAACAGCCACAATCCAAAACAACGTAAACTCGCTATAATCAATAGCCTCATATTCAGATTAACATACCTACCAATAAGTGATACAGAATATGAATTAGAGTACCAAAAAATCATGGATATATTACAGAAAAATGGCTACACAACAGATCTGGTCTAGAAAAAGATAGAAAAATTAAAAAAACAAAAACAAATTAAAGAAATTACCACACTGAAAGATTACAAAGAAGAGGAGATATATAAGAAATTTACATTCCATCCATGGGCACACCAAAAATTTCAAAAGATTTTGAAGAGGCCAACATTATTTTGGTTCCAGTGAATAAATGCAGTTTAAAAAAGCTCCTAAAATTAAACACAAAGGCCAAAATCCCACCAGGAAAACAATCAGGCATTTACAAAATCAGTTGCAAGGACCGCAATAATAAATATATAGGTAAAACAAAAAGGAACATTACCATACGGTTTAAGGAACACATGAGAAATGTAAAACATGAATATGGAAAAATCAGCAGTAGCATACCATTTCTGGCAAAAAACTATGAGTTCCAAAATGAACCAAAATTCTTAAAAGCTGTTCAAAAGCCCATAGAATTATCAGTGTGGGAAAATATATACTTGAACAAAAACAAAGAAAATTCAAGTAAGTGAAGCATTAAGAGTGTGCAGTTCAACTAAATCCTACAATAATATCAATTATATAATTGACTTCACTGTGCAAGTTCCAATTTACATTTTCATTTAAAGAAAATTTAATTAATTTAGATCTTTCAAACATCAGTAACCTCATCAAAAAGTTAATAAAATCCAAAGAGTGACATCTGAATACCACACTGGAAAGCTGACAATGGAACTGTGCTGAGGATGAAGGAAATTTGCCCGTGAAACATGTCAAATAAGTGGAATAAAACTAGTAAAATTTGAGTGATTTCCTCATAAATAATTTGTTTAGTGAATTTCATTTATCTGCTAACTGAGTTTATGCTCAGATTTTCAGCCCATCATTGGCAAACTGTAAAAGCCAGAGCATGTCCAATATAAATTATATGCAACTTTCTCTTAACATACTATTACAGTGTTCTTCTGTATCCCATTTTATTACTTATGAACTAACTTCAGATTTGCCGCTGGTGATGACATAACCAATGCTTTGCTTGCACACCCAATGCTAGCAGATTATTATTCACCCATTTAGAAAGAATGGGAGAAAAGTTTCTCTCATTCCTTCTTTGCAAGTTTTGAATCCCTGTTTTAATGTCTTTAATAATTGTGACTGCTAGCATTGGGTGTTAAATGCTTATTAAAACCAAACAAACAGCTAAACAAAACAAAACAAAAATTTAGTCAGATATCTTTGGTTCATATGCTAAGAAATACTGCCAAAAGTATTTTTGTGCTGATTGATTTATATGCCAAAGATTATCTCAACAATTGTGAAGTGTATCTACTGTTAGAATCACTCCAATATATGTTAGCAGGACATGGAAATACAGATATTTTATTCTTCCTGCCTATATCTTTTTAGGCCATAGTTGAAACATTAAAACCCATTGCACATTTTTCCTATAATTTAACTTTCAAAATTATCATATTATTTTATTTATTTATTTATTCTAGCAGAACTAATTCCATTACACCTTCTCTTCCGCTCTACCAATCTAATAATAATTACATGAAGGTATAGCAACACAATTACAATCACAACATTGACAATAAAGTTATATCACTTAAGCTGTGTGGGGAGTAAATTTAATTACACCATATTAGAGTGTATTCTCCTTTTATGTTCAGCTTTTAATTCAGGTTTTGAAATGAAGCTCAGTTTTAGCAAAAAAGTTTAAGATTCATTAGTTTTTTTTATATGTAACATTTTTTGTATTAGTATAATGGGAAGAGTAATATAATATATGCCACAGTTGGACATGGAGCGAGCATTGCTTGAAGGAGAATGGCAAGCACAGCGGGACAAGCTCTTACAGGAAGAAGAGCGTCTCTCTCTTCTGCGGGAGAAGGTAGCAGGTTTGGACATTGAGATGGAGGAGTTGCGGCGCAGAGAACAGCAACGTCAAAATGAAGCCAAATGGAGATTAGAGAGGGCTGAGCAGGAGGTTTATAGGTAATTTTACGCTTCAGAAAAAAAATGTTTCAAAATCTGACCTAGCAAATATAATAGCTGCAATAAATGGGTTTTTATTAGCTAAGCTGATAACTAATTAAAGTGATAGCCATTTCTTATTTGCTATTTGAGAAATGTATACAGGTCCCATTGCTGGGATTCCACGTTAATGTGAGCAATTATTACATCTTAATAGCAATGATAAAACCAAGTAGTTACCCTTATACATAAACCATGTCTCTTCCGATGATTCTTGTAAAAGAAACTCAAATATAAAAAAATCCAAAGAAAGCCTTACTAAATATTTGCTTGATCAGTATGAGACAAATGTGATTTTTATAGAACTATAAATGAATACTATTAAATGCAAGTATGTATGGTGTTAACCTCTTCAATGATAATAGATGTGTATAGATGTCCAAGTTTAAATGGGCTCCAGCAATATGGATGCCTATAGACATCTTGCATGCACATCAAAACTAATGCTTTTAAAACCTTCATTATGTTGAATCTTTTTCCACAACATGATTTATATATTTATATAATACAATTCTAGCATACTTCTAAAAGTATTAAATATTATTAGATTGGTAGAGCTGAAGAGAAGGCCAAATGGCCTTAGCTCTGCCAGAATAAATAAGTAAATAAACAAATAAATAAAAGTTGCAATTAGTTAAATATCATGCACTTTTATAACAATGATGTCCAATACTAAGAATTTAAAATGATCAAAATTGTAACACTTACATCATTAATATTTTAAAAAAGGAAAACCCAAGTTTTTGGAGCTAATCGCTCCCATCTTCAGTTCCAGATTGACTGCTGGCCTTGTTCTTCATGATGGTTTGGTTTGTCTCTGGGGGTGGTTGGATGAACTTCTGTATTAAGATGTCAATTACAAAAAATTCACATGCCATCCATCAGTCTTCTATAAAATCCAAATGATTTGCAAAAAACATAACATTAATTTAGCTCCAAAAACAGTTACTCCATAAAAAATATACTAAATTCTAAACTAAAAGAGGGTATTCCACAAAGGAACAAGTCAGGAATATATCAGATGAATTGTAATAATTGTGAAAAAATTTATATTGGAAAGACTAAAAGAAACATATAAACACGAGCAAAGGAACACTTCAGGAACATAAATCAAAGACAGGAAGAAAAATCAGCGGTAGCTTGGCATTTTTGGAAGGAACAACATAATATTAACAGTAATCTCAAACTACTTAAAAATATTACAGGGAAAACAGAACTTACCATCTGGGAAAACATTTATATCTGGAAGAACAAAAATAATATTTTTAACTTTGAAATCTTGCCAAGTGACATCTTAATACAGAAGCTCATCCAACCACCACCAGAGACAAACCAAACCGTCACAAAGAACAAGGCCGGCAATTGATCTGGAACTGAAGTTGGGAACGATTAGCTCCAGAAATTTAATTTTCCTTATTTAAAATATTAGTTATGTAAATGTTACAAATTCAACTCAATCATTTTAAATTCTTAAAAGTTGCAATGTCTATGATACACTTGGAAACATCAGTAGATATACAAGGACACATCTCCATAATCATCGCAAATCACTAATGCTTCCTCGCCTATTTCCCCTTTCTAGTATACCATATACTTCCAAAATAGATGTAAATTTTTGACTGAATGGAATACAGTTAGGAAAATGTTTTCCTGTTAACTAAAGGTTGGAGTTGTAATCTTAAAAGAAGTTAGGAACTGTGAAGTTGTTAAACATACAAATGAGTCAGTATTAGGTGACACTAAAACTTCACTAACTGGTAAATTCTTCAGAACATGTTTCAAGAACGTTCACTCATCCTCAGCTGGGGACTCAGTTGGATGCTCTTGAAACAAGTTCTGAAGAATTAACCAGTTAGTGAAGTTTTAGTGTCTCCTAATACTGACTCATTTGTATAAAGGTTGGAGGTTTGTTGAATTTTCTATCCTCCATATGTACAAGCTTCTGAATGTAGTAGTCAGCAATTAAGCTATGAGCTTCTGATAATGAAGCATATATCATTGTTTTGTGTGTGTTAAGAGCTCTCCAAATAACTAAACAATTGTATATAGTGCTGTGCAACAAGTGACAAAGTAATTTCTTGTACCATTTTATGGTTTTTCATAAAGAGGGATATGACTACAATACCTGGATACATTAAATCAATACCTTCCTTATACATATTATATTCCTGTATAATGTCAGGTCTGAAAATGTCATATTAGGGTTGGCATCCATTTTGTCTGTATCAACCATCACAATTTTTAACTAAAATTTGATAATGATGTGATAACCTTTGCCAAGCAATGTATGTCAATCATGGTAGCTGATATACCTGCATTTCTCTTCTTTAGTGCCTGTCTATTTACATCCTTTGGCAGCTCATATGTTTGAATATAATGTTTTAACTGCATTCATTATTCCATTACATACATAAGGAAATGAATACCTTTGGTCAGCAATCAATATCATTATCTAAAGACATAGTTCTGCCCTGAGAAAGAACAGGTTCCATGCATTAATATGGAGCCTGACACTCCCATTGTCTCTGTGTTGTCAACTCCTTTACCAATGTAAATTCAGCTATTTCAGACCTATCTTCTTTTATTTCACAAACATAAAAGCTTTTTATGCTAAATCTGGCCCTGCTGGTTTCTATATACTGCTTCTAAGCTAATTTCCTGTCTTATTCCAGTTTTTAATACACTCAGGAATCAAACACATTGAAACAAGCACATAAAATCTCTTCTAGTTAAAATATTTGAAAACTGATTATGGCTTCATTCCCTTGGGATAAAATCAGTCTGAGTTGAAATATTTAAAATATTTGGAACATTCTTTATGGTCTCACTCTCTGAGAGAAAGTTTTTAAATATTTAATTTGTTTAACTGGAAGAAATTTTTCCTTTCTTATATTCACCCCAAGGCACTCTAGACCCATTATTTCTTAGCTGAAGCTTTTTCTAATTGTTTGAAGAGCTAAGAAATTTAGCAAGTCTAACATTGAAATACATTGCTTCTTGTAGAAGGGGAAGGCAACAGAATCAGGAGTTATTGCATGTATATGGAACGAATACTTTGAGTCAGGTCTGCAACATTGAAGGTCAGACATGTGTAATAAGCCCTCTGGTTTTCAAAACACTTACAGAGGAGATGATGGAATTTAATTTCACTTGTTAAGCATTCTGATGCACATCACAGTACAGAAGAATGAACATTACACTGTGCATTCAGTGTAAGAATGAAAATTATTTATACAGATCATCCCCGTTTTTTCAACACTTTTCAGATTTTATACATCACAACACCAAAGAACCAGTGTATCTGGCATGAAATATACTTTAATTCTTTTTTTTGTTTCATTAAAATATTATAACAAATAAAGGAAATATTCTACAAAATGGAAAATTTAAGTTTACAGCTATTTTAATTGACTTTCTCTGTTATTGACTATCCAAGAGCAGCCATTGGGCAATTAAATAATCTTCACGCAAAGCGTTAATTTAATTATATATGTATATGTATCTGTATCTGTATTTAGATCTATGGAATTAATCAGTTTGATTAGTAGTTCATTCCAATTAATTAAACTATAATTTCAACATTAATTCAATTTGGAATCAAACACAGTGAAACCACATTGATAATCACTTCTGAATCAAAATATTTAGAACACTCTTTATGGTTTCACTTATAGAAGATTTACTCAGGATATGTTTCGTGCAACATTTGTCCACATTATCACCTGTTAAACAACTTTTGGATATAAATTTGAATAGTTTGGGATTTTCACAGTGAAATATAGTATCATATAGTATATAGTATCAATAGCCTCACATTTAGATTAACAAACCTACCAGTAAATGAGACAGAATACAAATTCGAATACCAAAAAATCATGGATATAGCACAGAAAATTGCTACACAACAGATCTAGTCAAGAAAAAGATAGAAAAATTCAATAAACAAAAACAAATAAAAGATATCACCACACTGATAGGTTACAAAGGAGAGCAGATATATAAAAAATTTACATTCCATCCATGGGCACACCAAAAATTTCAACAGATTTTTAAAGAGGCCAACATTATTTTTGCAATTTGAAAAACCTCCGAAAAACCAACACAAAGGACAAAATCCTGCCAGTAAAACAATCAGGCATTTATGAAATCAGTTGCAAAGACTGCAATAATAAATATATAGGTAAAACAAAAAGGAACATTTCCATACGGTTTAAGGAACACATGAGAAGTGTAAAATATAAACATACGGAAAAATCAGCAGTAGCGTACCATTTCTGGCAAGAAAACCATGAGTTCCAAAATGAACCAAAACTTTTAAAAGCTCTTCAAAAACCGATAGAATTATCGGTGTGGGAAAACATATTCTTGAATGAAAACAAAGAGTGTTTAGTTAATTTTGATCTTCCAAACAACAGCAACCTCATCAAAAAGTTTATAAAATCCAAAAAGCGACATCATAATGCCACGCTGGAAAGCTGACAGTGAAACTGTGCTGACGATGAAGGAAATTTTCCTTTGAAACATGCCCAAGTAAGTGGAATAAAACTAGTGAAATTTGAGTTACTTCTTCAAAATAATTTGTTACATGAAACTTTTGGATAATTCATAGAAGATGGATAGGTAGGTTGACTCTGGTGGTCTTGTGATAAACATGAATAAAGAGCTGTTTGCTCCCAGATGTGGAAATTCATAAGGTTTTACTCATTTTTTTTTATACATAAATCCTTTCCCATATGTTTAGTTCCTTTGGTTGTTGAAAGTTTTCAATAACATGATGCCCTTTCATGGTTTTCATTCCAAAAAATATGCTGCCACAACTGATTTATTTTTTTTGTACGTAACGGATGTTTCTCCAATGTTCCTGCCTATATACCTTTATCTTTCCTATATAGATTTTTTCACAGTCCTGAAAATATCAGAATTTTTTGCTTTGGGGCCTAAAATCTGTTTTGTTTGATTTAAATTATTCTTTTGCACTGTTTGGATTTTGAGGTACTAGGATGACATTGTATTTCTTGAAAACTTTTTGAAATTGTTTATTGGTTGAAGGGTAGTAAATGAACTTTTTAAATGTTTTTCCCCCGATAAATTACTTAAATTGTAATTGTTTAATTTTTTTTTTCTGGAATCTTTTAATTTTTTGGTTAATCGTTTGTTTGCTGAATTCATTGGATTTAGCTGCTTCTGTTATGTGCAATATTCATTCTTGTATATTCCTTTGTTCAGTGGTATATTTATTAGTCTGTATGTCTTGCTGCTGCATGCTGTTTCCTTATGTAATATTGGATTGAAACCATGGGCCTTGAGATTGTCTGTATGCACGTCCTTTCTGTAAATGCCGAATGCAAGTTTATTGTTACATTTTATTATCTTCAGATCCAAATATGGCAACATATTATCTCCTTCTGTTTTGACAGTGAAATTTATGCAGGCTCTTGATGCTTTTTGTTTATAATTGCAAATACATTGTCTACATATTGTACCAGACCATAAAAATGTGGGGGAGAGCCTTAGTGATGTGCATCTCAAAAAGATCATTAATAAATTAGCTAGGAAAGGTAATAATGAACTGCCCATTACTAGTCCTGCTTTCTGTTTAAAGAATTTGTCCTCAAATATAAAAAATCTTGATTTTATGCTCAACTTAGTGAATTTGATATATTCTTTGATATGCTTTGTTAAAAAAATTAATAATTTATTCTGTGGTGTGCTGGGAAACTTCTCATATTTCATCTTAGAAGAGATTATTAATTAAACTTTATCTGTATTATGATTAACCAATTACACATATTTAATCAAATCAAAAAAGTCAGTTAAAGTGAGTTGTTTATTAATAATATTCTTGGGATGATGAGCTGAGACATTAAAATTGAAAAAGCCTAATATTTCCAGTTCTGTGAGAGGTTAAAGTTTGTCAACAAAATTCCTTGTTCTTATTAGTTGATTTAAAAGATCTGATCTTATAAACAATGTAATACAGTTTTTTCACACTAACTCCATTCACTTACACACACACACACATTTACATCTGGACATATGTTTCGGGAGTGATCCCTCCCATCTTCAGCCTGTAGATGAAATTCAAACAATTTTGAACATCTCAATTATTTAATTCTGCTCCTGGCCATTCCCAAGCCATAGACATTTTCTCAATAACAATAGTTCCATTTTTAAATTTATTTATGAAACTGTTTACATTAATCAAGTGTGGTAATATGGCTAAGCATTCAACCTAGGTTCTTAATTTGCCATCTTCCCCAACTTTTCCATATAATTTGAACAAACAACTTTAACTATCCTTTAAGCTATATTTGATTAACTTCTCTTCTTAGTACCTAATTCCATTTAGGTCTAACTTTACTCAAGAACTTTCCAACATTCCTGCTATCTTTACCACACATTTTCATTAAAGATATAAAGATATCTTATCTAATTTCATGTATTTCTCATTTATAAACTCTTTTCTGCAGAGATCCTTCCCTTTGCACTCAAACACTCCATATTTTCCTTTCCTCTGCATATTGGACACTGATTCTGAGAAAAACATTTCCTTATTCCTTTTAATCTACATCACACACCTGCTCTTATCCATATGATACTCTCTCTTTGTTCCTTGCTTCATTTATCAATATACTTTTCTCTTTCCCATTTATTTTTTATCAATGTATAAAATATGAGGGACTTTTTCCAGCTATCTCACCAAACAGTTTTTGTATTTCTGTTGTCTTCAAATCACCTTTTTGTTCCTTTCCATTGTTTCCCCTCCTCCAGATATACCCCAATCCATTATTCTCAAAATTGTCTTAAGAGTATTACTCCACTCATTGCTCCTTTTCTTGAAATTCAACTCTTTTCGTGAATTTCTAAACATTTTCTGAACAAGCTTCTTTCACTAATACAATAAACTCTAACTCCATTCACTTACATAAAACTAGACATATGTTTCGGGAGTGATCCCTGCCATCTTCAGCCTGTAGATCAACTGTTGTTGTTAGAAGTAGTGGCTGGTTCTCTTGATGTTCTTGTGGCAGTGTCTGTTGGTTCTATTAGGAACTTGCTGTGTTCGTCCATTTGAGGGAAATTGAAATTCATTAAGTTTTCCTTGTTTTTTATAATGAAATTTTTTCCCCAAGTGAAAAGTTCTATTGCATTTTGAAGTTGTTTCATCTCTGATTTAATTTCTTGATTTTTATTCCAAAAGTGTGCTGCTATCACTGATTTATTAATCTGTTTAAAGCGAATATTTCTAAAGTGTTCTTTTTTCTGGATTTCCAATTTCCTCTTCATTTTTCCAATGTATTTTTTATCGCACTCTGCACATTTTATTTCATAAATACCTGACTTTTGTTCTGTTGGTATGTTGTCCTTTACTCTGCAACCTAATAAGTTCTTTATATATCATGAAAAAAATATATATATATATATTGGTCTAGCTTCTTGCCATTGAAGAACTTGCAGTAGTTCGAAATATAGCAATTTCAAGTGTGACTTTTTCTCAGTGTTTTATCCTTTTCTACTTTTATTATTACTGTTAATTTATATATATATATATGTAAACAACAGGCTGAAGACAGGAGGGATCGCTCCCAAAATATATGTCCAGTTTTTATGTAAGTGAATGGAGTTAGTGTGAACAAATTTTATTACATTAGTGTTTATATATATACCACTCCATTGTCAATAGTTTTGTAAGTACATTTAATTAAGTTTCTTTCATTTAAATATGGAATTTTAAAACAATATTTAAACTCTCACTCCATAAATCCACCTTTCTTTTGCTACTCTTCCCATTTCACTTTGTGCAAATGCTCTTGCACTTGGTAGGTCTAAAATTTCCCTACAAAACATCCTATGCATAAAATCTGGAATTTCCCATCCTCTATCCATTTTCTATATTTCAATACCATATAGCATTTTAGCCTAAACCACCATATTATATACTTTTTCTAGCCATATGACATTTATACCTGGTATTCTATATTTGCAACCTCTTAACTCCTGCCATTGCTCCTTTCCCTTTTGCCAAAGCTAATTTTCTCCACTTCTTCCTTTTACCATCTCCATCAAATTTAACTCCTAAATAAATACAATCATTAACTACCTTATATTCTTCATTTTCTTTCCTCCACTTCTCATATTTACTCAATTTTTCCCCTTTCTTGAATACTACAATTGTGTCTTCTTCTGATTTACCTTCAAGCCCCAATATTATAATATTTACTGCAAGGATTGCTTTAAACCAGATTCAGATTTATTTGCCATAAGAATTTGTACAAATTTTTGACTTTGTCAGTATAGTAGGACTATGTACATGTATAAAATGCGATCATAGATATAATAATACAATAAAAATTTAATATGCTGGTACATAATATGTACTTCGAAATATAACAATGGTCCACTTATACATAGTATATTCATGCCAAAATCTTTTTTTCTGATTTTAAGTTTCAAATTTGGGGTGCACATTACATTCAATGGTGCATTAGATTTGCATAAATACAGTTATTGCTTAGTAACATTTTCCCTTCCTCTAAATTATTTACTATTTTTTCTGACTGTTGCTGTTTATTACTTTATAACTTTACTTACCTTGCTGCTTATTTCATTGCTCTTTTACACTGCTCTTTATTGGATATTTTTATTTGAGCTTTTCTTGGTAAACACTTTTGCAACTCAGTGCATACAGTATCTCATATCTGTGATTCTTAAAGAATTATTAATATAGAACTAATCATGAAATTAATGTTGGAATAAGTCATATTAATAAACCTGTATTAAATGAAAGGAGGTTAGAGAAAATAGGAAAGGCTAAATAGCAAAATCCCACATTTAACTGACTGAAATTGAATTGGCAGTCTAAGAAACTAATAATGTTCAGTTCAATACAATACATTTTGGAGCTAACCAATTTTTTTGTGAATATTGAGCAAAGGTGTTCATTATCATAGAATAGCCTAGGATAATTACAGTGAAATGTCATTTTTTCTAAATTTTTTTCTTCCAATGGACTTGGCAATAAATAAATAACTAACTTTATTTACTATTTTTGCTTTCAGGTTGGAGCAGGAATTGTCTGCTTGCTCAGGAAACACAGATAAACACCGGGAACTCTCAGAAACATTAAAACAACAACTTGAATTGCTTGAAGCAGAACGCAAGGTAAGTGGTAATTGGATTTCTAGACAACAGATCTACTGAGCCAGTTCTGATTGCCATGCTCTAAGTTGCATATAGTTGATACTCATAAGGATCACCAGTTGGAGTCCTATCTTGGGCAAATGTGTAATTTAATGAGTTTGTCCTTGGTTTATATCCTGTGTTGTCTAGTAGACGGAACCATTTATAATGCTAACCACATTTCCTTGGAGTCCTGATATTGTCTCATCTTAATGTGGTTTTGATGTTTGAGAAGAAGGAGGAGGAGAAGGAGAAGAAGAAGGAGGAGGAGAAGAAGAAAGTGAGGGAGAGGGAGGGGAAGAGGTAGAGGAAGAGGTAGAAGAAGAGAAAGAAGAAGAGGAGAAAGAGGAAGAGGAAGAGGAGGAAGAGGAGGAGGAAGAGGAAGAGGAAGAGGAGGAAGAGGAAGAGGAAGAAACTTTCCCAACCATTCATTGATTATGAATTACGATGCCGATGCTGCAATTTGCAATTGTTATGTTGCAATCACATCCTAAGAATTAATTTGATAATGTACAAAAATCAAAATCATGCAAGACATATCTATAAAATGGCTGCATAAGGTGAAATATAATGTCCAGATTTTCTAGTAGCAAATTTGTCATCAATGAAAAGGAGTCCTTCACCAAATGTTGATGGAAGTTCACATGGAGAGTGAATCTTTATTTAACAGTTTTGTTGTTTGTACCACTCACGAAACTTTTTCTTTTATCATCCCAAGATTTTAATATCTTTATCGTATTCATTGCTGTGCCTGGTTCCCTTAAAGCCAGTGCTTTAACATTACTTTTATATAACATATATGCTGAATAAATATTGCATTTTACTGATCTTGTAAATCAGTTACCATAGATAATTGACACAGAATTAAAGAATAAAAACTCCCTTAATGCAATAACCCATGGCCTGCCAAATGACTGCTGCATTCTCTGCCTCTTGTCTTGTGACATCTTTGACAGAGTGCAATAATGCAGGTATGTGATCAGAATACTGGTACCCTGCCAGCCATCATCACTTAGCTCACTAGGTCAAAAGATATTATTTCTCCATCAGGCAGCTTCTGAATTGTCGATGCTAGACTGGATGAACTCTGTTCAGGACCTCCTTAATTTAAAAATGTCTATACTGGGGATCAAACTAGGGACCTCCTGGACAGCACTAGACCAAGGAGCACTATTAAAGAATAAAAAGACAAACAAAAATGTATATCAACAATGTATTGGTTCCATTTCACTCATCTCAATGCATGCATGCACCAAACAGCATTAAAGTTAAATTGGCAATATTCAGTACCTCATAGCTTAGCGCTAAAATAAAACGAGGCTATTAGCCATTTACAGTTAACCATGCTCCTTATATCTTGAATTTGGAAATGACATTCTACAAAATAAAATTAAACATTTTATGTATTTTTGATATTATGTTCTTTGATATTTATTTACTGTTGAGTTCTTGAATAATTTTTAGTTTTTAACATATTATATTCATTGGTTATTAGTGACATTTCCTTGTTTTTCTAAAAGGATATATAAATAACACTACACAATTGTAATGAAATTTGATATTAAATGCTTCCAAATTTTGAATGAATCTGGATCCATTAGACCCTCCTTCTGACTTGCATGTGTATACCAATCTGAAAAGAGTTGAGTCACAAGATATTAAAAAAAAAGAAATTTAAGAATATGATATGCATATGTATATCAATTTGAAAATAGTTGGCAGTCACAAGATAATACATAATAAGATAATAAAAACAAAATGTAAGAAGGATGATGATGATGATGATAGCAGCAACAACAACAACAGCAATAATAATAATAATAATAATAATAATAATAATAATAATAATAATAATAATAATAATAATAATTGCATGTTATATTTCTGTACTATCATAATTCATGCAAAAATCAAATCCACTTAGTGAAGTTCACTCTTATACTTGTAAAGTGTAGCCTTAAGACATTTGTTATTCAGGCATTTGAGGATTTGGAATTCAGGCAGCTGGAGGAGGAAGCAGGATGGTTAGCTGGGCGAGAAGAGTTGCAGCGTGAACTTGTAGAGCTGACAGCTAGAGTTGAAGTTCGCAACATGAGACTCGGCGAACTAGAGCATCAGCGTGGAGAGGCAGCACGAGCTGCTCAGGAGGAAAACTGCTCTATGCAACGACAGCTGTTAACCTATCTCCGCCGCTTAGAAGAGGTTAGAACATTAATGCAAATAGTTGACATTATTTTTTTCTAATTCTTACATTAAGTGTTGATTACATGAATCTGTTTGGGAACTACACATACTACATAATGGTCACTACATTGTGATTCATTTAATAAAGATTCTATTTCTAGGTACACCCTACTAATTAAGCATTGTAAGAGAGACCTCAGCATAAAAATAAATTTTTACTTGGTGTTGCTTTTTAATTCATAGCTATCTCTTCCTCTCTCTGTATGTGTCTGTATCCTCCTGTCATGTTTTTTCTCTCTCATAATGTATGCCAATGAATTACAGGCTCATTTGCACCATTAATTGATTTTGATCATCATTCTGAAAATTATTGATGATTATGAAAAGGCATTAGAACACAAAAGGCAATACATGATTAATGTCCATAATTTTTACACCAGTGAACTGTTTCTGGTATGTAATTTGTTTTAAAGTCTGGATGAGAATGTTTACAATTTGTTAAAAATGTTTTTTCTTTTGACATTTTTCCCCATGATAAAATGGTAAATGCCAATACATCTGTGCATTATTAATATTTTCATTCATTATCCCTTAGGTATATATTATGAGAGACATGAAAGGAACAATGTTGTGATTTAATCAACAGCAGCATTCTTGAAATATTGTAGAACTGAACTCTTTTATTTAGATTCAAACAATTTTCTTAACTTCATATGTTCTATGAGAAAAAGGTCATTAAATACGGGAACTTTTTGTACATTGTCACCCTGCTTTGCAACAAGTATGACTCACCTATCAAAAATTTTGTGTATACTCCCAGGAAAAGAGCTTTCTGGTGTGGTCTTCAACAAACTTTTTCACTGCCTCCATTATCTTGTTCTCTGCCAACTTTTAACACTGCAAATTTTTTTCAAAGATACAAAAAAGTGAGTCTGATGGCACCAAGGCTAAACTATATGATTGTTGATATTATTGTATGATTTAGTTGAACTAAAACTCTTAATGCTTCACTTACTTATCTAATAAATAGAACCAGTTTCGAGAATATTTCATTCTCATCATCAACCAGGCTAAAATTCAACTGTTGGATAATTCGTTAAGCTGTGGGAATGTGCATTCTGCTCTGAAATCAGCAGTAGCATATCATATAAACAATGTATACAGTTTTTTTCACACTAACTCCATTCACTTACATAAATTTGGAACATATGTTTCGGGAGCGATCCCTCCCATCTTCAGCCTGTTGACAAACTGTTGTTAAATGTGGCGGTTGGGTCTCTTGATGTTCTTGTGGCGGCATCTGTTGGTTCTATTAGGAATTTGCTGAGTTCATCCAATGGAGGGATATCGAAATTCATCAAATTATCCTTATTTTTTGTAATGAAAATGTTTTCCCAAGTGGAAAGTTCTATTGCATTATGAAGTTGTTTAAGTAATTTTATCTCTGATTTAATTTCATGATTTTTATTCCAAAAGTGCGCTGCTATTGCTGATTTATCAATTTGTTTTAAGCGAATATTTCTGAAGTGTTCTTTTTTCCGGATTCCCAAATTCCTCTTCGTTTTTCCAATGTATTTTTTGTCGCACTCTGCACATTCTATTTCGTAAATACCTGACTTTTGTTCTGTTGGCATGTAGTCCTTTACTCTGCAACCTAATAAGTTCTTTATATTAAAATTGTTCTTTGGAGCTAACATAATTCCTTGTTCTTTGAATATCTTTTTGAACTTATTGTGATAAATTGGGTGGTATGTGAAACTTTTGAATTTGTACCTTTCTTTGGCACTTTTAAGAGTGGAAACATCTCTTAATGCCTTTTGTTTTTTGGTTTTATTGATGATTTTTATTACTGTGTCTTTGTTGTATCCATTAATAAAAAGTAAGACACAGTAATAAAAATCATCAATAAAACCAAAAAACAAAAGGCAATAAGAGATGTTTCCACTCTTAAAAGTGCCAAAGAAAGGTACAAATTCAAAAGTTTCACATACCACCCAATTTATCACAATAAGTTCAAAAAGATATTCAAAGAACAAGGAATTATGTTAGCTCCAAAGAACAATTTTAATATAAAGAACTTATTAGGTTGCAGAGCAAAGGACTACATGCCAACAGAACAAAGTCAGGTATTTACGAAATAGAATGTGCAGAGTGCAACAAAAAATACATTGGAAAAACGAAGAGGAATTTGGGAATCCGGAAAAAAGAACACTTCAGAAATATTCGCTTAAAACAAATTGATAAATCAGCAATAGCAGTGCACTTTTGGAATAAAAATCATGAAATTAAATCAGAGATAAAACTACTTAAACAACTTCATAATGCAATAGAACTTTCCACTTGGGAAAACATTTTCATTACAAAAAATAAGGATAATTTGATGAATTTCGATATCCCTCCATTGGATGAACTCAGCAAATTCCTAATAGAACCAACAGATGCCGCCACAAGAACATCAAGAGACCCAACAGCCACGTTTAACAACAGTTTGTCAACAGGCTGAAGATGGGAGGGATCGCTCCCGAAACATATGTTCCAAATTTATGTAAGTGAATGGAGTTAGTGTGAAAAAAACTGTATACATTGTTTATATATATACCACTCCATTGTCAACAGCTTCGTAAGTACACTTATTTGAGTAGCATATCATTTTTGGACAGAAAACCACGACATAGTGAAAAAAACAAAATTATTGAAAATTAGTACAAGGACCAACCAGCAACTTGGGAGAAAATCTACATCTACAAATACAAAGACAGTCTAATGGACTTTGACACTGCTGGGGATGAAAACATAAACTACAATGTTCTTAATTATCTAGTGAGTCAATTTGATAATCTTATGCTCCACTCACTGTTGAATTATGCAAAAGCCTGTGAAACTAGTTTTTCATAATTCAACAGTAAGTGGAGCATAAGATTATCAAATTGACTCACTAGATAATTAAGAACATAATAGTCGTTTCACTGTAATTGTGCCGATGCAAAATTAAATGTTATACTTAATAAACTACATGTTTATCACACTGTCACCATAGCAGAATGCACATTCCCACAGCTTAATGAATTATCCCACAGTTGAATTTTAGCCTGGGTGATATGAGAATGAAATGTTCTCGAAACCAGTTCTATATATTATGACAAGTATGTGAAGCATTAAGAGTGTGTAGTTAAACTAAATCATACAGTAATATCGATTATATGATTGGCTTCATTGTGCAAGTTCCAATTTACATTTTAATTATAAGATGGTTGTTTCAGTATCTCAAATTTCAAGTAATTTAGTATATCCACTATAGGTGCATCCATATGGGGGCAAGTTATTGTGAAAGCAATAGTCTTTTTGACAGAAGTCGTTCTTAGTGGGTTTCAATTTGTTCATCAGAATATCCCTGTATCAGGCACTGATACAGCTTGATCCTTTTCATGAATGCGTATCAATATAGAGAAGAATTTCAGCATGAGTTTCCAAAGGAGCCTATGTCATGAATTTTTCTTGATTGAAGGCACAAGTGCTTCCACTGCATAAATGATCTCTTACTCTCTGGTTCTTAATGATGCATCCTCTTTCATAATTTGAAGGAGAAAACATTTCCTTCATGAAAATGATGGTGCTCCTGACAAATCATCTGCCATGCACACTGGTGATTACTGGGTGCCAGCCTTGGGACTCATCTGATACATTATTTCTGTATCCAATGTTTTTGGAGCATGAGCAAGAATACAAGTAACCTCATTAAGAATCCTCATTCGCCCTGAACTTAGCCATCCAGGATTTTTAATTGGAGATGGTCAAATCTATAATATAATTGTTACAGCCTATGTCTTCACCATAATTTTCTTTGTAGTTATACGAATCATAATTGGCAGATTTGGAAAGTGACTCATTCCGCTAATACTTGGTAGCTCAGATATAAGTTTCCCATGAATAAATAACATAAGATTCTGATTACTCCCTCCTTCACTAATCCTTGTATTAACTAGAAGAACAATTGAAAGAGGAGCTGGAACAGGGTGAACAGTCTACCCCCCCCCCCCCCCTCAGGAAGAGTTACACACGCAGGATCAGCTATTGATTTAACTATTTTCTCTTTATGCCTTTCTGGAGAATCTAGTATTATAGGAGCAGTAAATTTCATTAAACTACAATCAATATAAAACCTGCAATTATAAACTTAACCCAAGCACCTTTATTTATTTGATTTGTATGTATTACATCCCTTTTCCTACTTCTCTCTCTCTCTCCTAGTTTTAGCAGGAGCAATTACTATACTTTTAACAGACTGAAAGCTTAATACCTCTTTCTTTGACCCTACGGGAGGTGGAGATCGTATTCTTTATCAACACTTATTTTGATTTTTCAGACACCCCGAAATATGTATTCTAATCCTACCTGGATTCAGAATAATTTCATGACATAATTTCATGACATAACATGAATAACATGAAAGAGGAAAAAAAGAAGCTTTCGGTAATTATGGAATAATTTGAGCTGTATCCGCAATTGGCTTTTTAGGTTTTGTAGTATGATCCCACCATATATTTACAGTGATGTAGTGATGTAGATACTTGAGCCTACTTCACAGGAGCAACTATAATTATTGCTGTGCCTACTGGAACTAAAATTTTCAGATGACTTGCTACAATTTATGGATCCAAAATAATTTGTAAAGCACCATCACTTTGAACCTTAGGATTTATTTTCCTATTCACAACAGGAGGATTAACAGGAGTAATCCTCGCCAATTCTGCAATTGATATTATTCTCCATGACACTTACTATGTAGTAGCACACTTCCACTATGTCTTATCAATAGAAGCAGTATTCGCTATCATAGTAGGATTTATTCACTGATATCCCTTATTCTTAGGACTTACAATAAATTCTAATTGACTTAAAAGTCAATTCCTAATTATGTTCATAGGAGTTAATCTAACCTTCTTCCCTCAACATTTCCTAGGCCTATCAGGCATACCTTGTCAATATTCTGATTATCCAGATGCCTATGGAAGTTTAATTTCACTTATTGCTATAACCATGTTCATTTACATCACATAAGAAAGAATAATCACAAACTGCCCAGTTCTATTTTCCTTCCAAATAAATAGATCAGCTGAATGAAACCACAATTTCCCACCATCCGAACATACATGTAATGAACTAACAATAAATGTTATTTATCTATAATGGCAGCATGCAATGGATTTAAACTCCATAAATAAAGTATTACTTTTTTTGGAACCATGGCAACATATACAAATCTTAATTTGCAAGACAGAGCTTCACCTATTATAGAACAACTTATATACTTCCACAATCATTCTATATTTATCATTGTTATAATTAAAAAACTGTTGGATATATAATCCTATCTTTAATAATAAATAAGAACATTGATTGCCTAATTGTAGACAGACAATACCTCGAATTTTTTTGAACAACCCTACGTGTAATCTTTTAATCTTTATTGCTTTTCCTTCTCTACGAATTTTATATTTGATTGATGAACATAACATTTTCTCTAATTTATCTATTAAAACTATTGGACATCAATGATATTGAAGTTATGAATAGCCTGACTTCTTAAATATTCAATTTGACTTATATGTAACTCCCCAAAATGAATTAAACCAATTTAATATTTGCCTTCTAGGAGTCGACAGTCAAACCAGAATCGCTATTATCACTGCAACATGAATTTTAATTACATCAGAAGATGTAATTCATTCCTAAACAATTCCAAGAATTGGAATAAAAGCAGATGCAACCCCTGGTTGATTTAATCAAGCAACCTTATGATTTGATTGACCAGGGGTTTTCTATAGGCAATGTTCTGAATCTGTGGTGCAAATCACAACTTCATACCAACCGTAATAGAAAGAACATCTTTCCTATCTTGAGTTCAAAAAATATACAAATTATCACTAACTTTTGTCACTTCTGGTGATAAAAGTTAGTTAATTCATAACATAAGTATGTCATACTTAAATCATTAATGAATTAATACTTTTATATTCCCCAAATAATACCTATAAGATGAATATACTCAGTATTATATTTCACATTAATATTAATATGCTTTGACACAACATTTTATCGTACCAATATTAACAAATCTTCTTTAAAATATCCTATTACCTGTAATACTTTAATATCATCATTCAACTGATAAATAATAACTAATTTATTTTCAAGATTTGATACATAATATTAAATTGATTAAGAATTATACTAGGAATTCTTATTATTCCATTAACTATATGATTTATTCCTTCATGAAGAAACCTATTATGAACATTATTGTTAACAACTCCATAATGAATTTAAATTACTATTAGGAAAAAAAAATTAATAAAGAAGAAACACTAATTTTCATTTCAACGTTTTCTCTCATCTTATATAATAACTTCCTAGGATTATTCCCTTATATTTTCACTAGAACTAATCATGCAGTTATAACCTTATCTTTAGCCTTACCATTTTGAATTTCTTTTATATTATTTGGTTGAATAAACAATTCAAAACACATATTTGCTCACTTAGTCCCCCAAAATATCCCTGGTACTCTTATACCTTTTATAGTATTGAAACAATTAGAAACATTAACCTAAACTTAGGTATTCATTTTTACACTAAACTCCACTTATACAAAAGTAAGACGCGTTTTTGGAGAATCTCTCCCATCTTCAGTTGCTCACTGAACTGCAGTTACTCGAAATGAAATGATGGCTGGACAACTGGATGTTCAAGTGGTGGCCTCTTTTGGTTGAAGAAGGAAGTTGCTGAGTTCACCCATAGGAGGAAACTTGAAATTCATTAGGTTTTCTCTATTTTTTAATATGAAAATCTGCACATTTTATTTCGTAAATTTCTGATTTCTGTTCTGTTGGTATGGAGTCTTTTACTGTGCAACCTAATAAATTCTTGATGTTGTATCTGTTCTTTGGGGCTAACATTATGCCATGTTCTTTGAAGATTTTCTTGAACTTGTGGTAAATTGGATGGTAGGTAAAACTTTAGAATTTGTATTCTTCTTTTGTGTTTTTCAGTGTGGAAACTTCCCTTATCCCTTTTTGTCTTTAGATTTATTGATAATTTTTATCATTGGGTCTTTGTTGAAACCATTGATTATAGCTGTTTTTATTACTTGTTTGTATTCTATTTTGTACTCTGCTTCTGTGAGTGGAATATTCATCAATCTGTGTTCCAAACTGTGAAAAACTGCATATTTATGTGGAATGGGGTTATAACTCTCATTTGTATGTAGTTTTCTGTGTGTGTTTCTATTCTGTAAATTCCAAAGTTCAAACAATCTCCATTTCTTATAATTTTTAAATCTAGAAATGGTAGCCACCCATTTCTTTCTTCTTCTTTAGTAAATTGTATGTATTCATGTTGCAAATTAAGAAGTTTCCGGGCATCTATTGAGTATTTCTTCAGTATTATTGCAAAAATGTCATCCACATACCTATACCATGACTTGTAAATTAAAGGGAAGGCTTTTGTGATGGGTATTTTAAATGAGCTCATGAACAACTCTACTAGAAAAGATGACCAAGGGTTTCCTATAGCTAGGCCTGAAACTTGTTGTAATATTTTTTGTTGAAGCTGAAGTAATTTTGTTTAATGCAAATATTAGTAAGTTTTAATAAGTCTTCTATTTCTTCTGTTTTTAAATTTATTGATGTTAACTATTCCTTCAGTATAAGCATAAGTTTCTCTGTAGGTGTGCTTGGGAATAAGGCTTTTACATCAAATGAAACCATTATATCTCCAGCCGTAATTCTGCTATTTTCAAGTTTTTTTGACTAGGTCAACTGAATTTTTAATTCTCAAACTTTGGAATCTCTTAAAAGAATTGAAGACTTCTATCAATTTTTTTTGCTACCTGGTATGTGGGTGAATTGATATTGTTTATTATTGGTCTCATGCTGCTATCATTTTTTATGTATTTTAGGTAGTGCATAAAGCCTGGGTAGTGCTGGATTACTCTGTGTGATATCCTGGTTTTCAGTAGTGGATAGTGTTTTGTTTAAAATTTATTGCTCTCCACTCACAGAAGCAGAGTACAAAATAGAATACAAACAAATAATAAAGACAGTTATAATCAATGGTTTCAACAAAGACATAGTGATAAAAAGTTATCAATAAATCTAAAAGACAAAAAGGGATTTTTTTTTTTTTTTTATTGATTTATTTATGGATGCTGTTTAACAGCTCAGGTCATCAGTATCCCATTCAACTCAGGGCATGAAATGGCCAACAAATTTTGCTCAGAGGCCTCTCTTTCAGGCTTAAGGTTCTTTATCGTGCCGTAAATGTACGACACGGGACCCACGGCTTTACTTCCCTTCCGAAGGAAGCCATACTTAGGATTTTTACGCCCCAAAAAAATCCATCATTCCTGGCCGGGTTCGAACCTGCGATCTTGGGTGTAGGAGGCAAAAAGGGATGAGGGAAGTTTCCACACTGAAAAACACTAAAGAAGAATACAAATTCTAAAGTTTCACTTACCATCCAATTTGCCACAATAAGTTCAAGGAAATTTTCAAAGAACATGGGATGTTAGCCCCAAAGAACAGATACAACATCAAGAATTTATTAGGTTGCACAGTAAAAGACTCCATACCAACAGAACAGAAATCAGGAATTTATGAAATAAAATGTGCAGAATGTGAACAAGGCAACATATTTAATTAGAAACATTATTTGACCAAGAACCCTATCTGTACATCTAGCAGCTAAGGACACCTTTTATTAACAATATTAGGTAATACAAGAAAAGCATCAACATTTATATTCTCCCAATTCTAATTTCAATTCAAATCCTATTATTAGTTCTAGAATCAGCGTAGCTCTTATTCAGTCTTATGTATTTGCCATTCTAAGAACCTTATATTCTAGAGAAACAAACTAATGTCAACAACAAATCGACCTTATAATTTAGTCACTTACAGACCATGACCTATTATTGCAACTTTAGGTATTATAATTATAATAAATCGGTTTATTAAAATATGTAATCAACTCACCAAAAACTTAATATTTATAGGAGCTACAATCCTAATGATTACAATTACTCAGTGATGACGAGATGTGATTCGAGAAAGAACATATCAAGATCATCACACTAAATAAGTAATAGCTGGATTACGATGGGAAATAATCCTATTTATTGTCTCAGAAATTTTCGTTTTCATTTAATTTTTTTGAACTTTTTTCCATGGAAGTCTCACTCCTTCAGTTGATTAAGAGGCCTGCTACAGGAGTCGAGCCTTTTAACCCTTTATTAATTCCCCTTCTTAATACAACTGTACTTTTAGCATCTGCCATCACCATCACTTCAAGACACCACAGACTACTTGAAAATAATTTTAACCAAGCCATACAGGGCATATTATTAACAATTATCTTAGGAGCTTACTTCACTTTATTACAATTATATGAATATTATGAGCACCTTTCCTATTACCGATTCAGTATTCGACTCAATTTTCTTTGTAGCCACAAGATTTCATGGTTACATGTAATAATTATTGGAACAACCTTCCTTCTATATGTTATTATGGAATTATTTCAGTCCATTTTTCTTCAAACTATCATTTTAGATTTGAAGCAGCCACTTGATATTTACATTTTGATGATGTAGTATTAATATATTCGTTATCTTTCTATTTATTGATGAAGTAGAAGATAGTTAATTGTTAAGTACATTTGATTTCCAATCAAAATTATTATTATTATTATTATTATTATTATTGTAGAGCAAATAATTTATATTTTAATTATAATTACAACAATTATTTTACTAATCTCTTGAACCATTTTAATTATAACCAACTTAATATCAAAAAAAATAATTGAATACCAAGAAAAAAATTCTCCTTTTGAATGCAGATTTGGTCCAGTTAGATCTTCTCATTTGCCTTTCTCTTTATAATTCTTTTTAATTGCCATTATTTTCTTAATTTTTAATGTAGAAATTGCTCTTATTCTCCCTATTTAACTATCCCTTTTAATTCAAACATTATCATATGAATTAATACTAGAACTATTTTTTTAATAATTTTAATCATTGGGTTATATGATGAATGAAATCAAGGCTCACCTGAATGAGCTCTTTAACCTCTAATTACAAGTAAGAAGGAACATAGGTAATCATAACATTTGATATTCAAAAAGTATTGATATATTAATTATTCTTACAAATAAGAAACAATTAATTGTAATCATTTTCGACCTGATATTTGATATACCAATATCCTTAGTTGCATTAATTGAAACCAAATTGAGGTATATCAATGTTAATGATATTATTGAAATATCATTTTATCTAATAAGATGGTTATTAATAAAAGCTGCTAACTTATTATTCAAGGGGTTAAATTAATTTACATTTTAATTTATAAAGCTTATTAAAATGAAAGCATTTCATGTTCATTGTAAAGATAAATGTTATTTTATAAATCATCCAAAGATAAATTTATCTCATTAACAGCTTCAATGTTATACTCTACATACAATATTTGAATAAATAATTAACAATAAAAAAATTAATGCAATAAAAAATAATATTATATAAGATTTCAAATGATTTATTTGAAATCATTGATTCAATCTTCCATTCCTCATTAAGATAAAATAAATATTTTGAGCCGCAAAATACTCTCTCCATCATAAATCAATAACTTTTAATAAATCAACTCCCTTTATTAAAAAATCCCTACTGACTCCTTTAGTAAAAATCATTGCTATAAACCACATTGAGCCAAAAAAAATAATTAATTTATATGGTTTAAATAATATAAAATTATATTTAAAATCACACTTAAATAAATTTCTACCTAATCATAAACCAGTCAATCTTACTGCAATTATTTTCATAATTAAAGGTAACAAACCATGTACGAGCTAAAAAAAAATTAATCAATTCATTATACTACCCCCTAATACCTAAAAACTATTAAACCCTAATATTCCACATAACATCTAAACTCTATACTCATTTAATTTATAGAAAGATAACAGATTAAAATCCCCTTAAAACACACAATACAACATACAAAAACTATAACATACAGTTAAACCAGTAAACAAAATAAAAAATACTTAAACATATTTAAATTTCTTAATGAAACAATCTCCAAAACAAAATCCTTAGAATAAAATCCAGTCTAAAAAGGTATACCACACAACGCAAAATTGGAAATCATAAAACAAGTAGATTTTAAAGGTATATAAGATAAATTTCTTATAAAACAAATATCTTGAAAATTACCTACCCTATGAATAACCATCCCTGCACACATAAACAATAAAGCTTTAAATAAAGCATGTATTAATAAATGAAAAAAAAAGTTAAATCAAAAAAACCTAAAGATAAAGTTCGTATTATATTAACCCTAATTGACTTAGAGTAGATAGAGCAATAATCTTTTATAAAAAATTAAAAATTTGCACCAAATCCTGATATAAATATTGTTAGAACAGAAATCACTAATAAAAGTTGTAATAAATAATCATGAAAAACTCTACCATAGTGAACCAACAAATACACACCTGCTGTCACTAAAGTAGAGGAATGAACTAAAGCCGAAACAGGAGTAGGAGCTGCTATTGCAGCAGGTAATCACGCTGAAAAAGGAATTTGAGCATTCTTAGCTATTCCCACTAAAACAATTAAAATCATAATAATCCCTAACTCACTTGCCATTGAAGAACTCGTAGTAGTTCGAAATATAGCAATTTCTAGTGTGACTTTTTCTCAGTGTTTTATCTTTATCTACTTTTATTATTAGTGTTAATTTGTTACATTGTTAATAGTGTTTCTTTATTTTTATTTTTCATTAATATATATATATATATATATATATATATATATATATATATACCCCAAATAATATACATAATTTCAACTATCAAAATTTAATACAATACTTATAATAATACTTATAAGAGTAGCAACATCCCCAACACAATTTGATAATGCTGTTAATATCCGCGCATTACAAGACTTACTATTTTGATAATAAATAACCAATAAATATGATACTAAACCTAGGCCATCCCAATCTAATAAAATTCTAATAATATTTGGTAATTAATAAACCATAGATAAAGCAAAGAGAAGAGCTAAAAAAACAAAACGATTAATATATTTTTCCTCCCCACTATAATCCTTTCTATATATAATAACCAAAGAAGAAATTAATAAAACAAAACATATAAACAAAAGTGACATCCAATCCAATAATAAAGTTATTACAACTCTTAGAGAATTCAATCTTAATAACTCTCATTCAATAAAAACAACCATCATAATCATATTATGAATGAACAATCATTCATAATATAGTAAACTCCTAAAACAAATATGAATAAAGATACTGATAATAAACAAAAAAATCTAATAAAACAAACAGATATAAAAACCATAACTGAAAATAAACCTATATCTATAACCCCACAAACCATAATTTTCATTTAAACTATTTAAGTAATGTTATATTGAAATAGAAATAATCTCTCTTTTTAAAATCAGAAAATTTAAAGGAAATCAGTGCAAAAACAACAATAAATATTCACGACCATTTTTCAAATTGGATTTTTTCACTGGTACCAAAATAATGCTGGCATCTTTAAAAATCTTTTGAAATTTTTGGCGTGCCCATGGATAGGATGTAATTTTTTATATATCTGTTCTCCTTTGTAATCTTTCAGTGTGGTGATTTCTTTTATTTGTGTTTTGAATTTTTCTATTTTTTCTTGACCAGATCTGTTGTATAGCCATTTATCTGTGCTATATCCATGATTTTTTGGTACTCCAATTTGTATTCTGTCTCATTTACTAGTAGGTTTGTTAATCTGAATGTGAGGCTATTGATTATAGATAGTTTATGTTACTTTGGATTGTGGCTATTGCTTTTTATATAATTATCCATGTGGATATCTTTCCTGAATATGCCAAATTCCAGTATGTGTAACTGTAGTGTTTATATTAATAATTGTGCTGTTACAGCATTATTATTATTTTCCACTTTTATTCAATTTATTGATATAATTATTATTTTTTATAATTTTTATATCCAGAAAGGGAAGAACCTGGTAATCCTCCATTTCCATTGAGAATTTTATGTTGCTGTCCTGTAGGTTTAGTAGTTTTATTGTGTCACCTTTCCATTTTACATCTACTATTGCAAAGACATCATCAACATAACGATACCAACATTTGTATATATGTGGGAAAACCTCTACTAATTTTGTTTCCAGGAAGCTCATGTATGTGTCTGCTAAGAATGGTCAGAGCCGATTACCCATTGCTAAACCCTTCTTTTGTGTATAAACCTAAAAATCAACACAAATATGAAGGACAAAATTCAGGACCATATCCACCCACTGCTCAATATATGCCTGAATATATTAATTCATGTTGAGTATGTGAGTAAAGATATAAAATATAAGAAGCACTAAAAAAAATCAATATTAAAAATGTTATAGCATAATATTATTAGAGGTAAAAAAGGAAGAGTGGGGAGAGAAGCTTAGCCAGAAATTAAACAAGGCAGTGAGGAAGAATGCAACAAGGCAATTTGGGCAATGATAGGTAAAATGCTCAAAAGAAAGGGAGGAGATTATGTGGTACCGCCATCAGAGTGGTATAAGTTTTTTCAGGGCCTTTGGGAGTAAAAACTTTGGTTATTCAAAATAATTTGAATACTGATAATCTATGGAAAATAGACTTGTTAGATAGCAAAAATACTGCAAGTGAAATTTTGGAACAAATTAAAAAGTTAAGACCTAACAAGGCATGTGGAATAAATGGAAGACCACGGGAATGTTGGAAGGCTTGGGTAGAAGACCTTAACAGATTAAACATACTGGGGCAGATACTTAACTTAATCTTTGAAGAAGGAAAAATACCAAAAATTGGAGAGTTTGAAATTGTAACATCAATTTTTGTAAAAGAAATATTAGGTACCCAGCTAATTATAGAGGAATTAGTTTACTTTCAATTATTGGAAAAGTCTCCACTGGAGTGTTGGCAAAAATATTTCAAGAATGGCCAGAGAGAAAAAAAAAATTCAGTATTTCAATCAGGCTTCAGGAAAGGTAAAAGAAGAATAGTTGACAACATGTTTATAAGTGGAACATTAGTCAAAAAATATCTTAGTAACAAAAGAAGTAGAATCTATTTTATTTTTGAAGAAGTCAATCAAATTTCACTAGTTTTATTCCACTTACTTTCCAAGTTTCAAAGGCAAAGGCAAATTTCCTTCATTGTCAGCACGGTTCCACTGTCACCTTTCCAGTGTGGCATTAAGATGTCGCTCTTTGGATTTTATAAACTTTTTGATGAGGTTGCTGTTGTTTGGAAGATCAAAATTAACTAAATTTTCTGTAATGGATATCATTGTATGATTAGTTGAACTACACACTCTTAAAGCTTCACTTACTTTTTTTAAATGTATGGAACCGGTTTCGAGAACATTTTGTTCCCATCTTCAGCCATGCTAAGGTTCAACTGTCGGATCATTCGTTGAGCTGTGGGAATGTATATTCTGCTCTGGTGGCGGTGTGATAAACTTGTAGTTTATGTTTTCATCCCCGACAATGTCGAAGTTCATTATGCTGTTTTTGTATTTGTAGATGTAGATTTTCTCCCAGGTTGCTAATTCCGTAGGTCCTTGTACTGATTTTAATAATTTTGTTTTATTTATTATGTCGTGATTTTGTGTCCAAAAATGATATGCTACTGCTGATTTTTCTATTTGCTTGTACTTTATGTTCCTGAAATGTTCCTTTAACCGTGTGCCAATGTTTCTCTTTGTTTTCCCTATGTAGATTTTTTCAGAATGTGCAGAATGTGAAAAAATCTACATAGGGAAAACAAAGAGAAACATTGGCACACGGTTAAAGGAACATTTCAGGAACATAAAGTACAAGCAAATAGAAAAATCAGCAGTAGCATATCATTTTTGGACACAAAATCACGACATAATAAATAAAACAAAATTATTAAAATCAGTACAAGGACCTACGGAATTAGCAACCTGGGAGAAAATCTACATCTACAAATACAAAAACAGCATAATGAACTTCGACATTGTCGGGGATGAAAACATAAACTACAAGTTTATCACACCGCCACCAGAGCAGAATATACATTCCCACAGCTCAACGAATGATCCGACAGTTGAACCTTAGCATGGCTGAAGATGGGAACAAAATGTTCTCGAAACCGGTTCCATACATTTAAAAAAAGTAAGTGAAGCTTTAAGAGTGTGTAGTTCAACTAATCATACAATGATATCCATTAATATGATTGGCTTCACTGTGTTTAAGTTCCAATTTTACATTTAAGTAAATTTTCTTTGTTTTCGTTCAAGAATATGTTTTCCCACACCGATAATTCTATTGGTTTTTGAAGAGCTTTTAAAAGTTTTGGTTCATTTTGGAACTCATGGTTTCTTGCCAGAAATGGTGATTTTTCCATATGTTTATATTTTACACTTCTCATGTGTTCCTTAAACCATATGGAAATGTTCCTTTTTGTTTTACCTATATATTTATTATTGCAGTCTTTGCAACTGATTTCATAAATGCCTGATTGTTTTACTGGCGGGATTTTGTGTTGGTTTTTAGGAGGTTTTTCAAATTGCATTTACTCACTGGAGCCAAAATAATGTTGGCATCTTTAAAAATCTTTTGAAATTTTTGGTGTGCCCATGGATGGAATGTAAATTTTTTATATATCTGCTCTCCTTTGTAACCTTTCAGTGTGGTGATTTCTTTTATTTGTTTTTGTTTTTTGAATTTTTCTATTTTTTTCTTGACCAAATCTGTTGTGTAGCCATTTTTCTGTGCTGTATCTATGATTTTTTGGTACTCCAATTTGTATTCTGTCTCATTTACTGGTAGATTTGTTAATCTGAATGTGAGGCTGTTGATTATAGCTAGTTTATGTTGTTTTGGATTGTGGCTATTGCTTTTTATATAATTATCCATGTGGGTATCTTTTCTGAATATGTCATATTCCAGTATGTTATCATTTTTTATAAGTTTTATATCCAGGAAAGGAAGAACCTTGTTGTTCTCCATTTCCATTGTGAATTTTATGTTGCTGTCTTGTAGGTTTAGTAGTTTTATTGCGTCACCTTTCCATTTTTCATCTACTATTGCAAAGACATCATCAACATAACAATACCAACATTTATATACGTGTGGGAAAGCCTCTACTAATTTTGTTTCCAGGAAACTCATGTATATGTCCACTAAGAACGGTGAGAGGGGATTACCCATTACTAAACCCTTCTTTTGTGTATATATCTTGCCTCTGAACGTGAAGTAGTTTTGGTTGATGCAAATTTTGGTGAGGTTCAGTAAAAAAGGCTTGGTTTATGCAAATTTCTGTGAGTTTGATGTACATACATCACAGAAGTTTGCATAAACCAAGTCTTTTTTACTTTCAATGGAAAATTTTATAAACAACAAGCAGGACTTACAATGGGCAGCCTCTTATCTCCATTTCTAGCTAACCTATTCATGAGTAGATTTGAAAAACTCACATCAACACAGCTTTTCCATACATATTTAAGGTATGGTACAGATTTGTAGAATATATATTTGCCATAGTTAACAAAAAACTCATTGATGATGTCTTAAAACTTTTGAATATACAAGATATAAACATATCATTTACATACAAAATAGAAACAGATAACATATTGCCATTCCTAGCTATTAAAATAATGAAATGTCAAAAAAATCTTGAATTTGGAATATACAGAAAGAATACACCTGCAGATAATCACATCAAAGTTGACAGTTTTAACCCCACAGTGCACAAACATGCAGTTATTAACAGTTTAACACACCAGCTAGTTAACCTACAAATTAGCAAAGAAGAATATTTTAATGAATACAAGCAAATAGAAGAAACAGCAGTTAAAATCAGTTTTAAAAAAGAACTAGTACATAAAAAGGTACAGAAATTCAACAGACAAAAACATATCAGAGAAATCATAACACTTTCAGCAAGAAAAGATAAGCTAATTTTTAAAAAGTTCAAATATCATCCATGGGCTACAAAAAATTTCAGAATATTCTTAAAGATTTTAATATCAGGTTGGCACTGATTAATAGATTTAGTGTTAAAAACTTACTGATAGATAATGTTAATGACAGTAGTCCACAAGAGGAAAAATCAATTATTTTGGTATTTAGAAAATAAATTGTGCAGAATGTGATAAAATCTACATTGGAAAAACAAAGAGAAATATAGGCCCATGGTTAAAGGAACATTTCAGGAACATAAAGTACAAGCAAATAGAGAAATCAGCAGTAGCATATCATTTTTGGACCCAAAATCAGGACGTAATAAATAAAGCAAAATTATTAAAATCAGTACAAGGACCTACGGAACTACAACCTGGGAGAAAATTTACATCTATAAATACAAAGACAGTCTAATGAACTTCGACATTGTCGGAGATGAAAACATGAAAACATAAATTACAAGTTTATCACACTGCCACCAGAGCAGAATATACATTCCCACAGCTCAACGAATGATCTGACAGTTGAACTTTAGCCTGGCGGAAGATGGAAACTAAATGTTCTCGAAACTGGTTCCATACATTTATGAAAAGTTAGTGAAGCTTTAAAAGTGTGTAGTTGAAGTGAATCATACAATGATATCAATTAATATGTTTCTATCTTGTATATTCAAAAGTTTTATGGCATCACCAATGAGTTTTTTGTTATCTATGGCATATATATCGTCAACATATCTGTACCATACCTTAAATATGTATGGAAAAGCTGTGTTGATATGTGTTTCAAATCTGCTCATGAAGAAGTTAGCTAGAAATGGAGATAAGGGGCTGCCCATTTTAAGTCCTGCTTGTTGTTTATAAAATTTTCCTTTGAAAGTAAAATATGCTTGGTTTATGCAAATTTCTTTGAGTTTGATGTATTCTCATATGTGTGTGTCCTTAATTCCACTTGTTTTAAGCTAATCATGTAGATAAATTAAGAGTTTTTCTTTTGGTATGCATGGATACAGAGATTGTATGTCGAAAGATATTAGAGTGTCAGAGGGATGTAGTTTTATGTTCTTAATTTTTTCTATTAGCTGATATGAATTGTTTATACTCTTGCTAAGGTAATGTTTTGAATCTATTAGCTAGCCATTTTGCTAAATAGTAAGAAGGAGTATTGATATTGTTAATGATGGGATGCATAACATTTCCAGTCTTGTGGATTTTAGGTAAACCATATATCTTAGCTATTGTAGGGTTGCTTTGTTTTATTTTGTATATTGTTTCCTTTGGGATGACTGTACATGTTTTCAGAACCTCATTGATTGAATTAATACACCCTTTCAAGGGGTCTGACTGGATCTGAACATATTCTCTTTTAAATCTGTCGTCTTAACACTCTTCATGCTTCATTAACCTTAAAAATATAGCTGAAACCGGTTTCAAAGATATTTAATCTCCATCTTCGGTCATGGATGACTGGTGTGAAAGGTTGTTGTTATGTAGTATCAGAAGGAATGTTCTGCTCTGGTGAAACTTTTATGAACTTAAAATTTATATTTTCTTCTTTTGGAGTGTCAAAATTCATCAAATGATTCTTATGTTTATATATGTAAATCTTTTCCCAAATATCCAGTTCTACTGGTCCCTGTACAGCTCTCAATAATCCAACTTCTTTTTCTATATCATGATTTTGGGTCTAAAAATGATATGCTGATCTTTCTATTTGTTTGTATTTTAAATTTCTCATATGTTCTTTTAGACGTGTCCCCACATTCCTCTTAGTTTTTCCTAAGTAAATCTTATCACATTCAGCCACATGAAATCTTGTAAATTCCTGCTTTTTTCTCCATAGGGGTATTATCTGTAGTATTGTCTTTCAAAATGTTGTTTAGACTAAATCTATTAGTGGGGGCCAATTTTATATTAATATCTTTAAATATTTTTTGAAATTTATACATCACTGTTGGATTATATGTAAATTTATTAAAGGACATTTTTTCTTTAATTATTGATAATGTAGTGGAATTTTTAATCTTTTCTTTCTCTGGAATTTTTTTATCTTATTATGTATTAAATCTTCATTAAAACCATTTAAAGTTGCTATTTCTTTTGTTTTTTTAAATTCCATGTTATATTCTTCTTTACTAATTGGTAAATTGATCATTCTGCATATCAAACTATTAAAAATTGCATGTTTGTGAACTATAGGATTAAAACCATTTTCTTTGATATAATTATATGCATGTTGTCCTTTCTATATATGCCAAATTTCAAGTTATCTTTACTTTTTGTAATTTTAATACCTAAAAAAGGCAGCATATTGTCTGTTTCTATTTCATGTGTGAATTTTATATCTGTATCTTGAATATTCAAAATCTTTAGTGCATCCTGAATTAACTTTTTATTAACTATGGCAAAAATATCATCAACATATTTGTACCAACACTTAAAGAAGTGTGTAAAGGCTGAAGTAATATGTGTTTCAAAATTACTCATGTAAAGATTTACCAGGAAAGGAGATAAGAGGATTGCCCATGGTCAAGCCTGTTTGTTGTTTATAAAAATATTTATCAAATTTAAAATATGACTGATTAATACAAATGTTTGTCAGATGTATGTACTCTTTTCTGTGCGTTTCATTGATTCCTACTTCTTTTAACCATTTTTGTAAAATGATTAAAAGTTTTTCTCTAGGTATGCTAGGGAACAATGAGATCACATCAAAGATACTAGTGTATCTGTAGGTAATAATCTAATATCCTTTATTTCTTCAATTAATTGGATAGAATTATTAATGCTTCTACTTTTGAACTTTGGTAATTCATTGAATCTGTCTGATAACCATTTTGTTAGCAAATATGTAGGGGTGTTAATATTGTTTATGATTTGTCTCATGCTCATTATTGGTTTATGAATTTTTGGCAAGCCATATATACTGACTATTTTTGGATTATTTGTAATTAATTTATATTTACTTGTATCTGGAATAATTGTGCTTTTTCTTATGACTTCATTAACTATTTTCAAGCATTCATTCAATGGATCTGATTTGACTTTGGCAAATTATTTTTTATTTAATAAATTTTACATACTAATGGTATATTGTTCTTTATCTAGGATTACTATTTTATTTCCCTTATCTGCTTTTTTTATACACTATTCCTTTTCAGTTAAGGCTCCTGATAATATTTTGGTAGTAGTTAATTCTGATAAGTTTCGTTTTATTCATTTCTTTTAAGACTTTTTCTGATTTTATCCTAATTCTATGCTTGTCTTGATTTGCTAAGTTATTCATAGCTATTTCAAGATCTGCAACATGTTCTTCTACATTATTTGAAAAGTCTACACAGGTTTTTAGACCTTTGTTGAGGAATGCTATTTCTTGTTGGTTAAAACTTTTGTGAGATAAATTTACTACATAATACCCCTAAGGAGAAAAAAGCAGGAATTTACAAGATTTCATGAGCTGAATGTGATAAGATCTACGTAGGAAAAACTAAGAGGAATGTGGGGACACGTCTAAAAGAACATATGAGAAATTTAAAATACAAACAAATAGAAAGATCAGCGGTAGCGTATCATTTTTGGACCAAAAATCATGATATAGAAAAAGAAGTTGAATTATTGAGAGCTGTACAGGGACCAGTAGAACTGGATATTTGGGAAAAGATGTACATCTATAAACATAAGAATCATTTGATGAATTTTGACACTCCAAAAGAAGAAAATATAAATTTTAAGTTCATAAAAGTTTCACCAGAGCGGAACATTCCTTCTGATACTATGTAACAACAACCTTTCACACCAGTCGTCCACGGCCGAAGATGGAGATTACATATCTTTGAAACCAGTTCTGGATATATTTTTAAGGTTAATGAAGCATGAAGAGTGTTAGACGACAGATTTAATTCATGTGAGCTTCACTGTGTTAGTTCCATATGAATTTTTTAAAGTTTTTATAATTTTTAAAAATTTTAATTTAATAAATATTCTTTTTTATTTAACAAATAAACAAACAAATAAACATTATATTATTATAAAATTCTTCATCTAATATTACTATACTATTTCCTTTGTCTGCTTTTGTATAAACAACATCTTTTTCATATAAGGATTTTATTGTGTTCTTATATGTTTTGTATAATATTGTTTTCTTTTTAACCATATCTTTAAAAACTTTTTCTGAATTTATTCTATTTCTTTTTCTTTGTTCTTTAATGCAGTGAAAGCTACTTGCGATGCATATTTTGACAAACACAGAACCTATTCATAAATCTATACAGAGAAGGGCAGTTTTTTTATACCATAAACTTACTAGTCTACCAAATAATCCATTTTGGAGGAATTATATTATAAATAGAGGGATTTAAAAATGCAAGATGGTTTTATGCAGTCAGCTCTGAAGGTCGTTAGACCTTTCGGTTATATCATGAGACTTTTACCTTGCGCTTGCCTATGTGTTCATTGGATTATATACACCTTGACATAAACCTCAATCTTACTATAAAAATGCTAAAGAAGAATATGATTCCGGAACAATTAAAAGCTATAGCTCTGTAAACTAATGGAAGTCAATTTCCCGAAAGGGAATGGTTGCATGGATGACCCCATGTTAGATAGAGTCCAGGGAGCTGGAGCTGGAGTTTTCTGTAAGCTTTTTAATTGCAGCTTACTTATGGGCAATATACCACAGCCTTTGATGATGAAATAGAGGCTATTGCAGTGGCAGTCCAACAATTATCATTCAGGAAATCTGGATTAATAGAGCAATGGTTCTCTCGGATTCAGAACTGCACTTCATGCCTTATCACAAAACTATCATTGCAATTTGCAACTAATTCTGGAATGCAGACTATTGCTGAAGGATTTTGCCCATAAAATCTCTTTCCAATGGGTATCTGCACACTGTGGCATTGTGGGAAATGAACATGCAGACCTATTTGCTAAAAAAGTAGCCTTGCTTACTCAGCAACCTATGAGGACTATATTCTTTCATTCCCTAAAGCTTTTCACAAATAGGACTTTTAAACATAACTTTAAATTGGAAGCTGCAGTGGCATCTAAAGACAAAATTGGGTAATTCTTAAAGAGAACACTACTACTGTACCTGACAGCCCAAGAAAATCTGCTGTTACTCGTTTTCAATTGTTGATAAAACATGACTGTCTGAGGCCCCTCCTCTATGGTATCTGCATTGCTAATTCTCCAAGTTGTACCCTTAGTGATTCTTGTTAACCTATGATGACCGAACATTTGGACATGTGCTCTGCATTAAGTGGTTTTAATTGTATTGTTAAAAAATACTGGAGAGCCCATGTACTAATGGCATAAGTGCTAAATTTTATGTGGCATTTGTTAAATAAATACAATAACACAACTAGATGTATCATTAAATGCAAATTTGTCACTTGTAGATGTTCTATGCATAACTGAACATAGGTTAAAGTTAGAGCAGTTAATAATTACTAACCTTAAACAGTTTAGTCTAGTAGATTCCTTTTGTAGGAAAGCCTATAAACATTAGGAATCATGTATATGTGTCAGATCAGATATAAACACTAGAAATATAGACTTATTTGAGGATCTGAAGGAAGATAAGAACTTTCAGTTATCAATGATAGAGATTAGTGATCAGAATGAAGTTATGTGCATTTACAGGGCACCAAATTCAAAATTTGATACTTTTTTAACTAAATTAGATGCAGTTCTGTTCAGCCTTACTAGAAAATATAAGAATAATGTAATTTGTGGAGATTGAAACGTAGTTTTCTTGGAGGAGGGTAGTAAGTTAAACAAAATTAAAGATTTGCTCTCTGTATACAATTAGTTAATACAGTAGCTATAGGAACAAGAATAACAGATCACAAAAAATCACTATTGAATGTAATATCAACAAATCTAAATTCCAAAAACAATCAGCAGTGATTAGTATGGACAAATATTAGAAGTGGGTGAACCAGTACCTAAACAAACTGGGAAGACAGGAGCATGCATGAAAAGGATGTTCAACCCAGAAAGTATAAAACTATTTAACTTTTTATTAAAATGGGAAACATGGGAGAAGCTCTTCAAGAGAGCAATATAAATGTAAAATTTAACACCTTCTTAAATATGTTCCTGTACTGCTTTAATATTGCTTTCCCACAAAAACATATATATAAAAATACAAACCCAAAATGGATGAATAACAAAAGGAATAAAAATCTTAAGTAATAAAGCTGAAGCTGCTGTGCAACCTAAAGAAATGGGGTAACATAAATAATGACTTTGAAGATTATGTACAAAAATATAAAAGCATTTATCGCAAAGTAATTCTGGAAGTGAAAAGGCAAGAAAATGTTAATATCATACAAAATGCTAATAATAAAACAAAGGCATTGTGGAAAATGATAAACCAGGAAACGGGAAAAAATTAACTCTACACAGTGTGTAAGAGAACTAATCATTGAGAATAACAAAATTAAAAGTCCTCGGCAGAATGTTTCAATGCATATTTCTCGGAAATAGCAGACAAACTCCTTATTGTAAAACACTCCCAACATTAATTGATATCATTGTATGATTCAGTTCAACTACACACTCTTAAAGCTTCACTTACTTTTCATAAAAGTATGGAACCAGTTTTGAGAACATTTAGTTCCCATCTTCAGCCAGGCTAAAGTTCAACTGTCGGACCATTCGTTGAGCTGTGGGAATGTGTATTCTGCTCTGGTGGCAGTGTGATAAACTTGTAGTTTATGTTTTCATCTCTGGCATTGTCGAAGTTCATTAAACTATCTTTGTATTTGTAGATGTAGATTTTTTCCCAGGTTGCTAGTTCCGTAGGTCCTTGTACTTATTTTAATAATTTTGCTTTATTCACTATGTCATGATTTTGTGTCCAAAAATGATATGCTACTGTTGATTTCTCTATTTGCTTTATGTTTCTGAAATGTTCCTTTAACTGTGTGCCTATGTTTCTCTTTGTTTTTTCAATGTAGATTTTTTCACATTCTGTACAATTTATTTTGTAAAAATCTGCTTTTTCCTCTTGTGGAATACTGTCATTAACATTATCTATCAGTAAATAACATAGGCACATGGTTAAAGGAACATTCCAGGACCATAAAGTACAAACAAATAGAGAAATCAGCAGTGGCATATCATTTTTGGACACAAAATCAAAACATAATAAATAAAGCAAAATTATTAAAATCAGTACAAGGACCTACGGAACTAGCAACCTGGGAAAAAATCTACATCTACAGATACAAAGACAGTCTAATGAACTTCGACATTGCCAGAGATGAAAACATAAACTACAAGTTTATCACACCGCCACCAGAGCAGAATACACATTCCCACAGCTCAACAAATGATCCGACAGTTGAACTTTAGCCTGGCTGAAGATGGGAACTAAATGTTCTCAAAACCAGTTCCATACATTTATGAAAAGTAAATGAAGCTTTAAGAGTGTGTAGTTAAACTGAATCAATTAATTAATATGATAGCTTCACTGCGCAAGTTCCAGTTTACATTTTAATTTTAACTTCCAGCATACTGTAAAACCCTAAGAGAGTTAAAAAAAATTATAGTAATTCTATTTTTATAAATTCAATTATAGAAAGTGAAATACAAAAAGTAGTCAATGAAATAAATGGTAAATATTCACCTGGAATAGATGAAATACCAGACTATGTGATTAAACAATGTATAGAATAAATGAAAGTCCCTCTGGGACTTTCATCTATATGTTATATCTTATATAACACTTTGCTCTCAGGGATCTTTCCTGTTAAGCTTAAAATTAGAAAAATTATACCGCTACACAAGAAAGTAGAAAAGACAAAGAAAGAGAACTATAGTCCAATAAGTGTACTGTCAGTATTATTAAAAAATGTTTGAAAAATTAGTCTACAATAGATTAATAGCTTTCTTGGAAAAATATAACATCCTTTTTGATGCTTAATTTGGTTTCAGAAAAAACAGGTCTATAGAAACAGTCATAGCTAAATTACTGGATCAAATTCAGCATGCAGTAGACAAAGATATGCTGACAAAAGGAATTTTTTTAGACCTTACTAAGCATATGATGTATTAGATCCTAATACCTAAGCTGTACAAATATGGAATTAGAGGAAACATGAATAGGTGGATTGAATCCTATCTCATGAATAGGAAACAAGTAGTGGATCTGCAACATGAAAAACAACGGAGAATAAGTAATTATGGATCATACACAAAAGAAATTATGAGAGGTGTTCCTCAAGGTTCAGTACTAGGGCCTCTGTTGTTTTTAGTGTATATAAATGATTTACCTAATAATATTCAAAAGGCTGATATAGTTCCTTTTGCAGACGATACAAACATCTTGTAAAAGCCGAGAATGAAACTGTATTGCAAAATAAACACGATAATGAATAGCCTCAGTAACTGGTTTAAAATAAAATGAACTAATTATAAGCAAAGAAAAGCTAATGCAATGACATTTCATACATGGCAATGTAAAAACACTATCAAACCTCAAATTATATATGGTGGAAAAAATATTGAGTACAAGGGAGAAACAAAATTCTTGGGTATACATGTGAATGGAAACCTTAAATTGGAAATTCACACTCATCATTTAGCAATTAACTTTAGTTCTGTTTGTTATATGCCCAAAAGTCTAAAATGGACACTGAATTATTAGGACTGAAAAATGTATATTTTGCTCATTTTCACAGTCACTTAAAATATGGAATAAAATTTTGAGGAGAAAAATGTAAGAGTATTTAAAATCTAGAAGAGAACAATATGAATAATAAGTGGAATAGATAATATGAAGTCCTGTAGACCCTATTTTAGGAATCATAATATACTACCATTAGCTTGTCTCTTTATAATAGAGGTTGTAAATAATATTAAGAAACATCAAGGATAATTATATACACGTATAGATATTCATTCTTATAATACAAGAAGGAAAAATGACGATGTTCAAATATGCAGGACAAATATTTTAAAAAATAATCTCACAAATGTAGGTATTAAAATATATGATAAACTACAAGTGAATTTTAAAGGAATCAATATAAAACATTTAATAAAGAAGTCAAAGCCTTTCTACAAAATACCTTTTATTCAGTAAGTGAATATATGAACTTTAAATAAGGCATATTGTAAATCTAGTATAATTATTTTGTATATTGCTTATATAATATTTGGTACAAAGTCTATATCATATAAATGATCCAAATGGCAGATAAAGTATTATTATTATTATTATTATTATTATTATTATTATTTAAATTCAGCAATGCTTTCCTGAATTGCTTTTTATACATGTTTGAGATATTATTGTAAGCACTTGGTTTAGTGTTTTGGAAGAATTCATACATACTTTAATTTTACTTTTTAGATTTATAGTACAGGTGGCAAAGTAGTGTGTCAATAAATTTTATACTGAGCTGATCTTTTGATTGAGGGCAAGCTTTATCAAAGTGAAAAGAAAAATTTTGCAGAAAATTCTTACATTTATCATGCGTATTGCATGTATTATTTACTTCTGCCCATTCTTCTTTAGCAAGTATATATTGCAGTTTATCAAGGTAACATTTTTCTGTGTCCCTAACGTACCTATAAGAATTGTCTTTTGTTTGGCTATAACAGTTGTAAATTTCTATAATTTGTCCCCTATTATCTGATACATGAAATTCATTATTTCAACAGGTGTAGAGCAATGACAGGTTTATCCATTGGTATGCACACTTCATTCAGAATGAAAATAGTTTTCCCCAAATAATAAAGTTTAATGTAGTCATTACAATAATGCCAGGATGGTACTGACTAAAACAGTAGGCTCTAAAATGACAAGAGTAGATGCTTTGAGAATGAGGCAAATTATTAGAGAGGGTCATAATTAATTCTGTAGCATTCTCTCTCTGCTCTTAAGAAAGTAATCTTTTTGGTGCTTCGTGACTATATATGTGAGAATATCAGAATACCAGATAGAACACAGATGTAAGCTGAGGCTAAATATTGCTACATAACCTTGAAATATTTCTACTTTTCTATTTTCAGATGGTACAATTCAAAAGCATTTTATTCATTTAAGAACTTTTGAAAAGTAAGACATTTTTAATAAATTCTGTTGGAACTCACACAGTGAAGCTTGTTAATGTAAATTACAATTAAACTGTCGTCTAACACACTCTTATGCTTCACTTACTTTTAAATATAGTGGGACCAGCCTTGAAGAAACATCCTGTCCATCTTCAACCAACTTGATGACTGGTATGAGAAACTAACATCTATGAGGACCTGTGGCTCTGTCCTGGTGGTGTTTTTTCTTTATAAATGGGAAATTGGTATTACATTCTCCTATAATGTTGAAATTCATAAGATGATCCTATGTTTATGACTGTAAATCTTCTCCCATGTGTCCAATTCTGTATGTCCTTGTGCTTCTTTAAGTAACTTTATTTCTCTTTTTATGTCATGATTATCTTTCCAAAAATGGTGTGCCACTGCTGACCTATCAATCTGTTTGTACTTAACATTTCTGAGATGTTCCTTTAACTGTGTTCCTATGTTCCTTTTAATTTTAACAACATATATCTTATCACATTCTTTACATGTTATTTTGTAGATGCCTGACTTTTTCTCCTGTGGAATGTTATTAAAACTGTTGTCCACTAAAGCATTTTTCAGAGTATATCTGTTAACAGGTGCGAATTTAACGTTAATATCTTTAAAATTTTTTGGAATTTATTCATTGCTACTAGATGGTAGGTGAATTTTTTAAAACCCAGTCTCTCTTTATCAGTTAATAGGGTGGTGGTATTCTTGATCAATTTCTTCTTTAGGAATCTATTAAGTTTTTGTTTACTAAATTTTTGTTAAAACCACTTATAATGGCAATCTCCTGTATCTTCTCCAATTCTTTTTTGTACTCCTCTTTACTGATTGATAAATTTACCAGTCTATATGTTAAGGTGTTGAAAATTGAGTGCTTGAGCTATGGGATTAACCTATTTGATTTTATATAGTTATCTGTGTGCATATCCTTTCTATAGATTCCAAATTCTAAATTTCCATGATTATTATTAATTTTTATATCTAAATTGATCTAAATTTATATTTATATCTAAAAAGGGCAACATTCCCTTTGTTTCTATATAAAATCAAATGGGTTAACCCATAGCTCACAAGCACTCAATTTTAAACCGCTTAACATATAGACTGGTAAATTTACCAATCAGTAAAGAGGAGTACAAAAAAGAATTGGAGAAGATACAGGAGATTGCCATTATAAGTGGTTTTAATAAAAATTTAGTAAATAAAAACTTAATAGATTCCTAAAGAAGAAATTGATCAAGAATACCACCACACTATTAACTGATAAAGAGAGACTGGGTTTTAAAAAATTCACCTACCATCCAGTAGCAATGAATAAATTCCAAAAAATTTTAAAGATATTAACGTTAAATTCGCACCTGTTAACAGATATACTCTGAAAAATGCTTTAGTGGACAACAGTTTTAATAACATTCCACAGGAGAAAAAGTCAGGCATCTACAAAATAACATGTAAAGAATGTGATAAGATATATGTTGTTAAAATTAAAAGGAACATAGGAACACAGTTAAAGGAACATCTCAGAAATGTTAAGTACAAACAGATTGATAGGTCAGCAGTGGCACACCATTTTTGGAAAGATAATCGAGACATTAAAAGAGAAATAAAGCTACTTAAAGAAGCACACAGAATTGGACACATGGGAGAAGATTTACATTCATAAATATATGGATCATCTTATGAATTTCAACATTATAGGAGAATGTAATACCAATTTCCCATTTATAAAGAAAAAACACCACCAGGACAGAGCCACAGGTCCTCATAGATGTTAGTTTCTCATACCAGTCATCAAGTTGGTTAAAGATGGAGAGGATGTCTCTTCGAGGCTGGTTCCACCATATTTAAAAGTAAGTGAAACATAAGAGTGTGTTAGACGACAGATTAATTATAATTTATAGTATTTTATTCATTGAAGATTAAAGTTTTGTTCTTTCTTTTATTTTTGTCATCATCTCTAGTCATGTTTTAAAACTTTTTCCAGGGAAGGCAGCGACTAAAGATTCTAGAAGGCCAATTGGCTGAATTAACTTCAGGACAGATGGAGCCAATATCAGGTCAGGATTCCAGTCAAGATGGATCTTCTGACAATGATGAGGTAAGTTGATTTTGAAATGTTGTTTTTTAGACAAAAGTGGGTCACTATTAATACAATTTCAACCAAATGGAATGGATAATAATATTTAAAACAAGAAAGCAACAAATAAACTCATGGGTATATAATACTAAGGTTGACAAGGCAGATTCAAAGAGATAGTTTTTATCTATTTCAATATTTATAACTATTTCCTTTGTAATCTCTTCTGAATCAAAATGTTAGAACACTCTTTATGGTTTCACTTACATGAGGTTTACTCAGAACTTGTTTTGTGGAACAATTGTCCATATTCTTATCTGTTTAAAGGCTGTTAGATCATTCGTCGAAGTTGGGTAGGTGGATATCTATGTTGACACTGTGATAAAACTTGAATAAAGAGCTATCTGCTTCCTTAACGTCAAAATTCATAAGGTTTTACTCATGTTTTTTTTTTTTATATAAATCCTTTCCCATCTGTTTAAATCTTTGTGATATTGAATAGTTTTTAATAATTAAAATATAAATTGGAAACTTGCTCATTGAAGTCAATCATATAATTGATATTATTGTATGCTTTAGTTGAACTGCATACTCTTAATACTTTTTACTTGTCATAATATATAGAACCTGTTTCTAGAACATTTTGTTCTCATCATCAGCCAGGCTAAAATTCAACTGTCGGATCATTCGCTGACTGTCAGAATGTGATTCTGCATTGGTGGCAGTGTGATAAACTTGTAGTTTATGATTTTATCATTGGCAGTGTCAAAGTTCATTAGACTGTCTTTGTATTTGTAGATGTACATTTTCTCCCAAGTTGCTTGTTCTATAGGTCCTTGTACTGATTTTAATAATTTTGCTTTATTCACCATGTCATGATTTGGTGTACAAAAATGATATGCTGCTGCTGATTTCTCTATTTTCTTTATGTTCCTGAAATGTTCCTTTAACTGTGTGCCTATGTTTCACTTTGTTTTTCCAATGTAGATTTTTTCACATTCTGCAAAATTTATTTTGTGAATACCTGCTTTTTTCCCTTGTAGAATACCCTCATTAATATTGTCTATCAGTAGGTTTTTAACATTAAATCTATTAACAAGTGCCAACCTGACATTAAAATCTTTAAGGATATTCTGAAATTTTTTGTAGCCCATTAAAAATTAGCTTACCTTTCCTTGCTGATGTTGTTGTGGTTTCTTTGATACTTTTTGTTTCTTGTTACACCTTTTTATGTGCTAGTTCTTTTTTAAAACCATTTTAACCTCTGTTTCTTCTATTTGGTTATATTTATTAAAATATTCTTCTTAGCTAATTTGTAGGTTAACTAGCCTGTGTGTTAAACTGTTGATAACTGCATGTTTGTGCGCTGTGTAGTTAAAACTGTTAGCTTTGATGTGATTATCTGCATGTGTGTTCTTTCTGTATATTCCTAATTCCAGATTTCCTTGACGTTTCTGTTTCGTATGTAAACGATATGTTTCTGTCTTGAATATTCAAAAGTTTAAGGCATGGTCAATAAGTTTTTTGTTAATTATGGCAAATATATCGTGACATATCTCTACCATATCTTAAATATGTATGGGAAAGCGGAGTTGATGGGTGTTTCAAATCTGCTCATGAAGAGGTTAGCTAGAAATGGAGATAAGGGACTGCCCATAGTAAGTCCTGCTTGTTATTTATAAACTTTTCATTTGAAAGATAAATGAGCGGAGTTTATGCAAATTTCTGTGAGTTTCATGTATTCTGTTATATAATTATCATTAATTCCACTTGTATTAAGCCAATCATATAGATAAATTAGGAGTTTTTTTTTTTTTTTTGGTGTGATAGGTTTCTTGTGTAATTTAGATGAGTATATGCAGATATAGAGCTGGCAATAGAGACTTTAAACATTAGAGACAAATATTTTGTTAGGAAAACATCAGAAAAAATACTGCAGCAAATTAAAAATAATAACTTTGGCCCAAGATCTTATCTAAAACTGAAAAAAATCTCTGAATAATAAAAACCTAAAAACTTATATAGATTTCTCAGATAATATAGAAGATTACATAGCCGACATAGGCATAGCCACCCAACAACTAAACAAAAGGGGAAAATCGTTCGTCAAAAGTAAATGCAAGAAAGTTTTAGAGAACATAAAAAACTGGAAGAATTCAATAAACTACAGAACGACATTAAAAAAACTAAAAGATAAACCAGTGATATACACAAAAGCAGGCAAAGATAATAAAATATTAGACTAAAAAGAATACATAAAACAGAATACATTGAAACCTTGTTAAAAGGACAAGATTACAAACCAATTAATAAGAATCCACTCAATAAAGGCAATAAAATGTTAATCAAAACATTAAATGAACTCAAAACACTATCCACTACTGAAAAACTGCCACGGGTGGCCGAGGCTGTTAAGGCACGGACTCGTGAATGGCAGGTCTTGGTTCGAATACTGCCAGGACTGTCCTCCCTCACGGAGGTTTTTTCCAGGTTTTCCTCAGCCCTCATAAATGGCAAATGCCGGGGAGGTACCCTAAACTTAGGCCTGGAACACTTCCTTCCTTTAGAAAAAAAAAAAATTCTTTCCCATCATTTCATCTCATGTATCATCATTGTCCATTGCCTGTGGTGTCTCTGTAGCAAAAACGGGCATTAAACACTATTCATTCACTACTGAAAAATAGAATATCACACAGAGTAGTTCAGTACCACCCAAGCTTTATGCACTACCTAAAATACATAAAAATGATAACAGCATCAGACCAATAATAAACAACATCAATTCACCCAGGTAGCAGAAAATTGATCAAAGTCTTCAATTCTTTTAAGAGATTCCAAAGTTTGAGCATTAAAAATTCAGCTGATTTAGTCAAAAAACTTAAAAATAGCAGTATTACTGCTAGAGATATAATGTTTGTATTTGATGTAAAAGCCTTATTCCCGAGGATACCTACAGAGAAACTTATGTTTAGGCTAAAAAAAATGGTTAATATCAATAAATTTAAAAACAGAAGAAATAGAACATTTATTAAAACTTATTAATATTTGCACTAAACAAAATTACTTCAGCTTGAACAAAAAATATTTCCAACAAGTTTCAGGCCTAGCTATGGGAAACCCTTTGTCACCTTTTCTAGCAGAGTTATTCATGAGCTCATTTGAAACACACATCACAAAAGCCTTCGCTTTAATTTTCAAGTCATGGTATAGGTATGTGGAAGACATTTTTGCAATAAACCGAAGAAACACTGAATAGATGCACTGAAACTTCTTAATTTGCAACATGAATCTATACAGTTTACCATGGAAGAAGAAAGAAATGGTTGGGTACCACTTCTAGGTTTAAAAATTATAAGAAATGGAGATTGTTTGAATTTTAGAATTTACAGAACAGAAACACATACGAAAAACTACATAAAAAATGAGAATTATAACCCCATTCCACATAAGTATGCAGTATCTGGCACTCAGATTGATGAATATTCCACTCACAGAAGCCAAGCACAAAATAGAATACAAATAAATAATAAAGACAGCTATAATCAATGGTTTCAACAAAGACACAGTGATAAAAATTATCAATAAATTTAAAAGACAAAAAGGGATAAGGGAAGTTTCCATACTGATAAACACAAAAGAAGAATACAAATTCAAAAGTTTCACCTACCATCCAATTTACCACAACAAGTTCAAGAAAATCTTCAAAGAACATGGGATAATGTAGGCCCCAAAGAACAGATACAACATCAAGAATTTATTAGGTTGTACAGTAAAATACTCCATACCAACAGAACAGAAATCAGGAATTTACGAAATAAAATGTGCAGATTGTGAGCAGAGCTACATAGGCAAATCAATGAATAGTTTGGAAATTTAGACGAAAGAGCATTTTAGGAATATTCGGTTTAAGCAGGTGAATAAATCAGCAGTAGCAGCTCACTTTTGGACCAAAAACCATGAAATAAAACTGGAAATTAAACTGCTGAAACATCTTCACAACCCAATGGAGTTATCCACTTGGGAAAAAAAATTTATATTAAAAAATAGAAAAAACCTAATGAATTTCGAGTTTCATCCTATGGTTAAACTCAGCAATTTCCTACTTCAACCAACAGAGGCTACCACAGAAACATCTGGGTGTCCAGCCATCATTTCCAGTAAAGGCAGTTCGGTGAGCAACTGAAGATGGGGAGATTCTCCCTAAACATGTCTTACTTTTATGCAAGTAAATGGAGTTTAGTGTAAAAAAAAAAATGAATACCTAAGTTTAGGAAATAAAAACATGATTTACACAAAGGCTGATAAGGATAACAAATTTGTTATTTTAGATAAAGAAGATTACAAGCAAAGGAGGCAAGATTTATTAAAAAGTGACGTATTTGTTGAAATCAAAACACCCATTGATTAAATGCATTAAACCTATGGAATAATAAGTCTTGAAAAATAGTAGCCTGATTCCAAAAACAGATTGATACAAAATTAAACTTCACAAGTCATCTTAGGCATGATATATGGCCTTCCAAAGATTCGCAAACCTGGAAGAAGTATGAGACCAATTATTAACAACATAAATACTGGTATCTACCATTTAGCAAACTGGTTACCATTCAAAGTTCCATTAACTACCTAAATTTGATAGCTTAAGTTTAAAACCTCCATGAACCTCATCAACAAAATTAAAGATAGAAAATTATCACTGAAGGACACACTGGTTTCTTTTCATGTAAAAGCCCTGTTTCCCAGCATACTACAGAATAAATTATTAATTTTTTTAAGAAAATGGTTAAAATCAGCCACCCTAACAGAATACATTGAAGAATACATTGAATTCACTAAGTTGTGCTTAAATCAAGCATTTTTTTTTATTTAAGAAACAAATTCTTTAAACAGAAACCAAGACTAGTAATGGGCAGTCCATTATCACCTTTCCTAAGACTTATTCATGAGCTATTTTTAGGTGTACATCACTAAAACTTTCCCCAAAATTGTTAATGTTTGGCACAGATATATAAATGATGTATTAGCTATTATAAACAAAAAACACGTGAAAGATGCGCTAAAACTTTTAAACCTGTAAGAGTTTACAATTAAGTTTCCTGTCAAAATGGAAACCAATAATATGTTGCCATTTTTGTGTGTTACATTCTCTATCCATAGTGAATTTTAATGATTTTTCTTGTAGATTAAGTAAGTTAAGTGCATCTTCTAGGTGTTTCTCCAGGACTATTGCAAAGATCTCATCAACATAGCGATACCGTGCTTTAAACAACCAGGGGAAACCCTTTGTAATTCTGATTTCTAATGCACTCATAAAGGGGTCTGCTAATAATGGTGATAATGGGCTACCCATTGTTAAACCAAAAGTCTGTTTATAACATTTTCCATTGAAAGTAAAGTAATTTTCCTCTATGCACAGGTTAGTTAGTGTAATGTATTCTTGAGTTTCTTCTATTGTTTTCCATATTTCTAGCAACCAACTTTTTATATAAGTGTGTAGATTTTGCATAGGGATGCTTGGAAAAAGAGCTATGACGTTAAAAGAAACTAAGGTATCTGTTTTTTCTAATTCTATATCTGTATTTTTTGAATTAGGTCTAAGGAGTTTTTTATGCTTCGGCTTTCAAATTTAGAAAAGGAAGAAAATCTGTATGTTATCCATTTGGCTAATTTGTATATTGGTGCATCTATGTTGTTTATAATGGGTCTCATTGTTTTGCCTGATTTGTGCACTTTTGGGAGACCATTGATTCTAGGTAATGTGGGGTTATTTTACTTTATTTTTGTATGGTTCTTTTTTATCTATTAATTTTCAATCATTAATTGTTTTATTCAATGAATTTTTGCACAGATTTAGGGGATTTTTTGTTAGTGTCGAATATTCTTTGTTTTCTAATAGTTGTTCCATTCCATCTATGTAGTTGGTTTTATCTAAAATTACAAACTGTGTTTCCTTTATCTACCTTTACGTAGATAACTGGTTTATTTTTTAGTGTTCTAATTACCTTTGTGTGAGAGTTAGCTTTCCTTTTGTTTCTAATTTGCTCAATAATATTACAACATTGATTTTGTATGGTGTTTCACTCTATTTCTACATGATTTTTGGTAGCAATTTGTATATCTGCTATGTAGTCTTCAAATTTAAATTTAAAAAATATACTAAATTCTAAACTAAAATAGAATATTCCACAAGAGAACAAACCAGGAATATATTAAATGAATTGTAATGCTTGTGAAAAAAATTATATTGAAAAGACTAAAAGAAACATAAAAACATGAGCAAAGGGACACATCAGGAACATAAATCAAACACAGGAAGAAAAATCAGGAGTAACTTGGCATTTTTGGAAGGAACAACATAGTGTTAACAGGAATCCCAAACTACTTAAAAATATTACAGGAAAAACAAAACTTACATTCTGGGAAAACATTTATATCTGAAAGAACAAAAATCAATTTTTCAACTTTGAAATCGTGCCAAGTGACATTTTAATACAAAAGCTCATCCAACCACCACCAGAGACAAATCAAACCATCATGAAGAACAAGGTCGGCATTCGATCTGGAACTGATGATGGGAGCAATTAGCTCCAGAAACTTAGTTTTCCTCGTAAATTATATCTAATCTAGTTTTTGAATTGCGGGAATTTTCACAGTGAAATATAGTATAACTTAACAAATTATTATTGAGGAAATCACTCAAATTTCACTAATTTAGTTCCACTTACTTGGACATGTTTCAAAGGCGCTTGCCTTCGTCGTCAGCATGATCCCAATGTCCGCTTCCCCGCGTGGTATTCAGATGTTGCTCCGTAGATTTTATGAACTTTGTGATAAGGTTGCTATTGTTTGGAAGATCAAAATTAACCAAATTTTCTTTGTTTTTATTTATGAATATATTTTCCCACACTGTCAATTCTATTGGTTTTTGAAGAGCTTTTAAGAGTTTTGGTACCTTTTGGAATTCGTGGTTTTTTTGCCAGAAATGGTCTGCCACTGCTGATTTTTCCATGTGTTTATATTTTACATGCCTCATGTGTTCCTTAAACCGTATGGAGATATTTCTTTTTGTTTTGCCTATATATTTCATATTGCAATCTTTGCAAGCAATTTCATAAATGCCTGATTGTTTTTCTGGAGGAATTTTGTCTTTTGTGTTCGTTTTTAGGAGGTTTTTTAAACTACATTTGTTTACTGGAGCCAAAATGATGTTTGCCTGTTTAAAAATTTTTTGGAATTTTTGGTGTGCCCATGGGTGGAATGTGAATTTTTTATATATCTGATCCCCTTTGTAGCCTTTTAGTGTGGTGATATCTTTTATTCGTTTTTTCTTTTTGAATTTTTCTATTTTCTTGTTGACCAGATCTGTTGTGTAACCATTTTTTTGTGCTATCTCTATGATTTTTTGGTACTCCAATTTGTATTCTGTCTTGCTTATTGGAAGGTTTGTTAATCTGAATGTGAGGCTATTGATTATGGCATGTTTATGTTGTATTGGGTTGAGGCTGTTGTTTTTTATGTAATTATCTGTGTGGCTATCTTTTCTGAATATGCCAAATTCCAGTATATTGCCATTTTTTATAATTTTTATGTCCAAAAAAGGAAGAACCGTGTTGTTCTCCAATTCCATTGTAACACATGAGGCATGTAAAATATAAACACATGGAAAAATCAGCAGTGGCAGACCATTTCTGGCAAAAAAACCACGAATTCCAAAAGGTACCAAAACTCTTAAAAGCTCTTCAAAAACCAATAGAATTGACAGTGTGGGAAAATATATTCATAAATAAAAACAAAGAAAATTTGGTTAATTTTGATCTTCCAAACAATAGCAACCTTATCACAAAGTTCATAAAATCTACGGAGCAACATCTGAATACCATGCGGGGAAGCGGACATTGGGATCATGCTGACGATGAAGGCAAGCGCCTTTGAAACATGTCCAAGTAAGTGGAACTAAATTAGTGAAATTTGAGTGATTTCCTCAATAATAATTTGTTAAGTTATATCTAATCTGTTGTCTAACACACTCTTGTGTGTTAGACAACAGGTTAGATATAATTTAATTTAACAAACTTCACTATGTGAGTTCCAACAGAATTTTTTAAAAATGTCTTATTTTTCGAAAGTTCTTAAATGAATTAGTCTTCCTTTTTTAAATATTAGTGATGTAAGAGTTAAAAATTTGACTCAATCATTTTAAATTCTTAAGATAAGATTACCCGCCCAGAAAATACCTATGGTAATAGTATGCTGTATGACTTTACATAACGTCGAACATCTAAAAGAGTAGGACTTTGACATACCTAAATTACAGGATTATGGTGATATCGCAAGAATAATTCACATCACTGTATTTATAACTCATATTTCACAAAGGTATGTTCAAGTTTACAAATACAGCCTGTGGTGCCTCAGCAGTAAAAATAGGGTGTATAGACAACAAAAATTGATAAAAAAGTAAAGCTTGTAAAAACTAATCATCTAATTATGTACCTAAAAATGTCAGTTTACAAAAACCCTAAATAAATAATCACCTAAAAACTATCACAATTTATTAATTAGCTCTAAATATTCATAACAAGAGCAAGCAAATCTTAACTTTCTTGTTTTGTCATTTCTTTCTCCAATTATAATGTTTCTTTTGCAAGTTTTAATACTTCAATTTTCAGTATGTCTTTTTCTTCTTTAGTTGCTTTCTTATTTCTGCTTAAGCATGGTAAACAGAATGTTGAGGCCAGTGATCCTCTCTCATTACTGATACAAAGTGACATACAAATGATGTGCACGTATGTAGAGCAGAATGGTCATACAAATCAAAATGGTATTATAACTAAAGAATTTCCTGTAAAACTGACCCTAAGTAGAGTTTTAATTCCTCATAACAACATATAAAATTTGGAATTACTTATTTTTATATAGATTTTAATCACTTAACTGTAAAGGACATGAATAAAATAATGCAAAAACACAATACAAATAATCCACTTTCAATATATCATTTGGCAAATGACCAGATTCTTAATATTAAGGAAATCAGGGCTTGAATTTAAAGAAGGGGGTGATTGTCATCTTTTGAAAATCAAGCAAATCCAGATTTCTGTTTAACATTTGCCAAATCTTGTAATTTTATTTCTGTTATTTAAAACTTTTATCTCCCTTTAGTTTATTAAATGTATGCTTAACATGAATAGGTATGTGAGTGTTTAATTGCAGCAAAGATTTAAATTGCATCCTGACAGAAGAATATGCTGATGTGCTGTGGTGAAGATCACCAAGCATTTGCTGATAGCAATTGCTCGACAAAGAGGGTAATTTTTTATTTATACCAAACCACAAGCTTATGCTCAATTCTGAACTTGTTTGTGATCAACTGCTTGTTTTTATTTTTATCACCCAATTTTCTTATCAACTGCAGTGGCAACAGTAGCTTCAGGTTTGATTTTCTCACACTATTCCATCATCATGGAAGCCCTTAAAATTACCATCCCAATTACCATGGTTGGTTATCCTCTTGTTCTCAGCTTTTTAGCTTTATTTTGTAGAATATTTAGGAATTCCCTCCTTTTTATATAGTCATATAATTTATGTCGGTATTCATAAAGTTTAACTAATATGATAAAAAATCTTAAAATTATTCTCTGATATAATTTCTGATGGTATTCTGCAATTTTCATAGAAATCACATTTCTTTGTGTTAACTCCAACTTTTTGCTAAGTGTCCAACATTTCTATCCATAAAGTAGGGTAGGGACATACATTCTGTTTGAAAGTTCAAAATTATATCAACTTTTTGCATCTACTATTACATATTATCAGATTTGATATTAGTAATAATTTACCAAATTTTGGATTTTGATAAAAAACAGCTATTGATTAGATTGGATTGTTAAGGTTGGAAAAAGATATTTTGGAATTTCAACTTTGCTAAAAAACTGGTGGAACTGCAAGCGGAAGCTGATCAAAGATGGACATGTCTAGATGCTCTCCATGTGCATAGGTACAATGGGTGTATCATCAGAAATCTATTGCGTCACAATTGGCCTTTTTAATAAAACAAAAATTAAGGCTGGGAAATAATGGTTTCAATGATCAAGTGACCATGATTTGGTACGGCTTTGTGTTGATGGCATTATTAGTGATCGATGGACGGAACTAAATCCCTGTTTGGAAATGGAGCAGTTGTCGGAATGCTGAATTGAGAAAGAAGGAGAACAGACTAGAAATGAGAATAAGCAGATTAACCGAAATATGAGAGAAATTGTTGCAAGCTATCAACAAAGAGTGGAACAAGATCTCGCAAATCATAATGGAAGGATAAGGATGTTGGAAAAAGCTAAGGCAAATAACAGAAAAGTAAACATCATTTTTGGAACACAGGAAAATAGAAGGAAGAGAACTTGGCAAGAGGTTGAAAAAATATTTAAGGAAAAACTGGGGATCCAACTATATGGCTGGGAAATATGTGACTCCTTAGAATAGGTAGAAAAATAGTTAGACCAAGGCCGATACTGTCAAGTGTATCACCATGAAATTTAAATGGATGATGGTGGAAAGTACAAAAAAACTTAAGGATGCGAAGATAGTCATCGAGCAAAATTATGGGAAAGGAGAAAGGAATATAGGGCTACTTTATTGAAGCAAATGAAAAAAGCCAGAGAAGAAGACAAGATTGCATACATTAGGGGTTTGAATCTTTTCATTAATGGAAAGAAACAGGACGTGAATGGATGAAATACGATAGTTGTGGGCTCAGCCAACAGAGAGGATCAATGTCCAGGAATCCAGGGCAGCACTGGAGAAGAAGAAATGGCAAAAGAATAAAAGGGGAAAGATAAACAGCTGGCAATATCACCAGAACATATTATACAGTCTCTTCAACAGCTGCCTGAGTATGACAATAGAGAAGCACTGGGTTCTATGGCTAGTCTGAATATGCAGAGAGAGGTGGGATTCAATGTAGTCTCTAGGCCTGGGGGAAGTATTATGCAGGTAGAGGAATGAAGGGTCGTGTTAGATAAAGAGGTGAGACTTACTAGAAACAAAATAAAGTTGGAGCACTATAGGAATGAATAAGGGTTCAGTATAGGTAGTGTGTACGTTATCTATAATATGATGGAATGTTGAAGGGTTAATAGCAAAAATGGTCACATTCATCTGATATCAAGCAGGCAGATGTGTTAGCAATGGTTGAGACATATATATTAAAGGATTCCATCATCAATCTCACTGGGTATTATTATTATGGAAAAAAGGAATGAAGGTTAAAGGAAAAGGTTGGACATCTGGTGGCATAGAGTTATTTGCAAGAAGAGATAAAAGTTTCAAAATTAAGGTTGAAATGAATTTAGGAGGTGATAAAGTGCAGTGATGTATGTGGAAAAAGTGCACAAGTGTGTTTAGGTATTAACCTCAACCTAGGTATTCATTTTTTTACACTATACTCCATTCACTTACACAAAAATAAGGTGCATTTCGGGAGAATCTCTCCCATCTTCAGTTGCTCACTCTAAGTGGGAGATGGGAGAGATGGGGGAGATTCTCCTGAAACGCGTCTTACTTTTGTGTAAGTGAATGGAGTATAGTGTAAAAAAATGAATACCTAAGTTGAGGTTATATTGCCACTCCATTGTCAACAGCTTCGTAAGTACAATATTTATGTGTTTAGGTATTGTTTATGATCCACCTAGCTCTTTAAGCTTTTATGATTCAAATTTGTTTATTAAATTGAGACAAAACATTGAAGAATTACAGGATAAATATACAGATGTAGAATTAAGCTAGTGGGGGATCTAAAGGCAAGAATAGGGAGAGGACAGATTAGGGTAGATTTAGATGCATGGGGCCCAATAGAAGTATTGTAGTAATGATAAAGTTTCCAATAATGAGTTCAATTAATACAGTCCTGTGAAGAGAACAACTTCTTGATGTATAATGGAGTAAAAGAGAAAGATGAGGGGGAAGAATTTACTTTAGTAAATAAAAATGGGCAAAGTGTCATAGATTACATGTTATATGCCTTAGGTATGGACAGATATAAGTTGGCTTTTGAGATTATGGATATGCATTAAGAATGGAGATCCAAACAATAGAAGATAGTAGGAGGGAGCAAAATTTTCAGTTAGGTTTCCAATTAAAGCATTGCAGATGGATGAATGATTTAACTGAAATGTTCCATACAAAGTTAAATCAAGAAGTGGAACATATGGGGGGGAGGGGGAGATATTTGTCAGCATTATTAGAGGATAGAAAAGTTGAATCTATTTTTGGTATAGAGACCATAAAAAAGCAGGAAACAAAATGAAAGTGTTTGAGAGGAGGTTAAAAGTGAATGATAGCTGGTGTGATAAAGAATGTTCAGATACAAGAAGAAGGGTAATGAGGGAGTTAAAACAGTGGAGACAAACAGGAGAGTAGACAGATAGGGGCAATTACCTTGTAGAAATATCGAGATATACGTGCTAATTAGAGATATAAAAGGAATAGTGGGGAGTAAAGCTTAGTCAGAAGTTAAATGAGGCAGCGAATAAGAATGACAACAGGGCAATTTGGGCAATGATAGGCAAAATGCCAAAAGAAAGGGAGGGGATAATGTGGTACCACCAACAGAGGGGTGTAAGTTTTTCAGGGTCTTTTAGAAGTAAAACCTTTGGTTATTCAAGATAATTTGAATATTGATAATCTATGGAAAATAGACTTGTTAGATAGCAAAAATACTTCAAGTGAAATTTTGGAACAAATTAAAAAGTTAAGACCTAACAAGGCATGTGGAATAGATGGAATTCCAGGGAAATGCTGGAAGGCTTGGGTAGAACTTAACAGATTAAACATACTGGGGCAGATACTTAATTTAATCTTTGAAGAAGGAAAAATACCAAAAATTGGAGAGTTTGAAATTGTAACATCAATTTTTGTAAAGGAGATATTAGGTACCCAGCTAGTTATAGAGGATTAGTTTACTTTCAATTATTGGAAAAGTCTTCACAGGAGTGTTGGCAGAAAGATTTCAAGAATGGGCAGAGAGAGAGAAAAAAAATTCATTATTTCAATTAGGCTTCAGGAAAGGTAAAAGAATAGTTGACAATATGTTTATAATTAGAACATTAGTTTATAAATATCTTAGTAACAAAAAAGGTAGAATCTATTTGTTGTTTCAGGACTTGGAAAAAGCTTTTGACACAATTTGTAGAGATGCACTTTGGATTAAACTGAGAAAGAAGTAAACCAGAAATTTATATAGGTAATTCAGAATATTTATAAGGAAAACAAATTTTGTGTTAAATATGAAAGAGGGAGGGTTGCAGATAAAATATCAAACAATGTAGATCTAAGATAAGGATGTAAATTAATCCCAGTTCTTTTCAATCTATTTATTGATGATGTTCTAGAAGAAATTAGTAAAGTTAATGTATGTTTGCCAACTATAAATAATATAGATATACCAGGTTGGCTCTTTGCAGATGATTTGATAACAGGTTCTTTAACAAGTGTAGGATTAAACTGATCATTAGAAGCTATAGGCACATTTTGTAGAGAATGGGATCTTAAGATAAATAAAAACAAATCTAAGATTATAGTGATGAAAAAAGGTTTCAGATTAAAAAAAAACAGGCAAAATGGTGGTGGTAGGGCACAGAAATTTAGAAAGAAGAAGAAGAAAAGAAAAGAAAGAAAATTGATTATTTAGGTCTAGCTATGGGAAATGCGGCAATCAAAAAAGTAAAGCAGTAGCAGAAGGAAGTAGCCATGAGTGTAATCAGATCTTGTGTAAACAAAATACCAAATATGCAAGTAAAATGGTTGGAGAGAATATATGGCTCAATAGTGGAGAGCAGAATGATGTATGGAATAGAAATTTGAGGGCCAGATGAAGGATGGAAAGGGATAAATGTGATAAATAGATTATTTTGTAGAATTGTCTTAGGTTTATCTGGATCTTCACCCAACGATTTGCCCTAATGGAACTAAGAAGACTGGGCTATAAAAGCAAGGTCATAGAAAACTGATATAGAATAGGGAGACTAGGAGAGGACAATATCATTAATCAGTGTTTGGTAGCACAAGGAAAAAGTTAAGGGGAGAGAAACTTAGTTATCTAAAATCCAAAATATCCTACAAGAAGTGTGCATGGGATTAGTATGGTACAAGGAGAAAGATTGGGTAAAGGATTTTGGAAAGAGATAACAATAAGAATTGAGAATATTGAAAAACAGAAAATATGGGCAAATCTTAAACACCACAAAATCTCTAAAATTATATAGTACACTAAAATAGTGGGGAAGAGAAAGATATATTGAAATTTGTGATAAAGTAGGAAGGAAAGAATTATCATGGTTTGGAATTGAAGTAAAATATTTAAGTGGATTAAAAAATGGATACACTAAGAGGATATGTCCTATGTGGGCAAAACCAGCTAGTATTTGGCATTGTATACTCTAGAATGTAAGCGAACCAAGTTTTGGAGGGAACAGTTTCTATTACCGAAGTGAGAAAATTTACCAAATGAAATAAGAGGTAAAAGAATTTTAAATTTAATTTTTTATCACATGAAAACATTAAGGAACTGGGAAAATACATAGGAAACAAAAATGGTTATGGGTGTAAAATACTTAGGAAAGGTACTTGAGAAATGGTATAGAATTTTCAGATAGTGAAAGGAGGATGAAATGAGTAGGGGAGAGAATGGAACTAGTTATTTAGCATTAGTTAAACAGGATCCTGATACACCAATAACCAGGATGTTAGTGTGCATAAGGTCCTAAGGAATAACCAACTCTCTGGGATAGAAATTTGGCTGAATGGGTTTAATTAAGCCAATCAAATTGAAATAGTTTTTGATTGGAGTGAGTTAGTGTCTTCTGCAATTGCGAAGGCACTGTTCCTAACTGTTATATTTAAAACTAATGTTTTTTTCAGTTGCTTTTATTAAAAAAATTTGTATGTTAATGCATGAGGAATAAATACTATTACTACTACACTAGCAGGCACCAATTGGTGAAATCTAAGAATCTAGTAAAAGGTTGGTTGCATTGAATACCCAGTGGGTACTGTGCAGCCAGGACCCATGGGGTGATGAGTCACAGATGGAATTTCTAACTTTGGTTCCATATTTAATACCCAATGCCTGGTTCCATATAAAGTATCCAATGCTGTCAGAGCCTCCCTACAAGGAGTTCAAGTCCCTCAGAAAAAAAATGACTGTAGAAAAATGACTACATGCAATTTACATAAATTACCAGGACAATGACATTGATTTCATCTTTACATATTTGTTTTTTTCCCACCGACAAAGAAAAGCTTAAAATTTAACTCTCTCCTTATCTTTTTATTTTTGTTCTACAGTGTAAATTCTAATATTCATATAGAGGATATCTCTTTGGTAATGGTTATTTTTAAGCTTTTCAGCTCCAAATGAAAAGTATCTTCCATCTTAATTTCAGGCAACAAAAGAATGTTTGATTATAATAAGAGGTGTTGTTATATATAAGGATTTAGTTTAAAATGGCATGTTTAATTAGATTAAATATCAAGCTACAGTTACGATATGGAGTTTTAAGAAAATTGGTTGTTTAATTTTATGAGACAAAAATCTGGTTTTGAATTCTCATGCTATGACTGATTACATTCCAAGAGCAATGGTTTATGTTTGTAAAGAAGGCCAAAACATTTGGTTAATGAAGTTGTAGTGAAGAAGAAGAAGAAGAAGAAGAAGAAGAAGAAGAAGAAGAAGAAGAAGAAGAGGAGGAGAAGGAGAAGAAGAAGAAGAAATACTTTGCTGAAAGTGATTCCTCAGTCGTCGTTTTGGTTGACAATGTGAGGAATGTACCTCACGAAACATGTACCAAAATTACTTTTATAAGTGTGTTTGTGAAACTTAAAGAGAGTTTTAATGTGACGACATGATTTTTAGTGTTTTACTTTAAATCAAAATAAGAATAAAAATCGTTTGTATACAGCTGAAGGGCTAATGTAAATGCTGGTTCATAGCATCCATTTATACTAATGTAAGAAAAGAAATTACAAAATGTAGATGAATTAAAACTGAATGGCGGTTAGAAAGGTACTTTTGACATGTTTAAGGATAGACAGAGGCCATACTACCAAAGGATCTGCTTATAAAACAGAATCTAAGAAAGAAGACCCAGAAGTTAGTGGTTCAATAATATATAAAGACCCACAGAAACAGGAAAGAAAATATTTTTAGAAGAAAGTTCCATTTGAGTATGGTATTTACAGCAAATAAAAAATAAATTAGTAATTAGAGACAGAGAAGAAGGACGAGAAAATAATGAATTTAGAAATTGTATAATACACTTGGTATTTTCACATATGCGTTAGAAAATGAATTTACTGTTACAGATCATAAATTCCGCTTCTCTACAGCAGTCCTCTTCTCAGGATGACTTAGACAGGATAAGTCGTGTAACATCTGGTGCTCCCTTGGAAATGACATCAGGAACCCTTGGGCGACGCACTCTTGAATCACTTCAGGAGATAGAGAGAAACCGTCAGCTTCATCTAGTTCAACAGGGTAGGTTATTTATTCAAGTAAATATGCAGAAAATAGATTTTAATCAATGGCACTATTCCATTCCCTCCTCAATTTTGTTTTTTATTGTTTTCAATAATTTGAAACATAATTCACTGTGACACATAGCAGTGGGCATAAACTATGCAAAGTTAAGAAAAAGAAGAAGAATGAGAAGGAAAAGAAAGTAAATGGAAGGAGCAGGAGTAGGTAAAAAAGAACTTGTGTATTAAATGAATTGTACTTAATAAAGTATTGACAATGGAATGGTAATATATCCAACACTTTTGTATTCAACTTGTTTACACTAAACTCTGCTTACTTACATAAAACTTAAGACATGTTTCAGGAGCACTCACTCCCATCTTCAGTTGTTGACCAACTGTTGTTACTCAAAATGGTGGCTGGATACTCATATGTTCCTGTGGCAGTGTCTGGTGGTTGTAGTAGCAATTTGCTGAATTCACACATAGGAGGAAAATGGAAGTTAATTTAGTTTTCTTTATTTTTTATGATGGAAATTTTTTCCCAAGGGGATAGCTCCATTGGGTTGTGAAGTTGTTTCAGCATATTAATCTCTGGTTTCATTTCATGTTTTGATCCAAAAGTGAGCTGATTTATCAACCTGTTTAAACCAAATATTCCTAAAGTGTTCTTTTCTCCAAATTTCCAAATTTCTCTTCGGTTTTCCAATGTATCTCTGATCACAATCTGCACATTTGGTTTCATAAATTCTTGATATTATATTTGTTCTTGGGGTTAATATTATTCCATATTCTTTGAAAATCTTAAATTTGTTGTGATAAGTTGGGTAACTAAAAAAGAAACTCCGTAAATTGATACTAGCCACACTTACACATACAATAGATAATGTGATTAATCTCTTGAACATCACATTTTCATACAATGAAATTAATTTCCTGAACATAGGCTTCTTGTGTAGATTTCTCAGAAAAAAATAGAAAATTACATACTCATCAACTAAATGGAAGTGAAAAATCGTTTGTATAAATGAAATGTAAATATTTTCGGAGAACATAAAAAACTGAAAGATATTAAAAAATTACAGAATGACATTAAAACAGTTAAAGGAGAAATCAGTGATATACACAAAAGCAGATAAAGGCAATAAAATAGCCATTTTAGACCAAAAGGAGTACATAAATAGAGTATAAATTATTTTAAAAGGGGAAGACAACAAATAAATTGAAAAGAATCTGCTCAGTAGATGGAATAAAAACTAAAATATTGAATGAGGTCAAAATATTATCCATGCTGAAAAACAGAAAGTCAAACAGAGCAATCTGGTACTACCCAGATTTTATGCACTTCCTAAAATACATAAAAATGATAACAATATCAATAATCAACAATATCAATTAATCCATATACTAGTTAGAAAAAAAATTGATCTCATTTTTAGCTCTTTTAAAAGATTCCAAATTTTGAGTGTCAAAAATTCACTTGATTTAGTCAAAAAAAAAAAAACAGGGAGCTCATGCAAATGTTAAAGAAATGGCAAACATCCTTAAATTTACAAACAGAAAAAATTGAAGACTTACTGAAACTAAATAATATTTGCATTCAACAAAATTTCTTCAGTTTGAACCAGAGATATTACCAACAGGTTTTGGGCCTAGCTATGGGAAACCGCTTATCTACATTTCTAGCGGATTTATTCATAAGTTCCTTTGAAATACATATCACCAATATTCAAGACATTGTTTAGGTATGTGGATGACATATTTGCAATAACCCCAAAAAAACATTCATTAGATGCTCTGAGACTTCTTATTTTACAACATAAAGCTGTTCAATTTACCATAGAGGAAGAGAGATATGGTTGGCTCCCAATCGTAGATTTAAAAATCATAAGAAATGGTGATCATCTGACTTTGAAATCACAGAAAAGAAACACACAAAAAAATCACATAAAAATGATAGTCTTCAATTCTTTTAAGAAATTCCAAAATTTGAGCACTACAAATTCAACCTCAACTTATGTATTCACTTTTTTACACTATACTTCATTTCCTTACACAAAAGTAAGATGCGTTTCAGGAGAATCTCTCCAATCTTCAGTTGCTCACAGAACCGCCATTACTCAAAACTATGGCTGGACAAGCAGATGTTCCTGTGGTGGCCTCTGTTGGTTGAAGTAGGAAGTTGCTGAGCTCATCCATGGGAGGAAACTGGAAATTCATTAGGTTTTCTCTTATTTTTTAATATGAAAATTTTTCCCCAAGTGGATAACTGCATTGGGCTGTGAAGATGTTTCAGCAGTTTTATTCCCGGTTTTATTTCCATGGTTTTTGGTCCAAAAGTGAGCTGCTACTGCTGATTTATACACCTGTTTAAACTAAATATTCCTAAAATGTTCTTTCCTCTGAATTTCCAAATTTCTTTTTGTTTTGCCTATGTAGCTCTGTTCACAATTTGTACATTTTATTTCATAAGTTCCTGATTTCTGTTCTGTTGGTATGGAGTCTTTTACTGTGCAACCTAATAAATTCTTGATGTTGTATCTGTTCTTTGGGGCTAACATTATTCCAAGTTCTTTGAAGATTTTCTTGAACTTGTTGTGGTAAATTGGATGGTAGGTGAAACTTTTGAATTTGTATTCTTCTTTTGTGTTTTTTAGTGTGGAAACTTCCCTTATCCCTTTTTGTCTTTTAGATTTATTGATACTTTTTATCACTGTGTCTTTGTTGAAACCATTGATTATAGCTGTCTTTATTATTTTTTTATATTCTATTTTGTACTCTGCTTCTGTGAGTGGAATATTCATCAATCTGTGTGCCAAACTGTGAAAAACTGCATATTTATGTGGAATGGGGTTATAACTCTCATTTTTATGTAGTTTTCTGTGTGTGTTTCTTTTCTGTAAATTCCAAAATTCAAACCATGGTTTCATTCTTAAGATGGTTTGAAAACCATCAAAAGCAATCCCTTTAATTTTCAAGTCATGGTATAGGTATGTGGATGACATGTTTGCAATAAACCGAAGAAATGCTGAATAGGTGCCCTGAAACTTCTTATTTTACAACATGAATCTATACAATTTACCATAGATGAAGAAAGAAATGGCTGGCTACCATTTCTGGATTTAAAAATTATAAGAAATGGAGATTGTTTGAATTTTGGAATTTACAGAACAGAAACACATATGGAAAACTACATAAAAAATGAAAGTTATAACCCCACATAAGTATGCAGTATTTCACAATTTGGCACACAGATTGATGAATATTCCACTTACAGAGCAGAGTACTAAATAGAATACAAATAAATAATAAAGATAGCTATAATCAATGGTTTTAACAAAGACACAGTGATAAAAAGTATCAATAAATCCTAAAGACAAAAAGGGATAAGGGAAGTTTCCATACTGAAAAACACAAAAGAAGAATACAAATTCTAAAGTTTCACCTACCATCCAATTTACCAGAACAAGTTCAAGAAAATTTTCAAAGAACAAGGGATAATGTTAGCCCCAAAGAACAGATACAACATCAAGGATTTATTAGGTATCACAGTAAAAGACTCCATATCAACAGAACAGAAATCTGGAATTTATGAAATAAAATGTGTAGCTTTGTGAGCAGAGCTACATAGGAAAAACAAAGAGAAATTTGGAAATTAGGGAAAAGAACATTTTAGGAATATTCGGTTTAAGCAGGTGGTTAATTCAGAAGTAGCAGCTCTCTTTTGGACCAAAAACCATGAAATAAAACCGGGAATTAAACTTCTGAAACATTTTCATAACCCATTGGAGTTATTCACTTGGGAAAAAATTTTCATATTAAAAAATAGAGAAAACGTAATGAATCTCGAGTTTCCTCCTATGAATGAACTCAGCAATTTCCTACTTCCTACAACAACAATTTCCTACAACCAACAGAGGCCACCACAGAAACATCCGGGTGTCCAGCCATTGTTTCAAGTAACGGCAGTTTGGTGAACAACTGAAGATGGGAGAGATTCTTCCGAAACGCGTCTTACTTTTATGTAAGTAGGTGGAGCTTAATGTAAAAAAAAAGAATACCTAAGTTTAGGATATATTACCACTCCATTATCAACACAATAGCTTCATAAGTACAATATTTATCTATAAGAGAAGTTTCCACACTGAAGATTATAAGGAAAGATACAAATTCAAAAGTTTCACATACCATCCAACTTTCCACAACAAACCTCAACTTGGGTATTCATATTTTACACTATACTCCACTAGTGTAAGTGAATGGAGTATAGTGTAAAATATGAATATCTAAGTTGAGGTTATATTGCCACTCCATTGTCAACAGCTTTGTAAGTGTAATATTTATTTCCACAACAAACTTAATAAGATTTTCAAAGAATATGGAATAATGTTAGCCTGAAAGAACAAATATAATATGAAGAATTTATTTGATTGCACAATAAAAGACACCATATGAACAGAACAGAAATCAGGAATTTATGAAATCAAATATGCAGATTATGATCAGAGATACATTGGAAAAAATGAAAAGAAATTTGGAAATTCAGAGAAAAGAATATTTGGTTTAAACAGGTTGATAAATTAGCAGTGTCAGCTCACTTTTGGACCAAAAATCATGAAATCAAGTGAGAGGTTAATCTGCTGAAACAACTTCACAACCTAATGGAAAAAGTTGTAAAAAGTTTTCATTATAAAAAATAAAGAAAACTTAATGAACTTTGATTTTCCTCCTATGGATGAACTCAGCAAATTCCTCCTGCAACCACCAGACTCCACCACAGGAATATCCGAGCCACCATTTTCAGTAACAGCAGTCGATCAACAACCGAAGATGGGAGTGAGTGCTCCAGAAATATGTCTTAGTTTTATATAAGTGGAATTTTCTGTAACCAAGTTGAATAAAAAAGTGTAGGACAACTCATCTATTGTATAAAAATTAGAGAAAAGGCAGATATTATGGAAAGAGATAGATAATTTACCAGTATTGCATACTAATAGAGGTCTAAATGTTGTTTCATCCATGCATACAGTTGACTGGCAAGTTAGTATTTCATTTATGTTTAGTGCACATTTTATTCTATGTTAATTTTCCATAGATTTCATTGCTTTTTTATTCATTGCTGTTTTAAAATTAATTACACCTGCTACAAAAACTAAAGTACTGAAGGTAGAAATTAGGCACATGTTTGAGGTAACAATAGACAGCACAATGCCTACAAATTTTTTGACTTTGCAATATTCGGCCTTTTTGCTTTAATTTTGACCAACCGTGGAGCTCCTGTCTGCTGCAGTAATAAATTCAGAATTCAAAAAATATGGCAGAGATCTTGGTAGCTATAGCTTGTAGCCAAAATCATTTCTGCATAGCAAACTTATCTATTTTTTTATTTGTTGTGCTATGTCCTGCTTATGCAAGTAGAAGGCACAATTAATTCTTCTAATTTTCCTGCACAACTTTCATCATTTCTATCTTCACCATCAGTTCCATTTTTATTATCAGAGAACACCGATCACCTGATGGTGTCAAAAGAATCTGTGTACATTTCATATATATTCAAGTCTTCTTTCTGCCTATCTTGTAATTTATACTTATTGGCTCATCAGATGTGCTCAGGCAGAGCATACTTCAGACTGCATCCAATCATACAGTCTCTGTCCCTCTGTATTGTCAGGGTACATACTTGTTACCTGAGAGAATAATATTTCTACTTTATATTAGGAAAAAATAACCTTTGAAATTCAGTTTTAGGAATTAAAATGTAAATTGGAACTTGCACAGTGAAGCCAATCATATAATTTATATTATTGTATGATTTAGTTGAACTACACACTTTTGATATCAGGTTGGCACCGGTTAACAAATTTAATGTTAAAACTTACTGATAGACAATGTTAATGACAATATTCCACAAGAGGAAAAAGCAGGTATTTACAAAATAAATTGTGGAGAATGTGAAAAAATCTACATTGAAAAAACAAAGAGAAACATAGGCACATTGTTAAAGAAACATTTCAGGAACATAAAGTACAAGCAAATAGAGAAATCAGCAGTAGCATATCATTTTTGGACACAAAATCATGACATAGTGAATAAAGCAAAATTATTAAAATCAATACAAGGACTTACGGAACTAGCAACCTGGGAGAAAATCTATATCTACAAATATAAAGACAGTCTAATGAACTTCGACACTACTGGGGATGGAAACATAAACTACAAGTTTATCACACCACCACCAGAACAGAATACACATTCCCACAGCTCAACGAATTATTGCTGATGAAGAGAACCAAATGTTCTTAAAACTGGTTCCATACAAGGTAAGTGAAGCATTAGGAGTGTATAGTTCTACTAAATCATACAATAATATCAATTTTAGGAATATTATAATCATAAAAGGCTTAGCATTCTTGATATACCTATATAAGTCTCTGGTTTGTACAATGCTTAACTTCATCATTGATTCACACTGGATTCTCACTATTCAGCAGTAAATTAAATACAAGTTAACCAAAGAGAACAATATAGTGCACTTCAAGATGCATATGTAAACAAAACATTCCTGCATCCTGCATTACCATAAAGTTTAGATAAATGTGTGTAAGTGTGTATCTAAGTTTGGTTGTGCTTAAAATGTCACAAGAAGCTACTAGAAGCGCTTTTTCTATACATAAACATGAAGTGTTATGTAGTCAAATAGAAAAGTTATAAGCAATGAATACAAACTTTTTAAAAAATGATCCTCACCCGAGTAAAGAGCAAGTATTAACAATCACTGAAGAACTGGTCTTTGAGGCTTGCTCTGATGTGTAGGGTTTCTGATCTGTGCATACCAACTTAGCTTGGCAATGCTACTAACATAGTGATTTAGCTGACCTTCATATATCATTAAGTTTTGTATCTAGTATATTCTTTTCTATCCCTAACCTTTAATAAAAGCAAGTTTCTCCAAAGGGATCTTCCTTTCTGAGTTAATGTGAGCTTTTTTTTTTTTTTTTAATCTTCAGAGCAAAGAACTATTTTATACTTGAAACTGAGGATATTCAGTTTTTAAGTGAAATTCTTCTTGACCTCTAGCATTTCTTTTGTCAAAATATGTTTTGGACCTCCTCCTAGCTCTAGAATTTTTTTAACATTGCAATAGAGTCTATAGAATAACCATTTGCTCATTTCCATTTTTTATATTGTAAATGTCCTATGCAATGTTAGTTTGTTTATTGGTTTTATTTTATTATAAACAAAATGACCTTTTTACTTGTATTAGTTGGTATTTTTGCCATTTTGTACAAAACACATAAGCAATATATATTACTTTACTTGGATACAATTTATTTTATGTTGCCCTTAAAAACTGATTCAAATGTATTATCATACTCCCTCACTGACAACTTAAATTGGCTTGCAGGGAGCCAGGTCATAGAAGAGGAAAGAAAGAGGGTGCAAGAATTAAAACGAAGAGTTCAAGATGAGGTGCGTGCACAATGGGAAGAGCGCAGACAGCGTGAGGCAAACTGTAACAGTCTGAACAGTGTTGGCAGTGAAGACTCCAGCCTCACCTCTAGTGATATACCCACGGAGAGGTGAGAATAGATGTGTTGCTTTATCATATATTATAAAGCCATTAAAGTTAGATCAGTAAATAAAAGGAAAAATCATTTTACTTAAATTGTAAATTGAAACTTGCACAGTGACGCTAATTATATTAATTTATATCATTGCATGATTCAGTTAAACTACACACTCTTAAAGCTTCATTTACTTTTCATAAATGTACAGAATCGGTTTCGAGAACATTTTGTTCCCATCTTCAGCCAGTGTAAAGTAAGTGAAGCTTTAAGAGTGTGTAGTTCAACTGAATCATACAATGATAACAATTAAGAAATATCATTGTTGTTAACTTGAAATACTAATTGGAACTTGTATACAGAGAAGATAATCATATGTTTAAGATCATTGTATGATTGAGTAAAACTTCACACTCTTATTGACTTCACTTATTTGTTTATATTTAGTTTCACATTTATTTTATGTTTATGTTTCACAGATCATTGTCTGTATCCAGACCACTGGATAATTCATTATGCTTTCTGGAGGTATATTTTCAAAATTTACATAAACTAATCCTATTTTTCATTCAAGGGCAAATTCTATAAATAAGAGTCAGGACTTATTAGTCCCTTATCTCCATTTCTAGATAACTTCTTCATGAGCAGATTTGAATAACACACATCCACTCAGAATTCCCATACATAGATATGCTAATTGGAACTTGTACAGTGAAGCCAGTCATATAATTGAAATCATAGTATTTTTTTTTTGAATGATCTATTTATGGACACTCTTTAACAGCTCAGGTCATCAGCGTCCCATTCAACTCAGGGCGTGAAATGGCTGACAAATTTTGCTCAGAGGCCTCTCTTTCAGGCTTGAGATTCTTTATCGTTCCGTAAATGTACGACACAGGACCCACGGCTTTACTTCCCTTCTGAAGGAAGCCATACTTAGGATTTTTACGCCCCGAAAAAATCCATCGGTCCTGGCCGGGTTCGAACCCGCGATCTTGGGTTTAGGAGGCAAGTATGGTAACCACTACACCACCAGGACCGACAAAATAAATCATAGTATGATTGAGCTGAACTAAACATTCTTATTGCTCCACTTACTTGTCTATAAATGTAGAAATGGATTCATGAACCTTCATTCCCATTGTCAGCTAGAAAGTTGATTGCTGGATACTTCGTTGTGCTGTGGGAATGTTCATTCTGCTCTGGTGGAGGTGTGATGAACTTTTAAAGTTTATGTTTTCATCCCTGGAAGCGTTTGTGTTTGTATATGTAGATGTTTTTCCATGTTGCTAATTCTGTATGTCCTTGAACTGATTTAAATAATTTTGCTTTACTGCAATGTCGTGGTTTTCTGTCCAGAAATGAAATGCTACTGCTAATTTCTCCATTTGCTTATATTTTATGTTCCTGAAATTTTCTTTTAACCATGTGCCTATGTTTCTCTTTGTTTTTCCAATGTACATTTTTTCACTTTCTGCACAACTTATTTTGTAAATACCTGCTTTTTTCTCCTGTGGAATACTGTCATTCTCACTGTTTATCATGAGATTTTTAGCATTAAATCTGTTTACTGGGGCTAACCTGATATTAAAATCTTCAAGAATATTCTGAAACTTTTGTGTAGTCCATGGATGATGTGTGAATTTTTTAAAAATTAGCTTATCTTTTCTTGCTGAGAGTGTTGTGGTTTCTTTAATATTTTTTTGTCTCTTGAATTTCTGTATTTTTTGTGTACTAGTTCTTTCTTGAAACCATTTTTAGCAGCTGTACTTGCTATTTGTTTGTATTTTTTGAAATTTGCTAATTTGTATGTTAACTAGTTGGTGTTTTAAACTGTTAATTATTGCATGTATGGCATTGTATGGTTAAAACTGTCAGCTTTGATGTGATTGTCTGTATGTGTATTCTTTCTATATATTCCAATTTCTAGGTTACCTTGACACTTAATAATTTTATGTCCAAGAATAGTAACATGTTATCTGTTTCAGTTTCATATGTGAACGATATGTTTCTAACTTCTTTATTCAGATGTTTTATATTCAATGAATATTTTGTTAACTATGGCAAATATATCTTTAACACATCTATACCATATTTTAAATATGTATGGAAATTTTGAATAATTGAGTTGAATTTGTAACACTTACATCATTAATAGTTTTAAAAAAGGAAACCTAAGTTTCTGGAGCTAATGGCTCCCATTTTCAGTTCCAGTTTGACTGCCGGCCTTGTTCTTCGTGGTGGTTTGGTTTGTCTCTGGTGGCAGTTGGATGAACTTTTGTATTAAGACGTCACTTGGTGGGATTTCAAAGTTGAAAACGCTACATTTGTTCTTCCAGATATAAATGTTTTCCCAGACGGCAAGTTCTGTTTTCCCTGTAATGTTTTTAACTAGTTTGGGATTCCTGTTTATATTATGCTTTTCATTCCAAAAATGCCAAGCTACAGCTGATTTTTCTTCCTGTCTTTGTTTTATGTTCCTGATGTGTTCTTTTGCTCATGTTTTTGTTTTAGTCTTTCCTGTGTAAATTTTTTCACAATTGATACATTCCATCTGATATATTCCTGATTTGTTCTCTTGAGGAATATCCTCTTTTAGTTTAGAATTTAGTATATTTTTTATGGAGTAACTGTTTTTTGGAGCTAAAATAATGTTTTGTTTTTTGAAAATCTTTTGGAATTTATAGAAGGTTGATGGATGGTATGTGAATTTTTGGTACATTCTGTTTTCTTCCTTGCTAGGAATAAGAGTACGGATGTCTTTGATTCTTTTTTGTTCCTAGCTCTGTTTATTTTCTTATATATCACTTCTTGTTTGAAACCATTTTCTATAGCTATATTTATTATATTGCTCAGTTCTAAATCATATTCTTCTCTGTTCATGGGGACATTTACCATCCTGTGAGCAAGACTATTTAGTACTGCATGTTTATGAGGAACTGGGTTATAACTTATATTTAATGTAGCTATTAGTGTGAGTAGATTTTCTATATAAAGCATGGTATCGCTATGTTGACGACATCTTTGCAATAGTTCTGGAAAAACACCTAGAAGATGCACTAAAGTTACTCAATCTACAAGAAAAATCGTTTAAATTCACTATGGAAAGAGAATGCAATGGACAGCTACCCTTCTTGGATCTTAAAATAATTAAGTTAGAAAACCACTTAACATTGGGCATATATAGAAAACCTACTCACACTGATAGCTACATTAAATATATCAGTTATAACCCAGTTCCTCATAAATATGCAGTACTAAATAGTCTTGCTCATAGGTTGGTAAATGTCCCCATGAACAGAGAAGAATATGATTTAGAACTTAGCAATATAATAAATGTAGCTACAGAAAATGGTTTCAAACAAGAAGTGGTATATAAGAAAATAAACAGAGCTAGGAACAAAAAGGAATCAAAGACATCCGTACTCTTATTCCTAGCAAGGAAGAAAATAGAATGTACCAAAAATTCACATACCATCCATCAACCTTCTATAAATTGCAAAAGATTTTCAAAAAACAAAACATTATTTTAGCTCCAAAAACAGTCTCCATAAAAAATATACTAAATTCTAAACTAAAAGAGGATATTCCTCAAGAGAACAAATCAGGAATATATCAGATGGAATGTATATTGTGAAAAAATTTACACAGGAAAGACTAAAACAAAAACATGAGCAAAAGAACACATCAAGAACATAAAACAAAGACAGGAAGAAAAATCAGCTGTAGCTTGGCATTTTTGGAATGAAAAGCATAATATAAACAGGAATCCCAAACTAGTTAAAAACATTACAGGGAAAACAGAACTTGCCGTCTGGGAAAACATTTATATCTGGAAGAACAAATGTAGCGTTTTCAACTTTGAAATCCCACCAAGTGACGTCTTAATACAGAATTTCATCCAACCGCGACCAGAGACAAACCAAACCACCACGAAGAACAAGGCCGGCAGTCGAACTGGAACTGAAGATGGGAGCAATTAGCTCCAGAAACTTAGGTTTCTTCTTTTAAAACTATTAGTGATGTAAGTGTTACAAATTTGACTCAATTATTCAAAACTTATATTAAACATCACTGTTACAAACGTCCAACTTATTTAACTAATGTATGGAAATGCTGAATTGATTTGTGTTTCAAATCTGCTCCTGAAGAGGTTAGCTAAAAATGGAGATGAGGGGGTTGCCTATATAAGTCCTGATTGTTGTTTACAAAATTTTCCCTTGTGAAAAATTGTAGGATTGGTTTATGCAAATTTCGGTGGATTTAATATATTCTTTTAGGTGTGCATCATAAACTGCACTTGTTTTTAACCTATCATTTAGATAAATTAGGTATGCTGGGAAACAACGATTCTAGTCAAAAGAAGGTTGTAAATTGTCAGAAGGTTGTAATTTTATGTCCTTAATTATTTCCATTAATTGAAAGGAATTGTTTATACTCTTGCTTTGAAATTTAGGAAGTGTCTGAATATATCACCTAGCCATTTTGCCAAATTGTATGATGGTGTATTGATATTGTTGATGATGGGTCACATACCATTTCCAGCCTTATGAATTTTTAATAAATCATATATTTTTGCTATGGTAGGGTTGTGCTGTTTTATTTTACATTTTATTTCCTTTGGGATAACTGTGCAAGTTTTAATAGCTTCGTTGACAGAATTAATATATCCCCTCAATGGGTCTGAATGGATCTGAACATAATCTTTCTTAAGTAGTTTTTTGTATTGGGGATTTTCACAGTGAAATATAGTATAATATGACAAATTATTATTACCAGCCTGAAGATAGAGGCAAATGCCTTTGAAACATGTCCAAGTAAGTGGAATAATTTTTCTTATTTAGCAAATTTAGCATTCTTGTAATATAATCTTCTATATCTAATATTATATTCCTTTTTTGGCTTTTGTATAAACTGCATCTTTTATCATTTAACAATTTTATTGTGTTCTTATATGCCTTGTTTATTGATTTTTTTTTATTTATTTATTTTAAAAGCGGCACAAGCATGTAATTATTCACAGTTTAAAACACCGGCTATTTAATATACAAATTAGCAAATTTCAAAAAATACAAATAAATAGAAAGTACATCTCTAAAAATGATTTCAAGAAAGAACTAGTACACAAAAAATACAGAAATTCAAGAGACAAAAACTTATTAAAGAAACCACAACACTCTAAGCAAGAAAAGATAAGCAAATTTTTAAAAAATTCACACATCATTCATGGGCTACACAAACGTTTCAGAATATTCTTGAAGATTTTAATATCAGATTAGCCCCAGTAAACAGATTTAATGCCAAAAATCTCATGATAAACAGTGAGAATGACAGTATTCCACAGGAGAAAAAAGCAGGTATTTACAAAATAAGTTGTGCAGAAAGTGAAAAAATGTACATTGGAAAAACAAAGAGAAACATAGGCACACGGTTAAAATAAAATTTCAGGAACATAAAATATAAGCAAATGGAGAAATCAGCAGTAGTATTTCATTTCTGGACAGAAAACTACAACATAGTAGTAAAGCAAAATTATTTAAACCAGTTCAAGGACCTACAAAATTAGCAACCTGAGAAAAATCTACATTTACAAACACAAAGACAGTTTAATGAACTTGAACAGTTCCAAGGATGAAAGTTCATCATACCTCCACCAGAGCAGAATACACATTCCCACAGCATAACGAAGTATCCAGCTTTCTAGCTGACAATGGGAATGAAGGTTTGTGAAACCATTTCTTCATTTATAGACAATAAGTGGAGCAATAAGAGTTTAACTCAGTCATACTATGATTTCAATTCCCATACACATTTGAAAACTGGTATGAATATTAATTGATATCATTGTATGATTCAGTTGAACTACACACTCTTAAAACTTCACTTACTTTTCATAAATGTATGGAACCGGTTTTCAGAACATTTAGTTCCCATCTTAGCCAGGCTAAAGTTCAACTGTTGGATCATTCGTTGAGCTGTGGGAATGTATATTCTGCTCTGGTGGCGGTGTGATAAACTTGTAGTTTATGTTTTCATCCTCAACAATGTCGAAGTTCATTATGCTGTCTTTGTATTTGTAGATGTAGATTTTCTCCCAGGTTGCTAATTCTGCAGGTCCTTGTACTGATTTTAATAATTTTGCTTTATTTATTATGTCGTGATTTTGTGTCCAAAAATGATATGCTACTGCTGATTTCTCTATTTGCTTGTGCTTTATGTTCCTGAAATGTTCCTTTAACCGTGTGCCTATGTTTCTCTTTGTTTTTCCAATGTAGATTTTTTCACATTCTGCACAGTTTATTTTGTAAATACCTGATTTTTCTTCTTGTGGAATACTGTCATTAGCATTATCTACAGTAAATTATAACTTTAAATCTATTAATCAGTGCCAACCTGATATTAAAATCTTTAAGAATATTCTGAAATTTTTTTGTGGCCCATGGATGATATGTGAATTTTTTAAAAATTAGTTTATCTTTTATATAAACAATATAATACAGTTTTTTCACACTAACTCCATTCACTTACATAAAATTTGGACATATGTTTTGGGAGTGATCCCTCCCATCTTCAGCCTGTAGATAAACTGTTGTTATACGTGGCAGTTGGGTCTCTTCGAGGACTTTGGGATTTCACATTTGGGATAACGTACAATAACATCTGCATAAAAATTTAACCAACGAAATGAAAACAAAGAATCAGAAATTGAAAAAGAGGTTCTACAATTTACGAAAACTTCAAACCAAAAATGCAAGTTACACAATGCGCAGAGAACGTAATTAATATTTCAAGCACCACATTTTCAAACAATGAACTAAAATTCCTAAACCAAGGCCTAAAAACATGTGTAGGTTTCTCCAAAAAAATAGAAGATTACATCGCGGATATTTACATAGCCACCAATGAACTGAAAGAAAATGAAAAATCGTTTATCAAATTGAAATGCACAAAAACCTTAGAGAAAATAAAAAACCAAAATAAATTCAACAATTACATAAACATAATAAAACAACTAAAAGAAAAACCGGTAGTATTCACAAAAACAGATAAAGGCAATAAAATCGCCATTTTGAACAAAGAAGAATACATAAACAGGATAGAAACCATGTTAAAAGGTCAAGATTATAAACCAATTACAGAGAATCCACTAAAAACCTGCACTAAAAACTTGAATAAAACATTAGATGAAATAAAAATGCTGTCCACTACCGAAAAATGAAAACTCACACATAGCAACCCAGTATTACCTAGAATGTATGCACTTCCTAAATTACACAAAAAAGACAACAGCATGAGACCTATAATCAATAATATCAATTCACCAACATACTTGTTAGCAAAAAAATTAACCTACATTTTCAAATCCTTGAAAAATTACCAAAGTTTGAGTGTCAAAAATTCACAGGATTTGGTAGAAAAATTACAAAATTACAAAACTACAGCAGAAAATATAATGGTATCGTTTGATGTAAAAGCCTTATTCCCAAGCATACTAAAAGATACACTTATGCTAATGTTAAAGAAATGGCTACAATCCTTAGATCTACAGACACAAGAAATTGAAGACTTGATAAAACTTACGAACATTTGCATCAAACAAAATTACTTCATTTTCAATAAAAAATATTACCAACAAGTCATGGGAATAGCTATGGGAAACCCATTATCTCCATTTCTAGCAGATTTTTTTATGAGTTCGTTTGAAATGCATATCACCAAAGCCTTTCCTCTAATCTTCAAAACATGGTATAGGTATGTGGATGACATATTTGCAATAATTCCAAAAAAACATACAACAGATGCAAAAACTTCGGAATTTGCAGCACAATTCTATAAATTTCACCATAGAGGAAGAAAGAAGTGGATATCTCCCCTTCTTAGATGTAAAAATCATAAGAAATAAAAACTATCTTACATTTGGAATTCATAGAAAGGATACTCACACAGAAAATTACATAAAAAATGACAGTTTTAACCCCATTCCACATAAATATGCAGTGTTTTATAGTTTAGCACACAGATTAGTTAACATTCCACTCACAGAAACAGAGTACAAATTGGAATACCAACAAATCATAAAGATAGCAGAAACTAATGGATACAACAAAGACACAGTAATAAAAATCATCAATAAAACCAAAAAACAATAAGAGATTTTTCCACACTTAAAAGTGCAAAAGAAAGGTACAAATTCAAAAGTTTCACATACCACCCAATTTACCACAATATGTTCAAAAAGATATTCAAAGAACAAGGAATTATGTTAGCCCCAAAGAACAATTTTAATATAAAGAACTTATTAGGTTGCAGAGTAAAGGACTACATGCCAACAGAACAAAAGTCAGGTATTTACGAAATAGAATGTGCAGAGTGCAATAAAAAATACATTGGAAAAACAAAGAGGAAATTGGGAATCCGGAAAAAAGAACACTTCAGAAATATTCGCTTAAAACAAATTGATAAATCAGCAATAGCAGCACACTTTTGGAATAAAAATCATGAAATTAAACCAGAGATAAAACTACTTAAACAACTTCATAACACAATAGAACTTTCCACTTGGGAAAACATTTTCATTACAAAAAATAAGGATAATTTGATGAATTTCGATTTCCCTCCATTGGATGAACTCAGAAAATTCCTAATAGAACCAACAGATGCCGCCACAAGAACATCAAGAGACCCAACCGCCACGTATAACAACAGTTTATCTACAGGCTGAAGATGGGAGGGATCAATCCCGAAACATGTCCAAATTTTATGTAAGTGAATGGAGTTAGTGTGAAAAAAACTATATTATATTGTTTATATATATACCACTCCATTGTCAACAGCTTCGTAAGTACATTTAATTTAGTTTATCTTTTGTTGCTGAAAGTGATATGGTTTCTTTGATATGTTTTTGTCTCTTGAATTTCTGCACCTTTTTATGTACTAGTTCTCTTTTAAAACCATTTTTAACTGCTGTTTCTTCTATTTATTTGTATTCTTTAAAATATTCTTCTTTGCTAATTTGTAGGTTAACTAGCCAGTGTGTTAAACTGTTAATTACTGCATGTTTGTGTGCTGTGGGGTTAAAACTGTGATTTGATGTGTCAGCTTTGATGTGATTATCTGCATGTGAATTCTTTCTGTATATACCAAATTTAAGTTTTTCTTGGCATTTCATTATTTTAATATCCAAGAATGGCAGCATGTTATCTGTTTCTATTTCTTATGTAAATGATATGTTTTTATCTTGAATATTTAGAAGTTTTAAGGCATCGTCAATGAGTTTTTTGTTAACTATGGCAAATATATCGTCTACATATCTGTACCACACGTTAAATATGTATGGAAAAGCTGTGTTGATGTGTGTTTCAAATCTACTCGTGAAGAGGTTATGAATGGTATGAATATATTGACAATAACAAAAAACATTTTGATGATGCCATAAAACTTCAGAATATACAAGATAAAAACATATGGTTCACATACAAAACAGAAATACACAAACATGCTACCATTCCTGGACATTAAAATAATAAAATATCTAAAAACCTGGAATCTGGAATCTACAGAAAAACATGTATGCAGACAATCGCAGCTAAGCTGACTGATTTAACTCCAAAACACATAAACATGCAGTGATCAATAGCTTATACACAGGCTAGTTACCCTGCACATTAACAAGGAAGAATGCTCTAAAGAATAATAACAAATAGGAAGAACAAAACTAAAAACGGTGTTAGCAAAGTAGTTCACAAAGAAGTACAGAAACTCAAGAGGCAGAAGCTTATCAAAGAAACCACAACACTTTCAGCAGAAAAATATTTTTAAAATATTCACCTATCTAAGCAAAAATTCCAAAATATTCTAAAAGATTTTAATATCAGGCTGGCACCTATAAACATATTTAATGTCAAAGATCTCCTGAAAGATAATATTAATGACTATTCCAGTGGAGAAAAATACAGGTATTTATCAAATAAGTTGTGAAAATGCAAAAAAGTATATATTGGAAAAACAAAGAAAAACCTAGGCATATGGTTAAAAGAACATGTCAAGAACATAAAATAGAAACAAATGGAGAAATCAGCAATAGCATGTCATTTCTGGACAGAAAACCATTACATAGTGAATAAAGCTAGATTATTAAAATCAGTACAAGGACCTACAGAGTTAGCAATGGAGAAAATCTATATTTATAAATACAGACAGAGATTAATGAACTTCAACACTTCCGAGAATGAAAACATAAACTCTTAAGTACATCATATCTCCACTAGAGCAGAATATACATCCTCAAAGCATAACAAATTATCCAGCAGTCAACAGTTAGCTAAGGATGTGAACAGTGGTCTGTGAAACATATACTAAATTTAAACAAGTAAGTAAAGCCATCAAGAGTGAGTAGTTTGACTCAATCATACAATGATCTTAAATATCATAATAGTTGTTGTTGCTTTACATCCTGCAACTGCAATAGGTCTTTTGGGATAGTGTATGAAATAAATGAAAGTGTGTATAAAATCAGTTAGCATCTAAATAAATTCAAATTTGCATTTTCTAGGTGAGAAAAACCTGAAAAATAACATTAACCGTGTAACATGTCCCAAATGGAGATTGAACTTGACCAGTCAGTTGACAAATAGACTTGCTAGCAGCTGAGTAATGGCAGTAAATAAATATGATGCTATTCTTGATTATCTAGTGAGTTGATTTGATACTTTTATGCTCCACTTACTGTTGAATTATGCAAAACTAGTTTTTCAGGCTTTTGCCTGCATCCTCAGTTGTGAGTTGACTGTCGGATTCATTGTTGATTGGCTGGACTTGGTGTAGCTCTCGTGGACATTTTATGAACTTCTAGATTAATTTGTCTTCCGCTGGGAGCTCAAAGTTCATAACTTTATCCTCATACTTTTTTATATAAATTTTTTCCCATATTCCCAGCTTCACAGGGAGATCTACAAATTTCAATAATTTTACCCCCATTTCTATATCATGTTTATCTCTCCAAAAGTGAAGTGCAGCCACTGATTTATCTATCTGATTGTACCTGACGTTTCTCCAGTATTCCTTCAGCCTGATTCCAATGCTTCTTTTTGTTTTGCTAATATATATTTGTTACATTCTGAACAGTTGATTTTATATATTCCTGGCTTCTTCTCCTCAGGTATTCTAGCATTATCACCAGAATTGAGCAGATTATTTAGGCCTAAACTTGTTCACTGAGGACAAAGAAATCCCAAACTAAGTAAGTATTTTTTAAAATTTTTTGGTGACTCAAGAATGATAAATGAATTTCATGTGGATGGTAGATTCTTTTAGTGCTGTCAATGTTGTAACCTGCTTTCAACTCTTCTCTTGTTTGAATTTCTTGATTTTCTTGTCTATAATTTCTTGGTCATACCCATTGAATTTTGCTGTTTGTATAATATGACAGTACTTTTTGCTGTATTCAAGTTCATTCATAGGTGTGTTAATGAGTCTACGTGCTAAGCTATTGATAACTGCATGTTTGTGTGCTGTGGGAATGAACATGCAGTTCTCTTCACCTGAGGAGAAGAAGCCAGGAATATATAAAATCAACTGTTCAGAATGTAACAAAGTATATATTAGCAAAACAAAAAGAAGCATTGGAATCAGGCTGAAGGAACACTGGAGAAACGTTAGGTACAATCAGATAGATAAATCAGCGGCTGCACCTCACTTTTGGAGAGATAAACATGATATAAAAATGGGAGTGAAATTATTGAAATTTGTAGATCTACCTGTGGAGCTGGGAATATGGGAAAAAATTTATATAAAAAATATGAGGATAAGGTATAAACTTTGAGATCCCAACGGAAGACAAATTAATCCAGAAGTTCATAAAATGTCCACGAAAGCTACACCAAGTCCAGCCAACCAACAACAAATCCGACAGTCGTCTTGTAACTGAGGATGTAGGCAAAAGCCTGCAAAACTAGTTCTGCATAATTCAATGGTAAGTGGAACATAAAAGTATCAAATCGACTCACTAGATAATCAAGAATATATTAGTCGCTTCACTGTATTGGTTCTGACACAAAATTAAATTTCATATTTAATATGATGCTGTTCTTATAAGAGAAAACAATAGAAATAAACCATTCTAGTTGATGGCAATAATAATTAATAGGATACTCGTATCTTTGGCAAGCAGATATCACAATAAAAAGTGCAAAAGTGTCAATGTACAGATCTCATAGCAGATATATAAGTCAAATGAAACTTCGCCCATTGTTGTTCAGGTGATACTCCTTGGATAAGCATTTTCCAAAAGGATTCTGGTAGTTATAAATGTTGGAAAATGCTGGACAATTGGAAGACAAACATATTATAGCTTATGGTGGCAGTATGAAATAAAAATATAGTAAAATGAATTAATTATGCTTCATTAAATTTATCAGGACACATATTTAAATGAGTTAGTATGTGGTCCATTGGCAGTTGAAGCAGTACCTGGACAGGTTTTCTCCATATGCTCTAGTTTCCCCTGCCATTCATTGCACCATTGCTTCATCATCACCCTATCTTATCTTCACTTCTACCATTCAGCATAATATAGTATGCCAGTTCTCAGTACACATATGGTACTGCCTTCTGCTGCCCTTCTGTAGAACACCAATGTCTGGCTGGTAAATGAGTTGGTATTTGAACATACATACACATTAATATTATTGAGACATCCCTTGAAGGTAGCTGGATACCATGACCCTATCCTTGATCCCCCTCACTGAGAATAAGACAGCAAAGAGCAAAGAGTTCCAGACATTATGGACAGAATTGTACAACATTGCAGTCTGACACAAGCAGTACAAACTTTCAATAAAATTGAATGGCTTATTAATGAAATATTTCAATATGGTAGACAGGTGGTTTTCCCTTTTTTACAATATGGAAGTTGGAGGCTGTTTGTAGAATGCTAAGGAACATAAATAAATTCAGCTTTTATTGATAGTTTTCTGGAAATACTATTTTCTCTATATTGTTTAGTATTAAACAATTGCATTCAAATAGATAAAAGTTATTAGTTCTTGAAATTTACATTTATATACCTGTGAATTTCTTCTTTTCCCAAAGGACTTGCACTAACAAGTTTTTATTTTTCTAATGGGCAGAAATGCTATTAAGATCAAAATATACTTTAAACAGTGAACATTTCATTGTTTCTTTTAGCAAGGCATCATATACCCTAAAACTGTGATAGTAGTTTTAGGGCAAATAATTTTAAATTCATGAATATTGGTCGTAGTTGTACCATTGTTGATAGTCTTTTACCTTCAAGCTATACAAAATTCTGTATCTATGTCACTAAGCTATTTCAGTCTAGTGCATGACCCACTCTTATATATTTATTTATTGATCCAGTTAATCGCTTCAGTACATAATAGTACAGTCATATAGTACAGTCTATGTTGGACACATCTTAATAAAATACTGAATTATATATAAGAATATCAAAAGTAAAAAACACAGTACAATTAGTTGTATACAATAATATCAAGAGGTAAGTACTTAAATGAAATATATTGTCATTCTCACATTAGTAGGACATAGTGCAGTTATGAAGAAATTGTTATTTATAATTATTTACAATGAAATCTTGAATGTAGTAGAAGCAGGGTTAATAAGATGTGCCTTTAGGGATAGTTCAAAACGTTTATCTTGTTCTATTTCCTTAAGTTGTTGAGAAGGTTATTGCATATCTTTATGTCAATGTGCAATATGCTTCTGCAGTATAAGGAGCTTATATGTATGAAGGTTTGAATTTTGCCTTGTATTGTATTGATGGACTGCTTCATTCTTAATGTAGGGTGAATCTGTATTATTGATGGTTTTATGGATTAACATTATTATTTCAAATACGTAGATACAAGAAAGAGGAAGAATGCCTAATTTTATAAAATGTGGTTCATACATTATTCTTGAACTTGCTCCTATCATGGCTCAAATTAATGATTTTTTTTTTTTTGTGCAGTTGATTTCCCCCCCCCCCCCAGAATATTATGCTATATCTGAACAAGCAGTGGACCTATTTGAAGTAAGCCATTGTAAGCCTGGTACCCTTTTTATATAGAATGCCTTACTGAGTTTTTGTTTATATGTTTTATGTGGGTATCCCATTTTATATTGCTTTGAACCAAAGGCCAAGAAATTTGGTGGATTCTGCTTCCCCAATTATCTGGTTTAGGAGTTTAATTTGTGGAGCTATATATTTATTTTCTTTTGTAAAGAAAATAAATATTTAGTCCATTACTACTGTCTTGTTGACATTTATTATGAGATTGTTTTCTATGAAATGTTCACAATTTGGTCTGTTATTACTGTCAGTTTGTTAGCACAGCATATAATACATTATGTGAACACTGTTACTTTCTCTTTTTACTGTATGGTGATTATACACACAGATAGCCTACAGATTTAATCTTATCTCATGTTAGCTGGCAGTCCCTATCACTTCTCTGTAGTTTTCACATTTATCTAGGAAATGATAATATACAACAGCAAATGCTGTCTAATCAAGTGCTTTTTATGGAAAAGTTTTTAAATATAAAATGCTTTACATTTGTTTAAAAGAACCAAATGTTAACATAGTATGATTACTTGGTTTCCACTAGTTTTTGCATGTTAGGTTCAAATAGTGTAGAGAAGAAAATGCAAAGAGAAATTTTAATAGCTTGTGCTCCTATGTACTATTTTGGAAGTATTGCTTATGAAGCAGTTTCAGAGTTTGTGGAAACAATTTTGGAACAACCAAGTATGTGCTGTGGAAGGGAAATCTGGTAATTTCCTCACTTTGTGTTCTTTCACGTAATTTTTTAAACATTTAAAAAATGTAGGCATTTATTTATTTGAAATATGGATCACATTATTTACAGAATTACATGGAGTGAGAAGGAGAGTGCATTCATAAATTTTGTTTTAGAGAAAGAAAAGCTTAGTGAACCAGTAAAAAAGTATTTAGCAGTGAACGTTTTAACTGTAACATTTTGAAAACAGTTCAACAGTTTGAATTTAGTTCTGTTTTTAAAAATCAAAAAACTTTTATCTGGGGATATAATCCTCATGTTTTAGAAAAAAGTTAATTGGACTTAGGTCTGTGCAAAACCATAAAATTGACATCCAAATATTGAACCCACCAATATCTGCAGATCTCATTCTCAATCTCCTGAATAGTTATTATTCCTGATTGTTCATGAAATTCCTTTTGGGTTGCTGGTGAACTGGTAATCATTACCACTGTAATAAAATTTGTTTTGCATTATATATTCAGTAACTAGAATAGTTTACAGTTACAAATTCTGCAAATTTTAAAACTTCTCTTTCTGAATATATTTTTACTTTTAAATATTAAAGTATTGTTCATGAAAATTATTTTTAACTAGTAAAAACTTATGAATTTTGCTTGAACTTTCAAATGTAACATCTTTTGAAATTTTTTTGCAAACTATAATTAAGTTTAATCTCAAGTAGGTATTCCTTTTTTACACTAAACTCCATTCACTTACACAAAAGTAAGATGCATTTCTGGAGAATCTGTCCCATCTACAGTGAGCAACTGAAGATGGGACAGATTCTTCAGAAATGCGTCTTATTTTTGTGTAAGTGAATGGAGTTTAGTGTAAAAAATGAATACCTAAGATGAGGTTATATTGCCGCTCCATTGTCAACAGTTTACTTAAGTACAATATTTATGATTAAGTTTACTAAAGTTTTTCTTAAAAAACTTAATTATTTTTTTTCTGATTTTACTTATTCATTTTAATTCATGCAGATGAAGCATCAAACAAAGATAAGTCTATCTTGGAATGCCTGCTCTGTTATTGTTTCTGAGATTTGAGTGAATGAATGACAAAATAAAATTTTAGATTACATATCAATGTAGCTAATATTTAAGGTATTTTCTATCATGTGGAAATTCCAATTTAGCTTTTTCAATTACTTTTAAATTTTCAAACCATGCATATTTTTATTAAATTTTTGAAGTTTTCTTGGTGCTGATTACACTGGGCAACAATGAAAATGTTTCGGGCTTAAAAATAGTGAATTTACATGTATTTCCATCTGCTGAATTCAAAAATCACCATAAAAATGATAGATTAGCTCTTGTTTTGAAGATAAAGTGACATTTCATTTTTTAGAGTGAAGATTTTAAATTTGGGGGAATTTTTTTTGGGAGTTGGCACACCTGTCAAATAACAAAACACAAATGCTCTTCAGCTGTTTGTAAGTCATAAACATAGGTACTGTTGCTGTGACTGTGAATTACATGTAGTTTCTACTCAAATTAATGCAAATTTTCTGGTTTGCGAGTGCTTTTTTAGTGTAAAATTTGTAAAAATGCCATGAAAATGTGTAAATATGGTGAATAACTTTTGTTATATTTGTGATGAAATTACATTTTCCTCACAGAAACACAATCTGATGCCTCTTGTAAAGACTGCCTATCAGTATTATTTCGGTATGAAAGTAGGGGACCAGGATAAGTCTTGGGCTCCACATATATGTTGCAACACATGTTCAGTTACACTGCGAGAATGGCTAAAAAGAAGAAGCGATGTATGGCTTTCGCTGTGCCTATGATTTGGCGGGAGCCTACAAACCATACAGATGACTGCTATTTCTGCCTGACTCCACCTATAAAGGCAGGATTGTCTATGAAGAAAAGAACAGTTCAGTACCCGAATCTTCCATCTGCTATTCGACCCATTCCACATTTGGATAGTTTACCAGTTCCTACTCCACCCGAAAATTGTGTGTTTGAAGTAGAAGATGAAGACAGTGTGGAACAAGAAGAACCAAACAAGCCTTCTACATCCCATGACCCTGATTTTGAGGGAAAAGATGATAAACCGCACAGACTGAGTCAAGCGGAATTGAGTGATCTCATTAGAGACCTTGGCCGATCAAAGGAGAAGGCAGAAATTCTTGGGTCTTGACTACAGCAATGGAATCTTCTCCAAAGTGATGTGAGAATCTCACAGTACAGAAAACGTCACATGGAACTGCTTCCCTTTTTTGAGAAGAAAAATAATCATATTGTTTGCTGCTACATTAATGGCTTGATGAAGTCTTTGAATTTGAACCATGATCCAACTGAATGGAGGCTATTCATAGACTCCTCCAAGCTTAGTTTGAAAGCTGTGTTACTTCACAACGGGAACCTTCTTTCATCTATTCCTGTTGGTCGTGCTGTTCACATGAAGGAGACATATGCAAATATGAAAGCTCTCTTGGACTCAATTAAATATCATGAACACAAATGGAAAATCTGTGGTGATGTAAAAGTCATTGCCATACTCTTAGGAATGCAACTGGGTTACACAAAGCATTGCTGCTTCTTATGTATGTGGGACAGTAGAGATAGGAAATTGCATTATATTAAAGAAGACTGGCCTGCAAGAAATCTTCACCCTAGCGAAAAAAATGTCGTTGCCAAGCCTCTTGTGGACCCAAAAGACGTTCTTCTTCCACCCCTGCATATCAAGCTGGGTTTGATGAAAAACTTTGTCAAAGCTATGAACCGAGAAGGACGGGCCTTTAAGTACATCAGAAAGAAATTTTCGAAATTAAGTGATGCAAAAGTTAAGGAAGGCATTTTTGTTGGACCACAAATAAGAGAACTTTTAAAGGATCCTGCATTTGACCAAGTTTTGGAGGGGAAAGAAAAGGAAGCTTGGGAAGCCTTCAAGGGTGTTGTTCATGGATTTTTAGGCAACAAAACAAGCATTTGGTGACAGTGCTCCTGAAAAAATACCGTAACCTTGGATGCAACATGTCCCTTAAGATCCATTTTCTCCACTCCCACCTAGACTTTTTCCCTCCTAGTTGTGGAGCTGTTAGTGATGAACATGGGGAGAGATTCCATCAGGACATTTCTGTTTTGGAACAAAGATATCAGGAATGAAGTAATGCTTGCGGATTACTGTTGGTCTTTGTATAGGGATTCTGCGGAACTCCATCACAAGAGGCAAGCTAAAAGACGATGAAGTCAATAGGCCACCACATGATTCTCTTCAGACACGACTACCTGCGAAGTATTTTTCCAGCAATTTAGAACTCTTAGCATGTAATTACCAGTTAAAAAAATCAAATGCACTTTCATTGTTAGCATGTATGTAATTAAAATGTATACTTTTCTCTCAATCCGTTAATATGTAATACTTCCACCTTGTGTATATCATAGAAACTAGAGCTAATACAAATTTTTCATTGTCATATTTGTTTTTCTCAACCCAAAATTAGTAGGAATTGCCTCATGAAGTGCTCGAAACATTCTAAAATTATTTTTTTGTTGCCCAGTGTTATTAGTTAAAATTTTACTTGACTAATTTCCAGTGAAATCATCACCATGCATAACTGAAGTGAATTTCAGTAGTTTCTTATAAAGTTTTGTGATACAAAGAGGAAAATCTAGACTTTTTTTCGGAAATTTTCAAGGGTACTTATTATGAATGAATATGATTACTTTTGCTGCTTATCGTTTCAATATTTCATTAGTTACCAGTTTATTCTAGAATCTGTATATTCCATCTATCTTTGTCTACAATGGTAAAATACAAAATTAGTTTTCTCCCTGGATGAAGAAATGCTAAATCTAAAATTATCAGCAAGAGACTGTGCTTTTTCCCTGCCTCCTTGGTCTAAGATTAATGTCACTAACTGCTGGCTGGGAGGACCCACATTTGATTCCCAATACCTACTTAGGAATTTTTCTAAGTTAGGTAAGTCTGGAATGGGATCTATCCAGCCTCATGAGAATAACTGGAAACTGCCTGATAGAGAGGTGGCATTCTTCAATAAAAAGCAGTATGAAAGGTGACAGGCAGGGTATTGGCATGCTGATCACATGCTGCCAGCAATACTGCCCTCTATCAATGAAATTATAAGATGGAGGTAGAGGAAGCAGTGGTTGCTGCAGGAGAGGAAGAGGAAGAAGAAGGAGAAGGAGGAGGAGAAGAAGAAGAAGAAGAAGAAGAAGAAGAAGAAGAAGAAGAGGAGGAGGAGGAGGGGGAGGGAGGGAGAAGGAGAAGAGGAAGAAGAAGAAGAAGAAGAGGAGGAGAAGAAGAAGAAGAAGAAGAAGAAGAAGAAGAAGAAGAAGAAGAAGAAGAAGAAGGAGAAGAAGAGGAGGAGGAGGAGGAGGAGGAGGAGGAGGAGGAGGAGGAGGAGGAGGAGGAGGAAGAATGTGCTTCTTAATTAATACATATACATTATATAAGTATTGTAACTTCCAAGTTCCATTAGAAAAAAAGTTAGAAGAAATGTGCAAAACATGTTAATTGTTAACAGATAAGTGATAAACATAAACTTCAAATTTCTTTATCAGCTTATTTTAACAGTATAGAAAAGCAAAAAAAAAGCTGCAGAGTACCATAGAAATTATGTTGCTGAAATATTTGCTAAAGCATATACATAAAATTCCTCAATACAATTTTTTCTGTTTTTCCTTGTTTTCTTTTCTTGTTCAAAAGTACCATAATAAGTAAGTTCTGCAAATTAATGCTTTCCTCATTATTAAATTTCAGTATCTTAATTTGTGTATGTGTTACATTGAATTTGCTTACAAGAATCAATATTTCCACACTATTCAGTAAAGAAAAGATTAAGCTATAGAAAATGGGAGAAAATAAACATGATAATACACAAGGCAGGCATAGAAATGCATCTTTTTTTTAACAAGGATAGTTTATGAGTTTTGCACTATGCCATGCACTATCTGCCTCTTTCCTGTACATATTTATGTCGTGTTCTCTTGGTTCATCACCATGACTTCTAATTCTAATTGAAAGCACTGCAGAATAGTTGAATTTGCTTTGGGTATTTTGCTGACTGGGTAAATTATGATTAAGATATTACTCTATTGCTGTAATCTATTTTTATGTTTACTGCCCATTTTTACTACTATGGCATCACAAGCAATAGACACAGATGATACATGAGATGAAATAATAAACTGGTAAGGAAAACACTTCTGATCTAAGTTTAGGGTACCTCTTGACATTTGCTATAGATGAAGACTGCAGAAAACCTGTAAAATATCTCAGTCAGGGGTTACAGTCATGGTAGGATTAGAATTCCAGCTTATCTAATTCATGAGTTCATGCCTTAGTAATCTTGGCATCCCATGGTAGTGTAATCTTTTGTAGTTGTTAAATATTTTTCCTGTAAATTTCAGCCATTGTATGTAATATTTAAATTAAGGCTGAAGTGTTGAAGTATCCTCCTCCATCCCAGCCAGTTTAGTCCATCTTTAAGAGAGCAACTAGTTACAGTACAACCTGAATAAAAGGCACCTTATATCAAATAGGAATACCAACAATATTTGAGTAGATTTAAAGATGAAAAGTATTTTTAATCTCTTGTATTCATCTTTGATATTATTTGGTTTTTATTCAGGCTGCACTTAAAATAGTTGTCACTCTTAAAGATGGACTGAACTGGCGGGGGTCGAAGAGGATTTTTCAACACTTCAGCCTTGCTCACAGAGACAGTACCCTTAGAGATAATGTTCAGTCCTCTTTTAATGATTTGGCTTTTCTAAAAGAATAGACTAATTTAATGTAATTGATTATAACATTAAAATGTAAATTGGAACTTGCACAGTGAAGCTAATCATATAATTGATGTCATTGTATGATTTACTTGAACTACACACTCTTAATACTTTACTTACTTGTCATAATGTATGGAACTGGTTTCGAGAACATTTAGTTCTCATCTTCAGCCAGGCTAAAATTCAACTGTCAGATCATTTGTTGAGCTGTGGGAATGTGTATTCTGCTTTGGTGGTAGTATGATAAACTTGTAGTTTATGTTTTCATCTCTGGCAGTGTCAAAGTTCATTAGACTGTCTTTGTATTTGTAGATATAGATTTTCTCCCAGGTTGCTAGTTCCGTAGGTCCTTGTACTGATTTTAATAATTTTGCTTTATTCATTATGTTGTGATTTTGTGTCCAAAAATTATATGCTACTGCTGATTTCTTTATTTGCTTGTACTTTATGTTCCTGAAATGTCCCTTTAACCATGTGCCTATGTTTCTCTTTTTTTTCTAATGTAGATTTTTTCAAATTTTGCACAATTTATTTTGTAAATACCTGTTTTTTTCCTCTTGTGGAATACTGTCTATCAGTAAGTTTTTAATATTAAATCTATTAATCGGTGCTAACCTGATATTAAAATATTTAAGAATATTCTAAACTTTTTTGTAGCCCATGGATGCTATGTGAACTTTTTAAAAATTAGCTTATCTGTTGTGGTTTCTTTGATACATTTTTGTCTCTTGAATTTCTGCACCTTTTTGTGTACTAGTTATTTTTTAAAATCATTTTTAACTGCTTTTATTCTATTTGTTTGTATTCATTAAAATATTCAGACAAGTTAAAACTGTCAGCTTTGATGTGATTATCTGCATGTGTATTCTTTATGTACATTCCAAATTTCCTTGACAATTCATTATTTTAATATCTAAGAATGGCAACATGTTATCTGTTTCTGTTTTGTATGTAAACAATATGTTTCTATCTTGTGTATTCAAATGTTTTAAGACATCATCAATGAGTTTTTTGTTAACTATGGCAAATATATCGTTGACATATCTGTACCATACCTTAATTATGTATGGAAAAGCTGAGTTGATGTTGTGTGTTTCAAATCTACTCATGAAGAGGTGGCTAGAAATGGAGATAAAGGGCTGCCCATTCTAAGTCCTACTTTTTGTTTATAAAATTTTCCTTTGAAAGTAAAATAGGCTTGGTTTATGCAAGTTTCTGTGAGTTTGATGTATTCTATTATGTGTCTATCCTTAATTCCACTTGTTTTAAGCCAATCATGTAGATAAATTATTATAACATTATAGCATTTATTCTTATTCAGTCACAGTTTATGCCCAAGGATTGATCCTTCACTGCACACTAAGCCTCACCATACTATGTTTACAGTTTTTCTGGGTAGTAATAATGCAGTAGCTTCCTACTCTTTTTCACAATGATAAATATAAGATAAGATGGAGCAATGATAGAATGAGTTGTAGGGGAAACAAGTACCCAGTGAAAACCTGTCCTAGTATAACTCATCTGCCACAAATCCCACCTACAGCCACTGAGATCTAACCTGAACCACTTCTGTGGGAGGGGGGCAACCTAGCCACCCAACCATAGCAATGCCATGCCTATAATAGACCTTTCCAAAGATTTTATAATCTAATTTTCAAACATTAAGTTAAATTATAAATAAGTTTGAAAACGGTAAAATCCAATGAATGCAAATTTTGAAATATCATTAATTTTATTTAATATGTTAATATTTGTCCAAGAAATGAAATTTAACTATTACCTAATCTTATAATATTACCAATACCATAACTATCATTACTGTATTCTTAATTATCTAGTGAGTCGATTTGATATTCTTAAGCTCCACTTATTGTTGAATTATGCAAAACATCCTCAGTTACGACTTGACTGTCCGATTCGTTGTTGGTTCGCTGGACTTGGTGTAGCTCTCGTGGGCATTTTATGAACTTCTGGATTAATTTGCCTTGTGTTGGGATCTAAAAGTTCATAACCTTATCCTCATATTTTTTATACAATTTTTTTCCCATATCCCCAGCTCCAAGGGCTGATCTATGAATTTCAATAATTTTACTCCCATTTCTATATCATGTTTATTTTTCCAATAGTGATGTGCAACTGCTGATTTATCAATCTGATTGTACCTGATGTTTCTCCAGTATTCCTTCAGCCTAATTCCAATGCTTCTTTTTGTTTTTCCAAAATATACTTTGTTACATTCTGAAAGTAGGTTTTATATATTCCTGGCTTCTTCTCCTCAGGTATTCTATCATTATCACCAGAATTGAGGCTAAGCATGTTCACTGGGGACAAAGTAATCCCAAACTAAGTAAGTTTTTTTGAAATTTTTGGTGGCCCAAGGATGATAAGTGAATTTCATGTAGATAGTAGATTCTTTTATTGCTGTCAATGTTGTAACCTGCTTTCAACTCTTCTCTTGTTTGAATTTCTTGATTTTATTGTCTACAATTTCTTGGTCATACCCATTGAATTTTGCTATTTGTATAATATGTTAGTACTTTGCTGTATTCAAACTCATTCATAGGTATGTTAATGAGTCTTATGTGATAAGCTATTGAGAATTGCATGTTTGTGTGCTGTGGGATTGAATCCACTTGCCTTTATGTAATTCTCAGTCTGCATGTCCTTTCTGTATATTCCAAATTCCAAATGATTACCTGTTCTTATAATCTTTAAGTCAAGAAACTAGTTTTGCATAATTCAACAGTAAGTGGAGCATTAGAGTATCAAATCAACTCACTAGATAATTAAGAATACATTAGTTGCTTCATTGTATTGGTTCTGACACAAAATTACATTTTATATTTATCATGACTGTGTTCTAACAATATGTTTATGTTTTTCTGAAATATTAATATGACAATGATAGTGCTGATGAGTAAAACAATGAGCCTTTACTGATACATTTTAAAAAATGTAATAATTAACCATTAACTGTTGCAGTGCTTCAAGTGATGATGCTCTTCTCAGTCCAAACAAGGCAGATGTCACCACAAGGAGTGATACAGTGGAGGAACAACCTGAGACAGTACCCAATAATGAAAATAATCAACAGAGTAAGGTAGGTTTTTTTTATGGTTTTTGCATGGCAATACTGCACTTGAAATTTATCATTTATTTATTTCTTACTTCATTTATTTGTCTAGGATTTTAAAATGAATTAATAATTTAGAAATATAATCCCACAACACTCCTGTAATCTTTTGCAGCTAGTGTAATCATGGTCAACACATTTTCATTCCATCTTGACATGAATCCTTAGCTTGAACTTGCTTCAAACTATTTTCCTGAACTGAAATTTTATCTGATGACAGTTTTATGTTAAATTTAAATACCAAACAATAAATAATTAATTTTTAAAGAGTAATTTTAACTAGATATCACTCTAATTTCACTAATTTTCACCAACTTACTTGGACATGTTGCCCTAATTATCAGCATTGTCAATTTTTCTGCATAGTATGCAGATGTTGCTCTGTAGGGTTAACAAATTTGGAGATCAGGTCATTATGATTTTCGAAGATCAAAATTAAGCAACTCTTCTTTATTCTTATATATAAATAAATTTTTCCAATTGTCAGTTCTATTGACTTCTGAATCAATTTTAGAAGTTTTGGTTCTTTTTTAAATGCTTAGTTTATGGACCAAATGTCCAAGTATATTGGTGAAAATTAATGAAATAAGTGGTACCTGGTGAAAATTATAGTTTAATGTTACGTTTCACTGTGAAAATTCCTACAAATTAAAAAAAAAAATGAATTCATTTTATATTTGAACAGAAATATAAATTACTTTATTTCCCTTATTATGAAATTACATCAGCTGGTAACAAAATCAATATTATTGTACCCCATATTAAAGTTAAACTCCAAAGTGAATCTTTAATTAAAGAGACAGTATATACCCTCAACTTAGGTATTCATTTTTTACACTAAACTCCGTTCACTTACACAAAAGTAAGATGCGTTTCGGGAGAATCTCTCCCATCTTCAGTTGCTCACTGAACCGCCGTTACTCGAAACTATGGCTGGACAAACAGATGTTCCTGTGGTGGCCTCTGTTGGTTGAAGTAGGAAGTTGTTGAGCTCATCCATAGGAGGAAACTGGAAATTCATTAGGTTTTCTCTATTTTTTAATATGAACATTTTTTCCCAAGTGGATAACTCCAATGGGCTGTGAAGATGTTTCAGTAGTTTTATTCCCGGTTTTATTTCATGGTTTTTGGTCCAAAAGTGAGCTGCTACTGCTGATTTATCCACCTGTTTAAACCGAATATTCCTAAAATGTTCTTTCCTCCGAATTTCCAAATTTCTTTTTGTTTTGCCTGTGTAGCTCTGTTCACAATCAGCACATTTTATTTCATAAATTCCTGATTTCTGTTCTGGTGGTATGGAGTCTTTTACTGTGCAACCTAATACATACTTGATGTTGTATCTGTTCTTTGGGGCTAACATTATTTCATGTTCTTTGAAGATTTTCTTGAACTTGTTACAGTGATAAAAATTATCAACAAATCTAAAAGACAAAATGGGATAAGGGAAGTTTCCATACTGAAAAACACAAAAGAAGAATACAAATTCAAAAGTTTCATGTCCCATCCAATTTACCACAACAATTTATCCCTTTTTGTCTTTTAGATTTATTGATAATTTTTATCACTGTAACAAGTTCAAGAAAATCTTCAAAGAACATGGAATAATGTTAGTCCCAAAGAACAGATACAACATCAAGAATTTATTAGGTTGCACAGTAAAAGACTCCATACCACCAGAACAGAAATCAGGAATTTACGAAATAAAATGTGCAGATTGTGAACAGAGCTACAAAGGCAAAACAAAAAGAAATTTGGAAATTCGGGGGAAAGAACATTTTAGGAATATTTAGTTTAAACAGGTGTATAAATCAACAGTAATACCTCACTTTTGGACCAAAAACCATGAAATAAAACTGGGAATAAAACTGCTGAAACATCTTCACACCCCATTGGAGTTATCCACTTGGAAAAAAATTTTCATATTAAAAAATAGAGAAAGCCTAATGAATTTCCAGTTTCCTCCTATGGATGAGCTCAGTAACTTCCTATTTCAATCAACAGAGGTCACCACAGGAACATCCGTTTGTCCAGCCATAGTTTCAAGTAACGGCAGTTCAGTGAGCAACTGAAGATGGGAGAGATTCTCCCGAAATGCATCTTACTTTTGTGTAAGTGAATGTAATTTAGTGTAAAAAATGAATACCTAAGTTGAAGTTATATTGCCACTCCATTATCAACAGCTTCATAAGTACAATATTTATATACAAGATAGTATATGTTTATGCATTGCTGTTTATATTTTAAATGAAGATAATTTTCTAAATTTCCATTATGCCACATATTAAACTGTGGTAGCACTTGCATTTGGACTTATTAGTCTTGGATAGTATAATGCAGTGTAATCTTGTAGCAACATTTTTGATTCAGAAAGACTTACAAAGAGAATATAGGAAAGCTTAAAAGATAATTTTAAGAATCAGATTCACAGCTTATGGCATTAGTCAGATTGTTGTATTTGAATTTAAGTTTCTTTAAACTTAAAAGATCCCGTGTGCAGCAGTTCAGAATAAAATTAAGTTTACCATCTATCTCTTTGAAGTTTTTGAGTGCCACGCAGCCAGATCTTGTTCCCTAATATTAGTATCTGACAATCCATGAAGAAAGTCATCAATTTTTTCTTTATTCATGCAACAAAAAAACAATTTTCTAACAATGGAAATAAAGATACTAAGGTTGTCATTATTGAGATAGTTGGAGAAGGAGATTTGTTAATTCTTCTCTAATGTTTCCTCCCTCAGAGCACCAAAATGATGATGATGATGATGATGATGATGATGATGATGATGATGATGATGATGATGATGATGCAGGGTTAACATTTCTGCAAAACAATTCCTTTTGTCTTAATATGTACATTGTAAATAAAACAAATTAAACTTGATTTAAATTCTATATCTCTCACTGGAGTTAAGAGCCTCAACAATTGCTCACCATGCCTTCTATTATGAGCAGTATTGACTATTCCAGACCATGATGTTGCTGCCTTTCATATCTCATCGTCCATAGTTCTTTGCTGAAGTTACTTATGGAGTGCAGAGAAGAAGAATGTGTAGAGTGAACACTCATGAATACCAGAAGTGGGGTGTTGTGTTGAAGTGCTAAAGAGCAAAGGAGCAGGCGGTTCTGTAGATAAGTCTAAGGCATGGAGAAAGAAAAATTACCAAATATGGAGGAAGTAAAGGCTATGTTCAAGCCAATAACCAAAGATACAAAAGAGATTAAAAGTAGGGAGGCAAGAATTGAAGAAAAATTGGAGAATAGCATCAAATAGATAAGCTAGAAGATGGGACAGATTGAAGAGGAATTAGGAAGAGAGTTGGCAGAATGCAGGAACAGAATAGTTAAAATAGAGAAAGTGGCGGATAAGAGCAGAAAACTGAATGTGGTTATATTTGGAGTAAAAGAAAGAAGAGAGAAAAGCACATGGGAAGAAGTAGAAGAAGAGATTGAAGGAATATTGTGCAATATATTTGAGGGATCACATATTTTATGAAAACTTAAACTTTAAGTTTATAACACCTGGACATAACAGAAATTCCTACAGCATAACAAATTATCCAGCAATCGATGGGTAGCTGAAGATAGAAACAAAGGGTTCTTGAAACTAGTACTACATATTATAAACAAATAAGTGGAGCAATAAGAGTGTGTAGTTTGACTCAATCTTACAATGATCTTAATTATATGATTAGCTTCACTGTACAAGTTCCAATGACAATTATAGTCTTCTAAGGCAGTTGTTCATAAAGACTTGCAGATTTCTTTTGATCCTTGCTGTTATCTTCCATGCTCAACCATTATTGTGGAATATGTTAAGTTTGGTTCATAGAGAAATATCATGGGATCTCCATATTGGATATAGTTGTACAAGGGCATTTTACTCATAATTCCTTGATTTTTTTGCATTTTACTATCAATTCCACTTTAATTCTCTCTGCTTGCAGATCGCTTTAGTTTTACTTTCATACTTTGGAAGTTCTGGGAGACAAAACAGGTATCATTAGCAAAGCTAAGGTCCTTAATAAGTTGCATCAAACAACATTAGAATCTAGTTTTCATTTTCAAAATGACCAAGTACATATATCTCTATCAAGAAAATTCTAGGAGATAAAATGGTTACTGCTGAGTTGACTTATTGGGTCACTTAGCATGCCATTATAAACAATCTGGTATTTATAATCATCATAAAAGTTCTTAATTAGCATTATGATATTTCCTGAAATGCCATATTTCTTCAAAGATTCCATATAAACTATCTTTTCAGAAAGTCAAAGGCCTATAGAAAATATATAAAAAGTAAATGCAGAAGAACTGCAACTCTGGACATTGCTCTGCTATAATGTACATTATGTTACATTATGTTTATTTAATAAACACAAGATCTATTTTTTCGGAAACCAGCATGCTGTCTTCTGAATCTTCTGTCCATATAGCCTTTAAACATATCTAGCAAAATCATTGCAAATCCTTGCTATGAATGTATAGCAATGTGATACCACACCAATTTATTTCATACTGACATCTCTCTCTCCATGGGTGGCCGAGGTCGTTAAGGCACGGACTCGTGAGCTGGAGATCTGGGTTTGAATACTGCCAGGACCGTCCTCCCTGACTGAAGTATTTTCCAGGTTTTCCTCAGTCCTCATAAATGGCAAATGCCAGGGAGGTACCCTAAACTTAGGCCTGGAATGATTCCTTCCTTAAAAATAAATCCTTTCTCAATATATCATTTCATCTCATGTATCATCAGTGTCCATCGCCTGTGGTGCCTTTGTAGCAAAAATGGACGTTAAACACTATTCATTCATTCTTTGGGGGGGGGGGGGGGGGAGGAAAGAGGGCCTTTTTCCAATGGTTTGCATTTTATGCTTTTCCCAAATTTTCTCAAACAAAGGTTTGAAAAGTTCTGCTGAAAACTTGATATCCAATACAAATAAAAGTATGAAAGATAATAGAAACTGTTATTCTACAATTACAAACAAAACATTTTTAAAAATGTGGTTCATGCAATTTTGTGTACTATGATAGTTATGTAAATATAAAAAAAATTTAAACAAATAATGTTTATGAAATTACAGAAAAGAGTGGCCATTTACTTTCTAAATAACTGTATTATTACATTAAAAATAAATTTAATGTATTTCTTATTCTCTAGAAGCAAAGCAAAAGACTCAAAGAATCTTTAAGAAATTTCTAAACTAAAAATAAGGCATGCTGCAATTAATTTTTGCTAGCAACTCCCTTTTTAAGAAGTTAATTTTTATGTATTTCTTTTGTTTCTCCATATAGTAGTTCATTAAGTTAAAAATTATTTCTGCATTTGAATGGGGTATGAAAAATATTTAAAAAATTGTTTCTGAGGAGCTTTATGTTTAGAAAAAAATATTTACCAACTTTTGGTTATTGTCTATTTCAGAAAATATTTCACCATAATTTTCATAAACAAATACCTTTAATATAAGATAAACAAAAAAATTAAAAATGTCTAAAGTAATGTCAGGAATTTTAAATTTGTGTGCAGATTTTATTGACAACTATGAGGCATTAATAAATGCAAATGACAAAAGTTACTATTTTCAAACTAAGTATTCTATACCTTTCTAAAAAAACACTCTTCTGTGAATTAATTTCTTGACAGCTGAGTCATCACAAGATTCTTAAACTGCTGCAGCTACAGTCTAGCCTTATTTTTGGATCTTAAGGATGTTTGTTGCAAAATATTCATATACTGTATAATTCTATGATTAAACTATTTTCTGACTCAAGGTTGATAGCAGCTTTTTGTAATAATATTTACAGCAAATTCTAGATAGCACTGGACTATTTCCTTCAAAAAAAAGTTCTGAATTTTTGGTGGATTTGCAAGTGAGGGAAAATAAGGTTTAGTTGCATTAGAATTGTTGAATTACCTTCTTAAAGCAGGACATAATGAAGTTCACTTTTTGGAATGTGTTGTAACAGTCTCAAACTTATATGTTCCTTAAACCCAGTTTCTGTGCCTGTTCCTGTATTCTCACAGCAGTGGATATTCACTCATGAAGATGGTAAGACAATTTAATCTAGAGCAGTATATTTTTATGTGTGAACATTATTTCAAATATGAATAGCTTGTCTTCTGCTTCTAGAATTTTTTCAGAACTTTGCCGATCAATTGCCCCTTCCAGAATTACAATTCAGTAATGCATAAAGTAGGACAATTTGTGTCTCTTGTTGTTTCAAATGGTAAAAGAGACTTTGAACATGAAATAGCACATATATTGCCAAATCTGAAATATAGCAAATCTATGAATATCACCTTATTGCATATGCTGCTGCTTTAACATTAATATGGGATTAGAAAATGATGGCAATGGAGTAGTAATCAAGTGCCAATGTAGCTCAAAATAATAGAAGGAGATGTGAAGTTCTCAGGGATTTTGAGTATATAGTGAAAATGTATTTATATAAAATTAAAAAAATTGAGAGAAACAAATTTCTGCAAATTATGGCCAATAGTTGCATAACAAATGGTATTCAATACTGCTGTAACTTTTTGCAGCATACTTCAGGTTTTAATTGTCAGAAAGAAGGAGGAGAACCTGTTTTAATGACTGGTAAAAATTGAGAATGGGAACTAAAAACATACATTTTTTAAAGAAACATGTTATTTAAGCTGTTAATTTTGCAAATAATTTTGTACCCTATAGACTAGGTTTAACTTTTAGATAAAAATTACAATAGGCTATGGAGGCTATGAATATAGATGGTCAAGAATATGCATAGAATTATTGGGTGTGTTGGCCAACCTGTAAATGATTTCCCATATTTTAGTGGGCTGTTGTGTGCTATTAATCAGCATTTTTGCACATTACTTTTCATTTTAAGGTAAGCATTTACTTTTTATTCATTTGATTATAATTATGTGAGATTGTATATTATATTCCTGTATGCTTAGTAATTAGGGTTAAACAATAATTTGGTTAGGTTATGGCAAAGCAACATATTTGCTGTATACAACCATGTGATGTGCTTGTGTTATGTGTATTAGTGCTTATCTATAGAGAGTAATATGTGAATTGGTGTATTAGTAGCCAAGAGTGCTGAACTCAAATTAGTTCATCTATGAAGATTCTGGAGCTTTCATTTATAATTATTAGTAATATGGATAAAGTAGGTTAGAATAATATTGTACCTGCATCTTTGCTTATGGCGTATACTGTAACCAAAATTAAATAGCTTTAGCTTTTGTACTGATTCTGTTGCTATAAATTATATGTGAGTCAGATACTAATATTTATTCAGTTTAGCAAGTTAAAATTGCTTTAAATAAATTTGTAAAATGTTTACCAATCTAATTCACATATGGTACAGTTTTATAATATAATATGAAGATTTTGATAAGTGATTGAAATAAATTAAAAAGATAAGTGGCCTAGGAATGGATTCTTGTGATATTCCAACTTTTACAATTTCATGATTAGATTTGATAGATTTTTTTTTATATTCCTGTGTATAATGTAACAGTTGTATAACAGACAAAGATGCATGATTAAATCTCATTAAGTAAAGCAAGGAAGAGGTATTTTTTTAAATAATTTGACTCACTCGAGATTATTGATGATTCCATTATACTTACGTTTTTTTGCTTTTCTCCACTCTTAAAATTAATGGATTGAAAGGTGATATATTTAATTAATGGGGGTGTGAACTTATAGTACTGCACATTTTATTAGCCTCAAATACATTGCCTTGTATTGTGAAAATAATATTTTAATAAAGAATTTTTCCCTTACACCATATTTTTGCAGCTTTTCTAATAGTCATGAAAGAGATTCACTATCAACAATTTTAGATAGGTTAAGAAATATTCCTGCAGTTTTCTAATAATTATCAATCCCTATGATAATGATAAGGGTTGTGCATAGTGCTGGTAATGAATAAGTTTTTCCTGAAGCCATACTGTGTTTCATTCAATACTTTGTATTTATTGAGAAAATTTATCGTTCTTATTCTTCATACATTTTGTACACGTTTGCAAATACAGAAATTAGAGCGATAGGCCTATAGTTTCCATATACTGAGCTTCAGTATATCAGGGAAAACTTTTTTCATTTAGTGACTCTTTTCTGAAATGTACTATAACTGTTATTAATGCAAATTTTTAGTAGTTTAGAATTTTCACATTTACCATCCTACCAAGATGATGATTTGTTTTTGAAGTCATTTATAATTCTTTCAACCTCTTTGATAGAGGTTACTTAGGTAAAATCCCTGTTGTCTCAATGATACTTTCTAGTTAGTAAATAGTCAAAGAAACTATTAAAAAGTGACATACTCTCTGAGGACTATCAAATTTTTGGTCATTTTTTTCTAAAGTTATATTTTCTTGCTGGTTTTCTATTGCACTAATCTTCTTCAATCCCCAAAATAACCTTTATTATATTATGTGATTGTATTATTTTTATCACTATACTGCATTTTTTTTTACATTAATTAGTGCTACAGAGTTTTTTTCCCTATATTCATTTTTGTTAATATCTGGGCTCTTTTAGACTTATAAAGAATATAGAATTCTTTCATTTTTTCCCATATTTGGCCAGGTGTATCCCTATAATATAACAAAATTTATTCCATTTATTTACTGTCATTCTTCTCATATATTATTTCCTAACTCAAGTTATCTCACTATCCACAATACCCATAACTTGGGCACAGTGATCTGAGATACAAAATTTGTCTACCATTATTAGATATCTATAGTAATTTAGATAGTACTATTCTAGTTAGCTGTTGGCTGTTTAATATGTTTAGGTTAAAACTAGTTATTAAACCACTTAGGCCTTTATAATCTGGTGTGTTTGAGGAGTTTATATTTAAATCTGCCATTTTTATTATGATTTTTTCTTATTAATCTGTGCTTCATTAAAAAAAAATTCATGAAAATGAAGAAAATCATCCACCTTACACTTGGTGACCTGTATAAACCTATAAATAGAAAACTTACCCTTTAATTTGTATTTTTATTGCTGCCACTTCAAAGATCATTTCATCACCAATATCCTTTACCTAATTTTGTGACATACAGTTTGGCTCATTTTTTAGTTAAGATAGCTACTCCTCAACCTTTATGATTATACCTACAATAGCTTGCTATGAGTTCTTGGAAAATACATAGGCAAGGTGAGACAAAAATGGTTATGGAAGATAAATGGAAACAACAATGTCAACAATTGTACTATCTAGGAGTGAATAAATATCCCCATTACATGCTCAACCTGGCATTAATTGTAATGAGGTCCAGAAGGAGTGCAACTCCACTCCATAAAGTCAGGGTGATTAAGTAAGAAATTTAAATGCTTTGATAGTAGTAAGTTTACATGTATTGAGAACATGGAAATGTAAATTGTTTACTTTAATTTTAACAGATTTACTTGTTTCTAAGAAATAAATTCATTCATTCATTCAAATGTATGTATATTTCAGTGCAGTATATTATGTAGTTTGTTGAGATACATTTGTAATAAACTTCAGTTTCAAGTCTTCCAGATATTCCAGTAGGAAACAGCTTTTTTTTTGATTGATTTATTTATGGACGCTCTTTAACAGCTGAGGTCATCAGCATCCCATTCAACTCAGGGCGTGAAACGGCCGACAAATTTTGCTCAGAGGCCTCTCTTCCAGGCTTGAGGTTCTTTTTCGTGCCGTAAATGTACGACACGGGACCCACGGCTTTACTTCCCTTCCGAAGGAAGCCATACTTAGGATTTTTACGCCCGAAAAAATCCATCGGTCCTGGCCGGGTTCGAACCCGCGATCTTGGGTGTAGGAGGCAAGTGTGGTAACCACTACACCACCAGGACCGACTAGGAAACAACTGATGAGCCAATGACAAGGGTTCAGTAATCAATTAAATAAGCAAAACTAAATGATAATTTATTGAAAAAGTATAATTTTTTAATTGATATAAATTATAAAGCATGAAGATAGTTATAAAGGTAGGGGAGAAAAAGTGCAAACATGATTAAAATGTTATTTGCTGAAATAAAATTCATTCATTTATTAATTCATTCACACTACCAGTTTGTAGTTTTGTAATTTAAAATATTTAATCTGAACTTCATCAAGCACATGTTCAGTCAACACCAAAACATTAGGTTTACAATAGTTAACATCATTCAGTTGCCTCTATTTATAAGATATGTGTTGAACATTTTGATGCAACATGCAAATGTTTGCATTTGCACAGGAGCTACTCATACTATTGTTTAATACATATTTTGCTGGACCAATTATTTTACTAAAGTGTATGTGTAAAGGACTCATACTTTAATCCTGCTTGAACCACTGAGCTCTGAACCACTGATTGGATGCAGAATCAGTGATTCTGCATCCAATACTTATTCATTTCCATATAACACTGGGTGTACGGCATTGTACATGACTGCAAAGATAACCAATAATCTAAAGCTTAATTTTTCATTGGGTCAAGTTCCCTAATTGGTGTTTCATTTCTTGGCTTTATTTAAATGTATAAAGCACAATATGATTAAATTTTAAGTTGGGATTTATTTTATTTGAAAAAAAAACAATTAATGTTATTCATCTCTCTCTTTTGAATACCTGATAAACAAAGTTATAATTGTGTAATCACCTTCATTTACTAATAATTTTGACTATCATATCATCTATCAATTAATCTGCTGTCAGTATATAGCAAAGAAATATAATCAAGAAGGGAAGGAAGAGGAGAAAAAAGAAGTAACCTCCAAGATGTAAATGAATCACCAGCACCTACTTCCTTAATACCTAATCCTCACTTTGGCAATGGCAATGCATTTTGCTAGCATAGCTCTGTACACAGATAAATCAGAGAAACCTGAGCAGATCTTGTTATGTAGAAAAAGGGAGTACAGAAATAAACCTGTTCCTTGCTCACATTTTTTTTAGATAGAATGTGACAGATGGAGGCAAAGGATTTATTACCCAGTAGGAGCTTTGCAGGTCAAAAATAGATATTATACAACCTGTTTACCAATACATTTGTTGGCAAAACTGGACCATATGTCATGGAATGCCATGTTATTTGGCTCCAGGGATGTTAGTATGTACAGAATTAAGACAGAATTTTTATGTTTTTTTTTTCTGCAAATAAAAATATATGAATATGACATATTATAGTTGTGCATAAGGTATTATCAGGTAATGGATAAGGAAGATTTTAAAAAATGAATAGAACTACCAAAATTTGTTCACTCTGGAAATGTATTATGCTTATTTTATGCCATATTAATGATTGATTATTATATGAGAATGTCATTTTTTTAAATGGCTAAATGCTTCACAATTTAAAAAATGTCATTAGTTTTTCATGATAAACAGCAAAGTAGCTTGACTTGACTTGGCACATTATGCTAATTAAAGTATTTTTCCAGAATATTGTTGTATCAACAAGTGACAGGTTGGACATCATAAGTGAATGTTTGGATATAGATTTTAAATTAGTTATATATTCTTAAGTAGAAACCCAATAAAGATTTGGTAATTTTGCATGTTGCAGTGGCTTAATGTAATGCAACATCATGTAATGTAATCCATTATGCAAACTCAAATAATAAATTTATTAAATTGTGATCATGGGCAAAGTAGAATACAAGTCAAAATGGAAGAACTTCTCAGTGGGAAAGAATACACAAAAATAAAAGCGGATCCTTTGAAGAAATGCATACAGTCTAAAAACAAATTGGTCAACAAAAGCAAAATCATACCACTCAAGGAGAAACCAAAATTAAAAGCAGACAATACCACATATGAGACCAATAATGAACTGTAGAAACATACCTTCCTACTAACTAGCAAGATGGCTCCTCCAGAGATTTCGAAAATGTCCTAGGTTTGATAGCTTAAGTGTAAGTAATTCCAAAGAACTGGTGGAGAAAATTAAAGATATGGTTCTCCAAAAGAATGATCTTCTAGTGTCCTTAGATGAAAATTCACTCTTTCCCAGCATACCAAATGCAAACTCCCAACATCCCTTTGGAATAGTTGCAGTCTCTGAAAAAACAATGAGGAGATTGAAGAATACATCCAATTAACCGAAGTCTGCATCAGTAAGAATTTCTTCAGGTTCAATGGTGAATTTCACAAACAAGACGCAATATGGGGAATCCATTAACACTTTTTCGGGCTGATTTATATACAAATAGTTTAGAAATGCACATTACCAAATCATTTTCATACATTTTTAAAGTCTGTCACACATAAATGAATGACATCTTTGCAATTGTTAATAAGAAACACTTGGATGATACTTTGAAATTGCTAAACTTACAAGATAGGGAAATTAAATTCACTTCTGAAGCAAAACAAGACAACATGATTCCTTTCCTTGACTTAAAGGTCATAATAACAGGCAATAATTTGAAATTTGGAATATACAGAAAGGATAGGCAGACTGAAAATTACATAAAGGCTAATGACTTCAATCCCACAGCACACAAACATGCAGTTCTCAACAGCTTAGCACATAGATTCATTAACATGCCCATGAATGAGTTTAAATACAGTACAAAGAGTACTCTCACATAATACAAATGGCAAAAATCAATGGGTATGGCCAAGAAATTGTAGACAAGAAAATTAAGAAATCCAAATAAGAGAAGAGGTTAAAACAAGTCACAACATTGTTAGGGGAGGGGGGAAAAAAAAGCAAAAATACCAATCACAAGAAATTTACCTATCATCCTTGGGTCACCAAAAAAATTCAGAAAATACTATGAGATTTTGGGATTATTTTGTCCCCAGTGAACACATTCAGCCTAAATAATCTGCTCAACTCTAGTGATCATGTAAAATACTTGATGAGAAGAAGCCAGGAATATATCAAATCAACTGTTCGGAATGCAACAAGGTATATATTTGAAAAACAAAAAGAACAATAGAAATTAGGCTAAAGGAACACTGGAGAAACATCAGTTACAATCAGATAGATAAATCAGCAGTTGCATATCACTTTTGGATAGATAAACATGATATGGAAATAGAAATCAAATTGTTGAAATTCGTAGATAGACCCTTGGAGCTGGGAATATGGGAAAAAAGTCTATAAAAATATAAAAGATTATGAACATTGAGATACAAACTGAAAACACATTAATCCAAAGTTCATAAAATATCCGCAAGAACTACACCAAGTTCATTTAACCAACAACGAATTCGGCAGTTGACACACAGCTGATGATGCAGGCAAAGCCTGTGAAACATCTGTATAATCAATGGTAAGTGGAGCGTAGGAGTATTAAATTAACTCACTATCTAATTAAGAATAAGTTAAGCTATTTGTTTTACTATAACCTAATTTAATAGCTTTTTATAATTTCAGCAAATGATAAGGTAATCCAGAATGGAAGTTATCCATCCTTTGGGTTGCTATAATCATTGTAAGCAAAAGCATATGGTAATTATTTTTCCAAAGGGTCTAAAAAGAAGAAAAGAAAAGCTAAAGTTAATTAAAAGGAATGCACACCAACAAATCACTAATTTCTATGTAATATATCTAAGCATGCATGCATATAAACAATATATTAACATATTATTGTATAGTAACATTATTCATCAATAATATATTTATTTCTCAGGTGCACTTTGACCCTGAGATGCAGGAAAATGCAGAAGTTCTGGCTCTTAAAAAATGAAATAGAAATGTATTCTTCTCATACTATTTTTGTTTTAATGACTAAAACCATGGACTGGAAGAAGTGAAAATGATTTAATCATTAAAGATCTAACATTAAATTTTAGGCTTGTACTAAAAATGATTTCTGAGAAGTGTGCCAAAAGAGACAGAAGTTAATACAAAAGAAAGGTTTGAATAACTGTTATTAATGGAGGCTTAATAAACTGAAGTAGCACAATTTAAAGTAAATTTTAAATAAAATTAGTTTAGGAATTATTACAGTGAAGCAAATTATAAGTTAATAATCAAACAATAGTAGAAATTGTATTCTTGATCCCCATTTATAAGTAAAAACTTCAGAACATGTTTCACAGACCTCCTGCCTAATGGACAACTTTGTTTATGTGCCTTAGATGGACACTTGATGAGCTTCCAGATGAGCTTGTCCTTCATTGAGATCTCAAAGCTCATAACTTTTTCTTCAAATTCTTTAATGAAAAATGTTTCTACTTCTTCAGATTCGATGGCCTATGAACAAATTTTACCAGTATGCTTTTCTTTTCTATCTTATTGTTATTTCCCCAAAAATGATAAGCAACTGCTGATTTTTTTCTGTTTATATTTTATGTTTCTATAGTGTTCCTTAAACCTGTCTCCTATGCTTCTCCTGTTTTTTCCCATATATACCTTGGTGCAATCCATGCAATGTATTCTATAAATATAAGAAAATCAAAATATTTAAAAAGAGAATGAAATTAAACATTATAACATTGACAGCTGAAAAGGAAATAACCATTTGCAAAAAATTAAACTATTACCTTTGATAATCTGTTTAATTCTGGGGGAACATAAATAGAATGTTGAATGAAAATGAATTAGGTATTTATAAAATGAGTTGCTTGGATTACAGCATGGTATACATAGGAAAAAGCAAAAGAAGTATTGAAGTTAGGCTTAAGAAACGCAAAATATAAATAGACAGAGAAATCACCAGTTGCTCATCATTTTTGGAAAAATAACCATAATACAGCAAAGAAAAGCACATTGGTAGAATTCGTTCACAGGCTATTGAATCTGAAGACATGAGAGAACATTTTCATTAAAAGTTTCAAGATAAGGTTATGAACTTTGAGATCCCAATGGATGACATGCTAATGTAGAAGTTCAGCAAGTGTTCGCCTGAGTCACATCAAAACAGTTGTCCATTAGGAGTAGATCTGGCATTTAACTTACAGCTGATGATGAGAGAAATGACTTGTGAAACATGTTCTGAAGTCCTTTAGTTTGAAATAGAGCTCAACAGTATAATATTAAACTCACTGGTTTAATTATTAACATGAGATCAGCATGATGAAAATTTTAATGGTGCTATATACAAAATATGACAAGAAGTAAAAAAAAAAACAAATTATTCATAATGAGCAGATGATAATCCGATGAAAATTTTTCAGTTTAGATCAAATTCAGGAATTACTAGAAAGACAGGGAAATTTATTGATGCAGTCATGAAAAAAGCAAAACTAAACTTACCTGTGATACTGCTGTTTGTATAATTTTTTTCCTTGCTTTATCATCCATGAGGATTTTAAGAAGGCATTTAATGAGAGTTGAATTTAGCAACACTTTCCTTCTTGAAGTGTATGAGTTGTTAGAGATGAAGAGCATGATACTATGCACTTATCACTCTCATTCCATTGTAATGTATGACACACATAAGGTGCCAATGATTCTGAGCTCACTTGCCCCATCATTTATTCATTAAGTTTCAGTGCATTAAGTAAATATCTAAGTTCTATTACATGCAGGACAGTAGCATCCTGATAGTTTGATAGGGTTTACAAATGTCATGCATGTTGATAGTGTACTGGCATGGTGCAAAGCTGCTGTATGGGCTGGATTGGCTTGGTAGGCACCAGTGTAAGCTTGCTTGAAGCTTCTGTTGTGTTCAGAATTACATGGCAGAAATGACTATTTAGCACATAACAAGTGCTAAGTGCCATAACTGGGTGCGATAAAGAACTAGTTGAACTAATGTGCTGCAAATTATATCTAATCTGTTATCCAACACACAAGAGTGTGTTAGACAACAGATTAGATATGATTTACATTTAACAAGCTTCACTGTGTGAGTTCCAACAGAATTTTTTTAAAAGTCTTATTTTTTAAAAATTTTTAAATGAAATAGATGTGCTGTCTTTACATGCATTTTATAAGAATATCGGGACATTAGAACATCGACTGTTTTGAACTTTAGAATCTGTGTAACAATAATGCCGATAATGCAGCACGTCAACAATATGCTTTACTTGGAAGGTGGTTTGCTTGTGCCAGCTTTCTGCCAAGAGGGTTCTGGACAGTAAATCAGTAGTATCTCAAGGCCCAGGCTGTTACTATATGTAGCAAATGATAAGAGGGCTTGAAATTGTGGAGTCAGTTATTCCAGATTTCCACATAGCATTTATGATTTATAAAAGGAAAGCTTTTCATTTCCTGCAGAGTGCAAAACATTTGTCCAATGTCATATCATCATACTTAAAAATTGTGCTTATTATTGATCTCAAAATATTGAATTTTATAAAATTTCAACCCCTTAGGATGATATTTTATTTTTTTAAAAATGTTAATGGCTTATATGACAAATTATTGTTACAAAATTACTCAAATTTCATTAATTTTGTTCCACTTACTTGGACATGTTTCAAAGGCGTTTGCCTCCATCTTCAGCTTGGTCCCACTGGCTACTTCCCAGTGTGGTATTAAGATGTCGCTCTGTGGCTTTAACAAACTTATTGATTAGGTAACTGTTGTTTGGGAATCAAAATTAACCAAAATTTCTTTGTTTTTGTTTATAAATATATTTTCCCATACTGTTAATTCTATGGGTTTTTGAAGAGTTTTTAATATTTTTGGTTCCTTTTGGAATTTGTTGGGTTTTTTTTTTGCCAAAAATGGTCTGCCACTGCTCATTTTTCTGTGCTTATTCTTCTGTGATGATTTTAACATTTCTCATGTGTTCTTTAAAACATATGATAATATTTCTTTTTGTTTTACCTATGTATTTCATGTCACAGTCTTCGCAACTGATTTTGTAAATGCCTGATTGCTTCCCTGATGGAATTTTGCTTTTGTGTTGGTGTTTAAGTAATTTTTTAAACTACATTTATTTACTGGGACCAAAATGATGTTTGCCTCTTTAAAATCTTCTGGAATTTTTGGTGTGCCCATGGCTTAATGAGTTATTTATGGTCACTTTTTATTGCATTGGTCTTCTCGCTACATCTGTAGATTGTGAACTTTGTAAATGTAAGTCTGTAGGGATGAATGAAATTTAATTAATAAATGATGGTGCAAGTAAGCTAAGAAAACTTGGCACCTTAAAGCTGTTCTCAAGGAAAGGAAAAACTCTGTAATAAAACCTAATCCAGACAACTCTTCCTGACCAGGAATCGAACTCAGGACCTCAGATTAGTAGTCACAAATGCTATCTGCTAGACCACAGCGGTGGTCAATATTGTTTTCAAAGTGATGAAATAAAGTGACCATAAAAAATTATTTTCCTACATTGAGTTACAGTGGTTTTTGAGAGAACTGTTTTGTCCATAATTTTCAAACTGTGTGTGAAATGCAGAGTTTTCTTCCTCATTTCAAGGGCACATATAAATTTTTAAGGCAGATTTTATAATGAATTGTTGATCTGTAGGGTCAATAGTAATGGATATTTTCAGCTCATTGAATAAGCTCAAGAAGTGTTTGTGAAGAGAGAAGCTGAACAAGTTAATGAAATATATAAATAAAAATAAGAAAATTAAGAATTCTCTCAAATGATAACAATAATCTTAATTTGTATGAATGAAGTGAAGAAAGGTAGAAATATTATTTTACATTTTTCTGCACAGCAAAGAAAAGATTTTTTTTCTCAGAGGAAACTAGCAATTCCATATAAATAAAGTTATGAATAATTTCCTCTTGATCAGAATATTCTCCAAGAAATTGAAGTTACCTCAGAAGCTAACATCACTTCACTGTTGCAAAGTTATTTAGTGGCATGGCATGTTTATGAATATTAATGTTATATGAATGTTAATGTTAGCAAAGCGCATAAGGAGTGCAGAAATTTCAAACTAGAGGACTACAAAACTCTTGGATTTGATGTAGAAAATATGCAATGGTTGGCATATTGTTTTGGGAGAAAAATAATTGAACCAAAGGAGGAATGCTTACCAAAGTTCTTCTGAGCAAAGAATGAAAATTTTTTTAAATAAGTGAACTAAGATTTCAGTGGTATAGCTGAAGACACTGGAGTGGCTCAGACCAGAACAAGTTTCATGAACATTTTCTGGGATATTACCTAACTTTTGGATTGAGTTTTTCCTCAACTGTAAGAAGAATGGAAATTGCAATGAAAAAGTGGGAATGTTACACTTTTCCTGATGCTCTGGGAGTAATTGATGCAGTTATGTTGAAATTAAACTGCTTTATCAGCATGGAAATTAATATATAATCACAACAGAGTTCATACATTCAACATTCACCAGTTTGTAATGTTAAGAAAGTTTTCCTAATGTGGATGTTACCTGGCCATGATGTGCATGATTCACATATGTAGCATAATTCTGGTAATTGTATAATTGTGGCTGAAAATTAGGCAAATGCCCTTCTTTCAGATGATTCAGGGTATGTCATTGCATCTTGGCTTTGAAATCTTTTTGTAATCTAGCCACTCCAGAAGAAACAGCCTGCAACAACTCTTTCACCAAGGACATGTGATGATGTTTCAAATAAATAAAGCAGCAATGCTTTAACATTCTGAATAAAAGCTATCTGTATACAAGAAAAATTCCCTCTACAATTTTATCATGTTTTGTTCTCAGTAATATTGCCAAAATTGAAGAGATGAAGATTTTCAGTTTGTAGCCACAAGTCGTGAAGAAAATAAAAATGTCCCAGATGAAGAGGATCAACAAGTGAGTAAGAGGGGCAGGAAAGAAGAATTGCCATAATTATTAACAGTTATCATTAAATTAAAATAAATTTTGTGTCTGAACTAATATAGAGAAGCAATTCATTTTTTCTCAATTAGTCAGTGAGTCATGTGAAACATGTTCTGTGTAATTCAATAGTTAGTGGAGCATAAGAGTATTAAATCCATTCACTGTCTAATTAACAATAAAGTTATTATTAATATAACAATTTAATTGTGAGTGATGAGTGATGGAGTGGCATGTGGCATTTTTCTGATCTATGTTCATTCAGATCTTTGAGTGGCAGTTTTTCTTGAGTATTATGAACATTACATAAAACTACACATGGAGTTTTTAAAAACTAAAAATTATTTCTGTAATATTGGTAAACCTCTGTAATGGTTGCAATCACTAGTTGTAATGCAAATTTCACTTACACATTTCAAATACTTATCCTGTTTTTACATTTCTCAAATTACTTTAGTAATGCCTTTTGCATTGTTTCTGGTCATTATAAAACTGTTGTTGTTAATCTAATGTGCAGGATTTTGATCCATCAATTTTTCCCTGGCCAACCAATATAATTTGTGTATTTTCCTGTCAGGTGCAGCTTTCCTCAGTTCTGTGCATTCCAATAGATGTTCTCCATTTAGAATCTTGTCAGTAGTGCAGATCTTACATGTATTATCATTCATAAATCCAAATCTATGTAGGTGTTCCACCAGACAATCATGTCCAGTAGCCAGTCTAAAATGAGCAACTGCTTCCTTCCTTGATAGATTTTTTATTTTATGTACTGTTCCTTTTATAGTACAATAATTTTTATTAGATATTTTTGTTCAAAGGTCGTTTTGATATTTTTTAATTTTACATTTAATCCACAGGGCTTTATTGGTTTTGAATATAGCACTGCCCCCTTTTAGGTAATGCTAAATAGGCTACAACATTGTGCAGAAGTCAGCATTATAAAACTAAAAGCTTCAGCTTTACAGCTTTATTAATTTCCACATTATAGGATGCATTTAGGAAGAAGTACATCACTGGCAGCAATGGTATATTTTATTTGTGTCTGAAACAAAACAACAAAAACAATAGTAACAATAGTACTTTCTTTTGGGTTCAAACAATATAATTATAAACTAATTCATTAAACCTCCACCAGAGATGAATCGACCTACCACAAACAACGAGACCGGCAGTCGACCAGGAACTGGTGATAGGAGCAATGGCTCCCAAAACTAGTCTTCCATTTTATTGAATTTTAGTGGTGTGTATGTTACAATTTTGACTCAATTTTTTAAAAATGTTAATAATTATAAAGTTTGACTTTAGAAAAATATATGAATACCACTTATTGCAGGATTGGTGTAACCCTCCATTAGAGTGAAGAGCTTCTTCTTCCAGTTAATTAGCATGATTGGCTGATAGTCAGTTATTTTGTGGCCAGTTTTATTTTTTTAGGTCATCCCTCGCATTGCTGGGTTATTGTAAAACTGCTTCAATAATGTCCACTTTGAACTTTTTCTCATATTTTGCTTTGATTAGGCAAAAACTGGTAGGTATGGACTTTTGGAACACAAAACAAGATGTTCTTCCAATATAACCACAAACTCAGTCAGATATTCCTTTGTCAGGGATAGAAAACTATTATCCTTGTAGAAAACAATTTTCCCCATGACTTGTTCATTTCAACTACCTTGATTAAAATTGAAACACAACGTTAACTCCTTTCTAATAAGCATTTATTTACAGAAGGATACTGAAAGAATAAATACAAAACAAATAGTAAGGCAAATGAGAAACTTCGCTAAGAAATTTATTTCCAAGGAGAGGATTCAGGATGTGATATTAAGTATCAAAGGAACAGAAAGTTTAAGAGAAGAAAGCTCCATAACAACAAGGCATGTGCATGTAATTCTGTATTGTGTGGGCCCTCAAGAGATAATTTCTGGGGATTTACATAGAAAATGTTTACAAATCGTTGGATAAAAGAGAATATGTTTGTTCCTGATTTTATCTAAGTCCTTTGATTTAGTTGATCATAAAATCCTTATACAAAAACTGGAATGTTATGGTGTAAGGGGAATTGCAAAAGATTGTTTTCGTTCGTACCTCAGCGATCATATACAATTTGTGGAAATATTTAGTAGAAATGAGAGTACAAATCTTATGAAGTGTATGATTCCACTACACAATGTTTTAATGTAAATGTTCCCCAAGGTGCAGTGATTGGTCCCTGCTGTTTCTAATCTATATAAATGACTTACTAAATCATATAAAAAATCTCAGATAACCCTATATGCAGATGACACTAATTTTTTCCTTTAACAACAACAACAACAACAACAACAACAACAACAACAACAATAATAATAATAATAATAATACATTTATTGCTGTTAATAGACTCGTGTACACAAATTTCAGACGACAAAATCTAGAGTTAAAGTTAACAAAATATGTTTTAAAAAGTATAGCATAAAATAGCAAGGTTTAAGAGAATCAGTAACTTATTCCTTGAACATTTTAGTATGGCTAAACTTTAATATAAATGTTCTCAAAACCGGTTCCATACATTTATGAAAAGTAAATGAAGCTTTAAGAGTGTGTAGTTTAACTGAATCATACAATGATATCAATTAATGAGAATTACACATTTTATCTACAATTCATAATAATATAATAATATAATACTAATTTTAACACAAGTTTCTGTCATTATCAAGTGTTAAGATTATAATACTTTATACAGAATGTTACTTACAATTCTTCCAATGAATATAAATTTCTATTTATTAGGTATTTCTTCAACTGATACTTAAATTTTGATTTTTCTACAGATTTAACCTCTATTGGCAATTTATTGTACAAAAAGGTACCCCTTATATTTACATCCTTACATGCTATTTATTTATAATAAGCATATCTATAATAGTCTTATACTATTTCTGGTATTATATCTATGAATCTCATTATTTTTTGTAAAATTCTCTGATTGATTACATAATATAGCCTTGTATACATAGAGAGCTTAGACAGTTAACATTTCATGCTTTACAAATGCATCTTTACAGAACTGTTTATATTCTAATTTAGAAATTAACCTAATACATTTTTTCTGTAATATAAATAGGTAAACTAGCCATGTGCACTTCTGCTGCAGCCCCCAAACCTCAACACCATAACGTAAATGAGGGTAAATTATACCATAATAAATTATTTTTAACACATTGGAGCCAAATACATCTTCAAAAAATCTCGGCAGATAGGCTGATTTACTAATTTTGCTACATATGACATCTGTATGTGTTGCCCATGTTAATTTACTATCAATTCATATCCCTAAGAACTTATATGTATATACCCACTCACAGATTTTATTTTTAATCGTACGTAGATCTTTAGGGCATTACTTTTAACTAGATCAAAATTCATAAATATTGTTTTATTCACATTGCATACAAGATTATTGTTTTTAAAGCAATTTAGAATTTGCTCTAAACTCAGAGAGATAGTGTTCATTAGAAACTTATTACGCTCACTCCAAGAATTTACAGTTGTATCATATGCATAAGAAATAATAATAGAATTACGCAGCTGAACAATATCATTTACATATATTAAAAACGTTAATGGGCCCAAGATGGAACTCAGTGAAACTCCATATTTTACTATTCCATACTGAGATCATACTTTAGACAAGAGAGCATCTTTTTAGTATAAATTTCAGTTTTTTGTTTTTGTGATTTACATATTTTGTAGAAAATTCCTCTAATTCCATAAGATTCCAACTTATATAACAGAAGATCATGTCTCACACTATCAAAATATAATGTACCCATCTTTTAATTCTGTTCTAATATATTTAACAATACTTTTCTTTAAACGGTCTGGAAATATTTCTTTTTTGATTGAGAAGTTTATGAGATATACTACATTAATGTGTTCAGTTGTTAACACTAACTCCACTTACTTTTTTAAAACTTTGGACTAGTTTTAAAAAAGTAAGTGGAGTTAGTGTTAACAACTGAACACATTAATGTAGTATATATTACCACTCCATTGTCTACAGCTTCGTAATACAATTTTTACTTAGTTTATGAGATGTTCTAAGGTTTTGCTAATTCATTCTTAATATTTTAATAATGTAGGACAAATTTCATCCCAACCTGATGTACTTTTACTTGGTAGACTATTTATTATTTTAATAATTTGCTCCATATTTGTGGATTTCACATAGTTGTTTTTACGGTATCCTTATAACATAATTTGGACTGTTGTCTTATTCAGATAATGGTTGTTAATGTATTCACAAATTTTAATGGTATCTTTTTCAAATTTCCCATCAATGTTTATTTGTTAGTCTTCTGCTTCAGTTGTACAACCATTTTTTGATTTACAATTTTCCATAAAGATTTAGATGCAGTTTTAGAACAGTGGATTCTCTGTATGAATGCTGTTCGTGTTCGCTCTTTTAAGTGTTCTAAATATTCTTTCCTAAGTTGTTTATATTTAGTTTTATAAAATTCCATTCTAGTGGATTTATACAGTTCATAGTAATTCTTTGCCTTTCTTTTTGTTTGATGATATAGTTTGGGAGATTTATTTTGGAGCAGTTATCAGTTTGTTTATCTTATTTTGATTTAAAGTAAAACACTAAAAATCATGTCGTCACATTAAAACTCTCTTTAAGTTTCACACACTGTGTGTTTGTGAAACTTAAAGAGAGTTTTAATTTGACGACATGATTTTTAGTGTTTTACTTTAAATCAAAATAAGATTAACAAAAGTTTCACTGTGTGGATTCCCAAATTCCGTAAACATATCAGTTTGTTTGTTTTTTTTGTCACTAAAGGACATGCAGTATCATTGTAGATTTTAAATAGCTTATAAAATAAGTTCCATTCATCCTCAACTTTATCAGTATTATAAACCTTCTCCCAATTCTTATTTCCTAGTATATTTGCTAATTTTAGTAGAATAGTTTCTTTTAGTTCTCTAAATGCTTCAATAACACCCTTGTTAATTTTTCCATTCATACTACTTATAGCTAGATATTGCACATAATGATCTGATAAATAAGACCTAATTATCCCAGTGTCTACTATTTTATCTTTCATATTGTGGTTACAAGAATCAAGTATATACAAATATAATTTTCTATAACTCAAGCAATATATTTTGAACATCTTAGAAATACACATTCGTACCTACCTTTATAGAACTTGAAAACAAAACAATTTTCCATTTAAACAGTGTTAAATTTTTGGAGTATGGATAGATGAAAATTTGCAATGGAATATATGTATTGAGAAGCTGACCTCAAAGCTCAGTCAAATATACTTTCCCCTAAAGTAATTAGAAAAAGCGTTAATCAAAATACACTGAGATTCCTATGAGATACTATGCTTATTTCCACAGTCTCATTAGATATGCAATCATATGCTGGGATAAAAAGACAGATATTATTTTTAAAATGCAAAAAAAAAGCACTAAGAATAATTACATGTAAAAAGAAAATTGAATCTTGTTAAATGCTATTTAAATCCTCAAAACTTTTATCTCTTCCTTGCATTTACCTATTACACATTTTAATGTACACCATAGTTGAACAAAGACAGGCCCAATCATAATACAAGAAACAATCATCAGTTAAGCAGCATATGTCATAATACCACATTATATGAATATAGACCATTATGTAATTGTACTAAATTATGAAATAAATTGCCATAAACTTTTATAGATACTAGATGTCCAAAAAATTTAAGATTGGTATAGAATCTTTACCTTCAATCTAATGTTTTACAGTATAGAAGCATACCTAGAGACATTTACTTCTTAAATAAATTAAGATTTAAATTTTAATATCAGTCTGTTGCACTCACTGCTATCTGCAAACTATAAACTAAATAATTATTTTAAAATTTCTGTAAGTTATTAATTTTTAAAGCACTATTTTTTTTAATTATATTTTTTCCAATATTATGTATTTGATCTTTATGAATGAATAAATGATTTGATTTTAATTGAGCAATGACAGTGACTCAAAGCAGATGTGTGAATAATTAAAGAGTGTCTGGCTATATTTGCCAGATGTTCATAAATTGGAAATCATTAGTTGGATCTTGACATCAATGTCTGGCTGTGTGAGAGCAATCTAATTATTCTTCCAAAATAAATATTTCTACTCATTTAGTTATTTCTGCTTGTTGTGAGATCAACCAAAAGGACATGGAGGTCAGACGTAGTCTCATTTCACTTCTAAAATGCTTGAAGTCATAAACATATTTTACAGAGAGATGAAAGTGTACATTGAAATAATAAACATCGTGAGAAAATTGGATAAGAAAGAAATGTATCAAATGTGGAGAGGTTAAAGGGTTAATTGAAAACATGCTCTGGGGTTTTCAGGGAAATTGGATAGAAGACATGTACAAAATATTGAGATCAAGTGTTTCTTCAACTTCAAAATGTTGGATTGTCATTTTTCAATGTTGAAATATATTTTTAAATATTATATATAAGGGTGATAGTGATATTAATGCCTCCATTTGATAAGTTAAAGGGTATATTATTTATGTATGTTCTAATTAAGCATAAATTAATTATTATTCACTGCTGTAGAGCATTAAAGTTCATGTGGATTAAGTAAAATTGAATAGAAGGTTACTTACCTTTTTCACATTTAGCATAGAATGTAAACTTTCATTATCTTGAATAAACAAGAAAGACTGTAACCACAGAGCCTGGTCATGTACAAGATTGGAAATGGTTTTTTATTAGGATAAAGCTACTTTATGAATATCTATCTCTTTTGTTGTTGAAAAAGGAAGTTGTTAGTTTATCATTTATTTGCATTATTATTTATTAGTTGTTTCTTTATGCAAGCAATTCAACACATTCTATCATGAGTAGAACACAGTTTATGGCATTAGCATAGTGAGAAAGAGAAACTATAAATTAAAAGACTTATAAAGAAAATCTATATAAAGGAATTTGGCATTTTTCACTAAACTGGATCCTTCTTGAGACAAAAGAAGTTACAAGACCATTTATAAATTTCTTTTTATGAAATATATAATTGTGTTGTATCCTTTGAATTTGTTGAAAGTAAAAGATGAAGGGAATGTTTGCTTTATAAAACAGAACAAATTATTAGAACTTGAAGACATTAAAATGAAAAATAAGAGAAGTAAGGGCAATAACAAAATTAATACAAAATACATCTGCTACAGTTTTGTGTTGTGATGATACAACTATAAATGGGAGAAAGCCAGAAGGAAGAGAAAGAGAAAAGATAACAAAGAACCAAAGATGTAAAATCTAAGTAAAGAGCATTATGTATAGATGAATTGTGGATGATCATAAATCTATCAAATCTATATTGCATTTTATGATGTCCATCTAGACTCAATTCTTCTATAAGTAAAAAATAAATAAAGTGAGAGAATAAATGATATTAAAAAGAATGGCTAAAAGTAAAAAAGAAAAAGATAATAATAATCAAATTATAATTGTAAGCAAAAGAGGAAGTAAAATGAACTAAACCAGACTAGTGATGCTGAAATATCCATGCTAATCATTTTTAAACAATAATCTGTTGTACATAACATTTACATCAAGACAACCTTAAGTTTTATGCTTCGTGTTTTCTGTATACAGCTATGCATCTTTTAGATATCTTTTGAAGGTATGTTTGATTTACAAGGGACTCATAATATACAATGAGCCAGTATTAGGTAACACTAAAACTTCACTAACTGGTTAATTCTTCAGAACATGTTTTAAGAGCATTCGTTCTCATCCTTAGCTGGCGACCGACTAACCCTGGCAGGTGACGTAGTGACCTCTGGTGGTTCCATTAGATAATGGAACAGGAAATCCATTGGTGGAATGTCAAAATTCATAACTCTATGTTTATTTTTTAAAATAAAAATCTTTTCCCATATAGCCAATTCCTTGGGGTTGACTGTAGCTTTTAACAGTTTGGTTTCTCCTGCAATGTCATGATTGTAAGTCCAAAAATGATCTGCAACCACCAATTTATCCACTTGTTTATATCTTACATTTCTGAAGTGTTCTTTGGTTCTTGTCTCCAAATTTTGTATTGAAACATGTTCTGAAGAATTAACCAGCTAGTGAAGTTTTAGTGTCGCCTAAAACTGACTCATTTGTATATTTAACAACTTCACTGTTCCTAACTTCCTTTAAGATTACTATGACCATCATATTCACGTTTTAAATGAATCAACTAGCACATGTTGAATAGTACTCATAAAAGAGCTTTTTGAGAAAAGGTTTATAAAGATACTCTGGTCATAAATATTTTTCTAATAATTTTTGTGCAAATCAGCAGTGCAGTATAAAATTTTCAGTGTTTCTGTTTAGTAATTTAATAAAATGTTATTGTAATGTACATATACAAAATTCTGCTTTTATTTGAATGTTTTGTTGATAATATAAAATATTTGTTAATGTTTGGTATAACCAACAAAGATTGAATTTTGTATATCTAAAATAAATAAACAAAAAGAAATTTTATACATAAAATAAGATATTGTAGGCAATAACAAGAATAAAAAGAAAATACCTCCATATGAAAAATTGCATAATTGGAAAACCCCCTGAATTTTGGCACTTAAATAGATAGGTATCAGGTTAGTTTAGAAACTGGATCACTAAAAAATAAAAAATAGAAGTAGGCACCAAAGTAACAGAATGGAGGATGCTTGGAAATGAAACTAGAAAGCTTTTGAAGTTTGAATTGCCACGGAATTGACTGATAAATACAAAAAATTCTCCCATGCAATCAATACAGAGACAGTAGCAGAATAGCATTATTACATAGCATTTACTCATCCAGTAAGCAGTTTAATTTATCTATGTTTTTAATTCTTTTATGTTTTTAATTCTTTTTGAATATAACAACAAACATTAACTACTGATTCTGCCTTATGAAGTGTATATTAGATTATTATATAAAATGTCCTGCCACCTTTTCTAAGCTTTTAAATGATCCCTTCCTCCAAAACATTAACTCTTCTTGGGATGCTATGAAAGGAACTAATGATAGTTCATGCAAAATGAGGAAAAACTCCAGAGAGAGAGAGAAAGAGAAGAAAAAGAAAATGAACACATCCCAGCTGCTTGTATCAACTGGGGAACGATTCCAGTTGGCAAGCTCACAGATTGGCAAGTAGAAACCTGCTCTAGTCCAAAGGCATAATGGCAGACTTAACATTTTTGTGAAAGAGATTATTCAATATAGGCCATATTAAGAAAGTAAAAGAGTAATTTTCTTCACTATTGTCATTTCTTTCAAATATCTTTCTTTGATTCATCTTACAAATAAATGCATGTCAGAATTTTTGTCACTTCAGTGAAGACTTCCACAGACTTTTTAGTCTCAATAGATACTTTTTTTTTTTAAATACTGAAGTAAATATTATACATATTAAAGCAATATATGGCTGAGTGGTTGAACTGCTGCCCTCCCACCAGCCCAGATTCAATCCCAGCAGCAGGAAATAGGTTTTGAGGCAGACAAAGTTACATCAGGGCAGATTCTCTACAGGCTCTCCAGTTTTCCCTGTCATTCGTTCTCAATTGTTTCATCCACCTTGAGCAAATTGTTAATGAACTACGCTTCTACACTCGAGTGTGGTACTCCAATACCTGATCAGCAAGCAAGCTCGCATTAGAAGTAAAATATTATACATATATAAGTGAATATATATAATATATATAATGTAGGGACAAAGCTAAATATAATTCTAAACTCTATGAAAAACTGTGGACCATACATGTGTCATAAAGCGTGTCAGAGACCATAATGTGTCTGTGCATGCGGATCTTACAGCCTTTAGCCTGATTCTAGATACTCTTTTAGTCGAGTAATGAGAGCTACCAAGTTCGAATCTTATCCATGTGTGAACTGTTTAATTTGTTATTTTTAACAAGTAAAAATAACGTTTAGTACCTATACACATAACGCTTCCAATTGCAAGGGCCCCTTTGAATTTTAATGTGTTTTAGCTCACACATATTTTTTTAATGTGGCATTTATTTTGAAAACGAAGATAATTAATTTATGTTTTTTATGTTTGAGTTTAAATGCTTTAAAATTCAAATATATGTTGTCCATTAATATATATAAAACTCCCGTATATTAAAATTTAATTTTAATCGCAAAATCTAACAAATAAAATGTTCAAGATTCAAAGGTTTCAAATCTACGTAGTCATCATCATCATCATCATCATCATCATGAATATTATTATTATTATTATTATTATTATTATTATTATTAAATACCTGCTTTTGCTCGGCCAGCCATCAGAACACGAGATCCGAGAAAATGCATTTCCTGTTTATGGCATAACCTGAAAGTGAACTGAAATTAAAAATGTACAGGAGACGAAAAAAAGTTTTATTGCCTTTTATTGTTGAAAAAATACATTTTATTAGAAAAGTTACTGCTCATATACAAATTTTGTCAGTGCTAATTAATTTGTATATACAATAGCTACATTTTCAAACCTTATTTAGAAAAAAATAATTAAAGAAGCAACGTTGTAGCTTACAAAGATATTACATTATTTTACTATCCACTACATTGCCACTCAATTTGTTATTTTAACAATTTAATTGCAGTGATAACAGATAATGAATCAATATTATGTATCAAAATGTTACTTTCAAATATAATTTTTCACTAAAACACAATGTTACGAACGCAAACTCCCTATTAAAGAAAACTATGCTAACAAAACTGAGATATTGTCCAAGTCGAATAGAATTTTCTGGACTCAACGGGGATATCACTAGCCATATTCAACAGGTTCTTCTTCTTCGCAGCTGTAATTGGTAGAGGTTCTATGTATGCATTTGGAAAGCAGCGGACATTGGTTGGAGATAAATTTCCGCGACCACTCTTTCTTGCAAAGCTGTAATTAATCCAGAGCTGGAGAATATTACGGCTTATTCTCCCACAATTCATCCATTTTTTTTATATTGTTTAATGCCCGTTTTTACTACTGAGGCACCACAGACAGTGGACACGGATGATACACGAGATGAAATGATCAATTGGGAAAGGATGTTTTTTAAGGAAGGTAACGTTCCAGGCCTAAGTTTAGGGTACCTCCCCGGCATTTGCCATTTATGAGGACTGAGGAAAATCTGGTGGGAGGGACTTATGATTATGCGCTTTAAAGACTCGGCCACCCGTGGCGGTATCATCATGATTGATAAGGGACCAAATATACTCTGTTATCTTATCTGTACTAGCTGATCTCTGTTTAATGTTCAGTACCTCTACACACTGATGCGCCAGAAGCATGGTTTGATTATTGTAGTTAAACTTGTAAAATTCATCAAATGCTCTTATCATCCGCACTTAGTTGCCACATTGCAAATAACAGTGACATACTCTTTCCTGAAACAGTACAAAAATTCTTAGTGTGCAACTCATCTGCTGACAATGTTATTAATCTGCTAATTAATTACTTAATATGTTTAGCACACTTCAGTGAATAATTTCCGTAACAGATTCAAACTGTGTACTTTTAATCACAAAAATAAGTTGCAGTTATAATACAGAAAATAACAAAGAAATATTGTCGGTTAGTTGCAACTTAGTTCTATTTACAACGTTGTTTACGCGATTATCTTTCCATAAGTGCCTTTCTCTTTCTCCGTTTATCTTTACTTTATTATTATTATTATTATTATTATTATTATTATTATTATTATTATTATTATTATTATTATGATTATTTATAATATATATTGATTGACGGCTAGAGGAATAGTTCTAGCTAGTCCGACATTTTGCTTGCAGTTACTACGTTGTTCTTTTCAATATTAACATAGTGATATCTAAACATGAGATACATTGAAAATTTTCCTAACGCAAATACAACGTTGTTCCACATTTTTTCTCACATTGACGAAAGCTGTCGCAATGTTGTTCCGGTGAACTGAGGCGTCCTTGTGAACCTACAGTGAATGCTTTCTGTTGCTTTTTTGGGAGGTGAACATCTGTTCTGTGTACTGGATCTGGTATTGCTGATTTTCCAATCAGAATATAATACAGCATTGTTGCAAGGTACCTTGTAATTGGGATATAACCAGAATATTTTTATTTTTATTTATTTGTTAATCATTTTCCTATGCTCGGCTAAATTTTTCCTAAACCTTTAAGAAATTGAATTGAATGTTTTGATTACTTTTAAATAGTGCAGCAGTACTCTGTAGAAAATCCAATTAAAATATGGTTACATATACTTTGGCGCATCAAAGGAGGAAAAGTCGGTTTTACTCCTTGCAGCTGAGTGCTAATAATGGCAACAGTGAATAGCAAACATGAATGTATGTAAGTCGGAACTAAAACATTTGAATTTTCACAAATGTTGGTGAATTACCAAAGAATATAAAATAAAACCCTAAAAATTTTAAACCCTATAAGGCACTTGAAATAGATTTAAAAATAAAACGAAAAATGAACAAATATTAAGATTTGTTAAAAATATGCACATGTTTACGAAACAATGAAAAATGAAATTGTGCTCATTGTATACATGCTTAAACATAAAACGTATGCTTCCCATAATCCTGGACTAATGGTCTAAAATATTACAATTAATGTTTTTCCACTCTAGCCAACAGTCATTACTTGTGGTTTAAAAAATCTTGTACCAGTTTCATTATGATACTAAAAGGTGGATCTAGCTTAAATTTTAAAAAGTGGATTACAGTAAATGTACTACAATAAATAAATAATATAACATTGTTTATTATTTATTTACGGACTTTCTTTAACATCTCAGGTCATCAGCGTTTCACTCAATTCAGGGCGAGAAACGACCGACAAATTTTGACCAGAGGCCTCTTCTTTCAGGCTTGAGGTTCTTTCACGTGCCGTAAATCTACGACACGAGACCCACGGCTTTACTTCCCTTACGAAGGAAGCCATACAGCATTTTAGCGCCTGAAAAAAATCCATCGACCCTGGTCGAGATTGAGCCTGCGATTCTAGAATTGTAGATGCAGATGCAATATAATATGAATAAACTTTTTTGGATCAAAATGTAGTAAAATCCTAGGTAGTTTTATGCACATGTAATGATCTCAAAAGACTACCCATTTAGATTTTTCCTCCATATAATGCCGAAGGAAATAGAAGTAGTAAACTTTCTTCCTTAATGTCATGTTTTATTTATTAAACTTTAGAAATATCTCGTGATACAGCTCTATAGTTTGCAGAGATATTACGTGTGCCTAAACCTATTAAATTCGATTTAATCTGATAAATCTGTAATCCAGCAAACATTAATTGCAGCAGAGAAACAGCGATAGGATGCGTTCGCGGTATATGGAAATTGCATAAATATTAATATTAAGACCTTGTCACCATTGCGCTATTTGTGAACCAATTTTATAAACTTATATCAAATCATGTGCACAATTATTTTAAAACGTTTAATGCTGTGAGCTAGTGCAGAAAGATCCAACTCAACTGTCTAAAAATGACGCGCTCAACCGGAAGTACGAAAGTTTGGACGCAAGGTTATTCCGAATAACTGCCGTAACAAGGACCCATATACCAATAAGAATCCCAATCTTTGGGACTTTATAATAGCTTGATTACTTCTCTCGAAGGTGAGAGAAATATGGTTAAGAACGACCGTCAAATGATGGTCTTAAATAGACAGCGGCAAAGTGAACATATGGAGCTGCCTTTTCTGCAGTTTGGAATGGATTGAAGGAGAATATTCTGGTACTTCAGCCTTACTCAAGGGCTCGTCTTTGTGCGGAGCCCTCCCCTCCAGAGGATCCGCTTCCATACCATCTCGCCCGGGCACTTTGAACTCTGTAACTGAACAACGGAACGAAATTGTATGGTATGGAAGAGCGGAAAGTTCTTGGAAAGAACAAAATCCATTGCAGCATTAGCCTAAGCGACCGGGATAACCAGTCTCCCAAGGGATTTGAACCCAGGACTTCCCGAATGCAAGTTCCAAGCGTGACTGCTTCAGCGGAGTTGGTATGCGTCGGGTCTTTCATGGTTTTGTCCCCCTTTCGCGGCAGCTAGCGGATCGACTGTCACTGTAAGTAATATTCCACTGTCCGCGAATATTACTTAAGCGGAAGTAATATTCGCGCAATTGATTCAAGTTCTCGTATATTACAACTGCAATTACAATGAAAATAAGCATTTACCCTATGACAGATGTTAAAGACGTTGTCTTCTATACATTTCTGGCATACTTTTAGAAAATTGTTAAATCATATGCATTAATTGAGTAAATTTAATGTTCAATCCAGCCTCTTTCCTCCGAGGGGGTATCCATTGCCTTCAAAACATGGTAATTTTAATAAAATAACACCGATATTTTTAAATTTCCTTTATTTTTGATATGTAATTAAATTAAGTATAATAATGAGAATCAATAAAATAATTTACAGCGTGAAATAACTTACATTTTCAGCGTGGAGACCTTTTTATAACATAACAGTGGATGACATCAATTAAACTTTTTGCGGGTTCTTCGTTCCATTCAGTTGACACTTCCACACAAGCTTGAACATATACTGTCCTATACTATTTCTTTATTTTGACACCACCCTATTCATGGTGCTGAATGACCTTTCTATACTGGCGCGGCAGTGGGAACGGGAACACAATACACAATCAGCAACTGTTCTTGGGACTTCATAGCCGATATTGGCCCTTAAGATTAAAAGGAGGAACATCTGAACATGATTCTTCCGATTTATTACGAGCAACGAACCTAATAGAACACAAAGTCTACAGTAACAACGTTATTTTTAAATGTTAACATCAAGCACAGTTCTTTAACAATAATTTTCTCTATCTCTTAAATGTTTTAAAAAATTACAAAACAAGCGCTATCACTTTCACAGTATTTTCATTGAACCTTTGCTCCATTTCATTAATCATACTTTTCACAATTTTCCTTATATTTCTTATAGTTTGTTTTTTGTCTTCCGTGAAGAGCACACTTTCAGCATTTGCTGCATCCACTTCTAGTTTTTTAATTTTATTTAGTTTTTTATGTTCCGATCGCAAAGGCGGTCGATGTTTATTAATTGTTCCACAGTTCCAGAAATAAGTACAGGGAGTTGTGTTATTTGAGAGATTGTTTTGCAGAATCTTACTTAAGTTTGAAACGGCATTTGATGTTTCGTACAAAATCATACAATTGTAACATATCATTTCTGCCAAACTTGCTAAATTCGCGCCGTCCTCGTGTGTTTGTTCACATGACATCATAATGGATTTGTATATAGCACAATAATGTAGCATGAACTGTGCGAAGGTACTCAACCAACGGATTTTTACAGCTTAGACTATTGAAAAATAGGTTGTTCTAAAGCATATTGAATATCGTGCAATATATTTTATTGTTAAGGAGAAGCACGAAAAAAGTTTGTAAACGTCCTTAACAATAGGTTATGCGCATTTTATTACAGGGTGTTTATTCCTACAGTTTGTGACAGCAATCGACAAAACATATGCTCTGAAATGAATGTTGACTGGCTCACTGTTAAAATAGCTGCAACTGCAATAAGTAGAAATTCGTTACAATAGATGATTATTACATTAAACCAGCCCTGCCGCTCTACGCATGCCTATCGTTGAATTGCAATGGAATTTTATTACACTTTACAAATTAGCGGTTATCAAAACTGGGACTTTTAATTATTAATATTATATACATTTACGATTTTATTTTAAAAAATTTAGGTGGGGACACATTTTAATTTCCCGGAATCCCTATCCTCGACCACTCCTTGAATTTATCACGGGTCAATTTAAACTTTAAAGCATACAAATTCACAGTTGTCCATTGTAGGCAGATAATCCTGATTAAGGGTAAATTTTTGTATTTGAATGTAGAGCAATTGATCCATACTTAATATTCGGAAAAAGCATGATTCTATTTACGTGGTCGTATTTCGACACAAAATAACTGGTATTGGGGTCACAGAAAAATCCAATTTAATACACTAAATGCCCTTGCACGACGAGAAACTCTATATATTGTGCACAGTAAATGCATCAGATAAATACAGCTTGTATTTTTGGAAATGCGATAAATGCAGAAAGAAACAGTAATTTCATACTCGGCCATTTTTTAACAAGTAACTAGAACACTGAATGCCAATCTGGGTATTTTAGCAAGAACTGATGTGTAATGCTTATTAATTGCGAGAAGTTGAATTAGTTACGGGGATATTACATCTGCTTCGCCGGGAGTTGCCGCTCTGACTTGCCGAACCTTCAGCTGCCGTGAAACGAGCAACAAAACCATGAACGACCCAGCAGAATAGTACTTATATTTATAAGATGATCTGAGATGGCAACTTCATCACGTTACTCGTAATGCGGCCAGCGGACATAGCTATTATTGAATCGTCTCAAAAGAAATGCCAGATTATTTGCTGACGATCAGACTGTCTGATTTGAGCCTTGAAATATAATTTAGAGGCTTAAAAAATGTATTTCTGAAAGGGAACACGAATCAAAAAAAAAAAAAAAAAGATTAATTAAAACACAACAATCGAACAGCGAATTTATTTGAGCTTTACAATAGTTACTAAAAATAAGATATACAAAATAAAAACTGGACCTTTTAAATATTTATATAGATGCAGTTAAGAGAGCCACAATACAAAAATCTGATAGAAACAATTTTAAATTTTCAGTTAAGTTGTAAAGGCACCATCTCTTTTATTATGGTGTTAAATATATATTATATATATATAAATATATATATATATATAAATATATATATATATAAATATATATATATATAAATATATATAAATCAGAATATCAACAGAAATTTATGAATACATATTAACAATGTCGGACTACAGAATTTCGCAACAACTGACGAACTATTGAGCTATTCCACATATTTGATTACACTTTCCATACTTAAATGGTAACAAAGACGACAGTCGTATTTTTATAAAAAAAAAAAAAAAACACGTTGGAGAAACGGTTAGTTTATTACTGGTTAGAGAGAATGTACTCCGAAAATTACTGGACAAAAGAGTAAGAGTACCTAACTGTTTAATTTACCTATAGATTGAATCACTGAGTTTATGCCATATCTCTCATGTGTGATAGTGAAGTACCAGTGAAACACTAACTGTGAAATCAAAATGCTTAAAGTAGGCATAAACAAGTAGAGGAAGTTAAAGAACACAATGAAAGGCACGTATAAAATGAAAAGAAAGGGAAGTTATAAAAGTTAAGAGGAACAGCAGATGCAGTTAGGAAAAAAATCAATCAATAAATCAATTGCGGAAGGAGTGACACGAATGGGTTTGGTCCAAAGAAGAGTAAATATCGTGGGACCTAGTCACCATTCCCCTCTTCTGTTTCCGCCCTTTTATGGTTGTATATAGACACGTATTTGTGTACTTAATCACTCCTGATGGATGACTCACAAGTCATAAGGGGGTTGAACGCTCTCCCCATCAATAAACTGCAGACGCTACCCCAAGATAGCTGTGATGCATGAAGTCAATATTGAGTTTTACTAAACTCAAAGGGAAGAGTAAGAGAAGACATTCTATTCGCAATATTTAAAATTAAGTCAGTTACAAATAGCTTCTTGTCGTTAAATAACACTTTTCCAATCATAAATAATGGCTTCCACATCTCTAACTTTGTGAATGACCCTTCGCCATGTTTTCACATGCTTTGTTTTAAATGTAAAAAGTATGGTTAATATTGATAAACTGCTTGTTATATATATATGGAAGGGAACCTATGACTTCCCTCTTCCTGCTATTCACTCCTAATATAATCAGTTTTATTTGCACATTCTTGCAACACAGAAATTCACCTACTTGCTGTTAATTCCTTAGCTTCAGTAGCTTCCATAACAACAAACAATAGGTCGTTTACAGCCTCTCGGTCTATTATTAACATTAAGAGATTATTCACGATGAAATTGAGCATAACTTAATATAAATACAAAAGCTTGATATTATATTATTTAATGGAACTATTCATTCATTGCTTACTAGACTCAGATATTGATATTTTCCCGCAAGGTCTTGTTGGCCACTCCTTCGAAACTTGAAGTTAAGCTCTCTGTATCCTGGTTCCGTGTCATAGATTAACAAACGTCATAGAATCCGACGTTCTTCTGTTTGGGAGCCTATCTGCTACATTTAATAGTAAATGCATAACATTGCCAAACTGTACCTTCTTACAAACTGAAGTCGTTTGTTTCACATTCAAAGATAAATAAACAGTTCAAAAACTAGCTATTAAAACATAGGCAACACAAGGGCTAAAAATAGCGAATTAAACACCCAAAGTATGAATTGATTTTTGGATCTCAGTGTTATGTAAAGAAAGAACTATGATGCCGCAATTGACACAAAAAATAGCAGACCATGGAAAGCCTATAATCAGAAAACTGTGAATCTTATAACTAATATATATATATATATATATATATATTAGTTATAAGATTCACAGTTATATATGTATATATATACATAAGTTATTACCATGTAGAGAAGGGGATTATTCCGAAACACTTCAAAGGTTCAATGAATTATGGAAACGATATGCTTTAAAACAACAAAAAGCGATATTTCACCAAGATCGCTTCAAAATGCACAAAATTACACTTATTTTTTTGTTCTGTTCATCACAAAGAATCATCCTATTAAGACATACAGTATAACAAGAAATTAAGAGCGTTTCCTTTCAATGATATGCAGCCTGAGGGGCGTTTCTAAAAATGTTATCTATATTAACTGAATTTTATTATTACTAATAAAAATTGTAGATATATGCCAATGTAATTGTAGAAAAAAAAAAAAAAAAAACAGAGGCGACTCATGTACTTGCTAATTTGTGAGCTATTTTTAATGAATACTTTTGGAAACAAGTCATGGATTTGATCGAATAGAAATATTGCCTTCATACGGAATGGAAGGAAAGTTAACACATTCTTTTTCAGGTGTCATTTCTTTAAGTAAAATAAGCAAAACAAAAGTCGAAATTATTTTTTTCTCCTCCTTGAACGGTTTTAGGAAAAAATCACATTTTTTATTGGAATTTTATTATCTGTCTTTATGAAGCTGTTTTAAAATATTCTACAATATTGTGCGCTGTAGCTTAAAGTAGAGTATTTATGATCTTGTTTAGTTTATTGGTCATAAAATGTACAGGTCTGGATTCAATGCCTAAAAAAATAACTTGTATAATTCACTCATCAACTCCAAAAAGATGAACGTTAAAACTGGCAACATTGCATATAAAAGTACTTGGTCCAAACAATTTGGGACTGGATTGTTATGTGTGGTAATGACTCGAAGATGACGTCGTCTGCTCCGGCTGCGAAGATGTACATATCTTTTGTGAGCGTTGAAACTCTGCTTCTGTCCTAAGGAGAAACAGTGTTGCCTCAGGGAATTCGCGCTGTTTACGTTGAGCTTAAAACTCAACTGAGATAAGGTAGGAAAACGGGCGTCACAAATGAAGAGATTTTTGGGAAATTATTTTGAACTTCGATTTACCCCAGGTATTTCTTCCTATTAAACAGTGCTTCGTCGAAAGTCGAATAAACTTAGAACACTACATCAAAATGCCGCTTACAGAATATGAAGACTGGAGAGTGCGGAGAGAAAGAGTGTGTCCTTGACGAGTGTGTCCGCTTGCAGAGTCACTCGATGCCCAACACTCTTATTTATATGCTACTCAAATTCTGAACGTTTGGGGCATAACTTCGCGTCTGCGTCGTTTCTTTATTTAAAATTGGAATACTGACTTAAGATTGGCTATTGGCCCGTTTATTTATGATTTGTACGCTTATAAGACCATTAAATGTTCCTTTTCTCATTCGGAGTTTTAAACATTCAACCGTATTCCAGCTCAGAGGTCGTTTCCCTTTCCGCAGACATATAACTTGTATTTATATGTGTGGAATAACGCATGTTATCGATAACAAAAGACTAACCATGGCCCTTTTACTCTAGGCTCTTAACAAAGATTATTTCCCCCTTGAACTATATATGTGAATATAATTACTTTGTGTAACTTACATTGAGCTTTGTGTATATTTAGGCCTTGTAGGTGCTTTCTTGTGTAATGAAAAGAGAAGCTCGTTAATGGAACCTTAAGAGAAAACAAAGAGTGTTATTTTTTGTTTGGACAAGAGAACTCCAAAGTTCTATATATTTTGTGTATATTTATGTTGAATAACAAGGGTTCCGCTATGCCTTGAGGAATAACAATAGAGTAAAGAAGATTTTATTTTATATGAACGGTCAAAAGGAGGTTATTCTTTTGTTAGATTAGGGAACGAATTGCGTAATAAAGAGCTCTCTGATATAACACCGACTGAGTTGGATAGCACCGATTTAGGGTAGCCTAACGGGACAGAGTGAGTAAACAGAGCAATTAAAGATTCAAAATCTCATCAAAACAAAGATCTAAGATCACACCCAATAGGAAAGTTGGGGAAGATTATTTGTATGAATATTAACCAGTAGAAAACCTTGTGGATGAAGAGAAAGAAAAGTCTATTCAAAAATGGGTTGTAAAAGGTTGTATTTCGCATCCCGACTGGACTACTGTATTGTTAATATAAGTTAATGATTTGGAGGCCCCGAGAAGATACGATAACAATATACCGCTAAAAGATACGACGAATAGTTCACAAGAACACAGCTAGAATATCGTGATGTAATTCTCTAGATAACAAAAGTTAGCGGATAACAAGTGATAGTCCGCCTGGGTTGCTCATTAGTAAAAACGGGCGTTTAACACCATTTAAAAAGCGATAGTAATAGAATAATATAACAAGTAATAGATTTAGCTAGAGAAAATAGCAGTCAGAGAGTACCAAGAGACGAGAGCGTCATCATCAAACTATCAGTCAGGCAATTAATAGGAAACTTGAGGGCATTAAGAAGCAAAGTAGGAGACAGTGTTATAAGAAATTCCGATAATAACGCTACGAGAACTAGAGAACATTATTTTGCAGTTAGACTGTCGGAAAGGTATTGTAGTGTTGTAGTTAAAGTAGTGACGCTAAGGTGAGTATGCACACAGTAGTAAAGAAAGCAAGTGAACAGCATTATTAAACTTCATGGGATGCATATAGAACAGTACTTAACCAGAAACCCTTCAGCTTAGGTAACAAAAGAGTGCCATAAAGAACATTCCAAAAAGTTTTCACATGCTTTGATATAGTAAACACCCTTTACCTCAGCGGAGATAATTAAATACAACTACACTATTTTTCCTAAGTTTTAAAACATTTAATTTCTACTCCAACATGTAATTTAATATATTTTCAGTGATCTATTTGAAGAAAAAGAGAAACGTTCATCTAATATTTCGATATGTCTGTGCTATATTAGTGGATTGAATGTAAGAATTTATTTGTATAAATTCTATTTCGTTAGTGAAAAAGTTCCCTCTCCCTCGGCTACCCACTCTTACCACCTCCCTCTAAAAGTCACGAGGTATTTCCGCACACAGAGGTTGTAGATTCTGCAGTGACTGACATAAGGGGAGCATCCACTGCGTCCGGTTATTCATGTTGATTCGCTAAAATGCTTACGTATAATTGATATAGAGAAAAATTTACAAAAATATTCAGTGTATGTGTGAATTATTTGTTTGCAATGTGTATGATACATTAAACTTTAAAATGATTTAGCAGGTGAAATCACATTTTAACCAGATGTAAATTAAACATAATGTTATACAGTTTTGTTTAAAACCTGACTTTTGTGGAAATATGCATTAAAATGGAAAACATTGGGGAAATGGCATTTTTAGCAAATGGAAAATTAAAACAGTAGTATACATTTTGTGTTGCCCTGGCGTAGTGATAAAGTATTTTAGTTTTTAAACTATTTGCAAATAACCAGTTTTAAGTGTTAGTTTGTTTCAATGCACAGTTAGTAAACACGCCACACTCGTCGAAATATAACTAAAATTTAGTGAATCATCGTGCTAAAATTGCATGTAATATTTTCCCCGTATCTATACCATACAAAACTATTAGCAACATTGATTAGTGAATAGGAGAAGGGAAAAATAGTTGTAAAAATGTGTATTTTTTATTAAGATATAAAATTAAAACATTGACATACATTTTGTCAAAAACGTTACTTTTGTGGAAATATGCATTAAAATCGGGGGTAAACACATATAAGTACATTTTTTAAGCAGACATAAATTGAAACATACTGATATACATTTTGTCAAAAACCCTACTTTTGTGAAAATGGACATTAAAATCGAAAACTGGACGAAAACACATTTTTAGGAATAACCGATACTTTTTAGAAAATTAAAACATACAATTGCATTGTAACCAAAAGGAATACAGGAGTCGGTCCTGTTGGTGTAGTGGTTAGTATATTAGCCTTCTAAACCCAAGATCGCGGGTTCAAACCCGGCCAGGATCGATGGGTTTTTTTCGGGCATAAAAATCCTAAGTATGGCTTCCTTTGGAAGGGAAGTAAAGCCATGGGCCCCGTGTCGTACATTTACGGCACGATAAAGAATCTCAAACCTGAAAGAAGATGCCTCTGAGCAAAATTTTTCGGCCGTTTCACGCCCTGAATTGAATGACCGGAGATGTTAAAGAGCGTCCGTAAATAAATCATTTAAAAACAAAAAGAAGTACAGGGGGTCTCATGTGAAACTAAAATTTTTTCACAACATACAGAAAATTAAAACATACATTTTTGCTAAAAACCTGGCCTTTTGCTGGAAATATGCATTAAAAACCAAAAACATATTTTAAACGGATATAAATTAAAAGATACTGTTATTCACTTTGCTAAAACCTGACTCTTGTAGAAATGGGCATTAAAATCGAAAACATTGGTTAAAGTACATTTTTAAACAGATAGAAAATTAAAACATACAATTGTTTTGTGACCAAGAGTAGTACGGGGTCCCGTCTTAGACCAAAATTTTATCACAACGTATAGAAAATTAAAGCATACAATTATACATTTTGCTAAAAACCTAACTTTTCTGGAAAGAGACTTTAAAATGGAAACTCCTGGTGAAAGTTTACATAAAACACCTTTACCAACAAGCATTACTTTAGAAAATTTAACATACTGTACCAGTACATACATTTTGTTAAAATCTTACTTTTATGAAAATATTTCACATGTAGAAAATTAAAACATACTAATACACGAATCTCTCTTATCTCTTCGCTGAGTGTGCAATACTATAGCTGTACTTCGCTGAAAAGAAAGGTGCAATACGTATTTCAACAACCAGATGCGCACTTGATAAATCCTAGTTTACTTTTATGTCAAAAACATGACAATATCAATGATCAGACTCCACTGCACATGCACAATCCATCTGCCAATGAGAATTGATTCTCCACTTCTGCCCACTTGGATTTCGATTGCATTTCCACAGTTGTTGATTTGTTTTATTTATGGACACTCTTTAACATCTCAGGTCATCAGCGTTCCATTCAATTTAGGGCGTGAAAGACCAAAAAATTTACTCAGAGGTTCTTTCAGGCTTGAGGTTCTTTTTCGTGCCGTAAATGTACGACAAAGAACCCATGGCTTTACTTCCCTTCCGAAGGAAGCCATATTTAGGATTTTTACGCCTGAAAAAATCGATCGGTCCTGGCAAGGTTTGAACCATGGGTTTAGAAGACAAATATGTTTACCATTATACCACCAGGATCGACTATTGATTTTCTACAACTCCTTGCCCCAAGAAAGTCATAAAATCCTAAAAACATGGAAAAACCCATTATCAGTTTACCTTAACAATAAAATAAACCTTACCCTAAACATCCCAACAGTCAAAACACCTTCTAAGACTGAAATTCGTAAATACTTGTAATAGGGAGTAACAATAAAGTATATCTGACACTAAAAACGCACAACATTTTAAGACTGGAATTCGCAAAAACATAGAAATTTTTGTAACATGGGATACAGTACCTGACCCTGAACGTCAACAGGGGAAAAAAAAAACAAAAAAAAAAAAACAAACAAAAAAAAACAAAAAAAAAAACGCGTTAACACCTGAATTCGCAAAGGGAATGCTTTTAACTGTGGAAACAATACCTGCCCCCTAAACGTCCACCCTTTAAAGGCAGGAATTTACAAACAAAGTGAATGCTTTTACCGCGAAAGGAATTCTTGGGGTGAAAGCATTCAGACAAATGACGCCTGGAGACAGGTGCAACCTGATTGCGATGAAAAACATAACAACACACCTTTCACCAATGCTCAGCAAGTCGACGGAGTCGGAGGTAGAAGAACGCAGTTGGACTAGTGTATGCTATTTTTTTCCTATCACACGAGACCTATTTTTCGCGTCGTGGCGATGATTTATCAGTCTCGTTTGTATTTTAAATGTGTCGTTTGCATTTAAAGATATTTTATTGCATAATTACGGCTTGAATGGCATTTTAATAATGTAATTCGCATTTTATCGAAGTAATTTGCATTTTATCAATGCCAACTGTATTTTAATAATGTAAATAGCAATTTGACAATGGTTTTTGCATAATTACAATGTCGTTTGCGTTTAAAGACATTTTATTGCTCTTTCAGAATGCCATTCGTGTTTTTAGAATGTCTTTCGCGTTTTAACAAAAGTTTTGGCTTAATTGCAACATTTCTTATATAATTATAATATTTTTGCATAATTACAACATATTTTGCACAATTACAGCATTTTTTCCCATATTAAAAGTCGAACGCGATATATTCTTTCCAGCAAAATAAAAATGCCCTCCCCACGATCAACCGCCAAGGGTGAAGGAACTTCCCCACGGAAAAAAAAAAATGTTTTAAACACACATCTCACTGGATATTAAATAAAACCCCCAAAGATAAAAAATGGAATTCCAAAAACACCCAAACGCAATTCCATTAATCCATGTACTTTCTTCGGATGGGGTTTGTCGCAGGAATGCTGAAGATCGATAAAACATGTCGGTAATGCAGCTGTCCATATCAAATGGTAAAAAATTTTCACCAAAAACACGATAATCCATTAACCATGTCCCTTTTCCGGATGAGATTTGTCGCAGGAATGCTGAAGGTCGGTAAACGTACATGTCCCTAATGTAGTTACCCATGTGGGTAATGCAGAATCATGTTGCTAGATTGCTACCTCCGAAGGTCGCTATTGCAGCTACCTGCAATAAACTTCACCGGAAAAGAGTCTCATACTACTTACATTCATGTTTTAGGAACTGAGAGGGAGAATGAAACGGATGAATGAATGAATTAGTAGCACTATTTTCATTGTATTTTAAAGAAAAACGTAGAAAAAAGAACTTGGAGGGAAAGGGATGGACACTTACGCTCCTCGTGAAATTTATGCTTTAAATGATCAGCTTGTAAAGTAGTAAAATATCAATTACCTAGTTAGAAAAATCAGTAGTATGTAGACAAGTAACCAAAATTAACAGATCTACCTACTTTTTTCTTTTTCTCAAAATTATAGTCCCTTCGCACTGTACACCAATATTTTTTAGTTTTAGTTATTTCCCATTCATAGTCCAGTAGCTCCAAACAAACTGTCAGATCTCTTTCACTTTCCGAGTGCATCCCTTAGTCAATTTTAAAACTGTTTTTGTGTTCACAGAATATTTCTGCAATCAAATTATAGATGAAAGAAGAAAAGGAATATGCAACGGAATAAAGGAAATGGATCATCAACTCACTATTAAATCTTTGTCACTGTTTCTGACAGTAAATTCAGCAAAATTTTTGGCTAATACATTTTATAAAATAGGAACTATTTATACCCATATGATATGTAGCAGAGGGAAGGAAAGTTTTGAAAGTGCATGTAAACATTATCCCACTCTGTCACAATTATCTATAAATTGAATATAAAGTAAGCCTAAAGCTCAACGTAACATTGAATAATCTGAATTCAAGATATTTATGAAGAATATTCGAATCTTCGATTCGTAACATTAATGTTGGTGACAATTAAGCATAGTCAAGACTGTTTTAAATGGACTGGGGAGCAGCAAGAAAATAAAACGTAAAGTAGCAAATAACAGCTCAAGATCAGAGATATCAAGATGAGAGAAAAAACATATGCCATTTATAGAACCTTAATATTTCATCCCCCAAAAAAGTTTACATTATAAAAGGGATCAGGATATTAAATTGCACACACTAAAGTTATATTCCAATAAGCATGACGTATCTGGCAGCACAGTGTTTATTGTGGACGTTTTAAGGGAATTCTAGAAAATGCATGCATATAAAGAAAAAATTTATAATATAAATAATATAGAAACATTTTAGCGTAAATATTATGGACTTGTAAGTATTTTAAACAGTAGTTCTTTTTTTAGACTTAAAAGAAAGAGCCGCGTTAACTATGTAATTGATTTTGTTTGCGGATGGTTGGGTTCCTCTGAAGAAGTTGACCAAGCGTCGCGCAGGCAAGGAAAGCGTGGTAAGTGATCCGGCATGCGTCATGTCACGAAGGCCAAACCGCAGGCCAAGTTGGCACGATTATACACGAGCACGCGTGAAGGCATCCCGTGATGACAAGAAGTGGGTGTTTTCAACCAGCCAAGTCGGATGATCCCGAGTGTATTATAATGCAGCGTTACAGGCTTGCCAACTCTCTGCATTGCGGCACCTTTCGTAAATGTGATTGCGAAAACAATTTATTAGCCATGCTGTTGCACCCACGTCTTATATGTTATAATAATCATTGAAATTAAAATTATTTGTAGCCTCTTCAGGATATTAAAATCAAAACAATAAATATAAGAACATAAAGCAAATTTAAGATATAGTGGTATTATACAATATTCATCAATATGTCTTCTTGTAGCATGTAATGCATTAGTCGTGCAATTAATTTTCTGTAATATTGATGCTACTGCGCTTCAGTTATATGAAACAAATAAGCCGAAAGGGATAGTGTAAGCAAAAGATATTTTACTTTAATTTTCATATGAAGTACTGATACCATTGAATTTGAATTATACTTAAATTGAAATTCTCATTGATATTTAAAGGAATATCTAGCTTTAGTATGTTTTAATAGCTTTATAAAGGTTTATTTAGATTTTTCATATAATTTGAAGGATTATTATTTAGAGCAGTACCAATTGCTCTGTGCTTTTAATACTTTTAGTAATTTCTATGGTGGTGATTGTTGTAATCGAGTCCCAAAATCATCAAGTTTTTCTTCTCGTAAAATGTATGTCTTCGATATTTTTTCTCTTTCCTTGTTCGTATTTCTTGTAGTTTTGAATTAGCTGATTATTTCTTTATCAGTCAGAGAAAAGGTTGGAAACATTCCTGAAATATTTTCCGATACAGAGAAGTTGATTTTTTTTATAATGCAGTCACAATATATGAAAAAAACTAGTATCTATTAAATCTATGAACTTTGACCCAAACAGCGCTCCTAGGCACAGAAAAGGAAATAACATTACGGGTTTTAGCACTGCTCGATATCTATTGACATCCAGCCGATTATTACCAACATTAAGTGCGGGCGCAGCCATGAAGTGCAGGGAACATGCTGTCTTAAAAAACAAAACACAAACAAATGGATGATATAATATTTTACTCTCAGGGTTTAATTGGGCAAGCTGTTCAGTATTTAAACTGTACTATTTGTACGGTGATCTAATTAATATATACATACTAACGTTCCTGGAATTTTGTAAAAGGCAATTTTAGTCGTGATATAAGCAACAGGCTTCATCCCTTAGAACAGTATGTATATAATTATGTAAATAATTTGCATATTTTAAATTTACCCAAGGCTGGGCTAAAAATGTATAACAACGCACAGCAAATAAATCATTATTTATACTGTTAAAACACTGCACCTGTTTTATCATAAAGAAGTGATTTCTATGAACAGAACAGCAGGTAGAGATTAAGCAGATAACTGTCCTTATAAAAACTCAACAAGGATACATTAATAGAAAATGGGAATAATCGTAAGCAGAAGTAATGTTAAATCAGTGTTACGGTGATTGAAGAAGGTATTTGTCCAAAAGCATTGTACTAAGTAAGACAAAGTGAGATATGATGTAACATAATAATAGCATCTGACGATTAATACATCGTCCCAGTTAATTTTTTTATTATAATTATTAAGGATGCCGTTTATATGCACAAACTTGAAATATACTAAGCCACGCAATTTTCATTTTTTTTATCTAATCGTGTTATCAACTAATATATATATTTTTTAACTATGAAAACAAGAAACGAGTATGAAGTTAACAGTTACGAGTAACTCGTTTCCAATTCAAAGATTATGACTAACTCTAGATTTTCAATAGTCTACTTTGTTATCTGCCAGGCTGAAAATAAACGCTCTGAACTACATGATGTTATTGGACAAAATTCTAATAAACAAAATATGTATGAGTTTTAGTCCAAAATCGCGGTAAAATTTTTCTTCACTTTAAGCACAATATTGCACCAAGGGTTCTTTTAGATAGCACTATGAAATTTTATCTCACAGCTTCATAAGCACCGCCACGGTGGTCTAGATCGATAAGGCGCGGGCTCGTAAGCGGGAGGTCTAGGGTTCGAATCACTGATTGAGCTTTTTTGTTGGTTTTCCTCAGTCCTCAAAAATGGCAATTGCCAGAGAGGTACCCTAAACTAAGGTGGTGATTTATTAAAAGACTCTGCAAAGTTCCAGTTCTATTATCGGATGTAACCAGAAACGTACAACGAACTTCTGCAAAAGGTGTCTCCAACATTACACGGGGAATAATCGAAGTGGATAATCGCAGCTAGTCAGCAAGTTCATGTTACGATGTCGCAAATCAAATGGTACTATTTACTATTTACTATTTACCTATGTAAATAGTATGTGACGATGAAATGAATAAGCAACAGTATGAAACTAAACTTCTCTAAATGATTCGTAAAAGTAATTACTTTATACCAAATACTAAAAAGAAAACAGATTTCAACTAGACAAAATTTTAAAATGACTAGATTCCCACTAGCAAGTAAAACATTAATTTTCCTACAACATAGTCTTTCAAAAAGACCAGATTTAGTTGGAAAATAAGTAAATTGGGAGCATTATCATGTAATGCTTGCAAGTTATGGATGTTATACGCAAATTGCCGTGAGACTTGACTAACAGAATCCGGCATCTGAATTTCGTGAAACGTGTCTGCAGACTTACCCTTACAGCTAGAAATATTCTGGAGCTCCAGTCCCGAGCAACAGCGGAGAGAGCCGAACCGAATGGGAGATTGCGGAATAGTGGTAACTTGTAACATTGAAAATGTTACATGATTTTTTTTATTTTTTATTTATTTATTTATTTATTTATTTATTTTTTTTTGTTAAACGTAATGTAACCTATATGTTGTCCTCCGTAACTTTCTGGCTGCTATGTATTTTTCCTTATTACAAAACCTTTTACTTTTTGTCACGCGTTGTCTTATTGAAATTCGCAATTAATTCATATATACACACGCTAACCTTATTCCTAATCTCGAGTAAATCCTAGAAACCGGTGGACCCAGTGGTTTGCTGCGGCCGCTACGGCCTGACGGCGTATGCTCGCCTTCTTTTCGTAAATATAAATTGGTAGTGGATTGTGTGCTACTAAGTAGTCCGGTAAATCATTGTAATGGTGGAAAATCTCCTTTAACTGCAGGAAGAAAAAGAAGAAAAAAAACTTCAGGACGTAGGGACTGATCTTCAGACCTATAGCACGACACTCCAACAATCTGAACTATCATGCATCCAGCTATATCTGTGGTAGTACACCACCGTCGGCTTTCTCCGCTACAGCTCTGAACTGGAGCGTCAGAATTCACGCTGTATGGATAAGTTGTCTTCAGCATGTTCATGACGTCATCGACATGACGAAAACCGGTGTGCGGCGAATATCGTATTTGCATTGCTTTCCTTTGAGCTCCATTTCTTTACCGTCATATTGTACAATCAATAATGTCTGTTGCATGACTTGATGCCTTCCGGTGTGCGGCCGGCCTTATGGTTCATTCCTTCCCCTCAGCGCCCTTCCCTTACTTCGCGACACTTCCCCTCTCGCAATGGAGTCCTGAGCCTACCGGAATAAAACAATCTTCAGTCTCTTGCGAATCTGCCCATATAACTTGTGTCGCTCGCGTTTCTTAAGTTTCTTAACAGCGCTTTCGAAGCCCATGTTAAACTATTAACAAGTGAAGTGCGCTATTACTCAATGGCATGTCGACATAAACTAATGTACTATTTCGTATATTGGTAATTGTGTGAGGGTTAAAGGTTGGTGACAATATGACTGAGTGGTTATTACGTTGCGTTTTTGTTTTCTTTTGGCAATGAAGGAACTGCTGACTGGCGCTCTGTACGAAACATTGTTTAGTTACTTGTTATCGCAGTTTTAAATTTCACCATACATTTTTCATTACCTAAAACCTGCATACTGATTACATTTGTAAAACTAAGGGGATTAATTTTTTTATTTATGGACGCTCTTTAACATCTGAGCTCATCAGCGTATACTAAGGGGATAAGGAACTCTAAATAAATGTAATTTCATACAGGTCCTCTGGTTAGTGCCTTATAAATTAACATGGCTGTATGTGTATATACGTACACATACAATAAAATGAAAAATACGATAACTCTTGGAACAATGTAGCTAAAATACTAGAACTAGAGAAGCAGAAATTGGTAATAGTAACACAAATATTACAAATTTTTCAGCATTTGTGTTCTTCAAAGATAGAAGACAAGTGAAGGTGTAGAAGTAAATATTGAACTTTGAAGGTAACATAATTAGTGGAAGCAGATAAAACAAGCAACTAGGGGAAAAGGACGTGGGAGGGAAATAAGGATACTATATAATAAAACTGAAAAATAAAGTTACTCTTTCAACACAGTAGTTAAAATAACAAGAACTAGAGAAGCAGAAATAGATAAAGCACTTAAATAGTCATACAAATTTCGTATATACATATATTAATAATTGAAAATGTATATTTATATCAATAATTGACAAAATTAAAATAATAATGAAGGAGTATTAATAAGTAAGATTTAAACCTGCTGGTGTATGCGCTTTATACAAAAATACAATTGCTCTTTTTTTTTTCTTAATATTTATAGCACATAACGGCAAATGAAACCTAATATTCCATTAGGACAAACATTAGCAATAGCACAATAAAATAGAAGCCAGTGTGCTCTGTATATTTAGTTATTTATATATAAAACTTAATGGGCCTTTTTCTTTTCCTTTTTTTTAATAACCGGTTTCTTTATGCATGACATTGTGACAGGCACCATTAATTTAGTTATCTATAGTGCTTAGGATGGGATGTTGCCTGGAAAAATCTTTTTAATGTTCTAACACAAAAAACGTTCACTTTTTTCTTCTTTTTTTTCATATTAATAGTTTATTGCATGGATAGTATCTAGCCAAAGAATTAAATTAATAACTAAGGCGCAAATGAAATTGAGTTCAGTGACAGCTTAAGGAATTCGCATTCCCAAAAACTGCTCTGGTGGTCTAGTGGTAACTATACATGCCTCGTAAACCCACCCAAGTTCGCAGGTTCAATCCCGTTCTGGGTTGATGGACTTTTTCGGGCGTAAAATTCCTAAGTTATCCGAAGGAACGGAAACAAAGCCATGGGTCCAGTTTTGTAGATTTGCGGCACAAAAAAGAGCCTCAAATCTGAATGAAGAGGCATCTGAGCAAACTTGATCGGCCATTTTACGCCCCGAAGGGACGCTGATGACCTGAGATGTAAAAGGGCGTCCGTAAATAGATTAAAAAAAAAAAAAAGGCATTCCCAGAAATTTTCTAATATAGTATTATCATAACTGTTTTTCCTTCAAGAAATCCAACCTTGTTGGGTGCTTGCAGTGGTCTGGTAGGAAAAATGTTGGAGAAAGAATTGTGTCACTGAATAAGACGTATAACCATAAACAACAGAAGTATAACTGAAGCATTTTGCTCCATATATGCAATAAAATGCGCTATATATGAATTAATCTTATTTGTTTTTAATTAATCTTATTTGGCAGAAGTAATACATGTATGAAGGATTTTCTTTCTTCATTGAGCTATGCATATATATAGAAAACGAGGAGCGTGTAATCAACACGCGTGAAGTCGTTAATTTATTGTAATTATCATATTGTATACTTCTCTGCAGTTATTTCACGTGCTGTATAATAAACATCCATCGTAATTCTAATGAAACACTAATTGTTGCTAGAATCTTAGGGAGAAATATTGTCAACAAACTACATATATGTTTGAAATATGAAAGTAATAAATAATATTAATGCTGATTACCAAATATAAAAATTGTAGATATCTTTGAATGCCAATATTTTTCAAAAGATTTAGTTTTTAGTTATAAAATATAATTCTGATAAAACTCTAAAGATTATACTTGAAAAAATATTGCAAATATATACGATTAATAAGTTTACATTAATGTTTTTAGAGGCATATAATATAGTCGCAAAACAAGCAAATGTATCAGTAGCAGTGCAAAAAAGCAATATACTTCCTCATAAATGGCGCCAATTGGCTGATCAAGGGTCTATTTCTTAAAACAATATATTTGAAAAGTGAAAACTAGTAATAAGTGACAAGTTAAATCATTTTTGTTTTTGACAGAGCTCACCGATAGTAATTTGTTTACAGGTCTGATGAGCAAAAACTTAAAACTTCTAACCCAAAGCTTACGCTGCTGCAAATGATTGCTGCAAATAGGGGATTGTTTATTCAGCTTTCAGTCCAAAAATAACGAAAGAAATTAGAGTAAAAATGGAAAGAAATTGTAGTAGTGGCATAGCATTTGGGATTAATTCATAGGAAACCTTGAACTGTCTCAGAGATACGAAATGGCCTAATGGGAGAAAAAGAATACTTGTAATTAATAAATTTATTTTTGTTACGTTGTGAACACTCCCAATCCAACTTACATTCTCATGGTCAGACCACTAACTGTGTTATCTCAGTGTTTCCATGTAAATCAGCAAAGTCTGGTTTATTATAAGCTGAAATATCAATATTTTTTAATATTCCATCTATACATCCGATATCTAAAAGCTCATCTCATCAAAATCACAGTTTTATCTCAGTTTTTACCCACATATCCAGTTAGTCATTTACTGCAACACCTACTTGCACTGATATGCAAACACTAGCTTTGCTAGTACCGACACTGCATACCCGTACTAAACAAATGTAAGGCTATTTAAAACATGTCTTTAACATGTGTTACAGCTAAGTTTATTTCCAATTGTATTTTGAAGTGGGTTCATTGTTCAGGTTAATTTAAATGTTTCATTAAATTGATATATATTTTCATATCACAATATACCGTTAAGACGCGGATTCGTGAGCGGAGGTCTGGGGTGCGATTTCTACCAGGACCGTCCTCTCTGACTGAGGTTTTTTGCAGGCTTTCCTTAGTCTTCATAAATGGCAAATGCCGGGAAGGTACCCTCAATTAGGCCAAGAACGCTTCCTTCCTATAAAAATAAAATCCTTTCCCAGTTTATCATTTCATCTCATGTATCATCAGTCCCCACCGCCTGTGATGTCTCAGTAATTAAAACGGGCATTAAATGTTATTTAAAAAAGCACAATATGCAATTCTTTGCTGTTATATTAAATTACTCAGCATTATTTCTTCTTACGAAGCACTTGACATTTTTATTTCTCCAATCTAAAGTTGTAAAATAAAAATAAATACAAATATATCTCTGCCCCTAGCACTAGTCAAAATAACCCAAAAATTAAAAGCAAATCTGATAAGTAATTTTTTTAAGAAACAGATTTTTCAATTGCCAAAATTCAGCTGTCACTTTAATTTATCTTTGTCACTAGTAACTAGTCATTAGTCAATTATATGTTTATTTGAAAAATGTCAGTAATTTTTATTGTTGCCAATCAAAATTACCAATTGAAGGAATAGATCTCAGAGCTTACAATATTTTTTCTATATTTATTTTCGTTCTTTTACACCATGCTGCGCATAAACAGTGAATAAATAGTAGTGGAATAATATTTTCGCCCGGTTTGGCAATTTACCCAAGCTTATGTTATTTTAGTTAAGGACTGTATACGGATAACTCCTCAGAAGAAATGTCAATGTGGATGAATTATCTCAAAGTGGGATATAGGAAGAGACATCGCCAACGTCGAGTCAGCAGTTCGTCTCTGGAAGTGAGTATCCACCAGTATAGCCAACGTATTACCGCTGAATGTTCCGCATCTATTGAGATAAGGGTTTTGTTTTAGAGTGCAAACAAATAAATCAACTTGGAAGCTTGTGCTCTATCAAATATGCATTCAATTATGCCATTGCAGTTTAAAACATTTATACATATATTGAAATATACAGTTAAATGGAAAACGTGAGGTTAATAATAAGATAAAAATATTATATATTTCTAATAACTTAAGTTTTATGGAATATTCTGTTTAATATTCGATAGTTGTAACTTAGCAGTTACAAGGAGGTAAGGACGATATTTTATAACGTTTATATCTGAAAGTTATTGTAGATAAATACATCCAGATTGTATGATACTCTCTAAATGAAAGGAATGCAATAAGCTAGCGTTTTTACAGCAATACCAAGCCATTCGGGCAAGTAATGTGCAACAAAAATTCCCTTGTTCGTAGTTTGCAGAGTAGAATTTGCTGAAAAATACACAAATGCCGGCATTATCTGCTGCAAATTCTTCACCCTTTATTTTCAAAAGAAGCTTATAAACGACACGCTGGTCGAGGTCCCTAAGGCACTGATTGGTGAAAGCAGTGTATGATTCTAATTCAAGTTCTTCCTTACTGAGGTGTTTACCAGGTCTTCAATACAGCACTGGCAAATGCCGGGGAAATGGCCTCAAGTTATTCCTGGAAAGCACCCTTTCCAAAATTTCATTAACTAATTATCATTGCATGTAAACGTGTACAACGTCACAGTAATCGAAACGAATATTAAAGGTTAATTAAAAACGCATATCTGTTTTTATTTAGAACTGTACCACTTTGTCTCAGTGTTTTATCTAATTGTCTATGGACAATTAGATAAAATCATTCCACATTTTTATTAATATTACACATAATTATATAAATTACACAAAATATTAATTACAATTCATGTATACGTTCAAGAACAAGCATACTTTCAGGAGTAAGCATACATTCAGAGGCAAGCATACTTTCAAGGGCAAACAAACTTTCATGGGCAAGCATACTTTCAAGGACAAGCATACTTTCAGGAGTAAGCAAAGTTTCAGGGAAAAGTATACATTGTATAATTGTTAAAGTAACCCTTTATACAATTGGGTGTATACACCTGAATATATTAATCCACGTTGAGCATACGAGTAAATATATAAAGTAACCTTTTAGGGTTAAACAGAAATATTGATAAAATTCCCTTCCACCCACATCAATCATGCATTTTTAAAGTCGCGCACATATTTCAATAGGCGTCCAGTTTAAAAAATGACAACACTTTGACCAACATAATTCGTGCAGTGTGCACATTTTTATTTGTAGTGGTTTATAATATTAATTCCATCTCTTTTAATGTTATGTTGAGAAAATGCTTGTTGAGGAAGAGGAAAATGAATTCCTTGGACGCAGAAAGTTTCTGTCTCTGATGACTGTTGTGATAGCGTGAGTTAACAATGGGGTTCATTGTCGAAGAACTGTTGTTTTTCAATGGGGAAATATTTCTAAACAAAGTACGATTTTTTGCAAAATTCGGAAAGTGAGCACCAGCCAAGTTAAGCTCAGTAAAGACGCTGTTTAAAAATACCGTTCTTCTGGGTCTGTGTAGGCAAGGATCATGGGCAAATACATTAACTGCAGGGACACAATTTCTAAAATACTCACACACAATATATATTATTATATATATATTGTGTGTATGTGTGTTCTATGAGGATCTTCTAAATTGAACGCACTGTATAATACATTTGCATTGGCCTCTCAATCTTAGGTGCCCTACGCATAGCAGGGCGTTCGTTGTATGCGCTTAGATAGGCGAGCAATATACGATTTACTTGGCCTGATATATGTTTTGTAGACTTGAAATTAAACTTTTATTTGTTTATTTATTAATATTTCATAAATTCGTAAATCAAAAGAAAAAACGTGAATAAATATTGAGTAGTGTAGCAATGATGAAAGAACACAAATGGTAACAAATAAACTTAGTGCCATGAGTGCGAAGCAGTCGAAAATTACTCAAAATCAAAACAAATGCATCCCATTCAGAGCAATGAACATCTCCCACAGGTAACATCCCCCGCTTTTCGCATGATATGAAAGTCTGGTAGCTCAGGAAGTAAATACACGCAATGCGTTTATTTCCATCTGGTAATGCGGATATCATAAATAGGAAATCGCCTGGGTTCGGATAGGGACAACGCATTACTTTTTGTACTAATTGCTAATATAGTGTGATCAGCAATGCTGTCCTCGGCGCTGTTTTTTTTTCTATTGTTTTTATTTGTTTGTTTGTTTTTTTCTCTCCTCGTTTGCCGCGCCGTGAAGGGGATAGCAAGCCACTTGCTTGCTTGTGACCTTGCAGGCTGTTGCGGTTTTAGCGCTGCTATTCCGGGTGTGTGGTGTTGTTCGTTTCTTAATTCGACAGTATATATAATATGATATGTATTATGCCTCTGTATTATTATGTATTTTTGTGATATCTCATAGCCCAAGCCTCCTAAAGGGCAAAAACCTACTCAAAAGCCCACACTGGCCTGGGGGATGGGGGGAGGGCGCTACGCTCCAAACTGCGTGATATTCCAATTACTTGATGTTACAGATTACTTGTCCTACCGAACAGAGAATGGCGAACCATAGCAAGGAAAGTCGACTGGTTACGATTGCGTAGTGGTGGGAAAGAAGACACAACAGCTAATTTGAAACAGATCGATTTCATAAAGTAGCTGTACCGTGGCGCTATATGTCAGGAAAGCTCCTAGCGGTTGCCTCCGGACTAACGAAGACGGTTGAACAACAAACACTACCAGGAACTTTAAATGTAGTCATTTGTTTTTTTACAATAATAAAATTAATAAATAATGGAAATTAAATAACTTACTAGCTTATTAATAAAAATCGACTAGATTAAAATTGTTTATCACTTTTTATATCATCTCTTCAGACTATGGTTATGATGAGGGTATTAACCGGAAGGTATATTAAAAAAAAACTTATAATAGCAGAAATTATTGCAATTAGCTCCATAGCGGTGTAACTGCGTGGAAGGACTTCTGGTGCGTTTTCTATTTGATGTACAAATATCAGGAAATAGTATATAGGAGATAGTATAAAGTAAATGTTGCAGTCAAAAGGAATAAAACCAGCCCACTTTGGCCATTTTTAAACAAGGAGAGGAGTTGTGAACATGTACAATTTAATATCTGTGGTTAAAAAAGTATATTTAATATCATAACAAACTTTAAAAACTAGTTTAAGGGGAAAGCATCCTGCAGTCAATATCTTCAGGTCAATTAAATTTCTCAGATAATTCCAGAGAACCCAAGCTTTTCTATTTAACTAACAAAAATGTATTCTTTATCTCTCACTTAATATTTATATCATCATAAAATAAAAATTACCCATTCCTCTAAAATCAAAATATACCCCAAACTCTATTTCTTTCTTTCTTATAACCATGACCCAGATATGCCTTTGGCTTCGGTATCTCTTCAGGTACAAGCTCCAGTGAAGAATGACAGCAGCATAAACTATGTACAGTTTCCACAGGTGCACATTTCAAGTTTCCTGCCAAAGAAAAGATAGCCAAACTCAAATGTGTTAGTTTTTCAATCTTTCTCCATCGTGGAGAACTGTGGATTTAAGAAGTTTATTAATGATTTGAATCGAAAAGTAATATCCTCTAGTTTTCTGCCAGCAACATAAATGTGCAGCAAAAATTATTGACTACTGTATTTGTCTCACAAGAAATTCATGGACTTCAAAAAACAATGACTTATAGGAGGTGCATCCAGAAAGTAAGTCCCGATGACCGATAAAGAGAACAAAAATATCACTAAGTAAGAAATATTTATTGGAATAATTACGTAGATTCACTGGCTACTTTTCAACATAGTCACCACCATTGTTACGAAAAAGAACCTCAAGCCTGAAAGAGAGGCCTCTGAGCAAAATTTGTCGGCCGTTTCACGCCCTGAGTTGAATGGGACGCTGATGACCTGAGATGTTAAAGAGCGTCCATAAATAAATCAATTAAAAAAAAAAAACACCATTGTTGAGGCATTTATCGTAACGGTGCACCATCAATTATATGCCCAAGTCCTATGACTGCAGCCAATGTTAGGAGCCACGAAGTCACTTCATTCTACGCTTCATGAGACGGGAGAGATGAAAATCACCCATTCAAACTTATTCAGCACATTTCACGTGGCATTGGCTGTATGGGGTCTTGCATTGTTATGCAATAGCGTAAAGCATCTTGTGAACATTCTATGTCTCTGGTTTTGGATCGCCCTCTTCAGTTTATACAACGTCTGACAAAACCGAACAGCATTTACGGTCTTCCCTCGCGGTAACAACTCGCATAAGAGGACACCAAGTCGACCCTAGAAAACCATGCGTATGATTTTTTTTTTTTTTTTTTTTTTTTTTGACAGAGATTGTCTGCTTGAATTTGGTCTTCACTAGTGAACCACTATGCCGCCAATGCATTGTTTGTGTTTTGTCTCTGGTGTGACATGCGATACCCATGTTCCATCCCCAGTGACAATACTGTCGTCATCTTTCTCTGCGTACCGCTGTAGGAATGTCAATGCTACTGCCAGACGTTTAGTTTTGTGTTCATCTGTCAGTTGCCTAGGCACCCATCTTACACACACTTTTTTAAAACCAAGCTATCGGGAGACAATTTCGTGCACAAGCGAGAGAGACATCTGGGAGAATTGACAAGAGAGTTCTGAAATTGTGAAGCGCCGGTTCTGCTCAATTGCTAGCAGCACATTTTCCTACACTTCTGCCGTCACCAAGAACGGTCGGCCACTACGGTCGTCGTCGTAAATATTGGTTCGTCTTTCAGTGAATTGCCTGCACCATCGTCTTACATACTGTTGCACATAATGTCGTGTCCATACACTTGACACAATTGGCGATGGATCTCTGCTGGACTTTGCTTTTGAGCGTGCAAAAATCGGATAACTGCACAAACCTCACTGTTGGCGGGAGACAATATCAAAGCAGCCATTTTCTTATAGCACAGCGCGGTAACCACGACCGTCACCAGGCTGAAACTTTACTGCATTATTCCCACATATTTTCTCTCTACTCCTACGCATGCGCATTCCTATCCGACTAGTGTGCCATCTCTAGACGCGATTGGGACTTACTTTCTGAATGTACCTCGTGTTCGGCTGTTACCATTCATTTTCTAACTGAAAATTATGAGCTACCTTACTGCTGGACTAATCGCCAGGATGGGCTACATACAAATAATAACCCGGTTGCACAAATAAAAACCATTATAGGCAAGTTTATCTAAAAAATTCTAAAAGTTGTTACAGACGACACTATCAACATTAGAACTACTCTGAAAAAGACATAAAATTGAAGAATTTTTACTTTTATCTCATTTAACTGTTCAAGGAGCACTAAAAATTATAAATTCATTACATGAAAAAGTGAAAAAAACTGTTGCCCATTATCAAATGTAATACAACTGCCAACAAAAGACTGTTAGAATATTAAAACATTTGTGGATTAAATTTCCTAAAAAGTTTATTGAAGGTGTATCACATGATGAAACTTAATTCTATATGTTCAGTCATTTTGTAGAATTGATGTACGTACTAATAGTAACAATAGCATTGAGCAGTAATAAATTCCCTAAACTATCAGAGGAAAAATGAGAAACCTGTGTTTAAATGCCCAATAATGAAACCATTTAAAGAAATAACCAAATAGCTGATTGGAGAAAGTTATATACTGGAAGAAAGTATGTACACATAATACATGTGTTGATTTAAGTATTTAAAACCATGTTAAAATAATGAATAAATAAATAAATAATAAATAATATTAATATTATTAATAATATTAATGCTTCTCTGTATTAAACGTTTTAAATGAATAATTTGCAATTAAATTGGCAAACATATCAGAATATTAGCACTATGTATTTTCTTAAATCCCAGATAGAAAATTCCTAGATATTCTAACCCTGCTGTTGCAGAAGCACAAAAAATTAGCTACAAAAGCATCAATTCCGAGCAACAATAACACATTCAATTTACAGTAAAGAAAATCACATAAACCAACAAATGTTCATCTTCCTTATAGGACAAATTAAACAGAAAGATGCATAAATTTCAACCTCAACATAAGTCAAAATTGTTAAAATGTTCTGTAAATTATAAAAACATAAATAATTATTATACATCAAATTTCGATTTCAGAAAGTGTTACATAGGAAGCAATGGAAGAAGTGGTATGATTCCTACAGGAGGGTTCTTTCACCCAAGAAGTGCAGATCCCCTACTGTTGTGATAAAGCATTACCACAATTACCCAATAACGTCAAAAGTGCAGAACGATTTAGAATGGCTGACTCTTCAGTTACTTGTACGCATTTACTTTGAAAGGATTATAATTGTCTGTAGGAAAAGTGGCTAGTGCCAGAACTTTTATTTCATTTGTGTTTTGCTTAGAAATAAACCAATAATTAAATAAATTAATTGATTGATACTTTCAAAGGCTGGTACTTTTGTAAATGAGAAAAATGCAGTAATGTTCATACAGCAGTGTGAAATGTCAAGAATTCATATATAGAGCTTCAAGTGTGAAAGATAAAGCTTCTTTTTAAATTTCACCAGATTATGTAGCATTATTTTATTTTATTCCTTAATGTCCACATGCATACATATTCACTCATATGGAATATTTTATCGTGCCATAATGTAGCCATTTTTGATAAGATGATAGGTTTTGCATAATATTATGGAAATCATTATTGACAAATATTTATATCTACTAGCTTATTAATTGCAATGCATTCTCAATAACATACAAGAAAGTTTACTAGTAAACATTTGTTTTGATAGGCCTTTGGCAGAATCTGCAAAGATTTTTGAAAAAGAGACATAAATATATAGTATATTACTTCCTGATTAATTTACCATATTAATCAGAAAGACAAATGAATTGAAAAATATTTTATGTTAATACTAAAGCACAATTCTGGAAAAGGGGCTTATCCAGAACTATATTAGAGCCCTAACACAAGGAAAACTATAAGCAATCCTGCATATTCATTATTCAGAAAATATAGCTCATTTAGGGCACTGCAAAAGCAACCATAGATTTCTACACCTATAGGCTGCTATGCACTTCTTTTAATTTCCACTCATTTTAAAATGTATAAGCAAAAACACATTAATTGGCCTAAAATAAATTTGCTTATTAAGATTCAAAGAAGAGATGGGAGTTGGAATTGAAAGGGTTTTTTTGCAAAAACTCCAGAATCTGAATTTCACAATCTGCTTCATCACACATTTAAACATTAGCTCTTATAAGGGATCATAAAGTGGAATTTAATGTGGATAATTGGCGCTAATTAAAGATTTCTTGCTAACTATAGTACATAATTTCAACACAAATCTATTAACACTTTCCCATTTCACTATTCTCTAATGCTATTTTGAGCAAACATATAAATGTGCTTTTTCTTTGCGTTAGAGCATGAAATATACCTTGTTAAAATGTATGCTATTTCTGGGCATCTTCAACAGTACAATGTAGGTTAAATAAATAGGTGACTAATGCTTTTAATATAATTTGCTACTTTAAGATTTGAAACTTTTTTGAGGGTCCAAAGATTTGAAACATATTCTTTCATAATTTTTTATTATTTGCAATATATAAATTTAAAATGCAAGTATACCTTTTTGCTCTGTATTTTGAAATTTAATAACGATATAACTTAACCTCAATTTTAATATTAGTTATCTTTGATAGAAAAAAACTGTGTAATAAAATATTTGAAAAATAAGCAGCATTGCATTTATTTCATTTGCTGGAAATATTAAAACATTTGGAAAGCACAATAAAATTTTATAACATGCAATTAAATTATAATTGCATTTAATGCTCCTGTAAGAGTGGTTGCCAATTTAATCTTACTGTTCTTCCGCGTACGTAACAGTACTTATTTCATGAAATTAAATGGGGAGAAGCAGAGTTAATTTACGTAGTATGTATCACCGTCTATATTAGCCGAGACGCAAAAGGCCGCGTGAGCGAAAAAGCTTTATAACAATTCTTGTTTTAAGCCTTTAGATACGGGGCGGTGTCCACAGTATTCGGAACTGCATATTCATTATTCAGTGCTGCCATCCCTACAGTAGTTGCAGTAGAGTTTTGTACCGTTAGGTGGCAACACTAGCACATCTGATGAGTGAGTGAGTGAGTGTTTAAAGTTTCATGCAGCTGGGTAGATGTGTTGAGATTCTATAGTACTTTTCATGATACTCAGTGTGTAGTGTGTGGCGATTTTACGATGGATCCAAGATTAGAACAGAGAGTGTGCATCAAATTCTGTGCAAATCTCGGGAAAAATGCTACGGAGACCCTCGCAATGATTCAACAAGTATTTGGGGGACAAAGCATGAGCCATACACGTGTGTTTGAGTGGCATGCTCGGTTCAGAGCCGGCCGTACAGCTATTGAAGACGATGCTCACACCGGTAGGCTCATCAGCTGCACCATCTGATATTGTTGTCAAAGTTCAATACCTCGTTCATGAGGATCAACGTCGAACCATTGAAGGCATTTCTCATGAAGTGGGAATTAGTTATGGGACATGCCGATGAATTTTAACCGATGAATTGGGCAAGCGTCGTGTCGCCGCAAAATTTGTGCCAAGAATCCTGATTGCTGATAACAGAGGGCACAGTGTTGAGGTTTGCACGGAGCTTCGTCAGGCCGTATCCGATGACCCAACCTTCTTGTCCAGGGTCATCAAACGGCGACGAGATGTGCGCTTATGACCCTGAGACAAAACAACAATCCTCCCAGTGGAAGAGCCCGAACTCACACACACACACACACACACACAAAAAGGCAAGACAAGTGAAAAGCAAAGTCAAGAACATGCTCCTCGTTTTCTTTGATACCAAAGGGATTGTGTACAAAGAATTCGTCCCAAATCAAACAATGTGTACTACTGTGACGTTTTGCGAGGCTCCGTGAAAATGTGCGGAGACGATGGCCCGAACTTTGGCGACAAGGGAACTGGCTGTTACGTCACGATAATGCGCCCTGCCACAATTCCTGGTTCACCAGGTCGGTCCTGGTGGTGTAGTGGTAACCGTACTTGCCTTCTATACCCAAGGTCGCGGGTTCAAACCCGGCCAGGATCGATGGATTTTTTCGGGCGTAAAAATCCTAAATATGACTTCCTTCGGAAGGGAACTAAAGCGTGGGTCCCGTGTCGTACATTTACGGCACGAAAAAGAACCTCAAAACTGAAAGAAGAGACCTCTGAGCAAAATTTGTCGGCCATTGCACGTCCAGAATTGAATGGGAAGCTGATGACTTGAGATGTTAAAGAGCGTCCTTAAATAAAATGAATCAAAAAAAAAAAAAAACTTGTTCACCAGGAGCTTTTTGACGAAAAATAAATTACGGTTGTCCCCCCACCCTCTGTACTCTCCTGATTTGGCACCTTGCGACCTAGCTCATTCCCCAAACTGAAAATCAAGTTGAAAAGACGTCGGTTCGACACAATTGAGAGAATTCGAGAAGAAACGCTATCTGTGCTAAACACCCTCAAAGAACATGACTTCCAAGATGCATTTGGTAAATGGCAGAATCTCTGGGATCGATGTTTACGTGTGGAAGGGAGCTACTTCGCGGGTGACGGCGGTCATTAGTCTCAAAGTAAGTTTTTGACCAGATGGCAGCACCAGTCCCGAATATTCTGGATACCACCTCGTATATTGATAATCTGTAATTAAAGGGGACGGAAGTAAAATTTTGCTTGTCATCCTAGTGTATTTTACTTCCTAGTGTATTTTGTATTTTACTTCCCTTTCATAAATGCAAAGAATAGCAATAGGCCTCCTGGTCACTCCTTTGTTCATTTCACTTATTAAAAACCAACGACGATTTTGATTTATGTGGATATTAAAGGCAGTAGATGTAATTTTAATAATGAAACAGATAAGCGGGTTTGTCGACACCCTTACTTTACATGGTAATTTAAAAAAAAAAAAAAAAAGCATTCGTGCTTCACTAGGCCCGCTAGTTGGTAAGAAGATAGCGCCTGAACCACAGGAACAAACCTCTTGTTAGCAGTAATACAGTTACTCAATATTCCAAATCGTGAGGGGGGGGGGGGGGAACCAATACCGGGTGTAACAATTAGGTACGGCCAAACTTTCAGGATACATTCCTCACACTTGGAAAAAGAAAATATGTTAAATGGACATGTGTCCGAAAACGCTTTATTTCCACGTTAGAACTCATATCCTACTACTCTTTATAGTACATTAATCATAGGAAAGAACGTAGAATACCACACGAAACTCTTACTTGAAATGTTCAAAATGCCCTTTGTTCTAATGGAAAACAAAACACTTACGGTGTGCATAAGAATTACAACTTAACCAAGAGGGCATTTTGAAAATTTCATGCAAGAAAGAACACCATGAGGTATGATGGTATGTTCTGTTCCTGTGTGTTTGCCATGATTAATGTACTATAAAGAGTTGTAGAGAGTGAGTTGTAACGTGGAAATAAAGCGTTTGCGGACCCATGTCCATGTAACATATTTCTTTTTCTAAGTGTGAGGAATGTGTCCTGAAAGTGTGGCCGTACCTTATTGTTATACCCGGTATATGCAAAACCTCTTTGTGCTCGCTCAGAAATCGTAAGTTGAATCTGTCTTTCGAAAAGTTTAAAAATATGTTTTGAATGTATGAATAGAATACCTCGCGTTCCAATTTGCTCACATAATGATTATTAGGTAATAGTGCAAAGTTAAACCTTTTTAGAGACCTTCCTCTCTCTGGTGCTCCTAATCGATATGGGTATTTATTTCAACTCTCTTACACTTGCTGTTGACGATGGCACAAGCCACTAGGCATAAATCTTACCACCCCTATTAATATCATGGCCAGCCAGATTTAACTTCGTACTACTCTCTTTCGGAATGTTTTCTTGTGTACACGCCCCTCCTGTTGCGACACATTTCTTCTGCCTACCGACCCACACCTGCCCTCCTGCTTTGATTCATAGTTTCAACTCTTCCTGCGAGGGCATTTCAAGATATACACAAAGTGTTTCAAATAGGGAAAGTCATTTATCATAGCTTCATACTTATGCTCAAATTAATGACAAGAGTGATCGTTTATTAATGCTGGAATGATATAAATGACAAACTTTAAGTCAGAACATTGAAAATGTATTAATACGGCGACTTACAAAACAGTAAATATTGCATATATTTAGCATGTACAGTATTTAATTTGTAACGTTACACTGGCATAAAAATTGGGAACACCATCTTAAACAATTGAATGTTTCATTTAAGCGCTTATTGTTCAAGATTGCGTTTTATTGTACCTACGATTAGCAAACCATGCATTAGTTATGTCCAACGATTAGCGTTATGTAAAACTGACATTTAGTGTCTTTAAGAAAAAGTTCACCTCTGCGTGCCTGGTTTATGTTTTAATCGGCCTATGCTACAAGAGCCTCATTATGTGTGTGTGTGTGTGTGTGTATACTACTATATAATAGTAGTATAAATAGTAGTAAAGGATACAATACTAAGAAAAAGTTACACTCTAGATCACTATATTTCGGACTCGTGGAGTCCTTCTATGGTAAGAAGACAAGTGACGGTGATAAAAGTAAATATTGAGTATTGAAGGTAACTTTATGCATGGAAACAATGAAAATAGAAATGAGATTGTGAGAGGAAAAAAAAATAATACGTAAGATTTAAACCAGGTGGTATACGTGCTTTATGTAAAAATATAGCTGCCATTTCTCTATCTCTGAGTAAACTTTCAGAGCATTGTGTAGGTAATGCATCAATAACAGTTAGATTAAAAGTATCATCAAAATCCTTATAGTGAGATAAGGCATGTTGGGCAACCGGCAAGGGAGACTTGGTCTTAACAGAATGTCTATGATTGTTCATACGTAGCGAAACAATAGACCTCGGTCAGGTTTATTGTTTCAGAGAAATAGCAGGAGATACGGATAACACATATTTAAAGGTCTTCAGACATTGGTCTGAAAATCCTTTTAGCATATGACATTTAGTAATGGTTATCAGCTGAGTAAGTTGGTAGTCTTGCTTTTATAACAAATCATTATACTTTCCCGCCACTAAGTCAACAATATGTGCGACACTATTATATCCTGGTAGCAAGCATGGTATCTTGACTTGACGTTAGCCCCTGAACAAATGCAGCAACTGTGATCTTGCTGCTCGAGCTGCTCTTGCTGCTAGTCTGTATTATTAGGCGGGTGAAATATTGTTACGGTGGGAAATGGCTCTTATTCCAATTCGCAAGTAATTCATATATGCATAAAGTAACCTAAATTACTGTAAACTAATTCACAAGTAAATGATTTGTAGCTCTTGCAGAAAAATAAAAAATAAAATGCATGAGATGGTAGTACTTGATCCCACTATGAAATCTTTACAGTTGTGCCACGTTACTGTAACCAATTACACTACTGCGATAGTTGTGCCATGTTACTGTAACCAATTAAGCTACTGCTATGATTTCGTAGTGTTAATATCTAGCTGATAGCTCACTATCTTCGTCTCTTTCCGCCGGCACTCGAGTACCCAGCAGCAAGAGCACACGAAGGCTAGTAGCAAGACATTCTGAGATTAGCAGCAAGACATTCTTCCATTCCTTCCGCATCTGGTCCAGCTGGTAATGTCGAGTTGATATCTTGTTGCACGTCATTATGGAAGACGCTGAGGAAAGAAACGGGAGAAAAAGAAAGACTAATGAAAACTTGTGAAAGAGAACTCAAATCAAATCTGGCATAATAAAGGGAGGCTAATATCAGCAGAGAAAATATGGCCAGTCTGCTCTTAGCATTAATATATTCTAAAATATTCAATGAAAAGTATTCTACTAGAAACATTATCTATCTGCCCTATGACAGGGATTTTGCTACATTCAATAAAGAGATGAACAAGTATGATATAATCTACACAGTACATGAATTACTCAGACAGTAATAGCATGAAGCAAATCAAATAAATTTACTTTAAAAGAAGTGGAGATTTCGAAGGCATTAGATTTGTAAAATTGGTGGCAGCATTTTTACTCAAGAAATGCGTACCAGAAATGTGCCAAAAGATCATAAAGTTCAATTTTTCAAGCAGTACTACAATGCACTTCTCTTAAAATTCAAAGTTTCCGGGTTACATCATGACACGACCAGGGATCGATTCCGTCTTAGTCTACCAGGCAAACCAATTTGTCGTTTCCCAGAAATCAGATTATTGTATTGGTAAAGTACCCCTAAATACAGCAAAAATGAATTATATTAGAAGGTTGATGTCTTATGTATGCCATTAACATCAAGAGTCTATGAGAATATACTGTTAACTGATAGATTTACAACATTTTGTAGTAAAATAAAATAAATTTAAAGTATTCTATGTACAGAATTAACTGTTATAAATGTTTAAATAAAATAATGTGTGTAAATATACTTTCTAGTCTAGCGAATCATTAGGAGAACCCAATGTATACTAAAATAACCTCAATCAATATAGTTTGCATTTTTATGTCAATATCACTATTTCTATAATTTTTATAGATGTACACAAGGATTGCATATATTGCAAGGAATGTGCAAGGTTATTTTGCTTTTTTTAATACAATTCTTTTCTCAAAATTGAATAAGGTTGACAGAGGTTCTTCTAGCCTATACCGATTCACTTATCAATCATGAGATAGTAAACTGACACATTGTTGGGAGCTGCAGGGTTGGCAAGCGTCGTCATCTATTCAAATACTGACGGCGGTCCATTTGTTTCTTAACGTCATTGCGTTAACAAGTGGTTATATTAATAGTGAACAATTGGACGTTTGCATTGCTGGTTCAGTTAGTATTATGATTTCACACACACACACATGTGTGTGAAATCATAATACTAATTACCAGGATAAGAAAGGGTTGAAACCGGCAAATCTTCTCTGTGTACTCCAGGAAAGCATAGAAATAGACCGGAGCATACAAAATTGAATTTGGATGATTTTGACAAGAATGTGATACGGTGCTGTATAGATGAATTTCATCTAGTGAGAAAGGAAGTCCCGCGAATAAGCATAACATATAGAAATTCCAGAAAGGGAGTACCCAATTATATTTTATTAATTCGTTATTAAAGCATATGCATTAGTTAATATTTTCAAATGCATTACACCACGGCCCAAGCTCTGTTAAATATGTTTATGGTACGTGCTCCACTCTGACACCATTGCATTACCATCATAGTTCTCTGACTAATCTTCTCTCCAGCTCCCAGCTGATGATTTATTTCCTTTCAACCTTCTAAGACTCAAAAAATTAGCTTACAGCTGTTCAAGTTGACATTGGAACAATTAAAACCAGTCGTACAAACATGGTTAATTCCGGAAGAATTTAGTATATCCAAATAAATATTAAATATATGTTGATATCGTAACCTTTGTAAATATTAGGGGAGCTCAGCCCCTTCTGCGAAAATTTTGCGAAGGTCCTAGCACCTCCGGCCTCTAGGAGTCGACACTTATTCTTCTGAAGACGGTTGGGTTAATATAATCATGTGATAAGAGTAGAGAAACAATTTTGGAAAAACTATGGATTACTGGAGGACGTCATATGTCACTTGTTTCATTGTTTCTTTGGGAGGAAAAACAAGTGAAACGACTCAAGTGACTCCAATAAGGAAAATGAAGGCTTCTCTGATCTTGCCGCTGCATGACGGAAAATAAATAAAACATAGAACTTACATTTTTTATTTTATTAATTGGTTAATAAGTTAAGAAAGGTTAAGCATGTTGACGTAAGCCAAACGCAATATACAATACGTTCGCTACTCATTAACGATGCACGCCATTCGTCGGAGAGACGCTAAAGTTAGGAAATATTAAGCATACTAACTTCAATTTGTAAGTAGTCAAATGTTTTCTAAACGCATCAGAGCACAAAAACAGGCTCTGTTTACGATACGTGCGCTACTCGTGAACAATGCCCTCTTGACACCATTGCTTTGTCAGCACATTCCCCTGACTAGCCAGTGGTGTAGTGGTAGCCATACTTGACTCCTAAACCCAAGGTCGCGCGCTGGAAATCGGTGAGGAACGATGGAGGTTTTCGGGCTTTCTTCGGAAGGAAAGTAAAGCCGTAGGTCCCGTGTCATACATTTACGGCACGAAAAAGAACCTCAAGCCTGAAAGAAAAGGCCTCTGAGCTAAATTTGTCGGCCGTTTCATGACCTGAATTGAATGGGACACTGATGACCTGAGATGTTAAAGAGCGTCCATAAATAAACAAAAAAAAAAAAAAAAAAAAAATCTTATTAGCCATCTCTAGCTCCCAACAGTAGAAACTGCTTGAGCGCCCACATTGTTAACAGGAAGGTTAGACTTACTGTGGCAATTGGTACGACTAAACCAAAATGATTATCTTAAGGGAGGAAAAAAGAATTAATAAAAGTTCAACACTCGAATTCACTTTTTCAAAGTTCACAGACACGAAAAACTACCAACCAACTATCAACTGTTTTATGCCAGTAAGCTAGAGTGCGTTGTACATTGCTTTCATTAGAACGCATTTACCTCCGTTAGGGCGCTATAGAGATGAGTATTCTCAACCGCCATTTTGGTGCCAGTGGGGAGCTGAATGGAGCAAAAGTCAGTATAGTAGCGTATAGTAAATTCAAAATTGTGTTGAATCTCACCAACAAAATTGATTTCTGCAATATTTGTGGGTTTATGTTTCGATTTGTAAATCATACGAAAAGATTAAACTGCGTAATTTCATCAAATATTTAAGTCAAAATACAGACTGTATAACCTCTCTGTTTCAACGCATCATTTACATAAAATGACATAAATAGTAAGCTTCTTTATAATAAATTACTTGTAAAATAAATGAATACTTTTAGAATATAATTAACACTTATAGAATAAAATGTACGATTATATATTGCAAGATAAGTTATAATTTTAACAGATGAAGAGTATGTCAGTGGAAAAAGATGTATATTGGATTGTGTAATCCAAGGAGAAAGGATCATTCGTGAAAAGTGTGAAAACTCAAAATGTAAGACAAAATGTTGAAGGCAAATATATAGCCTTAAAAAAATGACACATTTTTTCACAGTAGGTTATGTTTTATTATACCCAATAATGTTAATAAAACTAATTAAAAAGGGTTAAAACAACAAAGATCTTTCCACTTTCTCAATACTATAGTTGTGATTATCAGTAGTTTAGTTATAATAAACATATTTTGTAGAAAAATTAATACGTACCTAAGGAAGCTATACACCAACAATGAAGCGTCTATGTTCATTAGCCACACATTCAAAGTTATTTATTTTTTTTTAAGACTTTTAAACCACCTTTCAAATAATTGAGAAAAACATTTTTCAACAATAAAAATATAAAATATAGTTATTTCCAGTACCAACAATGGTCAAAACGATCTTCACTTGCGTTACTAGCTGTTTTTAACCTATACTACTGCTCGCCGGAGGCACCAAAATGGCGAACGAGAATACCTGTCTAGAGTACTTAACTCTACCTCGGTGGCATTGTAAGGACCTGCAGTGCAATAGGTAGGTTCTATCCACGCCTGGCCTCTTTATTATTTACTTTTTTTAATCAAATGTATGAATTACTTTTATGTTGCAGTTTTAATCCAACGCTTGGTAGATTTTACTGTTTCCTCTAAGCGTGACGCTCGAGCTTAGTCGTGGATGGAGTTGATGTGTTTTTGTGGAAATTTCCCAAATTTGATAACAATATATTATAAACGGGGACGAAAAAATAAACACGACATTCACCGGAATCGTAGCTAACAAAATCAAACTCGCCCTGCTTTGAACCCAACTTTACAAGACTATTAACCACGTTTTTATACTTTATGCCTGAAAATAACCACATTTGTATTAACATTACGGGAATATTATTATCAGAGAAGGCTTAAAATTCTGAACATGCCCATATAAGTCTCTGGATTAGTTGCTGATTAACACTGATTCTTAATTAGCAGTGAGCTTAGCAAAGAAGGCGATGTAATGCGCTTTCAAAATGCATATGTAAACAAAACAATCTTGTAGAGCTGTATTATGATAGTTTCCTATGCCTAAAATGTCACAATAAGCTAATACAAGCGATTTCCTTATACATAAAGACGAAGTGCTGCATTGTGAAAGTAGAAAAATTATGTATAAAAATACAACTTTAAAAAACAAGTAATTGAATAAGTATTGACTTCCTTAAAACTCAAAAAATTAACCATTACTCTGGTGTGTAGATCCCTAGCTGTATAAACCAACTTAATGTGGCAACCTACAAGAATATGTGTCGTACACATTGTTGTCATAGTTGGCGGGAAAGTATAATAATTTGTTATTAAAACAAGACTACCAACTTACTCAGCTGATAGTCATTACTAAATGTCATATGTTAAATATAACAAATGTCACCACATAAGGCTTTCCCATTCTCAACCAACAATCCTGTTTCAACCTTCAGCACAATGTTCTTTGGCTGAACTAAACTTACAAATCTTTCATTAATTTTTCCCATTAGTTCGTATCTATAATTATTAACACGGGCTGAAAAAGAGAGGCATAGTCAGTGATTTCATCAACTTCTATGGCTAAGTAATTAGTCTGTGAGAGTTAGTTTTTTATTAAATCAAGATAGGCCTTGTAGATGGAGTTAAGCATTTCATTTTGGGTGTTCTTGAAGAGTCCTAAGAAAACGTTATTACTCGTTTTTTCTATATGCTGCTTTTAAACACTAACATTGGGTTAACGAAAAATGCCAGTGTTGCTGGAGTTTTTTGTTTCGTCATGTTCTCTTAAAACAAGCTCAAAGTGACCTCAGAACTTAATGCAGTCTATTAACTTACCTAGTATGTATGGATTCTTTGAGGCATTTTCGTTGTACCTCTAAATATTTGAATAACAAGCACTATCTAAATGGCACTTAATGTCTACTCTTTCCAGCACAGAAAATTAAATACAACCAGTTAGAAGTTTTTCACTCTAATTGAAATAGCATTAATTTTTTTTAAATGTGTTACACCACTTTCAGCTCACACACTGTTAGTTGAATTAGTAACAAGGCAAGTTAAAAAAATAAGACTTTTTTAAAACTCACTCCCACACTACTAATCAGGCATTTCTGTTGAATTTTGGATATAGCTACCTCTGGGTTTGCTCTTGAACTATAACTATTTCTGGTATAGGTGCTCCAAGTTTTTGTACATTTATTCTTGTTTCATGTAATCTCATGTTTTCCCAGATATATTACTTATGAATTCATTGTTTCTTGCACATACACACTGAATACAAATGCTAAAAAGTATTCACTGTTCATAAAAATGATAAGTACAAAACTTTCTAACTGCCTCCCACGTGTTTTACAAAGGAATGGGATCTTAAAATTGCGCTTATAGCTAATACTTGTCTGAATAATATTCAGTTGTAATTTACAAAAGTAGTAGTTACTTCGATTTCAATTAAAACCTTTAATTTATTTTTTAATTTCCATCCTAGAACATTTTAGGGTTGGCTCCGCCTTAAAGCCTTCAATTACAAGCCGCGACTGATATATATATTTATTAAGTAAAGGTCTTTAGAGATGTCACCAACCTCCTTTTCATAGGACCCATAGTTTCTTCCGGTTAGGCCGTCAGTTTTCTTTAAAGCTAGAAACAGGAAAAATCTGGACTGTACAGTAGATGGTTCACAAGTGTCATTCTCTAGTTCTTGTAAAAATGTCATTGTTTTCAAAGCTATGTATGCAGAGGCATTGTCATAGTGAAGCAACAATCCTCATAACCATTCTCACTGCTTGTATTCTGAAGACTATGGGCACAATTGTGGTGGTATTTGTTGATTAACAAGATAATCTGCTTCTCCAGCTCGCTAAGTATCAATTAATTGAATACAAGCCACACGATGGGAAGCTATTTTGCGACTGTATTTATGTGGTATTTATATATTTTTAGCTTGTGTTTGGGTTTGGATTCCTTGTGGATAAGGAGGTAACCGAATTTTATAAATGGGATGGGTATCTCAGAGGAACTACAACATAGTAACGTTTCTTCCTCGGCTACAAGCTCAATTTACTAGCTGAACGTTTTTGTGGTGCACCGTCACAGGGAAATGAGATGATAAACAAAAAGATAACACTCCCTGTTCCAGTTTTCACAATTTATTAATAATTTTGCTTTTTTCTAACACTTCTCCCTTTCACTTCAGCTCCAAGTGACAAACAAGTAACGAGTAATAAGCCCAGTAATTGGCCTGTCCGTTGGTCTAGGCACTATAAATATATCCATCATGATATAAATATCACGTGATTTGCTCTTCCTACATCTATCTTCCTATTGGTGGGCTTTTTATGCTAATTTATTATCGTTTAACTCTCATAGGCTACTTTCTAAGATTTTATTCGGGTCCACCCAATGCAAAATCTTAAGACTTAGATTCTTGACAAATAATATTTTAAAAGACACCCGTAACAGAGATTTTATGATTCCATCTGGATATTTATTGCCTGAGATTTCCCTACTATTAATAAAAGAATACAAATCCTTTACAAATTCCTGGGATCGCGTTTTGTTCAATATCTGTTCTAGTTAACCTGAAGTAACATCACAAACATTACTCTTAACCAAAAAGGTTCCAATGCTTGCTTTTTCGGGGAAACCTTACCTTTTAATGGTATGTTTGCTTCCTTTCTTATATTTGTAACAACATGTACGTCGATGACCCTTTTGGTGAATATATTGTATATAAATGTTATTTCTAAGCGGGCCTGGGATCAATGCTAGACAATAATTGTCTCATAGTTGACAGTGATTATTTTTTGTTTCTGAAGTGGAGCGGTTGCATTATGGCCACTTGTTGAGAAGAAAGTGGCCACCATCTTTGTATACACTTCGACATCACTTAACTTTTCACATGGGATAGTCATTTGGGAAGACGTAGATCGCCTTCTGCCTCTTTGATTCGTTGTCCCATTGTAAATCTCTGGGTATAGTGGATACATCAGGAGCTGCCATTGTGGAAACGAAAAACCATTTCCTGGCACCAGTCCACTCTTGCTACCCTTTGTTCTTCTGAGGACAAAGCTTCCTCACTTTAAAAACTTGTGCAGGATTTCTGACACTGTTGCGAATGAATGTTCAAATAATCCTCTTTCTCCAGTTAACTCACTATCTACACGAGCAATGTTTTCATCGTGACCACTGTTTCAGGAAGACCCGTGTGCTCCTCTCTAAACTCTGCAAATCAGTTGTACACTTTTATATATAAAGGAACTTTTATATATATATAAGTTGTAATTTTCTATATATAAGTTATATATACGTTGTAATTTTTCCAGGCGTTATTTTTGGTCCAGATTGCACTTATGAGGTATTCGTTTTTCGTAAAGAAGCTTTATTTATTCATCGACATTAATTCTCTCCCCTCCGGACACTTCTGCCAGCGCTTTTTCCAATCTTGGAAGCACTTCTGGAACTTACTTTTCGGTATGCCCTTCAGCTCCTTCAGAGATTGTGTTTTTACCTCATCAATGGTGGCAAAACGTCGTCCTTTCATGGTTTTCTTCAACCTCGGGAATAGAAAGAAGTCGCAGGGCGAATATGGTGACTGAGGCAACATGACGGTTTTGTTTTTTTGCCCCCAAAAATAACGAACAAGCAGTGAGGCCTGAGCAGGAGCATTATCATTATGAAATTTCCACGAGTGGTTTTGCCAAAAATCTGATCGTTTTCGTCGGATTGCATCACGCAAACGGAGCATTACTTCCAGGTAGTATTCCTTATTTACCGTAGGACCATATGGCAGGAGCTCATGATGGACATGCACTATGCCATTGAAATCGAAAACAGTGAGATGAACCTTCACATTTGATCGAACTTTCGAATTTTTTTTCGGTCTTGGCTCTTCAGGCAGCTTCCATTGGGACGATTGGGCCTTGTTTTCGATGTCACACCCTTATACCCATTGTTTCATTACCGGTTTTGACCTTTTCAAGAAGTTATGGATCGTTGTTGACTTCTTTCAGCAATTCCTGAGCGACGTCTACGTGTCGCCGTTTTTGCTCGAAATTCAGCACTCTCGGAACAAACTTTGCTGCCACACCTTTCATGCCCAAAACGCACAAAAATTGCTTGGCATGAACCAAATGATATACCGACATCATCAGCCACCTCTCCGGTAGTGATTCGGTGATTTTCCAGAATCATTTTCTTCACTTCGACGTCGGCGATTATTGATATGCTAGGACGTCCAGGGCAGTAGTCATTTTCAATGTCTTCACGACCCTCTTTGAAACGTCTGTACCACTCGTAAGCTCTTGTCTTGCTCATAGTAGTTTTGCCAAAAGCCACAGTCTACATTTCGAATACTTTGTTGCAATTTATTCTATTTTTCAAGCAAAATTAATACAAATTCTTTGATCCATCTTTTTCGAAAGTAAAAAAATCGCCGAGCACACCAAAACACGTGTAACCTTTTCGACTGTCAACAATGCACTAAACATTCAAAACAGCTGAAAACGCCAATATTGGTCAGAAATATATATACCAACAAACTAAAAAAATTGAAAATGGGATTTACGAAGTTCGCGAAGTAAAAAAGTGCTGTTATTTTTTGATCATACCTCGTATAATCTCAAAACATCGCACGAAAATATTCTTGAGTTACCTCCATCAGGCAGTTAACGTTAGACCTTTGCAGCTATTACAGTGGATATCTCGCGCAGTGGATATGGTTAGTATTCAAGACACGTTCTTTCCAATGCTGCAAACAGGAAAATTACATCTATCATGTTGTTTTCAAATCCCGAAAATTAAATACCTGCAGAAGAAAAGAATTCCATGTCCATGCTGTTCGTTAGCTGTTAAATACACCTAGTGAGTCAGGTCCATGTTACAGGCAAATCAAATCGACAGCATAGGATTACGCACTGATACCATGTGTTTGGGATAATCATAGTGTGATGTTACTCGCATCTTTTGAATTTCAACCCCGTTTGGGAAATTTCTATAGGAATGTTTTTTTTTATGGAGTATTTTCTATTGAGAAAGTTGAGTGATGTAATTAAATAGTTAAGTTTAACCTAAAGTTTGAGTACCAACTCCTTTCCTTAATTAGTAATATACTAATTTTAAAATTTGAAGAAAAAGACATTTTAATACCATTAACGCCATGCAGTTTATTTTTAAACGTGTATGGCTACAAGTTCGGCTTATTTGTACCACATTTGTATCCACATTTCCATTTTAAATGCTATTGTGAATATTAACTGATGCATATTATTGTGTTTCATTGCATTATATGTAACAGTGAATTTAAGTTTCTATTGAAACAGCATTATGCGAGAATGGTTAACAGCATTTGTTCTTGAATGCATAGACACAAACAATGAATTACGAAAAACAAAAGATCATACAAATATATGTATATTTATTGACGTAAATTAATATATAATCAAATTGAATGCGGCTATTTATTACGGAGGCAGCTTTCAAATACGTGAATACAAAACATAAAGTTAAAGTTTCCCTGGCACACGTCTTTCGGTAGCGAACTGCGCAGGCGAGATTGGCGTGCTTTTGTTGACAACCTACCTGTGTAAAAATGATCTAGTTATTAAAAAAAAGAGAAAATACAGAACTATTGTAGAAAACGGAGAGTCAAATCTCAGAATAAAAATGTCTGCTATAAGCTTGTAAATGAAATTCGGCATTATGTCATTCGAGAACTAAAATTTATGCGCTATGTTGTGACATATTTTTAGACATGAATGTTAATTAATATTTTAAGTTTTTAATATAATAATACAATTATTTCTATTACTACTATTTGCACTCCAATAAAAAGTAAATGCTAAAAAATGTGATTTTATTTGTTAATATCTTTATATTTTGTAAACGAGTGATGAACAGCTTTCAAAAAGACAAGGCAAATTTAGGATTTTAAACTTTGAACTAAATCTTAAAGTTCGTGACAGCAAATGATCAACGGGATCCGTGGTCAAGGAAAGTTAGAGAACCGCTGCTCAAATCAGTTTGTAGAGTAGAGCTAGAAATGGCATTGTGGCTAAAACCTGTGGCTAAAACAACAGAATATATTGATTCAACAACCCCACATGTTGCAATAGCGCCATACAAGTGGGGGAGACCGTGCTTTTGTCTCTCCCCAGCATCCGGTGCTCTTCCTCTTCTAGTTAACGTCGAGTGCCATTGACACACGGCCAGGTAAAGTACACATTGTTTTTACAGAGCTTTGTTTATGTATCTTTCTCGGTTCTTTTGAACTCCGGTTTCCATGGACACTGGAACTACAAGGGACAATCGAAAGGAATTTAATTTTTGTAATGGTGTATATTCATATAAGCTGAAAAATGCATGCATTGCAGCATAAAAACTTAGTAATTGTGACTGCGGATATAATTGGATATATAATAGCAACTGTATGGCCGTGGTTGGGCATAATCTTCATAGATAATGGACTTACAATGACTATCCTTTTATGCCGACGAACTCCGGGCTCCTATGCGCTTCTTATAGATACTTGGGACGTTAAACATTCGTAATGTATATGGCTGCCAGTAAAGGCAGCCATATTTTCGCACTGTGTTATCCGTAGCACAGAAAATACAGAAATGCCGTGTCATACTGCTTTGAGTAATAGAGCTGTTAATCATTAATGACCATCATAATTTTACTGTCAGTTTTTCAAGAGTAGAATCTGCTCACTGTTCTATGTGTTACTATTTCCATTTAACTTTAACTATCTTTAAATTAACCAGCAGAAGTATGGGTGGAGTGCCTATTAATGTTTTGCAGTAAGCCTTTTTTTGCTTAGCGTGTTCTGGTTATAAACGCAGAGCGCACTGGGAGTTAAAAACAAAACTGAACATGCTAAGTTTCTTATATTTCGTCAGACACGTAATAAGTCAGATAAGTGATAGTGTATTGAACAAATATATAACTTGGGTTTGTAAAATACAAACGAGGATTAAATAATAGGTTTTATTCTCTTGAGAAATCTTAGATTATGGAATATTGCAGTACACAAGATATAAGCTATAAACCAGATCACTATCTACTTCCTTATCAAAGTTATTTTCCTGCAATAATGTAAGAACGAAAGTATTAAAGAGGTGGGTACACTTCGGAAATATGTGAACTGTCAGAGGCTGACAGTACTTCTGCCTTTTTCTATTGTGGCTACTTAAAATTGTAACTCTTAGATGAAATTTAAGTTATACGGGCGTTTTGCGTTTAAGAAAAATTAAGCCAGAGTTAGCTTTAGCTATAAAAGAAAGAATAGGCTTGTAGTACATTGTTTCCACGTTTTATCCTTAATATATATATATATATATATAATATATATAATATATATATATATATATATATATATATTAAAGATAAAATATTATTTCCTGCATTATATAACTTTACAATCAGAAGGTGTGATTTTCTAAGTCAGGGCTCTTTTTCTTCATTATTGACCTTGTTATGACGGTTGAGATTTTGCGGAAGTATGGTGTTTTATGGACCTACTATTTGGTCCATAAAACACCAAATATATCTTGCTCTGAGGGAATAAGAAGATTCCTTATTCCCTCAGAGCAAGATATTCCTCCAGCAGTAGCAGCAGCAAGGACAATGTTTTCAGCAGCGCAGCACTAGTAGCACCAGCATTTGATCCAGCTGTAACGTCAAATCTCCACCACTCACGTTGACGGACCACCCCGTCCTATAAAAAAGTGTCCAATGTCCATCAGTACTGAGAAACCAATGGAGCAGTCAACATGATCCGCAACACTATGCCAACTAGCTAAAGTGTCGTGTAACTCTGATTTTGTTAACTTGTCTACGCTACAGCAGAACGTACCGTATATCTACAAGACGTTCAGACCATCTTCACCAAGAACGGGCCCAGAACGCTTGTCCAACTCGAGAACGGGAAATACGTATTTCTACCCACACGATTCAACAACCTGCTGAACGAGCAGAGCTCGTCACATATCCAATTCTTTTGCCCTTTATATTGTGTACCAAGGAGAGCTGATTCTCCGAAACGGCTATCGGAGGCACGTTGTGAAATTTACAGCACGTAAAAACATGGTGTGCTGAACAGACCCGGTGGGAATCGGTGCAGCCTCATTCTCCAATTCGCTTTTGACAACCAAAGCTACGTCAACATAAGCGGAGAGTATGCAGCATTGATTTGTTTTATTTTATTATGGATGCTCTTTAACATCTCAGGTCATCAGTGTCCCAATCAATTAAGGGCGTGTAACGGACGTTTGCCTCTGGGCAAAATTTGACGTCCGTTACACGCTTGAGGTTCTTTTTCGTGCCGTAAATGCTACGACACGGGACCCACGGCTTTACTTTCCTTCCGAAGGAAGCCATGCTTAGGATTTTTACGCCCGAAAAAATCCATCGGTCCTGGCCGGGTTCGAACCCGCGATCTTGGGTTTAGAAGGCATGTATGGTTACCACTACACAACCAGGACTGTATGCAGCAAACATCAACCTGATCTCTACCGAATTCTCCTTCCTTGGAGGAGACAAAACAGTCACCGTCAAACTCGCAACTAGCAACACCGACATCGTTGAAGTCAGATGCTTGCCTTCAAAAGTACCCCACTACGGCATAGACGCTCGCTGTATCATTTACCTGGTACCGTCAACTGGCGTCTTGCCAGTCATAAGAATACACGATCACTTCAGCGGAGTGATTCTGCACCGCTGTCATCGGCGATTTTGTCATCCCCCATCTCCATTCCGTCGGTCCAGAAACATCTCAACAACTACTCCCCTGCGTCACCACACTTTTCGAGGATCAAACTTTAGGGGGGGGGGTTAGTGTTTAACGCCCGTTTTTACTACTGAGGCACTACAGGCGGTGGACACTGATGATACATTAAATGAAATGATAAAGTGGGAAAGGATTATTTTTTTAGGAGGGAAGCGTTCCAGGCTTAAGTTTAGGGGGCCTCCCCGATTTCCATTTATGAGGACTTTGGAAAACTGGGAGAAAAAAAAAACAGTGAAGGAGGACGGTGTTTGTGATATTCGAACCCCAGACCTCCCGCTCACGATTCCGCGCCTTAACGACCTCGTCCACCCGTGTCGGTGAATCAAACACAGAGCAGCAGCGACGAAGACAGTGACGGTGGTGTAATGTTTAGCAAAAGGACTACATATTTTAAAATAATTTTAGTGCAGGAAAATATTTAACCCGTCATTTTTGCGCATGTAACAAACTCACTACCATTTTGTATCCACCATTTTTGTACAATTATATGTATAAAATTACATAAAACATATGTACGCTAATGTTATCGAAAAGGGTGTTACGAGGACAGTATTGGTCCTGGTGGTGTAATGGTTACCATCTTGCTCTCTACACCCAAGAACGCGGGTTCGAACCCGATGGATTTTTTCGGACGTAAAAATCTTAGGAAGTATGGCTTCCTTTGGAAGGGAAGTAAAACCGTGGGTCCCGTGTCGTACATTTACGGCACGAAAAAGAACCTCAAGTCTGAAAGAGAGGCCTCTGAGCAAAATTTGTCGGCCGTTTCACGCCCTGAGTTGAATGGGACGCTGATGACCTGAGATGTTAAAGAGCGTCCATAAATAAAGAAATTTAAAAAAAAATGAGGACATTGTAATTCGTAAAGGTAGTTGATTTTATAAGCAGAGCGTTTCGTTGCAATATTCAAATGTATTTATTGCTAGTGTTTGGATTGAAATGCTGAAATCGTAATTAGGTTGGCCCTTGTGCACTAATGTTAGTTGTAAGGATTGCGGTAGTAAATGTCTTATTAGAACTCCATTACGTTATGCCAGTTATTCACTGTATAGGATAACCATCGCAAGCAATGGCGGATTCTAGCAACTACCTTTTCCGTGCGATGCATTAACAGAAAAGTATCACGAGAAGTAAGTATATTTGAAAAGTTATAGCAAATGCTCCTCCATTAAACACATACATTGAAGTAAAATTTAACGAATGTTCTGATTTTTCATCTGCTTACAGGAAAGATTACTACTTGAGGCTATTTTTAGTTCTATTATATTAGACTGCTATTTCCTTGACGTCTAAAGAAAGAAAGAAAGAAAGAAAAAAAGAAAACATTATGCAAATCAATGGAATGTTAATTATGTTTAATTGCTTGTTTTTGAAATATATGAAATATATGAAAGAAAAAGAATTGTGGCGTAAGACGCAAGAGATTAAACTTGGTTTTTTTACATGCACGCTATGATACAGTGACAGTTGAACATGAAAAACCGGAAGCAGAACCTCATGGGGTTTTCAAGGACCCAACGTGTAAACGCTCATCTCTCATCACGATATTTAACAAAGAACTTCACTACATCGTTTACTCTAACTCGAAAGTGTACATTTCTTTAGTCGCTTCGGATCGACCGGTACATCATTTGTGCCCTTCAAGAAGCATTATGTTATATAATTATTTTCCGTAGTTGGACCAACCGTGGAACAACGAAGCATGTCAGAAACAGAAAGTGTATATGGAGCGTTTTGCCGATAAGGTACCAACGTCGGTAACCGCTTTCTACTGCGGTGCAAATCAATAACAGAGCAAAGGAATTTTAGCAGCATTGTGTTCGCGAAACAAGTGGGAAATAATGTGAAAGTTTGCAATTTTCTAAGCTATTTTCTTTTTAATTTTTTTTTAAAAAAAATTGATGTGCAAATACCTCTACAGTTAGGGGCCGCATTGTATATGAATTGTGTATATTTGTATTTTCCGTGATGTCAAATAATATGTACACATGTAAAATTGTGTGCCTCATATGTGCCGTATGACCCCATGTTCTTAATTGCCAACGAAAGTAGCAAAATTAGCAGAAAGTTGCATAGTAATTAATGTAGCAAAAATAATTTCAAGAATAAATTTATCTTTCTCTAATAATGTTGTGCTGTATATATTTTTTTTCATTCATTATATATGTTATTTTTCTAGTTAGCCAAACATAATTGAACATCATTGTGACACTAAAATATCCGGCTGAAACGGGTTAATGTGTTAGCAATATTCTTCTTTGAAATGTATATTTCTGTTCGTTATTTGTCACCTTTTAACATTATTTTGTGCATTATTTTTTCATGTCAATATTTCGTTCCAGGTCGCGAACAGTGGAATTTCGAATCGAGAAGCACAGGTTAATTATTTGACTTGCACAAGCCCAACGATACCTAAAATTGTTTTGCGGAATTTATTTTCTTAAAAATGGAAGTCTTTGAATAAAACTACACGTATGAAATTAATGCTTTCAGAAATGGAAGGATATGCAGAACAGACAAAACGCTCAACATTTGGGTTAAACGGCATTCAATCATAAATAGAGATCACGAATCAAATACATTGAAACTGCGCAGTCTAGTGTTATGAAACTGCCATTGCAGAATGTCGGCCAAGAGTTCAAGTTCAGTCGAAATCGGAAGTGTCGCATCTCTTAAGGTTTTATAGCTGAAAATATTCTGAACCATTCCTTCCGCACGATTTATTTACGTAATTTTATATCGGAAGAAAATATTAGGCATTTTTACAAATTGCTACTTGCGCACTTAATTATAATTTCTCTTAGCCTATTACTACAGAAAAGCTATATGCAGAACATAATCTCTAGTATAAAATGAATTCAATTTATGCATCAAGGAGCTTTTGGAATGTTTATATGAAAGCAACTAGTGTACTTCTCATTTCGGATTAAAAAAAATAACAAAATGAACGCGAATTGTTTACATTTTACTGTAAAATTGACATAATTGTGACTGATGACAGTCTTATAGCATAAGAAGTGCATTGAATAGTCCTTTTTATTCTTTGTGATCATTGTTGTAAATGCGCTTCTGAAGATGCCTGACAGATGGTACAAAATTTGCTCGTTTATATAATTTATTTATGTATAAGTCAATAACAGGCTGTGTGACTTAATCTAACATCTTTAGCATCTTCAGATCCCAGCAACTTATAATAAAATGCAGATATATTGAGGCAAAATAACATGATTATTATGCAAACTAAGAATTTACATTCAAATTTCCCGGAGCATAGCAGTTAGCTTGTGTGCTACGACAGCGCAAGCTAGTGTCAGTATCTCAAACGAAGTAAATATGTACTCTTTTACAGCTGATTCACGGTGGGGTCGGGAGCAGGAACATGTTCTTGTTATTCCTGCAAGAATAATTTCTGATGGGAGCAGCAAGTGTGTGTCACGTGATCTGCTGAGATCAGCGCGGAAACTGAATCCTGAGATCGTTGGCCTTGTGTTTTAGTGTTTTGGCAAATGTCGCGGAGAGTACGTGAAGGAAAGTGTCACTCAATAATTTAACAGGTTCGGAGTGCAAAGAATACGAGAGGTATTGTTTTGAAGCAGTGTCACGATAAACAGAATTTCTATTAAATACTGAAGTGTACCAGTTCGAATTGAACTGGTGCGTGGCGTACTGAAGATATTCTGAGAATTTAGAACTTAGCAGCATAAATGTTAATACAAAATGATATAGCTGTGCTACAAGTTTTGAAAATGTTTGGGGATCCACATGTTCTGTACCTCAAACATCAGGTTTGTAATATCTATACATAAGAGTTCATTGACTTTCATTCCTTTTGGTTTTAATTTACTTGTAAAGATGTTTTTCCTTTATGTATTGTTGGTTTTTCGTTTAATGCAGCAAAATCTTAAATATGTTTGACAAAAATGGATTTAAATAGATAGTATGTGCCATACATATTTATGACTTAAATAAATATCTATGGCACTTCTTTACTATATTAATTTGACTATAGGGAATGTTGACAGAAAATAATACATATTTCACAGGTATTTTTAATGCTCCATAATGTCTCATTTTAAAATGATTAAAACATTAAAGATATGCAATTTTTACCTGTGAATATTAAAGTTCCTATTTTGTAAAACCAGATTTTCAAAACTCACTGAGAAAAACTGGAATTAGATGGTTATAATCAAAGTTGCTTTTACTTTCTAGTTTCAATTTCACTTTCAATTTTTTTTAATTTGCACAGTAAATGCAAAAAATAAAATCCATATTAATGAATAATCCTTGTTTAAAATATGTTTTGTACTACCAGATGCTCTTAAATTTTTATTGAATAGTAAAAAGACATTCTTAACCGCTCTTAAAAAGGATATATGTTTATTGGCCCATATAAATCATACAATGCATTATATGCTAGATGATATAGGACAAGTAAGAAAATCTTTGAATTTACATAAAATTTAAAATTATATCATACTAATAATATATAAAGTTATCATATGCTGTATGATAAGTGTAAAATAAGTCTTTAAAACCTGTTCAATCTAGAACAGAATGATATATCAAAAGAAAAATAAAATTTATTTTATACAGTATAAATACTGTCACTATTATTTAAAAACTTATTTGAGTAGAAACAGTGATCAAGTAATTATGCATTTACTGATCTTTTAAATAATGTTAACTTTTCAATTTATCTTATTTGTATTGGTAATTTGTTGTATAATTTGATGGACATATAAGTTGCACCATTTTGATGCATTTTGTTGTTGATTCTCATTATATGAAGATCTGCTTTTCTTCTTGTATTGTGTTGATGTATTCTTTGTTGTAGGAAAATTGCCCCAAAGTAAGAGTTTACTTTACTCTGGGGCAATTTTAGTACTTTCAACAGTTTATTTTAATCAAAATAAATTGTTGAAAGTAGATTTACATTGCTAAATTTTTTTTTTTCCATAAATTTTCCATGTGCAAACACAATCTTTTTCCACTATAATTCCAAGGAATTTAATACTATTTGCAGTTTCAATATAGTTATTATTATAAATTGCTGCCAGTTTTGGTATCACCCTGTTTTGCTTAAGGTGTAAATGCACCGGTATTTTCTGTTTTAACTTTCAGTTGGTTATATGTAATCATCTGTTTCTGATAAAATTTTGTCTATAAATGGTTGAAGGTATGTAAAAAGGTCAATTACTCTAAATGAATTCCTTGATCTTAGGACTATGGTTCTTATACACAGTTGTGAGAGAATTGTACAGCTTAGTCTAGATGTTGATATTAATTTAATTAATATGTTCTACATTCATTAGCAATTGTGGCTATGCATGAAACGTTAATAAAAAAAATTACATCAGTTTACAAAACCAAGGAAATGGTGACAAGTTCAAAATTGTTGGAAGAGACTGGACGAGTTTTCTATCATTGTTTTTTAAAGATGTTGCAATTGGGTTTTTTCTCTCTCTCTCTTCCCTTATAAAATGTGATATATTTAAGATAATTATTTTCTATTTCATACTACACTTAACAGTCCAGTGGAATGTAAAGTTTTATCACAGCAGAAGAAGAATGAGCCCTCAATGTGTCCTCATAGCCATGTTTATATTGGGTATATTGGCATTCTGCAATTCAGACAACCTCCCATTTATAAGTCTAGTTTTAATTAATAGATGCAGTAATATTTTATTTTAATTTTACTTAAAGGAAAGCAATGTATTTAGTAATGCATTTATATAAATAAAATGTACCCTTAAGTAGCACATAATGGGATGAACTTATTATTTTGTTTACAGAAAATAATAAGTTTAAAATATTTAAAATACTGCAAGCTGTTATGAATCACTTTTCTGAAGAACAAGATAATTAATGGAAAAATATACTTGCACAAGGAAATAATGCAATCAATTAATAATCTGTTAAACTGCATAGCTTTCTTTATACTTCCAAACTAAAGCATAATTTCCAAGTAATATAAATACAATATAAACATAAAGTGAAATTATTTGCAAAAATGAAAAGAAAGGGGGAAAAAAAAAGAAATGAAATTTTAATGCAGTAAAGTTATTTTTCATTCACATCACATGTACATTCATTTTCCAATTCTTCATTAAATTAATTTTTTGTTGCAGAATTTCTTTCTGTCCTTAAGGATTCTCTTTATCTATTAACAGCTTTCATTGTCCATATATAGTATTTTTCAGAAGTTAGAGATAATTTAATTGCTCATATTTTTTTCATTTTCTACACAATCTTAAAAATTTCAGCCCCGGCATATTACATAACAAATAAGTTTTTTCCATTATCTCCTATTGCCATACCTTCATCCTATTGTACAAGTAACAGCCTCTCTTCAATGCTGCATACAGCAGCTCTGATTTTGTGTTCTTGAATATATGCCACTGAGTGTACAATGGAGTGTATCACTTCATTAGTTTTGCTTAGAAACACACTTTCCCTCAGATAGCCTCACAACCAATAATCTGCTGGGTTCATATCTGGCGATATATCAGGCTTTTCGAAAGAATTCAAAATTCATTTTAATTATGAAACTGCTGAAAGATACTGAAAAACTGTCCACATTCTGTATTATCTTCTTTTATTTGTGTTATTTTTCAGACATAATTTCCTTCATTATTGAACATGAGATTAGCCCCACAACTGCTTGTACTGAAGTATTCATAGAACATACATTGCCTAAACAGCAGGGCATTCAGCATAGCTCATTTCTGTCCTTGACTCACAAGCTCAAATTACCAAAATTCAGACACTGTTGGATAATGAGCAAATGCAGCTAATGGACTGTTCTGTGATAAAAGGGCCTGAAGACTTATGAGCCTGCTTTCCAGCTATCACCTGAATTGTGAAACTATAGCAATTCCTAGTTGTGAAATTTCAATGCTCTCGATCCTCATATATTTGAACATTTATTGGAATTTTTTTTATCTAATCTAATCTAAAGATGTAGTAGAAACAGGAATTAGTGTAATCTAATCCTTCATTCATTGATTCAAGTAAGGCTTTTTTCCCTTTCTTTGTTATAAACAGCAGATGTGATGAAAATGAAGTAACTGTAAAGACAAAATTCAGGATCTGTAAATACTAATAATATAATCCTCTCAGGAATTACTTGTAAATTTGGATATAGCAGGATTTCTGTTATGCCACATTATGTGCAAGAATATTTCTTTATCATGTTTTTCAAGTATAGAACTCTTGTGTTGCAGATGAGAGAGAAAGAGTTGGCAGCAGAACGAGACAGGGAAGAAACACGTCCTCTCTCGGATGGTTCAGCATATGAACATCAGTTGTCAGCACCTGTAAGAAAAAGGGACAAGTGTTCCCCTCGACCACAGGTATATTGAGACAATAAGTTCCCATTCTGTTCTACCTAAATTTGGAGAAAAACTGTAATAATAGTACAGAATTCCAAAAATATTATTTGAGAGGATAAACCTTCATTAAATTAAACATAATGCTTAATTTCTTCTCCTTTCTATTCCAGATGACAGTTAAATCGAAATTAACTTTTCTAGGCCAAAACTTGTCACTCACCTCAGTGTTCAAGCTAAATTTTACTGCTCCATGATTTTTAAAATATTGCCTGCAAGGATATCATGAAGGAGATATCCTAAAAATGCCTTACAATTTTTTTTTGTTTCAATGGCTTCTATAGCATTCATTCATTCTTTTAAAAAAAATGTTATTCATTTATGAATTGTTTTATTCTATCCATTTTTTTTACTATGCGTAATGACTTTATGTGTCATTTGCATTGATTCTAGTTATCATTAATTGTCCTGTACTTTTAAAGTCATAGGCATATTTTGAAACTGGTTTTGAGAGCATAAAAATACTTATCTGTATAAACTTTTTCCTTATTTTGCAATATAAATAGAGCTTATATATGCAAGTGGAAACCAGTTGATCTTCATTGGACATGGAGTTAAAATTAAATAAATTGTACTACGAAGCTGTAGACAATGGAGTGGTAATATATCCTACACTAATGTAATAAGCATATCTACACTAACTCCACTTATATGCAAGTGGAGTGAGTGTAACATGTTGAATACATTAGTGGAGTTAAAACTTCTGTTAATGGAGGCAATTGAGCTTGTTTAATTATGTTTATCATGCCAATTGTTTCATTTGCATTTCTGTAAGAAGTTGTGTTAGACTTTGTACTGTGTATTTGTATTTTACAGAGAGTATTGAAAAAATGAGATATACTCTAGATCAAAAAATATTTAGATTGTTATATGCAGGAGAAATCATATAAGTACTGTAGGAGAGAATCTAGTGTTAAATTCTGGGAGTAATATCTTCATTAGGAAGTGCAATTTTAAAATTGGTGAAGAAAGTTTGAACCTAAGGTAATTTCATTAACAAGAAGGTAGACAAAAAAATAAAACAAATTTTAACAAAGGAGAAGCTTGATGAAATAGGCTATAGATTAGAAATTTCTCCTTGAAAGTCTTTAACACAATTAGCCCAGCTGGTTGGAGTATTTGTCAGCATATACAGCTGCTGCTGTACCTGAAATAAAACCTGTGAACTACAAAAAAAAAGAATGAGGTTCTGTAACTGATTTATTGATCATATGCTTGAAGAACTTTTTGAATCTAATCAAATATTTATTACAAATGAAACTAATTTCAATCTCTTAGGATATGTGAATTCTCAAAACAATAGATGCTGGAGTAATGTCGATCCTGTTGGAGTAATTGAACTACCATTTTATGATCAAAAAAGAGATGTGTAGTGTGCTCTTGGTGTAAACTGCATTATTAGACTCATACTTTATTAATACTACCAGTTCATATTAAGATACTGAATCAACTTTTTACTAATTTGGTATCTGCAGAAGAAGGGTATGTATTTTATTCAAGACAATGCGACTTCACACATGGCTAGAAAAACTCTCCTAGCATTGCATGGTATTTATGGTGATGAAAATGGGGAGACTCAAATTATTAATTGAGTTTGTGGGCCCCCCCCCCCCCCCTAGATTCCCAGATTTAAATCGGTGTGATTTATATTTGCGGGGAAAGCTCATGTTTTGTCATAGTGAATGACAATAATCCACATGATCTGGAGGCACTGAAACAAAATACAGGCAGTTAACAATAATTGCTAGGATGAACAAATATCTCAGAATCTTTTCAAAAGGATTCAAGCATGTCACAGCAGGACGCAGGTATTGATGGGAGTGCAAATATAATTATTATTTACTATAAATAAATAATGAAAGAAACAAAAAATGCACACTGTGTTCCAACTGCGCAACATTATTTCCCTTGATGGATGGTAAGGCCATAATGCACCGACTTCTCACCGGCAAAATCAATTTTCACTTGCAAAGCAGAATGAAGATCCTTTATTATCTCATATTTCTTTTAAAATTCCTTTTAATATATTGTTTTAATCTATTTTAATGTTATATGTTTATATCTGCATTCATCCCATTGTTTACATCCAAAGTTTTTAGGGCTTGACACTTGTTCAGTTCATTTATAACGATTATCTCCTTACTCCTATCTATTTTTTTACTTACACTGCCAAAATTTAACAATAACAAAATTGGTAAAATTTAAACCAATCATGCCAATGCAATAATGAATGATTTATTTTGTTATGCACAATTCCTAAACCCAGAATGAGCAAAGGTTTTTATGTAAACTTTGGCCTAATAGATGAAATACAAAACTTAAAATGTGAAGAATCTAAGCTCTGACATCATCCTTTTTTAAAGAAAAATATTCTTTGAAAACCTGAAATGCCAATTGTAGCTTGCAAGGTGAAGGTAATCATATAATTAAAATTTTTGTATAATTGAAAAAAGCAAGTATTTATTAAATAACTAGTGCAGAATGTGAAAAAGTCTATATTGGAAAAACAAATGGAATCATAGGCACATGGTTAAAAGAAAACTTCCAGCACATAACATACAAACAAATGGGGAAATCAGCAGTAGCATCTCATTTCTGGACAGAAAACCACCACATAGTGAATAAAACAAAATTATTAAATTCATTAAAGTATCTACAGAATTAGCAACATGGGAGAAAATCTACATTTATAAATAGAGACAGATTAATGAACTTTGACACTTCTGGGGATGAAAACATAAACTTTAAGTTCATCACACCTCCTCCAGAGCAGAGTATACATTCCCAAAGCATAATGAATTATTCAGCAGTCGACGGTTAGCTGATGATGCAGGTGTTTGTAAAACATATACTAAATTTAAACAAGTGGAGCGAATAAGAGTGATTAATTCCACTTAATCACAATGGTCTCATTTAAAAGTGTTCTTTTAAATAAGATTCTCATTCAGATATTCTTTCAGTTAAGATTGTGTGTGTGCATGTGGTGCCTCACATGCACCATATATTGCTTGTGCTGTTGGTGTGTCTGTTAGCATCAAATGAATTGCTGGTAAGCATCTTATTCATGAAGAAGGAGGTAATGCTGCATAGCTTATATGTATAATTCTTGAAGCTGTTTACAGTGAAGTCATCATATTTAAAATGATACACTATGTGTAACTTATTTACACACTTCACTCACTATATTTTCCTAAGTTGGAACAATTTTTCGGGAACCAGCATTCCCATCCTCAGCCATTGACCCAGTGGTTTATGATGCTTGTGATGGTCCCTTACAAGTTGTTGTGTGAACTGTGGTGTCCTCTGGTGGATCTGAAATGAATCTAGAAAGGTGATCCCATGGTGGAAGGTCAAAATTCATAGCGATTTTGTGATATTTTAAGATGAAATAACTCTCCCAGGCGGCTAATTCAAATGGGTTCTTTATTTCTTTTAAAGGTTTTATCTCTGGGTTTATTTCAAGATTTTGGCTCCAATAATGATGTGCCACTGCTGATTTTTCCATCTGTTTAAATTTGTAAAATGTTCTTTCTTCCAGATTGTCAGATTTCTCCTGGTTTTTCCTAAGTATTTCAAATTACAGCCTAAACATTCTATGGCATATATTCCTGATTTCTTTTCTATGGGTATCTTGTCTTTTAATTTTGAGCTTAAGAGTTTCTTGATATTGTATCTGTTGATTGGGGTTAGCCTTATATTGAATTTTTTGAAAACCTATTTTCGAATTTGTAGTGCAGTTGTGGGTTATACATGAATTTGCAATATCTTGGTGTGGTACTGGGTTGAATCCATTCTTTTTTATGTAATTATCTGTATGTGTCGGTTTACGATATATTCCAAACTGTATATTATTCTCTTTTCTCATTAGTTTTAAATCTAAGAATGATTAGTTTTAAATCTAAGAATGGAAGCCATCCATCTTTCTTGATTTCTATAGTGAATTTAACATATTTGTCTTGTAAGTTGAGTAGTTTGAGGGAATCACCTAAGTGTTTCTTCGGTACTATAGCAAATATGTCATCTACGTATCTATGCCAGGTTTTGAATATCCAAGGAAAGGCTTTGGTGATATGGTTTCAAATGATCCCATGTATAATGTTGCTAATGTTGGTATAATGGGTTTCCCATCGCTAGGCCTGTGATTTGTTGGTATATTTTACTATTGAAACTGAAGTCGCTCGGTTGGATACATAGGTTCATCAATTTAATAAGGTCTTCTGCTTCTTCATTTTGTAAAACAATTTTGGTGAGCCATTTTTAAGAGCATTAATAGATTTTCTTTGGGGATGCTCAGGATAAAGATTTTACATTAAATGAAATTAACTCATCCTCTGTAGAAATGGAGAGGTATGTTTGATTTTCTCTACCAGTTCATAAGAGTTTTTAATGTTTAGGCTATTGAATTTGGTGAGTGAAGAAAATTTCTGATTGAGCCACTTAGCTAATTCATAAGTGGGGGAATTTATTTGGTTGACTATTGGTCTCATACTATTGTCCGTCTTATGGTTTTTTTGGGAGCACATAGAGTCTGGGGGAATAGGGTTGTTTGTCGTTATTTTTCGTTTTGGGGCATTTGGTATTCTTTTTATTTCTTTCAAAATTTTGTTGAAGTTATTTACTTTTGAACTGAGAAGATTCTTATCTAATGTGATGTAATTTGATCCTTTTAATAAGTTTTCTACTCTATGTTTATAATCCTCTTCATCTAGGATTGTGATTGTGTAACCTTTGTCTGCTTTTGTATAGACCATGGGTTTTAACTTAAGATTTTTAATGATGCTTTGGTAGTTATTGGTTTTGTTCTGTTTGTTCGTCTTTAGTTTTTCAAAAGTTTCGCTACAATTCTTTTTTATTAAGTGTTATCTATGTCTTTTAATGGGTGGCATACTATTTCAATATCTGCTACATAGTTTTCTATGGTTTTGGAGAAGTCTATACATGTGTTTAAATGTTTGTTGAGGAGCTGGATTTCTTCTCTATTAAAAGTTCTTTTTGACAGATTTATTACTCTATTTTCGGGAGGTTGCATCTTCGGTTTTGATATGGATAGATGGCATCTCGACTTGTTCAATTTGTGTTTTAGTTTTTGATTTTTTGATTTCATCATAAAGTTTACATTTCGGTATAGTTTCTCTTGTAGGTTTTCCCATATAATGGGGTCTAGGATATTGGACGTTTTCAAGTGTAGGTCATAAGTGTTTAAATCTATTTCACCTAATTTTTTTGTAAGCTTCGTTCCACTTGTATAACTTTTCTCTTCGCTACTTTTTGGTGTGCACTATTAATATCTTTAATGGTTTTTCTTACGAAATTTGGCGTGACTTTGTTTTGTAGGCAAAGATTTAAAAATTTTATGTCCGCTACAATCTTTCTCTTTTTTATTTGTAACTTTAGATAAGATTTTATTTCTCTCTTAACGTTTCCAAACTTGAGGTTATACATGGTTAAAAAATTATTGCTTACCTCTGGGACCGCCATCTTGTAGTTAAAAATGCCACGTGTTGGTCAATTCAATGCTTCTCAAGAATGTGCATCTAATATAACTTATACGTATCATTCTTGAAACTTTTTACAGTGAAGTCATCATATTTAAAATGATACACTATGGGTAACTTATTTACACACTTCACTCACTATATTTTCCTAAGTTGGAACAATGTTTCGGGAACCAGCGTTCCCATCCTCAGCCATTGACCCATTGGTTTCTGATGCTCGTGTTGGTCCCTTACAAGTATTGCCAATTTGAAATACTTAGGAAAACCGAGAGAAATCTGACAATCCAGAAGAAAGAACATTTTAGAAACATCAAATTTAAACAGATGGATGAATCATCAGTGGCACATCATTATTGGAGCCAAAATCATGAAATAAACCCAGAGATAAAACTTTTAAAAGAAATAAAGAACCCATTTGAATTAGCCGCCTGGGAGAATTATTTCATCTTAAAATATCACAAAATCGCTATAAATTTTGACCGTCCGCCATGGGAACCTTTCTAGATTCATTTCAGATCCACCAGAGGATACCACAAACTTGTAAAGGACCAACACGAGCATCAGAAACCACTGGGTCAATGGCTGAGGATGGGAACGCTAGTTCCCAAAACATTGTACCAACTTAGAAAAATATAGTGAGTGAAGTGTGTAAATAAGTTATCCATAGTGTATCATTTTAAATAAAAATGCATAGATTTGCAGAGAAATTTAACATGATGGATGGCATCCATAGAGTCTGTCAAAAGGCATTTGTGGGAACCTGAATCTTTGAAGCTGTCAAAGCTGATGGCGGTGCAAGATAAATCCATCACACATGGATTGAAAACAAAAATTGGGTGTTTTTCAAAACTTAATAAATGCTCAAATTTTCAGATTTTTGTGTTTGCATCACCCGGCCTTCTGAAATAGACTGAAATTTGTCAGAACTGCAAGACAAAGAAAACCAAGAGTTTTTATAAAACTCAATATGTAATCAGTGAAAGCAAAAGTTTATAAGTGCAAATTGCCTTTTAGATGACAGATAATAATTTAATAAAGTTCAAATAATGAATGAGAGCTTTCTGCTAAAAACAGCATTGCAAAGTCATATTTTGCTCAATTAGTGCTCAGATATTGCAGTAAAAAGTGTATGGTTGTTTGCTAGTGGCCATTGGGGATAGCCATTAGCTTCCCAATAAAGAGCTTCCAGATTATTTTTCATTTGTTTGTTGCTATCTAGTTAGTAGATATTATTTAAGATAATATTAAGGTCATTACACAGTAGCAATGGCTGTCCTTGATGAATTTCATCCTAAAGAGATGTTCCTACAGGGAATCATGCCTAACAATTAAGCAAAATTTGGCAACACCTGTAATATGGATGTCCATACAAGGGATTCTGAAAGTGACCTACTTATTATTGAGTGCATTGGTGGTAGGAAGTGCAGATCAAGGGTAAAATTACCTGAACCCAGCAAGTACTAGAAAGTGCCAACTAGTGCATGCTCACATGGGTTTCCAGATACATCAGGGAATCCAAATGCTTTAGGAAGAAAAGAATGCAAAGAACCTGATTTAAAATATCACAACTTATTTTAATGTAAGTAATTATGTAAGAAATTTAAACAAATTGACCAGATAAATTGTTTATTAAAGTTCTGTGAATTCGTATTAATTGAATGAAAAAAAAATAGAAGAAAAGAAATGAAAAGTAGGCATACAATTTTTGTAAAGTATAAAATATGGATTAAAAATGATTCTGATATTACCTGATTTTGTAGCAACATTCTAATTAATATCAGGTACGTGAAAAGACAGACTCTCATGTTTGACCAGCAGATACCATGCAGTCAGTCCTAATGTTCTATAGTAACCATACTTGCCTCATAGACCCAAGATCACTGAATATCCAAGCCAGGTCAATGGATTTTTATGCCCATAAAAATCCTAAGTATGGCTTCCTTCAGAAGGGAAGTAAAGCTGTGGGTATCTTGTTGTAGATTTAAAGCACATAAAAGAACCTCAAACCTGAAAGAAGAGGACTCTTGAGCAGAATCTATCAGCCGTTTCACATTCTGAATTAAATGGATGCTGGTGACCTGAAATGTTAAAGAGCATCTGTAAATAAACCAAATAAAAAAAAATACCATGCAACTGGAGTGCCACCAGCTGAAAATTGAGAAGAATGGAATAGTGATGAAAGCTGTCAAGAATAACAACAAAACACACAGATATATTTAAAGAAACAGGTAAGAGGAAAATGCTAGGCCTTTCCTTTGATGCTAGTCAAAGTACAAACATATTTTCTATCATTGCTTTAATGTTATTTAAAATCTCCCTCATCATGAAAGATTGAACTCTTAAAAAATAAGAAAGGAAAAAGAGAGGAAAATAAAGTCAACTGAGAATAAGATACATATAGGTTTGCTTAAAATTTGTTTTATGCAGTAATGGAGGAAAATCCAAATGTGATAAATTGTGCGGGATGTGCAACAAAATCAATGTTTATCAAAATCTCTGTGTATAAAATATTCTATTCTATTCAGAACAAATGCCATCAGTTACAAAATTAAAGGAAAAATACTGTTTTTTTTCCCCTCCCCTTAATTAGAAAATGGAAGGATCCAAAGGAAGCAAACAAGTTGCCCCTGATGTACTGGATTTTCTTCAAAACCTTGGCAAATGGTTCAATTAAAATTAATTAATTTTCAGGTGTCTGTGCATATCAAAATACAACACTCATTAGGTGACTACAATAATGTTCAATTTTATTCTTTTGGACTTAAATTGAACATTTAGTCCATTATTTTCAAGTTCATGATAACAGTATATGGCTCCTGATAGTAGAGTAGAAAAAGCTACAGATAAAAGGAAAAAATGCTATCTCCTGTTGAATATTATGAGGTACTGAAAACACATCGCCTTTCAAAAGATGGATGAACTACAAAAGAACTAAAAAGAAAATTTTGTTGTCAGTAGCAGGTGCTTAAATTTATATTCCTGTTGAGGTCAAGGTATTGAAGTCCAAGAATTACAGCTAGGGAATAAGCAAATGTAAATAGTACAGAAAACAATATATTTTGAATTAAATCTCATCTTAATTGAATCTGTCATCTTAACACTCTTCATGCTTTTACAAACATAAGGATCATTTGATGAATTTTGACATTCCGAAAGAAGAAAATATAAATTTTAAGTTCATAAAAATTTCACCAGAGTGGAACATTGCTTCTGATACTACGCAACAACCTTTCACACCAGTGGTCCACGGCCGAAGATGGAGATAACATATCTTTGAAACCGGTTCCGTATATTTTTAAGGTTAGTGAAGCATGAAGAGTGTTAAGATGACAGTCGATTCACATGAGCTTCACTGTGTTATTTCCATATGAAAACTTTTTTAAAGATTTACAATTTTTAAAAAAATTTAAATCTCATCTTACTTTTAAAACATAAAGGAATCATAAATAAAACAAAATACGAAAGCAGCTATTTAGCCAAACAGAACATAGTAAGGATAAGAAAAAGGATGTTTTAAGCTCATTAATTATTTTGAAATACCAGAAGCAGCCATAGAATTTTATAAGGACATTATTGAAGATACTCATTAGATTTTCATTTTTGTATCTTAAGAGTTTGTATTTTGATAAAGAACTATTATCTATACTTTTTTTATTCCTTGGTGAGAACAACAATAGAGATGCCTTCATAATAAATAATAAATAATAATTTGTTAAAAAAATGAAAAAGAAAAAGACCCTTTAAGTGTAAAAATTAAGATAAACTTTGTTTTCCTATTTCTGTTTATTGACTTACAAAAATCTTAGTCTGGCATTCTCCCATTAGAAAAATAACTTGAGAAATATGAAACACCTAATTGAATTAATGCTTAAAAGAACAATAAAAATGTGAATTTTTTGTATTTATAGTATTGGTACTTCTTTAAAATAGTTTGAAAAATGCATTTTCTGAAAAATTTACTTTTTTACACTCATTGGAAAAAACACTCCTTATTTGTTCTTCCTAGATTAAAAGAGGAGTCTCCAGCCAATATCCATGTTATAGGCACCAAAAACATTTAGTCCTGCAGAATGAACAGCCTTGTACTTTGTAGCACTAGTCAGATTGCCTTTTGTTAACCGACAAAAGCATGGGATAGGTTAGTGCTAAATTCAAGGAACAGCATATATGTTTGCAGAGGAGCCCCAACAAAGGTTTTCCATTATCCTTGGCAGGCATTATTTCCAACTGCATTATTACACATATTTCCTGTTTAACTGAATAGCTATATTTATAAACAGTTCTTGCAGCATGTGTTGCCAGCATTTTTTAAAGAAATACTGCATGACATTCACTTTCAAATGTGTTTTCAACATAATGGAGCACCTCCATATTTTGCTATAGACATATTAAGTGTTTAAATCAAGTTTTCCATGTTTGCTGTGTTGGAAGAAACATTCTTTCTATGAGTTTCGAATAATTGAGAAAGGAACAAAAAAAGAATCAAAGACATCATACTCTTATTCCTAGCAAGGAAGGAAATAGAATGTACCAAAAATTCACATACCATGCATCAGCCTTCTATAAATTCAAAAAGATTTTCAAAAACCATAACATTATTTTAGCTCCAAAAAACAATTACTCCATAAAAAAATATCTAAATTCTAAACTAAAAGAGGATATTCCTCAAGAGAACAAATCAGGAATATATCAGATGGAATGTGAAATTCAGATTGTGAAAAAATTTATATAGGAAAGACTAAAAAAAACATAAAAACACGAGAAAAAGAACACACCAGGAACTTAAAACAAAGATAGGAAGAAAAATCAGCAGTAGCTTGGCATTTTTGGAATGAAAAACATAATATAAATAGGAATCCCAAACTACTTAAAAACATTACAGGAAAAACAGAACTTGCAGTCTGGGAAAACATTTATATCGGGAAGAACCAAAGTAACGTTTTCAACTTTGAAATCCCACCAAGAGACATCTTAATACAGAAGTTCATCCAACTGCCACCAGAGACAAACCAAACCACCACGAAGAAGGCCGGCAGTCGACCTGGAACTGAAGATGGGAGCAATTAGCTCCAGAAACTTAGTTTTCCTTTTTTAAACTATTAGTGATGTAAGTGTTACAAATTCCACTCAATTATTCGAAACTTATATTAAGTATCACTGTTACAAACGTCCACCATATATACTAATTCTTTCTATGGCTTGCCTCTCTCTGAATCTCAGTCATGTTCTTGATTTCTTTTTCTGGAGACACTTCAAGACTCTGATGATTGCCCACTGTGGTGCCTCAGTAATAATAAGCGTTAAATACTATTAAAAAAAATCTCTGATGATTGTAGGATGAAGAGTTAGTTGGCTGCATCATCACAGCACTGTTGATATCAGCAGAACATATCATGAGTTATAATATCACCATTGTGAGCAATTTCTATATTTTCCTATCCTTGGTAGTTTATTGATGATTATCTCTTTTTCTGTTAAATTATAATAATTTTTACTTATTCTGCAAGTTGTACACTTTATTCTATATAAAATCACTCTATTTACTAACCATTATCATTGCATCCTTTAAATTAATTCATTACTTGCTACTGAATTTACATTACTTCATTCTGTAAGCATGGCCATGGATTACCAAAGTAGTAGTCCTTGACTGGGATTTGTTCTAAGTTTTCCTCAGTTCTCATAAATGGCAAATTCCGGAAGGTACCCTAAACTTAGTCCTGGAATGTTTCTTTCCTTTAAAAAAAATCTTTCACAGTTTATCATTTCATCTCATTTATCATCCATGTCCTACTGCCTGTAATGCCTCAGTAGTAAAAAAAAAAAATAATAATAATAAATAAAAAACATCTGTAAATATAAATGATTGTTATTAAATGAATTCAAAATTTTAAAATTTTCCTGTGTAGTTATTATGAAATGTTTGAAATTAAAAATAGGTGTTTGACACTAATTCTAACAACTTAAAAAAAGAGAGAAATATTAACATTTAATTGATACTTAAATGTAAATTGGAACTTGCACAGTAAAGCTAATCATATTAATTGATATCATTGTATGATTCAGTTGAACTACACACTTCATACATTTCTGAAAAGTAAGTGAAGCTTACTTTTCATAAATGTATGGAACCGGTTTCGAGAACATTTAGTTCCCATCTTCAGCCAGGCTAAAGTTCAACTTGAACTTTAAGAGCTTTAAGAGTTTGTAGTTCAAATGAATCATACAATGATATCAATTAATTTAATCGGTATTGAATTAGATGCTTTGGTTGTTAATTGCCATACGCTTATATTTTAACAGCTGTGCCAAGAAGGTACACTTTTGGCAATTTCACCCATCATTGACAATTTTTCAAATTGAAGCAGAATTAGTGAATAGTATGCTAGTCCTTTAGAAACCTTAAGCCATTTGGAAATTTAAATCCATGGACCATTTTTACTTCTCAAATTATTCATCTAAGATTTTTCTGTAATTAGTTATAATGTTGGTTATTTATTAACACCCTATATATGTGATCAGATTCTTTTTACTGATCATCAATGCATAATTTATTGATTCTCAGAACCCCTCATAGTTCTATTGGCTACAATTTTAATTTTAGAATATTAGAGTAAGGTTTATAAACTGTACTGAGGAGAAGTATGTCTTATAATTTTTGCAATCTGTTTTATTTATTTCTTTATGGATATTTTATTTTTGCATTGTTTAAAAAAATGCAGTTACCTTAAAACAAAGAGTATAGCTGTTCCCATCATATTTAAACTGGTCCTTAGGCCTGTAAGATGTTAGGTATCTGGAATTTATGAAGATAGAAGTATATCCCATAATGATTCACGAGCCATTTCTCTTTTCTGAAGTTATAAGAGATTGATCATCTCATAAAAATATGTAAGCCATTTATTTCTTAAATGCTTATAGAGTTGATAACACAAAATTGCAAGCTCATAGCTGTTGTCATTGTAGTTTTCATACATTATGTTTTTATCTGAAAGTACTCAATTTGTACACTTAGTATGCTTTTATAGAAGACAATGTTTTACTTCTGCATTTTTTTGTATTCTCTTTGTGAGAAATTAAGATAAATTTGATTTTGACCATATGTGTTTATAACATTCTTAACTATTTGAGGATGGATGACTGGAAACAGAATACATTGTCTGGTTTAGACTAAAAGTAAAACTACTTAAAAATCTTGTTAACACATTAAAACTCTCTTGATGTTCCACTTTTTAAAAACTTATTCAAAAGTAAACTGGGACATGTTTCATGAGGCATTCGCTCATAATGTTAACCATTCAACGACTAATGGATCTGATGGTGGGAAATGTGAGTGACTGTGCTCGCTCTGGTGGTCTGTTGATGAACTTATATATGTTATCTGCTTCTGGTATGTCAAAATTCATGAATCTGTGTTCATATTTTTTATATAAATTTTTTCCCATATACCGAGTTCATTTGGGTGTTGAATTGCCTTTAATAATATGATGCCTTTTTCCATTTCGAGGTTTTCCTTCCAAAAATGTGCTGCCACTGCTGAAATCTCCATCTGTTTGTATTTTATATTTCTTCAGTGTTTCTTCAGACTAATACCTAAATTCCTTTTTGTATTTCCTATATATACCTTATCACAATCTCTGCAATTAATTCTATATATGCCTGAATTTTCTTCTTTTAGTCTGAGTTCTGTTTTATTTAACTTCACTAGTTTGCCTACACTATATCTATTTATGGGCGCCAAAGTGATGTTGTATTTCTTGAATATTTTTTTGAAATGTATAATTAAGGTAAAGGTGGTATGTGAATTTTTGATAAATATTTTCTTTAGCTAAAGCACTGAGTGTAGTGATTTGTTTAATTTTCTTTTTTTCTTTGAATATTTTTATTTTTTGATCTATCATTTGTTTGTTAAACCCATTGATTTTTGTATTTAAAAAGTGAAACATCAGGAGAGTTTTAATATGTTGACAAGATTTTTAAATAGTTTTACTTTTAGTCTAAACCAGATTTTAAGATAGTTTCACTGTGTTGATTCCTACATTCAATTTTAATTGAAGAATACATTGTTTTTATAATACTAAAGACACAAATAATTAATACCACACTATAAATTTAAGAGTCTGCAGATGTGATCTGGCATATGTCTTGTAGAGATGAACATATCAAAATTGGAATGAGAAGCACATCTAATATTATATTCAGTATTATTGATGTGTAGCTTTTAAAAATTTAGCGATACATATCAAGAAACAAAAGAATCATTAAGGTCTTAACGTTAATGTTGAATCTTTACCATAAGAATCTGGCCATTATCTTGTGGTTCTATCCTTGAGAGTATTGTACAAATCTTGTATTCTCGGAGGAAAGAAAAACATCTGAAGGTTTGCTTATTTCCTTGTTCTTTTGGAAAGATTTCAACAAAAAGGAGCAAAGACCTGAGAGATAGGCTGAATCTAAAAATGTTTTGGCACTGAATTTGCATTGTGTTAATGGACCTATATTAAGAGTGAATGTTTCTGGAAGAAACAGATGTTTACAAAAAGAAGCATCAGCTCCTATCACAGTGCTTAAAAGAGAGCTACCACAAACTTTTGAGATTGTATTTTATTTTATTGTTTTTATTAAAAATTAATTAATTTCTAGTAGAGAGCTCATTTAAACCTATCATGATAGTCTAATTTTAGTTTATACTGCAGCTTTATTCTGTGTTATTGAGATTTGAATTGCTTTCTTGAGCAGCATTGGAACTTTGAAGTGCTCTCTCCCTTCTGGGGGGGGGGGGTTGATGACAGTTTCACATTTAGTTTTATAACAAGAATTCAGTTACATTACATTTACTTCTTGTTAGAAAATTGAATGAATCATTGCATTCAGCTTACAGTTTTTTTTTTTTTTTTTTAAAGGACCTCATGGCTAAAAATAAATAGTGAAATATGCTGAATGTGGATGCAAAGTTATTTCACTTAATATGATTATTTTTCCTTTAAAATAGCATGATAACCTACAAGGGTATAAATTACAACAGTCAAGCCTCCATAAAACAATTTTTTGGCCATATTCCTAAATCAGGTTATTACTAAATTGAGGGGCTATAAAACAGTATTTAATTTCAACTAATGCTGTATATCATGTATTAGGTTAAACATGTAAGCCAATGGCAATAAATTTATAAAAAAAATCTTAAAATTCATTACATTATAGATATTGCATTAGCATTTAAAAAAATGTAATGGTTTAACACCTTAAGGAAGTATATTTTTTCTTTTCCTTTATGATTTTCTAACTTCTTTAATAAAAAAAATGTTTTTGTGTTATCCAAAGTCATTAATTAGTATTAAATAACATACTCAAGTTATTCCTGTTGATAAAAGTATAATATTTAAACTACTTATTTACAGGTCATTAATTGATCTTAATAACCATAGCATGGAAGTTCAGGCATTTATTTTGATTAAATTAGGCAAGCAAAAAGGCACTTAATATTGTGAATAGGCAGTAGTATAATTAAAATAGGCATTTATTAAAAGTGAAAAAACAGAGTAATATTACTCAATATTAATGAAAATAGATATTTAAGATCCATATTTATACAAATTTAAGGTGGCATCAAATGTAATGCATGCTCCTAATGCATGCTCCAAGTTTGAAACTTTAAACCCATCTGCTATATAAAACAATCAGAGCATAGAATTTATAACTGGACTATTGTTACACCTTGGACCACATACGACAGAATCCATCATTCATGCTTTTGCCAGACAGAGGTCAAATAAGAAAAAGTTACATATTTTTTATTGTGTCACTAATTACAGGTTGCCTATCCATAACTTTTTCTTCAATGTCGGGATGTCTTCCTTTTTTGAGAAGCAATATTTTTCTTCCTAGTAGCTTTAGTTGCAAATAATGCCAATTTCTGTTGCAGCCATAAGTGAACATTGCTTTCAGCTACATTGAACTCTCTTCCTACTTTCTGTGACTATTGTTTTCCAGCATAAATAATTATTTTATTCTTGAAAGTAGCATTATATGATGTTCTTCTGTGTTTGTCCTCCATTTCCTGTCTACCTACTACTCAAATGCTTTGTGTAATATAGGCTAATAATAAATGTAATGAAGTCCAGAATTGTAGCAATGCATTATGATGTAATAAATGACAAATTCATAAATTTGAATGAAGTTAAGCAGCGAACGGAACAGATTTCCACTCAAATCTAATATGCCATTGAATCTAGTGCACACCACAATTATGAATGCTACATTTTGACAAAAAAATGTGCACATTAAATTTGCATAAATGTAATTTTTTATCATGCAATTAAAGTATTTAAGCATACTTTTCTTGGTTACAAGCAACAACAAAATGTTTTTTTCATGGTATCATAATCAGCTGCTTGTAAGAGGGAACATTTTTCATTATGGAAAAAGAACATTCTACTTCCATGGAAGTGATTGGAGCATATTTAAAACAAGCTATTTTGGAAGGACTCATACCAGTTACAAAAGAACTTTCACCTTTCAGGACATCATGGAAATGTAGATCAAGACAATGTAAAGTAGTTTTGAATAGTCCTGGCAAATAAGCAAAAGATGCACAGTGGTTTCTGGTGAAGTTTATTTTCTGTTTATGCATTTATAGGGGAATTAGATTAGTGTCTCTCTTACTTCCATACTGAACACATTGTACAGACAGTTTATTGCATAGCTATATTGCTCTCATCTTTCTTATGTGCAATTGTTTATTACAATTATGCATCTGGGAGGTTACCTCCATCACAAATTTCCTAAAATGGTGTAGAACAAATTGATACAAGATTATTTGCCAGGACTATTCAAAACCACAGTACTTCTCTAATTCTCTCTATTTCCTGGTATTTGTATGCTGAGGCAACTGTGTTTTCCTTTCACTAATGAAGGTTCTACTATAAGAACTTAAGCTTCAGGAGAAAGTTTTTGACTGCTTGAAAAGAGTTATAAGATTCTGAATAGATATTTTTGTGAAGTGAACCTGCCATTTAAATTTTATAACTTTTTTTACTTTAATATCGTGAAATTCTTTATGTGCTTTTTAAAATACATAAATAATTGCAGGAAAAATTCATGACAATCCAAAAGAGAGGGGGGAAGAAAGAATGTTTGAAACCTTAAAATATGTGACAGGAACCAAAAAAGGGCAAAATAAGACCCCAAATATGTGGAAATGTGTTGATTTCTATCTGACTCTATATCCTCCCAAATAGAAAAGGCATTTTGCCTCACTTCTGGACTCTGTACAATGTAACTAAAATAACAATAACTAGAAATAGGATAAAACACTAAGAAAGTCGCAGATTAAGTATCGCAATATTTCGAACTGCTCTTGTTGTTCTTAGGCAAGAAGACAACTGAAAGTAGTCAAAATAAATATTGAATATTGAAGGTAACATAATGTATGGAAAGAGATTAAACAAGCAACAAGAATTTGTGTGTGTGTGAGAGAGAGAGAATAAAATATATTAATACCTAAGATTTAAACCTGGTGGTATATGGATTTATGCAAAAAAATATAGCTGCTATTTCTCTATCTCTGAGTAAACTTCCAGAGGTATGAGTTGGTAATACATCAATAAGTGATATATTAAATACATCATCAAAATCTTTATAGTGAGACAAGGCATGTTGGGCAACCAGCAAGGGAAACTTGATTTTTACAGAATATCTATGATTGTTCATATGGAGCAAAGCAAAAGTGAAAGTTAAACTGATATAAAATGCTTTGCAAAGCTTGCAAGATAATATATACATATAATATAAATGAAAAATAAAAATAAAATAACACTGTTAAAAATGTAACAAATTAACAGTAATAATAAAAGTAGATAAGGATAAAACACTTAGATAAAGTCACACTGGAAATCGCTATATTTCGAACTACTGGAGTTCTTCAATGGCAAGAAGTTAGACAAGTGAAGGTGATAAAAGTAAATATTGAATCGAAGGTAATGTTATGCATGGTAACAGATGAAAATAGAAATGAGAGTGTGGGAGGGAAAAAAATTAATATATAAGATTTAAACCAGGTGGTATATGTGCTTTGCCGTAATTTAAGATGGCATTACTATTGACATACTAAATCTTCTCAGCCTACTTCCAATGTTACTCCTTGCCCTCTCAAGTTTCGTCCAAACTTGAACCTCCTTCTTTACCTTCTAGCCATCCTTTAGAAATGTTTATTAATAGATTTTTAACTTCAATTAGTGATTCTAAATTTCTAGATAAGATCACTCGGAAAGACAACTTAACTTTACGTGAGAAATCAGCACTTAAAAAGTTCTTAAATGTTCCTTCATTCTAATGCCTATGTTTCTTTTAGTCTGACCGATGTATACCTTTTCAGATGATTGATCAAAAAATCACAAGATTTCAGAGACAGAAAAAAATCAAACAAATTACACATTGAGCACCTTATCTAAAGATAAGATCTATAAAAAGTTCACTTTCCATTCACTTCTGAATAACAAATTTCAAAAAATGTTTAAACAGTATAATATTAAATTGGTTCCTCAAAATAAATATAGTGTTGGTAAATTATTGAATTTAAGCAAAGTAGACAATAGATAAAAAAAGACAGAGTCAGGGATATATCAAATAAACTGCAAGGATTGTGAAAAGGTATACATCGGTAAGACTAAAAGAAACAGACATTAGAATGAAGGAACATATGAGAAACATCAGGCATAAACAGATAGAAAAATCAGCTGTGGCGGCACATTTCTGGAATGAACACCACAAAATTGATAAAGAAATAAGATTACTGAAGGCTGTCCAAATTCCTAAGGAGCTCAGCATATGGGAGAACATCTTTATAAAGGAAAAAGAAAAAATTCTTATGAATTTTGAAATTCCGGAAGCAGACAATATTTTGTTTAAATTCTTTCAGAATCCACCAGAACACCTTACAGTCGCCCATTATTCAAACCCCTCATGAACGTTAGTTGTACTCAGTTGACAATGTGAACGATGTGTTCACGAAACATGTCCTGTTATTTTAATAATTAAAGGAATGAAACGCTCATGAGTGTTGATTATTTTAACTTTTTAATAAACAAAGAAGTTATATTTCGTTTTACTGTGTGGATTCCTTCAAAGGTATAAATTAATATGTAATATTCAACCAAAAGGAACGAACCAACTATAGCTCTTGGCGGGAAGGATACTATAAGGTAGGATCTAACCTATTTAAGTATTATGAGGCTGATTGTAACACACAATGGATGGATTACAAACCAAACATAAAACGGTTTTTGAAATTAAAGCAAAGAAGGAAATATAGAATGACGGATGTATGCTGTTTATAAAAACAGACGTTTAAAAGAAAAGATTTTGTCCTAAGTTCATCAGAAAAGCAGTTAAATTTAACAAGGATAGTCATGCACAAAAAGCGGCAGAAAAGAAAGTTATGGAATTAGAAAGATGTAAACACTACAGAGACATCGGGAGATTAGACCTAGATTTATATAATTTGCATTTAAAGCTGTCGAAAGTGTTAGGTAACTACACTTGGGATAACCTTGATAAGAATGCATTAGAAATATTTAGTTACAAAATGAAACAAAAAACCACAGCCTAAAAAAAGAAATTTCATAGATTAAACAATATACCGAGAAACAAGAAATTTACTACTGAAAAATCTGTTTCCAATGTGATTAACTTATCCAAAGATAATTTTAACTCCAATGAAGTGGAACTACTAAACAAAGGTATCAAGACTTGCATTAGTTACTCTTCTAACCCAAAAGAATTCATTGCAGATATTGAACTAGCCATTGAAAATTTAAATTCTATAGACAAGAACATGATCAGGAAAAAGTCACTGTACATACTAAAAAATAAATTAAGAAAGAAGCAAGGCCCAAGTTCACAATTAAAGTACATAGCATCGCTTAACAAGAAGAACGTAGTTTACACTAAAGCTGATAAAGGAAATAAAATAGTAGTCTTGGACAAGGATGATTATAGATCAAGAATGCAAGCTCTTTTGGAAAGTGATAAATTCATCAAAATAAATTCCAACCCTTTAAATAAATGCCAAAAAGCAATAGAAAAAGTTTTAAAAAAGACCACTTTAATTTCAAAAATCGATCAGTATAAAATTGAAATAAACAACCCTTGTTTAGCCAGAGTTTTCGGTCTTCCAAAGATTCACAAGCCTGCAAGGGACATGAGACCCATAATGAACAATATCAATACTCCTTGTTACAACCTAGCAAATAAGTTAATTTCACAATTCAATGCAGTTCCCAAATTCGAAAGTTTAAGTTTGATGAATTCGATGGATCTCATCAAGAAAATCAAAAGATTATCTGCTATCTCCCAAAGATACATTGGTTTCTTTCAATGTTAAGGATTTATTCCCTAGCATACCAATAAACAAGGTTTTAAGTCTGTTAAAAAAGTGGCTTTCAATATCTAATATAACAGAAAAACACATTAAGGAATACATTAGTCTTACAGAATTATGTTTAAATCAAGCTTTTTTCACCTTTGAAGGAGAAGTATTCAAGCAGAAATCAGGATTAGTCATGGGCAGTCCCCTTTCACCTTTTTTGGCTGATTTATTTATGAGTGCTTTTGAAACACATATTAAAAGGGCCTTTCCTTACATTTTCAAGATCTGGTATAGATACTGGATGACATATTTGCAATAGTTGAAGAAAGACATGTAGTTGATGCATTTAAACTGTTAAATTTACAGGAATCCACAATAAAATTCACAATGGAGATGGAGAAAGTTTTGCCTTTTTTGGATTTAAGGATAATAAAATGTAGGAACAAACTGGAATTTGGCATCTACAGAAAGGAAACTCACACAGATAATAATATCAAGGCCAACGGTTTTAACCCTAGAACACATAAAGAAGCAGCTTTCAACAGCATGATACATAGATTAGTCAATGTACCACTCAACGGACATGAATACAAAAAGGAATACCAACACATAATAAACATACCCCTCTCTAATGGTTTCAAAAAACAGATGATTGATCAAAAAATCGCAAGATTTCAGAGACAGAAAAAAATCAAACAAATTACAACATTGAGCACCTTATCTAAAGATAAGATCTATAAAAAGTTCACTTTCCATCCACTTCTGAATAACAAATTTCAAAAAATGTTTAAACAGTATAATATTAAATTGGTTCCTCAAAATAAATATAGTGTTGGTAAATTATTGAATTTAAGCAAAGTAGACAATAGATAAAAAAAGACAGAGTCAGGGATATATCAAATAAACTGCAAGGATTGTGAAAAGATATACATCGGTAAGACTAAAAGGAACATATGAGAAACATCAGGCATAAACAGATAGAAAAATCAGCTGTGGCAGCACATTTCTGGAATGAACACCATGAAATTGATAAAGAAATAAGATTACTGAAGGCTGTCCAAATTCCTAAGGAGCTCAGCATATGGGAGGACATCTTTATTAAGGAAAAAGAAAAAATTCTTATGAATTTTGAAATTCTGGAAGCAGACAATATTTTGTTTAAATTCTTTCAGAATCCACCAGAGCGCCTTACAGTGGCCCATTATTCAAACCCCGCATGAAAGTTAGTTGTACTCAGTTGACAATGTGAATGATGTGTTCACGAAACATGTCCTGTTATTTTAATAATTAAAGGAGTGAAACGCTCACGAGTGTTGATTATTTTAACTTTTTAATAAACAAAGAAGTTATATTTCGTTTTACTGTGTGGATTCCTTCAAAGGTATAAACTTAAAAAGTTATCTAATAATGCTGATGTTATTATTCTTCCAGCTAATAAAGGGTCCTCAGTAGGACTACAGCACATTTCTTCTTATGATGCTGAAGCTTACCGACAACTTGAGGATGTCACTTATTATGTCTTCCGACCCTACAGTCAAGTTTAATGAAGAAATAGCTTCTTTTATTGCTTCTTCTGGTACTGCTGAAGGACTTAGTTCCCAAGATATCACTCTTCTTACTGCTCATGTCCCTCGTACTCCCACCATATATTTTCTCCCTAAAATTCATAAAAAGAACTGTGCAGGCCGCCCGATAGTAACCAGCTAATATTCCCCCACTGAATGTATTTATGTATTTCCGCTCTAGTAAATTATTGGTTACAGCCATTTGTTACATCTAGGCCATCCTATATCAAAGATTCCTTCCATTTTTTTAGGTTACTAAAGAAAGTTGACCCCTTGGCACATTCTGACATACTTATGGCCACTATCAACGTGATGTCAGTCTATACTAACATTCCCCATCATGAAGGATTAGCTGCCATTAAACATTTCTTGGACTCTCGAGCACCTCCTCATACCCCATCCACAGATTTCATTTGTCATCTTGCTTATCTGGTCCTCACTCGCAATGCGTTTAGTTTTGATGATAAACATTATCTAAATATTAGAGGTACTGCAATGGGCACCAGAATGGCATCTTTTTATGGCTCGCTTAGAGGAGGAAATTCTTAAGTCAGAACCTTTGGCACAATTATTATGGCTGAGATATATTGATGATATATTCATACTTTGGACTCATGGCTCAGAATCTCTCAAGCAGTTCCTTACTAATCTTAACTCCAAGTTTTCAGTTAAGTTCACTTCTTCTGTCTCTCCCAATGCTACTACGTTCCTAGATATTGATATTTCTTTATGCAATTGGTCTTTTCTTACATCTGTGCACATTAGACCTACCAATTTACAACAGTATCTTCATTTTGATAACTGTCATCCCTTTCATATCGAAAGATCTATTCCTTTTTCTCTTTCAATCCATGGTCATCGTCTTTGTAACAACTTTTCATCTCTTGACAAGTATATTAAAAACCTATCTCAAAAGTTCCAAGACCAAAATTAGCCTTCCGCTCTTTTAAAATCCCATATAATCCCAGCACACAAAACTTTCCAATGCAAACCTAAAACTTCAAATAAGAACTTCATTAACCTTGTTACTACATACGTGCCTGGAATTGAAAGCATCAGACCTATTTTGAAAGAAAGTCACGATACTTTGTTAATGTCCTAAATGTAAAACCTGTGCACTAATTATGCGGTGCCATTCATTCGACAGCCCTAATTTATCCAGAGAATTTTTAACATTTCTTCATTTGCTACCTGTTCTTCCAAGAATGTTGTATATCTTGTAAGCTTTTCAAAGTATTTTATGTTGGTTTAACTTCTACTGTTGTTTCGCTATGTGTGAACAATTATAGACATTCTGTTAAGACCAAGTCTCCCTTGCCAGTTGCCCAACATGCCTTATCTCACTATAAGGATTTTGATGATACTTTTAATCTAACTGTTATTGATGCATTACCTACACAATGCTCTGAAAGTTTACTCAGAGATACAGAAATGGCAGCTATATTTTTACATAAAGCATGTATACCACCTGGTTTAAATCTTATGTATTAATTTTTTTTTCTCCCACACTCTCATTTCTATTTTCATCTGTTTCCATGCATAAAGTTACCTTCGATACTCAATATTTACTTTTATCACCTTCACTTGCCTAGCTTCTTGCCATTGAAAAACTCCAGTAGTTCGAAATATAGCAATTTAAAGTGTGACTTTAAGTGTTTTATCCTTATCTACTTTTATTATTACTATATATTAACAAATGAAGAAATGTTAAATTCTCTGAATAGATTAGGGCTGCAAAATGAATGACATGGAATAATAAGCTCACAGATTTTACATTTAGGATGTTGGCAAGGCTATAAGCATGCGATTGGATGAGGTAAGTTGGTAAAAAAAATTGCCTAAGAAACACACAAGCTGTTTGAAATATTGCAATAATCTGTGACTGTTTTATAGTGTTTTATCCTTTTTCTGCTTATCTAGTTATTATTTTACTTACATTGTTCATTGTGTTATTTTATTTTTTATTTTTAATTGTTTCCACTTCTGGTGTTGCTTTTTATTTGGCTTGTTAATATGAATTTGCTTTTAAGTATTTTGCTATTGACTTCTTTACTATTTATCTATTGTTCAATTAATTTTATTTCTTACTTCCTCTGAGTATTTTAATACACTTTATTATTATCATTAACTTTTCGTTATTCACGCTATCCATTGCTTTTTATACTATGGCTAATATTCAAGGTAATGAAATGAAATTTTGGTTTAACAAATGTCAGTACCATTCAAAGCAATTAGCTGAATATACAGGGCCTGTCCTTTCTTCTTATGCAATTATTGGTGTATGTCCTAATGCAATATTAGTTCATTTGCCATTGTCCTCTATAGCTTCTAGCACCCATAATCAATTTTACTTATTTAAGCATTCACATCTCCCAGCAATTTTATGAATGATCCTTAATAATTATCAATATATTTGCAGTAATTCCATTTGTATATTTTACTTAGTTTTATTAAAATTATTTTACATGTTCTCCTAAATACTGCTGTTAACAGTATCTTGATGAGTGCAAATAAATTTTTATATTCTCTCAAATTAGAATCATTTTCATAAACTCTTACAGTTGTGTATACAATATATAAGAGCAGGTATTCCTATTCATTTTACCGTGTCCCCCTACCAAAACTTTTCATTGCCAATCAAAGCTTCAGCTCTGAACTTGGTTTCCATTCTCAATTTACCACATGCACCTGAGCAATTGTACCCCTTGTACTTGTCCTGCTAGTAAAAGTACAATCACCAATTTATCTTCTTTTCCAATTTCTGATGCTGATACATTGCTTCTGCAAACAGAATTGTTTTTTCCCCCAACTTGCATATTTAATCGTCTTAAATTTGTTTCCAAAGGCATAATATTTTGCCGTAATTTACGATGGCATTACTATTGGCATAAATCTACTCAGCCTACTTCAAATGTGACTCTTTGCCTTCTTAAGTTTCATCCTCCCTCCAGACTTGAACCTCCTTCTTTATCTTCTAACTGACTTTAGAAATGTTTATTAACCAGTTTTTAACTTCGATTAGAGATTCTAAATTTCTAGATAATATTCCCCCAAAATATGACTTTAAGCGAGAAATCAGCACTTAAAAGGTTACCTAATAATCCTATTGTTATTATCCTTCTGTCCAATAAAGGATCATCAGTGGTATTACAGGACATTTCCTCTTATAGTGCTGAAGCTTACCAACAGCCTGATGATGTCACTTATTATGAACTATTGTCTGCAGATCTTATAGTCAAGTTTAATCAAGATATAGCTTCATTTGTCAATTCTTTTGGTATTGCAGAAGGAATTAGTTCTCAAGATATCACGTACTTACTTCTAATGCCTCCTACAATATATTTTCTCTCTAAAATTCATTAAAAAACTATCCAGGGCATTTCATAGTAGCCAGTGTCATTTCACCCACCAAACGCATTTCTGCCCTAGTAGATTTTGTGTTACAGCCATTTGTTATAACTAAGGCATCCTATATTAAAGATTCCTTCCATTTTTTGAGTTTGCTTAAGAAAGTTGACCCTTTGGCACATTCTAATATACTTCTAGCCACTATTGATGAGACATTACTTTATACTAGCATTCCCCATCATGAAGGATTAGCTGCTGTTGAACATTTCTTAGACTCTCGAGCACCCCATCAAACCCCATCCGCAAATTTAATTTGTCATCTTGTTTATGTTGTTCTCATATGCAATGCATTTAGTTTTGATAATAAATATTATCTACAAATTAAAGGCACTGCAATGGGCACCAGAATGACACCGGCTTATGTCAGTCTTTATATGGCTGGCTTAGAGGAGGAATTTGTTAAGTCAGAATCTTTGGTACCATTATTATGGCTGAATTATATTGATGCTGTATTCATGCTTTGTATTCAAGGCTCAGAATCTCTCAATCAATTCCTTACTAATCTTAACTCCAAATTTTCAGTTAAGTTCACTTCTTCTGTCTCTCCTAATGCTGTTACGTTATGCAATTGCTCTTTTCTTACATCTGTGCACATTAAGCCAACTAATTTACAACAGCACCTTCATTTTGATAGCTGTCATCCGCTGCATACTAAAATATCTATTCCTTTTCTCTTTCAATCCATGGCCATCATCTTTGTAATAACTTTTCATATCTTGACACCTATATTAAAGCTTCTCAAAAGTTCCAAGACCAAAAATATCCTTTCTCTCTTTTAGAATCCCATATCATTTCAGTGCACAAAACTTTCTAATGTAAATCTTTAAACTTTGACTAAAAACGTCATTATCTTGTTACTACTTATGTGCCAGGAATTGAAAGCATCAGACCTATTTTGAAAGAATGCAACGATACTTATTAATGCATTCATCTTTAAATGATTTTTCTAAATTCATATCCCGCCTTACTTTTAGAATACCTCTTAATCTTAAAAGTATATTTTGCCACAACCTATACTGATATTCAATATTTCATCACATTCACATGTCTATGAGCTGCTCAGAAAATGTGATACTTAATCTGTGACTTATTGTTTTATCCGTTTTTTGCTTATCTAGTTATTATTTTAGTTACATGTGTTATTTATTTTATTTATTGCCACTTTGACTGCATTATCATCTTGCAAGGCCTGTACATTGGGTGCCAATCTGTATATGTGAATGGAATGAAATTAATTAATGATGCTGCAAATGAGCTAAGAGTCCTTGACGTCTTAAAGCTATCTGGCATTCACCTTCTCAGGGTAAAGGGAAACTGTGAAAAAAATATATCTGGACATATTTCCCTTATTTCTGCAATGATGGGTTTACCACTGCAACCAGGAAATACTGAGACACAATGATCCACTGACACATAGTCTAAACTACTACTCTGTTAATCTCAATGGGTTTAGAATACCCAGCCAGAGCTTCATTAGGATGATATTCTGGCTCTTTCTTACCAGTACAACTTTCACAAGGGCACTTTACCAATTAGTTTTGATTCCCTCTAATAGTTCATATGGTTTTCTCCCCAATACCCCACCAACTATTTGGATATTATGTCACATGCTTACTTAACACCAATAATGATTTTCTCTTTTCTTCTTAACATTCATAATCACTCTTTCTACGAGTTGCCTATGTAACTCAAACTGAAATTGATGATTCCCGTGTCCAGAGTTTGAAGGATAGACATATGTGCTTTCCACCGAGGTTAGTGTAATGTAATGTAACATTCACCATATGAAATTTTTACATAATTTTGTCAATTTACAATATAAAGTAAATTATAAGGACAATTAGCACACAAAAACAATTTATGGGATGATTACAAATAATTAATGAAAAATATTAATGTTTACAATGAACATTATACTAAATGTAAGCTGTTAATTAAAGATAAAATGAAAAAAATACAACTAAACAGTCAGAAAAAAATTTACAATAATCAATTATAAGTTTTGCATATGTCAATAAATTCAGAGTATATGGTGTTAATAATGAGAAAAACAGCATGGGTAGCCGAGGTCATTATGGTGCAGACTTGTGACCGGAAGGTCTGGAGTTGGAATCCTGCCAGGACCTTCCTCCCTGACTGAGGTAATTTCCAGGTTTTTCTCAGTTCACATGAATGGACATATCAGAGAGATACCCTAAATTTAGGCCTGGAATGTTTCCTTTCTTTAAAAAAAAATCCTTTCCCAATGTATCATTTCATCTCATATATTTTGTCAGTGTTCACCACCTGTGGTGCCTCAGTAGTAAAAATAAGCATTTAATACCATTAAAAAATAATAATGATGAGAAATGCCTTTAGTTTCAGTTTAAAGCTAGTAAATGTTTTATGTTTCTTATAATATGTGAGAACATGTTGAAGTATTTAGAAACAGAATAATGTGTATTTTTAATACCAAAGCCTTTATAGGAGGTTAAAATAATTAGCCTTGTTCTAGCAAAATAGTTCTGTAGTCTCATTCTTGATTATATGCAAGGATTTCTTGGACTTAATAGACATACATAATTACATTAAACAAGTAAACAGGGTAGATGAACAGTTGAGATTAATATTTATCATTATATTAGGGTGGTACCAAAATTATTTCATTGTTGTAACGGAGCATTTAACATTAAAGATGTGGAAATGTGCCAGAACCATGTAAAATTATTACATCTGTGTTTATCATTATATCGGTCTTAATTTTAAGGAGGTTTGACTGTGTTTTTATTCATGTGTCAACATGGATCAATGTTAACAAAACAAACAGCAGCAATATACATTAAAAAACAAAAAGAAGAAAAAATTAAGAACAAGCTACTTAAGGTGAGATGTAAATCGGAACAAATAATGATGCGCAAGTCCATGCAGAAAGGCAGGGAAAATTTATGAAGCGATAAGATGTTTTATCAGTTTAAGACACTATAGGAAAAATTTGTCTATTTTTCTAGATTTTTACTTCATGTAAATATTTAGTAGTGTCATTTAAATATCTCTATGAAGTACTACTATTCTAATAAGATAATGTTATGAATTATCCTACAAAACCTGACTAATTGTGATTTTTATTGTTTAGGAGCCAAGTCAGCGTCCACTGACGCGTTACTTGCCAATACGTAGTGAGAGCCTGAATCTTCGCCAGCATGTGGAATCTGCAGGTCATCAAGTTGAGTTATGCAAGGATGTGAGTCTGGATGCCACCTCATGTCGAGGTTATTTGCACAAAATGGGCTCAAAATTTCATCACTGGAATAAAAGGTGGTTTGTGTTTGATCGAATGCGACGGACTCTGACCTATTACAGTGATAGAGGAGAAAAGAAACCTCGTGGAGGAGCATATTTTCAGGTGATGACAATGATGACAATGAAGGGCACACCACAGGGCCCTTTTACCAACATCTCTAATAGTATTAAGTGATAAAGTTTTTAATTGTGGCTTTCTATTACTGTTATTCATTCTTTAATCCTATACCCAAGATCGCTGGTTCGAATCCGGCCAGGATCGATGGATTTTTCCGGGCGTAAAAATCCTAAGTATGGCTTCCTTCGGAAGGGAAGTAAAGCCATGGGTCCCATGTCGTACATTTACGGCCCGAAAAAGAACCTCAAGCCTGAAAGAGAGGCCTCTGAGCAAAATTTGTCAGCCGTTTCACGCCCTGAGTTGAATGGGACGCTGATGACCTGAGCTGTTAAAGAGCGTCCATAAATAAATCAATCAAAAAAAAAAAATTCTTTAATCAACCTTATTATATGTAATTGTTAAAAGCAAGTAGTGATTATTTAGCTAAATGAAATGAAGTGATGCCTGATAATAATTAAGGCTGAGAAAAAGCAGTTACGTTTCTCAGCAAGACAAACTTTACACCCCCAGCATGAAGCAAGTTTGGAACTGACTAACCCACTGTTTCAAAACAGTAATCTTTATTTAGAACAGGTAGATTGCATAGTAGTCTCTGGATCCCCAGGGCTTTTAGGCCAAACTTATTAATTTTGTTCATTATCATCTCAGTTTTTAATTGTGGCTTTCTATTACTGTTATTCATTCTTTTATTCAACCTTATGCAAATGTAATTGTTAAAAGCAAGTAGTGATTATTTAGCTAAATGAAATGAAATGAAATGATGCCTGATAATAATTAAGGCTGACAAAAAACAGTTACGTTTCTCAGCAAGACAAACTTTACACCCCCAGCATGAAGCAAGTTTGGAACGGACTAACCCACTGTTTCAAAACAGTAATCTTAGATTGCATAGTAGTCTCTGGATCCCCAGGGCTTTTAGGCCAAACTTATTAATTTTGTTCATTATCATCTCAAAGATCTTGTTTCAAACACTAACATTTATTGGTAGAAACACATTGCAAAATGCTCTGTTGAGAATCACTGGGAATAGTGGCAAATGCCCTGTGGCTTTATGTACCTCAGAAATGAATTCCTGCCTTTAATTTTATCTTTGGAAGGAAATAGAAAGGGACTGCATGAATGAATGTAAGGTGTAAATGTGCGATAGCAATGGAGAAAAATAATCCTTAAGTTTCCTTCTTTATAATTAGTGTATAGAATATGTTATTTTTTACATTTTAAGAGCTTCTGAAGCAAGTGTCTATATGCCAAACAAGGACCTCCTATCAGATTCTGTGCCAATTACAAGAATATTTTTATTGCCCTTTCTAGAACTGACGTTAGACCCAGGTGAACTCATAAGAGAAAAACTTCAATTAAATTTATCATAAAAATTACTTTCAGTGCTTTTGAAATTTTTATGGTTTTTTTTTTTATTCTTATTATTTTTTTGTTATTTCATCCAATGAGGTTATTGCATAAAATGAACAATAGAAAGAAAAAGCACAAGTAAAATCAACAAGCTTCAGAATAGCATTTCTCTGATAAAAAATGAAAAGTTACAAAGATAGACATTATCTGAAGTTGGCAACACAATAATGCCATGTCTGGTGGAGGCTGCGAGTGTGAAAGCATAAACAATGTAATTATACATGATGAAAATGTGTTTTTATGATAAATAATATAATGATTTGTATTTTAAATAATATTTATCAATATTTCTCATGAATTGTTCATTGTTCTTGCAAATATTTCATACTGTTCTAATACTGAGAAATGATATGAATATATGTATTCAAACTATAAAATTTACCTTTCAGCCCAAGATACTAATGGTTCTCTCTGAAATTTAAATATGTGGGAGCAGGGAAACGGTCCTTCAAGATCTAAAATTTTCATAGGATTTACTAAGTACAATAAGCTAAGTTCTTCTGTTTTTAAGAATATGCTTCTCTTTTAGCACAAGTATATCATAATGTTTGTTTGCTTCAACAGTCAATTGAGGAAGTCTACATTGACCATCTCAATTCTGTCAAATCTCCAAATTCTCAGCTCACATTTGTGGTGAAAACAAATGAGCGCACATACCATCTGATGGCACCCACACCAGAAGCAATGAGAATTTGGGTAGATGTTATTTTCACGGGAGCTGAGGGATATCAGGAATTTGAACACGGAACATAGATTCTGATTGAAAAAGAAGATATCTTTAATGTGAACATAGAGACAAAGACTGTGCAACAATAACGTGTGTGTGACTGGGTTCAATTTGTATTTATTGTTCTCGTTAACAGTGAAATTATACAATGTGAGGAAGCCCTTAGTTTTAAATAGCATGTTGAGGGTACTCTGAAAACTTCAAGTGTCAGTTTCATAAAATGTTTTCTGTATATTTTGCTACTGTAAGGAATATGAAGTGAAAAAGTGTGCACTTAATTAACCCTATTGCCATGGGGTTTGTAATATATTAATTAGTAAGTATAATAGAATATAAGAGCTGTTCACCACTTCAGAGGGTGTAATTGGTATATACACATTCACAACAATAAGTGTATCACAAAATTTAATTTTTAAGATTGTAAGCTTTATTTGTGGAAGGGAACATATTAAATATTACAGATAGCATTAAAAATTGCATAACATTTTGCATTATAATAAAATGATAAGCATATTTATATAACTAACCATCAAGAATAATATTCAGGTATTAAAATAATAGTAGGCAAAAATTAATGTGTGCTGTATATTCTACAAGATGTTTGTTTTTAAAAAAAATAATAAATTACTTGTGCATTTTCTTCACATTTTTTTGTATATTAGAAAGTATTTAATAACAAACATTTCTCATGCATAGATTCTTTTATATTTGCATTGTTGTTTTCAGGCAGTTAATATTCTGGATATCACATTTAACATATTTTGAGCTTACACTCCTCTTTCCACCATATTTTCAAATTTCATTCCTCTATTTAATTCAACTATTTGCATGCTTCCAATACAATACTTCTCCAATATACCTAATGCTTTTTTGTTAAAAAATTTTATAAATTTATTCTTTGCTTGATTATCTATATACTTTTCTCTTTCCTGTTTACTTTTATTGATTTATAAAATGCTTTTAACAGCTTTCTGGCACAAAATGTTTTTTGTATTTTTATATCTTCAAATCTCTTCCTTCTCCATACATCCTCCAATCCATTTATTCTCCAAAATAATCCTAACACTATTACTCCATCCATTCCTCCTTAAACTCTTTTCTTGAAATTCTAAACATTTTCTTAACAACTTTCTTTCATTGAAATGTAGAATTCTAAAGCAATATTATGAACTGTCTATAATCATACTTTTCCTTGCCATTCTTCGTATTTCAATTTGTGCAAATTTCTTTGCTATTATACTTTTAGGCCTAAAATTTCCCTACAAAATAATCTAATAACATCCTGTTTCCCATCCTCTATTCAGTCCCTATATTTTAATACTATATAGAATTTTAAGCTCAACCACCATATTATATACTTTTTTCTAGCTATTGGCAATTTATATGTAGTAATTTCTATTTACAACCTCTAAATGCTGCCATTCCCTTTTGCCAGAATTATTTTTTCTGTTTCTCTTCTATTTTATCACCTGCATTGACTTTTAACTCATAAATAAATACAATCCCTAACTACCTTATATTATTCTTTCTTTCCTCCCTACTTCTGATATTTACTCAAATTTACCCCTTTCTTCAATACTACAATTTGAGTCTTCTGATTTACCTTCAAGCTCCATCATTATAATATTTAAATATTTATTTGTTTGGTGCAAAAATTGCTTTAAATGAATTATTGAGATGGAACCTACAACTAAATCATCTGCAAATAATAATACAGGGATGATAACATTATTAATAACTGTCCACAAATTGTTACTCTTTCTTATCTATCTTATCACAGTTTTATATAAATGTTTAAGTATATCTTATGTTCCTATTCAGCTTGATTTCTAAAGGCATAACAATGAAATTACAATTTTGGAGCAGATCTATAAAAGCCTATGCCTTGGTATCAGTTGTTTCAATAAATCAGTCATTAATTTTTCTGGTGACTTCCTAACTTTATAATTAAATTTGAGTGTTAGTATATGTTTTGTACCTTAAAAATAATATGAATTTTTTGGAAGGAATGAAATCAATTATTTCAATGTATTTCAGCAACAATCTTTGGTATCACTTATTATTACTTATTTGAATTCTGGAAGATCTATGCAAAAGTTGCTGTGAAAATTATGCGTTAAGTTAAGTTTATATAAGAAATGCAAGTAATTAGTAGTCCATGTTAATTATCTGCAGAATATCTGCATTTAAAAATGCTTATACATTATATATTTGTACATCAGAGTTTACAAATGTAAACATGTGCAAAAAAGATTACATTTAGAAGCTAGCTTAAGATGAATTAGCAGTGTTGTGCTATATACCATTTAAACCCTTATTAACACATTTATCCTCATGTAGTCAGTATTTGAAAAAAACTTGATAATCATGTAACTTTTTAAGTTGATGCCTTATCATGTTTCATATCAGGTGCTGAAAATACTGCTCTATCTGAAATCCATATGGCTTCAATTGTATGAAATCCCATGATAGTGCTCAGCAATTTTCGTGCTACAGTAAACTAGAGCATGTGATGTGAATCTCAGTTTATAACCATGTATAGGCTTTAATATTTAGTACATACAAAAACATAGAAGGTGCCATATACTTTATAAGTATTTTTGTATATTCCAATATGTATTTACATGGAATAATTGAGGATATTTTATTAAAGCAGCTGTCTTGTGTTTTATATAACATTTCAAATGGTAGTTTTTTTAAGTTATACAGCAAGATGATAATCATACCATTGTTTCCTTTAGTTTTTCTACTCTACTATTTTTACAGAAGCATTAAAATGGGAATTTATAACACAGAAAGTGTTATGTGGATGTAAAGTAATTTTTTTTCTCCCACTTATTTGATTATTAAGAAAACTGGTCTAGAATATGTGGTATAGAAAACGTATAGAATATGTGTGTGCATGTGCGTGCATGCTTTTTTTTCTATTTTTGAATACTGTTTCATTCTTATTCTAACCTAATCATATTTTTAAGATTGCCGAAATTGGTTATATATGTATGCTTTTACATTATTTACATGATCATTCTCAGTCACCACATTTTCTATCCTATTAGTCAATTTGTATTAATTTGAAAACTGTGGAAATTTATACTGTTTATAAAATTTTTAAACTGTTTATTATATTTTAAAATAAGTTCACTATTGTCTGTTGGCCATCGCCTAGTTACTTTTGCTACATCTTTCTGGAATATTTCTCGCTCTTTCTTCAAGATTTTGCAGTCCCACAAGATGTGTTCCACCATTTGTATATCTTCCTGACAAATACATGATGGGTTCTCTGCTATTTTGAAGCGATGAAAGTAGGCTCCAAATTTCCCTTGTCCTAAAAGAATTGCTGTAATATTGGGGCTTAGATGGATGTTGGTTTTCAGCTACAGTTGGAAAATACAATTTTGTAATCGCTCCCTTTGTTAAAATTTTTAAGAACTATCGAAATTACACAAATTTGAAAATTCTACTTGGAACTAAACACAGTGAAGCTTTTGAAGCTTTTGAAATGTATATAATTAATTACTTGATGTATATAATCAAACTCGACGACTCGAGTCGTCGAGTTTGTCGAGAATTGAGTGGATGTCGCTCCGAAACCGGTCCTGTCGTTTTCAAAAATGGTGTGAAGCATAAGAGTGTTTAGACGACAAGTAATTGATTATATACGCTCCCTTTGTTGTCATTTGCCACTCTGTTTCCCATAGTCTCTGACCTTCTCTTAATTAATTCCTCACTTCACATTTTGGGATGAGTTGATAATCCACTGGCAGGTCCTTGCTTTTCACTGCTTCTTTCGCGAGTCAGTCTGCTATTCACTCCCTTCATTGATGTGTGTGTGTATGTGCACTGTACAAAAATAAGATGACTAGGGACCATATTTTAATGCACATGATAATTTCCCCCCCCCCCCCCCCACAGTATAAGTGTATGAGTCTTTAGATACATGAAATACTGTTCCTTCCATTTTTAAGCAGTTTTGTGGTGCTTATATATTCAAACCTTGATATCTTAAAATGTTTTTTTAGATTAATAATGTTTTGGATTATCAAAAATTTGAGACATAAAAACTACAACAAAGAACCATGCTATCTGAACTATATAAATTCATAGTTACAAAGTTTGTCAAATGGGTTGGTTTTTGACCTTGAACCTTTTAAGTCCATTCAGGGATGTGACCTTGAACCTTGAATCTTTTCTTCCTAACCATCCCTTCTTCCATCTCACTTGATCCTCCTGTACCCTGGTTGCACCATTTTTTGCGCTCTGCTCCTCCTCTACGGACACCGCTTCTCCATCCTCCATCTCCTCCCGCAGTTAATTCCAGAGTATCTCCCTTCCATCTACTTTTGTAATCCTCCTTTCATCTTCTTCCCGGTGCCAAAACTCTTTTAGGTAAAAGCCTTCATCTTCCTCTCCATTCTCTACTTCAGGTTGTAAATCAAAATTATCCCTGTCTATTATAAATTTAGGTATTTTCATTTCCATCATTTCCTTCTTCCTTTCCCCTATCCTCTCCTAATATTCTCTTCCTGTTGATTTAATTAAAGTTATTTTCTATTCTTGTTAAATTATTTGTGTTTGGGTGTTGCCTTTGCATACGTATGTGTTCTGATCTTCTTACCTTGTCCTCAGCTTTTTCATTACTTATTATCTGCTCTTGTGGTATTACCTCTTCCCCTGCTAGGTTACTTATTTTTATTGCGGGCTGCTCGAGGTATTTATATAGGCTCTTAATCTAAGCATATGTGCCATCTGATGGCCACTTAAAATTTCCCTTTCTTCTCTCGCTTGTTCTAAATAGCGTGTGCATTCAATTAATACATACTCTGGGTTATCCTGTGTTTTGCAAAGTGTACATATTCCTGTGTTCTATTAACTTTTTTTCCAATAGGTTTTGTAGGGCCCATGTCCTTTAAGGTAATGTATCGTGCCTTTGGTAGGTTGTATAAATTTTAGTTTTAATCTCTCAAAAATGTTGCTAAATAAGTGGAGTACTCCTGCCTGCCTCGGCATATACCCAATTCGTGCTACCATTATTCTTTTAATTTGTTTTATTTCCTTTAAGTTGTTGCAGTGACTGCCGATTATTAAACTTACTTTCTCAAACCAGTAAACAGCGCCTCTTAAATAATCAATAGATCAATTGGCCATATTTCTGTTACTACTATTTAGGCTATTGCTTAATGCCCCTGTAAAGCTTAATAACATCTTCCTTTGTGATCTTCTCAATAGAGTTTTTATTTGGACATCCTCAGAGCCTAGACCCCTGCTCCATAAGTCATTATTGAAGCAAAAAGGCTCGTGTGGTATGGTGTAATGACGTTTAATGGAATTTTAAAATTCAACCGAACTAATCTTGCTAATTTCACCATAAAATTTTCGGATTTTTTTTCCATATGTATTCAGTATGTTTCCTAAAGTTTAGTTCTTCATCTAAGTAAATTTCAAAATATTTTGCTTCTTTTTGGCATCTTATATTTTGGTTGTTGTATTTTATGCATGGATCTCTTTGGAGATTACCTTTCAAAAGTATGTAGCCTGATTTAGTAGGAACGACTTGGGAGTTTAGTTTTACTACACCAATTACTTAATTTATTCGCTCTTCTGCCCTATTGTTTCCTTTTAATAGAAATAAAACATCGTCCGCATACGCGATGGTTTTTGCCACATTTTCATCGTTGTTTAAAGAGTCTCCAAAACTTTGTTCCCCAAAATTGGTCCTAAGATCGAGCCTTGGGGACATCCCTTAGTTATATCTCTGTAAATTGTTTCTTCAGTACCTTTTACATGAACCCTTCTGTCTTTGCAGTAATCCATTAATATTGCGTATAGGCATTTCCGTAAACCGGCCACCATAAATTATAGAAAGCGCCGGAAATATCAATTAGAATTCCAATTAAAAATTTTAAATTTGAGTTATTGACCATTTCTAATAGATGGTTTACTGCATCTTGAGTCGATTTTCCTTTTCTAAAGCCGAATTGATTGTTGTTTATACCTATCATGATCCAAAATTCTTTTAATCTTTTACAGACGAGTTCTTCTAAGATGTTTCCAACAGTATTTAGGAGACATATAGGTCTATATGATTTCGGCACCTTAGGATCCTTGTCGGCACTTTTCTTTAAAATAATAACTTTTCCTGCTTTCCAGCAATAGGGAAAGCGCCCTTGCCATATACAGTCATTAAAAAGTTGACATAAGAACGGTGTAATTTTATCTTCCAAATTTATCAGAACTTCATTCATTACTCCATCCGGGCCTGCTGCTTTATCCCTTTTTAGCTTTTTTATAGCTAACTTCATTTCCAAGATATCAAAGCGGTAGATTAGTCTATTATTTCTATATATGGTGTTCATATCTACTCTTTTTTGAATGTGCTGGTTATTATCCATGCTCTTATCACCCTGTGGAAGTAACTTGTCCAAAATAGCATTTACAGAGCTTTTCCAGCCTACAGTCATTTCACCATTGTCTTTTTTTATTGCATTTAGAATATCAAGTTTCTTAATTTTTTCCATAATAATTTTATAGGGCATTTCCCATATACTGGTGTCTAATTCCTTTTCTACGAAAGTTTTCCATGAGTTGGTCCTTGTTTCTTCTAAGGTGGCTTTATAATTCTTTTTAGCTTCTTTATATTTAATTAGGTTTCTCTCCTTTTCTTCCGCAATTATCGATCTTTGATAAATTGTTATTAGTTTCCTAACTTAGCTTCTTGCTTTTTGCAGTGCATCCGTCCAAATAGTATCATAATATTTTTTGGGTATGTTGTGGGAACAGATTTCTCCATGGCCTTTCGTATTGTTTGGACAAGGTTATTGGCATCCTTATCAATAGTCTCTCCTTCGTATTATAACTAAGTTTTCAAATTCCTGTCTCAAAAGATTCCGGTCCGCTTGTTCGTAATTGCAAATTTTCTCTCCTCTTCCTTCTTTAAATTTTGGTTTTCGTGTGCAGTAATCGAAATAGATTAATCTGTGATCACTACTGGTAATATCTTGACCTACTCTCCAATTTATTATTTTATTATTTGAGCTTAACTTACATAAAGATATGTTAATGTTGGCAGTAGCACCGGCTCTATTTTCGAAAGTAGGAGGGTTGCTGGGTTGATTATTGACAAAAAGATTTAGTTCAGAAATGGTTTCTTCCAGTTTTTCTCCTCTTTCGTCTTTGATGTTACTATACCACCAGTCAGATTTGGCATTGGCATCACTTGTGAAAATTTGCTCAATTTTTTTTAAAAGTGTTACTGACCTCTTTTATTTTTGTTATATAAGGGTTGATTGAATGGCTGTATTGAAAATATTGATTTGTTATAATAAATTTTTCGCTGTCATGTGTTACTTAAATAGAGTTTGTATGTGTGTCTCCTAGTTGTGTTATATTGACTATTTGTAAATTTGGATTATATATTATAATTGATGCCATTGGATAATTATCCGTGCTCTTGCTGGGGTATGTGCTACTTATAAGGTTCCTGAATGCATAATAAGTCTAATCTCAGTGCTTCTGCAATTTTATTTAATTCCAACATCGCTTGTTTACCTCTCTGGGTGTTTATTTGGCCAATTTTGATTATTCTACTCTTGTCATAATCTACCATGTTGTCTTTTACATAACACTTATTCAGTGTTTGCAACAGAGTGATGCTTGGTACCGGTCCTAAGTTCTTGATCAGTTACTTAATTGGGTAGAATAACCTAGAATTAGGTTTATTATTCCTTCCTAGTGGTTTTATAACAGCGCCAAAATTACTTTCTTTAATTTTGTTTAAATTAGTGTTGTGTGTTTTGTTTCTTAATAGAGTGTTTGTTTATGAAAAGGAGTATTAGCAGGATGTATGGGCGTTCTTTGGAGTGCTTCAGGAGTAATTTTGGGAGTAGTTTACTCCATCGTGCCAGATTTGAGCATAACAATTAGGCCAGCTTTGCTTAATGTCGAAAACTATCCTGCCATAACAAAGTGCAAAGTGCTTATATACTTCACTGAGATCCAGATAATCATTCCTTCTTTTATAGGCTGTGTTTAGCAGTTTTAATAATTCATTAGGATCTGTTGTAATATTTTGAATTTTTAATTCCATGGATGGCACCTGGCTCAGGGAATATTATTGATTCACCATTTTCATGCAACTTACGTGTAACGTGTCGCAAAGCGGCAGTCAAGGTGCATCTTTCCTCTAGTCGACTCAGCTATAGCGTGACGTCAAAATCTGCATAGATCTGGTTAATGTCTGGAGTTCTTTTGTCGTCAGCATTTGTCGAAGTTGTACATCCATAGCTAGAGTTGAGTTGAATATTATCTAGTGCTTGCTATTGATTTCCTCTACATTCTTTTCCTCTTCTAGCGCCTCGATTTCTATCACTTTTTGACATGAAGTCGCATCACTGCCCTTGTCGTTCATTGAACTGACAAATTGTGCTGTCGAATTTTCTCTTCTTCTTGTCCATAGCGATTTTAAGAATCTGCTGTGCAACTTTTTTTGTGAGACGAGTTGTTCAATCTCTACTTCTATTTGTTCCTTGTCCCCTTCCTCTTCTTCACATTCTTCTTCTGTACTGGTGTCTTCATCCATTAAGGCTTGATAATTCACCTCGACCTTTTTCTTGATTCACATTTCTTTATCTATGGTATGGATTCTTAATTTGAGGGGTAAAACTGGTTTATTGTGTGTCGATATTTCCAGTTGTTCATTTAATTTTGTGTTAGACAACAGCTCCAGGATTCCATTATCATCTGTCTCTGACTGTCTGTGGTTTTGGAATTATCCCTTAGTTTAAGATTGTGGGCTATGACTATTTTTAGGTTCCTTTTAATTCGAATGGGAGTATTTCTTTTGGGTTTTCCTCTTTTTATGTCCATTTTACTTCTATCCATAATCAGTTTGAGCGATAACTTTCCCACATTAGTTTACAGGTAGGACAATCTTGCCTTCCCCCACATTTGTTGTTTCTTCTGCATCAGGAAATACATATAGGCTGTTGTTCTTTCTTCCCACATTCATTACTTTCCTGATCTTCTTCCCCACAGTGGCCGCAAATTAGTTCTTCCCAATTGCAATATTTTGTCACGTGACCATGGTCATAGCATTTGAGGCACCTAGCCACTGAAATGAAATCTGTAATATTGACTGACTGAAATCCAATATATATTCTGCCATTTGGGATTATATGTTTCCTTAAATTTGGGGACATATCCACTACGTGGTATACGGTTACACTATTTCTTGGTTCAGTTTTGAACCTGAATTTAAATTGTTTTTTGAAATCCTCTCTTGAAATATATTGATCAAAATTCTGTGTGTAGATATCTTCAAGAACTTGTTTCTTGGCTGGTGTTGGTCTTTCTCTGTTTCCGTTTCCAACATTAAATTTTTTCCGGCAGTTCTCAAACTTCTTATTTTAATTTTCTCTGCTGCAGGTTTCAGAATCTGCGTTACTATTCTTTTCTTTATAACTCTCTTACATCCGTGGTTTTGTTTGAAGACGGTATGCTTTTTAAATTCAACTGTTCTCTGAAACTGTTGCATTTTACCTGTAGGTGCTGGTATTGTTGCTACTTGTGCAAAAGTTCTTACTGTTCTACATATCTCATCTCGTCAGGTTTGCTTCTGATTTCGCCTTTTCTCCCTCTATCCTTGCGTTGCCATATATATTTTGTAATTTAGCTAATAGTATATAGACCTCTTTTTTCTTATCCATATTAATCTTCTCTTTTGCAATGAGTGTATTAATTTCAGTTATCACTTCTACATAGGCTCCATGTCAAAATCAGGGTTTCCTTTCGCTCCTTTTCTCTATTTCTACTTATCTATTACCATCTCGTTTTCTCCTTTACTGTCTGGTGACCTACCTAATAACTCTTTTTCTTCCATCCTTCATTTATTTACAGGGGGAAGGAGAAGGAACCCCTCTATTCCTGTCTCGTATAGTTTTGTGTTATAAACTATAGCAATAAATACTTTGTAAAATCAAGCGTGATGTTATTTACCTCGGCTTTCTACCTTGCTAGCGTGCGCGTCAACTGACGTCACACGAGCTACTGACTGGCATTCTGTAACTTGCCGCCACGTTCCTGTTTCTAATATTTCATAACGTATTATGCTTTATATCCTATTTCCATGGAAACTAATGGCTATTTGAATGTGTAAACTTTCTTAGCAAATTGTACTTACAGTATGCTTTCTTATATTTCACATACACTCACTATTACCTCACCAAAAACAATTTAAAACTGGACTCAATTCCCTTACTACTGCCACGCTCGGTAATCAGAGCGCCACATACTGTTCTTAATAATAGTAGAGAGGGCTGATGGCAGTGATACTGTCCATATGTTATCTCATTGTTAAGGTGGAAATATCTTGACGCCCTGGTGGTCCAGCTCATTGCCACCACTGCATGGGATTTAATCACGCAAGCCAGTTTTTCTCCAGAAACCCTCGCTTTTTAAGGTCTCCCTCCCAGCGAGGTCTGTAAATGGGCCCCCATTAGTCCCAGACTTGTGCTAACTGCAAAGATGATCAGTGACATGTTATGGATGATGCCCAACTGCATCAACCAGTTCAGCACCAAAAGCATCAGCCAAACCAATGCTGGCCAAGCCAAATAACAATCCACATATGCAGCAATGACGCAAGGATAGCCTTCTGATGAGAGTACTGATATACGTACCACAACACAACCACCTCACACACATATCTAAACTTCATAGCACAAAATTCCCCAACAATCACCCCAGTCTGAGAGGAAACGGCCCACACCAAGGAATACTCCTGCCGAGGGGACAGGGCTTTTGACTTTGCTTATTAAGTTTATTGCTTTTGCGTGTTTTGCTATTTATCTATTATTTTAATTTTATTTCTTACTTTCTCTGTGTTTTCTAATACTTTTTATTGTTTAATACAACTTATACCATGACATCTATCCAAGGTAATGTTATGAAAATTTGGTTCAACAAATGTAAGTACCATTCTAAGCAATTAGCTAAATATACAGGGCATGTTGGTTTACTTTCTTATTATGCTGGCATTTGTCCTAACGGAATATTAATTCAATAGCCATTGTCCGTTATAGCTCCTAGCACTCATAGCCAATTTCACTTATTTAGGCACCATATCTCCCAGCAATTTCTAAGGATGATCCTCAATTATTGTCAGTATTTGCAGCAGCTTCATTAATTAGTCTAAATCAATTAGTTTTATTAAAATTATTTTGGCATGTTCTCCTAAATATATTACCACTGTTAATAGTATCTTGATGAGTGCGAATAAATGATTATATTCTCTGAATCAGAAACATCTTCTTAAACTATCGCGGTTATATTTACAATATTTAAGAGCAGGTATTCCTATTCAGTTTACCGCGTCTTTCTTCCAAAACTTTTCGCCGCCTCTTGTAGCGTCAGTCAGCTCCTGACTTGACTTCTATTTTCAATTTACCTCGTCCATCTAAATTTTGCTCCGGTATTTCATACCAGCATTCCAATAGCAAATGTACCGCTTGTACTTCTACTATTAATAGTGCGGTTGTTAATTTATCTTCTATTTCACTTTCTGATGTTGATACATTGCTTTTACAAAAAGGATTATCTTTTGCCCCAACTCCCAAATTTAATCGCCTTAAATTTGTTTCCAATGAAGTTAAATTTTGCCGTAATTTAAGATGGCGTTACTATTGGCGTACTAAATCTTCTCAGCCTACTTCAAATGTTACTCCTTGCCTTCTCAAGTTTCATCTTCCCTCCAAACTTGAACCTCCTTCTTTACCTTCTAGCCATCCTTTAGAAATGTTTATTAACCGAATTTTAACTTCGATTACTAATCCAAATTTCTAGATAAGATCATCCCGAAAGATAACCTAACTTTGCGTGAGAAATCTTATCTAATAATCCTGATATTATTATTCTTCCAGCTGATAAAGGGTCCTCAGTAGTACTACTACTACAGGACATTTCTTCTTACAATGCTGAAGCTTACCGACAGCTTGAAGATGTCACTTATTATAAACTATTGTTTTCCAACCCTACAGTCAAATGTAATGAAGAAATAGCTTCTTTTATTGCATTTCTGGTACTGCTGAAGGACTTAGTTCCCAAGATATTACTCTACTTACTCCACATGCCCCTCTTACTCCCACCATATATTTTCTCCCTAAAATTCATAAAAAGAACTGTCCAGGGCGCCCGATAGTAGCCAGCTACTATTCCCCCACTGAACGTAGATTATTGCTCTAGTAGATTATTGGTTACAGCCATTTGTTACGTCTAAGCCATCCTATATCAAAGATTCCTTAAATTTTTTTTTTTTTTTTTTTTTAAAGTTTACTATCGACGTGACGTCACTCTATACTGTTTCTTGGACTTTCGAGCACCTCCTCATGCCCCACCCACAGATTTCATTTGTCATCTTGCTTATCTGGTTCTCACTTGCAATGCGTTAGGTTTTGATAATAAATATTATCTAGAAATTAAAGGTACTGCGATGGGCACCAGAATGGCACCTTCTTATGCCAATCTTTTATGGCTCGCTAAGTGGAGGAATTTCTTAAGTCAGAACCTTTGGCAACATTATTATGGCTGAAATCTATTGATGATATATTCGTGCTTTGGACTCATCTCTCGATCAATTCCTTACTAATCTTAACTCCAAATTTTCAGTTTAAGTTCGCTTCTTCTGTCTCTCCCAATGCTACTACGTTCCTAGATATTGATATTTCTTTATGTAATGGCTCTTTCCTTATGTCTGTGCACATTAAGCCTACCAATTTACAACAGTATCTTCAATTTGCAAACCTAATTCTTCTAATAAGAACTTCATTCATTTTGTTACTACTTACATGCCTGGAATTGAAAGCATCAAAGCTATTTTGAAAGAATGTCATGATACTTTGTTAATGCACTCATCTTTAAATGATTTTTCTAAACAAATTTAGAAAAATCATTTAAAGATGAGTGCATTGTGTACCCCGCCTTTCAACCTAACTTAAAAGTATATTTCGCCGAAACCTATCTCCTCCGAATTTACCAAGTCCCTTTGCTGGCTCACATCTTTGCCAATGCCCTAAATGTAAAACCTGTGCACTAATTATGACGTCCCATTCATTCCACAGCCCTAATTTATCCGGAGAATTTAACTTTTCTTCATTTGCTACCTGTTCTGCCAAGAACGTATTTATGTTATCTTGTAAGATTTGCAAAGCATTTTATATTGGTTTAACTTCTACTGTTGTTTCACTACGTATGAACAATCATAGACGTTCTGTTAAAACCAAGTCTTCTTAGCCGGTTGCCCAACATACCCAATCTCACTGTAAAGATTTTGATGATGCTTTTAATCAAACACTTATTAATGCATTACCTACACAATGCGCTGAAAGTTTACTCAGAGATAGAGAAATGGCAGCTACATTTTTACATAAAGCGCGTAAACCATCTGGTTTAAATCTTACTTATTAATCCCCCCCCCCCACACTCTCATTTCTAGTTTCATCTGTTCCCATGCATAACGTTACCTTCGATACTCAATATTTACTTTTATCACTGTCGCTTGTCTTCTTGCCATAGAAGGACTCCACGAGTCCGATATATAGCGATCTCAAGTGTGACTTTTTCTTAGTGTTTTATCCTTTGCTACTATTATAATTACTGTTAATTTGTTACATTGTTAATATTGGTACTTTGTTTTTATTTTTCTTTTATATATATTATACATATGTATGTATATATGTCACATTGATTAGATTTAGTACTAGTGATCACGTTGTAATGTACTGCGTGGATTGTTTTAGTACTAGTGATTCTCAGGTACATATCTGCCATACGGATAGTTTTAGTACTAGTGATCCACAGGTACATACAAGGGTAGGTTCATAAGTTTCCGGCCTATACATTTTCTAGGTATTTTAGAAACAAAAACTGTATTTCACTTTTCAATACAGTTACCCTTTATTGCAATACATTTCTAACATCTTTGAATTAACATTTCAATCCACCACTCCCATAATAGTCAGAAGTCTTGTCTGCAAAATGGGCATAAACAGCATCCATCGCTTCCCTTGTCACACTTAAATTTCCTTCCTCGAAGGTCCTTCTTGAGTTTTGAGAAGAGGAAATAGTCACTGGGTGCTAGACCTGGTCAATCTCCTTGAAGCCACATTCTTTGCAGCTTTCTTTGCAAAAAGAGCTGTGTGCACACCACTTTTTCACTTGCCGTGAAAAAGGTGCACACCACTACTCAACTTCCCTCGCCTATTCTCTATGATGGAAGCACGTAGTCTGTGAAGTAGGCCAGCATAGTACTTCCCATTTACTGTGGTGTTCCTCTCCTTCAAGTCAATGAAGAGCATTCCTTCACAGTCCCAAAAGATTGTGGCCTTTAGAGAGGCGGAGCTTTGCCAGGTTTATGCCACTGCATTGATTCTCTTTTGGACAAGATAACATAGTAGAGGACCATAGTTTCATCTCCTGTAACAATGGTTTGCAGAACTTCTCTCTCGCTGCCACGGCAGAGCTCCAAAAGTGCCTGACAATTGATGACTCGTTGCTGCTTTTGGACTGAGGAAAGAAGTCTAGGCACCCATTTTGCACTAGCCTTATTCATGTTTAAATGTTCATGAATAATCTGAAGGTATGTGTTTTAGAAAGGCCCAACCTTGCTGCTATTTCTGTAACTTTGAGCCGCCGATCCTCCATAATTTCTCGATCCACAAGAGCGATGTTTTCAGGAGTGAGCACCTCCAAGGGCCGACCTGCGTGGTCTTCAATGCTTTCTCGACCGATTCGAGAAAGTTTGGCGCATTCTTTTACGGTAGAATATGAGGGGATGCTTGTCCATATACACCGCTGTTTAATTTCATTTGGAGCAAGTCCTTTATGAAGAAGTTAATAACAGCTCGAAACTCCATTTTGAATCTGTCGCAATCTTCTACACATATCCTTCTTTATGCAACTATATCAGAACAACTGAATACAGCTAAGTGGAAGTTACAGCTACAATTATATACATAACAGATTAAGGTATAACACTAGATACGGGTTTTGTGAAGGCGATAATGCTTATCGGCAAGGTCGGAAATTTGTGGACCTACCCTCGTACTCGCTGCATAGTTTTAGTACTAGTAATCCTTAGGTTGTAATGTGCCACATGCATAGTTAAATTACTAGTGATCTTCAGGTTCATATGCGTCACATGAATAAATTTATTACTAGTGATGTTCGGGTTGTAATGTGCTGTTTGATAGTTTTAGTACAAATGATCCTCACATACAAATGTCTAACATGGATAGTTTTAGTTCCAATGATGCTCACTTACATATGTGTAGCATGGATAGTTTTAGTACTAGTGATCTTCAGGTTCATATGCGTCACATGAATAAATTTATTACTAGTGATGTTCGGGTTGTAATGTGCTGTTTGATAGTTTTAGTACAAATGATCCTCACATACAAATGTCTAACATGGATAGTTTTAGTTCCAATGATGCTCACTTACATATGTGTAGCATGGATAGTTTTAGTACTAGTGATCCTCAGGTTCATATGTGCTGAATGTATGGTTTTGGTACTAGTTATCTTCAGATTCATATGTTGCGAGTAGATAATTTTAATACCAGTTATCATCATATTTTAGTGTGCCACGTAAATACATTTTAGTACTAATAATCCTCAGGTGCTGCGTTAGTAGCTCTAGTATTAGAGATCATCAGGTTATAATGTAGCAAGTGAACTTTTTTAGACAAGTGATTTTAAACTTAATATATGTGCATGGATTGTTTTAGTGTCCGCATGTACAAGTGATCCTCAGACACACAAGAGCATTTACAGTTTTAGTAATAGTGTTCCTGAAGTTTATATGTGCCACATGCATAAATTTAGTACTTGTAATCCTAAAGTTTATGTGTACCAGATGGATAATTTTAGTGCTAGTTATCCTCAGTTTCATATGTGCTGCAGGAATAGTTTTAGTACTAGTGATCCTCGGGTTCATATGTGCCGCATGAATAATTTTAGTACCAGTGATCCTCAGGTTCATTTATTCCTGATGTATAGTTTTAGTAATATTGAGCATTGTTCATATGTGCCGCATGGATATTTTAATACTAGTGAACCTCATGTTATAATTGCCAGGTGAATAGTTTTAGTAATACTTATTATTAGGTTCATGTGCTGCATGGATAATTTTAATACTATTGAACCTAAGATTCATATGTGTTGCATGAATAGTTGTAGTAATATTGGTTTTTAGGCTTATATATGCTGCATGAATAGTTTTTGTACTAGTGATCTACATAATCATGAAATATTTTAGTACAACTGATCTTCGGGTTAATATGTGCCCATTGAATAGTTTTAGTGCCAGTGATCCTCAGATTTATATTTGCCACTGCAAATAATTTTTGTATTATTGATCCTGAGTTTAAAATGTGCCCACATAGATAGTCTTATTACTACTTTTTTGGCGACACCAAAATTTTCTCTAATTTCGATCTTCAACACTAAATTTCCCTCCAATTTCTATTGTGCTTTCAGAGAAAGTTAAAGAAAATAATGCAGTTTATGCAAGGAGCATTTTTGACATGGCTAACCAATTTATATTAAAAATGAAAATAAAAGTAACCCTTGAAACAATAACAAGAAGTAAAGATGCAGAAGTAGTTAAAATTAAGTAACAATAGAATAACGCCATTCTACGTGACCTAGAAAACAGCAACAGGAGAAACACTAATCATTTCACCAACAGTAACTTCTGGAAAGTAAATTAATAAAATGTTAATAAAAATACGTGTATATAAATGTAATATTAAGTGATATCACATGCTAACGAGAAAATAGCCTTATTCAAAAATAGTTTTCTTTGTAAGGAAAATCATGGCTACTGTTTTCTGGATTAGCAAGAAGGTAGGCAAAATAAACGGGAAAAATAATTAAACGAATAACGAATATGCTTTGAATAAGAACGTTAATGGCAAAATCTATAACAAATAAAAATAATTTATGGCAATGAAAATAGTTATATAGTATAACACTTAAATTTTGGATAATGGGTTGATGTAAGCATTCAGATGTGAACAGTATCTCTCTTGTAGACAGCACACACACGCGAATATGTTTTGTAAAACTCTGATCAGCAATCGAGTTTATTTTATCCTTGGAACATCAAACAAGGTGAGAATTGATATGATGGTCTTTGTACCGAAATTACAAAAATACATCACTATTCAGGTTACCAGTACTGTCATAATATAAATTTAAGGTTATTATGCAAAATAAATAAAAATTAATTTATTAACACTTACAAAGAGTGGAGCAGCCGCCAATGGAGTTAGCAACCGTGCAAATAATTCAACGTCACCTCGATCAGCGCAACTTTGAGGGATCTCATAATGACTATCTTACGTTTTGAAGCTTTCACCATCAGATACATTCACGTGCGAGTTGTAACCAGTTTGCTCTCGGTATTTAGCGTGTTTAAGCGTGCCTTTCTTGCCTGGTATAGTATTTACAGAACCGTAAAATAGGCTTTTTAAGGAAAAATAAGCACAATAACTGAGAAAACAGTCAGAAAATGCAAAAATACACCAATGCAGGGGTAGTTTTTAGGTAAATTGTAAAAATGTGCAAACTGATTTTGCAAACACGTGAAAAAGACTCAAACAATATAAGACAATAAGGAAACGGGTAATAGGGATGAAATAGAGCATACTTTCTTTAACAGTGAAAAAATAAAATAAAGGACAGACTAATATAAGGAACAGCATGAAACCTGTTAATATAAACTGATAATACATAAAATGAAAATCTGGGAAAGGAATATTTTTTTTAAAGGAAGGAAGCATTCCGGGCCTGTATCTACCCGACATTTGCCATTTATGATGACAGAGGAAAACCTGGTCAGGGAGGACGGTCAAAGTGGAAATCAAACCCCAGATCTCCTGCTCACGAGTCCGCGCCTTAACGACCTTGGCCACCCAAATTGCAAGAAATGAAACCAGAGTAGACAACATGTATCGTTCTACGTTCCGATGATCACGGGAACGGGTTAGAATTGAGGTGTATAGAAATGGTATATAAAAATAATAGTAAGCAAAATCGTAAATAATTGCACCTCAATAAGCAATCGATTTCGCGTCGCAACCCCCCCCCCCAGGAAATTATTAGTACATGTAACGCTTTGCATGTACTAATAATTTTTACCTGGATTGCAACAATATATCAGCAATATTTACCAAAGAGAAATTCTTTCTCTAGAATCTGTCCTCAACCATGAAAAGTAGTACATAGATCCAAAAAATAAATAAATGCCTTTACTGTTAAAATAGAATTTATTTCATACATGCTGTATATAGTGTAATATTAAAACTGTTAAAAGGTGAAGGCGTTCTATTCAATGTTCACAGAAGGTGTTGTTTTCCTTCTTATGTACATGTGATCTGGTTGGCACACGAACTACAGTAGTAGAGCAAATGAAAATAGAATCCCGATAGTGAACAACGTATCTATTCTGAGAAGAAAGTGATTGTGAAAATTCGATTAGAAATATAGGTTTCACCGGAAGAAACTTCTTTCTCCAGAATCTGTTACTCGGTGGGGAATATGACTTAGGGCTGTCAACTACTATGGTGAACATGTGAAGAAATTAAATAAATTGTTGGAGCTTTTGAGTATGATGTATTTTTTCCCTCGTCCAAAGTGAAAAATTGTGTGTGACTCAAGTGTTCAGATTTGGTTATCAAATCTCATTAATTGCGAGCTTGATTATTTGAAAGCTTGATTAAATAGAATGATAAATACGATAGCTTTTCCATGGTTAATTTAGAAAAGGTATTTGCCATCTACTGTGAACCAAACTGTGAAAGTAACAAAGAGGATTACAAAACACTAAAAACAGCAACATCTACAATCTAACAAGATGGACAGGTGTACATGTTGAAGAGTGAAATGATTGTTAGTTTTTTTCAAATGTGCATTAAATATATCTAATACTTTATGTTAGTGCGATTGTATAACAGACAATTATTGCCTGTTTTATATGGAACTGTTTAAGAACATTATTATTATGGGCGCTTAAAGTTCCACTACCTAGTTGTGTCATTCTAGTTCTAAGCATGCTATAAGTATCTCTATAATCTTTGTAGTGTTTATATATGTAGTTAGATTATAATGCAGTTGGCCTCAGTGGTCTAGAGGTAACGCGCTCTCATCTCGACCGAAGGTTCGCAGGCTCAAACCGCCGAAGTTGATAGGTTTTTTTGGGATGTAAAAATCTTAAAACGCTAGTTCTCCGGGAGGAACTTCATTGTTAATTGTTTATTTACTTTATTTATGGACGCTCTTGAACATCTCAGGTCATCAGTTTCCCATTCAATTCAGCGTATGAAACGGCCGATAAATTTTGCTCAGAGGCCTCTTCTTTCAGGCTTGAGCCCCTTTTACGTGCTGTAAATGTACGATATGGGATCCACGGCTTTACTTTCCTTCTGAAGAAAGCCATACTTAAAGTTATTACGCCCCCAAAATCTATCGACCTGCAATCTTGGGTCTACGAGGCTGGTTACCACTAAATCCCCAGGGCCGACTTTAGTCGTGTACGTGTACGATTTATGGTACGTTAAAGATCTGCACACTTGAAAAAGGTCCTTGGACAAAATTACCAGACAGTTTACGTCCAAAAACATCATCATTGTGGCATCTGTACGTGTTAAGTTAATTTAAATTCAAGTGGTTTATATTGTTCGTCGGGACCCAGAACAGGCCTAGGCCTAAGCTTTATAAGTCAATGATATTTTGTGTAAAACTGGTGAAGCCCACGTGGAAATTAGATCGGCGAATAAATATCACTATGGGTGTTAATTAATGAACTTTTAGCATGGTATATGAATAAAGATTTATATTTTTTTTAGGCAGAAAATATAAAATGAAAGTTATTTAATGCTTTTCTGCTTATTCCTTTCAGGGCAGCTTCATGTTCCTCAGAAATTGCTTTTATGTTAATACCTAATACCATTGATCTTAAGAGTGTAGCCTTGTGTGCTACTTTCAATGCAAAATGTTTATTAAATAACATACTTCTCCTTGTAGTAGCCCGTCAATACCTCTAATTACAAATTGCAGTTTACAAAGGCTCCATGCCTCAGCTTTTAAGCTGACCTAAAAGTGTTGCAACTTGTTTTATCATTTTTATTGCTCAGAGATTAGCACTAAAAGAGTTTACTTTTTGCATAGAAGTGGCAGTCTGACAGAAGTCTGCCACTTCTTAGCATTCTCAATATGACTGGGCAATATCTATAACATATCACATGGTCATCTTTGCAGTTAAAGCTAGCCGGGGACTACGTGAGTCGTTTACAGACCTCGCGGGGATGAGGACCACCACATCTAAGGCAGCAAGTGTTCCGGGAGTAAAACTTGACTCGCAGCGGTCCCAAACAGCGGTAGCATGGAGCTTGACAGAAAATCGAAGCATTTCCAACTTAACACTGTGGTAACACATGGTTCGGTTCTTGTCCGGTGTTAAAACAAGAATGTACTGGGTGGAATTAGACCTCTACTATTACTAAAAACAGGGGAATGATAATTGTCTCAGTGAATCCCTCTTGAGTAGACTTGGTGAGTTTAACGACTTTCGGGGATATACCCAGCCATTGGAGGTCTGCAGCGATTTCTCCCAGGAATATAGTAGGTAGGCTCTAATGATCCGTCTGATATCACGTGCCTTGACTACGGCAAAGAAGAAGTGGGGTATCCCCTTAATCAGACAGAGCAGTTATTTCTGATGATTCTCAGTTCATCTAGTCTGAGAATCTTATTCAGGTTAGTATCCTCAGCAGAAGTATCAGAAATTGGGACAGTTGGATGTCCGTTAGTCAAGGAACTATTACTCTTGAAAAAAAGGCATGCACGAGGCTTTCTTTTCCGGAATACCTGGAAAGTTGCATCGTATGTCTCTGAAGTAAGTCCAGAAGAGCTCCTTCTCCAAATGGGAAGAGTGTACAGAGAAAACAGAAGTTCTATCTGTTATCTGAAGTTGAAATATCGGTGAGTGAAGAGTCTAATGTCTTCACGTTAGAGTCACCTTTTCACCTGATCGAATGGGCGACTTTTTGCATGAGAGATATTCATTCATACGTGCTGACTTTGGGAAGATTATCCTGCATTTTTATGCCACTGTGAATTTTCCTTTTCCTTATAGGACTAGAAACTGTTCTTTTTGTTTTTTTTAGAGAAAAATGTGGCCATTTTAGAGTGTCCTGGGCTGCCAGAGACACTCATCACATCTGGTGGTAAGTGTACACTTTTTTTAGTAGGTTCTATGTTACATTAACCTCTTTCCGGATATGGACGTTGTTCATTTATTTACCGCCACGGGTGGCCGAGGTCGTTAAGTCTCGGACTCGTGAGCGGGAGGTCACCGTCCTTCCTGACTGAGGTTTTTTTCCAGGTTTTCCTCAGTCCTCTGGCAAATGCCGGGGAGGTACCCTAAACTTACGCCTGGACCGATTCCTTCCTTAAATATAAATCCTTTCCCAATATATCATTTCATCTCATGTATCATCAGGGTCCATCGCCTGTGGTGCCTCTGTAGAAAAACGGGCGTTAAACACTTTCATTATTATTATTATTATTATTATTATTATTGTTCATTTATTTTATATATGAACGTTCTCTAACATCTCAGGTCATCAGCGTCCCATTCAATTCCGGGTGTGAAACGGCCGACAATTTTTGCTTAATGGCCTCTTTTATCAGAGTTGCTGTTTTTTTTTTCGTTCCGTAAAGTCACCCACGGCTTTACTTTCCTTCAGAAGGAAGCCCCTCAGGGGCTCAATTTTTGGGTAATTCGGGGCAGCGACCCCGAGGCATACGAGCTGCTCTAGCACGTTCACGCATAGCGTGTTTGACTCATTTTAGTTTTACCTCCAATTTACTTTTTATTCGTTTTACTTCCCTGTTCTTTGTCCGAAGGTCAAAGTTTGACACGGTAAAAAGTGACTGGGTAATGGCGTAACTCCCAGCACTGGGTTATCCAGCACTGGGTTATCATGTAGGACAGGAGCGTATCCCCTGGTAAAGGCCAGGCTCGGGGAGGGGCCATTGGGTCCCTTTGTCAATACTCACGAAGGTGTGACTCTGATGTTACTTCGTTCAGGCCAGGACAAGTAACCTAAGCCGGGATGGCGCCCAGGAAGCAGCCTGCCATCGGAGGTAGTTGCAATGGCGGAGGATTAAATCGCTAAGATAAACATTTTAAATGCAAAAGAGTTGACGTCAAAGAAGTATGTGAGAAGTCTTTTCCTCGATACTTAGTGCTGATTCTTACTGAAGATGGTCAGTAGTTTACAAAGGTAAACCCATTTATAATTCACAAGGGCATTGAACCCGTTAAGTCCTGTACCCGTCTATGTAACGGATCACTTTTGGTGGAGACATTTGGGCTGTCTCAAACCAACTCATTGCTCAAGGCAAACTTGGAGTGAGAGCTTTTCAGGGTGAGATTGAAAGTTTTTTCATTTTTATCAATTGTCGTGTTTTTCAGTGTTATATTACTTTCTAAGCCTATGAAACGAGTAAAATGATCATAAATAATTATCTGCACAAACTTAATAAAGAAAAATAAATCGTTTTTAAAGCCTTTTTAATGAACAAAATTAAAATTTAAAATCGGCAAGAAAAAATTTTAAAGGAAAAAATAGGCTTTTTTTTTTTCAAAAAAATATTTCATAAAATAAAAACGCTTTTATAGTGACATTGAAAGGTTTTTTATTTTTATCAACTTTCCTGTTTTTTCAGTGTTATATTACTTTCTAAGCGTATGATCAAGAAATAGATATCTGCAAGAAACTTAATGAAGAAAAATTAAGCGTTTTTAAGGCTGTTTTATGATCAAAATATAAAATTTAAAACCGGCAAGAAAAAATTTTGAAGGAAAAAGACGCTTTTTTTTTTTTTTTTTCAAAAAAATACTCATCTGCAAAAAACGTCATGAAGAAAAATAAAGCTTTTTAAAGGCCTTTTATATGTTCAAAATATAGTTTAAAGTCACAAGAAACAATAAAGAAGGAAAAAACACGCTTTTTTTTTAAAAAAAAAAAACGCTTTTCAGAAAGAGATTGAAACGATTTTTATTTTTATGAATTTTCGTTTTGTTTCAGTGCAGTATTCCTTTCTAAGGATATTAAACAAGATAAATGAACAAGGAACATATCCGCAAAACAAATTCATGAAGAAAAATAAGAGTTTGTAAAGGCGTTTTATATGATCAAAAAGTAATGTTTAAAATCAGCAAGAAAAAATTATGAAGGGAAAAAAAAACGCTTTTCTGCAAAAAAAATTTTCATAAAAAAAAAACGCTTTTCTGCAAAAACATTTTTCATAAAAAAAAAACGCTTTTCGTAGTGATATTGAAAGGTTTTTCATTTTTATTAATTTTCGTGGTTTTTCAGTGTTATATTACTTTCTAAGCGTATGATCAAGAAATAGATATGTGCAAAAAACTTAATGAAGAAAAATATAGCGTTTTTAAGGCTGTTTTAATGATCAAAATATAAAATTTAAAATCGGCAAGATAAAATTTTAAAGGAAAAAACTGGCTTTTTTTTCAATAAAATTTTTTCATAAAAAACGCTTTTTTTAAATCAATTTTCTGTTTGTTCAGTGTTATATCATATTCTAAGCCTATCAAACAAGATAATTTAATGAGAAATGGATATCAGCAAAAAACTTAATGAACCGTTTTGAAAGCGTTTTTTATGATGAAAAATAAAATTTAAAATCGGCAGAAAAAATTATGAAGAAAAAAACACCCTTTTTACTCAAAAAAATTTCATGAAAAAAATCCCTTTTCAGAGTGAGATTGAAAGGTTTTTCATTTTTCAATTTTGGTGTTTTTTCATTGTTATATTACTTTCTAAGCGTATGATCAAGAAATAGATATCTGCAAGAAACTAAATGAAGAAAAATAAAGCGTTTTTAAGGCTGTTTTATGATCAAAATATAAATTTTAAAATCGGCAAGAAAAAATTTTTAACAAAAAAAAATTTTTTTTTCAAAAAAAAATTTCATTAAAAAAACCGCTTTTTTAATCAATTTTCGTGATTATTCAGTGTTATACTATATTCTAAGCCTATTAAACTCGATAATTTAACGAAAAATTAAACTATTAAACGAGTTTTTTTGTGCAAAAAACTTTATGAAGAAAAATAAACCGGTTTAAAGGGGTTTTTTATGATGAAAAATAAAATTTAAACTCGGCAGAAAAAATTAAGAAGGAAAAAACACGCTTTTTTCTCAAAAAATTTTTCATGAAAAAGAAATAACCTTTTAAGAATGATATTGAAAGATTTTTCGTACTTTTTCAGTGTTATAGTATTTACTAAGCCTAATAAACAAGATAATTGAACGAGAAATAGAAATCTGCATTAAACTTCATGAAGAAAAATAAAGCCTTTTTAAGCCTGCTATCAAAAAATAAAATGAAAAATTGTTTTGAAAAAAAAATTGTTTTTTCCTTCAAAATTTTTTCTACCGATTTTAAATTTTATTTTTCATCATAAAAAGCCTTAAAAGCCCTATATTTTCCTTCATTAACATTCTTGCAGATATCTATTTAAAATCGGCAATAAAAATTTTTGAAGGAAAAAACACGTTTTTTTTCCAAAAAAAAGTTCCATGAAAAAAAAAGTTTTTTTTTAATCAATTTTCGATTTTGTTCAGTTTTATACTATTTTCTAAGCCTATTAAACAAGATAATTTAACAAGAAATTAAACTATTAAACGAGTTTTTTCTGCAAAAAACTTCATGAAGAAAAATAAAGCGGTTTAAGGCGTTTTTTATGATGAAAAATAAAATTTAAAATCGGCAGAAAAAATTATGAAGGAAAAAACATGCTTTTTTTTCAAAAAAAAATTTCATGAAAAAAAGCGCTTTTCAGAGTGATATTGAAAGGTTTTTCATTTTTATCAACTTTCATGGTTCCTTAGGGTTATATTACTTTCTAAGCGTATGATCAAGAAATAGATATGTGCAAAAACTTAATGAAGAAAAATAAAGCGTTTTTAAGGCAGTTTTATGATCAAAATATAAAATTTAAAATCGGCAAGAAAAAATTATAAAGGAAACAAGAGGCTTTTTTATTCAATAATTTTTTAAAAAAAACGTTTTTTTTAAATTAATTTTCGTGTTTGTTCAATGCTATATCATATTCTAAGCCTATTAAACAAGATAATTTAACGAGAAATAAGATATCTGCAAAAAACTACATGAAGAAAAATAAAACGTTTTGAAGGCGTTTTTTATGATGAAAAATAAAATTTAAAATCAGCAGAAAAAAATATGAAGAAAAAACAAACTTTTTACTCAAAAAAAATTCGTTAATTAAAAAAAATCCCTTTTCACAGTGAGCTTGAAAGGTTTTTCATTTTATTAATTTTGGTGTTTTTTCATTGTTATATTACTTTCTAAGCGTATGATCAAGAAATAGATATCTGCAAGAAACTAAATGAAGAAAAATAAAGCCTTTTTGAGGGTATTTTATGATAAAATATAACTTTTATAATCGGCAAGAAAAAATTTTGAACAAAAAACATTTTTTTTTCAAAAAAAATTTCATTAAAAAAACGCTTTTTTTTAATCAATTTTCGTTATTGTTCAGTGTTATACTATTTTTTAAGCCTATTAAACAAGATAATTTAACGAAAAATTAAACTATTAAACGAGTTTTTTGTGCAAAAAATTTTATGAAGAAACATAAACCGGTTTAAAGGCATTTTTTATGATGAAAAATAAAACTTAAACTCTGCAGAAAAAATTAAGAAGGAAAAAACACGTATTTTTTTTCAAAAATTTTTTCATGAAAAAAGAAATACCCTTTTCAGAGTGATATTGAAAGGTTTTTCGTGTTTTTTCAGTGTTATAGTATTTACTAATCCTAATAAACAAGATAATTGAACGAGAAATAGTTATCTGCATAAAACTTCATGAAGAAAAATAAAGCTTTTTTAAACCTGTTATCAAAAAATAAAATGAAAAAATGTTTTGAAAAAAAAGCGTGTTTTTTTCCTTCAAAATTTTTTCTGCCGATTTTAAATTTTATTTTTCTTCATAAAAAGCCTTGAAAGCCCTATATTTTCCTTCATTAAGATTCTTGCAGATATCTATTTAAAATCGGCAATAAAATTTTTTGAAAAAAAAAACATGCTTTTTTTAAAAAAAAATTCATAAAAAAAACAAACGCTTTTCAATGTTAGATTGAAAGTTTTCCACTTTTATCAATTTTCGTGTTTTTCAGTGTTATATTACTTTCTAAGCGTATAATCAAGAAATAGATATCTGAAAGAAACTAAATGAATAAAAATAAAGCTCTTTTAAGCCTGTTTTATGATCATCATATAAAATTTAAAATCGGCAAGAAAAAATTTTGAAGGAAAAAACACGCTTTTTTTTTCAAAACATTTCTCATGAAAAAAAGCGCATTTCAGAGTGAGATTGAAAGTTTTTCATTTTTATCAATTGTCGTGGTTTTTCAGTGTTATATTACTTTCTAAGCGTATGATCAAGAAATTGATATGTGCAAGAAACTTAATAAAGAAAAATAAAGCCTTTTTAAGGCTATTTTATGAACAAAATATAAAATTTAAAATCAACAACATAAAATTTTAAAGAAAAAAATTTCAATAAATTTTTTTGATAAAAAACGCTTTTTTTTAATCAATTTTCGTGTTTGTTCAGTGTTATATCATATTCTAAGCCTATTAAACAAGATAATTTAACGAGAAATGATATCAGCAAAAAACATCATGAAGAAAAATAAAGCATTTTGAAGGCGTTTTTTTATGGTGAAATATAAAATTTAAAATCGGCAGAAAATTAAGAACACTTTTTTCTCAAAAAAATTTTCATGAAAAAAAAAATTTCCTTTTCAGAGTGATATTGAAAGGTTTTTCGTTTTTTTTTCAGTGTTATATCATTTACTAAGCCTAAATAAAAAGATAATTGAACCATAAATAGAAATCTGCATAAAATTTCATGAAGAAAAAAAAAGCTTTTTTTAAGCCTGTTTTATGATCAAAATATAAAATTTAAAATCGGCAATAAAAAATGTGGAAGGAAAAAACACGCTTTTTTTTCAAAAAAAATTTTCATGAAAAAAAAAAAACGTTTTTCAGCTTGAGATTGAAAGTTTTTCATTTTTATCAATTGTCGTGTTTTTTCAGTGTTATATTAATTTCTAATCCTATGAAACGAGTAAAATGATCACAAAGAGATATCTGCAACAAACTTAATGAAGTTAAGTAAATCGTTTATAAAGGCTTTGTTCTGAACAAAATATAATATAAAATCGGCAAGAAAAAATTTTGAAGGAAAAAACACGCTTTTCTGCAAAAAAAATTTTCATAAAAAAAGCGCTTTTTAGAGATTGAAACGATTTTACATTTTTTCAATTTTCGTTTTGTTTCAGTGAAGTATTCCTTTCTAAGGATATTAAACAAGATAAATGAACGAGGAACATATCCGCAAAGCAAATGCACGTTATAAATGATAGAAACCGTTATTTGCTACAAAAAAATGATGAAAGAATAAAGCCCATAGGACGATAGAATTGATCGATAATAACCTAATTTACCCTATCCTTTCAGAAACCGTATTAAACGATCAAATGAAAGTGGTATATGTCCATGAATTTTACTTTCTGCTGTATAATATTGCTATTAAACAATAAAAATGAAAGAGAAACAGTTATTTGTTACAAAAAATGATTAAGGAAAAAACGCGTTTGAGAGGATGTTAGGAATGGTAGAAAATAACCTAACCCAAACAAAACTGGGTTCATCCTACCCTAACCTAGCCTTTCAGAGGACGTTTGATACGACCGAAAATAAATCGTATATTAACATGAATTTTACATTTTCCCTCGGTATATCATGGCTATTAAACTAGAAACATGAAAGAGAACCAGTTATTTCATATTAAAACGGAAAAAAATGTGGTTCTTATGAGGTTTAGAACCATCGAAATAAATCTTTTTTTCCCCAACCTATCTTCATTTTATGCTTTTCTAAGGCTATCACACTAGAATAGTGAATAAGAAACAATTATATCCATTTAAAAGGCGGAAAAAAAAAAAAAAAAAAAAAACGGCGACTCTTATGAAGTTTCCAACCTTCGAAAATTAATCTTTTCTTTTCGAGATTTATTCCGCATAATATGCTTTTCTAAGGCTATCAAATCAGAAAAATGAATGAAAACCAGTTATCTCAAATAACAACGGCTAAAAAAAGGTGATTCTAATGAGGTTTCCAATCATGGAAATAAAACTTTTCTTTTCCCGAATCTTTCTTCATTTTAATCTTTTCCAAGGCTATCAAACTGGAATAATGAAGGAAAAATAGTTATCTCCATTTAAAACGCAAAAAAGAAAGAAAGAAAAAAAAAACGCGATTCTTTTGACGTTTCCAACCTTCAAAAAAGAATCTTTTCTTTGAGAGATTTTTTCAGCATTAATGCTTCTCTAAGGCTATCAAATTAGAAAAATGGAAGAGATCCAGTTATCTCATATAAAAGCGGAAAAAAAAGTGATTCTAACGAACTTTGCAACCATGGAAATAAATCTGTTGTTTTCGAGATTCTTTCCGCATAATATGCTTTTCTAAGGCTATCAAACTATAATAATGAAGGGGAAATATTTACCTCTATTTGAAAAGCAAAAAAACGCGATTCTTTTGAAGTATCCAACCTTCGAAAATAAATATTTCTTTTCGAGATTCTTTCCGCAAAATATGCTTTTCTAAGACTATCAAACTATAATAATGAAGGGGAAATAGTTACCTCTATTTGAAAAGCAAAAAAACGCCATTCTTTTGAAGTATCCAACCTTCGAAAATAAATATTTCTTTTCGAGATTCTTTCCGCATAATATGCTTTTCTAAGTCTATCAAACTAGAAAAATGAAAGAGAACCAGTTATCTCATATTAGAACGGAAAAAAAGTGATTCTAAAGTGGTTTAGAACAATGGAAATAAAACCTTTCTTTTCACGAATCTCTCTTCATTTTATGCTTTTCTAAATCTATCAAACTAGAATAATGAAAGAGAAATAGTTATATCCATTTGAAACGCAAAAAAAAAAAAAAAAAAAAAAAAAACCGGATACTTTTGGTTTAAAACCTTCGAAAATAAATTTTTTCCTTTCGAGATTCTTTACGCATAATATGCTTTTCTAAGGCTATCAAACTAGAAAAATGAAAGAGAATCAGTTATCTGAAATAAGAACGGAAAAAAAGTGATTCTAATGAGGTTTCCAACCATCGAAATAAGTCTTTTCTTTTCGCGAATCTTTATCCATTTTATGCTTTTCTAAGGCTTTTTAACTGGAATATTGAAGGAAAAAGTAGTTATCTCCATTTGAAACCCCCCCCCCAAAAGGCGATTCTTTTAACGTTTCCAAATTTAAAAAATAAATCTTTTATTTTCGAGGTTTTTTCCGCATAATATGCTTTTCTAAGGCTATCAAATTAGAAAAATGAAAGAGAACCATTTATCTCATATAAGAAAGGAAAAAAAAGTGATTCTAACGAGCTTTGCAAACATGGAAATAAATCTTTTATTTTCGCGAATCTTTCTTCATTTTCTGCTTTTCTAAGGCTATCAAAGTAGAATAATGAAGGAGAAATAGTTATATCCTTTTAAACGGAAAAAAAACCCGATTCTTTTGGTTTCCAACCTTCGAAAATAAATTTTTTCTTTTCGAGATTCATTAGGCATAATATGCTTTATTAAGGCTATCAAACTAGAAAAATGAAAGAGAATCAGTTATCTCAAATAAGGACGAAAAAGAAAGTGATTCTAATTTGGTTTCCAACCATCGAAATAAATCTTTTCTTTTCGCGAATCTTTCTTCATTTTATGCTTTTCTAAGGCTATCAAACTGGAATAATGAAGGAAAAATAGTTATCTGCATATAAAACGAAAAAAAAAAAAAAAAAAAAAAAAAAAAAAAAAAAACGCGATTCTTTTGACGCTTCCAACCTTCAAAAATAAATCTTTTCTTTTCGAGATTTTTCAGCATAATATGCATTTCTAAGGCTATCAAACTATAAAAATGAATGAGAATCAGTTATCTGAAATAAGAACGGAAAACAAAAGTTATTCTAATGAGGTGTCCAACCATCGAAATAAATCTTTTGTTTTCGAGATTCTTTCCGCATAATATGCTTTTCTAAGGCTATCAAATTAGAATAATGAAGGAGTAATAGTGTTCTCCATTTGAAACGCAAAAAAACCCGATACTTTTGAAGTTTCCAACTTTCGAGAATGAATTTTTTTTTCGAGATTCTTTCCGCATATTATGCTTTTCTAAGACTATCAAACTAGAAAAATTAAAAAGAACCAGTTATCTCATATTAGAACGGAAAAAAGTGATTCTAAAAGGGTTTAGAACATTCGAAATAAATCCTTTCTTTTCACGAATCTCTCTTCTTTTTATGCCTTTTAAGGCTATCAAACTACAATAATGAAAGAGAAATAGTTATCTCCATTTGAAACTCAATAAAAACGCGATTTTTATGAAGTTTCCAACCTTCGAAAATAAATTTTTCTTTTCGACATTCTTTCCGCATAATATGCTTTTCTAAGGCTATCAAACTAGAAAAATGAAAGAGAATCAGTTATCTCAAATGAGAAAAAAAAAAAAAAATGTGATTCTAATGAGGTTTCCAACCATTGAAATAAATCTTTCGTTGTCGCGAATCTTTTTTCATTTTATGATTTCTAAGGCTATCAAACTACAATAATGAAAGAGAAATAGTTATCTCCGTTTGAAACGCAAAAAAAAAAAAAAAAAAAAAAAAAAAAAGAACCGCGATTTATATGAAGTTTCGAACCTTCGAAAATGAATTTTTTCTTTTCGAAATTCTTCCCGCTTAGTATGCTTTTCTAAGGCTATCAAACTAGAAAAATGAAAGAGAACCAGTTATCTCATATAAGAACGGAAAAAATTGATTCTAATGAGGTTTTCAACCATGCAAATAAATCACTTGTTTTCGCGAATCTTTCTTCATTGTATGGTTTTCTAAGGCTATCAAACTAGAATAATGAAGGAGAAATAGTTCTCTCCATTTAAACGCAAAAAAAAAAAAAAAAAAACTAGATACTTATAAAGTTTCCATCCTTCGAAAATAATTTTTTTCTTTTCGAGATTCTTTCCGCATAATATGCTTTTCTAAGGCAATCAAACTAGAAAAATGAAAGAGAACAAGTTAAATCAAATAAGAACAGAAAAAAGGACTCTAATGAAGTTTCCAACCATCTAAATAAATCTCTTCTTTTCGCGAATCTTTCTTCATTTTATGCATTTCTAAGGCTACCAAACTAGAATAATGAAGGAAAAAGTAGTTATCTCCATTTGAAACGCAAAAAAATGGGATTCTTTTGTCGTTTCCAAATTTAAAAAATAAATCTTTTATTTTCGAGTTTTTTCCGCATAATATGCTTTTCTAAGGCTATCAATATATAAAAATGAAAGAGAATCTGATATCTGAAGTAAGAACGAAAATAGAAAGTGATTCTAATGAAGTTTCCAACCATCGAAATAAATCCTTTGTTTTCGAGATTTTTTCTGCATAATATGCTTTTCTAAGGCTATCAAACTAGAACAATGAAGGAGAAATAGTTATCTCCATTTGAAACGCAAAGAAACGCGATTATTTTGAAGTATGCAACCTTCGAAAATAAATATTTCTTTTCGAGATTCTTTCCGCATAATATGCTTTTCTGTCTATCAAACTAGAAAAATGAAAGAGAACCGGTTATCTCATATTAGAACGGGAAAAAAGTGATTCTAAAGGGGTTTAGAACAATCGAAATAAATCTTTTGTTTTCGCGAATCTGTCTTCATTTTTTGCTTTTCTAAGGCTATCAAACTAGATTAATGAAGGAGCAATAGTTATCTCCATTTGAAACGCAAAAAAAAAAAAAAAAAAAAAAAAACCCGATTCTTTTGCTTTCCAACCTTCGAAAATAAATTTTTTCTTTTCGAGATTCTTTACGCATAATATGCTTTTCTAAGGCTATCAAAAGAGCAAAATGAAAGAGAATCAGTTATAAGAAATCAGAAGCAGAAATAAAAACGAAAAAAAAAAAAAAAGTGATTCTAATCAGGTTTCCAACCATGGATATAAATCGTTTGTTTTTGCGAATATTTCTTCATTTTATGATTTTCTAAGGCTATTTAACTAGAATAATGAAGGAGAAATAGTTATCTCCATTGGAAACGCAAAAAAAAAAAAAAAAAAAACGCTATTATTTTCACGTTTCCAACCTTCGAAAATAAATCTTTTCTTTTCGAGATTTTTTCCGCATAATATGGTTTTCTAAGGCTATCAAACTAGAAAAATGAAAGAAAACCAGTTATCTCAAATAAGAACGGAAAAAAAAGATTTCTAATGAGGTGTCCAATCATGGAATTAAATTTTTCTTTTCGAGAATCTTTCTTCATTTTATGCTTTTCTAAGGCTGTCAAATTGGAATAATGAAGGAAAAATAGTTATCTCCATTTAATCCGCAAAAAAACGCGATTCTATTGACGTTTCCAATCTCCGAAAATAAATCTTTTCTTTTCGAGATTTTTTCCGCATAATATGCATTTCTAAGGCTATCAAACTATAAAAATGAAAGAGAATGAGTTATCTGAAATAAGATCGGAATAAAAAGTGATTCTAAAGAGGTTTCCAATCATCGAAATGAAACATTTCTTTTCGCGGTCTTTCTTCATTTTATGCCTTTCTAAGGCTATCAAACTAGAATAATGAGGGAAAAATTGTTATCTCCATTTGAAACGCAAAAAAAAAAAAAAAAAAAAAAAAAAAAAAAAAACCGATTGTTGTGAAGTGTCCAACCTTCGAAAATAAATCTTTTCTCTTCGAGATTTTCTCCATATGATTTGCTTTTCTAAGGCTATGAAACTAAAAAAATGAAAGAGAACCAGTTATTTCATATTAAAACGGAAAAAAATGTGATTCTTATGTGGTTTAGAACCATCGAAATAAATCTTTTTTTCGCGAAACTTTCTTCATTTTATGCTTTTCTAAGGCTATCAAACTAGAAAAATGAAACAGAATCAGTTTTTTCAAATAAGAACGGAAAAAAAAGTGATTCTATTGAGGTTTCCAACCATCGAAATAAATCTTTTCTTTTCGCGAATCTTTCTTCATTTTATGCTTTTCTAAGGCTATCAACCTGGAATAATGAAGGAAAAATAGATATCTCCATTTAAAACGCAAAAAAAAAAAAAAAAAAAAAAAAAAACCGCGGTTCTTTTTACGATTCCAACCTTCGAAGGTAAATATTTTCTTTTCTTAATTCTTTCCGCATAATATGCTTTTCTATGGCTATCAAACTAAAAAAGTGAAAGAGATCCAGTTATCTCATATAAGAACGGAAAAATTCTAATGAGGTTTCCAACGTTCGAAATAAATCTTTTCTATTCGCGAATCTTTCTTCATTTTATGCTTTTCTAAGGCTATCAAACAGGAAAAATGAATGAAATATAGTTATCTCCATTTGAACCGCAAAAAAAAAAAAAAAAAAAAAAAATGCCATTGTATTTACGTTTCCAATCTCCGAAAATAATTCTTTTCTTTTCGAGATTTCTTCCGCATAATATGCATGTCAAGGCTATCAAACTATAAAATGAAAGATAATCATTTATCTGAAATAAGAACGGAAAAAAAGTGATTCTAATGAGGTTTCCAAACATGGAAATAAATCTTTTCTTTACGCGAATCTCTCTTCATTTTATGCTTTTCTCAGGCTATCAAACTACAATAAGGAAAGAGAAATAGTCATCTGCATTTGAAAAAAAAAAAAAAAAAAAAAAACCGCGATTTTTTTAAAATTTCGAACCTTCGAAAATAAATGTTTTCTTTTCGAAATTCTTTCCGTATACAATGCTTTTCTAAGACTATCAAACTAGAAAAATGAAAGATTACAAGTTATCTCATATTAGAACGGAAAAAAGTGATTCTAAAGGGATTTAGAACAATCGGAATAAATCTTTTTTTTTTCAAAATCTCTATACATTGTATGCATTTCTGAGGCTATCAAAGTACAATAATGAAAGAGAAATAGTTATCTCCATTTGAAACGCAAAAAAACGCGATTTTTATGAAGTTTCCAACCTTAGAAGATAAATTTTTTCTTTTGGAGATTCTCTCCGCATAATATGCGTTTCTAAGGCTATCAAATTAGAAAAATGAAAGAGAACCAATTATCTCATATAAAAAAAGGAAAAAAGTGATTCTAACGAGCTTTGCAACCATGGAAATAAATCTTTTGTTTTCCCGAATCTTTCTTCATTTTCTGTTTTTCTAGATTATGAAACTAGAATAATGAAGGAGAAATAGTTATATCCATTTGAAACGCAAAAATCCCGATACTTTTGGTTTCCAACCTTCGAAAATAAATTTCTTCTTATCGAGATTCTTTACGCATAATATGCTTTTCTAAGGCCATCAAGCTAGAAAAATGAAAGAGAATCAGTTATCTCAAATAGGAACGAAAAAAAAAAGTGATTCCAATTAGGTTTCGAACCATCGAAATAAATCTTATCTTTTCGCGAATTTTTCTTCAGTTTAAACTTTTCTAAGGCTATCAAGCTGGAATAATGAAGAAAAAATAGATATCTCCATATAAAACGCAAAAAAAAAAAAAAAAAAAACCGCGATTCCTTTGACGATTCCAACCTTCGAAGGTAAATATTTTCTTTTCGAAATTCTTTCAACAAAATATTCTTTTCTATGGCTATCAAACTAAAAAAATGAAAGAGAACCAGTTATCTCATATAAGAAGGGAAAAAATTGATTCTAATGAGGTTTCCAACCATCGAAATACATCTTTTATTTTCGCGAATCTTTCTTCATTTTATGGCTTTCTAAGGCTATCAAACTAGAAAAATGAAAGAGAATCAGTTATCTCAAATAAGAACAGAAAAAGACATGATTCTAACGAGCTTTGCAACCACGGCAATAAATCTTTTTTTTCGCGAATCTCTCTTCATTTTATGCTTTTCTATGGCTATCATACTAGAAAAATGAAAGAGAACCAGTTATCTCATATAAGAACGGAAAAAATTGATTCTAATGAGGTTTCCAACCATTGAAATAAATCTTTCGTTTTCGCGAATCTTTTTTCATTTTATGCTTTCTAAGGCTATCAAACTAGAATAATAAAGGGAAATAGTTATCTCCATTTGAACTGCAAAAAAAAAAAAAAAAAAAAAAAAAAAAAAAACGCGATTCTTTTGAAGTTTTCAAACCTTCGAAAATAAATATTTTCTTTTCGAGATTCTTTCCGCATAATATGCTTTTCTAAGGCTTCCAAACTAGAAAAATGAAAGAGAACATGTTATCTCAAATAAGAACGGAAGAAAAGTGATTCTAAAGGGGTTTAGGACAATCGAAATAAATCTTTTGTTTTCGCGAATCGTTCTTCATTTTACGCATTTCTAAGGCTACCAAACTAGAATAATGAAGGAAAAAGTAGTTATCTCCATTTGAAACGCAAAAAAATGCGATTCTTTTGACGTTTCCAAATTTAAAATATATATCTTTTATTTTCGAGTTTTTTCCGCATAATATGCTTTTCTAAGGCTATCAAACTAGAATAATGAAGGAGAAATAGTTATCTCCATTTGAAACGCAAAAAAACGCGATTATTTTGAAGTATGCAACCTTCGAAAATAAATATTTCTTTTCGAGATTCTTTCCGCATAATATGCTTTTCTGTCTATCAAACTAGAAAAATGAAAGAGAACCGGTTATCTCATATTAGAACGGGAAAAAAGTGATTCTAAAGGGGTTTAGAACAATCGAAATAAATCTTTTGTTTTCGCGAATCTGTCTTCATTTTTTGCTTTTCTAAGGCTATCAAACTAGATTAATGAAGGAGCAATAGTTATCTCCATTTGAAAGGCAAAAAAAAAAAAAAAAAAAAAAAAAAACCCGATTCTTTTGCTTTCCAACCTTCGAAAATAAATTTTTTCTTTTCGAGATTCTTTACCCATAATATGCTTTTCTAAGGCTATCAAACAAGCAAAATGAAAGAGAATCAGTTATAAGAAATCAGAATGAGAAATAAGAACGAAAAAAAAAAAAAAAAATGATTCTAATCAGGTTTCCAACCATGGATATAAATCGTTTGTTTTTGCGAATATTTCTTCATTTTATGATTTTCTAAGGCTATTTAACTAGAATAATAAAGGAGAAATAATTATCTCCATTGGAAACGCAAAAAAACGCTATTATTTTCACGTTTCCAACCTTCGAAAATAAATCTTTTCTTTTCGAGATTTTTTCCGCATAATATGGTTTTCTAAGGCTATCAAACTAGAAAAATGAAAGAAAACCAGTTATCTCAAATAAGAACGGAAAATAAAGATTTCTAATGAGGTGTCCCATCATGGAATTAAATTTTTCTTTTCCCGAATCATTCTTCATTTTATGCTTTTCTAAGGCTATCAAATTGGAATAATGAAGGAAAAATAGTTATCTCCATTTAATCCGCAAAAAAAAACGCGATTCTATTGACGTTTCCAATCTCCGAAAATAAATCTTCTCTTTTCGAGATTTTTTCCGCATAATATGCATTTCTAAGGCTATCAAACTAGAAAAATGAAAGAGAATCAGTTATCTCAAATAAGAAAAAAAAAAAAAAATGTGATTCTAATGAGGTTCCAACCATAGATATAAATCTTTTGTTTTCGCGAATCTTTATCCATTTTATGCTTTTCTAAGGCTTTTTAACTGGAATATTGAAGGAAAAAGTAGTTATCTCCATTTGAAACCCCCCCCCAATAAAGGCGATTCTTTTAACGTTTCCAAATTTAAAAAATAAATCATTTTTTTTCGAGGTTTTTTCCGCATAATATGCTTTTCTAAGGCTATCAAATTAGAAAAATGAAAGAGAACCATTTATCTCATATAAGAAAGGAAAAAAAGTGATTCTAACGAGCTTTGCAAACATGGAAATAAATCTTTTGTTTTCGCGAATCTTTCTTCATTTTCTGCTTTTCTAAGGCTATCAAAGTAGAATAATGAAGGAGAAATAGTTATATCCTTTTAAACGAAAAAAAAAAAAAAAAACGCGATTCTGTTGAAGTTTTCAAACCTTCGAAAATAAATTTTTCCTTTTCGAGATTCTTCCGGCATAATATGCGTTTCTAAGGCTATCAAACTAGAAAAATGAAAGAGAACCAGTTATCTCAAATAAGAAAGGAAAAAAATTGATTCAAATGAAGTTTCCAACCATCGAAATTATTCTTTTCTATTTGCAAATATTTCTTTATTTTTTGCTTTTCTAAGGCTATCAAACTAGAATAATGAAGGAGAAATAGTTATCTCCATTTGAAACGCAAAAAACAACGGGATTCTTGTGAAGTTTTCAAACCTTCGAAAATATATTTTTAATTTTCGAGATTCTTCCCGCATAACATGCTTTTCCAAGGCTATCAAACTAGAAAAATGAAAGAGAACCAGGTATATCAAATAAGAACGGAATAAAAGTTTTTCAAATGAAGTTTCCAACCATCGAAATAAATAATTTCTTTTCGCGAATCTTTTTTCATTTTATGCTTTTCTAAGGCTATCAAACTACAATAATGAAGGAGAAATAGTTATCTCCATTTGAAACGCTAAAAACCGCGATTCTTTTGAAGATTTCAAACTTTCGAAAATAAATTTTTAATTTTCGAGATTCTTTCCGCATAATATGCATTTCTAAGGCTATTAAAGTATAAAAATGAAAGAAAACCAGTTATCTCAAATAAGAACGGAAAAAAAAGTGATTCAAATGAAGTTTCCAACCGTCGAAATAAGTCATTTCTTTTCGGGAATCCTTTTTCATTTTATGCTTTGTAAGGCTATCAAACTAGAATAATGAAGGGAAATAGTTATCTCCATTTGAACTGACAAAAAAAAAAAAAAAAAAAAAAAAAAAAAAAAAAACGCGATTCTTTTGATGTTTTCATACCTTCGAAAATAAATATTTTCTCTTCGAGATTCTTTCCGCATAATATGGTTTTCTAAGGCTACCAAACTAGAAAAATGAAAGAGAACATGTTATCTCAAATAAGAACGGAAAAAAAGTGATACTAATGAGGTTTCCAACCATCGAAATAAATCTTTTCTATTCGCGAAACTTTCTTCATTATATGATTTTCTAAAGCTATGAAACTAGAATAATGAAGGAAAAATAGTTATCTCCATTTGAAACGCAAAAAAAAAAAAAAAAAAACGCGATTCTTTTGAAGTTTTCAATCCTTGGAAAATACATTTTTTTTCGACATTCTTTCCGCATAATATGCTTTTCTAAGGCTATCAAACTAGAAAAATGAAAGAGAACCAGTTATTCCAAATAAGAACGGAAAAACATTGATTCTAATGAAGTTTCCAACCATCGAAATAAATCCTTTCTAATCGCATATCTTTCTTTATTTTATGCTTTTCTAAGGCTATCAAACTAGAATAATGAAGGAGAAATAGTTATCTTCATTTGAAACGCAAAAAAAAAAAAAAAAAAAAAAAAAACGCGATTCTGTTGTAGTTTTCAAACCTTCGAAAATAAATTTTTTGTTTTCGAGATTCTCCCCGCATAATACGCTTTTCTGAGGCTATCAAACTAGAAAAATGAAAGACAACCAGTTATCCCAAATAAGAACGGAAAAAAGGTGATTTAAATGAAGTTTTCAACCATCGAAATAAATCTTTTTTATACCCATATTTTCCTTCATTTTATGCTTTTCTAAGGCTATCAAACTAGAATAATGAAGGGGAAATAGTTATCTCCATTTGAAACGCAAAAAAAAAAAAAAAAAAAAAAAAAAAAAAAAAAAAAAAAAACCATTCTTTTGAAGTTTAAAAACCTTCGAAAATAAATATTTTCTTTTCGATATTCTTTCCGCATAATATGCTTTCCTATGGCTATCAAACTAGAACAATGAAATAGAACCAATTATTTCAAATAAGAACGGAAAAAAGTGATTCAAATGAAGTTTCCAACCAGCGAAATAAAACATTTCTTTTCGCGAATCTTTTTTCATTTTATGCTTTTCTAAGGCTATCAAACTAGAATAATGAAGGAGAAACAGTTATCTCCATTTGAAATTCAAAAAAAAAAAAAAAAAACACGATTCTTTTGAAGTTTTCCATTCTTCGAAAATAAATTTTTTCTTTGCGAGATTCTTTCGGCATAATATGCTTTTCTAAGGCTATCAAACTAGAAAAATGAAAGAAAACCAGTTATCTCAAATAAGAACGGAAAAAAAGTGATTCAAATGAAGTATCCAACCATCGAAATAAATCATTTCTATTTGCGAATCTTCCTTCATTTTATGCTTTTCTAATTCTAACTAACTAGAATATGAAGGAGAAATAGTTATCTTCATTTAAAAGGCAAAAAAAAAAAAAAAAAAAAAAAAAAAAAATAACTTGATTCTTTTGAAGTTTTCAAACCTTCGAAAATAAATTTTCTCTTTTCGAGATTCTTTCCGCATAATATGCTTTTCTAAGGCTATCAAACTATAAAAATGAAAGAGAACCAGTTATTCCAAATAAGAACGGAAAAACAGTGATTCTAATGAAGTTTCCAACCATCGAAATAAATCCTTTCTATTCCCATATCTTTTTTCATTTTATGCTTTTCTAAAGCTATGAAACTAGAATAATGAAGGAAAAATAGTTATCTCTATTTGAAACGCAAAAAAAAAAAAAAAAACAAAAAAACAAAAAAACGCGATCTTTTGATGTTTTCAAAACTCCGAAAATAAATTTTTTCTTTTCGAGATTCTTTCCGCATAATATGCTTTTCTAAGGCTATCAAACTAGAAAAATGAAATAGAACCAGTTATCCCAAATAAGAACGGAAAAAAAGTGATTGTAATGAAGTTTCCAACCATCGAAATAAATCTTTTCTATTCGCATATCTCTCTTTATTTTATGCTTTTCTAAGGCTATCAAATTAGAATAGTGAAGGAAAAATAGTTATCTCCATTTGAAACGCAAAAAAAAAAAAAAACGGGATTCTTTTGAAATTTTCAAACCTTAGAAAATAAATTTTTTTTTCGAGATTCTTTCCGCATAATATGCTTTTCTAAGGATATCAAACTAGAAAAATGAAAGAGAACCAGTTATTCCAAATAAGAACGGAAAAACATTGATTCTAATGAAGTTTCCAACCATCGAAATAAATCCTTTCTATTCGCATATCTTTCTTTATTTTATGCTTTTTTTAGGCTATCAAACTAGAATTATGAAGGATAAATAGTTATCTCCATTTGAAACGCAAAAAAAAAAAAAAAAAAAAAAAACCGCTTTTTAGTTGAAGTTTTCAAACTTTCGAAAATAAATTTTTTCTTTTCCAGATTCCTTGCGCATAATATGCTTTTCTAATTATATCAAACTAGAATAATGAAGGAGAAATTGTTATCTCCATTTAAAACGCAAAAAAAAAAAAAAAAAAAAAACGCGATTCTTTTGAGTTTTCAAACCTTCGAAAATAAATTTTTTCTTTTCGAGATTCTTTCCGCATAATATGCTTTTCTAAGGCTATCAAACTATAAAAATTAAAGAAAACCAGTTATTCCAAATGAGAACGGAAAAAAAGTGATTTTTATGATGTTTCAAACCATCAAAATAAACTTTTTTTTCCGCGAATCTTTCTTCATTTTATGCTTTTCTAAGGCTATCAAACTAGAATAATGAAGGAGAAATTGTTATCTCCATTTAAAACGCAAAAAAAAAAAAAAAAAATAAAGAACGCGATTCTTTTGAAGTTTTCAAACCTTCAAAAATAAATTTCTTCTTTTTGAAATTCTTTCCGCATAATATGCTTTTCTAAGGGTATGAAACTAGACAAATGAAAGAGAACCAGTTATCTCAAATAAGAACGCAAAAAAGTGATTATATGAAGTTTCCAACCATCGGAATATATCTTTTCTTTTCGCGAATCTTTTTTCATTTTATGCTTTTCTAAGGCTATCAAACTACAATTATGAAGGAGAAATAGTTATCTCCATTTGAAACGCTAAAAACCGCGATTCTTTTGAAGATTTCAAACTTTCGAAAATAAATTTTTAATTTTCGAGATTCTTTCCGCATAATATGCATTTCTAAGGCTATTAAAGTAGAAAAATGAAAGAGAACCAGTTATCTCAAATAAGAACGGAAAAAAAGTGATTCAAATGAAGTTTCCAACCGTCGAAATAAATCCTTTCTATTCGCATATCTTTCTTTATTTTATGCTTTTCTAAGGCTATCAAACTAGAATAATGAAGGAGAAATAGTTATCTTCATTTGAAACGCAAAAAAAAAAAAAAAAAAAAAAAAAAGCGATTCTTTTGAAGTTTAAAAACCTTCGAAAATAAATATTTTCTTTTCGAGATTCTTTCCGCATAATATGCTTTTCTAAGCCTATCAAACTAGAAAAATGAAATAGAACCAGTTATCCCAAATAAGGACGGAAAATAGGTGATTTAAATGAAGTTTCCAACCATCGAAATAAATCTTTTCTATACCCATATTTTTCTTCATTTTATGCTTTTCTAAGGCTATCAAACTAGAATAATGAAGGGGAAATAGTTATCTCCATTTGAAACGCAAAAAAAAAAAAAAAAAAAAGCGATTCTTTTGAAGTTTAAAAACCTTCGAAAATAAATATTTTCTTTTCGAGATTCTTTCCGCATAATATGCTTTTCTATGGCTATCAAACTAGAAAAATGAAATAGAACCAGTTATTTCAAATAAGAACGGAAAAAAAGTGATTCAAATGAAGTTTCCAACCAGCGAAATAAAACATTTCTTTTCGCGAATCTTTTTTCATTTTATGCTTTTCTAAGGCTATCAAACTAGAATAATGAAGGAGAAACAGTTATCTCCATTTGAATTTAAAAAAAATACGCGATTCTTTTGAAGTTTTCCATTCTTCGAAAATAAATTTTTTCTTTTCGAGATTCTTTCGGCATAATATGCGTTTCTAAGGCTATCAAACTAGAAAAATGAAAGAAATCCAGTTATCTCAAATAAGAACGGAAAAAAAGTGATTCAAATGAAGTTTCCAACCATCGAAATAAATCTTTTCTATTTGCGAATCTTTCTTCATTTTATGCTTTTCTAATTCTAACTAATTAGAATATGAAGGAGAAATAGTTATCTTCATTTAAAACGCAAAAAAAAAAAAAAAAAAAAAAAAACCGCAATTCTTTTGAATTTTCAAACCTTCGAAAATAAATTTTTAATTTTCGAGATTCTTCCCTCATAATATGCTTTTCCAAGGCTATGAAACTACAGAATTGAAAGAGAACCACTTATCTCAAATAAGAACGGAAAAAAAGTTATTCATGTGAAGGTTCCAACCATCGAAATTAATCATTTCTTTTCGCGAATCATTTTTCATTTCAAGCTTTTCTAAGGCTACCAAACTAGAATAATGAAGGAGAAATAGTTATCTCCATTTGAAACGCAAAAAAAAAAAAAAAAAACAAACAAACAAAAAAACGCGATCTTTTGATGTTTTCAAAACTCCGAAAATAAAATTTTTCTTTTCGAGATTCTTTCCGCATAATATGCTTTTCTAAGGCTATCAATCTAGAAAAATGAAATAGAACCAGTTATCTCAAATGAGAACGGAAAAAAAGTGATTCAAATTAAGTTTCCAACCATCGAAATAAATCTTTTCTATTTGCGAATCTTTCTTCATTTTATGTTTTTCTAAGGCTAACTAACTAGAATAATGAAGGGAAAATATCTATCTAAATTTCAAACTCATAAAAAACGCGATTCTTTTGAAGCTTTCAAACCTTCGAAAATAAATTTTTTCTTCTCCAGATTCTTTCCGCATAATACGCTTTTCTAAGGATATGAAACTAGAAAAATGAAAGAGAACCAGTTATCTTAAATAAGAACGGAAAAAAAAGTGATTCTAATGAGGTTTCCAACCACGGAAATAAATCTTTTCTATTGGCGAATCTTTCTTCATTTAATGCTTTTCTAAAACCATCAATCTAGCATAATGAAGGAGAAATAGTTATCTCCATTTGAAACGGAAAAATACGCCATTCTTTGAACTTTTCAAACCTTCGAAAATAAATTTTTTCATTTCGAGATTTTTCCGTATAATATGCTCTTCTAAGGCTATCAAACTAGAAAAATGAAAGAGAACCAGTTATCACAAATAAGAACGGAAAAAAAAAGAGATTCAAATGAAGTTTCCAACCATCGAAATAAATCATTTCTTTTCGGGAATCTTTTTTCATTTTATGCTTTTCTAAGCCTATCAAACTAGAATAATGTAGGAGAAATAGTTATCTGCATTTGAAACACAAAAAAAAACGCGATTCTGTTGAAGTTTTCAAACCTTCGAAAATAAATTGTTAATTTTTGAGATTTTTCCCGCATATTATGCTTTTCCAAGGTTATCAAACTATAAAAATGAAAGAGAACCAGTCATCTCAAAAAGGAACGGAAAAAAAGTGATTCAAATTAAGTTTCCAACCATCTAAATAAATCATTTTTTTTCGCGAATCTTTCTTCATTTTATGCTTTTCTAAGGCTATCAAACTAGAATAATGACGAGAAATAGTTATCTCCATTTGAAACGCAAAAAAAAAAAAAAAAAAAAAAACGCGATTCTTTTGAAGGTTTCCTCTCTTCGAAAATAAATTTTTCCTTTTCGAGATTTTTCCGCATAATAGGCTTTTCAAGGCTATCAAACTATAAAAATGAAAGAGAACCAGTTATCTCAAATAAGAACGGAAAAAAAGTGATTCTAATGAATTTTCCATCATTCGAAATAAATATTTTCTATTCGCGAATCTTTCTTCATTTTATGCTTTTCTAAGGCTATCAAACTAGAATAATGAAGGATAAATAGTTATCTCCATTTGAAACGCAAAAAAAAAAAAAAAAAAACGCGATAATTTTGAGGTTTTCAAACCTTCGAAAATAAATTTTTAACTTTCGAGATTCTTTCCGCATAATATGCTTTTCTAAGGCTATGAAACTAGAAAAATTAAAGAGTACCAGTTATCTCAAATAAGAACGGAGAAAAGGTGATTCAAATGAAGTTTCCAACCGTCGAAATAAATCATTTCTTTCCACGAATCTTTTTTCATTTTAAGCCTTTCTAAGGCTATCAAACTAGAATAATGAAGGAGAAATAGTTATCCCCGATTTGAAACACTAAATAACGCGATTCTTTTGAAGTTTTCAAACCTTGGAACATTAATTTTTTCTTTTCGAAATTCTTTCTGCATAATATGCTTTTCTAAGGCTATCAAACTAGAAAAAAAAAAAAAAAAGAACCATTTATCACAAATAAGAACGGAAAAACGTGATTCAAATGAAGTTTCCAACCATCGAAATAAATAATTGCTTTTCGCGAATCTTTTTCAATTTATGCTGATCTAAGGCCATCAAACTAGAATAATGAAGGAGAAATAGTTATCTCCATTTGAAACGCGCTTCTTTTGAAGTTATCAAACCTTCGAAAATAAATTTTTTCTTATCGAGATTCTTTCCGCATATTATGCTTTTCTAAGTATAGTAACTAGAATAATAAAAGAGAAGCAGTTATCTCAAATAAGAACGGAAAAAAGTTATTCTAATAATGTTTCAAACCATCAAAATAAATCTTTTTTTCGCTAATCTTTCTTCATTTTATGCTTTTCTAAGGCTATCAAATTACAATAATGAAGGAGAAATAGTTACCTCCATTTGAAAGGCCAAAAAACGCGATTCTGTTGAAGTTTTCAAACCTTCGAAAATAAATTTTTACTTTTCGAGATTCTTCTCGCATAATATGGTTTTCTAAGGCTATCAAACTAGAAAAATGAAAGAGAACCAGTTATCTCAAATAAGAACGGAAAAAAGTGATTCAAATGAAGTTTCCAACCACCGAAATTATTCTTTTCTATTCGCAAATCTTTCTTTATTTTATGCTTTTCTAAAGCTATCAAACTAGAATAATGAAAGAGAAATAGTTATCTCCATTTGAAACGCAAAAAAAAAAAAAAAAGAAAAAAAACCGCGATTCTTTTGAAGTTTTCAAACCTTCGAATATAAATTTTTTCTTTTCGTGTTTCTTTCCGCATAATATGCTTTTCTAAGGCTATCAAACTAGAAAAATGAGAGAGAACCAGTTATCTTAAAAAAGAACGGAAAAAAAAAAAAAAATGATTCAAATGAAGTTTCCAACCGTCGAAACAAATCATTTCTTTTAGGAATCTTTTTTCATTTTATGCTTTTCTATGGCTATCAAACTAGAATAATGAAGGGGAAATAGTTATCTCCGTTTGAAACGCAAAAAAAAAAAAAAAAAAAAAAAAAACGCGATTCTTTTGAAGTTTTTAAACCTTCGAAAATAAATATTTTGTTTTCGAGATTCTTTCCGCATAATATGCTTTTCTAAGGCTATCAAACTAGAAAAATGAAATACAACCATTTATCTCAAATACGAACCGAAAAAAAGTGTTTCAAATGAAGTTTCCAACCATCGAAATAAATATTTTCTATTTCATTTTATGTTTTTCTAAGGCTAACTAACTAGAATAATGAAGGAGAAATAGTTATCTCCATTTGAAACGCAAAAAAAAAAAAAAAAAAAAAAAAGAACCCCGATTCTTTTAAAGTTTTCAAACCTTCGAAAGTAAATTTTTCTGTTGAAGTTTTCAAACCCTCGAAAATAAATTTTTTCTTTTCGAGATTCTTTCCGCATAATATGCTTCTCTAAGGGTATCAAACTAGAAAAATGAAAGACAACCAGTTATCTCAAATAAGAACGGAAAAAAGTGATTCAAATGAAGTGTCCTACCGACGAAATAAATCATTTCTTTTCGCGAATCTTTTTTCATTTTATGCTTTTTTTACGCAATCGAACTAGAATAATGGAGAAATAGTTTCCCCATTTGAAACTCAAAAAAAAAAAAAAAAAAAAAAAACGGGATTCTTTTGAAGTTTTCAAACCTTCGAAAATAAATTTTTTCTTTTCGAGATTCTTTCCCCATAATATGATTTTCTAAGGGTATCAAACTAGAAAAATGAAAGAGAACCAGTTTTGTCAAATAAGAACGGAAAAAAAGTGATTCTAATGAGGTTTCCAACCACGGAAATAAATCTTTTCTATTCGCGAATCTTTCTTCATTTAATGCTTTTCTAAAACCATCAAACTAGCATAATGAAGGAGAATTAGTTATCTCCATTTGAAACGAAAAAATACGCCATTCTTTTGAACTTTTCAAATTTTCGAAAATAAATTCTTTCATTTCGAGATTTTTCCGTATAATACGCTCTTTTAAGACTATCAAACTAGAAAAATGAAAGAGAACCAGTTATCTCAAATAAGAACGGAAAAAAAGTGATTCTAATGAAGTTTCCAACCACCAAATAAATCTTTTCTATTCGCGAATCTTTCTTCATTTTATGATTTTCTAAGGCTATGAAACTCGAATAATGAAGGAAAAATATTTATCTCCATTTCAAACTCATAAAAAACGCGATTCTTTTGAAGTTTTCAAACCTTCGAATATAAATTGTTTCTTTTCGAGATTCTTTCGGCATAATATGCTTTTCTAAGGCTATCAAACTAGAAAAATGACAGAGAAGCAGGTATCTCAAATAAAAACGGAAAAAAAAGTGATTCAAATGAAGTTTCCTACCATCGAAATAAATCCTTTCTTTTCCCGCATCTTTTTTCATTTTATCCTTTTCTAAGGCTACCAACTATAATAATGAAGGAGAAATAGTTATCTCCATTTGAAACGAAAAAAAAAAAAAAAAAAAAAAAAAAACGCAATTCTTTGGAAGTTTTCCACTCTTCGAAAATAAATTTTTCCTTTTCGAGATTCTTTCCGCATAAAACGCTTTTCTAAGGCTATCAAACTAAAAAAATGAAAGAGAACCAGTTATTTCAAATAAGAACGGAAAAAAAGTGATTCTCTTGAAGTTTTCAACCTTCGAAATAAATCTTTTCTATTCGCGAATCTTTCTTAATTTTATGTTTTTCTAAGGCTATTAACTAGAATAATGAAGGATAAATATTTATCTCCATTTGAAACTCAAAAAAAAAAAAAAAAAAAAAAATAAAAAAAAAATACGGGATTCTTTTGAAGTTTTCAAACCTTCGAAAATAAATTTTTTCTTTTCGAGATTCTTTCTGCATAATATGCTTTTCTAAGGGTATCAAACTACCAAAATGAAATAAAACCAGTTATCTCAAATAAGAACGGAAAAACTTTGATTCTAATGAAGTTTCCAACCATGGAAATAAATCCTTTCTATTCCCATATCTTTTTTCATTTTATGCTTTTCTAGAGCTATGAAACTAGAATAATGAAGGAAAAATAGTTGTCTCCATTTGAAACTCAAAAAAAAAAAAAAAAAAAAACCCGATTCTTTTGAAGTTTTCAAACCTTCAAAAATAAATTTTTTCTTTTTGAAATTCTTTCCGCATAATATGCTTTTCTAAGGGTATGAAACTAGAAAAATGAAAGAGAACCAGTTATCTCAAATAAGAACGCAAAAAAGTGATTATATGAAGTTTCCAACCATCGGAATATATCTTTTCTATTTGCAAATCTTTCTTCATTTTATGCTTTTCTAAGGCTATCAAACTAGAATAATGAAGGAGAAACAGTTATCTCCATTTGAAATTCAAAAAAAAAAAAAAAAACACGATTCTTTTGAAGTTTTCCATTCTTCGAAAATAAATTTTTTCTTTGCGAGATTCTTTCGGCATAATATGCTTTTCTAAGGCTATCAAACTAGAAAAATGAAAGAAAACCAGTTATCTCAAATAAGAACGGAAAAAAAGTGATTCAAATGAAGTATCCAACCATCGAAATAAATCATTTCTATTTGCGAATCTTCCTTCATTTTATGCTTTTCTAATTCTAACTAACTAGAATATGAAGGAGAAATAGTTATCTTCATTTAAAAGGCAAAAAAAAAAAAAAAAAAAAAAAAAAAAAAATAACTTGATTCTTTTGAAGTTTTCAAACCTTCGAAAATAAATTTTCTCTTTTCGAGATTCTTTCCGCATAATATGCTTTTCTAAGGCTATCAAACTATAAAAATGAAAGAGAACCAGTTATTCCAAATAAGAACGGAAAAACAGTGATTCTAATGAAGTTTCCAACCATCGAAATAAATCCTTTCTATTCCCATATCTTTTTTCATTTTATGCTTTTCTAAAGCTATGAAACTAGAATAATGAAGGAAAAATAGTTATCTCTATTTGAAACGCAAAAAAAAAAAAAAAAACAAAAAAACAAAAAAACGCGATCTTTTGATGTTTTCAAAACTCCGAAAATAAATTTTTTCTTTTCGAGATTCTTTCCGCATAATATGCTTTTCTAAGGCTATCAAACTAGAAAAATGAAATAGAACCAGTTATCCCAAATAAGAACGGAAAAAAAGTGATTGTAATGAAGTTTCCAACCATCGAAATAAATCTTTTCTATTCGCATATCTCTCTTTATTTTATGCTTTTCTAAGGCTATCAAATTAGAATAGTGAAGGAAAAATAGTTATCTCCATTTGAAACGCAAAAAAAAAAAAAAAACGGGATTCTTTTGAAATTTTCAAACCTTAGAAAATAAATTTTTTTTTCGAGATTCTTTCCGCATAATATGCTTTTCTAAGGATATCAAACTAGAAAAATGAAAGAGAACCAGTTATTCCAAATAAGAACGGAAAAACATTGATTCTAATGAAGTTTCCAACCATCGAAATAAATCCTTTCTATTCGCATATCTTTCTTTATTTTATGCTTTTTTTAGGCTATCAAACTAGAATTATGAAGGATAAATAGTTATCTCCATTTGAAACGCAAAAAAAAAAAAAAAAAAAAAAAAACCGCTTTTTAGTTGAAGTTTTCAAACTTTCGAAAATAAATTTTTTCTTTTCCAGATTCCTTGCGCATAATATGCTTTTCTAATTATATCAAACTAGAATAATGAAGGAGAAATTGTTATCTCCATTTAAAACGCAAAAAAAAAAAAAAAAAAAAAACGCGATTCTTTTGAGTTTTCAAACCTTCGAAAATAAATTTTTTCTTTTCGAGATTCTTTCCGCATAATATGCTTTTCTAAGGCTATCAAACTATAAAAATTAAAGAAAACCAGTTATTCCAAATGAGAACGGAAAAAAAGTGATTTTTATGATGTTTCAAACCATCAAAATAAACTTTTTTTTCCGCGAATCTTTCTTCATTTTATGCTTTTCTAAGGCTATCAAACTAGAATAATGAAGGAGAAATTGTTATCTCCATTTAAAACGCAAAAAAAAAAAAAAAAAATACAGAACGCGATTCTTTTGAAGTTTTCAAACCTTCAAAAATAAATTTCTTCTTTTTGAAATTCTTTCCGCATAATATGCTTTTCTAAGGGTATGAAACTAGACAAATGAAAGAGAACCAGTTATCTCAAATAAGAACGCAAAAAAGTGATTATATGAAGTTTCCAACCATCGGAATATATCTTTTCTTTTCGCGAATCTTTTTTCATTTTATGCTTTTCTAAGGCTATCAAACTACAATTATGAAGGAGAAATAGTTATCTCCATTTGAAACGCTAAAAACCGCGATTCTTTTGAAGATTTCAAACTTTCGAAAATAAATTTTTAATTTTCGAGATTCTTTCCGCATAATATGCATTTCTAAGGCTATTAAAGTAGAAAAATGAAAGAGAACCAGTTATCTCAAATAAGAACGGAAAAAAAGTGATTCAAATGAAGTTTCCAACCGTCGAAATAAATCCTTTCTATTCGCATATCTTTCTTTATTTTATGCTTTTCTAAGGCTATCAAACTAGAATAATGAAGGAGAAATAGTTATCTTCATTTGAAACGCAAAAAAAAAAAAAAAAAAAAAAAAAAGCGATTCTTTTGAAGTTTAAAAACCTTCGAAAATAAATATTTTCTTTTCGAGATTCTTTCCGCATAATATGCTTTTCTAAGCCTATCAAACTAGAAAAATGAAATAGAACCAGTTATCCCAAATAAGGACGGAAAATAGGTGATTTAAATGAAGTTTCCAACCATCGAAATAAATCTTTTCTATACCCATATTTTTCTTCATTTTATGCTTTTCTAAGGCTATCAAACTAGAATAATGAAGGGGAAATAGTTATCTCCATTTGAAACGCAAAAAAAAAAAAAAAAAAAAGCGATTCTTTTGAAGTTTAAAAACCTTCGAAAATAAATATTTTCTTTTCGAGATTCTTTCCGCATAATATGCTTTTCTATGGCTATCAAACTAGAAAAATGAAATAGAACCAGTTATTTCAAATAAGAACGGAAAAAAAGTGATTCAAATGAAGTTTCCAACCAGCGAAATAAAACATTTCTTTTCGCGAATCTTTTTTCATTTTATGCTTTTCTAAGGCTATCAAACTAGAATAATGAAGGAGAAACAGTTATCTCCATTTGAATTTAAAAAAAATACGCGATTCTTTTGAAGTTTTCCATTCTTCGAAAATAAATTTTTTCTTTTCGAGATTCTTTCGGCATAATATGCGTTTCTAAGGCTATCAAACTAGAAAAATGAAAGAAATCCAGTTATCTCAAATAAGAACGGAAAAAAAGTGATTCAAATGAAGTTTCCAACCATCGAAATAAATCTTTTCTATTTGCGAATCTTTCTTCATTTTATGCTTTTCTAATTCTAACTAATTAGAATATGAAGGAGAAATAGTTATCTTCATTTAAAACGCAAAAAAAAAAAAAAAAAAAAAAAAACCGCAATTCTTTTGAATTTTCAAACCTTCGAAAATAAATTTTTAATTTTCGAGATTCTTCCCTCATAATATGCTTTTCCAAGGCTATGAAACTACAGAATTGAAAGAGAACCACTTATCTCAAATAAGAACGGAAAAAAAGTTATTCATGTGAAGGTTCCAACCATCGAAATTAATCATTTCTTTTCGCGAATCATTTTTCATTTCAAGCTTTTCTAAGGCTACCAAACTAGAATAATGAAGGAGAAATAGTTATCTCCATTTGAAACGCAAAAAAAAAAAAAAAAAAACAAACAAACAAAAAAACGCGATCTTTTGATGTTTTCAAAACTCCGAAAATAAAATTTTTCTTTTCGAGATTCTTTCCGCATAATATGCTTTTCTAAGGCTATCAATCTAGAAAAATGAAATAGAACCAGTTATCTCAAATGAGAACGGAAAAAAAGTGATTCAAATTAAGTTTCCAACCATCGAAATAAATCTTTTCTATTTGCGAATCTTTCTTCATTTTATGTTTTTCTAAGGCTAACTAACTAGAATAATGAAGGGAAAATATCTATCTAAATTTCAAACTCATAAAAAACGCGATTCTTTTGAAGCTTTCAAACCTTCGAAAATAAATTTTTTCTTCTCCAGATTCTTTCCGCATAATACGCTTTTCTAAGGATATGAAACTAGAAAAATGAAAGAGAACCAGTTATCTTAAATAAGAACGGAAAAAAAAGTGATTCTAATGAGGTTTCCAACCACGGAAATAAATCTTTTCTATTGGCGAATCTTTCTTCATTTAATGCTTTTCTAAAACCATCAATCTAGCATAATGAAGGAGAAATAGTTATCTCCATTTGAAACGGAAAAATACGCCATTCTTTGAACTTTTCAAACCTTCGAAAATAAATTTTTTCATTTCGAGATTTTTCCGTATAATATGCTCTTCTAAGGCTATCAAACTAGAAAAATGAAAGAGAACCAGTTATCACAAATAAGAACGGAAAAAAAAAGAGATTCAAATGAAGTTTCCAACCATCGAAATAAATCATTTCTTTTCGGGAATCTTTTTTCATTTTATGCTTTTCTAAGCCTATCAAACTAGAATAATGTAGGAGAAATAGTTATCTGCATTTGAAACACAAAAAAAAACGCGATTCTGTTGAAGTTTTCAAACCTTCGAAAATAAATTGTTAATTTTTGAGATTTTTCCCGCATATTATGCTTTTCCAAGGTTATCAAACTATAAAAATGAAAGAGAACCAGTCATCTCAAAAAGGAACGGAAAAAAAGTGATTCAAATTAAGTTTCCAACCATCTAAATAAATCATTTTTTTTCGCGAATCTTTCTTCATTTTATGCTTTTCTAAGGCTATCAAACTAGAATAATGACGAGAAATAGTTATCTCCATTTGAAACGCAAAAAAAAAAAAAAAAAAAAAAACGCGATTCTTTTGAAGGTTTCCTCTCTTCGAAAATAAATTTTTCCTTTTCGAGATTTTTCCGCATAATAGGCTTTTCAAGGCTATCAAACTATAAAAATGAAAGAGAACCAGTTATCTCAAATAAGAACGGAAAAAAAGTGATTCTAATGAATTTTCCATCATTCGAAATAAATATTTTCTATTCGCGAATCTTTCTTCATTTTATGCTTTTCTAAGGCTATCAAACTAGAATAATGAAGGATAAATAGTTATCTCCATTTGAAACGCAAAAAAAAAAAAAAAAAAAACGCGATAATTTTGAGGTTTTCAAACCTTCGAAAATAAATTTTTAACTTTCGAGATTCTTTCCGCATAATATGCTTTTCTAAGGCTATGAAACTAGAAAAATTAAAGAGTACCAGTTATCTCAAATAAGAACGGAGAAAAGGTGATTCAAATGAAGTTTCCAACCGTCGAAATAAATCATTTCTTTCCACGAATCTTTTTTCATTTTAAGCCTTTCTAAGGCTATCAAACTAGAATAATGAAGGAGAAATAGTTATCCCCGATTTGAAACACTAAATAACGCGATTCTTTTGAAGTTTTCAAACCTTGGAACATTAATTTTTTCTTTTCGAAATTCTTTCTGCATAATATGCTTTTCTAAGGCTATCAAACTAGAAAAAAAAAAAAAAAAAAGAACCATTTATCACAAATAAGAACGGAAAAACGTGATTCAAATGAAGTTTCCAACCATCGAAATAAATAATTGCTTTTCGCGAATCTTTTTCAATTTATGCTGATCTAAGGCCATCAAACTAGAATAATGAAGGAGAAATAGTTATCTCCATTTGAAACGCGCTTCTTTTGAAGTTATCAAACCTTCGAAAATAAATTTTTTCTTATCGAGATTCTTTCCGCATATTATGCTTTTCTAAGTATAGTAACTAGAATAATAAAAGAGAAGCAGTTATCTCAAATAAGAACGGAAAAAAGTTATTCTAATAATGTTTCAAACCATCAAAATAAATCTTTTTTTCGCTAATCTTTCTTCATTTTATGCTTTTCTAAGGCTATCAAATTACAATAATGAAGGAGAAATAGTTACCTCCATTTGAAAGGCCAAAAAACGCGATTCTGTTGAAGTTTTCAAACCTTCGAAAATAAATTTTTACTTTTCGAGATTCTTCTCGCATAATATGGTTTTCTAAGGCTATCAAACTAGAAAAATGAAAGAGAACCAGTTATCTCAAATAAGAACGGAAAAAAGTGATTCAAATGAAGTTTCCAACCACCGAAATTATTCTTTTCTATTCGCAAATCTTTCTTTATTTTATGCTTTTCTAAAGCTATCAAACTAGAATAATGAAAGAGAAATAGTTATCTCCATTTGAAACGCAAAAAAAAAAAAAAAAGAAAAAAAACCGCGATTCTTTTGAAGTTTTCAAACCTTCGAATATAAATTTTTTCTTTTCGTGTTTCTTTCCGCATAATATGCTTTTCTAAGGCTATCAAACTAGAAAAATGAGAGAGAACCAGTTATCTTAAATAAGAACGGAAAAAAAAAAAAAATGATTCAAATGAAGTTTCCAACCGTCGAAACAAATCATTTCTTTTAGGAATCTTTTTTCATTTTATGCTTTTCTATGGCTATCAAACTAGAATAATGAAGGGGAAATAGTTATCTCCGTTTGAAACGCAAAAAAAAAAAAAAAAAAAAAAAAAACGCGATTCTTTTGAAGTTTTTAAACCTTCGAAAATAAATATTTTGTTTTCGAGATTCTTTCCGCATAATATGCTTTTCTAAGGCTATCAAACTAGAAAAATGAAATACAACCATTTATCTCAAATACGAACCGAAAAAAAGTGTTTCAAATGAAGTTTCCAACCATCGAAATAAATATTTTCTATTTCATTTTATGTTTTTCTAAGGCTAACTAACTAGAATAATGAAGGAGAAATAGTTATCTCCATTTGAAACGCAAAAAAAAAAAAAAAAAAAAAAAGAACCCCGATTCTTTTAAAGTTTTCAAACCTTCGAAAGTAAATTTTTCTGTTGAAGTTTTCAAACCCTCGAAAATAAATTTTTTCTTTTCGAGATTCTTTCCGCATAATATGCTTCTCTAAGGGTATCAAACTAGAAAAATGAAAGACAACCAGTTATCTCAAATAAGAACGGAAAAAAGTGATTCAAATGAAGTGTCCTACCGACGAAATAAATCATTTCTTTTCGCGAATCTTTTTTCATTTTATGCTTTTTTTACGCAATCGAACTAGAATAATGGAGAAATAGTTTCCCCATTTGAAACTCAAAAAAAAAAAAAAAAAAAAAAAAACGGGATTCTTTTGAAGTTTTCAAACCTTCGAAAATAAATTTTTTCTTTTCGAGATTCTTTCCCCATAATATGATTTTCTAAGGGTATCAAACTAGAAAAATGAAAGAGAACCAGTTTTGTCAAATAAGAACGGAAAAAAAGTGATTCTAATGAGGTTTCCAACCACGGAAATAAATCTTTTCTATTCGCGAATCTTTCTTCATTTAATGCTTTTCTAAAACCATCAAACTAGCATAATGAAGGAGAATTAGTTATCTCCATTTGAAACGAAAAAATACGCCATTCTTTTGAACTTTTCAAATTTTCGAAAATAAATTCTTTCATTTCGAGATTTTTCCGTATAATACGCTCTTTTAAGACTATCAAACTAGAAAAATGAAAGAGAACCAGTTATCTCAAATAAGAACGGAAAAAAAGTGATTCTAATGAAGTTTCCAACCACCAAATAAATCTTTTCTATTCGCGAATCTTTCTTCATTTTATGATTTTCTAAGGCTATGAAACTCGAATAATGAAGGAAAAATATTTATCTCCATTTCAAACTCATAAAAAACGCGATTCTTTTGAAGTTTTCAAACCTTCGAATATAAATTGTTTCTTTTCGAGATTCTTTCGGCATAATATGCTTTTCTAAGGCTATCAAACTAGAAAAATGACAGAGAAGCAGGTATCTCAAATAAAAACGGAAAAAAAAGTGATTCAAATGAAGTTTCCTACCATCGAAATAAATCCTTTCTTTTCCCGCATCTTTTTTCATTTTATCCTTTTCTAAGGCTACCAACTATAATAATGAAGGAGAAATAGTTATCTCCATTTGAAACGAAAAAAAAAAAAAAAAAAAAAAAAAAACGCAATTCTTTGGAAGTTTTCCACTCTTCGAAAATAAATTTTTCCTTTTCGAGATTCTTTCCGCATAAAACGCTTTTCTAAGGCTATCAAACTAAAAAAATGAAAGAGAACCAGTTATTTCAAATAAGAACGGAAAAAAAGTGATTCTCTTGAAGTTTTCAACCTTCGAAATAAATCTTTTCTATTCGCGAATCTTTCTTAATTTTATGTTTTTCTAAGGCTATTAACTAGAATAATGAAGGATAAATATTTATCTCCATTTGAAACTCAAAAAAAAAAAAAAAAAAAAAAATAAAAAAAAAATACGGGATTCTTTTGAAGTTTTCAAACCTTCGAAAATAAATTTTTTCTTTTCGAGATTCTTTCTGCATAATATGCTTTTCTAAGGGTATCAAACTACCAAAATGAAATAAAACCAGTTATCTCAAATAAGAACGGAAAAACTTTGATTCTAATGAAGTTTCCAACCATGGAAATAAATCCTTTCTATTCCCATATCTTTTTTCATTTTATGCTTTTCTAGAGCTATGAAACTAGAATAATGAAGGAAAAATAGTTGTCTCCATTTGAAACTCAAAAAAAAAAAAAAAAAAAAACCCGATTCTTTTGAAGTTTTCAAACCTTCAAAAATAAATTTTTTCTTTTTGAAATTCTTTCCGCATAATATGCTTTTCTAAGGGTATGAAACTAGAAAAATGAAAGAGAACCAGTTATCTCAAATAAGAACGCAAAAAAGTGATTATATGAAGTTTCCAACCATCGGAATATATCTTTTCTATTTGCAAATCTTTCTTCATTTAATGCTTTTCTAAGGCTAACTAACTAGAATAATGAGGGAGATGTAGTTATCTCCATTTGAAACGCAAAAAAACGCATTTCTTTTAAAGATTTCAAACTTTCGAAAATAAATTTTTAATTTTCGAGATTCTTTCCGCATAATATGCATTTCTAACGCTATCAAAGTAGAAAAATGAAAGTGAACCAGTTATCTCAAATAAGAACGGAAAAAAAAGTGATTCAAATGAAGTTTCCAACCGTCGAAATAAATCCTTTCTATTCGCATATCATTCTTTATTTTATGCTTTTCTAAGGCTATCAAACTAGAATAATGAAGGAGAAATAGTTATCTTCATTTGAAACGCAAAAAAAAAAAAAAAAAAAAAAGCGATTCTTTTGAAGTTTAAAAACCTTCGAAAATAAATATTTTCTTTTCGAGATTCTTTCCGCATAATATGCTTTTCTAAGCCTATCAAACTAGATAAATGAAATAGAACCAGTTATCTCAAATAAGAACAGAAAAAAAGCGATTCAAATGAAGTTTCTAACCATCGAAATAAATCTTTTTTTTCGCGAATATTTCTTCATTTTATGCTTTTCTAAGGCTATCAAACTACAAAAATGAAGGAGAAATAGTTATCTACATTTGAAACGCAAAAACAAAAACAAAACGCGATTTTTTGAAGTTTTCAAATCCTCGAAAATAAATTTTAAATTAGCGAGATTCTTCCCGCATAATATGCTTTTCCAAAGCTATCAAACTAGAAAAATGAAAGAGAACCAGTTATATCAAATAAGAACGGAAAAAAAGTTATTCAAATGAAGTTTCCAACCATCGAAATAAATAATTTCTTTACGCGAATCTTTTTTCATTTTATGCTTTTCTAAGGCTATCAAACTAGAATTATGAAGGAGAAATAGTTATCTCCATTTGAAACGCAAAAAAAAAAAAAAAAAAAAAAAACCGCGATAATTTTGAGGTTTTCACACCTTCGAAAATAAATTTTTAACTTTCGAGATTCTTTCCGCATAATATGCTTTTCTAAGGCTATGAAACTAGAAAAATTAAAAAGTACCAGTTATCTCAAATAAGAACGGAGAAAAGGTGATTCAAATGAAGTTTCCAACCGTCGAAATAAATCATTTCTTTCCACGAATCTTTTTTCATTTTATGCCTTTCTAAGGCTATCAAACTAGAATAATGAAGGAGAAATAGTTATCCCCGATTTGAAACACTAAATAACGCGATTCTTTTGAAGTTTTCAAACCTTGGAACATTAATTTTTTCTTTTCGAAATTCTTTCTGCATAATATGCTTTTCTAAGGCTATCAAACTAGAAAAATGAAAGAGAACCAGTCATCTCAAAAAGGAACGGAAAAAAAGTGATTCAAATTAAGTTTCCAACCATCGAAATAAATCATTTTTTTTCGCTAATCTTTTTTCATTTTATGCTTACCTATGGCTATCAAACTAGAATAATGAAGGATAAATAGTTATCTCCATTTGAAACGCGATTATTTTGAAGTTTTCAAACATTCGAAAGTAAATTTTTTCTTTTCCGGATTCTTTCCGCATAATACGCTTTTCCAAGGATATGAAACTAGAAAAATGAAACAGAACCAGTTATCTCAAATAAGAACGGAAAAAAAGTTATTCTAATGAGGTTTCCAACCACGGAAATAAATCTTTTCTATTCGCGAATCTTTCTTCATTTAATGCTTTTCTAAAACCATCAAACTAGCATAATGAAGGAGAAATAGTTATCTCCATTTGAAACGAAAAAATACGCCATACTTTTGAACTTTTCAAACCTTCGAAAATAAATTTTTAATTTTCGACATTCTTTCCGCATAATATGCTTTTCTAAGGCTATCAAACTAGAAAAATTAAAGAGAACCAATTATCTCAAATAAGAACGGAGAAAAGGTGATTCAAATGAAGTTTCGAACCGTCGAAATAAATCATTTCTTTTCGCGAATTTTTTTTCATTTTATGCTTTTCTAAGGCTATCAAACTAGAATAATGAAGGAGAAATAGTTATCTCCATTTGAAACACAAAATAACGCGATTCTTTTGAAGTTTTCAAACCTTGGAACAAAAATTTTTTCTTTTCGAGGTTCTTTCTGCATAATATGGTTTTCTAAGGCTATCAAACTAGAAAAAAAAAAAAAAAAGAGAACCAGTTATCTCAAATAAGAACGGAAAAACGTGATTCAAATGAAGTTTCCAACCATCGAAATAAATAATTTCTTTTCGCGAATCTTTTTCAAATTATGCTTTTCTAAGGCCATCATACTAAAATAATGAAGGAGAAATAGTTATCTCCATTTGAAACGCGATTCTTTTGAAGTTTTCAAACCTTCGAAAATAAATTTTTTCTTTTCGAGATTCTTTCCGCATAATATGCATTTCTAAGTATATCAAACTAGATTAATAAAAAAGAAGCAGTTATCTCAAATAAGAACGGAAAAATAGTTATTCTAATAATGTTTCAAACCATCAAAATAAATCTTTTTTTCGCTGATCCATCTTCATTCTATGCTTTTCTAAGGCTATCAAACTACAATAATGAAGGAGAAATAGTTATCTCCATTTGAAACGGAAAAAAAAAAAAAAACGCGATTCTTTTGAAGTTTCAAACCTTCGAAAATATTTTTTTTTTCGAGATTCTTTCCGCATAATACGCTTTTCTAAGGCTATCAAACTAGCAAAATGAAGGAGAACCAGTTATCTCAAATAGGAACTGAAAAAAAGTGATTCAAATGAATTTTCCAACCGTCGAAATAAATCATTTCTTTTCGCGAATCTATTTTCATTTTATGCTTTTATAAGGCTATCAAACTAGAATAATGAAGGAGAAATAGTTGTCTCCAATTGAAACTCAAAAAAAAAAAAAAAAACCCGATTCTTTTGAAGATTTCAAACCTTTGAAATTAAATTTTTTCTTTTCCAGATTCTTTCCGCATAATGTGCTTTTCTAAGGCTACAAACTGGAAAAATGAAAGTGAACAAGTTATCTCAAATAAAAACGGAAAAAAAGTGATTCTAATGAGGTTTCCAACCATCGAAATAAATCATTTCTTTTCGCGAATATTTTTTCATTTTATGCTTTTCTAAGGCTATCAAACTAGAATAATGAAGGAGAAATTGTTATCTCCATTTGAAACGCCAAAAAACGCGATCCTGTTGAAGTTTTCAAACATTCAAAAATAAATTTTTTCTTTTTGAAATTCTTTCCGCATAATATGCTTTTCTAAGGGTATCAAACTAGAAAAATGAAAGAGAACCAGTTATCTCAAATAAGAACGGAAAAAAAGTGATTATATGAAGTTTCCAACCATCGGAATTATTCTTTTCTATTTGCGAATCTTTCTTCATTTTATGCTTTTCTAAGGCTAACTAACTAGAATAATGAAGGAGAAATAGTTATCTCCATTTGAAACGCAAAAAAAAAAAAAAAAAAAACGCATTCTGTTAAAGTTTTCAAACCTTAAAATAAATGTTTTCTTCTAGAGATTGTTTCCGCATAATATACTTTTCTAAGTATATCAAAATTGAAAAATAAAAGAGAAGCAATTATCTCAAATAAGAACGGAAAAAAAAAAATGATTCAAATGAAGTTTCCAACCGTCGAAATAAATCATTTCTTTTCGGGAATCTTTTTTCATTTTATGCTTTTCTAAGGCTATCAATATAGAATAATGAAGGAGAAATAGTTATCTTCATTTGAAACGCAAAAAAAAAAAAAAAAAAAAAAAAAAAACGCGATTCTGTTGTAGTTTTCAAACCATCGAAAATAAATTTTTTGTTTTCGAGATTCTCCCCGCATAATATGCTTTTCCAAGGCTATCAAACTAGAAAAATGAAAGAGAACCAGTTATTCCAAATAAGAACGGAAAAACAGTGATTCTAATGAAGTTTCCAACCATGGAAATAAATCCTTTCTATTCCCATATCTTTTTTCATTTTATGCTTTTCTAAAGCTATGAAACTAGAATAATGAAGGAAAAATAGTTGTCTCCATTTGAAACTCAAAAAAAAAAAAAAAAAAAATCCCGATTCTTTTGAAGTTTTCAAACCTTCAAAAATAAATTTTTTCTTTTTGAAATTCTTTCCGCATAATATGCTTTTCTAAGGGTATGAAACTAGAAAAATGAAAGAGAACCAGTTATCTCAAATAAGAACGCAAAAAAGTGATTATATGAAGTTTCCAACCATCGGAATATATCTTTTCTATTTGCAAATCTTTCTTCATTTTGTGCTTTTCTAAGGCTAACTAACTAGAATAATGAGGGAGAAGTAGTTATCTCCATTTGAAACGCAAAAAAACGCGATTCTTTTAAAGATTTCAAACTTTCGAAAATAAATTTTTAATTTTCGAGATTCTTTCCGCATACTATGCATTTCTAACGCTATCAAAGTAGAAAAATGAAAGTGAACCAGTTATCTCAAATAAAAACGGAAAAAAAAGTGATTCAAATGAAGTTTCCAACCGTCGAAATAAATCCTTTCTATTCGCATATCTTTCTTTATTTTATGCTTTTCTAAGGCTATCAAACTAGAATAATGAAGGAGAAATAGTTATCTCCATTTGAAACGCGCTTCTTTTGAAGTTTTCAAACCTTGGAAAATAAATTTTTTCTTTTCGAGATTCTTTCCGCATAATATGCTTTTCTAAGTATATTAACTAGAATAACAAAAGAGAAGCAGTTATCTCAAATAAGAACGGAAAAAAGTTATTCTAATAATGTTTCAAACCATCAAAATAAATCTTTTTTTCGCTAATCTTTCTTCATTTTATGCTTTTCTAAGGCTATCAAACTAGAATAATGAAAGAGAAATAGTTATCTCCATTTGAAAAGAAAAAAAAAAAAAAAAAAAAAAAAAAGCGATTCTTTTGAAGTTTAAAAACCTTCGAAAATAAATATTTTCTTTTCGAGATTCTTTCCGCATAATATGCTTTTCTAAGCCTATCAAACTAGAAAAATGAAATAGAACCAGTTATCTCAAATAAGAACAGAAAAAAAGCGATTCAAATGAAGTTTCTAACCATCGAAATAAATCTTTTTTTTCGCGAATATTTCTTCATTTTATGCTTTTCTAAGGCTGTCAAACTACAAAAATGAAGGAGAAATAGTTATCTACATTTGAAACGCAAAAACTAAAACAAAACGCGATTTTTTGAAGTTTTCAAATCCTCGAAAATAAATTTTAAATTAGCGAGATTCTTCCCGCATAATATGCTTTTCCAAAGCTATCAAACTAGAAAAATGAAAGAGAACCAGTTATATCAAATAAGAACGGAAAAAATGTTATTCAAATGAAGTTTCCAACCATCGAAATAAATAATTTCTTTTCGCGAATCTTTTTTCATTTTATGCTTTTCTAAGGCTATCAAACTAGAATTATGAAGGAGAAATAGTTATCTCCATTTGAAACGCTAAAAAACGCGATTCTTTTTAAGATTTCAAACTTTCGAAAATAGAATTTTAATTTTCGAGATTCTTTCCGCATAATACGCTTTTCTAAGGCTATCAAACTAGAAAAATGAAAGAGAACCAGTTATCCCAAATAAGAACGCAAAAAAGGTGATTTAAATGAAGTTTCCAACCATCGAAATAAATCTTTTCTATACCCATATTTTTCTTCATTTTATGCTTTTCTAAGGCTATCAAACTAGAATAATGAAGGAGAAACAGTTATCTCCATTTGAAATTAAAAAAAAAAAAACGCGATTCTTTTGAAGTTTTCCATTCTTCGAAAATAAATTTTTTCTTTTCGAGATTCTTTCGGCATAATATGCTTTTCTAAGGCTATCAAACTAGAAAAATGAAAGAAAACCAGTTATCTCAAATAAGAACGGAAAAAAAGTGATTCAAATGAAGTTTCCAACCATCGAAATAAATCTTTTCTATTTGCGAATCTTTCTTCATTTTATGCTTTTCTAATTCTAACTAACTAGAATATGAAGGAGAAATAGTTATCTTCATTGAAAACGCAAAAAAAAAAAAAAAAAAAAAAAAAAACGCGATTCTTTTGAATTTTCAAACCTTCGAAAATAAATTTTTAATTTTCGAGATTCTTCCCTCATAATATGCTTTTCCAAGGCTATCAAACTGCAGAATTGAAAGAGAACCACTTATCTCAAATAAGAACGGAAAAAAAGTTATTCATGTGAAGGTTCCAACCATCGAAATTTATCATTTCTTTTCGCGAATCATTTTTCATATCAAGCTTTTCTAAGGCTACCAAACTAGAATAATGAAGGAGAAATAGTTATCTCCATTTGAAACGCAAAAAAACAAACAACAAAAAACAAAAAACGCAATCTTTTGATGTTTTCAAAACTCCGAAAATAAATTTTTTCTTTTCGAGATTCTTTCCGCATAATATGCTTTTCTAAGGCTATCAAACTAGAAAAATGAAAGAGAACCAGTTATCACAAATAAGAATGCAAAAAAAGAGATTCAAATGAAGTTTCCAACCATCGAAATAAATCATTTATTTTCGGGAATCTTTTTTCATTTTATGCTTTTCTAAGCCTATCAAACTAGAATAATGTAGGAGAAATAGTTATCTGCATTTGAAACACAAAAAAACGCGATTCTGTTGAAGTTTTCAAACCTTCGAAAATAAATTGTTAATTTTTGAGATTTTTCCCGCATATTATGCTTTTCCAAGGTTATCAAACTATAAAAATGAAAGAGAACCAGTCATCTCAAAAAGGAACGGAAAAAAAGTGATTCAAATTAAGTTTCCAACCATATAAATAAATCATTTTTTTTCGCGAATCTTTTTTCATTTTATGCTTTTCTAAGGCTATCAAACTAGAATAATGAAGGAGAAATAGTTATCTCCATTTGAAACGCAAAAAAAAAAAAAAAAAAAAAAAAAACCGCGATAATTTTGAGGTTTTCAAACCTTCGAAAATAAATTTTTAACTTTCGAGATTTTTCCGCATAATAGGCTTTTCAAGGCTATCAAACTATAAAAATGAAAGAGAACCAGTTATCTCAAATAAGAACGGAAAAAAAGTGATTCTAATGAATTTTCCACCATTCGAAATAAATATTTCCTATTCGCGAATCTTTCTTCATTTTATGCTTTTCTAAGGCTATCAAACTAGAATAATGAAGGATAAATAGTTATCTCCATTTGAAACGCAAAAAAAGAAAAAAAAAAAACGCGATAATTTTGAGGTTTTCAAACCTTCGAAAATAAATTTTTAACTTTCGAGATTCTTTCCGCATAATATGCTTTTCTAAGGCTATCAAACTAGAAAAATTAAAGAGTACCAGTTATCTCAAATAAGAACGGAGAAAAGTTGATTCAAATGAAGTTTCCAACCTTGGAAATAAATCATTTCTTTCCACGAATCTTTTTTCATTTTATGCCTTTCTAAGGCTATCAAACTAGAATAATGAAGGAGAAATAGTTATCCCCGATTTGAAACACTAAATAACGCGATTATTTTGAAGTTTTCAAACCTTGGAACATTAATTTTTTCTTTTCGAAATTCTTTCTGCATAATATGCTTTTCTAAGGCTATCAAACTAGAAAAAAAAAAAAAAAAAAGACAACCAGTTATCACAAATAAGAACGGAAAAACGTGATTCAAATGAAGTTTCCAACCATCGAAATAAATAATTGCTTTTCGCCAATCTTTTTCTATTTATGCTAATCTAAGGCCATCAAACTAGAATAATGAAGGAGAAATAGTTATCTCCATTTGAAACGCGCTTCTTTTGAAGTTTTCAAACCTTGGAAAATAAATTTTTTCTTTTCGAGATTCTTTCCGCATAATATGCTTTTCTAAGTATATTAACTAGAATAACAAAAGAGAAGCTGTTATCTCAAATAAGAACGGAAAAAAGTTATTCTAATAATGTTTCAAACCATCAAAATAAATCTTTTTTTCGCTAATCTTTCTTCATTTTATGCTTTTCTAAGGCTATCAAACTAAAATAATGAAAGAGAAATAGTTATCTCCATTTGAAAAGAAAAAAAAAAAAAAAAAAAAAAAAAAAAAAAAACGCGATTCTTTTGAAGTTTTTAAACCTTCGAATATAAATTTTTTCTTTTCGTGTTTTTTTCCGCATAATATGCTTTTCTAAGGCTATCAAACAAGAAAAATGAAAGAGAACACGTTATCTGAAATAAGAACGGAAAATAAGTGATTCTAATGAAGTTTCCAACCACCAAATAAATCTTTTCTATTCGCGAATCTTGCTTCATTTTATGATTTTCTAAGGCTATGAAACTAGAATAATGAAGGAAAAATATTTATCTCCATTTCAAACTCATAAAAAACGCGATTCTTTTGAAGTTTTCAAACCTTCGAATATAAATTTTTTCTTTTCGAGATTCTTTCGGCATAATATGCTTTTCTAAGGCTATCAAACTAGAAAAATGAAATACAACCATTTATCTCAAATAAGAACGGAAAAAAAGTGTTTCAAATGAAGTTTCCAACCATCGAAATAAATATTTTCTATTTCATTTTATGTTTTTCTAAGGCTAACTAACTAGAATAATGAAGGAGAAATAGTTATCTCCATTTGGAACGCAAAAAAAAAAAAAAAAAAAAAAGAACCCCGATTCTTTTAAAGTTTTCAAACCTTCGAAAGTAAATTTTTCTGTTGAAGTTTTCAAACCTTCGAAAATAAATTTTTTCTTTTCGAGATTCTTTCCGCATAATATGCTTTTCTAAGGGTATCAAACTAGAAAAATGAAAGACAACCAGCTATCTCAAATAAGAACGGAAAAAAAGTGATTCAAATGAAGTGTCCTACCGACGAAATAAATCATTTCTTTTCGCGAATCTTTTTTCATTTTATGCTTTTCTTACGCAATCGAACTAGAATAATGGAGAAATAGTTTCCCCATTTAAAACTAAAAAAACTAAAAAAAAAAAAAAAAAAAAAAACGGGATTCTTTTGAAGTTTTCAAACCTTCGAAAATAAATTTTTTCTTTTCGAGATTCTTTCCCCATAATATGCTTTTCTAAGGGTATCAAACTAGAAAAATGAAAGAGAACCAGTTATGTCAAATAAGAACGGAAAAAAAGTGATTCATAAAGGTTTCCTACCACGGAAATAAATCTTTTCTATTCGCGAATCTTTCTTCATTTAATGCTTTTCTAAAACCATCAAACTAGCATATTGAAGGAGAATTAGTTATCTCCATTTGAAACGAAAAAATACGCCATTCTTTTGAACTTTTCAAACCTTCGAAAATAAATTCTTCATTTCGAGATTTTTCCGTATAATACGCTCTTTTAAGACTATCAAACTAGAAAAATGAAAGAGAACCAGTTATCTCAAATAAGAACGGAAAAAAAGTAATTCTAATGAAGTTTCCAACCACCAAATAAATCGTTTCTATTCGCGAATCTTTCTTCATTTTATGATTTTCTAAGGCTATGAAACTCGAATAATGAAGGAAAAATATTTATCTCCATTTCAAACTCTTAAAAAACGCGATTCTTTTGAAGTTTTCAAACCTTCGAATATAAATTGTTTCTTTTCGAGATTCTTTCGGCATAATATGCTTTTCTAAGGCTATCAAACTAGAAAAATGACAGAGAACCAATTATCTCAAATAAAAACGGAAAAAAAAGTGATTCAAATGAAGTTTCCAACCATCGAAATAAATCCTTTCTTTTCCCGCATCTTTTTTCATTTTATCCTTTTCTAAGGCTACCAACTATAATAATGAAGGAGAAATAGTTATCTCCATTTGAAACGCAAAAAAAAAAAAAAAAAAAAAAAAAAACGCAATTCTTTGGAAGTTTTCCACTCTTCGAAAATAAATTTTTCCTTTTCGAGATTCTTTCCGCATAATACGCTTTTCTAAGGCTATCAAACTAAAAAAATGAAAGAGAACCAGTTATTTCAAATAAGAACGGAAAAAAAGTGATTCTAATGAAGTTTTCAACCTTCGAAATAAATCTTTTCTATTCGCGAATATTTCTCCATTTTATGTTTTTCTAAGGCTATCAAACTAGTATAATGAAGGATAAATAGTTATCTCTATTCGAAACGCAAAAAAACGCGATTCTTTTGAAGTTTTCAAACCTTCGAAAATAAATTTTTAATTTTCGACATTCTTTCCGCATAATATGCTTTATTAAGGCTATCAAAATAGAAAAATGAAAGAGAACCAGTTATCTCAAATAAGAACGGAAAAAAGTGATTCTAATGAAGATTCCAACCACAGAAATAAATCTTTCTATTCGCGAATCTTTCTTCATTTTATTATTTTCTAAAGCTATGAAACTAGAATAATGAAGGAAAAATATTTATCTCCATTTGAAACTCAAAAAAAAAAAAAAAAAAAAAATTCCGGGATTCTTTTGAAGTTTTCAAACCTTCGAAAATAAATTTTTTCTTTTCGAGATTCTTTCCGCATAATATGCTTTTTAAGGGTATCAAACTACCAAAATGAAATAAAACCAGTTATCTCAAATAAGAACGGAAAGAAAGTGATTCAAATGAGGTTTGCAACCATCGAAAAAAATCATTTCTTTTGGCGAATCTATTTTCATTTTATGCATTTCTACTTCTATCAAAGTAGAATAATGAAGGCGAAATGGTTATCTCCATTTGAAACGCAAAATTACACGATTCCTTTGAAGTTTTCAAACCTTGGAAAATAAATTTTTTCTTTTCGAGATTCTTTCCGCATAATACGCTTTTCTAAGGCTATCAAACTAGAAAAATGAAAGAGAACCAGTTATCTCAAATAAGAACGGAAAAAAAGTGATTCAAATGAATTTTCCAACCGTCCAAATTAATAATTTCTTTTCGCGAATTTTTTTTCATTTTATGCTTTTCTAAGGCTATCAAACTAGAGTAATGCAGGAGAAATAGTTATCTACATTTGAAACGCAAAAAAAAAAAAAAAAAAAAAAACGCAATGCTTTTGCAGTTTTCAAATCTTCGAAAATAACTTTTTTCTTTTCGAGATTCTTTCCGCATAATATGCTTTTCTAAAGCTATCAAACTACAATAATGAAGGAGAAATAGTTATCTCCATTTGAAACGCAAAAAAAAAAAAACAAAAAAAAACCCTATTCTTTTGAAGTTTTCAAACCTTCAAAAATAAATTTTTTTTTTCGAGAATCTTTCCGCATAATATGCTTTTCTAAGGCTATCAAACTGGAAAAATGAAAGAGAACCAGTTATCTCAAATAAGAACGGAAAAAAAGCGATTCAAATGAAGTTTCCAACCATCGAAATAAATCATTTCTTTTCGCGAATCTTTTTTCATTTTGTGCTTTTCTAAGGCTATCAAACTAGAATAATGAAGGAGAAATAGTTATCTGCATTTGAAACGCAAAAAAACGCGTTTCTGTTGAAGTTTTCAAACCTTCGAAAATAAATTGTTAATTTACGAGATTCTTCCCGCATAATATGCTTTTCCAAGGTTATCAAACTATAAAAATGAAAGAGAACCAGTAATCTCAAAAAGGAACGGAAAAAAAGTGATTCAAATTAAGTTTCCAACCATCGAAATAAATCATTTTTTTTCGCGAATCTTTTTTCATTTTATGCTTACCTAAGGCTATCAAACTAGAATAATGAAGGATAAATAGTTATCTCCATTTGAAACGCGATTATTTTAAAGTTTTCAAACATTCGAAAATAAATTTTTTCTTTTCCAGATTCTTTCCGCATAATACGCTTTTCTAAGGATATGATACTAGAAAAATGAAAGAGAACCAGTTATCTCAAATAAGAACGGAAAAAAGTTATTCTAATGAGGTTTCCAACCACGGAAATAAATCTTTTCTATTCGCGAATCTTTCTTCATTTAATGCTTTTCTAAAACCATCAAACTAGCATAATGAAGGAGAAATAGTTATCTCCATTTGAAACGAAAAAATACGCCATACTTTTCATCTTTTCAAACCTTCGAAAATTAATTGTTAATTTTCGACATTCTTTCCGCATAATATGCTTTTCTATGGCTATCAAACTAGAAAAATGAAATAGAACCAGTTATTTCAAATAAGAACGGAAAAAAAGTGATTCAAATGAAGTTTCCAACCAGCGAAATAAAACATTTCTTTTCGCGAATCTTTTTTCATTTTATGCTTTTCTAAGGCTATCAAACTAGAATAATGAAGGAGAAACAGTTATCTCCATTTGAAATTAAAAAAAAAACGCGATTCTTTTGAAGTTTTCCATTCTTCGAAAATAAATTTTTTCTTTTCGAGATTCTTTCGGCATAATATGCTTTTCTAAGGCTATCAAACTAGAAAAATGAAAGAAAACCAGTTATCTCAAATAAGAACGGAAGAAAAGTGATACTAATGTGGTTTCCAACCATCGAAATAAATGTTTTCTATTCGCAAATCTTTCTTCATTATATGATTTTCTAAAGCTATGAAACTAGAATAATGAAGGAAAAATAGTTATCTCCATTTGAAACGCAAAAAAAAAAAAAAAAAACGCGATTGTTTTGAAGATTTCAATCCTTGGAAAATAAACTTTTTGTTTTCGAGATTCCCCCGCATAATATGCTTTTCCAAGGCTATCAAACTAGAAAAATGAAAGAGAACCAGTTATCTCAAATAAGAACGGAATAAAGGTGATTCAAATCTAGTTTCCAACCATCGAAATAAATCATTTCTTTTCGCGAATCTCATTTCATTTTATGCTTTTCTAAGGCTATCAAACTAGAATAATGAAGGAGAAATAGTTATCTCCATTCGAAACGCAAAAAAAAAAAAAAAAAAAAAAAAAAAAACGCGTTTCTTTGGAAGTTTTCCAATCTTCGAAAATAAATTTTTTCTTTTCGAGATTCTTTCCGCATAATACGCTTTTCTAAGGCTATCAAACTAGAAAAATGAAAGAGAACCAGTTATCCCAAATAAGAACGGAAAAAAGGTGATTTAAATGAAGTTTTCAACCATCGAAATAAATCTTTTCTATACCCATATTTTTCTTCATTTTATGCTTTTCTAAGGCTATGAAACTAGAATAATTAAGGGGAAATAGTTATCTCCATTTGAAACGCAAAAAAAAAAAAAAAAAAAAAAAGCGATTCTTTTGAAGTTTAAAAACCTTCGAAAATAAATATTTTCTTTTCGAGATTCTTTCCGCATAATATGCTTTCCTATGGCTATCAAACTAGAAAAATGAAATAGAACCAGTTCTTTCAAATAAGAACGGAAAAAAAGTGATTCAAATGAAGTTTCCAACCAGCGAAATATAACATTTCTTTTCGCGAATCTTTTTTCATTTTATGCTTTTCTAAGGCTATCAAACTAGAATAATGAAGGAGAAACAGTTATCTCCATTTGAAATTCAAAAAAAAAAAAAAAACACGATTCTTTTGAAGTTTTCCATTCTTCGAAAATAAATTTTTTCTTTTCGAGTTTCTTTCGGCATAATATGCTTTTCTAAGGCTATCAAACTAGAAAAATGAAAGAAAACCAGTTATCTCAAATAAGAACGGAAAAAAAGTGATTCAAATGAAGTTTCCAACCATCGAAATAAATCATTTCTTTTCCCGAATCTTTCTTCATTTTATGCTTTTCTAATTCTAACTAACTAGAATATGAAGGAGAAATAGTTATCTTCATTTAAAACGCAAAAAAAAAAAAAAAAAAAAAAAAAAAAAAAAAAAAAAAAAAAAAAACCCGCGATTCTTTTGAATTTTCAAACCTTCGAAAATAAATTTTTATTTTTCGAGATTCTTCCCTCATAATATGCTTTTCCAAGGCTATCAAACTACAGAATTGAAAGAGAACCACTTATCTCAAATAAGAACGGAAAAAAAGTTATTCATGTGAAGGTTCCAACCATCGAAATTTATCATTTCTTTTCGCGAATCATTTTTCATTTCAAGCTTTTCTAAGGCTACCAAACTAGAATAATGAAGGAGAAATAGTTATCTCCATTTGAAACGAAAAAAAAAAAAAAAAACGCGATCTTTTGATGTTTTCAAAACTCCGAAAATAAATTTTTTCTTTTCGAGATTCTTTCCGCATAATATGCTTTTCTAAGGCTATCAAACTAGAAAAATGAAAGAGAACCAGTTATCACAAATAAGAACGGAAAAAAAGAGATTCAAATGAAGTTTCCAACCATCGAAATAAATCATTTATTTTCGGGAATCTTTTTTCATTTTATGCTTTTCTAAGCCTATCAAACTAGAATAATGTAGGAGAAATAGTTATCTGCATTTGAAACACAAAAAAACGCGATTCTGTTGAAGTTTTCAAACCTTCGAAAATAAATTGCTAATTTTTGAGATTTTTCCCGCATATTATGCTTTTCCAAGGTTATCAAACTATAAAAATGAAAGAGAACCAGTCATCTCAAAAAGGAACGGAAAAAAAGTGATTCAAATTAAGTTTCCAACCATCTAAATAAATCATTTTTTTTCGCGAATCTTTTTTCATTTTATGCTTTTCTAAGGCTATCAAACTAGAATAATGAAGGAGAAATAGTTATCTCCATTTGAAACGCAAAAAAGGAAAAAAAAAAAAAAACGCGATAATTTTGAGGTTTTCAAACCTTCGAAAATAAATTTTTAACTTTCGAGATTTTTCCGCATAATAGGCTTTTCTAAGGCTATCAAACTAGAAAAATTAAAGAGTACCAGTTATCTCAAATAAGAACGGAGAAAAGTTGATTCAAATGAAGTTTCCAACCGTCGAAATAAATCATTTCTTTCCACGAATTTTTTTTCATTTTATGCCTTTCTAAGGCTATCAAACTAGAATAATGAAGGAGAAATAGTTATCCCCGATTTGAAACACTAAATAACGCGATTCTTTTAAAGTTTTCAAACCTTGGAACATTAATTTTTTCTTTTCGAAATTCTTTCTGCACAATATGCTTTTCTAAGGCTATCAAACTAGAAAAAAAAAAAAAAAAAGAGAACCAGTTATCACAAATAACAACGGAAAAACGTGATTCAAATGAAGTTTCCAACCATCGAAATAAATAATTGCTTTTCGCCAATCTTTTTCAATTTATGCTGATCTAAGGCCATCAAACTAGAATAATGAAGGAGAAATAGTTATCTCCATTTGAAACGCGCTTCTTTTGAAGTTTTCAAACCTTGGAAAATAAATTTTTTCTTTTCGATATTCTTTCCGCATAATATGCTTTTCTAAGTATATTAACTATAATAATAAAAGAGAAGCAGTTATCTCAAATAAGAACGGAAAAAAGTTATTCTAATAATGTTTCAAAACATCAAAATAAATCTTTCTTCATTTTATGCTTTTCTAAGGCTATCAAACTAGAATAATGAAAGAGAACCAGTTATCTCAAATAAGAACGGAAAAAAAGTTATTCTAATGAGGTTTCCAACCACGGAAATAAATCTTTTCTATTCGCGAATCTTTCTTCATTTAATGCTTTTCTAAAACCATCAAACTAGCATAATGAAGGAGAAATAGTTATCTCCATTTGAAACGAAAAAATACGCCATACTTTTCAACTTTTCAAACCTTCGAAAATAAATTGTTAATTTTCGACATTCTTTCCGCATAATATGCTTTTCTAAGGCTATCAAACTAGAAAAATTAAAGAGAACCAGTTATCTCAAATAAGAACGGAGAAAAGGTGATTCAAATAAAGTTTCGAACCGCCGAAATAAATCATTTCTTTTCGCGAATTTTTTTTCATTTTATGCTTTTCTAAGGCTATCAAACTAGAATAATGAAGGAGAAATAGTTATCTCCTTTTGAAACACTAAATAACGCGATTCTTTTGAAGTTTTCAAACCTTGGAACATAAATTTTTTCTTTTCGAGATTCTTTCTGCATAATATGCTTTTCTAAGGCTATCAAACTAGAAAAAAAAAAAAAAAAAGAGAACCAGTTATCTCAAATAAGAACGGAAAAACGTGATTCAAATGAAGTTTCCAACCATCGAAATAAATCATTTCTTTTCGCGAATCTTTTTCAAATTATGCTCTTCTGAGGCCATCATACTAGAATAATGAAGGAGAAATAGTTATCTCCATTTGAAACTCAAAAAAAAGAAAAAAAAAAAAAACGGGATTCTTTTGAAGTTTTCAAACCTTCGAAAATAAATTTTTTCTTTTCGAGATTCTTTCCCCATAATATGCTTTTCTAAGGGTATCAAACTAGAAAAATGAAAGAGAACCAGTTATGTCAAATAAGAACGGAAAAAAAGTGATTCATAAAGGTTTCCTACCACGGAAATAAATCTTTTCTATTCGCGAATCTTTCTTCATTTAATGCTTTTCTAAAACCATCAAACTAGCATATTGAAGGAGAATTAGTTATCTCCATTTGAAAAGAAAAAATACGCCATTCTTTTGAACTTTTCAAACCTTCGAAAATAAATTCTTCATTTCGAGATTTTTCCGTATAATACGCTCTTTTAAGACTATCAAACTAGAAAAATGAAAGAGAACCAGTTATCTCAAATAAGAACGGAAAAAAAGTAATTCTAATGAAGTTTCCAACCACCAAATAAATCTTTTCTATTCGCGAATCTTTCTTCATTTTATGATTTTCTAAGGCTATGAAACTCGAATAATGAAGGAAAAATATTTATCTTCATTTCAAACTCATAAAAAACGCGATTCTTTTGAAGTTTTCAAACCTTCGAATATAAATTGTTTCTTTTCGAGATTCTTTCGGCATAATATGCTTTTCTAAGGCTATCAAACTAGAAAAATGACAGAGAACCAGTTATCTCAAATAAAAACGGAAAAAAAAGTGATTCAAATGAAGTTTCCAACCATCGAAATAAATCCTTTCTTTTCCCGCATCTTTTTTCATTTTATCCTTTTCTAAGGCTACCAACTATAATAATGAAGGAGAAATAGTTATCTCCATTTGAAACGCAAAAAAAAAAAAAAAAAAAAAAACGCAATTCTTTGGAAGTTTTCCACTCTTCGAAAATAAATTTTTAATTTTCGACATTCTTTCCGCATAATATTCTTTATTAAGGCTATCAAAATAGAAAAATGAAAGAGAACCAGTTATCTCAAATAAGAACGGAAAAAAGTGATTCTAATGAAGTTTCCAACCACAGAAATAAATCTTTCTATTCGCGAATCTTTCTTCATTTTATTATTTTCTAAAGCTATGAAACTAGAATAATGAAGGAAAAATATTTATCTCCATTTGAAACTCAAAAAAAAAAAAAAAAAAAAAATACGGGATTCTTTTGAAGTTTTCAATCCTTCGAAATTAAATTTTTTCTTTTCCAGATTCTTTCCGCATAATATGCTTTTCTAAGGCTACAAACTAGAAAAATGAAAGTGAACAAGTTATCTCAAATACAAACGGAAAAAAAGTGATTCTAATGAGGTTTCCAACCATCGAAATAAATCATTTCTTTTCGCGAATCTTTTTTCATTTTATGCTTTTCTAAGGCTATCAAACTAGAATAATGAAGGAGAAATTGTTATCTCCATTTGAAACGCCAAAAAACGCGATCCTGTTGAAGTTTTCAAACATTCAAAAATAAATTTTTTCTTTTTGAAATTCTTTCCGCATAATATGCTTTTTTAAGGGTATCAAACTAGAAAAATGAAAGAGAACCAGCTATCTCAAATAAGAACGGAAAAAAAGTGATTATATGAAGTTTCCAACCATCGGAATTAATCTTTTCTATTTGCGAATCTTTCTTCATTTTATGCTTTTCTAAGGCTAACTAACTAGAATAATGAAGGAGAAATAGTTATCTCCATTTGAAACGCGAAAAAAGAAAAACGCGATTCTGTTAAAGTTTTCAAACCTTAAAATAAATGTTTTCTTCTAGAGATTGTTTCCGCATAATATGCTTTTCTAAGTATATCAAAATTGAAAAATAAAAGAGAAGCAGTTATCTCAAATAAGAACGGAAAAAAGTGATTCAAATGAAGTTTCCAACCATCGAAATTATTCCTTTCTATTCGCATATCTTTCTTTATTTTATGCTTTTCCAAGGCTATCAAAATAGAATAATGAAGGAGAAATAGTTATCTCCGTTTGAAACGCAAAAAAAAAAAAAAAAAAAAACCTATTTTTTGAAGTTTTCAAACCTTCGAAAATAAATTTTTAATTTTCGAGATTCTTCCCGCATAATATGCTTTTCCAAGGCTATCAAACTACAAAAATGAAAGAGAACCAGTTACATTAATTAAGAACGGAAAAAAAGTTATTCAAATGAAGTTTCCAACCATCGAAATAAATAATTTCTTTTCGCGAATCTTTTTTCATTTTATGCTTTACTAAGGCTATCAAACTAGAATTATGAAGGAGAAATAGTTATCTCCATTTGAAACGCTAAAAACGCAATTATTTTGAAGATTTCAAACTTTCGAAAATAAATTTTTAATTTTCGAGATTCTTTCCGCATAATATGCTTTTCTAAGGCTATCAAAGTAGAAAAATGAAAGAGAACCAGTTATCTCAAATAAGAACGGAAAAAAAGTGCTTCAAATGAAGTTTCCAACCGTCGAAATAAGTCATTTCTTTTCGGGAATTCTTTTTCATTTTATGCTTTGTAAGGCTATTAAACTAGAATAATGAAGGGAAATAGTTATCTCCATTTGAACTGACAAAAAAAAAAAAAAAAAAAAAAAAAAAACGCGATTCTTTTGATGTTTTCAAACCTTCGAAAATAAAAATTTTCTCTTCGAGATTCTTTCCGCATAATATGGTTTTCTAAGGCTACCAAACTAGAAAAATGAAAGAGAACATGTTATCTCAAATAAGAACGGAAGAAAAGTGATACTAATGAGGTTTCCAACCATCGAAATAAATGTTTTCTATTCGCAAATCTTTCTTCATTATATGATTTTCTAAAGCTATGAAACTAGAATAATGAAGGAAAAATAGTTATCTCCATTTGAAACGCAAAAAAAAAAAAAAAAAACGAGATTGTTTTGAAGTTTTCAATCCTTGGAAAATAAACTTTTTGTTTTCGAGATTCCCCCGCATAATATGCTTTTCCAAGGCTATCAAACTAGAAAAATGAAAGAGAACCAGTTATCTCAAATAAGAACGGAATAAAGGTGATTCAAATCTAGTTTCCAACCATCGAAATAAATCATTTCTTTTCGCGAATCTCATTTCATTTTATGCTTTTCTAAGGCTATCAAACTAGAATAATGAAGGAGAAATAGTTATCTCCATTCGAAACGCAAAAAAAAAAAAAAAAAAAAAAAAACGCGTTTCTTTGGAAGTTTTCCAATCTTCGAAAATAAATTTTTTCTTTTCGAGATTCTTTCCGCATAATACGCTTTTCTAAGGCTATCAAACTAGAAAAATGAAAGAGAACCAGTTATCCCAAATAAGAACGGAAAAAAGGTGATTTAAATGAAGTTTTCAACCATCGAAATAAATCTTTTCTATACCCATATTTTTCTTCATTTTATGCTTTTCTAAGGCTATGAAACTAGAATAATTAAGGGGAAATAGTTATCTCCATTTGAAACGCAAAAAAAAAAAAAAAAAAAAAAGCGATTCTTTTGAAGTTTAAAAACCTTCGAAAATAAATATTTTCTTTTCGAGATTCTTTCCGCATAATATGCTTTCCTATGGCTATCAAACTAGAAAAATGAAATAGAACCAGTTCTTTCAAATAAGAACGGAAAAAAAGTGATTCAAATGAAGTTTCCAACCAGCGAAATAAAACATTTCTTTTCGCGAATCTTTTTTCATTTTATGCTTTTCTAAGGCTATCAAACTAGAATAATGAAGGAGAAACAGTTATCTCCATTTGAAATTCAAAAAAAAAAAAAAAAAAAACACGATTCTTTTGAAGTTTTCCATTCTTCGAAAATAAATTTTTTCTTTTCGAGTTTCTTTCGGCATAATATGCTTTTCTAAGGCTATCAAACTAGAAAAATGAAAGAAAACCAGTTATGTCAAATAAGAACGGAAAAAAAGTGATTCATAAAGGTTTCCTACCACGGAAATAAATCTTTTCTATTCGCGAATCTTTCTTCATTTAATGCTTTTCTAAAACCATCAAACTAGCATATTGAAGGAGAATTAGTTATCTCCATTTGAAACGAAAAAATACGCCATTCTTTTGAACTTTTCAAACCTTCGAAAATAAATTCTTCATTTCGAGATTTTTCCGTATAATACGCTCTTTTAAGACTATCAAACTAGAAAAATGAAAGAGAACCAGTTATCTCAAATAAGAACGGAAAAAAAGTAATTCTAATGAAGTTTCCAACCACCAAATAAATCTTTTCTATTCGCGAATCTTTCTTCATTTTATGATTTTCTAAGGCTATGAAACTCGAATAATGAAGGAAAAATATTTATCTCCATTTCAAACTCTTAAAAAACGCGATTCTTTTGAAGTTTTCAAACCTTCGAATATAAATTGTTTCTTTTCGAGATTCTTTCGGCATAATATGCTTTTCTAAGGCTATCAAACTAGAAAAATGACAGAGAACCAATTATCTCAAATAAAAACGGAAAAAAAAGTGATTCAAATGAAGTTTCCAACCATCGAAATAAATCCTTTCTTTTCCCGCATCTTTTTTCATTTTATCCTTTTCTAAGGCTACCAACTATAATAATGAAGGAGAAATAGTTATCTCCATTTGAAACGCAAAAAAAAAAAAAAAAAAAAAAAAAAACGCAATTCTTTGGAAGTTTTCCACTCTTCGAAAATAAATTTTTCCTTTTCGAGATTCTTTCCGCATAATACGCTTTTCTAAGGCTATCAAACTAAAAAAATGAAAGAGAACCAGTTATTTCAAATAAGAACGGAAAAAAAGTGATTCTAATGAAGTTTTCAACCTTCGAAATAAATCTTTTCTATTCGCGAATATTTCTCCATTTTATGTTTTTCTAAGGCTATCAAACTAGTATAATGAAGGATAAATAGTTATCTCTATTCGAAACGCAAAAAAACGCGATTCTTTTGAAGTTTTCAAACCTTCGAAAATAAATTTTTAATTTTCGACATTCTTTCCGCATAATATGCTTTATTAAGGCTATCAAAATAGAAAAATGAAAGAGAACCAGTTATCTCAAATAAGAACGGAAAAAAGTGATTCTAATGAAGATTCCAACCACAGAAATAAATCTTTCTATTCGCGAATCTTTCTTCATTTTATTATTTTCTAAAGCTATGAAACTAGAATAATGAAGGAAAAATATTTATCTCCATTTGAAACTCAAAAAAAAAAAAAAAAAAAAATTCCGGGATTCTTTTGAAGTTTTCAAACCTTCGAAAATAAATTTTTTCTTTTCGAGATTCTTTCCGCATAATATGCTTTTTAAGGGTATCAAACTACCAAAATGAAATAAAACCAGTTATCTCAAATAAGAACGGAAAGAAAGTGATTCAAATGAGGTTTGCAACCATCGAAAAAAATCATTTCTTTTGGCGAATCTATTTTCATTTTATGCATTTCTACTTCTATCAAAGTAGAATAATGAAGGCGAAATGGTTATCTCCATTTGAAACGCAAAATTACACGATTCCTTTGAAGTTTTCAAACCTTGGAAAATAAATTTTTTCTTTTCGAGATTCTTTCCGCATAATACGCTTTTCTAAGGCTATCAAACTAGAAAAATGAAAGAGAACCAGTTATCTCAAATAAGAACGGAAAAAAAGTGATTCAAATGAATTTTCCAACCGTCCAAATTAATAATTTCTTTTCGCGAATTTTTTTTCATTTTATGCTTTTCTAAGGCTATCAAACTAGAGTAATGCAGGAGAAATAGTTATCTACATTTGAAACGCAAAAAAAAAAAAAAAAAAAAAAAAACGCAATGCTTTTGCAGTTTTCAAATCTTCGAAAATAACTTTTTTCTTTTCGAGATTCTTTCCGCATAATATGCTTTTCTAAAGCTATCAAACTACAATAATGAAGGAGAAATAGTTATCTCCATTTGAAACGCAAAAAAAAAAAAACAAAAAAAAACCCTATTCTTTTGAAGTTTTCAAACCTTCAAAAATAAATTTTTTTTTTCGAGAATCTTTCCGCATAATATGCTTTTCTAAGGCTATCAAACTGGAAAAATGAAAGAGAACCAGTTATCTCAAATAAGAACGGAAAAAAAGCGATTCAAATGAAGTTTCCAACCATCGAAATAAATCATTTCTTTTCGCGAATCTTTTTTCATTTTGTGCTTTTCTAAGGCTATCAAACTAGAATAATGAAGGAGAAATAGTTATCTGCATTTGAAACGCAAAAAAACGCGTTTCTGTTGAAGTTTTCAAACCTTCGAAAATAAATTGTTAATTTACGAGATTCTTCCCGCATAATATGCTTTTCCAAGGTTATCAAACTATAAAAATGAAAGAGAACCAGTAATCTCAAAAAGGAACGGAAAAAAAGTGATTCAAATTAAGTTTCCAACCATCGAAATAAATCATTTTTTTTCGCGAATCTTTTTTCATTTTATGCTTACCTAAGGCTATCAAACTAGAATAATGAAGGATAAATAGTTATCTCCATTTGAAACGCGATTATTTTAAAGTTTTCAAACATTCGAAAATAAATTTTTTCTTTTCCAGATTCTTTCCGCATAATACGCTTTTCTAAGGATATGATACTAGAAAAATGAAAGAGAACCAGTTATCTCAAATAAGAACGGAAAAAAGTTATTCTAATGAGGTTTCCAACCACGGAAATAAATCTTTTCTATTCGCGAATCTTTCTTCATTTAATGCTTTTCTAAAACCATCAAACTAGCATAATGAAGGAGAAATAGTTATCTCCATTTGAAACGAAAAAATACGCCATACTTTTCATCTTTTCAAACCTTCGAAAATTAATTGTTAATTTTCGACATTCTTTCCGCATAATATGCTTTTCTATGGCTATCAAACTAGAAAAATGAAATAGAACCAGTTATTTCAAATAAGAACGGAAAAAAAGTGATTCAAATGAAGTTTCCAACCAGCGAAATAAAACATTTCTTTTCGCGAATCTTTTTTCATTTTATGCTTTTCTAAGGCTATCAAACTAGAATAATGAAGGAGAAACAGTTATCTCCATTTGAAATTAAAAAAAAAACGCGATTCTTTTGAAGTTTTCCATTCTTCGAAAATAAATTTTTTCTTTTCGAGATTCTTTCGGCATAATATGCTTTTCTAAGGCTATCAAACTAGAAAAATGAAAGAAAACCAGTTATCTCAAATAAGAACGGAAGAAAAGTGATACTAATGTGGTTTCCAACCATCGAAATAAATGTTTTCTATTCGCAAATCTTTCTTCATTATATGATTTTCTAAAGCTATGAAACTAGAATAATGAAGGAAAAATAGTTATCTCCATTTGAAACGCAAAAAAAAAAAAAAAAAACGCGATTGTTTTGAAGATTTCAATCCTTGGAAAATAAACTTTTTGTTTTCGAGATTCCCCCGCATAATATGCTTTTCCAAGGCTATCAAACTAGAAAAATGAAAGAGAACCAGTTATCTCAAATAAGAACGGAATAAAGGTGATTCAAATCTAGTTTCCAACCATCGAAATAAATCATTTCTTTTCGCGAATCTCATTTCATTTTATGCTTTTCTAAGGCTATCAAACTAGAATAATGAAGGAGAAATAGTTATCTCCATTCGAAACGCAAAAAAAAAAAAAAAAAAAAAAAAAAAAAACGCGTTTCTTTGGAAGTTTTCCAATCTTCGAAAATAAATTTTTTCTTTTCGAGATTCTTTCCGCATAATACGCTTTTCTAAGGCTATCAAACTAGAAAAATGAAAGAGAACCAGTTATCCCAAATAAGAACGGAAAAAAGGTGATTTAAATGAAGTTTTCAACCATCGAAATAAATCTTTTCTATACCCATATTTTTCTTCATTTTATGCTTTTCTAAGGCTATGAAACTAGAATAATTAAGGGGAAATAGTTATCTCCATTTGAAACGCAAAAAAAAAAAAAAAAAAAAAAAGCGATTCTTTTGAAGTTTAAAAACCTTCGAAAATAAATATTTTCTTTTCGAGATTCTTTCCGCATAATATGCTTTCCTATGGCTATCAAACTAGAAAAATGAAATAGAACCAGTTCTTTCAAATAAGAACGGAAAAAAAGTGATTCAAATGAAGTTTCCAACCAGCGAAATATAACATTTCTTTTCGCGAATCTTTTTTCATTTTATGCTTTTCTAAGGCTATCAAACTAGAATAATGAAGGAGAAACAGTTATCTCCATTTGAAATTCAAAAAAAAAAAAAAACACGATTCTTTTGAAGTTTTCCATTCTTCGAAAATAAATTTTTTCTTTTCGAGTTTCTTTCGGCATAATATGCTTTTCTAAGGCTATCAAACTAGAAAAATGAAAGAAAACCAGTTATCTCAAATAAGAACGGAAAAAAAGTGATTCAAATGAAGTTTCCAACCATCGAAATAAATCATTTCTTTTCCCGAATCTTTCTTCATTTTATGCTTTTCTAATTCTAACTAACTAGAATATGAAGGAGAAATAGTTATCTTCATTTAAAACGCAAAAAAAAAAAAAAAAAAAAAAAAAAAAAAAAAAAAAAAACCCGCGATTCTTTTGAATTTTCAAACCTTCGAAAATAAATTTTTATTTTTCGAGATTCTTCCCTCATAATATGCTTTTCCAAGGCTATCAAACTACAGAATTGAAAGAGAACCACTTATCTCAAATAAGAACGGAAAAAAAGTTATTCATGTGAAGGTTCCAACCATCGAAATTTATCATTTCTTTTCGCGAATCATTTTTCATTTCAAGCTTTTCTAAGGCTACCAAACTAGAATAATGAAGGAGAAATAGTTATCTCCATTTGAAACGAAAAAAAAAAAAAAAAACGCGATCTTTTGATGTTTTCAAAACTCCGAAAATAAATTTTTTCTTTTCGAGATTCTTTCCGCATAATATGCTTTTCTAAGGCTATCAAACTAGAAAAATGAAAGAGAACCAGTTATCACAAATAAGAACGGAAAAAAAGAGATTCAAATGAAGTTTCCAACCATCGAAATAAATCATTTATTTTCGGGAATCTTTTTTCATTTTATGCTTTTCTAAGCCTATCAAACTAGAATAATGTAGGAGAAATAGTTATCTGCATTTGAAACACAAAAAAACGCGATTCTGTTGAAGTTTTCAAACCTTCGAAAATAAATTGCTAATTTTTGAGATTTTTCCCGCATATTATGCTTTTCCAAGGTTATCAAACTATAAAAATGAAAGAGAACCAGTCATCTCAAAAAGGAACGGAAAAAAAGTGATTCAAATTAAGTTTCCAACCATCTAAATAAATCATTTTTTTTCGCGAATCTTTTTTCATTTTATGCTTTTCTAAGGCTATCAAACTAGAATAATGAAGGAGAAATAGTTATCTCCATTTGAAACGCAAAAAAGGAAAAAAAAAAAAAAACGCGATAATTTTGAGGTTTTCAAACCTTCGAAAATAAATTTTTAACTTTCGAGATTTTTCCGCATAATAGGCTTTTCTAAGGCTATCAAACTAGAAAAATTAAAGAGTACCAGTTATCTCAAATAAGAACGGAGAAAAGTTGATTCAAATGAAGTTTCCAACCGTCGAAATAAATCATTTCTTTCCACGAATTTTTTTTCATTTTATGCCTTTCTAAGGCTATCAAACTAGAATAATGAAGGAGAAATAGTTATCCCCGATTTGAAACACTAAATAACGCGATTCTTTTAAAGTTTTCAAACCTTGGAACATTAATTTTTTCTTTTCGAAATTCTTTCTGCACAATATGCTTTTCTAAGGCTATCAAACTAGAAAAAAAAAAAAAAAAAGAGAACCAGTTATCACAAATAACAACGGAAAAACGTGATTCAAATGAAGTTTCCAACCATCGAAATAAATAATTGCTTTTCGCCAATCTTTTTCAATTTATGCTGATCTAAGGCCATCAAACTAGAATAATGAAGGAGAAATAGTTATCTCCATTTGAAACGCGCTTCTTTTGAAGTTTTCAAACCTTGGAAAATAAATTTTTTCTTTTCGATATTCTTTCCGCATAATATGCTTTTCTAAGTATATTAACTATAATAATAAAAGAGAAGCAGTTATCTCAAATAAGAACGGAAAAAAGTTATTCTAATAATGTTTCAAAACATCAAAATAAATCTTTCTTCATTTTATGCTTTTCTAAGGCTATCAAACTAGAATAATGAAAGAGAACCAGTTATCTCAAATAAGAACGGAAAAAAAGTTATTCTAATGAGGTTTCCAACCACGGAAATAAATCTTTTCTATTCGCGAATCTTTCTTCATTTAATGCTTTTCTAAAACCATCAAACTAGCATAATGAAGGAGAAATAGTTATCTCCATTTGAAACGAAAAAATACGCCATACTTTTCAACTTTTCAAACCTTCGAAAATAAATTGTTAATTTTCGACATTCTTTCCGCATAATATGCTTTTCTAAGGCTATCAAACTAGAAAAATTAAAGAGAACCAGTTATCTCAAATAAGAACGGAGAAAAGGTGATTCAAATAAAGTTTCGAACCGCCGAAATAAATCATTTCTTTTCGCGAATTTTTTTTCATTTTATGCTTTTCTAAGGCTATCAAACTAGAATAATGAAGGAGAAATAGTTATCTCCTTTTGAAACACTAAATAACGCGATTCTTTTGAAGTTTTCAAACCTTGGAACATAAATTTTTTCTTTTCGAGATTCTTTCTGCATAATATGCTTTTCTAAGGCTATCAAACTAGAAAAAAAAAAAAAAAAAGAGAACCAGTTATCTCAAATAAGAACGGAAAAACGTGATTGAAATGAAGTTTCCAACCATCGAAATAAATCATTTCTTTTCGCGAATCTTTTTCAAATTATGCTCTTCTGAGGCCATCATACTAGAATAATGAAGGAGAAATAGTTATCTCCATTTGAAACTCAAAAAAAAGAAAAAAAAAAAAAACGGGATTCTTTTGAAGTTTTCAAACCTTCGAAAATAAATTTTTTCTTTTCGAGATTCTTTCCCCATAATATGCTTTTCTAAGGGTATCAAACTAGAAAAATGAAAGAGAACCAGTTATGTCAAATAAGAACGGAAAAAAAGTGATTCATAAAGGTTTCCTACCACGGAAATAAATCTTTTCTATTCGCGAATCTTTCTTCATTTAATGCTTTTCTAAAACCATCAAACTAGCATATTGAAGGAGAATTAGTTATCTCCATTTGAAACGAAAAAATACGCCATTCTTTTGAACTTTTCAAACCTTCGAAAATAAATTCTTCATTTCGAGATTTTTCCGTATAATACGCTCTTTTAAGACTATCAAACTAGAAAAATGAAAGAGAACCAGTTATCTCAAATAAGAACGGAAAAAAAGTAATTCTAATGAAGTTTCCAACCACCAAATAAATCTTTTCTATTCGCGAATCTTTCTTCATTTTATGATTTTCTAAGGCTATGAAACTCGAATAATGAAGGAAAAATATTTATCTTCATTTCAAACTCATAAAAAACGCGATTCTTTTGAAGTTTTCAAACCTTCGAATATAAATTGTTTCTTTTCGAGATTCTTTCGGCATAATATGCTTTTCTAAGGCTATCAAACTAGAAAAATGACAGAGAACCAGTTATCTCAAATAAAAACGGAAAAAAAAGTGATTCAAATGAAGTTTCCAACCATCGAAATAAATCCTTTCTTTTCCCGCATCTTTTTTCATTTTATCCTTTTCTAAGGCTACCAACTATAATAATGAAGGAGAAATAGTTATCTCCATTTGAAACGCAAAAAAATAAAAAAAAAAAAAAAACGCAATTCTTTGGAAGTTTTCCACTCTTCGAAAATAAATTTTTAATTTTCGACATTCTTTCCGCATAATATTCTTTATTAAGGCTATCAAAATAGAAAAATGAAAGAGAACCAGTTATCTCAAATAAGAACGGAAAAAAGTGATTCTAATGAAGTTTCCAACCACAGAAATAAATCTTTCTATTCGCGAATCTTTCTTCATTTTATTATTTTCTAAAGCTATGAAACTAGAATAATGAAGGAAAAATATTTATCTCCATTTGAAACTCAAAAAAAAAAAAAAAAAAAAAAATACGGGATTCTTTTGAAGTTTTCAATCCTTCGAAATTAAATTTTTTCTTTTCCAGATTCTTTCCGCATAATATGCTTTTCTAAGGCTACAAACTAGAAAAATGAAAGTGAACAAGTTATCTCAAATACAAACGGAAAAAAAGTGATTCTAATGAGGTTTCCAACCATCGAAATAAATCATTTCTTTTCGCGAATCTTTTTTCATTTTATGCTTTTCTAAGGCTATCAAACTAGAATAATGAAGGAGAAATTGTTATCTCCATTTGAAACGCCAAAAAACGCGATCCTGTTGAAGTTTTCAAACATTCAAAAATAAATTTTTTCTTTTTGAAATTCTTTCCGCATAATATGCTTTTTTAAGGGTATCAAACTAGAAAAATGAAAGAGAACCAGCTATCTCAAATAAGAACGGAAAAAAAGTGATTATATGAAGTTTCCAACCATCGGAATTAATCTTTTCTATTTGCGAATCTTTCTTCATTTTATGCTTTTCTAAGGCTAACTAACTAGAATAATGAAGGAGAAATAGTTATCTCCATTTGAAACGCGAAAAAAGAAAAACGCGATTCTGTTAAAGTTTTCAAACCTTAAAATAAATGTTTTCTTCTAGAGATTGTTTCCGCATAATATGCTTTTCTAAGTATATCAAAATTGAAAAATAAAAGAGAAGCAGTTATCTCAAATAAGAACGGAAAAAAGTGATTCAAATGAAGTTTCCAACCATCGAAATTATTCCTTTCTATTCGCATATCTTTCTTTATTTTATGCTTTTCCAAGGCTATCAAAATAGAATAATGAAGGAGAAATAGTTATCTCCGTTTGAAACGCAAAAAAAAAAAAAAAAAAAAACCTATTTTTTGAAGTTTTCAAACCTTCGAAAATAAATTTTTAATTTTCGAGATTCTTCCCGCATAATATGCTTTTCCAAGGCTATCAAACTACAAAAATGAAAGAGAACCAGTTACATTAATTAAGAACGGAAAAAAAGTTATTCAAATGAAGTTTCCAACCATCGAAATAAATAATTTCTTTTCGCGAATCTTTTTTCATTTTATGCTTTACTAAGGCTATCAAACTAGAATTATGAAGGAGAAATAGTTATCTCCATTTGAAACGCTAAAAACGCAATTATTTTGAAGATTTCAAACTTTCGAAAATAAATTTTTAATTTTCGAGATTCTTTCCGCATAATATGCTTTTCTAAGGCTATCAAAGTAGAAAAATGAAAGAGAACCAGTTATCTCAAATAAGAACGGAAAAAAAGTGCTTCAAATGAAGTTTCCAACCGTCGAAATAAGTCATTTCTTTTCGGGAATTCTTTTTCATTTTATGCTTTGTAAGGCTATTAAACTAGAATAATGAAGGGAAATAGTTATCTCCATTTGAACTGACAAAAAAAAAAAAAAAAAAAAAAAAAAAACGCGATTCTTTTGATGTTTTCAAACCTTCGAAAATAAAAATTTTCTCTTCGAGATTCTTTCCGCATAATATGGTTTTCTAAGGCTACCAAACTAGAAAAATGAAAGAGAACATGTTATCTCAAATAAGAACGGAAGAAAAGTGATACTAATGAGGTTTCCAACCATCGAAATAAATGTTTTCTATTCGCAAATCTTTCTTCATTATATGATTTTCTAAAGCTATGAAACTAGAATAATGAAGGAAAAATAGTTATCTCCATTTGAAACGCAAAAAAAAAAAAAAAAACGAGATTGTTTTGAAGTTTTCAATCCTTGGAAAATAAACTTTTTGTTTTCGAGATTCCCCCGCATAATATGCTTTTCCAAGGCTATCAAACTAGAAAAATGAAAGAGAACCAGTTATCTCAAATAAGAACGGAATAAAGGTGATTCAAATCTAGTTTCCAACCATCGAAATAAATCATTTCTTTTCGCGAATCTCATTTCATTTTATGCTTTTCTAAGGCTATCAAACTAGAATAATGAAGGAGAAATAGTTATCTCCATTCGAAACGCAAAAAAAAAAAAAAAAAAAAAAAAAAACGCGTTTCTTTGGAAGTTTTCCAATCTTCGAAAATAAATTTTTTCTTTTCGAGATTCTTTCCGCATAATACGCTTTTCTAAGGCTATCAAACTAGAAAAATGAAAGAGAACCAGTTATCCCAAATAAGAACGGAAAAAAGGTGATTTAAATGAAGTTTTCAACCATCGAAATAAATCTTTTCTATACCCATATTTTTCTTCATTTTATGTTTTTCTAAGGCTATGAAACTAGAATAATTAAGGGGAAATAGTTATCTCCATTTGAAACGCAAAAAAAAAAAAAAAAAAGCGATTCTTTTGAAGTTTAAAAACCTTCGAAAATAAATATTTTCTTTTCGAGATTCTTTCCGCATAATATGCTTTCCTATGGCTATCAAACTAGAAAAATGAAATAGAACCAGTTCTTTCAAATAAGAACGGAAAAAAAGTGATTCAAATGAAGTTTCCAACCAGCGAAATAAAACATTTCTTTTCGCGAATCTTTTTTCATTTTATGCTTTTCTAAGGCTATCAAACTAGAATAATGAAGGAGAAACAGTTATCTCCATTTGAAATTCAAAAAAAAAAAAAAAAAAACACGATTCTTTTGAAGTTTTCCATTCTTCGAAAATAAATTTTTTCTTTTCGAGTTTCTTTCGGCATAATATGCTTTTCTAAGGCTATCAAACTAGAAAAATGAAAGAAAACCAGTTATCTCAAATAAGAACGGAAAAAAAGTGATTCAAATGAAGTTTCCAACCATCGAAATAAATCATTTCTTTTCCCGAATCTTTTTTCATTTTATCCTTTTCTAAGGCTATCAAACTATAATAATGAAGGAGAAATAGTTATCTCCATTTGAAACAAAAAAAAAAAAAAAAAAAAAAAAAAAAAAAAAAACGCGATTCTTTGGAATTTTTCCACTCTTCGAAAATAAATTTTTCCTTTACGAGATTCTTTCCGCATAAGACGCTTTTTAAAGGCTATCAAACTAGAAAAATGAAAGAGAACCGGTTAACTCAAATAAGAACGGGGAAAACGTGATTCAAATCAAGTTTCCAACCGTCGAAATAAATCATTTCTTTTCGCGAATCTTTTTTATTTCATGCTTTTCTAAGGCTATCAAACTAGAATAATGAAGGAGAAATAGTTATCTCCATTTGAAACGCGATTCTTTTGAAGTTTTCAAACCTTCGAAAATAAATTTTTTCTTTTCCAGATTCTTACCGCATAATTAGCTTTTCTAAGGATATGAAACTAGAAAAATGAAAGAGAACCAGTTATCTCAAATAAGAACGGATAAAAAAAAGTGATTCTAATGAGGTTTCCAACCACGGAAATAAATCTTTTCTATTCGCGAATCTTTCTTCATTTAATGCTTTTCTAAAACAATCAAACTAGCATAATGAAGGAGAAATAGTTATCTCCATTTGAAACGAAAAAAAAAAAAAAAAAAAAACGCGATCTTTTGATGTTTTCAAAACTCCGAAAATAAATTTTTTCTTTTCGAGATTCTTTCCGCATAATATGCTTTTCTAAGGCTATCAAACTAGAAAAATGAAAGAGAACCAGTTATCACAAATAAAAACGGAAAAAAAGAGATTCAAATGAAGTTTCCAACCATCGAAATAAATAATTTATTTTCAGGAATCTTTTTTCATTTTATGCTTTTCTAAGCCTATCAAACTAGAATAATGTAGGAGAAATAGTTATCTGCATTTGAAACACAAAAAAACGCCATTCTGTTGAAGTTTTCAAACCTTCGAAAATAAATTGTTAATTTTTGAGATTTTTCCCGCATATTATGCTTTTCCAAGGTTATCAAACTATAAAAATGAAAGAGAACCAGTCATCTCAAAAAGGAACGGAAAAAAAGTGATTCAAATTAAGTTTCCAACCATCTAAATAAACCTTTTTTTTTCGCGAATCTTTTTTCATTTTATGCTTTTCTAAGGCTATCAAACTAGAATAATGAAGGAGAAATAGTTATCTCCATTTGAAACGCAAAAAAAAAAAAAAAAAAAAAAAAACGCGATTCTTTTGAAGGTTTCCTCTCTTCGAAAATAAATTTTTCCTTTTCGAGATTTTTCCGCATAATAGGCTTTTCAAGGCTATCAAACTATAAAAATGAAAGAGAACCAGTTATCTCAAATAAGAACGGAAAAAAAGTGATTCTAATGAATTTTCCATCATTCGAAATAAATATTTTCTATTCGCGAATCTTTCTTCATTTTATGATTTTCTAAGGCTATCAAACTAGAATAATGAAGGATAAATAGTTATCTCTATTTGAAACGCCAAAAAAAAAAAAAAAACGCGATAATTTTGAGGTTTTCAAACCTTCGAAAATAAATTTTTAACTTTCGAGATTCATTCCGCATAATATGCTTTTCTAAGGCTATCAAACTAGAAAAATTAAAGAGTACCAGTTATCTCAAATAAGAACGGAGAAAAGTTGATTCAAATGAAGTTTCCAACCGTCGAAATAAATCATTTCTTTCCACGAATCTTTTTTCATTTTATGCCTTTCTAAGGCTATCAAACTAGAATAATGAAGGAGAAATGGTTATCCCCGATTTGAAACACTAAATAACGCGATTCTTTTAAATTTTTCAAACCTTGGAACATTAATTTTTTCTTTTCGAAATTCTTTCTGCATAATATGCTTTTCTAAAGCTATCAAACTAGAAAAAAAAAAAAAAAAGAGAACCAGTTTTCACAAATAAGAACGGAAAAACGTGATTCAAATGAAGTTTCCAACCATAGAAATAAATAATTGCTTTTCGCCAATCTTTTTCAATTAATGCTGATCTAAGGCCATCAAACTAGAATAATGAAGGAGAAATAGTTATCTCCATTTGAAACGCGCTTCTTTTGAAGTTTTCAAACCTTCGAAAATAAATTTTTTCTTTTCGATATTCTTTCCGCATAATATGCTTTTCTAAGTATATTAACTAGAATAATAAAAGAGAAGCAGTTATCCCAAATAAGAACGGAAAAAAGTTATTCTAATAATGTTTCAAACCATCAAAATAAATCTTTTTTTCGCTAATCTTTCTTCATTTTATGCTTTTCTAAGGCTATCAAACTAGAATAATGAAAGAGAAATAGTTATCTCCATTTGAAACGCAAAAAAAAAAAAAAAAAAAAAAAAAACGCGATTCTTTTGAAGTTTTCAAACCTTCGAATATAAATTTTTTCTTTTCCTGTTTCTTTCCGCATAATATGCTTTTCTAAGGCTATCAAACAAGAAAAATGAAAGAGAACACGTTATCTGAAATAAGAACGGAAAATAAGTGATTCTAATGAAGTTTCCAACCACCAAATAAATCTTTTCTATTCGCGAATCTTTCTTCATTTTATGATTTTGTAAGGCTATGAAACTAGAATAATGAAGGAAAAATATTTATCTCCATTTCAAACTCATAAAAAACGCGATTCTTTTGAAGTTTTCAAACCTTCGAATATAAATTTTTTCTTTTCGAGATTCTTTCGGCATAATATGCTTTTCTAAGGCTATCAAACTAGAAAAATGAGAGAGAACCAGTTATCTCAAATAAGAACGGAAAAAAAAAAGTGATTCAAATGAAGTTTCCAACCGTCGAAACAAATCATTTCTTTTAGGAATCTTTTTTCATTTTATGCTTTTCTAAGGCTATCAAACAAGAAAAATGAAAGAGAACACGTTATCTGAAATAAGAACGGAAAATAACTGATTCTAATGAAGTTTCCAACCACCAAATAAATCTTTTCTATTCGCGAATCTTTCTTCATTTTATGATTTTGTAAGGCTATGAAACTAGAATAATGAAGGAAAAATATTTATCTCCATTTCAAACTCATAAAAAACGCAATTCTTTTGAAGTTTTCAAACCTTCGAATATAAATTTTTTCTTTTCGAGATTCTTTCGGCATAATATGCTTTTCTAAGGCTATCAAACTAGAAAAATGAGAGAGAACCAGTTATCTCAAATAAGAACGGAAAAAAAAAAAAAAAATGATTCAAATGAAGTTTCCAACCGTGGAAACAAATCATTTCTTTTAGGAAACTTTTTTCATTTTATGCTTTTCTATGGCTATCAAACTAGAATAATGAAGGGGAAATAGTTATCTCCATTTGAAACGCAAAAAAAAAAAAACAAAAAAAAAACAAAAACAAAACGCGATTTTTTGAAGTTTTCAAATCCTCGAAAATAAATTTTAAATTTTCGAGATTCTTCCCGCATAATATGCTTTTCCAAGGCTATCAAACTAGAAAAATGAAAGAGAACCAGTTATATCAAATAAGAACGGAAAAAAAGTTATTCAAATGAAGTTTCCAACCATCGAAATAAATAATTTCTTTTCGCGAATCTTTTTTCATTTTATGCTTTTCTAAGGCTATCAAACTAGAATTATGAAGGAGAAATAGTTATCTCCATTTGAAACGCTAAAAAACGCGATTCTTTTGAAGATTTCAAACTTTCGAAAATAAATTTTTAATTTTCGAAATTCTTTCCGCATAATATGATTTTCTAAGGCTATCAAGGTAGAAAAATGAGAAAGAAGCAGTTATCTCAAATAAGAACGGGAAAAAAAAAAAAAAATGATTCAAATGAAGTTTCCAACCGTCGAAATAAATCATTTCTTTTCGGGAATCTTTTTTCATTTTATGCTTTTCTAAGGCTATCAAACTAGAATAATGAAGGGGAAATAGTTATCTCCACTTGAAACGCAAAAAAAAAAAAAAAAAAAACAAAAAAAAAAACGCGATTTCTTTGAAGTTTTGAAACCTTCGAAAATAAATATTTTCTTTTCGAGATTCTTTCCGCATAATATGCTTTTCTAAGGCTATCAAACTAGAAAAATGAAAGAGAACCAGTTATCTCAAATAAGAACGGAAAAAAAGTGTTTCAAATGAAGTTTCCTACCGTCGAAATAAATCATTTCTTTTCGCGAATCTTTTTTCATTTTGTGCTTTTCTAAGGCTATCACACTACAATAATGAAGGAGAAATAGTTATTTGCATTTGAAACGCAAAAAAAAAAAAAAAAAAAAAAAAAAAAAAAAAAAAAAAAAAAAAAACCGATTCCTTTGATGTTTTCAAACCTTCAAAAATAAATTTTTTCTTTTCGAGATTCTTTCCGCTTAATATGCTTTTCTAAGGCTATCAAACTCGAAAAATGAAAGAGAACCAGTTATCTAAAATAAGAACGGAAAAAAAGTGATTCAAATGAAGTTTCCAACCGTCGAAATAAATCATTTCTTTTTGCGAATCTTTTTCATTTTGTGCTTTTCTAAGGCTGTCAAACTAGAATAATGAAGGAGAAATAGTTATCTCAATTTGAAACGCAAAAAAAGCGCGATACATTTGAAGTATTCCACTCTTCGAAAATAAATTTTTTCTTTTAGAGATTATTTCCCCATAATATGCTTTTCTAAGGCTATCAAACTAGAATAATGAAGGATAAATAGTTATCTCCATTTGAAACGCAAAAAAAAAAAAAAAACGCATTCTTTTGAAGTTTTATACCTTCGAAAATAAATTTTTCTTTTCGAGATTCTTTCCACATAATATGCTTTTCTAAGGCTATCAAACTAGAAAAATGAAAGAGAAACAGTTATCTCAAATAAGAACGGAGAAAAAGTGATTCAAATGAAGTTTTCAACCATCGAAATAAATCATTTCTCTTAGCAAATCTTTCTTCATTTTATGCTTTTCTAAGGATATCGAACTAGAATAATGAAGGAGAAATAGTTATATTCATTTGAAACGCGATTCTTTTGAAGTTTTCAAACCTTTGAAAATAAATTTTTTCTCTTCCAGATTCTTTTCGCATATGCTTTTCTAGGACTATCAAACTAGAAAAATGAAAGAAAACCAGTTATCTCAAATAAGAACGGAAAACAAGTGATTCTAATGAAGTTTCCAACCATCGAAATAAATATTTTCTATTCGCGAATCTTTCTTCATTTTATGCTTTTCTAAGGCTATCAAACTAGAATAATGAAGGATAAATAGTTATCTCCATTTGAAAGGCCAAAAAATCGCTATTCTGTTGAAGTTTTCAAACCTTTGACATTAAATTTTTTCTTTTCGACATTCTTTCCGCATAATATTCTTTTCTAACCCTTAAAACTAGAAAAATGAACGAGAACCAGTTATCTCAAATAAGAACGGAAAAAAAGTGATTCTAATGAGGTTTCCAACCATCGAAAAAATCTTTTCTATTCGCGAATCTTTCTTCATTTAATGCTTTTCTAAGGCCATTAAACTAGAATAATGAAGGAGAAATAGTTATCTCCATTTGAAACGCAAAAAACGCCATTCTTTTGAAGTTTTCAAACCTTCGAAAATAAATTTTTTCTTTTCGAGATTGTTTCCGCATAATATGCTTTTCTAAGTATATCAAACTAGAAAAATTAAAGAGAACCAGTTATCTCAAATAAGAACGGAAAAAAAGTGATTCAAATGAGGTTTCCAACCACGGAAATAAATCTTTTCTATTCGCGAATCTTTATTCATTTAATGCTTTTCTAAAACCAGCAAACTAGCATTATGAAGGAGAAATAGTTATCTCCATTTGAAACGAAAAAATACGCCATTCTTTTGAACTTTTCAAACCTTCGAAAATAAATTTTTTCATTTCGAGACTTTTTTGTATAATATGCTCTTCTAAGACTATCAAACTAGAAAAAGGAAAGAGAACCAGTTATATCAAATAAGAACGGAAAAAAAGTGATTCTAATGAAGTTTCCAACCACCAAATAAATCTTTTCTATTCGCGAATCTTTCTTCATTTTATGATTTTCTAAGGCTATGAAACTAGAATAATGAAGGAAAAATATTTATTTCCATTTCAAACTCATAAAAAACGCGATACTTTTGAAGTTTTCAAACCTTCGAATATAAATTTTTTCTTTTCGAGATTCTTTCGGCATAATATGCTTTTCTAAGGCTATCAAACTAGAAAAATGAGAGAGAACCAGTTATCTCAAATAAGAACGGAAAAAAAGTGATTCAAATGAAGTTTCCAACCATCGAAATAAATCTTTTCTACTTGCGAATCTTCTTCATTTTATGCTTTTCTAATTCTAACTAACTAGAATAATGAAGGAGAAATAGTTATCTCCATTTAAAACAAAACAAAAAAAAAAAAATAAAAAAAATAAAAAAAATAAAAAAATACGCTATTCTTTTGAAGTTTTCAAACCTTCGAAAATAAATTTTTTCTTTTCGAGATTCTTTCCGCATAATATGCTTTTCTAAGGCTATCAAACTAGAAATATGAAAGAGAACCGGTTATCTCAAATCAGAACGGAAAAAAGTGATTCTAATGAGGTTTCAAACCATCAAAATATATCCATTCTATTCGCGAATCTTTCTTCATTAAATGCTTTTCTAGGGCTATCAAAATAGAATAATGAAGGAGAAATAGTTATCTCCATTTGAAACGCAAAAAAACGCGATTCTTTTGAAGTTTTCAAACCTTCAAAAATATAATTTTCGAGATTCTTCCCGCTTTTCCAAGGCTATCAAACTAGAAAAGTGAAAGAGAGCCAGTTATCTAAAATAAGAACGGAAGAAAAGCTGTTCAAATGTAGTTTCAAGCCATCGAAATAAATCATTTCTTTTCGCGAATCTTTTTTCTATTTATGCAATTCTAAGGTTATCAAAATAGAATAATGAAGGAGAAATAGTTATCTCCATTTGAAACGCAAAAACAACGCGATTCTTTTGAAGTTTTCAAACCTTCGAAAATAAATTTTTAATTTTCGACATTCTTTCCGCATAATATGCTTTACTAAGGCTATCAAATTAGAAAAATGAAAGAGAACCAGTTATCTGAAATAAGAACGGAAAAAAGTGATTCTAATGAAGTTTCAAACCACAGAAATAAATCTTTCTATTCGAGAATCTTTCTTAATTTAATTATTTTCTAAAGCTATGAAACTAGAATAATGAAGGAAAAATATTTATCTCCATTTGAAACTCAAAAAAAAAAAAAAAAAAAAAACGGGATTCTTTTGAAGTTTTCAAACCTTCGAAAATAAATTTTTCTTTTCGAGATTCTTTCCGCATAATATGCTTTTCTAACGGTATCAAACTAGAAAAATGAAAGAGAACCAGTTATTCCAAATAAGAACGGAAAAACAGTGATTCTAATGAAGTTTGCAACCGTCGAAATAAATCTTTTCTATTCGCGAAACTTTATTCATTTAATGCTTTTCTAAAACCATCAAACTAGCATTATGAAGGAGAAATAGTTATCTCCATTTGAAACGAAAAAATACGCCATTCTTTTGAACTTTTCAAACCTTCGAAAATAAATTTTTTCATTTCGAGACTTTTTTGTATAATATGCTCTTCTAAGACTATCAAACTAGAAAAAGGAAAGAGAACCAGTTATATCAAATAAGAACGGAAAAAAGTGATTCTAATGAAGTTTCCAACCACCAAATAAATCTTTTCTATTCGCGAATCTTTCTTCATTTTATGCTTTTCTAACGCTATCAAACTAGAATAATGGAGAAATAGTTTTCTCCATTTGAAACGAAAAAAAAAAAAAAAAAAAAAAAAAAAAAAAAAAAAAAAAACACGATTCTTTTGAAGTTTTCAAACCTTCAAAAATTAATTTTTAATTTCAGGATTTTTCCCACATAATATGCTTTTCCAAGGCTATCAAACTACCAAAATGAAATACAACCAGGTATCTCAAATAAGAACGGAAAAAAAAGTGATTCAAATGAGGTTACCAACCATCGAAATAAATCATTTCTTTTCGCGAATCTTTTTTCATTTTATGCTTTTCTAAGGCTATCAAACTAGTATAATGAAGTAGAAATAGTTATCTCCATTTGAAACGCGATTCTTTTGAAGTTTTCAAACCTTCGAAAATAAATTTTTTCTTTTCCAGATTCCTTCTGCATAATACGCTCTTCTGAGGATATGAAACTAGAAAAATGAAAGAGAACCAGTTATCTCAAATAAGAACGGAAAAAAAGAGATTCAAATGAAGTTTCCAACCATCGAAATAAATCATTTCTTTTCGGGAATCTTTTTTCATTTTATGCTTTTCTAAGTCTATCAAACTAGAATAATGTAGGAGAAAAAGTTTTCTGCATTTGAAACGCAAAAAAACGCGATTCAGTTGAAGTTTTCAAACCTTCGAAAATAAATTGTTAACTTTATAGATTCTTCCGCATATTATGCTTTTCCAAGGTTATCAAACTATAAAAATGAAAGAGAACCAGTCATCTCAAAAAAGAACGGAAAATATGTGATTCAAATAAAGTTTCCAACCATCGAAATAAATCCTTTCTATTCGCGAATCTTTCTTTTTTATATGATTTTCTAAGGCTATGAAACTAGAATAATGAAGGAAAAATAGTTATCTCCATTTGAAACGCAAAAAAAAAAAAAAAAACAAAACAAAACAAAATAAAACAAAACGCGATTTTTTGAAGTTTTCAAATCCTCGAAAATAAATTTTAATTTTCGAGATTCTTCCGGCATAATATACTTTTCCAAGGCTATCAAACTAGAAAAATGAAAGAGAACCAGTTATATCAAATAAGAACGGAAAAAAAGTTATTCAAAGGAAGTTTCCAACCATCGATATAAATAATTTCTTTTCGCGAATCTTTTTTCATTTTATGCTTTTCTAAGGCTATCAAACTGGAATTATTAAGGAGAAATAGTTATTTCCATTTGAAACGCTAAAAAACGCGATTCTTTTGAAGATTTCAAACTTTCGAAAATACATTTTTAATTTTCGAGATTCTTTCCGCATAATATGCTTTTCTAAGGCTATCAAGGTAGAAAAATGAGAGAGAACCAGTTATCTCAAATAAGAACGGAAAAAAAAAAATGATTCAATTGAAGTTTCCAACCGTCGAAATAAATCATTCCTTTTCGGGAATTTTTTTTTTCATTTTATGCTTTTCTAAGGCTATCAACCTAGAATATAGAAGGGGAATCAGTTATCTCCATTTGAAAGGCAAAAAAAAAAAAAAAAAAAAAAAAAAAAAAACGCGATTATTTTGAAGTTTTGAAACCTTCGAAAATAAATATTTTCTTTTCGCGATTCTTTCCGCATAATATGCTTTTCTAAGGCTATCAAACTAGAAAAATGAAATAGAACCAGTTATCTCAAATAAGAACGGAAAAAAAGTGATTCAAAAATAAATCATTTCTTTTCGCGAATCTTTTTTCATTTTATGCTTTTCAAAAGCTATCAAACTAGAATAATGAAGGAGAAATAGTTATCTTCATTTGAAACGCAAAAAAAAAAAAAAAAAAAAACCGATTCTTTTGAAGTTTTAAACTTTCGAAAATAAATTTTTTCTTTTGAAGATTCTTTCCGCATAATATGCTTTTCTAAGGCTATCAAACTAGAAAAAAGAAAGAGAACCAGTTATCTGAAAAAAGAATGGGAAAAAAGTGATTCTAATGAGGTGTCTAACCATCGAAATAAAACATTTCTATTCGCAAATCTTTTTTCATTTTATGCTTTTCTAAGGCTATCAAACTAGAATAATGAAGGAGAAATAGTTATCTCCATTTGAAAGGCGAAAAAACGCAATTCTTTTGAAGTTTTCAAACCTTCGAAAATAAATTTTTTCTTTTCGAGATTCTTTCCGCATAATATGCTTTTCTAAGGCTATCAAGCTAGAAAAATGAAAGAGAACCATTTATTCAAATAAGAACGGAAAAAAGTGATTCAAATGACGTTTCCAACCATCGAGATAAATCATTTCTTTTCGAGAATCTTTTTTCAAATTATGCTTTTCAAAGGCAATCAAACTAGAATAATGAACGAGAAATAGTTATCTCCATTTGAAACGCGATTCTTTTGAAGTTTTCAAACCTTCGAAAATAAATTTTTAATTTTCGAGATTCTTTCAGCATAATATGCTTTTCCAAGACTATCATACTAGAAAAATGAAAGAGAACCAGTTATCTAAAATAAGAACGGAAAAAATGTGATTCAAATGAAGTTTCCAACCATCAAAATAAATCTTTTCTATTTGCGAATCTTTCTTTTTTATATGATTTTCTAAGGCTATGAAACTAGAATAATGAAGGAAAAATAGTTATCTCCATTTGAAAAGCAAAAAAAAAAAAAAAAAAAAATAAAAAAAAACGCGATTCTTTTGAAGTTTTCCACTATTCGAAAATGAATTTATTCTTTTCGAGATTCTTTCCGCATAATACGCTTTTCTAAGGCTATCAAACTAGAAAAATGAAAGAGAACCATTTATTCAAATATGAACGGAAAAAAAGTGATTCTAATGAGGTTTCCAACCATTCAAATAAATCTTTTCTATTCGCGAATCTTTCTTCATTTAATGCTTTTCTAAGGCCATTAAACTACAATAATGAAAGAGATATAATTATCTCCATTTGAAACGCAGAAAACGGGATTCTTTTGAAGTTTTCAAACCTTGGCACATAAATTTTTTCTTTTCAAATTTTTTCTGCATAATATGCTTTTCTAAGGCTATCAAACCAGGAAAATGAAAGAGATACAGTTATCTCAAATAAGAAGGGAAAAAAGTGATTCAAATGAAGTTTCCAACCATGGAAATAAATCATTTCTTTCCCCGAATCTTTTTTCATTTTATGCTTTTCTAAGGCTATCAAACTAGAATAATGAAGGACAAATAGTTATCTCCATTTGAAACGCAAAAAACGCCATTCTTTTGAGGTTTTATACCTTCGAAAATAAATTTTTCTTTTCTAGATAATATGCTTTTCTAAGGCTATCAAACTAGAAAAATGAAAGAGAACGAGTTATTTCAAATAAGAACGGAAAAAAAGTGATTCTAATGAAGTTTCCAACTATCGAAATAAATCATTTCTTTTAGCAAATCTTTCATCATTTTATGCTTTTCTAAGGCTATCAAACCAGAATAATGAAGGAGAAATAGTTATCTCCATTTGAAACGCAAAAAACGCCATTCTTTTGAAAATTTCCAACCTTCGAATATAAATTTTTAATATTCGAGATTCTTCGGGCATAATATGCTTTTCAAAGATTATCAAACTGAAAAATGAAAGAGGGCCAGTTATCCCAAAGAAGAACGGAAAAAAAGTGATTCTAATGAAGTTTCCAATAATCGAAATAAATATTTTCTATTCGCGAATCTTTCTTAATTTTATGCTTTTCTAAGGCAATCAAACTAGAATAATGAAGGAGAAATAGTTATCTCCATTTGAAAGTCAAAAAAATCGCGATTCTGTTGAAGTTTTCAAACCTTCGAAAATAAATTTTTTCTTTTCGAGATTCTTTCCGCATAATATGCTTTTCTAAAACTTAAAACTAGAAAAATGAAAGAGAACTAGTTATCTCAAATAAGAACGGAAAAAAAGTATTCTAATGAGGTTTCCCACCATTCAAATAAATCTTTTCTATTCGCGAATCTTTCTTCATTTAATGCTTTTCTAAGGTGATTAAACTAGAATAAAAATGGAGAAATAGTTATCTCCATTTGAAACGCAGAAAAGCGGGATTCTTTTGAAGTTTTCAAACCTTGGCACATAAATTTTTTCTTTTCGAGATTTTTTCTTCATAATATGCTTTTCTAATGCTACCAAACTAGCAAAATGAAAGAGATACAGTTATCTCAAATAAGAACGGAAAAAAAGTGATTCAAATGAAGTTTCCAACCATGGAAATAAATCATTTCTTTTCGCGAATCTTTTTTCATTTTATGCTTTTCTAAAGCTATCAAACTAAAATAATGAAGGAGAAATAATTATCTCCATTTGAAACGCAAATAAAAAAAAAAAAATAACCCGATTCTTTTGAAGTTTTCAAACCTTCGAAAATAAATTTTTTCTTTTCGAGATTCTCTCCGCATAATATGCTTTTCTAAGGCTATCAAACTAGAAAAATGAAAGAGAACCATTTATTCAAATATGAACGGAAAAAAAGTGATTCAAATGAAGTTTCCAACTTTCCAAATAAATCTTTTCTATACGCGAATCTTTCTTCATTTTATGCTTTTCTAAGGCTATCAAACTAATAATGAAGGACAAATAGTTATCTCAATTTGAAACGCCAAAAAAAAAAAAAAAACGCCATTCTTTTGAAGTTTTATACCTTCGAAAATAAGTTTTTCTTTTCGATATAATATGTTTTTCTAAGGCTATCAAACTAGAAAAATGAAAGAGAACCAGTTATCTCAAATAAGAACGGAAAAAAGTGATTCAAATGAAGTTTCCAACCATCGAAATAAATCATTTCTTTTAGCAAATCTTTCTTTATTTTATGCTTTTCTAAGGCTATCAAACCAGAATAATGAAGGAGAAATATTTATCTCCATTTGAAACGCAAAAAAACGCGATTCTTTGGAAGTTTTCAATCCTTCGAAAATAAAATTTTTCTTTTCGAGGTTCTTTCCGCATAATATGCTTTTCTAAGGCTATCAAACTAGAAAAATGAAAGAGAACCAGTTATCTCCAATAAGAACGGAAAAAAAGTGATTCAAATGAAGTTTCCAACCATCAAAATATATCATTTCTTTTCGCGAATGTTTTTTCATTTTATGCTTTTCTAAGGCTATCAAACTAGAATAATGAAGGAGAAATAGTTATCTCCATTTGAAACGCGATTCTTTTGAAGTTTTCAAACCTTTGAAAATAATTTTTTTCTATTCCAGATTCTTTCCGCATATAATGCTTTTCTAGGGCTATCAAACTAGAAAAATGAAAGAGAACCAGTTATCTCAAATAAGAACGGAAAAAAAGTGATACTAATGAAGTTTCGAACCATCGAAATAAATATTTTCTATTCGCGAATCTTTCTTCATTTTATGCTTTTCTAAGGCTATCAAACTAGAATAATGAAGGAGAAATAGTTATCTCCATTTGAAAGTCAAAAAATTCGCGATTCTGTTGAAGTTTTCAAACCTTCGAAAATACATTTTTTCTTTCCATGATCTTTCCGCATAATATGCTTTTCTAAAGCTTAAAACTAGAAAAATGAAAGAGAACTAGTTATTTCAAATAAGAACGGAAAAAAAGTGATTCTAATGAGGTTTCCAACCATCCAAATAAATCTTTTCTATTCGCGAATCTTTCTTCATTTAATGCTTTACTAAGGCCATTAAACTAGAATAATGAAGGAGAAATAGTTATCTCCATTTGAAACGCAGAAAAGCAGGATTCTTTTCAAGTTTTCAAACCTTGGCACATAAATTTTTTTTTTCGAGATTTTTTCTTCATAATATGCTTTTCTAAGGCTATCAAACTAGCAAAATGAAAGAGATACAGTTATCTCAAATAAGAACGGAAAAAAAGTGATTCAAATGAAGTTTCCAACCATGGAAATAAATCATTTCTTTTCGCGAATATTTTTTCTTTTAATGCTTTTCTAAGGCTATCAAACTAGAATAATGAAGGAGAATTAGTTATCTCCATTTGAAACGCGATTCTTTTGAAATTTTCAAACCTTGAAAATAATTTTGTTCTCTTCCAGATTCTTTCCGCATAATATGCTTTTCTAGGGCTATCAAACTAGAAAAATGAAAGAGAACCAGTTATCTCAAATAAGAACGGAAGAAAAGTGATTCAAATGAAGTTTCCAACCATGGAAATAAATCATTTCTTTTCGCGAATCTTTTTTAATTTTATGCTTTTCTAAAGCTATCAAACTAGAATAATGAAGGAGAAATAATTATCTCCATTTGAAACGCAAAAAAAAAAAAAAAAAAAAAAACCATTCTTTTGAAGTTTTCAAACCTTCGATAATAAATTTTTTCTTTTCGAGATTCTTTCCGCATAATATGCTTTTCTAAGGCTATCAAACTTTAAAATGAAAGAGAACCATTTATTCAAATATGAACGGAAAAAAAGTGATTCTAATGAAGTTTCCAACCTTCCAAATAAATCTTTTCTATTCGCGAATCTTTCTTCATTTTATGCTTTTCTAAGGCTATCAAAATAGAATAATGAAGGATAAATAGTTTTCTCAATTTGAAACGCAAAAAAACGCCATTCTTTTGAAGTTTTATACCTTCCAAAATAATTTTTTCTTTTCGAGATTCTTTCCACATAATATGTTTTTCTAAGCCTATCAAACTAGAAAAATGAAAGATAACCAGTTATCTCAAATAAGAACGGAAAAAAAGTTATTCAAATAAAGTTTACAACCATGGAAATAAATAATTTCTTTTCGCGAATCTTTTTTCATTTTATGCTTTTCTAACGCTATGAAACTAGAATAATGAAGGAGAAATAGTTATCTCCATGTGAAACGCAAAAAACAACGCGATTCTTTTGAAGTTTTCAACCTTGGAAAATAAATTTTTTCTTTTCGAGTTTCTTGCCGCATAATATGCTTTTCTAAGGCTATCAAACTAGAAAAATGAAAGAGAACCAGTTATCTTAAATAAGAACGGAAAAAAAGTGATTCTAATGAAGTTTCCAACCATCGAAATAAATATTTTCTATTCGCGAATCTTTCTTCATTTTTTGCTTTTCTAAGGCTATCAAACTAGAATAATGAAGGAGAAATAGTTATCTCCATTTGAAAGTAAAAAAAATCGTGATTCTGTTGAAGTTTTCAAACCTTCGAAAATAAATTATTTCTTTTCGAGATTCTTTCCGCATAATATGCTTTTCTAATGCTTAAAACTAGAAAAATGAAAGAGAACTAGTTATCTAAAATAAGAACGGAAAAAAAGTGATTCTAATGACGTTTCCAACCATCCAAATAAATCTTTTCTATTCGCGAATCATTCTTCATTTAATGCTTTTCAAAGGCCATTAAACTAGAATAATGAAGGAGAAATTGTTATCTCCATTTGAAACGCAAAAAAAAAAAAAAAAAAAAAAACGCGATTCTTTTGAAGTTTTCAAACCTTCGAAAATAAATTTTTAAATTTCGAGGTTCTTCCCGCATAATATGCTTTTCTAAGGCTATCAAACTAGAAAAATGAAAGAGAACCAGTTAACTCAAATAAGAACGGAAAAAAGTGATTCAAATGAAGTTTCCAACCGTCGAAATAAATCATTTCTTTTCGCGAATCTTTTTTCATTTTATGCTTTTCAAAGGCTATCAAACTAGAATAATGAAGGACAAATAGTTATCTCCATTTGAAACGCAAAAAAAAAAAAAAAAAAACGCCATTCTTTTGAAGTTTTATACCTTGAAAATAAATTTTTCTTTTCGAGATAATATGCTTTTCTAAGTCTATCAAACTAGAAAAATGAAAGAGAACCAGTTATCTCAAATAAGAACGGAAAAATAGTGATTCAAATGAAGTTTCCAACCATCGAAATAAATCATTTCTTTTACCAAATCTTTCTTTATTTTATGCTTTTCTAAGGCTATCAAACCAGAATAATGAAGGAGAAATAGTTATCTCCATTTGAAACGCAAAAAAAAAACGCGATTCTTTGGAAGTTTTCAAACCTTCGAAAATAAATTTTTTCTTTTCGAGGTTCTTTCCGCATAATATGCTTTTCTAAGGCTATCAAACTAGAAAAATGAAAGAGAACCAGTTATCTCCAATAAGAACGGAAAAAAAGTGATTCAAATGAAGTTTCCAACCATCAAAATAAATCATTTCTTTTCGTGAATGTTTTTTCATTTTATGCTTTTCTAAGGCTATCAAACTAGAATAATGAAGGAGAAATAGTTATCTCCATTTGAAACGCGATTCTTTTGAAGTTTTCAAACCTTGGAAAATAATTTTTTTCTATTCCAGATTCTTTCCGCATAATATGCTTTTCTAGGGCTATCAAACTAGAAAAATGAAAGAGAACCAGTTATCTCAAATAAGAACGGAAAAAAAGTGATTCTAATGAAGTTTCGAACCATCGAAATAAATATTTTCTATTCGCGAATTTTTTTTCATTTTATGCTTTTCTAAGGCTATCAAACTAGAGTAATGCAGGAGAAATAGTTATCTACATTTGAAACGCAAAAAAAAAAAAAAAAAAAAAAAACCGCAATTCTTTTGCAGTTTTCAAATCTTCGAAAATAACTTTTTTCTTTTCGAGATTCTTTCCGCATAATATGCTTTTCTAAAGCTATCAAACTACAATAATGAAGGAGAAATAGTTATCTCCATTTGAAACGCAAAAAAAAAAAAAACAAAAAAAAAACCCTATTCTTTTGAAGTTTTCAAACCTTCAAAAATAAATTTTTTTTTTCGAGAATCTTTCCGCATAATATGCTTTTCTAAGGCTATCAAACTGGAAAAATGAAAGAGAACCAGTTATCTCAAATAAGAACGGAAAAAAAGCGATTCAAATGAAGTTTCCAACCATCGAAATAAATCATTTCTTTTCGCGAATCTTTTTTCATTTTGTGCTTTTCTAAGGCTATCAAACTAGAATAATGAAGGAGAAATAGTTATCTGCATTTGAAACGCAAAAAAACGCGTTTCTGTTGAAGTTTTCAAACCTTCGAAAATAAATTGTTAATTTACGAGATTCTTCCCGCATAATATGCTTTTCCAAGGTTATCAAACTATAAAAATGAAAGAGAACCAGTAATCTCAAAAAGGAACGGAAAAAAAGTGATTCAAATTAAGTTTCCAACCATCGAAATAAATCATTTTTTTTCGCGAATCTTTTTTCATTTTATGCTTACCTAAGGCTATCAAACTAGAATAATGAAGGATAAATAGTTATCTCCATTTGAAACGCGATTATTTTAAAGTTTTCAAACATTCGAAAATAAATTTTTTCTTTTCCAGATTCTTTCCGCATAATACGCTTTTCTAAGGATATGATACTAGAAAAATGAAAGAGAACCAGTTATCTCAAATAAGAACGGAAAAAAGTTATTCTAATGAGGTTTCCAACCACAGAAATAAATCTTTTCTATTCGCGAATCTTTCTTCATTTAATGCTTTTCTAAAACCATCAAACTAGCATAATGAAGGAGAAATAGTTATCTCCATTTGAAACGAAAAAATACGCCATACTTTTCATCTTTTCAAACCTTCGAAAATTAATTGTTAATTTTCGACATTCTTTCCGCATAATATGCTTTTCTATGGCTATCAAACTAGAAAAATGAAATAGAACCAGTTATTTCAAATAAGAACGGAAAAAAAGTGATTCAAATGAAGTTTCCAACCAGCGAAATAAAACATTTCTTTTCGCGAATCTTTTTTCATTTTATGCTTTTCTAAGGCTATCAAACTAGAATAATGAAGGAGAAACAGTTATCTCCATTTGAAATTAAAAAAAAAACGCGATTCTTTTGAAGTTTTCCATTCTTCGAAAATAAATTTTTTCTTTTCGAGATTCTTTCGGCATAATATGCTTTTCTAAGGCTATCAAACTAGAAAAATGAAAGAAAACCAGTTATCTCAAATAAGAACGGAAGAAAAGTGATACTAATGAGGTTTCCAACCATCGAAATAAATGTTTTCTATTCGCAAATCTTTCTTCATTATATGATTTTCTAAAGCTATGAAACTAGAATAATGAAGGAAAAATAGTTATCTCCATTTGAAACGCAAAAAAAAAAAAAAAAAACGCGATTGTTTTGAAGATTTCAATCCTTGGAAAATAAACTTTTTGTTTTCGAGATTCCCCCGCATAATATGCTTTTCCAAGGCTATCAAACTAGAAAAATGAAAGAGAACCAGTTATCTCAAATAAGAACGGAATAAAGGTGATTCAAATCTAGTTTCCAACCATCGAAATAAATCATTTCTTTTCGCGAATCTCATTTCATTTTATGCTTTTCTAAGGCTATCAAACTAGAATAATGAAGGAGAAATAGTTATCTCCATTCGAAACGCAAAAAAAAAAAAAAAAAAAAAAAAAAAAAAAAAAACGCGTTTCTTTGGAAGTTTTCCAATCTTCGAAAATAAATTTTTTCTTTTCGAGATTCTTTCCGCATAATACGCTTTTCTAAGGCTATCAAACTAGAAAAATGAAAGAGAACCAGTTATCCCAAATAAGAACGGAAAAAAGGTGATTTAAATGAAGTTTTCAACCATCGAAATAAATCTTTTCTATACCCATATTTTTCTTCATTTTATGCTTTTCTAAGGCTATGAAAATAGAATAATTAAGGGGAAATAGTTATCTCCATTTGAAACGCAAAAAAAAAAAAAAAAAAAAAAAAAAGCGATTCTTTTGAAGTTTAAAAACCTTCGAAAATAAATATTTTCTTTTCGAGATTCTTTCCGCATAATATGCTTTCCTATGGCTATCAAACTAGAAAAATGAAATAGAACCAGTTCTTTCAAATAAGAACGGAAAAAAAGTGATTCAAATGAAGTTTCCAACCAGCGAAATAAAACATTTCTTTTCGCGAATCTTTTTTCATTTTATGCTTTTCTAAGGCTATCAAACTAGAATAATGAAGGAGAAACAGTTATCTCCATTTGAAATTCAAAAAAAAAAAAACACGATTCTTTTGAAGTTTTCCATTCTTCGAAAATAAATTTTTTCTTTTCGAGTTTCTTTCGGCATAATATGCTTTTCTAAGGCTATCAAACTAGAAAAATGAAAGAAAACCAGTTATCTCAAATAAGAACGGAAAAAAAGTGATTCAAATGAAGTTTCCAACCATCGAAATAAATCATTTCTTTTCCCAAATCTTTCTTCATTTTATGCTTTTCTAATTCTAACTAACTAGAATATGAAGGAGAAATAGTTATCTTCATTTAAAACGAAAAAAAAAAAAAAAAAAAAAAAAAAAAAAAAAAAAAACCCGCGATTCTTTTGAATTTTCAAACCTTCGAAAATAAATTTTTATTTTTCGAGATTCTTCCCTCATAATATGCTTTTCCAAGGCTATCAAACTACAGAATTGAAAGAGAACCACTTATCTCAAATAAGAACGGAAAAAAAGTTATTCATGTGAAGGTTCCAACCATCGAAATTTATCATTTCTTTTCGCGAATCATTTTTCATTTCAAGCTTTTCTAAGGCTACCAAACTAGAATAATGAAGGAGAAATAGTTATCTCCATTTGAAACGAAAAAAAAAAAAAAAAAACGCGATCTTTTGATGTTTTCAAAACTCCGAAAATAAATTTTTTCTTTTCGAGATTCTTTCCGCATAATATGCTTTTCTAAGGCTATCAAACTAGAAAAATGAAAGAGAACCAGTTATCACAAATAAGAACGGAAAAAAAGAGATTCAAATGAAGTTTCCAACCATCGAAATAAATCATTTATTTTCGGGAATCTTTTTTCATTTTATGCTTTTCTAAGCCTATCAAACTAGAATAATGTAGGAGAAATAGTTATCTGCATTTGAAACACAAAAAAACGCGATTCTGTTGAAGTTTTCAAACCTTCGAAAATAAATTGCTAATTTTTGAGATTTTTCCCGCATATTATGCTTTTCCAAGGTTATCAAACTATAAAAATGAAAGAGAACCAGTCATCTCAAAAAGGAACGGAAAAAAAGTGATTCAAATTAAGTTTCCAACCATCTAAATAAATCATTTTTTTTCGCGAATCTTTTTTCATTTTATGCTTTTCTAAGGCTATCAAACTAGAATAATGAAGGAGAAATAGTTATCTCCATTTGAAACGCAAAAAAGGAAAAAAAAAAAAAAAACGCGATAATTTTGAGGTTTTCAAACCTTCGAAAATAAATTTTTAACTTTCGAGATTTTTCCGCATAATAGGCTTTTCTAAGGCTATCAAACTAGAAAAATTAAAGAGTACCAGTTATCTCAAATAAGAACGGAGAAAAGTTGATTCAAATGAAGTTTCCAACCGTCGAAATAAATCATTTCTTTCCACGAATTTTTTTTCATTTTATGCCTTTCTAAGGCTATCAAACTAGAATAATGAAGGAGAAATAGTTATCCCCGATTTGAAACACTAAATAACGCGATTCTTTTAAAGTTTTCAAACCTTGGAACATTAATTTTTTCTTTTCGAAATTCTTTCTGCACAATATGCTTTTCTAAGGCTATCAAACTAGAAAAAAAAAAAAAAGAGAACCAGTTATCACAAATAACAACGGAAAAACGTGATTCAAATGAAGTTTCCAACCATCGAAATAAATAATTGCTTTTCGCCAATCTTTTTCAATTTATGCTGATCTAAGGCCATCAAACTAGAATAATGAAGGAGAAATAGTTATCTCCATTTGAAACGCGCTTCTTTTGAAGTTTTCAAACCTTGGAAAATAAATTTTTTCTTTTCGATATTCTTTCCGCATAATATGCTTTTCTAAGTATATTAACTATAATAATAAAAGAGAAGCAGTTATCTCAAATAAGAACGGAAAAAAGTTATTCTAATAATGTTTCAAAACATCAAAATAAATCTTTCTTCATTTTATGCTTTTCTAAGGCTATCAAACTAGAATAATGAAAGAGAACCAGTTATCTCAAATAAGAACGGAAAAAAAGTTATTCTAATGAGGTTTCCAACCACGGAAATAAATCTTTTCCATTCGCGAATCTTTCTTCATTTAATGCTTTTCTAAAACCATCAAACTAGCATAATGAAGGAGAAATAGTTATCTCCATTTGAAACGAAAAAATACGCCATACTTTTCAACTTTTCAAACCTTCGAAAATAAATTGTTAATTTTCGACATTCTTTCCGCATAATATGCTTTTCTAAGGCTATCAAACTAGAAAAATTAAAGAGAACCAGTTATCTCAAATAAGAACGGAGAAAAGGTGATTCAAATAAAGTTTCGAACCGCCGAAATAAATCATTTCTTTTCGCGAATTTTTTTTCATTTTATGCTTTTCTAAGGCTATCAAACTAGAATAATGAAGGAGAAATAGTTATCTCCTTTTGAAACACTAAATAACGCGATTCTTTTGAAGTTTTCAAACCTTGGAACATAAATTTTTTCTTTTCGAGATTCTTTCTGCATAATATGCTTTTCTAAGGCTATCAAACTAGAAAAAAAAAAAAAAAGAGAACCAGTTATCTCAAATAAGAACGGAAAAACGTGATTCAAATGAAGTTTCCAACCATCGAAATAAATCATTTCTTTTCGCGAATCTTTTTCAAATTATGCTCTTCTGAGGCCATCATACTAGAATAATGAAGGAGAAATAGTTATCTCCATTTGAAACTCAAAAAAAAGAAAAAAAAAAAAAACGGGATTCTTTTGAAGTTTTCAAACCTTCGAAAATAAATTTTTTCTTTTCGAGATTCTTTCCCCATAATATGCTTTTCTAAGGGTATCAAACTAGAAAAATGAAAGAGAACCAGTTATGTCAAATAAGAACGGAAAAAAAGTGATTCATAAAGGTTTCCTACCACGGAAATAAATCTTTTCTATTCGCGAATCTTTCTTCATTTAATGCTTTTCTAAAACCATCAAACTAGCATATTGAAGGAGAATTAGTTATCTCCATTTGAAACGAAAAAATACGCTATTCTTTTGAACTTTTCAAACCTTCGAAAATAAATTCTTCATTTCGAGATTTTTCCGTATAATACGCTCTTTTAAGACTATCAAACTAGAAAAATGAAAGAGAACCAGTTATCTCAAATAAGAACGGAAAAAAAGTAATTCTAATGAAGTTTCCAACCACCAAATAAATCTTTTCTATTCGCGAATCTTTCTTCATTTTATGATTTTCTAAGGCTATGAAACTCGAATAATGAAGGAAAAATATTTATCTTCATTTCAAACTCATAAAAAACGCGATTCTTTTGAAGTTTTCAAACCTTCGAATATAAATTGTTTCTTTTCGAGATTCTTTCGGCATAATATGCTTTTCTAAGGCTATCAAACTAGAAAAATGACAGAGAACCAGTTATCTCAAATAAAAACGGAAAAAAAAGTGATTCAAATGAAGTTTCCAACCATCGAAATAAATCCTTTCTTTTCCCGCATCTTTTTTCATTTTATCCTTTTCTAAGGCTACCAACTATAATAATGAAGGAGAAATAGTTATCTCCATTTGAAACGCAAAAAAAAAAAAAAAAAAAAAAAAAAACGCAATTCTTTGGAAGTTTTCCACTCTTCGAAAATAAATTTTTAATTTTCGACATTCTTTCCGCATAATATTCTTTATTAAGGCTATCAAAATAGAAAAATGAAAGAGAACCAGTTATCTCAAATAAGAACGGAAAAAAGTGATTCTAATGAAGTTTCCAACCACAGAAATAAATCTTTCTATTCGCGAATCTTTCTTCATTTTATTATTTTCTAAAGCTATGAAACTAGAATAATGAAGGAAAAATATTTATCTCCATTTGAAACTCAAAAAAAAAAAAAAAAAAAAAAAAATACGGGATTCTTTTGAAGTTTTCAATCCTTCGAAATTAAATTTTTTCTTTTCCAGATTCTTTCCGCATAATATGCTTTTCTAAGGCTACAAACTAGAAAAATGAAAGTGAACAAGTTATCTCAAATACAAACGGAAAAAAAGTGATTCTAATGAGGTTTCCAACCATCGAAATAAATCATTTCTTTTCGCGAATCTTTTTTCATTTTATGCTTTTCTAAGGCTATCAAACTAGAATAATGAAGGAGAAATTGTTATCTCCATTTGAAACGCCAAAAAACGCGATCCTGTTGAAGTTTTCAAACATTCAAAAATAAATTTTTTCTTTTTGAAATTCTTTCCGCATAATATGCTTTTTTAAGGGTATCAAACTAGAAAAATGAAAGAGAACCAGCTATCTCAAATAAGAACGGAAAAAAAGTGATTATATGAAGTTTCCAACCATCGGAATTAATCTTTTCTATTTGCGAATCTTTCTTCATTTTATGCTTTTCTAAGGCTAACTAACTAGAATAATGAAGGAGAAATAGTTATCTCCATTTGAAACGCGAAAAAAGAAAAACGCGATTCTGTTAAAGTTTTCAAACCTTAAAATAAATGTTTTCTTCTAGAGATTGTTTCCGCATAATATGCTTTTCTAAGTATATCAAAATTGAAAAATAAAAGAGAAGCAGTTATCTCAAATAAGAACGGAAAAAAGTGATTCAAATGAAGTTTCCAACCATCGAAATTATTCCTTTCTATTCGCATATCTTTCTTTATTTTATGCTTTTCCAAGGCTATCAAAATAGAATAATGAAGGAGAAATAGTTATCTCCGTTTGAAACGCAAAAAAAAAAAAAAAAAAAAAACCTATTTTTTGAAGTTTTCAAACCTTCGAAAATAAATTTTTAATTTTCGAGATTCTTCCCGCATAATATGCTTTTCCAAGGCTATCAAACTACAAAAATGAAAGAGAACCAGTTACATTAATTAAGAACGGAAAAAAAGTTATTCAAATGAAGTTTCCAACCATCGAAATAAATAATTTCTTTTCGCGAATCTTTTTTCATTTTATGCTTTTCTAAGGCTATCAAACTAGAATTATGAAGGAGAAATAGTTATCTCCATTTGAAACGCTAAAAACGCAATTATTTTGAAGATTTCAAACTTTCGAAAATAAATTTTTAATTTTCGAGATTCTTTCCGCATAATATGCTTTTCTAAGGCTATCAAAGTAGAAAAATGAAAGAGAACCAGTTATCTCAAATAAGAACGGAAAAAAAGTGCTTCAAATGAAGTTTCCAACCGTCGAAATAAGTCATTTCTTTTCGGGAATTCTTTTTCATTTTATGCTTTGTAAGGCTATTAAACTAGAATAATGAAGGGAAATAATTATCTCCATTTGAACTGACAAAAAAAAAAAAAAAAAAAAAAAAAAAACGCGATTCTTTTGATGTTTTCAAACCTTCGAAAATAAAAATTTTCTCTTCGAGATTCTTTCCGCATAATATGGTTTTCTAAGGCTACCAAACTAGAAAAATGAAAGAGAACATGTTATCTCAAATAAGAACGGAAGAAAAGTGATACTAATGAGGTTTCCAACCATCGAAATAAATGTTTTCTATTCGCAAATCTTTCTTCATTATATGATTTTCTAAAGCTATGAAACTAGAATAATGAAGGAAAAATAGTTATCTCCATTTGAAACGCAAAAAAAAAAAAAAAAACGAGATTGTTTTGAAGTTTTCAATCCTTGGAAAATAAACTTTTTGTTTTCGAGATTCCCCCGCATAATATGCTTTTCCAAGGCTATCAAACTAGAAAAATGAAAGAGAACCAGTTATCTCAAATAAGAACGGAATAAAGGTGATTCAAATCTAGTTTCCAACCATCGAAATAAATCATTTCTTTTCGCGAATCTCATTTCATTTTATGCTTTTCTAAGGCTATCAAACTAGAATAATGAAGGAGAAATAGTTATCTCCATTCGAAACGCAAAAAAAAAAAAAAAAAAAAAAAAAAAAACGCGTTTCTTTGGAAGTTTTCCAATCTTCGAAAATAAATTTTTTCTTTTCGAGATTCTTTCCGCATAATACGCTTTTCTAAGGCTATCAAACTAGAAAAATGAAAGAGAACCAGTTATCCCAAATAAGAACGGAAAAAAGGTGATTTAAATGAAGTTTTCAACCATCGAAATAAATCTTTTCTATACCCATATTTTTCTTCATTTTATGCTTTTCTAAGGCTATGAAACTAGAATAATTAAGGGGAAATAGTTATCTCCATTTGAAACGCAAAAAAAAAAAAAAAAAAAAAAGCGATTCTTTTGAAGTTTAAAAACCTTCGAAAATAAATATTTTCTTTTCGAGATTCTTTCCGCATAATATGCTTTCCTATGGCTATCAAACTAGAAAAATGAAATAGAACCAGTTCTTTCAAATAAGAACGGAAAAAAAGTGATTCAAATGAAGTTTCCAACCAGCGAAATAAAACATTTCTTTTCGCGAATCTTTTTTCATTTTATGCTTTTCTAAGGCTATCAAACTAGAATAATGAAGGAGAAACAGTTATCTCCATTTGAAATTCAAAAAAAAAAAAAAAAACCACGATTCTTTTGAAGTTTTCCATTCTTCGAAAATAAATTTTTTCTTTTCGAGTTTCTTTCGGCATAATATGCTTTTCTAAGGCTATCAAACTAGAAAAATGAAAGAAAACCAGTTATCTCAAATAAGAACGGAAAAAAAGTGATTCAAATGAAGTTTCCAACCATCGAAATAAATCATTTCTTTTCCCGAATCTTTTTTCATTTTATCCTTTTCTAAGGCTATCAAACTATAATAATGAAGGAGAAATAGTTATCTCCATTTGAAAGGAAAAAAAAAAAAAAAAAAAAAAAAAACGCGATTCTTTGGAATTTTTCCACTCTTCGAAAATAAATTTTTCCTTTACGAGATTCTTTCCGCATAAGACGCTTTTTAAAGGCTATCAAACTAGAAAAATGAAAGAGAACCGGTTAACTCAAATAAGAACGGGGAAAACGTGATTCAAATCAAGTTTCCAACCGTCGAAATAAATCATTTCTTTTCGCGAATCTTTTTTATTTTATGCTTTTCTAAGGCTATCAAACTAGAATAATGAAGGAGAAATAGTTATCTCCATTTGAAACGCGATTCTTTTGAAGTTTTCAAACCTTCGAAAATAAATTTTTTCTTTTCCAGATTCTTACCGCATAATTAGCTTTTCTAAGGATATGAAACTAGAAAAATGAAAGAGAACCAGTTATCTCAAATAAGAACGGATAAAAAAAAGTGATTCTAATGAGGTTTCCAACCACGGAAATAAATCTTTTCTATTCGCGAATCTTTCTTCATTTAATGCTATTCTAAAACAATCAAACTAGCATAATGAAGGAGAAATAGTTATCTCCATTTGAAACGAAAAAAAAAAAAAAAAAAAAAAAAAAAAAACGCGATCTTTTGATGTTTTCAAAACTCCGAAAATAAATTTTTTCTTTTCGAGATTCTTTCCGCATAATATGCTTTTCTAAGGCTATCAAACTAGAAAAATGAAAGAGAACCAGTTATCACAAATAAAAACGGAAAAAAAGAGATTCAAATGAAGTTTCCAACCATCGAAATAAATAATTTATTTTCAGGAATCTTTTTTCATTTTATGCTTTTCTAAGCCTATCAAACTAGAATAATGTAGGAGAAATAGTTATCTGCATTTGAAACACAAAAAAACGCCATTCTGTTGAAGTTTTCAAACCTTCGAAAATAAATTGTTAATTTTTGAGATTTTTCCCGCATATTATGCTTTTCCAAGGTTATCAAACTATAAAAATGAAAGAGAACCAGTCATCTCAAAAAGGAACGGAAAAAAAGTGATTCAAATTAAGTTTCCAACCATCTAAATAAACCTTTTTTTTTCGCGAATCTTTTTTCATTTTATGCTTTTCTAAGGCTATCAAACTAGAATAATGAAGGAGAAATAGTTATCTCCATTTGAAACGCAAAAAAAAAAAAAAAAAAAAAAACGCGATTCTTTTGAAGGTTTCCTCTCTTCGAAAATAAATTTTTCCTTTTCGAGATTTTTCCGCATAATAGGCTTTTCAAGGCTATCAAACTATAAAAATGAAAGAGAACCAGTTATCTCAAATAAGAACGGAAAAAAAGTGATTCTAATGAATTTTCCATCATTCGAAATAAATATTTTCTATTCGCGAATCTTTCTTCATTTTATGATTTTCTAAGGCTATCAAACTAGAATAATGAAGGATAAATAGTTATCTCTATTTGAAACGCCAAAAAAAAAAAAAACGCGATAATTTTGAGGTTTTCAAACCTTCGAAAATAAATTTTTAACTTTCGAGATTCATTCCGCATAATATGCTTTTCTAAGGCTATCAAACTAGAAAAATTAAAGAGTACCAGTTATCTCAAATAAGAACGGAGAAAAGTTGATTCAAATGAAGTTTTCAACCGTCGAAATAAATCATTTCTTTCCACGAATCTTTTTTCATTTTATGCCTTTCTAAGGCTATCAAACTAGAATTATGAAGGAGAAATGGTTATCCCCGATTTGAAACACTAAATAACGCGATTCTTTTAAATTTTTCAAACCTTGGAACATTAATTTTTTCTTTTCGAAATTCTTTCTGCATAATATGCTTTTCTAAAGCTATCAAACTAGAAAAAAAAAAAAAAAGAGAACCAGTTTTCACAAATAAGAACGGAAAAACGTGATTCAAATGAAGTTTCCAACCATAGAAATAAATAATTGCTTTTCGCCAATCTTTTTCAATTAATGCTGATCTAAGGCCATCAAACTAGAATAATGAAGGAGAAATAGTTATCTCCATTTGAAACGCGCTTCTTTTGAAGTTTTCAAACCTTCGAAAATAAATTTTTTCTTTTCGATATTCTTTCCGCATAATATGCTTTTCTAAGTATATTAACTAGAATAATAAAAGAGAAGCAGTTATCCCAAATAAGAACGGAAAAAAGTTATTCTAATAATGTTTCAAACCATCAAAATAAATCTTTTTTTCGCTAATCTTTCTTCATTTTATGCTTTTCTAAGGCTATCAAACTAGAATAATGAAAGAGAAATAGTTATCTCCATTTGAAACGCAAAAAAAAAAAAAAAAAAAAAAAACGCGATTCTTTTGAAGTTTTCAAACCTTCGAATATAAATTTTTTCTTTTCGAGATTCTTTCGGCATAATATGCTTTTCTAAGGCTATCAAACTAGAAAAATGAGAGAGAACCAGTTATCTCAAATAAGAACGGAAAAAAAAAAAGTGATTCAAATGAAGTTTCCAACCGTCGAAACAAATCATTTCTTTTAGGAATCTTTTTTCATTTTATGCTTTTCTAAGGCTATCAAACAAGAAAAATGAAAGAGAACACGTTATCTGAAATAAGAACGGAAAATAACTGATTCTAATGAAGTTTCCAACCACCAAATAAATCTTTTCTATTCGCGAATCTTTCTTCATTTTATGATTTTGTAAGGCTATGAAACTAGAATAATGAAGGAAAAATATTTATCTCCATTTCAAACTCATAAAAACCGCGATTCTTTTGAAGTTTTCAAACCTTCGAATATAAATTTTTTCTTTTCGAGATTCTTTCGGCATAATATGCTTTTCTAAGGCTATCAAACTAGAAAAATGAGAGAGAACCAGTTATCTCAAATAAGAACGGAAAAAAAAAAAAAAAAATGATTCAAATGAAGTTTCCAACCGTGGAAACAAATCATTTCTTTTAGGAAACTTTTTTCATTTTATGCTTTTCTATGGCTATCAAACTAGAATAATGAAGGGGAAATAGTTATCTCCATTTGAAACGCAAAAAAAAAAAAAACAAAAAAAAAACAAAAACAAAACGCGATTTTTTGAAGTTTTCAAATCCTCGAAAATAAATTTTAAATTTTCGAGATTCTTCCCGCATAATATGCTTTTCCAAGGCTATCAAACTAGAAAAATGAAAGAGAACCAGTTATATCAAATAAGAACGGAAAAAAAGTTATTCAAATGAAGTTTCCAACCATCGAAATAAATAATTTCTTTTCGCGAATCTTTTTTCATTTTATGCTTTTCTAAGGCTATCAAACTAGAATTATGAAGGAGAAATAGTTATCTCCATTTGAAACGCTAAAAAACGCGATTCTTTTGAAGATTTCAAACTTTCGAAAATAAATTTTTAATTTTCGAGATTCTTTCCGCATAATATGATTTTCTAAGGCTATCAAGGTAGAAAAATGAGAAAGAAGCAGTTATCTCAAATAAGAACGGGGAAAAAAAAAAAAAAAGATTCAAATGAAGTTTCCAACCGTCGAAATAAATCATTTCTTTTCGGGAATCTTTTTTCATTTTATGCTTTTCTAAGGCTATCAAACTAGAATAATGAAGGGGAAATAGTTATCTCCACTTGAAACGCAAAAAAAAAAAAAAAAAAAACAAAAAAAAAACGCGATTTCTTTGAAGTTTTGAAACCTTCGAAAATAAATATTTTCTTTTCGAGATTCTTTCCGCATAATATGCTTTTCTAAGGCTATCAAACTAGAAAAATGAAAGAGAACCAGTTATCTCAAATAAGAACGGAAAAAAAGTGTTTCAAATGAAGTTTCCTACCGTCGAAATAAATCATTTCTTTTCGCGAATCTTTTTTCATTTTGTGCTTTTCTAAGGCTATCACACTACAATAATGAAGGAGAAATAGTTATTTGCATTTGAAACGCAAAAAAAAAAAAAAAAAAAAAAAAAAAAAAAAAAAAACCCGATTCCTTTGATGTTTTCAAACCTTCAAAAATAAATTTTTTCTTTTCGAGATTCTTTCCGCTTAATATGCTTTTCTAAGGCTATCAAACTCGAAAAATGAAAGAGAACCAGTTATCTAAAATAAGAACGGAAAAAAAGTGATTCAAATGAAGTTTCCAACCGTCGAAATAAATCATTTCTTTTTGCGAATCTTTTTTCATTTTGTGCTTTTCTAAGGCTGTCAAACTAGAATAATGAAGGAGAAATAGTTATCTCAATTTGAAACGCAAAAAAAGCGCGATACATTTGAAGTTTTCCACTCTTCGAAAATAAATTTTTTCTTTTAGAGATTATTTCCCCATAATATGCTTTTCTAAGGCTATCAAACTAGAATAATGAAGGATAAATAGTTATCTCCATTTGAAACGCAAAAAAAAAAAAAAAAAAACGCATTCTTTTGAAGTTTTATACCTTCGAAAATAAATTTTTCTTTTCGAGATTCTTTCCACATAATATGCTTTTCTAAGGCTATCAAACTAGAAAAATGAAAGAGAAACAGTTATCTCAAATAAGAACGGAGAAAAAGTGATTCAAATGAAGTTTTCAACCATCGAAATAAATCATTTCTCTTAGCAAATCTTTCTTCATTTTATGCTTTTCTAAGGATATCGAACTAGAATAATGAAGGAGAAATAGTTATATTCATTTGAAACGCGATTCTTTTGAAGTTTTCAAACCTTTGAAAATAAATTTTTTCTCTTCCAGATTCTTTTCGCATATGCTTTTCTAGGACTATCAAACTAGAAAAATGAAAGAAAACCAGTTATCTCAAATAAGAACGGAAAACAAGTGATTCTAATGAAGTTTCCAACCATCGAAATAAATATTTTCTATTCGCGAATCTTTCTTCATTTTATGCTTTTCTAAGGCTATCAAACTAGAATAATGAAGGATAAATAGTTATCTCCATTTGAAAGGCCAAAAAATCGCTATTCTGTTGAAGTTTTCAAACCTTTGACATTAAATTTTTTCTTTTCGACATTCTTTCCGCATAATATTCTTTTCTAACCCTTAAAACTAGAAAAATGAACGAGAACCAGTTATCTCAAATAAGAACGGAAAAAAAGTGATTCTAATGAGGTTTCCAACCATCGAAAAAATCTTTTCTATTCGCGAATCTTTCTTCATTTAATGCTTTTCTAAGGCCATTAAACTAGAATAATGAAGGAGAAATAGTTATCTCCATTTGAAACGCAAAAAACGCCATTCTTTTGAAGTTTTCAAACCTTCGAAAATAAATTTTTTCTTTTCGAGATTGTTTCCGCATAATATGCTTTTCTAAGTATATCAAACTAGAAAAATTAAAGAGAACCAGTTATCTCAAATAAGAACGGAAAAAAAGTGATTCAAATGAGGTTTCCAACCACGGAAATAAATCTTTTCTATTCGCGAATCTTTATTCATTTAATGCTTTTCTAAAACCAGCAAACTAGCATTATGAAGGAGAAATAGTTATCTCCATTTGAAACGAAAAAATACGCCATTCTTTTGAACTTTTCAAACCTTCGAAAATAAATTTTTTCATTTCGAGACTTTTTTGTATAATATGCTCTTCTAAGACTATCAAACTAGAAAAAGGAAAGAGAACCAGTTATATCAAATAAGAACGGAAAAAAAGTGATTCTAATGAAGTTTCCAACCACCAAATAAATCTTTTCTATTCGCGAATCTTTCTTCATTTTATGATTTTCTAAGGCTATGAAACTAGAATAATGAAGGAAAAATATTTATTTCCATTTCAAACTCATAAAAAACGCGATACTTTTGAAGTTTTCAAACCTTCGAATATAAATTTTTTCTTTTCGAGATTCTTTCGGCATAATATGCTTTTCTAAGGCTATCAAACTAGAAAAATGAGAGAGAACCAGTTATCTCAAATAAGAACGGAAAAAAAGTGATTCAAATGAAGTTTCCAACCATCGAAATAAATCTTTTCTACTTGCGAATCTTCTTCATTTTATGCTTTTCTAATTCTAACTAACTAGAATAATGAAGGAGAAATAGTTATCTCCATTTAAAACAAAACAAAAAAAAAAAAATAAAAAAAATAAAAAAAATAAAAAAATACGCTATTCTTTTGAAGTTTTCAAACCTTCGAAAATAAATTTTTTCTTTTCGAGATTCTTTCCGCATAATATGCTTTTCTAAGGCTATCAAACTAGAAATATGAAAGAGAACCAGTTATCTCAAATCAGAACGGAAAAAAGTGATTCTAATGAGGTTTCAAACCATCAAAATATATCCATTCTATTCGCGAATCTTTCTTCATTAAATGCTTTTCTAGGGCTATCAAAATAGAATAATGAAGGAGAAATAGTTATCTCCATTTGAAACGCAAAAAAACGCGATTCTTTTGAAGTTTTCAAACCTTCAAAAATATAATTTTCGAGATTCTTCCCGCTTTTCCAAGGCTATCAAACTAGAAAAGTGAAAGAGAGCCAGTTATCTAAAATAAGAACGGAAGAAAAGCTGTTCAAATGTAGTTTCAAGCCATCGAAATAAATCATTTCTTTTCGCGAATCTTTTTTCTATTTATGCAATTCTAAGGTTATCAAAATAGAATAATGAAGGAGAAATAGTTATCTCCATTTGAAACGCAAAAACAACGCGATTCTTTTGAAGTTTTCAAACCTTCGAAAATAAATTTTTAATTTTCGACATTCTTTCCGCATAATATGCTTTACTAAGGCTATCAAATTAGAAAAATGAAAGAGAACCAGTTATCTGAAATAAGAACGGAAAAAAGTGATTCTAATGAAGTTTCAAACCACAGAAATAAATCTTTCTATTCGAGAATCTTTCTTAGTTTAATTATTTTCTAAAGCTATGAAACTAGAATAATGAAGGAAAAATATTTATCTCCATTTGAAACTCAAAAAAAAAAAAAAAAAAAAAAACGGGATTCTTTTGAAGTTTTCAAACCTTCGAAAATAAATTTTTCTTTTCGAGATTCTTTCCGCATAATATGCTTTTCTAAGGGTATCAAACTAGAAAAATGAAAGAGAACCAGTTATTCCAAATAAGAACGGAAAAACAGTGATTCTAATGAAGTTTGCAACCGTCGAAATAAATCTTTTCTATTCGCGAATCTTTATTCATTTAATGCTTTTCTAAAACCATCAAACTAGCATTATGAAGGAGAAATAGTTATCTCCATTTGAAACGAAAAAATACGCCATTCTTTTGAACTTTTCAAACCTTCGAAAATAAATTTTTTCATTTCGAGACTTTTTTGTATAATATGCTCTTCTAAGACTATCAAACTAGAAAAAGGAAAGAGAGCCAGTTATCCCAAAGAAGAACGGAAAAAAAGTGATTCTAATGAAGTTTCCAATAATCGAAATAAATATTTTCTATTCGCGAATCTTTCTTAATTTTATGCTTTTCTAAGGCAATCAAACTAGAATAATGAAGGAGAAATAGTTATCTCCATTTGAAAGTCAAAAAAATCGCGATTCTGTTGAAGTTTTCAAACCTTCGAAAATAAATTTTTTCTTTTCGAGATTCTTTCCGCATAATATGCTTTTCTAAAACTTAAAACTAGAAAAATGAAAGAGAACTAGTTATCTCAAATAAGAACGGAAAAAAAGTATTCTAATGAGGTTTCCCACCATTCAAATAAATCTTTTCTATTCGCGAATCTTTCTTCATTTAATGCTTTTCTAAGGTGATTAAACTAGAATAAAAATGGAGAAATAGTTATCTCCATTTGAAACGCAGAAAAGCGGGATTCTTTTGAAGTTTTCAAACCTTGGCACATAAATTTTTTCTTTTCGAGATTTTTTCTTCATAATATGCTTTTCTAATGCTACCAAACTAGCAAAATGAAAGAGATACAGTTATCTCAAATAAGAACGGAAAAAAAGTGATTCAAATGAAGTTTCCAACCATGGAAATAAATCATTTCTTTTCGCGAATCTTTTTTCATTTTATGCTTTTCTAAAGCTATCAAACTAAAATAATGAAGGAGAAATAATTATCTCCATTTGAAACGCAAATAAAAAAAAAAAAATAACCCGATTCTTTTGAAGTTTTCAAACCTTCGAAAATAAATTTTTTCTTTTCGAGATTCTCTCCGCATAATATGCTTTTCTAAGGCTATCAAACTAGAAAAATGAAAGAGAACCATTTATTCAAATATGAACGGAAAAAAAGTGATTCAAATGAAGTTTCCAACCATCCAATTTTCTATACGCGAATCTTTCTTCATTTTATGCTTTTCTAAGGCTATCAAACTAGAATAATGAAGGAGAAATTGTTATCTCCATTTGAAACGCAAAAAAAAAAAAAAAAAAAAAAAAACGCGATTCTTTTGAAGTTTTCAAACCTTCGAAAATAAATTTTTAAATTTCGAGGTTCTTCCCGCATAATATGCTTTTCTAAGGCTATCAAACTAGAAAAATGAAAGAGAACCAGTTCACTCAAATAAGAACGGAAAAAAGTGATTCAAATGAAGTTTCCAACCGTCGAAATAAATCATTTCTTTTCGCGAATCTTTTTTCATTTTATGCTTTTCAAAGGCTATCAAACTAGAATAATGAAGGACAAATAGTTATCTCCATTTGAAACGCAAAAAAAAAAAAAAAAAAAAAACGCCATTCTTTTGAAGTTTTATACCTTGAAAATAAATTTTTCTTTTCGAGATAATATGCTTTTCTAAGTCTATCAAACTAGAAAAATGAAAGAGAACCAGTTATCTCAAATAAGAACGGAAAAATAGTGATTCAAATGAAGTTTCCAACCATCGAAATAAATCATTTCTTTTACCAAATCTTTCTTTATTTTATGCTTTTCTAAGGCTATCAAACCAGAATAATGAAGGAGAAATAGTTATCTCCATTTGAAACGCAAAAAAAAACGCGATTCTTTGGAAGTTTTCAAACCTTCGAAAATAAATTTTTTCTTTTCGAGGTTCTTTCCGCATAATATGCTTTTCTAAGGCTATCAAACTAGAAAAATGAAAGAGAACCAGTTATCTCCAATAAGAACGGAAAAAAAGTGATTCAAATGAAGTTTCCAACCATCAAAATAAATCATTTCTTTTCGTGAATGTTTTTTCATTTTATGCTTTTCTAAGGCTATCAAACTAGAATAATGAAGGAGAAATAGTTATCTCCATTTGAAACGCGATTCTTTTGAAGTTTTCAAACCTTGGAAAATAATTTTTTTCTATTCCAGATTCTTTCCGCATAATATGCTTTTCTAGGGCTATTAAACTAGAAAAATGAAAGAGAACCAGTTATCTCAAATAAGAACGGAAAAAAAGTGATTCTAATGAAGTTTCGAACCATCGAAATAAATATTTTCTATTCGCGAATCTTTCTTCATTTTATGCTTTTCCAAGGCTATCAAACTAGAATAATGAAGGAGAAATAGTTATCTCCATTTGAAAGTCAAAAAATTCGCGATTCTGTTGAAATTTTCAAACCTTCGAAAATACATTTTTTCTTTTCATGATCTTTCCGCATAATATGCTTTTCTAAAGCTTAAAACTAGAAAAATGAAAGAGAACTAGTTATTTCAAATAAGAACGGAAAAAAAGTGATTCTAATAAGGTTTCCAACCATCCAAATAAATCTTTTCTATTTGCGAATCTTTCTTCATTTAATGCTTTACTAAGGCCATTAAACTAGAATAATGAAGGAGAAATAGGTATCTCCATTTGAAACGCAGAAAAGCGGGATTCTTTTGAAGTTTTCAAACCTTGGCACATAAATTTTTTCTTTTCGAGATTTTTTCTTCATAATATGCTTTTCTAAGGCTATCAAACAAGCAAAATGAAAGAGATACAGTTATCGCAAATAAGAACGGAAAAAAAGTGATTCAAATGAAGTTTCCAACCATGGAAATAAATCATTTCTTTTCGCGAATATTTTTTCTTTTAATGCTTTTCTAAGGCTATCAAACTAGAATAATGAAGGAGAATTAGTTATCTCCATTTGAAACGCGATTCTTTTGAAATTTTCAAACCTTGAAAATAATTTTGTTCTCTTCCAGATTCTTTCCGCATAATATGCTTTTCTAGGGCTATCAAACTAGAAAAATGAAAGAGAATCAGTTATCTCAAATAAGAACGGAAGAAAAGTGATTCAAATGAAGTTTCCAACGATGGAAATAAATCATTTCTTTTCGCGAAACTTTTTTCATTTTATGCTTTTCTAAAGCTATCAAACTAGAATAATGAAGGAGAAATAATTATCTCCATTTGAAACGCAAAAAAAAAAAAAAAAAACCCGATTCATTTGAAGTTTTCAAACCTTCGAAAATAAATTTTTTCTTTTCGAGATTCTTTCCGCATAATATGCTTTTCTAAGGCTATCAAACTGGAAAAATGAAAGAGAAACATTTATTCAAATATGAACTGAAAAAAAGTGATTCTAATGAAGTCTCCAACCTTCCAAATAAATCTTTTCTATTCGCGAATTTTTCTTCATTTTATGCTTTTCTACGGCTATCAAAATAGAATAATGAAGGATAAATAGTTATCTCAATTTGAAACGCAAAAAAACGCCATTCTTTGAAGTTTTATACCTTCGAAAATAAATTTTTCTTTTCGAGATTCTTTCCACATAATATGCATTTCTAAGGCTATCAAACTAGAAAAATGAAAGATAACCAGTTATCTCAAATAAGAACGGAAAAAAAGTTATTCAAATAAAGTTTCCAACCATCGAAATAAATAATTTCTTTTCGCGAATCTTTTTTCATTTTATGCTTTTCTAACGCTATCAAACTAGAATAATGAAGGAGAAATAGTTATCTCTATTTGAAACGCAAAAAACAACGCGATTCTATTGAAGTTTTCAACCTTGGAAAATAAATTTTTTCTTTTCGAGTTTCTTTCCGCATAATATGCTTTTCTAAGGCTATCAAACTAGAAAAATGAAAGAGAACCAGTTATCTTAAATAAGAACGGAAAAAAAGTGATTCTAATGAAGTTTCCAACCATCGAAATAAATATTTTCTATTCGCGAATCTTTCTTCATTTTATGCTTTTCTAAGGCTATCAAACTAGAATAGTTATCTGCATTTGAAAGTCAAAAAAACCGCGATTCTATTTAAGTTTTCAAACCTTCGAAAATAAATTATTTCTTTTCGAAATTCTTTCCGCATAATATGCTTTTCTAATGCTTAAAACTAGAAAAATGAAAGAGAACTAGTTATCTAAAATAAGAACGGAAAAAAAGTGATTCAAATGAATTTTCCAACCATCGAAATAAATCATTTCTTTTCGCGAATCTTTTTTCAAATTATTCTTTTCAAAGGCCATCAAACTAGAATAATGAAGGAGAAATAGTTATCTCCATTTGAAACATGATTCTTTTGAAGTTTTCAAACCTTCGAAAAAAAAATTTTAATTTTCGAGATTTTTTCAGCATAATATGCTTTTCCAAGACTATCAAACTAGAAAAATGAAAGACAACATGTTATCTAAAAAAAGAACGGAAAAAATGTGATTCAAATGAAGTTTCCAACCATCGAAATAAATCATTACTTTTCGCGAATCTTTTTTCATTTTATGCTTTTCTAAGCCTATCAAACTAGAATAATGAAGGAGAAATAGTTATCTCCATTTGAAAGGCAAAAAAAAAAAAAAAAAAAAAAAAAAACGCATTTCTTTTGAAGTTTTCAAACCTTCGGAAATAAACTTTTTCTTTTCGAGATTCTTTCCGCATAATATGGTTTTCTAAGGCTATCAAACTAGAACAATGAAAGACAACATGTTATCTCAAATAAGAACGGAATAAAAGTGATTCTAATGAGGTTTCCAACCATCGAAATAAATCTTTTCTATTCGCGAATCTTTCTTTTTATATGATTTTCTAAGGCTATGAAACTAGAATAACGAAGGAAAAATAGTTATCTCCATTTGAAACGCAAAAAAAAAAAAAAAAAAAAAACGCGATTCTTTTGAAGTTTACCACTCTTCGCAAATGAACTTTTTCTATTCGAGATTCTTTCCGCATAATACGCTTTTCTAAGGCTATGAAACAAGAAAAATGAAAGAGAACCAATTATCCGAAATAAGAACGGAAAAAAATGATTCAAATGAATTTTACAACCATCGAAATAAATCTTTTCAATTCGCGAATCTTTCTACATTTTATGCTTTTAAAAGGCTATCAAACTAGAATAATGAAGGATAAAAAGTTATCTTCATTTGAATATAAAAAAAAAAAAAAAACGCGATTCTTTTGAAGTTTTCAAACCTTCAAAAATAAATTATTAAATTTCGAGATTCTTCCCGAATGATATGCTTTTCCAAGGCTATCAAAGTAGAAAAATGAAAGAGTACCAGTTTTCTCAAATAAGAACGGAAAAAAAAGTTATTCAAATAAAGTTTCCAACCATCGAAATAAATAATTTCTTTTAGCGAATCTTTTTTCATTTAATGCTTTTCTAAGGCTATCAAACTAGAATAATGAAGGGGAAATAGTTATCTCCATTTGAAACGCAAAAAACAACGCGATTCTTTTGAAGTTTTCAAATTTTTTAAAATAAATTTTTTCTTTTCGAGATTCTTACCGCATAATATGCTTTTCTAAGGCTATCAAACTATAAAAATGAAAGAGAACCAGTTACCTCAAATAAGAACGGAAAAAAAGTGATTCAAATAATGTTTCCAACCGTCGAAATAAATCATTTCTTTTCGCGAATCTTTTTTCATTTTATGCTTTTCTAAGGCTATCAAACTAGAATAATGAAGGACAAATAGTTATCTCCATTTGAAACTCAAAAAAACGACATTTTTGAAGTTTTATACCTTCGAAAATACATGTTTCTTTTCGAGATAATATGCTTTTCTAAGGCTATCCAACTAGAAAAATGAAAGAGAACCAGTTATCTCAAATAAGAACGGAAAAAAAGTGATTCAAATGAAGTTTCCAACCATCGAAATAAATCATTTCTTTTAGCAAATCTTTCTTCATTTTATGCTTTTTTAAGGCTATCATACCACAATAATGAAGGAGAAATAGTTATCTCCATTTGAAACGCAAAAAAACGCCATTCTTTTGAAAATTTCCAACCTTCGAATATAAATTTCCAAAATTCGAGATTCTTCAGGCATAATATGCTTTTCCAAGGTTATCAAACTAGAAAAATGAAAGAGAACCAGTTATCTCAAATAAGAACCGAAAAATAGTGATTCTAATGAAGTTTCCAACCATCGAAATAAATCATTTTTTTTCGCGAATCTTTCGTCATTTAATGCTTTTCCAAGGCCATTAAACTAGAATAATGAAGGAGAAATAGTTATCTCCATTTGAAACGCGATTCTTTTGAAATTTTCAACCCTTGAAAATAATTTTTTTCTCTTCCAGATTCTTTCCGCATAATATGCTTTTCTAGGGCTATTAAACTAGAAAAATGAAAGAGAACCAGCAATTCAAATAAGAAAGGAAAAAAAGTGATTCAAATGAAGTTTCCAACCATGGAAATAAATCATTTCTTTTAGCAAATCTTTCTTCATTTTATGCTTTTCTAAGGTTATCAAACCAGAATAATGAAGGAGAAATAGTTATATCCATTTGAAACGCAAAAAACACCATTCTTTTGAAAATGTCCAACCTTCGAATATAAATTTTTAATATTCGAGATTCTTCGGGCATAATATGCTTTTCCAAGGTTATCAAACTGAAAAATGAAAGAGAGCCAGTTATCCCAAAGAAGAACGGAAAAAAAGTGATTCTAATGAAGTTTCCAATAATCGAAATAAATCTTTTCTATTCGCGAATCTTTCTTCATTTTATGCCTTTCTAAGGCTTTCAAACTAGAATAATGAAGGAAAAATAGTTATCTCCATTTGAAACGCAAAATAACGCCATTGTTTTGAAGTTTTATACCTTCGAAAATAAATTTTTCTTTTCGGGATTCTTTCCACATAATATGCTTTTCTAAGGCTATCAAACTAGAAAAATGAAAGAGAACCAATTATTCAAATATGAACGGAAAAAAAGTGATTCTAATGATGTTTCCAACCTTCCAAATAAATCTTTTCTATTCGCGAATCTTTCTTCATTTTATGCTTTTCTAAGGCTATCAAAATAAAATAATGAAGGATAAATAGTTATCTCAATTTGAAACGCAAAATAACGCCATTGTTTTGAAGTTTTATACCTTCGAAAATAAATTTTTCTTTTCGGGATTCTTTCCACATAATATGCTTTTCTAAGGCTATCAAACTAGAAAAATGAAACAGAACCAGTTAACTCAAATAAGAACGGAAACAAAGTGATTCAAATGAAGTTTCCAACCATGGAAATAAATCATTTCTTTTCGCGAATCTTTTTTAATTTTAAGCTTTTCTAAAGCTATCAAACTAGAATAATGAAGGAGAAATAATTATCTCCATTTGAAACGCAAAAAAAAAAAAAAAAAAAAAAACCGATTCTTTTGAAGTTTTCAAACCTTCGAATATAAATTTTTTCTTTTCGAGATTCTTTCCGCATAATATGCTTTTCTAAGGCTATCAAACTAGAAAAATGAAAGAGAACCATTTATTCAAATATGAACGGAAAAAAAGTGATTCTAATGAAGTTTCCAACCTTCCAAATTAGTCTTTTCTATTCGCGAATCTTTCTTCATTTTATGCTTTTCTAAGGCTATCAAAATAGAATAATGAAGGATAAATAGTTTTCTCAATTTGAAACGCAAAAAAACGCCATTCTTTTGAAGTTTTATACCTTCCAAAATATTTTTTTCTTTTCGAGATTCTTTCCACATAATATGCATTTCTAAGCCTATCAAACTAGAAAAATGAAAGATAACCAGTTATCTCAAATAAGAACGGAAAAAAAGTTATTCAAATAAAGTTTACAACCATCGAAATAAATAATTTCTTTTAGCGAATCTTTTTTCATTTTATGCTTTTCTAACGCTATGAAACTAGAATAATGAAGGAGAAATAGTTATCTCCATTTGAAACCCAAAAAACAACGCGATTCTTTTGAAGTTTTGAACCTTGGAAAATAAATTTTTTCTTTTCGAGTTTCTTGCCGCATAATATGCTTTTCTAAGGCTATCAAACTAGAAAAATGAAATAGAACCAGTTATCTTAAATAAGAACGGAAAAAAAGTGATTCTAATGAAGTTTCCAACCATCGAAATAAATATTTTCTATTCGCGAATCTTTCTTCATTTTTTGCTTTTCTAAGGCTATCAAACTAGAATAATGAAGGAGAAATAGTTATCTCCATTTGAAAGTAAAAAAAATCGCGATTCTGTTGAAGTTTTCAAACCTTCGAAAATAAATTATTTCTTTTCGAGATTCTTTCCGCATAATATGCTTTTCTAATGCTTAAAACTAGAAAAATGAAAGAGAACTAGTTATCTAAAATAAGAACGGAAAAAAAGTGATTCTAATGAGGTTTCCAACCATCCAAATAAATGTTTTCTATTCGCGAATCTTTCTTCATTAATGCTTTTCTAAGGTCATGAAACTAGAATAATGAAGGAGAAATAGTTATCTCCATTTGAGACGCAGAAAAACGCGATTCTTTTGAAGTTTTCAAACCTTGGCACATAAATTTTTTCTTTTCCAGATTTTTTCTGCATAATATGCTTTTCTAGGGCTATCAAACTAGAAAAATGAAAGAGAACCAGTTATCTCAAATAAGAACGGAAAAAAAGTGATTCAAATGAAGTTTCCAACCATGGAAATAAATCATTTCTTTTCGCATATCTTTTTTCTTTTAATGCTTTTCTAAGGCTATCAAACTAGTATAATGAAGGAGAAATAGTTATCTCCATTTGAAACGTGATTCTTTTGAAGTTTTCACACCTTCGAAAATAAATTTTTTCTTTTCCAGATTCTTCCGCATAATACGCTTTTCTAAGGATATCAAACTAGCAAAATGAAAGAGAACCAGTTATCTCAAATAACAATGGAAAAAAAGTGATTCTAATGAAGTTTCCAACCATCGAAATAAATCATTTCTTTTAGCGAATCTTTTTTCATTTTATGCTTTATAAGGCTATCAAACTAGAAAAATGAAAGAAAACCAGTTATTCCCATTAAGAACGGAAAAACAGTGATTCTAATGAAGTTTCCAACCATCCAAATAAATCTTTTCTATTCGCATATCATGCTACATTTTATGCTTTTCAAAGGCTATGAAACTAGAATAATGACGGAAGAATAGTTATCTCCATTTGAAACGCAAAAAAACGCGATTCATTTCAAGTTTTCAAAAATTCGAAAATAAATTCTTTCTCTTCGAGATACTTTCCGCATAATATGCTTTTCTAAGGCTATCAATCTAGAAAAATGAAAATGAAGCAGTTATCCCAAATAAGAACGGAAAAAATGTGATTTAAATGAAGTTTCAAACCATGGAAATAAATCTTTTCTATTCGCATATTTTTCTACATTTTATGCTTTTCTAAGGCTATCAAACAAGAATAATGAAGGAGAAATAGTTATCTCCATTTGAAACGCAAAAAAAAAAAAAAAAAAAAAAAAACGCGATTCTGTTAAAGTTTTCAAACCTTCGAAAATAGATTTTTAATTTTCGAGATTCTTTCCGCATAATATGCTTTTCTAAGGCTATCATACTAGAAAAATGATAGAGAACCATTTATTCAAATAAGAACGGAAAAAAGTGATTCAAATGAGGTTTCCAACCATCGAAATAAATCATTTCTTTTCGCGAATCTTTTTTCAAATTATGCTTTTCAAAGGCCAACAACCTAGAATAATGAAGGAGAAATAGTTATCTCCATTTGAAACGCAACAATACGGGATTCCTTTGAAGTTTCCAAACTTCGAAAAAAATTTTTTTTTTCTTTTCGAGATTCTTTCCGCATAATATGCTTTTCTAAGGCTATCAATGTGGAAAAATGAAAGAGAACCAGTTATCTCAAATAAGAACGGGAAAAAAGTGATTCTAAAGAAGTTGAGAACCATCGAAATAAATGTTTTTTTTTAGCTAATCTTTATATATTTTATGGTTTTCTAAGGATATCAAACTAGAATAATGAAGGAGAAACGGTTATCTCCATTTGAAACGCAACAATACGGGATTCCTTTGAAGTTTCCAAACTTCGAAAACAAATTTTTTCTTTTCGAGATTCTTTGCGCAGAATAAGCTTTTCTAAGGCTATCAAAGTAGAAAAATGAAAGAGAAACAGTTAGCTCAAACAAGAACGGAAAAAAAGTGATTCTAATGAAGATTCCAACCATGGAAATAAATGTTTTCTTTTCGCGAAACTTTCTTCATTTTATGGTATTCTAAGGCTATCAAACTTAAATAATGAAGGAGAAATAGGTATCTCCATTTGAAACGCAACAAAACGCGATTCTTTTGAAGTTTCAAAACTTCGAAAAAAATTTTTTTTTTCTTTTCCAGATTCTTTCCGCATAATATGCTTTTCTAAGACTATAAAATTGGAAAAATGAAAGAGAACCAGTTATCTCAAATAAGAACGGAAAATAAGTGATTCTAATGAAGTTTCCAACCATCGAAATAAATGTTTTCCTTTCGCGAATCTTTCTTCATTTTATGGTATTCTAAGGCTATCAAATTTAGTAATGAAGAAGAAATAGGTATCTCCATTTGAAACGCAACAAAAAGCGATTCTTTTGAAGTTTCCAAACTTCGAAAAAAAAAATTTTTCTCTTCGAGATTCATTGCGCAGAATAAGCTGTTCTAAGGCTATCAAAGCAGAAAAATGAAAGAGAAACAGTTAGCTCAAATAATAACGGAAAAAAAGTGATTCTAATGAAGATTCCAACCATGGAAATAAAAGTTTTCTTTTCGCGAAACTTTCTTCATTTTATGGTATTCTAAGGCTATCAAACTTAAATAATGAAGGAGAAATAGGTATCTCCATTTGAAACGCAACAAAACGCGATTCTTTTGAAGTTTCCAAACTTTGAAATTTTTTTTTTCTTTTCCATATGCTTTCCGCATAATATGCTTTTCTAAGGAAGGCTCTCTAACTATAAAAATGAAAGAAAACCAGTTATCTCAAATAAGAACGGAAAAAAGGTAATTCTAATGAAGATTCCAGCCATCGAAATAAATCTTTATTCGCAAAATTTTCTCTTATTTTAATGTTTTCTAAGGATATCAAACTACAATAATGAACGAGAAATAGTTATCTCCATTTGAAACGGAACAAAAAGCGATTCTTTTGAAGTTTCCAAACTTCGAAAATTTTTTTTTTTCTTTTCGATATTATTTTCGCATAACATGCTTTTCTGAGGAAGGCTATCTAACTATAAAAATGAAAGAAAACCAGTTATCTCAAATAAGAACGGCAAAAAGGTAATTCTAATGAAGATTCCAACCATCGAAATAAATCTTTATTCGCAAATCTTTCTCTTATTTTAATGTTTTCTAAGGATATCAAACTACAATAATAAATGATAAATAGTTATCTCCATTTGAAACGCAACAAAACGCGATTCTTTTGAAGTTTCCAAACTTCGAAAAAAAATTTTTTTCTTTTCGAGATTCTTTGAGCAGAATAAGCTTTTCTAAGGCTATAAAGTAGAAAAATGAAAGAGAATCAGTTACCTCAAATAAGAATGGAAAAATAGTGATTCTAATGAAGTTGCGAACCATCGAAATATATGTTTTCTTTTCGCGAACCTTTCTTCATTTTATGGTTTTCTAAGGATATCAAACTAGAATATTGCAGGAGAAATAGTTATCTCCATTTGAAACGCAACAATACGGGATTCCTTTGAAGTTTCCAAACTTCGAAAAAAATTTTTTTTTTCTTTGCGAGATTCTTTCCGCATAATATGCTTTTCTAAGGCTATCAATGTGGAAAAATGAAAGAGAACCAGTTATCTCAAATAAGAACGGAAAAAAAGTGATTCTAATGAAGTTTCCATCCATCGAAATAAATGTTTTCTTTTCGTGAATCTTTATATATTTTATGGTTTTCTAAGGCTATCAAACTAGAATAATGAAGGAGAAATAGGTATCTCCATTTGAAACGCAAAAAAACGCGATTCTTTTGAAGTTTTCAAACTTCGAAAAATTTTTTTTTTTCTTTTAGAGATTCTTTGCGCAGAACAAGATTTTCTAAGGCTATTAAAGTAGAAAAATGAAAGAGAACCAGTTACCTCAAATAAAAACGGAAAAAAGTAATTCTAATGAAGTTTCCAACCATCGATATAAATGTTTTCTTTTCGCGAATCTTTCTTCATTTTATGGTTTTCTAAGGCTATTAAACTAGAATAATGAAGGAGAAATAGTTATCTCCATTTGAAAGGCAACAAAACGCGATTCTTTTGAAGTTTCCAAACTTCGAAAATTTTTTTTTCTTTTCGAGATTCTTTTCGCTTAATATGCTTTTCTAAGGCTATCAAAGTGGAGAAATGAAAGAGAACCAGTTATCTCAAATAAGAACGGAAAAAAAGTGATTCTAATGAAGTTTCCATCCATCGAAATAAATGTTTTCTTTTCGTGAATCTTTCTTTATTTTATGGTATTCTAAGGCTATCAAACTTAAATAGTGAAGGAGAAATAGGTATTTTCCATTTGAAACGCAACAAAACGCAATTCTTTGGAAGTTTCCAAACTACGAAAAAAATTTTTTTTTTCTTTTCGAGATTCTTTCCGCATAATATGCTTTCCTAAGGCTATCAAAGTGGAAAAATGAAAGAGAACCAGTTATCTCAAATAAGAACGGAAAAAAGTGATTCTAATGAAGATTCCAACCATCGAAATATATCCTTTTTTTCGCGAATCTTTCTTCATTTTATGGTTTTCTAAGGCTATCAACCTCGAATTATAAAGGAGAAATAGTTATCTCCATTTGAAACGCAACAAAATAGGATTCCTTTGAAGTTTCCAAACTTCTAAAAATTTTTTTTTCTTTTCGAGAATCTTTGGGCAGAATATGCTTTTCTAAGGCTATTAAAGTAGAAAAATGAAAGAGAACCAGTTATCTGAAATAAGAACGAAAAAAAAGTAATTCTAATGAAGTTGAGAACCATCGATATAAATGTTTTCTTTTCGCGAATCTTTCTTCATTTTATGGTTTTTTAAGGATATTAAACTACAATAATGAAGGAAAAATAGTTATCTCCATTTGAAACGCAACAAAACGCGATTCTTTTGAAGTTTCCAAAATTCGAAAAATTTTTTTTTCTTTTCCATATTCTTTCCGCATATTATGCTTTTCTAAAGCAGGCTAACTAAGTAGAAAAATGAAAGAGAACCAGTTATCTCAAATAAGAACGGCAAAAAGTGATTCTAATGAGGATTCCAACCATCGAAATAAATCTTTCTTTTCGCAAATCTTTCTCTTATTTTAATGTTTCTAAGGATATCAAACTAGAATAATGAAGGAGAAACAGTAATCTCCATTTGAAACGCAACAAAATAGGATTCCTTTGAAGTTTCCAATCTTCGAAAAAAAATTTTTTTCTTTTCGAGATTCTTGGCGCAGAATATGCTTTTCTAAAGCTATCAAAGTAGAAATATGAAAGAGAACCAGTTATCTCAAATAAGAACGAAAATAAAGTGGTTATAATGAAGTTTCCAACCATCGAAATAAATGTTTTCTTTTCGCGAATCTTTCTTCATTTTATGGTTTTCTAAGCTATCAAATTAGAATAATGAACGAGAAATTGTTATCTGCATTTAAACGCAACAAAACGGCATTCTTTTGAAGTTTCCAAACTTTGAAATTTTTTTTTTTCTTTTCGATATGCTTTCCGCATAATATGCTTTTCTAAGGAAGGCTATCTAACTATAAAAATGAAAGAGAACCAGTTATCTCAAATAAGAACGGAAAAAAGGTAATTCTAATGAAGATTCCAACCATCGAAATAAATCTTTATTCGCAAATCTTTCTCTTATTTTAATGTTTTCTAAGGATATCAAACTAGAATAATGAAGGAGAAATAGTTATCTCCATTTGAAACGCTAAAAAACGCGATTATTTTGAAGATTTCAAACATCGAAAAAAAAAATTTTTCTTTTCCAGATTCTTTGCGCAGAATAAGCTTTTCTAAGGCTATCAAAGTACAAAAATGAAAGACAATCAGTTACCTCAAATAAGAATGGAAAAAAAGTGATTCTAATGAAGTTGCGAACCATCGAAATATATGTTTTCTTTTCGCGAACCTTTCTTCATTTTATGGTATTCTAAGGCTATCAAACTTAAATAATGAAGGAGAAATAGGTATCTCCATTTGAAACGCAAAAAAAAAAAAAAAACGCGATTCTTTTGAAGTTTCCAAACTTCGAAAAAAAAAAAAATTTTTCTTTTCGAGATTCTTTCCGCATAATATGCTTTTCTAAGGCTATCAAAGTAAAAAAAAAAAAAAAAAAAAAGTAGAACCAGTTATCTCAAATAACGGAAAAATAGTGATTCTAATGAAGTTTCCAACCATAGAAATATATCTTTTTTTTTCGCGGATCTTTCTTCATTTTATGGTTTTCTAAGGCTATCAACCTAGATTTATAAAGGAGAAATACTTATCTCCATTTGAAACGCAACAAAACGCGATTCCTTTGAAGTTTCCAAACTTCGAAAAAATTTTTTTTTTCTTTTCGAGATTCTTTCCGGATAATATGCTTTTCTAAGGCTATCAAAGAAGAAAACTGAAAGAGAACCAGTTATCTCAAATAAGAACGGAAAAACAGCAATTCTAATGAAGTTTCCTTCCATTGAAATAAATGTTTTCTTTTCCCGAATCTTTCTTCATTTTATGGTATTCTAAGGATTTCAAAGTAGAATAATGAAGGCGAAATAGGTATCTCCAATTGAAACGCAACATAACGCGAATCTTTTGAAGTTTCCAAACTTCGAAAAAAAATTTTTTTTTCCGAGATTCTTTCCGCATAATATGCTCTTCTAAGGCTATCAAAGTAGAAAATTGAAAGAGAACCAGTTATCTCATATAAGAACGGAAAAAAAGTAATTCCAACGAAGTTGCGAACCCTCGGAATATATGTTTTCTTTTCGCGAATCTTTCTTAATTTTATGGTTATCTTTCATTTTTCATCTTTGATAGCCTTAGAAAAGCATATTATGCGGAAAGAATCTGAAAAAGAAAAAAAAAATTTTTTTCGAAGTTTGGAAACTTCAAAAGAATCGCGTTTTGTTGCGTTTCAAATGGAGACAACTATTTCTCCTTCATTATTCTAGTGTGATAGCCTTAGAAAACCATAAAATGAAGAAAGATTCGCGAAAAGAAAACATTTATTTCGATGGTTCGCAACTTCATTTGAATAACTTTTTTTCCGTTATTATTTGAGATAACTGGTTCTCTGTCATTTTTCTACTTTGATAGCCTTAGAAAAGCATACCCTGCGCTAAGAATCTCGAAACAAAATACCAATTTTTTAGAAGTTTGGAAACTTCAAAGGAATTTTATTTTGTTGCGTTTCAAATGGAGATAAGTATTTCTCCTTTATTATTCTAGTTTGATAGCGTTAGAAACCATAAAATGAAGAAAGATTAGTGAAAAAAAAAAGATTTATTTCGACGATTGGAAACTTCATTACAATCACATTTTTTCCGTTCTTATTTGAGATAACTGGTTCTCTTTCATTTTTCCACTTTAATAGCCTTAGAGAAACATATTATGCGGAAAGAATCTCGAAAAGAAAAAAAAATTTTCGAAGTTTGCAAACTTCAAAAGAATCGCGTTTTGTTGCGTTTCAATTGGAAATAACTATATCTCCTTCATTATTCTAGTTTGATAGCCTTAAAATACAATAAAATGAAGAAAGATTCGCGAAAAGAAAACATTTATTTCGATGGTTGGAAACTTCATTAGAAACACTTTTTTCCGTTCTTATTTGAGATAACTGGTTTTCTTTCATTTTTCATCTTTGATAGCCTTTGAAAAGCATACTCTGCGCTAAAAATCTCTAAAAGAATAAAAATTTTTTCGAAGTTTGGAAACTTCAAAGGAATCCTATTTTGTTGCGTTTCAAATGGAGTTAACTACTTCTCCTTTATTATTCTAGTTTGATAGCTTTAGAAAACCTTAAAATGAATAAAGATTCGCCAAAAAAAAAATTTATTTCGTTGATTGGAAACTTCATTAGAATCACTTTTGCTCCGTTCTTATTTGAGATAACTGGTTCTGTTTCATTTTTCCACTTTGAGAGCCTTAGAGAAACATATTATGCGGAAAGAATCTCGAAAAGAAAAAAAATGTTTTACGAAGTTTGGAAACTTCAAAAGAATCGCGTTTTGTTGCTTTTGAAATGGAGAAAACCATTTCTCCTTCATTATTCTAGTTTGATATCCTGACAATACCATAAAATGAAGAAAGATTCGCGAAAAGAAAGCATTTATTTCGATGGTTGGAAACTTCATTAGAATCACTTTTTTCCGTTCTTATTTAAAATAGCTGGTTCTATTTCATTCTTCTACTTTGATAGCCTTATCATGTGGAAAGAATCTCGAAAAGAAAATTTTTGTTTTTCGAAGTTTGAAAACTTCAAAAGAATCGCGTTTTGTTGCGTTTCAATTGGAGATAACTATTTCTCCTTCATTTTTCTAGTTTGATAGCCTTAGAATACCATAAAATGAAGAAAGATTCGCGAAAAGAAAACCTTTATTTCGATGGTTGGAAACTTCAGTAGAATTGCTGTTTTTCCGTTCTTATTTCAAATAACTGGTTTTCTTTCATTTTTCTGCTTTGATAGCCTTAGAAAAGCATATTCTGCGCAAAGAATCTCGAAAAAAAAACTTTTTTTAGAAGTTTGGAAACTTCAAAATAATCGCGTTTTTTTGCGTTTCAAATGGAGATAACAATTTCTTCTTCATTATTCTAGTTTGATAGCCTTAGATTACCATAAAATGAAGAAAGATTCGCGAAAAGAAAACATTTATTTCGATGGTTGGAAACTTCATTAGAATCACATTTTTCCGTTCTTGTTTGAGATAACTGGTTCTATTTCATTCTTCCACTTTGATAGCCTTAGAAAAGGATATCATGTGGAAAGAATCTCGAAAAGAAAAAAAATTTCTTTCGAAGTTTTAAAACTTCAAAATAATCGCGTTTTGTTGCGTTTCAAATGGAGATACCTATTTCCCCTTCATTATTCTTCTTTGATAGCCTTCGAATACCATAAAATGAAGAAAGATTCGCGAAAAGAAAACATTAATTTCGATGGCTGGAAACTTCATTAGAATCACTTTTTTCCGTTCTTTTTTGATATAACTGGTTTTCTTTCATTTTTCATCTTTGATAGCCTAAGAAAAGCATATAATGCGCAAAGAATCTCGAAAAGAAAAAAAAATTGTTTTTGCAGTTTGGAAACTACAAAAGAATCGCGCTTTGTTGCTTTTGAAATGGATAAAACTATTTCTCCTTCATTATTCTAGTTTGATAGCCTTAGAATGCCATGAAAAGAAGAAAGATTCGCGAAATGAAAACATTTATTTCGATGGTTGGAAACTTAATTACAATCACTTTTTTTCCGTTCTTATTTGAGATAACTGGTTTTCTTTCATTTTTCATTTTTGATAACCTTAGAAAAGCATATTATATGGAAAGAATCTCGAAAAGAAAAAAAAAATTTCCGATGTTTGGAAACTTCGAAAGAATCGCGTTTTGTTGCGTTTCAAATAGAGATAACTATTTCTCCTTAATTATTCTAGTTTGATATCCTTAGAAAACCACAAAATGAAGAAAGTATTCGAAAAGAAAACATTTATTTTGATGGTTCGCAACTTCATTAGAATCACTTTTTTTCCCTTCTTATTTGAGATAACTGATTTTCTTTCATTTTTCTACTTTGATAGCCTTAGAAAAGCTTATTCTGCGCTAAGAATCTCGAAAAGAAAAAAAAAATTTGTTTAGAAGTTTGGAATTTTCAAAGGAATCCTATTAATTTGCGTTTTAAATGGAGATAACTATTTCTCCTTTATTATTCTAGTTTGATAGCCTTAGAATACCATAAAATGAAGAAAGATTCGTGAAAAAAAACATTTATTTCCATGGTTGGAAACTTCAATAGAATCACTTTTTTTCCGTTCTTATTTGAGATAACTGTTGTTCAATCATTTTTCATCTTTGATAGCCTTAGAACGGCAAATTATGCGGAAAGAATCTCGAAAAGAAAAAAAATTCTTTCCGAAGTTTGGAAACCTCAAAAGAATCGCGTTTTGTTGCGTTTCAAATGGAGATAACTATTTCTCCTTCATTACTCTAGTTTGATAGCCTTAGAAATCCATAAAATGAAGAAAGATTCGCGAAAAGAAAACATTTATTTCGATGGTTCGCAACTTCATTTGAATCACTTTTTTCGGTTCTTATTTGAGATAACTGGTTCTCTTTCATTTTTCTAATTTGATAGCCTTAGAAAAGCATATTCTGCGCTAAGAATCTCGAAAAGAAAATTTTTTTTTTAAATTTGGAAAATTTCAAATGAATCCTATTTTGTTGCGTTTCAAATGCAGATAACTATTTCTCCTTCATTATTCTAGTTTGATAGCCTTAGAATACCATAAAATGAAGAAAGATTCGCGAAAAAAAAAGATTTATTTCGATGATTGGAAACTTCATTAGAATCACTTTTTTTCCGTTCTTATTTGAGATAACTCGTTCTCTTTCATTTTTCCACTTTGATAGCCTTAGAGAAACATATTATACGGAAAGAATCTCGAAAAGAAAAAAAATTTTTTCGAAGTTTGGAAAGTTCAAAGGAATCGCGTTTTGTTACGTTTCAAATGGAGATAACTATTTCTCCTTCATTATTCAAGTTTGATAGCCTTAGAAAACCATAAAATTAAGAAAGATTCGCGAAAGGAAAACATTCTTTTCGATGGTTCGCAACTTCATTTGAATAAATTTTTTTATGTTCTTATTTGAGATAACTGGTTTTCTTTTATTTTTCTAGTTTGATAGCCTTAGAAAAGCATATTCTGCGCTAAGAATCTCGAAAAGAAAAAAAAAATTTTTAGAAGTTTGGAATTTTCAAAGGAATCCTATTTTGTTGTGTTTTAAATGGAGATAACTATTTCTCCTTTATTATTCTAGTTTGATAGCCTTAGAATACCATAAAATGAAGAAAGATTCGCGAAAAAAATACATTTATATAGATGGTTGGAAACTTCATTAGAATCACTTTTTTCCGTTCTTATTTGAGATAACTGGTTCTATTTCATTCTTCTACTTTGATAGCCTTAGAAAAGGATATCATGTGGAAAGAATCTCGAAAAGAAAAAAATTTTTTTTCGAAGTTTGAAAGCTTCAAAAGAATCGCGTTTTGTTGCGTTTCAAATGGAGATACCTATTTCTCCTTCATTATTCTACTTTGATAGCCTTCGAATACCATAAAATGAAGAAAGATTCGCGAAAAGAAAACATTTATTTCGATGGTTGGAAACTTCATTAGAATCACTTTTTTTCCGTTCTTATTTGATATAACGGGTTATCTTTCATTTTTCTTCTTTGATATACTTAGAAAAGCATATTCTGCGCAAAGAATCTCGAAAAGAATAAAATTTTTTTTCGAAATTTGGAAACTTCAAAAGAATTGCGTTTTGTTGCGTTTAAAATGGAGATAACTATTTCTGCTTCATTATTCCAGTTTCATAGCCTTAGAAAACCATAAAATGAAGAAACATTCGCGAAAAGAAAACATTTATTTCGATGGTTGGAAACTTCATTAGAATCACTTTTTTTCCGTTCTTATTTAAGATAACTGGTTTTCTTTCATTTTTCATCTTTTATAGCCTTAGAAAAGCATATTATGCGGAAAGAATATCGAAAAGAAAAAAAAATTTTTTCGAAGTTTGGAAAATTCAAAAGAATCGCGTCTTGTAGCGTTTCAAATAAAGATAACTATTTCTTCTTTTTATTCTATTTTGATAGCCTTAGAAAACCATAAAATGAAGAAAGATTCGCGAAAAGAAAACATTTATTTCGATGGTTCGCAACTTCATTTGAATCATTTTTTTTCCGTTCTTATTTGAGATTACTGGTTTTCTCTTATTTTTGTACTTTGATAGCCTTAGAAAAGCATACTCTGCGCTAAGAATCTCGAAAAGAAAAAAAAATTTTTTAGAAGTTTGGAAACTTCAAAGAATCCTATTTTGTTGCATTTCAAATGGAGATAACTAATTCTCCTTCATTGTTCTAGTTTGATAGCCTATGAATACCATAAAATGAAGAAAGATTCGCGAAAGCATATTATGCGGAAAGAATCTCGAAAAGAAATAAAATTTTTTTCGAAGTTTGAAAACTTCAAAAGAATCGCTTTTTGTTGCTTTTGAAATGGAGATAACTATTTCTCCTTCATTATTCTAGTTTGATAGCCTATGAATACCATAAAATGAAGAAACATTCGCGAAAAGAAAACATTTATTTCGATGGTTGGAAACTTCATTAGAATAATTTTTTTTCCGTTCTTGTTTGATATAACTGGTTCTCTTTCATTTTTCTTCTTTGATAGCCTTAGGAAAGCATATTCTGCGCAAAGAATCTCGAAAAGAAAATTTTTTTTTTTTTGAAATTTTGAAACTACAAAAGAATCGCGTTTTGTTGCTTTTGAAATGGAGAAAACTATATCTCCTTCATTATTCTAGTTTGATAGCCTTAGAATACCATAAAATGAAGAAAGATTCGCGAAAAGGAAACATTTATTTCGATGGTTGGAAACTTCATTAGAATCACTTTTTTTCCATTCTTATTTGAGATAACTGATTTTCTTTCATTTTCATCTTTGATAGCCTTAGAAAAGCATATTATGCGGAAAGAATCTCCAAAAGAAAAAAAAAAAAATTTCCGAAGTTTGGAAACTTCAAAAGAATCGCGTTTTGTTGCTTTTCAAATGGAGATAACTATTTCTCCTTCATTATTCTAGTTTGATAGCCTTTGAAAACCATAAATCTAAGAAAGATTCGCGAAAAAAAACATTTATTTCGACAGTTCGCAAATTCATTTGAATCACTTTTTTTCTGTTCTTATTTGAGATAACTGGTTCTCTTTCATTTTTCTACTTTGATAGCCTTAGAAAAGCATATTCTGCGCTAAGAATCTCGAAAAGAAAAAAAAAAGTTGTTAGAAGTTTGGAATTTTCAAAGGAATCCTATTTTGTTGCGTTTTAAATGGAGATAACTATTTCTCCTTTTTATTCTACTTTGATAGCCTTAGAATACCATAAAATGAAGAAAGATTAGCGAAAAGAAAACATTTATTTCGATGGTTGGAAACTTCATTAGAATCACTTTCTTTCCGTTCTTGTTTGATATAACTGGTACTCTTTCATTTTTCTTCTTTTATAGCTTTAGAAAAGCATATTCTGCGCAAAGAATCTCGAAAAGAAAAACATTTTTTTTTTCGAAGTTTGGAAACTACAAAAGAATCGCGTTTTGTTGCTTTTGAAATGGAGAAAGCTGTTTCTCCTTCATTATTCTAGTTTGATAGCCTTAGAATACCATAAAATGAAGAACGATTCGCGAAAAGAAAACAGTTATTTCAATGGTTGGAAACTTCATTAGAATCACTTTTTTCCGTTCTTATTTGAGATAACTGGTCTATTTCATTCTTCTACTTTAATAGCCTTAGAAAAGATTATCATGTGGAAAGATGAAAACGTTTATTTCCATGGTTGGAAACTTCATTAGAATCACTTTTTTTCCGTTCTTATTTGATATAACTGGTTCTCTTTCATTCTTCTACTTTGATAGCCTTAGAAAAGCTTATTATGTGGAAAGAATCTCGAAAAGAAAAAAATTTTTATTCGAAGTTTGAAAACTTCAAAAGAATCGCGTTTTGTTGCGTTTCAAATGGAGATACCTATTCCTCCTTCATTATTCTACTTTGATAGCCTTCGAATACCATAAAATGAAGAAAGATTAGCGAAAAGAATACATTTATTTCGATAGTTGGAAACTTCATTAGAATCCCTTTTTTCCGTTCTTATTTGAGATAACTGGTGTTCAATAATTTTTCATCTTTGATAGCCATTGAAAAGCATATTCTGCGCTAAGAATCTCGAAAAGAAAAAAAAACTTTTTAGAAGTTTGGAATTTTCAAAGGAATCCTATTTTGTTGTGTTTTAAATGGAGATAACTATTTCTCCTTCATTATTCTAGTTTGATAGCCTTCGAATATAATAAAATGAAGAAAGATTCCCGAAAAGAAAACATTTATTTCGATGGTTGGATACTTCATTAGAATCACTTTTTTCCGTTCTTATTTGAGATAACTGGTTCTATTTCATTCTTCTACTTTGATAGCCTTAGAAAAGGATATCATGTGGAAAGAATCTCGAAAAGAAAAAAATTTTTTTTCGAAGTTTGAAAGCTTCAAAAGAATCGCGTTTTGTTGCGTTTCAAATGGAGATACCTATTTCTCCTTCATTATTCTACTTTGATAGCCTTCGAATACCATAAAATGAAGAAAGATTCGCGAAAAGAAAACATTTATTTCGATGGTTGGAAACTTCATTAGAATCACTTTTTTTCCGTTCTTATTTGAGAAAACTGGTTTTCTTTCATTTTTCATCTTTGATAGCCTTAGAAAAGCATATTATGCGGAAAGAATCTCGAAAAGAATAAAAATTTTTTCCGAAGTTTGGAAACTTCAAAAGAATCGCGTTTTGTTGCGTTTCAAATGGAGATAACTATTTCTCCTTCATTATTCTACTTTGATAGCCTTACAATACCATAAAATGAAGAAAGATTCGGGAAAAGAAAACATTTATTTCGATGGTTGGAAACTTCATTAGAATTGCTGTTTTTCCGTTCTTATTTATGATAACTGGTTCTCTTTCATTTCTCTTCTTTGATAGCCTTAGAAAAGCATATTATGCGGAAAGAATCTAGAAAAGAAAATTTTTTTTTCGAAGTTTGAAAACTTCAAAAGAATCGTGTTTTGTTGCTTTTAAAATGGAGATAACTATTTCTCCTTCATTATTCTAGTTTGATAGCCTATGAATACCATAAAATGAAGAAAGATTCGCGAAAAGAAAACATTTATTTCGATGGTTGGAAACTTCATTAGAATCACCTTTTTTCCGTTCTTATTTGATATAACTGGTTCTCTTTCATTTTCTTCTTGGATAGTCTTAGAAACGCATATTCTGCGCAAAGAATCTCGAAGAGAAAAAAAAATTTTTTTTTGAAATTTGGAAACTACAAAAGAATCGCGTTTTGTTGCTTTTGAAATGGAGAAAACTATTTCTCCTTCATTATTCTAGTTTGATAGCCTTAGAATACCATAAAATGAAGATAGATTCGCGAAAACAAAACATTTATATCGATGGTTGGAAACTTCATTAGAATCACTTTTTTCTGTTCTTATTTGTACCAACTGATTTTCTTTCATTTTTCATCTTTGATAGCCTTAGAAAAGCATATTATGCGGAAAGAATCTCCAAAAGAAAAAAAAAATTTTCCGAAGTTTGGAAACTTCAAAAGAATCGCGTTTTGTTGCGTTTCAAATGGAGATAACTATTTCTCCTTCATTATTCTAGTTTGATAGCCTTAGAAAACCATAAAATTAAGAAAGATTCGCGAAAGGAAAACAATTATTTCGATGGTTCGCAACTTCATTTGAATCACTTTTTTTATGTTCTTATTTGAGATAACTGGTTTTCTTTCATTTTACTACTTTGACAGCCTTAGAAAAGCATATTCTGCGCTAAGAATCTCGAAAAGAAAAAAAAAATTTTTAGAAGATTGGAATTTTCAAAGGAATCCTATTTTGTTGCGTTTTAAATGGAGATAACTATTTCTCCTTTATTATTCTAGTTTGATAGCCTTAGAATACCATAAACTGAAGAAAGATTCGCCAAAAAAAAAAAAACATTTATTTCGATGGTTGGAATCTTCAATAGAATCACTTTTTTTCCGTTCTTATTTGAGATAACTGGAGTTCAATCATTTTTCATCTTTGATAGTCTTAGAAAGGCATATTATGCGGAAAGAATCTCGAAAAGAAAAAAAAAGTTTTTCCGAAGTTTGGATACTTCAAAAGAATCGCGTTTTGTTGCGTTTGAAATGGAGATAACTATTTCTCCTTTATTATTCTAGTTTGATAGCCTTAGAAAACCATAAAATGAAGAAAGATTCGCGAAAAAAGAAGATTTATTTCGAAGATTGGAAACCTCATTAGAATCACTTTTTTTCCGTTCTTATTTGAAATAACTGGTTCTGTTTCATTTTTCCACTTTGATAGCCTTAGAGAAACATATTATGCGGAAAGAATCTCGAAAAGAAAAAAAATTTTTTCGCAGTTTGGAAACTTCAAAGGAATCGCGTTTTTTTGCGTTTCAAATGGACATATCTATTTCTCCTTCATTATTCTAGTTTGATAGCCTTAGATTACGATAAAATGAAGAAAGATTCGCGAAAAGAAAACATTTATATCGATGGTTGGAAACTTCATTAGAATCACTTTTTTTCCGTGCTTATTTGAGATAACTGATTTTCTTTCATTTTTCATCTTTGATAGCAATAGAAAAGCATATTATGCGGAAAGAATCTCCAAAAGAAAAAAAAAATTTTCGAAGTTTGAAAACTAAAAAACAATCGCGTTTTGTAGTTTTTGAAATGGAGAAAACTATTTCTCCTTCATTATTCTAGTTTGATAGCCTTAGAATACCATAAAATGAAGAAAGATTCGCGAAAAGAAAACATTTATTTCGATTGTTCGCAACTTCATTTGAATCACTTTTTTCCGTTCTTATTTGAGATAACTGGTTTTCTTTCATTTTTCTACTTTTACAGAATTAGAAAAGCATATTCTGCGCTAAGAATCTCGAAAAGAAAAAAAATTTTTTTAGAAGATTGGAATTTTCAAAGGAATCCTATTTTGTTGCGTTTTAAATGGAGATAATTATTTCTCCTTTATTATTCTAGTTTGATAGCCTTAGAATACCATAAAATGAAGAAAGATTCGCCAAAAAAAACCATTTATTTCGATGGTTGGAAACTTCAATAGAATCACTTTTTTTCCGTTCTTATTTGAGATAACTGGAGTTCAATCATTTTTCATCTTTGATAGCCTTAGAAAGGCATATTATGAGGAAAGAATCTCGAAAAGAAAAAAAAAGTTTTTCCGAAGTTTGGAAACTTCAAAAGAATCGCGTTTTGTTGCGTTTGAAATGGAAATAACTATTTCTCCTTTATTATTCTAGTTTGATAGCCATAGAAAACCATAAAATGAAGAAAGATTCGCGAAAAAAAAAAAGATTTATTTCGAAGATTGGAAACTTCATTAGAATTGCTGTTTTTCCGTGCTTATTTATGATAACTGGTTCTCTTTCATTTCTCTTCTTTGATAGCCTTAGAAAAGCATATTATGCGGAAAGAATCTAGAAAAGAAAAATTTTTTTTCGAAGTTTGAAAACTTCAAAAGAATCGTGTTTTGCTGCTTTTAAAATGGAGATAACTATTTCTCCTTCATTATTCTAGTTTGATAGCCTATGAATACCATAAAATGAAGAAAGATTCGCGAAAAGAAAACATTTATTTCGATGGTTGGAAACTTCATTAGAATCACTTTTTTTCCGTTCTTATTTGATATAACTGGTTCTCTTTCATTTTGTTCTTGGATAGCCTTAGAAACGCATATTCTGCGCAAAGAATCTCGAAGAGAAAAAAAAAAATTTTTTTTGAAATTTGGAAACTACAAAAGAATCGCGTTTTGTTGCTTTTGAAATGGAGAAAACTATTTCTCCTTCATTATTCTAGTTTGATAGCCTTAGAATACCATAAAATGAAGATAGATTCGCGAAATAAAACATTTATTTCGATGGTTGGAAACTTCATTAGAATCACTTTTTTTCTGTTCTTATTTGAGACAACTGATTTTCTTTCATTTTTCATCTTTGATAGCCTTAGAAAAGCATATTATGCGGAAAGAATCTCCAAAAGAAAAAAAAAATTTTCCGAAGTTTGGAAACTTCAAAAGAATCGCGTTTTGTTGCGTTTCAAATGGAGATAACTATTTCTCCTTCATTATTCTAGTTTGATAGCCTTAGAAAACCATAAAATTAAGAAAGATTCGCGAAAGGAAAACATTTATTTCGATGGTTGGAATCTTCAATAGAATCACTTTTTTTCCATTCTTATTTGAGATAACTGGAGTTCAATCATTTTTCATCTTTGATAGTCTTAGAAAGGCATATTATGCGGAAAGAATCTCGAAAAGAAAAAAAAAGTTTTTCCGAAGTTTGGAAACTTCAAAAGAATCGCGTTTTGTTGCGTTTGAAATGGAGATAACTATTTCTCCTTTATTATTCTAGTTTGATAGCCTTAGAAAACCATAAAATGAAGAAAGATTCGCGAAAAAAAAAGATTTATTTCGAAGATTGGAAACTTCATTAGAATCACTTTTTTTCCGTTCTTATTTGAGATAACTGGTTCTGTTTCATTTTTCCACTTTGATAGCCTTAGAGAAACATATTATGCGGAAAGAATCTCGAAAAGAAAAAAATTTTTTTCGCAGTTTGGAAACTTCAAAGGAATCGCGTTTTTTTGCGTTTCAAATGGACATAACTATTTCTCCTTCATTATTCTAGTTTGATAGCCTTAGATTACGATAAATTGAAGAAAGATTCGCGAAAAGAAAACATTTATATCGATGGTTGGAAACTTCATTAGAATCACTTTTTTTCCGTGCTTATTTGAGATAACTGGTTTTCTTTCATTTTTCTACTTTGACAGCCTTAGAAAAGCATATTCTGCGCTAAGAATCTCCAAAAGAAAAAAAATTTTTTTAGAAGTTTGGAAACTTCAAAGGAATCCTATTTTGTTGCGTTTCAAATGGAGATAACTATTTCTCCTTTATTATTCTAGTTTGATAGCCTTAGAAAACCATAAAATGAAGAAAGATTCGCAAAAAAAAAAGATTTATTTCGATGATTGGAAACTTCATTGGAATCACTTTTTTTCCGTGCTTATTTGAGATAACTGATTTTCTTTCATTTTTCATCTTTGATAGCATTAGAAAAGCATATTATGCGGAAAGAATCTCCAAAAGAAAAAAAAAATTTTCCGAAGTTTGGAAATTTTAAAAGAATCGCGTTTTGTTGCGTTTCAAATGGAGATACCTATTTCTCCTTCATTATTCTACTTTGATAGCGTTAGAATATCATAAAATGAAGAAAGATTCGCGAAAAGAAATGTTTATTTCGATGGTTCTGAACTTCATTAGAATCACTTTTTTTTCCGTTCTTATTTGAGATAACTGGTTCTCTTTCATTTTGCCACTTTGATAGGCTTAGAAAAGCATATTATGTGGAAAGAATCTCGAAAAGATTAAAAAAATTTTTTAGAAGTTGGAATTTTCAAAGGAATCCTATTTTGTTGCGTTTTAAATGGAGATAACTATTTCTCCTTCATTATTCTAGTTTGATAGTCTTAGAATACCATAAAATGAAGAAAGATTTGCGAAAAGAAAACATTTATTTCGATGGTTCGCAACTTCATTTGAATCACTTTTTTCCGTTCTTATTTGAGATAACTGGTTTTCTTTCATTTTTCTACTTTAATAGCGTTAGAAAAGCATATTCTGCGCTAAGAATCTCGAAAAGAAAATTTTTTTTTTGTTGCTTTTGAAATGGAGAAAACTATTTCTCCTTCATTATTCTAGTTTTAAGCCTTAGAATACCATAAAATGAAGAAAGATTCGCGAAAAGAAAACATTTATTTCGATGGTTGGAAACTTCATTAGTATCACTTTTTTTCCGTTCTTTTTTGAGAAAACTGGTTTTCTTTAATTTTTCATCTTTGATAGCCTTAGAAAAGCATATTATGCGGAAAGAATCTCGAAAAGAATAAAAATTTTTTCCGAAGTTTGGAAACTTCAAAAGAATCGCGTTTTGGTGCGCTTCAAATGGAGATAACTATTTCTCCTTCATTATTCTAGTTTGATAGCCTTAGAAAACCATAAAATGAAGAAAGATTCGCGAAAAGAAAGCATTTATTTCGATGCTTCGCAACTTTCTTTGAATCACTTTTTTCCGTTCTTATTTCAGATAAATGGTTCTCTTTCATTTTTCTACTTTGATAGCCTTAGAAAACCATATTCTGCGCTAAGAATCTCGAAAAGAAAAAATTTTTTTTTCGAAGTTTGGAAACTTCAAAAGAATCGCGTTTTGTTGCGTTTCAAATGGAGATACCTATTTCTCCTTCATTATTCTACTTTGATAGCCTTAGAATACCATAAAATGAAGAAAGATTCCGGAAAAAAAAACATTTATTTCGATGGTTGGAAACTTCATTAGAATTGCTGTTTTTCCGTTCTTATTTATGATAACTGGTTGTCTTTTATTTCTCTTCTTTGATAGCCTTAGAAAAGCATATTATGCGGAAAGAATCTAGAAAAGAAAAAAATTTTTTTCGAAGTTTGAAAACTTCAAAAGAATCGTGTTTTGTTGCTTTTAAAATGGAGATAACTATTTCTCCTTCATTATTCTAGTTTGATAGCTTTAGAATACCATATAATGAAGAAAGATTCGCAAAAAAAAAAACATTTATTTCGATTGTTGGAAACTTCATTAGCATTACTTTTTTCCGTTCTTATTTGAGATAACTGATTTTTTTTCATTTTTCAATTTTGATAGCCTTAGAAAAGCATATTATGGGGAAAGAATCTCCAAAAGAAAAAAAAATTTTTCCGAAGTTTGGAAATTTCAAAAGAATCGCGTTTTGTTTCGTTTCAAATGGAGATACCTATTTCTCCTTCATTGTTCTACTTTGATAGTCTTAGAATACCATAAAATGAAGAAAGATTCGCGAAAAGAAAACATTTATTTCGATTGTTCGCAACTTCATTTGAATCACTTTTTTCCGTTCTTATTTGAGATAACTGGTTTTCTTTCATTTTTCTACTTTGATAGCCTTAGAAAAGCATATTCTGCGCTAAGAATCTCGAAAAGAAAAAAAAAATTTTTTTTCTTGCTTTTGAAATGGAGAAAACTATTTCTCCTTCATTATTCTATTTTGATAGCCTTAGAATACCATGAAATGAAGAAAGATTCGCGAAAAGAAAACATTTATTTCGATGGTTGGAAACATCATTAGAATTACTTTTTTTTCCGTTCTTATTTGAGATAACTGATTTCCTTTCATTTTTCTACTTTGTTAGCCTTAGAAAAGCATATTATGCGGAAAGAATCTCGAAAAGAAAAAATTTTTTTTTCGAAGTTTGGAATCTACAAAAGAATCGCGTTTTGTTGCTTTTGAAATGGAGAAAACTATTTCTCCTTCATTATTCTAGTTTGATAGCCTTAGAATACCATAAAATGAAGAAAGATTCGCGAAAAGAAAACATTTATTTCCATGGTTGGAAACTTCATTAGAATCACTTTTTTTCCGTTCTTATTTGAGATAACTGGTTTTCTTTCATTTTTCATCTTTGATAGCCTTAGAAAAGCATATTATGCGGAAAGAATCTCGGAAAGAATAAAAATTTTTTCCGAAGTTTGGAAACTTCAAAAGAATCGCGTTTTGTTGCGTTTCAAATGGAGATAACTATTTCTCCTTCATTATTCTAGTTTGATAGCCTTAGAAAACCATAAAATGAAGAAAGATTCGCGAAAAGAATACATTTATTTCGATAGTTGGAAACTTCATTAGAATCCCTTTTTTCCGTTCTTATTTGAGATAACTGGTGTTCAATCATTTTTCATCTTTGATAGCCATTGAAAAGCATATTATGCGGAAAGAATCTCGAAAAGAAAAAAAAAATTTTACGAAGTTTGGAAACTTCAAAACAATCGCGTTTTGTTACGTTTCAAATGGAGATAATTATTTCTCCTTCATTATTTAAGTTTGATAGCCCTAGAAAATCATAAAATGAAAAAAAGATTCGCGAAAAAAAAGATTTATTTCGATGATTGGAAACTTCACTGGAATAACTTTTTTTCCGTTCTTATTTGAAATAACTGGTTCTCTTTCATTTTTCTACTTTGATAGCCTTAGAAAAGCATATTCTGCGCTAAGAATCTCGAAAAGAAAAAAATTTTTTTTTAAGTTTGGAAATTTCAAAGGAATCCTATTTTGTTGCGTTTCAAATGGAGATAACTATTTCTCCTTTCTTATTCTAGTTTGATAGCCTTAGAAAACCATAAAATTAAGAAAGATTCGCGAAAAAAAAGATTTATTTCGATGATTGGAAACTTCACTGGAATAACTTTTTTTCCGTTCTTATTTGAAATAACTGGTTCTCTTTCATTTTTCCACTTTGATAGCCTTAGAGAAGCATATTATGCGGAAAGAATCTCGAAAAGAAAAAAAAATTTTTTTCGAAGTTTGGAAACTTCAAAAGAATCGTGTTTTGTAGCGTTTCAAATGGAGATAACTATTTCTCCTTCATTATTCTAGTTTGACAGCCTTAGAAAACCATAAAATGAAGAAAGATTCGCGAAAAGAAAACATTTATTTCGATGGTTCGCAACTTCATTAGAACCCTTTTTTTCTGTTCTAATTTGAGATAACTGGTTCTCTTTCATTCTTCTACTATGATAGCCTTAGAAAAGCATATTATGCGGAAAGAATCCGGAAAAGAAAAAAATTTTTTTTCGAAGTTTGAAAACTTCAAAAGAATCGCGTTTTGTTGCTTTTAAAATGGAGAAAACTATTTCTCCTTCATTATTCTAGTTAGATAGCCTTAGAATACCATAAAATGAAGAAAGATTCACGAAAAGAAAACATTTATTTCGATGGTTGGAAACTTCATTAGAATCACTTTTTTCCGTTCTTATTTGAGATAACTGGTTTTCTTTCATTTTTCATCTTTGATAGCCTTAGAAAAGCATATTATGCGGAAAGAATCTCGAAAAGAATAAACATTTTTTCCGAAGTTTGGAAACTTCAAAAGAATCACGTTTTGTTGCGTTTCAAATGGAGATAACTATTTCTCCTTCATTATTCTAGTTTGGTAGCCTTAGAAAACCATAAAATGAAGAAAGATTCGCGAAAAGAAAACATTTATTTCGATGGTTGGAAACTTCATTAGAATAATTTTTTTTCTGTTCTTGTTTGATATAACTGGTTCTCTTTCATTTTTCTTCTTTGATAGCCTTAGGAAAGCATATTCTGCGCAAAGAATCTCGAAAAGAAAAATTTTTTTTTTGAAATTTTGAAACTACAAAAGAATCGCGTTTTGTTGCTTTTGAAATGGAGAAAACTATATTTCCTTCATTATTCTAGTTTGATAGCCTTAGAATACCATAAAATGAAGAAAGATTCGCGAAAAGAAAACATTTATTTCGATGGTTGGAAACTTCATTAGAATCACTTTTTTTCCATTCTTATTTGAGATAACTGATTTTCTTTCATTTTCATCTTTGATAGCCTTAGAAAAGCATATTATGCGGAAAGAATCTCCAAAAGAAAAAAAAAAATTTCCGAAGTTTGGAAACTTCAAAAGAATCGCGTTTTGTTGCTTTTCAAATGGAGATAACTATTTCTCCTTCATTATTCTAGTTTGATAGCCTTTGAAAACCATAAAACTAAGAAAGATTCGCGAAAAAAAACATTTATTTCGACGGTTCGCAAATTCATTTGAATCACTTTTTTTCTGTTCTTATTTGAGATAACTGGTTCTCTTTCATTTTTCTACTTTGATAGCCTTAGAAAAGCATATTCTGCGCTAAGAATCTCGAAAAGAAAAAAAAAAAGTTTTTAGAAGTTTGGAATTTTCAAAGGAATCCTATTTTGTTGCGTTTTAAATGGAGATAACTATTTCTCCTTTTTATTCTACTTTGATAGCCTTAGAATACCATAAAATGAAGAAAGATTAGCGAAAAGAAAACATTTATTTCGATGGTTGGAAACTTCATTGGAATCACTTTCTTTCCGTTCTTGTTTGATATAACTGGTACTCTTTCATTTTTCTTCTTTTATAGCTTTGAAAAAGCATATTCTGCGCAAAGAATCTCGAAAAGAAAAACATTTTTTTTTTCGAAGTTTGGAAACTACAAAAGAATCGCGTTTTGTTGCTTTTGAAATGGAGAAAACTGTTTCTCCTTCATTATTCTAGTTTGATAGCCTTAGAATACCATAAAATGAAGAACGATTCGCGGAAAGAAAACAGTTATTTCAATGGTTGGAAACTTCATTAGAATCACTTTTTTCCGTTCTTATTTGAGATAACTGGTCTATTTCATTCTTCTACTTTAATAGCCTTAGAAAAGGATATCATGTGGAAAGATGAAAGCTTTTATTTCCATGGTTGGAAACTTCATTAGAATCACTTTTTTTCCGTTCTTATTTGATATAACTGGTTCTCTTTCATTCTTCTACTTTGATAGCCTTAGAAAAGCATATTATGTGGAAAGAATCTCGAAAAGAAAAAAATTTTTATTCGAAGTTTGAAAACTTCAAAAGAATCGCGTTTTGTTGCGTTTCAAATGGAGATACCTATTCCTCCTTCATTATTCTACTTTGATAGCCTTCGAATACCATAAAATGAAGAAAGATTCGCGAAAACAATACATTTATTTCCATAGTTGGAAACTTCATTAGAATCCCTTTTTTCCGTTCTTATTTGAGATAACTGGTGTTCAATCATTTTTCATCTTTGATAGCCATTGAAAAGCATATTATGCGGAAAGAATCTCGAAAAGAAAAAAAAAATTTACGAAGTTTGGAAACTTCAAAACAATCGCGTTTTGTTACGTTTCAAATGGAGATAATTATTTCTCCTTCATTATTTAAGTTTGATAGCCCTAGAAAATCATAAAATGAAAAAAAGATTCGCGAAAAGAAAACATTTATTTCGATGGTTCGCAACTTCATTTGAATCACTTTTTTCCGTTCTTATTTGAGATAACTGGTTCTCTTTCATTTTTCTACTTTGATAGCCTTAGAAAAGCATATTCTGCGCTAAGAATCTCGAAAAGAAAAAAATTTTTTTTTAAGTTTGGAAACTTTAGAATAGCTTTTTTTCCGTTCTTATTCGAGATAACTGGTTCACTTTCATTTTGCTAGTTTGATAGCTGTAGAAAAGCATATTATGCTGAAAGAATCTCGAAAAGAAAAAAAAAATTTTCGAAATTTGGAAACTTCATTAGAATCACTTTTTTTCCGTTCTTATTCGAGATAACCGGTTCTCTTTCATTATACTAGTTTGATAGCCTCAGAAAAGTATATTATGCGCAAAGAATCTCGAAAGGAAAAAAAAATTTTTTCGAAGTTCGGAAACTCATTAGAATCACTTTTTTTCCGTTCTTATTTGAGATAACTGGTTCTCTTTCATTATACTAGTTTGATATACTTAGAAAAAAATATTATGCGCAAAGAATCTCGAAAAGAAAAAAATTTTTTTTCGAAGTTTTGAAACTTCAATTGAATCACTTTTTTCCGTTCATATTCGAGATAACTGGTTCTCTTTCATTTTGCTAGTTTGATATTTCTAGAAAAGCATATTATGCGAAAAGAATCTGGAAAAGAAAAAAAAAAATTTTCGAAATTTGGAAACTTCGTTAGAATCACTTTTTTTCCGTTCTTATTCGAGATAACTGGTTCTCTTTCATTTTGCTAGTTTGATAGCTGTAGAAAGCATATTAGGCGAATAGAATCTCGAAAAGAAAAAAAAAAATTTCGAAGTTTGGAAACTTCATTAGAATGTCTTTTTTTCGGTTCTTATTCGAGATAACTGGTTCTCTTTCATTTTGCTAGTTTGATAGCTGTAGAAAAGTTTATTATGCGAAAAGAATCTCGAAAAGAAAAAAAAAATTTCAATATTTGGAAACTTCATTAGAATCACTTTTTTTCCGTTCTTACTTGAGATAACTGTTTCTCTTTCATTATACTAGTTTGATAGCCTCAGAAAAGCATATTATGCGCAAAGAATCTCGAAAAGAAAAATAATTTTTTTCGAAGTTTGGAAACTTCTTTAGAATCACTTTTTTTCCGTTCTTATTCGAGATAACTGGTTCTCTTTCATTTTGCTAGTTTGATAGCTCTAGAAAAGCATATTATGCGAAAAGAATCTCGAAAAGAAAAAAAAAATTTTTCGAAATTTGGAAACTTCATTAGAATCACTTTTTTCCGTTCTTACTTGAGATAACTGTTTCTCTTTCATTATACTAGTTTGATAGCCTCAGAAAAGCATATTATGCGCAAAGACTCTCGAAAAGAAAAACAATTTTTTTCGAAGTTTGGAAACTTCTTTAGAATCACTTTTTTTCCGTTCTTATTCGAGATAACTGGTTCTCTTTCATTTTGCTAGTTTGATAGCTGTAGAAAAGCATATTATGCGAAAAGAATCTCGAAAAGAAAAATAATTTTTTTCGAAGTTCGGAAACTTCATTAGAATCACTTTTTTTCCGTTCTTATTCGAGATAACTGGTTCTCTTTCATTTTGTTAGTTTGATAGCTGTAGAAAAGCATATTATGCTGAAAGAACCTTGAAAAGAAAAAAAAAATTTTTCGAAATTTGGAAACTTCATTAGAATCACTTTTTTTCCGTTCTTATTCGAGATAACCGGTTCTCTTTCATTATACTAGTTTGATAGCCTCAGAAATGTATATTATGCGCAAAGAATCTCGAAAGGAAAAAAAATTTTTTTCGAAATTTGGAAACTCATTAGAATCACTTTTTTTCCGTTCTTATTTGAGATAACGTTCTCTTTCATTATACTAGTTTGATAGCCTCAGAAAAGCATATTATGCGCAAAGAATCTCGAAAAGAAAAATAATTTTTTTCGAAGTTTGCAAACTTCGTTAGAATCACTTTTTTTCCGTTCTTATTCGAGATAACTGGTTCTCTTTCATTATACTAGTTTGATAGCCTTAGAAAAACATATTTGCGCAAAGAATCTCGAAAAGAAAAAAAATTTTTTTCGAAGTTTTGCAACTTCTTTAGAATCACATTTTTTCCGTTCTTATTCGAGATAACTGGTTCTCTTTCATTTTGCTAGCTTGATAGCTGTAGAAAAGCATATTATGCGAATAGAATCTCGAAAAGAAAAAAAAAAATTGTCGAAATTTGGAAACTTCATTAGAATCACTTTTTTTCCGTTCTTATTCGAGATAACTGGTTCTCTTTCATTATACTAGTTTGATAGCCTCAGAAAAGCATATTATGCGCAAAGAATCTCGAAAAGAAAAAAAAATTTTTTCGAAGTTTGGAAACTTTATTAGAATCACTTTTTTTCCGTTCTTATTTGAGATAACTGGTTCTCTTTCATTATACTAGTTTAATAGCCTCAGAAAAGCATATTATGCGCAAACAATCTCGAAAAGAAAAAAATTTTTTTTCGAAGTTTGGAAACTTCGTTAGAATCACTTTTTTTCCGTTCTTATTCCAGATAACTGGTTCTCTTTCATTATACTAGTTTGATAGCCTTAGAAAAACATAACATGCGCAAAGAATCTCGGAAAGAAAAAAAATTTTTTTCGAAGTTTTGAAACTTCATTAGAATCACTTTTTTTCCGTTCTTATTCGAGATAACTGGTTCTCTTTCATTATACTAGTTTGATAGCCTCTGAAAAGCATATTATGCGCAAAGAATCTCGAAAAGAAAAATAATTTTTTTCGAAGTTTGGAAACTTCGTTAGAATCACTTTTTTTCCGTTCTTATTCGAGATAACTGGTTCTCTTTCATTATACTAGTTTGATATACTTAGAAAAAAATATTATGTGCAAAGAATCTCGAAAAGAAAAAAATTTTTTTTCGAAGTTTTGAAACTTCAATTGAATCACTTTTTTTCCGTTCTTATTCGAGATAACTGGTTCTCTTTCATTTTGCTAGTTTGATATTTCTAGAAAAGCATATTATGCGAAAAGAATCTGGAAAAGAAAAAAAAAATTTTCGAAGTTTGGAAACTTCATTAGAATCACTTTTTTTCCGTTCTTATTCGAGATAACTGGTTCTCTTTCATTTTGTTAGTTTGATAGCTGTAGAAAAGCATATTATGCTGAAAGAACCTCGAAAAGAAAAAAAAAATTTTTCGAAATTTGGAAACTTCATTAGAATCACTTTTTTTCCGTTCTTATTCGAGATAACCGGTTCTCTTTCATTATACTAGTTTGATAGCCTCAGAAAAGTATATTATGCGCAAAGAAACTCGAAAAGAGAAATTTTTTTTTTTAAGTTGGGAAATTTCAAAGGATTCCTATTTTGTTCCGTTTCAAATGGAGATAACTATTTCTCCTTCATTATTCTAGTTTGATAGCCTTAGAATGCCATAAAATGAAGAAAGATTCGCGAAAAAAAACATTTATTTCGATGTTTCGCAACTTCATTCATATCTCTTTTTTTCCGATCTTATTTGAGATAACTGGTTCTCTTTCATTCTTCTACTTTAATAGCCTTAGAAAAGCATATTATGCGGAAAGAATCTCCAAAAGAAAAAAATTTTTTTCGAAGTTTGGAAAGTCCAAAAGAATCGCGTTTTGTTGCGTTTCAAATGGAGATACCTATTTCTCCTTCATTATTCTACTTTGATAGCCTTAGAATACCATAAAATGAAGAAAGATTGGCGAAAATAAAACATTTATTTCGATGGTTGGAAACTTCATTAGAATCACTTTTTTTCCGTTCTTATTTGAAATAACTGGTTCTCTTTCATTTTTCTTCTTTTATAGCCTAAGAAAAGCATATTCTGCGCAAAGAATCTCGAAAAGAAAAAATTTTTTTTGGTTTTGTTGCTTTTGAAATGGAGAAAACTATTTCTCCTTAATTATTCTATTTTGATAGCCTTAGAATGCCGTGAAATGAAGAAAGATTCGCGAAAACAAAACATTTATTTCGATGGTTGGAAACTTCATTAGAATTACTTTTTTCCGTTCTTATTTGAGATAACTGGTTCTCTTTCATTATCCTTCTTTGATAGCCTTAGAAAAGCATATTTTGCGCAAAGAATCTCGAGGGGAAAAAAAAAATTTTTCGATGATTGGAAACTACAAAAGAATCGCGTTTTGTTGCTTTTGAAATGGAGAAAACTATTTCTCCTTTATTATTCTAGTTTGATAGCTTTAGAATACCATAAAATGAAGAAAGATTCGCGAAAAGAAAACATTTATTTCGATGGGTGGAAACTTCATTAGAATCACTTTTTTTCCGTTCCTATTTGAGATAACTGGTTTTCTTTTATTTTTCATCTTTGATAGCCTTAGAAAGGCATATTATGCGGAAAGAATCTCGAAAAAAAAAAATTTTCCGAAGTTTGGAAACTTCAAAAGAATCGCGTTTTGTTGCGTTGCAAATGGAGATAACCATTTCTCCTTCATTATTCCAGTTTGATAGCTTTAGAAAACCATAAAATGAAGAAAGATTCGCGAAAAGAAAACACCTATTTCCATGGTTCGCAACTTCATTTGAATCACTTTTTTCCGTTCTTATTTGAGATAACTGGTTCTCTTTCATTTTTCTACTTTTATAGCCTTAGAAAAGCGTATTCTGCGCTAAGAATCTCGAAAAGAAATAAAATTTTTTTTATGTTTGGAAACTTCAAAGGAATCCTATTTTGTTGCTTTTCAAATGTTGATAACTATTTCTCCTTCATTATTCTAGTTTGATAGCCTTAGAAAACCATAAAATGAAGAAAGATTCGCGAAAAGAATACATTTATTTCGATGGTTGGAAACTTCATTAGAATTTTTTTTCCGTTCTTATTGGAGATAACTGATTTTCTTTCATTTTTCATCTTAGATAGTTTTAGAAAAGCATATTATGCGGAAAGAATCTGGGAAAGAAAAAATTTTTTTTTTTCCGAAGTTTGGAAACTTCAAAAGAACCGCGTTTTCTTGCGTTTCAAATGGAGATAACTATTTCTCCTTCATTATTCTAGTTTGATAGCCTTAGAAAACCATAAAATTAGAAAAGATTCGCGAAAAAAAACATTTATTTCGACGGTTCGCAACTTCATTTGAATCACTTATTTTCCGTTCTTATTTGAGATAACTGATTTTTTTTCATTTTTCATCTTTGATAGCCTTAGAAAAGCATATTATGATGAAAGAATCTCCAAAAGAAAAAAAAAATTTTCCGAAGTTTGGAAATTTCAAAAGAATCGCGTTTTGTTGCGTTACAAATGGAGATACCTATTTCTCCTTCATAATTCTACTTTGATAGCGTTAGAATAACATGAAATGAAGAAAAATTTGCGAAAAGAAATGTTTATTTCGATGGTTCTCAACATCATTAGAATCACTTTTTTTCCGTTCTTATTTGAGATAACTGGTTCTCTTTCATTTTTCCACTTTGATAGCCTTAGAAAAGCATATTCTGCGCAAAGAATCTCGAAAAGAGAAAATTTTTTTTTTAAGTTTGGAAATTTCAAAGGAATCCTATTTTGTTCCGTTTCAAATGGAGATAACTATTTCTCCTTCATTATTCTAGTTTGATAATCTTAGAAAACCATAAAATGAAGAAAGATTCGCGAAAAAAAAAAATTATTTCGTTGATTGGAAACTTCATTAGAATAACTTTTTTTCCGTTCTTATTTGAGATAACTGGTTCTCTTTCATTTTTTCACTTTGATAGCCTTAGAGAAACATATTAAGCGGAAAGAATCTCGAAAAGAAAAAAAATGTTTTACGAAGTTTGGAAACTTCAAAAGAATCGCGTTTTGTTGCGTTTCAAATGGAGATAACTATTTCTCCTTCATTATTCTACTTTGATAGCCTTAGAATACCATTAAATGAAGAAAGATTCGCGAAAAGAAAACATTTATTTCTATGGTTGGAAATTTATTAGAATCACTTTTTTTCCGTTCTTATTTGAGATAACTGGTTTTCCTTCATTTTTCATCTTTTATAGCCTTAGAAATGCATATTATGCGGAAAGAATCTCGAAAAGAATAAAAAAATTTTCCGTAGTTTGGAAACTTCAAAAGAATCGCGTTTTGTTGCGTTTCAAATGGAGATAACTATTTCTCCTTCATTATTCTAGTTTGATAGCCTATGAATACCATAAAATGAAGAAAGATTCGCGAAAATAAAACATTTATTTCGATGGTTCGCAACCTCATTTGAATCACTTTTTTTATGTTCTTATTTGAGATAACTGGTTCTCTTTCATTTTTCTACTTTGATAGCCTTAGAAAAGCATATTCTGCGCTAAGAATCTCGAAAAGAAAAAAAAATTTTTTTAGAAGTTTGGCATTTTCAAAGGTATCCTATTTTGTTGCGTTTTAAATGGAGATAACTATTTCTCCTTCATTATTCTAGTTTGATAGCCTTAGAATGCCATAAAATGAAGAAAGATTCGCGAAAAAAAAACATTTATTTCGATGTATCGCAACTTCATTGATATCTCTTTTTTTCCGATCTTATTTGAGATAACTGGTTCTCTTTCATTCTTCTACTTTAATAGCCTTAGAAAAGCATATTATGCGGAAAGAATCTCCAAAAGAAAAAAATTTTTTTCGAAGTTTGGAAAGTTCAAAAGAATCGCGTTTTGTTGCGTTTCAAATGGAGATACCTATTTCTCCTTCATTATTCTACTTTGATAGCCTTAGAATACCATAAAATGAAGAAAGATTGGCGAAAATAAAACATTTATTTCGATGGTTGGAAACTTCATTAGAATCACTTTTTTTCCGTTCTTATTTGAGATAACTGGTTCTCTTTCATTTTTCCACTTTGATAGCCTTAGAAAAGCATATTCTGCGCAAGAATCTCGAAAAGAGAAATTTTTTTTTTTAAGTTTGGAAATTTCAAAGGAATCCTATTTTGTTCCGTGTCAAATGGAGATAACTATTTCTCCTTCATTATTCTAGTTTGATAATCTTAGAAAACCATAAAATGAAGAAAGATTCGCGAAAAAAAAAAAATTATTTCGTTGATTGGAAACTTCATTAGAATAACTTTTTTTCCGTTCTTATTTGAGATAACTGGTTCTCTTTCATTTTTTCACTTTGATAGCCTTAGAGAAACATATTAAGCGGAAAGAATCTCGAAAAGAAAAAAAATGTTTTACGAAGTTTGGAAACTTCAAAAGAATCGCGTTTTGTTGCGTTTCAAATGGAGATAACTATTTCTCCTTCATTATTCTACTTTGATAGCCTTAGAATACCATTAAATGAAGAAAGATTCGCGAAAAGAAAACATTTATTTCTATGGTTGGAAATTTATTAGAATCACTTTTTTTCCGTTCTTATTTGAGATAACTGGTTTTCCTTCATTTTTCATCTTTTATAGCCTTAGAAATGCATATTATGCGGAAAGAATCTCGAAAAGAATAAAAAATTTTTCCGTAGTTTGGAAACTTCAAAAGAATCGCGTTTTGTTGCGTTTCAAATGGAGATAACTATTTCTCCTTCATTATTCTAGTTTGATAGCCTATGAATACCATAAAATGAAGAAAGATTCGCGAAAATAAAACATTTATTTCGATGGTTCGCAACTTCATTTGAATCACTTTTTTTATGTTCTTATTTGAGATAACTGGTTCTCTTTCATTTTTCCACTTTGATAGCCTTAGAAAAGCATATTCTGCGCAAAGAATCTCGAAAAGAGAAAATTTTTTTTTTAAGTTTGGAAATTTCAAAGGATTCCTATTTTGTTCCGTTTCAAATGGAGATAACTATTTCTCCTTCATTATTCTAGTTTGATAGCCTTAGAATGCCATAAAATGAAGAAAGATTCGCGAAAAAGAAACATTTATTTCGATGTTTCGCAACTTCATTGATATCTCTTTTTTTCCGATCTTATTTGAGATAACTGGTTCTCTTTCATTCTTCTACTTTAATAGCCTTAGAAAAGCGTATTATGCGGAAAGAATCTCCAAAAGAAAAAAAATTTTTTCGAAGTTTGGAAAGTCCAAAAGAATCGCGTTTTGTTGCGTTTCAAATGGAGATACCTATTTCTCCTTCATTATTCTACTTTGATAGCCTTAGAATACCATAAAATGAAGAAAGATTGGCGAAAATAAAACATTTATTTCGATGGTTGGAAACTTCATTAGAATCACTTTTTTTCCGTTCTTATTTGAGATAACTGGTTCTCTTTCATTTTTCTTCTTTTATAGCCTAAGAAACGCATATTCTGCGCAAAGAATCTCGAAAAGAAAAAATTTTTTTTGGTTTTGTTGCTTTTGAAATGGAGAAAACTATTTCTCCTTAATTATTCTATTTTGATAGCCTTAGAATGCCGTGAAATGAAGAAAGATTCGCGAAAACAAAACATTTATTTCGATGGTTGGAAACTTCATTAGAATTACTTTTTTCCGTTCTTATTTGAGATAACTGGTTCTCTTTCATTATCCTTCTTTGATAGCCTTAGAAAAGCATATTTTGCGCAAAGAATCTCGAGGGAAAAAAAAAAATTTTTCGATGATTGGAAACTACAAAAGAATCGCGTTTTGTTGCTTTTGAAATGGAGAAAACTATTTCTACTTTATTATTCTAGTTTGATAGCTTTAGAATACCATAAAATGAAGAAAGATTCGCGAAAAGAAAACATTTATCTCGATGGGTGGAAACTTCATTAGAATCTCTTTTTTTCCGTTCCTATTTGAGATAACTGGTTTTCTTTTATTTTTCATCTTTGATAGCCTTAGAAAAGCATATTATGCGGAAAGAATCTCGAAAAAAAAATTTTTTTCCGAAGTTTGGAAACTTCAAAAGAATCGCGTTTTGTTGCGTTGCAAATGGAGATAACCATTTCTCCTTCATTATTCCAGTTTGATAGCTTTAGAAAACCATAAAATGAAGAAAGATTCGCGAAAAGAAAACACTTATTTCCATGGTTCGCAACTTCATTTGAATCACTTTTTTCCGTTCTTATTTGAGATAACTGGTTCTCCTTCATTTTTCCACTTTGATAGCCTTAGAGAAGCATATTTTGCGGAAAGAATCTCGAAAGGAAAGAAACTTTTTTTCGAATTTTGGAAATTTCAAAAGAATCGCGTTTTGTTGCTTTTGAAATGGAGATAACTATTTCTCCTTCATTATTCTAATTTGATAGCCTTAGAATACCATAAAACGAAGAAAGATTCGCGAAAAGAAAACATTTATTTCGATGGTTGGAAACTTCAATAGAATCACTTTTTTCCGTTCTTATTTGAGATAACTGGTTCTATTTCATTCTTTCTACTTTGATAGCCTTAGAAAAGCATATTATGTGGAAAGAATCTCGAAAATAAAAAAAATTTTTTTCGAAGTTTGAAAACTTCAAAAAAATCGCGTTTTGTTGCGTTTCAAATGGAGATACCTATTTCTCCTTCATTATTCTAGTTTGATAGCCTTAGAAAACCATAAAATTAAAAAAGATTCGCGAAAAAAACATTTATTTCGACGGTTCGCAACTTCATTTGAATCAGTTTTTTGCCGTTCTAATTAATTATAACTGGTTCACTTTGATTTTTCTTCTTTGATAGCCTTAGAAAAGCATATTCTGCGCAAAGAATCTCGAAAAGAAAAAAAAAATTTTTCGAAGTTTGGAAACTACAAAAGAATCGCGTTTTGTTGCTTATGAAATGGAGAAAACTATTTCTCCTTCATTATTCTAGTTTGATAGCCTTAGAATACCATAAAATGAAGAAAGATTCGCGAAAAGAAAACATTTATTTCGATGGTTGGAAACTTCATTATAATTACTTTTTTTCCGTTCTTATTTGAGATAACTGATTTTCTTTCATTTTTCACCTTTATAGCATTAGAAAAGCATATTATGCGGAAAGAATCTCCAAAAGAAAAAAATTTTTTTCCGAAGTTTGGATTAATATCAAAAGAATCGCGTTTTATTGCGTTTCAAATGGAGATAACTATTTCTCCTTCATTATTCTAGTTTGATATCCTTAGAAAACTATAAAATGAAGAAAGATCGCGAAAAGAAAACATTTATTTCGATGGTTGGAAACTTCATTAGAATCACTTTTTTTCCGTTCTTATTTCAGATAACTGGTTTTCTTTCATTTTTCATCTTTGATAGCCTTAGAAAAGCATAATATGCGGAAAGAATCTCGAAAAGAAAAAAAAAATTTCCGAATTTTGGAAACTTCAAAAGAATCGCGTTTTGTTGCGTTTCAAATGGAGATAACTATTTCTCCTTCATTATTCTAGTTTGATAGCTTTAGAAAACCATAAAATGAAGAAAGATTCGCGAAAAGAAAACACTTATTTCCATCGTTCGCAACTTCATTTGAATCACTTTTTTCCGTTCTTATTTGAGATAACTGGTTCTCTTTCATTTTTCTACTTTGATAGCCTTAGAAAAGCATATTCTGTGCTAAGAATCTCGAAAAGAAAAAAATTTTTTTTTATGTTTAGAAATTTCAAAGGAATCCTATTTTGTTGCGTTTCAAATGTAGATAACTATTTCTCCTTCATTATTCTAGTTTGATAGCCTTAGAAAACCATAAAATGAAGAAAGATTCGCGAAAAAAAATATTTATTTCGATGATTGGAAACTTCATTAGAATCACTTTTTTTCCGTTCTTATGTCAGATAACTGGTTCTCTTTCATTTTTCCACTTTGATAGCCTTAGAGAAGCATATATTGCGGAAAGAATCTCGAAAAGAAAAAAAAAATTTTTCGAAGTTTGGAAAGTTCAAAAGAATCGCGTTTTGTTGCGTTTCAAATTGAGATAACTATTTCTCCTTCATTATTCCAGTTTGTTGCCTTAGAAAACCATAAAATGAAGAAATATTCGCGAAAACAAAACATTTATTTCGATGGTTCGCAACTTCATTAGAATCACTTTTTTTCGGTTCTTATTTGAGATAACTGGTTCTGTTTCATTTTTCCACTTTAATAGCCTTACAGAAAAATATTAAGCGGAAAGAATCTCGAAAAGAAAAAAAAAAATGTTTTACGAAGTTTGGAAACTTCAAAAGAATCGCGTTTTGTTGCGTTTCAAATGGAGATAACTATTTCTCCTTCATTATTCTACTTTGATAGCCTTAGAATACCATAAAATGAAGAAAGATTGGCGAAAAGAAAATATTTATTTCGATGGTTGGAAACATCATTATATTCACTTTTTTTCCGTTCTTATTTGAGATAACTGGTTTTCTTTCGTTTTTCATCTTTGATAGCCTTAGAAATGCATATTATGCGGAAAGAATCTCGAAAAGAATAAAAATTTTTTCCGTAGTTTGGAAACTTCAAAAGAATCGCTTTTTGTTGTGTTTCAAATGGAGATAACTATTTTTCCTTCATTATTCTAGTTTGATAGCCTTAGAATACCATAAAATAATGAAAGATTCGCGAAAAGAAAACATTTATTACTATGGTTCGCAACTTCATTTGAATCACTTTTTTCCGTTCTTATTTGAGATAACTGGTTTTCTTTCATTTTTCTACTTTGATTGCCTTAGAAAAGCATATTCTGCGCTAAGAATCTCGAAAAGAAAAAATTTTTTTTTTTTAAGTTTGGAAATTTCAAAGGAATCCTATTTTGTTCCGTTTCAAATGGAGATAACTACTTCTCCTTCATTATTCTAGTTTGAAACCTTAGAAAACCATAAAATGAAGAAAGATTCGCGAAAAGAAAACATTTATTTCGATGGTTCGCAACTTCATTTGAATCACTTTTTTCCGTTCTTACTTGAAATAACTGGTTTTCTTTCATTTTTGTACTTTGATAGCCTTAGAAAAGCATATTCTGCGCTAAGACTCTCTTTGTGTTGTTGCTTTTGAAATGGAGAAAACTATTTCTCCTTCATTATTCTATTTTGATAGCCTTAGAATACCATGAAATGAAGAAAGATTCGCGAAAAGAAAACATTTATTTCGATGGTTAGAAACTTCATTAGAATTACCTTTTTTCCGTTCTTATTTGAGATAACTGATTTTCTTTCATTTTTCATCTTTCATAGCCTTAGAAAAGCATATTATGCGTGAAGAATCTCCAAAAGAAAAAAAATTTTTTTCACAGTTTGGAAACTTCGTTAGAATCACTTTTTTTCCGTTCTTATTCGAGATAACTGGTTCTCTTTCATTTTGGTAGTTTGATAGCTGTAGAAAAGCATATTATGCGCTAAGAATCTCGAAAAGAAAAATAATTTTTTTCGAAGTTTGGAAACTTCGTTAGAATCACTTTTTTTCCGTTCTTATTCGAGATAACTCTTTCATTATACTAGTTTGATATCCTTAGAAAAACATATTATGCGCAAAGAATATCGAAAGAAAAAAATTTTTTTTCGAAGTTTTGAAACTTCAATAGAATCACTTTTTTTCCGTTCTTATTCGAGATAACTGGTTCTCTTTCATTTTGCTAGTTTGATATTTCTAGAAAAGCATATTATGCGAAAAGAATGTGGAAAAGAAAAAAAAAAAATTTTCGAAATTTGGAAACTTCGTTAGAATCACTTTTTTTCCGTTCTTATTCGAGATAACTGGTTCTCTTTCATTTTGCTAGTTTCATAGCTGTAGAAAGCAATATTATGCGAATAGAATCTCGAAAAGAAAAAAAAAATTTTTTGGAAATTTGGAAACTTCATTAGAATCACTTTTTTTCCGTTCTTATTCGAGATAACTGGTTCTCTTTCACTATACTAGTTTGATAGCCTAAGAAAAGCATATTATGCGCAAAGATTCTCGAAAAGAAAAAAAATTTTTTTCGAAGTTTGGAAACTTCTTTAGAATCACATTTTTTCCGTTCTTATTCGAGATAACTGGTTCTCTTTTATTTTGCTAGTTTGATAGCTGTAGAAAACCATATTATGCGAAAAGAATCACGAAGAGAAAAATAATTTTTTTCGAAGTTTGGAAACTTCGTTAGAATCACTTTTTTTCCGTTCTTATTCGAGAAAACTGGTTCTCTTTCATTTTGCTAGTTTGATAGCTGTAGAAAAGCATATTATGCGCAAAGAATCTCGAAAAGAAAAATAATTTTTTTCGAAGTTTGGAAACTTCGTTAGAATGACGTTTTTTCCGTTCTTATTCGAGATAACTGGTTCTCTTTCATTATACTAGTTTGATATCCTTAGAAAAACATATTATGCGCAAAGAATCTCGAAAAGAAAAAATTTTTTTTTCGAAGTTTTGAAACTTCAATAGAATCACTTTTTTTCCGTTCTTATTCGAGATAACTGGTTCTCTTTCATTTTGCTAGTTTGATATTTCTAGAAAAGCATATTATGCGAAAAGAATCTGGAAAAGAAAAAAAAAATTTTCGAAATTTGGAAACCGTTAGAATCACTTTTTTTCCGTTCTTATTCGAGATAACTGGTTCTCTTTCATTTTGCTAGTTTGATAGCTGTAGAAAGCATATTATGCGAATAGAATCTCGAAAAGAAAAAAAAAATTTTTCGAAATTTGGAAACTTCATTAGAATCATTTTTTTTCCGTTCTTATTCGAGATAACTGGTTCTCTTTCATTATACTAGTTCGATAGACTCAGAAAAGCATATTATGCGCAAAGAATCTCAAAAGGAAAAAAAAATTTTTTCGATGTTTGGAAACTTCATTAGAATCACTTTTTTTCCGTTCTTATTCGAGATAACTGGTTGTCTTTCATTTTGCTAGTTTGATAGCTGTAGAAAAGCATATTATGCGAAAAGAATCTCGAAAAGAAAAAAAAAAATTTCAATATTTGGAAACTTCATTAGAATCACTTTTATTCCGTTCTTACTTGAGATAACTGTTTCTCTTTCATTATACTAGTTTGATAGTCTCAGAAAAGCATATTATGCGCAAAGAATCTCGAAAAGAAAAATAATTTTTTTCGAAGTTTGGAAACTTCGTTAGAATCACTTTTTTTCCGTTCTTATTCGAGATAACTCTTTCATTATACTAGTTTGATATCCTTAGAAAAACATATAATGCGCAAAGAATATCGAAAAGAAAAAAATTTTTTTTCGAAGTTTTGAAACTTCAATAGAATCACTTTTTTTCCGTTCTTATTCGAGATAACTGGTTCTCTTTCATTTTGCTAGTTTGATATTTCTAGAAAAGCATATTATGCGAAAAGAATGTGGAAAAGAAAAAAAAAAATTTTCGAAATTTGGAAACTTCGTTAGAATCACTTTTTTTCCGTTCTTATTCGAGATAACTAGTTCTCTTTCATTTGGTAGTTTCATAGCTGTAGAAAGCATATTATGCGAATAGAATCTCGAAAAGAAAAAAATTTTTTTTCGAAATTTGGAAACTTCATTAGAATCACTTTTTTTCCGTTCTTATTCGAGATAACTGGTTCTCTTTCATTATACTAGTTTGATAGGCTCAGAAAAGCATATTATGCGCAAAGGATCTCGAAAAGAAAAATTTTTTTTTTCGAAGTTTGGAACCTTCTTTAGAATCACTTTTTTTCCGTTCTTATTCGAGATAACTGGTTCTCTTTCATTTTGCTAGTTTGATAGCTGTAGAAAAGCATATTATGAGAAAAGAATCTCGAAAAGAAAAATAATTTTTTTCGAAGTTTGGAAACTTCATTAGAATCACTTTTTTTCCGTTCTAATTCGAGATAACTGGTTCTCTTTCATTTTGCTAGTTTGATAGCTGTAGAAAAGCATATTATGCTGAAAGAATCTCGAAAAGAAAAAAAAAAATTTTCGAAATTTGGAAACTTCATTAGAATCACTTATTTTCCGTTCTTATTCGAGATAACCGGTTCTCTTTCATTATACTAGTTTGATAGCCTCAGAAATGCATATTATGCGCAAAGAATCTCGAAAGGAAAAAAAAAAATTTTTCGAAGTTTGGAAACTTATTAGAATCACTTTTTTTCCGTTCTTATTGGAGATAACTGGTTCTCTTTCATTATACTAGTTTGATAGCCTCAGAAAAGCATATCATGCGCAAAGAATCTTGAAAAGAGAAAATTTTTTTTTTAAGTTTGGAAATTTCAAAGGATTCCTATTTTGTTCCGTTTCAAATGGAGATAACTATTTCTCCTTCATTATTCTAGTTTGATAGCCTTAGAATGCCATAAAATGAAGAAAGATTCGCGAAAAAGAAACATTTATTTCGATGTTTCGCAACTTCATTGATATCTCTTTTTTTCCGATCTTATTTGAGATAACTGGTTCTCTTTCATTCTTCTACTTTAATAGCCTTAGAAAAGCATATTATGCGGAAAGAATCTCCAAAAGAAAAAAAATTTTTTCGAAGTTTGGAAAGTCCAAAAGAATCGCGTTTTGTTGCGTTTCAAATGGAGATACCTATTTCTCCTTCATTATTCTACTTTGATAGCCTTAGAATACCATAAAATGAAGAAAGATTGGCGAAAATAAAACATTTATTTCGATGGTTGGAAACTTCATTAGAATCACTTTTTTTCCGTTCTTATTTGAGATAACTGGTTCTCTTTCATTTTTCTTCTTTTATAGCCTAAGAAAAGCATATTCTGCGCAAAGAATCTCGAAAAGAAAAATTTTTTTTTGGTTTTGTTGCTTTTGAAATGGAGAAAACTATTTCTCCCTAATTATTCTATTTTGATAGCCTTAGAATGCCGTGAAATGAAGAAAGATTCGCGAAAACAAAACATTTATTTCGATGGTTGGAAACTTCATTAGAATTACTTTTTTCCGTTCTTATTTGAGATAACTGGTTCTCTTTCATTATCCTTCTTTGATAGCCTTAGAAAAGCATATTTTGCGCAAAGAATCTCGAGGGGAAAAAAAAAATTTTTCGATGATTGGAAACTACAAAAGAATCGCGTTTTGTTGCTTTTGAAATGGAGAAAACTATTTCTCCTTTATTATTCTAGTTTGATAGCTTTAGAATACCATAAATGAAGAAAGATTCGCGAAAATAAAACATTTATTTCGATGGGTGGAAACTTCATTAGAATCACTTTTTTTCCGTTCCTATTTGAGATAACTGGTTTTCTTTTATTTTTCATCTTTGATAGCCTTAGAAAAGCATATTATGCGGAAAGAATCTCGAAAAAAAAAAATTTTCCGAAGTTTGGAAACTTCAAAAGAATCGCGTTTTGTTGCGTTGCAAATGGAGATAACCATTTCTCCTTCATTATTCCAGTTTGATAGCTTTAGAAAACCATAAAATGAAGAAAGATTCGCGAAAAGAAAACACTTATTTCCATGGTTCGCAACTTCATTTGAATCACTTTTTTCCGTTCTTATTTGAGATAACTGGTTCTCTTTCATTTTTCTACTTTTATAGCCTTAGAAAAGCGTATTCTGCGCTAAGAATCTCGAAAAGAAAAAAAAATTTTTTTATGTTTGGAAACTTCAAAGGAATCCTATTTTGTTGCTTTTCAAATGTTGATAACTATTTCTCCTTCATTATTCTAGTTTGATAGCCTTAGAAAACCATAAAATGAAGAAAGATTCGCGAAAAGAATACATTTATTTCGATGGTTGGAAACTTCATTAGAATTTTTTTTCCGGTCTTATTGGAGATAACTGATTTTCTTTCATTTTTCATCTTAGATAGTTTTAAAAAAGCATATTATGCGGAAAGAATCTGGGAAAGAAAAAAATTTTTTTTTCCGAAGTATGGAAACTTCAAAAGAATCGCGTTTTCTTGCGTTTCAAATGGAGATAACTATTTCTCCTTCATTATTCTAGTTTGATAGCCTTAGAAAACCATAAAATTAGAAAAGATTCGCGAAAAAAAACATTTATTTCGACGGTTCGCAACTTCATTTGAATCACTTATTTTCCGTTCTTATTTGAGATAACTGATTTTTTTTCATTTTTCATCTTTGATAGCCTTAGAAAAGCATATTATGATGAAAGAATCTCCAAAAGAAAAAAAAAATTTCCGAAGTTTGGAAATTTCAAAAGAATCGCGTTTTGTTGCGTTACAAATGGAGATACCTATTTCTCCTTCATAACTCTACTTTGATAGCGTTAGAATATCATGAAATGAAGAAAAATTTGCGAAAAGAAATGTTTATTTCGATGGTTCTCAACATCATTAGAATCACTTTTTTTCCGTTCTTATTTGAGATAACTGGTTATCTTTCATTTTTCTACTTTGATAGCCCTAGAAAAGCATATTCTGCTCTAAGAATCTCGAAAAGAAAAAAAATTATTTTTGAAGTTTGATAACTTCAAAAGAATCGCGTTTTGTTGCGTTTCAAATGGAGATACCTATTTCTCCTTCATTATTCTACTTTGATAGCCTTAGAATACCATAAAATGAAGAAAGATTCGGGAATAGAAAATTTTATTTCGATGGTTGGAAATTTCATTATAATCACTTTTTTTCCGTTCTTATTTGATATAACTGGTTCTCTTTCATTTTTCTTCTTTGATAGCCTTAGAAAAGCATATTCTGCGCAAAAGAATCTCCAAAAGAAAAATTTTTTTTCCGAAGTTTGGAAACTTCAAAAGAATTGCGTTTTGTTGCGTTTAAAAAGGAGATAACTATTTCTCCTTCATTATTCTAGTTTGATAGCCTAAGAATGCCAAAAAATGAAGAAAGATTCGCGAAAAGAAACCATTTATTTCGATGTTTCGCAACTTCATTGATATCACTTTTTTCCGATCTTATTTGAGATAACTGGTTCTCTTTCATTCTTCTACTTTGATAGCTTTAGAAAAGCATATTATGCGGAAAGAATCTCCAAAAGAAAAAATGTTTTTTCGAAAATTATAAACTTCAAAATAATCGCGTTTTGTTGCGTTTCAAATGGAGATCCCTATTTCTCCTTCATTATTCTACTTTGATAGCCTTAGAATACCATAAAATGAAGAAAGATTCGCGAAAATAAAACATTTATTTCGATGTTTGGAAACTTCATTAGAATCACTTTTTTTCCGTTCTTATTTCAGATAACTGGTTCTCTTTCATTTTTCTTCTTTTATAGCCTAAGAAAAGCATATCCTGCGCAAAGAATCTCGATAAGAAAAAATTTTTTTGTTTTGTTGCTTTTGAAATGGAGAAAACTATTTCTCCTTCATTATTCTATTTTGATAGCCTTAGAATACCATGAAATGAAGAAAGATTCAAGAAAAGAAAACATTTATTTCGATGGTTGGAAACTTCATTAGAATTACTTTTTTCCGTTCTTATTTGAGATAACTCATTTTCTTTTATTTTTCATCTTTGATAGCCTTAGAAAATCTTATGCGGAAAGATTCTCCAAAAGAAAAAAAATTTTTTCCGAAGTTTGGAAATTTCAAAACAACGCGTTTTGTTTCGTTTCAAATGGAGATACCTATTTCTCATTCATTATTCTACATTGATAGCCTTAGAATACCATAAAATGAAGAAAGATTCGCGAAAAGGAAACATTTATTTCGATGGTTCTCAACTTCATGAGAATCACTTTTTTTCCGTTCTTATTTGAGATAACTGGTTTTCTTTCATTTTTCTACTTTGATTGCCTTAGAAAAGCATATTCTGCGCTAAGAATCTCGAAAAGAAAAAAATTTTTTTTTTAAGTTTGGAAATTTCAAAGGAATCCTATTTTGTTCCGTTTCAAATGGAGATAACTACTTCTCCTTCATTATTATAGTTTGAAGCCTTAGAAAACCATAAAATGAAGAAAGATTCGCGAAAAGAAAACATTTATTTCGATGGTTCACAACTTCATTTGAATCACTTTTTTCCGTTCTTACTTGAGATAACTGGTTTTCTTTCATTTTTCTACTTTGATAGCCTTAGAAAAGCATATTCTGCGCTAAGACTCTCGAAAAGAAAAAATTTTTTTTGTGTTGTTGCTTTTGAAATGGAGAAAACTATTTCTCCTTCATTATTCTATTTTGATAGCCTTAGAATACCATGAAATGAAGAAAGATTCGCGAAAAGAAAACATTTATTTCGATGGTTAGAAACTTCATTAGAATGACCTTTTTTCCGTTCTTATTTGAGATAACTGATTTTCTTTCATTTTTCATCTTTTATAGCATTAGAAAAGCATATTATGCGGAAAGAATCTCCAAAAGAAAAAAAAATTTTTCCGAAGTTTGGAAATATCAAAAGAATCGCGTTTTATTGCGTTTCAAATGGAGATAACTATTTCTCCTTCATTATTGTAGTTTGATATCCTTAGAAAACTATAAAATGAAGAAAGATCGCGAAAAGAAAACATTTATTTCGATGGTTGGAAACTTCATTAGAATCACTTTTTTTCCGTTCTTATTTCAGATAACTGGTTTTCTTTCATTTTTCATCTTTGATAGCCTTAGAAAAGCATAATATGCGGAAAGAATCTCGAAAAGAAAAAAAAAATTTTCCGAAGTTTGGAAACTTCAAAAGAATCGCGTTTTGTTGCGTTTCAAATGGAGATAACTATTTCTCCTTCATTATTCTAGTTTGATAGCTTTAGAAAACCATAAAATGAAGAAAGATTCGCGAAAAGAAAACACTTATTTCCATCGTTCGCAACTTCATTTGAATCACTTTTTTCCGTTCTTATTTGAGATAACTGGTTCTCTTTCATTTTTCTACTTTGATAGCCTTAGAAAAGCATATTCTGTGCTAAGAATCTCGAAAAGAAAAAATTTTTTTTTTATGTTTAGAAATTTCAAAGGAATCCTATTTTGTTGCGTTTCAAATGTAGATAACTATTTCTCCTTCATTATTCTAGTTTGATAGCCTTAGAAAACCATAAAATGAAGAAAGATTCGCGAAAAAAAATATTTATTTCGATGATTGGAAACTTCATTAGAATCACTTTTTTTCCGTTCTAATGTCAGATAACTGGTTCTCTTTCATTTTTCCACTTTGATAGCCTTAGAGAAGCATATATTGCGGAAAGAATCTGGAAAAGAAAAAAAATTTTTTTCGAAGTTTGGAAACTTCAAAAGAATCGCGTTTTGTTGCGTTTCAAATTGAGATAACTATTTCTCCTTCATTATTCCAGTTTGTTGCCTTAGAAAACCATAAAATGAAGAAATATTCGCGAAAACAAAACATTTATTTCGATGGTTCACAACTTCATTAGAATCACTTTTTTTCGGTTCTTATTTAGATAACTGGTTTTTTTTCATTTTTCCACTTTGATAGTTTTAGAAAAGCGTATTAAGCGGAAAGAATCTCGAAAAGAAAAAAAAATGTTTTACGAAGTTTGGAAACTTCAAAAGAATCGCGTTTTGTTGCGTTTCAAATGGAGATTCCTATTTCTCCTTCATTATTCTACTTTGATGGCCTTCGAATACCATAAAATGAAGAAAGATTCGCGAAAAGAAAACATTTATTTCGATGGTAGGAAACTTCATTAGAATCACTTATTTTCCGTACTTATTTGATATAACTGGTTCTCTTTCATTTTTCTTCTTTGATAGCCTTAGAAAAGCATATTCTGCGCAAAGATTCTCGAAAAGAAAAAAAAATTTTTTCGAAGTTTGGAAACTACAAAAGATTCGGGTTTTGTTGCTTTTGAAATGGAGATAACTATTTCTCCTTCATTATTCTAGTTTGATAGCCTTAGAATGCCATAAAAAGAAGAAAGGTTCGCGAAAAGAAAACATTTATTTCAATGGTGGAAACTTAATTACAAATACTTTTCTTCCGTTCTTATTTGAGATAACTGGTTTTCTTTCATTTTTCATCTTTGATAGCCTTAGAAAAGCATATTATATGGAAAGAATCTCGAAAAGAAAAAAAAAAATTTCCGAAGTTTGGAAACTTCAAAAGAATCGCGTTTTGTTGCGTTTCAAAGGTAGATAACTATTTCTCCTTCATTATTCTAGTTTGATATCCTTAGAAAACCATAAAATGAAGAAAGATCGCGAAAAGAAAACATTTATTTTGATGGTTCGCAACTTCATTTGAATCACTTTTTTTCTGTTCTTATTCGAGATAACTGGTTGTCTTTCATTGTTCTACTTTGATAGCTTTAGAAAAGCATATTGTGCTCTAAGAATCTCGAATAGAAAAAAAAATTTTTTTGAAGTTTGGAATCTTCAAAGGAATCCTATTTTGTTTCGATTCAAATGGAGATAACTATTTCTCCTTTATTATTCTTGTTTGATAGCCTTAGAACACCATAAAATGAAGAAAGATTCGCGAACAGAAAACATTTATTTCGATGGTTGGAAACTTCATTAGAATCACTTTTTTTCCGTTCTTATTTGAGATAACTGGTTTTCTTTCATTTTTCATCTCTGATAGCCTTAGAAAGGCATATTATACGGAAAGAATCTGGTAAAGAAAAAACATTTTTTCCGAAGTTTTGAAATTTCAAAACAATCGCGTTTTGTTCCGTTTCAAATGGGGATACCTATTTCTCATTCATTATTCTACTTTGATAGCCTTAGAATACCATAAAATGAAGAAAGATTCGCGAAAAGAAAACATTCATTTCGATGGTTGGAAACTTCATTAGAATCACTTTTTCCGTTCTTATTTGAGATAACTGGTTCTATTTCATTCTTCTACTTTGATAGCCTTAGAAAAGCCTACTATGTGGAAAGAATCTCGGAAAGAAAAAAATTTTTTTTCGAAGTTTGAAAACTTCAAAAGAATCGCGTTTTGTTGCCTTTCAAATGGAGATACCTATTTCTCCTTCATTATTCTACTTTGATAGCTTTGGAATACCATAAAATTAAGAAAGATTCGCGAAAAAAATACATTTATTTTGATGGTTGAAAACTTAATTAAAATCCCTTTTTTACCGTTCTTATTTGATATAACTGGTTCTCTTTCATTTTTCTTCTTTGATAGCCTTAGAAAAGCATATTCTGCGCAAAGAATCTCGGAAAGAAAAAAAATTTTTTTCGAAGTTTGGAAACTTCAAATGAATCGCGTTTTGTTGTTTTCAAATGGAGATAACTATTTCTCCTTCTTTATTGTAGTTTGATAGTTTTAGAAAATCATAAAATGAAGAAAGATTCGCGAAAAAAAACACTTATTTCCATGGTTCGCAACTTCATTTGAATCACTTTTTTCCTTTCTTATTTGAGATAACTGGTTCTCTTTTATTTTTCTACTTTGATAGCCTTAGAAAACCATATTCTGCGCTAAGAATCTCGAAAAGAAAAAAATTTTTTTTTATGTTTGGAAATTTCAAAGGAATCCTATTTTGTTGCGTTTCAAATGTAGATAACTATTTCTCCTTCATTATTCTAGTTTGATAGCCTTAGAAAACCATAAAATGAAGAAAGATTCGCGAAAAAATAAGATTTATTTCGATGATTGGAAACTTCATTAGAATCACTTTTTTTCCGTTCTTATGTGAGATAACTGGTTCTCCTTCATTTTTCCACTTTGATAGCCTTAGAGAAGCATATTTTGCGGAAAGAATCTCGAAAGGAAAGAAACTTTTTTTCGAATTTTGGAAATTTCAAAAGAATCGCGTTTTGTTGCTTTTGAAATGGAGATAACTATTTCTCCTTCATTATTCTAATTTGATAGCCTTAGAATACCATAAAACGAAGAAAGATTCGTGAAAAGAAAACATTTATTTCGATGGTTGGAAACTTCAATAGAATCACTTTTTTCCGTTCTTATTTGAGATAACTGGTTCTATTTCATTCTTTCTACTTTGATAGCCTTAGAAAAGCATATTATGTGGAAAGAATCTCGAAAATAAAAAAAATTTTTTTCGAAGTTTGAAAACTTCAAAAAAATCGCGTTTTGTTGCGTTTCAAATGGAGATACCTATTTCTCCTTCATTATTCTAGTTTGATAGCCTTAGAAAACCATAAAATTAAAAAAGATTCGCGAAAAAAACATTTATTTCGACGGTTCGCAACTTCATTTGAATCAGTTTTTTGCCGTTCTAATTAATTATAACTGGTTCACTTTGATTTTTCTTCTTTGATAGCCTTAGAAAAGCATATTCTGCGCAAAGAATCTCGAAAAGAAAAAAAAAATTTTTCGAAGTTTGGAAACTACAAAAGAATCGCGTTTTGTTGCTTATGAAATGGAGAAAACTATTTCTCCTTCATTATTCTAGTTTGATAGCCTTAGAATACCATAAAATGAAGAAAGATTCGCGAAAAGAAAACATTTATTTCGATGGTTGGAAACTTCATTAGAATTCCTTTTTTTCCGTTCTTATTTGAGATAACTGATTTTTTTTCATTTTTCATCTTTGATAGCCTTAGAAAAGCATATTATGCGGAAAGAAACTCGAAAAGAAAAAAACAAATTTTTTTCGAAGTTTGGAAACTAAAAAACAATCGCGTTTTTTTGCTTTTGAAATGGAGAAAACTATTTCTCCTTCATTATTCCAGTTTGATAGCCTTAGAATACCATAAAATAATGAAAGATTCGCGAAAAGAAAATATTTATTTCTATGGTTCGCAACTTCATTTTAATCACTTTTTTCCGTTCTTATTTGAGATATCTGGTTTTCTTTCATTTTTCTACTTTGATTGCCTTAGAAAAGCATATTCTGCGCTAAGAATCTCGAAAAGAAAAAAATTTTTTTTTTAAGTTTGGAAATTTCAAAGGAATCCTATTTAGTTCCGTTTCAAATGGAGATAACTACTTCTCCTTCATTATTATAGTTTGAAGCCTTAGAAAACCATAAAATGAAGAAAGATTCGCGAAAAAAAACACTTATTTCCATGGTTCGCAACTTCATTTGAATCACTTTTTTCCTTTCTTATTTGAGATAACTGGTTCTCTTTTATTTTTCTACTTTGATAGCCTTAGAAAACCATATTCTGCGCTAAGAATCTCGAAAAGAAAAAATTTTTTTTTATGTTTGGAAATTTCAAAGGAATCCTATTTTGTTGCGTTTCAAATGTAGATAACTATTTCTCCTTCATTATTCTAGTTTGATAGCCTTAGAAAACCATAAAATGAAGAAAGATTCGCGAAAAAATAAGATTTATTTCGATGATTGGAAACTTCATTAGAATCACTTTTTTTCCGTTCTTATGTGAGATAACTGGTTCTCCTTCATTTTTCCACTTTGATAGCCTTAGAGAAGCATATTTTGCGGAAAGAATCTCGAAAGGAAAAAAACTTTTTTTCGAATTTTGGAAATTTCAAAAGAATCGCGTTTTGTTGCTTTTGAAATGGAGATAACTATTTCTCCTTCATTATTCTAATTTGATAGCCTTTGTATTCCATAAAACGAAGAAAGATTCGCGAAAAGAAAACATTTATTTCGATGGTTGGAAACTTCAATAGAATCACTGTTTCCGTTCTTATTTGAGATAACTGGTTCTATTTCATTCTTTCTACTTTGATAGCCTTAGAAAAGCATATTATGTGGAAAGAATCTCGAAAATAAAAAAATTTTTTTTCGAAGTTTGAAAACTTCAAAAAAATCGCGTTTTGTTGCGTTTCAAATGGAGATACCTATTTCTCCTTCATTATTCTAGTTTGATAGCCTTAGAAAACCATAAAATTAAAAAAGATTCGCGAAAAAAACATTTATTTCGACGGTTCGCAACTTCATTTGAATCAGTTTTTTGCCGTTCTAATTAATTATAACTGGTTCACTTTGATTTTTCTTCTTTGATAGCCTTAGAAAAGCATATTCTGCGCAAAGAATCTCGAAAAGAAAAATAATTTTTTTCGAAGTTTGGAAACTTCGTTAGAATCACTTTTTTTCCGTTCTTATTCGAGATAACTCTTTCATTATACTAGTTTGATATCCTTAGAAAAACATATTATGCGCAAAGAATATCGAAAGAAAAAAATTTTTTTTCGAAGTTTTGAAACTTCAATAGAATCACTTTTTTTCCGTTCTTATTCGAGATAACTGGTTCTCTTTCATTTTGCTAGTTTGATATTTCTAGAAAAGCATATTATGCGAAAAGAATCTGGAAAAGAAAAAAAAAAATTTTCGAAATTTGGAAACCGTTAGAATCACTTTTTTTCCGTTCTTATTCGAGATAACTGGTTCTCTTTCATTTTGCTAGTTTGATAGCTGTAGAAAGCATATTATGCGAATAGAATCTCGAAAAGAAAAAAAAAATTTTTCGAAATTTGGAAACTTCATTAGAATCATTTTTTTTCCGTTCTTATTCGAGATAACTGGTTCTCTTTCATTATACTAGTTCGATAGACTCAGAAAAGCATATTATGCGCAAAGAATCTCAAAAGGAAAAAAAATTTTTTTCGATGTTTGGAAACTTCATTAGAATCACTTTTTTTCCGTTCTTATTCGAGATAACTGGTTGTCTTTCATTAGGCTAGTTTGATAGCTGTAGAAAAGCATATTATGCGAAAAGAATCTCGAAAAGAAAAAAAAAAATTTCAATATTTGGAAACTTCATTAGAATCATTTTTATTCCGTTCTTACTTGAGATAACTGTTTCTCTTTCATTATACTAGTTTGATAGTCTCAGAAAAGCATATTATGCGCAAAGAATCTCGAAAAGAAAAATAATTTTTTTCGAAGTTTGGAAACTTCGTTAGAATCACTTTTTTTCCGTTCTTATTCGAGATAACTGGTTCTCTTTCATTTTGCTAGTTTGATATTTCTAGAAAAGCATATTATGCGAAAAGAATGTGGAAAAGAAAAAAAAATTTTCGAAATTTGGAAACTTCGTTAGAATCACTTTTTTTCCGTTCTTATTCGAGATAACTAGTTCTCTTTCATTTGGTAGTTTCATAGCTGTAGAAAGCATATTATGCGAATAGAATCTCGAAAAGAAAAAAAATTTTTTTCGAAATTTGGAAACTTCATTAGAATCACTTTTTTTCCGTTCTTATTCGAGATAACTGGTTCTCTTTCATTATACTAGTTTGATAGGCTCAGAAAAGCATATTATGCGCAAAGGATTAGGAAAAGAAAAAATTTTTTTTTCGAAGTTTGGAACCTTATTTAGAATCACTTTTTTTCCGTTCTTATTCGAGATAACTGGTTCTCTTTCATTTTGCTAGTTTGATAGCTGTAGAAAAGCATATTATGCGAAAAGAATCTCGAAAAGAAAAATAATTTTTTTCGAAGTTTGGAAACTTCATTAGAATCACTTTTTTTCCGTTCTTATTCGAGATAACTGGTTCTCTTTCATTTTGCTAGTTTGATAGCTGTAGAAAAGCATATTATGCTGAAAGAATCTCGAAAAGAAAAAAAAAATTTTCGAAATTTGGAAACTTCATTAGAATCACTTATTTTCCGTTCTTATTCGAGATAACCGGTTCTCTTTCATTATACTAGTTTGATAGCCTCAGAAATGCATATTATGCGCAAAGAATCTCGAAAGGAAAAAAAAAAATTTTTCGAAGTTTGGAAACTCATTAGAATCACTTTTTTTCCGTTCTTATTGGAGATAACTGGTTCTCTTTCATTATACTAGTTTGATAGCCTCAGAAAAGCATATCATGCGCAAAGAATCTCGAAAAGAAAAGTAATTTTTTTCGAAGTTTGGAAACTTCGTTAGAATCACTTTTTTTCCGTTCTTATTCGAGATAACTGGTTCTCTTTAATTATACTAGTTTGATAGCCTTAGAAAAACATATTTGCGCAAAGAATCTCGAAAAGAAAAAAAATTTTTTTCGTAGTTTTGAAACTTCTTTAGATTCACATTTTTTCCGTTCTTATTCGAGATAACTGGTTCTCTTTAATTTTGCTAGTTTGATAGCTGTAGAAAGCATATTATGCGAATAGAATCTCGAAAAGAAAAAAAAAATTTTTCGAAATTTGGAAACTTCATTAGAATCACATTTTTTCCGTTCTTATTCGAGATAACTGGTTCTCTTTCATTATACTAGTTTGATAGCCTCAGAAAAGCATATTATGCGCAAAGAATCTCGAAAAGAAAAAAAATTTTTATCACAGTTTGGAAACTTTGTTAGAATCACTTTTTTTCCGTTCTTATTCGAGATAACTGGTTCTCTTTCATTTTGCTAGTTTGATAGCTGTAGAAAAGCATATTATGCGCAAAGAATCTCGAAAAGAAAAATAATTTTTTTCGAAGTTTGGAAACTTCGTTAGAATCACTTTTTTCCCGTTCTTATTCGAGATAACTGGTTCTCTTTCATTATACTAGTTTGATATCCTTAGAAAAACATATTATGCGCAAAGAATCTCGAAAAGAAAAAAAATTTTTTTCGAAGTTTTGAAACTTCAATAGAATCACTTTTTTTCCGTTCTTATTCGAGATAACTGGTTCTCTTTCATTTTGCTAGTTTGATAGCTGTAGAAAGCATATTATGCGAAAAGAATCTGGAAAAGAAAAAAAAAATTTTCGAAATTTGGAAACTTCGTTAGAATCACTTCTTTTCCGTTCTTATTCGAGATAACTGGTTCTCTTTCATTTTGCTAGTTTGATAGCTGTAGAAAGCATATTATGCGAATAGAATCTCGAAAAGAAAAAAAAAAATTTCGAAATTTGGAAACTTCATTAGAATCACTTTTTTTCCGTTCTTATTCGAGATAACTGGTTCTCTTTCATTATACTAGTTTGATAGCCTCAGAAAAGCATATTATGCGCAAAGGATCTCGAAAAGAAAAAGAATTTTTTTCGAAGTTTGGAAACTTCATTAGAATCACTTTTTTTCCGTTCTTATTCGAGATAACTGGTTCTCTTTCATTATACTAGTTCGATAGACTCAGAAAAGCATATTATGCGCAAAGAATCTCGAAAGGAAAAAAAAATTTTTTCGATGTTTGGAAGCTTCATTAGAATCACTTTTTTTCCGTTCTTATTCGAGATAACTGGTTGTCTTTCATTTTGCTAGTTTGATAGCTGTAGAAGAGCATATTATGCGAAAAGAATCTCGAAAAGAAAAAAAAAGTTCAATATTTGGAAACATCATTAGAATCACTTTTTTTCCGTTCTTACTTGAGATAACTGTTTCTCTTTCATTATACTAGTTTGATAGCCTCAGAAAAGCATATTATGCGCAAAGAATCTCGAAAAGAAAAATAATTTTTTTCGAAGTTTGGAAACTTCGTTAGAATCACTTTTTTTCCGTTCTTATTGGAGATAACTGGTTCTCTTTCATTTTGCTAGTTTGATAGCTGTAGAAAAACATATTATGCGCAAAGAATCTCGAAAAGAAAAAAAAATTTTTTCGAAGTTGTGAAACTTCTATAGAATCACATATTTTCCGTTCTTATTCGAGATAACTGGTTCTCTTTCATTTTGCTAGTTTGATAGCTCTACAAAATATTATTATGCGAATAGAATCTCGAAAAGAAAAAAAAAATTTTTTCGAAATTTGGAAACTTCATTAGAATCACTTTTTTTCCGTTCTTATTCGAGATAACTGGTTCTCTTTCATTATACTAGTTTGATAGCCTCAGAAAAGCATATTATGCGCAAAGAATCTCGAAAAGAAAAAAATTTTTTTCGAAGTTTGGAAACTTCATTAGAATCACTTTTTTTCCGTTCTTATTCGAGATAACTGGTTGTCTTTCATTATACTAGTTTGATAGCCTCAGAAAAGCATATTATGCGCAAAGAATCTCGAAAGGAAAAAAAAATTTTTTTCGAAGTTTGGAAACTTTATTAGAATCAATTTTTTTCCGTTCTTATTTGAGATAACTGGTTCTCTTTCATTATACTAGTTTAATAGCCTCAGAAAAGCATATTATGCGCAAAGAATCTCGAAAAGAAAAAAAAATTTTTTCGAAGTTTGGAAACTTCGTTAGAATCACTTTTTTTCCGTTATTATTCGAGATAACTGGTTCTCTTTCATTATACTAGTTTGATAGCCTTAGAAAAACATATTTTGCGCAAAGAATCTCGGAAAGAAAAAAAATTTTTTTCGAAGTTTTGAAACTTCATTAGAATCACTTTTTTTCCGTTCTTATTCGAGATAACTGGTTCTCTTTCATTATACTAGTTTGATAGCCTCTGAAAAGCATATTATGCGCAAAGAATCTCGAAAAGAAAAATATTTTTTTTCGAAGTTTGGAAAATTCTTTAGAATCACTTTTTTTCCGTTCTTATTCGAGATAACTGGTTCTCTTTCATTATACTAGTTTGATATCCTTAGAAAAAAATATTATGCGCAAAGAATCTCGAAAAGAAAAAAAATTTTTTTCGAAGTTTTGAAACTTCAATAGAATCACTTTTTTCCGTTCTTATTCGAGATAACTGGTTCTCTTTCATTTTGCTAGTTTGATATTTCTAGAAAAGCATATTATGCGAAAAGAATCTGGAAAAGAAAAAAAAAATTTTCGAAATTTGGAAACCTCGTTAGAATCACTTTTTTTCCGTTCTTATTCGAGATAACTGGTTCTCTTTCATTTTGCTAGTTTGATAGCTGTAGAAAGCATATTATGCAAATAGAATCTCGAAAAGAAAAAAAAAATTTTTCGAAATTTGGAAAAGTCATTAGAATCACTTTTTTTCCGTTCTTATTCGAGATAACTGGTTCTCATTCATTATACTAGTTTGATAGCCTCAGAAAAGAATATTATGCGCAAAGGATCTCGAAAAGAAAAAAAATTTTTTCGAAGTTTGGAAACTTCATTAGAATCACTTTTTTTCTGTTCTTATTCGAGATAACTGGTTCTCTTTCATTATACTAGTTTGATAGCCTCAGAAAAGCATATGCGCAAAGAATCTCGAAAGGAAAAAAAAAAATTTTCGAAGTTTGGAAACTTCATTAGAATCACTTTTTTTCCGTTCTTATTCGAGATAACTGGTTGTCTTTCATTTTGCTAGTTTGATAGCTGTAGAAAAGCATATTATGCGCAAAGAATCTCGAAAAGAAAAATAATTTTTTTCGAAGTTTGGAAACTTCTTTAGAATCACTTTTTTTCCGTTCTTATTCGAGATAACTGGTTCTCTTTCATTTTGCTAGTTTGATAAATGTAGAAAAGCATATTATGCGAAAAGAATCTCGAAAAGAAAAATAATTTTTTTCGAAGTTTGGAAACTTCATTAGAATCACTTTTTTTCCGTTCTTATTCGAGATAACCGGTTCTCTTTCATTATACTAGTTTGGTAGCCTCAGAAAAGTATATTATGCGCAAAGAATCTCGAAAGGAAAAAAAAAAAAATTTTTCGAAGTTTGGAAACTAATTAGAATCACTTTTTTTCCGTTCTTATTCGAGATAACTGGTTCTCTTTCATTTTGCTAGCTTGATAGCTGTAGAAAAGCATATTATGCGAATAGAATCTCGAAAAAAAAAAAATTTCGAAATTTGGAAACTTCATTAGAATCACTTTTTTTCCGTTCTTATTCGAGATAACTGGTTCTCTTTCATTATACTAGTTTGATAGCCTCAGAAAAGCATATTATGCGCAAAGAATCTCGAAAAGAAAAAAATTTTTTTTCGAAGTTTGGAAACTTCTTTAGAATTACATTTTTTCCGTTCTTATTCGAGATAACTGGTTCTCTTTCATTATACTAGTTTGATAGCCTCAGAAAAGCATATTATGCGCAAAGAATCTCGAAAAGAAAAAAATTTTTTTCGAAGTTTGGAAACTTCATTAGAATCACTTTTTTTCCGTTCTTATTCGAGATAACTGGTTGTCTTTCATTATACTAGTTTGATAGCCTCAGAAAAGCATATTATGCGCAAAGAATCTCGAAAGGAAAAAAAATTTTTTTTCGAAGTTTGGAAACTTTATTAGAATCAATTTTTTTCCGTTCTTATTTGAGATAACTGGTTCTCTTTCATTATACTAGTTTAATAGCCTCAGAAAAGCATATTATGCGCAAACAATCTCGAAAAGAAAAAAAAATTTTTTCGAAGTTTGGAAACTTCGTTAGAATCACTTTTTTTCCGTTATTATTCGAGATAACTGGTTCTCTTTCATTATACTAGTTTGATAGCCTTAGAAAAACATATTTTGCGCAAAGAATCTCGGAAAGAAAAAAAATTTTTTTCGAAGTTTTGAAACTTCATTAGAATCACTTTTTTTCCGTTCTTATTCGAGATAACTGGTTCTCTTTCATTATACTAGTTTGATAGCCTCTGAAAAGCATATTATGCGCAAAGAATCTCGAAAAGAAAAATATTTTTTTTCGAAGTTTGGAAAATTCGTTAGAATCACTTTTTTTCCGTTCTTATTCGAGATAACTGGTTCTCTTTCATTATACTAGTTTGATATCCTTAGAAAAAAATATTATGCGCAAAGAATCTCGAAAAGAAAAAAAATTTTTTTCGAAGTTTTGAAACTTCAATAGAATCACTTTTTTCCGTTCTTATTCGAGATAACTGGTTCTCTTTCATTTTGCTAGTTTGATATTTCTAGAAAAGCATATTATGCGAAAAGAATCTGGAAAAGAAAAAAAAAATTTTCGAAATTTGGAAACTTCGTTAGAATCACTTTTTTTCCGTTCTTATTCGAGATAACTGGTTCTCTTTCATTTTGCTAGTTTGATAGCTGTAGAAAGCATATTATGCAAATAGAATCTCGAAAAGAAAAAAAAAATTTTTCGAAATTTGGAAAAGTCATTAGAATCACTTTTTTTCCGTTCTTATTCGAGATAACTGGTTCTCATTCATTATACTAGTTTGATAGCCTCAGAAAAGAATATTATGCGCAAAGGATCTCGAAAAGAAAAAAATTTTTTTCGAAGTTTGGAAACTTCATTAGAATCACTTTTTTTCTGTTCTTATTCGAGATAACTGGTTCTCTTTCATTATACTAGTTTGATAGCCTCAGAAAAGCATATGCGCAAAGAATCTCGAAAGGAAAAAAAAAATTTTTCGAAGTTTGGAAACTTCATTAGAATCACTTTTTTTCCGTTCTTATTCGAGATAACTGGTTGTCTTTCATTTTGCTAGTTTGATAGCTGTAGAAAAGCATATTATGCGCAAAGAATCTCGAAAAGAAAAATAATTTTTTTCGAAGTTTGGAAACTTCTTTAGAATCACTTTTTTTCCGTTCTTATTCGAGATAACTGGTTCTCTTTCATTTTGCTAGTTTGATAGCTGTAGAAAAGCATATTATGCGAAAAGAATCTCGAAAAGAAAAATAATTTTTTTCGAAGTTTGGAAACTTCATTAGAATCACTTTTTTTCCGTTCTTATTCGAGATAACCGGTTCTCTTTCATTATACTAGTTTGGTAGCCTCAGAAAAGTATATTATGCGCAAAGAATCTCGAAAGGAAAAAAAAAAATTTTCGAAGTTTGGAAACTAATTGGAATCACTTTTTTTCCGTTCTTATTCGAGATAACTGGTTCTCTTTCATTTTGCTAGCTTGATAGCTGTAGAAAAGCATATTATGCGAATAGAATCTCGAAAAAAAAAAATTTCGAAATTTGGAAACTTCATTAGAATCACTTTTTTTCCGTTCTTATTCGAGATAACTGGTTCTCTTTCATTATACTAGTTTGATAGCCTCAGAAAAGCATATTATGCGCAAAGAATCTCGAAAAGAAAAAAATTTTTTTTCGAAGTTTGGAAACTTCTTTAGAATTACATTTTTTCCGTTCTTATTCGAGATAACTGGTTCTCTTTAATTTTGCTAGTTTGATAGCTGTAGAAAGCATATTATGCGAATAGAATCTCGAAAAGAAAAAAAAATTTTTCGAAATTTGGAAACTTCATTAGAATCACTTTTTTTCCGTTCTTATTCGAGATAACTGGTTCTCTTTCATTTTGCTAGTTTGATAGCTGTAGAAAAGCATATTATGCGCAAAGAATCTCGAAAAGAAAAATAATTTTTTTCGAAGTTTGGAAACTTCTATAGAATCACTTTTTTTCCGTTCTTATTCGAGATAACTGGTTCTCTTTCATTTTGCTAGTTTGATAGCTGTAGAAAAGCATATTATGCGAAAAGAATCTCGAAAAGAAAAATAATTTTTTTCGAAGTTTGGAAACTTCATTAGAATCACTTTTTTTCCGTTCTTATTCGAGATAACTGGTTCTCTTTCATTTTGTTAGTTTGATAGCTGTAGAAAAGCATATTATGCTGAAAGAATCTCGAAAAGAAAAAAAAAAAAAATTATTCGAAATTTGGAAACTTCATTAGAATCACTTTTTTTCCGTTCTTATTTGAGATAACGTTCTCTTTCATTATACTAGTTTGATAGCCTCAGAAAAGCATATCAAGCGCAAAGAATCTCGAAAAGAAAAATAATTTTTTTCGAAGTTTGCAAACTTCGTTAGAATCACTTTTTTTCCGTTCTTATTCGAGATAACTGGTTCTCTTTAATTATACTAGTTTGATAGCCTTAGAAAAGCATATTATGCGGAAAGAATCTCGAAAAGAAAAAAAAAATTTTTCGAAGTTTGGAAACTTCGTTAGAATCACTTTTATTCCGTTCTTATTCGAGATAACTGGTTCTCTTTCATTTTGTTAGCTTGATAGCTGTAGAAAAGCATATTATGCGAATAGAATCTCGAAAAGAAAAAAAAAATTTTTTCGAAATTTGGAAACTTCATTAGAATCACTTTTTTTCCGTTCTTATTCGAGATAACTGGTTCTCTTTCATTATACTAGTTTGATAGCCTCAGAAAAGCATATTTTGCGCAAAGAATCTCGAAAAGAAAAAAATTTTTTTCGAAGTTTGGAAACTTCTTTAGAATCACATTTTTTCCGTTCTTATTCGAGATAACTGGTTCTCTTTAATTTTGCTAGTTTGGTAGCTGTAGAAAGCATATTATGCGAATAGAATTTCGAAAAGAAAAAAAAATTTTTTTCGAAATTTGGAAACTTCGTTAGAATCACTTTTTTTCCGTTCTTATTCGAGATAACTAGTTTTCTTTCATTATACTAGTTTGATAGCCTCAGAAAAGCATATTATGCGCAAAGAATCTCGAAAAGAAAGAAATTTTTTACAGTTTGGAAACTTCGTTAGAATCACTTTTTTTCCGTTCTTATTCGAGATAACTGGTTCTCTTTCATTATACTAGTTTGATAGCCTCAGAAAAGCATATTATGCGCAAAGAATCTCGAAAAGAAAAAAATTTTTTTCGAAGTTTGGAAACTTCATTAGAATCACTTTTTTTCCGTTCTTATTCGAGATAACTGGTTGTCTTTCATTATACTAGTTTGATAGCCTCAGAAAAGCATATTATGCGCAAAGAATCTCGAAAGGAAAAAAAAATTTTTTTCGAAGTTTGGAAACTTTATTAGAATCAATTTTTTTCCGTTCTTATTTGAGATAACTGGTTCTCTTTCATTATACTAGTTTAATAGCCTCAGAAAAGCATATTATGCGCAAACAATCTCGAAAAGAAAAAAAAATTTTTTCGAAGTTTGGAAACTTCGTTAGAATCACTTTTTTTCCGTTATTATTCGAGATAACTGGTTCTCTTTCATTATACTAGTTTGATAGCCTTAGAAAAACATATTTTGGGCAAAGAATCTCGGAAAGAAAAAAAATTTTTTTCGAAGTTTTGAAACTTCATTAGAATCACTTTTTTTCCGTTCTTACTCGAGATAACTGGTTCTCTTTCATTATACTAGTTTGATAGCCTCTGAAAAGCATATTATGCGCAAAGAATCTCGAAAAGAAAAATATTTTTTTTCGAAGTTTGGAAAATTCGTTAGAATCACTTTTTTTCCGTTCTTATTCGAGATAACTGGTTCTCTTTCATTATACTCGTTTGATATCCTTAGAAAAAAATATTATGCGCAAAGAATCTCGAAAAGAAAAAAAATTTTTTTCGAAGTTTTGAAACTTCAATAGAATCACTTTTTTCCGTTCTTATTCGAGATAACTGGTTCTCTTTCATTTTGCTAGTTTGATATTTCTAGAAAAGCATATTATGCGAAAAGAATCTGGAAAAGAAAAAAAAATTTTTCGAAATTTGGAAACTTCGTTAGAATCACTTTTTTTCCGTTCTTATTCGAGATAACCGGTTCTCTTTCATTATACTAGTTTGATAGCCTCAGAAAAGTATATTATGCGCAAAGAATCTCGAAAGGAAAAAAAAAATTTTTCGAAGTTTGGAAACTCATTAGAATCACTTTTTTTCCGTTCTTATTCGAGATAACTGGTTCTCTTTCATTTTGCTAGCTTGATAGCTGTAGAAAAGCATATTATGCGCATAGAATCTCGGAAAAAAAAAAAAAATTTCGAAATTTGGAAACTTCATTAGAATCACTTTTTTTCCGTTCTTATTCGAGATAACTGGTTCTCTTTCATTATACTAGTTTGATAGCCTCAGAAAAGCATATTATGCGCAAAGAATCTCGAAAAGAAAAAAAATTTTTTTCGAAGTTTGGAAACTTCTTTAGAATTACATTTTTTCCGTTCTTATTCGAGATAACTGGTTCTCTTTAATTTTGCTAGTTTGATAGCTGTAGAAAGCATATTATGCGAATAGAATCTCGAAAAGAAAAAAAAAATTTTTCGAACTTTGGAAACTTCATTAGAATCACTTTTTTTCCGTTCTTATTCGAGATAACTGGTTCTCTTTCATTTTGCTAGTTTGATAGCTGTAGAAAAGCATATTATGCGCAAAGAATCTCGAAAAGAAAAATAATTTTTTTCGAAGTTTGGAAACTTCTATAGAATCACTTTTTTTCCGTTCTTATTCGAGATAACTGGTTCTCTTTCATTTTGCTAGTTTGATAGCTGTAGAAAAGCATATTATGCGAAAAGAATCTCGAAAAGAAAAATAATTTTTTTCGAAGTTTGGAAACTTCATTAGAATCACTTTTTTTCCGTTCTTATTCGAGATAACTGGTTCTCTTTCATTTTGTTAGTTTGATAGCTGTAGAAAAGCATATTATGCTGAAAGAATCTCGAAAAGAAAAAAAAAATTATTCGAAATTTGGAAACTTCATTAGAATCACTTTTTTTCCGTTCTTATTTGAGATAACGTTCTCTTTCATTATACTAGTTTGATAGCCTCAGAAAAGCATATCAAGCGCAAAGAATCTCGAAAAGAAAAATAATTTTTTTCGAAGTTTGCAAACTTCGTTAGAATCACTTTTTTTCCGTTCTTATTCGAGATAACTGGTTCTCTTTAATTATACTAGTTTGATAGTCTTAGAAAAGCATATTATGCGGAAAGAATCTCGAAAAGAAAAAAAAATTTTTTCGAAGTTTGGAAACTTCGTTAGAATCACTTTTTTTCCGTTCTTATTCCAGATAACTGGTTCTCTTTCATTATACTAGTTTGATAGCCTTAGAAAAACATATTTGCGCAAAGAATCTCGAAAAGAAAAAAAATTATTTTCGAAGTTTTGAAACTTCTTTAGAATCACATTTTTTCCGTTCTTATTCGAGATAACTGGTTTTCTTTCATTTTGTTAGCTTGATAGCTGTAGAAAAGCATATTATGCGAATAGAATCTCGAAAAGAAAAAAAAAAATTTTTCGAAATTTGGAAACTTCATTAGAATCACTTTTTTTCCGTTCTTATTCGAGATAACTGGTTCTCTTTCATTATACTAGTTTGATAGCCTCAGAAAAGCATATTTTGCGCAAAGAATCTCGAAAAGAAAAAAAATTTTTTTCGAAGTTTGGAAACTTCTTTAGAATCACATTTTTTCCGTTCTTATTCGAGATAACTGGTTCTCTTTAATTTTGCTAGTTTGGTAGCTGTAGAAAGCATATTATGCGAATAGAATCTCGAAAAGAAAAAAAACATTTTTTTCGAAATTTGGAAACTTCGTTAGAATCACTTTTTTTCCGTTCTTATTCGAGATAACTAGTTTTCTTTCATTATACTAGTTTGATAGCCTCAGAAAAGCATATTATGCGCAAAGAATCTCGAAAAGAAAGAAATTTTTTACAGTTTGGAAACTTCGTTAGAATCACTTTTTTTCCGTTATTATTCAAGATAACTGGTTCTCTTTCATTTTGCTAGTTTGATAGCTGTAGAAAAGCATATTATGCGCAAAGAATCTCGAAAAGAAAAATAATTTTTTTCGAAGTTTGGAAACTTCGTTAGAATCACTTTTTTTCCGTTCTTATTCGAGATAACTGGTTCTCTTTCATTATACTAGTTTGATATTTCTAGAAAAGCATATTATGCGAAAAGAATCTGGAAAAGAAAAAAAAAATTTTCGAAATTTGGAAACTCCGTTAGAATCACTTTTTTTCCGTTCTTATTCGAGATAACTGGTTCTCTTTCATTTTGCTAGTTTGATAGCTGTAGAAAGCATTTTATGCGAATAGAATCTCGAAAAGAAAAAAAAATTTTTTCGAAATTTGGAAACTTCATTAGAATCACTTTTTTTCCGTTCTTACTTGAGATAACTGTTTCTCTTTCATTATACTAGTTTGATAGCCTCAGAAAAGCATATTATGCGCAAAGAATCTCGAAAAGAAAAATAATTTTTTTCGAAGTTTGGAAACTTCTTTAGAATCACTTTTTTTCTGTTCTTATTCGAGATAACTGCTTCTCTTTCATTTTGCTAGTTTGATAGCTGTAGAAAAGCATATTATGCGAAAAGAATCTCTAAAAGAAAAATAATTTATTTCGAAGTTTGGAAACTTCGTTAGAATCACTTTTTTTCCGTTCTTATTCGAGATAACTGGTTCTCTTTCATTTTGCTAGTTTGATAGCTGTAGAAAAGCATATTATGCTGAAAGAATCTCGAAAAGAAAAAAAAAATTTTTCGAAATTTGGAAACTTCATTAGAATCACTTTTTTTCCGTTCTTATTCGAGATAACCGGTTCTCTTTCATTATACTAGTTTGATAGCCTCAGAAAAGTATATTATGCGCAAAGAATCTCGAAAGGAAAAAAAATTTTTTCGAATTTTGGAAACTCATTCGAATCACTTTTTTTCCGTTCTTATTTGAGATAACTGGTTCTCTTTCATTATACTAGTTTGATAGCCTCAAAAAAGCATATCATGCGCAAAGAATCTCGAAAAGAAAAATAATTTTTTTCGAAGTTTGGAAACTTCGTTAGAATCACTTTTTTTCCGTTCTTATTCGAGATAACTGGTTCTCTTTAATTATACTAGTTTGATAGCCTTAGAAAAGCATATTATGCGGAAAGAATCTCGAAAAGAAAAAAAAATTTTTCGAAGTTTGGAAACTTCGTTAGAATCACTTTTTTCCGTTCTTATTCGAGATAACTGGTTCTCTTTGATTATACTAGTTTGATAGCCTTAGAAAAACATATTTGCGCAAAGAATCTCGAAAAGAAAAAAATTTTTTTTCGAAGTTTGGAAACTTCTTTATAATCACATTTTTACCGTTCTTATTCCAGATAACTGGTTCTCTTTCATTATACTAGTTTGATGGCCTCAGAAAAGCATATTATGCGCAAAGAATCTGGAAAAGAAAAAAAAATTTTTTCGAAGTTTGGAAACTTCTTTAGAATCACATTTTTTCCGTTCTTATTCGAGATAACTGGTTCTCTTTAATTTTGCTTGTTTGATAGCTGTAGAAAGCATATTATGCGAATAGAATCTCGAAAAGAAAAAAAAAATTTTTCGAAATTTGGAAACTTCATTAGAATCACATTTTTTCCGTTCTTATTCGAGATAACTGGTTCTCTTTCATTATACTAGTTTGATAGCCTCAGAAAAGCATATTATGCGCAAAGAATCTCGAAAAGAAAAAAAATTTTTATCACAGTTTGGAAACTTCGTTAGAATCACTTTTTTTCCGTTCTTATTCGAGATAACTGGTTCTCTTTCATTTTGCTAGTTTGATAGCTGTAGAAAAGCATATTATGCGCAAAGAATCTCGAAAAGAAAAATAATTTTTTTCGAAGTTTGGAAACTTCGTTAGAATCACTTTTTTTCCGTTCTTATTTGAGATAACTGGTTCTCTTTCATTATACTAGTTTGATAGCCTCAAAAAAGCATATCATGCGCAAAGAATCTCGAAAAGAAAAATAATTTTTTTCGAAGTTTGGAAACTTCGTTAGAATCACTTTTTTTCCGTTCTTATTCGAGATAACTGGTTCTCTTTCATTATACTAGTTTGATAGCCTCAGAAAAGCATATCATGCGCAAAGAATCTCGAAAAGAAAAGTAATTTTTTTCGAAGTTTGGAAACTTCGTTAGAATCACTTTTTTCCGTTCTTATTCGAGATAACTGGTTCTCTTTGATTATACTAGTTTGATAGCCTTAGAAAAACATATTTGCGCAAAGAATCTCGAAAAGAAAAAAATTTTTTTTCGAAGTTTGGAAACTTCTTTAGAATCACATTTTTACCGTTCTTATTCCAGATAACTGGTTCTCTTTCATTATACTAGTTTGATGGCCTCAGAAAAGCATATTATGCGCAAAGAATCTGGAAAAGAAAAAAAAAATTTTTCGAAGTTTGGAAACTTCTTTAGAATCACATTTTTTCCGTTCTTATTCGAGATAACTGGTTCTCTTTAATTTTGCTTGTTTGATAGCTGTAGAAAGCATATTATGCGAATAGAATCTCGAAAAGAAAAAAAAAATTTTTCGAAATTTGGAAACTTCATTAGAATCACATTTTTTCCGTTCTTATTCGAGATAACTGGTTCTCTTTCATTATACTAGTTTGATAGCCTCAGAAAAGCATATTATGCGCAAAGAATCTCGAAAAGAAAAAAAATTTTTATCACAGTTTGGAAACTTCGTTAGAATCACTTTTTTTCCGTTCTTATTCGAGATAACTGGTTCTCTTTCATTTTGCTAGTTTGATAGCTGTAGAAAAGCATATTATGCGCAAAGAATCTCGAAAAGAAAAATAATTTTTTTCGAAGTTTGGAAACTTCGTTAGAATCACTTTTTTCCCGTTCTTATTCGAGATAACTGGTTCTCTTTCATTATAATAGTTTGATATCCTTAGAAAAACATATTATGCGTAAAGAATCTCGAAAAGAAAAAAATTTTTTTTCGAAGTTTTGAAACTTCAATAGAATCACTTTTTTTCCGTTCTTATTCGAGATAACTGGTTCTCTTTCATTTTGCTAGTTTGATATTTCTAGAAAAGCATATTATGCGAAAAGAATCTGGAAAAGAAAAAAAAAATTTTCGAAATTTGGAAACTTCGTTAGAATCACTTCTTTTCCGTTCTTATTCGAGATAACTGGTTCTCTTTCATTTTGCTAGTTTGATAGCTGTAGAAAGCATATTATGCGAATAGAATCTCGAAAAGAAAAAAAAAAAATTTCGAAATTTGGAAACTTCATTAGAATCACTTTTTTTCCGTTCTTATTCGAGATAACTAGTTCTCTTTCATTATACTAGTTTGATAGCCTCAGAAAAGCATATTATGCGCAAAGGATCTCGAAAAGAAAAAGAATTTTTTTCGAAGTTTGGAAACTTCATTAGAATCACTTTTTTTCCGTTCTTATTCGAGATAACTGGTTCTCTTTCATTATACTAGTTCGATAGACTCAGAAAAGCATATTATGCGCAAAGAATCTCGAAAGGAAAAAAAAAATTTTTCGATGTTTGGAAACTTCATTAGAATCACTTTTTTTCCGTTCTTATTCGAGATAACTGGTTGTCTTTCACTTTGCTAGTTTGATAGCTGTAGAAGAGCATATTATGCGAAAAGAATCTCGAAAAGAAAAAAAAAATTTCAATATTTGGAAACTTCATTAGAATCACTTTTTTTCCGTTCTTACTTGAGATAACTGTTTCTCTTTCATTATACTAGTTTGATAGCCTCAGAAAAACATATTATGCGCAAAGAATCTCGAAAAGAAAAATAATTTTTTTCGAAGTTTGGAAACTTCGTTAGAATCACTTTTTTTCCGTTCTTATTGGAGATAACTGGTTCTCTTTCATTTTGCTAGTTTGATAGCTGTAGAAAAACATATTATGCGCAAAGAATCTCGAAAAGAAAAAAAATTTTTTTCGAAGTTGTGAAACTTCTATAGAATCACATATTTTCCGTTCTTATTCGAGATAACTGGTTCTCTTTCATTTTGCTAGTTTGATAGCTCTACAAAATATTATTATGCGAAAAAAAAAGAAGAAAAGAAAAAAAAATTTTTTCGAAATTTGGAAACTTCATTAGAATCACTTTTTTTCCGTTCTTATTCGAGATAACTGGTTCTCTTTCATTATACTAGTTTGATAGCCTCAGAAAAGCATATTATGAGCAAAAAATCTCGAAAAGAAAAAAATTTATTTCGAAGTTTGGAAACTTCATTAGAATCACTTTTTTTCCGTTCTTATTCGAGATAACTGGTTGTCTTTCATTATACTAGTCTGATAGTCTCAGAAAAGCATATTATGCGCAAAGAATCTCGAAAGGAAAAAAAAATTTTTTTCGAAGTTTGGAAACTTTATTAGAATCAATTTTTTTCCGTTCTTATTCGAGATAACTGGTTCTCTTTCATTTTACTAGTTTGATAGCCTCAGAAAAGCACATCATGCGCGAAGAATCTCGAAAAGAAAAGTAATTTTTTTCGAAGTTTGGAAACTTCGTTAGAATCACTTTTTTTCCGTTCTTATTCGAGATAACTGGTTCTCTTTAATTATACTAGTTTGATAGCCTTAGAAAAACATATTTGCGCAAAGAATCTCGAAAAGAAAAAAATTTTTTTTCGAAGTTTGGAAACTTCTTTAGAATCACATTTTTACCGTTCTTATTCCAGATAACTGGTTCTCTTTCATTATACTAGTTTGATGGCCTCAGAAAAGCATATTATGCGCAAAGAATCTGGAAAAGAAAAAAAAATTTTTTCGAAGTTTGGAAACTTCTTTAGAATCACATTTTTTCCGTTCTTATTCGAGATAACTGGTTCTCTTTAATTTTGCTTGTTTGATAGCTGTAGAAAGCATATTATGCGAATAGAATCTCGAAAAGAAAAAAAAATTTTTCGAAATTTGGAAACTTCATTAGAATCACATTTTTTCCGTTCTTATTCGAGATAACTGGTTCTCTTTCATTATACTAGTTTGATAGCCTCAGAAAAGCATATTATGCGCAAAGAATCTCGAAAAGAAAAAAAATTTTTATCACAGTTTGGAAACTTCGTTAGAATCACTTTTTTTCCGTTCTTATTCGAGATAACTGGTTCTCTTTCATTTTGCTAGTTTGATAGCTGTAGAAAAGCATATTATGCGCAAAGAATCTCGAAAAGAAAAATAATTTTTTTCGAAGTTTGGAAACTTCGTTAGAATCACTTTTTTCCCGTTCTTATTCGAGATAACTGGTTCTCTTTCATTATAATAGTTTGATATCCTTAGAAAAACATATTATGCGTAAAGAATCTCGAAAAGAAAAAAATTTTTTTTCGAAGTTTTGAAACTTCAATAGAATCACTTTTTTTCCGTTCTTATTCGAGATAACTGGTTCTCTTTCATTTTGCTAGTTTGATATTTCTAGAAAAGCATATTATGCGAAAAGAATCTGGAAAAGAAAAAAAAAATTTTCGAAATTTGGAAACTTCGTTAGAATCACTTCTTTTCCGTTCTTATTCGAGATAACTGGTTCTCTTTCATTTTGCTAGTTTGATAGCTGTAGAAAGCATATTATGCGAATAGAATCTCGAAAAGAAAAAAAAAAAAATTCGAAATTTGGAAACTCCATTAGAATCACTTTTTTTCCGTTCTTATTCGAGATAACTGGTTCTCTTTCATTATACTAGTTTGATAGCCTCAGAAAAGCATATTATGCGCAAAGGATCTCGAAAAGAAAAAGAATTTTTTTCGAAGTTTGGAAACTTCATTAGAATCACTTTTTTTCCGTTCTTATTCGAGATAACTGGTTCTCTTTCATTATACTAGTTCGATAGACTCAGAAAAGCATATTATGCGCAAAGAATCTCGAAAGGAAAAAAAAAATTTTTCGATGTTTGGAAACTTCATTAGAATCACTTTTTTTCCGTTCTTATTCGAGATAACTGGTTGTCTTTCATTTTGCTAGTTTGATAGCTGTAGAAGAGCATATTATGCGAAAAGAATCTCGAAAAGAAAAAAAAAAATTTCAATATTTGGAAACTTCATTAGAATCACTTTTTTTCCGTTCTTACTTGAGATAACTGTTTCTCTTTCATTATACTAGTTTGATAGCCTCAGAAAAACATATTATGCGCAAAGAATCTCGAAAAGAAAAATAATTTTTTTCGAAGTTTGGAAACTTCGTTAGAATCACTTTTTTTCCGTTCTTATTGGAGATAACTGGTTCTCTTTCATTTTGCTAGTTTGATAGCTGTAGAAAAACATATTATGCGCAAAGAATCTCGAAAAGAAAAAAAATTTTTTTCGAAGTTGTGAAACTTCTATAGAATCACATATTTTCCGTTCTTATTCGAGATAACTGGTTCTCTTTCATTTTGCTAGTTTGATAGCTCTACAAAATATTATTATGCGAAAAAAAAAGAAGAAAAGAAAAAAAAAATTTTTTCGAAATTTGGAAACTTCATTAGAATCACTTTTTTTCCGTTCTTATTCGAGATAACTGGTTCTCTTTCATTATACTAGTTTGATAGCCTCAGAAAAGCATATTATGCGCAAAGAATCTCGAAAAGAAAAAAATTTATTTCGAAGTTTGGAAACTTCATTAGAATCACTTTTTTTCCGTTCTTATTCGAGATAACTGGTTGTCTTTCATTATACTAGTTTGATAGCCTCAGAAAAGCATATTATGCGCAAAGAATCTCGAAAGGAAAAAAAAATTTTTTTCGAATTTTGGAAACTTTATTAGAATCAATTTTTTTCCGTTCTTATTCGAGATAACTGGTTCTCTTTCATTTTACTAGTTTGATAGCCTCAGAAAAGCATATCATGCGCAAAGAATCTCGAAAAGAAAAGTAATTTTTTTCGAAGTTTGGAAACTTCGCTAGAATCACTTTTTTTCCGTTCTTATTCGAGATAACTGGTTCTCTTTAATTATACTATTTTGATAGCCTTAGAAAAACATATTTGCGCAAAGAATCTGGAAAAGAAAAAAAATTTTTTTCGTAGTTTTGAAACTTCTTTAGATTCACATTTTTTCCGTTCTTATTCGAGATAACTGGTTCTCTTTCATTTTGCTAGCTTGATAGCTGTAGAAAAGCATATTATGCGAATAGAATCTCGAAAAGAAAAAAAAAAATTTTCGAAATTTGGAAACTTCATTAGAATCACTTTTTTTCCGTTCTTATTCGAGATAACTGGTTCTCTTTCATTATACTAGTTTGATAGCCTCAGAAAAGCATATTATGCGCAAAGAATCTCGAAAAGAAAAAAATTTTTTTTCGAAGTTTGGAAACTTCTTTAGAATCACATTTTTACCGTTCTTATTCCAGATAACTGGTTCTCTTTCATTATACTAGTTTGATGGCCTCAGAAAAGCATATTATGCGCAAAGAATCTGGAAAAGAAAAAAAAATTTTTTCGAAGTTTGGAAACTTCTTTAGAATCACATTTTTTCCGTTCTTATTCGAGATAACTGGTTCTCTTTAATTTTGCTAGTTTGATAGCTGTAGAAAGCATATTATGCGAATAGAATCTCGAAAAGAAAAAAAAAAATTTTCGAAATTTGGAAACTTCATTAGAATCACATTTTTTCCGTTCTTATTCGAGATAACTGGTTCTCTTTCATTATACTAGTTTGATAGCCTCAGAAAAGCATATTATGCGCAAAGAATCTCGAAAAGAAAAAAAATTTTTATCACAGTTTGGAAACTTCGTTAGAATCACTTTTTTTCCGTTCTTATTCGAGATAACTGGTTCTCTTTCATTTTGCTAGTTTGATAGCTGTAGAAAAGCATATTATGCGCAAAGAATCTCGAAAAGAAAAATAATTTTTTTCGAAGTTTGGAAACTTCGTTAGAATCACTTTTTTCCCGTTCTTATTCGAGATAACTGGTTCTCTTTCATTATAATAGTTTGATATCCTTAGAAAAACATATTATGCGCAAAGAATCTCGAAAAGAAAAAAATTTTTTTTCGAAGTTTTGAAACTTCAATAGAATCACTTTTTTTCCGTTCTTATTCGAGATAACTGGTTCTCTTTCATTTTGCTAGTTTGATATTTCTAGAAAAGCATATTATGCGAAAAGAATCTGGAAAAGAAAAAAAAAATTTTCGAAATTTGGAAACTTCGTTAGAATCACTTCTTTTCCGTTCTTATTCGAGATAACTGGTTCTCTTTCATTTTGCTAGTTTGATAGCTGTAGAAAGCATATTATGCGAATAGAATCTCGAAAAGAAAAAAAAAAAAATTCGAAATTTGGAAACTTCATTAGAATCACTTTTTTTCCGTTCTTATTCGAGATAACTGGTTCTCTTTCATTATACTAGTTTGATAGCCTCAGAAAAGCATATTATGCGCAAAGGATCTCGAAAAGAAAAAGAATTTTTTTCGAAGTTTGGAAACTTCATTAGAATCACTTTTTTTCCGTTCTTATTCGAGATAACTGGTTCTCTTTCATTATACTAGTTCGATAGACTCAGAAAAGCATATTATGCGCAAAGAATCTCGAAAGGAAAAAAAAATTTTTCGATGTTTGGAAACTTCATTAGAATCACTTTTTTTCCGTTCTTATTCGAGATAACTGGTTGTCTTTCATTTTGCTAGTTTGATAGCTGTAGAAGAGCATATTATGCGAAAAGAATCTCGAAAAGAAAAAAAAAATTTCAATATTTGGAAACTTCATTAGAATCACTTTTTTTCCGTTCTTACTTGAGATAACTGTTTCTCTTTCATTATACTAGTTTGATAGCCTCAGAAAAACATATTATGCGCAAAGAATCTGGAAAAGAAAAATAAATTTTTTCGAAGTTTGGAAACTTCGTTAGAATCACTTTTTTTCCGTTCTTATTGGAGATAACTGGTTCTCTTTCATTTTGCTAGTTTGATAGCTGTAGAAAAACATATTATGCGCAAAGAATCTCGAAAAGAAAAAAAATTTTTTTCGAAGTTGTGAAACTTCTATAGAATCACATATTTTCCGTTCTTATTCGAGATAACTGGTTCTCTTTCATTATACTAGTTTGATAGCCTCAGAAAAGCATATTATGCGCAAAGAATTTCGAAAAGAAAAAAATTTTTTTCGAAGTTTGGAAACTTCATTAGAATCACTTTTTTTCCGTTCTTATTCGAGATAACTGGTTGTCTTTCATTATACTAGTTTGATAGCTTCAGAAAAGCATATTATGCGCAAAGAATCTCGAAAGGAAAAAAAAATTTTTTTCGAAGTTTGGAAACTTCAATAGAATCACTTTTTTTCCGTTCTTATTTGAGATAACTGGTTCTATTTCATTCTTTCTACTTTGATAGCCTTAGAAAAGCATATTATGTGGAAAGAATCTCGAAAATAAAAAAAAATTTTTTCGAAGTTTGAAAACTTCAAAAAAATCGCGTTTTGTTGCGTTTCAAATGGAGATACCTATTTCTCCTTCATTATTCTAGTTTGATAGCCTTAGAAAACCATAAAATTAAAAAAGATTCGCGAAAAAAACATTTATTTCGACGGTTCGCAACTTCATTTGAATCAGTTTTTTGCCGTTCTAATTAATTATAACTGGTTCACTTTGATTTTTCTTCTTTGATAGCCTTAGAAAAGCATATTCTGCGCAAAGAATCTCGAAAAGAAAAAAAAAATTTTTCGAAGTTTGGAAACTACAAAAGAATCGCGTTTTGTTGCTTATGAAATGGAGAAAACTATTTCTCCTTCATTATTCTAGTTTGATAGCCTTAGAATACCATAAAATGAAGAAAGATTCGCGAAAAGAAAACATTTATTTCGATGGTTGGAAACTTCATTAGAATTACTTTTTTTCCGTTCTTATTTGAGATAACTGATTTTTTTTCATTTTTCATCTTTGATAGCCTTAGAAAAGCATATTATGCGGAAAGAAACTCGAAAAGAAAAAAAACAAATTTTTTTCGAAGTTTGGAAACTAAAAAACAATCGCGTTTTTTTGCTTTTGAAATGGAGAAAACTATTTCTCCTTCATTATTCCAGTTTGATAGCCTTAGAATACCATAAAATAATGAAAGATTCGCGAAAAGAAAATATTTATTTCTATGGTTCGCAACTTCATTTTAATCACTTTTTTCCGTTCTTATTTGAGATAACTGGTTTTCTTTCATTTTTCTACTTTGATTGCCTTAGAAAAGCATATTCTGCGCTAAGAATCTCGAAAAGAAAAAAATTTTTTTTTTAAGTTTGGAAATTTCAAAGGAATCCTATTTTGTTCCGTTTCAAATGGAGATAACTACTTCTCCTTCATTATTATAGTTTGAAGCCTTAGAAAACCATAAAATGAAGAAAGATTCGCGAAAAGAAAACATTTATTTCGATGGTTCACAACTTCATTTGAATCACTTTTTTCCGTTCTTACTTGAGATAACTGGTTTTCTTTCATTTTTCTACTTTGATAGCCTTAGAAAAGCATATTCTGCGCTAAGACTCTCGAAAAGAAAAAAAATTTTTTGTGTTGTTGCTTTTGAAATGGAGAAAACTATTTCTCCTTCATTATTCTATTTTGATAGCCTTAGAATACCATGAAATGAAGAAAGATTCGCGAAAAGAAAACATTTATTTCGATGGTTAGAAACTTCATTAGAATTACCTTTTTTCCGTTCTTATTTGAGATAACTGATTTTCTTTCATTTTTCATCTTTTATAGCATTAGAAAAGCATATTACGCGGAAAGAATCTCCAAAAGAAAAAAATTTTTTTCCGAAGTTTGGAAATATCAAAAGAATCGCGTTTTATTGCGTTTCAAATGGAGATAACTATTTCTCCTTCATTATTCTAGTTTGATATCCTTAGAAAACTATAAAATGAAGAAAGATCGCGAAAAGAAAACATTTATTTCGATGGTTGGAAACTTCATTAGAATCACTTTTTTTCCGTTCTTATTTCAGATAACTGGTTTTCTTTCATTTTTCATCTTTGATAGCCTTAGAAAAGCATAATATGCGGAAAGAATCTCGAAAAGAAAAAAAAATTTTCCGAAGTTTGGAAACTTCAAAAGAATCGCGTTTTGTTGCGTTTCAAATGGAGATAACTATTTCTCCTTCATTATTCTAGTTTGATAGCTTTAGAAAACCATAAAATGAAGAAAGATTCGCGAAAAGAAAACACTTATTTCCATCGTTCGCAACTTCATTTGAATCACTTTTTTCCGTTCTTATTTGAGATAACTGGTTCTCTTTCATTTTTCTACTTTGATAGCCTTAGAAAAGCATATTCTGTGCTAAGAATCTCGAAAAGAAAAAAATTTTTTTTTATGTTTAGAAATTTCAAAGGAATCCTATTTTGTTGCGTTTCAAATGTAGATAACTATTTCTCCTTCATTATTCTAGTTTGATAGCCTTAGAAAACCATAAAATGAAGAAAGATTCGCGAAAAAAAATATTTATTTCGATGATTGGAAACTTCATTAGAATCACTTTTTTTCCGTTCTTATGTCAGATAACTGGTTCTCTTTCATTTTTCCACTTTGATAGCCTTAGAGAAGCATATATTGCGGAAAGAATCTCGAAAAGAAAAAAAATTTTTTTCGAAGTTTGGAAAGTTCAAAAGAATCGCGTTTTGTTGCGTTTCAAATTGAGATAACTATTTCTCCTTCATTATTCCAGTTTGTTGCCTTAGAAAACCATAAAATGAAGAAATATTCGCGAAAACAAAACATTTATTTCGATGGTTCGCAACTTCATTAGAATCACTTTTTTTCGGTTCTTATTTGAGATAACTGGTTCTGTTTCATTTTTCCACTTTAATAGCCTTAGAGAAACGTATTAAGCGGAAAGAATCTCGAAAAGAAAAAAAAAATGTTTTACGAAGTTTGGAAACTTCAAAAGAATCGCGTTTTGTTGCGTTTCAAATTGAGATAACTATTTCTCCTTCATTATTCCAGTTTGTTGCCTTAGAAAACCATAAAATGAAGAAATATTCGCGAAAACAAAACATTTATTTCGATGGTTCGCAACTTCATTAGAATCACTTTTTTTCGGTTCTTATTTGAGATAACTGGTTCTGTTTCATTTTTCCACTTTAATAGCCTTAGAGAAACGTATTAAGCGGAAAGAATCTCGAAAAGAAAAAAAAAATGTTTTACGAAGTTTGGAAACTTCAAAAGAATCGCGTTTTGTTGCGTTTCAAATGGAGATAACTATTTCTCCTTCATTATTCTACTTTGATAGCCTTAGAATACCATAAAATGAAGAAAGATTGGCGAAAAGAAAACATTTATTTCGATGGTTGGAAACATCATTATATTCACTTTTTTTCCGTTCTTATTTGAGATAACTGGTTTTCTTTCGTTTTTCATCTTTGATAGCCTTAGAAATGCATATTATGCGGAAAGAATCTCGAAAAGAATAAAAATTTTTTCCGTAGTTTGGAAACTTCAAAAGAATCGCTTTTTGTTGCGTTTCAAATGGAGATAACTATTTTTCCTTCATTATTCTAGTTTGATAGCCTTAGAATACCATAAAATAATGAAAGATTCGCGAAAAGAAAACATTTATTACTATGGTTCGCAACTTCATTTGAATCACCTTTTTCCGTTCTTATTTGAGATAACTGGTTTTCTTTCATTTTTCTACTTTGATTGCCTTAGAAAAGCATATTCTGCGCTAAGAATCTCGAAAAGAAAAAATTTTTTTTTTTTAAGTTTGGAAATTTCAAAGGAATCCTATTTTGTTCCGTTTCAAATGGAGATAACTACTTCTCCTTCATTATTCTAGTTTGAAACCTTATAAAACCATAAAATGAAGAAAGATTCGCGAAAAGAAAACATTTATTTCGATGGTTCGCAACTTCATTTGAATCACTTTTTTCCGTTCTTACTTGAAATAACTGGTTTTCTTTCATTTTTGTACTTTGATAGCCTTAGAAAAGCATATTCTGCGCTAAGACTCTCTTTGTGTTGTTGCATTTGAAATGGAGAAAACTATTTCTCCTTCATTATTCTATTTTGATAGCCTTAGAATACCATGAAATGAAGAAAGATTCGCGAAAAGAAAACATTTATTTCGATGGTTAGAAACTTCATTAGAATTACCTTTTTTCCGTTCTTATTTGAGATAACTGATTTTCTTTCATTTTTCATCTTTCATAGCCTTAGAAAAGCATATTATGCGTGAAGAATCTCCAAAAGAAAAAAAATTTTTTTCACAGTTTGGAAACTTCGTTAGAATCACTTTTTTTCCGTTCTTATTCGAGATAACTGGTTCTCTTTCATTTTGGTAGTTTTATAGCTGTAGAAAAGCATATTATGCGCAAAGAATCTCGAAAAGAAAAATAATTTTTTTCGAAGTTTGGAAACTTCGTTAGAATCACTTTTTTTCCGTTCTTATTCGAGATAACTCTTTCATTATACTAGTTTGATATCCTTAGAAAAACATATTATGCGCAAAGAATATCGAAAGAAAAAAATTTTTTTTCGAAGTTTTGAAACTTCAATAGAATCACTTTTTTTCCGTTCTTATTCGAGATAACTGGTTCTCTTTCATTTTGCTAGTTTGATATTTCTAGAAAAGCATATTATGCGAAAAGAATGTGGAAAAGAAAAAAAAAATTTTCGAAATTTGGAAACTTCGTTAGAATCACTTTTTTTCCGTTCTTATTCGAGATAACTGGTTCTCTTTCATTTTGCTAGTTTCATAGCTGTAGAAAGCAATATTATGCGAATAGAATCTCGAAATGAAAAAAAAAATTTTTTGGAAATTTGGAAACTTCATTAGAATCACTTTTTTTCCGTTCTTATTCGAGATAACTGGTTCTCTTTCACTATACTAGTTTGATAGCCTAAGAAAAGCATATTATGCGCAAAGATTCTCGAAAAGAAAAAAAATTTTTTTCGAAGTTTGGAAACTTCTTTAGAATCACATTTTTTCCGTTCTTATTCGAGATAACTGGTTCTCTTTCATTTTGCTAGTTTGATAGCTGTAGAAAACCATATTATGCGAAAAGAATCACGAAGAGAAAAATAATTTTTTTCGAAGTTTGGAAACTTCGTTAGAATCACTTTTTTTCCGTTCTTATTCGAGAAAACTGGTTCTCTTTCATTTTGCTAGTTTGATAGCTGTAGAAAAGCATATTATGCGCAAAGAATCTCGAAAAGAAAAATAATTTTTTTCGAAGTTTGGAAACTTCGTTAGAATCACTTTTTTTCCGTTCTTATTCGAGATAACTGGTTCTCTTTCATTATACTAGTTTGATATCCTTAGAAAAACATATTATGCGAAAAAGAATCTCGAAAAGAAAAAATTTTTTTTTCGAAGTTTTGAAACTTCAATAGAATCACTTTTTTTCCGTTCTTATTCGAGATAACTGGTTCTCTTTCATTTTGCTAGTTTGATATTTCTAGAAAAGCATATTATGCGAAAAGAATCTGGAAAAGAAAAAAAAAATTTTCGAAATTTGGAAACCGTTAGAATCACTTTTTTTCCGTTCTTATTCGAGATAACTGGTTCTCTTTCATTTTGCTAGTTTGATAGCTGTAGAAAGCATATTATGCGAATAGAATCTCGAAAAGAAAAAAAAAATTTTTCGAAATTTGGAAACTTCATTAGAATCATTTTTTTTCCGTTCTTATTCGAGATAACTGGTTCTCTTTCATTATACTAGTTCGATAGACTCAGAAAATCATATTATGCGCAAAGAATCTCAAAAGGAAAAAAAAATTTTTTCGATGTTTGGAAACTTCATTAGAATCACTTTTTTTCCGTTCTTATTCGAGATAACTGGTTGTCTTTCATTTTGCTAGTTTGATAGCTGTAGAAAAGCATATTATGCGAAAAGAATCTCGAAAAGAAAAAAAAAAATTTCAATATTTGGAAACTTCATTAGAATCACTTTTATTCCGTTCTTACTTGAGATAACTGTTTCTCTTTCATTATACTAGTTTGATAGTCTCAGAAAAGCATATTATGCGCAAAGAATCTCGAAAAGAAAAATAATTTTTTTCGAAGTTTGGAAACTTCGTTAGAATCACTTTTTTTCCGTTCTTATTCGAGATAACTGGTTCTCTTTCATTTTGCTAGTTTTATATTTCTAGAAAAGCATATTATGCGAAAAGAATGTGGAAAAGAAAAAAACATTTTCGAAATTTGGAAACTTCGTTAGAATCACTTTTTTTCCGTTCTTATTCGAGATAACTAGTTCTCTTTCATTTGGTAGTTTCATAGCTGTAGAAAGCATATTATGCGAATAGAATCTCGAAAAGAAAAAAAATTTTTTTCGAAATTTGGAAACTTCATTAGAATCACTTTTTTTCCGTTCTTATTCGAGATAACTGGTTCTCTTTCATTATACTAGTTTGATAGGCTCAGCAAAGCATATTATGCGCAAAGGATCTCGAAAAGAAAAAATTTTTTTTTCGAAGTTTGGAACCTTCTTTAGAATCACTTTTTTTCCGTTCTTATTCGAGATAACTGGTTCTCTTTCATTTTGCTAGTTTGATAGCTGTAGAAAAGCATATTATGCGAAAAGAATCTCGAAAAGAAAAATAATTTTTTTCTAAGTTTGGAAACTTCATTAGAATCACTTTTTTTCCGTTCTTATTCGAGATAACTGGTTCTCTTTCATTTTGCTAGTTTGATAGCTGTAGAAAAGCATATTATGCTGAAAGAATCTCGAAAAGAAAAAAAAAATTTTCGAAATTTGGAAACTTCTTTAGAATCACTTATTTTCCGTTCTTATTCGAGATAACCGGTTCTCTTTCATTATACTAGTTTGATAGCCTCAGAAATGCATATTATGCGCAAAGAATCTCGAAAGGAAAAAAAAAAAATTTTCGAAGTTTGGAAACTCATTAGAATCACTTTTTTTCCGTTCTTATTGGAGATAACTGGTTCTCTTTCATTATACTAGTTTGATAGCCTCAGAAAAGCATATCATGCGCAAAGAATCTCGAAAAGAAAAGTAATTTTTTTCGAAGTTTGGAAACTTCGTTAGAATCACTTTTTTTCCGTTCTTATTCGAGATAACTGGTTCTCTTTAATTATACTAGTTTGATAGCCTTAGAAAACATATATGCGCAAAGAATCTCGAAAAGAAAAAAAATTTTTTTCGTAGTTTTGAAACTTCTTTAGATTCACATTTTTTCCGTTCTTATTCGAGATAACTGGTTCTCTTTCATTTTGCTAGCTTGATAGCTGTAGAAAAGCATATTATGCGAATAGAATCTCGAAAAGAAAAAAAAAAAATTTTCGAAATTTGGAAACTTCATTAGAATCACTTTTTTCTGTTCTTATTCGAGATAACTGGTTCTCTTTCATTATACTAGTTTGATAGCCTCAGAAAAGCATATTATGCGCAAAGAATCTCGAAAAGAAAAAATTTTTTTTTCGAAGTTTGGAAACTTATTTAGAATCACATTTTTACCGTTCTTATTCCAGATAACTGGTTCTCTTTCATTATACTAGTTTGATGGCCTCAGAAAAGCATATTATGCGCAAAGAATCTGGAAAAGAAAAAAAAATTTTTTCGAAGTTTGGAAACTTCTTTAGAATCACATTTTTTCCGTTCTTATTCGAGATAACTGGTTCTCTTTAATTTTGCTAGTTTGATAGCTGTAGAAAGCATATTATGCGAATAGAATCTCGAAAAGAAAAAAAAAATTTTCGAAATTTGGAAACTTCATTAGAATCACATTTTTTCCGTTCTTATTCGAGATAACTGGTTCTCTTTCATTATACTAGTTTGATAGCCTCAGAAAAGCATATTATGCGCAAAGAATCTCGAAAAGAAAAAAAATTTTTATCACAGTTTGGAAACTTCGTTAGAATCACTTTTTTTCCGTTCTTATTCGAGATAACTGGTTCTCTTTCATTTTGCTAGTTTGATAGCTGTAGAAAAGCATATTATGCGCAAAGAATCTCGAAAAGAAAAATAATTTTTTTCGAAGTTTGGAAATTTCGTTAGAATCACTTTTTTCCCGTTCTTATTCGAGATAACTGGTTCTCTTTCATTATACTAGTTTGATATCCTTAGAAAAACATATTATGCGCAAAGAATCTCGAAAAGAAAAAAAATTTTTTTCGAAGTTTTGAAACTTCAATAGAATCACTTTTTTTCCGTTCTTATTCGAGATAACTGGTTCTCTTTCATTTTGCTAGTTTGATAGCTGTAGAAAGCATATTATGCGAAAAGAATCTGGAAAAGAAAAAAAAAATTTTCGAAATTTGGAAACTTCGTTAGAATCACTTCTTTTCCGTTCTTATTCGAGATAACTGGTTCTCTTTCATTTTGCTAGTTTGATAGCTGTAGAAAGCATATTATGCGAATAGAATCTCGAAAAGAAAAAAAAAAATTTCGAAATTTGGAAACTTCATTAGAATCACTTTTTTTCCGTTCTTATTCGAGATAACTGGTTCTCTTTCATTATACTAGTTTGATAGCCTCAGAAAAGCATATTATGCGCAAAGGATCTCGAAAAGAAAAAGAATTTTTTTCGAAGTTTGGAAACTTCATTAGAATCACTTTTTTTCCGTTCTTATTCGAGATAACTGGTTCTCTTTCATTATACTAGTTCGATAGACTCAGAAAAGCATATTATGCGCAAAGAATCTCGAAAGGAAAAAAAAATTTTTTCGATGTTTGGAAGCTTCATTAGAATCACTTTTTTTCCGTTCTTATTCGAGATAACTGGTTGTCTTTCATTTTGCTAGTTTGATAGCTGTAGAAGAGCATATTATGCGAAAAGAATCTCGAAAAGAAAAAAAAAGTTCAATATTTGGAAACATCATTAGAATCACTTTTTTTCCGTTCTTACTTGAGATAACTGTTTCTCTTTCATTATACTAGTTTGATAGCCTCAGAAAAGCATATTATGCGCAAAGAATCTCGAAAAGAAAAATAATTTTTTTCGAAGTTTGGAAACTTCGTTAGAATCACTTTTTTTCCGTTCTTATTGGAGATAACTGGTTCTCTTTCATTTTGCTAGTTTGATAGCTGTAGAAAAACATATTATGCGCAAAGAATCTCGAAAAGAAAAAAAAATTTTTTCGAAGTTGTGAAACTTCTATAGAATCACATATTTTCCGTTCTTATTCGAGATAACTGGTTCTCTTTCATTTTGCTAGTTTGATAGCTCTACAAAATATTATTATGCGAATAGAATCTCGAAAAGAAAAAAAAAATTTTTTCGAAATTTGGAAACTTCATTAGAATCACTTTTTTTCCGTTCTTATTCGAGATAACTGGTTCTCTTTCATTATACTAGTTTGATAGCCTCAGAAAAGCATATTATGCGCAAAGAATCTCGAAAAGAAAAAAATTTTTTTCGAAGTTTGGAAACTTCATTAGAATCACTTTTTTTCCGTTCTTATTCGAGATAACTGATTGTCTTTCATTATACTAGTTTGATAGCCTCAGAAAAGCATATTATGCGCAAAGAATCTCGAAAGGAAAAAAAAATTTTTTTCGAAGTTTGGAAACTTTATTAGAATCAATTTTTTTCCGTTCTTATTTGAGATAACTGGTTCTCTTTCATTATACTAGTTTAATAGCCTCAGAAAAGCATATTATGCGCAAACAATCTCGAAAAGAAAAAAAAATTTTTTCGAAGTTTGGAAACTTCGTTAGAATCACTTTTTTTCCGTTATTATTCGAGATAACTGGTTCTCTTTCATTATACTAGTTTGATAGCCTTAGAAAAACATATTTTGCGCAAAGAATCTCGGAAAGAAAAAAAATTTTTTTCGAAGTTTTGAAACTTCATTAGAATCACTTTTTTTCCGTTCTTATTCGAGATAACTGGTTCTCTTTCATTATACTAGTTTGATAGCCTCTGAAAAGCATATTATGCGCAAAGAATCTCGAAAAGAAAAATATTTTTTTTCGAAGTTTGGAAAATTCGTTAGAATCACTTTTTTTCCGTTCTTATTCGAGATAACTGGTTCTCTTTCATTATACTAGTTTGATATCCTTAGAAAAAAATATTATGCGCAAAGAATCTCGAAAAGAAAAAAAAATTTTTTCGAAGTTTTGAAACTTCAATAGAATCACTTTTTTCCGTTCTTATTCGAGATAACTGGTTCTCTTTCATTTTGCTAGTTTGATATTTCTAGAAAAGCATATTATGCGAAAAGAATCTGGAAAAGAAAAAAAAAATTTTCGAAATTTGGAAACTTCGTTAGAATCACTTTTTTTCCGTTCTTATTCGAGATAACTGGTTGTCTTTCATTTTGCTAGTTTGATAGCTGTAGAAAAGCATATTATGCGCAAAGAATCTCGAAAAGAAAAATAATTTTTTTCGAAGTTTGGAAACTTCTTTAGAATCACTTTTTTTCCGTTCTTATTCGAGATAACCGGTTCTCTTTCATTATACTAGTTTGGTAGCCTCAGAAAAGTATATTATGCGCAAAGAATCTCGAAAGGAAAAAAAAAATTTTTCGAAGTTTGGAAACTAATTAGAATCACTTTTTTTCCGTTCTTATTCGAGATAACTGGTTCTCTTTCATTTTGCTAGCTTGATAGCTGTAGAAAAGCATATTATGCGAATAGAATCTCGAAAAAAAAAATTTCGAAATTTGGAAACTTCATTAGAATCACTTTTTTTCCGTTCTTATTCGAGATAACTGGTTCTCTTTCATTATACTAGTTTGATAGCCTCAGAAAAGCATATTATGCGCAAAGAATCTCGAAAAGAAAAAAATTTTTTTTCGAAGTTTGGAAACTTCTTTAGAATTACATTTTTTCCGTTCTTATTCGAGATAACTGGTTCTCTTTAATTTTGCTAGTTTGATGGCTGTAGAAAGCATATTATGCGAATAGAATCTCGAAAAGAAAAAAAAAATTTTTCGAACTTTGGAAACTTCATTAGAATCACTTTTTTTCCGTTCTTATTCGAGATAACTGGTTCTCTTTCATTTTGCTAGTTTGATAGCTGTAGAAAAGCATATTATGCGCAAAGAATCTCGAAAAGAAAAATAATTTTTTTCGAAGTTTGGAAACTTCTATAGAATCACTTTTTTTCCGTTCTTATTCGAGATAACTGGTTCTCTTTCATTTTGCTAGTTTGATAGCTGTAGAAAAGCATATTATGCGAAAAGAATCTCGAAAAGAAAAAAAAAAAATTAATCGAAATTTGGAAACTTCATTAGAATCACTTTTTTTCCGTTCTTATTTGAGATAACGTTCTCTTTCATTATACTAGTTTGATAGCCTCAGAAAAGCATATCAAGCGCAAAGAATCTCGAAAAGAAAAATAATTTTTTTCGAAGTTTGCAAACTTCGTTAGAATCACTTTTTTTTCGTTCTTATTCGAGATAACTGGTTCTCTTTAATTATACTAGTTTGATAGCCTTAGAAAAGCATATTATGCGGAAAGAATCTCGAAAAGAAAAAAAAAATTTTTCGAAGTTTGGAAACTTCGTTAGAATCACTTTTATTCCGTTCTTATTCGAGATAACTGGTTCTCTTTCATTATACTAGTTTGATAGCCTTAGAAAAACATATTTGCGCAAAGAATCTCGAAAAGAAAAAAAATTATTTTCGAAGTTTTGAAACTTCTTTAGAATCACGTTTTTTCCGTTCTTATTCGAGATAACTGGTTCTCTTTCATTTTGTTAGCTTGATAGCTGTAGAAAAGCATATTATGCGAATAGAATCTCGAAAAGAAAAAAAAAAATTTTTCGAAATTTGGAAACTTCATTAGAATCACTTTTTTTCCGTTCTTATTCGAGATAACTGGTTCTCTTTCATTATACTAGTTTGATAGCCTCAGAAAAGCATATTTTGCGCAAAGAATCTCGAAAAGAAAAAAATTTTTTTCGAAGTTTGGAAACTTCTTTAGAATCACATTTTTTCCGTTCTTATTCGAGATAACTGGTTCTCTTTAATTTTGCTAGTTTGGTAGCTGTAGAAAGCATATTATGCGAATAGAATCTCGAAAAGAAAAAAAAAATTTTTTCGAAATTTGGAAACTTCGTTAGAATCACTTTTTTTCCGTTCTTATTCGAGATAACTAGTTTTCTTTCATTATACTAGTTTGATAGCCTCAGAAAAGCATATTATGCGCAAAGAATCTCGAAAAGAAAGAAATTTTTTACAGTTTGGAAACTTCGTTAGAATCACTTTTTTTCCGTTCTTATTCAAGATAACTGGTTCTCTTTCATTTTGCTAGTTTGATAGCTGTAGAAAAGCATATTATGCGCAAAGAATCTCGAAAAGAAAAATAATTTTTTTCGAAGTTTGGAAACTTCGTTAGAATCACTTTCTTTCCGTTCTTATTCGAGATAACTGGTTCTCTTTCATTTTGCTAGTTTGTTAGCTGTAGAAAAGCATATTATGCGAAAAGAATCTCGAAAAGAAAAAAAAAAAAAAATTATTCGAAATTTGGAAACTTCATTAGAATCACTTTTTTTCCGTTCTTATTTGAGATAACGTTCTCTTTCATTATACTAGTTTGATAGCCTCAGAAAAGCATATCAAGCGCAAAGAATCTCGAAAAGAAAAATAATTTTTTTCGAAGTTTGCAAACTTCGTTAGAATCACTTTTTTTCCGTTCTTATTCGAGATAACTGGTTCTCTTTAATTATACTAGTTTGATAGCCTTAGAAAAGCATATTATGCGGAAAGAATCTCGAAAAGAAAAAAAAAATTTTTCGAAGTTTGGAAACTTCGTTAGAATCACTTTTATTCCGTTCTTATTCGAGATAACTGGTTCTCTTTCATTATACTAGTTTGATAGCCTTAGAAAAACATATTTGCGCAAAGAATCTCGAAAAGAAAAAAAATTATTTTCGAAGTTTTGAAACTTCTTTAGAATCACATTTTTTCCGTTCTTATTCGAGATAACTGGTTCTCTTTCATTTTGTTAGCTTGATAGCTGTAGAAAAGCATATTATGCGAATAGAATCTCGAAAAGAAAAAAAAAAATTTTTCGAAATTTGGAAACTTCATTAGAATCACTTTTTTTCCGTTCTTATTCGAGATAACTGGTTCTCTTTCACTATACTAGTTTGATAGCCTCAGAAAAGCATATTTTGCGCAAAGAATCTCGAAAAGAACAAAATTTTTTTCGAAGTTTGGAAACTTCTTTAGAATCACATTTTTTCCGTTCTTATTCGAGATAACTGGTTCTCTTTAATTTTGCTAGTTTGGTAGCTGTAGAAAGCATATTATGCGAATAGAATCTCGAAAAGAAAAAAAAATTTTTTTCGAAATTTGGAAACTTCGTTAGAATCACTTTTTTTCCGTTCTTATTCGAGATAACTAGTTTTCTTTCATTATACTAGTTTGATAGCCTCAGAAAAGCATATTATGCGCAAAGAATCTCGAAAAGAAAGAAATTTTTTACAGTTTGGAAACTTCTTTAGAATTACATTTTTTCCGTTCTTATTCGAGATAACTGGTTCTCTTTAATTTTGCTGGTTTGATGGCTGTAGAAAGCATATTATGCGAATAGAATCTCGAAAAGAAAAAAAAATTTTTCGAACTTTGGAAACTTCATTAGAATCACTTATTTTCCGTTCTTATTCGAGATAACTGGTTCTCTTTCATTTTGCTAGTTTGATAGCTGTAGAAAAGCATATTATGCGCAAAGAATCTCGAAAAGAAAAATAATTTTTTTCGAAGTTTGGAAATTTCTATAGAATCACTTTTTTTCCGTTCTTATTCGAGATAACTGGTTCTCTTTCATTTTGCTAGTTTGATAGCTGTAGAAAAGCATATTATGCGAAAAGAATCTCGAAAAGAAAAATAATTTTTTTCGAAGTTTGGAAACTTCATTAGAATCACTTTTTTTCCGTTCTTATTCGAGATAACTGGTTCTCTTTCATTTTGCTAGTTTGGTAGCTGTAGAAAGCATATTATGCGAATAGAATCTCGAAAAGAAAAAAAAAATTTTTTCGAAATTTGGAAACTTCGTTAGAATCACTTTTTTTCCGTTCTTATTCGAGATAACTAGTTTTCTTTCATTATACTAGTTTGATAGCCTCAGAAAAGCATATTATGCGCAAAGAATCTCGAAAAGAAAGAAATTTTTTACAGTTTGGAAACTTCGTTAGAATCACTTTTTTTCCGTTCTTATTCAAGATAACTGGTTCTCTTTCATTTTGCTAGTTTGATAGCTGTAGAAAAGCATATTATGCGCAAAGAATCTCGAAAAGAAAAATAATTTTTTTCGAAGTTTGGAAACTTCGTTAGAATCACTTTTTTTCCGTTCTTATTCGAGATAACTGGTTCTCTTTCATTTTGCTAGTTTGATAGCTGTAGAAAAGCATATTATGCGAAAAGAATCTCGAAAAGAAAAAAAAAAAATTATTCGAAATTTGGAAACTTCATTAGAATCACTTTTTTTCCGTTCTTATTTGAGATAACGTTCTCTTTCATTATACTAGTTTGATAGCCTCAGAAAAGCATATCAAGCGCAAAGAATCTCGAAAAGAAAAATAATTTTTTTCGAAGTTTGCAAACTTCGTTAGAATCACTTTTTTTCCGTTCTTATTCGAGATAACTGGTTCTCTTTAATTATACTAGTTTGATAGCCTTAGAAAAGCATATTATGCGGAAAGAATCTCGAAAAGAAAAAAAAAATTTTTCGAAGTTTGGAAACTTCGTTAGAATCACTTTTATTCCGTTCTTATTCGAGATAACTGGTTCTCTTTCATTATACTAGTTTGATAGCCTTAGAAAAATATATTTGCGCAAAGAATCTCGAAAAGAAAAAAAATTATTTTCGAAGTTTTGAAACTTCTTTAGAATCACATTTTTTCCGTTCTTATTCGAGATAACTGGTTCTCTTTCATTTTGTTAGCTTGATAGCTGTAGAAAAGCATATTATGCGAATAGAATCTCGAAAAGAAAAAAAAAATTTTTTCGAAATTTGGAAACTTCATTAGAATCACTTTTTTTCCGTTCTTATTCGAGATAACTGGTTCTCTTTCATTATACTAGTTTGATAGCCTCAGAAAAGCATATTTTGCGCAAAGAATCTCGAAAAGAAAAAAATTTTTTTCGAAGTTTGGAAACTTCTTTAGAATCACATTTTTTCCGTTCTTATTCGAGATAACTGGTTCTCTTTAATTTTGCTAGTTTGGTAGCTGTAGAAAGCATATTATGCGAATAGAATCTCGAAAAGAAAAAAAAATTTTTTTCGAAATTTGGAAACTTCGTTAGAATCACTTTTTTTCCGTTCTTATTCGAGATAACTAGTTTTCTTTCATTATACTAGTTTGATAGCCTCAGAAAAGCATATTATGCGCAAAGAATCTCGAAAAGAAAGAAATTTTTTACAGTTTGGAAACTTCTTTAGAATTACATTTTTTCCGTTCTTATTCGAGATAACTGGTTCTCTTTAATTTTGCTAGTTTGATGGCTGTAGAAAGCATATTATGCGAATAGAATCTCGAAAAGAAAAAAAAAAATTTTTCGAACTTTGGAAACTTCATTAGAATCACTTTTTTTCCGTTCTTATTCGAGATAACTGGTTCTCTTTCATTTTGCTAGTTTGATAGCTGTAGAAAAGCATATTATGCGCAAAGAATCTCGAAAAGAAAAATAATTTTTTTCGAAGTTTGGAAACTTCTATAGAATCACTTTTTTTCCGTTCTTATTCGAGATAACTGGTTCTCTTTCATTTTGCTAGTTTGATAGCTGTAGAAAAGCATATTATGCGAAAAGAATCTCGAAAAGAAAAATAATTTTTTTCGAAGTTTGGAAACTTCATTAGAATCACTTTTTTTCCGTTCTTATTCGAGATAACTGGTTCTCTTTCATTTTGTTAGTTTGATAGCTGTAGAAAAGCATATTATGCTGAAAGAATCTCGAAAAGAAAAAAAAAAAAATTATTCGAAATTTGGAAACTTCATTAGAATCACTTTTTTTCCGTTCTTATTTGAGATAACGTTCTCTTTCATTATACTAGTTTGATAGCCTCAGAAAAGCATATCAAGCGCAAAGAATCTCGAAAAGAAAAATAATTTTTTTCGAAGTTTGCAAACTTCGTTAGAATCACTTTTTTTCCGTTCTTATTCGAGATAACTGGTTCTCTTTAATTATACTAGTTTGATAGCCTTAGAAAAGCATATTATGCGGAAAGAATCTCGAAAAGAAAAAAAAAATTTTTCGAAGTTTGGAAACTTCGTTAGAATCACTTTTATTCCGTTCTTATTCGAGATAACTGGTTCTCTTTCATTATACTAGTTTGATAGCCTTAGAAAAACATATTTGCGCAAAGAATCTCGAAAAGAAAAAAAATTATTTTCGAAGTTTTGAAACTTCTTTAGAATCACATTTTTTCCGTTCTTATTCGAGATAACTGGTTCTCTTTCATTTTGTTAGCTTGATAGCTGTAGAAAAGCATATTATGCGAATAGAATCTCGAAAAGAAAAAAAAAAATTTTTCGAAATTTGGAAACTTCATTAGAATCACTTTTTTTCCGTTCTTATTCGAGATAACTGGTTCTCTTTCATTATACTAGTTTGATAGCCTCAGAAAAGCATATTTTGCGCAAAGAATCTCGAAAAGAAATAAATTTTTTTCGAAGTTTGGAAACTTCTTTAGAATCACATTTTTTCCGTTCTTATTCGAGATAACTGGTTCTCTTTAATTTTGCTAGTTTGGTAGCTGTAGAAAGCATATTATGCGAATAGAATCTCGAAAAGAAAAAAAAATTTTTTTCGAAATTTGGAAACTTCGTTAGAATTACTTTTTTTCCGTTCTTATTCGAGATAACTAGTTTTCTTTCATTATACTAGTTTGATAGCCTCAGAAAAGCATATTATGCGCAAAGAATCTCGAAAAGAAAGAAATTTTTTACAGTTTGGAAACTTCGTTAGAATCACTTTTTTTCCGTTCTTATTCAAGATAACTGGTTCTCTTTCATTTTGCTAGTTTGATAGCTGTAGAAAAGCATATTATGCGCAAAGAATCTCGAAAAGAAAAATAATTTTTTTCGAAGTTTGGAAACTTCGTTAGAATCACTTTTTTTCCGTTCTTATTCGAGATAACTGGTTCTCTTTCATTATACTAGTTTGATAGCCTCAGAAAAGCATATTATGCGCAAAGAATCTCGAAAAGAAAAAAATTTTTTTCGAAGTTTGGAAACTTCATTAGAATCACTTTTTTTCCGTTCTTATTCGAGATAACTGGTTGTCTTTCATTATACTAGTTTGATAGCCTCAGAAAAGCATATTATGCGCAAAGAATCTCGAAAGGAAAAAAAAAATTTTTTTCGAATTTTGGAAACTTTATTAGAATCAATTTTTTTCCGTTCTTATTTGAGATAACTGGTTCTCTTTCATTATACTAGTTTTAATAGCCTCAGAAAAGCATATTATGCGCAAAGAATCTGGAAAAGAAAAAAAAAATTTTTCGAAGTTTGGAAACTTCTTTAGAATCACATTTTTTCCGTTCTTATTCGAGATAACTGGTTCTCTTTAATTTTGCTAGTTTGATAGCTGTAGAAAGCATATTATGCGAATAGAATCTCGAAAAGAAAAAAAAAAATTTTCGAAATTTGGAAACTTCATTAGAATCACATTTTTTCCGTTCTTATTCGAGATAACTGGTTCTCTTTCATTATACTAGTTTGATAGCCTCAGAAAAGCATATTATGCGCAAAGAATCTCGAAAAGAAAAAAAATTTTTATCACAGTTTGGAAACTTCGTTAGAATCACTTTTTTTCCGTTCTTATTCGAGATAACTGGTTCTCTTTCATTATACTCGTTTGATATCCTTAGAAAAAAATATTATGCGCAAAGAATCTCGAAAAGAAAAAAAATTTTTTTCGAAGTTTTGAAACTTCAATAGAATCACTTTTTTCCGTTCTTATTCGAGATAACTGGTTCTCTTTCATTTTGCTAGTTTGATATTTCTAGAAAAGCATATTATGCGAAAAGAATCTGGAAAAGAAAAAAAAATTTTTCGAAATTTGGAAACTTCGTTAGAATCACTTTTTTTCCGTTCTTATTCGAGATAACTGGTTCTCTTTCATTTTGCTAGTTTGATAGCTGTAGAAAGCATATTATGCAAATAGAATCTCGAAAAGAAAAAAAAAATTTTTCGAAATTTGGAAACTTCATGAGAATCACTTTTTTTCCGTTCTTATTCGAGATAACTGGTTCTCATTCATTATACTAGTTTGATAGCCTCAGAAAAGAATATTATGCGCAAAGGATCTCGAAAAGAAAAAAAATTTTTTCGAAGTTTGGAAACTTCTTTAGAATCACTTTTTTTCTGTTCTTATTCGAGATAACTGGTTCTCTTTCATTATACTAGTTTGATAGCCTCAGAAAAGCATATGCGCAAAGAATCTCGAAAGGAAAAAAAAAATTTTTCGAAGTTTGGAAACTTCATTAGAATCACTTTTTTTCCGTTCTTATTCGAGATAACTGGTTGTCTTTCATTTTGCTAGTTTGATAGCTGTAGAAAAGCATATTATGCGCAAAGAATCTCGAAAAGAAAAATAATTTTTTTCGAAGTTTGGAAACTTCTTTAGAATCACTTTTTTTCCGTTCTTATTCGAGATAACTGGTTCTCTTTCATTTTGCTAGTTTGATAGCTGTAGAAAAGCATATTATGCGAAAAGAATCTCGAAAAGAAAGAAATTTTTTACAGTTTGGAAACTTCGTTAGAATCACTTTTTTTCCGTTCTTATTCAAGATAACTGGTTCTCTTTCATTTTGCTAGTTTGATAGCTGTAGAAAAGCATATTATGCGCAAAGAATCTCGAAAAGAAAAATAATTTTTTTCGAAGTTTGGAAACTTCGTTAAAATCACTTTTTTTCCGTTCTTATTCGAGATAACTGGTTCTCTTTCATTATACTAGTTTGATAGCCTCAGAAAAGCATATTATGCGCAAAGAATCTCGAAAAGAAAAAAATTTTTTTCGAAGTTTGGAAACTTCATTAGAATCACTTTTTTTCCGTTCTTATTCGAGATAACTGGTTGTCTTTCATTATACTAGTTTGATAGCCTCAGAAAAGCATATTATGCGCAAAGAATCTCGAAAGGAAAAAAAAATTTTTTTCGAATTTTGGAAACTTTATTAGAATCAATTTTTTTCCGTTCTTATTTGAGATAACTGGTTCTCTTTCATTATACTAGTTTAATAGCCTCAGAAAAGCATATTATGCGCAAAGAATCTGGAAAAGAAAAAAAAAATTTTTCGAAGTTTGGAAACTTCTTTAGAATCACATTTTTTCCGTTCTTATTCGAGATAACTGGTTCTCTTTAATTTTGCTAGTTTGATAGCTGTAGAAAGCATATTATGCGAATAGAATCTCGAAAAGAAAAAAAAAAATTTTCGAAATTTGGAAACTTCATTAGAATCACATTTTTTCCGTTCTTATTCGAGATAACTGGTTCTCTTTCATTATACTAGTTTGATAGCCTCAGAAAAGCATATTATGCGCAAAGAATCTCGAAAAGAAAAAAAATTTTTATCACAGTTTGGAAACTTCGTTAGAATCACTTTTTTTCCGTTCTTATTCGAGATAACTGGTTCTCTTTCATTATACTCGTTTGATATCCTTAGAAAAAAATATTATGCGCAAAGAATCTCGAAAAGAAAAAAAAATTTTTTCGAAGTTTTGAAACTTCAATAGAATCACTTTTTTCCGTTCTTATTCGAGATAACTGGTTCTCTTTCATTTTGCTAGTTTGATATTTCTAGAAAAGCATATTATGCGAAAAGAATCTGGAAAAGAAAAAAAAATTTTTCGAAATTTGGAAACTTCGTTAGAATCACTTTTTTTCCGTTCTTATTCGAGATAACTGGTTCTCTTTCATTTTGCTAGTTTGATAGCTGTAGAAAGCATATTATGCAAATAGAATCTCGAAAAGAAAAAAAAAAATTTTTCGAAATTTGGAAACTTCATGAGAATCACTTTTTTTCCGTTCTTATTCGAGATAACTGGTTCTCATTCATTATACTAGTTTGATAGCCTCAGAAAAGAATATTATGCGCAAAGGATCTCGAAAAGAAAAAAATTTTTTTCGAAGTTTGGAAACTTCATTATAATCACTTTTTTTCTGTTCTTATTCGAGATAACTGGTTCTCTTTCATTATACTAGTTTGATAGCCTCAGAAAAGCATATGCGCAAAGAATCTCGAAAGGAAAAAAAAAATTTTTCGAAGTTTGGAAACTTCATTAGAATCACTTTTTTTCCGTTCTTATTCGAGATAACTGGTTGTCTTTCATTTTGCTAGTTTGATAGCTGTAGAAAAGCATATTATGCGCAAAGAATCTCGAAAAGAAAAATAATTTTTTTCGAAGTTTGGAAACTTCTTTAGAATCACTTTTTTTCCGTTCTTATGCGAGATAACTGGTTCTCTTTCATTTTGCTAGTTTGATAGCTGTAGAAAAGCATATTATGCGAAAAGAATCTCGAAAAGAAAAATAATTTTTTTCGAAGTTTGGAAACTTCATTAGAATCACTTTTTTTCCGTTCTTATTCGAGATAACCGGTTCTCTTTCATTATACTAGTTTGATAGCCTCAGAAAAGTATATTATGCGCAAAGAATCTCGAAAGGAAAAAAAAATTTTTTCGAAGTTTGGAAACTCATTAGAATCACTTTTTTTCCGTTCTTATTCGAGATAACTGGTTCTCATTCATTATACTAGTTTGATAGCCTCAGAAAAGAATATTATGCGCAAAGGATCTCGAAAAGAAAAAAATTTTTTTCGAAGTTTGGAAACTTCTTTAGAATCACTTTTTTTCTGTTCTTATTCGAGATAACTGGTTCTCTTTCATTATACTAGTTTGATAGCCTCAGAAAAGCATATGCGCAAAGAATCTCGAAAGGAAAAAAAAATTTTTTCGAAGTTTGGAAACTTCATTAGAATCACTTTTTTTCCGTTCTTATTCGAGATAACTGGTTGTCTTTCATTTTGCTAGTTTGATAGCTGTAGAAAAGCATATTATGCGCAAAGAATCTCGAAAAGAAAAATAATTTTTTTCGAAGTTTGGAAACTTCTTTAGAATCACATTTTTTCCGTTCTTATTCGAGATAACTGGTTCTCTTTCATTTTGTTAGCTTGATAGCTGTAGAAAAGCATATTATGCGAATAGAATCTCGAAAAGAAAAAAAAAAATTTTTCGAAATTTGGAAACTTCATTAGAATCACTTTTTTTCCGTTCTTATTCGAGATAACTGGTTCTCTTTCATTATACTAGTTTGATAGCCTCAGAAAAGCATATTTTGCGCAAAGAATCTCGAAAAGAAAAAAAATTTTTTCGAAGTTTGGAAACTTCTTTAGAATCACATTTTTTCCGTTCTTATTCGAGATAACTGGTTCTCTTTAATTTTGCTAGTTTGGTAGCTGTAGAAAGCATATTATGCGAATAGAATCTCGAAAAGAAAAAAAAATTTTTTTCGAAATTTGGAAACTTCGTTAGAATTACTTTTTTTCCGTTCTTATTCGAGATAACTAGTTTTCTTTCATTATACTAGTTTGATAGCCTCAGAAAAGCATATTATGCGCAAAGAATCTCGAAAAGAAAGAAATTTTTTACAGTTTGGAAACTTCGTTAGAATCACTTTTTTTCCGTTCTTATTCAAGATAACTGGTTCTCTTTCATTTTGCTAGTTTGATAGCTGTAGAAAAGCATATTATGCGCAAAGAATCTCGAAAAGAAAAATAATTTTTTTCGAAGTTTGGAAACTTCGTTAGAATCACTTTTTTTCCGTTCTTATTCGAGATAACTGGTTCTCTTTCATTATACTAGTTTGATAGCCTCAGAAAAGCATATTATGCGCAAAGAATCTCGAAAAGAAAAAAATTTTTTTCGAAGTTTGGAAACTTCATTAGAATCACTTTTTTTCCGTTCTTATTCGAGATAACTGGTTGTCTTTCATTATACTAGTTTGATAGCCTCAGAAAAGCATATTATGCGCAAAGAATCTCGAAAGGAAAAAAAAAATTTTTTTCGAATTTTGGAAACTTTATTAGAATCAATTTTTTTCCGTTCTTATTTGAGATAACTGGTTCTCTTTCATTATACTAGTTTTAATAGCCTCAGAAAAGCATATTATGCGCAAAGAATCTGGAAAAGAAAAAAAAAATTTTTCGAAGTTTGGAAACTTCTTTAGAATCACATTTTTTCCGTTCTTATTCGAGATAACTGGTTCTCTTTAATTTTGCTAGTTTGATAGCTGTAGAAAGCATATTATGCGAATAGAATCTCGAAAAGAAAAAAAAAAATTTTCGAAATTTGGAAACTTCATTAGAATCACATTTTTTCCGTTCTTATTCGAGATAACTGGTTCTCTTTCATTATACTAGTTTGATAGCCTCAGAAAAGCATATTATGCGCAAAGAATCTCGAAAAGAAAAAAAATTTTTATCACAGTTTGGAAACTTCGTTAGAATCACTTTTTTTCCGTTCTTATTCGAGATAACTGGTTCTCTTTCATTATACTCGTTTGATATCCTTAGAAAAAAATATTATGCGCAAAGAATCTCGAAAAGAAAAAAAATTTTTTTCGAAGTTTTGAAACTTCAATAGAATCACTTTTTTCCGTTCTTATTCGAGATAACTGGTTCTCTTTCATTTTGCTAGTTTGATATTTCTAGAAAAGCATATTATGCGAAAAGAATCTGGAAAAGAAAAAAAAATTTTTCGAAATTTGGAAACTTCGTTAGAATCACTTTTTTTCCGTTCTTATTCGAGATAACTGGTTCTCTTTCATTTTGCTAGTTTGATAGCTGTAGAAAGCATATTATGCAAATAGAATCTCGAAAAGAAAAAAAAAATTTTTCGAAATTTGGAAACTTCATGAGAATAACTTTTTTTCCGTTCTTATTCGAGATAACTGGTTCTCATTCATTATACTAGTTTGATAGCCTCAGAAAAGAATATTATGCGCAAAGGATCTCGAAAAGAAAAAAATTTTTTTCGAAGTTTGGAAACTTCTTTAGAATCACTTTTTTTCTGTTCTTATTCGAGATAACTGGTTCTCTTTCATTATACTAGTTTGATAGCCTCAGAAAAGCATATGCGCAAAGAATCTCGAAAGGAAAAAAAAAAATTTTTCGAAGTTTGGAAACTTCATTAGAATCACTTTTTTTCCGTTCTTATTCGAGATAACTGGTTGTCTTTCATTTTGCTAGTTTGATAGCTGTAGAAAAGCATATTATGCGCAAAGAATCTCGAAAAGAAAAATAATTTTTTTCGAAGTTTGGAAACTTCTTTAGAATCACTTTTTTTCCGTTCTTATTCGAGATAACTGGTTCTCTTTCATTTTGCTAGTTTGATAGCTGTAGAAAAGCATATTATGCGAAAAGAATCTCGAAAAGAAAGAAATTTTTTACAGTTTGGAAACTTCGTTAGAATCACTTTTTTTCCGTTCTTATTCAAGATAACTGGTTCTCTTTCATTTTGCTAGTTTGATAGCTGTAGAAAAGCATATTATGCGCAAAGAATCTCGAAAAGAAAAATAATTTTTTTCGAAGTTTGGAAACTTCGTTAAAATCACTTTTTTTCCGTTCTTATTCGAGATAACTGGTTCTCTTTCATTATACTAGTTTGATAGCCTCAGAAAAGCATATTATGCGCAAAGAATCTCGAAAAGAAAAAAAATTTTTTCGAAGTTTGGAAACTTCATTAGAATCACTTTTTTTCCGTTCTTATTCGAGATAACTGGTTCTCTTTCATTATACTAGTTTGATAGCCTCAGAAAAGCATATTATGCGCAAAGAATCTCGAAAAGAAAAAAATTTTTTTTCGAAGTTTGGAAACTTCTTTAGAATTACATTTTTTCCGTTCTTATTCGAGATAACTGGTTCTCTTTAATTTTGCTAGTTTGATAGCTGTAGAAAGCATATTATGCGAATAGAATCTCGAAAAGAAAAAAAATTTTTTTCGAACTTTGGAAACTTCATTAGAATCACTTTTTTTCCGTTCTTATTCGAGATAACTGGTTCTCTTTCATTTTGTTAGTTTGATAGCTGTAGAAAAGCATATTATGCTGAAAGAATCTCGAAAAGAAAAAAAAATTATTCGAAATTTGGAAACTTCATTAGAATCACTTTTTTTCCGTTCTTATTTGAGATAACGTTCTCTTTCATTATACTAGTTTGATAGCCTCAGAAAAGCATATCAAGCGCAAAGAATCTCGAAAAGAAAAATAATTTTTTTCGAAGTTTGCAAACTTCGTTAGAATCACTTTTTTTCCGTTCTTATTCGAGATAACTGGTTCTCTTTAATTATACTAGTTTGATAGTCTTAGAAAAGCATATTATGCGGAAAGAATCTCGAAAAGAAAAAAAAAATTTTTCGAAGTTTGGAAACTTCGTTAGAATCACTTTTTTTCCGTTCTTATTCCAGATAACTGGTTCTCTTTCATTATACTAGTTTGATAGCCTTAGAAAAACATATTTGCGCAAAGAATCTCGAAAAGAAAAAAAATTATTTTCGAAGTTTTGAAACTTCTTTAGAATCACATTTTTTCCGTTCTTATTCGAGATAACTGGTTCTCTTTCATTTTGTTAGCTTGATAGCTGTAGAAAAGCATATTATGCGAATAGAATCTCGAAAAGAAAAAAAAAAATTTTTCGAAATTTGGAAACTTCATTAGAATCACTTTTTTTCCGTTCTTATTCGAGATAACTGGTTCTCTTTCATTATACTAGTTTGATAGCCTCAGAAAAGCATATTTTGCGCAAAGAATCTCGAAAAGAAAAAAAATTTTTTTCGAAGTTTGGAAACTTCTTTAGAATCACATTTTTTCCGTTCTTATTCGAGATAACTGGTTCTCTTTAATTTTGCTAGTTTGGTAGCTGTAGAAAGCATATTATGCGAATAGAATCTCGAAAAGAAAAAAAAATTTTTTTCGAAATTTGGAAACTTCATTAGAATCACTTTTTTTCCGTTCTTATTCGAGATAACTGGTTGTCTTTCATTATACTAGTTTGATAGCCTCAGAAAAGCATATTATGCGCAAAGAATCTCGAAAGGAAAAAAAAAATTTTTTTCGAATTTTGGAAACTTTATTAGAATCAATTTTTTTCCGTTCTTATTTGAGATAACTGGTTCTCTTTCATTATACTAGTTTTAATAGCCTCAGAAAAGCATATTATGCGCAAAGAATCTGGAAAAGAAAAAAAAAATTTTTCGAAGTTTGGTAACTTCTTTAGAATCACATTTTTTCCGTTCTTATTCGAGATAACTGGTTCTCTTTAATTTTGCTAGTTTGATAGCTGTAGAAAGCATATTATGCGAATAGAATCTCGAAAAGAAAAAAAAAAATTTTCGAAATTTGGAAACTTCATTAGAATCACATTTTTTCCGTTCTTATTCGAGATAACTGGTTCTCTTTCATTATACTAGTTTGATAGCCTCAGAAAAGCATATTATGCGCAAAGAATCTCGAAAAGAAAAAAAATTTTTATCACAGTTTGGAAACTTCGTTAGAATCACTTTTTTTCCGTTCTTATTCGAGATAACTGGTTCTCTTTCATTATACTCGTTTGATATCCTTAGAAAAAAATATTATGCGCAAAGAATCTCGAAAAGAAAAAAAATTTTTTTCGAAGTTTTGAAACTTCAATAGAATCACTTTTTTCCGTTCTTATTCGAGATAACTGGTTCTCTTTCATTTTGCTAGTTTGATATTTCTAGAAAAGCATATTATGCGAAAAGAATCTGGAAAAGAAAAAAAAATTTTTCGAAATTTGGAAACTTCGTTAGAATCACTTTTTTTCCGTTCTTATTCGAGATAACTGGTTCTCTTTCATTTTGCTAGTTTGATAGCTGTAGAAAGCATATTATGCAAATAGAATCTCGAAAAGAAAAAAAAAATTTTTCGAAATTTGGAAACTTCATGAGAATAACTTTTTTTCCGTTCTTATTCGAGATAACTGGTTCTCATTCATTATACTAGTTTGATAGCCTCAGAAAAGAATATTATGCGCAAAGGATCTCGAAAAGAAAAAAATTTTTTTCGAAGTTTGGAAACTTCTTTAGAATCACTTTTTTTCTGTTCTTATTCGAGATAACTGGTTCTCTTTCATTATACTAGTTTGATAGCCTCAGAAAAGCATATGCGCAAAGAATCTCGAAAGGAAAAAAAAAAATTTTTCGAAGTTTGGAAACTTCATTAGAATCACTTTTTTTCCGTTCTTATTCGAGATAACTGGTTGTCTTTCATTTTGCTAGTTTGATAGCTGTAGAAAAGCATATTATGCGCAAAGAATCTCGAAAAGAAAAATAATTTTTTTCGAAGTTTGGAAACTTCTTTAGAATCACTTTTTTTCCGTTCTTATTCGAGATAACTGGTTCTCTTTCATTTTGCTAGTTTGATAGCTGTAGAAAAGCATATTATGCGAAAAGAATCTCGAAAAGAAAGAAATTTTTTACAGTTTGGAAACTTCGTTAGAATCACTTTTTTTCCGTTCTTATTCAAGATAACTGGTTCTCTTTCATTTTGCTAGTTTGATAGCTGTAGAAAAGCATATTATGCGCAAAGAATCTCGAAAAGAAAAATAATTTTTTTCGAAGTTTGGAAACTTCGTTAAAATCACTTTTTTTCCGTTCTTATTCGAGATAACTGGTTCTCTTTCATTATACTAGTTTGATAGCCTCAGAAAAGCATATTATGCGCAAAGAATCTCGAAAAGAAAAAAAATTTTTTCGAAGTTTGGAAACTTCATTAGAATCACTTTTTTTCCGTTCTTATTCGAGATAACTGGTTCTCTTTCATTATACTAGTTTGATAGCCTCAGAAAAGCATATTATGCGCAAAGAATCTCGAAAAGAAAAAAATTTTTTTTCGAAGTTTGGAAACTTCTTTAGAATTACATTTTTTCCGTTCTTATTCGAGATAACTGGTTCTCTTTAATTTTGCTAGTTTGATAGCTGTAGAAAGCATATTATGCGAATAGAATCTCGAAAAGAAAAAAAATTTTTTTCGAACTTTGGAAACTTCATTAGAATCACTTTTTTTCCGTTCTTATTCGAGATAACTGGTTCTCTTTCATTTTGTTAGTTTGATAGCTGTAGAAAAGCATATTATGCTGAAAGAATCTCGAAAAGAAAAAAAAATTATTCGAAATTTGGAAACTTCATTAGAATCACTTTTTTTCCGTTCTTATTTGAGATAACGTTCTCTTTCATTATACTAGTTTGATAGCCTCAGAAAAGCATATCAAGCGCAAAGAATCTCGAAAAGAAAAATAATTTTTTTCGAAGTTTGCAAACTTCGTTAGAATCACTTTTTTTCCGTTCTTATTCGAGATAACTGGTTCTCTTTAATTATACTAGTTTGATAGTCTTAGAAAAGCATATTATGCGGAAAGAATCTCGAAAAGAAAAAAAAAATTTTTCGAAGTTTGGAAACTTCGTTAGAATCACTTTTTTTCCGTTCTTATTCCAGATAACTGGTTCTCTTTCATTATACTAGTTTGATAGCCTTAGAAAAACATATTTGCGCAAAGAATCTCGAAAAGAAAAAAAATTATTTTCGAAGTTTTGAAACTTCTTTAGAATCACATTTTTTCCGTTCTTATTCGAGATAACTGGTTCTCTTTCATTTTGTTAGCTTGATAGCTGTAGAAAAGCATATTATGCGAATAGAATCTCGAAAAGAAAAAAAAAAATTTTTCGAAATTTGGAAACTTCATTAGAATCACTTTTTTTCCGTTCTTATTCGAGATAACTGGTTCTCTTTCATTATACTAGTTTGATAGCCTCAGAAAAGCATATTTTGCGCAAAGAATCTCGAAAAGAAAAAAAATTTTTTTCGAAGTTTGGAAACTTCTTTAGAATCACATTTTTTCCGTTCTTATTCGAGATAACTGGTTCTCTTTAATTTTGCTAGTTTGGTAGCTGTAGAAAGCATATTATGCGAATAGAATCTCGAAAAGAAAAAAAAATTTTTTTCGAAATTTGGAAACTTCGTTAGAATCACTTTTTTTCCGTTCTTATTCGAGATAACTAGTTTTCTTTCATTATACTAGTTTGATAGCCTCAGAAAAGCATATTATGCGCAAAGAATCTCGAAAAGAAAGAAATTTTTTACAGTTTGGAAACTTCGTTAGAATCACTTTTTTTCCGTTCTTATTCAAGATAACTGGTTCTCTTTCATTTTGCTAGTTTGATAGCTGTAGAAAAGCATATTATGCGCAAAGAATCTCGAAAAGAAAAATAATTTTTTTCGAAGTTTGGAAACTTCGTTAGAATCACTTTTTTTCCGTTCTTATTCGAGATAACTGGTTCTCTTTCATTATACTAGTTTGATATCCTTAGAAAAACATATTATGCGCAAAGAATCTCGAAAAGAAAAAATTTTTTTTTCGAAGTTTTGAAACTTCAATAGAATCACTTTTGTTCCGTTCTTATTCGAGATAACTGGTTCTCTTTCATTTTGCTAGTTTGATATTTCTAGAAAAGCATATTATGCGAAAAGAATCTGGAAAAGAAAAAAAAAATTTTCGAAATTTGGAAACTCCGTTAGAATCACTTTTTTTCCGTTCTTATTCGAGATAACTGGTTCTCTTTCATTTTGCTAGTTTGATAGCTGTAGAAAGCATATTATGCGAATAGAATCTCGAAAAGAAAAAAAATTTTTTCGAAATTTGGAAACTTCATTAGAATCACTTTTTTTCCGTTCTTACTTGAGATAACTGTTTCTCTTTCATTATACTAGTTTGATAGCCTCAGAAAAGCATATTATGCGCAAAGAATCTCGAAAAGAAAAATAATTTTTTTCGAAGTTTGGAAACTTCTTTAGAATCACTTTTTTTCTGTTCTTATTCGAGATAACTGGTTCTCTTTCATTTTGCTAGTTTGATAGCTGTAGAAAAGCATATTATGCGAAAAGAATCTCTAAAAGAAAAATAATTTTTTTCGAAGTTTGGAAACTTCGTTAGAATCACTTTTTTTCCGTTCTTATTCGAGATAACTGGTTCTCTTTCATTTTGCTATAGTTTGATAGCTGTAGAAAAGCATAATATGCTGAAAGAATCTCGAAAAGAAAAAAAAAATTTTCGAAATTTGGAAACTTCATTAGAATCACTTTTTTTCCGTTCTTATTCGAGATAACCGGTTCTCTTTCATTATACTAGTTTGATAGCCTCAGAAAAGTATATTATGCGCAAAGAATCTCGAAAGGAAAAAAAATTTTTTCGAATTTTGGAAACTCATTCGAATCACTTTTTTTCCGTTCTTATTTGAGATAACTGGTTCTCTTTCATTATACTAGTTTGATAGCCTCAAAAAAGCATATCATGCGCAAAGAATCTCGAAAAGAAAAATAATTTTTTTCGAAGTTTGGAAACTTCGTTAGAATCACTTTTTTTCCGTTCTTATTCGAGATAACTGGTTCTCTTTAATTATACTAGTTTGATAGCCTTAGAAAAGCATATTATGCGGAAAGAATCTCGAAAAGAAAAAAAAAATTTTTCGAAGTTTGGAAACTTCGTTAGAATCACTTTTTTTCCGTTCTTATTCGAGATAACTGGTTCTCTTTCATTATACTAGTTTGATAGCCTCAGAAAAGCATATCATGCGCAAAGAATCTCGAAAAGAAAAGTAATTTTTTTCGAAGTTTGGAAACTTCGTTAGAATCACTTTTTTTCCGTTCTTATTCGAGATAACTGGTTCTCTTTAATTATACTAGTTTGATAGCCTTAGAAAAACATATTTGCGCAAAGAATCTCGAAAAGAAAAAAAATTTTTTCGTAGTTTTGAAACTTCTTTAGATTCACATTTTTTCCGTTCTTATTCGAGATAACTGGTTCTCTTTCATTTTGCTAGCTTGATAGCTGTAGAAAAGCATATTATGCGAATAGAATCTCGAAAAGAAAAAAAAAAATTTTCGAAATTTGGAAACTTCATTAGAATCACTTTTTTTCCGTTCTTATTCGAGATAACTGGTTCTCTTTCATTATACTAGTTTGATAGCCTCAGAAAAGCATATTATGCGCAAAGAATCTCGAAAAGAAAAAAATTTTTTTTCGAAGTTTGGAAACTTCTTTAGAATCACATTTTTACCGTTCTTATTCCAGATAACTGGTTCTCTTTCATTATACTAGTTTGATGGCCTCAGAAAAGCATATTATGCGCAAAGAATCTGGAAAAGAAAAAAAAAATTTTTCGAAGTTTGGAAACTTCTTTAGAATCACATTTTTTCCGTTCTTATTCGAGATAACTGGTTCTCTTTAATTTTGCTTGTTTGATAGCTGTAGAAAGCATATTATGCGAATAGAATCTCGAAAAGAAAAAAAAAAATTTTTCGAAATTTGGAAACTTCATTAGAATCACATTTTTTCCGTTCTTATTCGAGATAACTGGTTCTCTTTCATTATACTAGTTTGATAGCCTCAGAAAAGCATATTATGCGCAAAGAATCTCGAAAAGAAAAAAAATTTTTATCACAGTTTGGAAACTTCGTTAGAATCACTTTTTTTCCGTTCTTATTCGAGATAACTGGTTCTCTTTCATTTTGCTAGTTTGATAGCTGTAGAAAAGCATATTATGCGCAAAGAATCTCGAAAAGAAAAATAATTTTTTTCGAAGTTTGGAAACTTCGTTAGAATCACTTTTTTCCCGTTCTTATTCGAGATAACTGGTTCTCTTTCATTATAATAGTTTGATATCCTTAGAAAAACATATTATGCGTAAAGAATCTCGAAAAGAAAAAAATTTTTTTTCGAAATTTGAAACTTCAATAGAATCACTTTTTTTCCGTTCTTATTCGAGATAACTGGTTCTCTTTCATTTTGCTAGTTTGATATTTCTAGAAAAGCATATTATGCGAAAAGAATCTGGAAAAGAAAAAAAAAATTTTCGAAATTTGGAAACTTCGTTAGAATCACTTCTTTTCCGTTCTTATTCGAGATAACTGGTTCTCTTTCATTTTGCTAGTTTGATAGCTGTAGAAAGCATATTATGCGAATAGAATCTCGAAAAGAAAAAAAAAAAATTTCGAAATTTGGAAACTTCATTAGAATCACTTTTTTTCCGTTCTTATTCGAGATAACTGGTTCTCTTTCATTATACTAGTTTGATAGCCTCAGAAAAGCATATTATGCGCAAAGGATCTCAAAAAGAAAAAGAATTTTTTTCGAAGTTTGGAAACTTCTATAGAATCACTTTTTTTCCGTTCTTATTCGAGATAACTGGTTCTCTTTCATTTTGCTAGTTTGATAGCTGTAGAAAAGCATATTATGCGAAAAGAATCTCGAAAAGAAAAATAATTTTTTTGGAAGTTTGGAAACTTCATTAGAATCACTTTTTTTCCGTTCTTATTCGAGATAACTGGTTCTCTTTCATTTTGTTAGTTTGATAGCTGTAGAAAACCATATTATGCTGAAAGAATCTCGAAAAGAAAAAAAAAATTATTCGAAATTTGGAAACTTCATTAGAATCACTTTTTTTCCGTTCTTATTTGAGATAACGTTCTCTTTCATTATACTAGTTTGATAGCCTCAGAAAAGCATATCAAGCGCAAAGAATCTCGAAAAGAAAAATAATTTTTTCGAAGTTTGCAAACTTCGTTAGAATCACTTTTTTTCCGTTCTTATTCGAGATAACTGGTTCTCTTTAATTATACTAGTTTGATAGTCTTAGAAAAGCATATTATGCGGAAAGAATCTCGAAAAGAAAAAAAAAATTTTTCGAAGTTTGGAAACTTCGTTAGAATCACTTTTTTTCCGTTCTTATTCCAGATAACTGGTTCTCTTTCATTATACTAGTTTGATAGCCCTAGAAAAACATATTTGCGCAAAGAATCTCGAAAAGAAAAAAAATTATTTTCGAAGTTTTGAAACTTCTTTAGAATCACATTTTTTCCGTTCTTATTCGAGATAACTGGTTCTCTTTCATTTTGTTAGTTTGATAGCTGTAGAAAAGCATATTATGCGAATAGAATCTCGAAAAGAAAAAAAAAATTTTTTCGAAATTTGGAAACTTCATTAGAATCACTTTTTTTCCGTTCTTATTCGAGATAACTGGTTCTCTTTCATTATACTAGTTTGATAGCCTCAGAAAAGCATATTTTGCGCAAAGAATCTCGAAAAGAAAAAAAATTTTTTTCGAAGTTTGGAAACTTCTTTAGAATCACATTTTTTCCGTTCTTATTCGAGATAACTGGTTCTCTTTAATTTTGCTAGTTTGGTAGCTGTAGAAAGCATATTATGCGAATAGAATCTCGAAAAGAAAAAAAAATTTTTTTCGAAATTTGGAAACTTCGTTAGAATCACTTTTTTTCCGTTCTTATTCGAGATAACTAGTTTTCTTTCATTATACTAGTTTGATAGCCTCAGAAAAGCATATTATGCGCAAAGAATCTCGAAAAGAAAGAAATTTTTTACAGTTTGGAAACTTCGTTAGAATCACTTTTTTTCCGTTCTTATTCAAGATAACTGGTTCTCTTTCATTTTGCTAGTTTGATAGCTGTAGAAAAGCATATTATGCGCAAAGAATCTCGAAAAGAAAAATAATTTTTTTCGAAGTTTGGAAACTTCGTTAGAATCACTTTTTTTCCGTTCTTATTCGAGATAACTGGTTCTCTTTCATTATACTAGTTTGATATCCTTAGAAAAACATATTATGCGCAAAGAATCTCGAAAAGAAAAAATTTTTTTTTCGAAGTTTTGAAACTTCAATAGAATCACTTTTGTTCCGTTCTTATTCGAGATAACTGGTTCTCTTTCATTTTGCTAGTTTGATATTTCTAGAAAAGCATATTATGCGAAAAGAATCTGGAAAAGAAAAAAAAAATTTTCGAAATTTGGAAACTCCGTTAGAATCACTTTTTTTCCGTTCTTATTCGAGATAACTGGTTCTCTTTCATTTTGCTAGTTTGATAGCTGTAGAAAGCATATTATGCGAATAGAATCTCGAAAAGAAAAAAAATTTTTTCGAAATTTGGAAACTTCATTAGAATCACTTTTTTTCCGTTCTTACTTGAGATAACTGTTTCTCTTTCATTATACTAGTTTGATAGCCTCAGAAAAGCATATTATGCGCAAAGAATCTCGAAAAGAAAAATAATTTTTTTCGAAGTTTGGAAACTTCTTTAGAATCACTTTTTTTCTGTTCTTATTCGAGATAACTGGTTCTCTTTCATTTTGCTAGTTTGATAGCTGTAGAAAAGCATATTATGCGAAAAGAATCTCTAAAAGAAAAATAATTTTTTTCGAAGTTTGGAAACTTCGTTAGAATCACTTTTTTTCCGTTCTTATTCGAGATAACTGGTTCTCTTTCATTTTGCTATAGTTTGATAGCTGTAGAAAAGCATAATATGCTGAAAGAATCTCGAAAAGAAAAAAAAAATTTTCGAAATTTGGAAACTTCATTAGAATCACTTTTTTTCCGTTCTTATTCGAGATAACCGGTTCTCTTTCATTATACTAGTTTGATAGCCTCAGAAAAGTATATTATGCGCAAAGAATCTCGAAAGGAAAAAAAATTTTTTCGAATTTTGGAAACTCATTCGAATCACTTTTTTTCCGTTCTTATTTGAGATAACTGGTTCTCTTTCATTATACTAGTTTGATAGCCTCAAAAAAGCATATCATGCGCAAAGAATCTCGAAAAGAAAAATAATTTTTTTCGAAGTTTGGAAACTTCGTTAGAATCACTTTTTTTCCGTTCTTATTCGAGATAACTGGTTCTCTTTAATTATACTAGTTTGATAGCCTTAGAAAAGCATATTATGCGGAAAGAATCTCGAAAAGAAAAAAAAAATTTTTCGAAGTTTGGAAACTTCGTTAGAATCACTTTTTTTCCGTTCTTATTCGAGATAACTGGTTCTCTTTCATTATACTAGTTTGATAGCCTCAGAAAAGCATATCATGCGCAAAGAATCTCGAAAAGAAAAGTAATTTTTTTCGAAGTTTGGAAACTTCGTTAGAATCACTTTTTTTCCGTTCTTATTCGAGATAACTGGTTCTCTTTAATTATACTAGTTTGATAGCCTTAGAAAAACATATTTGCGCAAAGAATCTCGAAAAGAAAAAAAATTTTTTCGTAGTTTTGAAACTTCTTTAGATTCACATTTTTTCCGTTCTTATTCGAGATAACTGGTTCTCTTTCATTTTGCTAGCTTGATAGCTGTAGAAAAGCATATTATGCGAATAGAATCTCGAAAAGAAAAAAAAAAATTTTCGAAATTTGGAAACTTCATTAGAATCACTTTTTTTCCGTTCTTATTCGAGATAACTGGTTCTCTTTCATTATACTAGTTTGATAGCCTCAGAAAAGCATATTATGCGCAAAGAATCTCGAAAAGAAAAAAATTTTTTTTCGAAGTTTGGAAACTTCTTTAGAATCACATTTTTACCGTTCTTATTCCAGATAACTGGTTCTCTTTCATTATACTAGTTTGATGGCCTCAGAAAAGCATATTATGCGCAAAGAATCTGGAAAAGAAAAAAAAAATTTTTCGAAGTTTGGAAACTTCTTTAGAATCACATTTTTTCCGTTCTTATTCGAGATAACTGGTTCTCTTTAATTTTGCTTGTTTGATAGCTGTAGAAAGCATATTATGCGAATAGAATCTCGAAAAGAAAAAAAAAAATTTTTCGAAATTTGGAAACTTCATTAGAATCACATTTTTTCCGTTCTTATTCGAGATAACTGGTTCTCTTTCATTATACTAGTTTGATAGCCTCAGAAAAGCATATTATGCGCAAAGAATCTCGAAAAGAAAAAAAATTTTTATCACAGTTTGGAAACTTCGTTAGAATCACTTTTTTTCCGTTCTTATTCGAGATAACTGGTTCTCTTTCATTTTGCTAGTTTGATAGCTGTAGAAAAGCATATTATGCGCAAAGAATCTCGAAAAGAAAAATAATTTTTTTCGAAGTTTGGAAACTTCGTTAGAATCACTTTTTTCCCGTTCTTATTCGAGATAACTGGTTCTCTTTCATTATAATAGTTTGATATCCTTAGAAAAACATATTATGCGTAAAGAATCTCGAAAAGAAAAAAATTTTTTTTCGAAATTTGAAACTTCAATAGAATCACTTTTTTTCCGTTCTTATTCGAGATAACTGGTTATCTTTCATTTTGCTAGTTTGATATTTCTAGAAAAGCATATTATGCGAAAAGAATCTGGAAAAGAAAAAAAAAATTTTCGAAATTTGGAAACTTCGTTAGAATCACTTCTTTTCCGTTCTTATTCGAGATAACTGGTTCTCTTTCATTTTGCTAGTTTGATAGCTGTAGAGAGCATATTATGCGAATAGAATCTCGAAAAGAAAAAAAAAAAATTTCGAAATTTGGAAACTTCATTAGAATCACTTTTTTTCCGTTCTTATTCGAGATAACTGGTTCTCTTTCATTATACTAGTTTGATAGCCTCAGAAAAGCATATTATGCGCAAAGGATCTCGAAAAGAAAAAGAATTTTTTTCGAAGTTTGGAAACTTCTATAGAATCACTTTTTTTCCGTTCTTATTCGAGATAACTGGTTCTCTTTCATTTTGCTAGTTTGATAGCTGTAGAAAAGCATATTATGCGAAAAGAATCTCGAAAAGAAAAATAATTTTTTTGGAAGTTTGGAAACTTCATTAGAATCACTTTTTTTCCGTTCTTATTCGAGATAACTGGTTCTCTTTCATTTTGTTAGTTTGATAGCTGTAGAAAACCATATTATGCTGAAAGAATCTCGAAAAGAAAAAAAAAATTATTCGAAATTTGGAAACTTCATTAGAATCACTTTTTTTCCGTTCTTATTTGAGATAACGTTCTCTTTCATTATACTAGTTTGATAGCCTCAGAAAAGCATATCAAGCGCAAAGAATCTCGAAAAGAAAAATAATTTTTTCGAAGTTTGCAAACTTCGTTAGAATCACTTTTTTTCCGTTTTTATTCGAGATAACTGGTTCTCTTTAATTATACTAGTTTGATAGTCTTAGAAAAGCATATTATGCGGAAAGAATCTCGAAAAGAAAAAAAAAATTTTTCGAAGTTTGGAAACTTCGTTAGAATCACTTTTTTTCCGTTCTTATTCCAGATAACTGGTTCTCTTTCATTATACTAGTTTGATAGCCCTAGAAAAACATATTTGCGCAAAGAATCTCGAAAAGAAAAAAAATTATTTTCGAAGTTTTGAAACTTCTTTAGAATCACATTTTTTCCGTTCTTATTCGAGATAACTGGTTCTCTTTCATTTTGTTAGTTTGATAGCTGTAGAAAAGCATATTATGCGAATAGAATCTCGAAAAGAAAAAAAAAATTTTTTCGAAATTTGGAAACTTCATTAGAATCACTTTTTTTCCGTTCTTATTCGAGATAACTGGTTCTCTTTCATTATACTAGTTTGATAGCCTCAGAAAAGCATATTTTGCGCAAAGAATCTCGAAAAGAAAAAAAATTTTTTTCGAAGTTTGGAAACTTCTTTAGAATCACATTTTTTCCGTTCTTATTCGAGATAACTGGTTCTCTTTAATTTTGCTACTTTGGTAGCTGTAGAAAGCATATTATGCGAATAGAATCTCGAAAAGAAAAAAAATTTTTTTTCGAAATTTGGAAACTTCGTTAGAATCACTTTTTTTCCGTTCTTATTCGAGATAACTGGTTTTCTTTCATTATACTAGTTTGATAGCCTCAGAAAAGCATATTATGCGCAAAGAATCTCGAAAAGAAAGAAATTTTTTACAGTTTGGAAACTTCGTTAGAATCACTTTTTTTCCGTTCTTATTCAAGATAACTGGTTCTCTTTCATTTTGCTAGTTTGATAGCTGTAGAAAAGCATATTATGCGCAAAGAATCTCGAAAAGAAAAATAATTTTTTTCGAAGTTTGGAAACTTCGTTAGAATCACTTTTTTTCCGTTCTTATTCGAGATAACTGGTTCTCTTTCATTATACTAGTTTGATATCCTTAGAAAAACATATTATGCGCAAAGAATCTCGAAAAGAAAAAATTTTTTTTTCGAAGTTTTGAAACTTCAATAGAATCACTTTTGTTCCGTTCTTATTCGAGATAACTGGTTCTCTTTCATTTTGCTAGTTTGATATTTCTAGAAAAGCATATTATGCGAAAAGAATCTGGAAAAGAAAAAAAAATTTTTCGAAATTTGGAAACTCCGTTAGAATCACTTTTTTTCCGTTCTTATTCGAGATAACTGGTTCTCTTTCATTTTGCTAGTTTGATAGCTGTAGAAAGCATATTATGCGAATAGAATCTCGAAAAGAAAAAAAAATTTTTTCGAAATTTGGAAACTTCATTAGAATCACTTTTTTTCCGTTCTTACCTGAGATAACTGTTTCTCTTTCATTATACTAGTTTGATAGCCTCAGAAAAGCATATTATGCGCAAAGAATCTCGAAAAGAAAAATAATTTTTTTCGAAGTTTGGAAACTTCTTTAGAATCACTTTTTTTCTGTTCTTATTCGAGATAACTGGTTCTCTTTCATTTTGCTAGTTTGATAGCTGTAGAAAAGCATATTATGCGAAAAGAATCTCTAAAAGAAAAATAATTTTTTTCGAAGTTTGGAAACTTCGTTAGAATCACTTTTTTTCCGTTCTTATTCGAGATAACTGGTTCTCTTTCATTTTGCTAGTTTGATAGCTGTAGAAAAGCATATTATGCTGAAAGAATCTCGAAAAGAAAAAAAAATTTTTCGAAATTTGGAAACTTCATTAGAATCACTTTTTTTCCGTTCTTATTCGAGATAACCGGTTCTCTTTCATTATACTAGTTTGATAGCCTCAGAAAAGTATATTATGCGCAAAGAATCTCGAAAGGAAAAAAAATTTTTTCGAATTTTGGAAACTCATTCGAATCACTTTTTTTCCGTTCTTATTTGAGATAACTGGTTCTCTTTCATTATACTAGTTTGATAGCCTCAAAAAAGCATATCATGCGCAAAGAATCTCGAAAAGAAAAATAATTTTTTTCGAAGTTTGGAAACTTCGTTAGAATCACTTTTTTTCCGTTCTTATTCGAGATAACTGGTTCTCTTTAATTATACTAGTTTGATAGCCTTAGAAAAGCATATTATGCGGAAAGAATCTCGAAAAGAAAAAAAAAATTTTTCGAAGTTTGGAAACTTCGTTAGAATCACTTATTTTCCGTTCTTATTCGAGATAACTGGTTCTCTTTCATTATACTAGTTTGATAGCCTCAGAAAAGCATATCATGCGCAAAGAATCTCGAAAAGAAAAGTAATTTTTTTCGAAGTTTGGAAACTTCGTTAGAATCACTTTTTTTCCGTTCTTATTCGAGATAACTGGTTCTCTTTAATTATACTAGTTTGATAGCCTTAGAAAAACATATTTGCGCAAAGAATCTCGAAAAGAAAAAAAATTTTTTCGTAGTTTTGAAACTTCTTTAGATTCACATTTTTTCCGTTCTTATTCGAGATAACTGGTTCTCTTTCATTTTGCTAGCTTGATAGCTGTAGAAAAGCATATTATGCGAATAGAATCTCGAAAAGAAAAAAAAAAATTTTCGAAATTTGGAAACTTCATTAGAATCACTTTTTTTCCGTTCTTATTCGAGATAACTGGTTCTCTTTCATTATACTAGTTTGATAGCCTCAGAAAAGCATATTATGCGCAAAGAATCTCGAAAAGAAAAAAATTTTTTTTCGAAGTTTGGAAACTTCTTTAGAATCACATTTTTACCGTTCTTATTCCAGATAACTGGTTCTCTTTCATTATACTAGTTTGATGGCCTCAGAAAAGCATATTATGCGCAAAGAATCTGGAAAAGAAAAAAAAAAATTTTTCGAAGTTTGGAAACTTCTTTAGAATCACATTTTTTCCGTTCTTATTCGAGATAACTGGTTCTCTTTAATTTTGCTTGTTTGATAGCTGTAGAAAGCATATTATGCGAATAGAATCTCGAAAAGAAAAAAAAATTTTTTCGAAATTTGGAAACTTCATTACAATCACATTTTTTCCGTTCTTATTCGAGATAACTGGTTCTCTTTCATTATACTAGTTTGATAGCCTCAGAAAAGCATATTATGCGCAAAGAATCTCGAAAAGAAAAAAAATTTTTATCACATTTTGGAAACTTCGTTAGAATCACTTTTTTTCCGTTCTTATTCGAGATAACTGGTTCTCTTTCATTTTGCTAGTTTGATAGCTGTTGAAAAGCATATTATGCGCAAAGAATCTCGAAAAGAAAAATAATTTTTTTCGAAGTTTGGAAACTTTGTTAGAATCACTTTTTTCCCGTTCTTATTCGAGATAACTGGTTCTCTTTCATTATAATAGTTTGATATCCTTAGAAAAACATATTATGCGCAAAGAATCTCGAAAAGAAAAAAATTTTTTTTCGAAGTTTTGAAACTTCAATAGAATCACTTTTTTTCCGTTCTTATTCGAGATAACTGGTTCTCTTTCATTTTGCTAGTTTGATATTTCTAGAAAAGCATATTATGCGAAAAGAATCTGGAAAAGAAAAAAAAAATTTTCGAAATTTGTAAACTTCGTTAGAATCACTTCTTTTCCGTTCTTATTCGAGATAACGGGTTCTCTTTCATTTTGCTAGTTTGATAGCTGTAGAAAGCATATTATGCGAATAGAATCTCGAAAAGAAAAAAAAAAAATTTCGAAATTTGGAAACTTCATTAGAATCACTTTTTTTCCGTTCTTATTCGAGATAACTGGTTCTCTTTCATTATACTAGTTTGATAGCCTCAGAAAAGCATATTATGCGCAAAGGATCTCGAAAAGAAAAAGAATTTTTTTCGAAGTTTGGAAACTTCATTAGAATCACTTTTTTTCCGTTCTTATTCGAGATAACTGGTTCTCTTTCATTATACTAGTTCGATAGACTCAGAAAAGCATATTATGCGCAAAGAATCTCGAAAGGAAAAAAAAATTTTTCGATGTTTGGAAACTTCATTAGAATCACTTTTTTTCCGTTCTTATTCGAGATAACTGGTTGTCTTTCATTTTGCTAGTTTGATAGCTGTAGAAGAGCATATTATGCGAAAAGAATCTCGAAAAGAAAAAAAAAATTTCAATATTTGGAAACTTCATTAGAATCACTTTTTTTCCGTTCTTACTTGAGATAACTGTTTCTCTTTCATTATACTAGTTTGATAGCCTCAGAAAAACATATTATGCGCAAAGAATCTCGAAAAGAAAAATAATTTTTTTCGAAGTTTGGAAACTTCGTTAGAATCACTTTTTTTCCGTTCTTATTGGAGATAACTGGTTCTCTTTCATTTTGCTAGTTTGATAGCTGTAGAAAAACATATTATGCGCAAAGAATCTCGAAAAGAAAAAAAATTTTTTTCGAAGTTGTGAAACTTCTATAGAATCACATATTTTCCGTTCTTATTAGAGATAACTGGTTCTCTTTCATTTTGCTAGTTTGATAGCTCTACAAAATATTATTATGCGAATAGAATCTCGAAAAGAAAAAAAAAATTTTTTCGAAATTTGGAAACTTCATTAGAATCACTTTTTTTCCGTTCTTATTCGAGATAACTGGTTCTCTTTCATTATACTAGTTTGATAGCCTCAGAAAAGCATATTATGCGCAAAGAATCTCGAAAAGAAAAAAATTTTTTTCGAAGTTTGGAAACTTCATTAGAATCACTTTTTTCCGTTCTTATTCGAGATAACTGGTTGTCTTTCATTATACTAGTTTGATAGCCTCAGAAAAGCATATTATGCGCAAAGAATCTCGAAAGGAAAAAAAAATTTTTTTCGAAGTTTGGAAACTTTATTAGAATCAATTTTTTTCCGTTCTTATTTGAGATAACTGGTTCTCTTTCATTATACTAGTTTAATAGCCTCAGAAAAGCATATTATGCGCAAACAATCTCGAAAAGAAAAAAAAATTTTTTCGAAGTTTGGAAACTTCGTTAGAATCACTTTTTTTCCGTTATTATTCGAGATAACTGGTTCTCTTTCATTATACTAGTTTGATAGCCTTAGAAAAACATATTTTGCGCAAAGAATCTCGGAAAGAAAAAAAATTTTTTTCGAAGTTTTGAAACTTCATTAGAATCACTTTTTTTCCGTTCTTATTCGAGATAACTGGTTCTCTTTCATTATACTAGTTTGATAGCCTCTGAAAAGCATATTATGCGCAAAGAATCTCGAAAAGAAAAATAATTTTTTTCGAAGTTTGGAAAATTCGTTAGAATCACTTTTTTTCCGTTCTTATTCGAGATAACTGGTTCTCTTTCATTATACTAGTTTGATATCCTTAGAAAAAAATATTATGCGCAAAGAATCTCGAAAAGAAAAAAAATTTTTTTCCAAGTTTTGAAACTTCAATAGAATCACTTTTTTCCGTTCTTATTCGAGATAACTGGTTCTCTTTCATTTTGCTAGTTTGATATTTCTAGAAAAGCATATTATGCGAAAATCATCTGGAAAAGAAAAAAAAAAAATTTCGAAATTTGGAAACTTCGTTAGAATCACTTTTTTTCCGTTCTTATTCGAGATAACTGGTTCTCTTTCATTTTGCTAGTTTGATAGCTGTAGAAAGCATATTATGCAAATAGAATCTCGAAAAGAAAAAAAAAATTTTTCGAAATTTGGAAACTTCATTAGAATCACTTTTTTTCCGTTCTTATTCGAGATAACTGGTTCTCATTCATTATACTAGTTTGATAGCCTCAGAAAAGAATATTATGCGCAAAGGATCTCGAAAAGAAAAAAATTTTTTTCGAAGTTTGGAAACTTCATTAGAATCACTTTTTTTCTGTTCTTATTCTAGATAACTGGTTCTCTTTCATTATACTAGTTTGATAGCCTCAGAAAAGCATATGCGCAAAGAATCTCGAAAGGAAAAAAAAATTTTTTCGAAGTTTGGAAACTTCATTAGAATCACTTTTTTTCCGTTCTTATTCGAGATAACTGGTTGTCTTTCATTTTGCTAGTTTGATAGCTGTAGAAAAGCATATTATGCGCAAAGAATCTCGAAAAGAAAAATAATTTTTTTCGAAGTTTGGAAACTTCTTTAGAATCACTTTTTTTCCGTTCTTATTCGAGATAACTGGTTCTCTTTCATTTTGCTAGTTTGACAGCTGTAGAAAAGCATATTATGCGAAAAGAATCTCGAAAAGAAAAATAATTTTTTTCGAAGTTTGGAAACTTCATTAGAATCACTTTTTTTCCGTTCTTATTCGAGATAACCGGTTCTCTTTCATTATACTAGTTTGATAGCCTCAGAAAAGTATATTATGCGCAAAGAATCTCGAAAGGAAAAAAAAATTTTTTCGAAGTTTGGAAACTCATTAGAATCACTTTTTTTCCGTTCTTATTTGAGATAACTGGTTCTCTTTCATTATACTAGTTTGATAGCCTCAGAAAAGCATATCATGCGCAAAGAATCTCGAAAAGAAAAATAATTTTTTTCGAAGTTTGCAAACTTCGTTAGAATCACTTTTTTTCCGTTCTTATTCGAGATAACTGGTTCTCTTTAATTATACTAGTTTGATAGCCTTAGAAAAGCATATTATGCGGAAAGAATCTCGAAAAGAAAAAAAAATTTTTTTCGAAGTTTGGAAACTTCGTTAGAATCACTTTTTTTCCGTTCTTATTCGAGATAACTGGTTCTCTTTCATTATACTAGTTTGATAGCCTTAGAAAAACATATTTGCGCAAAGAATCTCGAAAAGAAAAAAAATTTTTTTCGAAGTTTTGAAACTTCTTTAGAATCACTTTTTTTCCGTTCTTATTCGAGATAACTGGTTCTCTTTCATTTTGCTAGCTTGATAGCTGTAGAAAAGCATATTATGAGAATAGAATCTCGAAAAAAAAAAAAAATTTCGAAATTTGGAAACTTCATTAGAATCACTTTTTTTCCGTTCTTATTCGAGATAACTGGTTCTCTTTCATTATACTAGTTTGATAGCCACAGAAAAGCATATTATGCGCAAAGAATCTCGAAAAGAAAAAAATTTTTTTTCGAAGTTTGGAAACTTCTTTAGAATTACATTTTTTCCGTTCTTATTCGAGATAACTGGTTCTCTTTAATTTTGCTAGTTTGATAGCTGTAGAAAGCATATTATGCGAATAGAATCTCGAAAAGAAAAAAAAATTTTTCGAACTTTGGAAACTTCATTAGAATCACTTTTTTTCCGTTCTTATTCGAGATAACTGGTTCTCTTTCATTTTGCTAGTTTGATAGCTGTAGAAAAGCATATTATGCGCAAAGAATCTCGAAAAGAAAAATAATTTTTTTCGAAGTTTGGAAACTTCTTTAGAATCACTTTTTTTCCGTTCTTATTCGAGATAACTGGTTCTCTTTCATTTTGCTAGTTTGATAGCTGTAGAAAAGCATATTATGCGAAAAGAATCTCGAAAAGAAAAATAATTTTTTTCGAAGTTTGGAAACTTCATTAGAATCACTTTTTTTCCGTTCTTATTCGAGATAACTGGTTCTCTTTCATTTTGTTAGTTTGATAGCTGTAGAAAAGCATATTATGCTGAAAGAATCTCGAAAAGAAAAAAAAAAATTATTCGAAATTTGGAAACTTCATTAGAATCACTTTTTTTCCGTTCTTATTTGAGATAACGTTCTCTTTCATTATACTAGTTTGATAGCCTCAGAAAAGCATATCAAGCGCAAAGAATCTCGAAAAGAAAAATAATTTTTTTCGAAGTTTGCAAACTTCGTTAGAATCACTTTTTTTCCTTCTTATTCGAGATAACTGGTTCTCTTTAATTATACTAGTTTGATAGCCTTAGAAAAGCATATTATGCGGAAAGAATCTCGAAAAGAAAAAAAAAATTTTTCGAAGTTTGGAAACTTCGTTAGAATCACTTTTTTTCCGTTCTTATTCGAGATAACTGGTTCTCTTTCATTATACTAGTTTGATAGCCTTAGAAAAACATATTTGCGCAAAGAATCTCGAAAAGAAAAAAAATTATTTTCGAAGTTTTGAAACTTCTTTAGAATCACATTTTTTCCGTTCGTATTCGAGATAACTGGTTCTCTTTCATTTTGTTAGCTTGATAGCTGTAGAAAAGCATATTATGCAAATAGAATCTCGAAAAGAAAAAAAAAATTTTTTGAAATTTGGAAACTTCATTAGAATCACTTTTTTTCCGTTCTTATTCGAGATAACTGGTTCTCTTTCATTATACTAGTTTGATAGCCTCAGAAAAGCATATTTTGCGCAAAGAATCACGAAAAGAAAAATAATTTTTTTCGAAGTTTGGAAACTTCTTTAGAATCACATTTTTTCCGTTCTTATTCGAGATAACTGGTTCTCTTTAATTTTGCTAGTTTGGTAGCTGTAGAAAGCATATTATGCGAATAGAATCTCGAAAAGAAAAAAAAAATTTTTTCGAAATTTGGAAACTTCGTTAGAATCACTTTTTTTCCGTTCTTATTCGAGATAACTAGTTTTCTTTCATTATACTAGTTTGATAGCCTCAGAAAAGCATATTATGCGCAAAGAATCTCGAAAAGAAAGAAATTTTTTTACAGTTTGGAAACTTCGTTAGAATCACTTTTTTTCCGTTCTTATTCAAGATAACTGGTTCTCTTTCATTTTGCTAGTTTGATAGCTGTAGAAAAGCATATTATGCGCAAAGAACCTCGAAAAGAAAAATAATTTTTTTCGAAGTTTGGAAACTTCGTTAGAATAACTTTTTTTCCGTTCTTATTCGAGATAACTGGTTCTCTTTCATTATACTAGTTTGATATCCTTAGAAAAACATATTATGCGCAAAGAATCTGGAAAAGAAAAAAAAAATTTTCGAAATTTGGAAACTCCGTTAGAATCACTTTTTTTCCGTTCTTATTCGAGATAACTGGTTCTCTTTCATTTTGCTAGTTTGATAGCTGTAGAAAGCATATTATGCGAATAGAATCTCGAAAAGAAAAAAAAAAAATTTCGAAATTTGGAAACTTCATTAGAATCACTTTTTTTCCGTTCTTACTTGAGATAACTGTTTCTCTTTCATTATACTAGTTTGATAGCCTCAGAAAAGCATATTATGCGCAAAGAATCTCGAAAAGAAAAATAATTTTTTTCGAAGTTTGGAAACTTCTTTAGAATCACTTTTTTTCTGTTCTTATTCGAGATAACTGGTTCTCTTTCATTTTGCTAGTTTGGTAGCTGTAGAAATGCATATTATGCGAAAAGAATCTCGAAAAGAAAAATAATTTTTTTCGAAGTTTGGAAACTTCGTTAGAATCACTTTTTTTCCATTCTTATTCGAGATAACTGGTTCTCTTTCATTTTGCTAGTTTGATAGCTGTAGAAAAGCATATTATGCTGAAAGAATCTCGAAAAGAAAAAAAAAATTTTTCGAAATTTGGAAACTTCATTAGAATCACTTTTTTTCCGTTCTTATTCGAGATAAGCGGTTCTCTTTCATTATACTAGTTTGATAGCCTCAGAAAAGTATATTATGCGCAAAGAATCTCGAAAGGAAAAAAAATTTTTTCGAATTTTGGAAACTCATTCGAATCACTTTTTTTCTGTTCTTATTTGAGATAACTGGTTCTCTTTCATTATACTAGTTTGATAGCCTCAAAAAAGCATATCATGCGCAAAGAATCTCGAAAAGAAAAATAATTTTTTTCGAAGTTTGGAAACTTCGTTAGAATCTCTTTTTTTCCGTTCTTATTCGACATAACTGGTTCTCTTTAATTATACTAGTTTGATAGCCTTAGAAAAGCATATTATGCGGAAAGAATCTCGAAAAGAAAAAAAATTTTTTTCGAAGTTTGGAAACTTCGTTAGAATCACTTTTTTTCCGTTCTTATTCGAGATAACTGGTTCTCTTTCATTATACTAGTTTGATAGCCTTAGAAAAACATATTTGCGCAAAGAATCTCGAAAAGAAAAAAAATTTTTTTCGAAGTTTTGAAACTTCTTTAGAATCACATTTTTTCCGTTCTAATTCGAGATAACTGGTTCTCTTTCATTTTGCTATCTTGATAGCTGTAGAAAAGCATATTATGCGAATAGAATCTCGAAAAGAAAAAAAAAAATTTTCGAAATTTGGAAACTTCATTAGAATCACTTTTTTTCCGTTCTTATTCGAGATAACTGGTTCTCTTTCACTATACTAGTTTGATAGCCTAAGAAAAGCATATTATGCGCAAAGATTCTCGAAAAGAAAAAAAATTTTTTTCGAAGTTTGGAAACTTCTTTAGAATCATATTTTTTCCGTTCTTATTCGAGATAACTGGTTCTCTTTCATTTTGCTAGTTTGATAGCTGTAGAAAAGCATATTATGCGAAAAGAATCACGAAAAGAAAAATAATTTTTTTCGAAGTTTGGAAACTTCGTTAGAATCACTTTTTTTCCGTTCTTATTCGAGATAACTGGTTCTCTTTCATTTTGCTAGTTTGATAGCTGTAGAAAAGCATGAAAAGCATATTATGCGCAGAGAATCTCGAAAAGAAAAAAAATTTTTTTCGAAGTTTGGAAACTTCTTTAGAATCAGATTTTTTCCGTTCTTATTTGAGATAACTGGTTCTCTTTCATTTTGCTAGTTTGATAGCTGTAGAAAGCATATTATGCGAATAGAATCTCGAAAAGAAAAAAAAAAAATTTCGAAATTTGGAAACTTCATTAGAATCACTTTTTTTCCGTTCTTATTCGAGATAACTGGTTCTCTTTCATTATACTAGTTTGATAGCCTCAGAAAAGCATATTATGCGCAAAGAATCTCGGAAAGAAAAAAAATTTTTTTCACAGTTTGGAAACTTTGTTAGAATCACTTTTTTTCCGTTCTTATTCGAGATAACTGCTTCTCTTTCATTTTGCTAGTTTGATAGCCTCAGAAAAGCTTATTATGCGCAAAGAATCTCGAAAAGAAAAAAATTTTTTTCGAAGTTTTGAAACTTCATTAGAATCACTTTTTTTCCGTTCTTATTGGAGATAACTGATTATCTTTCATTATACTAGTTTGATAGCCTTAGAAAAATACATTATGCGCAAAGAATCACGGAAAGAAAAAAAATTTTTTTCGAAGTTTTGAAATTTCATCAGAATCACATTTTTTCGGTTTTTATTCGAGATAACTGGTTCGCTTTCATTATACTAGTTTGATAGCCTTAGAAATTCATATTATGCGAAAGAATCTCGAAAAGAAAAAAAATTTTTTTCCAAGTTTTGAAACATCTTTAGAATTACATTTTTTCCGTTCTTATTCGAGATAACTGGTTCTCTTTCATTATGCTAGTTTGATAGCTCTAGAAAATATTATTATGCGAATAGAATCTCGAAATGAAAAAAAAAATTTTTCGAAATTTGGAAACTTCATTAGAATCACTTTTTTTCCGTTCTTATTCGAGATAACTGGTTCTCTTTCATTATACTAGTTTGATAGCCTCAGAAAAGGATATTATGCGCAAAGAATCTCGAAAAGATAAAAAAAAAATTTCGAAGTTTGGAAACTTTATTAGAATCACTTTTTTTCCGTTCTTATTTGAGATAACTGGTTCTCTTTCATTATACTAGTTTGATAGCCTCAGAAAAGCATATTATGCGCAAACAATCTCGAGAAGAAAAAAATTTTTTCGAAATTTGGAAACTTCTTTAGAATCACATTTTTTCCGTTCTTATTCGAGATAACTGGTTCTCTTTCATTTTGCTATCTTGATAGCTGTAGAAAAGCATATTATGCGAATAGAATCTCGAAAAGAAAAAAAAAATTTTTCGAAATTTGGAAACTTCATTAGAATCACTTTTTTTCCGTTCTTATTCCAGATAACTGGTTCTCTTTCATTATACTAGTTTGATAGCCTAAGAAAAGCATATTATGCGCAAAGATTCTCGAAAAGAAAAAAAAAATTTTTCCAAGTTTGGAAACTTCTTTAGAATCACATTTGTTCCGTTCTTATTCGAGATAAATGGTTCTCTTTCATTATACTAGTTTGATAGCCTCAGAAAAGCATATTATGCGCAAAGAATCTCGAAAAGAAAAAAAAAATTTTTCGAAGTTTGGAAACTTCTTTAGAATCACATTTTTTCCGTTCTTATTCGAGATAACTGGTTCTCTTTAATTTTGCTAGTTTGATAGCTGTAGAAAGCATATTATGGGAATAGAATCTCGAAAAGAAAAAAAAATTTTCGAAATTTGGAAACTTCATTGGAATCACTTTTTTTCCGTTCTTATTCGAGATAACTGGTTCTCTTTCATTATACTAGTTTGATAGCCTCAGAAATGCATATTATGCGCAAAGAATCTCGAAAAGAAAAAAAAATTTTTTTCACAGTTTGGAAACTTCGTTAGAATCACTTTTTTTCCGTTCTTATTGGAGATAACTGGTTCTCTTTCATTTTGATAGCTGTAGAAAAGCATATTATGCGAAAAGAATCTCGAAAAGAAAAAAAAAATTTTCAATATTTGGAAACTTCATTAGAATCACTTTTTTTCCGTTTTTATTCGAGATAACTGGTTCTCTTTCATTATACTAGTTTGATAGCTGTAGAAAAGCATGAGAAGCATATTATGCGCAGAGAATCTCGAAAAGAAAAAAATTTTTTCGAAATTTGGAAACTTCATTAGAATCACTTTTTTTCCGTTCTTATTCAAGATAACTGGTTCTCTTTAATTATACTAGTTTGATAGCTTTAGCAAAGCATATTATGCGGAAAGAATCTCGAAAAGAAAAAAAATTTTTTTCGAAGTTTGGAAACTTCTTTAGAATCACTTTTTTTTCCGTTATTATTGGAGATAACCGGTTATCTTTCATTATACTAGTTTGATAGCCTCAAAAAGCATATTATGCGAAAAGAATCTCGAAAGGAAAAAAAAAATTTTTCGAAGTTTGGAAACTCATTAGAATCACTTTTTTTCCGTTCTTATTTGAGATAACTGGTTCTCTTTCATTATACTAGTTTGATAGCCTCAGAAAAGCATATCATGCGCAAAGAATCTCGAAAAGAAAAATAATTTTTTTCGAAGTTTGCAAACTTCGTTAGAATCACTTTTTTTCCGTTCTTATTCGAGATAACTGGTTTTCTTTAATTATACTAGTTTGATAGCCTTAGAAAAGCATATTATGCGGAAAGAATCTCGAAAAGAAAAAAAAATTTTTTCGAAGTTTGGAAACTTCGTTAGAATCACTTTTTTTCCGTTCTTATTCGAGATAACTGGTTCTCTTTCATTATACTAGTTTGATAGACTTAGAAAAACATATTTGCGCAAAGAATCTCGAAAAGAAAAAAAAAATTTTTCGAAGTTTTGAAACTTCTTTAGAATCACTTTTTTTTCCGTTCTTATTCGAGATAACTGGTTCACTTTCATTTTGCTAGCTTGATAGCTGTAGAAAAGCATATTATGCGAATAGAATCTCGAAAAAAAAAAAAAAATTCGAAATTTGGAAACTTCATTAGAATCACTTTTTTTCCGTTCTTATTCGAGATAACTGGTTCTCTTTCATTATACTAGTTTGATAGCCTCAGAAAAGCATATTATGCGTAAAGAATCTCGAAAAGAAAAAAATTTTTTTTCGAAGTTTGGAAACTTCTTTAGAATCACATTTTTCCCGTTCTTATTCGAGATAACTGGTTCTCTTTCATTATACTAGTTTGATAGCCTCAGAAAAGCATATTTTGCGCAAAGAATCTCGAAAAGAAAAAAAAATTTTTTCGAAGTTTGGAAACTTCTTAAGAATTACATTTTTTCCGTTCTTATTCGAGATAACTGGTTCTCTTTAATTTTGCTAGTTTGATAGCTGTAGAAAGCATATTATGCGAATAGAATCTCGAAAAGAAAAAAAAAAATTTTTCGAACTTTGGAAACTTCATTAGAATCACTTTTTTTCCATTCTTATTCGAGATAACTGGTTCTCTTTCATTTTGCTAGTTTGATAGCTGTAGAAAAGCATATTATGCGCAAAGAATCTCGAAAAGAAAAATAATTTTTTTCGAAGTTTGGAAACTTCTTTAGAATCACTTTTTTTCCTTTCTTATTCGAGATAACTGGTTCTCTTTCATTTTGCTAGTTTGATAGCTGTAGAAAAGCATATTATGCGAAAAGAATCTCGAAAAGAAAAATAATTTTTTTCGAAGTTTGGAAACTTCTTTAGAATCACTTTTTTTCCGTTCTTATTCGAGATAACTGGTTCTCTTTCATTTTGTTAGTTTGATAGCTGTAGAAAAGCATATTATGCTGAAAGAATCTCGAAAAGAAAAAAAAAAAATTATTCGAAATTTGGAAACTTCATTAGAATCACTTTTTTTCCGTTCTTATTTGAGATAACGTTCTCTTTCATTATACTAGTTTGATAGCCTCAGAAAAGCATATCAAGCGCAAAGAATCTCGAAAAGAAAAATAATTTTTTTCGAAGTTTGCAAACTTCGTTAGAATCACTTTTTTTCCGTTCTTATTCGAGATAACTGGTTCTCTTTAATTATACTAGTTTGATAGCCTTAGAAAAGCATATTATGCGGAAAGAATCTCGAAAAGAAAAAAAAAATTTTTCGAAGTTTGGAAACTTCATTAGAATCACTTTTTTTCCGTTCTTATTCGAGATAACTGGTTCTCTTTCATTATACTAGTTTGATAGCCTCAGAAAAGCATATTTTGCGCAAAGAATCTCGAAAAGAAAAAAAAATTTTTTCGAAGTGTGGAAACTTCTTTAGAATCACATTTTTTCCGTTCTTATTCGAGATAACTGGTTCTCTTTAATTTTGCTAGTTTGGTAGCTGTAGAAAGCATATTATGCGAATAGAATCTCGAAAAGAAAAAAAAAATTTTTTTCGAAATTTGGAAACTTCGTTAGAATCACTTTTTTTCCGTTCTTATTCGAGATAACTAGTTTTCTTTCATTATACTAGTTTGATAGCCTCAGAAAAGCATATTATGCGCAAAGAATCTCGAAAAGAAAGAAATTTTTTTACAGTTTGGAAACTTCGTTAGAATCACTTTTTTTCCGTTCTTATTCAGGATAACTGGTTCTCTTTCATTTTGCTAGTTTGATAGCTGTAGAAAAGCATATTATGCGCAAAGAATCTCGAAAAGAAAAATAATTTTTTTCGAAGTTTGGAAACTTCGTTAGAATCACTTTTTTTCCGTTCTTATTCGAGATAACTGGTTCTCTTTCATTATACTAGTTTGATATCCTTAGAAAAACATATTATGCGCAAAGAATCTCGAAAAGAAAAAAATTTTTTTTCGAAGTTTTGAAACTTCAATAGAATCACTTTTTTTCCGTTCTTATTCGAGATAACTGGTTCTCTTTCATTTTGCTAGTTTGATATTTCTAGAAAAGCATATTATGCGAAAAGAATCTGGAAAAGAAAAAAAAATTTTCGAAATTTGGAAACTCCGTTAGAATCACTTTTTTTCCGTTCTTATTCGAGATAACTGGTTCTCTTTCATTTTGCTAGTTTGATAGCTGTAGAAAGCATATTATGCGAATAGAATCTCGAAAAGAAAAAAAAAATTTTTCGAAATTTGGAAACTTCATTAGAATCACTTTTTTTCCGTTCTTACTTGAGATAACTGTTTCTCTTTCATTATACTAGTTTGATAGCCTCAGAAAAGCATATTATGCGCAAAGAATCTCGAAAAGAAAAATAATTTTTTTCGAAGTTTGGAAACTTCTTTAGAATCACTTTTTTTCTGTTCTTATTCGAGATAACTGGTTCTCTTTCATTTTGCTAGTTTGATAGCTGTAGAAAAGCATATTATGCGAAAAGAATCTCGAAAAGAAAAATAATTTTTTTCGAAGTTTGGAAACTTCATTAGAATCACTTTTTTTCCGTTCTTATTCGAGATAACTGGTTCTCTTTCATTTTGCTAGTTTGATAGCTGTAGAAAAGCATATTATGCTGAAAGAATCTCGAAAAGAAAAAAAAAATTTTTCGAAATTTGGAAACTTCATTAGAATCACTTTTTTTCCGTTCTTATTTGAGATAACCGGTTCTCTTTCATTATACTAGTTTGATAGCCTCAGAAAAGTATATTATGCGCAAAAAAACTCGAAAGGAAAAAAAATTTTTTCGAATTTTGGAAACTCATTCGAATCACTTTTTTTCCGTTCTTATTTGAGATAACTGGTTCTCTTTCATTATACTAGTTTGATAGCCTCCAAAAACCATTCATGCGCAAAGAATCTCGAAAAGAAAAATAATTTTTTTCGAAGTTTGGAAACTTCGTTAGAATCACTTTTTTTCCGTTCTTATTCGAGATAACTGGTTCTCTTTAATTATACTAGTTTGATAGCCTTAGAAAAGCATATTATGCGGAAAGAATCTCGAAAAGAAAAAAAATTTTTTTCGAAGTTTGGAAACTTCGTTAGAATCACTTTTTTTCCGTTCTTATTCGAGATAACTGGTTCTCCTTCATTATACTAGTTTGATAGCCTTAGAAAAACATATTTGCGCAAAGAATCTCGAAAAGAAAAAAAATTTTTTTCGAAGTTTTGAAACTTCTTTAGAATCACATTTTTTCCGTTCTAATTCGAGATAACTGGTTCTCTTTCATTTTGCTATCTTGATAGCTGTTGAAAAGCATATTATGCGAATAGAATCTCGAAAAGAAAAAAAAAATTTTCGAAATTTGGAAACTTCATTAGAATCACTTTTTTTCCGTTCTTATTCGAGATAACTGGTTCTCTTTCACTATACTAGTTTGATAGCCTAAGAAAAGCATATTATGCGCAAAGATTCTCGAAAAGAAAAAAAATTTTTTTCGAAGTTTGGAAACTTCTTTAGAATCATATTTTTTCCGTTCTTATTCGAGATAACTGGTTCTCTTTCATTTTGCTAGTTTGATAGCTGTAGAAAAGCATATTATGCGAAAAGAATCACGAAAAGAAAAAAATTTTTTCGAAGTTTGGAAACTTCGTTAGAATCACTTTTTTTCCGTTCTTATTCGAGATAACTGGTTCTCTTTCATTTTGCTAGTTTGATAGCTGTAGAAAAGCATGAAAAGCATATTATGCGCAGAGAATCTCGAAAAGAAAAAAAATTTTTTTCGAAGTTTGGAAACTTCTTTAGAATCAGATTTTTTCCGTTCTTATTCGAGATAACTGGTTCTCTTTCATTTTCTAGTTTGATAGCTGTAGAAAGCATATTATGCGAATAGAATCTCGAAAAGAAAAAAAAAATTTTCGAAATTTGGAAACTTCATTAGAATCACTTTTTTTCCGTTCTTATTCGAGATAACTGGTTCTCTTTCATTATACTAGTTTGATAGCCTCAGAAAAGCATATTATGCGCAAAGAATCTCGGAAAGAAAAAAATTTTTTTTCACAGTTTGGAAACTTTGTTAGAATCACTTTTTTTCCGTTCTTATTCGAGATAACTGCTTCTCTTTCATTTTGCTAGTTTGATAGCCTCAGAAAAGCTTATTATGCGCAAAGAATCTCGAAAAGAAAAAAAATTTTTTCGAAGTTTTGAAACTTCATTAGAATCACTTTTTTTCCGTTCTTATTGGAGATAACTGGTTATCTTTCATTATACTAGTTTGATAGCCTTAGAAAAATACATTATGCGCAAAGAATCACGGAAAGAAAAAAATTTTTTTTCGAAGTTTTGAAACTTCATCAGAATCACTTTTTTTCGGTTTTTATTCGAGATAACTGGTTCTCTTTCATTATACTAGTTTGATAGCCTTAGAAAAACATATTATGCGCAAAGAATCTCGAAAAGAAAAAAATTTTTTTTCCAAGTTTTGAAACATCTTTAGAATCACATTTTTTCCGTTCTTATTCGAGATAACTGGTTCTCTTTCATTTTGCTAGTTTGATAGCTGTAGAAAGCATATTATGCGAATAGAATCTCGAAAAGAAAAAAAAATTTTTTTTCGAAATTTGGAAACTTCGTTAGAATCACTTTTTTTCCGTTCTTATTCGAGATAACTAGTTTTCTTTCATTATACTAGTTTGATAGCCTCAGAAAAGCATATTATGCGCAAAGAATCTCGAAAAGAAAGAAATTTTTTTACAGTTTGGAAACTTCGTTAGAATCACTTTTTTTCCGTTCTTATTCAAGATAACTGGTTCTCTTTCATTTTGCTAGTTTGATAGCTGTAGAAAAGCATATTATGCGCAAAGAATCTCGAAAAGAAAAATAATTTTTTTCGAAGTTTGGAAACTTCGTTAGAATCACTTTTTTTCCGTTCTTATTCGAGATAACTGGTTCTCTTTCATTATACTAGTTTGATATCCTTAGAAAAACATATTATGCGCAAAGAATCTCGAAAAGAAAAAAAATTTTTTTCGAAGTTTTGAAACTTCAATAGAATCACTTTTTTACCGTTCTTATTCGAGATAACTGGTTCTCTTTCATTTTGCTAGTTTGATATTTCTGGAAAAGCATATTATGCGAAAAGAATCTGGAAAAGAAAAAAAAAATTTTCGAAATTTGGAAACTCCGTTAGAATCACTTTTTTTCCGTTCCTATTCGATATAACTGGTTCTCTTTCATTTTGCTAGTTTGATAGCTCTAGAAAGCATATTATGCGAATAGAATCTCGAAAAGAAAAAAAAAATTTTTCGAAATTTGGAAACTTCATTAGAATCACTTTTTTTCCGTTCTTACTTGAGATAACTGTTTCTCTTTCATTATACTAGTTTGATAGCCTCAGAAAAGCATATTATGCGCAAAGAATCTCGAAAAGAAAAATAATTTTTTTCGAAGTTTGGAAACTTCTTTAGAATCACTTTTTTTCTGTTCTTATTCGAGATAACTGGTTCTCTTTCATTTTGCTAGTTTGATAGCTGTAGAAAAGCATATTATGCGAAAAGAATCTCGAAAAGAAAAATAATTTTTTTCGAAGTTTGGAAACTTCGTTAGAATCACTTTTTTTCCGTTCTTATTCGAGATAACTGGTTCTCTTTCATTTTGCTAGTTTGATAGCTGTAGAAAAGCATATTATGCTGAAAGAATCTCGAAAAGAAAAAAAAAATTTTTCGAAATTTGGAAACTTCATTAGAATCACTTTTTTTCCGTTCTTATTCGAGATAACCGGTTCTCTTTCATTATACTAGTTTGATAGCCTCAGAAAAGTATATTATGCCCAAAGAATCTCGAAAGGAAAAAAATTTTTTTCGAATTTTGGAAACTCATTCGAATCACTTTTTTTCCGTTCTTATTTGAGATAACTGGTTCTCTTTAATTATACTAGTTTGATAGCCTTAGAAAAGCATATTATGCGGAAAGAATCTCGAAAAGAATAAAATTTTTTTTCGAGGTTTTGAAACTTCTTTAGAATCACATTTTTTCCGTTCTAATTCGAGATAACTGGTTCTCTTTCATTTTGCTATCTTGATAGCTGTAGAAAAGCATATTATGCGAATAGAATCTCGAAAAGAAAAAAAAAAAATTTTCGAAATTTGGAAACTTCATTAGAATCACTTTTTTTCCGTTCTTATTCGAGATAACTGGTTCTCTTTCACTATACTAGTTTGATAGCCTAAGAAAAGCATATTATGCGCAAAGATTCTCGAAAAGAAAAAAAATTTTTTTCGAAATTTGGAAACTTTTTAGAATCATATTTTTTCCGTTCTTATTCGAGATAACTGGTTCTCTTTCATTTTGCTAGTTTGATAGCTGTAGAAAAGCATATTATGCGAAAAGAATCACGAAAAGAAAAATAATTTTTTTCGAAGTTTGGAAACTTCGTTAGAATCACTTTTTTTCCGTTCTTATTCGAGATAACTGGTTCTCTTTCATTTTGCTAGTTTGATAGCTGTAGAAAAGCATGAAAAGCATATTATGCGCAGAGAATCTCGAAAAGAAAAAAAATTTTTTTCGAAGTTTGGAAACTTCTTTAGAATCAGATTTTTTCCGTTCTTATTCGAGATAACTGGTTCTCTTTCATTTTGCTAGTTTGATAGCTGTAGAAAGCATATTATGCATATAGAATCTCAAAAAGAAAAAAAAAAATTTTCGAAATTTGGAAACTTCATTAGAATCACTTTTTTTCCGTTCTTATTCGAGATAACTGGTTCTCTTTCATTATACTAGTTTGATAGCCTCAGAAAAGCATATTATGCGCAAAGAATCTCGGAAAGAAAAAATTTTTTTTTCACAGTTTGGAAACTTTGTTAGAATCACTTTTTTTTCCGTTCTTATTCGAGATAACTGCTTCTCTTTCATTTTGCTAGTTTGATAGCCTCAGAAAAGCTTATTATGCGCAAAGAATCTCGAAAAGAAAAAAATTTTTTTCGAAGTTTTGAAACTTCATTAGAATCACTTTTTTTCCGTTCTTATTTGAGATAACTGGTTCTCTTTCATTATACTAGTTTGATAGCCTTAGAAAAACATATAATGCGCAAAGAATCTCGAAAAGAAAAAATTTTTTTTTCCAAGTTTTGAAACATCTTTAGAATCACATTTTTTCCGTTCTTATTCGAGATAACTGGTTCTCTTTCATTTTGCTAGTTTGATAGCTCTAGAAAATATTATTATGCGAATAGAATCTCGAAATGAAAAAAAAAATTTTTCGAAATTTGGAAACTTCATTAGAATCACTTTTTTTCCGTTCTTATTCGAGATAACTGGTTCTCTTTCATTATACTAGTTTGATAGCCTCAGAAAAGGATATTATGCGCAAAGAATCTCGAAAATATAAAAAAAAATTTTCGAAGTTTGGAAACTTTATTAGAATCACTTTTTTTCCGTTATTATTTGAGATAACTGGTTCTCTTTCATTATACTAGTTTGATAGCCTCAGAAAAGCATATTATGCGCAAACAATCTCGATAAGAAAAAAAATTTTTCGAAATTTGGAAACTTCTTTAGAATCACATTTTTTCCGTTCTTATTCGAGATAACTGGTTCTCTTTCATTTTGCTATCTTGATAGCTGTAGAAAAGCATATTATGCGAATAGAATCTCGAAAAGAAAAAAAATTTTTTTCGAAGTTTTGAATCTTGTTTAGAATCACATTTTTTCCGTTCTAATTCGAGATAACTGGTTCTCTTTCATTTTGCTATCTTGATAGCTGTAGAAAAGCATATTATGCGAATAGAATCTCGAAAAGAAAAAAAAAATTTTTCGAAATTTGGAAACTTCATTAGAATCACTTTTTTTCCGTTCTTATTCCAGATAACTGGTTCTCTTTCATTATACTAGTTTGATAGCCTAAGAAAAGCATATTATGCGCAAAGATTCTCGAAAAGAAAAAAAAATTTTTTCGAAGTTTGGAAACTTCTTTAGAATCACATTTGTTCCGTTCTTATTCGAGATAAATGGTTCTCTTTCATTATACTAGTTTGATAGCCTCAGAAAAGCATATTATGCGCAAAGAATCTCGAAAAGAAAAAAAAATTTTTTCGAAGTTTGGAAACTTCTTTAGAATCACATTTTTTCCGTTCTTATTCGAGATAACTGGTTCTCTTTAATTTTGCTAGTTTGATAGCTGTAGAAAGCATATTATGGGAATAGAATCTCGAAAAGAAAAAAAAAAATTTTCGAAATTTGGAAACTTCATTGGAATCACTTTTTTTCCGTTCTTATTCGAGATAACTGGTTCTCTTTCATTATACTAGTTTGATAGCCTCAGAAAAGCATATTATGCGCAAAGAATCTCGAAAAGAAAAAAAAAATTTTTTTCACAGTTTGGAAACTTGGTTAGAATCACTTTTTTTCCGTTCTTATTGGAGATAACTGGTTCTCTTTCATTTTGATAGCTGTAGAAAAGCATATTATGCGAAAAGAATCTCGAAAAGAAAAAAAAATTTTTCAATATTTGGAAACTTCATTAGAATCACTTTTTTTCCGTTATTATTGGAGATAACCGGTTATCTTTCATTATACTAGTTTGATAGCCTCAGAAAAGCATATTATGCGCAAAGAATCTCGAAAAGAAAAAAAAAATTTTCCGAAGTTTGGAAACTTCATTAGAATCACTTTTTTTCCGTTCTTATTTGAGATAACTGGTTCTTTTTCATTATACTAGTTTGATAGCCTCAGAAAAGCATATTATGCGCAAAGAATCTCGAAAAGAAAAAAAAAATTTTCCGAAGTTTGGAAACTTCATTAGAATCACTTTTTTTCCGTTCTTATTTGAGATAACTGGTTCTTTTTCATTATACTAGTTTGATAGCCTTAGAAAAGCATATTATGCGGAAAGAATCTCGAAAAGAAAAAAATTTTTTTTCGAAGTTTTGAAACTTCGTTAGAATCACTTTTTTTCCGTTCTTATTCGAGATAACTGGTTCTCTTTCATTATACTAGTTTGATAGCCTTAGAAAAACATATTTGCGCAAAGAATCTCGAAAAGAAAAAAAATTATTTTCGAAGTTTTGAAACTTCTTTAGAATCACATTTTTTCCGTTCCTATTCGAGATAACTGGTTCTCTTTCATTTTGTTAGCTTGATAGCTGTAGAAAAGCATATTATGCGCAAAGATTCTCGAAAAGAAAAAAAAAATTTTTCGAAGTTTGGAAACTTCTTTAGAATCATATTTTTTCCGTTCTTATTCGAGAGTTCTCTTTCATTTAGCTAGTTTGATAGCTGTAGAAAAGCATATTATGCGAAAAGAATCACGAAAAGAAAAATAATTTTTTTCGAAGTTTGGAAACTTCTTTAGAATCATATTTTTTCCGTTCTTATTCGAGATAACTGGTTCTCTTTCATTTTGCTAGTTTGATAGCTGTAGAAAAGCATGAAAAGCATATTATGCGCAGAGAATCTCGAAAAGAAAAAAAAATTTTTTTCGAAGTTTGGAAACTTCTTTTTTCCGTTCTTTTTCGAGATAACTGGTTCTCTTTCATTTTGCTAGTTTGATAGCTGTAGAAAGCATATTATGCGAATAGAATCTGGAAAAGAAAAAAAGAAATTTTCGAAATTTGGAAACTTCATTAGAATCACTTTTTTTCCGTTCTTATTCGAGATAACTGGTTCTCTTTCATTATACTAGTTTGATAGCCTCAGAAAAGCATATTATGCGCAAAGAATCTCGGAAAGAAAAAAATTTTTTTTCACAGTTTGGAAACTTTGTTAGAATCACTTTTTTTCCGTTCTTATTCGAGATAACTGCTTCTCTTTCATTTTGCTAGTTTGATAGCCTCAGAAAAGCATATTATGCGCAAAGAATCTCGAAAAGAAAAAATTTTTTTTTCGAAGTTTTGAAACTTCATTAGAATCACTTTTTTTCCGTTCTTATTGGAGATAACTGGTTATCTTTCATTATACTAGTTTGAGAGCCTTAGAAAAATACATTATGCGCAAAGAATCACGGAAAGAAAAAAAATTTTTTTCGAAGTTTTGAAACTTCATCAGAATCACTTTTTTCCGTTTTTATTCGAGATAACTGGTTCTCTTTCATTATACTAGTTTGATAGCCTTAGAAAAACATATTATGCGCAAAGAATCTCGAAAAGAAAAAAATTTTTTTTCCAAGTTTTGAAACATCTTTAGAATCAAATTTTTTCCGTTCTTATTCGAGATAACTGGTTCTCTTTCATTTTGCTAGTTTGATAGCCCTAGAAAATATTATTATGCGAATAGAATCTCGAAATGAAAAAAAAAAATTTTCGAAATTTGGAAACTTCATTAGAATCACTTTTTTTCCGTTCTTATTCGAGATAACTGGTTCTCTTTCATTATACTAGTTTGATAGCCTCAGAAAAGGATATTATGCGCAAAGAATCTCGAAAAGATAAAAAAAATTTTTCGAAGTTTGGAAACTTTATTAGAATGACTTTTTTTCCGTTCTTATTTGAGATAACTGGTTCTCTTTCATTATACTAGTTTAATAGCCTCAGAAAAGCATATTATGCGCAAACAATCTCGAGAAAAAAAAAAATTTTTCGAAATTTGGAAACTTCTTTAGAATCACATTTTTTCCGTTCTTATTCGAGATAACTGGTTCTCTTTCATTTTGCTATCTTGATAGCTGTAGAAAAGCATATTATGCGAATAGAATCTCGAAAAGAAAAAAAAATTTTTTCGAAGTTTTGAATCTTCTTTAGAATCACATTTTTTCCGTTCTAATTCGAGATAACTGGTTCTCTTTCATTTTGCTATCTTGATAGCTGTAGAAAAGCATATTATGCGAATATATCTCGAAAAGAAAAAAAAAATTTTTCGAAATTTGGATACTTCATTAGAATCACTTTTTTTCCGTTCTTATTCCAGATAACTGGTTCTCTTTCATTATACTAGTTTGATAGCCTAAGAAAAGCATATTATGCGCAAAGATTCTCGAAAAGAAAAAAAAATTTTTCGAAGTTTGGAAACTTCTTTAGAATCACTTTTTTTCCGTTCTTATTCGAGATAACTGGTTCTCTTTAATTTTGCTAGTTTGATAGCTGTAGAAAGCATATTATGGGAATAGAATCTCGAAAAGAAAAAAAAAATTTTTTCGAAATTTGGAAACTTCATTGGAATCACTTTTTTTCCGTTCTTATTCGAGATAACTGGTTCTCTTTCATTATACTAGTTTGATAGCCTCAGAAAAGCATATTATGCGCAAAGAATCTCGAAAAGAAAAAAAAAATTTTTTTCACAGTTTGGAAACTTCGTTAGAATCACTTTTTTCCGTTCTTATTCGAGATAACTGGTTCTCTTTCATTATACTAGTTTGATAGCCTCAGAAAAGCATAATATGCGCAAAGAATCTCGAAAGGAAAAAAAAAATTTTTTTCGAAGTTTGGAAACCTTATTAGAATCACTTTTTTTTCGTTCTTATTTGAGATAACTGGTTCTCTTTCATTATACTAGTTTAATAGCCTCAGAAAAGCATATTATGCGCAAACAATCTCGAAAAGAAAAAAAATTTTTTTCGAAGTTTGGAAACTTCGTTAGAATCACTGTTTTTCCGTTCTTATTCGAGATAACTGGTTCTCTTTCATTATACTAATTTGATAGCCTTAGAAAAACATATTATGCGCAAAGAATCTCGGAAAGAAAAAAAATTTTTTCGAAGTTTTGAAACTTCATTAGAATCACTTTTTTTCCGTTCTTATTCGAGATAACTGGTTCTCTTTCATTTTGCTAGTTTGATAGTTGTAGAAAGCATATTATGCGAATAGAATCTCGAAAAGAAAAAAAAAATTTTTCGAAATTTGGAAACTTCATTAGAATTACTTTTTTTCCGTTCTTATTCGAGATAACTGGTTCTCATTCATTATACTAGTTTGATAGCCTCAGAAAAGAATATTATGCGCAAAGGATCTCGAAAAGAAAAAATTTTTTTTCGAAGTTTGGAAACTTCATTAGAATCACTTTTTTTCTGTTCTTATTCAAGATAACTGGTTCTCTTTCATTATACTAGTTTGATAGCCTCAGAAAAGCATATGCGCAAAGAATCTCGAAAGGAAAAAAAAATTTTTCGAAGTTTGGAAACTTCATTAGAATCACTTTTTTTCCGTTCTTATTCGAGATAACTGGTTGTCTTTCATTTTATTAGTTTGATAGCTGTAGAAAAGCATATTATGCCCAAAGAATCTCGAAAAGGAAAATAATTTTTTTCGAAGTTTGGAAACTTCTTTAGAATCACTTTTTTTCCGTTCTTATTCGAGATAACTGGTTCTCTTTCATTTTGCTAGTTTGATAGCTGTAGAAAAGCATATTATGCGAAAAGAATCTCGAAAAATAATTTTTTTCGAAGTATGGAAACTTCATTAGAATCACTTTTTTTCCGTTCTTATTCCAGATAACTGGTTCTCTTTCATTTTGTTAGTTTGATAGCTGTAGAAAAGCATATTATGCTGAAAGAATCTCGAAAAGAAAAAAAAAAATTTTTCGAAATTTTGAAACTTCATTAGAATCACTTTTTTTCCGTTCTTATTCGAGGTAACCGGTTCTCTTTCATTATACTAGTTTGATAGCCTCAGAAAAGTATATTATGCGCAAAGAATCTCGAAAGGAAAAAAAAAATTTTTTCGAAGTGTGGAAACTCATTAGAATCACTTTTTTTCCGTTCTTATTTGAGATAACTGGTTCTCTTTCATTATACTAGTTTGATAGCCTCAGAAAAGCATATCATGCGCAATGAATCTCGAAAAGAAAAATAATTTTTTTCCAAGTTTTAACGAAGTTTTTTCGTTAGAATCACTTTTTTTCCGTTCTTATTCGAGATAACTGGTTCTCTTTAATTATACTAGTTTGATAGCCTTAGAAAAGCATATTATGCGGAAAGAATCTCGAAAAGAAAAAAAAAATTTTTCGAAGTTTGGAAACTTCGTTAGAATCACTTTTTTTCCGTTCTTATTCGAGATAACTGGTTCTCTTTCATTATACTAGTTTGATATTTCTAGAAAAGCATATTATGCGAAAAGATTCTGGAAAAGAAAAAAAAAAATTTTCGAAATTTGGAAAGTTCTTTAGAATCAGATTTTTTCCGTTCTTATTTTAGATAACTGGTTCTCTTTCATTTTGCTAGTTTGATAGCTGTAGAAAGCATATTATGCGAATAGAATCTCGAAAAGAAAAAAAAATTTTCGAAATTTGGAAACTTCATTAGAATCACTTTTTTTCCGTTCTTATTCGAGATAACTGGTTCTCTTTCATTATACTAGTTTGATAGCCTCAGAAAAGCATATTATGCGCAAAGAATCTCGGAAAGAAAAAAAATTTTTTTCACAGTTTGGAAACTTTGTTAGAATCACTTTTTTTCCGTTCTTATTCGAGATAACTGCTTCTCTTTCATTTTGCTAGTTTGATAGCCTCAGAAAAACTTATTATGCGCAAAGAATCTCGAAAAGAAAAAAATTTTTTTCGAAGTTTTGAAACTTCATTAGAATCACTTTTTTCCGTTCTTATTGGAGATAACTGGTTATCTTTCATTATACTAGTTTGATAGCCTTAGAAAAATACATTATGCGCAAAGAATCTCGAAAAGAAAAAAAATTTTTTTCCAAGTTTTGAAACATCTTTAGAATCAAATTTTTTCCGTTCTTATTCGAGATAACTGGTTCTCTTTCATTTTGCTGGTTTGATAGCTCTAGAAAATATTATTATGCGAATAGAATCTCGAAATGAAAAAAAAAATTTTTCGAAATTTGGAAACTTCATTAGCATCACTTTCTTCCGTTCTTATTCGAGATAACTGGTTCTCTTTCATTATACTAGTTTGATAGCCTCAGAAAAGGATATTATGCGCAAAGAATCTCGAAAAGATAAAAAAATTTTTTCGAAGTTTGGAAACTTTATTAGAATCACTTTTTTTCCGTTCTTATTTGAGATAACTGGTTCTCTTTCATTATACTAGTTTAATAGCCTCAGAAAAGCATATTATGCGCAAACAATCTCGAGAAGAAAAAAAATTTTTCGAAATTTGGAAACTTGTTTAGAATCACATTTTTTCCGTTCTTATTCGAGATTACTGGTTCTCTTTCATTTTGCTATCTTGATAGCTGTAGAAAAGCATATTATGCGAATAGAATCTCGAAAAGAAAAAAAATTTTTTTCGAAGTTTTGAATCTTCTTTAGAATCACATTTTTTCCGTTCTAATTCGAGATAACTGGTTCTCTTTCATTTTGCTATCTTGATAGCTGTAGAAAAGCATATTATGCGAATAGAATCTCGAAAAGAAAAAAAAATTTTTTCGAAATTTGGAAACTTCATTAGAATCACTTTTTTTCCGTTCTTATTCCAGATAACTGGTTCTCTTTCATTATACTAGTTTGATAGCCTAAGAAAAGCATATTATGCGCAAAGATTCTCGAAAAGAAAAAAAATTTTTTTCGAAGTTTGGAAACTTCTTTAGAATCACATTTGTTCCGTTCTTATTCGAGATAAATGGTTCTCTTTCATTATACTAGTTTGATAGCCTCAGAAAAGCATATTATGCGCAAAGAATCTCGAAAAGAAAAAAAAATTTTTCGAAGTTTGGAAACTTCTTTAGAATCACATTTTTTCCGTTCTTATTCGAGATAACTGGTTCTCTTTAATTTTGCTAGTTTGATAGCTGTAGAAAGCATATTATGGGAATAGAATCTCGAAAAGAAAAAAAAAAAATTTTCGAAATTTGGAAACTTCATTGCAATCACTTTTTTTCCGTTCTTATTCCAGATAACTGGTTCTCTTTCATTATACTAGTTTGATAGCCTCAGAAAAGCATATTATGCGCAAAGAATCTCGAAAAGAAAAAAAAATTTTTTTCACAGTTTGGAAACTTCGTTAGAATCACTTTTTTTCCGTTCTTATTGGAGATAACTGGTTCTCTTTCATTTTGATAGCTGTAGAAAAGCATATTATGCGAAAAGAATCTCGAAAAGAAAAAAAAAATTTTCAATATTTGGAAACTTCATTAGAATCACTTATTTTCCGTTTTTATTCGAGACAACTGGTTCTCTTTCATTATACTAGTTTGATAGCTGTAGAAAAGCATATTATGCGCAAAGAATCTTGAAAAGAAAAAACATTTTTTTCGAAGTTTGGAAACTTCATTAGAATCACTTTTTTTCCGTTCTTATTCGAGATAACTGGTTCTCTTTCATTATACTAGTTTGATAGCCTCAGAAAAGCATATTATGCGCAAAGAATCTCGAAAGGAAAAAAAAAATTTTTTCGAAGTTTGGAAACTTTATTAGAATCACTTTTTTTCCGTTCTTATTTGAGATAACTGGTTCTCTTTCATTATACTAGTTTAATAGCCTCAGAAAAGCATATAATGCGCAAACAATCTCGAAAAGAAAAAAAATTTTTTTCGAAGTTTGGAAACTTCGTTAGAATCACTGTTTTTCCGTTCTTATTCGAGATAACTGGTTCTCTTTCATTATACTAGTTTGATAGACTTAGAAAAACATATTATGCGCAAAGAATCGGGGAAAGAAAAAAAATTTTTTTCTAAGTTTTGAAACTTCATTAGAATCACTTTTTTTCCGTTCTTATTCGAGATAACTGGTTCTCTTTCATTATACTAGTTTGATAGCCTCAGAAAAGGATATTATGCGCAAAGAATCTCGAAAAGATAAAAAAATTTTTTCGAAGTTTGGAAACTTTATTAGAATCACTTTTTTTCCGTTCTTATTTGAGATAACTGGTTCTCTTTCATTATACTAGTTTAATAGCCTCAGAAAAGCATATTATGCGCAAACAATCTCGAGAAGAAAAAAAATTTTTCGAAATTTGGAAACTTGTTTAGAATCACATTTTTTCCGTTCTTATTCGAGATTACTGGTTCTCTTTCATTTTGCTATCTTGATAGCTGTAGAAAAGCATATTATGCGAATAGAATCTCGAAAAGAAAAAAAATTTTTTTCGAAGTTTTGAATCTTCTTTAGAATCACATTTTTTCCGTTCTAATTCGAGATAACTGGTTCTCTTTCATTTTGCTATCTTGATAGCTGTAGAAAAGCATATTATGCGAATAGAATCTCGAAAAGAAAAAAAAAATTTTTCGAAATTTGGAAACTTCATTAGAATCACTTTTTTTCCGTTCTTATTCCAGATAACTGGTTCTCTTTCATTATACTAGTTTGATAGCCTAAGAAAAGCATATTATGCGCAAAGATTCTCGAAAAGAAAAAAATTTTTTTTCGAAGTTTGGAAACTTCTTTAGAATCACATTTGTTCCGTTCTTATTCGAGATAAATGGTTCTCTTTCATTATACTAGTTTGATAGCCTCAGAAAAGCATATTATGCGCAAAGAATCTCGAAAAGAAAAAAAAATTTTTCGAAGTTTGGAAACTTCTTTAGAATCACATTTTTTCCGTTCTTATTCGAGATAACTGGTTCTCTTTAATTTTGCTAGTTTGATAGCTGTAGAAAGCATATTATGGGAATAGAATCTCGAAAAGAAAAAAAAAAAATTTTCGAAATTTGGAAACTTCATTGCAATCACTTTTTTCCCGTTCTTATTCCAGATAACTGGTTCTCTTTCATTATACTAGTTTGATAGCCTCAGAAAAGCATATTATGCGCAAAGAATCTCGAAAAGAAAAAAAAAATTTTTTCACAGTTTGGAAACTTCGTTAGAATCACTTTTTTTCCGTTCTTATTGGAGATAACTGGTTCTCTTTCATTTTGATAGCTGTAGAAAAGCATATTATGCGAAAAGAATCTCGAAAAGAAAAAAAAAATTTTCAATATTTGGAAACTTCATTAGAATCACTTATTTTCCGTTTTATTCGAGACAACTGGTTCTCTTTCATTATACTAGTTTGATAGCTGTAGAAAAGCATATTATGCGCAAAGAATCTCGAAAAGAAAAAACATTTTTTTCGAAGTTTGGAAACTTCATTAGAATCACTTTTTTTCCGTTCTTATTCGAGATAACTGGTTCTCTTTCATTATACTAGTTTGATAGCCTCAGAAAAGCATATTATGCGCAAAGAATCTCGAAAGGAAAAAAAAAATTTTTTCGAAGTTTGGAAACTTTATTAGAATCACTTTTTTTCCGTTCTTATTTGAGATAACTGGTTCTCTTTCATTATACTAGTTTAATAGTCTCAGAAAAGCATATAATGCGCAAACAATCTCGAAAAGAAAAAAAATTTTTTTCGAAGTTTGGAAACTTCGTTAGAATCACTGTTTTTCCGTTCTTATTCGAGATAACTGGTTCTCTTTCATTATACTAGTTTGATAGACTTAGAAAAACATATTATGCGCAAAGAATCGGGGAAAGAAAAAAAATTTTTTTCGAAGTTTTGAAACTTCATTAGAATCACTTTTTTTCCGTTCTTATTCGAGATAACTGGTTCTCTTTCATTATACTAGTTTGATAGCCTCTGAAAAGCATATTATGCGCAAAGAATATCGAAAAGAAAAATAATTTTTTTCGAAGTTTGGAAACTTCGTTAGAATCACTTTTTTTCCGTTCTTATTCGAGATAACTGGTTCTCTATCATTATACTAGTTTGATATACTTAGAAAAAAATATTATGCGCAAAGAATCTCGAAAAGAAAAAAATTTTTTTTCGAAGTTTTGAAATTTCAATTGAATCACTTTTTTTCCATTCTTATTCGAGATAACTGGTTCTCTTTCATTTTGCTAGTTTGATATTTCTAGAAAAGCATATTATGCGAAAAGAATCTGGAAAAGAAAAAAAAAATTTCGAAATTTGGAAACTTCGTTAGAATCACTTTTTTTCCGTTCTTATTCGAGATAATTGGTCCTCTTTCATTTTGCTAGTTTGATAGCTGTAGAAAGCATATTATGCGAAAAGAATCTCGAAAAGTAAAAAAAATTTTTCGAAATTTGGAAACTTCATTAGAATCACTTTTTTTCCGTTCTTATTCGAGATAACTGGTTCTCATTCATTATAATAGTTTGATAGCCTCAGAAAAGAATATTATGCGCAAAGGATCTCGAAAAGAAAAAATTTTTTTTCGAAGTTTGGAAACTTCATTAGAATCACTTTTTTTCTGTTCTTATTCAAGATAACTGGTTCTCTTTCATTATACTAGTTTGATAGCCTCAGAAAAGCATATGCGCAAAGAATCTCGAAAGGAAAAAAAAATTTTTCGAAGTTTGGAAACTTCATTAGAATCACTTTTTTTCCGTTCTTATTCGAGATAACTGGTTGTCTTTCATTTTGCTAGTTTGATAGCTATAGAAAAGCATATTATGCGCAAAGAATCTCGAAAAGGAAAATAATTTTTTTCGAAGTTTGGAAACTTCTTTAGAATCACTTTTTTTCCGTTCTTATTCGAGATAACTGGTTCTCTTTCATTTTGCTAGTTTGATAGCTGTAGAAAAGCATATTATGCGAAAAGAATCTCGAAAAGAAAAATAATTTTTTTCGAAGTATGGAAACTTCATTAGAATCACTTTTTTTCCGTTCTTATTCGAGATAACTGGTTCTCTTTCATTTTGTTAGTTTGATAGCTGTAGAAAAGCATATTATGCTGAAAGAATCTCGAAAAGAAAAAAAAATTTTCGAAATTTTGAAACTTCATTAGAATCACTTTTTCTCCGTTCTTATTCGAGATAACCGGTTCTCTTTCATTATACTAGTTTGATAGCCTCAGAAAAGTATATTATGCGCAAAGAATCTCGAAAGGAAAAAAAAAATTTTTCGAAGTGTGGAAACTCATTAGAATCACTTTTTTTCCGTTCTTATTTGAGATAACTGGTTCTCTTTAATTATACCAGTTTGATAGCCTTAGAAAAACATATTTGCGCAAAGAATCTCGAAAAGAAAAAAAATTTTTTTCGAAGTTTTGAAACTTCTTTAGAATCACTTTTTTTCCGTTCTTATTCGAGATAACTGGTTCTCTTTCATTTTGCTAGCTTGATAGCTGTAGAAAAGCATATTATGCGAATAGAATCTCGAAAAGAAAAAAAAAAGTTTTTCGAAATTTAGAAACTTCATTAGAATCACTTTTTTTCCGTTCTTATTCGAGATAACTGGTTCTCTTTCATTACACTAGTTTGATAGCCTCAGAAAAGCATATTATGCGCAAAGAATCTCGAAAAGAAAAAAATTTTTTTTCGAAGTTTGGAAACTTCTTTAGAATCACATTTTTTCCGTTCTTATTCCAGATAACTGGTTCTCTTTCATTATACTAGTTTGATAGCCTCAGAAAAGCATATTTTGCGCAAAGAATCTCGAAAAGAAAAAAAAATTTTTTCGAAGTTTGGAAACTTCTTTAGAATTACATTTTTTCCGTTCTTATTCGAGATAACTGGTTCTCTTTAATTTTGCTAGTTTGATAGCTGTAGAAAGCATATTATGCGAATAGAATGTCGAAAAGAAAAAAAAATTTTTTCGAACTTTGGAAACTTCATTAGAATCACTTTTTTTCCGTTCTTATTCGAGATAACTGGTTCTCTTTCATTTTGCTAGTTTGATAGCTGTAGAAAAGCATATTATGCTCAAAGAATCTCGAAAAGAAAAATAATTTTTTTCGAAGTTTGGAAACTTCGTTAGAATCACTTTTTTTCCGTTCTTATTCGAGATAACTGGTTCTCTTTCATTATACTAGTTTGATATCCTTAGAAAAACATATTATGCGCAAAGAATCTCGAAAAGAAAAAAAATTTTTTTCGAAGTTTTGAAACTTCAATAGAATCACTTTTTTTCCGTTCTTATTTGAGATAACTGGTTCTCTTTCATTTTGCTAGTTTGATATTTCTAGAAAAGCATATTATGCGAAAAGAATCTGGAAAAGAAAAAAAAAAATTTTCGAAATTTGGAAACTTCGTTAGAATCACTTTTTTACCGTTCTTATTCGATATAACTGGTACTCTTTCATTTTTCTAGTTTGATAGCTGTAGAAAGCATATTATGCGAATAGAATCTCGAAAGGAAAAAAAAAATTTTTTGAAATTTGGAAACTTCATTAGAATCACTTTTTTTCCGTTCTTATTCGAGATAACTGGTTCTCTTTCATTATACTAGTTTGATAGCCTCAGAAAAGCATATTATGCGCAAAGGATCTCGAAAAGAAAAAAATTTTTTTTCGAAGTTTGGAAACTTCATTAGAATCACTTTTTTTCCGTTCTTATTCGAGATAACTGGTTCTCTTTCATTATACTAGTTCGATAGCCTCAGAAAAGCATATTATGCGCAAAGAATCTCGAAAGGAAAAAAAAAAAAAAATTTTCGAAGTTTGGAAACTTCATTAGAATCACTTTTTTTTCCGTTCCTATTCGAGATAACTGGTTGTCTTTCATTTTGCTAGTTTGATAGCTGTAGAAAAGTTTATTATGCGAAAAGAATCTCGAAAAGAAAAAAAAAATTTTCAATCTTTGGAAACTTCATTAGAATCACTTTTTTTCCGTTCTTACTTGAGATAACTGTTTCTCTTTCATTATACTAGTTTGATAGCCTCAGAAAAGCATATTATGCGCAAAGAATCTCGAAAAGAAAAATAATTTTTCTCGAAGTTTGGAAACTTCTTTAGAATCACTTTTTTTCCGTTCTTATTCGAGATAACTGGTTCTCTTTCATTTTGCTAGTTTGATAGCTGTAGAAAAGCATATTATGCGCAAAGAATCTCGAAAAGAAAAATAATTTTTTTCGAAGTTTGGAAACTTCTTTAGAATCACTTTTTTTCCGTTCTTATTCGAGATAACTGGTTCTCTTTCATTTTGCTAGTTTGATAGCTGTAGAAAAGCATATTATGCGAAAAGAATCTCGAAAAGAAAAATAATTTTTTTCGAAGTTTGGAAACTTCGTTAGAATCACTTTTTTTCCGTTCTTATTGGAGATAACTGGTTCTCTTTCATTTTGCTAGTTTGATAGCTGTAGAAAAGCATATTATGCGAAAAGAATCTCGAAAAAAAATTTTTTTTTCGAAATTTGGAAACTTCATTAGAATCACTTTTTTTCCGTTCTTACTTGAGATAACTGTTTCCCTTTCATTATACTAGTTTGATAGCCTCAGAAAAGCATATTATGCGCAAAGAATCTCGAAAAGAAAAATAATTTTTTTCGAAGTTTGGAAACTTCTTTAGAATCACTTTTTTTCCGTTCTTATTCGAGATAACTGGTTCTCTTTCATTTTGCTAGTTTGATAGCTGTAGAAAAGCATATTATGCGAAAAGAATCTCGAAAAGAAAAATAATTTTTTTCGAAGTTTGGAAACTTCATTAGAATCACTTTTTTTCCGATCTTATTCGAGATAACTGGTTCTCTTTCATTTTGTTAGTTTGATAGCTGTAGAAAAGCATATTATGCTGAAAGAATCTCGAAAAGAAAAAAAAAATTTTTTCGAAATTTGGAAACTTCATTAGAATTACTTTTTTTCCGTTCTTATTCGAGATAACCGGTTCTCTTTCATTATACTAGTTTGATAGCCTCAGAAAAGTATATTATGCACAAAGAATCTCGAAAGGAAAAAAAAAATTTTTCGAAGTTTCCAAACTCATTGGAATCACTTTTTTTCCGTTCTTATTTGAGATAACGTTCTCTTTCATTATACTAGTTTGATAGCCTCAGAAAAGCATATCATGCGCAAAGAATCTCGAAAAGAAAAGTAATTTTTCTCGAAGTTTGCAAACTTCGTTAGAATCACTTTTTTTCCGTTCTTATTCGAGATAACTGGTTCTCTTTAATTATATTAGTTTGATAGCCTTAGAAAAGCATATTATGCGGAAAGAATCTCGAAAAGAAAAAAAAAATTTTTCGAAGTTTGGAAACTTCGTTAGAATCACTTTTTTTCCGTTCTTATTCGAGATAACTGGTTCTCTTTCATTTTGCTAGTTTGATAGCTGTAGAAAAGCATATTATGCGAAAAGAATCTCGAAAAGAAAAAAAATTTTTTTCGAAGTTTGGAAACTTCTTTAGAATCACATTTTTTCCGTTCTTATTCGAGATAACTGGTTCTCTTTCATTTTGCTAGTTTGATAGCTGTAGAAAGCAAATTATGCGAATAGAATCTCGAAAAGAAAAAAAAAATTTTTCGAAATTTGGAAACTTCATTACAATCACTTTTTTTCCGTTCTTATTCGAGATAACTGGTTCTCTTTCATTATACTAGGTTGATATCCTCAGAAAAGCATATTATGCGCAAAGAATCTCGAAAAGAAAAAAAAATTTTTTCACAGTTTGGAAACTTCGTTAGAATCACTTTTTTTCCGTTCTTATTGGAGATAACTGGTTCTCTTTCATTTTGCTGTAGAAAAGCATATTATGCGAAATAATCTCGAAAAGAAAAATAATTTTTTTCGAAGTTTGGAAACTTCGTTAGATTGACTTTTTTTCCGTTCTTATTCGAGATAACTGGTTCTCTTTCATTTTGCTAGTTTGATAGCTGTAGAAAAGCATGAGAAGCATATTATGCGCAGAGAATCTCGAAAAGAAAAAAATTTTTTTTCGAAGTTTGGAAACTTCTTTAGAATCAGAGTTTTTCCGTTCTTATGCGATATAACTGGTTCTCTTTCATTTTGATAGTTTGATAGCTGTAGAAAGCATATTATGCGAATATAATCTCGAAAAGAAAAAAAAAAATTTTCGAAATTTGGAAACTTCATTAGAATCACTTTTTTTCCGTTCTTATTCGAGATAACTGGTTCTCTTTCATTTTGTTAGTTTGATAGCTGTAGAAAAGAATATTATGCTGAAAGAATCTCGAAAAGAAAAAAAAAATTTTTTCGAAATTTGGAAACTTCATTAGAATCACTTTTTTTCCGTTCTTATTCGAGATAACCGGTTCTCTTTCATTATACTAGTTTGATAGCCTCAGAAAAGTATATTATGCACAAAGAATCTCGAAAGGAAAAAAAAAATTTTTCGAAGTTTCCAAACTCATTGGAATCACTTTTTTTCCGTTCTTATTTGAGATAACGTTCTCTTTCATTATACTAGTTTGATAGCCTCAGAAAAGCATATCATGCGCAAAGAATCTCGAAAAGAAAAGTAATTTTTCTCGAAGTTTGCAAACTTCGTTAGAATCACTTTTTTTCCGTTCTTATTCGAGATAACTGGTTCTCTTTAATTATATTAGTTTGATAGCCTTAGAAAAGCATATTATGCGGAAAGAATCTCGAAAAGAAAAAAAAAATTTTTCGAAGTTTGGAAACTTCGTTAGAATCACTTTTTTTCCGTTCTTATTCGAGATAACTGGTTCTCTTTCATTTTGCTAGTTTGATAGCTGTAGAAAAGCATATTATGCGAAAAGAATCTCGAAAAGAAAAAAAATTTTTTTCGAAGTTTGGAAACTTCTTTAGAATCACATTTTTTCCGTTCTTATTCGAGATAACTGGTTCTCTTTCATTTTGCTAGTTTGATAGCTGTAGAAAGCAAATTATGCGAATAGAATCTCGAAAAGAAAAAAAAAATTTTTCGAAATTTGGAAACTTCATTACAATCACTTTTTTTCCGTTCTTATTCGAGATAACTGGTTCTCTTTCATTATACTAGGTTGATATCCTCAGAAAAGCATATTATGCGCAAAGAATCTCGAAAAGAAAAAAAAATTTTTTCACAGTTTGGAAACTTCGTTAGAATCACTTTTTTTCCGTTCTTATTGGAGATAACTGGTTCTCTTTCATTTTGCTGTAGAAAAGCATATTATGCGAAATAATCTCGAAAAGAAAAATAATTTTTTTCGAAGTTTGGAAACTTCGTTAGATTGACTTTTTTTCCGTTCTTATTCGAGATAACTGGTTCTCTTTCATTTTGCTAGTTTGATAGCTGTAGAAAAGCATGAGAAGCATATTATGCGCAGAGAATCTCGAAAAGAAAAAAATTTTTTTTCGAAGTTTGGAAACTTCTTTAGAATCAGAGTTTTTCCGTTCTTATGCGATATAACTGGTTCTCTTTCATTTTGATAGTTTGATAGCTGTAGAAAGCATATTATGCGAATATAATCTCGAAAAGAAAAAAAAAAATTTTCGAAATTTGGAAACTTCATTAGAATCACTTTTTTTCCGTTCTTATTCGAGATAACTGGTTCTCTTTCATTTTGTTAGTTTGATAGCTGTAGAAAAGCATATTATGCTGAAAGAATCTCGAAAAGAAAAAAAAAATTTTTTCGAAATTTGGAAACTTCATTAGAATCACTTTTTTTCCGTTCTTATTCGAGATAACCGGTTCTCTTTCATTATACTAGTTTGATAGCCTCAGAAAAGTATATTATGCACAAAGAATCTCGAAAGGAAAAAAAAAATTTTTCGAAGTTTCCAAACTCATTGGAATCACTTTTTTTCCGTTCTTATTTGAGATAACGTTCTCTTTCATTATACTAGTTTGATAGCCTCAGAAAAGCATATCATGCGCAAAGAATCTCCAAAAGAAAAGTAATTTTTCTCGAAGTTTGCAAACTTCGTTAGAATCACTTTTTTTCCGTTCTTATTCGAGATAACTGGTTCTCTTTAATTATATTAGTTTGATAGCCTTAGAAAAGCATATTATGCGGAAAGAATCTCGAAAAGAAAAAAAAAATTTTTCGAAGTTTGGAAACTTCGTTAGAATCACTTTTTTTCCGTTCTTATTCGAGATAACTGGTTCTCTTTCATTTTGCTAGTTTGATAGCTGTAGAAAAGCATATTATGCGAAAAGAATCTCGAAAAGAAAAAAAATTTTTTTCGAAGTTTGGAAACTTCTTTAGAATCACATTTTTTCCGTTCTTATTCGAGATAACTGGTTCTCTTTCATTTTGCTAGTTTGATAGCTGTAGAAAGCAAATTATGCGAATAGAATCTCGAAAAGAAAAAAAAAATTTTTCGAAATTTGGAAACTTCATTACAATCACTTTTTTTCCGTTCTTATTCGAGATAACTGGTTCTCTTTCATTATACTAGGTTGATATCCTCAGAAAAGCATATTATGCGCAAAGAATCTCGAAAAGAAAAAAAAATTTTTTCACAGTTTGGAAACTTCGTTAGAATCACTTTTTTTCCGTTCTTATTGGAGATAACTGGTTCTCTTTCATTTTGCTGTAGAAAAGCATATTATGCGAAATAATCTCGAAAAGAAAAATAATTTTTTTCGAAGTTTGGAAACTTCTTTAGAATCAGAGTTTTTCCGTTCTTATGCGATATAACTGGTTCTCTTTCATTTTGATAGTTTGATAGCTGTAGAAAGCATATTATGCGAATATAATCTCGAAAAGAAAAAAAAAAATTTTCGAAATTTGGAAACTTCATTAGAATCACTTTTTTTCCGTTCTTATTCGAGATAACTGGTTCTCTTTAATTATACTAGTTTGATAGCTTTAGCAAAGCATATTATGCGGAAAGAATCTCGAAAAGAAAAAAAATTTTTTTCGAAGTTTGGAAACTTCGTTAGAATCATTTTTTTTCCGTTATTATTGGAGATAACTGGTTATCTTTCATTATACTAGTTTGATAGCCTCAGAAAAGCATATTATGCGCAAAGAATCTCGAAAAGAAAAAACAATTTTTCCGAAGTTTGGAAACTTCATTAGAATCGTTTTTTTCCGTTCTTATTTGAGATAACTGGTTCTTTTTCATTATACTTGTTTGATAGCCTCAGAAAAGCATATTATGCGCAAAGAATCTCGAAAAGAATAATAATTTTTTTCGAAGTTTGGAAACTTCGTTAGAATCACTTTTTTTCCGTTCTTATTCGCGATAACTGGTTCTCTTTAATTATACTAGTTTTATAGCATTAGAAAAGCATATTATGCGGAAAGAATCTCGAAAAGAAAAAATTTTTTTTCCAAGTTTTGAAACTTCATTACAATCACATTTTTTCCGTTCTTATTCGAGATAACTGGTTCTCTTTCATTTTGCTAGTTTGATAGCTGTAGAAAAACATATTATGGGCAAAGAATCTCGAAAAGAAAAAAAATTTTTTTTGAAGTTGTGAAACTTCTATAGAATCACATATTTTCCGTTCTTATTCGAGATAACTGGTTCTCTTTCATTTTGCTAGTTTGATAGCTCTACAAAATATTATTATGCGAATAGAATCTCGAAAAGAAAAAAAAAATTTTTTCGAAATTTGGAAACTTCATTAGAATCACTTTTTTTCCGTTCTTATTCGAGATAACTGGTTCTCTTTCATTATACTAGTTTGATAGCCTCAGAAAAGCATATTATGCGCACAGAATCTCGAAAAGAAAAAATTTTTTTTCGAAGTTTGGAAACCTCTTTAGAATCACTTTTTTTCCGTACTTATTCGAGATAACTGGTTCTCTTTCATTATACTAGTTTGATAGCCTCAGAAAAGCATATTATGCGCAAAGAATCTCGAAAGGAAAAAAAATTTTTTTTCGAAGTTTGGAAACTTTATTAGAATCACTTTTTTTCCGTTCTTATTTGATAAAACTGGTTCTCTTTCATTATACTAGATTAATAGCCTCAGAAAAGCATATTATGCGCAAACAATCTCGAAAAGAAAAAAATTTTTTTTCGAAGTTTGGCAACTTCGTTAGAATCACTTTTTTTCCGTTCTTTTTCGAGATAACTGGTTCTCTTTAATTATACTAGTTTGATAGCCTTAGAAAAGCATATTATGCGGAAAGAATCTCGAAAAGAAAAAAAAATTTTTTCGAAGTTTGGAAACTTCGTTAGAATCACTTTTTTTCCGTTCTTATTCGAGATAACCGGTTCTCTTTCATTATACTATTTTGATAGCCTTAGAAAAACATATTTGCGCAAAGAATCTCGAAAAGAAAAAAAATTTCTTTCGAAGTTTTGAAACTTCTTTAGAATCACATTTTTTCCGTTCTAATTCGAGATAACTGGTTCTCTTTCATTTTGCTATCTTGATAGCTGTAGAAAAGCATATTATGCGAATAGAATCTCGAAAAGAAAAAAAAATTTTCGAAATTTGGAAACTTCATTAGAATCACTTTTTTTCCGTTCTTATTCGAGATAACTGGTTCTCTTTCACTATACTAGTTTGATAGCCTAAGAAAAGCATATTATGCGCAAAGATTCTCGAAAAGAAAAAAATTTTTTTTCGAAGTTTTGAAACTTCATTAGAATCAATTTTTTTCCATTCTTATTGGAGATAACTGGTTATCTTTCATTATACTAGTTTGATAGCCTTAGAAAAATACATTATGCGCAAAGAATCACGGAAAGAAAAAAAATTTTTTTCGAAGTTTTGAAACTTCATCAGAATCACTTTTTTTCGGTTTTTATTCGAGATAACTGGTTCTCTTTCATTATACTAGTTTGATAGCCTTAGAAAAACATATTATGCGCAAAGAATCTCGAAAAAAAAAAAAATTTTTCCAAGTTTTGAAACATCTTTAGAATCACATTTTTTCCGTTCTTATTCGAGATAACTGGTTCTCTTTCATTTAGCAGTTTAATAGCTCTAGAAAATATTATTATGCGAATAGAATCTCGAAATGAAAAAAAAATTTTTTCGAAATTTGGAAACTTCATTAGAATCACTTTTTTCCGTTCTTATTCCAGATAACTGGTTCTCTTTCATTATACTAGTTTGATAGCCTATGAAAAGCATATTATGCGCAAAGATTCTCGAAAAGAAAAAAAATTTTTTTCGAAGTTTGTAAACTTTTTTAGAATCACATTTGTTCCGTTCTTATTCGAGATAAATGGTTCTCTTTCATTATACTAGTTTGATAGCCTCAGAAAAGCATATTATGCGCAAAGAATCTCGAAAGAAAAAAAAAAAATTTTTCGAAGTTTGGAAACTTTATTAGAATCACTTTTTTTCCGTTCTTATTTGATAAAACTGGTTCTCTTTATTTATACTAGATTAATAGCCTCAGAAAAGCATATTATGCGCAAACAATCTCGAAAAGAAAAAAATTTTTTTTCGAAGTTTGGCAACTTCGTTAGAATCACTTTTTTTCCGTTCTTATTCGAGATAACTGGTTCTCTTTAATTATACTAGTTTGATAGCCTTAGAAAAGCATATTATGCGGAAAGAATCTCGAAAAGAAAAAAAAATTTTTTCGAAGTTTGGAAACTTCGTTAGAATCACTTCTTTTCCGTTCTTATTCGAGATAACCGGTTCTCTTTCATTATACTAGTTTGATAGCCTTAGAAAAACATATTTGCGCAAAGAATCTCGAAAAGAAAAAAATTTTTTTTCGAAGTTTTGAAACTTCTTTAGAATCACATTTTTTCCGTTCTAATTCGAGATAACTGGTTCTCTTTCATTTTGCTATCTTGATAGCTGTAGAAAAGCATATTATGCGAATAGAATCTCGAAAAGAAAAAAAAAAAAATTTTCGAAATTTGGAAACTTCATTAGAATCACTTTTTTTCCGTTCTTATTCGAGATAACTGGTTCTCTTTCACTATACTAGTTTGATAGCCTAAGAAAAGCATATTATGCGCAAAGATTCTCGAAAAGAAAAAAAATTTTTTTCGAAGTTTTGAAACTTCATCAGAATCACTTTTTTTCGGTTTTTATTCGAGATAACTGGTTCTCTTTCATTATACTAGTTTGATAGCCTTAGAAAAACATATTATGCGCAAAGAATCTCGAAAAAAAAAAATTTTTTTTCCAAGTTTTGAAACATCTTTAGAATCACATTTTTTCCGTTCTTATTCGAGATAACTGGTTCTCTTTCATTTAGCAGTTTGATAGCTCTAGAAAATATTATTATGCGCAAAGAATCTCGAAAAGATAAAAAAATTTTTTCGAAGTTTGGAAACTTCATTGCAATCACTTTTTTTCCGTTCTTATTCCAGATAACTGGTTCTCTTTCATTATACTAGTTTGATAGCCTCAGAAAAGCATATTATGCGCAAAGAATCTCGAAAAGAAAAAAAAAATTTTTTCACAGTTTGGAAACTTCGTTAGAATCACTTTTTTTCCGTTCTTATTGGAGGTAACTGGTTCTCTTTCATTTTGATAGCTGTAGAAAAGCATATTATGCGAAAAGAATCTCGAAAAGAAAAAAAAAATTTTCAATATTTGGAAACTTCATTAGAATCACTTTTTTTCCGTTTTTATTCGAGATAACTGGTTCTCTTTCATTATACTAGTTTGATAGCTGTAGAAAAGCATAAGAAGCATATTATGCGCAGAGAAATCGAAAAGAAAAAAAATTTTTTTCGAAGTTTGGAAACTTCTTTAGAATCAGATTTTTTCCGTTCTTATGCGATATAACTGGTTCTCTTTCATTTTGATAGTTTGATAGCTGTAGAAAGCATATTATGCGAATATAATCTCGAAAAGAAAAAAAAATTTTTCGAAATTTGGAAACTTCATTAAAATCACTTTTTTTCCGTTCTTATTCGAGATAACTGGTTCTCTTTAATTATACTAGTTTGATAACTTTAGCAAAGCATATTATGCGGAAAGAATCTCGAAAAGAAAAAAAAAAATTTTCGAAGTTTGGAAACTTCAGTGGAATCACTTTTTTTTCCGTTATTATTGGAGATAACCGGTTATCTTTCATTATACTAGTTTGATAGCCTCAGAAAAGCATATTATGCGCAAAGAATCTCGAAAAGAAAAAAAAAAATTTTTCCGAAGTTTGGAAACTTCATTAGAATCACTTTTTTTCCGTTCTTATTTGAGATAACTGGTTCTTTTTCATTATACTAGTTTGATAGCCTCAGAAAAGCATATTATGCGCAAAGAATCTCGAAAAGAATAATAATTTTTTTCCAAGTTTTGAAACTTCATTAGAATCACATTTTTTCGTTTATTATTCGAGATAACTGGTTCTCTTTCATTTTGCTAGTTTGATAGCTCTACAAAATATTATTATGCGAATAGAATCTCGAAAAGAAAAAAAAATTTTTTTCGAAATTTGGAAACTTCATTAGAATCACTTTTTTTCCGTTCTTATTCGAGATAACTGGTTCTCTTTCATTATACTAGTTTGATAGCCTCAGAAAAGCATATTATGCGCAAAGAATCTCGAAAAGAAAAAAAATTTTTTTCGAAGTTTGGAAACTTCATTAGAATCACTTTTTTTCCGTTCTTATTCGAGATAACTGGTTCTCTTTCATTATACTAGATTGATAGCCTCAGAAAAGCATATTATGCGCAAAGAATCTCGAAAGGAAAAAAAATTTTTTTCGAAGTTTGGAAACTTTATTAGAATCACTTTTTATCCGTTCTTATTTGAGATAACTGGTTCTCTTTCATTATACTAGTTTAATAGCCTCAGAAAAGCATATTATGCGCAAACAATCTCGAAAAGAAAAATAATTTTTTTCGAAGTTTGGAAACTTCGTTAGAATCACTGTTTTTCCGTTCTTATTCGAGATAACTGGTTCTCTTTCATTATACTAGTTTGATAGCCTTAGAAAAACATATTATGCGCAAAGAATCTCGGAAAGAAAAAAAATTTTTTTCGAAGTTTTGAAACTTCATTAGAATCACTTTTTTTCCGTTCTTATTCGAGATAACTGGTTTTCTTTCATTATACTAGTTTGATAGCCTCTGAAAAGCATATTATGCGCAAAGAATCTCGAAAAGAAAAATAATTTTTTTCGAAGTTTGGAAACTTCGTTAGAATCACTTCTTTTCCGTTCTTATTCGAGATAACCGGTTCTCTTTCATTATACTAGTTTGATAGCCTTAGAAAAACATATTTGCGCAAAGAATCTCGAAAAGAAAAAAATTTTTTTTCGAAGTTTTGAAACTTCTTTAGAATCACATTTTTTCCGTTCTAATTCGAGATAACTGGTTCTCTTTCATTTTGCTATCTTGATAGCTGTAGAAAAGCATATTATGCGAATAGAATCTCGAAAAGAAAAAAAAAAAATTTTCGAAATTTGGAAACTTCATTAGAATCACTTTTTTTCCGTTCTTATTCGAGATAACTGGTTCTCTTTCACTATACTAGTTTGATAGCCTAAGAAAAGCATATTATGCGCAAAGATTCTCGAAAAGAAAAAAAATTTTTTTCGAAGTTTTGAAACTTCATCAGAATCACTTTTTTTCGGTTTTTATTCGAGATAACTGGTTCTCTTTCATTATACTAGTTTGATAGCCTTAGAAAAACATATTATGCGCAAAGAATCTCGAAAAAAAAAAATTTTTTTTCCAAGTTTTGAAACATCTTTAGAATCACATTTTTTCCGTTCTTATTCGAGATAACTGGTTCTCTTTCATTTAGCAGTTTGATAGCTCTAGAAAATATTATTATGCGCAAAGAATCTCGAAAAGATAAAAAAATTTTTTCGAAGTTTGGAAACTTCATTGCAATCACTTTTTTTCCGTTCTTATTCCAGATAACTGGTTCTCTTTCATTATACTAGTTTGATAGCCTCAGAAAAGCATATTATGCGCAAAGAATCTCGAAAAGAAAAAAAAAATTTTTTCACAGTTTGGAAACTTCGTTAGAATCACTTTTTTTCCGTTCTTATTGGAGGTAACTGGTTCTCTTTCATTTTGATAGCTGTAGAAAAGCATATTATGCGAAAAGAATCTCGAAAAGAAAAAAAAAATTTTCAATATTTGGAAACTTCATTAGAATCACTTTTTTTCCGTTTTTATTCGAGATAACTGGTTCTCTTTCATTATACTAGTTTGATAGCTGTAGAAAAGCATAAGAAGCATATTATGCGCAGAGAAATCGAAAAGAAAAAAAATTTTTTTCGAAGTTTGGAAACTTCTTTAGAATCAGATTTTTTCCGTTCTTATGCGATATAACTGGTTCTCTTTCATTTTGATAGTTTGATAGCTGTAGAAAGCATATTATGCGAATATAATCTCGAAAAGAAAAAAAAATTTTTCGAAATTTGGAAACTTCATTAAAATCACTTTTTTTCCGTTCTTATTCGAGATAACTGGTTCTCTTTAATTATACTAGTTTGATAACTTTAGCAAAGCATATTATGCGGAAAGAATCTCGAAAAGAAAAAAAAAAATTTTCGAAGTTTGGAAACTTCAGTGGAATCACTTTTTTTTCCGTTATTATTGGAGATAACCGGTTATCTTTCATTATACTAGTTTGATAGCCTCAGAAAAGCATATTATGCGCAAAGAATCTCGAAAAGAAAAAAAAAATTTTTCCGAAGTTTGGAAACTTCATTAGAATCACTTTTTTTCCGTTCTTATTTGAGATAACTGGTTCTTTTTCATTATACTAGTTTGATAGCCTCAGAAAAGCATATTATGCGCAAAGAATCTCGAAAAGAATAATAATTTTTTTCCAAGTTTTGAAACTTCATTAGAATCACATTTTTTCGTTTATTATTCGAGATAACTGGTTCTCTTTCATTTTGCTAGTTTGATAGCTCTACAAAATATTATTATGCGAATAGAATCTCGAAAAGAAAAAAAAATTTTTTTCGAAATTTGGAAACTTCATTAGAATCACTTTTTTTCCGTTCTTATTCGAGATAACTGGTTCTCTTTCATTATACTAGTTTGATAGCCTCAGAAAAGCATATTATGCGCAAAGAATCTCGAAAAGAAAAAAAATTTTTTTCGAAGTTTGGAAACTTCATTAGAATCACTTTTTTTCCGTTCTTATTCGAGATAACTGGTTCTCTTTCATTATACTAGATTGATAGCCTCAGAAAAGCATATTATGCGCAAAGAATCTCGAAAGGAAAAAAAATTTTTTTCGAAGTTTGGAAACTTTATTAGAATCACTTTTTATCCGTTCTTATTTGAGATAACTGGTTCTCTTTCATTATACTAGTTTAATAGCCTCAGAAAAGCATATTATGCGCAAACAATCTCGAAAAGAAAAATAATTTTTTTCGAAGTTTGGAAACTTCGTTAGAATCACTGTTTTTCCGTTCTTATTCGAGATAACTGGTTCTCTTTCATTATACTAGTTTGATAGCCTTAGAAAAACATATTATGCGCAAAGAATCTCGGAAAGAAAAAAAATTTTTTTCGAAGTTTTGAAACTTCATTAGAATCACTTTTTTTCCGTTCTTATTCGAGATAACTGGTTTTCTTTCATTATACTAGTTTGATAGCCTCTGAAAAGCATATTATGCGCAAAGAATCTCGAAAAGAAAAATAATTTTTTTCGAAGTTTGGAAACTTCGTTAGAATCACTTTTTTTTCGTTCTTATTCGAGATAACTGGTTCTCTTTCATTATACTAGTTTGATATACTTAGAAAAAAATATTATGCGCAAAGAATCTCGAAAAGAAAAAAATTTTTTTTCGAAGTTTTGAAACTTCAATTGAATCACTTTTTTTCCGTTCTTATTCGAGATAACTGGTTCTCTTTCATTATACTAGTTTGATAGCCTCTGAAAAGCATATTATGCGCAAAGAATCTCGAAAAGAAAAATAATTTTTTTCGAAGTTTGGAAACTTCGTTAGAATTACTTTTTTTCCGTTCTTATTCGAGATAACTGGTTCTCTTTTATTATACTAGTTTGATATACTTAGAAAAAAATATTATGCGCAAAGAATCTCGAAAAGAAAAAAAATTTTTTTCGAAATTTTGAAACTTCAATTGAATCACTTTTTTTCCGTTCTTATTCGAGATAACTGGTTCTCTTTCATTTTGCTAGTTTGATATTTCTAGAAAGGCATATTATGCGAAAAGAATCTGGAAAAGAAACAAAAAATTTTCGAAATTTTGAAACTTCGTTAGAATCACTTTTTTTCCGTTCTTATTCGAGATAACTGGTTCTCTTTCATTTTGCTAGTTTGATAGCTGTAGAAAGCATATTATGCGAATAGAATCTCGAAAAGAAAAAAAAATTTTTTCGAAGTTTGGAAACTTCATTAGAATCACTTTTTTTCCGTTCTTATTCGAGATAACTGGTTGTCTTTCATTTTGCTAGTTTGATAGCTGTAGAAAAGTTTATTATGCGAAAAGAATCTCGAAAAGAAAAAAAAAAATTCAATATTTGGAAACTTCATTAGAATCACTTTTTTTCCGTTCTTACTTGAGATAACTGTTTCTCTTTCATTATACTAGTTTGATTGCCTCAGAAAAGCATATTATGCGCAAAGAATCTCGAAAAGAAAAAAAATTTTTTTCGAAGTTTGGAAACTTCTTTAGAATCACATTATTTCCGTTCTTATTCGAGATAACTGGTTCTCTTTCATTTTGCTAGTTTGATAGCTGTAGAAAGCATATTATGCGAATAGAATCTCGAAAAGAAAAAAAAATTTTTCGAAATTTGGAAACTTCATTAGAATCACTTTTTTTCCGTTCTTATTCGAGATAACTGGTTCTCTTTCATTATACTAGGTTGATAGCCTCAGAAAAGCATATTATGCGCAAAGAATCTCGAAAAGAAAAAAAAATTTTTTCGAAGTTTGGAAACTTCGTTAGAATCACTTTTTTTCCGTTCTTATTCGAGATAACTGGTTCTCTTTCATTATACTAGTTTGATAGCCTTAGAAAAACATATTTGCGCAAAGAATCTCGAAAAGAAAAAAAAAATTTTTCGAAGTTTTGAAACTTCTTTGAAATCACTTTTTTTCCGTTCTTATTCGAGATAACTGGTTCTCTTTCATTTTGCTAGCTTGATAGCTGTAGAAAAGCATGAGAAGCATATTATGCAAACAGAATCTAGAAAAGAAAAAAATTATTTTTCGAAGTTTGGAAACTGCTTTAGAATCAGAGTTTTTCCGTTCTTATGCGATATAACTGGTTCTCTTTCATTTTGATAGTTTGATAGCTGTAGAAAGCATATTATGCGAATATAATCTCGAAAAGAAAAAAAAATTTTTTCGAAATTTGGAAACTTTATTAGAATCACTTTTTTTCCGTTCTTATTCGAGATAACTGGTTCTCTTTAATTATACTAGTTTGATAGCTTTAGCAAAGCATATTATGCGGAAAGAATCTCGAAAAGAAAAAAAATTTTTTTCGAAGTTTGGAAACTTCGTTAGACTCACTTTTTTTCCGTTATTATTGGAGATAACTGGTTATCTTTCATTATACTAGTTTGATAGCCTGAGAAAAGCATATTATGCGCAAAGAATCTCGAAAAGAAAAAAAAATTTTTCCGAAGTTTGGAAACTTCATTAGAATCGTTTTTTTTCCGTTGTTATTCGAGATAACTGGTTCTCTTTCATTTTGCTAGTTTGATAGCTGTAGAAAAACATATTATGGGCAAAGAATCTCGAAAAGAAAAAAAATTTTTTTCGAAGTTGTGAAACTTCTATAGAATCACATATTTTCCGTTCTTATTCGAGATAACTGGTTCTCTTTCATTTTGCTAGTTTGATAGCTCTACAAAATATTATTATGCGAATAGAATCTCGAAAAGAAAAAAATAATTTTTCGAAATTTGGAAACTTCATTAGAATCACTTTTTTTCCGTTCTTATTCGAGATAACTGGTTCTCTTGCATTATACTAGTTTGATAGCCTCAGAAAAGCATATTATGCGCAAAGAATCTCGAAAGGAAAAAAAAAATTTTTTCGAAGTTTGGAAACTTTATTAGAATCACTTTTTTTCCGTTCTTATTTGAGATAACTGGTTCTCTTTCATTATACTAGTTTAATAGCATCAGAAAAGCATATAATGCGCAAACAATCTCGAAAAGAAAAAAATTTTTTTTCGAAGTTTGGAAACTTCGTTATAATCACTTTTTTTCCGTTCTTATTCTAGATAACTGGTTCTCTTTCATTATACTAGTTTGATAGCCTTAGAAAAACATAAAATGCGCAAAGAATCTCCAAAAGAAAAAAAATTTTTTTCGAAGTTTTGAAACTTCATTAGAATCACTTTTTTTCCGTTCTTATTCGAGATAACTGGTTCTCTTTCATTATACTAGTTTGATAGCCTCTGAAAAGCATATTATGCGCAAAGAATCTCGAAAAGAAAAATAATTTTTTTCGAAGTTTGGAAACTTCGTTAGAATCACTTTTTTCCGTTCATATTCGAGATAACTGGTTCTCTTTCATTTTGCTAGTTTGATATTTCTAGAAAAGCATATTATGCGAAAAGAATCTGGAAAAGAAAAAAAAAATTTTCGAAATTTGGAAACTTCGTTAGAATCACTTTTTTTCCGTTCTTATACGAGATAACTGGTTCTCTTTCATTTTGCTAGTTTGATAGCTGTAGAAAGCATATTATGCGAATAGAATCTCGAAAAGAAAAAAAAAAATTTTGGAAGTTTGGAAACTTCATTAGAATCACTTTTTTTCGGTTCTTATTCGAGATAACTGGTTGTCTTTCATTTTGCTAGTTTGATAGCTGTAGAAAAGTTTATTATGCGAAAAGAATCTCGAAAAGAAAAAAAAAAATTTCAATATTTGGAAACTTCATTAGAATCACTTTTTTTCCGTTCTTACTTGAGATAACTGTTCCTCTTTCATTATACTAGTTTGATAGCCTCAGAAAAGCATATTATGCGCAAAGAATCTCGAAAAGAAAAATAATTTTTTTCGAAGTTTGGAAACTTCTTTAGAATCACTTTTTTTCCGTTCTTATTCGAGATAACTGGTTCTCTTTCATTTTGCTAGTTTGATAGCTCTAGAAAAGCATATTATGCGAAAAGAATCTCGAAAAGAAAAAAAAAAATTTTCGAAATTTGGAAACTTCATTAGAATCACTTTTTTTCCGTTCTTACTTGAGATAACTGTTTCTCTTTCATTATACTAGTTTGATAGCCTCAGAAAAGCATATTATGCGCAAAGACTCTCGAAAAGAAAAACAATTTTTTTCGAAGTTTGGAAACTTCTTTAGAATCACTTTTTTTCCGTTCTTATTCGAGATAACTGGTTCTCTTTCATTTTGCTAGTTTGATAGCTGTAGAAAAGCATATTATGCGAAAAGAATCTCGAAAAGAAAAATAATTTTTTTCGAAGTTTGGAAACTTCATTAGAATCACTTTTTTTCCGTTCTTATTCGAGATAACTGGTTCTCTTTCATTTTGTTAGTTTGATAGCTGTAGAAAAGCATATTATGCTGAAAGAACCTTGAAAAGAAAAAAAAAATTTTTCGAAATTTGGAAACTTCATTATAATCACTTTTTTTCCGTTCTTATTCGAGATAACCGGTTCTCTTTCATTATACTAGTTTGATAGCCTCAGAAATGTATATTATGCGCAAAGAATCTCGAAAGGAAAAAAAAATTTTTTCGAAATTTGGAAACTCATTAGAATCACTTTTTTTCCGTTCTTATTTGAGATAACGTTCTCTTTCATTATACTAGTTTGATAGCCTCAGAAAAGCATATTATGCGCAAAGAATCTCGAAAAGAAAAATAATTTTTTTCGAAGTTTGCAAACTTCGTTAGAATCACTTTTTTTCCGTTCTTATTCGAGATAACTGGTTCTCTTTCATTATACTAGTTTGATAGCCTTAGAAAAACATATTTGCGCAAAGAATCTCGAAAAGAAAAAAAAATTTTTTCGAAGTTTTGCAACTTCTTTAGAATCACATTTTTTCCGTTCTTATTCGAGATAACTGGTTCTCTTTCATTTTGCTAGCTTGATAGCTGTAGAAAAGCATATTATGCGAATAAAATCTCGAAAAGAAAAAAAAAAAATTGTCGAAATTTGGAAACTTCATTAGAATCACTTTTTTTCCGTTCTTATTCGAGATAACTGGTTCTCTTTCATTATACTAGTTTGATAGCCTCAGAAAAGCATATTATGCGCAAAGAATCTCGAAAAGAAAAAAAATTTTTTTCGAAGTTTGGAAACTTTATTAGAATCACTTTTTTTCCGTTCTTATTTGAGATAACTGGTTCTCTTTGATTATACTAGTTTAATAGCCTCAGAAAAGCATATTATGCGCAAACAATCTCGAAAAGAAAAAAATTTTTTTTCGAAGTTTGGAAACTTCGTTAGAATCACTTTTTTTCCGTTCTTATTCCAGATAACTGGTTCTCTTTCATTATACTAGTTTGATAGCCTTAGAAAAACATAACATGCCCAAAGAATCTCGGAAAGAAAAAAAATTTTTTTCGAAGTTTTGAAACTTCATTAGAATCACTTTTTTTCCGTTCTTATTCGAGATAACTGGTTCTCTTTCATTATACTAGTTTGATAGCCTCTGAAAAGCATATTATGCGCAAAGAATCTCGAAAAGAAAAATAATTTTTTTCGAAGTTTGGAAACTTCGTTAGAATCACTTTTTTACCGTTCTTATTCGAGATAACTGGTTCTCTTTCATTATACTAGTTTGATATACTTAGAAAAAAATATTATGCGCAAAGAATCTCGAAAAGAAAAAATTTTTTTTTCGAAGTTTTGAAACTTCAATTGAATCACTTTTTTTCCGTTCTTATTCGAGATAACTGGTTCTCTTTCATTTTGCTAGTTTGATATTTCTAGAAAAGCATATTATGCGAAAAGAATCTGGAAAAGAAAAAAAAAATTTTCGAAGTTTGGAAACTTCATTAGAATCACTTTTTTTCCGTTCTTATTCGAGATAACTGGTTCTCTTTCATTTTGTTAGTTTGATAGCTGTAGAAAAGCATATTATGCTGAAAGAACCTCGAAAAGAAAAAAAAAATTTTTCGAAATTTGGAAACTTCATTAGAATCACTTTTTTTCCGTTCTTATTCGAGATAACCGGTTCTCTTTCATTATACTAGTTTGATAGCCTCAGAAAAGTATATTATGCGCAAAGAAACTCGAAAGGAAAAAAAATTTTTTTCGAAGTTTGGAAACTCATTAGAATCACTTTTTTTCCGTTCTTATTTGAGATAACGTTCTCTTTCATTATACTAGTTTGATAGCCTCAGAAAAGCATATTATGCGAAAAGAATCTGGAAAAGAAAAAAAAAATTTTCGAAATTTGGAAACTTCGTTAGAATCACTTTTTTTCCGTTCTTATTCGAGATAACTGGTTCTCTTTCATTTTGCTAGTTTGATAGCTGTAGAAAGCATATTATGCGAATAGAATCTCGAAAAGAAAAAAAAAATTTTCGAAGTTTGGAAACTTCATTAGAATCACTTTTTTTCGGTTCTTATTCGAGATAACTGGTTGTCTTTCATTTTGCTAGTTTGATAGCTGTAGAAAAGTTTATTATGCGAAAAGAATCTCGAAAAGAAAAAAAAAAATTTCAATATTTGGAAACTTCATTAGAATCACTTTTTTTCCGTTCTTACTTGAGATAACTGTTTCTCTTTCATTATACTAGTTTGATAGCCTCAGAAAAGCATATTATGCGCAAAGAATCTCGAAAAGAAAAATAATTTTTTTCGAAGTTTGGAAACTTCTTTAGAATCACATTTTTGCCGTTCATATTCGAGATAAATGGTTCTCTTTCATTATACTAGTTTGATTGCCTCAGAAAAGCATATTATGCGCAAAGAATCTCGAAAAGAAAAAAAATTTTTTTCGAAGTTTGGAAACTTCTTTAGAATCACATTATTTCCGTTCTTATTCGAGATAACTGGTTCTCTTTCATTTTGCTAGTTTGATAGCTGTAGAAAGCATATTATGCGAATAGAATCTCGAAAAGAAAAAAAAATTTTTCGAAATTTGGAAACTTCATTAGAATCACTTTTTTTCCGTTCTTATTCGAGATAACTGGTTCTCTTTCATTATACTAGGTTGATAGCCTCAGAAAAGCATATTATGCGCAAAGAATCTCGAAAAGAAAAAAAAATTTTTTCGAAGTTTGGAAACTTCGTTAGAATCACTTTTTTTCCGTTCTTATTCGAGATAACTGGTTCTCTTTCATTATACTAGTTTGATAGCCTTAGAAAAACATATTTGCGCAAAGAATCTCGAAAAGAAAAAAAAAATTTTTCGAAGTTTTGAAACTTCTTTGAAATCACTTTTTTTCCGTTCTTATTCGAGATAACTGGTTCTCTTTCATTTTGCTAGCTTGATAGCTGTAGAAAAGCATGAGAAGCATATTATGCAAACAGAATCTAGAAAAGAAAAAAATTATTTTTCGAAGTTTGGAAACTGCTTTAGAATCAGAGTTTTTCCGTTCTTATGCGATATAACTGGTTCTCTTTCATTTTGATAGTTTGGTAGCTGTAGAAAGCATATTATGCGAATATAATCTCGAAAAGAAAAAAAAAAATTTTTCGAAATTTGGAAACTTTATTAGAATCACTTTTTTTCCGTTCTTATTCGAGATAACTGGTTCTCTTTAATTATACTAGTTTGATAGCTTTAGCAAAGCATATTATGCGGAAAGAATCTCGAAAAGAAAAAAAATTTTTTTCGAAGTTTGGAAACTTCGTTAGAATCACTTTTTTTCCGTTATTATTGGAGATAACTGGTTATCTTTCATTATACTAGTTTGATAGCCTGAGAAAAGCATATTATGCGCAAAGAATCTCGAAAAGAAAAAAAAATTTTTCCGAAGTTTGGAAACTTCATTAGAATCGTTTTTTTTCCGTTCTTATTTGAGATAACTGGTTCTTTTTCATTATACTAGTTTGATAGCCTCAGAAAAGCATATTATGCGCAAAGAATCTCGAAAAGAATAATAATTTTTTTCGAAGTTTGGAAACTTCGTTAGAATCACTTTTTTTCCGTTCTTATTCGCGATAACTGGTTCTCTTTCATTTTACTAGTTTGATAGCTGTAGAAAAACATATTATGGGCAAAGAATCTCGAAAAGAAAAAAAATTTTTTTCGAAGTTGTGAAACTTCTATAGAATCACATATTTTCCGTTCTTATTCGAGATAACTGGTTCTCTTTCATTTTGCTAGTTTGATAGCTCTACAAAATATTATTATGCGAATAGAATCTCGAAAAGAAAAAAAAAAATAATTTTTCGAAATTTGGAAACTTCATTAGAATCACTTTTTTTCCGTTCTTATTCGAGATAACTGGTTCTCTTTCATTATACTAGTTTGATAGCCTCAGAAAAGCATATTATGCGCAAAGAATCTCGAAAGGAAAAAAAAAATTTTTTCGAAGTTTGGAAACTTTATTAGAATCACTTTTTTTCCGTTCTTATTTGAGATAACTGGTTCTCTTTCATTATACTAGTTTAATAGCATCAGAAAAGCATATAATGCGCAAACAATCTCGAAAAGAAAAAAATTTTTTTTCGAAGTTTGGAAACTTCGTTATAATCACTTTTTTTCCGTTCTTATTCTAGATAACTGGTTCTCTTTCATTATACTAGTTTGATAGCCTTAGAAAAACATAAAATGCGCAAAGAATCTCCAAAAGAAAAAAAATTTTTTTCGAAGTTTTGAAACTTCATTAGAATCACTTTTTTTCCGTTCTTATTCGAGATAACTGGTTCTCTTTCATTATACTAGTTTGATAGCCTCTGAAAAGCATATTATGCGCAAAGAATCTCGAAAAGAAAAATAATTTTTTTCGAAGTTTGGAAACTTCGTTAGAATCACTTTTTTTCCGTTCTTATTCGAGATAACTGGTTCTCTTTCATTTTGCTAGTTTGATATTTCTAGAAAAGCATATTATGCGAAAAGAATCTGGAAAAGAAAAAAAAATTTTCGAAATTTGGAAACTTCGTTAGAATCACTTTTTTTCCGTTCTTATTCGAGATAACTGGTTCTCTTTCATTTTGCTAGTTTGATAGCTGTAGAAAGCATATTATGCGAATAGAATCTCGAAAAGAAAAAAAAAAATTTTCGAAGTTGGGAAACTTCATTAGAATCACTTTTTTTCGGTTCTTATTCGAGATAACTGGTTGTCTTTCATTTTGCTAGTTTGATAGCTGTAGAAAAGTTTATTATGCGAAAAGAATCTCGAAAAGAAAAAAAAAAATTTCAATATTTGGAAACTTCATTAGAATCACTTTTTTTCCGTTCTTACTTGAGATAACTGTTTCTCTTTCATTATACTAGTTTGATAGCCTCAGAAAAGCATATTATGCGCAAAGAATCTCGAAAAGAAAAATAATTTTTTTCGAAGTTTGGAAACTTCTTTAGAATCACTTTTTTTCCGTTCTTATTCGAGATAACTGGTTCTCTTTCATTTTGCTAGTTTGATAGCTCTAGAAAAGCATATTATGCGAAAAGAATCTCGAAAAGAAAAAAAAAAAAATTTCGAAATTTGGAAACTTCATTAGAATCACTTTTTTTCCGTTCTTACTTGAGATAACTGTTTCTCTTTCATTATACTAGTTTGATAGCCTCAGAAAAGCATATTATGCGCAAAGACTCTCGAAAAGAAAAACAATTTTTTTCAAAGTTTGGAAACTTCTTTAGAATCACTTTTTTTCCGTTCTTATTCGAGATAACTGGTTCTCTTTCATTTTGCTAGTTTGATAGCTGTAGAAAAGCATATTATGCGAAAAGAATCTCGAAAAGAAAAATAATTTTTTTCGAAGTTTGGAAACTTCATTAGAATCACTTTTTTTCCGTTCTTATTCGAGATAACTGGTTCTCTTTCATTTTGTTAGTTTGATAGCTGTAGAAAAGCATATTATGCTGAAAGAACCTTGAAAAGAAAAAAAAAATTTTTCGAAATTTGGAAACTTCATTATAATCACTTTTTTTCCGTTCTTATTCGAGATAACCGGTTCTCTTTCATTATACTAGTTTGATAGCCTCAGAAATGTATATTATGCGCTAAGAATCTCGAAAGGAAAAAAAAATTTTTTCGAAATTTGGAAACTCATTAGAATCACTTTTTTTCCGTTCTTATTTGAGATAACGTTCTCTTTCATTATACTAGTTTGATAGCCTCAGAAAAGCATATTATGCGCAAAGAATCTCGAAAAGAAAAATAATTTTTTTCGAAGTTTGCAAACTTCGTTAGAATCACTTTTTTTCCGTTCTTATTCGAGATAACTGGTTCTCTTTCATTATACTAGTTTGATAGCCTTAGAAAAACATATTTGCGCAAAGAATCTCGAAAAGAAAAAAAAATTTTTTCGAAGTTTGCAACTTCTTTAGAATCACATTTTTTCCGTTCTTATTCGAGATAACTGGTTCTCTTTCATTTTGCTAGCTTGATAGCTGTAGAAAAGCATATTATGCGAATAAAATCTCGAAAAGAAAAAAAAATTGTCGAAATTTGGAAACTTCATTAGAATCACTTTTTTTCCGTTCTAATTCGAGATAACTGGTTCTCTTTCATTATACTAGTTTGATAGCCTCAGAAAAGCATATTATGCGCAAAGAATCTCGAAAAGAAAAAAAATTTTTTTCGAAGTTTGGAAACTTTATTAGAATCACTTTTTTTCCGTTCTTATTTGAGATAACTGGTTCTCTTTGATTATACTAGTTTAATAGCCTCAGAAAAGCATATTATGCGCAAACAATCTCGAAAAGAAAAAATTTTTTTTCGAAGTTTGGAAACTTCGTTAGAATCACTTTTTTTCCGTTCTTATTCCAGATAACTGGTTCTCTTTCATTATACTAGTTTGATAGCCTTAGAAAAACATAACATGCCCAAAGAATCTCGGAAAGAAAAAAAATTTTTTTCGAAGTTTTGAAACTTCATTAGAATCACTTTTTTTTCCGTTCTTATTCGAGATAACTGGTTCTCTTTCATTATACTAGTTTGATAGCCTCTGAAAAGCATATTATGCGCAAAGAATCTCGAAAAGAAAAATAATTTTTTTCGAAGTTTGGAAACTTCGTTAGAATCACTTTTTTACCGTTCTTATTCGAGATAACTGGTTCTCTTTCATTATACTAGTTTGATATACTTAGAAAAAAATATTATGCGCAAAGAATCTCGAAAAGAAAAAATTTTTTTTTCGAAGTTTTGAAACTTGAATTGAATCACTTTTTTTCCGTTCTTATTCGAGATAACTGGTTCTCTTTCATTTTGCTAGTTTGATATTTCTAGAAAAGCATATTATGCGAAAAGAATCTGGAAAAGAAAAAAAAAATTTTCGAAGTTTGGAAACTTCATTAGAATCACTTTTTTTCCGTTCTTATTCGAGATAACTGGTTCTCTTTCATTTTGTTAGTTTGATAGCTGTAGAAAAGCATATTATGCTGAAAGAACCTCGAAAAGAAAAAAAAATTTTTCGAAATTTGGAAACTTCATTAGAATCACTTTTTTTCCGTTCTTATTCGAGATAACCGGTTCTCTTTCATTATACTAGTTTGATAGCCTCAGAAAAGTATATTATGCGCAAAGAAACTCGAAAGGAAAAAAAATTTTTTTCGAAGTTTGGAAACTCATTAGAATCTCTTTTTTTCCGTTCTTATTTGAGATAACGTTCTCTTTCATTATACTAGTTTGATAGCCTCAGAAAAGCATATTATGCGAAAAGAATCTGGAAAAGAAAAAAAAAAATTTTCGAAATTTGGAAACTTCGTTAGAATCACTTTTTTTCCGTTCTTATTCGAGATAACTGGTTCTCTTTCATTTTGCTAGTTTGATAGCTGTAGAAAGCATATTATGCGAATAGAATCTCGAAAAGAAAAAAAAAATTTTCGAAGTTTGGAAACTTCATTAGAATCACTTTTTTTCGGTTCTTATTCGAGATAACTGGTTGTCTTTCATTTTGCTAGTTTGATAGCTGTAGAAAAGTTTATTATGCGAAAAGAATCTCGAAAAGAAAAAAAAAAAATTTCAATATTTGGAAACTTCATTAGAATCACTTTTTTTCCGTTCTTACTTGAGATAACTGTTTCTATTTCATTATACTAGTTTGATAGCCTCAGAAAAGCATATTATGCGCAAAGAATCTCGAAAAGAAAAATAATTTTTTTCGAAGTTTGGAAACTTCTTTAGAATCACATTTTTGCCGTTCTTATTCGAGATAAATGGTTCTCTTTCATTATACTAGTTTGATTGCCTCAGAAAAGCATATTTGCGCAAAGAATCTCGAAAAGAAAAAAAAATTTTTTCGAAGTTTTGAAACTTCTTTGAAATCACTTTTTTTCCGTTCTTATTCGAGATAACTGGTTCTCTTTCATTTTGCTAGCTTGATAGCTGTAGAAAAGCATGAGAAGCATATTATGCAAACAGAATCTAGAAAAGAAAAAAATTATTTTTCGAAGTTTGGAAACTGCTTTAGAATCAGAGTTTTTCCGTTCTTATGCGATATAACTGGTTCTCTTTCATTTTGATAGTTTGATAGCTGTAGAAAGCATATTATGCGAATATAATCTCGAAAAGAAAAAAAAAATTTTTCGAAATTTGGAAACTTTATTAGAATCACTTTTTTTCCGTTCTTATTCAAGATAACTGGTTCTCTTTAATTATACTAGTTTGATAGCTTTAGCAAAGCATATTATGCGGAAAGAATCTCGAAAAGAAAAAAAATTTTTTTCGAAGTTTGGAAACTTCGTTAGAATCACTTTTTTCCGTTATTATTGGAGATAACTGGTTATCTTTCATTATACTAGTTTGATAGCCTGAGAAAAGCATATTATGCGCAAAGAATCTCGAAAAGAAAAAAAAATTTTTCCGAAGTTTGGAAACTTCATTAGAATCGTTTTTTTTCCGTTCTTATTTGAGATAACTGGTTCTTTTTCATTATACTAGTTTGATAGCCTCAGAAAAGCATATTATGCGCAAAGAATCTCGAAAAGAATAATAATTTTTTTCGAAGTTTGGAAACTTCGTTAGAATCACTTTTTTTCCGTTCTTATTCGCGATAACTGGTTCTCTTTAATTATACTAGTTTTATAGCCTTAGAAAAGCATATTATGCGGAAAGAATCTCGAAAAGAAAAAAATTTTTTTCCAAGTTTTGAAACTTCATTAGAATCACATTTTTTCCGTTCTTATTCGAGATAACTGGTTCTCTTTCATTTTGCTAGTTTGATAGCTGTAGAAAAACATATTATGGGCAAAGAATCTCGAAAAGAAAAAAAATTTTTTTCGAAGTTGTGAAACTTCTATAGAATCACATATTTTCCGTCCTTATTCGAGATAACTGGTTCTCTTTCATTTTGCTAGTTTGATAGCTCTACAAAATATTATTATGCGAATAGAATCTCGAAAAGAAAAAAAAAATATTTTTTCGAAATTTGGAAACTTCATTAGAATCACTTTTTTTCCGTTCTTATTCGAGATAACTGGTTCTCTTTCATTATACTAGTTTGATAGCCTCAGAAAAGCATATTATGCGCAAAGAATCTCGAAAAGAAAAAAAAAATTTTTTCGAAGTTTGGAAACTTTATTAGAATCACTTTTTTTCCGTTCTTATTTGAGATAACTGGTTCTCTTTCATTATACTAGTTTAATAGCATCAGAAAAGCATATAATGCGCAAACAATCTCGAAAAGAAAAAAATTTTTTTTCGAAGTTTGGAAACTTCGTTATAATCACTTTTTTTCCGTTCTTATTCTAGATAACTGGTTCTCTTTCATTATACTAGTTTGATAGCCTTAGAAAAACATAAAATGCGCAAAGAATCTCCAAAAGAAAAAAAATTTTTTTCGAAGTTTTGAAACTTCATTAGAATCACTTTTTTTCCGTTCTTATTCGAGATAACTGGTTCTCTTTCATTATACTAGTTTGATAGCCTCAGAAAAGTATATTATGCGCAAAGAAACTCGAAAGGAAAAAAAATTTTTTTCGAAGTTTGGAAACTCATTAGAATCACTTTTTTTCCGTTCTTATTTGAGATAACGTTCTGTTTCATTATACTAGTTCGATAGCCTCAGAAAAGCATATTATGCGAAAAGAATCTGGAAAAGAAAAAAAAAATTTTCGAAATTTGGAAACTTCGTTAGAATCACTTTTTTTCCGTTCTTATTCGAGATAACTGGTTCTCTTTCATTTTGCTAGTTTGATAGCTGTAGAAAGCATATTATGCGAATAGAATCTCGAAAAGAAAAAAAAAATTTTCGAAGTTTCGAAACTTCATTAGAATCACTTTTTTTCGGTTCTTATTCGAGATAACTGGTTGTCTTTCATTTTGCTAGTTTGATAGCTGTAGAAAAGTTTATTATGCGAAAAGAATCTCGAAAAGAAAAAAAAAAATTTCAATATTTGGAAACTTCATTAGAATATCTTTTTTTCCGTTCTTACTTGAGATAACTGTTTCTATTTCATTATACTAGTTTGATAGCCTCAGAAAAGCATATTATGCGCAAAGAATCTCGAAAAGAAAAATAATTTTTTTCGAAGTTTGGAAACTTCTTTAGAATCACATTTTTGCCGTTCTTATTCGAGATAAATGGTTCTCTTTCATTATACTAGTTTGATTGCCTCAGAAAAGCATATTATACGCAAAGAATCTCGAAAAGAAAAAAAATTTTTTTCGAAGTTTGGAAACTTCTTTAGAATCACATTATTTCCGTTCTTATTCGAGATAACTGGTTCTCTTTCATTTTGCTAGTTTGATAGCTGTAGAAAGCATATTATGCGAATAGAATCTCGAAAAGAAAAAAAAATTTTCGAAATTTGGAAACTTCATTAGAATCACTTTTTTTCCGTTCTTATTCGAGATAACTGGTTCTCTTTCATTATACTAGGTTGATAGCCTCAGAAAAGCATATTATGCGCAAAGAATCTGGAAAAGAAAAAAAAATTTTTTCGAAGTTTGGAAACTTCGTTAGAATCACTTTTTTTCCGTTCTTATTCGAGATAACTGGTTCTCTTTCATTATACTAGTTTGATAGCCTTAGAAAAACATATTTGCGCAAAGAATCTCGAAAAGAAAAAAAAATTTTTTCGAAGTTTTGAAACTTCTTTGAAATCACTTTTTTTCCGTTCTTATTCGAGATAACTGGTTCTCTTTCATTTTGCTAGCTTGATAGCTGTAGAAAAGCATGAGAAGCATATTATGCAAACAGAATCTAGAAAAGAAAAAAATTATTTTTCGAAGTTTGGAAACTGCTTTAGAATCAGAGTTTTTCCGTTCTTATGCGATATAACTGGTTCTCTTTCATTTTGATAGTTTGATAGCTGTAGAAAGCATATTATGCGAATATAATCTCGAAAAGAAAAAAAAAATTTTTCGAAATTTGGAAACTTTATTAGAATCACTTTTTTTCCGTTCTTATTCGAGATAACTGGTTCTCTTTAATTATACTAGTTTAATAGCATCAGAAAAGCATATAATGCGCAAACAATCTCGAAAAGAAAAAAATTTTTTTTCGAAGTTTGGAAACTTCGTTATAATCACTTTTTTTCCGTTCTTATTCTAGATAACTGGTTCTCTTTCATTATACTAGTTTGATAGCCTTAGAAAAACATAAAATGCGCAAAGAATCTCCAAAAGAAAAAAAATTTTTTTCGAAGTTTTGAAACTTCATTAGAATCACTTTTTTTCCGTTCTTATTCGAGATAACTGGTTCTCTTTCATTATACTAGTTTGATAGCCTCTGAAAAGCATATTATGCGCAAAGAATCTCGAAAAGAAAAATAATTTTTTTCGAAGTTTGGAAACTTCGTTAGAATCACTTTTTTTCCGTTCTTATTCGAGATAACTGGTTCTCTTTCATTATACTAGTTTGATATACTTAGAAAAAAATATTATGCGCAAAGAATCTCGAAAAGAAAAAATTTTTTTTTCGAAGTTTTGAAACTTCAATTGAATCACTTTTTTCCGTTCATATTCGAGATAACTGGTTCTCTTTCATTTTGCTAGTTTGATATTTCTAGAAAAGCATATTATGCGAAAAGAATCTGGAAAAGAAAAAAAAAATTTTCGAAATTTGGAAACTTCGTTAGAATCACTTTTTTTCCGTTCTTATTCGAGATAAGTGGTTCTCTTTCATTTTGCTAGTTTGATAGCTGTAGAAAGCATATTATGCGAATAGAATCTCGAAAAGAAAAAAAAAAATTTTCGAAGTTGGGAAACTTCATTAGAATCACTTTTTTTCGGTTCTTATTCGAGATAACTGGTTGTCTTTCATTTTGCTAGTTTGATAGCTGTAGAAAAGTTTATTATGCGAAAAGAATCTCGAAAAGAAAAAAAAAAATTTCAATATTTGGAAACTTCATTAGAATCACTTTTTTTCCGTTCTTACTTGAGATAACTGTTTCTCTTTCATTATACTAGTTTGATAGCCTCAGAAAAGCATATTATGCGCAAAGAATCTCGAAAAGAAAAATAATTTTTTTCGAAGTTTGGAAACTTCTTTAGAATCACTTTTTTTCCGTTCTTATTCGAGATAACTGGTTCTCTTTCATTTTGCTAGTTTGATAGCTCTAGAAAAGCATATTATGCGAAAAGAATCTCGAAAAGAAAAAAAAAAAATTTTCGAAATTTGGAAACTTCATTAGAATCACTTTTTTTCCGTTCTTACTTGAGATAACTGTTTCTCTTTCATTATACTAGTTTGATAGCCTCAGAAAAGCATATTATGCGCAAAGACTCTCGAAAAGAAAAACAATTTTTTTCAAAGTTTGGAAACTTCTTTAGAATCACTTTTTTTCCGTTCTTATTCGAGATAACTGGTTCTCTTTCATTTTGCTAGTTTGATAGCTGTAGAAAAGCATATTATGCGAAAAGAATCTCGAAAAGAAAAATAATTTTTTTCGAAGTTTGGAAACTTCATTAGAATCACTTTTTTTCCGTTCTTATTCGAGATAACTGGTTCTCTTTCATTTTGTTAGTTTGATAGCTGTAGAAAAGCATATTATGCTGAAAGAACCTTGAAAAGAAAAAAAAAATTTTTCGAAATTTGGAAACTTCATTATAATCACTTTTTTTCCGTTCTTATTCGAGATAACCGGTTCTCTTTCATTATACTAGTTTGATAGCCTCAGAAATGTATATTATGCGCTAAGAATCTCGAAAGGAAAAAAAAATTTTTTCGAAATTTGGAAACTCATTAGAATCACTTTTTTTCCGTTCTTATTTGAGATAACGTTCTCTTTCATTATACTAGTTTGATAGCCTCAGAAAAGCATATTATGCGCAAAGAATCTCGAAAAGAAAAATAATTTTTTTCGAAGTTTGCAAACTTCGTTAGAATCACTTTTTTTCCGTTCTTATTCGAGATAACTGGTTCTCTTTCATTATACTAGTTTGATAGCCTTAGAAAAACATATTTGCGCAAAGAATCTCGAAAAGAAAAAAAAATTTTTTCGAAGTTTTGCAACTTCTTTAGAATCACATTTTTTCCGTTCTTATTCGAGATAACTGGTTCTCTTTCATTTTGCTAGCTTGATAGCTGTAGAAAAGCATATTATGCGAATAAAATCTCGAAAAGAAAAAAAAAAATTGTCGAAATTTGGAAACTTCATTAGAATCACTTTTTTTCCGTTCTTATTCGAGATAACTGGTTCTCTTTCATTATACTAGTTTGATAGCCTCAGAAAAGCATATTATGCGCAAAGAATCTCGAAAAGAAAAAAAATTTTTTTCGAAGTTTGGAAACTTTATTAGAATCACTTTTTTTCCGTTCTTATTTGAGATAACTGGTTCTCTTTGATTATACTAGTTTAATAGCCTCAGAAAAGCATATTATGCGCAAACAATCTCGAAAAGAAAAAAATTTTTTTTCGAAGTTTGGAAACTTCGTTAGAATCACTTTTTTTCCGTTCTTATTCCAGATAACTGGTTCTCTTTCATTATACTAGTTTGATAGCCTTAGAAAAACATAACATGCCCAAAGAATCTCGGAAAGAAAAAAAATTTTTTTCGAAGTTTTGAAACTTCATTAGAATCACTTTTTTTTCCGTTCTTATTCGAGATAACTGGTTCTCTTTCATTATACTAGTTTGATAGCCTCTGAAAAGCATATTATGCGCAAAGAATCTCGAAAAGAAAAATAATTTTTTTCGAAGTTTGGAAACTTCGTTAGAATCACTTTTTTACCGTTCTTATTCGAGATAACTGGTTCTCTTTCATTATACTAGTTTGATATACTTAGAAAAAAATATTATGCGCAAAGAATCTCGAAAAGAAAAAATTTTTTTTTCGAAGTTTTGAAACTCATTATAATCACTTTTTTTCCGTTCTTATTCGAGATAACTGGTTCTCTTTCATTTTGCTAGTTTGATATTTCTAGAAAAGCATATTATGCGAAAAGAATCTGGAAAAGAAAAAAAAAATTTTCGAAGTTTGGAAACTTCATTAGAATCACTTTTTTTCCGTTCTTATTCGAGATAACTGGTTCTCTTTCATTTTGTTAGTTTGATAGCTGTAGAAAAGCATATTATGCTGAAAGAACCTCGAAAAGAAAAAAAAAATTTTTCGAAATTTGGAAACTTCATTAGAATCACTTTTTTTCCGTTCTTATTCGAGATAACCGGTTCTCTTTCATTATACTAGTTTGATAGCCTCAGAAAAGTATATTATGCGCAAAGAAACTCGAAAGGAAAAAAAATTTTTTTCGAAGTTTGGAAACTCATTAGAATCACTTTTTTTCCGTTCTTATTTGAGATAACGTTCTCTTTCATTATACTAGTTTGATAGCCTCAGAAAAGCATATTATGCGAAAAGAATCTGGAAAAGAAAAAAAAAAATTTTCGAAATTTGGAAACTTCGTTAGAATCACTTTTTTTCCGTTCTTATTCGAGATAACTGGTTCTCTTTCATTTTGCTAGTTTGATAGCTGTAGAAAGCATATTATGCGAATAGAATCTCGAAAAGAAAAAAAAAAATTTTCGAAGTTTGGAAACTTCATTAGAATCCCTTTTTTTCGGTTCTTATTCGAGATAACTGGTTGTCTTTCATTTTGCTAGTTTGATAGCTGTAGAAAAGTTTATTATGCGAAAAGAATCTCGAAAAGAAAAAAAAAAATTTCAATATTTGGAAACTTCATTAGAATCACTTTTTTTCCGTTCTTACTTGAGATAACTGTTTCTATTTCATTATACTAGTTTGATAGCCTCAGAAAAGCATATTATGCGCAAAGAATCTCGAAAAGAAAAATAATTTTTTTCGAAGTTTGGAAACTTCTTTAGAATCACATTTTTGCCGTTCTTATTCGAGATAAATGGTTCTCTTTCATTATACTAGTTTGATTGCCTCAGAAAAGCATATTTGCGCAAAGAATCTCGAAAAGAAAAAAAAATTTTTTCGAAGTTTTGAAACTTCTTTGAAATCACTTATTTTCCGTTCTTATTCGAGATAACTGGTTCTCTTTCATTTTGCTAGCTTGATAGCTGTAGAAAAGCATGAGAAGCATATTATGCAAACAGAATCTAGAAAAGAAAAAAATTATTTTTCGAAGTTTGGAAACTGCTTTAGAATCAGTGTTTTTCCGTTCTTATGCGATATAACTGGTTCTCTTTCATTTTGATAGTTTGATAGCTGTAGAAAGCATATTATGCGAATATAATCTCGAAAAGAAAAAAAAAATTTTTCGAAATTTGGAAACTTTATTAGAATCACTTTTTTTCCGTTCTTATTTGAGATAACTGGTTCTTTTTCATTATACTAGTTTGATAGCCTCAGAAAAGCATATTATGCGCAAAGAATCTCGAAAAGAATAATAATTTTTTTCGAAGTTTGGAAACTTCGTTAGAATCACTTTTTTTCCGTTCTTATTCGCGATAACTGGTTCTCTTTAATTATACTAGTTTTATAGCCTTAGAAAAGCATATTATGCGGAAAGAATCTCGAAAAGAAAAAAATTTTTTTCCAAGTTTTGAAACTTCATTAGAATCACATTTTTTCCGTTCTTATTCGAGATAACTGGTTCTCTTTCATTTTGCTAGTTTGATAGCTGTAGAAAAACATATTATGGGCAAAGAATCTCGAAAAGAAAAAAAATTTTTTTCGAAGTTGTGAAACTTCTATAGAATCACATATTTTCCGTCCTTATTCGAGATAACTGGTTCTCTTTCATTTTGCTAGTTTGATAGCTCTACAAAATATTATTATGCGAATAGAATCTCGAAAAGAAAAAAAAAAAATATTTTTTCGAAATTTGGAAACTTCATTAGAATCACTTTTTTTCCGTTCTTATTCGAGATAACTGGTTCTCTTTCATTATACTAGTTTGATAGCCTCAGAAAAGCATATTATGCGCAAAGAATCTCGAAAGGAAAAAAAAAATTTTTTCGAAGTTTGGAAACTTTATTAGAATCACTTTTTTTCCGTTCTTATTTGAGATAACTGGTTCTCTTTCATTATACTAGTTTAATAGCATCAGAAAAGCATATAATGCGCAAACAATCTCGAAAAGAAAAAAATTTTTTTTCGAAGTTTGGAAACTTCGTTATAATCACTTTTTTTCCGTTCTTATTCTAGATAACTGGTTCTCTTTCATTATACTAGTTTGATAGCCTTAGAAAAACATAAAATGCGCAAGGAATCTCCAAAAGAAAAAAAATTTTTTTCGAAGTTTTGAAACTTCATTAGAATCACTTTTTTTCCGTTCTTATTCGAGATAACTGGTTCTCTTTCATTATACTAGTTTGATAGCCTCAGAAAAGTATATTATGCGCAAAGAAACTCGAAAGGAAAAAAAATTTTTTTCGAAGTTTGGAAACTCATTAGAATCACTTTTTTTCCGTTCTTATTTGAGATAACGTTCTGTTTCATTATACTAGTTCGATAGCCTCAGAAAAGCATATTATGCGAAAAGAATCTGGAAAAGAAAAAAAAAATTTTCGAAATTTGGAAACTTCGTTAGAATCACTTTTTTTCCGTTCTTATTCGAGATAACTGGTTCTCTTTCATTTTGCTAGTTTGATAGCTGTAGAAAGCATATTATGCGAATAGAATCTCGAAAAGAAAAAAAAAATTTTCGAAGTTTCGAAACTTCATTAGAATCACTTTTTTTCGGTTCTTATTCGAGATAACTGGTTGTCTTTCATTTTGCTAGTTTGATAGCTGTAGAAAAGTTTATTATGCGAAAAGAATCTCGAAAAGAAAAAAAAAAATTTCAATATTTGGAAACTTCATTAGAATATCTTTTTTTCCGTTCTTACTTGAGATAACTGTTTCTATTTCATTATACTAGTTTGATAGCCTCAGAAAAGCATATTATGCGCAAAGAATCTCGAAAAGAAAAATAATTTTTTTCGAAGTTTGGAAACTTCTTTAGAATCACATTTTTGCCGTTCTTATTCGAGATAAATGGTTCTCTTTCATTATACTAGTTTGATTGCCTCAGAAAAGCATATTATGCGCAAAGAATCTCGAAAAGAAAAAAAATTTTTTTCGAAGTTTGGAAACTTCTTTAGAATCACATTATTTCCGTTCTTATTCGAGATAACTGGTTCTCTTTCATTTTGCTAGTTTGATAGCTGTAGAAAGCATATTATGCGAATAGAATCTCGAAAAGAAAAAAAAAATTTTCGAAATTTGGAAACTTCATTAGAATCACTTTTTTTCCGTTCTTATTCGAGATAACTGGTTCTCTTTCATTATACTAGGTTGATAGCCTCAGAAAAGCATATTATGCACAAAGAATCTGGAAAAGAAAAAAAAATTTTTTCGAAGTTTGGAAACTTCGTTAGAATCACTTTTTTTCCGTTCTTATTCGAGATAACTGGTTCTCTTTCATTATACTAGTTTGATAGCCTTAGAAAAACATATTTGCGCAAAGAATCTCGAAAAGAAAAAAAAATTTTTTCGAAGTTTTGAAACTTCTTTGAAATCACTTTTTTTCCGTTCTTATTCGAGATAACTGGTTCTCTTTCATTTTGCTAGCTTGATAGCTGTAGAAAAGCATGAGAAGCATATTATGCAAACAGAATCTAGAAAAGAAAAAAATTATTTTTCGAAGTTTGGAAACTGCTTTAGAATCAGAGTTTTTCCGTTCTTATGCGATATAACTGGTTCTCTTTCATTTTGATAGTTTGATAGCTGTAGAAAGCATATTATGCGAATATAATCTCGAAAAGAAAAAAAAAATTTTTCGAAATTTGGAAACTTTATTAGAATCACTTTTTTTCCGTTCTTATTCGAGATAACTGGTTCTCTTTAATTATACTAGTTTAATAGCATCAGAAAAGCATATAATGCGCAAACAATCTCGAAAAGAAAAAAATTTTTTTTCGAAGTTTGGAAACTTCGTTATAATCACTTTTTTTCCGTTCTTATTCTAGATAACTGGTTCTCTTTCATTATACTAGTTTGATAGCCTTAGAAAAACATAAAATGCGCAAAGAATCTCCAAAAGAAAAAAAATTTTTTTCGAAGTTTTGAAACTTCATTAGAATCACTTTTTTTCCGTTCTTATTCGAGATAACTGGTTCTCTTTCATTATACTAGTTTGATAGCCTCTGAAAAGCATATTATGCGCAAAGAATCTCGAAAAGAAAAATAATTTTTTTGGAAGTTTGGAAACTTCGTTAGAATCACTTTTTTTCCGTTCTTATTCGAGATAACTGGTTCTCTTTCATTATACTAGTTTGATATACTTAGAAAAAAATATTATGCGCAAAGAATCTCGAAAAGAAAAAATTTTTTTTTCGAAGTTTTGAAACTTCAATTGAATCACTTTTTTCCGTTCATATTCGAGATAACTGGTTCTCTTTCATTTTGCTAGTTTGATATTTCTAGAAAAGCATATTATGCGAAAAGAATCTGGAAAAGAAAAAAAAATTTTCGAAATTTGGAAACTTCGTTAGAATCACTTTTTTTCCGTTCTTATTCGAGATAAGTGGTTCTCTTTCATTTTGCTAGTTTGATAGCTGTAGAAAGCATATTATGCGAATAGAATCTCGAAAAGAAAAATAATTTTTTTCGAAGTTTGGAAACTTCTTTAGAATCACTTTTTTTCCGTTCTTATTCGAGATAACTGGTTCTCTTTCATTTTGCTAGTTTGATAGCTCTAGAAAAGCATATTATGCGAAAAGAATCTCGAAAAGAAAAAAAAAAAATTTTCGAAATTTGGAAACTTCATTAGAATCACTTTTTTTCCGTTCTTACTTGAGATAACTGTTTCTCTTTCATTATACTAGTTTGATAGCCTCAGAAAAGCATATTATGCGCAAAGACTCTCGAAAAGAAAAACAATTTTTTTCAAAGTTTGGAAACTTCTTTAGAATCACTTTTTTTCCGTTCTTATTCGAGATAACTGGTTCTCTTTCATTTTGCTAGTTTGATAGCTGTAGAAAAGCATATTATGCGAAAAGAATCTCGAAAAGAAAAATAATTTTTTTCGAAGTTTGGAAACTTCATTAGAATCACTTTTTTTCCGTTCTTATTCGAGATAACTGGTTCTCTTTCATTTTGTTAGTTTGATAGCTGTAGAAAAGCATATTATGCTGAAAGAACCTTGAAAAGAAAAAAAAAATTTTTCGAAATTTGGAAACTTCATTATAATCACTTTTTTTCCGTTCTTATTCGAGATAACCGGTTCTCTTTCATTATACTAGTTTGATAGCCTCAGAAATGTATATTATGCGCTAAGAATCTCGAAAGGAAAAAAAAATTTTTTCGAAATTTGGAAACTCATTAGAATCACTTTTTTTCCGTTCTTATTTGAGATAACGTTCTCTTTCATTATACTAGTTTGATAGCCTCAGAAAAGCATATTATGCGCAAAGAATCTCGAAAAGAAAAATAATTTTTTTCGAAGTTTGCAAACTTCGTTAGAATCACTTTTTTTCCGTTCTTATTCGAGATAACTGGTTCTCTTTCATTATACTAGTTTGATAGCCTTAGAAAAACATATTTGCGCAAAGAATCTCGAAAAGAAAAAAAAATTTTTTCGAAGTTTTGCAACTTCTTTAGAATCACATTTTTTCCGTTCTTATTCGAGATAACTGGTTCTCTTTCATTTTGCTAGGTTGATAGCTGTAGAAAAGCATATTATGCGAATAAAATCTCGAAAAGAAAAAAAAAAATTGTCGAAATTTGGAAACTTCATTAGAATCACTTTTTTTCCGTTCTTATTCGAGATAACTGGTTCTCTTTCATTATACTAGTTTGATAGCCTCAGAAAAGCATATTATGCGCAAAGAATCTCGAAAAGAAAAAAAATTTTTTTCGAAGTTTGGAAACTTTATTAGAATCACTTTTTTTCCGTTCTTATTTGAGATAACTGGTTCTCTTTGATTATACTAGTTTAATAGCCTCAGAAAAGCATATTATGCGCAAACAATCTCGAAAAGAAAAAAATTTTTTTTCGAAGTTTGGAAACTTCGTTAGAATCACTTTTTTTCCGTTCTTATTCCAGATAACTGGTTCTCTTTCATTATACTAGTTTGATAGCCTTAGAAAAACATAACATGCCCAAAGAATCTCGGAAAGAAAAAAAATTTTTTTCGAAGTTTTGAAACTTCATTAGAATCACTTTTTTTTCCGTTCTTATTCGAGATAACTGGTTCTCTTTCATTATACTAGTTTGATAGCCTCTGAAAAGCATATTATGCGCAAAGAATCTCGAAAAGAAAAATAATTTTTTTCGAAGTTTGGAAACTTCGTTAGAATCACTTTTTTACCGTTCTTATTCGAGATAACTGGTTCTCTTTCATTATACTAGTTTGATATACTTAGAAAAAAATATTATGCGCAAAGAATCTCGAAAAGAAAAAATTTTTTTTTCGAAGTTTTGAAACTTCAATTGAATCACTTTTTTTCCGTTCTTATTCGAGATAACTGGTTCTCTTTCATTTTGCTAGTTTGATATTTCTAGAAAAGCATATTATGCGAAAAGAATCTGGAAAAGAAAAAAAAAATTTTCGAAGTTTGGAAACTTCATTAGAATCACTTTTTTTCCGTTCTTATTCGAGATAACTGGTTCTCTTTCATTTTGTTAGTTTGATAGCTGTAGAAAAGCATATTATGCTGAAAGAACCTCGAAAAGAAAAAAAAAATTTTTCGAAATTTGGAAACTTCATTAGAATCACTTTTTTTCCGTTCTTATTCGAGATAACCGGTTCTCTTTCATTATACTAGTTTGATAGCCTCAGAAAAGTATATTATGCGCAAAGAAACTCGAAAGGAAAAAAAATTTTTTTCGAAGTTTGGAAACTCATTAGAATCACTTTTTTTCCGTTCTTATTTGAGATAACGTTCTCTTTCATTATACTAGTTTGATAGCCTCAGAAAAGCATATTATGCGAAAAGAATCTGGAAAAGAAAAAAAAAAATTTTCGAAATTTGGAAACTTCGTTAGAATCACTTTTTTTCCGTTCTTATTCGAGATAACTGGTTCTCTTTCATTTTGCTAGTTTGATAGCTGTAGAAAGCATATTATGCGAATAGAATCTCGAAAAGAAAAAAAAAAATTTTCGAAGTTTGGAAACTTCATTAGAATCCCTTTTTTTCGGTTCTTATTCGAGATAACTGGTTGTCTTTCATTTTGCTAGTTTGATAGCTGTAGAAAAGTTTATTATGCGAAAAGAATCTCGAAAAGAAAAAAACAAATTTCAATATTTGGAAACTTCATTAGAATCACTTTTTTTCCGTTCTTACTTGAGATAACTGTTTCTATTTCATTATACTAGTTTGATAGCCTCAGAAAAGCATATTATGCGCAAAGAATCTCGAAAAGAAAAATAATTTTTTTCGAAGTTTGGAAACTTCTTTAGAAACACATTTTTGCCGTTCTTATTCGAGATAAATGGTTCTCTTTCATTATACTAGTTTGATTGCCTCAGAAAAGCATATTTGCGCAAAGAATCTCGAAAAGAAAAAAAAATTTTTTCGAAGTTTTGAAACTTCTTTGAAATCACTTTTTTTCCGTTCTTATTCGAGATAACTGGTTCTCTTTCATTTTGCTAGCTTGATAGCTGTAGAAAAGCATGAGAAGCATATTATGCAAACAGAATCTAGAAAAGAAAAAAATTATTTTTCGAAGTTTGGAAACTGCTTTAGAATCAGAGTTTTTCCGTTCTTATGCGATATAACTGGTTCTCTTTCATTTTGATAGTTTGATAGCTGTAGAAAGCATATTATGCGAATATAATCTCGAAAAGAAAAAAAAAATTTTTCGAAATTTGGAAACTTTATTAGAATCACTTTTTTTCCGTTCTTATTCAAGATAACTGGTTCTCTTTAATTATACTAGTTTGATAGCTTTAGCAAAGCATATTATGCGGAAAGAATCTCGAAAAGAAAAAAAATTTTTTTCGAAGTTTGGAAACTTCGTTAGAATCACTTTTTTTCCGTTATTATTGGAGATAACTGGTTATCTTTCATTATACTAGTTTGATAGCCTGAGAAAAGCATATTATGCGCAAAGAATCTCGAAAAGAAAAAAAAAATTTTCCGAAGTTTGGAAACTTCATTAGAATCGTTTTTTTTCCGTTCTTATTTGAGATAACTGGTTCTTTTTCATTATACTAGTTTGATAGCCTCAGAAAAGCATATTATGCGCAAAGAATCTCGAAAAGAATAATAATTTTTTTCGAAGTTTGGAAACTTCGTTAGAATCACTTTTTTTCCGTTCTTATTCGCGATAACTGGTTCTCTTTAATTATACTAGTTTTATAGCCTTAGAAAAGCATATTATGCGGAAAGAATCTCGAAAAGAAAAAAATTTTTTTCCAAGTTTTGAAACTTCATTAGAATCACATTTTTTCCGTTCTTATTCGAGATAACTGGTTCTCTTTCATTTTGCTAGTTTGATAGCTGTAGAAAAACATATTATGGGCAAAGAATCTCGAAAAGAAAAAAAATTTTTTTCGAAGTTGTGAAACTTCTATAGAATCACATATTTTCCGTCCTTATTCGAGATAACTGGTTCTCTTTCATTTTGCTAGTTTGATAGCTCTACAAAATATTATTATGCGAATAGAATCTCGAAAAGAAAAAAAAAAAATAATTTTTCGAAATTTGGAAACTTCATTAGAATCACTTTTTTTCCGTTCTTATTCGAGATAACTGGTTCTCTTTCATTATACTAGTTTGATAGCCTCAGAAAAGCATATTATGCGCAAAGAATCTCGAAAGGAAAAAAAAATTTTTTTCGAAGTTTGGAAACTTTATTAGAATCACTTTTTTTCCGTTCTTATTTGAGATAACTGGTTCTCTTTCATTATACTAGTTTAATAGCATCAGAAAAGCATATAATGCGCAAACAATCTCGAAAAGAAAAAAATTTTTTTTCGAAGTTTGGAAACTTCGTTATAATCACTTTTTTTCCGTTCTTATTCTAGATAACTGGTTCTCTTTCATTATACTAGTTTGATAGCCTTAGAAAAACATAAAATGCCCAAAGAATCTCCAAAAGAAAAAAAATTTTTTTCGAAGTTTTGAAACTTCATTAGAATCACTTTTTTTCCGTTCTTATTCGAGATAACTGGTTCTCTTTCATTATACTAGTTTGATAGCCTCAGAAAAGTATATTATGCGCAAAGAAACTCGAAAGGAAAAAAAATTTTTTTCGAAGTTTGGAAACTCATTAGAATCACTTTTTTTCCGTTCTTATTTGAGATAACGTTCTGTTTCATTATACTAGTTTGATAGCCTCAGAAAAGCATATTATGCGAAAAGAATCTGGAAAAGAAAAAAAAAATTTTCGAAATTTGGAAACTTCGTTAGAATCACTTTTTTTCCGTTCTTATTCGAGATAACTGGTTCTCTTTCATTTTGCTAGTTTGATAGCTGTAGAAAGCATATTATGCGAATAGAATCTCGAAAAGAAAAAAAAAATTTTCGAAGTTTGGAAACTTCATTAGAATCACTTTTTTTCGGTTCTTATTCGAGATAACTGGTTGTCTTTCATTTTGCTAGTTTGATAGCTGTAGAAAAGTTTATTATGCGAAAAGAATCTCGAAAAGAAAAAAAAAAAATTTCAATATTTGGAAACTTCATTAGAATCACTTTTTTTCCCTTCTTACTTGAGATAACTGTTTCTATTTCATTATACTAGTTTGATAGCCTCAGAAAAGCATATTATGCGCAAAGAATCTCGAAAAGAAAAACTATTTTTTTCGAAGTTTGGAAACTTCTTTAGAATCACATTTTTGCCGTTCTTATTCGAGATAAATGGTTCTCTTTCATTATACTAGTTTGATTGCCTCAGAAAAGCATATTATGCGCAAAGAATCTCGAAAAGAAAAAAAATTTTTTTCGAAGTTTGGAAACTTCTTTAGAATCACATTATTTCCGTTCTTATTCGAGATAACTGGTTCTCTTTCATTTTGCTAGTTTGATAGCTGTAGAAAGCATATTATGCGAATAGAATCTCGAAAAGAAAAAAAAATTTTTCGAAATTTGGAAACTTCATTAGAATCACTTTTTTTCCGTTCTTATTCGAGATAACTGGTTCTCTTTCATTATACTAGGTTGATAGCCTCAGAAAAGCATATTATGCGCAAAGAATCTCGAAAAGAAAAAAAAATTTTTCGAAGTTTGGAAACTTCGTTAGAATCACTTTTTTTCCGTTCTTATTCGAGATAACTGGTTCTCTTTCATTATACTAGTTTGATAGCCTTAGAAAAACATATTTGCGCAAAGAATCTCGAAAAGAAAAAAAAATTTTTTCGAAGTTTTGAAACTTCTTTGAAATCACTTTTTTTCCGTTCTTATTCGAGATAACTGGTTCTCTTTCATTTTGCTAGCTTGATAGCTGTAGAAAAGCATGAGAAGCATATTATGCAAACAGAATCTAGAAAAGAAAAAAATTATTTTTCGAAGTTTGGAAACTGCTTTAGAATCAGAGTTTTTCCGTTCTTATGCGATATAACTGGTTCTCTTTCATTTTGATAGTTTGATAGCTGTAGAAAGCATATTATGCGAATATAATCTCGAAAAGAAAAAAAAAATTTTTCGAAATTTGGAAACTTTATTAGAATCACTTTTTTTCCGTTCTTATTCGAGATAACTGGTTCTCTTTAATTATACTAGTTTGATAGCTTTAGCAAAGCATATTATGCGGAAAGAATCTCGAAAAGAAAAAAAATTTTTTTCGAAGTTTGGAAACTTCGTTAGAATCACTTTTTTTCCGTTATTATTGGAGATAACTGGTTATCTTTCATTATACTAGTTTGATAGCCTGAGAAAAGCATATTATGCGCAAAGAATCTCGAAAAGAAAAAAAAAATTTTCCGAAGTTTGGAAACTTCATTAGAATCGTTTTTTTTCCGTTCTTATTTGAGATAACTGGTTCTTTTTCATTATACTAGTTTGATAGCCTCAGAAAAGCATATTATGCGCAAAGAATCTCGAAAAGAATAATAATTTTTTTCGAAGTTTGGAAACTTCGTTAGAATCAATTTTTTTCCGTTCTTATTCGCGATAACTGGTTCTCTTTAATTATACTAGTTTTATAGCCTTAGAAAAGCATATTATGCGGAAAGAATCTCGAAAAGAAAAATATTTTTTTCCAAGTTTTGAAACTTCATTAGAATCACATTTTTTCCGTTCTTATTCGAGATAACTGGTTCTCTTTCATTTTGCTAGTTTGATAGCTGTAGAAAAACATATTATGGGCAAAGAATCTCGAAAAGAAAAAAAATTTTTTTCGAAGTTGTGAAACTTCTATAGAATCACATATTTTCCGTTCTTATTCGAGATAACTGGTTCTCTTTCATTTTGCTAGTTTGATAGCTCTACAAAATATTATTATGCGAATAGAATCTCGAAAAGAAAAAAAAAAATAATTTTTCGAAATTTGGAAACTTCATTAGAATCACTTTTTTTCCGTTCTTATTCGAGATAACTGGTTCTCTTTCATTATACTAGTTTGATAGCCTCAGAAAAGCATATTATGCGCAAAGAATCTCGAAAGGAAAAAAAAAATTTTTTCGAAGTTTGGAAACTTTATTAGAATCACTTTTTTTCCGTTCTTATTTGAGATAACTGGTTCTCTTTCATTATACTAGTTTAATAGCATCAGAAAAGCATATAATGCGCAAACAATCTCGAAAAGAAAAAAATTTTTTTTCGAAGTTTGGAAACTTCGTTATAATCACTTTTTTTCCGTTCTTATTCTAGATAACTGGTTCTCTTTCATTATACTAGTTTGATAGCCTTAGAAAAACATAAAATGCGCAAAGAATCTCCAAAAGAAAAAAATTTTTTTTCGAAGTTTTGAAACTTCATTAGAATCACTTTTTTTCCGTTCTTATTCGAGATAACTGGTTCTCTTTCATTATACTAGTTTGATAGCCTCTGAAAAGCATATTATGCGCAAAGAATCTCGAAAAGAAAAATAATTTTTTTCGAAGTTTGGAAACTTCGTTAGAATCACTTTTTTTCCGTTCTTATTCGAGATAACTGGTTCTCTTTCATTATACTAGTTTGATATACTTAGAAAAAAATATTATGCGCAAAGAATCTCGAAAAGAAAAAATTTTTTTTTCGAAGTTTTGAAACTTCAATTGAATCACTTTTTTCCGTTCATATTCGAGATAACTGGTTCTCTTTCATTTTGCTAGTTTGATATTTCTAGAAAAGCATATTATGCGAAAAGAATCTGGAAAAGAAAAAAAAAATTTTCGAAATTTGGAAACTTCGTTAGAATCACTTTTTTTCCGTTCTTATTCGAGATAACTGGTTCTCTTTCATTTTGCTAGTTTGATAGCTGTAGAAAGCATATTATGCGAATAGAATCTCGAAAAGAAAAAAAAAAATTTTCGAAGTTTGGAAACTTCATTAGAATCACTTTTTTTCGGTTCTTATTCGAGATAACTGGTTGTCTTTCATTTTGCTAGTTTGATAGCTGTAGAAAAGTTTATTATGCGAAAAGAATCTCGAAAAGAAAAAAAAAATTTCAATATTTGGAATCTTCATTAGAATCACTTTTTTTCCGTTCTTACTTGAGATAACTGTTTCTCTTTCATTATACTAGTTTGATAGCCTCAGAAAAGCATATTATGCGCAAAGAATCTCGAAAAGAAAAATAATTTTTTTCGAAGTTTGGAAACTTCTTTAGAATCACTTTTTTTCCGTTCTTATTCGAGATAACTGGTTCTCTTTCATTTTGCTAGTTTGATAGCTCTAGAAAAGCATATTATGCGAAAAGAATCTCGAAAAGAAAAAAAAAAATTTTCGAAATTTGGAAACTTCATTAGAATCACTTTTTTTCCGTTCTTACTTGAGATAACTGTTTCTCTTTCTTTATACTAGTTTGATAGCCTCAGAAAAGCATATTATGCGCAAAGACTCTCGAAAAGAAAAACAATTTTTTTCGAAGTTTGCAAACTTCGTTAGAATCACTTTTTTTCCGTTCTTATTCGAGATAACTGGTTCTCTTTCATTATACTAGTTTGATAGCCTTAGAAAAACATATTTGCGCAAAGAATCTCGAAAAGAAAAAAAAATTTTTTCGAAGTTTTGCAACTTCTTTAGAATCACATTTTTTCCGTTCTTATTCGAGATAACTGGTTCTCTTTCATTTTGCTAGCTTGATAGCTGTAGAAAAGCATATTATGCGAATAAAATCTCGAAAAGAAAAAAAAAAAATTGTCGAAATTTGGAAACTTCATTAGAATCACTTTTTTTCCGTTCTTATTCGAGATAACTGGTTCTCTTTCATTATACTAGTTTGATAGCCTCAGAAAAGCATATTATGCGCAAAGAATCTCGAAAAGAAAAAAAATTTTTTTCGAAGTTTGGAAACTTTATTAGAATCACTTTTTTTCCGTTCTTATTTGAGATAACTGGTTCTCTTTGATTATACTAGTTTAATAGCCTCAGAAAAGCATATTATGCGCAAACAATCTCGAAAAGAAAAAAATTTTTTTTCGAAGTTTGGAAACTTCGTTAGAATCACTTTTTTTCCGTTCTTATTCCAGATAACTGGTTCTCTTTCATTATACTAGTTTGATAGCCTTAGAAAAACATAACATGCCCAAAGAATCTCGGAAAGAAAAAAAAATTTTTTCGAAGTTTTGAAACTTCATTAGAATCACTTTTTTTCCGTTCTTATTCGAGATAACTGGTTCTCTTTCATTATACTAGTTTGATAGCCTCTGAAAAGCATATTATGCGCAAAGAATCTCGAAAAGAAAAATAATTTTTTTCGAAGTTTGGAAACTTCGTTAGAATCACTTTTTTACCGTTCTTATTCGAGATAACTGGTTCTCTTTCATTATACTAGTTTGATATACTTAGAAAAAAATATTATGCGCAAAGAATCTCGAAAAGAAAAAATTTTTTTTTCGAAGTTTGGAAACTTCATTAGAATCACTTTTTTAACCGTTCTCATTCGAGATAACTGGTTCTCTTTCATTTTGTTAGTTTGATAGCTGTAGAAATGCATATTATGCTGAAAGAACCTCGAAAAGAAAAAAAAAATTTTTCGAAATTTGGAAACTTCACTAGAATCACTTTTTTTCCGTTCTTATTCGAGATAACCGGTTCTCTTTCATTATACTAGTTTGATAGCTGTAGAAAAGTTTATTATGCGAAAAGAATCTCGAAAAGAAAAAAAAAAAATTTCAATATTTGGAAACTTCATTAGAATCACTTTTTTTCCGTTCTTACTTGAGATAACTGTTTCTATTTCATTATACTAGTTTGATAGCCTCAGAAAAGCATATTATGCGCAAAGAATCTCGAAAAGAAAAATAATTTTTTTCGAAGTTTGGAAACTTCTTTAGAATCACATTTTTGCCGTTCTTATTCGAGATAAATGGTTCTCTTTCATTATACTAGTTTGATTGCCTCAGAAAAGCATATTATGCGCAAAGAATCTCGAAAAGAAAAAAAATTTTTTTCGAAGTTTGGAAACTTCTTTAGAATCACATTATTTCCGTTCTTATTCGAGATAACTGGTTCTCTTTCATTTTGCTAGTTTGATAGCTGTAGAAAGCATATTATGCGAATAGAATCTCGAAAAGAAAAAAAAATTTTTCGAAATTTGGAAACTTCATTAGAATCACTTTTTTTCCGTTCTTATTCGAGATAACTGGTTCTCTTTCATTATACTAGGTTGATAGCCTCAGAAAAGCATATTATGCGCAAAGAATCTCGAAAAGAAAAAAAAATTTTTTCGAAGTTTGGAAACTTCGTTAGAATCACTTTTTTTCCGTTCTTATTCGAGATAACTGGTTCTCTTTCATTATACTAGTTTGATAGCCTTAGAAAAACATATTTGCGCAAAGAATCTCGAAAAGAAAAAAAAATTTTTTCGAAGTTTTGAAACTTCTTTGAAATCACTTTTTTTCCGTTCTTATTCGAGATAACTGGTTCTCTTTCATTTTGCTAGCTTGATAGCTGTAGAAAAGCATGAGAAGCATATTATGCAAACAGAATCTAGAAAAGAAAAAAATTATTTTTCGAAGTTTGGAAACTGCTTTAGAATCAGAGTTTTTCCGTTCTTATGCGATATAACTGGTTCTCTTTCATTTTGATAGTTTGATAGCTGTAGAAAGCATATTATGCGAATATAATCTCGAAAAGAAAAAAAAAAATTTTCGAAATTTGGAAACTTTATTAGAATCACTTTTTTTCCGTTCTTATTCGAGATAACTGGTTCTCTTTAATTATACTAGTTTGATAGCTTTAGCAAAGCATATTATGCGGAAAGAATCTCGAAAAGAAAAAAAATTTTTTTCGAAGTTTGGAAACTTCGTTAGAATCACTTTTTTTCCGTTATTATTGGAGATAACTGGTTATCTTTCATTATACTAGTTTGATAGCCTGAGAAAAGCATATTATGCGCAAAGAATCTCGAAAAGAAAAAAAAATTTTTCCGAAGTTTGGAAACTTCATTAGAATCGTTTTTTTTCCGTTCTTATTTGAGATAACTGGTTCTTTTTCATTATACTAGTTTGATAGCCTCAGAAAAGCATATTATGCGCAAAGAATCTCGAAAAGAATAATAATTTTTTTCGAAGTTTGGAAACTTCGTTAGAATCACTTTTTTTCCGTTCTTATTCGCGATAACTGGTTCTCTTTAATTATACTAGTTTTATAGCCTTAGAAAAGCATATTATGCGGAAAGAATCTCGAAAAGAAAAATATTTTTTTCCAAGTTTTGAAACTTCATTAGAATCACATTTTTTCCGTTCTTATTCGAGATAACTGGTTCTCTTTCATTTTGCTAGTTTGATAGCTGTAGAAAAACATATTATGGGCAAAGAATCTCGAAAAGAAAAAAAATTTTTTTCGAAGTTGTGAAACTTCTATAGAATCACATATTTTCCGTTCTTATTCGAGATAACTGGTTCTCTTTCATTTTGCTAGTTTGATAGCTCTACAAAATATTATTATGCGAATAGAATCTCGAAAAGAAAAAAAAAAAATAATTTTTCGAAATTTGGAAACTTCATTAGAATCACTTTTTTTCCGTTCTTATTCGAGATAACTGGTTCTCTTTCATTATACTAGTTTGATAGCCTCAGAAAAGCATATTATGCGCAAAGAATCTCGAAAGGAAAAAAAATTTTTTTTCGAAGTTTGGAAACTTTATTACAATCACTTTTTTTCCGTTCTTATTTGAGATAACTGGTTCTCTTTCATTATACTAGTTTAATAGCATCAGAAAAGCATATAATGCGCAAACAATCTCGAAAAGAAAAAATTTTTTTTTCGAAGTTTGGAAACTTCGTTATAATCACTTTTTTTCCGTTCTTATTCTAGATAACTGGTTCTCTTTCATTATACTAGTTTGATAGCCTTAGAAAAACATAAAATGCGCAAAGAATCTCCAAAAGAAAAAAAATTTTTTTCGAAGTTTTGAAACTTCATTAGAATCACTTTTTTTCCGTTCTTATTCGAGATAACTGGTTCTCTTTCATTATACTAGTTTGATAGCCTCTGAAAGGCATATTATGCGCAAAGAATCTCGAAAAGAAAAATAATTTTTTTCGAAGTTTGGAAACTTCGTTAGAATCACTTTTTTTCCGTTCTTATTCGAGATAACTGGTTCTCTTTCATTATACTAGTTTGATATACTTAGAAAAAAATATTATGCGCAAAGAATCTCGAAAAGAAAAAATTTTTTTTTCGAAGTTTTGAAACTTCAATTGAATCACTTTTTTCCGTTCATATTCGAGATAACTGGTTCTCTTTCATTTTGCTAGTTTGATATTTCTAGAAAAGCATATTATGCGAAAAGAATCTGGAAAAGAAAAAAAAAATTTTCGAAATTTGGAAACTTCGTTAGAATCACTTTTTTTCCGTTCTTATTCGAGATAACTGGTTCTCTTTCATTTTGCTAGTTTGATAGCTGTAGAAAGCATATTATGCGAATAGAATCTCGAAAAGAAAAAAAAAAATTTTCGAAGTTTGGAAACTTCATTAGAATCACTTTTTTTCGGTTCTTATTCGAGATAACTGGTTGTCTTTCATTTTGCTAGTTTGATAGCTGTAGAAAAGTTTATTATGCGAAAAGAATCTCGAAAAGAAAAAAAAAAATTTCAATATTTGGAATCTTCATTAGAATCACTTTTTTTCCGTTCTTACTTGAGATAACTGTTTCTCTTTCATTATACTAGTTTGATAGCCTCAGAAAAGCATATTATGCGCAAAGAATCTCGAAAAGAAAAATAATTTTTTTCGAAGTTTGGAAACTTCTTTAGAATCACTTTTTTTCCGTTCTTATTCGAGATAACTGGTTCTCTTTCATTTTGCTAGTTTGATAGCTCTAGAAAAGCATATTATGCGAAAAGAATCTCGAAAAGAAAAAAAAAAATTTTCGAAATTTGGAAACTTCATTAGAATCACTTTTTTTCCGTTCTTACTTGAGATAACTGTTTCTCTTTCTTTATACTAGTTTGATAGCCTCAGAAAAGCATATTATGCGCAAAGACTCTCGAAAAGAAAAACAATTTTTTTCGAAGTTTGCAAACTTCTTTAGAATCACTTTTTTTCCGTTCTTATTCGAGATAACTGGTTCTCTTTCATTTTGCTAGTTTGATAGCTGTAGAAAAGCATATTATGCGAAAAGAATCTCGAAAAGAAAAATAATTTTTTTCGAAGTTTGGAAACTTCATTAGAATCACTTTTTTTCCGTTCTTATTCGAGATAACTGGTTCTCTTTCATTTTGTTAGTTTGATAGCTGTAGAAAAGCATATTATGCTGAAAGAACCTTGAAAAGAAAAAAAAAATTTTTCGAAATTTGGAAACTTCATTATAATCACTTTTTTTCCGTTCTTATTCGAGATAACCGGTTCTCTTTCATTATACTAGTTTGATAGCCTCAGAAATGTATATTATGCGCAAAGAATCTCGAAAGGAAAAAAAAAATTTTTCGAAATTTGGAAACTCATTAGAATCACTTTTTTTCCGTTCTTATTTGAGATAACGTTCTCTTTCATTATACTAGTTTGATAGCCTCAGAAAAGCATATTATGCGCAAAGAATCTCGAAAAGAAAAATAATTTTTTTCGAAGTTTGAAAACTTCGTTAGAATCACTTTTTTTCCGTTCTTATTCGAGATAACTGGTTCTCTTTCATTATACTAGTTTGATAGCCTTAGAAAAACATATTTGCGCAAAGAATCTCGAAAAGAAAAAAAAATTTTTTCGAAGTTTTGCAACTTCTTTAGAATCACATTTTTTCCGTTCTTATTCGAGATAACTGGTTCTCTTTCATTTTGCTAGCTTGATAGCTGTAGAAAAGCATATTATGCGAATAAAATCTCGAAAAGAAAAAAAAAAATTGTCGAAATTTGGAAACTTCATTAGAATCACTTTTTTTCCGTTCTTATTCGAGATAACTGGTTCTCTTTCATTATACTAGTTTGATAGCCTCAGAAAAGCATATTATGCGCAAAGAATCTCGAAAAGAAAAAAAATTTTTTTCGAAGTTTGGAAACTTTATTAGAATCACTTTTTTTCCGTTCTTATTTGAGATAACTGGTTCTCTTTGATTATACTAGTTTAATAGCCTCAGAAAAGCATATTATGCGCAAACAATCTCGAAAAGAAAAAAATTTTTTTTCGAAGTTTGGAAACTTCGTTAGAATCACTTTTTTTCCGTTCTTATTCCAGATAACTGGTTCTCTTTCATTATACTAGTTTGATAGCCTTAGAAAAACATAACATGCCCAAAGAATCTCGGAAAGAAAAAAAAATTTTTTCGAAGTTTTGAAACTTCATTAGAATCACTTTTTTTCCGTTCTTATTCGAGATAACTGGTTCTCTTTCATTATACTAGTTTGATAGCCTCTGAAAAGCATATTATGCGCAAAGAATCTCGAAAAGAAAAATAATTTTTTTCGAAGTTTGGAAACTTCGTTAGAATCACTTTTTTACCGTTCTTATTCGAGATAACTGGTTCTCTTTCATTATACTAGTTTGATATACTTAGAAAAAAATATTATGCGCAAAGAATCTCGAAAAGAAAAAATTTTTTTTTCGAAGTTTTGAAACTTCAATTGAATCACTTTTTTTCCGTTCTTATTCGAGATAACTGGTTCTCTTTCATTTTGCTAGTTTGATATTTCTAGAAAAGCATATTATGCGAAAAGAATCTGGAAAAGAAAAAAAAAATTTTCGAAGTTTGGAAACTTCATTAGAATCACTTTTTTAACCGTTCTTATTCGAGATAACTGGTTCTCTTTCATTTTGTTAGTTTGATAGCTGTAGAAAAGCATATTATGCTGAAAGAACCTCGAAAAGAAAAAAAAAATTTTTCGAAATTTGGAAACTTCACTAGAATCACTTTTTTTCCGTTCTTATTCGAGATAACCGGTTCTCTTTCATTATACTAGTTTGATAGCTGTAGAAAAGTTTATTATGCGAAAAGAATCTCGAAAAGAAAAAAAAAAAATTTCAATATTTGGAAACTTCATTAGAATCACTTTTTTTCCGTTCTTACTTGAGATAACTGTTTCTATTTCATTATACTAGTTTGATAGCCTCAGAAAAGCATATTATGCGCAAAGAATCTCGAAAAGAAAAATAATTTTTTTCGAAGTTTGGAAACTTCTTTAGAATCACATTTTTGCCGTTCTTATTCGAGATAAATGGTTCTCTTTCATTATACTAGTTTGATTGCCTCAGAAAAGCATATTATGCGCAAAGAATCTCGAAAAGAAAAAAAATTTTTTTCGAAGTTTGGAAACTTCTTTAGAATCACATTATTTCCGTTCTTATTCGAGATAACTGGTTCTCTTTCATTTTGCTAGTTTGATAGCTGTAGAAAGCATATTATGCGAATAGAATCTCGAAAAGAAAAAAAATTTTTTCGAAATTTGGAAACTTCATTAGAATCACTTTTTTTCCGTTCTTATTCGAGATAACTGGTTCTCTTTCATTATACTAGGTTGATAGCCTCAGAAAAGCATATTATGCGCAAAGAATCTCGAAAAGAAAAAAAAATTTTTTCGAAGTTTGGAAACTTCGTTAGAATCACTTTTTTTCCGTTCTTATTCGAGATAACTGGTTCTCTTTCATTATACTAGTTTGATAGCCTTAGAAAAACATATTTGCGCAAAGAATCTCGAAAAGAAAAAAAAATTTTTTCGAAGTTTTGAAACTTCTTTGAAATCACTTTTTTTCCGTTCTTATTCGAGATAACTGGTTCTCTTTCATTTTGCTAGCTTGATAGCTGTAGAAAAGCATGAGAAGCATATTTTGCAAACAGAATCTAGAAAAGAAAAAAATTATTTTTCGAAGTTTGGAAACTGCTTTAGAATCAGAGTTTTTCCGTTCTTATGCGATATAACTGGTTCTCTTTCATTTTGATAGTTTGATAGCTGTAGAAAGCATATTATGCGAATATAATCTCGAAAAGAAAAAAAAAATTTTTCGAAATTTGGAAACTTTATTAGAATCACTTTTTTTCCGTTCTTATTCGAGATAACTGGTTCTCTTTAATTATACTAGTTTGATAGCTTTAGCAAAGCATATTATGCGGAAAGAATCTCGAAAAGAAAAAAAATTTTTTTCGAAGTTTGGAAACTTCGTTAGAATCACTTTTTTTCCGTTATTATTGGAGATAACTGGTTATCTTTCATTATACTAGTTTGATAGCCTGAGAAAAGCATATTATGCGCAAAGAATCTCGAAAAGAAAAAAAAATTTTTCCGAAGTTTGGAAACTTCATTAGAATCGTTTTTTTTCCGTTCTTATTTGAGATAACTGGTTCTTTTTCATTATACTAGTTTGATAGCCTCAGAAAAGCATATTATGCGCAAAGAATCTCGAAAAGAATAATAATTTTTTTCGAAGTTTGGAAACTTCGTTAGAATCACTTTTTTTCCGTTCTTATTCGCGATAACTGGTTCTCTTTAATTATACTAGTTTTATAGCCTTAGAAAAGCATATTATGCGGAAAGAATCTCGAAAAGAAAAATATTTTTTTCCAAGTTTTGAAACTTCATTAGAATCACATTTTTTCCGTTCTTATTCGAGATAACTGGTTCTCTTTCATTTTGCTAGTTTGATAGCTGTAGAAAAACATATTATGGGCAAAGAATCTCGAAAAGAAAAAAAATTTTTTTCGAAGTTGTGAAACTTCTATAGAATCACATTTTTTCCGTTCTTATTCGAGATAACTGGTTCTCTTTCATTTTGCTAGTTTGATAGCTCTACAAAATATTATTATGCGAATAGAATCTCGAAAAGAAAAAAAAAAATAATTTTTCGAAATTTGGAAACTTCATTAGAATCACTTTTTTTCCGTTCTTATTCGAGATAACTGGTTCTCTTTCATTATACTAGTTTGATAGCCTCAGAAAAGCATATTATGCGCAAAGAATCTCGAAAGGAAAAAAAATTTTTTTTCGAAGTTTGGAAACTTTATTACAATCACTTTTTTTCCGTTCTTATTTGAGATAACTGGTTCTCTTTCATTATACTAGTTTAATAGCATCAGAAAAGCATATAATGCGCAAACAATCTCGAAAAGAAAAAATTTTTTTTTCGAAGTTTGGAAACTTCGTTATAATCACTTTTTTTCCGTTCTTATTCTAGATAACTGGTTCTCTTTCATTATACTAGTTTGATAGCCTTAGAAAAACATAAAATGCGCAAAGAATCTCCAAAAGAAAAAAAATTTTTTTCGAAGTTTTGAAACTTCATTAGAATCACTTTTTTTCCGTTCTTATTCGAGATAACTGGTTCTCTTTCATTATACTAGTTTGATAGCCTCTGAAAGGCATATTATGCGCAAAGAATCTCGAAAAGAAAAATAATTTTTTTCGAAGTTTGGAAACTTCGTTAGAATCACTTTTTTTCCGTTCTTATTCGAGATAACTGGTTCTCTTTCATTATACTAGTTTGATATACTTAGAAAAAAATATTATGCGCAAAGAATCTCGAAAAGAAAAAATTTTTTTTTCGAAGTTTTGAAACTTCAATTGAATCACTTTTTTCCGTTCATATTCGAGATAACTGGTTCTCTTTCATTTTGCTAGTTTGATATTTCTAGAAAAGCATATTATGCGAAAAGAATCTGGAAAAGAAAAAAAAAATTTTCGAAATTTGGAAACTTCGTTAGAATCACTTTTTTTCCGTTCTTATTCGAGATAACTGGTTCTCTTTCATTTTGCTAGTTTGATAGCTGTAGAAAGCATATTATGCGAATAGAATCTCGAAAAGAAAAAAAAAAATTTTCGAAGTTTGGAAACTTCATTAGAATCACTTTTTTTCGGTTCTTATTCGAGATAACTGGTTGTCTTTCATTTTGCTAGTTTGATAGCTGTAGAAAAGTTTATTATGCGAAAAGAATCTCGAAAAGAAAAAAAAAAATTTCAATATTTGGAATCTTCATTAGAATCACTTTTTTTCCGTTCTTACTTGAGATAACTGTTTCTCTTTCATTATACTAGTTTGATAGCCTCAGAAAAGCATATTATGCGCAAAGAATCTCGAAAAGAAAAATAATTTTTTTCGAAGTTTGGAAACTTCTTTAGAATCACTTTTTTTCCGTTCTTATTCGAGATAACTGGTTCTCTTTCATTTTGCTAGTTTGATAGCTCTAGAAAAGCATATTATGCGAAAAGAATCTCGAAAAGAAAAAAAAAAATTTTCGAAATTTGGAAACTTCATTAGAATCACTTTTTTTCCGTTCTTACTTGAGATAACTGTTTCTCTTTCTTTATACTAGTTTGATAGCCTCAGAAAAGCATATTATGCGCAAAGACTCTCGAAAAGAAAAACAATTTTTTTCGAAGTTTGGAAACTTCTTTAGAATCACTTTTTTTCCGTTCTTATTCGAGATAACTGGTTCTCTTTCATTTTGCTAGTTTGATAGCTGTAGAAAAGCATATTATGCGAAAAGAATCTCGAAAAGAAAAATAATTTTTTTCGAAGTTTGGAAACTTCATTAGAATCACTTTTTTTCCGTTCTTATTCGAGATAACTGGTTCTCTTTCATTTTGTTAGTTTGATAGCTGTAGAAAAGCATATTATGCTGAAAGAACCTTGAAAAGAGAAAAAAAAATTTTTCGAAATTTGGAAACTTCATTATAATCACTTTTTTTCCGTTCTTATTCGAGATAACCGGTTCTCTTTCATTATACTAGTTTGATAGCCTCAGAAATGTATATTATGCGCAAAGAATCTCGAAAGGAAAAAAAAAATTTTTCGAAATTTGGAAACTCATTAGAATCACTTTTTTTCCGTTCTTATTTGAGATAACGTTCTCTTTCATTATACTAGTTTGATAGCCTCAGAAAAGCATATTATGCGCAAAGAATCTCGAAAAGAAAAATAATTTTTTTCGAAGTTTGCAAACTTCGTTAGAATCACTTTTTTTCCGTTCTTATTCGAGATAACTGGTTCTCTTTCATTATACTAGTTTGATAGCCTTAGAAAAACATATTTGCGCAAAGAATCTCGAAAAGAAAAAAAAATTTTTTCGAAGTTTTGCAACTTCTTTAGAATCACATTTTTTCCGTTCTTATTCGAGATAACTGGTTCTCTTTCATTTTGCTAGCTTGATAGCTGTAGAAAAGCATATTATGCGAATAAAATCTCGAAAAGAAAAAAAAAAATTGTCGAAATTTGGAAACTTCATTAGAATCACTTTTTTTCCGTTCTTATTCGAGATAACTGGTTCTCTTTCATTATACTAGTTTGATAGCCTCAGAAAAGCATATTATGCGCAAAGAATCTCGAAAAGAAAAAAAATTTTTTTCGAAGTTTGGAAACTTTATTAGAATCACTTTTTTTCCGTTCTTATTTGAGATAACTGGTTCTCTTTGATTATACTAGTTTAATAGCCTCAGAAAAGCATATTATGCGCAAACAATCTCGAAAAGAAAAAAATTTTTTTTCGAAGTTTGGAAACTTCGTTAGAATCACTTTTTTTCCGTTCTTATTCCAGATAACTGGTTCTCTTTCATTATACTAGTTTGATAGCCTTAGAAAAACATAACATGCCCAAAGAATCTCGGAAAGAAAAAAAATTTTTTTCGAAGTTTTGAAACTTCATTAGAATCACTTTTTTTCCGTTCTTATTCGAGATAACTGGTTCTCTTTCATTATACTAGTTTGATAGCCTCTGAAAAGCATATTATGCGCAAAGAATCTCGAAAAGAAAAATAATTTTTTTCGAAGTTTGGAAACTTCGTTAGAATCACTTTTTTACCGTTCTTATTCGAGATAACTGGTTCTCTTTCATTATACTAGTTTGATATACTTAGAAAAAAATATTATGCGCAAAGAATCTCGAAAAGAAAAAATTTTTTTTTCGAAGTTTTGAAACTTCAATTGAATCACTTTTTTTCCGTTCTTATTCGAGATAACTGGTTCTCTTTCATTTTGCTAGTTTGATATTTCTAGAAAAGCATATTATGCGAAAAGAATCTGGAAAAGAAAAAAAAAAATTTTCGAAGTTTGGAAACTTCATTAGAATCACTTTTTTTCCGTTCTTATTCGAGATAACTGGTTCTCTTTCATTTTGTTAGTTTGATAGCTGTAGAAAAGCATATTATGCTGAAAGAACCTCGAAAAGAAAAAAAAAATTTTTCGAAATTTGGAAACTTCACTAGAATCACTTTTTTTCCGTTCTTATTCGAGATAACCGGTTCTCTTTCATTATACTAGTTTGATAGCCTCAGAAAAGTATATTATGCGCAAAGAAACTCGAAAGGAAAAAAAATTTTTTTCGAAGTTTGGAAACTCATTAGAATCACTTTTTTTCCGTTCTTATTTGAGATAACGTTCTCTTTCATTATACTAGTTTGATGGCCTCAGAAAAGCATATTATGCGAAAAGAATCTGGAAAAGAAAAAAAAAATTTTCGAAATTTGGAAACTTCGTTAGAATCACTTTTTTTCCGTTCTTATTCGAGATAACTGGTTCTCTTTCATTTTGCTAGTTTGATAGCTGTAGAAAGCATATTATGCGAATAGAATCTCGAAAAGAAAAAAAAAAAATTTTCGAAGTTTGGAAACTTCATTTGAATCACTTTTTTTCGGTTCTTATTCGAGATAACTGGTTGTCTTTCATTTTGCTAGTTTGATAGCTGTAGAAAAGTTTATTATGCGAAAAGAATCTCGAAAAGAAAAAAAAAAATTTCAATATTTGGAAACTTCATTAGAATCACTTTTTTTCCGTTCTTACTTGAGATAACTGTTTCTCTTTCATTATACTAGTTTGATAGCCTCAGAAAAGCATATTATGCGCAAAGAATCTCGAAAAGAAAAATAATTTTTTTCGAAGTTTGGAAACTTCTTTAGAATCACTTTTTTTCCGTTCTTATTCTAAATAACTGGTTCTCTTTCATTTTGCTAGTTTGATAGCTCTAGAAAAGCATATTATGCGAAAAGAATCTCGAAAAGAAAAAAAAAAATTTTCGAAATTTGGAAACTTCATTAGAATCACTTTTTTTCCGTTCTTACTTGAGATAACTGTTTCTCTTTCATTATACTAGTTTGATAGCCTCAGAAAAGCATATTATGCGCAAAGACTCTCGAAAAGAAAAACAATTTTTTTCGAAGTTTGGAAACTTCTTTAGAATCACCTTTTTTCCGTTCTTATTCGAGATAACTGGTTCTCTTTCATTTTGCTAGTTTGATAGCTGTAGAAAAGCATATTATGGGAAAAGAATCTCGAAAAGAAAAATAATTTTTTTCGAAGTTTGGAAACTTCATTAGAATCACTTTTTTTCCGTTCTTATTCGAGATAACTGGTTCTCTTTCATTTTGTTAGTTTGATAGCTGTAGAAAAGCATATTATGCTGAAAGAACCTTGAAAAAAAAAAAAAATTTTCGAAATTTGGAAACTTCATTATAATCACTTTTTTTCCGTTCTTATTCGAGATAACCGGTTCTCTTTCATTATACTAGTTTGATAGCCTCAGAAATGTATATTATGCGCAAAGAATCTCGAAAGGAAAAAAAAATTTTTTCGAAATTTGGAAACTCATTAGAATCACTTTTTTTCCGTTCTTATTTGAGATAACGTTCTCTTTCATTATACTAGTTTGATAGCCTCAGAAAAGCATATTATGCGCAAAGAATCTCGAAAAGAAAAATAATTTTTTTCGAAGTTTGCAAACTTCGTTAGAATCACTTTTTTTCCGTTCTTATTCGAGATAACTGGTTCTCTTTCATTATACTAGTTTGATAGCCTTAGAAAAACATATTTGCGCAAAGAATCTCGAAAAGAAAAAAAAATTTTTTCGAAGTTTTGCAACTTCTTTAGAATCACATTTTTTCCGTTCTTATTCGAGATAACTGGTTCTCTTTCATTTTGCTAGCTTGATAGCTGTAGAAAAGCATATTATGCGAATAAAATCTCGAAAAGAAAAAAAAAATTGTCGAAATTTGGAAACTTCATTAGAATCACTTTTTTTCCGTTCTTATTCGAGATAACTGGTTCTCTTTCATTATACTAGTTTGATAGCCTCAGAAAAGCATATTATGCGCAAAGAATCTCGAAAAGAAAAAAAATTTTTTTCGAAGTTTGGAAACTTTATTAGAATCACTTTTTTTCCGTTCTTATTTGAGATAACTGGTTCTCTTTCATTATACTAGTTTAATAGCCTCAGAAAAGCATATTATGCGCAAACAATCTCGAAAAGAAAAAAATTTTTTTTCGAAGTTTGGAAACTTCGTTAGAATCACTGTTTTTCCGTTCTTATTCCAGATAACTGGTTCTCTTTCATTATACTAGTTTGATAGCCTTAGAAAAACATAACATGCCCAAAGAATCTCGGAAAGAAAAAAAATTTTTTTCGAAGTTTTGAAACTTCATTAGAATCACTTTTTTTCCGTTCTTATTCGAGATAACTGGTTCTCTTTCATTATACTAGTTTGATAGCCTCTGAAAAGCATATTATGCGCAAAGAATCTCGAAAAGAAAAATAATTTTTTTCGAAGTTTGGAAACTTCGTTAGAATCACTTTTTTACCGTTCTTATTCGAGATAACTGGTTCTCTTTCATTATACTAGTTTGATATACTTAGAAAAAAATATTATGCGCAAAGAATCTCGAAAAGAAAAAAATTTTTTTTCGAAGTTTTGAAACTTCAATTGAATCACTTTTTTTCCGTTCTTATTCGAGATAACTGGTTCTCTTTCATTTTGCTAGTTTGATATTTCTAGAAAAGCATATTATGCGAAAAGAATCTGGAAAAGAAAAAAAAAATTTTCGAAGTTTGGAAACTTCATTAGAATCACTTTTTTTCCGTTCTTATTCGAGATAACTGGTTCTCTTTCATTTTGTTAGTTTGATAGCTGTAGAAAAGCATATTATGCTGAAAGAACCTCGAAAAGAAAAAAAAATTTTTTTCGAAAATGGAAACTTCATTAGAATCACTTTTTTTCCGTTCTTATTCGAGATAACCGGTTCTCTTTCATTATACTAGTTTGATAGCCTCAGAAAAGTATATTATGCGCAAAGAAACTCGAAAGGAAAAAAAATTTTTTTCGAAGTTTGGAAACTCATTAGAATCACTTTTTTTCCGTTCTTATTTGAGATAACGTTCTCTTTCATTATACTAGTTTGATAGCCTTAGAAAAGCATATTATGCGAAAAGAATCTGGAAAAGAAAAAAAAAATTTTCGAAATTTGGAAACTTCGTTAGAATCACTTTTTTTCCGTTCTTATTCGAGATAACTGGTTCTCTTTCATTTTGCTAGTTTGATAGCTGTAGAAAGCATATTATGCGAATAGAATCTCGAAAAGAAAAAAAAAATTTTTCGAAGTTTGGAAACTTCATTAGAATCACTTTTTTTCGGTTCTTATTCGAGATAACTGGTTGTCTTTCATTTTGCTAGTTTGATAGCTGTAGAAAAGTTTATTATGCGAAAAGAATCTCGAAAAGAAAAAAAAAAAATTTCAATATTTGGAAACTTCATTAGAATCACTTTTTTTCCGTTCTTACTTGAGATAACTGTTTCTCTTTCATTATACTAGTTTGATAGCCTCAGAAAAGCATATTATGCGCAAAGAATCTCGAAAAGAAAAATAATTTTTTTCGAAGTTTGGAAACTTCTTTAGAATCACTTTTTTTCCGTTCTTATTCTAAATAACTGGTTCTCTTTCATTTTGCTAGTTTGATAGCTCTAGAAAAGCATATTATGCGAAAAGAATCTCGAAAAGAAAAGAAAAAATTTTCGAAATTTGGAAACTTCATTAGAATCACTTTTTTTCCGTTCTTACTTGAGATAACTGTTTCTCTTTCATTATACTAGTTTGATAGCCTCAGAAAAGCATATTATGCGCAAAGACTCTCGAAAAGAAAAACAATTTTTTTCGAAGTTTGGAAACTTCTTTAGAATCACTTTTTTTCCGTTCTTATTCGAGATAACTGGTTCTCTTTCATTTTGCTAGTTTGATAGCTGTAGAAAAGCATATTATGCGAAAAGAATCTCGAAAAGAAAAATAATTTTTTTCGAAGTTTGGAAACTTCATTAGAATCACTTTTTTTCCGTTCTTATTCGAGATAACTGGTTCTCTTTCATTTTGTTAGTTTGATAGCTGTAGAAAAGCATATTATGCTGAAAGAACCTTGAAAAGAAAAAAAAATTTTTTCGAAATTTGGAAACTTCATTATAATCACTTTTTTTCCGTTCTTATTCGAGATAACCGGTTCTCTTTCATTATACTAGTTTGATAGCCTCAGAAATGTATATTATGCGCAAAGAATCTCGAAAGGAAAAAAAAATTTTTTCGAAATTTGGAAACTCATTAGAATCACTTTTTTTCCGTTCTTATTTGAGATAACGTTCTCTTTCATTAACTAGTTTGATAGCCTCAGAAAAGCATATTATGCGCAAAGAATCTCGAAAAGAAAAATAATTTTTTTCGAAGTTTGCAAACTTCGTTAGAATCACTTTTTTTCCGTTCTTATTCGAAATAACTGGTTCTCTTTCATTATACTAGTTTGAAAGCCTTAGAAAAACATATTTGCGCAAAGAATCTCGAAAAGAAAAAAAAATTTTTTGAAGTTTTGCAACTTCTTTAGAATCACATTTTTTCCGTTCTTATTCGAGATAACTGGTTCTCTTTCATTTTGCTAGCTTGATAGCTGTAGAAAAGCATATTATGCGAATAAAATCTCGAAAAGAAAAAAAAAATTGTCGAAATTTGGAAACTTCATTAGAATCACTTTTTTTCCGTTCTTATTCGAGATAACTGGTTCTCTTTCATTATACTAGTTTGATAGCCTCAGAAAAGCATATTATGCGCAAAGAATCTCGAAAAGAAAAAAAATTTTTTTCGAAGTTTGGAAACTTTATTAGAATCACTTTTTTTCCGTTCTTATTTGAGATAACTGGTTCTCTTTCATTATACTAGTTTAATAGCCTCAGAAAAGCATATTATGCGCAAACAATCTCGAAAAGAAAAAAATTTTTTTTCGAAGTTTGGAAACTTCGTTAGAATCACTGTTTTTCCGTTCTTATTCCAGATAACTGGTTCTCTTTCATTATACTAGTTTGATAGCCTTAGAAAAACATAACATGCCCAAAGAATCTCGGAAAGAAAAAAAATTTTTTTCGAAGTTTTGAAACTTCATTAGAATCACTTTTTTTCCGTTCTTATTCGAGATAACTGGTTCTCTCTCATTATACTAGTTTGATAGCCTCTGAAAAGCATATTATGCGCAAAGAATCTCGAAAAGAAAAATAATTTTTTTCGAAGTTTGGAAACTTCGTTAGAATCACTTTTTTACCGTTCTTATTCGAGATAACTGGTTCTCTTTCATTATACTAGTTTGATATACTTAGAAAAAAATATTATGCGCAAAGAATCTCGAAAAGAAAAAAATTTTTTTTCGAAGTTTTGAAACTTCAATTGAATCACTTTTTTTCCGTTCTTATTCGAGATAACTGGTTCTCTTTCATTTTGCTAGTTTGATATTTCTAGAAAAGCATATTATGCGAAAAGAATCTGGAAAAGAAAAAAAAAATTTTCGAAGTTTGGAAACTTCATTAGAATCACTTTTTTTCCGTTCTTATTCGAGATAACTGGTTCTCTTTCATTTTGTTAGTTTGATAGCTGTAGAAAAGCATATTATGCTGAAAGAACCTCGAAAAGAAAAAAAAATTTTTTCGAAATTTGGAAACTTCATTAGAATCACTGTTTTTCCGTTCTTATTCGAGATAACCGGTTCTCTTTCATTATACTAGTTTGATAGCCTCAGAAAAGTATATTATGCGCAAAGAAACTCGAAAGGAAAAAAAATTTTTTTCGAAGTTTGGAAACTCATTAGAATCACTTTTTTTCCGTTCTTATTTGAGATAACGTTCTCTTTCATTATACTAGTTTGATAGCCTCAGAAAAGCATATTATGCGCAAAGAATCTCGAAAAGAAAAATAATTTTTTTCGAAGTTTGCAAACTTCGTTAGAATCACTTTTTTTCCGTTCTTATTCGAGATAACTGGTTCTCTTTCATTATACTAGTTTGATAGCCTTAGAAAAACATATTTGCGCAAAGAATCTCGAAAAGAAAAAAAATTTTTTTCGAAGTTTTGAAACTTCTTTAAAATCACATTTTTTCCGTTCTTATTCGAGATAACTGGTTCTCTTTCATTTTGCTAGCTTGATAGCTGTAGAAAAGCATATTATGCGAATAGAATCTCGAAAAGAAAAAAAAAAAATTTTCGAAATTGGGAAACTTCATTAGAATCACTTTTTTTCCGTTCTTATTCGAGATAACTGGTTCTCTTTCATTATACTAGTTTGATAGCCTCAGAAAAGCATATTATGCGCAAAGAATCTCGAAAAGAAAAAAATTTTTTTTCGAAGTTTGGAAACTTCTTTAGAATCACATTTTTTCCGTTCTTATTCGAGATAACTGGTTCTCTTTCATTTTGCTAGTTTGATATTTCTAGAAAAGCATATTATGCGAAAAGAATCTGGAAAAGAAAAAAAAAATTTTCGAAATTTGGAAACTTCGTTAGAATCACTTTTTTTCCGTTCTTATTCGAGATAACTGGTTCTCTTTCATTTTGCTAGTTTGATAGCTGTAGAAAGCATATTATGCGAATAGAATCTCGAAAAGAAAAAAAAAAATTTTCGAAATTTGGAAACTTCATTAGAATCACTTTTTTTCCGTTCTTATTCGAGATAACTGGTTCTCTTTCATTATACTAGTTTGATAGCCTCAGAAAAGCATATTATGCGAAAAGAATCTCGAAAAGAAAAAAAAAATTTTCAATATTTGGAAACTTCATTAGAATCACTTTTTTCCGTTCTTACTTGAGATAACTGTTTCTCTTTCATTATACTAGTTTGATAGCCTCAGAAAAACATATTATGCGCAAAGAATCTCGAAAAGAAAAATAATTTTTTTCGAAGTTTGGAAACTTCTTTAGAATAGCTTTTTTTCCGTTCTTATTCGAAATAACTGGTTCACTTCAATTTTGCTAGTTTGATAGCTGTAGAAAAGCATATTATGCGAAAAGAATCTCGAAAAGAAAAATAATTTTTTTCGAAGTTTGGAAACTTCGTTAGAATCACTTTTTTTCCGTTCTTATTCGAGATAACTGGTTCTCTTTCATTTTGCTAGTTTGATAGCTGTAGAAAAGCATATTTTGCGAAAAATATCTCGAAAAGAAAAAAAAATTTTTTCGAAATTTGGAAACTTCATTAGAATCACTTTTTTTCCGCTCTTATTCGAGATACCTGGTTCTCTTTCATTTTGCTAGTTTTATAGCTGTAGAAAAGCATATTATGCTGAAAGAATCTCGAAAAGAAAAAAAAAATTTTCGAAATTTGGAAACTTCATTAGAATCACTTTTTTTCCGTTCTTATTCGAGATAACCGGTTCTCTTTCATTATACTAGTTTGATAGCCTCAGAAAAGTATATTATGCACAAAGAATCTCGAAAGGAAAAAAAAATTTTTTCGAAGTTCGGAAACTCATTAGAATCACTTTTTTTCCGTTCTTATTTGAGATAACTGGTTCTCTTTCATTATACTAGTTTGATATACTTAGAAAAAAATATTATGCGCAAAGAATCTCGAAAAGAAAAAAATTTTTTTTCGAAGTTTTGAAACTTCAATTGAATCACTTTTTTCCGTTCATATTCGAGATAACTGGTTCTCTTTCATTTTGCTAGTTTGATATTTCTAGAAAAGCATATTATGCGAAAAGAATCTGGAAAAGAAAAAAAAAATTTTCGAAATTTGGAAACTTCGTTAGAATCACTTTTTTTAGGTTCTTATTCGAGATAACTGGTTCTCTTTCATTTTGCTAGTTTGATAGCTGTAGAAAGCATATTATGCGAATAGAATCTCGAAAAGAAAAAAAAAATTTTCGAAGTTTGGAAACTTCATTAGAATCACTTTTTTTCGGTTCTTATTCGAGATAACTGGTTGTCTTTCATTTTGCTAGTTTGATAGCTGTAGAAAAGTTTATTATGCGAAAAGAATCTCGAAAAGAAAAAAAAAATTTCAATATTTGGAAACTTCATTAGAATCACTTTTTTTCCGTTCTTACTTGAGATAACTGTTTCTCTTTCATTATACTAGTTTGATAGCCTCAGAAAAGCATATTATGCGCAAAGAATCTCGAAAAGAAAAATAATTTTTTTCCAAGTTTGGAAACTTCTTTAGAATCACTTTTTTTCCGTTCTTATTCGAGATAACTGGTTCTCTTTGATTTTGCTGGTTTGATAGCTCTGGAAAAGCATATTATGCGAAAAGAATCTCGAAAAGAAAATAAAATTTTTTCGAAATTTGGAAACTTCATTAGAATCACTGTTTTTCCGTTCTTACTTGAGATAACTGTTTCTCTTTCATTATACTAGTTTGATAGCCTCAGAAAAGCATATTATGCGCAAAGACTCTCGAAAAGAAAAACAATTTTTTTCGAAGTTTGGAAACTTCTATAGAATCACTTTTTTTCCGTTCTTATTCGAGATAACTGGTTCTCTTTCAATTTGCTAGTTTGATAGCTGTAGAAAAACATATTTGCGCAAAGAATCTCGAAAAGAAAAAAAATTTTTTTCGAAGTTTTGCAACTTCTTTAGAATCACATTTTTTCCGTTCTTATTCGAGATAACTGGTTCTCTTTCATTTTGCTAGCTTGATAGCTGTAGAAAAGCATATTATGCGAATAGAATCTCGAAAAGAAAAAAAAAAATTGTCGAAATTTGGAAACTTCATTAGAATCACTTTTTTTCCGTTCTTATTCGAGATAACTGGTTCTCTTTCATTATACTAGTTTGATAGCCTCAGAAAAGCATATTATGCGCAAAGAATCTCGAAAAGAAAAAAAATTTTTTTCGAAGTTTGGAAACTTTATTAGAATCACTTTTTTTCCGTTCTTATTTGAGATAACTGGTTCTCTTTCATTATACTAGTTTAATAGCCTCAGAAAAGCATATTATGCGCAAACAATCTCGAAAAGAAAAAAATTTTTTTTCGAAGTTTGGAAACTTCGTTAGAATCACTTTTTTTCCGTTCTTATTCCAGATAACTGGTTCTGTTTCATTATACTAGTTTGATAGCCTTAGAAAAACATAACATGCGCAAAGAATCTCGGAAAGAAAAAAAATTTTTTTGGAAGTTTTGAAACTTCATTAGAATCACTTTTTTTCCGTTGTTATTCGAGATAACTGGTTCTCTTTCATTATACTAGTTTGATAGCCTCTGAAAAGCATATTATGCGCAAAGAATCTCGAAAAGAAAAATAATTTTTTTCGAAGTTTGGAAACTTCGTTAGAATCACTTTTTTTCCGTTCTTATTCGAGATAACTGGTTCTCTTTCATTATACTAGTTTGATATACTTAGAAAAAAATATTATGCGCAAAGAATCTCGAAAAGAAAAAATTTTTTTTTCGAAGTTTTGAAACTTCAATTGAATCACTTTTTTTCCGTTCTTATTCGAGATAACTGGTTCTCTTTCATTTTGCTAGTTTGATATTTCTAGAAAAGCATATTATGCGAAAAGAATCTGGAAAAGAAAAAAAAAATTTTCGAAGTTTGGAAACTTCATTAGAATCACTTTTTTTCCGTTCTTATTCGAGATAACTGGTTCTCTTTCATTTTGTTAGTTTGATAGCTGTAGAAAAGCATATTATGCTGAAAGAACCTCGAAAAGAAAAAAAAAATTTTTCGAAATTTGGAAACTTCATTAGAATCACTTTTTTTCCGTTCTTATTCGAGATAACCGGTTCTCTTTCATTATACTAGTTTGATAGCCTCAGAAAAGTATATTATGCGCAAAGAAACTCGAAAGGAAAAAAAAATTTTTTCGAAGTTTGGAAACTCATTAGAATCACTTTTTTTCCGTTCTTATTTGAGATAACGTTCTCTTTCATTATACTAGTTTGATAGCCTCAGAAAAGCATATTATGCGCAAAGAATCTCGAAAAGAAAAATAATTTTTTTCGAAGTTTGCAAACTTCGTTAGAATCACTTTTTTTTCCGTTCTTATTCGAGATAACTGGTTCTCTTTCATTATACTAGTTTGATAGCCTTAGAAAAACATATTTGCGCAAAGAATCTCGAAAAGAAAAAAAAATTTTTTCGAAGTTTTGAAACTTCTTTAGAATCACATTTTTTCCGTTCTTATTCGAGATAACTGGTTCTCTTTCATTTTGCTAGCTTGATAGCTGTAGAAAAGCTTATTATGCGAATAGAATCTCGAAAAGAAAAAAAAAATTTTCGAAATTTGGAAACTTCATTAGAATCACTTTTTTTCCGTTCTTATTCGAGATAACTTTTCTGTTTCATTATACTAGTTTGATAGCCTCAGAAAAGCATATTATGCGCAAAGAATCTCGAAAAGAAAAAAATTTTTTTTCGAAGTTTGGAAACTTCTTTAGAATCACATTTTTTCCGTTCTTATTCGAGATAACTGGTTCTCTTTCATTTTGCTAGTTTGATATTTCTAGAAAAGCATATTATGCGAAAAGAATCTGGAAAAGAAAAAAAAAATTTTCGAAATTTGGAAACTTCGTTAGAATCACTTTTTTTCCGTTCTTATTCGAGATAACTGGTTCTCTTTCATTTTGCTAGTTTGATAGCTGTAGAAAAGCATATTATGCGAAAAATATCTCGAAAAGAAAAAAAATTTTTTTCGAAATTTGGAAACTTCATTAGAATCACTTTTTTTCCGCTCTTATTCGAGATACCTGGTTCTCTTTCATTTTGCTAGTTTGATAGCTGTAGAAAAGCATATTATGCTGAAAGAATCTCGAAAAGAAAAATAAAATTTTCGAAATTTGGAAACATCATTAGAATCACTTTTTTTCCGTTCTTATTCGAGATAACCGGTTCTCTTTCATTATACTAGTTTGATAGCCTCAGAAAAGTATATTATGCGCAAAGAATCTCGAAAGGAAAAAAAAATTTTTTCGAAGTTCGGAAACTCATTAGAATCACTTTTTTTCCGTTCTTATTTGAGATAACTGGTTCTCTTTCATTATACTAGTTTGATAGCCTCAAAAAAGTATATCATGCGCAAAGAATCTCGAAAAGAAAAATAATTTTTTTCGAAGATTGGAAACTTCGTTAGAATCACTTTTTTTCCGTTCTTATTCGAGATAACTGGTTCTCTTTAATTATACTAGTTTGATAGCCTTAGAAAAGCATATTATGCGGAAAGAATCTCGAAAAGAAAAAAAGATTTTTTCGAAGTTTGGAAACTTCGTTAGAATCACTTTTTTTCCGTTCTTATTCGAGATAACTGGTTCTCTTTCATTATACTAGTTTGATAGCCTTAGAAAAACATATTTGCGCAAAGAATCTCGAAAAGAAAAAAAATTTTTTCGAAGTTTTGAAACTTCTTTATAATCACATTTTTTCCGTTCTAATTCGAGATAACTGGTTCTCTTTCATTTTGCTAGTTTGATAGCTGTAGAAAGCATATTATGCGAATAGAATCTCGAAAAGAAAAAAAAAATTATCGAAATTTGGAAACTTCATTAGAATCACTTTTTTTCCGTTCTTATTTGAGATAACTGGTTCTCTTTTATTATACTAGTTTGATAGCCTCAGAAAAGCATATTATGCGCAAAGAATCTCGAAAAGAAAAAAAAATTTTTTCACAGTTTGGAAACTTCGTTAGAATCACTTTCTTTCCGTTCTTATTCGAGATAACTGGTTCTCTTTCATTTTGCTAGTTTGATAGCTGTAGAAAAGCATATTATGCAAAAAGAATCACGAAAAGAAAAATATTTTTTTCGAAGTTTGGAAACTTCTTTAGAATGAGTTTTTTTCCGTTCTTATTCGAGATAACTGGTTCTCTTTCACTTTGCTAGTTTGATAGCTGTAGAAAAGCATGAAAAGCATATTATGCGCAGAGAATCTCGAAAAGAAAAAAAATTTTTTTCCAAGTTTTGAAACATCTTTAGAATCACATTTTTTCCGTTCTTATTCGAGATAACTGGTTCTCTTTCATTTAGCTAGTTTGATAGCTCTAGAAAATATTATTATGCGAATAGAATCTCGAAATGAAAAAAAAAATTTTTTCGAAATTTGGAAACTTCATTAGAATCACTTTTTTTCCGTTCTTATTCGAGATAACTGGTTCTCTTTCATTATACTAGTTTGATAGCCTCAGAAAAGGATATTATGCGCAAAGAATCTCGAAAAGATAAAAAAATTTTTTCGAAGTTTGGAAACTTTATTAGAATCACTTTTTTTCCGTTCTTATTTGAGATAACTGGTTCTCTTTCATTATACTAGTTTAATAGCCTCAGAAAAGCATATTATGCGCAAACAATCTCGAGAAGAAAAAAAATTTTTCGAAATTTGGAAACTTGTTTAGAATCACATTTTTTCCGTTCTTATTCGAGATAACTGGTTCTCTTTCATTTTGCTATCTTGATAGCTGTAGAAAAGCATATTATGCGAATAGAATCTCGAAAAGAAAAAAAATTTTTTTCGAACGTTTGAATCTTCTTTAGAATCACATTTTTTCCGTTCTAATTCGAGATAACTGGTTCTCTTTCATTTTGCTATCTTGATAGCTGTAGAAAAGCATATTATGCGAATAGAATCTCGAAAAGAAAAAAAAATTTTTTCGAAATTTGGAAACTTCATTAGAATCACTTTTTTCCGTTCTTATTCCAGATAACTGGTTCTCTTTCATTATACTAGTTTGATAGCCTAAGAAAAGCATATTATGCGCAAAGATTCTCGAAAAGAAAAAAAATTTTTTTCGAAGTTTGGAAACTTCTTTAGAATCACATTTGTTCCGTTCCTATTCGAGATTAATGGTTCTCTTTCATTATACTTGTTTGATAGCCTCAGAAAAGCATATTATGCGTTAAGAATCTCGAAAAGAAAAAAAAAAAAAATTTCGAAGTTTGGAAACTTCTTTAGAATCACATTTTTTCCGTTCTTATTCGAGATAACTGGTTCTCTTTAATTTTGCTAGTTTGATTGCTGTAGAAAGCATATTATGGGAATAGAATCTCGAAAAGAAAAAAAAAATTTTTCGAAATTTGGAAACTTCATTGCAATCACTTTTTTTCCGTTCTTATTCCAGATAACTGGTTCTCTTTCATTATACTAGTTTGATAGCCTCAGAAAAGCATATTATGCGCAAAGACTCTCGAAAAGAAAAACAATTTTTTTCGAAGTTTGGAAACTTTTTTAGAATCACTTTTTTTCCGTTCTTATTCGAGATAACTGGTTCTCTTTCATTTTGTTAGTTTGATAGCTGTAGAAAAGCATATTATGCTGAAAGAACCTCGAAAAGAAAAAAAAAAAATTTTCGAAATTTGGAAACTTCATTAGAATCACTTTTTTTCCGTTCTTATTCGAGATAACCGGTTCTCTTTCATTATACTAGTTTGATAACCTCAGAAAAGTATATTATGCGCAAAGAATCTCGAAAGGAAAAAAAATTTTTTTCGAAGTTTGGAAACTCATTAGAATCACTTTTTTTCCGTTCTTATTTGAGATAACGTTCTCTTTCATTATACTAGTTTGATAGCCTCAGAAAAGCATATTATGCGCAAAGAATCTCGAAAAGAAAAAAAAAATTTTTTCACAGTTTGGAAACTTCGTTAGAATCACTTTTTTTCCGTTCTTATTGGAGATAACTGGTTCTCTTTCATTTTTATAGCTGTAGAAAAGCATATTATGCGAAAAGAATCTCGAAAAGAAAAAAAAAATTTTCAATATTTGGAAACTTCATTAGAATCACTTTTTTTCCGTTTTTTTTCGAGATAACTGGTTCTCTTTCATTATACTAGTTTGATAGCTGTAGAAAAGCATGAGAAGCATATTATGCGCAGAGAAATCGAAAAGGAAAAAAAATTTTTTCGAAGTTTGGAAACTTCTTTAGAATCAGATTTTTTCCGTTCTTATGCGATATAACTGGTTCTCTTTCATTTTGATAGTTTGATAGCTGTAGAAAGCATATTATAGGAATATAATCTCGAAAAGAAAAAAAAATTTTTCGAAATTTGGACACTTCATTAGAATCACTTTTTTTCCGTTCTTATTCGAGATAACTGGTTCTCTTTAATTATACTAGTTTGATAACTTTAGCAAAGCATATTATGCGGAAAGAATCTCGAAAAGAAAAAAAAAATTTTTCGAAGTTTGGAAACTTCGTTAGAATCACTTTTTTTCCGTTATTATTGGAGATAACCGGTTATCTTTCATTATACTAGTTTGATAGCCTCAGAAAAGCATATTATGCGCAAAGAATCTCGAAAAGAAAAAAAAAATTTTTCCGAAGTTTGGAAACTTCATTAGAATCACTTTTTTTCCGTTCTTATTTGAGATAACTGGTTCTTTTTCATTATACTAGTTTGATAGCCTCAGAAAAGCATATTATGCGCAAAGAATCTCGAAAAGAATAATAATTTTTTTCCAAGTTTTGAAACTTCATTAGAATCACATTTTTTCGGTTATTATTCGAGATAACTGGTTCTCTTTCATTTTGCTAGTTTGATAGCTCTACAAAATATTATTATGCGAATAGAATCTCGAAAAGAAAAAAAAATTTTTTTCGAAATTTGGAAACTTCATTAGAATCACTTTTTTTCCGTTCTTATTCGAGATAACTGGTTCTCTTTCATTATACTAGTTTGATAGCCTCAGAAAAGCATATTATGCGCAAAGAATCTCGAAAAGAAAAAAAATTTTTTTCGAAGTTTGGAAACTTCATTAGAATCACTTTTTTTCCGTTCTTATTCGAGATAACTGGTTCTCTTTCATTATACTAGTTTGATAGCCTCAGAAAAGCATATTATGCCCAAAGAATCTCGAAAGGAAAAAAAATTTTTTTCGAAGTTTGGAAACTTTATTAGAATCACTTTTTATCCGTTCTTATTTGAGATAACTGGTTCTCTTTCATTATACTAGTTTAATAGCCTCAGAAAAGCATATTATGCGCAAACAATCTCGAAAAGAAAAATAATTTTTTTCGAAGTTTGGAAACTTCGTTAGAATCACTGTTTTTCCGTTCTTATTCGAGATAACTGGTTCTCTTTCATTATACTAGTTTGATAGTCTTAGAAAAACATATTATGCGCAAAGAATCTCGGAAAGAAAAAAAAATTTTTTCGAAGTTTTGAAACTTCATTAGAATCACTTTTTTTCCGTTCTTATTCGAGATAACTGGTTCTCTTTCATTATACTAGTTTGATAGCCTCTGAAAAGCATATTATGCGCAAAGAATCTCGAAAAGAAAAATAATTTTTTTCGAAGTTTTGAAACTTCGTTAGAATCACTTTTTTTCCGTTCTTATTCGAGATAACTGGTTCTCTTTCATTATACTAGTTTGATATACTTAGAAAAAAATATTATGCGAAAAGAATCTCGAAAAGAAAAAAATTTTTTTTCGAAATTTGGAAACTTCATTAGAATCACTTTTTTTCCGTTCTTACTTGAGATAACTGTTTCTCTTTCATTATACTAGTTTGATAGCCTCAGAAAAGCATATTATGCGCAAAGACTCTCGAAAAGAAAAATAATTTTTTTCGAACTTTGGAAACTTCTTTAGAATCACTTTTTTCCGTTCTTATTCGAGATAACTGGTTCTCTTTCATTTTGCTAGTTTTAAGCTGTAGAAAAGCAAATTATGCGAAAAGAATCTCGAAAAGAAAAATACTTTTTTTCGAAGTTTGGAAACTTCTTTAGAATCACTTTTTTTCCGTTCTTATTCGAGATAACTGGTTCTCTTTCATTTTGCTAGTTTGATAGCTGTAGAAAAACATATTATGGGCAAAGAATCTCGAAAAGAAAAAAAAATTTTTTCGAAGTTGGAAACTTCTATAGAATCACATATTTTCCGTTCTTATTCGAGATAACTGGTTCTCTTTCATTTTGCTAGTTTGATAGCTCTACAAAATATTATTATGCAAAGAGAATCTCGAAAAGAAAAAAAAAAATTTTTCGAAATTTGGAAACTTCATTAGAATCACTTTTTTTCCGTTCTTACTTGAGATAACTGTTTCTCTTTCATTATACTAGTTTGATAGCCTCAGAAAAGCATATTATGCGCAAAGACTCTCGAAAAGAAAAACAATTTTTTTCGAAGTTTGGAAACTTCTTTAGAATCACTTTTTTTCCGTTCTTATTCGAGATAACTGGTTCTCTTTCATTTTGCTAGTTTGATAGCTGTAGAAAAGCATATTATGCGAAAAGAATCTCGAAAAGAAAAATAATTTTTTTCGAAGTTTGGAAACTTCATTAGAATCACTTTTTTTCCGTTCTTATTCGAGTTAACTGGTTCTCTTTCATTTTGTTAGTTTGATAGCTGTAGAAAAGCATATTATGCTGAAAGAACCTCGAAAAGAAAAAAAAAATTTTCGAAATTTGGAAACTTCATTAGAATCACTTTTTTCCGTTCTTATTCGAGATAACCGGTTCTCTTTCATTATACTAGTTTGATAACCTCAGAAAAGTATATTATGCGCAAAGAATCTCGAAAGGAAAAAAAAATTTTTTCGAAGTTTGGAAACTCATTAGAATCACTTTTTTTCCGTTCTTATTTGAGATAACGTTCTCTTTCATTATACTAGTTTGATAGCCTCAGAAAAGCATATTATGCGCAAATAATCTCGAAAAGAAAAATAATTTTTTTCGAAGTTTGCAAACTTCGTTAGAATCACTTTTTTTCCGTTCTTATTCGAGATAACTGGTTCTCTTTCATTATACTAGTTTGATAGCCTTAGAAAAACATATTTGCGCAAAGAATCTCGAAAAGAAAAAAAATTTTTTTCGAAGTTTTGCAACTTCTTTAGAATCACATTTTTTCCGTTCTTATTCGAGATAACTGGTTCTCTTTCATTTTGCTAGCTTGATAGCTGTAGAAAAGCATATTATGCGAATAGAATCTCGAAAAGAAAAAAAAAAAAATTGTCGAAATTTGGAAACTTCATTAGAATCACTTTTTTTCCGTTCTTATTCGAGATAACTGGTTCTCTTTCATTATACTAGTTTGATAGCCTCAGAAAAGCATATTATGCGCAAACAATCTCGAAAAGAAAAAAAATTTTTTTCGAAGTTTGGAAACTTCGTTAGAATCACTTTTTTTCCGTTCTTATTCCAGATAACTGGTTCTCTTTCATTATACTAGTTTGATAGCCTTAGAAAAACATAACATGCGCAAAGAATCTCGGAAAGAAAAAAAAAATTTTTCGAAGTTTTGAAACTTCTTTAGAATCACATTTTTTCCGTTCTTATTCGAGATAACTGGTTCTCTTTCATTTTGCTAGCTTGATAGCTGTAGAAAAGCATATTATGCGAATAGAATCTCGAAAAGAAAAAAAAAATTTTCGAAATTTGGAAACTTCATTAGAATCACTTTTTTTCCGTTCTTATTCGAGATAACTGGTTCTCTTTCATTATACTAGTTTGATAGCCTCAGAAAAGCATATTATGCGCAAAGAATCTCGAAAAGAAAAAAATTTTCTTTCGAAGTTTGGAAACTTCTTTGAATCACATTTATTCCGTTCTTATTCGAGATAACTGGTTCTCTTTCATTTTGCTAGTTTGATATTTCTAGAAAACCATATTATGCGAAAAGAATCTGGAAAAGAAAAAAAAAAAATTTTCGAAATTTGGAAACTTCGTTAGAATCACTTTTTTTCCGTTCTTATTCGAGATAACTGGTTCTCTTTCATTTTGCTAGTTTGATAGCTGTAGAAAGCATATTATGCGAATAGAATCTCGAAAAGAAAAAAAAAAAATTTCGAAATTTGGAAACTTCATTAGAATCACTTTTTTTCCGTTCTTATTCGAGATAACTGGTTCTCTTTCATTATACTAGTTTGATAGCCTCAGAAAAGCATATTATGCGAAAAGAATCTCGAAAAGAAAAAAAAAATTTTCAATATTTGGAAACTTCATTAGAATCACTTTTTTCCGTTCTTACTTGAGATAACTGTTTCTCTTTCATTATACTAGTTTGATAGCCTCAGAAAAGCATATTATGCGCAAAGAATCTCGAAAAGAAAAATAATTTTTTTCGAAGTTTGGAAACTTCTTTAGAATCACTTTTTTTCCGTTCTTATTCGAGATAACTGGTTCACTTTCATTTTGCTAGTTTGATAGCTGTAGATAAGCATATTATGCGAAAAGAATCTCGAAAAGAAAAATAATTTTTTTCGAAGTTTGGAAACTTCGTTAGAATCACTTTTTTTCCGTTCTTATTCGAGGTAACTGGTTCTCTTTCATTTTGCTAGTTTGATAGCTGTAGAAAAGCATATTATGCGAAAAATATCTCGAAAAGAAAAAAAAAATTTTTCGAAATTTGGAAACTTCATTAGAATCACTTTTTTTCCGCTCTTATTCGAGATACCTGGTTCTCTTTCATTTTGCTAATTTGATAGCTGTAGAAAAGCATATTATGCTGAAAGAATCTCGAAAAGAAAAAAAAAATTTTCGAAATTTGGAAACTTCATTAGAATCACTTTCTTTCCGTTCTTATTCGAGATAACCGGTTCTCTTTCATTATACTAGTTTGATAGCCTCAGAAAAGTATATTATGCGCAAAGAATCTCGAAAGGAAAAAAAAATTTTTTCGAAGTTCGGAAACTCATTAGAATCACTTTTTTTCCGTTCTTATTTGAGATAACTGGTTCTCTTTCATTATACTAGTTTGATAGCCTCAAAAAAGCATATCATGCGCAAAGAATCTCGAAAAGAAAAATAATTTTTTTCGAAGATTGGAAACTTCGTTAAAATCACTTTTTTTCCGTTCCTATTCGAGATAACTGGTTCTCTTTAATTATACTAGTTTGATAGCCTTAGAAAAGCATATTATGCGGAAAGAATCTCGAAAAGAAAAAAAGATTTTTTCGAAGTTTGGAAACTTCGTTAGAATCACTTTTTTTCCGTTCTTATTCGAGATAACTGGTTTTCTTTCATTATACTAGTTTGATAGCCTTAGAAAAACATATTTGCGCAAAGAATCTCGAAAAGAAAAAAATTTTTTTCGAAGTTTTGAAACTTCTTTAGAATCACATTTTTTCCGTTCTAATTCCAGATAACTGGTTCTCTTTCATTTTGCTAGTTTGATAGCTGTAGAAAGCATATTATGCGAATAGAATCTCGAAAAGAAAAAAAAAATTATCGAAATTTGGAAACTTCATTAGAATCACTTTTTTTCCGTTCTTATTTGAGATAACTGGTTCTCTTTCATTATACTAGTTTGATAGCCTCAGAAAAGCATATTATGCGCAAAGAATCTCGAAAAGAAAAAAAAAATTTTTCACAGTTTGGAAACTTCGTTAGAATCACTTTCTTTCCGTTCTTATTCGAGATAACTGGTTCTCTTTCATTTTGCTAGTTTGATAGCTGTAGAAAAGCATATTATGCGAAAAGAATCACGAAAAGAAAAATAATTTTTTTCGAAGTTTGGAAACTTCGTTAGAATGACTTTTTTCCGTTCTTATTCGAGATAACTGGTTCTCTTTCATTTTGCTAGTTTGATAGCTGTAGAAACGCATGAAAAGCATATTATGCGCAGAGAATCTCGAAAAGAAAAAAATTTTTTTTCGAAGTTCGGAAACTTCTTTAGAATCAGATTTTTTCCGTTCTTATTCGAGATAACTGGTTCTCTTTCATTTTGCTAGTTTGATAGCTGTAGAAAGCATATTATGCGAATAGAATCTCGAAAAGAAAAAAAAAATTTTCGAAATTTGGAAACTTCATTAGAATCACTTTTTTTCCGTTCTTATTCGAGATAACTGGTTCTCTTTCATTATACTAGTTTGATAGCCTCAGAAAAGCATATTATGCGCAAAGAATCTCGGAAAGAAAAAAAATTTTTTTCACAGTTTGGAAACTTTGTTAGAATCACTTTTTTTCCGTTCTTATTCGAGATAACTGGTTCTCTTTCATTTTGCTAGTTTGATAGCAGTAGAAAAGCATATTATGCGAAAAGAATCTCGAAAAGAAAAATAATTTTTTTCGAAGTTTGGAAACTTCATTAGAATCACTTTTTTCCCGTTCTTATTTGAGATAACTGGTTCTCTTTCATTATACTAGTTTGATAGCCTCAGAAAAGCATATTATGCGCAAAGAATCTCGAAAAGAAAAAAAAAATTTTTCACAGTTTGGAAACTTCGTTAGAATCACTTTCTTTCCGTTCTTATTCGAGATAACTGGTTCTCTTTCATTTTGCTAGTTTGATAGCTGTAGAAAAGCATATTATGCGAAAAGAATCACGAAAAGAAAAATAATTTTTTTCGAAGTTTGGAAACTTCGTTAGAATGACTTTTTTTCCGTTCTTATTCGAGATAACTGGTTCTCTTTCATTTTGCTAGTTTGATAGCTGTAGAAAAGCATGAAAAGCATATTATGCGCAGAGAATCTCGAAAAGAAAAAAAATTTTTTTCGAAGTTTGGAAACTTCTTTAGAATCAGATTTTTTCCGTTCTTATTCGAGATAACTGGTTCTCTTTCATTTTGCTAGTTTGATAGCTGTAGAAAGCATATTATGCGAATAGAATCTCGAAAAGAAAAAAAAAATTTTCGAAATTTGGAAACTTCATTAGAATCACTTTTTTTCCGTTCTTATTCGAGATAACTGGTTCTCTTTCATTATACTAGTTTGATAGCCTCAGAAAAGCATATTATGCGCAAAGAATCTCGGAAAGAAAAAAAATTTTTTTCACAGTTTGGAAACTTTGTTAGAATCACTTTTTTTCCGTTCTTAATCGAGATAACTGGTTCTCTTTCATTTTGCTAGTTTGATAGCTGTAGAAAAGCATATTATGCGTAAAGAATCTCGAAAAGAAAAATAATTTTTTTCGAAGTTTGGAAACTTCATTAGAATCACTTTTTTTTCCGTTCTTATTCGAGATAACCGGTTCTCTTTCATTATACTAGTTTGATAGCCTCAGAAAAGTATATTATGCACAAAGAATCTCGAAGGGAAAAAAAAATTTTTTCGAAGTTTGGAAACTCATTAGAATCACTTTTTTTCCGTTCTTATTTGAGATAACGTTCTCTTTCATTATACTAATTTGATAGCCTCAGAAAAGCATATCATGCGCAAAGAATCTCGAAAAGAAAAATAATTTTTTTCGAAGTTTGCAAACTTCGTTAGAATCACTTTTTTCCGTTCTTATTCGAGATAACTGGTTCTCTTTAATTATATTAGTTTGATAGCCTTAGAAAAGCATATTATGCGGAAAGAATCTCGAAAAGAAAAAAAAAATTATTCGAAGTTTGGAAACTTCGTTAGAATCACTTTTTTTCCGTTCTTATTCGAGATAACTGGTTCTCTTTCATTGTGCTAGTTTGATAGCTGTAGAAAAGCATATTATGCGAAAAGAATCTCGAAAAGAAAAATAATTTTTTTCGAAGTTTGGAAACTTCGTTAGAATCACTTTTTTCGGTTCTTATTCGAGATAACTGGTTCTCTTTCATTATACTAGTTTGATAGCCTCAGAAAAGCATATTATGCGGAAAGAATCTCGAAAAGAAAAAAAAAATTTTTCGAAGTTTGGAAACTTCGTTAGAATCACTTTTTTTCCGTTCTTATTCGAGATAACTGGTTCTCTTTCATTTTGCTAGTTTGATAGCTGTAGAAAAGCATATTATGCGAAAAGAATCTCGAAAAGAAAAATAATTTTTTTCGAAGTTTGGAAACTTCGTTAGAATCACTTTTTTCGGTTCTTATTCGAGATAACTGGTTCTCTTTCATTGTACTAGTTTGATAGCCTCAGAAAAGCATATTATGCGCAAAGAATCTCGAAAAGAAAAATAATTTTTTTCGAAGTTTGGAAACTTCTTTAGAATCAACTTTTTTCCGTTCTTATTCGAGATAACTGGTTCTCTTTCATTTTGCTAGTTTGATAGCTGTAGAAAGCATATTATGCGAATAGAATCTCGAATAGAAAAAAAAAATTTTCGAAATTTGGAAACTTCATTAGAATCACTTTTTTTCCGTTCTTATTCGAGATAACTGGTTCTCTTTCATTATACTAGGTTGATAGCCTCAGAAAAGCATATTATGCGCAAAGAATCTCGAAAAGAAAAAAAAATTTTTTCACAGTTTGGAAACTTTGTTAGAATCACTTTTTTTCCGTTCTTATTGGAGATAACTGGTTCTCTTTCATTTTGCTAGTTTGATAGCTGTAGAAAAGCATATTATGCGAAATAATCTCGAAAAGAAAAATAATTTTTTTCGAAGTTTGGAAACTTCGTTAGAATCACTTTTTTTCCGTTCTTATTCGAGATAACTGGTTCTCTTTCATTTTGCTAGTTTGATAGCTGTAGAAAAGCATGAGAAGCATATTATGCGCAGAGAATCTCGAAAAGAAAAAAATTTTTTTTCGAAGTTTGGAAACTTCTTTAGAATCAGAGTTTTTCCGTTCTTATGCGATATAACTGGTTCTCTTTCATTTTGATAGTTTGATGGCTGTAGAAAGCATATTATGCGAATATAATCTCGAAAAGAAAAAAAATTTTTTTCGAAATTTGGAAACTTCATTAGAATCACTTTTTTTCCGTTCTTATTCGAGATAACTGGTTCTCTTTAATTATACTAGTTTGATAGCTTTAGCAAAGCATATTATGCGGAAAGAATCTCGAAAAGAAAAAAAATTTTTTTTGAAGTTTGGAAACTTCGTTAGAATCACTTTTTTTCCGTTATTATTGGAGATAACTGGTTATCTTTCAATATACTAGTTTGATAGCCTCAGAAAAGCATATTATTCGCAAAGAATCTCGAAAAGAAAAAAAAATTTTCCGAAGTTTGGAAACTTCATTAGAATCGTTTTTTTTCCGTTCTTATTTGACATAACTGGTTCTTTTTCATTATACTAGTTTGATAGCCTCAGAAAAGCATATTATGCGCAAAGTATCTCGAAGAGAATAATAATTTTTTTCGAAGTTTGGAAACTTCGTTAGAATCACTTTTTTTCCGTTCTTATTCGCGATAACTGGTTCTCTTTAATTATACTAGTTTTATAGCCTTAGAAAAGCATATTATGCGGAAAGAATCTCGAAAAGAAAAAATTTTTTTTCGAAGTTTTGAAACTTCATTAGAATCACATTTTTTCCGTTCTTATTCGAGATAACTGGTTCTCTTTCATTTTGCTAGTTTGATAGCTGTAGAAAAACATATGATGGGCAAAGAATCTCGAAAAGAAAAAAAATTCTTTTCGAAGTTGTGAAACTTCTATAGAATCACATATTTTCCGTTCTTATTCGAGATAACTGGTTCTCTTTCATTTTGCTAGTTTGATAGCTCTACAAAATATTATTATGCGAATAGAATCTCGAAAAGAAAAAAAAAAAATTTTCGAAATTTGGAAACTTCATTAGAATCACTTTTTTTCCGTTCTTATTCGAGATAACTGGTTCTCTTTCATTATACTAGTTTGATAGCCTCAGAAAAGCATATTATGCGCAAAGAATCTCGAAAAGAAAAAATTTTTTTTCGAAGTTTGGAAACTTCTTTAGAATCACTTTTTTTCCGTTCTTATTCGAGATAACTGGTTCTCTTTCATTATACTAGTTTGATAGCCTCAGAAAAGCATATTATGCGCAAAGAATCTCGAAAGGAAAGAAAAATTTTTTTCGAAGTTTGGAAACTTTATTAGAATCACTTTTTTTCCGTCCTTATTTGAGAAAACTGTTTCTCTTTCATTATACTAGTTTAATAGCCTCAGAAAAGCATATTATGCGCAAACAATCTCGAAAAGAAAAACATTTTTTTTCGAAGTTTGGCAACTTCGTTAGAATCACTTTTTTTCCGTTCTTATTCGAGATAACTGGTTCTCTTTCATTATACTAGTTTGATAGCCTTAGAAAAATATAACATGCGCAAAGAATCTCGGAAAGAAAAAAAATTTTTTTCGAAGTTTTGAAACTTCATTAGAATCACTTTTTTTCCGTTCTTATTCGAGATAACGGGTTCTCTTTCATTATACTAGTTTGATAGCCTCTGAAAAGCATATTATGCGCAAAGAATCTCGAAAAGAAAAATAATTTTTTTCGAAGTTTGGAAACTTCGTTAGAATCACTTTTTTCCGTCCTTATTCGAGATAACTGATTCTCTTTCATTATACTAGTTTGATATACTTAGAAAAAAATATTATGCGCAAAGAATCTCGAAAAGAAAAAAAATTTTTTTCGAAGTTTTGAAACTTCAATTGAATCACTTTTTTTCCGTTCTTATTCGAGATAACTGGTTCTCTTTCATTTTGCTAGTTTGATATTTCTAGAAAAGTATATTATGCGAAAAGAATCTGGAAAAGAAAAAAAGAAATTTTCGAAATTTGGAAACTTCGTTAGAATCACTTTTTTTCCGTTCTTATTCGAGATAACTGGTTCTCTTTCATTTTGCTAGTTTGATAGCTGTAGAAAGCATATTATGCGAATAGAATCTCGAAAAGAAAAAAAAAATTTTCGAAATTTGGAAACTTCATTAGAATCACTTTTTTTCCGTTCTTATTCGAGATAACTGGTTCTCTTTAATTATACTAGTTTGATAGCTTTAGCAAAGCATATTATGCGGAAAGAATCTCGAAAAGAAAAAAAATTTTTTTCGAAGTTTGGAATCTTCGTTAGAATCACTTTTTTTCCCGTTATTATTGGAGATAACCGGTTATCTTTCATTATACTAGTTTGATAGCCTCAGAAAAGCATATTATGTGCAAAGAATCTCTAAAAGAAAAAAAAAAATTTCCGAAGTTTGGAAACTTCATTAGAATCACTTTTTTTCCGTTCTTATTTGAGATAACTGGTTCTTTTTCATTATACTAGTTTGATAGCCTCAGAAAAGCATATTATGCGCAAAGAATCTCGAAAAGAATAATATATTTTTTCGAAGTTTGGAAACTTCGTTAGTATCACTTTATTTCCGTTCTTATTCGCGATAACTGGTTCTCTTTAATTATACTAGTTTTATAGCCTTAGAAAAGCATATTATGCGGAAAGAATCTCGAAAAGAAAAAAATTTTTTTCCAAGTTTTGAAACTTCATTAGAATCACATTTTTTCGGTTATTATTCGAGATAACTGGTTCTCTTTCATTTTGCTATTTTGATAGCTGGAGAAAAGCATATTATGCGCAAAGAATCTCGAAAAGAAAAATAATTTTTTTCGAAGTTTGGAAACTTCTTTAGAATCACTTTTTTTCCGTGTTTATTCGAGATAACTGGTTCTCTTTCATTTTGCTAGTTTGATAGCTGTAGAAAAGCATATTATGCGAAAAGAATCCCGAAAAGAAAAATAATTTTTTTCGAAGTTTGGAAACTTCATTAGAATCACTTTTTTTCCGTTCTTATTCGAGATAACCGGTTCTCTTTCATTATACTAGTTTGATAGCCTCAGAAAAGTATATTATGCGCAAAGAATCTCGAAAGGAAAAAAAAAATTTTTCGAAGTTTGGAAACTCATTAGAATCACTTTTTTTCCGTTCTTATTTGAGATAACTGGTTCTTTCATTATACTAGTTTGATAGCCTCAGAAAAGCATATCATGCGCAAAGAATCTCGAAAAGAAAAATAATTTTTTTCGAAGTTTGCAAACTTCGTTAGAATCACTTTTTTTCCGTTCTTATTCGAGATAACTGGTTTTCTTTAATTATACTAGTTTGATAGCCTTAGAAAAGCATATTATGCGGAAAGAATCTCGAAAAGAAAAAAAAATTTTTTCGAAGTTTGGAAACTTCGTTAGAATCACTTTTTTTCCGTTCTTATTCGAGATAAGTGGTTCTCTTTCATTATACTAGTTTGATAGCCTTAGAAAAACATATTTGCGCAAAGAATCTCGAAAAGAAAAAAAATTTTTTTCGAAGTTTTGAAACTTCTTTAGAATCACTTTTTTTTCCGTTCTTATTCGAGATAACTGGTTCTCTTTCATTTTGCTAGCATGATAGCTGTAGAAAAGCATATTATGCGAATAGAATCTCGAAAAAAAAAAAAATTCGAAATTTGGAAACTTCATTAGAATCACTTTTTTTCCGTTCTTATTCGAGATAACTGGTTCTCTTTCATTATACTAGTATGATAGCCTCAGAAAAGCATATTATGCGTAAAGAATCTCGAAAAGAAAAAAATTTTTTTTCGAAGTTTGGAAACTTCTTTAGAATCACATTTTTCCCGTTCTTATTCGAGATAACTGGTTCTCTTTCATTATACTAGTTTGATAGCCTCAGAAAAGCATATTTTGCGCAAAGAATCTCGAAAAGAAAAAAAAATTTTTTCGAAGTTTGGAAACTTCTTTAGAATTACATTTTTTCCGTTCTTATTCGAGATAACTGGTTCTCTTTAATTTTGCTAGTTTGATAGCTGTAGAAAGCATATTATGCGAATAGAATCTCGAAAAGAAAAAAAAAATTTTTCGAACTTTGGAAACTTCATTAGAATCACTTTTTTTCCGTTCTTATTCGAGATAACTGGTTCTCTTTCATTTTGCTAGTTTGATAGCTGTAGAAAAGCATATTATACGCAAAGAATCTCGAAAAGAAAAATAATTTTTTTCGAAGTTTGGAAACTTCTTTAGAATCACTTTTTTTCCGTTCTTATTCGAGATAACTGGTTCTCTTTCATTTTGCTAGTTTGATAGCTGTAGAAAAGCATATTATGCGAATAGAATCTCGAAAAGAAAAAAAAAATTTTTCGAAATTTGGAAACTTCATTAGAATCACTTTTTTTCCGTTCTTATTCGAGATAACTGGTTCTCTTTCACTATACTAGTTTGATAGCCTAAGAAAAGCATATTATGCGCAAAGATTCTCGAAAAGAAAAAAAATTTTTTTCGAAGTTTGGAAACTTCTTTAGAATCATATTTTTTCCGTTCTTATTCGAGATAACTGGTTCTCTTTCATTTTGCTAGTTTGATAGCTGTAGAAAAGCATATTATGCGAAAAGAATCACGAAAAGAAAAATAATTTTTTTCGAAGTTTTGCAACTTCTTTAGAATCACATTTTTTCCGTTCTTATTCGAGATAACTGGTTCTCTTTCATTTTGCTAGCTTGATAGCTGTAGAAAAGCATATTATGCGAATAGAATCTCGAAAAGAAAAAAAAAAATTGTCGAAATTTGGAAACTTCATTAGAATCACTTTTTTTCCGTTCTTATTCGAGATAACTGGTTCTCTTTCATTATACTAGTTTGATAGCCTCAGAAAAGCATATTATGCGCAAAGAATCTCGAAAAGAAAAAAAATTTTTTTCGAAGTTTGGAAACTTTATTAGAATCACTTTTTTTCCGTTCTTATTTGAGATAACTGGTTCTCTTTCATTATACTAGTTTAATAGCCTCAGAAAAGCATATTATGCGCAAACAATCTCGAAAAGAAAAAAATTTTTTTTCGAAGTTTGGAAACTTCGTTAGAATCACTTTTTTTCCGTTCTTATTCCAGATAACTGGTTCTGTTTCATTATACTAGTTTGATAGCCTTAGAAAAACATAACATGCGCAAAGAATCTCGGAAAGAAAAAAAATTTTTTTGGAAGTTTTGAAACTTCATTAGAATCACTTTTTTTCCGTTGTTATTCGAGATAACTGGTTCTCTTTCATTATACTAGTTTGATAGCCTCTGAAAAGCATATTATGCGCAAAGAATCTCGAAAAGAAAAATAATTTTTTTCGAAGTTTGGAAACTTCGTTAGAATCACTTTTTTTCCGTTCTTATTCGAGATAACTGGTTCTCTTTCATTATACTAGTTTGATATACTTAGAAAAAAATATTATGCGCAAAGAATCTCGAAAAGAAAAAATTTTTTTTTCGAAGTTTTGAAACTTCAATTGAATCACTTTTTTTCCGTTCTTATTCGAGATAACTGGTTCTCTTTCATTTTGCTAGTTTGATATTTCTAGAAAAGCATATTATGCGAAAAGAATCTGGAAAAGAAAAAAAAAATTTTCGAAGTTTGGAAACTTCATTAGAATCACTTTTTTTCCGTTCTTATTCGAGATAACTGGTTCTCTTTCATTTTGTTAGTTTGATAGCTGTAGAAAAGCATATTATGCTGAAAGAACCTCGAAAAGAAAAAAAAAATTTTTCGAAATTTGGAAACTTCATTAGAATCACTTTTTTTCCGTTCTTATTCGAGATAACCGGTTCTCTTTCATTATACTAGTTTGATAGCCTCAGAAAAGTATATTATGCGCAAAGAAACTCGAAAGGAAAAAAAAATTTTTTCGAAGTTTGGAAACTCATTAGAATCACTTTTTTTCCGTTCTTATTTGAGATAACGTTCTCTTTCATTATACTAGTTTGATAGCCTCAGAAAAGCATATTATGCGCAAAGAATCTCGAAAAGAAAAATAATTTTTTTCGAAGTTTGCAAACTTCGTTAGAATCACTTTTTTTTCCGTTCTTATTCGAGATAACTGGTTCTCTTTCATTATACTAGTTTGATAGCCTTAGAAAAACATATTTGCGCAAAGAATCTCGAAAAGAAAAAAAAATTTTTTCGAAGTTTTGAAACTTCTTTAGAATCACATTTTTTCCGTTCTTATTCGAGATAACTGGTTCTCTTTCATTTTGCTAGCTTGATAGCTGTAGAAAAGCTTATTATGCGAATAGAATCTCGAAAAGAAAAAAAAAATTTTCGAAATTTGGAAACTTCATTAGAATCACTTTTTTTCCGTTCTTATTCGAGATAACTTTTCTGTTTCATTATACTAGTTTGATAGCCTCAGAAAAGCATATTATGCGCAAAGAATCTCGAAAAGAAAAAAATTTTTTTTCGAAGTTTGGAAACTTCTTTAGAATCACATTTTTTCCGTTCTTATTCGAGATAACTGGTTCTCTTTCATTTTGCTAGTTTGATATTTCTAGAAAAGCATATTATGCGAAAAGAATCTGGAAAAGAAAAAAAAAATTTTCGAAATTTGGAAACTTCGTTAGAATCACTTTTTTTCCGTTCTTATTCGAGATAACTGGTTCTCTTTCATTTTGCTAGTTTGATAGCTGTAGAAAAGCATATTATGCGAAAAATATCTCGAAAAGAAAAAAAATTTTTTTCGAAATTTGGAAACTTCATTAGAATCACTTTTTTTCCGCTCTTATTCGAGATACCTGGTTCTCTTTCATTTTGCTAGTTTGATAGCTGTAGAAAAGCATATTATGCTGAAAGAATCTCGAAAAGAAAAATAAAATTTTCGAAATTTGGAAACATCATTAGAATCACTTTTTTTCCGTTCTTATTCGAGATAACCGGTTCTCTTTCATTATACTAGTTTGATAGCCTCAGAAAAGTATATTATGCGCAAAGAATCTCGAAAGGAAAAAAAAATTTTTTCGAAGTTCGGAAACTCATTAGAATCACTTTTTTTCCGTTCTTATTTGAGATAACTGGTTCTCTTTCATTATACTAGTTTGATAGCCTCAAAAAAGTATATCATGCGCAAAGAATCTCGAAAAGAAAAATAATTTTTTTCGAAGATTGGAAACTTCGTTAGAATCACTTTTTTTCCGTTCTTATTCGAGATAACTGGTTCTCTTTAATTATACTAGTTTGATAGCCTTAGAAAAGCATATTATGCGGAAAGAATCTCGAAAAGAAAAAAAGATTTTTTCGAAGTTTGGAAACTTCGTTAGAATCACTTTTTTTCCGTTCTTATTCGAGATAACTGGTTCTCTTTCATTATACTAGTTTGATAGCCTTAGAAAAACATATTTGCGCAAAGAATCTCGAAAAGAAAAAAAATTTTTTCGAAGTTTTGAAACTTCTTTATAATCACATTTTTTCCGTTCTAATTCGAGATAACTGGTTCTCTTTCATTTTGCTAGTTTGATAGCTGTAGAAAGCATATTATGCGAATAGAATCTCGAAAAGAAAAAAAAAATTATCGAAATTTGGAAACTTCATTAGAATCACTTTTTTTCCGTTCTTATTTGAGATAACTGGTTCTCTTTTATTATACTAGTTTGATAGCCTCAGAAAAGCATATTATGCGCAAAGAATCTCGAAAAGAAAAAAAAATTTTTTCACAGTTTGGAAACTTCGTTAGAATCACTTTCTTTCCGTTCTTATTCGAGATAACTGGTTCTCTTTCATTTTGCTAGTTTGATAGCTGTAGAAAAGCATATTATGCAAAAAGAATCACGAAAAGAAAAATATTTTTTTCGAAGTTTGGAAACTTCTTTAGAATGAGTTTTTTTCCGTTCTTATTCGAGATAACTGGTTCTCTTTCACTTTGCTAGTTTGATAGCTGTAGAAAAGCATGAAAAGCATATTATGCGCAGAGAATCTCGAAAAGAAAAAAAATTTTTTTCCAAGTTTTGAAACATCTTTAGAATCACATTTTTTCCGTTCTTATTCGAGATAACTGGTTCTCTTTCATTTAGCTAGTTTGATAGCTCTAGAAAATATTATTATGCGAATAGAATCTCGAAATGAAAAAAAAAATTTTTTCGAAATTTGGAAACTTCATTAGAATCACTTTTTTTCCGTTCTTATTCGAGATAACTGGTTCTCTTTCATTATACTAGTTTGATAGCCTCAGAAAAGGATATTATGCGCAAAGAATCTCGAAAAGATAAAAAAATTTTTTCGAAGTTTGGAAACTTTATTAGAATCACTTTTTTTCCGTTCTTATTTGAGATAACTGGTTCTCTTTCATTATACTAGTTTAATAGCCTCAGAAAAGCATATTATGCGCAAACAATCTCGAGAAGAAAAAAAATTTTTCGAAATTTGGAAACTTGTTTAGAATCACATTTTTTCCGTTCTTATTCGAGATAACTGGTTCTCTTTCATTTTGCTATCTTGATAGCTGTAGAAAAGCATATTATGCGAATAGAATCTCGAAAAGAAAAAAAATTTTTTTCGAACGTTTGAATCTTCTTTAGAATCACATTTTTTCCGTTCTAATTCGAGATAACTGGTTCTCTTTCATTTTGCTATCTTGATAGCTGTAGAAAAGCATATTATGCGAATAGAATCTCGAAAAGAAAAAAAAATTTTTTCGAAATTTGGAAACTTCATTAGAATCACTTTTTTCCGTTCTTATTCCAGATAACTGGTTCTCTTTCATTATACTAGTTTGATAGCCTAAGAAAAGCATATTATGCGCAAAGATTCTCGAAAAGAAAAAAAATTTTTTTCGAAGTTTGGAAACTTCTTTAGAATCACATTTGTTCCGTTCCTATTCGAGATTAATGGTTCTCTTTCATTATACTAGTTTGATAGCCTCAGAAAAGCATATTATGCGTTAAGAATCTCGAAAAGAAAAAAAAAAAAAATTTCGAAGTTTGGAAACTTCTTTAGAATCACATTTTTTCCGTTCTTATTCGAGATAACTGGTTCTCTTTAATTTTGCTAGTTTGATTGCTGTAGAAAGCATATTATGGGAATAGAATCTCGAAAAGAAAAAAAAAATTTTTCGAAATTTGGAAACTTCATTGCAATCACTTTTTTTCCGTTCTTATTCCAGATAACTGGTTCTCTTTCATTATACTAGTTTGATAGCCTCAGAAAAGCATATTATGCGCAAAGACTCTCGAAAAGAAAAACAATTTTTTTCGAAGTTTGGAAACTTTTTTAGAATCACTTTTTTTCCGTTCTTATTCGAGATAACTGGTTCTCTTTCATTTTGTTAGTTTGATAGCTGTAGAAAAGCATATTATGCTGAAAGAACCTCGAAAAGAAAAAAAAAAAATTTTCGAAATTTGGAAACTTCATTAGAATCACTTTTTTTCCGTTCTTATTCGAGATAACCGGTTCTCTTTCATTATACTAGTTTGATAACCTCAGAAAAGTATATTATGCGCAAAGAATCTCGAAAGGAAAAAAAATTTTTTTCGAAGTTTGGAAACTCATTAGAATCACTTTTTTTCCGTTCTTATTTGAGATAACGTTCTCTTTCATTATACTAGTTTGATAGCCTCAGAAAAGCATATTATGCGCAAAGAATCTCGAAAAGAAAAAAAAAATTTTTTCACAGTTTGGAAACTTCGTTAGAATCACTTTTTTTCCGTTCTTATTGGAGATAACTGGTTCTCTTTCATTTTTATAGCTGTAGAAAAGCATATTATGCGAAAAGAATCTCGAAAAGAAAAAAAAAATTTTCAATATTTGGAAACTTCATTAGAATCACTTTTTTTCCGTTTTTTTTCGAGATAACTGGTTCTCTTTCATTATACTAGTTTGATAGCTGTAGAAAAGCATGAGAAGCATATTATGCGCAGAGAAATCGAAAAGGAAAAAAAATTTTTTCGAAGTTTGGAAACTTCTTTAGAATCAGATTTTTTCCGTTCTTATGCGATATAACTGGTTCTCTTTCATTTTGATAGTTTGATAGCTGTAGAAAGCATATTATAGGAATATAATCTCGAAAAGAAAAAAAAATTTTTCGAAATTTGGACACTTCATTAGAATCACTTTTTTTCCGTTCTTATTCGAGATAACTGGTTCTCTTTAATTATACTAGTTTGATAACTTTAGCAAAGCATATTATGCGGAAAGAATCTCGAAAAGAAAAAAAAAATTTTTCGAAGTTTGGAAACTTCGTTAGAATCACTTTTTTTCCGTTATTATTGGAGATAACCGGTTATCTTTCATTATACTAGTTTGATAGCCTCAGAAAAGCATATTATGCGCAAAGAATCTCGAAAAGAAAAAAAAAATTTTTCCGAAGTTTGGAAACTTCATTAGAATCACTTTTTTTCCGTTCTTATTTGAGATAACTGGTTCTTTTTCATTATACTAGTTTGATAGCCTCAGAAAAGCATATTATGCGCAAAGAATCTCGAAAAGAATAATAATTTTTTTCCAAGTTTTGAAACTTCATTAGAATCACATTTTTTCGGTTATTATTCGAGATAACTGGTTCTCTTTCATTTTGCTAGTTTGATAGCTCTACAAAATATTATTATGCGAATAGAATCTCGAAAAGAAAAAAAAATTTTTTTCGAAATTTGGAAACTTCATTAGAATCACTTTTTTTCCGTTCTTATTCGAGATAACTGGTTCTCTTTCATTATACTAGTTTGATAGCCTCAGAAAAGCATATTATGCGCAAAGAATCTCGAAAAGAAAAAAAATTTTTTTCGAAGTTTGGAAACTTCATTAGAATCACTTTTTTTCCGTTCTTATTCGAGATAACTGGTTCTCTTTCATTATACTAGTTTGATAGCCTCAGAAAAGCATATTATGCCCAAAGAATCTCGAAAGGAAAAAAAATTTTTTTCGAAGTTTGGAAACTTTATTAGAATCACTTTTTATCCGTTCTTATTTGAGATAACTGGTTCTCTTTCATTATACTAGTTTAATAGCCTCAGAAAAGCATATTATGCGCAAACAATCTCGAAAAGAAAAATAATTTTTTTCGAAGTTTGGAAACTTCGTTAGAATCACTGTTTTTCCGTTCTTATTCGAGATAACTGGTTCTCTTTCATTATACTAGTTTGATAGTCTTAGAAAAACATATTATGCGCAAAGAATCTCGGAAAGAAAAAAAAATTTTTTCGAAGTTTTGAAACTTCATTAGAATCACTTTTTTTCCGTTCTTATTCGAGATAACTGGTTCTCTTTCATTATACTAGTTTGATAGCCTCTGAAAAGCATATTATGCGCAAAGAATCTCGAAAAGAAAAATAATTTTTTTCGAAGTTTGGAAACTTCGTTAGAATCACTTTTTTTCCGTTCTTATTCGAGATAACTGGTTCTCTTTCATTATACTAGTTTGATATACTTAGAAAAAAATATTATGCGAAAAGAATCTCGAAAAGAAAAAAATTTTTTTTCGAAATTTGGAAACTTCATTAGAATCACTTTTTTTCCGTTCTTACTTGAGATAACTGTTTCTCTTTCATTATACTAGTTTGATAGCCTCAGAAAAGCATATTATGCGCAAAGACTCTCGAAAAGAAAAATAATTTTTTTCGAACTTTGGAAACTTCTTTAGAATCACTTTTTTCCGTTCTTATTCGAGATAACTGGTTCTCTTTCATTTTGCTAGTTTTAAGCTGTAGAAAAGCAAATTATGCGAAAAGAATCTCGAAAAGAAAAATACTTTTTTTCGAAGTTTGGAAACTTCTTTAGAATCACTTTTTTTCCGTTCTTATTCGAGATAACTGGTTCTCTTTCATTTTGCTAGTTTGATAGCTGTAGAAAAACATATTATGGGCAAAGAATCTCGAAAAGAAAAAAAAATTTTTTCGAAGTTGGAAACTTCTATAGAATCACATATTTTCCGTTCTTATTCGAGATAACTGGTTCTCTTTCATTTTGCTAGTTTGATAGCTCTACAAAATATTATTATGCAAAGAGAATCTCGAAAAGAAAAAAAAAAATTTTTCGAAATTTGGAAACTTCATTAGAATCACTTTTTTTCCGTTCTTACTTGAGATAACTGTTTCTCTTTCATTATACTAGTTTGATAGCCTCAGAAAAGCATATTATGCGCAAAGACTCTCGAAAAGAAAAACAATTTTTTTCGAAGTTTGGAAACTTCTTTAGAATCACTTTTTTTCCGTTCTTATTCGAGATAACTGGTTCTCTTTCATTTTGCTAGTTTGATAGCTGTAGAAAAGCATATTATGCGAAAAGAATCTCGAAAAGAAAAATAATTTTTTTCGAAGTTTGGAAACTTCATTAGAATCACTTTTTTTCCGTTCTTATTCGAGTTAACTGGTTCTCTTTCATTTTGTTAGTTTGATAGCTGTAGAAAAGCATATTATGCTGAAAGAACCTCGAAAAGAAAAAAAAAATTTTCGAAATTTGGAAACTTCATTAGAATCACTTTTTTCCGTTCTTATTCGAGATAACCGGTTCTCTTTCATTATACTAGTTTGATAACCTCAGAAAAGTATATTATGCGCAAAGAATCTCGAAAGGAAAAAAAAATTTTTTCGAAGTTTGGAAACTCATTAGAATCACTTTTTTTCCGTTCTTATTTGAGATAACGTTCTCTTTCATTATACTAGTTTGATAGCCTCAGAAAAGCATATTATGCGCAAATAATCTCGAAAAGAAAAATAATTTTTTTCGAAGTTTGCAAACTTCGTTAGAATCACTTTTTTTCCGTTCTTATTCGAGATAACTGGTTCTCTTTCATTATACTAGTTTGATAGCCTTAGAAAAACATATTTGCGCAAAGAATCTCGAAAAGAAAAAAAATTTTTTTCGAAGTTTTGCAACTTCTTTAGAATCACATTTTTTCCGTTCTTATTCGAGATAACTGGTTCTCTTTCATTTTGCTAGCTTGATAGCTGTAGAAAAGCATATTATGCGAATAGAATCTCGAAAAGAAAAAAAAAAAAATTGTCGAAATTTGGAAACTTCATTAGAATCACTTTTTTTCCGTTCTTATTCGAGATAACTGGTTCTCTTTCATTATACTAGTTTGATAGCCTCAGAAAAGCATATTATGCGCAAACAATCTCGAAAAGAAAAAAAATTTTTTTCGAAGTTTGGAAACTTCGTTAGAATCACTTTTTTTCCGTTCTTATTCCAGATAACTGGTTCTCTTTCATTATACTAGTTTGATAGCCTTAGAAAAACATAACATGCGCAAAGAATCTCGGAAAGAAAAAAAAAATTTTTCGAAGTTTTGAAACTTCTTTAGAATCACATTTTTTCCGTTCTTATTCGAGATAACTGGTTCTCTTTCATTTTGCTAGCTTGATAGCTGTAGAAAAGCATATTATGCGAATAGAATCTCGAAAAGAAAAAAAAAATTTTCGAAATTTGGAAACTTCATTAGAATCACTTTTTTTCCGTTCTTATTCGAGATAACTGGTTCTCTTTCATTATACTAGTTTGATAGCCTCAGAAAAGCATATTATGCGCAAAGAATCTCGAAAAGAAAAAAATTTTCTTTCGAAGTTTGGAAACTTCTTTGAATCACATTTATTCCGTTCTTATTCGAGATAACTGGTTCTCTTTCATTTTGCTAGTTTGATATTTCTAGAAAACCATATTATGCGAAAAGAATCTGGAAAAGAAAAAAAAAAAATTTTCGAAATTTGGAAACTTCGTTAGAATCACTTTTTTTCCGTTCTTATTCGAGATAACTGGTTCTCTTTCATTTTGCTAGTTTGATAGCTGTAGAAAGCATATTATGCGAATAGAATCTCGAAAAGAAAAAAAAAAAATTTCGAAATTTGGAAACTTCATTAGAATCACTTTTTTTCCGTTCTTATTCGAGATAACTGGTTCTCTTTCATTATACTAGTTTGATAGCCTCAGAAAAGCATATTATGCGAAAAGAATCTCGAAAAGAAAAAAAAAATTTTCAATATTTGGAAACTTCATTAGAATCACTTTTTTCCGTTCTTACTTGAGATAACTGTTTCTCTTTCATTATACTAGTTTGATAGCCTCAGAAAAGCATATTATGCGCAAAGAATCTCGAAAAGAAAAATAATTTTTTTCGAAGTTTGGAAACTTCTTTAGAATCACTTTTTTTCCGTTCTTATTCGAGATAACTGGTTCACTTTCATTTTGCTAGTTTGATAGCTGTAGATAAGCATATTATGCGAAAAGAATCTCGAAAAGAAAAATAATTTTTTTCGAAGTTTGGAAACTTCGTTAGAATCACTTTTTTTCCGTTCTTATTCGAGGTAACTGGTTCTCTTTCATTTTGCTAGTTTGATAGCTGTAGAAAAGCATATTATGCGAAAAATATCTCGAAAAGAAAAAAAAAATTTTTCGAAATTTGGAAACTTCATTAGAATCACTTTTTTTCCGCTCTTATTCGAGATACCTGGTTCTCTTTCATTTTGCTAATTTGATAGCTGTAGAAAAGCATATTATGCTGAAAGAATCTCGAAAAGAAAAAAAAAATTTTCGAAATTTGGAAACTTCATTAGAATCACTTTCTTTCCGTTCTTATTCGAGATAACCGGTTCTCTTTCATTATACTAGTTTGATAGCCTCAGAAAAGTATATTATGCGCAAAGAATCTCGAAAGGAAAAAAAAATTTTTTCGAAGTTCGGAAACTCATTAGAATCACTTTTTTTCCGTTCTTATTTGAGATAACTGGTTCTCTTTCATTATACTAGTTTGATAGCCTCAAAAAAGCATATCATGCGCAAAGAATCTCGAAAAGAAAAATAATTTTTTTCGAAGATTGGAAACTTCGTTAAAATCACTTTTTTTCCGTTCCTATTCGAGATAACTGGTTCTCTTTAATTATACTAGTTTGATAGCCTTAGAAAAGCATATTATGCGGAAAGAATCTCGAAAAGAAAAAAAGATTTTTTCGAAGTTTGGAAACTTCGTTAGAATCACTTTTTTTCCGTTCTTATTCGAGATAACTGGTTTTCTTTCATTATACTAGTTTGATAGCCTTAGAAAAACATATTTGCGCAAAGAATCTCGAAAAGAAAAAAATTTTTTTCGAAGTTTTGAAACTTCTTTAGAATCACATTTTTTCCGTTCTAATTCCAGATAACTGGTTCTCTTTCATTTTGCTAGTTTGATAGCTGTAGAAAGCATATTATGCGAATAGAATCTCGAAAAGAAAAAAAAAATTATCGAAATTTGGAAACTTCATTAGAATCACTTTTTTTCCGTTCTTATTTGAGATAACTGGTTCTCTTTCATTATACTAGTTTGATAGCCTCAGAAAAGCATATTATGCGCAAAGAATCTCGAAAAGAAAAAAAAAATTTTTCACAGTTTGGAAACTTCGTTAGAATCACTTTCTTTCCGTTCTTATTCGAGATAACTGGTTCTCTTTCATTTTGCTAGTTTGATAGCTGTAGAAAAGCATATTATGCGAAAAGAATCACGAAAAGAAAAATAATTTTTTTCGAAGTTTGGAAACTTCGTTAGAATGACTTTTTTCCGTTCTTATTCGAGATAACTGGTTCTCTTTCATTTTGCTAGTTTGATAGCTGTAGAAACGCATGAAAAGCATATTATGCGCAGAGAATCTCGAAAAGAAAAAAATTTTTTTTCGAAGTTCGGAAACTTCTTTAGAATCAGATTTTTTCCGTTCTTATTCGAGATAACTGGTTCTCTTTCATTTTGCTAGTTTGATAGCTGTAGAAAGCATATTATGCGAATAGAATCTCGAAAAGAAAAAAAAAATTTTCGAAATTTGGAAACTTCATTAGAATCACTTTTTTTCCGTTCTTATTCGAGATAACTGGTTCTCTTTCATTATACTAGTTTGATAGCCTCAGAAAAGCATATTATGCGCAAAGAATCTCGGAAAGAAAAAAAATTTTTTTCACAGTTTGGAAACTTTGTTAGAATCACTTTTTTTCCGTTCTTATTCGAGATAACTGGTTCTCTTTCATTTTGCTAGTTTGATAGCAGTAGAAAAGCATATTATGCGAAAAGAATCTCGAAAAGAAAAATAATTTTTTTCGAAGTTTGGAAACTTCATTAGAATCACTTTTTTCCCGTTCTTATTTGAGATAACTGGTTCTCTTTCATTATACTAGTTTGATAGCCTCAGAAAAGCATATTATGCGCAAAGAATCTCGAAAAGAAAAAAAAAATTTTTCACAGTTTGGAAACTTCGTTAGAATCACTTTCTTTCCGTTCTTATTCGAGATAACTGGTTCTCTTTCATTTTGCTAGTTTGATAGCTGTAGAAAAGCATATTATGCGAAAAGAATCACGAAAAGAAAAATAATTTTTTTCGAAGTTTGGAAACTTCGTTAGAATGACTTTTTTTCCGTTCTTATTCGAGATAACTGGTTCTCTTTCATTTTGCTAGTTTGATAGCTGTAGAAAAGCATGAAAAGCATATTATGCGCAGAGAATCTCGAAAAGAAAAAAAATTTTTTTCGAAGTTTGGAAACTTCTTTAGAATCAGATTTTTTCCGTTCTTATTCGAGATAACTGGTTCTCTTTCATTTTGCTAGTTTGATAGCTGTAGAAAGCATATTATGCGAATAGAATCTCGAAAAGAAAAAAAAAATTTTCGAAATTTGGAAACTTCATTAGAATCACTTTTTTTCCGTTCTTATTCGAGATAACTGGTTCTCTTTCATTATACTAGTTTGATAGCCTCAGAAAAGCATATTATGCGCAAAGAATCTCGGAAAGAAAAAAAATTTTTTTCACAGTTTGGAAACTTTGTTAGAATCACTTTTTTTCCGTTCTTAATCGAGATAACTGGTTCTCTTTCATTTTGCTAGTTTGATAGCTGTAGAAAAGCATATTATGCGTAAAGAATCTCGAAAAGAAAAATAATTTTTTTCGAAGTTTGGAAACTTCATTAGAATCACTTTTTTTTCCGTTCTTATTCGAGATAACCGGTTCTCTTTCATTATACTAGTTTGATAGCCTCAGAAAAGTATATTATGCACAAAGAATCTCGAAGGGAAAAAAAAATTTTTTCGAAGTTTGGAAACTCATTAGAATCACTTTTTTTCCGTTCTTATTTGAGATAACGTTCTCTTTCATTATACTAATTTGATAGCCTCAGAAAAGCATATCATGCGCAAAGAATCTCGAAAAGAAAAATAATTTTTTTCGAAGTTTGCAAACTTCGTTAGAATCACTTTTTTCCGTTCTTATTCGAGATAACTGGTTCTCTTTAATTATATTAGTTTGATAGCCTTAGAAAAGCATATTATGCGGAAAGAATCTCGAAAAGAAAAAAAAAATTATTCGAAGTTTGGAAACTTCGTTAGAATCACTTTTTTTCCGTTCTTATTCGAGATAACTGGTTCTCTTTCATTGTGCTAGTTTGATAGCTGTAGAAAAGCATATTATGCGAAAAGAATCTCGAAAAGAAAAATAATTTTTTTCGAAGTTTGGAAACTTCGTTAGAATCACTTTTTTCGGTTCTTATTCGAGATAACTGGTTCTCTTTCATTATACTAGTTTGATAGCCTCAGAAAAGCATATTATGCGGAAAGAATCTCGAAAAGAAAAAAAAAATTTTTCGAAGTTTGGAAACTTCGTTAGAATCACTTTTTTTCCGTTCTTATTCGAGATAACTGGTTCTCTTTCATTTTGCTAGTTTGATAGCTGTAGAAAAGCATATTATGCGAAAAGAATCTCGAAAAGAAAAATAATTTTTTTCGAAGTTTGGAAACTTCGTTAGAATCACTTTTTTCGGTTCTTATTCGAGATAACTGGTTCTCTTTCATTGTACTAGTTTGATAGCCTCAGAAAAGCATATTATGCGCAAAGAATCTCGAAAAGAAAAATAATTTTTTTCGAAGTTTGGAAACTTCTTTAGAATCAACTTTTTTCCGTTCTTATTCGAGATAACTGGTTCTCTTTCATTTTGCTAGTTTGATAGCTGTAGAAAGCATATTATGCGAATAGAATCTCGAATAGAAAAAAAAAATTTTCGAAATTTGGAAACTTCATTAGAATCACTTTTTTTCCGTTCTTATTCGAGATAACTGGTTCTCTTTCATTATACTAGGTTGATAGCCTCAGAAAAGCATATTATGCGCAAAGAATCTCGAAAAGAAAAAAAAATTTTTTCACAGTTTGGAAACTTTGTTAGAATCACTTTTTTTCCGTTCTTATTGGAGATAACTGGTTCTCTTTCATTTTGCTAGTTTGATAGCTGTAGAAAAGCATATTATGCGAAATAATCTCGAAAAGAAAAATAATTTTTTTCGAAGTTTGGAAACTTCGTTAGAATCACTTTTTTTCCGTTCTTATTCGAGATAACTGGTTCTCTTTCATTTTGCTAGTTTGATAGCTGTAGAAAAGCATGAGAAGCATATTATGCGCAGAGAATCTCGAAAAGAAAAAAATTTTTTTTCGAAGTTTGGAAACTTCTTTAGAATCAGAGTTTTTCCGTTCTTATGCGATATAACTGGTTCTCTTTCATTTTGATAGTTTGATGGCTGTAGAAAGCATATTATGCGAATATAATCTCGAAAAGAAAAAAAATTTTTTTCGAAATTTGGAAACTTCATTAGAATCACTTTTTTTCCGTTCTTATTCGAGATAACTGGTTCTCTTTAATTATACTAGTTTGATAGCTTTAGCAAAGCATATTATGCGGAAAGAATCTCGAAAAGAAAAAAAATTTTTTTTGAAGTTTGGAAACTTCGTTAGAATCACTTTTTTTCCGTTATTATTGGAGATAACTGGTTATCTTTCAATATACTAGTTTGATAGCCTCAGAAAAGCATATTATTCGCAAAGAATCTCGAAAAGAAAAAAAAATTTTCCGAAGTTTGGAAACTTCATTAGAATCGTTTTTTTTCCGTTCTTATTTGACATAACTGGTTCTTTTTCATTATACTAGTTTGATAGCCTCAGAAAAGCATATTATGCGCAAAGTATCTCGAAGAGAATAATAATTTTTTTCGAAGTTTGGAAACTTCGTTAGAATCACTTTTTTTCCGTTCTTATTCGCGATAACTGGTTCTCTTTAATTATACTAGTTTTATAGCCTTAGAAAAGCATATTATGCGGAAAGAATCTCGAAAAGAAAAAATTTTTTTTCGAAGTTTTGAAACTTCATTAGAATCACATTTTTTCCGTTCTTATTCGAGATAACTGGTTCTCTTTCATTTTGCTAGTTTGATAGCTGTAGAAAAACATATGATGGGCAAAGAATCTCGAAAAGAAAAAAAATTCTTTTCGAAGTTGTGAAACTTCTATAGAATCACATATTTTCCGTTCTTATTCGAGATAACTGGTTCTCTTTCATTTTGCTAGTTTGATAGCTCTACAAAATATTATTATGCGAATAGAATCTCGAAAAGAAAAAAAAAAAATTTTCGAAATTTGGAAACTTCATTAGAATCACTTTTTTTCCGTTCTTATTCGAGATAACTGGTTCTCTTTCATTATACTAGTTTGATAGCCTCAGAAAAGCATATTATGCGCAAAGAATCTCGAAAAGAAAAAATTTTTTTTCGAAGTTTGGAAACTTCTTTAGAATCACTTTTTTTCCGTTCTTATTCGAGATAACTGGTTCTCTTTCATTATACTAGTTTGATAGCCTCAGAAAAGCATATTATGCGCAAAGAATCTCGAAAGGAAAGAAAAATTTTTTTCGAAGTTTGGAAACTTTATTAGAATCACTTTTTTTCCGTCCTTATTTGAGAAAACTGTTTCTCTTTCATTATACTAGTTTAATAGCCTCAGAAAAGCATATTATGCGCAAACAATCTCGAAAAGAAAAACATTTTTTTTCGAAGTTTGGCAACTTCGTTAGAATCACTTTTTTTCCGTTCTTATTCGAGATAACTGGTTCTCTTTCATTATACTAGTTTGATAGCCTTAGAAAAATATAACATGCGCAAAGAATCTCGGAAAGAAAAAAAATTTTTTTCGAAGTTTTGAAACTTCATTAGAATCACTTTTTTTCCGTTCTTATTCGAGATAACGGGTTCTCTTTCATTATACTAGTTTGATAGCCTCTGAAAAGCATATTATGCGCAAAGAATCTCGAAAAGAAAAATAATTTTTTTCGAAGTTTGGAAACTTCGTTAGAATCACTTTTTTCCGTCCTTATTCGAGATAACTGATTCTCTTTCATTATACTAGTTTGATATACTTAGAAAAAAATATTATGCGCAAAGAATCTCGAAAAGAAAAAAAATTTTTTTCGAAGTTTTGAAACTTCAATTGAATCACTTTTTTTCCGTTCTTATTCGAGATAACTGGTTCTCTTTCATTTTGCTAGTTTGATATTTCTAGAAAAGTATATTATGCGAAAAGAATCTGGAAAAGAAAAAAAGAAATTTTCGAAATTTGGAAACTTCGTTAGAATCACTTTTTTTCCGTTCTTATTCGAGATAACTGGTTCTCTTTCATTTTGCTAGTTTGATAGCTGTAGAAAGCATATTATGCGAATAGAATCTCGAAAAGAAAAAAAAAATTTTCGAAATTTGGAAACTTCATTAGAATCACTTTTTTTCCGTTCTTATTCGAGATAACTGGTTCTCTTTAATTATACTAGTTTGATAGCTTTAGCAAAGCATATTATGCGGAAAGAATCTCGAAAAGAAAAAAAATTTTTTTCGAAGTTTGGAATCTTCGTTAGAATCACTTTTTTTCCCGTTATTATTGGAGATAACCGGTTATCTTTCATTATACTAGTTTGATAGCCTCAGAAAAGCATATTATGTGCAAAGAATCTCTAAAAGAAAAAAAAAAATTTCCGAAGTTTGGAAACTTCATTAGAATCACTTTTTTTCCGTTCTTATTTGAGATAACTGGTTCTTTTTCATTATACTAGTTTGATAGCCTCAGAAAAGCATATTATGCGCAAAGAATCTCGAAAAGAATAATATATTTTTTCGAAGTTTGGAAACTTCGTTAGTATCACTTTATTTCCGTTCTTATTCGCGATAACTGGTTCTCTTTAATTATACTAGTTTTATAGCCTTAGAAAAGCATATTATGCGGAAAGAATCTCGAAAAGAAAAAAATTTTTTTCCAAGTTTTGAAACTTCATTAGAATCACATTTTTTCGGTTATTATTCGAGATAACTGGTTCTCTTTCATTTTGCTATTTTGATAGCTGGAGAAAAGCATATTATGCGCAAAGAATCTCGAAAAGAAAAATAATTTTTTTCGAAGTTTGGAAACTTCTTTAGAATCACTTTTTTTCCGTGTTTATTCGAGATAACTGGTTCTCTTTCATTTTGCTAGTTTGATAGCTGTAGAAAAGCATATTATGCGAAAAGAATCCCGAAAAGAAAAATAATTTTTTTCGAAGTTTGGAAACTTCATTAGAATCACTTTTTTTCCGTTCTTATTCGAGATAACCGGTTCTCTTTCATTATACTAGTTTGATAGCCTCAGAAAAGTATATTATGCGCAAAGAATCTCGAAAGGAAAAAAAAAATTTTTCGAAGTTTGGAAACTCATTAGAATCACTTTTTTTCCGTTCTTATTTGAGATAACTGGTTCTTTCATTATACTAGTTTGATAGCCTCAGAAAAGCATATCATGCGCAAAGAATCTCGAAAAGAAAAATAATTTTTTTCGAAGTTTGCAAACTTCGTTAGAATCACTTTTTTTCCGTTCTTATTCGAGATAACTGGTTTTCTTTAATTATACTAGTTTGATAGCCTTAGAAAAGCATATTATGCGGAAAGAATCTCGAAAAGAAAAAAAAATTTTTTCGAAGTTTGGAAACTTCGTTAGAATCACTTTTTTTCCGTTCTTATTCGAGATAAGTGGTTCTCTTTCATTATACTAGTTTGATAGCCTTAGAAAAACATATTTGCGCAAAGAATCTCGAAAAGAAAAAAAATTTTTTTCGAAGTTTTGAAACTTCTTTAGAATCACTTTTTTTTCCGTTCTTATTCGAGATAACTGGTTCTCTTTCATTTTGCTAGCATGATAGCTGTAGAAAAGCATATTATGCGAATAGAATCTCGAAAAAAAAAAAAATTCGAAATTTGGAAACTTCATTAGAATCACTTTTTTTCCGTTCTTATTCGAGATAACTGGTTCTCTTTCATTATACTAGTATGATAGCCTCAGAAAAGCATATTATGCGTAAAGAATCTCGAAAAGAAAAAAATTTTTTTTCGAAGTTTGGAAACTTCTTTAGAATCACATTTTTCCCGTTCTTATTCGAGATAACTGGTTCTCTTTCATTATACTAGTTTGATAGCCTCAGAAAAGCATATTTTGCGCAAAGAATCTCGAAAAGAAAAAAAAATTTTTTCGAAGTTTGGAAACTTCTTTAGAATTACATTTTTTCCGTTCTTATTCGAGATAACTGGTTCTCTTTAATTTTGCTAGTTTGATAGCTGTAGAAAGCATATTATGCGAATAGAATCTCGAAAAGAAAAAAAAAATTTTTCGAACTTTGGAAACTTCATTAGAATCACTTTTTTTCCGTTCTTATTCGAGATAACTGGTTCTCTTTCATTTTGCTAGTTTGATAGCTGTAGAAAAGCATATTATACGCAAAGAATCTCGAAAAGAAAAATAATTTTTTTCGAAGTTTGGAAACTTCTTTAGAATCACTTTTTTTCCGTTCTTATTCGAGATAACTGGTTCTCTTTCATTTTGCTAGTTTGATAGCTGTAGAAAAGCATATTATGCGAATAGAATCTCGAAAAGAAAAAAAAAATTTTTCGAAATTTGGAAACTTCATTAGAATCACTTTTTTTCCGTTCTTATTCGAGATAACTGGTTCTCTTTCACTATACTAGTTTGATAGCCTAAGAAAAGCATATTATGCGCAAAGATTCTCGAAAAGAAAAAAAATTTTTTTCGAAGTTTGGAAACTTCTTTAGAATCATATTTTTTCCGTTCTTATTCGAGATAACTGGTTCTCTTTCATTTTGCTAGTTTGATAGCTGTAGAAAAGCATATTATGCGAAAAGAATCACGAAAAGAAAAATAATTTTTTTCGAAGTTTGGAAACTTCGTTAGAATCACTTTTTTTCCGTTCTTATTTGAGATAACTGGTTCTCTTTCATTTTGCTAGTTTGATAGCTGTAGAAAAGCATGAAAAGCATATTATGCGCAGAGAATCTCGAAAAGAAAAAAAATTTTTTTCGAAGTTTGGAAACTTCTTTAGAATCAGATTTTTTCCGTTCTTATTCGAGATAACTGGTTCTCTTTCATTTTGCTAGTTTGATAGCTGTAGAAAGCATATTATGCGAATAGAATCTCGAAAAGAAAAAAAAAAATTTTCGAAATTTGGAAACTTCATTAGAATCACTTTTTTTCCGTTCTTATTCGAGATAACTGGTTCTCTTTCATTATACTAGTTTGATAGCCTCAGAAAAGCATATTATGCGCAAAGAATCTCGGAAAGAAAAAAAATTTTTTTCACAGTTTGGAAACTTTGTTAGAATCACTTTTTTTCCGTTCTTATTCGAGATAACTGGTTCTCTTTCATTTTGCTAGTTTGATAGCCTCAGAAAAGCTTATTATGCGCTAAGAATCTCGAAAAGAAAAAAATTTTTTTCGAAGTTTTGAAACTTCATTAGAATCACTTTTTTTCCGTTCTTATTGGAGATAACTGGTTATCTTTCATTATACTAGTTTGATAGCCTTAGAAAAATACATTATGCGCAAAGAATCACGGAAAGAAAAAAATTTTTTTTCCAAGTTTTGAAACTTCATCAGAATCACTTTTTTTCGGTTTTTATTCGAGATAACTGGTTCTCTTTCATTATACTAGTTTGATAGCCTTAGAAAAACATATTATGCGCAAAAAATCTCGAAAAGAAAAAAAATTTTTTTCCAAGTTTTGAAACATCTTTAGAATCACATTTTTTCCGTTCTTATTCGAGATAACTGGTTCTCTTTCATTTTGCTAGTTTGATAGCTGTAGAAAGCATATTATGCGAATAGAATCTCGAAAAGAAAAAAAAAATTTTTTTCGAAATTTGGAAACTTCGTTAGAATCACTTTTTTTCCGTTCTTATTTTAGATAACTAGTTTTCTTTCATTATACTAGTTTGATAGCCTCAGAAAAGCATATTATGCGCAAAGAATCTCGAAAAGAAAGAAATTTTTTTACAGTTTGGAAACTTCGTTAGAATCACTTTTTTTCCGTTCTTATTCGAGATAACTGGTTCTCTTTCATTTTGCTAGTTTGATAGCTGTAGAAAAGCATATTATGCGCAAAGAATCTCGAAAAGAAAAATAATTTTTTTCGAAGTTTGGAAACTTTGTTAGAATCACTTTTTTTCCGTTCTTAATCGAGATAACTGGTTCTCTTTCATTATACTAGTTTGATATCCTTAGAAAAACATATTATGCGCAAAGAATCTCGAAAAGAAAAAAATTTTTTTTCGAAGTTTTGAAACTTCAATAGAATCACTTTTTTTCCGTTCTTATTCGAGATAACTGGTTCTCTTTCATTTTGCTAGTTTGATATTTCTAGAAAAGCATATTATGCGAAAAGAATCTGGAAAAGAAAAAAAAATTTTCGAAATTTGGAAACTCCGTTAGAATCACTTTTTTTCCGTTCTTATTCGAGATAACTGGTTCTCTTTCATTTTGCTAGTTTGATAGCTGTAGAAAGCATATTATGCGAATAGAATCTCGAAAAGAAAAAAAAAATTTTTCGAAATTTGGAAACTTCATTAGAATCACTTTTTTTCCGTTCTTACTTGAGATAACTGTTTCTCTTTCATTATACTAGTTTGATAGCCTCAGAAAAGCATATTATGCGCAAAGAATCTCGAAAAGAATAATAATTTTTTTCGAAGTTTGGAAACTTCGTTAGAATCACTTTTTTTCTGTTCTTATTCGAGATAACTGGTTCTCTTTCATTTTGCTAGTTTGATAGCTGTAGAAAAGCATATTATGCGAAAAGAATCTCGAAAAGAAAAATAATTTTTTTCGAAGTTTGGAAACTTCGTTAGAATCACTTTTTTTCCGTTCTTATTCGAGATAACTGGTTCTCTTTCATTTTGCTAGTTTGATAGCTGTAGAAAAGCATATTATGCTGAAAGAATCTCGAAAAGAAAAAAAAAATTTTTCGAAATTTGGAAACTTCATTAGAATCACTTTTTTTCCGTTCTTATTCGAGATAACCGGTTCTCTTTCATTATACTAGTTTGATAGCCTCAGAAAAGTATATTATGCGCAAAGAATCTCGAAAGGAAAAAAATTTTTTTCGAATTTTGGAAACTCATTCGAATCACTTTTTTTCCGTTCTTATTTGAGATAACTGGTTCTCTTTCATTATACTAGTTTGATAGCCTCCAAAAAGCATATTATGCGGAAAGAATCTCGAAAAGAAAAAAAATTTTTTTCGAAGTTTGGAAACTTCGTTAGAATCACTTTTTTTCCGTTCTTATTCGAGATAACTGGTTCTCTTTCATTATAATAGTTTGATAGCCTTAGAAAAACATATTTGCGCAAAGAATCTCGAAAAGAAAAAAAATTTTTTTCGAAGTTTTGAAACTTCTTTAGAATCACATTTTTTCCGTTCTAATTCGAGATAACTGGTTCTCTTTCATTTTGCTATCTTGATAGCTGTAGAAAAGCATATTATGCGAATAGAATCTCGAAAAGAAAAAAAAAAATTTTCGAAATTTGGAAACTTCATTAGAATCACTTTTTTTCCGTTCTTATTCGAGATAACTGGTTCTCTTTCACTATACTAGTTTGATAGCCTATAAAAAGCATATTATGCGCAAAGATTCTCGAAAAGAAAAAAAATTTTTTTCGAAGTTTGGAAACTTCTTTAGAATCATATTTTTTCCGTTCTTATTCGAGATAACTGGTTCTCTTTCATTTTGCTAGTTTGATAGCTGTAGAAAAGCATATTATGCGAAAAGAATCACGAAAAGAAAAATAATTTTTTTCGAAGTTTGGAAACTTCGTTAGAATCACTTTTTTTCCGTTCTTATTCGAGATAACTGGTTCTCTTTCATTTTGCTAGTTTGATAGCTGTAGAAAAGCATGAAAAGCATATTATGCGCAGAGAATCTCGAAAAGAAAAAAAAATTTTTTCGAAGTTTGGAAACTTCTTTAGAATCAGATTTTTTCCGTTCTTATTCGAGATAACTGGTTCTCTTTCATTTTGCTAGTTTGATAGCTGTAGAAAGCATATTATGCGAATAGAATCTCGAAAAGAAAAAAAAAAATTTTCGAAATTTGGAAACTTCATTAGAATCACTTTTTTTCCGTTCTTATTCGAGATAACTGGTTCTCTTTCATTATACTAGTTTGATAGCCTCAGAAAAGCATATTATGCGCAAAGAATCTCGGAAAGAAAAAAAATTTTTTTCACAGTTTGGAAACTTTGTTAGAATCACTTTTTTTCCGTTCTTATTCGAGATAACTGCTTCTCTTTCATTTTGCTAGTTTGATAGCCTCAGAAAAGCTTATTATGCGCAAAGAATCTCGAAAAGAAAAAAATTTTTTTCGAAGTTTTGAAACTTCATTAGAATCACTTTTTTTCCGTTCTTATTGGAGATAACTGGTTATCTTTCATTATACTAGTTTGATAGCCTTAGAAAAATACATTATGCGCAAAGAATCACGGAAAGAAAAAAAATTTTTCGAAATTTGGAAACTTCTTTAGAATCACATTTTTTCCGTTCTTATTCGAGATAACTGGTTCTCTTTCATTTTGCTATCTTGATAGCTGTAGAAAAGCATATTATGCGAATAGAATCTCGAAAAGAAAAAAAATTTTTTTCGAAGTTTTGAATCTTGTTTAGAATCACATTTTTTCCGTTCTATTTCGAGATAACTGGTTCTCTTTCATTTTGCATTCTTGATAGCTGTAGAAAAGCATATTATGCGAATAGAATCTCGAAAAGAAAAAAAAAATTTTTCGAAATTTGGAAACTTCATTAGAATCACTTTTTTTCCGTTCTTATTCCAGATAACTGGTTCTCTTTCGTTATACTAGTTTGATAGCCTAAGAAAAGCATATTATGCGCAAAGATTCTCGAAAAGAAAAAAAAATTTTTTCGAAGTTTGGAAACTTCTTTAGAATCACATTTGTTCCGTTCTTATTCGAGATAAATGGTTCTCTTTCATTATACTAGTTTGATAGCCTCAGAAAAGCATATTATGCGCAAAGAATCTCGAAAAGAAAAAAAAAATTTTTCGAAGTTTGGAAACTTCTTTAGAATCACATTTTTTCCGTTCTTATACGAGATAACTGGTTCTCTTTAATTTTGCTAGTTTGATAGCTGTAGAAAGCATATTATGTGAATAGAATCTCGAAAAGAAAAAAAAAAAATTTTCGAAATTTGGAAACTTCATTGGAATCACTTTTTTTCCGTTCTTATTCGAGATAACTGGTTCTCTTTCATTATACTAGTTTGATAGCCTCAGAAAAGCATATTATGCGCAAAGAATCTCGAAAAGAAAAAAAAATTTTTTTCACAGTTTGGAAACTTCGTTAGAATCACTTTTTTTCCGTTCTTATTGGAGATAACTGGTTCTCTTTCATTTTGATAGCTGTAGAAAAGCATATTATGCGAAAAGAATCTCGAAAAGAAAAAAAAATTTTTCAATATTTGGAAACTTCATTAGAATCACTTTTATTCCGTTTTTATTCGAGATAACTGGTTCTCTTTCATTATACTAGTTTGATAGCTGTAGAAAAGCATGTGAAGCATATTATGCGCAGAGAATCTCGAAAAGAAAAAAAATTTTTTTCGAAGTTTGGAAACTTCTTTAGAATCAGATTTTTTCCGTTCTTATGCGATATAACTGGTTCTCTTTCATTTTGATAGTTTGATAGCTGTAGAAAGCATATTATGCGAATATAATCTCGAAAAGAAAAAAAAAAATTTTTCGAAATTTGGAAACTTCATTAGAATCACTTTTTTTCCGTTCTTATTCGAGATAACTGGTTCTCTTTAATTATACTAGTTTGATAGCTTTAGCAAAGCATATTATGCGGAAAGAATCTCGAAAAGAAAAAAAATTTTTTTCGAAGTTTGGAAACTTCGTTAGAATCACTTTTTTTTCCCGTTATTATTGGAGATAACCGGTTATCTTTCATTATACTAGTTTGATAGCCTCAGAAAAGCATATTATGCGCAAAGAATCTCGAAAAGAAAAAAAAAATTTTCCGAAGTTTGGAAACTTCATTAGAATCACTTTTTTTCCGTTCTTATTTGAGATAACTGGTTCTTTTTCATTATACTAGTTTGATAGCCTCAGAAAAGCATATTATGCGCAAAGAATCTCGAAAAGAATAATATATTTTTTCGAAGTTTGGAAACTTCCTTAGTATCACTTTATTTCCGTTCTTATTCGCGATAACTGGTTCTCTTTAATTATACTAGTTTTATAGCCTTAGAAAAGCATATTATGCGGAAAGAATCTCGAAAAGAAAAAAATTTTTTTCCAAGTTTTGAAACTTCATTAGAATCACATTTTTTCGGTTATTATTCGAGATAACTGGTTCTCTTTCATTTTGCTAGTTTGATAGCTGTAGAAAAACATATTATGCGCAAAGAATCTCGAAAAGAAAAAAAAATTTTTTCGAAGTTGTGAAACTTCTATAGAATGACATATTTTCCGTTCTTATTCGAGATAACTGGTTCTCTTTCATTTTGCTAGTTTGATAGCTCTACAAAATATTATTATGCGAATAGAATCTCGAAAAGAAAAAAAAAATTTTTTCGAAATTTGGAAACTTCATTAGAATCACTTTTTTTCCGTTCTTATTCGAGATAACTGGTTCTCTTTCATTATACTAGTTTGATAGCCTCAGAAAAGCATATTATGCGCAAAGAATCTCGAAAAGAAAAAAAATTTTTTTCGAAGTTTGGAAACTTCATTAGAATCACTTTTTTTCCGTTGTTATTCGAGATAACTGGTTCTCTTTCATTATACTAGTTTGATAGCCTCAGAAAAGCATATTATGCGCAAAGAATCTCGAAAGGAAAAAAAATTTTTTTTCGAAGTTTGGAAACTTTATTAGAATCACTTTTTTTCCGTTCTTATTTGAGATAACTGGTTCTCTTTCATTATACTAGTTTAATAGCCTCAGAAAAGCATATTATGCGCAAACAATCTCGAAAAGAAAAAAAAAATTTTTCGAAGTTTGGAAACTTCGTTAGAATCACTGTTTTTCCGTTCTTATTCGAGATAACTGGTTCTCTTTCATTATACTAGTTTGATAGCCTTAGAAAAACATATTATGCGCAAAGAATCTCGGAAAGAAAAAAATTTTTTTTCGAAGTTTTGAAACTTCATTAGAATCACTTTTTTCCGTTCTTATTCGAGATAACTGGTTCTCTTTCATTATACCAGTTTGATGGCCTCTGAAAAGCATATTATGCGCAAAGAATCTCGAAAAGAAAAATAATTTTTTTCGAAGTTTGGAAACTTCGTTAGAATCACTTTTTTCCGTTCTTATTCGAGATAACCGGTTCTCTTTCATTATACTAGTTTGATAGCCTCAGAAAAGTATATTATGCGCAAAGAATCTCGAAAGGAAAAAAAAAATTTTTCGAAGTTTGGAAACTCATTAGAATCACTTTTTTTCCGTTCTTATTTGAGATAACTGGTTCTCTTTCATTATACTAGTTTGATAGCCTCAGAAAAGCATATCATGCGCAAAGAATCTCGAAAAGAAAAATAATTTTTTTCGAAGTTTGCAAACTTCGTTAGAATCACTTTTTTTCCGTTCTTATTCGAGATAACTGGTTCTCTTTAATTATACTAGTTTGATAGCCTTAGAAAAGCATATTATGCGGAAAGAATCTCGAAAAGAAAAAAAAATTTTTTCGAAGTTTGGAAACTTCGTTAGAATCACTTTTTTTCCGTTCTTATTCGAGATAACTGGTTCTCTTTCATTATACTAGTTTGATAGCCTTAGAAAAACATATTTGCGCAAAGAATCTCGAAAAGAAAAAAAAAATTTTTCGAAGTTTGGAAACTTCGTTAGAATCACTTTTTTTCCGTTCTTATTCGAGATAACTGGTTCTCTTTCATTTTGCTAGCTTGATAGCTGTAGAAAAGCATATTATGCGAATAGAATCTCGAAAAAAAAAAAAATTTCGAAATTTGGAAACTTCATTAGAATCACTTTTTTTCCGTTCTTATTCGAGATAACTGGTTCTCTTTCATTATACTAGTTTGATAGCCTCAGAAAAGCATATTATGCGCAAAGAATCTCGAAAAGAAAAAAATGTTTTTTCGAAGTTTGGAAACTTCTTTAGAATCACATTTTTCCCGTTCTTATTCGAGATAACTGGTTCTCTTTCATTATACTAGTTTGATAGCCTCAGAAAAGCATATTTTGCGCAAAGAATCTCGAAAAGAAAAAAAAAATTTTTTCGAAGTTTGGAAACTTCTTTAGAATTACATTTTTTCCGTTCTTATTCGAGATAACTGGTTCTCTTTAATTTTGCTAGTTTGATAGCTGTAGAAAGCATATTATGCGAATAGAATCTCGAAAAGAAAAAAAAAATTTTTCGAACTTTGGAAACTTCATTAGAATCACTTTTTTTCCGTTCTTATTCGAGATAACTGGTTCTCTTTCATTTTGCTAGTTTGATAGCTGTAGAAAAGCATATTATGCGAAAAGAATCTCGAAAAGAAAAATAATTTTTTTCGAAGTTTGGAAACTTCATTAGAATCACTTTTTTTCCGTTCTTATTCGAGAAAACTGGTTCTCTTTCATTTTGTTAGTTTGATAGCTGTAGAAAAGCATATTATGCTGAAAGAACCTCGAAAAGAAAAAAAAAAAATTATTCGAAATTTGGAAACTTCATTAGAATCACTTTTTTTCCGTTCTTATTTGAGATAACGTTCTCTTTCATTATACTAGTTTGATAGCCTCAGAAAAGCATATCAAGCGCAAAGAATCTCGAAAAGAAAAATAATTTTTTTCGAAGTTTGCAAACTTCGTTAGAATCACATTTTTTCCGTTCTTATTCGAGATAACTGGTTCTCTTTAATTATACTAGTTTGATAGCCTTAGAAAAGCATATTATGCGGAAAGAATCTCGAAAAGAAAAAAAATTTTTTTCGAAGTTTTGAAACTTCGTTAGAATCACTTTTTTTCCGTTCTTATTCGAGATAACTGGTTCTCTTTCATTATACTAGTTTGATAGCCTTAGAAAAACATATTTGCGCAAAGAATCTCGAAAAGAAAAAAAATTATTTTCGAAGTTTTGAAACTTCTTTAGAATCACATTTTTTCCGTTCCTATTCGAGATAACTGGTTCTCTTTCATTTTGTTAGCTTGATAGCTGTAGAAAAGCATATTATGCGCAAAGATTCTCGAAAAGAAAAAAAAAATTTTTCGAAGTTTGGAAACTTCTTTAGAATCATATTTTTTCCGTTCTTATTCGAGATAACTGGTTCTCTTTCATTTTGCTAGTTTGATAGCTGTAGAAAAGCATATTATGCGAAAAGAATCACGAAAAGAAAAATAATTTTTTTCGAAGTTTGGAAACTTTTTTAGAATCATATTTTTTCCGTTCTTATTCGAGATAACTGGTTCTCTTTCATTTTGCTAGTTTGATAGCTGTAGAAAAGCATGAAAAGCATATTATGCGCAGAGAATCTCGAAAAGAAAAAAAAATTTTTTTCGAAGTTTGGAAACTTCTTTTTTCCGTTCTTATTCGAGATAACTGGTTCTCTTTCATTTTGCTAGTTTGATAGCTGTAGAAAGCATATTATGCGAATAGAATCTCGAAAAGAAAAAAAGAAATTTTCGAAATTTGGAAACTTCATTAGAATCACTTTTTTTCCGTTCTTATTCGAGATAACTGGTTCTCTTTCATTATACTAGTTTGATAGCCTCAGAAAAGCATATTATGCGCAAAGAATCTCGGAAAGAAAAAAATTTTTTTTCACAGTTTGGAAACTTTGTTAGAATCACTTTTTTTCCGTTCTTATTCGAGATAACTGCTTCTCTTTCATTTTGCTAGTTTGATAGCCTCAGAAAAGCTTATTATGCGCAAAGAATCTCGAAAAGAAAAAATTTTTTTTTCGAAGTTTTGAAACTTCATTAGAATCACTTTTTTTCCGTTCTTATTGGAGATAACTGGTTATCTTTCATTATACTAGTTTGAGAGCCTTAGAAAATATTATTATGCGAATAGAATCTCGAAATGAAAAAAAAAATTTTTCGAAATTTGGAAACTTCATTAGAATCACTTTTTTTCCGTTCTTATTCGAGATAATTGGTTCTCTTTCATTATACTAGTTTGATAGCCTCAGAAAAGGATATTATGCGCAAAGAATCTCGAAAAGATAAAAAAAATTTTTCGAAGTTTGGAAACTTTATTAGAATGCCTTTTTTTCCGTTCTTATTTGAGATAACTGGTTCTCTTTCATTATACTAGTTTAATAGCCTCAGAAAAGCATATTATGCGCAAACAATCTCGAGAAGAAAAAAAATTTTCGAAATTTGGAAACTTCTTTAGAATCACATTTTTTCCGTTCTTATTCGAGATAACTGGTTCTCTTTTATTTTGCTATCTTGATAGCTGTCGAAAAGCATATTATGCGAATAGAATCTGGAAAAGAAAAAAAATTTTTTTCGAAGTTTTGAATCTTCTTTAGAATCACATTTTTTCCGTTCTAATTCGAGATAACTGGTTCTCTTTCATTTTGCTATCTTGATAGCTGTAGAAAAGCATATTATGCGAATATATCTCGAAAAGAAAAAAAAAATTTTTCGAAATTTGGATACTTCATTAGAATCACTTTTTTTCCGTTCTTATTCCAGATAACTGGTTTTCTTTCATTATACTAGTTTGATAGCCTAAGAAAAGCATATTATGCGCAAAGATTCTCGAAAAGAAAAAAAAAATTTTTCGAAGTTTGGAAACTTCTCTAGAATCACTTTTTTTCCGTTCTTATTCGAGATAACTGGTTCTCTTTAATTTTGCTAGTTTGATAGCTGTAGAAAGCATATTATGGGAATAGAATCTCGAAAAGAAAAAAAAAAAATTTTTCGAAATTTGGAAACTTCATTGGAATCACTTTTTTTCCGTTCTTATTCGAGATAACTGGTTCTCTTTCATTATACTAGTTTGATAGCCTCAGAAAAGCATATTATGCGCAAAGAATCTCGAAAAGAAAAAAAAAATTTTTTCACAGTTTGGAAACTTCGTTAGAATCACTTTTTTCCGTTCTTATTCGAGATAACTGGTTCTCTTTCATTATACTAGTTTGATAGCCTCAGAAAAGCATATTATGCGCAAAGAATCTCGAAAGGAAAAAAAAAAATTTTTTCGAAGTTTGGAAACCTTATTAGAATCACTTTTTTTTCGTTCTTATTTGAGATAACTGGTTCTCTTTCATTATACTAGTTTAATAGCCTCAGAAAAGCATATTATGCGCAAAGAATCTCGGAAAGAAAAAAAAATTTTTTCACAGTTTGGAAACTTTGTTAGAATCACTTTTTTTCCGTTCTTATTCGAGATAACTGCTTCTCTTTCATTTTGCTAGTTTGATAGCCTCAGAAAAACTTATTATGCGCAAAGAATCTCGAAAAGAAAAAAATTTTTTTCGAAGTTTTGAAACTTCATTAGAATCACTTTTTTTCCGTTCTTATTGGAGATAACTGGTTATCTTTCATTATACTAGTTTGATAGCCTTAGAAAAATACATTGTGCGCAAAGAATCTCGAAAAGAAAAAAAAATTTTTTCCAAGTTTTGAAACATCTTTAGAATCAAATTTTTTCCGTTCTTATTCGAGATAACTGGTTCTCTTTCATTTTGCTGGTTTGATAGCTCTAGAAAATATTATTATGCGAATAGAATCTCGAAATGAAAAAAAAAATTTTTCGAAATTTGGAAACTTCATTAGAATCACTTTTTTTCCGTTCTTATTCGAGATAACTGGTTCTCTTTCATTATACTAGTTTGATAGCCTTAGAAAAACATATTATGCGCAAAGAATCTCGGAAAGAAAAAAAATTTTTTTCGAAGTTTTGAAACTTCATTAGAATCACTTTTTTTCCGTTCTTATTCGAGATAACTGGTTTTCTTTCATTATACTAGTTTGATAGCCTCTGAAAAGCATATTATGCGCAAAGAATCTCGAAAAGAAAAATAATTTTTTTCACAGTTTGGAAACTTTGTTAGAATCACTTTTTTTCCGTTCTTATTCGAGATAACTGCTTCTCTTTCATTTTGCTAGTTTGATAGCCTCAGAAAAGCTTATTATGCGCAAAGAATCTCGAAAAGAAAAAATTTTTTTTTCGAAGTTTTGAAACTTCATTAGAATCACTTTTTTTCCGTTCTTATTGGAGATAACTGGTTATCTTTCATTATACTAGTTTGAGAGCCTTAGAAAATATTATTATGCGAATAGAATCTCGAAATGAAAAAAAAATTTTTTCGAAATTTGGAAACTTCATTAGAATCACTTTTTTTCCGTTCTTATTCGAGATAATTGGTTCTCTTTCATTATACTAGTTTGATAGCCTCAGAAAAGGATATTATGCGCAAAGAATCTCGAAAAGATAAAAAAAATTTTTCGAAGTTTGGAAACTTTATTAGAATGCCTTTTTTTCCGTTCTTATTTGAGATAACTGGTTCTCTTTCATTATACTAGTTTAATAGCCTCAGAAAAGCATATTATGCGCAAACAATCTCGAGAAGAAAAAAAATTTTCGAAATTTGGAAACTTCTTTAGAATCACATTTTTTCCGTTCTTATTCGAGATAACTGGTTCTCTTTTATTTTGCTATCTTGATAGCTGTCGAAAAGCATATTATGCGAATAGAATCTCGAAAAGAAAAAAATTTTTTTTCGAAGTTTTGAATCTTCTTTAGAATCACATTTTTTCCGTTCTAATTCGAGATAACTGGTTCTCTTTCATTTTGCTATCTTGATAGCTGTAGAAAAGCATATTATGCGAATATATCTCGAAAAGAAAAAAAAAAATTTTTCGAAATTTGGATACTTCATTAGAATCACTTTTTTTCCGTTCTTATTCCAGATAACTGGTTTTCTTTCATTATACTAGTTTGATAGCCTAAGAAAAGCATATTATGCGCAAAGATTCTCGAAAAGAAAAAAAAAATTTTTCGAAGTTTGGAAACTTCTCTAGAATCACTTTTTTTCCGTTCTTATTCGAGATAACTGGTTCTCTTTAATTTTGCTAGTTTGATAGCTGTAGAAAGCATATTATGGGAATAGAATCTCGAAAAGAAAAAAAAAAAAATTTTCGAAATTTGGAAACTTCATTGGAATCACTTTTTTTCCGTTCTTATTCGAGATAACTGGTTCTCTTTCATTATACTAGTTTGATAGCCTCAGAAAAGCATATTATGCGCAAAGAATCTCGAAAAGAAAAAAAAAATTTTTTCACAGTTTGGAAACTTCGTTAGAATCACTTTTTTCCGTTCTTATTCGAGATAACTGGTTCTCTTTCATTATACTAGTTTGATAGCCTCAGAAAAGCATATTATGCGCAAAGAATCTCGAAAGGAAAAAAAAAAATTTTTTCGAAGTTTGGAAACCTTATTAGAATCACTTTTTTTTCGTTCTTATTTGAGATAACTGGTTCTCTTTCATTATACTAGTTTAATAGCCTCAGAAAAGCATATTATGCGCAGAGGATCTCGGAAAGAAAAACAAATTTTTTCACAGTTTGGAAACTTTGTTAGAATCACTTTTTTTCCGTTCTTATTCGAGATAACTGCTTCTCTTTCATTTTGCTAGTTTGATAGCCTCAGAAAAACTTATTATGCGCAAAGAATCTCGAAAAGAAAAAAAATTTTTTCGAAGTTTTGAAACTTCATTAGAATCACTTTTTTTCCGTTCTTATTGGAGATAACTGGTTATCTTTCATTATACTAGTTTGATAGCCTTAGAAAAATACATTGTGCGCAAAGAATCTCGAAAAGAAAAAAAAATTTTTTCCAAGTTTTGAAACATCTTTAGAATCAAATTTTTTCCGTTCTTATTCGAGATAACTGGTTCTCTTTCATTTTGCTGGTTTGATAGCTCTAGAAAATATTATTATGCGAATAGAATCTCGAAATGAAAAAATTTTTTTTCGAAGTTTGGAAACTTCATTAGAATCACTTTTTTTCTGTTCTTATTCAAGATAACTGGTTCTCTTTCATTATACTAGTTTGATAGCCTCAGAAAAGCATATGCGCAAAGAATCTCGAAAGGAAAAAAAAATTTTTCGAAGTTTGGAAACTTCATTAGAATCACTTTTTTTCCGTTCTTATTCGAGATAACTGGTTGTCTTTCATTTTGCTAGTTTGATAGCTATAGAAAAGCATATTATGCGCAAAGAATCTCGAAAAGGAAAATAATTTTTTTCGAAGTTTGGAAACTTCTTTAGAATCACTTTTTTTCCGTTCTTATTCGAGATAACTGGTTCTCTTTCATTTTGCTAGTTTGATAGCTGTAGAAAAGCATATTATGCGAAAAGAATCTCGAAAAGAAAAATAATTTTTTTCGAAGTATGGAAACTTCATTAGAATCACTTTTTTTCCGTTCTTATTTGAGATAACTGGTTCTCTTTCATTTTACTAGTTTGATAGCCTCAGAAAAGCATATCATGCGCAAAGAATCTCGAAAAGAAAAATAATTTTTTTCGAAGTTTGCAAACTTCGTTAGAATCACATTTTTTCCGTTCTTATTCGAGATAACTGGTTCTCTTTAATTATACCAGTTTGATAGCCTTAGAAAAGCATATTATGCGGAAAGAATCTCGAAAAGAAAAAAAAATTTTTTCGAAGTTTTGAAACTTCATTAGAATCACTTTTTCTCCGTTCTTATTCGAGATAACCGGTTCTCTTTCATTATACTAGTTTGATAGCCTCAGAAAAGTATATTATGCGCAAAGAATCTCGAAAGGAAAAAAAAATTTTTTCGAAGTGTGGAACCTCATTAGAATCACTTTTTTTCCGTTCTTATTTGAGATAACTGGTTCTCTTTCATTTTACTAGTTTGATAGCCTCAGAAAAGCATATCATGCGCAAAGAATCTCGAAAAGAAAAATAATTTTTTTCGAAGTTTGCAAACTTCGTTAGAATCACATTTTTTCCGTTCTTATTCGAGATAACTGGTTCTCTTTAATTATACCAGTTTGATAGCCTTAGAAAAGCATATTATGCGGAAAGAATCTCGAAAAGAAAAAAAAATTTTTTCGAAGTTTGGAAACTTCGTTAGAATCACTTTTTTTCCGTTCTTATTCGAGATAACTGGTTCTCTTTCATTATACTAGTTTGATAGCCTTAGAAAAACATATTTGCGCAAAGAATCTCGAAAAGAAAAAAAATTTTTTTCGAAGTTTTGAAACTTCTTTAGAATCACTTTTTTTCCGTTCTTATTCGAGATAACTGGTTCTCTTTCATTTTGCTAGCTTGATAGCTGTAGAAAAGCATATTATGCGAATAGAATCTCGAAAAGAAAAAAAAAATTTTTCGAAATTTAGAAACTTCATTAGAATCACTTTTTTTCCGTTCTTATTCGAGATAACTGGTTCTCTTTCATTACACTAGTTTGATAGCCTCAGAAAAGCATATTATGCGCAAAGAATCTCGAAAAGAAAAAATTTTTTTTTCGAAGTTTGGAAACTTCTTTAGAATCACATTTTTTCCGTTCTTATTCCAGATAACTGGTTCTCTTTCATTATACTAGTTTGATAGCCTCAGAAAAGCATATTTTGCGCAAAGAATCTCGAAAAGAAAAACATTTTTTTTCGAAGTTTGGAAACTTCTTTAGAATTACATTTTTTCCGTTCTTATTCGAGATAACTGGTTCTCTTTAATTTTGCTAGTTTGATAGCTGTAGAAAGCATATTATGCGAATAGAATGTCGAAAAGAAAAAAAAATTTTTTCGAACTTTGGAAACTTCATTAGAATCACTTTTTTTTCGTTCTTATTCGAGATATCTGGTTCTCTTTCATTTTGCTAGTTTGATAGCTGTAGAAAAGCATATTATGCTCAAAGAATCTCGAAAAGAAAAATAATTTTTTTCGAAGTTTGGAAACTTCGTTAGAATCACTTTTTTTCCGTTCTTATTCGAGATAACTGGTTCTCTTTCATTATACTAGTTTGATATCCTTAGAAAAACATATTATGCGCAAAGAATCTCGAAAAGAAAAAAAAAAATTTTCGAAATTTGGAAACTTCGTTAGAATCACTTTTTTACCGTTCTTATTCGACATAACTGGTACTCTTTCATTTTTCTAGTTTGATAGCTGTAGAAAGCATATTATGCGAATAGAATCTCGAAAGGAAAAAAAAAAATTTTTGAAATTTGGAAACTTCATTAGAATCACTTTTTTTCCGTTCTTATTCGAGATAACTGGTTCTCTTTCATTATACTAGTTTGATAGCCTCAGAAAAGCATATTATGCGCAAAGGATCTCGAAGAGAAAAAAATTTTTTTTCGAAGTTTGGAAACTTCATTAGAATCACTTTTTTTCCGTTCTTATTCGAGATAACTGGTTCTCTTTCATTATACTAGTTCGATAGCCTCAGAAAAGATTATTATGCGCAAAGAATCTCGAAAGGAAAAAAAAAAAAAAAATTTTCGAAGTTTGGAAACTTCATTAGAATCACTTTTTTTTCCGTTCCTATTCGAGATAACTGGTTGTCTTTCATTTTGCTAGTTTGATAGCTGTAGAAAAGTTTATTATGCGAAAAGAATCTCGAAAAGAAAAAAAAAATTTTCAATATTTGGAAACTTCATTAGAATCACTTTTTTTCCGTTCTTACTTGAGATAACTGGTTCTCTTTCATTTTGCTAGTTTGATAGCTGTAGAAAAGCATATTATGCGAAAAGAATCTCGAAAAGAAAAATAATTTTTTTCGATGTTTGGAAACTTCGTTAGAATCACTTTTTTTCGGTTCTTATTCGAGATAACTGGTTCTCTTTCATTATACTAGTTTGATTGCCTCAGAAAAGCATATTATGCGCAAAGAATCTCGAAAAGAAAAAAATTTTTTTTCGAAGTTTGGAAACTTCTTTAGAATCACATTTTTTCCGTTCTTATTCGAGATAACTGGTTCTCTTTCATTTTGCTAGTTTGATAGCTGTAGAAAGCATATTATGCGAATAGAATCTCGAAAAGAAAAAAAAAATTTTTCGAAATTTGGAAACTTCATTAGAATCACTTTTTTTCCGTTCTTATTCGAGATAACTGGTTCTCTTTCATTATACTAGGTTGATATCCTCAGAAAAGCATATTATGCGCAAAGAATCTCGAAAAGAAAAAAAAATTTTTTCACAGTTTGGAAACTTCGTTAGAATCACTTTTTTTCCGTTCTTATTGGAGATAACTGGTTCTCTTTCATTTTGCTGTAGAAAAGCATATTATGCGAAATAATCTCGAAAAGAAAAATAATTTTTTTCGAAGTTTGGAAACTTCGTTAGATTCACTTTTTTTCCGTTCTTATTCGAGATAACTGGTTCTCTTTCATTTTGCTAGTTTGATAGCTGTAGAAAAGGATGAGAAGCATATTATGCGCAGAGAATCTCGAAAAGAAAAAAATTTTTTTTCGAAGTTTGGAAACTTCTTTAGAATCAGAGTTTTTCCGTTCTTATGCGATATAACTGGTTCTCTTTCATTTTGATAGTTTGATAGCTGTAGAAAGCATATTATGCGAATATAATCTCGAAAAGAAAAAAAAAAATTTTCGAAATTTGGAAACTTCATTAGAATCACTTTTTTTCCGTTCTTATTCGAGATAACTGGTTCTCTTTAATTATACTAGTTTGATAGCTTTAGCAAAGCATATTATGCGGAAAGAATCTCGAAAAGAAAAAAAATTTTTTTCGAAGTTTGGAAACTTCGTTAGAATCACTTTTTTTTCCGTTATTATTGGAGATAACTGGTTATCTTTCATTATACTAGTTTGATAGCCTCAGAAAAGCATATTATGCGCAAAGAATCTCGAAAAGAAAAAAAAATTTTTCCGAAGTTTGGAAACTTCATTAGAATCGTTTTTTTCCGTTCTTATTTGAGATAACTGGTTCTTTTTCATTATACTTGTTTGATAGCCTCAGAAAAGCATATTATGCGCAAAGAATCTCGAAAAGAATAATAATTTTTTTCGAAGTTTGGAAACTTCGTTAGAATCACTTTTTTTCCGTTCTTATTCGCGATAACTGGTTCTCTTTAATTATACTAGTTTTATAGCCTTAGAAAAGCATATTATGCGGAAAGAATCTCGAAAAGAAAAAATTTTTTTTCCAAGTTTTGAAACTTCATTACAATCACATTTTTTCCGTTCTTATTCGAGATAACTGGTTCTCTTTCATTTTGCTAGTTTGATTGCTGTAGAAAAACATATTATGGGCAAAGAATCTCGAAAAGAAAAAAAATTTTTTTTGAAGTTGTGAAACTTCTATAGAATCACATATTTTCCGTTCTTATTCGAGATAACTGGTTCTCTTTCATTTTGCTAGTTTGATAGCTCTACAAAATATTATTATGCGAATAGAATCTCGAAAAGAAAAAAAAAAATTTTTCGAAATTTGGAAACTTCATTAGAATCACTTTTTTTCCGTTCTTATTCGAGATAACTGGTTCTCTTTCATTATACTAGTTTGATAGCCTCAGAAAAGCATATTATGCGCACAGAATCTCGAAAAGAAAAAATTTTTTTTCGAAGTTTGGAAACTTCTTTAGAATCACTTTTTTTCCGTAATTATTCGAGATAACTGGTTCTCTTTCATTATACTAGTTTGATAGCCTCAGAAAAGCATATTATGCGCAAAGAATCACGAAAGGAAAAAAAAATTTTTTTCGAAGTTTGGAAACTTTATTAGAATCACTTTTTTTCCGTTCTTATTTGATAAAACTGGTTCTCTTTCATTATACTAGATTAATAGCCTCAGAAAAGCATATTATGCGCAAACAATCTCGAAAAGAAAAAAATTTTTTTTCGAAGTTTGGCAACTTCGTTAGAATCACTTTTTTTCCGTTCTTATTCGAGATAACTGGTTCTCTTTAATTATACTAGTTTGATAGCCTTAGAAAAGCATATTATGCGGAAAGAATCTCGAAAAGAAAAAAAAATTTTTTCGAAGTTTGGAAACTTCGTTAGAATCACTTTTTTTCCGTTCTTATTCGAGATAACCGGTTCTCTTTCATTATACTATTTTGATAGCCTTAGAAAAACATATTTGCGCAAAGAATCTCGAAAAGAAAAAAAATTTCTTTCGAAGTTTTGAAACTTCTTTAGAATCACATTTTTTCCGTTCTAATTCGAGATAACTGGTTCTCTTTCATTTTGCTATCTTGATAGCTGTAGAAAAGCATATTATGCGAATAGAATCTCGAAAAGAAAAAAAAAATTTTCGAAATTTGGAAACTTCATTAGAATCACTTTTTTTCCGTTCTTATTCGAGATAACTGGTTCTCTTTCACTATACTAGTTTGATAGCCTAAGAAAAGCATATTATGCGCAAAGATTCTCGAAAAGAAAAAAAATTTTTTTCGAAGTTTTGAAACTTCATTAGAATCACTTTTTTTCCGTTCTTATTGGAGATAACTGGTTATCTTTCATTATACTAGTTTGATAGCCTTAGAAAAATACATTATGCGCAAAGAATCACGGAAAGAAAAAAAAATTTTTTCGAAGTTTTGAAACTTCATCAGAATCACTTTTTTTCGGTTTTTATTCGAGATAACTGGTTCTCTTTCATTTAACTAGTTTGATAGCCTTAGAAAAACATATTATGCGCAAAGAATCTCGAAAAAAAAAATTTTTTTCCAAGTTTTGAAACATCTTTAGAATCACATTTTTTCCGTTCTTATTCGAGATAACTGGTTCTCTTTCATTTAGCAGTTTGATAGCTCTAGAAAATATTATTATGCGCAAAGATTCTCGAAAAAAAAAAAAATTTTTTTCGAAGTTTGGAAACTTCTTTAGAATCACATTTGTTCCGTTCTTATTCGAGATAAATGGTTCTCTTTCATTATACTAGTTTGATAGCCTCAGAAAAGCATATTATGCGCAAAGAATCTCGAAAGGAAAAAAAAAATTTTTTCGAAGTTTGGAAACTTTATTAGAATCACTTTTTTTCCGTTCTTATTTGATAAAACTGGTTCTCTTTCATTATACTAGATTAATAGCCTCAGAAAAGCATATTATACGCAAACAATCTCGAAAAGAAAAAAATTTTTTTTCGAAGTTTGGCAACTTCGTTAGAATCACTTTTTTTCCGTTCTTATTCGAGATAACTGGTTCTCTTTAATTATACTAGTTTGATAGCCTTAGAAAAGCATATTATGCAAATAGAATCTCGAAAAGAAAAAAAAATTTTTTTCGAAATTTGGAAACTTCATTAGAATCACTTTTTTTCCGTTCTTATTCGAGATAACTGGTTCTCTTTCATTATACTAGTTTGATAGCCTCAGAAAAGCATATTATGCGCAAAGAATCTCGAAAAGAAAAAAAATTTTTTTCGAAGTTTGGAAACTTCATTAGAATCACTTTTTTTCCGTTCTTATTCGAGATAACTGTTTCTCTTTCATTATACTAGTTTGATAGCCTCAGAAAAGCATATTATGCGCAAAGAATCTCGAAAAGAAAAATAATTTTTTTCGAAGTTTGGAAACTTATTTAGAATCACTTTTTTTCCGTTCTTATTCGAGATAACTGGTTCTCTTTCATTTTGCTAGTTTGATAGCTCTAGAAAAGCATATTATGCGAAGAGAATCTCGAAAAGAAAAAAAAAAATTTTCTAAATTTGGAAACTTCATTAGAATCACTTTTTTTCCGTTCTTACTTGAGATAACTGTTTCTCTTTCATTATACTAGTTTGATAGCCTCAGAAAAGCATATTATGCGCAAAGACTCTCGAAAAGAAAAACAATTTTTTTCGAAGTTTGGAAACTTCTTTAGAATCACTTTTTTTCCGTTCTTATTCGAGATAACTGGTTCTCTTTCATTTTGCTAGTTTGAAAGCTGTAGAAAAGCATATTATGCGAAAAGAATCTCGAAAAGAAAAATAATTTTTTTCGAAGTTTGGAAACTTCATTAGAATCACTTTTTTTCCGTTCTTATTCGAGATAACTGGTTCTCTTTCATTTTGTTAGTTTGATAGCTGTAGAAAAGCATATTATGCTGAAAGAACCTTGAAAAGAAAAAAAAAATTTTTCGAAATTTGGAAACTTCATTATAATCACTTTTTTTCCGTTCTTATTCGAGATAACCGGTTCTCTTTCATTATACTAGTTTGATAGCCTCAGAAATATATATTATGCGCAAAGAATCTCGAAAGGAAAAAAAAAATTTTTCGAAATTTGGAAACTCATTAGAATCACTTTTTTTCCGTTCTTATTTGAGATAACGTTCTCTTTCATTATACTAGTTTGATAGCCTCAGAAAAGCATATTATGCGCAAAGAATCTCGAAAAGAAAAATAATTTTTTTCGAAGTTTGCAAACTTCGTTAGAATCACATTTTTTCCGTTCTTATTCGAGATAACTGGTTCTCTTTCATTATACTAGTTTGATAGCCTTAGAAAAACATATTTGCGCAAAGAATCTCGAAAAGAAAAAAAAATTTTTTCGAAGTTTTGCAACTTCTTTAGAATCACATTTTTTCCGTTCTTATTCGAGATAACTGGTTCTCTTTCATTTTGCTAGCTTGATAGCTGTAGAAAAGCATATTATGCGAATAAAATCTCGAAAAGAAAAAAAAAAAATTGTCGAAATTTAAAAACTTCATTAGAATCACTTTTTTTCCGTTCTTATTCGAGATAACTGGTTCTCTTTCATTATACTAGTTTGATAGCCTCAGAAAAGCATATTATGCGCAAAGAATCTCGAAAAGAAAAAAAATTTTTTTCGAAGTTTGGAAACTTTATTAGAATCACTTTTTTTCCGTTCTTATTTGAGATAACTGGTTCTCTTTCATTATACTAGTTTAATAGCCTCAGAAAAGCATATTATGCGAAAACAATCTCGAAAAGAAAAAAAAATTTTTTCGAAGTTTGGAAACTTCGTTAGAATCACTTTTTTTCCGTTCTTATTCCAGATAACTGGTTCTCTTTCATTATACTAGTTTGATAGCCTTAGAAAAACATAACATGCCCAAAGAATCTCGGAAAGAAAAAAAATTTTTTTCGAAGTTTTGAAACTTCTTTAGAATCACTTTTTTTCCGTTCTTATTCGAGATAACTGGTTCTCTTTCATTATACTAGTTTGATAGCCTCTGAAAAGGATATTATGCGCAAAGAATCTCGAAAAGAAAAATAATTTTTTTCGAAGTTTGGAAACTTCGTTAGAATCACTTTTTTACCGTTCTTATTCGAGATAACTTATTCTCTTTCATTATACTAGTTTGATATACTTAGAAAAAAATATTGTGCGCAAAGAATCTCGAAAAGAAAAAAATTTTTTTTCGAAGTTTTGAAACTTCAATTGAATCACTTTTTTTCCGTTCTTATTCGAGATAACTGGTTCTCTTTCATTTTGCTAGTTTGATATTTCTAGAAAAGCATATTATGCGAAAAGAATCTGGAAAAGAAAAAAAAAATTTTCGAAGTTTGGAAACTTCTTTAGAATCACTTTTTTTCCGTTCTTATTGGAGATAACTGGTTCTCTTTCATTTTGCTAGTTTGATAGCTCTAGAAAAGCATATTATGCGAAAAGAATCTCGAAAAGAAAAAAAAAAATTTTCGAAATTTGGAAACTTCATTAGAATCACTTTTTTTCCGTTCTTACTTGAGATAACTGTTTCTCTTTCATTATACTAGTTTGATATCCTCAGAAAAGCATATTATGCGCAAAGACTCTCGAAAAGAAAAACAATTTTTTTCGAAGTTTGGAAAATTCTTTAGAATCACTTTTTTTCCGTTCTTATTCGAGATAACTGGTTCTCTTTCATTTTGCTAGTTTGATAGCTGCAGAAAAGCATATTATGCGAAAAGAATCTCGAAAAGAAAAATAATTTTTTTCGAAGTTTGGAAACTTCATTAGAATCACTTTTTTTCCGTTCTTATTCGAGATAACTGGTTCTCTTTCATTTTGTTAGTTTGATAGCTGTAGAAAAGCATATTATGCTGAAAGAACCTTGAAAAGAAAAAAAAAATTTTTCGAAATTTGGAAACTTCATTATAATCACTTTTTTTCCGTTCTTATTCGAGATAACCGGTTCTCTTTCATTATACTAGTTTGATAGCCTCAGAAATGTATATTATGCGCAAAGAATCTCGAAAGGAAAAAAAAATTTTTTCGAAATTTGGAAACTCATTAGAATCACTTTTTTTCCGTTCTTATTTGAGATAACGTTCTCTTTCATTATACTAGTTTGATAGCCTCAGAAAAGCATATTATGCGCAAAGAATCTCGAAAAGAAAAAAAAATTTTTTCGAAATTTTGCAACTTCTTTAGAATCACATTTTTTCCGTTCTTATTCGAGATAACTGGTTCTCTTTCATTTTGCTAGCTTGATAGCTGTAGAAAAGCATATTATGCGAATAAAATCTCGAAAAGAAAAAAAAAAATTGTCGAAATTTGGAAACTTCATTAGAATCACTTTTTTTCCGTTCTTATTCGAGATAACTGGTTCTCTTTCATTATACTAGTTTGATAGCCTCAGAAAAGCATATTATGCGCAAAGAATCTCGAAAGAAAAAAAATTTTTTTCGAAGTTTGGAAACTTTATTAGAATCACTTTTTTTCCGTTCTTATTTGAGATAACTGGTTCTCTTTCATTATACTAGTTTAATAGCCTCAGAAAAGCATATTATGCGCAAACAATCTCGAAAAGAAAAAAATTTTTTTTCGAAGTTTGGAAACTTCGTTAGAATCACATTTTTTCCGTTCTTATTCCAGATAACTGGTTCTCTTTCATTATACTAGTTTGATAGCCTTAGAAAAACATAACATGCCCAAAGAATCTCGGAAAGAAAAAAAATTTTTTTCGAAGTTTTGAAACTTCATTAGAATCACTTTTTTTCCGTTCTTATTCGAGATAACTGGTTCTCTTTCATTATACTAGTTTGATAGCCTCTGAAAAGCATATTATGCGCAAAGAATCTCGAAAAGAAAAATAATTTTTTTCGAAGTTTGGAAACTTCGTTAGAATCACTTTTTTACCGTTCTTATTCGAGATAACTGGTTCTCTTTCATTATACTAGTTTGATATACTTAGAAAAAAATATTATGCGCAAAGAATCTCGAAAAGAAAAAAATTTTTTTTCGAAGTTTTGAAACTTCAATTGAATCACTTTTTTTCCGTTCTTATTCGAGATAACTGGTTCTCTTTCATTTTGCTAGTTTGATATTTCTAGAAAAGCATATTATGCGAAAAGAATCTGGAAAAGAAAAAAAAAATTTTCGAAGTTTGGAAACTTCATTAGAATCACTTTTTTTCCGTTCTTATTCGAGATAACTGGTTCTCTTTCATTTTGTTAGTTTGATAGCTGTAGAAAAGCATATTATGCTGAAAGAACCTCGAAAAGAAAAAAAAAATTTTTCGAAATTTGGAAACTTAATTAGAATCACTTTTTTTCCGTTCTTATTCGAGATAACCGGTTCTCTTTCATTATACTAGTTTTATAGCCTCAGAAAAGTATATTATGCGCAAAGAAACTCGAAAGGAAAAAAAATTTTTTTCGAAGTTTGGAAACTCATTAGAATCACTTTTTTTCCGTTCTTATTTGAGATAACGTTCTCTTTCATTATACTAGTTTGATAGCCTCAGAAAAGCATATTATGCGCAAAGAATCTCGAAAAGAAAAATAATTTTTTTCGAAGTTTGCAAACTTCGTTAGAATCACTTTTTTTCCGTTCTTATTCGAGATAACTGGTTCTCTTTCATTATACTAGTTTGATAGCCTTAGAAAAACATATTTGCGCAAAGAATCTCGAAAAGAAAAAAAAATTTTTTCGAAGTTTTGAAACTTCTTTAAAATCACATTTTTTCCGTTCTTATTCGAGATAACTGGTTCTCTTTCATTTTGCTAGCTTGATAGCTGTAGAAAAGCATATTATGCGAATAGAATCTCGAAAAGAAAAAAAAAATTTTCGAAATTTGGAAACTTCATTAGAATCACTTTTTTTCCGTTCTTATTCGAGATAACTGGTTCTCTTTCATTATACTAGTTTGATAGCCTCAGAAAAGCATATTATGCGCAAAGAATCTCGAAAAGAAAAAAATTTTTTTTCGAAGTTTGGAAACTTCTTTAGAATCACATTTTTTCGTTCTTATTCGAGATAACTGGTTCTCTTTCATTTTGCTAGTTTGATATTTCTAGAAAAGCATATTATGCGAAAAGAATCTGGAAAAGAAAAAAAAAATTTTCGAAATTTGGAAACTTCGTTAGAATCACTTTTTTTCCGTTCTTATTCGAGATAACTGGTTCTCTTTCATTTTGCTAGTTTGATAGCTGTAGAAAGCATATTATGCGAATAGAATCTCGAAAAGAAAAAAAAAAAAAAATTTCGAAATTTGGAAACTTCATTAGAATCACTTTTTTTCCGTTCTTATTCGAGATAACTGGTTCTCTTTCATTATACTAGTTTGATAGCCTCAGAAAAGCATATTATGCGAAAAGAATCTCGAAAAGAAAAAAAAAATTTTCAATATTTGGGAACTTCATTAGAATCACTTTTTTCCGTTCTTACTTGAGATAACTGTTTCTCTTTCATTATACTAGTTTGATAGCCTCAGAAAAGCATATTATGCGCAAAGAATCTCGAAAAGAAAAATAATTTTTTTCGAAGTTTGGAAACTTCTTTAGAATAGCTTTTTTTCCGTTCTTATTCGAGATAACTGGTTCACTTTCATTTTGCTAGTTTGATAGCTGTAGAAAAGCATATTATGCGAAAAGAATCTCGAAAAGAAAAAAAAAATTTTTCGAAATTTGGAAACTTCATTAGAATCACTTTTTTTCCGCTCTTATTCGAGATACCTGGTTCTCTTTCATTTTGCTAGTTTTATAGCTGTAGAAAAGCATATTATTCTGAAAGAATCTCGAAAAGAAAAAAAAAAATTTTCGAAATTTGGAAACTTCATTAGAATCACTTTTTTTCCGTTCTTATTCGAGATAACCGGTTCTCTTTCATTATACTAGTTTGATAGCCTCAGAAAAGTATATTATGCGCAAAGAATCTCGAAAGGAAAAAAAAATTTTTTCGAAGTTCGGAAACTCATTAGAATCACTTTTTTTCCGTTCTTATTTGAGATAACTGGTTCTCTTTCATTATACTAGTTTGATATACTTAGAAAAAAATATTATGCGCAAAGAATCTCGAAAAGAAAAAAATTTTTTTTCGAAGTTTTGAAACTTCAATTGAATCACTTTTTTCCGTTCATATTCGAGATAACTGGTTCTCTTTCATTTTGCTAGTTTGATATTTCTAGAAAAGCATATTATGCGAAAAGAATCTGGAAAAGAAAAAAAAATTTTCGAAGTTTGGAAACTTCATTAGAATCACTTTTTTTCGGTTCTTATTCGAGATAACTGGTTGTCTTTCATTTTGCTAGTTTGATAGCTGTAGAAAAGTTTATTATGCGAAAAGAATCTCGAAAAGAAAAAAAAAATTTCAATATTTGGAAACTTCATTAGAATCACTTTTTTTCCGTTCTTACTTGAGATAACTGTTTCTCTTTCATTATACTAGTTTGATAGCCTCAGAAAAGCATATTATGCGCAAAGAATCTCGAAAAGAAAAATAATTTTTTTCGAAGTTTGGAAACTTCTTTAGAATCACTTTTTTTCCGTTCTTATTCGAGATAACTGGTTCTCTTTCATTTTGCTAGTTTGATAGCTCTAGAAAAGCATATTATGCGAAAAGAATCTCGAAAAGAAAAAAAAAATTTTTCGAAATTTGGAAACTTCATTAGAATCACTTTTTTTCCGTTCTTACTTGAGATAACTGTTTCTCTTTCATTATACTAGTTTGATAGCCTCAGAAAAGCATATTATGCGCAAAGACTCTCGAAAAGAAAAACAATTTTTTTCGAAGTTTGGAAACTTCTTTAGAATCACTTTTTTTCCGTTCTTATTCGAGATAACTGGTTCTCTTTCATTTTGCTAGTTTGATAGCTGTAGAAAAGCATATTATGCGAAAAGAATCTCGAAAAGAAAAATAATTTTTTTCGAAGTTTGGAAACTTCATTAGAATCACTTTTTTTCCGTTCTTATTCGAGATAACTGGTTCTCTTTCATTTTGTTAGTTTGATAGCTGTAGAAAAGCATATTATGCTGAAAGAACCTTGAAAAGAAAAAAAAAATTTTTCGAAATTTGGAAACTTCATTAGAATCACTTTTTTTCCGTTCTTATTCGAGATAACCGGTTCTCTTTCATTATACTAGTTTGATAGCCTCAGAAATGTATATTATGCGCAAAGAATCTCGAAAGGAAAAAAAATTTTTTCGAAATTTGGAAACTCATTAGAATCACTTTTTTTCCGTTCTTATTTGAGATAACGTTCTCTTTCATTATACTAGTTTGATAGCCTCAGAAAAGCATATTATGCGCAAAGAATCTCGAAAAGAAAAATAATTTTTTTCGAAGTTTGCAAACTTCGTTAGAATCACTTTTTTTCCGTTCTTATTCGAGATAACTGGTTCTCTTTCATTATACTAGTTTGATAGCCTTAGAAAAACATATTTGCGCAAAGAATCTCGAAAAGAAAAAAAATTTTTTTCGAAGTTTTGCAACTTTTTTAGAATCACATTTTTTCCGTTCTTATTCGAGATAACTGGTTCTCTTTCATTTTGCTAGCTTGATAGCTGTAGAAAAGCATATTATGCGAATAGAATCTCGAAAAGAAAAAAAAAAAATTGTCGAAATTTGGAAACTTCATTAGAATCACTTTTTTTCCGTTCTTATTCGAGATAACTGGTTCTCTTTCATTATACTAGTTTAATAGCGTCAGAAAAGCATATTATGCGCAAACAATCTCGAAAAGAAAAAAATTTTTTTTCGAAGTTTGGAAACTTCGTTAGAATCACTTTTTTTCCGTTCTTATTCCAGATAACTGGTTCTCTTTCATTATACTAGTTTGATAGCCTTAGAAAAACATAACATGCGCAAAGAATCTCGGAAAGAAAAAAAATTTTTTTCGAAGTTTTGAAACTTCATTAGAATCACTTTTTTTCCGTTCTTATTCGAGATAACTGGTTCTCTTTCATTATACTAGTTTGATAGCCTCTGAAAAGCATATTATGCGCAAAGAATCTCGAAAAGAAAAATAATTTTTTTCGAAGTTTGGAAACTTCGTTAGAATCACTTTTTTTCCGTTCTTATTCGAGATAACTGGTTCTCTTTCATTATACTAGTTTGATATGCTTAGAAAAAAATATTATGCGCAAAGAATCTCGAAAAGAAAAAAAATTTTTTTCGAAGTTTTGAAACTTCAATTGAATCACTTTTTTTCCGTTCTTATTCGAGATAACTGGTTCTCTTTCATTTTGCTAGTTTGATATTTCTAGAAAAGCATATTATGCGAAAAGAATCTGGAAATGAAAAAAAAAATTTTTCGAAGTTTGGAAACTTCATTAGAATCACTTTTTTTCCGTTCTTATTCGAGATAACTGGTTCTCTTTCATTTTGTTAGTTTGATAGCTGTAGAAAAGCATATTATGCTGAAAGAAACTCGAAAGGAAAAAAAAATTTTTTCGAAGTTTGGAAACTCATTAGAATCACTTTTTTTCCGTTCTTATTTGAGATAACGTTCTCTTTCATTATACTAGTTTGATAGCCTCAGAAAAGCATATTATGCGCAAAGAATCTCGAAAAGAAAAAAAAAATTTTTCACAGTTTGGAAACTTCGTTAGAATCACTTTCTTTCCGTTCTTATTCGAGATAACTGGTTCTCTTTCATTTTGCTAGTTTGATAGCTGTAGAAAAGCATATTATGCGAAAAGAATCACGAAAAGAAAAATAATTTTTTTCGAAGTTTGGAAACTTCGTTAGAATGACTTTTTTTCCGTTCTTATTCGAGATAACTGGTTCTCTTTCATTTTGCTAGTTTGATAGCTGTAGAAAAGCATGAAAAGCATATTATGCGCAGAGAATCTCGAAAAGAAAAAAAATTTTTTTCGAAGTTTGGAAACTTTGTTAGAATCACTTTTTTTCCGATCTTATTCGAGATAACTGGTTCTCTTTCATTTTGCTAGTTTGATAGCTGTAGAAAGCATATTATGCGAATAGAATCTCGAAAAGAAAAAAAAAATTTTCGAAATTTGGAAACTTCATTAGAATCACTTTTTTTCCGTTCTTATTCGAGATAACTGGTTCTCTTTCATTATACTAGTTTGATAGCCTCAGAAAAGCATATTATGCGCAAAGAATCTCGGAAAGAAAAAAAAATTTTTTCACAGTTTGGAAACTTTGTTAGAATCACTTTTTTTCCGTTCTTATTCGAGATAACTGGTTCTCTTTCATTTTGCTAGTTTGATAGCAGTAGAAAAGCATATTATGCGAAAAGAATCTCAAAAAGAAAAATAATTTTTTTCGAAGTTTGGAAACTTCATTGGAATCACTTTTTTTCCGTTCTTATTTGAGATAACTGGTTCTCTTTCATTATACTAGTTTGATAGCCTCAGAAAAGCATATTATGCGCAAAGAATCTCGAAAAGAAAAAAAAAATTTTTCACAGTTTGGAAACTTCGTTAGAATCACTTTCTTTCCGTTCTTATTCGAGATAACTGGTTCTCTTTCATTTTGCTAGTTTGATAGCTGTAGAAAAGCATATTATGCGAAAAGAATCACGAAAAGAAAAATAATTTTTTTCGAAGTTTGGAAACTTCGTTAGAATGACTTTTTTTCCGTTCTTATTCGAGATAACTGGTTCTCTTTCATTTTGCTAGTTTGATAGCTGTAGAAAAGCATGAAAAGCATATTATGCGCAGAGAATCTCGAAAAGAAAAAAAATTTTTTTCGAAGTTTGGAAACTTCTTTAGAATCAGATTTTTTCCGTTCTTATTCGAGATAACTGGTTCTCTTTCATTTTGCTAGTTTGATAGCTGGAGAAAGCATATTATGCGAATAGAATCTCGAAAAGAAAAAAAAAATTTTCGAAATTTGGAAACTTCATTAGAATCACTTTTTTTCCGTTCTTATTCGAGATAACTGGTTCTCTTTCATTATACTAGTTTGATAGCCTCAGAAAAGCATATTATGCGCAAAGAATCTCGGAAAGAAAAAAAATTTTTTTCACAGTTTGGAAACTTTGTTAGAATCACTTTTTTTCCGTTCTTAATCGAGATAACTGGTTCTCTTTCATTTTGCTAGTTTGATAGCTGTAGAAAAGCATATTATGCGAAAAGAATCTCGAAAAGAAAAATAATTTTTTTCGAAGTTTGGAAACTTCTTTAGAATCACTTTTTTTCCGTTCTTATTCGAGATAACTGGTTCACTTTCATTTTGCTAGTTTGATAGCTGTAGAAAAGCATATTATGCGAAAAGAATCTCGAAAAGAAAAATAATTTTTTTCGAAGTTTGGAAACTTCGTTAGAATCACTTTTTTTCCGTTCTTATTCGAGATAACTGGTTCTCTTTCATTATACTAGTTTGATAGCCTCAGAAAAGCATATTATGCGAAAAGAATCTCGAAAAGAAAAAAAAAATTTTCAATATTTGGAAACTTCATTAGAATCACTTTTTTCCGTTCTTACTTGAGATAACTGTTTCTCTTTCATTATACTAGTTTGATAGCCTCAGAAAAGCATATTATGCGCAAAGAATCTCGAAAAGAAAAATAATTTTTTTCGAAGTTTGGAAACTTCTTTAGAATCACTTTTTTTCCGTTCTTATTCGAGATAACTGGTTCACTTTCATTTTGCTAGTTTGATAGCTGTAGAAAAGCATATTATGTTAAAAGAATCTCGAAAAGAAAAATAATTTTTTTCGAAGTTTGGAAACTTCGTTAGAATCACTTTTTTTCCGTTCTTATTCGAGATAACTGGTTCTCTTTCATTTTGCTAGTTTGATAGCTGTAGAAAAGCATATTATGCGAAAAATATCTCGAAAAGAAAAAAAAAATTTTTCGAAATTTGGAAACTTCATTAGAATCACTTTTTTTCCGCTCTTATTCGAGATACCTGGTTCTCTTTCATTTTGCTAGTTTGATAGCTGTAGAAAAGCATATTATGCTGAAAGAATCTCGAAAAGAAAAAAAAAATTTTCGAAATTTGGAAACTTCATTAGAATCACTTTTTTTCCGTTCTTATTCGAGATAAACGGTTCTCTTTCATTATACTAGTTTGATAGCCTCAGAAAAGTATATTATGCGCAAAGAATCTCGAAAGGAAAAAAAAATTTTTTCGAAGTTCGGAAACTCATTAGAATCACTTTTTTTCCGTTCTTATTTGAGATAACTGGTTCTCTTTCATTATACTAGTTTGATAGCCTCAAAAAAGCATATCATGCGGAAAGAATCTCGAAAAGAAAAATAATTTTTTTCGAAGATTGGAAACTTCGTTAGAATCACTTTTTTTCCGTTCTTATTCGAGATAACTGGTTCTCTTTAATTATACTAGTTTGATAGCCTTAGAAAAGCATATTATGCGGAAAGAATCTCGAAAAGAAAAAAAGATTTTTTCGAAGTTTGGAAACTTCGTTAGAATCACTTTTTTTCCGTTCTTATTCGAGATAACTGGTTCTCTTTCATTTTGCTAGCTTGATAGCTGTAGAAAAGCATATTATGCGAATAAAATCTCGAAAAGAAAAAAAAAAATTGTCGAAATTTGGAAACTTCATTAGAATCACTTTTTTTCCGTTCTTATTCGAGATAACTGGTTCTCTTTCATTATACTAGTTTGATAGCCTCAGAAAAGCATATTATGCGCAAAGAATCTCGAAAGAAAAAAAATTTTTTTCGAAGTTTGGAAACTTTATTAGAATCACTTTTTTTCCGTTCTTATTTGAGATAACTGGTTCTCTTTCATTATACTAGTTTAATAGCCTCAGAAAAGCATATTATGCGCAAACAATCTCGAAAAGAAAAAAATTTTTTTTCGAAGTTTGGAAACTTCGTTAGAATCACTTTTTTTCCGTTCTTATTCCAGATAACTGGTTCTCTTTCATTATACTAGTTTGATAGCCTTAGAAAAACATAACATGCCCAAAGAATCTCGGAAAGAAAAAAAATTTTTTTCGAAGTTTTGAAACTTCATTAGAATCACTTTTTTTCCGTTCTTATTCGAGATAACTGGTTCTCTTTCATTATACTAGTTTGATAGCCTCTGAAAAGCATATTATGCGCAAAGAATCTCGAAAAGAAAAATAATTTTTTTCGAAGTTTGGAAACTTCGTTAGAATCCCTTTTTTTCCGTTCTTATTCGAGATAACTGGTTCTCTTTCATTATACTAGTTTGATATACTTAGAAAAAAATATTATGCGCAAAGAATCTCGAAAAGAAAAAAATTTTTTTTCGAAGTTTTGAAACTTCAATTGAATCACTTTTTTTCCGTTCTTATTCGAGATAACTGGTTCTCTTTCATTTTGCCATTTTGATATTTCTAGAAAAGCATATTATGCGAAAAGAATCTGGAAAAGAAAAAAAAAATTTTCGAAGTTTGGAAACTTCATTAGAATCACTTTTTTTCCGTTCTTATTCGAGATAACTGGTTCTCTTTCATTTTGTTAGTTTGATAGCTGTAGAAAAGCATATTATGCTGAAAGAACCTCGAAAAGAAAAAAAAAATTTTTCGAAATTTGGAAACTTCATTAGAATCACTTTTTTTCCGTTCTTATTCGAGATAACCGGTTCTCTTTCATTATACTAGTTTTATAGCCTCAGAAAAGTATATTATGCGCAAAGAAACTCGAAAGGAAAAAAAATTTTTTTCGAAGTTTGGAAACTCATTAGAATCACTTTTTTTCCGTTCTTATTTGAGATAACGTTCTCTTTCATTATACTAGTTTGATAGCCTCAGAAAAGCATATTATGCGCAAAGAATCTCGAAAAGAAAAATAATTTTTTTCGAAGTTTGCAAACTTCGTTAGAATCACTTTTTTTCCGTTCTTATTCGAGATAACTGGTTCTCTTTCATTATACTAGTTTGATAGCCTTAGAAAAACATATTTGCGCAAAGAATCTCGAAAAGAAAAAAAAAATTTTTCGAAGTTTTGAAACTTCTTTAAAATCACATTTTTTCCGTTCTTATTCGAGATAACTGGTTCTCTTTCATTTTGCTAGCTTGATAGCTGTAGAAAAGCATATTATGCGAATAGAATCTCGAAAAGAAAAAAAAAATTTTCGAAATTTGGAAACTTCATTAGAATCACTTTTTTTCCGTTCTTATTCGAGATAACTGGTTCTCTTTCATTATACTAGTTTGATAGCCTCAGAAAAGCATATTATGCGCAAAGAATCTCGAAAAGAAAAAAATTTTTTTTCGAAGTTTGGAAACTTCTTTAGAATCACATTTTTTCGTTCTTATTCGAGATAACTGGTTCTCTTTCATTTTGCTAGTTTGATATTTCTAGAAAAGCATATTATGCGAAAAGAATCTGGAAAAGAAAAAAAAAATTTTCGAAATTTGGAAACTTCGTTAGAATCACTTTTTTTCCGTTCTTATTCGAGATAACTGGTTCTCTTTCATTTTGCTAGTTTGATAGCTGTAGAAAGCATATTATGCGAATAGAATCTCGAAAAGAAAAAAAAAAAATTTTCGAAATTTGGAAACTTCATTAGAATCACTTTTTTTCCGTTCTTATTCGAGATAACTGGTTCTCTTTCATTATACTAGTTTGATAGCCTCAGAAAAGCATATTATGCGAAAAGAATCTCGAAAAGAAAAAAAAAATTTTCAATATTTGGGAACTTCATTAGAATCACTTTTTTCCGTTCTTACTTGAGATAACTGTTTCTCTTTCATTATACTAGTTTGATAGCCTCAGAAAAGCATATTATGCGCAAAGAATCTCGAAAAGAAAAATAATTTTTTTCGAAGTTTGGAAACTTCTTTAGAATAGCTTTTTTTCCGTTCTTATTCGAGATAACTGGTTCACTTTCATTTTGCTAGTTTGATAGCTGTAGAAAAGCATATTATGCGAAAAGAATCTCGAAAAGAAAAAAAAAATTTTTCGAAATTTGGAAACTTCATTAGAATCACTTTTTTTCCGCTCTTATTCGAGATACCTGGTTCTCTTTCATTTTGCTAGTTTTATAGCTGTAGAAAAGCATATTATTCTGAAAGAATCTCGAAAAGAAAAAAAAAAATTTTCGAAATTTGGAAACTTCATTAGAATCACTTTTTTTCCGTTCTTATTCGAGATAACCGGTTCTCTTTCATTATACTAGTTTGATAGCCTCAGAAAAGTATATTATGCGCAAAGAATCTCGAAAGGAAAAAAAAATTTTTTCGAAGTTCGGAAACTCATTAGAATCACTTTTTTTCCGTTCTTATTTGAGATAACTGGTTCTCTTTCATTATACTAGTTTGATATACTTAGAAAAAAATATTATGCGCAAAGAATCTCGAAAAGAAAAAAATTTTTTTTCGAAGTTTTGAAACTTCAATTGAATCACTTTTTTCCGTTCATATTCGAGATAACTGGTTCTCTTTCATTTTGCTAGTTTGATATTTCTAGAAAAGCATATTATGCGAAAAGAATCTGGAAAAGAAAAAAAAAATTTTCGAAATTTGGAAACTTCGTTAGAATCACTTTTTTTCCGTTCTTATTCGAGATAACTGGTTCTCTTTCATTTTGCTAGTTTGATAGCTGTAGAAAGCATATTATGCGAATAGAATCTCGAAAAGAAAAAAAAAATTTTCGAAGTTTGGAAACTTCATTAGAATCACTTTTTTTCGGTTCTTATTCGAGATAACTGGTTGTCTTTCATTTTGCTAGTTTGATAGCTGTAGAAAAGTTTATTATGCGAAAAGAATCTCGAAAAGAAAAAAAAAATTTCAATATTTGGAAACTTCATTAGAATCACTTTTTTTCCGTTCTTACTTGAGATAACTGTTTCTCTTTCATTATACTAGTTTGATAGCCTCAGAAAAGCATATTATGCGCAAAGAATCTCGAAAAGAAAAATAATTTTTTTCGAAGTTTGGAAACTTCTTTAGAATCACTTTTTTTCCGTTCTTATTCGAGATAACTGGTTCTCTTTCATTTTGCTAGTTTGATAGCTCTAGAAAAGCATATTATGCGAAAAGAATCTCGAAAAGAAAAAAAAAATTTTTCGAAATTTGGAAACTTCATTAGAATCACTTTTTTTCCGTTCTTACTTGAGATAACTGTTTCTCTTTCATTATACTAGTTTGATAGCCTCAGAAAAGCATATTATGCGCAAAGACTCTCGAAAAGAAAAACAATTTTTTTCGAAGTTTGGAAACTTCTTTAGAATCACTTTTTTTCCGTTCTTATTCGAGATAACTGGTTCTCTTTCATTTTGCTAGTTTGATAGCTGTAGAAAAGCATATTATGCGAAAAGAATCTCGAAAAGAAAAATAATTTTTTTCGAAGTTTGGAAACTTCATTAGAATCACTTTTTTTCCGTTCTTATTCGAGATAACTGGTTCTCTTTCATTTTGTTAGTTTGATAGCTGTAGAAAAGCATATTATGCTGAAAGAACCTTGAAAAGAAAAAAAAATTTTTTCGAAATTTGGAAACTTCATTAGAATCACTTTTTTTCCGTTCTTATTCGAGATAACCGGTTCTCTTTCATTATACTAGTTTGATAGCCTCAGAAATGTATATTATGCGCAAAGAATCTCGAAAGGAAAAAAAATTTTTTCGAAATTTGGAAACTCATTAGAATCACTTTTTTTCCGTTCTTATTTGAGATAACGTTCTCTTTCATTATACTAGTTTGATAGCCTCAGAAAAGCATATTATGCGCAAAGAATCTCGAAAAGAAAAATAATTTTTTTCGAAGTTTGCAAACTTCGTTAGAATCACTTTTTTTCCGTTCTTATTCGAGATAACTGGTTCTCTTTCATTATACTAGTTTGATAGCCTTAGAAAAACATATTTGCGCAAAGAATCTCGAAAAGAAAAAAAATTTTTTTCGAAGTTTTGCAACTTCTTTAGAATCACATTTTTTCCGTTCTTATTCGAGATAACTGGTTCTCTTTCATTTTGCTAGCTTGATAGCTGTAGAAAAGCATATTATGCGAATAGAATCTCGAAAAGAAAAAAAAAAAATTGTCGAAATTTGGAAACTTCATTAGAATCACTTTTTTTCCGTTCTTATTCGAGATAACTGGTTCTCTTTCATTATACTAGTTTAATAGCGTCAGAAAAGCATATTATGCGCAAACAATCTCGAAAAGAAAAAAATTTTTTTTCGAAGTTTGGAAACTTCGTTAGAATCACTTTTTTTCCGTTCTTATTCCAGATAACTGGTTCTCTTTCATTATACTAGTTTGATAGCCTTAGAAAAACATAACATGCGCAAAGAATCTCGGAAAGAAAAAAAATTTTTTTCGAAGTTTTGAAACTTCATTAGAATCACTTTTTTTCCGTTCTTATTCGAGATAACTGGTTCTCTTTCATTATACTAGTTTGATAGCCTCTGAAAAGCATATTATGCGCAAAGAATCTCGAAAAGAAAAATAATTTTTTTCGAAGTTTGGAAACTTCGTTAGAATCACTTTTTTTCCGTTCTTATTCGAGATAACTGGTTCTCTTTCATTATACTAGTTTGATATGCTTAGAAAAAAATATTATGCGCAAAGAATCTCGAAAAGAAAAAAATTTTTTTTCGAAGTTTTGAAACTTCAATTGAATCACTTTTTTTCCGTTCTTATTCGAGATAACTGGTTCTCTTTCATTTTGCTAGTTTGATATTTCTAGAAAAGCATATTATGCGAAAAGAATCTGGAAATGAAAAAAAAAAATTTTCGAAGTTTGGAAACTTCATTAGAATCACTTTTTTTCCGTTCTTATTCGAGATAACTGGTTCTCTTTCATTTTGTTAGTTTGATAGCTGTAGAAAAGCATATTATGCTGAAAGAAACTCGAAAGGAAAAAAAAATTTTTTCGAAGTTTGGAAACTCATTAGAATCACTTTTTTTCCGTTCTTATTTGAGATAACGTTCTCTTTCATTATACTAGTTTGATAGCCTCAGAAAAGCATATTATGCGCAAAGAATCTCGAAAAGAAAAAAAAAATTTTTCACAGTTTGGAAACTTCGTTAGAATCACTTTCTTTCCGTTCTTATTCGAGATAACTGGTTCTCTTTCATTTTGCTAGTTTGATAGCTGTAGAAAAGCATATTATGCGAAAAGAATCACGAAAAGAAAAATAATTTTTTTCGAAGTTTGGAAACTTCGTTAGAATGACTTTTTTTCCGTTCTTATTCGAGATAACTGGTTCTCTTTCATTTTGCTAGTTTGATAGCTGTAGAAAAGCATGAAAAGCATATTATGCGCAGAGAATCTCGAAAAGAAAAAAATTTTTTTTCGAAGTTTGGAAACTTTGTTAGAATCACTTTTTTTCCGTTCTTATTCGAGATAACTGGTTCTCTTTCATTTTGCTAGTTTGATAGCTGTAGAAAGCATATTATGCGAATAGAATCTCGAAAAGAAAAAAAAAATTTTCGAAATTTGGAAACTTCATTAGAATCACTTTTTTTCCGTTCTTATTCGAGATAACTGGTTCTCTTTCATTATACTAGTTTGATAGCCTCAGAAAAGCATATTATGCGCAAAGAATCTCGGAAAGAAAAAAAATTTTTTTCACAGTTTGGAAACTTTGTTAGAATCACTTTTTTTCCGTTCTTATTCGAGATAACTGGTTCTCTTTCATTTTGCTAGTTTGATAGCAGTAGAAAAGCATATTATGCGAAAAGAATCTCGAAAAGAAAAATAATTTTTTTCGAAGTTTGGAAACTTCATTAGATACACTTTTTTTCCGTTCTTATTTGAGATAACTGGTTCTCTTTCATTATACTAGTTTGATAGCCTCAGAAAAGCATATTATGCGCAAAGAATCTCGAAAAGAAAAAAAAAATTTTTCACAGTTTGGAAACTTCGTTAGAATCACTTTTTTTCCGTTCTTATTCGAGATAACTGGTTCTCTTTCATTTTGCTAGTTTGATAGCTGTAGAAAAGCATATTATGCGAAAAGAATCACGAAAAGAAAAATAATTTTTTTCGAAGTTTGGAAACTTCGTTAGAATGACTTTTTTTCCGTTCTTATTCGAGATAACTGGTTCTCTTTCATTTTGCTAGTTTGATAGCTGTAGAAAAGCATGAAAAGCATATTATGCGCAGAGAATCTCGAAAAGAAAAAAAATTTTTTTCGAAGTTTGGAAACTTCTTTAGAATCAGATTTTTTCCGTTCTTATTCGAGATAACTGGTTCTCTTTCATTTTGCTAGTTTGATAGCTGGAGAAAGCATATTATGCGAATAGAATCTCGAAAAGAAAAAAAAAATTTTCGAAATTTGGAAACTTCATTAGAATCACTTTTTTTCCGTTCTTATTCGAGATAACTGGTTCTCTTTCATTATACTAGTTTGATAGCCTCAGAAAAGCATATTATGCGCAAAGAATCTCGGAAAGAAAAAAAATTTTTTTCACAGTTTGGAAACTTTGTTAGAATCACTTTTTTTCCGTTCTTAATCGAGATAACTGGTTCTCTTTCATTTTGCTAGTTTGATAGCTGTAGAAAAGCATATTATGCGAAAAGAATCTCGAAAAGAAAAATAATTTTTTTCGAAGTTTGGAAACTTCTTTAGAATCACTTTTTTTCCGTTCTTATTCGAGATAACTGGTTCACTTTCATTTTGCTAGTTTGATAGCTGTAGAAAAGCATATTATGCGAAAAGAATCTCGAAAAGAAAAATAATTTTTTTCGAAGTTTGGAAACTTCGTTAGAATCACTTTTTTTCCGTTCTTATTCGAGATAACTGGTTCTCTTTCATTATACTAGTTTGATAGCCTCAGAAAAGCATATTATGCGAAAAGAATCTCGAAAAGAAAAAAAAAATTTTCAATATTTGGAAACTTCATTAGAATCACTTTTTTCCGTTCTTACTTGAGATAACTGTTTCTCTTTCATTATACTAGTTTGATAGCCTCAGAAAAGCATATTATGCGCAAAGAATCTCGAAAAGAAAAATAATTTTTTTCGAAGTTTGGAAACTTCTTTAGAATCATTTTTTTCCGTTCTTATTCGAGATAACTGGTTCACTTTCATTTTGCTAGTTTGATAGCTGTAGAAAAGCATATTATGTTAAAAGAATCTCGAAAAGAAAAATAATTTTTTTCGAAGTTTGGAAACTTCGTTAGAATCACTTTTTTTCCGTTCTTATTCGAGATAACTGGTTCTCTTTCATTTTGCTAGTTTGATAGCTGTAGAAAAGCATATTATGCGAAAAATATCTCGAAAAGAAAAAAAAATTTTTTCGAAATTTGGAAACTTCATTAGAATCACTTTTTTTCCGCTCTTATTCGAGATACCTGGTTCTCTTTCATTTTGCTAGTTTGATAGCTGTAGAAAAGCATATTATGCTGAAAGAATCTCGAAAAGAAAAAAAAAATTTTCGAAATTTGGAAACTTCATTAGAATCACTTTTTTTCCGTTCTTATTCGAGATAAACGGTTCTCTTTCATTATACTAGTTTGATAGCCTCAGAAAAGTATATTATGCGCAAAGAATCTCGAAAGGAAAAAAAAATTTTTTCGAAGTTCGGAAACTCATTAGAATCACTTTTTTTCCGTTCTTATTTGAGATAACTGGTTCTCTTTCATTATACTAGTTTGATAGCCTCAAAAAAGCATATCATGCGCAAAGAATCTCGAAAAGAAAAATAATTTTTTTCGAAGATTGGAAACTTCGTTAGAATCACTTTTTTTCCGTTCTTTTTCGAGATAACTGGTTCTCTTTAATTATACTAGTTTGATAGCCTTAGAAAAGCATATTATGCGGAAAGAATCTCGAAAAGAAAAAAAGATTTTTTCGAAGTTTGGAAACTTCGTTAGAATCACTTTTTTTCCGTTCTTATTCGAGATAACTGGTTCTCTTTCATTATACTAGTTTGATAGCCTTAGAAAAACATATTTGCGCAAAGAATCTCGAAAAGAAAAAAATTTTTTTCGAAGTTTTGAAACTTCTTTAGAATCACATTTTTTCCGTTCTAATTCGAGATAACTGGTTCTCTTTCATTTTGCTAGTTTGATAGCTGTAGAAAGCATATTATGCGAATAGAATCTCGAAAAGAAAAAAAAAATTATCGAAATTTGGAAACTTCATTAGAATCACTTTTTTTCCGTTCTTATTTGAGATAACTGGTTCTCTTTCATTATACTAGTTTGATAGCCTCAGAAAAGCATATTATGCGCAAAGAATCTCGAAAAGAAAAAAAAAATTTTTCACAGTTTGGAAACTTCGTTAGAATCACTTTCTTTCCGTTCTTATTCGAGATAACTGGTTCTCTTTCATTTTGCTAGTTTGATAGCTGTAGAAAAGCATATTATGCGAAAAGAATCACGAAAAGAAAAATAATTTTTTTCGAAGTTTGGAAACTTCGTTAGAATGACTTTTTTCCGTTCTTATTCGAGATAACTGGTTCTCTTTCATTTTGCTAGTTTGATAGCTGTAGAAACGCATGAAAAGCATATTATGCGCAGAGAATCTCGAAAAGAAAAAAAATTTTTTTCGAAGTTTGGAAACTTCTTTAGAATCAGATTTTTTCCGTTCTTATTCGAGATAACTGGTTCTCTTTCATTTTGCTAGTTTGATAGCTGTAGAAAGCATATTATGCGAATAGAATCTCGAAAAGAAAAAAAAATTTTCGAAATTTGGAAACTTCATTAGAATCACTTTTTTTCCGTTCTTATTCGAGATAACTGGTTCTCTTTCATTATACTAGTTTGATAGCCTCAGAAAAGCATATTATGCGCAAAGAATCTCGAAAAGAAAAAAAATTTTTTTCGAAGTTTGGAAACTTCTTTAGAATCACATTTTTTCCGTTCTTATTCGAGATAAATGGTTCTCTTTCATTATACTAGTTTGATTGCCTCAGAAAAGCATATTATGCGCAAAGAATCTCGAAAAGAAAAAAAATTTTTTTCGAAGTTTGGAAACTTCTTTAGAATCAAATTTTTTCCGTTCTTATTCGAGATAACTGGTTCTCTTTCATTTTGCTAGTTTGATAGCAGTAGAAAAAATATTATGCGAATAGAATCTCGAAAAGAAAAAAAAAAATTTTCGAAATTTGGAAACTTCATTAGAATCACTTTTTTTCCGTTCTTATTCGAGATAACTGGTTCTCTTTCATTATACTAGGTTGATAGCCTCAAAAAAGCATATTATGCGATAAGAATCTCGAAAAGAAAAAAAAATTTTTTCACAGTTTGGAAACTTCGTTAGAATCACTTTTTTCCGTTCTTATTGGAGATAACTGGTTCTCTTTCATTTTGCTAGTTTGATAGCTGTAGAAAAGCATATTATGTAAAATAATCTCGAAAAGAAAAATAATTTTTTTCGAAGTTTGGAAACTTCGTTAGAATCACTTTTTTTCCGTTCTTATTCGAGATAACTGGTTCTCTTTCATTTTGCTAGTTTGATAGCTGTAGAAAAGCATGAGAAGCATATTATGCGCAGAGAATCTCGAAAAGAAAAAAATTTTTTTTCGAAGTTTGGAAACTTCTTTAGAATCAGAGTTTTTCCGTTCTTATGCGATATAACTGGTTCTCTTTCATTTTGATAGTTTGATAGCTGTAGAAAGCATATTATGCGAATATAATCTCGAAAAGAAAAAAAAAATTTTTCGAAATTTGGAAACTTCATTAGAATCACTTTTTTTCCGTTCTTATTCGAGATAACTGGTTCTCTTTAATTATACTAGTTTGATAGCTTTAGCAAAGCATATTATGCGGAAAGAATCTCGAAAAGAAAAAAAATTTTTTTCGAAGTTTGGAAACTTCTTTAGAATCACATTTTTTCCGTTCTTATTCGAGATAAATGGTTCTCTTTCAATATACTAGTTTGATTGCCTCAGAAAAGCATATTATGCGCAAAGAATCTCGAAAAGAAAAAAAATTTTTTTCGAAGTTTGGAAACTTCTTTAGAATCAAAATTTTTCCGTTCTTATTCGAGATAACTGGTTCTCTTTCATTTTGCTAGTTTGATAGCTGTAGAAAGCATATTATGCGAATAGAATCTCAAAAAGAAAAAAAAAAATTTTCGAAATTTGGAAACTTCATTAGAATCACTTTTTTTCCGTTCTTATTCGAGATAACTGGTTCTCTTTCATTATACTAGGTTGATAGCCTCAGAAAAGCATATTATGCGCAAAGAATCTCGAAAAGAAAAAAAAAATTTTTCACAGTTTGGAAACTTTGTTAGAATCACTTTTTTTCCGTTCTTATTGGAGATAACTGGTTCTCTTTCATTTTGCTAGTTTGATAGCTGTAGAAAAGCATATTATGCGAAATAATCTCGAAAAGAAAAATAATTTTATTCGAAGTTTGGAAACTTCGTTAGAATCACTTTTTTTCCGTTCTTATTCGAGATAACTGGTTCTCTTTCATTTTGCTAGTTTGATAGCTGTAGAAAAGCATGAGAAGCATATTATGCGCAGAGAATCTCGAAAAGAAAAAAATTTTATTCGAAGTTTGGAAACTTCTTTAGAATCAGAGTTTTTCCTTTCTTATGCGATATAACTGGTTCTCTTTCATTTTGATAGTTTGATAGCTGTAGAAAGCATATTATGCGAATATAATCTCGAAAAGAAAAAAAAATTTTTTTGGAAATTTGGAAACTTCATTAGAATCACTTTTTTTCCGTTCTTATTCGAGATAACTGGTTCTCTTTAATTATACTAGTTTGATAGCTTTAGCAAAGCATATTATGCGGAAAGAATCTCGAAAAGAAAAAAAATTTTTTTTGAAGTTTGGAAACTTCGTTAGAATCACTTTTTTTCCGTTATTATTGGAGATAACTGGTTATCTTTCATTATACTAGTTTGATAGCCTCAGAAAAGCATATTATTCGCAAAGAATCTCGAAAAGAAAAAAAAATTTTTCCGAAGTTTGGAAACTTCATTAGAATCGTTTTTTTTCCGTTCTTATTTGAGATAACTGGTTCTTTTTCATTATACTAGTTTGATAGCCTCAGAAAAGCATATTATGCGCAAAGAATCTCGAAGAGAATAATAATTTTTTTCGAAGTTTGGAAACTTCGTTAGAATCACTTTTTTTCCGTTCTTATTCGCGATAACTGGTTCTCTTTAATTATACTAGTTTTATAGCCTTAGAAAAGCATATTATGCGGAAAGAATCTCGAAAAGAAAAAAATTTTTTTCGAAGTTTTGAAACTTCATTAGAATCACATTTTTTCCGTTCTTATTCGAGATAACTGGTTCTCTTTCATTTTGCTAGTTTGATAGCTGTAGAAAAACATATTATGGGCAAAGAATCTCGAAAAGAAAAAAAATTCTTTTCGAAGTTGTGAAACTTCTATAGAATCACATATTTTCCTTTCTTATTCGAGATAACTGGTTCTCTTTCATTTTGCTAGTTTGATAGCTCTACAAAATATTATTATGCGAATAGAATCTCGAAAAGAAAAAAAAAAAATTTTCGAAATTTGGAAACTTCATTAGAATCACTTTTTTTCCGTTCTTATTCGAGATAACTGGTTCTCTTTCATTATACTAGTTTGATAGCCTCAGAAAAGCATATTATGCGCAAAGAATCTCGAAAAGAAAAAATTTTTTTTCGAAGTTTGGAAACTTCTTTAGAATCACTTTTTTTCCGTTCTTATTCGAGATAACTGGTTCTCTTTCATTATACTAGTTTGATAGCCTCAGAAAAGCATATTATGCGCAAAGAATCTCGAAAGGAAAAAAAAATTTTTTTCGAAGTTTGGAAACTTTATTAGAATCACTTTTTTTCCGTCCTTATTTGAGAAAACTGGTTCTCTTTCATTATACTAGTTTAATAGCCTCAGAAAAGCATATTATGCGCAAACAATCTGGAAAAGAAAAACATTTTTTTTCGAAGTTTGGCAACTTCGTTAGAATCACTTTTTTTCCGTTCTTATTCGAGATAACTGGTTCTCTTTCATTATACTAGTTTGATAGCCTTAGAAAAACATAACATGCGCAAAGAATCTCGGAAAGAAAAAAAATTTTTTTCGAAGTTTTGAAACTTCATTAGAATCACTTTTTTTCCGTTCTTATTCGAGATAACGGGTTCTCTTTCATTATACTAGTTTGATAGCCTCTGAAAAGCATATTATGCGCAAAGAATCTCGAAAAGAAAAATAATTTTTTTCGAAGTTTGGAAACTTCGTTAGAATCACTTTTTTTCCGTTCTTATTCGAGATAACTGGTTCTCTTTCATTATACTAGTTTGATATACTTAGAAAAAAATATTATGCGCAAAGAATCTCGAAAAGAAAAAAAATTTTTTTTCGAAGTTTTGAAACTTCAATTGAATCACTTTTTTTCCGTTCTTATTCGAGATAACTGGTTCTCTTTCATTTTGCTAGTTTGATATTTCTAGAAAAGTATATTATGCGAAAAGAATCTGGAAAAGAAAAAAAAAAATTTTCGAAATTTGGAAACTTCGTTAGAATCACTTTTTTTCCGTTCTTATTCGAGATAACTGGTTCTCTTTCATTTTGCTAGTTTGATAGCTGTAGAAAGCATATTATGCGAATAAAATCTCGAAAAGAAAAAAAAATTTTTCGAAGTTTGGAAACTTCATTAGAATCACTTTTTTCCCGTTCTTATTCGAGATAACTGGTTGTCTTTCATTTTGCTAGTTTGATAGCTGTAGAAAAGTTTATTATGCGAAAAGAATCTCGAAAAGAAAAAAAAAATTTTCAATATTTGGAAACTTCATTAGAATCACTTTTTTTCCGTTCTTACTTGAGATAACTGTTTCTCTTTCATTATACTAGTTTGATAGCCTCAGAAAAGCATATCATGCGCAAAGAATCTCGAAAAGAAAAATAATTTTTTTCGAAGTTTGCAAACTTCGTTAGGATCACTTTTTTTCCGTTCTTATTCGAGATAACTGGTTATCTTTAATTATATTAGTTTGATAGCCTTAGAAAAGCATATTATGCGGAAAGAATCTCGAAAAGAAAAAAAAAAATTTTCGAAGTTTGGAAACTTCGTTAGAATCACTTTTTTTCCGTTCTTATTCGAGATAACTGGTTCTCTTTCATTTTGCTAGTTTGATAGCTGTAGAAAAGCATATTATGCGAAAAGAATCTCGAAAAGAAAAATAATTTTTTTCGAAGTTTGGAAATTTCGTTAGAATCACTTTTTTTCGGTTCTTATTCGAGATAACTGGTTCTCTTTCATTATACTAGTTTGATAGCCTCAGAAAAGCATATTATGCGCAAAGAATCTCGAAAAGAAAAATAATTTTTTTCGAAGTTTGCAAACTTCGTTAGAATCACTTTTTTTCCGTTCTTATTCGAGATAACTGGTTCTCTTTCATTATACTAGTTTGATAGCCTTAGAAAAACATATTTGCGCAAAGAATCTCGAAAAGAAAAAAAAATTTTTTCGAAGTTTTGAAACTTCTTTAGAATCACATTTTTTCCGTTCTTATTCGAGATAACTGGTTCTCTTTCATTTTGCTAGCTTGATAGCTGTAGAAAAGCATATTATGCGAATAGAATCTCGAAAAGAAAAAAAAAAATTTTCGAAATTTGGAAACTTCATTAGAATCACTTTTTTTCCGTTCTTATTCGAGATAACTCGTTCTCTTTCATTATACTAGTTTGATAGCCTCAGAAAAGCATATTATGCGCAAAGAATCTCGAAAAGAAAAAAATTTTTTTTCAAAGTTTGGAAACTTCTTTGAATCACATTTTTTCCGTTCTTATTCGAGATAACTGGTTCTCTTTCATTTTGCTAGTTTGATATTTCTAGAAAAGCATATTATGCGAAAAGAATCTGGAAAAGAAAAAAAAAATTTTCGAAATTTGGAAACTTCGTTAGAATCACTTTTTTTCCGTTCTTATTCGAGATAACTGGTTCTCTTTCATTTTGCTAGTTTGATAGCTGTAGAAAGCATATTATGCGAATAGAATCTCGAAAAGAAAAAAAAAAATTTCGAAATTTGGAAACTTCATTAGAATCACTTTTTTTCCGTTCTTATTCGAGATAACTGGTTCTCTTTCATTATACTAGTTTGATAGCCTCAGAAAAGCATATTATGCGAAAAGAATCTCGAAAAGAAAAAAAAAATTTTCAATATTTGGAAACTTCATTAGAATCACTTTTTTCCGTTCTTACTTGAGATAACTGTTTCTCTTTCATTATACTAGTTTGATAGCCTCAGAAAAGCATATTATGCGCAAAGAATCTCGAAAAGAAAAATAATTTTTTTCGAAGTTTGGAAACTTCGTTAGAATCACTTTTTTTCCGTTCTTATTCGAGATAACTGGTTCTCTTTCATTTTGCTAGTTTGATAGCTGTAGAAAAGCATATTATGCGAAAAATATCTCGAAAAGAAAAAAAAAAATTTTCGAAATTTGGAAACTTCATTAGAATCACTTTTTTTCCGCTCTTATTCGAGATACCTGGTTCTCTTTCATTTTGCTAGTTTGATAGCTGTAGAAAAGCATATTATGCTGAAAGAATCTCGAAAAGAAAAAAAAAATTTTCGAAATTTGGAAACTTCATTAGAATCACTTTTTTTCCGTTCTTATTCGAGATAACCGGTTCTCTTTCATTATACTAGTTTGATAGCCTCAGAAAAGTATATTATGCGCAAAGAATCTCGAAAGGAAAAAAAAATTTTTTCGAAGTTCGGAAACTCATTAGAATCACTTTTTTTCCGTTCTTATTTGAGATAACTGGTTCTCTTTCATTATACTAGTTTGATAGCCTCAAAAAAGCATATCATGCGCAAAGAATCTCGAAAAGAAAAATAATTTTTTTCGAAGATTGGAAACTTCGTTAGAATCACTTTTTTTCCGTTCTTATTCGAGATAACTGGTTCTCTTTAATTATACTAGTTTGATAGCCTTAGAAAAGCATATTATGCGGAAAGAATCTCGAAAAGAAAAAAAGATTTTTTCGAAGTTTGGAAACTTCGTTAGAATCACTTTTTTTCCGTTCTTATTCGAGATAACTGGTTCTCTTTCATTATACTAGTTTGATAGCCTTAGAAAAACATATTTGCGCAAAGAATCTCGAAAAGAAAAAAATTTTTTTCGAAGTTTTGAAACTTCTTTAGAATCACATTTTTTCCGTTCTAATTCGAGATAACTGGTTCTCTTTCATTTTGCTAGTTTGATAGCTGTAGAAAGCATATTATGCGAATAGAATCTCGAAAAGAAAAAAAAAATTATCGAAATTTGGAAACTTCATTAGAATCACTTTTTTTCCGTTCTTATTTGAGATAACTGGTTCTCTTTCATTATACTAGTTTGATAGCCTCAGAAAAGCATATTATGCGCAAAGAATCTCGAAAAGAAAAAAAAAATTTTTCACAGTTTGGAAACTTCGTTAGAATCACTTTCTTTCCGTTCTTATTCGAGATAACTGGTTCTCTTTCATTTTGCTAGTTTGATAGCTGTAGAAAAGCATATTATGCGAAAAGAATCACGAAAAGAAAAATAATTTTTTTCGAAGTTTGGAAACTTCGTTAGAATGACTTTTTTCCGTTCTTATTCGAGATAACTGATTCTCTTTCATTTTGCTAGTTTGATAGCTGTAGAAACGCATGAAAAGCATATTATGCGCAGAGAATCTCGAAAAGAAAAAAAATTTTTTTCGAAGTTTGGAAACTTCTTTAGAATCAGATTTTTTACGTTCTTATTCGAGATAACTGGTTCTCTTTCATTTTGCTAGTTTGATAGCTGTAGAAAGCATATTATGCGAATAGAATCTCGAAAAGAAAAAAAAAATTTTCGAAATTTGGAAACTTCATTAGAATCACTTTTTTTCCGTTCTTATTCGAGATAACTGGTTCTCTTTCATTTTACTAGTTTGATAGCCTCAGAAAAGCATATTATGCGCAAAGAATCTCGGAAAGAAAAAAAATTTTTTTCACAGTTTGGAAACTTTGTTAGAATCACTTTTTTCCGTTCTTATTCGAGATAACTGGTTCTCTTTCATTTTGCTAGTTTGATAGCAGTAGAAAAGCATATTATGCGAAAAGAATCTCGAAAAGAAAAATAATTTTTTTCGAAGTTTGGAAACTTCATTAGAATCACTTTTTTTCCGTTCTTATTAGAGATAACTGGTTCTCTTTCATTATACTAGTTTGATAGCCTCAGAAAAGCATATTATGCGCAAAGAATCTCGAAAAGAAAAAAAATTTTTTTCACAGTTTGGAAACTTCGTTAGAATCACTTTCTTTCCGTTCTTATTCGAGATAACTGGTTCTCTTTCATTTTGCTAGTTTGATAGCTGTAGAAAAGCATATTATGCGAAAAGAATCACGAAAAGAAAAATAATTTTTTTCGAAGTTTGGAAACTTCGTTAGAATGACTTTTTTTCCGTTCTTATTCGAGATAACTGGTTCTCTTTCATTTTGCTAGTTTGATAGCTGTAGAAAAGCATGAAAAGCATATTATGCGCAGAGAATCTCGAAAAGAAAAAAAATTTTTTTCGAAGTTTGGAAACTTCTTTAGAATCAGATTTTTTCCGTTCTTATTCGAGATAACTGGTTCTCTTTCATTTTGCTAGTTTGATAGCTGGAGAAAGCATATTATGCGAATAGAATCTCGAAAAGAAAAAAAAAATTTTCGAAATTTGGAAACTTCATTAGAATCACTTTTTTTCCGTTCTTATTCGAGATAACTGGTTCTCTTTCATTATACTAGTTTGATAGCCTCAGAAAAGCATATTATGCGCAAAGAATCTCGGAAAGAAAAAAAATTTTTTTCACAGTTTGGAAACTTTGTTAGAATCACTTTTTTTCCGTTCTTAATCGAGATAACTGGTTCTCTTTCATTTTGCTAGTTTGATAGCTGTAGAAAAGCATATTATGCGAAAAGAATCTGGAAAAGAAAAATAATTTTTTTCGAAGTTTGGAAACTTCTTTAGAATCACTTTTTTTCCGTTCTTATTCGAGATAACTGGTTCACTTTCATTTTGCTAGTTTGATAGCTGTAGAAAAGCATATTATGCGAAAAGAATCTCGAAAAGAAAAATAATTTTTTTCGAAGTTTGGAAACTTCGTTATAATCACTTTTTTTCCGTTCTTATTCGAGATAACTGGTTCTCTTTCATTATACTAGTTTGATAGCCTCAGAAAAGCATATTATGCGAAAAGAATCTCGAAAAGAAAAAAAAAATTTTCAATATTTGGAAACTTCATTAGAATCACTTTTTTCCGTTCTTACTTGAGATAACTGTTTCTCTTTCATTATACTAGTTTGATAGCCTCAGAAAAGCATATTATGCGCAAAGAATCTCGAAAAGAAAAATAATTTTTTTCGAAGTTTGGAAACTTCTTTAGAATCACTTTTTTTCCGTTCTTATTCGAGATAACTGGTTCACTTTCATTTTGCTAGTTTGATAGCTGTAGAAAAGCATATTATGCGAAAAGAATCTCGAAAAGAAAAATAATTTTTTTCGAAGTTTGGAAACTTCGTTAGAATCACTTTTTTTCCGTTCTTATTCGAGATAACTGGTTCTCTTTCATTTTGCTAGTTTGATAGCTGTAGAAAAGCATATTATGCGAAAAATATCTCGAAAAGAAAAAAAAAATTTTTCGAAATTTGGAAACTTCATTAGAATCACTTTTTTTCCGCTCTTATTCGAGATACCTGGTTCTCTTTCATTTTGCTAGTTTGATAGCTGTAGAAAAGCATATTATGCTGAAAGAATCTCGAAAAGAAAAAAAAAATTTTCGAAATTTGGAAACTTCATTAGAATCACTTTTTTTCCGTTCTTATTCGAGATAAACGGTTCTCTTTCATTATACTAGTTTGATAGCCTCAGAAAAGTATATTATGCGCAAAGAATCTCGAAAGGAAAAAAAAAATTTTTTCGAAGCTCGGAAACTTCTTTAGAATCACATTTTTTCCGTTCTAATTCGAGATAACTGGTTCTCTTTCATTTTGCTAGTTTGATAGCTGTAGAAAGCATATTATGCGAATAGAATCTCGAAAAGAAAAAAAAAATTATCGAAATTTGGAAACTTCATTAGAATCACTTTTTTTCCGTTCTTATTTGAGATAACTGGTTCTCTTTCATTATACTAGTTTGATAGCCTCAGGAAAGCATATTATGCGCAAATAATCTCGAAAAGAAAAAAAAAATTTTTCACAGTTTGGAAACTTCGTTAGAATCACTTTCTTTCCGTTCTTATTTGAGATAACTGGTTCTCTTTCATTTTGCTAGTTTGATAGCTGTAGAAAAGCATATTATGCGAAAAGAATCTCGAAAAGAAAAATAATTTTTTTCGAAGTTTGGAAACTTCATTAGAATCACTTTTTTTCCGTTCTAATTCGAGATAACTGGTTCTCTTTCATTTTGTTAGTTTGATAGCTGTAGAAAAGCATATTATGCTGAAAGAATCTCGAAAAGAAAAAAAAAATTTTCCAAATATGGAAACTTCATTAGAATCACTTTTTTTTCCGTTCTTATTCGAGATAACCGGTTCTCTTTCATTATACTAGTTTGATAGCCTCAGAAAAGTATATTATGCACAAAGAATCTCGAAAGGAAAAAAAAATTTTTTCGAAGTTTGGAAACTCATTAGAATCACTTTTTTTCCGTTCTTATTTGAGATAACGTTCTCTTTCATTATACTAGTTTGATAGCCTCAGAAAAGCATATCATGCGCAAAGAATCTCGAAAAGAAAAATAATTTTTTTCGAAGTTTGCAAACTTCGTTAGAATCACTTTTTTTCCGTTCTTATTCGAGATAACTGGTTCTCTTTAATTATATTAGTTTGATAGCCTTAGAAAAGCATATTATGCGGAAAGAATCTCGAAAAGAAAAAAAAAATTTTTCGAAGTTTGGAAACTTCATTAGAATCACTTTTTTTCCGTTCTTATTCGAGATAACTGGTTCTCTTTCATTTTGCTAGTTTGATAGCTGTAGAAAAGCATATTATGCGAAAAGAATCTCGAAAAGAAAAATAATTTTTTTCGAAGTTTGGAAACTTCGTTAGAATCACTTTTTTCGGTTCTTATTCGAGATAACTGGTTCTCTTTCATTATACTAGTTTGATAGCCTCAGAAAAGCATATTATGCGCAAAGAATCTCGAAAAGAAAAAAAAATTTTTTCGAAGTTTGGAAACTTCTTTAGAATCACATTTTTTCCGTTCTTATTCGAGATAAATGGTTCTCTTTCATTATACTAGTTTGATTGCCTCAGAAAAGCATATTATGCGCAAAGAATCTCGAAAAGAAAAAAAATTTTTTTCGAAGTTTGGAAACTTCTTTAGAATCAAATTTTTTCCGTTCTTATTCGAGATAACTGGTTCTCTTTCATTTTGCTAGTTTGATAGCAGTAGAAAGCATATTATGCGAATAGAATCTCGAAAAGAAAAAAAAAAATTTTCGAAATTTGGAAACTTCTTTAGAATCACTTTTTTTCCGTTCTTATTCGAGATAACTGGTTCTCTTTCATTATACTAGGTTGATAGCCTCAAAAAAGCATATTATGCGATAAGAATCTCGAAAAGAAAAAAAATTTTTTTCACAGTTTGGAAACTTCGTTAGAATCACTTTTTTTCCGTTCTTATTGGAGATAACTGGTTCTCTTTCATTTTGCTAGTTTGATAGCTGTAGAAAGCATATTATGTAAAATAATCTCGAAAAGAAAAATAATTTTTTTCGAAGTTTGGAAACTTCGTTAGAATCACTTTTTTTCCGTTCTTATTCGAGATAACTGGTTCTCTTTCATTTTGCTAGTTTGATAGCTGTAGAAAAGCATGAGAAGCATATTATGCGCAGAGAATCTCGAAAAGAAAAAAATTTTTTTTCGAAGTTTGGAAACTTCTTTAGAATCAGAGTTTTTCCGTTCTTATGCGATATAACTGGTTCTCTTTCATTTTGATAGTTTGATAGCTGTAGAAAGCATATTATGCGAATATAATCTCGAAAAGAAAAAAAAATTTTTTCGAAATTTGGAAACTTCATTAGAATCACTTTTTTTCCGTTCTTATTCGAGATAACTGGTTCTCTTTCATTATACTAGTTTGATAGCCTCAGAAAAGCATATTATGCGCAAAGAATCTCGAAAGGAAAAAAAAATTTTTTTCGAAGTTTGGAAACTTTATTAGAATCACTTTTTTTCCGTCCTTATTTGAGAAAACTGGTTCTCTTTCATTATACTAGTTTAATAGCCTCAGAAAAGCATATTATGCGCAAACAATCTGGAAAAGAAAAACATTTTTTTTCGAAGTTTGGCAACTTCGTTAGAATCACTTTTTTTCCGTTCTTATTCGAGATAACTGGTTCTCTTTCATTATACTAGTTTGATAGCCTTAGAAAAACATAACATGCGCAAAGAATCTCGGAAAGAAAAAAAATTTTTTTCGAAGTTTTGAAACTTCATTAGAATCACTTTTTTTCCGTTCTTATTCGAGATAACGGGTTCTCTTTCATTATACTAGTTTGATAGCCTCTGAAAAGCATATTATGCGCAAAGAATCTCGAAAAGAAAAATAATTTTTTTCGAAGTTTGGAAACTTCGTTAGAATCACTTTTTTTCCGTTCTTATTCGAGATAACTGGTTCTCTTTCATTATACTAGTTTGATATACTTAGAAAAAAATATTATGCGCAAAGAATCTCGAAAAGAAAAAAAATTTTTTTTCGAAGTTTTGAAACTTCAATTGAATCACTTTTTTTCCGTTCTTATTCGAGATAACTGGTTCTCTTTCATTTTGCTAGTTTGATATTTCTAGAAAAGTATATTATGCGAAAAGAATCTGGAAAAGAAAAAAAAAAATTTTCGAAATTTGGAAACTTCGTTAGAATCACTTTTTTTCCGTTCTTATTCGAGATAACTGGTTCTCTTTCATTTTGCTAGTTTGATAGCTGTAGAAAGCATATTATGCGAATAAAATCTCGAAAAGAAAAAAAAATTTTTCGAAGTTTGGAAACTTCATTAGAATCACTTTTTTCCCGTTCTTATTCGAGATAACTGGTTGTCTTTCATTTTGCTAGTTTGATAGCTGTAGAAAAGTTTATTATGCGAAAAGAATCTCGAAAAGAAAAAAAAAATTTTCAATATTTGGAAACTTCATTAGAATCACTTTTTTTCCGTTCTTACTTGAGATAACTGTTTCTCTTTCATTATACTAGTTTGATAGCCTCAGAAAAGCATATCATGCGCAAAGAATCTCGAAAAGAAAAATAATTTTTTTCGAAGTTTGCAAACTTCGTTAGGATCACTTTTTTTCCGTTCTTATTCGAGATAACTGGTTATCTTTAATTATATTAGTTTGATAGCCTTAGAAAAGCATATTATGCGGAAAGAATCTCGAAAAGAAAAAAAAAAATTTTCGAAGTTTGGAAACTTCGTTAGAATCACTTTTTTTCCGTTCTTATTCGAGATAACTGGTTCTCTTTCATTTTGCTAGTTTGATAGCTGTAGAAAAGCATATTATGCGAAAAGAATCTCGAAAAGAAAAATAATTTTTTTCGAAGTTTGGAAATTTCGTTAGAATCACTTTTTTTCGGTTCTTATTCGAGATAACTGGTTCTCTTTCATTATACTAGTTTGATAGCCTCAGAAAAGCATATTATGCGCAAAGAATCTCGAAAAGAAAAATAATTTTTTTCGAAGTTTGCAAACTTCGTTAGAATCACTTTTTTTCCGTTCTTATTCGAGATAACTGGTTCTCTTTCATTATACTAGTTTGATAGCCTTAGAAAAACATATTTGCGCAAAGAATCTCGAAAAGAAAAAAAAATTTTTTCGAAGTTTTGAAACTTCTTTAGAATCACATTTTTTCCGTTCTTATTCGAGATAACTGGTTCTCTTTCATTTTGCTAGCTTGATAGCTGTAGAAAAGCATATTATGCGAATAGAATCTCGAAAAGAAAAAAAAAAATTTTCGAAATTTGGAAACTTCATTAGAATCACTTTTTTTCCGTTCTTATTCGAGATAACTCGTTCTCTTTCATTATACTAGTTTGATAGCCTCAGAAAAGCATATTATGCGCAAAGAATCTCGAAAAGAAAAAAATTTTTTTTCAAAGTTTGGAAACTTCTTTGAATCACATTTTTTCCGTTCTTATTCGAGATAACTGGTTCTCTTTCATTTTGCTAGTTTGATATTTCTAGAAAAGCATATTATGCGAAAAGAATCTGGAAAAGAAAAAAAAAATTTTCGAAATTTGGAAACTTCGTTAGAATCACTTTTTTTCCGTTCTTATTCGAGATAACTGGTTCTCTTTCATTTTGCTAGTTTGATAGCTGTAGAAAGCATATTATGCGAATAGAATCTCGAAAAGAAAAAAAAAAATTTCGAAATTTGGAAACTTCATTAGAATCACTTTTTTTCCGTTCTTATTCGAGATAACTGGTTCTCTTTCATTATACTAGTTTGATAGCCTCAGAAAAGCATATTATGCGAAAAGAATCTCGAAAAGAAAAAAAAAATTTTCAATATTTGGAAACTTCATTAGAATCACTTTTTTCCGTTCTTACTTGAGATAACTGTTTCTCTTTCATTATACTAGTTTGATAGCCTCAGAAAAGCATATTATGCGCAAAGAATCTCGAAAAGAAAAATAATTTTTTTCGAAGTTTGGAAACTTCGTTAGAATCACTTTTTTTCCGTTCTTATTCGAGATAACTGGTTCTCTTTCATTTTGCTAGTTTGATAGCTGTAGAAAAGCATATTATGCGAAAAATATCTCGAAAAGAAAAAAAAAAATTTTCGAAATTTGGAAACTTCATTAGAATCACTTTTTTTCCGCTCTTATTCGAGATACCTGGTTCTCTTTCATTTTGCTAGTTTGATAGCTGTAGAAAAGCATATTATGCTGAAAGAATCTCGAAAAGAAAAAAAAAATTTTCGAAATTTGGAAACTTCATTAGAATCACTTTTTTTCCGTTCTTATTCGAGATAACCGGTTCTCTTTCATTATACTAGTTTGATAGCCTCAGAAAAGTATATTATGCGCAAAGAATCTCGAAAGGAAAAAAAAATTTTTTCGAAGTTCGGAAACTCATTAGAATCACTTTTTTTCCGTTCTTATTTGAGATAACTGGTTCTCTTTCATTATACTAGTTTGATAGCCTCAAAAAAGCATATCATGCGCAAAGAATCTCGAAAAGAAAAATAATTTTTTTCGAAGATTGGAAACTTCGTTAGAATCACTTTTTTTCCGTTCTTATTCGAGATAACTGGTTCTCTTTAATTATACTAGTTTGATAGCCTTAGAAAAGCATATTATGCGGAAAGAATCTCGAAAAGAAAAAAAGATTTTTTCGAAGTTTGGAAACTTCGTTAGAATCACTTTTTTTCCGTTCTTATTCGAGATAACTGGTTCTCTTTCATTATACTAGTTTGATAGCCTTAGAAAAACATATTTGCGCAAAGAATCTCGAAAAGAAAAAAATTTTTTTCGAAGTTTTGAAACTTCTTTAGAATCACATTTTTTCCGTTCTAATTCGAGATAACTGGTTCTCTTTCATTTTGCTAGTTTGATAGCTGTAGAAAGCATATTATGCGAATAGAATCTCGAAAAGAAAAAAAAAATTATCGAAATTTGGAAACTTCATTAGAATCACTTTTTTTCCGTTCTTATTTGAGATAACTGGTTCTCTTTCATTATACTAGTTTGATAGCCTCAGAAAAGCATATTATGCGCAAAGAATCTCGAAAAGAAAAAAAAAATTTTTCACAGTTTGGAAACTTCGTTAGAATCACTTTCTTTCCGTTCTTATTCGAGATAACTGGTTCTCTTTCATTTTGCTAGTTTGATAGCTGTAGAAAAGCATATTATGCGAAAAGAATCACGAAAAGAAAAATAATTTTTTTCGAAGTTTGGAAACTTCGTTAGAATGACTTTTTTCCGTTCTTATTCGAGATAACTGGTTCTCTTTCATTTTGCTAGTTTGATAGCTGTAGAAACGCATGAAAAGCATATTATGCGCAGAGAATCTCGAAAAGAAAAAAAATTTTTTTCGAAGTTTGGAAACTTCTTTAGAATCAGATTTTTTACGTTCTTATTCGAGATAACTGGTTCTCTTTCATTTTGCTAGTTTGATAGCTGTAGAAAGCATATTATGCGAATAGAATCTCGAAAAGAAAAAAAAAATTTTCGAAATTTGGAAACTTCATTAGAATCACTTTTTTTCCGTTCTTATTCGAGATAACTGGTTCTCTTTCATTTTACTAGTTTGATAGCCTCAGAAAAGCATATTATGCGCAAAGAATCTCGGAAAGAAAAAAAATTTTTTTCACAGTTTGGAAACTTTGTTAGAATCACTTTTTTCCGTTCTTATTCGAGATAACTGGTTCTCTTTCATTTTGCTAGTTTGATAGCAGTAGAAAAGCATATTATGCGAAAAGAATCTCGAAAAGAAAAATAATTTTTTTCGAAGTTTGGAAACTTCATTAGAATCACTTTTTTTCCGTTCTTATTAGAGATAACTGGTTCTCTTTCATTATACTAGTTTGATAGCCTCAGAAAAGCATATTATGCGCAAAGAATCTCGAAAAGAAAAAAAATTTTTTTCACAGTTTGGAAACTTCGTTAGAATCACTTTCTTTCCGTTCTTATTCGAGATAACTGGTACTCTTTCATTTTGCTAGTTTGATAGCTGTAGAAAAGCATATTATGCGAAAAGAATCACGAAAAGAAAAATAATTTTTTTCGAAGTTTGGAAACTTCGTTAGAATGACTTTTTTTCCGTTCTTATTCGAGATAACTGGTTCTCTTTCATTTTGCTAGTTTGATAGCTGTAGAAAAGCATGAAAAGCATATTATGCGCAGAGAATCTCGAAAAGAAAAAAAATTTTTTTCGAAGTTTGGAAACTTCTTTAGAATCAGATTTTTTCCGTTCTTATTCGAGATAACTGGTTCTCTTTCATTTTGCTAGTTTGATAGCTGGAGAAAGCATATTATGCGAATAGAATCTCGAAAAGAAAAAAAAAATTTTCGAAATTTGGAAACTTCATTAGAATCACTTTTTTTCCGTTCTTATTCGAGATAACTGGTTCTCTTTCATTATACTAGTTTGATAGCCTCAGAAAAGCATATTATGCGCAAAGAATCTCGGAAAGAAAAAAAATTTTTTTCACAGTTTGGAAACTTTGTTAGAATCACTTTTTTTCCGTTCTTAATCGAGATAACTGGTTCTCTTTCATTTTGCTAGTTTGATAGCTGTAGAAAAGCATATTATGCGAAAAGAATCTGGAAAAGAAAAATAATTTTTTTCGAAGTTTGGAAACTTCTTTAGAATCACTTTTTTTCCGTTCTTATTCGAGATAACTGGTTCACTTTCATTTTGCTAGTTTGATAGCTGTAGAAAAGCATATTATGCGAAAAGAATCTCGAAAAGAAAAATAATTTTTTTCGAAGTTTGGAAACTTCGTTATAATCACTTTTTTTCCGTTCTTATTCGAGATAACTGGTTCTCTTTCATTATACTAGTTTGATAGCCTCAGAAAAGCATATTATGCGAAAAGAATCTCGAAAAGAAAAAAAAAATTTTCAATATTTGGAAACTTCATTAGAATCACTTTTTTCCGTTCTTACTTGAGATAACTGTTTCTCTTTCATTATACTAGTTTGATAGCCTCAGAAAAGCATATTATGCGCAAAGAATCTCGAAAAGAAAAATAATTTTTTTCGAAGTTTGGAAACTTCTTTAGAATCACTTTTTTTCCGTTCTTATTCGAGATAACTGGTTCACTTTCATTTTGCTAGTTTGATAGCTGTAGAAAAGCATATTATGCGAAAAGAATCTCGAAAAGAAAAATAATTTTTTTCGAAGTTTGGAAACTTCGTTAGAATCACTTTTTTTCCGTTCTTATTCGAGATAACTGGTTCTCTTTCATTTTGCTAGTTTGATAGCTGTAGAAAAGCATATTATGCGAAAAATATCTCGAAAAGAAAAAAAAAATTTTTCGAAATTTGGAAACTTCATTAGAATCACTTTTTTTCCGCTCTTATTCGAGATACCTGGTTCTCTTTCATTTTGCTAGTTTGATAGCTGTAGAAAAGCATATTATGCTGAAAGAATCTCGAAAAGAAAAAAAAAATTTTCGAAATTTGGAAACTTCATTAGAATCACTTTTTTTCCGTTCTTATTCGAGATAAACGGTTCTCTTTCATTATACTAGTTTGATAGCCTCAGAAAAGTATATTATGCGCAAAGAATCTCGAAAGGAAAAAAAAAATTTTTTCGAAGCTCGGAAACTTCTTTAGAATCACATTTTTTCCGTTCTAATTCGAGATAACTGGTTCTCTTTCATTTTGCTAGTTTGATAGCTGTAGAAAGCATATTATGCGAATAGAATCTCGAAAAGAAAAAAAAAATTATCGAAATTTGGAAACTTCATTAGAATCACTTTTTTTCCGTTCTTATTTGAGATAACTGGTTCTCTTTCATTATACTAGTTTGATAGCCTCAGGAAAGCATATTATGCGCAAATAATCTCGAAAAGAAAAAAAAAATTTTTCACAGTTTGGAAACTTCGTTAGAATCACTTTCTTTCCGTTCTTATTTGAGATAACTGGTTCTCTTTCATTTTGCTAGTTTGATAGCTGTAGAAAAGCATATTATGCGAAAAGAATCTCGAAAAGAAAAATAATTTTTTTCGAAGTTTGGAAACTTCATTAGAATCACTTTTTTTCCGTTCTAATTCGAGATAACTGGTTCTCTTTCATTTTGTTAGTTTGATAGCTGTAGAAAAGCATATTATGCTGAAAGAATCTCGAAAAGAAAAAAAAAATTTTCCAAATATGGAAACTTCATTAGAATCACTTTTTTTTCCGTTCTTATTCGAGATAACCGGTTCTCTTTCATTATACTAGTTTGATAGCCTCAGAAAAGTATATTATGCACAAAGAATCTCGAAAGGAAAAAAAAATTTTTTCGAAGTTTGGAAACTCATTAGAATCACTTTTTTTCCGTTCTTATTTGAGATAACGTTCTCTTTCATTATACTAGTTTGATAGCCTCAGAAAAGCATATCATGCGCAAAGAATCTCGAAAAGAAAAATAATTTTTTTCGAAGTTTGCAAACTTCGTTAGAATCACTTTTTTTCCGTTCTTATTCGAGATAACTGGTTCTCTTTAATTATATTAGTTTGATAGCCTTAGAAAAGCATATTATGCGGAAAGAATCTCGAAAAGAAAAAAAAAATTTTTCGAAGTTTGGAAACTTCATTAGAATCACTTTTTTTCCGTTCTTATTCGAGATAACTGGTTCTCTTTCATTTTGCTAGTTTGATAGCTGTAGAAAAGCATATTATGCGAAAAGAATCTCGAAAAGAAAAATAATTTTTTTCGAAGTTTGGAAACTTCGTTAGAATCACTTTTTTCGGTTCTTATTCGAGATAACTGGTTCTCTTTCATTATACTAGTTTGATAGCCTCAGAAAAGCATATTATGCGCAAAGAATCTCGAAAAGAAAAAAAAATTTTTTCGAAGTTTGGAAACTTCTTTAGAATCACATTTTTTCCGTTCTTATTCGAGATAAATGGTTCTCTTTCATTATACTAGTTTGATTGCCTCAGAAAAGCATATTATGCGCAAAGAATCTCGAAAAGAAAAAAAATTTTTTTCGAAGTTTGGAAACTTCTTTAGAATCAAATTTTTTCCGTTCTTATTCGAGATAACTGGTTCTCTTTCATTTTGCTAGTTTGATAGCAGTAGAAAGCATATTATGCGAATAGAATCTCGAAAAGAAAAAAAAAAATTTTCGAAATTTGGAAACTTCTTTAGAATCACTTTTTTTCCGTTCTTATTCGAGATAACTGGTTCTCTTTCATTATACTAGGTTGATAGCCTCAAAAAAGCATATTATGCGATAAGAATCTCGAAAAGAAAAAAAATTTTTTTCACAGTTTGGAAACTTCGTTAGAATCACTTTTTTTCCGTTCTTATTGGAGATAACTGGTTCTCTTTCATTTTGCTAGTTTGATAGCTGTAGAAAGCATATTATGTAAAATAATCTCGAAAAGAAAAATAATTTTTTTCGAAGTTTGGAAACTTCGTTAGAATCACTTTTTTTCCGTTCTTATTCGAGATAACTGGTTCTCTTTCATTTTGCTAGTTTGATAGCTGTAGAAAAGCATGAGAAGCATATTATGCGCAGAGAATCTCGAAAAGAAAAAAATTTTTTTTCGAAGTTTGGAAACTTCTTTAGAATCAGAGTTTTTCCGTTCTTATGCGATATAACTGGTTCTCTTTCATTTTGATAGTTTGATAGCTGTAGAAAGCATATTATGCGAATATAATCTCGAAAAGAAAAAAAAATTTTTTCGAAATTTGGAAACTTCATTAGAATCACTTTTTTTCCGTTCTTATTCGAGATAACTGGTTCTCTTTAATTATACTAGTTTGATAGCTTTAGCAAAGCATATTATGCGGAAAGAATCTCGAAAAGAAAAAAAATTTTTTTCGAAGTTTGGAAACTTCTTTAGAATCACATTTTTTCCGTTCTTATTCGAGATAAATGGTTCTCTTTCATTATACTAGTTTGATTGCCTCAGAAAAGCATATTATGCGCAAAGAATCTCGAAAAGAAAAAAAAATTTTTTCGAAGTTTGGAAACTTCTTTAGAATCAAATTTTTTCCGTTCTTATTCGAGATAACTGGTTCTCTTTCATTTTGCTAGTTTGATAGCTGTAGAAAGCATATTATGCGAATAGAATCTCGAAAAGAAAAAAAAAATTTTTCGAAATTTGGAAACTTCATTAGAATCACTTTTTTTCCGTTCTTATTCGAGATAACTGGTTCTCTTTCATTATACTAGGTTGATAGCCTCAGAAAAGCATATTATGCGCAAAGAATCTCGAAAAGAAAAAAAAATTTTTTCACAGTTTGGAAACTTTGTTAGAATCACTTTTTTTCCGTTCTTATTGGAGATAACTGGTTCTCTTTCATTTTGCTAGTTTGATAGCTGTAGAAAAGCATATTATGCGAAATAATCTCGAAAAGAAAAATAATTTTTTTCGAAGTTTGGAAACTTCGTTAGAATCACTTTTTTTCCGTTCTTATTCGAGATAACTGGTTCTCTTTCATTTTGCTAGTTTGATAGCTGTAGAAAAGCATGAGAAGCATATTATGCGCAGAGAATCTCGAAAAGAAAAAAATTTTATTCGAAGTTTGGAAACTTCTTTAGAATCAGAGTTTTTCCGTTCTTATGCGATATAACTGGTTCTCTTTCATTTTGATAGTTTGATAGCTGTAGAAAGCATATTATGCGAATATAATCTCGAAAAGAAAAAAAAATTTTTTCGAAATTTGGAAACTTCATTAGAATCACTTTTTTTCCGTTCTTATTCGAGATAACTGGTTCTCTTTAATTATACTAGTTTGATAGCTTTTGCAAAGCATATTATGCGGAAAGAATCTCGAAAAGAAAAAAAATTTTTTTTGAAGTTTGGAAACTTCGTTAGAATCACTTTTTTTCCGTTATTATTGGAGATAACTGGTTATCTTTCATTATACTAGTTTGATAGCCTCAGAAAAGCATATTATTCGCAAAGAATCTCGAAAAGAAAAAAAAAATTTTCCGAAGTTTGGAAACTTCTTTAGAATCGTTTTTTTTCCGTTCTTATTTGAGATAACTGGTTCTCTTTAATTATACTAGTTTTATAGCCTTAGAAAAGCATATTATGCGGAAAGAATCTCGAAAAGAAAAAATTTTTTTTCGAAGTTTTGAAACTTCATTAGAATCACATTTTTTCCGTTCTTATTCGAGATAACTGGTTCTCTTTCATTTTGCTAGTTTGATAGCTGTAGAAAAACATATTATGGGCAAAGAATCTCGAAAAAAAAAAAAATTCTTTTCGAAGTTGTGAAACTTCTATAGAATCACATATTTTCCGTTCTTATTCGAGATAACTGGTTCTCTTTCATTTTGCTAGTTTGATAGCTCTACAAAATATTATTATGCGAATAGAATCTCGAAAAGAAAAAAAAAAATTTTCGAAATTTGGAAACTTCATTAGAATCACTTTTTTTCCGTTCTTATTCGAGATAACTGGTTCTCTTTCATTATACTAGTTTGATAGCCTCAGAAAAGCATATTATGCGTAAACAATCTCGAAAAGAAAAAATTTTTTTTCGAAGTTTGGAAACTTCTTTAGAATCACTTTTTTTCCGTTCTTATTCGAGATAACTGGTTCTCTTTCATTATACTAGTTTGATAGCCTCAGAAAAGCATATTATGCGCAAAGAATCTCGAAAGGAAAAAAAAATTTTTTTCGAAGTTTGGAAACTTTATTAGAATCACTTTTTTTCCGTCCTTATTTGAGAAAACTGGTTCTCTTTCATTATACTAGTTTAATAGCCTCAGAAAAGCATATTATGCGCAAACAATCTCGAAAAGAAAAACATTTTTTTCGAAGTTTGGCAACTTCGTTAGAATCACTTTTTTTCCGTTCTTATTCGAGATAACTGGTTCTCTTTCATTATACTAGTTTGATAGCCTTAGAAAAACATAACATGCGCAAAGAATCTCGGAAAGAAAAAAAATTTTTTTCGAAGTTTTGAAACTTCATTAGAATCACTTTTTTTCCGTTCTTATTCGAGATAACGGGTTCTCTTTCATTATACTAGTTTGATAGCCTCTGAAAAGCATATTATGCGCAAAGAATCTCGAAAAGAAAAATAATTTTTTTCGAAGTTTGGAAACTTCGTTAGAATCACTTTTTTTCCGTTCTTATTCGAGATAACTGGTTCTCTTTCATTATACTAGTTTGAGATACTTAGAAAAAAATATTATGCGCAAAGAATCTCGAAAAGAAAAAAATTTTTTTTCGAAGTTTTGAAACTTCAATTGAATCACTTTTTTTCCGTTCTTATTCGAGATAACTGGTTCTCTTTCATTTTGCTAGTTTGATATTTCTAGAAAAGTATATTATGCGAAAAGAATCTGGAAAAGAAAAAAAAAAATTTTCGAAATTTGGAAACTTCGTTAGAATCACTTTTTTTCCGTTCTTATTCGAGATAACTGGTTCTCTTTCATTTTGCTAGTTTGATAGCTGTAGAAAGCATATTATGCGAATAGAATCTCGAAAAGAAAAAAAAATTTTTCGAAGTTTGGAAACTTCATTAGAATCACTTTTTTCCCGTTCTTATTCGAGATAACTGGTTGTCTTTCATTTTGCTAGTTTGATAGCTGTAGAAAAGTTTATTATGCGAAAAGAATCTCGAAAAGAAAAAAAAAAATTTCAATATTTGGAAACTTCATTAGAATCACTTTTTTTCCGTTCTTACTTGAGATAACTGTTTCTCTTTCATTATACTAGTTTGATAGCCTCAGAAAAGCATATCATGCGCAAAGAATCTCGAAAAGAAAAATAAATTTTTCGAAGTTTGCAAACTTCGTTAGAATCACTTTTTTTCCGTTCTTATTCGAGATAACTGGTTCTCTTTCATTTTGCTAATTTGATAGCTGTAGAAAAGCATGAGAAGCTAATTATGCGCAGAGAATTTCGAAAAGAAAAAAATTTTTTTTCGAAGTTTGGAAACTTCTTTAGAATCAGAGTTTTTCCGTTCTTATGCTATATTACTGGTTCTCTTTCATTTTGATAGTTTGATAGCTGTAGAAAGCATATTATGCTAATATAATCTCGAAAAGAAAAAAAAAATTTTCGAAATTTGGAAACTTCATTAGAATCACTTTTTTTCCGTTCTTATTCGAGATAACTGGTTCTCTTTAATTATACTAGTTTGATTGCTTTAGCAAAGCATATTATGAGGAAAGAATCTCGAAAAGAAAAAAAATTTTTTTCGAAGTTTGGAAACTTCGTTAGAATCACTTTTTTTCCGTTATTTTTGGAGATAACTGGTTATCTTTCATTATACTAGTTTGATAGCCTCAGAAAAGCATATTATGCGCAAAGAATCTCGAAAAGAAAAAAAAAAATTTCCGAAGTTTGGAAACTTCATTAGAATCGTTTTTTTCCGTTCTTATTTGAGATAACTGGTTCTTTTTCATTATACTAGTTTGATAGCCTCAGAAAAGCATATTATGCGCAAAGAATCTCGAAAAGAATAATAATTTTTTTCGAAGTTTGGAAACTTCTTTAGAATCACTTTTTTTCCGTTCTTATTCGAGATAACTGGTTCTCTTTCATTTTGCTAGTTTGATAGCTCTAGAAAAGCATATTATGCGAAAAGAATCTCGAAAAGAAAAAAAAAATTTTTCGAAATTTGGAAACTTCAATAGAATCACTTTTTTTCCGTTCTTACTTGAGATAACTGTTTCTCTTTCATTATACTAGTTTGATAGCCTCAGAAAAGCATATTATGCGCAAAGACTCTCGAAAAGAAAAATAATTTTTTTCGAAGTTTGGAAACTTCTTTAGAATCACTTTTTTTCCGTTCTTATTCGAGATAACTGGTTCTCTTTCATTTTGCTAGTTTGATAGCTGTAGAAAAGCATATTATGCGAAAAGAATCACGAAAAGAAAAATAATTTTTTTCGAAGTTTGGAAACTTAATTAGAATCACTTTTTTTCCGTTCTTACTCGAGATAACTGGTTCTCTTTCATTTTGTTAGTTTGATAGCTGTAGAAAAGCATATTATGCTGAAAGAACCTCGAAAAGAAAAAAAAAATTTTTCGAAATTTGGAAACTTCATTAGAATCACTTTTTTTCCGTTCTTATTCGAGATAACCGGTTCTCTTTCATTATACTAGTTTGATAGCCTCAGAAAAGTATATTATGCGCAAAGAATCTCGAAAGGAAAAAAAAATTTTTTCGAAGTTTGGAAACTCATTAGAATCACTTTTTTTCCGTTCTTATTTGAGATAACGTTCTCTTTCATTATACTAGTTTGATAGCCTCAGAAAAGCATATCATGCGCAAAGAATCTCAAAAAGAAAAATAATTTTTTTCGAAGTTTGCAAACTTCGTTAGAATCACTTTTTTTCCGTTCTTATTCGAGATAACTGGTTCTCTTTAATTATATTAGTTTGATAGCCTTAGAAAAGCATATTATGCGGAAAGAATCTCGAAAAGAAAAAAAATTTTTTTCGATCTTTGGAAACTTCGTTAGAATCACTTTTTTTCCGTTCTTATTCGAGATAACTGGCTCTCTTTCATTATACTAGTTTGATAGCCTTAGAAAAACATATTTGCGCAAAGAATCTCGAAAAGAAAAAAAATTTTTTTCGAAGTTTTGAAACTTCTTTAGAATCACATTCTTTCCGTTCTTATTCGAGATAACTGGTTCTCTTTCATTTTGCTAGCTTGATAGCTGTAGAAAAGCATATTATGCGAATAGAATCTCGAAAAGAAAAAAAAAAATTTTCGAAATTTGGAAACTTCATTAGAATCACTTTTTTTCCGTTCTTATTCGAGATAACTGGTTCACTTTCATTATACTAGTTTGATAGCCTCAGAAAAGCATATTATGCGAAAAGAATCTCGAAAAGAAAAAAATTTTTTTTCGAAGTTTGGAAACTTCTTTAGAATCACATTTTTTCCGTTCTTATTCGAGATAACTGGTTCTCTTTCATTATACTAGTTTGATAGCCTCAGAAAAGCATATTTTGCGCAAAGAATCTCGAAAAGAAAAAAATTTTTTTTCGAAGTTTTGAAACTTCAATAGAATCCCTTTTTATCCGTTCTTATTCGAGATAACTGGTTCTCTTTCATTTTGCTAGTTTGATAGCTGTAGAAAGCATATTATGCGAATAGAATCTCGAAAAGAAAAAAAAAAATTTTCGAAATTTGGAAACTTCATTAGAATCACTTTTTTTCCGTTCTTATTCGAGATAACTGGTTCTCTTTCATTATACTAGTTTGATAGCCTCAGAAAAGCATATTATGCGAAAAGAATCTCGAAAAGAAAAAAAAAATTTTCAATATTTGGAAACTTCATTAGAATAACTTTTTTCCGTTCTTACTTGAGATAACTGTTTCTCTTTCATTATACTAGTTAGATAGCCTCAGAAAAGCATACTATGCGCAAAGAATCTCGAAAAGAAAAATAATTATTTTCGAAGTTTGGAAACTTTTTTAGAATCACTTTTTTTCCGTTCTTATTCGAGATAACTGGTTCACTTTCATTTTGCTAGTTTGATAGCTGTAGAAAAGCATATTGTGCGAAAAGAATCTCGAAAAGAAAAATAATTTCTTTCGAAGTTTGGAAACTTCGTTAGAATCACTTTTTTTCCGTTCTTATTCGAGATAACTGGTTCTTTTTCATTTTGCTAGTTTGATAGCTGTAGAAAAGCATATTATGCGAAAAATATCTCGAAAAGAAAAAAAAAATTTTTCGAATTTTGGAAACGTCATTAGAATCACTTTTTTTCCGCTCTTATTCGAGATACCTGGTTCTCTTTCATTTTGCTAGTTTGATAGCTGTAGAAAAGTATATTGTGCTGAAAGAATCTCGAAAGGAAAAAAAAATTTTTTCGAAGTTTGGAAACTCATTAGAATCACTTTTTTTCCGTTCTTATTTGAGATAACGTTCTCTTTCATTATACTAGTTTGATAGCCTCAGAAAAGCATATCATGCGCAAAGAATCTCAAAAAGAAAAATAATTTTTTTCGAAGTTTGCAAACTTCGTTAGAATCACTTTTTTTCCGTTCTTATTCGAATTAACTGGTTCTCTTTAATTATATTAGTTTGATAGCCTTAGAAAAGCATATTATGCGGAAAGAATCTCGAAAAGAAAAAAAATTTTTTTCGATCTTTGGAAACTTCGTTAGAATCACTTTTTTTCCGTTCTTATTCGAGATAACTGGCTCTCTTTCATTATACTAGTTTGATAGCCTTAGAAAAACATATTTGCGCAAAGAATCTCGAAAAGAAAAAAAATTTTTTTCGAAGTTTTGAAACTTCTTTAGAATCACATTCTTTCCGTTCTTATTCGAGATAACTGGTTCTCTTTCATTTTGCTAGCTTGATAGCTGTAGAAAAGCATATTATGCGAATAGAATCTCGAAAAGAAAAAAAAAATTTTCGAAATTTGGAAACTTCATTAGAATCACTTTTTTTCCGTTCTTATTCGAGATAACTGGTTCTCTTTCATTATACTAGTTTGATAGCCTCAGAAAAGCATATTATGCGCAAAGACTCTCGAAAAGAAAAATAATTTTTTTCGAAGTTTGGAAACTTCTTTAGAATCACTTTTTTTCCGTTCTTATTCGAGATAACTGGTTCTCTTTCATTTTGCTAGTTTGATAGCTGTAGAAAAGCATATTATGCGAAAAGAATCACGAAAAGAAAAATAATTTTTTTCGAAGTTTGGAAACTTAATTGGAATCACTTTTTTTCCGTTCTTATTCGAGATAACTGGTTCTCTTTCATTTTGTTAGTTTGATAGCTGTAGAAAAGCATATTATGCTGAAAGAACCTCGAAAAGAAAAAAAAAATTTTTCGAAATTTGGAAACTTCATTAGAATCACTTTTTTTCCGTTCTTATTCGAGATAACCGGTTCTCTTTCATTATACTAGTTTGATAGCCTCAGAAAAGTATATTATGCGCAAAGAATCTCGAAAGGAAAAAAAAATTTTTTCGAAGTTTGGAAACTCATTAGAATCACTTTTTTTCCGTTCTTATTTGAGATAACGTTCTCTTTCATTATACTAGTTTGATAGCCTCAGAAAAGCATATCATGCGCAAAGAATCTCAAAAAGAAAAATAATTTTTTTCGAAGTTTGCAAACTTCGTTAGAATCACTTTTTTTCCGTTCTTATTCGAGATAACTGGTTCTCTTTAATTATATTAGTTTGATAGCCTTAGAAAAGCATATTATGCGGAAAGAATCTCGAAAAGAAAAAAAAATTTTTTCGATCTTTGGAAACTTCGTTAGAATCACTTTTTTTCCGTTCTTATTCGAGATAACTGGCTCTCTTTCATTATACTAGTTTGATAGCCTTAGAAAAACATATTTGCGCAAAGAATCTCGAAAAGAAAAAAAATTTTTTTCGAAGTTTTGAAACTTCTTTAGAATCACATTCTTTCCGTTCTTATTCGAGATAACTGGTTCTCTTTCATTTTGCTAGCTTGATAGCTGTAGAAAAGCATATTATGCGAATAGAATCTCGAAAAGAAAAAAAAAAATTTTAGAAATTTGGAAACTTCATTAGAATCACTTTTTTTTCCGTTCTTATTCGAGATAACCGGTTCTCTTTCATTATACTAGTTTGATAGCCTCAGAAAAGTATATTATGCACAAAGAATCTCGAAAGGAAAAAAAAATTTTTTCGAAGTTTGGAAACTCATTAGAATCACTTTTTTTCCGTTCTTATTTGAGATAACGTTCTCTTTCATTATACTAGTTTGATAGCCTCAGAAAAGCATATCATGCGCAAAGAATCTCGAAAAGAAAAATAATTTTTTTCGAAGTTTGCAAACTTCGTTAGAATCACTTTTTTTCCGTTCTTATTCGAGATAACTGGTTCTCTTTAATTATATTAGTTTGATAGCCTTAGAAAAGCATATTATGCGGAAAGAATCTCGAAAAGAAAAAAAAAATTTTTCGAAGTTTGGAAACTTCATTAGAATCACTTTTTTTCCGTTCTTATTCGAGATAACTGGTTCTCTTTCATTTTGCTAGTTTGATAGCTGTAGAAAAGCATATTATGCGAAAAGAATCTCGAAAAGAAAAATAATTTTTTTCGAAGTTTGGAAACTTCGTTAGAATCACTTTTTTCGGTTCTTATTCGAGATAACTGGTTCTCTTTCATTATACTAGTTTGATAGCCTCAGAAAAGCATATTATGCGCAAAGAATCTCGAAAAGAAAAAAAATTTTTTTCGAAGTTTGGAAACTTCTTTAGAATCACATTTTTTCCGTTCTTATTCGAGATAAATGGTTCTCTTTCATTTTGCTAGTTTGATATTTCTAGAAAAGTATATTATGCGAAAAGAATCTGGAAAAGAAAAAAAAAAATTTTCGAAATTTGGAAACTTCGTTAGAATCACTTTTTTTCCGTTCTTATTCGAGATAACTGGTTCTCTTTCATTTTGCTAGTTTGATAGCTGTAGAAAGCATATTATGCGAATAGAATCTCGAAAAGAAAAAAAATTTTTTCGAAGTTTGGAAACTTCATTAGAATCACTTTTTTCCCGTTCTTATTCGAGATAACTGGTTGTCTTTCATTTTGCTAGTTTGATAGCTGTAGAAAAGTTTATTATGCGAAAAGAATCTCGAAAAGAAAAAAAAAAATTTCAATATTTGGAAACTTCATTAGAATCACTTTTTTTCCGTTCTTACTTGAGATAACTGTTTCTCTTTCATTATACTAGTTTGATAGCCTCAGAAAAGCATATCATGCGCAAAGAATCTCGAAAAGAAAAATAAATTTTTCGAAGTTTGCAAACTTCGTTAGAATCACTTTTTTTCCGTTCTTATTCGAGATAACTGGTTCTCTTTCATTTTGCTAATTTGATAGCTGTAGAAAAGCATGAGAAGCATATTATGCGCAGAGAATTTCGAAAAGAAAAAAATTTTTTTTCGAAGTTTGGAAACTTCTTTAGAATCAGAGTTTTTCCGTTCTTATGCTATATTACTGGTTCTCTTTCATTTTGATAGTTTGATAGCTGTAGAAAGCATATTATGCTAATATAATCTCGAAAAGAAAAAAAAAATTTTCGAAATTTGGAAACTTCATTAGAATCACTTTTTTTCCGTTCTTATTCGAGATAACTGGTTCTCTTTAATTATACTAGTTTGATTGCTTTAGCAAAGCATATTATGAGGAAAGAATCTCGAAAAGAAAAAAAATTTTTTTCGAAGTTTGGAAACTTCGTTAGAATCACTTTTTTTCCGTTATTTTTGGAGATAACTGGTTATCTTTCATTATACTAGTTTGATAGCCTCAGAAAAGCATATTATGCGCAAAGAATCTCGAAAAGAAAAAAAAAATTTTCCGAAGTTTGGAAACTTCATTAGAATCGTTTTTTTCCGTTCTTATTTGAGATAACTGGTTCTTTTTCATTATACTAGTTTGATAGCCTCAGAAAAGCATATTATGCGCAAAGAATCTCGAAAAGAATAATAATTTTTTTCGAAGTTTGGAAACTTCTTTAGAATCACTTTTTTTCCGTTCTTATTCGAGATAACTGGTTCTCTTTCATTTTGCTAGTTTGATAGCTCTAGAAAAGCATATTATGCGAAAAGAATCTCGAAAAGAAAAAAAAAATTTTTCGAAATTTGGAAACTTCAATAGAATCACTTTTTTTCCGTTCTTACTTGAGATAACTGTTTCTCTTTCATTATACTAGTTTGATAGCCTCAGAAAAGCATATTATGCGCAAAGACTCTCGAAAAGAAAAATAATTTTTTTCGAAGTTTGGAAACTTCTTTAGAATCACTTTTTTTCCGTTCTTATTCGAGATAACTGGTTCTCTTTCATTTTGCTAGTTTGATAGCTGTAGAAAAGCATATTATGCGAAAAGAATCACGAAAAGAAAAATAATTTTTTTCGAAGTTTGGAAACTTAATTAGAATCACTTTTTTTCCGTTCTTACTCGAGATAACTGGTTCTCTTTCATTTTGTTAGTTTGATAGCTGTAGAAAAGCATATTATGCTGAAAGAACCTCGAAAAGAAAAAAAAAATTTTTCGAAATTTGGAAACTTCATTAGAATCACTTTTTTTCCGTTCTTATTCGAGATAACCGGTTCTCTTTCATTATACTAGTTTGATAGCCTCAGAAAAGTATATTATGCGCAAAGAATCTCGAAAGGAAAAAAAAATTTTTTCGAAGTTTGGAAACTCATTAGAATCACTTTTTTTCCGTTCTTATTTGAGATAACGTTCTCTTTCATTATACTAGTTTGATAGCCTCAGAAAAGCATATCATGCGCAAAGAATCTCAAAAAGAAAAATAATTTTTTTCGAAGTTTGCAAACTTCGTTAGAATCACTTTTTTTCCGTTCTTATTCGAGATAACTGGTTCTCTTTAATTATATTAGTTTGATAGCCTTAGAAAAGCATATTATGCGGAAAGAATCTCGAAAAGAAAAAAAATTTTTTTCGATCTTTGGAAACTTCGTTAGAATCACTTTTTTTCCGTTCTTATTCGAGATAACTGGCTCTCTTTCATTATACTAGTTTGATAGCCTTAGAAAAACATATTTGCGCAAAGAATCTCGAAAAGAAAAAAAATTTTTTTCGAAGTTTTGAAACTTCTTTAGAATCACATTCTTTCCGTTCTTATTCGAGATAACTGGTTCTCTTTCATTTTGCTAGCTTGATAGCTGTAGAAAAGCATATTATGCGAATAGAATCTCGAAAAGAAAAAAAAAAATTTTCGAAATTTGGAAACTTCATTAGAATCACTTTTTTTCCGTTCTTATTCGAGATAACTGGTTCACTTTCATTATACTAGTTTGATAGCCTCAGAAAAGCATATTATGCGAAAAGAATCTCGAAAAGAAAAAAATTTTTTTTCGAAGTTTGGAAACTTCTTTAGAATCACATTTTTTCCGTTCTTATTCGAGATAACTGGTTCTCTTTCATTATACTAGTTTGATAGCCTCAGAAAAGCATATTTTGCGCAAAGAATCTCGAAAAGAAAAAAATTTTTTTTCGAAGTTTTGAAACTTCAATAGAATCCCTTTTTATCCGTTCTTATTCGGGATAACTGGTTCTCTTTCATTTTGCTAGTTTGATAGCTGTAGAAAGCATATTATGCGAATAGAATCTCGAAAAGAAAAAAAAAAATTTTCGAAATTTGGAAACTTCATTAGAATCACTTTTTTTCCGTTCTTATTCGAGATAACTGGTTCTCTTTCATTATACTAGTTTGATAGCCTCAGAAAAGCATATTATGCGAAAAGAATCTCGAAAAGAAAAAAAAAATTTTCAATATTTGGAAACTTCATTAGAATAACTTTTTTCCGTTCTTACTTGAGATAACTGTTTCTCTTTCATTATACTAGTTAGATAGCCTCAGAAAAGCATACTATGCGCAAAGAATCTCGAAAAGAAAAATAATTTTTTTCGAAGTTTGGAAACTTTTTTAGAATCACTTTTTTTCCGTTCTTATTCGAGATAACTGGTTCACTTTCATTTTGCTAGTTTGATAGCTGTAGAAAAGCATATTGTGCGAAAAGAATCTCGAAAAGAAAAATAATTTCTTTCGAAGTTTGGAAACTTCGTTAGAATCACTTTTTTTCCGTTCTTATTCGAGATAACTGGTTCTTTTTCATTTTGCTAGTTTGATAGCTGTAGAAAAGCATATTATGCGAAAAATATCTCGAAAAGAAAAAAAAAATTTTTCGAATTTTGGAAACGTCATTAGAATCACTTTTTTTCCGCTCTTATTCGAGATACCTGGTTCTCTTTCATTTTGCTAGTTTGATAGCTGTAGAAAAGTATATTGTGCTGAAAGAATCTCGAAAGGAAAAAAAAATTTTTTCGAAGTTTGGAAACTCATTAGAATCACTTTTTTTCCGTTCTTATTTGAGATAACGTTCTCTTTCATTATACTAGTTTGATAGCCTCAGAAAAGCATATCATGCGCAAAGAATCTCAAAAAGAAAAATAATTTTTTTCGAAGTTTGCAAACTTCGTTAGAATCACTTTTTTTCCGTTCTTATTCGAATTAACTGGTTCTCTTTAATTATATTAGTTTGATAGCCTTAGAAAAGCATATTATGCGGAAAGAATCTCGAAAAGAAAAAAAATTTTTTTCGATCTTTGGAAACTTCGTTAGAATCACTTTTTTTCCGTTCTTATTCGAGATAACTGGCTCTCTTTCATTATACTAGTTTGATAGCCTTAGAAAAACATATTTGCGCAAAGAATCTCGAAAAGAAAAAAAATTTTTTTCGAAGTTTTGAAACTTCTTTAGAATCACATTCTTTCCGTTCTTATTCGAGATAACTGGTTCTCTTTCATTTTGCTAGCTTGATAGCTGTAGAAAAGCATATTATGCGAATAGAATCTCGAAAAGAAAAAAAAAATTTTCGAAATTTGGAAACTTCATTAGAATCACTTTTTTTCCGTTCTTATTCGAGATAACTGGTTCTCTTTCATTATACTAGTTTGATAGCCTCAGAAAAGCATATTATGCGCAAAGACTCTCGAAAAGAAAAATAATTTTTTTCGAAGTTTGGAAACTTCTTTAGAATCACTTTTTTTCCGTTCTTATTCGAGATAACTGGTTCTCTTTCATTTTGCTAGTTTGATAGCTGTAGAAAAGCATATTATGCGAAAAGAATCACGAAAAGAAAAATAATTTTTTTCGAAGTTTGGAAACTTAATTGGAATCACTTTTTTTCCGTTCTTATTCGAGATAACTGGTTCTCTTTCATTTTGTTAGTTTGATAGCTGTAGAAAAGCATATTATGCTGAAAGAACCTCGAAAAGAAAAAAAAAATTTTTCGAAATTTGGAAACTTCATTAGAATCACTTTTTTTCCGTTCTTATTCGAGATAACCGGTTCTCTTTCATTATACTAGTTTGATAGCCTCAGAAAAGTATATTATGCGCAAAGAATCTCGAAAGGAAAAAAACATTTTTTCGAAGTTTGGAAACTCATTAGAATCACTTTTTTTCCGTTCTTATTTGAGATAACGTTCTCTTTCATTATACTAGTTTGATAGCCTCAGAAAAGCATATCATGCGCAAAGAATCTCAAAAAGAAAAATAATTTTTTTCGAAGTTTGCAAACTTCGTTAGAATCACTTTTTTTCCGTTCTTATTCGAGATAACTGGTTCTCTTTAATTATATTAGTTTGATAGCCTTAGAAAAGCATATTATGCGGAAAGAATCTCGAAAAGAAAAAAAATTTTTTTCGATCTTTGGAAACTTCGTTAGAATCACTTTTTTTCCGTTCTTATTCGAGATAACTGGCTCTCTTTCATTATACTAGTTTGATAGCCTTAGAAAAACATATTTGCGCAAAGAATCTCGAAAAGAAAAAAAATTTTTTTCGAAGTTTTGAAACTTCTTTAGAATCACATTCTTTCCGTTCTTATTCGAGATAACTGGTTCTCTTTCATTTTGCTAGCTTGATAGCTGTAGAAAAGCATATTATGCGAATAGAATCTCGAAAAGAAAAAAAAAAATTTTAGAAATTTGGAAACTTCATTAGAATCACTTTTTTTTCCGTTCTTATTCGAGATAACCGGTTCTCTTTCATTATACTAGTTTGATAGCCTCAGAAAAGTATATTATGCACAAAGAATCTCGAAAGGAAAAAAAAATTTTTTCGAAGTTTGGAAACTCATTAGAATCACTTTTTTTCCGTTCTTATTTGAGATAACGTTCTCTTTCATTATACTAGTTTGATAGCCTCAGAAAAGCATATCATGCGCAAAGAATCTCGAAAAGAAAAATAATTTTTTTCGAAGTTTGCAAACTTCGTTAGAATCACTTTTTTTCCGTTCTTATTCGAGATAACTGGTTCTCTTTAATTATATTAGTTTGATAGCCTTAGAAAAGCATATTATGCGGAAAGAATCTCGAAAAGAAAAAAAAAATTTTTCGAAGTTTGGAAACTTCATTAGAATCACTTTTTTTCCGTTCTTATTCGAGATAACTGGTTCTCTTTCATTTTGCTAGTTTGATAGCTGTAGAAAAGCATATTATGCGAAAAGAATCTCGAAAAGAAAAATAATTTTTTTCGAAGTTTGGAAACTTCGTTAGAATCACTTTTTTCGGTTCTTATTCGAGATAACTGGTTCTCTTTCATTATACTAGTTTGATAGCCTCAGAAAAGCATATTATGCGCAAAGAATCTCGAAAAGAAAAAAAATTTTTTTCGAAGTTTGGAAACTTCTTTAGAATCACATTTTTTCCGTTCTTATTCGAGATAAATGGTTCTCTTTCATTATACTAGTTTGATTGCCTCAGAAAAGCATATTATGCGCAAAGAATCTCGAAAAGAAAAAAAATTTTTTTCGAAGTTTGGAAACTTTTTTAGAATCAAATTTTTTCCGTTCTTATTCGAGATAACTGGTTCTCTTTCATTTTGCTAGTTTGATAGCAGTAGAAAGCATATTATGCGAATAGAATCTCGAAAAGAAAAAAAAAAATTTTCGAAATTTGGAAACTTCTTTAGAATCACTTTTTTTCCGTTCTTATTCGAGATAACTGGTTCTCTTTCATTATACTAGGTTGATAGCCTCAAAAAAGCATATTATGCGATAAGAATCTCGAAAAGAAAAAAAAATTTTTTCACAGTTTGGAAACTTCGTTAGAATCACTTTTTTTCCGTTCTTATTGGAGATAACTGGTTCTCTTTCATTTTGCTAGTTTGATAGCTGTAGAAAAGCATATTATGTAAAATAATCTCGAAAAGAAAAATAATTTTTTCGAAGTTTGGAAACTTCGTTAGAATCACTTTTTTTCCGTTCTTATTCGAGATAACTGGTTCTCTTTCATTTTGCTAGTTTGATAGCTGTAGAAAAGCATGAGAAGCATATTATGCGCAGAGAATCTCGAAAAGAAAAAAATTTTTTTTCGAAGTTTGGAAACTTCTTTAGAATCAGAGTTTTTCCGTTCTTATGCGATATAACTGGTTCTCTTTCATTTTGATAGTTTGATAGCTGTAGAAAGCATATTATGCGAATATAATCTCGAAAAGAAAAAAAAAATTTTTCGAAATTTGGAAACTTCATTAGAATCACTTTTTTTCCGTTCTTATTCGAGATAACTGGTTCTCTTTAATTATACTAGTTTGATAGCTTTAGCAAAGCATATTATGCGGAAAGAATCTCGAAAAGAAAAAAAATTTTTTTCGAAGTTTGGAAACTTCTTTAGAATCACATTTTTTCCGTTCTTATTCGAGATAACTGGTTCTCTTTCATTTTGCTAGTTTGATAGCTGTAGAAAGCATATTATGCGAATAGAATCTCGAAAAGAAAAAAAAAATTTTTCGAAATTTGGAAACTTCATTAGAATCACTTTTTTTCCGTTCTTATTCGAGATAACTGGTTCTCTTTCATTATACTAGGTTGATAGCCTCAGAAAAGCATATTATGCGCAAAGAATCTCGAAAAGAAAAAAAAATTTTTTCACAGTTTGGAAACTTTGTTAGAATCACTTTTTTTTCCGTTCTTATTGGAGATAACTGGTTCTCTTTCATTTTGCTAGTTTGATAGCTGTAGAAAAGCATATTATGCGAAATAATCTCGAAAAGAAAAATAATTTTTTTCGAAGTTTGGAAACTTCGTTAGAATCACTTTTTTTCCGTTCTTATTCGAGATAACTGGTTCTCTTTCATTTTGCTAGTTTGATAGCTGTAGAAAAGCATGAGAAGCATATTATGCGCAGAGAATCTCGAAAAGAAAAAAATTTTATTCGAAGTTTGGAAACTTCTTTAGAATCAGAGTTTTTCCGTTCTTATGCGATATAACTGGTTCTCTTTCATTTTGATAGTTTGATAGCTGTAGAAAGCATATTATGCGAATATAATCTCGAAAAGAAAAAAAAATTTTTTCGAAATTTGGAAACTTCATTAGAATCACTTTTTTTCCGTTCTTATTCGAGATAACTGGTTCTCTTTAATTATACTAGTTTGATAGCTTTAGCAAAGCATATTATGCGGAAAGAATCTCGAAAAGAAAAAAAATTTTTTTTGAAGTTTGGAAACTTCGTTAGAATCACTTTTTTTCCGTTATTATTGGAGATAACTGGTTATCTTTCATTATACTAGTTTGATAGCCTCAGAAAAGCATATTATTCGCAAAGAATCTCGAAAAGAAAAAAAAATTTTTCCGAAGTTTGGAAACTTCATTAGAATCGTTTTTTTTCCGTTCTTATTTGAGATAACTGGTTCTCTTTAATTATACTAGTTTTATAGCCTTAGAAAAGCATATTATGCGGAAAGAATCTCGAAAAGAAAAAATTTTTTTTCGAAGTTTTGAAACTTCATTAGAATCACATTTTTTCCGTTCTTATTCGAGATAACTGGTTCTCTTTCATTTTGCTAGTTTGATAGCTGTAGAAAAACATATTATGGGCAAAGAATCTCGAAAAGAAAAAAAATTCTTTTCGAAGTTGTGAAACTTCTATAGAATCACATATTTTCCGTTCTTATTCGAGATAACTGGTTCTCTTTCATTTTGCTAGTTTGATAGCTCTACAAAATATTATTATGCGAATAGAATCTCGAAAAGAAAAAAAAAAAATTTTCGAAATTTGGAAACTTCATTAGAATCACTTTTTTTCCGTTCTTATTCGAGATAACTGGTTCTCTTTCATTATACTAGTTTGATAGCCTCAGAAAAGCATATTATGCGCAAAGAATCTCGAAAAGAAAAAATTTTTTTTCGAAGTTTGGAAACTTCTTTAGAATCACTTTTTTTCCGTTCTTATTCGAGATAACTGGTTCTCTTTCATTATACTAGTTTGATAGCCTCAGAAAAGCATATTATGCGCAAAGAATCTCGAAAGAAAAAAAAAATTTTTTCGAAGTTTGGAAACTTTATTAGAATCACTTTTTTTCCGTCCTTATTTGAGAAAACTGGTTCTCTTTCATTATACTAGTTTAATAGCCTCAGAAAAGCATATTATGCGCAAACAATCTCGAAAAGAAAAACATTTTTTTCGAAGTTTGGCAACTTCGTTAGAATCACTTTTTTTCCGTTCTTATTCGAGATAACTGGTTCTCTTTCATTATACTAGTTTGATAGCCTTAGAAAAACATAACATGCGCAAAGAATCTCGGAAAGAAAAAAAATTTTTTTCGAAGTTTTGAAACTTCATTAGAATCACTTTTTTTCCGTTCTTATTCGAGATAACGGGTTCTCTTTCATTATACTAGTTTGATAGCCTCTGAAAAGCATATTATGCGCAAAGAATCTCGAAAAGAAAAATAATTTTTTTCGAAGTTTGGAAACTTCGTTAGAATCACTTTTTTTCCGTTCTTATTCGAGATAACTGGTTCTCTTTCATTATACTAGTTTGAGATACTTAGAAAAAAATATTATGCGCAAAGAATCTCGAAAAGAAAAAAATTTTTTTTCGAAGTTTTGAAACTTCAATTGAATCACTTTTTTTCCGTTCTTTTTCGAGATAACTGGTTCTCTTTCATTTTGCTAGTTTGATATTTCTAGAAAAGTATATTATGCGAAAAGAATCTGGAAAAGAAAAAAAAATTTTTCGAAATTTGGAAACTTCGTTAGAATCACTTTTTTTCCGTTCTTATTCGAGATAACTGGTTCTCTTTCATTTTGCTAGTTTGATAGCTGTAGAAAGCATATTATGCGAATAGAATCTCGAAAAGAAAAAAAAATTTTTCGAAGTTTGGAAACCTCATTAGAATCACTTTTTTCCCGTTCTTATTCGAGATAACTGGTTGTCTTTCATTTTGCTAGTTTGATAGCTGTAGAAAAGTTTATTATGCGAAAAGAATCTCGAAAGGAAAAAAAAAAATTTCAATAATTGGAAACTTCATTAGAATCACTTTTTTTCCGTTCTTACTTGAGATAACTGTTTCTCTTTCATTATACTAGTTTGATAGCCTCAGAAAAGCATATCATGCGCAAAGAATCTCGAAAAGAAAAATAATTTTTTTCGAAGTTTGCAAACTTCGTTAGAATCACTTTTTTTCCGTTCTTATTCGAGATAACTGGTTCTCTTTAATTATATTAGTTTGATAGCCTTAGAAAAGCATATTATGCGGAAAGAATCTCGAAAAGAAAAAAAAAAAATTTTCGAAGTTTGGAAACTTCGTTAGAATCACTTTTTTTCCGTTCTTATTCGAGATAACTGGTTCTCTTTCATTTTGCTAGTTTGATAGCTGTAGAAAAGCATATTATGCGAAAAGAATCTCGAAAAGAAAAATAATTTTTTTCGAAGTTTGGAAACTTCGTTAGAATCACTTTTTTTCGGTTCTTATTCGAGATAACTGGTTCTCTTTCATTATACTAGTTTGATAGCCTCAGAAAAGCATATTATGCGCAAAGAATCTCGAAAAGAAAAAAAATTTTTTTCGAAGTTTGGAAACTTCTTTAGAATCACATTTTTGCCGTTCTTATTCGAGATAAATGGTTCTCTTTCATTATACTAGTCTGAATGCCTCAGAAAAGCATATTATGCGCAAAGAATCTCGAAAAGAAAAACAATTTTTTTCGAAGTTTGGAAACTTCTTTAGAATCACATTTTTTCCGTTCTTATTCGAGATAACTGGTTCTCTTTCATTTTGCTAGTTTGGTAGCTGTAGAAAGCATATTATGCGAATAGATAAGCGAAAAGAAAAAAAAAATTTTTCGAAATTTGGAAACTTCATTAGAATCACTTTTTTTCCGTTCTTATTCGAGATAACTGGTTCTCTTTCATTATACTAGGTTGATAACCTCAGAAAAGCATATTATGCGCAAAGAATCTCGAAAAGAAAAAAAAATTTTTTCACAGTTTGGAAACTTCGTTAGAATCACTTTTTTTCCGTTCTTATTGGAGATAACTGGTTCTCTTTCATTTTGCTAGTTTGATAGCTGTAGAAAAGCATATTATGCGAAATAATCTCGAAAAGAAAAATAATTTTTTTCGAAGTTTGGAAACTTCGTTAGAATCACTTTTTTTCCGTTCTTATTCGAGATAACTGGTTCTCTTTCATTTTGCTAGTTTGATAGCTGTAGAAAAGCATGAGAAGCATATTATGCGCAGAGAATTTCGAAAAGAAAAAAATTTTTTTTCGAAGTTTGGAAACTTCTTTAGAATCAGAGTTTTTCCGTTCTTATGCGATATTACTGGTTCTCTTTCATTTTGATAGTTTGATAGCTGTAGAAAGCATATTATGCGAATATAATCTCGAAAAGAAAAAAAAAATTTTCGAAATTTGGAAACTTCATTAGAATCACTTTTTTTCCGTTCTTATTCGAGATAACTGGTTCTCTTTAATTATACTAGTTTGATTGCTTTAGCAAAGCATATTATGAGGAAAGAATCTCGAAAAGAAAAACAATTTTTTTCGAAGTTTGGAAACTTCGTTAGAATCACTTTTTTTCCGTTATTTTTGGAGATAACTGGTTATCTTTCATTATACTAGTTTGATAGCCTCAGAAAAGCATATTATGCGCAAAGAATCTCGAAAAGAAAAAAAAAATTTTCCGAAGTTTGGAAACTTCATTAGAATCGTTTTTTTCCGTTCTTATTTGAGATAACTGGTTCTTTTTCATTATACTAGTTTGATAGCCTCAGAAAAGCATATTATGCGCAAAGAATCTCGAAAAGAATAATAATTTTTTTCGAAGTTTGGAAACTTCTTTAGAATCACTTTTTTTCCGTTCTTATTCGAGATAACTGGTTCTCTTTCATTTTGCTAGTTTGATAGCTCTAGAAAAGCATATTATGCGAAAAGAATCTCGAAAAGAAAAAAAAAATTTTTCGAAATTTGGAAACTTCAATAGAATCACTTTTTTTCCGTTCTTACTTGAGATAACTGTTTCTCTTTCATTATACTAGTTTGATAGCCTCAGAAAAGCATATTATGCGCAAAGACTCTCGAAAAGAATAATAATTTTTTTCGAAGTTTGGAAACTTCTTTAGAATCACTTTTTTTCCGTTCTTATTCGAGATAACTGGTTCTCTTTCATTTTGCTAGTTTGATAGCTGTAGAAAAGCATATTATGCGAAAACAATCACGAAAAGAAAAATAATTTTTTTCGAAGTTTGGAAACTTAATTAGAATCACTTTTTTTCCGTTCTTATTCGAGATAACTGGTTCTCTTTCATTTTGTTAGTTTGATAGCTGTAGAAAAGCATATTATGCTGAAAGAACCTCGAAAAGAAAAAAAAAATTTTTCGAAATTTGGAAACTTCATTAGAATCACTTTTTTTCCGTTCTTATTCGAGATAACCGGTTCTCTTTCATTATACTAGTTTGATAGCCTCAGAAAAGTATATTATGCGCAAAGAATCTCGAAAGGAAAAAAAAATTTTTTCGAAGTTTGGAAACTCATTAGAATCACTTTTTTTCCGTTCTTATTTGAGATAACGTTCTCTTTCATTATACTAGTTTGATAGCCTCAGAAAAGCATATCATGCGCAAAGAATCTCAAAAAGAAAAATAATTTTTTTCGAAGTTTGCAAACTTCGTTAGAATCACTTTTTTTCCGTTCTTATTCGAGATAACTGGTTCTCTTTAATTATATTAGTTTGATAGCCTTAGAAAAGCATATTATGCGGAAAGAATCTCGAAAAGAAAAAAAATTTTTTTCGATCTTTGGAAACTTCGTTAGAATCACTTTTTTTCCGTTCTTATTCGAGATAACTGGCTCTCTTTCATTATACTAGTTTGATAGCCTTAGAAAAACATATTTGCGCAAAGAATCTCGAAAAGAAAAAAAATTTTTTTCGAAGTTTTGAAACTTCTTTAGAATCACATTCTTTCCGTTCTTATTCGAGATAACTGGTTCTCTTTCATTTTGCTAGCTTGATAGCTGTAGAAAAGCATATTATGCGAATAGAATCTCGAAAAGAAAAAAAAAATTTTCGAAATTTGGAAACTTCATTAGAATCACTTTTTTTCAGTTCTTATTCGAGATAACTGGTTCACTTTCATTATACTAGTTTGATAGCCTCAGAAAAGCATATTATGCGAAAAGAATCTCGAAAAGAAAAAAATTTTTTTTCGAAGTTTGGAAACTTCTTTAGAATCACATTTTTTCCGTTCTTATTCGAGATAACTGGTTCTCTTTCATTATACTAGTTTGATAGCCTCAGAAAAGCATATTTTGCGCAAAGAATCTCGAAAAGAAAAAAATTTTTTTTCGAAGTTTTGAAACTTCAATAGAATCCCTTTTTATCCGTTCTTATTCGAGATAACTGGTTCTCTTTCATTTTGCTAGTTTGATAGCTGTAGAAAGCATATTATGCGAATAGAATCTCGAAAAGAAAAAAAAAAATTTTCGAAATTTGGAAACTTCATTAGAATCACTTTTTTTCCGTTCTTATTCGAGATAACTGGTTCTCTTTCATTATACTAGTTTGATAGCCTCAGAAAAGCATATTATGCGAAAAGAATCTCGAAAAGAAAAAAAAAATTTTCAATATTTGGAAACTTCATTAGAATCACTTTTTTCCGTTCTTACTTGAGATAACTGTTTCTCTTTCATTATACTAGTTAGATAGCCTCAGAAAAGCATACTATGCGCAAAGAATCTCGAAAAGAAAAATAATTTTTTTCGAAGTTTGGAAACTTTTTTAGAATCACTTTTTTTCCGTTCTTATTCGAGATAACTGGTTCACTTTCATTTTGCTAGTTTGATAGCTGTAGAAAAGCATATTGTGCGAAAAGAATCTCGAAAAGAAAAATAATTTCTTTCGAAGTTTGGAAACTTCGTTAGAATCACTTTTTTTCCGTTCTTATTCGAGATAACTGGTTCTTTTTCATTTTGCTAGTTTGATAGCTGTAGAAAAGCATATTATGCGAAAAATATCTCGAAAAGAAAAAAAAAATTTTTCGAATTTTGGAAACGTCATTAGAATCACTTTTTTTCCGCTCTTATTCGAGATACCTGGTTCTCTTTCATTTTGCTAGTTTGATAGCTGTAGAAAAGTATATTGTGCTGAAAGAATCTCGAAAGGAAAAAAAAATTTTTTCGAAGTTTGGAAACTCATTAGAATCACTTTTTTCCGTTCTTATTTGAGATAACGTTCTCTTTCATTATACTAGTTTGATAGCCTCAGAAAAGCATATCATGCGCAAAGAATCTCAAAAAGAAAAATAATTTTTTTCGAAGTTTGCAAACTTCGTTAGAATCACTTTTTTTCCGTTCTTATTCGAGATAACTGGTTCTCTTTAATTATATTAGTTTGATAGCCTTAGAAAAGCATATTATGCGGAAAGAATCTCGAAAAGAAAAAAAATTTTTTTCGATCTTTGGAAACTTCGTTAGAATCACTTTTTTTCCGTTCTTATTCGAGATAACTGGCTCTCTTTCATTATACTAGTTTGATAGCCTTAGAAAAACATATTTGCGCAAAGAATCTCGAAAAGAAAAAAAAATTTTTTCGAAGTTTTGAAACTTCTTTAGAATCACATTCTTTCCGTTCTTATTCGAGATAACTGGTTCTCTTTCATTTTGCTAGCTTGATAGCTGTAGAAAAGCATATTATGCGAATAGAATCTCGAAAAGAAAAAAAAAAATTTTCGAAATTTGGAAACTTCATTAGAATCACTTTTTTTCCGTTCTTATTCGAGATAACTGGTTCTCTTTCATTATACTAGTTTGATAGCCTCAGAAAAGCATATTATGCGCAAAGACTCTCGAAAAGAAAAATAATTTTTTTCGAAGTTTGGAAACTTCTTTAGAATCACTTTTTTTCCGTTCTTATTCGAGATAACTGGTTCTCTTTCATTTTGCTAGTTTGATAGCTGTAGAAAAGCATATTATGCGAAAAGAATCACGAAAAGAAAAATAATTTTTTTCGAAGTTTGGAAACTTAATTAGAATCACTTTTTTTCCGTTCTTATTCGAGATAACTGGTTCTCTTTCATTTTGTTAGTTTGATAGCTGTAGAAAAGCATATTATGCTGAAAGAACCTCGAAAAGAAAAAAAAAATTTTTCGAAATTTGGAAACTTCATTAGAATCACTTTTTTTCCGTTCTTATTCGAGATAACCGGTTCTCTTTCATTATACTAGTTTGATAGCCTCAGAAAAGTATATTATGCGCAAAGAATCTCGAAAGGAAAAAAAAATTTTTTCGAAGTTTGGAAACTCATTAGAATCACTTTTTTTCCGTTCTTATTTGAGATAACTGGTTCTCTTTCATTATACTAGTTTGATAGCCTCAGAAAAGCATATCATGCGCAAAGAATGTCAAAAAGAAAAATAATTTTTTTCGAAGTTTGCAAACTTCGTTAGAATCACTTTTTTTCCGTTCTTATTCGAGATAACTGGTTCTCTTTAATTATATTAGTTTGATAGCCTTAGAAAAGCATATTATGCGGAAAGAATCTCGAAAAGAAAAAAAATTTTTTTCGATCTTTGGAAACTTCGTTAGAATCACTTTTTTTCCGTTCTTATTCGAGATAACTGGCTCTCTTTCATTATACTAGTTTGATAGCCTTAGAAAAACATATTTGCGCAAAGAATCTCGAAAAGAAAAAAAATTTTTTTCGAAGTTTTGAAACTTCTTTAGAATCACATTCTTTCCGTTCTTATTCGAGATAACTGGTTCTCTTTCATTTTGCTAGCTTGATAGCTGTAGAAAAGCATATTATGCGAATAGAATCTCGAAAAGAAAAAAAAAATTTTCGAAATTTGGAAACTTCATTAGAATCACTTTTTTTCCGTTCTTATTCGAGATAACTGGTTCACTTTCATTATACTAGTTTGATAGCCTCAGAAAAGCATATTATGCGAAAAGAATCTCGAAAAGAAAAAAATTTTTTTTCGAAGTTTGGAAACTTCTTTAGAATCACATTTTTTCCGTTCTTATTCGAGATAACTGGTTCTCTTTCATTATACTAGTTTGATAGCCTCAGAAAAGCATATTTTGCGCAAAGAATCTCGAAAAGAAAAAAATTTTTTTTCGAAGTTTTGAAACTTCAATAGAATCCCTTTTTATCCGTTCTTATTCGAGATAACTGGTTCTCTTTCATTTTGCTAGTTTGATAGCTGTAGAAAGCATATTATGCGAATAGAATCTCGAAAAGAAAAAAAAAAATTTTCGAAATTTGGAAACTTCATTAGAATCACTTTTTTTCCGTTCTTATTCGAGATAACTGGTTCTCTTTCATTATACTAGTTTGATAGCCTCAGAAAAGCATATTATGCGAAAAGAATCTCGAAAAGAAAAAAAAAATTTTCAATATTTGGAAACTTCATTAGAATCACTTTTTTCCGTTCTTACTTGAGATAACTGTTTCTCTTTCATTATACTAGTTAGATAGCCTCAGAAAAGCATACTATGCGCAAAGAATCTCGAAAAGAAAAATAATTTTTTTCGAAGTTTGGAAACTTTTTTAGAATCACTTTTTTTCCGTTCTTATTCGAGATAACTGGTTCACTTTCATTTTGCTAGTTTGATAGCTGTAGAAAAGCATATTGTGCGAAAAGAATCTCGAAAAGAAAAATAATTTCTTTCGAAGTTTGGAAACTTCGTTAGAATCACTTTTTTTCCGTTCTTATTCGAGATAACTGGTTCTTTTTCATTTTGCTAGTTTGATAGCTGTAGAAAAGCATATTATGCTGAAAGAACCTCGAAAAGAAAAAAAAAATTTTTCGAAATTTGGAAACTTCATTAGAATCACTTTTTTTCCGTTCTTATTCGAGATAACCGGTTCTCTTTCATTATACTAGTTTGATAGCCTCAGAAAAGTATATTATGCGCAAAGAATCTCGAAAGGAAAAAAAAATTTTTTCGAAGTTTGGAAACTCATTAGAATCACTTTTTTTCCGTTCTTATTTGAGATAACGTTCTCTTTCATTATACTAGTTTGATAGCCTCAGAAAAGCATATCATGCGCAAAGAATGTCAAAAAGAAAAATAATTTTTTTCGAAGTTTGCAAACTTCGTTAGAATCACTTTTTTTCCGTTCTTATTCGAGATAACTGGTTCTCTTTAATTATATTAGTTTGATAGCCTTAGAAAAGCATATTATGCGGAAAGAATCTCGAAAAGAAAAAAAATTTTTTTCGATCTTTGGAAACTTCGTTAGAATCACTTTTTTTCCGTTCTTATTCGAGATAACTGGCTCTCTTTCATTATACTAGTTTGATAGCCTTAGAAAAACATATTTGCGCAAAGAATCTCGAAAAGAAAAAAAATTTTTTTCGAAGTTTTGAAACTTCTTTAGAATCACATTCTTTCCGTTCTTATTCGAGATAACTGGTTCTCTTTCATTTTGCTAGCTTGATAGCTGTAGAAAAGCATATTATGCGAATAGAATCTCGAAAAGAAAAAAAAAAATTTTCGAAATTTGGAAACTTCATTAGAATCACTTTTTTTCCGTTCTTATTCGAGATAACTCGTTCTCTTTCATTATACTAGTTTGATAGCCTCAGAAAAGCATATTATGCGCAAAGACTCTCGAAAAGAAAAATAATTTTTTTCGAAGTTTGGAAACTTCTTTAGAATCACTTTTTTTCCGTTCTTATTCGAGATAACTGGTTCTCTTTCATTTTGCTAGTTTGATAGCTGTAGAAAAGCATATTATGCGAAAAGAATCACGAAAAGAAAAATAATTTTTTTCGAAGTTTGGAAACTTAATTAGAATCACTTTTTTTCCGTTCTTATTCGAGATAACTGGTTCTCTTTCATTTTGTTAGTTTGATAGCTGTAGAAAAGCATATTATGCTGAAAGAACCTCGAAAAGAAAAAAAAAATTTTTCGAAATTTGGAAACTTCATTAGAATCACTTTTTTTCCGTTCTTATTCGAGATAACCGGTTCTCTTTCATTATACTAGTTTGATAGCCTCAGAAAAGTATATTATGCGCAAAGAATCTCGAAAGGAAAAAAAAATTTTTTCGAAGTTTGGAAACTCATTAGAATCACTTTTTTTCCGTTCTTATTTGAGATAACGTTCTCTTTCATTATACTAGTTTGATAGCCTCAGAAAAGCATATCATGCGCAAAGAATGTCAAAAAGAAAAATAATTTTTTTCGAAGTTTGCAAACTTCGTTAGAATCACTTTTTTTCCGTTCTTATTCGAGATAACTGGTTCTCTTTAATTATATTAGTTTGATAGCCTTAGAAAAGCATATTATGCGGAAAGAATCTCGAAAAGAAAAAAAATTTTTTTCGATCTTTGGAAACTTCGTTAGAATCACTTTTTTTCCGTTCTTATTCGAGATAACTGGCTCTCTTTCATTATACTAGTTTGATAGCCTTAGAAAAACATATTTGCGCAAAGAATCTCGAAAAGAAAAAAAATTTTTTTCGAAGTTTTGAAACTTCTTTAGAATCACATTCTTTCCGTTCTTATTCGAGATAACTGGTTCTCTTTCATTTTGCTAGCTTGATAGCTGTAGAAAAGCATATTATGCGAATAGAATCTCGAAAAGAAAAAAAAAATTTTCGAAATTTGGAAACTTCATTAGAATCACTTTTTTTCCGTTCTTATTCGAGATAACTGGTTCACTTTCATTATACTAGTTTGATAGCCTCAGAAAAGCATATTATGCGAAAAGAATCTCGAAAAGAAAAAAATTTTTTTTCGAAGTTTGGAAACTTCTTTAGAATCACATTTTTTCCGTTCTTATTCGAGATAACTGGTTCTCTTTCATTATACTAGTTTGATAGCCTCAGAAAAGCATATTTTGCGCAAAGAATCTCGAAAAGAAAAAAATTTTTTTTCGAAGTTTTGAAACTTCAATAGAATCCCTTTTTATCCGTTCTTATTCGAGATAACTGGTTCTCTTTCATTTTGCTAGTTTGATAGCTGTAGAAAGCATATTATGCGAATAGAATCTCGAAAAGAAAAAAAAAATTTTCGAAATTTGGAAACTTCATTAGAATCACTTTTTTTTCCGTTCTTATTCGAGATAACTGGTTCTCTTTCATTATACTATTTTGATAGCCTCAGAAAAGCATATTATGCGAAAAGAATCTCGAAAAGAAAAAAAAAATTTTCAATATTTGGAAACTTCATTAGAATCACTTTTTTCCGTTCTTACTTGAGATAACTGTTTCTCTTTCATTATACTAGTTTGATAGCCTCAGAAAAGCATACTATGCGCAAAGAATCTCGAAAGGAAAAATAATTTTTTTCGAAGTTTGGAAACTTTTTTAGAATCACTTTTTTTCCGTTCTTATTCGAGATAACTGGTTCACTTTCATTTTGCTAGTTTGTAAGCTGTAGAAAAGCATATTGTGCGAAAAGAATCTCGAAAAGAAAAATAATTTCTTTCGAAGTTTGGAAACTTCGTTAGAATCACTTTTTTTCCGTTCTTATTCGAGATAACTGGTTCTTTTTCATTTTGCTAGTTTGATAGCTGTAGAAAAGCATATTATGCGAAAAATATCTCGAAAAGAAAAAAAAAATTTTTTCGAATTTTGGAAACGTCATTAGAATCACTTTTTTTCCGCTCTTATTCGAGATACCTGGTTCTCTTTCATTTTGCTAGTTTGATAGCTGTAGAAAAGTATATTGTGCTGAAAGAATCTCGAAAGGAAAAAAAATTTTTTTCGAAGTTTGGAAACTCATTAGAATCACTTTTTTTCCGTTCTTATTTGAGATAACGTTCTCTTTCATTATACTAGTTTGATAGCCTCAGAAAAGCATATCATGCGCAAAGAATCTCAAAAAGAAAAATAATTTTTTTCGAAGTTTGCAAACTTCGTTAGAATCACTTTTTTTCCGTTCTTATTCGAGATAACTGGTTCTCTTTAATTATATTAGTTTGATAGCCTTAGAAAAGCATATTATGCGGAAAGAATCTCGAAAAGAAAAAAAATTTTTTTCGATCTTTGGAAACTTCGTTAGAATCACTTTTTTTCCGTTCTTATTCGAGATAACTGGCTCTCTTTCATTATACTAGTTTGATAGCCTTAGAAAAACATATTTGCGCAAAGAATCTCGAAAAGAAAAAAAATTTTTTTCGAAGTTTTGAAACTTCTTTAGAATCACATTCTTTCCGTTCTTATTCGAGATAACTGGTTCTCTTTCATTTTGCTAGCTTGATAGCTGTAGAAAAGCATATTATGCGAATAGAATCTCGAAAAGAAAAAAAAAAAATTTTCGAAATTTGGAAACTTCATTAGAATCACTTTTTTTCCGTTCTTATTCGAGATAACTGGTTCACTTTCATTATACTAGTTTGATAGCCTCAGAAAAGCATATTATGCGCAAAGAATCTCGAAAAGAAAAAAATTTTTTTTCGAAGTTTGGAAACTTCTTTAGAATCACATTTTTTCCGTTCTTATTCGAGATAACTGGTTCTCTTTCATTATACTAGTTTGATAGCCTCAGAAAAGCATATTTTGCGCAAAGAATCTCGAAAAGAAAAAAATTTTTTTTCGAAGTTTTGAAACTTCAATAGAATCCCTTTTTATCCGGTCTTATTCGAGATAACTGGTTCTCTTTCATTTTGCTAGTTTGATAGCTGTAGAAAGCATATTATGCGAATAGAATCTCGAAAAGAAAAAAAAAAATTTTCGAAATTTGGAAACTTCATTAGAATCACTTTTTTTCCGTTCTTATTCGAGATAACTGGTTCTCTTTCATTATACTAGTTTGATAGCCTCAGAAAAGCATATTATGCGAAAAGAATCTCGAAAAGAAAAAAAAAATTTTCAATATTTGGAAACTTCATTAGAATCACTTTTTTCCGTTCTTACTTGAGATAACTGTTTCTCTTTCATTATACTAGTTTGATAGCCTCAGAAAAGCATACTATGCGCAAAGAATCTCGAAAAGAAAAATAATTTTTTTCCAAGTTTGGAAACTTTTTTAGAATCACTTTTTTTCCGTTCTTATTCGAGATAACTGGTTCACTTTCATTTTGCTAGTTTGATAGCTGTAGAAAAGCATATTGTGCGAAAAGAATCTCGAAAAGAAAAATAATTTCTTTCGAAGTTTGGAAACTTCGTTAGAATCACTTTTTTTCCGTTCTTATTCGAGATAACTGGTTCTTTTTCATTTTGCTAGTTTGATAGCTGTAGAAAAGCATATTATGCGAAAAATATCTCGAAAAGAAAAAAAAAATTTTTCGAATTTTGGAAACGTCATTAGAATCACTTTTTTTCCGCTCTTATTCGAGATACCTGGTTCTCTTTCATTTTGCTAGTTTGATAGCTGTAGAAAAGTATATTGTGCTGAAAGAATCTCGAAAAGAAAAAAAAAATTTTCGAAATTTGGAAACTTCATTAGAATCACTTTTTTTCCGTTCTTATTCGAGATAACCGGTTCTCTTTCATTATACTAGTTTGATAGCCTCAGAAAAGTATATTATGCGCAAAGAATCTCGAAAGGAAAAAAAAAATTTTTCGAAGTTCGGAAACTCATTAGAATCACTTTTTTTCCGTTCTTATTTGAGATAACTGGTTCTCTTTCATTATACTAGTTTGATAGCCTCAAAAAAGCATATCATGCGCAAAGAATCTCGAAAAGAAAAATAATTTTTTTCGAAGATTGGAAACTTCGTTAGAATCACTTTTTTTCCGTTCTTATTCGAGATAACTGGTTCTCTTTAATTATACTAGTTTGATAGCCTTAGAAAAGCATATTATGCGGAAAGAATCTCGAAAAGAAAAAAAGATTTTTTCGAAGTTTGGAAACTTCGTTAGAATCACTTTTTTTCCGTTCTTATTCGAGATAACTGGTTCTCTTTCATTATACTAGTTTGATAGCCTTAGAAAATAATATTTGCGCAAAGAATCTCGAAAAGAAAAAAAAATTTTTCGAAGTTTTGAAACTTCTTTAGAATCACATTTTTTCCGTTCTAATTCGAGATAACTGGTTCTCTTTCATTTTGCTAGTTTGATAGCTGTGGAAAGCATATTATGCGAATAGAATCTCGAAAAGAAAAAAAAATTATCGAAATTTGGAAACTTCATTAGAATCACTTTTTTTCCGTTCTTATTTGAGATAACTGGTTCTCTTTCATTATACTAGTTTGATAGCCTCAGAAAAGCATATTATGCGCAAAGAATCTCGAAAAGAAAAAAAAAATTTTTCACAGTTTGGAAACTTCGTTAGAATCACTTTCTTTCCGTTCTTATTCGAGATAACTGGTTCTCTTTCATTTTGCTAGTTTGATAGCTGTAGAAAAGCATATTATGCGAAAAGAATCACGAAAAGAAAAATAATTTTTTTCGAAGTTTGGAAACTTCGTTAGAATCATTTTTTTCCGTTCTTATTCGAGATAACTGGTTCTCTTTCATTTTGCTAGTTTGATAGCTGTAGAAAAGCATGAAAAGCATATTATGCGCAGAGAATCTCGAAAAGAAAAAAAATTTTTTTCGAAGTTTGGAAACTTCTTTAGAATCAGATTTTTTCCGTTCTTATTCGAGATAACTGGTTCTCTTTCATTTTGCTAGTTTGATAGCTGTAGAAAGCATATTATGCGAATAGAATCTCGAAAAGAAAAAAAAAAATTTTCGAAATTTGGAAACTTCATTAGAATCACTTTTTTTCCGTTCTTATTCGAGATAACTGGTTCTCTTTCATTATACTAGTTTGATAGCCTCAGAAAAGCATATTATGCGCAAAGAATCTCGGAAAGAAAAAAAAATTTTTTCACAGTTTGGAAACTTTGTTAGAATCACTTTTTTTCCGTTCTTATTCGAGATAACTGCTTCTCTTTCATTTTGCTAGTTTGATAGCCTCAGCTATCAGCTATCAGCTTATTATGCGCAAAGAATCTCGAAAAGAATAAATGTTTTTTCGAAGTTTTGAAACTTCATTAGAATCACTTTTTTTCCGTTCTTATTGGAGATAACTGGTTATCTTTCATTATACTAGTTTGATAGCCTTAGAAAAACATATTATGCGCAAACAATCTCGAAAAGAAAAAAAATTTTTTTCGAAGTTTGGAAACTTCGTTAGAATCACTTTTTTTCCGTTCTTATTCGAGATAACTGGTTCTCTTTCATTATACCAGTTTGATAGCCTTAGAAAAACATATTATGCGCAAAGAATCTCGGAAAGAAAAAAATTTTTTTTCGAAGTTTTGAAACTTCATTAGAATCACTTTTTTTCAGTTCTTACTTGAGATAACTGTTTCTCTTTCATTATACTAGTTTGATAGCCTCAGAAAAGCATACTATGCGCAAAGAATCTCGAAAAGAAAAATAATTTTTTTCGAAGTTTGGAAACTTTTTTAGAATCACTTTTTTTCCGTTCTTATTCGAGATAACTGGTTCACTTTCATTTTGCTAGTTTGATAGCTGTAGAAAAGCATATTGTGCGAAAAGAATCTCGAAAAGAAAAATAATTTCTTTCGAAGTTTGGAAACTTCGTTAGAATCACTTTTTTTCCGTTCTTATTCGAGATAACTGGTTCTTTTTCATTTTGCTAGTTTGATAGCTGTAGAAAAGCATATTATGCGAAAAATATCTCGAAAAGAAAAAAAAAATTTTTCAAATTTTGGAAACGTCATTAGAATCACTTTTTTTCCGCTCTTATTCGAGATACCTGGTTCTCTTTCATTTTGCTAGTTTGATAGCTGTAGAAAAGTATATTGTGCTGAAAGAATCTCGAAAGGAAAAAAAAATTTTTTCGAAGTTTGGAAACTCATTAGAATCACTTTTTTTCCGTTCTTATTTGAGATAACGTTCTCTTTCATTATACTAGTTTGATAGCCTCAGAAAAGCATATCATGCGCAAAGAATCTCAAAAAGAAAAATAATTTTTTTCGAAGTTTGCAAACTTCGTTAGAATCACTTTTTTTCCGTTCTTATTCGAGATAACTGGTTCTCTTTAATTATATTAGTTTGATAGCCTTAGAAAAGCATATTATGCGGAAAGAATCTCGAAAAGAAAAAAAATTTTTTTCGATCTTTGGAAACTTCGTTAGAATCACTTTTTTTCCGTTCTTATTCGAGATAACTGGCTCTCTTTCATTATACTAGTTTGATAGCCTTAGAAAAACATATTTGCGCAAAGATTCTCGAAAAGAAAAAAAATTTTTTTCGAAGTTTTGAAACTTCTTTAGAATCACATTCTTTCCGTTCTTATTCGAGATAACTGGTTCTCTTTCATTTTGCTAGCTTGATAGCTGTAGAAAAGCATATTATGCGAATAGAATCTCGAAAAGAAAAAAAAAAATTTTCGAAATTTGGAAACTTCATTAGAATCACTTTTTTTCCGTTCTTATTCGAGATAACTGGTTCACTTTCATTATACTAGTTTGATAGCCTCAGAAAAGCATATTATGCGCAAAGAATCTCGAAAAGAAAAAAATTTTTTTTCGAAGTTTGGAAACTTCTTTAGAATCACATTTTTTCCGTTTTTATTCGAGATAACTGGTTCTCTTTCATTATACTAGTTTGATAGCCTCAGAAAAGCATATTTTGCGCAAAGAATCTCGAAAAGAAAAAAATTTTTTTTCGAAGTTTTGAAACTTCAATAGAATCCCTTTTTATCCGTTCTTATTCGAGATAACTGGTTCTCTTTCATTTTGCTAGTTTGATAGCTGTAGAAAGCATATTATGCGAATAGAATCTCGAAAAGAAAAAAAAAAATTTTCGAAATTTGGAAACTTCATTAGAATCACTTTTTTTCCGTTCTTATTCGAGATAACTGGTTCTCTTTCATTATACTAGTTTGATAGCCTCAGAAAAGCATATTATGCGAAAAGAATCTCGAAAAGAAAAAAAAAATTTTCAATATTTGGAAACTTCATTAGAATCACTTTTTTCCGTTCTTACTTGAGATAACTGTTTCTCTTTCATTATACTAGTTTGATAGCCTCAGAAAAGCATACTATGCGCAAAGAATCTCGAAAAGAAAAATAATTTTTTTCCAAGTTTGGAAACTTTTTTAGAATCACTTTTTTTCCGTTCTTATTCGAGATAACTGGTTCACTTTCATTTTGCTAGTTTGATAGCTGTAGAAAAGCATATTGTGCGAAAAGAATCTCGAAAAGAAAAATAATTTCTTTCGAAGTTTGGAAACTTCGTTAGAATCACTTTTTTTCCGTTCTTATTCGAGATAACTGGTTCTTTTTCATTTTGCTAGTTTGATAGCTGTAGAAAAGCATATTATGCGAAAAATATCTCGAAAAGAAAAAAAAAAATTTTCGAATTTTGGAAACGTCATTAGAATCACTTTTTTTCCGCTCTTATTCGAGATACCTGGTTCTCTTTCATTTTGCTAGTTTGATAGCTGTAGAAAAGTATATTGTGCTGAAAGAATCTCGAAAAGAAAAAAAAAATTTTCGAAATTTGGAAACTTCATTAGAATCACTGTTTTTCCGTTCTTATTCGAGATAACCGGTTCTCTTTCATTATACTAGTTTGATAGCCTCAGAAAAGTATATTATGCGCAAAGAATCTCGAAAGGAAAAAAAAAATTTTTCGAAGTTCGGAAACTCATTAGAATCACTTTTTTTCCGTTCTTATTTGAGATAACTGGTTCTCTTTCATTATACTAATTTGATAGCCTCAAAAAAGCATATCATGCGCAAAGAATCTCGAAAAGAAAAATAATTTTTTTCGAAGATTGGAAACTTCGTTAGAATCACTTTTTTTCCGTTCTTATTCGAGATAACTGGTTCTCTTTAATTATACTAGTTTGATAGCCTTAGAAAAGCATATTATGCGGAAAGAATCTCGAAAAGAAAAAAAGATTTTTTCGAAGTTTGGAAACTTCGTTAGAATCACTTTTTTTCCGTTCTTATTCGAGATAACTGGTTCTCTTTCATTATACTAGTTTGATAGCCTTAGAAAATAATATTTGCGCAAAGAATCTCGAAAAGAAAAAAAATTTTTTCGAAGTTTTGAAACTTCTTTAGAATCACATTTTTTCCGTTCTAATTCGAGATAACTGGTTCTCTTTCATTTTGCTAGTTTGATAGCTGTAGAAAGCATATTATGCGAATAGAATCTCGAAAAGAAAAAAAAATTATCGAAATTTGGAAACTTCATTAGAATCACTTTTTTTCCGTTCTTATTTGAGATAACTGGTTCTCTTTCATTATACTAGTTTGATAGCCTCAGAAAAGCATATTATGCGCAAAGAATCTCGAAAAGAAAAAAAAAATTTTTCATAGTTTGGAAACTTCGTTAGAATCACTTTCTTTCCGTTCTTATTCGAGATAACTGGTTCTCTTTCATTTTGCTAGTTTGATAGCTGTAGAAAAGCATATTATGCGAAAAGAATCACGAAAAGAAAAATAATTTTTTTCGAAGTTTGGAAACTTCGTTAGAATCATTTTTTTCCGTTCTTATTCGAGATAACTGGTTCTCTTTCATTTTGCTAGTTTGATAGCTGTAGAAAAGCATGAAAAGCATATTATGCGCAGAGAATCTCGAAAAGAAAAAAAATTTTTTTCGAAGTTTGGAAACTTCTTTAGAATCAGATTTTTTCCGTTCTTATTCGAGATAACTGGTTCTCTTTCATTTTGCTAGTTTGATAGCTGTAGAAAGCATATTATGCGAATAGAATCTCGAAAAGAAAAAAAAAAATTTTCGAAATTTGGAAACTTCATTAGAATCACTTTTTTTCCGTTCTTATTCGAGATAACTGGTTCTCTTTCATTATACTAGTTTGATAGCCTCAGAAAAGCATATTATGCGCAAAGAATCTCGGAAAGAAAAAAAAATTTTTTCACAGTTTGGAAACTTTGTTAGAATCACTTTTTTTCCGTTCTTATTCGAGATAACTGCTTCTCTTTCATTTTGCTAGTTTGATAGCCTCAGCTATCAGCTATCAGCTTATTATGCGCAAAGAATCTCGAAAAGAAAAAATGTTTTTTCGAAGTTTTGAAACTTCATTAGAATCACTTTTTTTCCGTTCTTATTGGAGATAACTGGTTATCTTTCATTATACTAGTTTGATAGCCTTAGAAAAACATATTATGCGCAAACAATCTCGAAAAGAAAAAAAAATTTTTTCGAAGTTTGGAAACTTCGTTAGAATCACTTTTTTTCCGTTCTTATTTGAGATAACTGGTTCTCTTTCATTATACCAGTTTGATAGCCTTAGAAAAACATATTATGCGCAAAGAATCTCGGAAAGAAAAAAATTTTTTTTCGAAGTTTTGAAACTTCATTAGAATCACTTTTTTTCAGTTCTTATTCGAGATAACTGGTTCTCTTTCATTATACTAGTTTGATAGCCTCAGAAAAGCATATTATGCGCAAAGAATCTCGAAAAGAAAAATAATTTTTTTCGAAGTTTGGCAACTTCGTTAGAATCACTTTTTTTCCGTTCTTATTCGAGATAACTGGTTCTCTTTCATTATACTAGTTTGATAGCCTTAGAAAAACATATTTGCGCAAAGAATCTCGAAAAGAAAAAAAAATTTTTCGAAGTTTTGAAACTTCTTTACAATCACATTTTTTCCGTTCTAATTCGAGATAACTGGTTCTCTTTCATTTTGCTAGTTTGATAGCTGTAGAAAGCATATTATGCGAATAGAATCTCGAAAAGAAAAAAAAAAATTTTCGAAATTTGGAAACTTCATTAGAATCACTTTTTTTCCGTTCTTATTCGAGATAACTGGTTCTCTTTCATTATACTAGTTTGATAGCCTCAGAAAAGCATATTATGCGAAAAGAATCACGAAAAGAAAAAAAATTTTTTTCGAAGTTTGGAAACTTCGTTAGAATCACTTTTTTTCCGTTCTTATTCGAGATAACTGGTTCTCTTTCATTTTGCTAGTTTGATAGCTGTAGAAAAGCATGAAAAGCATATTATGCGCAGAGAATCTCGAAAAGAAAAAAAATTTTTTTCGAAGTTTTGAAACTTCATTAGAATCACTTTTTTTCAGTTCTTATTCGAGATAACTGGTTCTCTTTCATTATACTAGTTTGATAGCCTTAGAAAAACATATTTGCGCAAAGAATCTCGAAAAGAAAAAATTTTTTTTTCGAAGTTTTGAAACTTGAATAGAATCACCTTTTTTCCGTTCTTATTCGAGATAACTGGTTCTCTTTCATTATACTAGTTTGATAGCCTTAGAAAAACATATTTGCGCAAAGAATCTCGAAAAGAAAAAAAAATTTTTCGAAGTTTTGAAACTTCTTTACAATCACATTTTTTCCGTTCTAATTCGAGATAACTGGTTCTCTTTCATTTTGCTAGTTTGATAGTTGTAGAAAGCATATTATGCGAATAGAATCTCGAAAAGAAAAAAAAATTATCGAAATTTGGAAACTTCGTTAGAATCACTTTTTTTCCGTTCTTATTCGAGATAACTGGTTCTCTTTCATTTTGCTAGTTTGATAGCTGTAGAAAAGCATGAAAAGCATATTATGCGCAGAGAATCTCGAAAAGAAAAAAAATTTTTTTCGAAGTTTGGAAACTTCTTTAGAATCAGATTTTTTCCGTTCTTATTCGAGATAACTGGTTCTCTTTCATTTTGCTAGTTTGATAGCTGTAGAAAGCATATTATGCGAATAGAATCTCGAAAAGAAAAAAAAAAATTTTCGAAATTTGGAAACTTCATTAGAATCACTTTTTTTCCGTTCTTATTCGAGATAACTGGTTCTCTTTCATTATACTAGTTTGATAGCCTCAGAAAAGCATATTATGCGCAAAGAATCTCGGAAAGAAAAAAAATTTTTTTCACAGTTTGGAAACTTTGTTAGAATCACTTTTTTTCCGTTCTTATTCGAGATAACTGCTTCTCTTTCATTTTGCTAGTTTGATAGCCTCAGAAAAGCTTATTATGCGCACAGAATCTCGAAAAGAAAAAATGTTTTTTCGAAGTTTTGAAACTTCATTAGAATCACTTTTTTTCCGTTCTTATTGAAGATAACTGGTTATCTTTCATTATACTAGTTTGATAGCCTTAGAAAAACACATTATGCGCAAAGGATCACGGAAAGAAAAAAATTTTTTTTCGAAGTTTTGAAACTTCATCAGAATCACTTTTTTTCCGTTCTTATTCGAGATAACTGGTTCTCTTTCATTATACTAGTTTGATAGCCTCAGAAAAGCATATTATGCGCAAAGAATCTCGAAAGGAAAAAAAAAATTATTTCGAAGTTTGGAAACTTTATTAGAATCACATTTTTTCCGTTCTTATTTGAGATAACTGGTTCTCTTTCATTATACTAGTTTAATAGCCTCAGAAAAGCATATTATGCGCAAACAATCTCGAAAAGAAAAAAAATTTTTTTCGAAGTTTAGAAACTTCGTTAGAATCACTTTTTTTCCGTTCTTATTCGAGATAACTGGTTCTCTTTCATTATACTAGTTTGATAGCCTTAGAAAAACATATTATGCGCAAAGAATCTCGGAAAGAAAAAAAATTTTTTTCGAAGTTTTGAAACTTCATTAGAATCATTTTTTTCAGTTCTTATTCGAGATAACTGGTTCTCTTTCATTATACTAGTTTGATAGCCTCAGAAAAGCATATTATGCGCAAAGAATCTCGAAAAGAAAAATAATTTTTTTCGAAGTTTGGCAACTTCGTTAGAATCACTTTTTTTCCGTTCTTATTCGAGATAACTGGTTCTCTTTCATTATACTAGTTTGATATCCTTAGAAAAACATATTATGCGCAAAGAATCTCGAAAAGAAAAAATTTTTTTTTCGAAGTTTTGAAACTTCAATAGAATCACCTTTTTTCCGTTCTTATTCGAGATAACTGGTTCTCTTTCATTATACTAGTTTGATAGCCTTAGAAAAACATATTTGCGCAAAGAATCTCGAAAAGAAAAAAAAATTTTTCGAAGTTTTGAAACTTCTTTACAATCACATTTTTTCCGTTCTAATTCGAGATAACTGGTTCTCTTTCATTTTGTTAGTTTGATAGTTGTAGAAAGCATATTATGCGAATAGAATCTCGAAAAGAAAAAAAAATTATCGAAATTTGGAAACTTCATTAGAATCACTTTTTTTTCGTTCTTATTTGAGATAACTGGTTCTCTTTCATTATACTAGTTTGATAGCCTCAGAAAAGCATATTATGCGCAAAGAATCTCGAAAAGAAAAAAAAATTTTTTCACAGTTTGGAAACTTCGTTAGAATCACTTTCTTTCCGTTCTTATTCGAGATAACTGGTTCTCTTTCATTTTGCTAGTTTGATAGCTGTAGAAAAGCATATTATGCGAAAAGAATCACGAAAAGAAAAATAATTTTTTTCGAAGTTTGGAAACTTCGTTAGAATCATTTTTTTCCGTTCTTATTCGAGATAACTGGTTCTCTTTCATTTTGCTAGTTTGATAGCTGTAGAAAAGCATGAAAAGCATATTATGCGCAGAGAATCTCGAAAAGAAAAAAAATTTTTTTCGAAGTTTGGAAACTTCTTTAGAATCAGATTTTTTCCGTTCTTATTCGAGATAACTGGTTCTCTTTCATTTTGCTAGTTTGATAGCTGTAGAAAGCATATTATGCGAATAGAATCTCGAAAAGAAAAAAAAAATTTTTCGAAATTTGGAAACTTCATTAGAATCATTTTTTTTCCGTTCTTATTCGAGATAACTGGTTCTCTTTCATTATACTAGTTTGATAGCCTCAGAAAAGCATATTATGCGCAAAGAATCTCGGAAAGAAAAAAAATTTTTTTCACAGTTTGGAAACTTTGTTAGAATCACTTTTTTTCCGTTCTTATTCGAGATAACTGGTTCTCTTTCATTTTGCTAGTTTGATAGCTCTAGAAAATATTATTATGCGAATAGAATCTGGAAAAGAAAAAAAAATTTTTTCGAAATTTGGAAACTTCATTAGAATCACTTTTTTTCCGTTCTTATTCGAGATAACTGGTTCTCTTTCATTATACTAGTTTGATAGCCTCAGAAAAGCATATTATGCGCAAAGAATCTCCAAAAGGAAAAAAATTTTTTTCGAAGTTTGGAAACTTCATTGGAATCACTTTTTTTCCGTTCTTATTCGAGATAACTGGTTCTCTTTCATTATACTAGTTTGATAGCCTCAGAAAAGCATATTATGCGCAAAGAATCTCGAAAGGAAAAAAAAATTTTTTTCGAAGTTTGGAAACTTTATTAGAATCACATTTTTTCCGTTCTTATTTGAGATAACTGGTTCTCTTTCATTATACTATTTTAATAGCCTCAGAAAAGCATATTATGCGCAAACAATCTCGAAAAGAAAAAATTTTTTTTCGAAGTTTGGAAACTTCGTTAGAATCACTTTTTTCCCGTTCTTATTCGAGATAACTGGTTCTGTTTCATTATACTAGTTTGATAGCCTTAGAAAAACATATTATGCGCAAAGAATCTCGGAAAGAAAAAAATTTTTTTTCGAAGTTTTGAAACTTCATTAGAATCACTTTTTTTCCGTTCTTATTCGAGATAACTGGTTCTCTTTCATTATACTAGTTTGATAGCCTCAGAAAAGCATATTATGCGCAAAGAATCTCGAAAAGAATAATAATTTTTTTCTAAGTTTGGAAACTTCGTTAGAATCACTTTTTTCCCGTTCTTATTCGCGATAACTGGTTCCTTTAATTATACTAGTTTTATAGCCTTAGAAAAGCATATTATGCGGAAAGAATCTCGTAAAGAAAAAAATTTTTTTCGAAGTTTTGAAACTTCATTGGAATCACTTTTTTTCCGTTCTTATTCGAGATAACTGGTTCTCTTTCATTATAGTAGTTTGATAGCCTTAGAAAAACATATTATGCGCAAAGAATCTCGAAAAAAAAAAAAAAATTTCCGAAGTTTGGAAACTTCATTAGAATCACTTTTTTTCCGTTCTTATTTGAGATAACTGGTTCTTTTTCATTATACTAGTTTGATAGCCTCAGAAAAGCATATTATGGGCAAAGAATCTCGAAAGGAAAAAAAAAATTTTTCGAAGTTTGGAAACTTAATTAGAATCACTTTTTTTCCGTTCTTATTCGAGATAACTGGTTCTCTTTCATTATACTAGTTTGATAGCCTTAGAAAAACACATTATGCGCAAAGAATCTCGGAAAGAAAAAAATTTTTTTCGAAGTTTTGAAACTTCATTAGAATCACTATTTTTCCGTTCTTATTCGAGATAACTGGTTTTCTTTCATTTTGCTAGTTTGATAGCTCTAGAAAATATTATTATGCGAATAGAATCTCGAAAGGAAAAAAAAAATTTTCGAAATTTGGAAACTTCATTAGAATCACTTTTTTTCCGTTCTTATTCGAGATAACTGGTTCTCTTTCATTATACTAGTTTGATAGCCTCAGAAAAGCATATTATGGGCAAAGAATCTCGAAAGGAAAAAAAAATTTTCGAAGTTTGGAAACTTAATTAGAATCACTTTTTTCCGTTCTTATTCGAGATAACTGGTTCTCTTTCATTATACTAGTTTGATAGCCTTAGAAAAACACATTATGCGCAAAGAATCTCGGAAAGAAAAAAAATTTTTTTCGAAGTTTTGAAACTTCATTAGAATCACATTTTTTCCGTTCTTATTTGATATAACTGGTTCTCTTTCATTATACTAGTTTAATAGCCTCAGAAAAGCATATTATGCGCAAACAATCTCGAAAAAAAAAAATTTTTTTTCGAAGTTTGGAAACTTCGTTAGAATCACTTTTTTTCCGTTCTTATTCGAGATAAGTGGTTCTCTTTCATTATACTAGTTTGATAGCCTCAGAGAAGCATATAATGCGCAAAGAATCTCGAAAAGAAAAATAATTTTTTTCGAACTTTGGAAACTTCGTTAGAATCACTTTTTTTCCGTTCTTATTCGAGATAACTGGTTCTCTTTCATTATACTAGTTTGATATCCTTAGAAAAACATATTATGCGAAAAGAATCTGGAAAAGAAAAAAAAAATTTTCGAAATATGGAAACTTCGTTAGAATCACTTTTTTTCCGTTCTTATTCGAGATAACTGGTTCTCTTTCATTTTGCTAGTTTGATAGCTGTAGAAAGCATATTATGCGAATAGAATCTCGAAAAGAAAAAAAATTTTTTTCGAAGTTTGGAAACTTCTTTATAATCACTTTTTTTCCGTTCTTATTCGAGATAACTGTTTCTCTTTCATTATACTAGTTTCATAGCCTCAGAAAAGCATATTATGCGCAAAGAATCTCGAAAGGAAAAAAAAATTTTTCGAAGTTTGGAAACTAATTAGAATCACTTTTTTTCCGTTCTTATTCGAGATAACTGTTTCTCTTTCATTATACTAGTTTGATAGCCTCAGAAAAGCATATTATGCGCAAAGAATCTCGAAAGGAAAAAAAATTTTTTCGAAGTTTGGAAACTAATTAGAATCACTTTTTTTCCGTTCTTATTTGAGATAACTGGTTCTCTTTCATTATACTATTTTGATAGCCTCAGAAAAGCATATTATGCGCAAAGAATCTCGAAAAGAAAAATAATTTTTTTCACAGTTTGGAAACTTCGTTAGAATCACTTTTATTCCGTTCTTATTCGGGATAACTGGTTCTCTTTCATTTTGCTAGTTTGATAGCTGTAGAAAAGCATATTATGCGAAAAGAATCTCGAAAAGAAAAAAAAACTTTTCGAAATTTGGAAACTTCATTAGAATCACTTCTTTTCCGTTCTTATTCGAGATAACTGGTTCTCTTTCATTTTGCTAGTTTGATAGCTGTAGAAAAGCATATTATGCTGAAAGAATCTCGAAAAGAAAAAAAAAATTTTCGAAATTTGGATACTTCATTAGAATCACTTTTTTTCCGTTCTTATTCGAGATAACTGGTTCTCTTTCATCATACTAGTTTGATAGCCTCAGAAAAGCATATTATGGGCAAAGAATCTCGAAAGGAAAATAAAAAATTTTTCGAAGTTTGGAAACTTCATTAGAATCACTTTTTTCAGTTCTTATTTGAGATAACTGGTTCTTTTTCATTATACTAGTTTGATAGCCTCAGAAAAGCTTATTATGCGCAAAGAATCTCGAAAAGAAAAAAAAAATTTTTCGAAGTTTGGAAACTTCGTTAGAATCACTTTTTTTCCGTTCTTATTCGAGATACCTGGTTATCTTTCATTATACTAGTTTGATAGCCTTAGAAAAACAGATTATGCGCAAAGAATCTCGGAAAGAAAAAAATTTTTTTTCGAAGTTTTGAAACTTCATTAGAATCACTTTTTTTCTGTTCTTATTCGAGATAACTGGTTCTCTTTCATTATACTAGTTTGATAGCCTTAGAAAAACATATTATGCGCAAAGAATCTCGAAAAGAAAAAAAAAATTTTTTCCAAGTTTTGAAACTTCTTTAGAATCATATTTTTTCCGTTCTTATTCGAGATAACTGGTTCTCTTTCATTTTGCTAGTTTGATAGCTGTAGAAAAGCATATTATGCGAATAGAATCTCGAAAAGAAAAAAAAAAATTTTCGAAATTTGGAAACTTCATTAGAATCACTTTTTTTCCGTTCTTATTCCAGATAACTTGTTCTCTTTCATTTTGCTAGTTTGATAGCTGTAGAAAAGCATTTTATGCTGAAAGAATCTCGAAAAGAAAAAAATTTTTTTTCGAAATTTGGAAACTTCATTAGAATCTCTTTTTTTCCGTTCTTATTCGAGATAACTGATTCTCTTTCATTATACTACTTTGATAGCCTCAGAAAAGCATATTATGCGCAAAGAATCTCGAAAAGAAAAAAAAAAAAATTTCCGAAGTTTGGAAACTTCATTAGAATCACTTTTTTTCCGTTCTTATTCCAGATAACTTGTTCTCTTTCATTTTGCTAGTTTGATAGCTGTAGAAAAGCTTATTATGCGCAAAGAATCTCGAAAAGAAAAAAAAATTTTTTCGAAGTTTCTGAAACTTCGTTAGAATCACTTTTTTTCCGTTCTTATTCGAGATAACTGGTTATTTTTCATTATACTAGTTTGATAGCCTTAGAAAAACACAATATGCGCAAAGAATCTCGGAAAGAAAAAAAAATTTTTTCGAAGTTTTGATTTTTTTCCGTTCTTATTCGAGATAACTGATTCTCTTTCATTATACTAGTTTGATAGCCTTAGAAAAACAGATTATGCGCAAAGAATCTCGGAAAGAAAAAAAATTTTTTTCGAAGTTTTGAAACTTCATTAGAATCACTTTTTTTCCGTTCTTATTCGAGATAACTGGTTCTCTTTCATTATACTAGTTTGATAGCCTTAGAAAAACATATTATGGGCAAAGAATCTCGAAAAGAAAAAAACAAATTTTCCAAGTTTTGAAACTTCCTTAGAATCACATTTTTTCCGTTCTTATTCGAGATAACTGGTTCTCTTTCATTTTGCTAGTTTGATAGCTCTAGATAATATTATTATGCGAATAGAATCTCGAAAAGAAAAAAAAAATTTTCGAAATTTGGAAACTTCATTAGAATCACTTTTTTTCCGTTCTTATTCGAGATAACTGGTTCTCTTTCATTATACTAGTTTGATAGCCTCAGAAAAGCATATTTTGCGCAAAGAATCTCGAAAGGAAAAAAAATTTTTTCGAAGTTTGGAAACTAATTAGAATCACTTTTTTTCCGTTCTTATTTGAGATAACTGGTTCTCTTTCATTATACTATTTTGATAGCCTCAGAAAAGCATATTATGCGCAAAGAATCTCGAAAAGAAAAATAATTTTTTTCACAGTTTGGAAACTTCGTTAGAATCACTTTTATTCCGTTCTTATTCGGGATAACTGGTTCTCTTTCATTTTGCTAGTTTGATAGCTGTAGAAAAGCATATTATGCGAAAAGAATCTCGAAAAGAAAAAAAAACTTTTCGAAATTTGGAAACTTCATTAGAATCACTTTTTTTCCGTTCTTATTCGAGATAACTGGTTCTCTTTCATTTTGCTAGTTTGATAGCTGTAGAAAAGCATATTATGCTGAAAGAATCTCGAAAAGAAAAAAAAAATTTTCGAAATTTGGATACTTCATTAGAATCACTTTTTTTCCGTTCTTATTCGAGATAACTGGTTCTCTTTCATCATACTAGTTTGATAGCCTCAGAAAAGCATATTATGGGCAAAGAATCTCGAAAGGAAAATAAAAAATTTTTCGAAGTTTGGAAACTTCATTAGAATCACTTTTTTCAGTTCTTATTTGAGATAACTGGTTCTTTTTCATTATACTAGTTTGATAGCCTCAGAAAAGCTTATTATGCGCAAAGAATCTCGAAAAGAAAAAAAAAATTTTTCGAAGTTTGGAAACTTCGTTAGAATCACTTTTTTTCCGTTCTTATTCGAGATACCTGGTTCTCTTTCATTATACTAGTTTGATAGCCTTAGAAAAACATATTATGCGCAAAGAATCTCGAAAAGAAAAAAAAAATTTTTTCCAAGTTTTGAAACTTCTTTAGAATCATATTTTTTCCGTTCTTATTCGAGATAACTGGTTCTCTTTCATTTTGCTAGTTTGATAGCTCTATAAAATATTATTATGCGAATAGAATCTCGAAAAGAAAAAAAAATTTTTCGAAATTTGGAAACTTCATTTGAATCACTTTTTTTCCGTTCTTATTCGAGATAACTGGTTCTCTTTCATTATACTAGTTTGATAGCCTCAGAAAAGCATATTATGCGCAAAGAATCTCGAAAGGAAAAAAAAAATTTTTTTCGAAGTGTGGAAATTTTATTAGAATCACTTTTTTTCCGTTCTTATTTGAGATAACTGGTTCTCTTTCATTATACTAGTTTAATAGCCTCAGAAAAGCATATTATGCGCAAAGAATCTCGAAAGGAAAAAAAAATTTTTTTCGAAGTTTGGAAACTCATTAGAATCACTTTTTTTCCGTTCTTATTTGAGATAACTGGTTCTCTTTCATTATACTATTTTGATAATCTCAGAAAAGCATATTATGCGCAAAGAATCTCGAAAAGAAAATAATTTTTTTCACAGTTTGGAAACTTCGTAAGAATCACTTTTTTTCCGTTCTTATTCGAGATAACTGGTTCTCTTTCATTTTGCTAGTTTGATAGCTGTTGAAAAGCATATTATGCGAAAAGAATCTGGAAAAGAAAAAAAAAAATTTTCGAAATTTGGAAACTTCATTAGAATCACTTTTTTTCTGTTCTTAATCGAGATAACTGATTCTCTTTCATTATACTACTTTGATAGCCTCAGAAAAGCATATTATGCACAAAGAATCTCGAAAATAAAAAAAAATTTTTTCCGAAGTTTGGAAACTTCATTAGAATCACTTTTTTTCCGTTCCTATTTGAGATAACTGGTTCTTTTTCATTATACTAGTTTGATAGCCTCAGAAAAGGATATTATGCGCAAAGAATCTCGAAAAGAAAAATAATTTTTTTCAAAGTTTGGAAACTTCGTTAGAATCACTTTTTTTCCGTTCTTATTCGAGATAACTGGTTCTCTTTCATTATACTAGTTTGATAGCCTCAGAAAAGCATATTATGCGCAAAGAATCTCGAAAAGAAAAAAAATTGTTTTCGAAATTTGAAAACTTCATTAGAATCACTTTTATTCCGTTCTTATTGGAGATAACTGGTTCTCTTTCATTATACTAGTTTGATAGCCTCAGAAAAGCATATTATGCGCAAAGAATCTCGAAAGGAAAAAAAAATTTTTTTTCGAAGTTTGGAAACTTTATTAGAATCACATTTTTTCCGTTCTTATTTGAGATAACTGGTTCTCTTTCATTATACTAGTTTAATAGCCTCAGAAAAGCATATTATGCGCAAACAATCTCGAAAAGAAAAAAATTTTTTTTCGAAGTTTTGAAACTTCAATAGAATCACCTTTTTTCCGTTCTTATTCGCGATAACTGGTTCTCTTTCATTTTGCTAGTTTGATATTTCTAGAAAAGCATATTATGCGAAAAGAATCTGGAAAAGAAAAAAAAAAAATTTTCGAAATTTGGAAACTTCGTTAGAATCACTTTTTTTCCGTTCTTATTCGAGATAACTGGTTCTCTTTCATTTTGCTAGTTTGATAGCTGTAGAAAGCATATTATGCGAATAGAATCTCGAAAAGAAAAAAAAAATTTTTCGAAGTTTGGAAACTTCTTTAGAATCACTTTTTTTCCGTTCTTATTCGAGATAACTGGTTCTCTTTCATTATACTAGTTTGATAGCCTCAGAAAAGCATATTATGCGCAAAGAATCTCGAAAGGAAAAAAAATTTTTTCGAAGTTTGGAAACTCATTAGAATCACTTTTTTTCCGTTCTTATTTGAGATAACTGGTTCTCTTTCATTATACTATTTTGATAGCCTCAGAAAAGCATATTATGCGCAAAGAATCTCGAAAAGAAAAATAAATTTTTTCACAGTTTGGAAACTTCGTTGGAATCACTTTTTTTCCGTTCTTATTCGAGATAACTGGTTCTCTTTCATTTTGCTAGTTTGATAGCTGTAGAAAAGCATATTATGCGAAAAGAATCTCGAAAAGAAAAAAAAAATTTTTCGAAATTTGGAAACTTCATTAGAATCACTTTTTTTCCGTTCTTATTCGAGATAACTGGTTCTCTTTCATTTTGCTAGTTTGATAGCTGTAGAAAAGCATATTATGCTGAAAGAATCTCGAAAAGAAAAAAAAATTTTTCGAAATTTGGAAACTTCATTAGAATCACTTTTTTTCCGTTCTTATTCGAGATAACTGGTTCTCCTTCATTATACTAGTTTGATAGCCTCAGAAAAGCATATTATGGGCAAAAAATCTCGAAAGGAAGATAAAAAATTTTTCGAAGTTTGGAAACTTCATTAGAATCACTTTTTTCAGTTCTTATTTGAGATAACTAGTTCTCTTTCATTATACTAGTTTGATAGCCTCAGAAAAGCTCATTATGCGCAAAGAATCTCGAAAAGAAAAAAATTTTTTTTCGAAGTTTCGAAACTCCGTTAAAATCACTTTTTTTCCGTTCTTATTCGAGATAACTGGTTATCTTTCATTATACTAGTTTGATAGCCTTAGAAAAACAGATTATGCGCAAAGAATCTCGGAAAGAAAAAGAATTTTTTTCGAAGTTTTGAAACTTCATTAGAATCACTTTTTTTCCGTTCTTATTCGAGATAACTGGTTCTCTTTCATTATACTAGTTTGATAGCCTTAGAAAAACATTATGCGCAAAGAATCTCGGAAAGAAAAAGAATTTTTTTCGAAGTTTTGAAACTCCATTAGAATCACTTTTTTTCCGTTCTTATTCGAGATAACTGGTTCTCTTTCATTATACTAGTTTGATAGCCTTAGAAAAACACATTATGCGCAAAGAATCTCGGAAAGAAAAAAAATTTTTTTCGAAGTTTTGATTTTTTTCCGTTCTTATTCGAGATAACTGGTTCTCTTTCATTATACTAGTTTGATAGCCTTAGAAAAACAGATTATGCGCAAAGAATCTCGGAAAGAAAAAAAAATTTTTTCGAAGTTTTGAAACTTCTTTGGAATCACATTTTTACCGTTCTTATTCGAGATAACTGGTTCTCTTTCATTTTGCTAGTTTGATAGCTCTAGAAAATATTATTATGCGAATAGAATCTCGAAAAGAAAAAAAAATTTTTCGAAATTTGGAAACTTCATTAGAATCACTTTTTTTCCGTTCTTATTTGAGATAACTGTTCTCTTTCATTATACTAGTTTAATAGCCTCAGAAAAGCATATTATGCGCAAAGAATCTCGAAAGGAAAAAAAAAATTTTTCGAAGTTTGGAAACTCATTAGAATCACTTTTTTTCCGTTCTTATTTGAGATAACTGGTTCTCTTTCATTATACTATTTTGATAGGCTCAGAAAAGCATATTATGCGCAAAGAATCTCGAAAAGAAAAATAATTTTTTTCACAGTTTGGAAACTTCGTTAGAATCACTTTTTTTCCGTTCTTATTTGAGATAACTGGTTCTCTTTCATTTTGCTAGTTTGATAGCTGTAGAAAAGCATATTATGCGAAAAGAATCTCGAAAAGAAAAAAAAAAAATTTCGAAATTTGGAAACTTCATTAGAATCACTTTTTTCCGTTCTTATTCGAGATTACTGGTTCTCTTTTATTTTGCTAGTTTGATAGCTGTAGAAAAAGATATGCTGAAAGAATCTCGAAAAGAAAAAAAAAATTTTTCGAAATTTGGAAACTTCATTAGAATCACTTTTTTTCCGTTCTTATTCGAGATAACTGATTCTCTTTCATTATACTACTTTGATAGCCTCAGAAAAGCATATTATGCGCAAAGAATCTCGAAAAGAAAAAAAAAATTTTTCCGAAGTTTGGAAATTTCATTAGAATCACTTTTTTTCCGTTCTTATTTGAGATAACTGGTTCTCTTTCATTATACTAGTTTGATTGCCTCAGAAAAGCATATTATGCGCAAAGAATCTCGAAAGGAAAAAAAAATTTTTTTCGAAGTTTGGAAACTTTATTAGAATCACTTTTTTTCCGTTCTTATTTGAGATAACTGGTTCTCTTTCATTATACTATTTTAATAGCCTCCGAAAAGCATATTATGCGCAAAGAATCTCGAAAAGAAAAATAATTTTTTTCACAGTTTGGAAAGTTCGTTAGAATCACTTTTTTTCCGTTCTTATTCGAGATAACATGTTCTCTTTCATTTTGCTAGTTTGATAGCTGTAGAAAAGCATATTATGCGAAAAGAATCTCGAAAAGAAAAAAAAAATTTTTCGAAATTTGGAAACTTCATTAGAATCACTTTTTTTCCGTTGTTATTCGGGATAACTGGTTCTCTTTTATTTTGCTAATTTGATAGTTGTAGAAAAGAATATTATGCTGAAAGAATCTCGAAAAGAAAAAAAAAAAAATTTCCGAAGTTTGGAAACTTCATTAGAATCACATTTTTTCCGTTCTTATTTGAGATAACTGGTTCTTTTTCATTATACTAGTTTGATCGCCTCAGAAAAGGATATTATGCGCAAAGAATCTCGAAAAGAAAAAAAAATTTTTTCGAAATTTGGAAACTTCATTAGAATGACTTTTTTTCCGTTCTTATTTGAGATAACTGGTTCTCTTTCATTATACTAGTTTGATAGCCTCAGAAAAGCTTATTATGCGCAAAGAATCTCGAAAAGAAAAAAAATTTTTTTCGAAGTTTGGAAACTTCGTTAGAATCACTTTTTTTCCGTTCTTATTCGAGATAACTGGTCATCTTTCATTATACTAGTTTGATAGCCTTAGAAAAACACATTATGCGCAAAGAATCTCGGAAAGAAAAAAAATTTTTTTCGAAGTTTGGATTTTTTTCCGTTCTTATTCGAGATAACTGGTTCTCTTTCATTATACTAGTTTGATAGCCTTAGAAAAACAGATTATGCGCAAGGAATCTCGAAAAGAAAAATAATTTTTTTCACAGTTTGGAAACTTCGTTAGAGTCACTTTTTTTCCGTTCTTATTCGAGATAACTGGTACTCTTTCATTTTGCTAGTTTGATAACTGTAAAAAAGCATATTATGCTAAAAGAATCTCGAAAAGAAAAAAAAAATTTTTCGAAATTTGGAAACTTCATTAGAATCACTTTTTTTCCGTTCTTATTCGAGATAACTGATTCTCTTTCATTATACTACTTTGATAGCCTCAGAAAAGCATATTATGCGCAAAGAATCTCGAAAAGAAAAAGAAAATTTTTCCGAAGTTTGGAAACTTCATTAGAATCACTTTTTTTCCGTTCTTATTTGAGATAACTGGTTCTTTTTCATTATACTAGTTTGATAGCCTCAGAAAAGGATATTATGCGCAAAGAATCTCGAAAAGAAAAAAAATTTTTTTCGAAATTTGGAAACTTCATTAGAATCACTTTTTTCCGTTCTTATTGGAGATAACTGGTTCTCTTTCATTATACTAGTTTGATAGCCTCAGAAAAGCATATTATGCGCAAAGAATCTCGAAAGGAAAAAAAAATTTTTTTCGAAGTTTGGAAACTTTATTAGAATCACATTTTTTCCGTTCTCATTTGAGATAACTGATTCTCTTTCATTATACTAGTTTAATAGCCTCAGAAAAGCATATTATGCGCAAACAATCTCGAAAAGAAAAAAAATTTTTTTCGAAGTTTGGAAACTTCATTAGAATGACTTTTTTTCCGTTCTTATTTGAGATAACTGGTTCTCTTTCATTATACTAGTTTGATAGCCTCAGAAAAGCTTATTATGCGCAAAGAATCTCGAAAAGAAAAAAAAATTTTTTCGAAGTTTGGAAACTTCGTTAGAATCACTTTTTTTCCGTTCTTATTCGAGATAACTGGTCATCTTTCATTATACTAGTTTGATAGCCTTAGAAAAACACATTATGCGCAAAGAATCTCGGAAAGAAAAAAAATTTTTTTCGAAGTTTTGATTTTTTTCCGTTCTTATTCGAGATAACTGGTTGTCTTTCATTATACTAGTTTGATAGCCTTAGAAAAACAGATTATGCGCAAGGAATCTCGAAAAGAAAAATAATTTTTTTCACAGTTTGGAAACTTCGTTAGAGTCACTTTTTTTCCGTTCTTATTCGAGATAACTGGTTCTCTTTCATTTTGCTAGTTTGATAACTGTAAAAAAGCATATTATGCTAAATGAAATTAGAAAAGAAAAAAAAAATTTCTCGAAATTTGGAAACTTCATTAGAATCACTTTTTTTCCGTTCTTATTCGAGATAACTGGTTCTCTTTTATTATGCTAGTTTGATAGCTGTCGAAAAGGATATTATGCTGAAAGAATCTGGAAAAGAAAAAAAAATTTTTTCGAAATTTGGAAACTTCAATAGAATCACTTTTTTTCCGTTCTTATTCGATATAACTGATTCTCTTTCATTATACTACTTTGATAGCCTCAGAAAAGGATATTATGCGCAAAGAATCTCGAAAAGAAAAATAATTTTTTTCGAAGTTTGGAAACTTCGTTAGAATCACTTTTTTTCCGTTCTTATTCGGGATAACTGGTTCTCTTTCATTATACTAGTTTGATAGCCTCAGAAAAGCATATTATGCGCAAAGAATCTCGAAAAGAAAAATAATTTTTTTCGAAGTTTGGAAACTTCGTTAGAATCACTTTTTTTCCGTTCTTATTCGAGATAACTGGTTCTCTTTCATTATACTAGTTTGATATCTTTAGAAAAACATATTATGCGCAAAGAATCTCGAAAAGAAAAAAAAATTTTTTCGAAGTTTTGAAACTTCAATAGAATCACCTTTTTTCCGTTCTTATTCGCGATTACTGGTTCTCTTTCATTTTGCTAGTTTGATATTTCTAGAAAAGCATATTATGCGAAAAGAATCTGGAAAAGAAAAAAAAAATTTTCCAAGTTTGGAAACTTCGTTAGAATCACTTTTTTTCCGTTCTTATTCGAGATAACTGGTTATCTTTCATTATACTAGTTTGATAGCCTTAGAAAAACAGATTATGCGCAAAGAATCTCGGAAAGAAAAAAATTTTTTTCGAAGTTTTGAAACTTCATTAGAATCACTTTTTTTCTGGTCTTATTCGAGATAACTGGTTCTCTTTCATTATACTAGTTTGATAGCCTTAGAAAAACATATTATGCGCAAAGAATCTCGAAAAGAAAAAAAAAATTTTCCAAGTTTTGAAACTTCTTTAGAATCATATTTTTTCCGTTCTTATTCGAGATAACTGGTTCTCTTTCATTTTGCTAGTTTGATAGCCCTAGAAAATATTATTATGCGAATAGAATCTCGAAAAGAAAAAAAAAATTTTCGAAATTTGGAAACTTCATTTGAATCACTTTTTTTCCGTTCTTATTCGAGATAACTGGTTCTCTTTCATTATACTAGTTTGATAGCCTCAGAAAAGCATATTATGCGCAAAGAATCTCGAAAGGGAAAAAAAATTTTTTTCGAAGTGTGGAAATTTTATTAGAATCACTTTTTTTCCGTTCTTATTTGAGATAACTGGTTCTCTTTCATTATACTAGTTTAATAGCCTCAGAAAAGCATATTATGCGCAAAGAATATCGAAAGGAAAAAAAAAATTTTTTCGAAGTTTGGAAACTCATTAGAATCACTTTTTTTCCGTTCTTATTTGAGATAACTGGTTCTCTTTCATTATACTATTTTAATAGCCTCACAAAAGCATATTATGCGCAAAGAATCTCGAAAAGAAAAATAATTTTTTTCACAGTTTGGAAACTTCGTTAGAATCACTTTTTTTCCGTTCTTATTCGAGATAACTGGTTCTCTTTCATTTTGCTAGTTTGATAGCTGTAGAAAAGCATATTATGCGAAATGAATCTCGAAAAGAAAAAAAAAAAATTTCGAAATTTGGAAACTTCATTAGAATCACTTTTTTTCCGTTCTTATTCCAGATAACTTGTTCTCTTTCATTTTGCTAGTTTGATAGCTGTAGAAAAGCATATTATGCTGAAAGAATCTCGAAAAGAAAAAAAAAATTTTTCGAAATTTGGAAACTTCATTAGAATCTCTTTTTTTCCGTTCTTATTCGAGATAACTGATTCTCTTTCATTATACTACTTTGATAGCCTCAGAAAAGCATATTATGCGCAAAGAATCTCGAAAAGAAAAAAAAAAATTTTCCGAAGTTTGGAAACTTCATTAGAATCACTTTTTTTCCGTTCTTATTCCAGATAACTTGTTCTCTTTCATTTTGCTAGTTTGATAGCTGTAGAAAAGCTTATTATGCGCAAAGAATCTCGAAAAGAAAAAAAAAAAATTTTCGAAGTTTCTGAAACTTCGTTAGAATCACTTTTTTTCCGTTCTTATTCGAGATAACTGGTTATCTTTCATTATACTAGTTTGATAGCCTTAGAAAAACACAATATGCGCAAAGAATCTCGGAAAGAAAAAAAAAATTTTTCGAAGTTTTGATTTTATTCCGTTCTTATTCGAGATAACTGGTTCTCTTTCATTATACTAGTTTGATAGCCTTAGAAAAACAGATTATGCGCAAAGAATCTCGGAAAGAAAAAAAATTTTTTTCGAAGTTTTGAAACTTCATTAGAATCATTTTTTTTCCGTTCCTATTCGAGATAACTGGTTCTCTTTCATTATACTAGTTTGATAGCCTTAGAAAAACATATTATGCGCAAAGAATCTCGAAAAGAAAAAAAACAAATTTTCCAAGTTTTGAAACTTCCTTAGAATCACATTTTTTCCGTTCTTATTCGAGATAACTGGTTCTCTTTCATTTTGCTAGTTTGATAGCTCTAGAAAATATTATTATGCGAATAGAATCTCGAAAAGAAAAAAAAAAATTTTCGAAATTTGGAAACTTCATTAGAATCACTTTTTTTCCGTTCTTATTCGAGATAACTGGTTCTCTTTCATTATACTAGTTTGATAGCCTCAGAAAAGCATATTATGCGCAAAGAATCTCGAAAGGAAAAAAAAAAATTTTTCGAAGTTTGGAAACTTTATTAGAATCACTTTTTTTCCGTTCTTATTTGAGATAACTGGTTCTCTTTTATTTTGCTAGTTTGATAGCTGTAGAAAAGGATATTATACTGAAAGAATCTCGAAAAGAAAAAAAAAATTTTTCGAAATTTGGAAACTTCATTAGAATCACTTTTTTTCCGTTCTTATTCGAGATAACTGATTCTCTTTCATTATACTACTTTGATAGCCTCAGAAAAGCATATTATGCGCAAAGAATCTCGAAAATAAAAAAAAAAATTTTCCGAAGTTTGGAAACTTCATTAGAATCAGTTTTTTTCCGTTCTTATTTGAGATAACTGGTTCTTTTTCATTATACTAGTTTGATAGCCTCAGAAAAGGATATTATGCGCAAAGAATCTCGAAAAGAAAAATAATTTTTTTCAAAGTTTGGAAACTTCGTTAGAATCACTTTTTTTCCGTTCTTATTCGAGATAACTGGTTCTCTTTCATTATACTAGTTTGATAGCCTCAGAAAAGCATATTATGCGCAAAGAATCTCGAAAAGAAAAAAAATTGTTTTCGAAATTTGGAAACTTCATTAGAATCACTTTTTTTCCGTTCTTATTGGAGATAACTGGTTCTCTTTCATTATACTAGTTTGATAGCCTCAGAAAAGCATATTATGCGCAAAGAATCTCGAAAGGAAAAAAAAATTTTTTTTCGAAGTTTGGGAACTTTATTAGAGTCACATTTTTTCCGTTCTTATTTGAGATAACTGGTTCTCTTTCATTATACTAGTTTAATAGCCTCAGAAAAGCATATTATGCGCAAACAATCTCGAAAAGAAAAAAATTTTTTTTCGAAGTTTGGAAACTTCATTAGAATGACTTTTTTTCCGTTCTTATTTGAGATAACTGGTTCTCTTTCATTATACTAGTTTGATAGACTCAGAAAAGCTTATTATGCGCAAAGAATCTCGAAAAGAAAAAAAAATTTTTTCGAAGTTTGGAAACTTCGTTTGAATCACTTTCTTTCCGTTCTTATTCGAGATATCTGGTTATCTTTCATTATACTAGTTTGATAGCCTTAGAAAAACACATTATGCGGAAAGAATCTCGGAAAGAAAAAAAATTTTTTTCGAAGTTTTGATTTTTTTCCGTTCTTATTCGAGATAACTGGTTCTCTTTCATTATACTAGTTTGATAGCCTTAGAAAAACAGATTATGCGCAAAGAATCTCGGAAAGAAAAAAAATTTTTTTCGAAGTTTTGAAACTTCATTAGAATCACTTTTTTCCCTTCTTATTCGAGATAACTGGTTCTCTTTCATTATACTAGTTTGATAGCCTTAGAAAAACAGATTATGCGCAAAGAATCTCGGAAAGAATAAAAATTTTTTTCGAAGTTTTGAAACTTCATTAGAATCACTTTTTTCCGTTCTTATTCGAGGTAACTGGTTCTCTTTCATGATACTAGTTTGATAGCCTTAGAAAAACGTATTATGCGCAAAGAATCTCGAAAAGAAAAAAAAAATTTTTCCAAGTTTTGAAACTTCTTTAGAATCACATTTTTTCCGTTCTTATTCGAGATAACTGGTTCTCTTTCATTTTGCTAGTTTGATAGCTCTAGAAAATATTATTATGCGAATAGAATCTCGAAAAGAAAAAAAAAATTTTCGAAATTTGGAAACTTCATTTGAATCACTTTTTTTCCGTTCTTATTCGAGATAACTGGTTCTCTTTCATTATACTAGTTTGATAGCCTCAGAAAAGCATATTATGCGCAAAGAATCTCGAAAGGAAAAAAAATTTTTTTCGAAGTTTGGAAACTTTATTAGAATCACTTTTTTTCCGTTCTTATTTGAGAATACTGGCTGTCTTTCATTATACTAGTTTAATAGCCTCAGAAAAGCATATTATGCGCAAAGAATCTCGAAAGGAAAAAAAAATTTTTTTCGAAGTTTGGAAACTCATTAGAATCACTTTTTTTCCGTTCTTATTTGAGATAACTGGTTCTCTTTCATTATACTATTTTGATAGCCTCACAAAAGCATATTATGCGCAAAGAATCTCGAAAAGAAAAATAATTTTTTTCACAGTTTGGAAACTTCGTTAGAATCACTTTTTTTCCGTTCTTATTCCAGATAACTAGTTCTCTTTAATTTTGCTAGTTTGATAGCTGTAGAAAAGCATATTATGCGAAAAGAATCTCTAAAAGAAAAAAAAAAAATTTCGAAATTTGGAAACTTCATTAGAATCACTATTTTTCCGTTCTTATTCCAGATAACTTGTTCTCTTTCATTTTGCTAGTTTGATAGCTGTAGAAAAGCATATTATGCTGAAAGAATCTGGAAAAGAAAAAAAAAATTTTTCGAAATTTGGAAACTTCATTAGAATCACTTTTTTTCCGTTCTTATTCGAGATAACTGATTCTCTTTCATTATACTACTTTGATAGCCTCAGAAAAGCATATTATGCGCAAAGAATCTCGAAAAGAAAAAAAAAATTTTTCCGAAGTTTGGAAACTTCATTAGAATCACTTTTTTTCCGTTCTTATTCGAGATAACTGGTTATCTTTCATTATACTAGTTTGATAGCCTTAGAAAAACACATTATGCGCAAAGAATCTCGGAAAGAAAAAAAATTTATTTCGAAGTTTTGATTTTTTTCCGTTCTTATTCGAGATAACTGGTTCTCTTTCATTATACTAGTTTGATAGCCTTAGAAAAACAGATTATGCGCAAAGAATCTCGGAAAGAAAAAAATTTTTTTTCGAAGTTTTGAAACATCATTAGAATCACTTTTTTTCCGTTCTTATTCGAGATAACTGGTTCTCTTTCATTATACTAGTTTCATAGCCTTAGAAAAACATATTATGCGCAAAGAATCTCGAAAAGAAAAAAAAATTTTTTCCAAGTTTTGAAACTTCTTTAGAATCACATTTTTTCCGTTCTTATTCGAGATAACTGGTTCTCTTTCATTTTGCTAGTTTGATAGCTCTAGAAAATATTATTATGCGAATAGAATCTCGAAAAGAAAAAAAAAATTTTCGAAATTTGGAAACTTCATTAGAATCACTTTTTTTCCATTCTTATTCGAGATAACTGGTTCTCTTTCATTATACTAGTTTGATAGCCTCAGAAAAGCATATTATGCGCAAAGAATCTCGAAAGGAAAAAAAAAATTTTTTCGAAGTTTGGAAACTTTATTAGAATCACTTTTTTTCCGTTCTTATTTGAGATGACTGGTTCTCTTTCATTATACTAGTTTAATAGCCTCAGAAAAGCATATTATGCGCAAAGAATCTGGAAAGGAAAAAAAAAATTTTTCGAAGTTTGGAAACTCATTAGAATCACTTTTTTTCCGTTCTTATTTGAGATAACTGGTTCTCTTTCATTATACTATTTTAATAGCCTCAGAAAAGCATATTATGCGCAAAGAATCTCGAAAAGAAAAATAATTTTTTTCACAGTTTGGAAACTTCGTTAGAATCACTTTTTTTCCTTTCTTATTCGAGATAACTGGTTCTCTTTCATTTTGCTAGTTTGATATTTCTAGAAAAGCATATTATGCGAAAAGAATCTGGAAAAGAAAAAAAAAATTTTCGAAGTTTGGAAACTTCGTTAGAATCACTTTTTTTCCGTTCTTATTCGAGATAACTGGTTATCTTTCATTATACTAGTTTGATAGCCTTAGAAAAACAGATTATGCGCAAAGAATCTCGGAAAGAAAAAAATTTTTTTCCAAGTTTTGAAACTTCATTAGAATCACTTTTTTTCTGTTCTTATTCGAGATAACTGGTTCTCTTTCATTATACTAGTTTGATAGCCTTAGAAAAACATATTATGCGCAAAGAATCTCGAAAAGAAAAAAAAAATTTTTCCAAGTTTTGAAACTTCTTTAGAATCATATTTTTTCCGTTCTTATTCGAGATAACTGGTTCTCTTTCATTTTGCTAGTTTGATAGCCCTAGAAAATATTATTATGCGAATAGAATCTCGAAAAGAAAAAAAAAATTTTCGAAATTTGGAAACTTCATTTGAATCACTTTTTTTCCGTTCTTATTCGAGATAACTGGTTCTCTTTCATTATACTAGTTTGATAGCCTCAGAAAAGCATATTATGCGCAAAGAATCTCGAAAGGGAAAAAAAATTTTTTTTCGAAGTGTGGAAATTTTATTAGAATCACTTTTTTTCCGTTCTTATTTGAGATAACTGGTTCTCTTTCATTATACTAGTTTAATAGCCTCAGAAAAGCATATTATGCGCAAAGAATATCGAAAGGAAAAAAAAATTTTTTTCGAAGTTTGGAAACTCATTAGAATCACTTTTTTTCCGTTCTTATTTGAGATAACTGGTTCTCTTTCATTATACTATTTTAATAGCCTCAGAAAAGCATATTATGCGCAAAGAATCTCGAAAAGAAAAATAATTTTTTTCACAGTTTGGAAACTTCGTTAGAATCACTTTTTTTCCGTTCTTATTCGAGATAACTGGTTCTCTTTCATTTTGCTAGTTTGATAGCTGTAGAAAAGCATATTATGCGAAATGAATCTCGAAAAGAAAAAAAAAAAATTTCGAAATTTGGAAACTTCATTAGTATCACTTTTTTTCCGTTCTTATTCCAGATAACTTGTTCTCTTTCATTTTGCTAGTTTGATAGCTGTAGAAAAGCTTATTATGCGCAAAGAATCTCGAAAAGAAAAAAAAAATTTTCGAAGTTTCTGAAACTTCGTTAGAATCACTTTTTTTCCGTTCTTATTCGAGATAACTGGTTATCTTTCATTATACTAGTTTGATAGCCTTAGAAACACACAATATGCGCAAAGAATCTCGGAAAGAAAAAAAAAATTTTTCGAAGTTTTGATTTTTTTCCGTTCTTATTCGAGATAACTGGTTCTCTTTCATTATACTAGTTTGATAGCCTTAGAAAAACAGATTATGCGCAAAGAATCTCGGAAAGAAAAAAAATTTTTTTCGAAGTTTTGAAACTTCATTAGAATCATTTTTTTTCCGTTCTTATTCGAGATAACTGGTTCTCTTTCATTATACTAGTTTGATAGCCTTAGAAAAACATATTATGCGCAAAGAATCTCGAAAAGAAAAAAACAAATTTTCCAAGTTTTGAAACTTCCTTAGAATCACATTTTTTCCGTTCTTATTCGAGATAACTGGTTCTCTTTCATTTTGCTAGTTTGATAGCTCTAGAAAATATTATTATGCGAATAGAATCTCGAAAAGAAAAAAAAAAATTTTCGAAATTTGGAAACTTCATTAGAATCACTTTTTTTCCGTTCTTATTCGAGATAACTGGTTCTCTTTCATTATACTAGTTTGATAGCCTCAGAAAAGCATATTATGCGCAAAGAATCTCGAAAGGAAAAAAAAAAATTTTTCGAAGTTTGGAAACTTTATTAGAATCACTTTTTTTCCGTTCTTATTTGAGATAACTGGTTCTCTTTTATTTTGCTAGTTTGATAGCTGTAGAAAAGGATATTATACTGAAAGAATCTCGAAAAGAAAAAAAAAATTTTTCGAAATTTGGAAACTTCATTAGAATCACTTTTTTTCCGTTCTTATTCGAGATAACTGATTCTCTTTCATTATACTACTTTGATAGCCTCAGAAAAGCATATTATGCGCAAAGAATCTCGAAAATAAAAAAAAAAATTTTCCGAAGTTTGGAAACTTCATTAGAATCAGTTTTTTTCCGTTCTTATTTGAGATAACTGGTTCTTTTTCATTATACTAGTTTGATAGCCTCAGAAAAGGATATTATGCGCAAAGAATCTCGAAAAGAAAAATAATTTTTTTCAAAGTTTGGAAACTTCGTTAGAATCACTTTTTTTCCGTTCTTATTCGAGATAACTGGTTCTCTTTCATTATACTAGTTTGATAGCCTCAGAAAAGCATATTATGCGCAAAGAATCTCGAAAAGAAAAAAAAATGTTTTCGAAATTTGGAAACTTCATTAGAATCACTTTTTTTCCGTTCTTATTGGAGATAACTGGTTCTCTTTCATTATACTAGTTTGATAGCCTCAGAAAAGCATATTATGCGCAAAGAATCTCGAAAGGAAAAAAAAAATTTTTTTCGAAGTTTGGGAACTTTATTAGAATCACATTTTTTCCGTTCTTATTTGAGATAACTGGTTCTCTTTCATTATACTAGTTTAATAGCCTCAGAAAAGCATATTATGCGCAAACAATCTCGAAAAGAAAAAAATTTTTTTTCGAAGTTTGGAAACTTCATTAGAATGACTTTTTTTCCGTTCTTATTTGAGATAACTGGTTCTCTTTCATTATACTAGTTTGATAGACTCAGAAAAGCTTATTATGCGCAAAGAATATTGAAAAGAAAAAAAAATTTTTTCGAAGTTTGGAAACTTCGTTAGAATCACTTTCTTTCCGTTCTTATTCGAGATATCTGGTTATCTTTCATTATACTAGTTTGATAGCCTTAGAAAAACACATTATGCGGAAAGAATCTCGGAAAGAAAAAAAATTTTTTTCGAAGTTTTGATTTTTTTCCGTTCTTATTCGAGATAACTGGTTCTCTTTCATTATACTAGTTTGATAGCCTTAGAAAAACAGATTATGCGCAAAGAATCTCGGAAAGAAAAAAAAATTTTTTCGAAGTTTTGAAACTTCATTAGAATCACTTTTTTCCCTTCTTATTCGAGATAACTGGTTCTCTTTCATTATACTAGTTTGATAGCCTTAGAAAAACAGATTATGCGCAAAGAATCTCGGAAAGAAAAAAAATTTTTTTCGAAGTTTTGAAACTTCATTAGAATCACTTTTTTCCGTTCTTATTCGAGGTAACTGGTTCTCTTTCATGATACTAGTTTGATAGCCTTAGAAAAACGTATTATGCCCAAAGAATCTCGAAAAGAAAAAAAAAATTTTTCCAAGTTTTGAAACTTCTTTAGAATCACATTTTTTCCGTTCTTATTCGAGATAACTGGTTCTCTTTCATTTTGCTAGTTTGATAGCTCTAGAAAATATTATTATGCGAATAGAATCTCGAAAAGAAAAAAAAATTTTTCGAAATTTGGAAACTTTATTTGAATCACTTTTTTTCCGTTCTTATTCGAGATAACTGGTTCTCTTTCATTATACTAGTTTGATAGCCTCAGAAAAGCATATTATGCGCAAAGAATCTCGAAAGGAAAAAAATTTTTTTTCGAAGTTTGGAAACTTTATTAGAATCACTTTTTTTCCGTTCTTATTTGAGAATACTGGCTCTCTTTCATTATACTAGTTTAATAGCCTCAGAAAAGCATATTATGCGCAAAGAATCTCGAAAGGAAAAAAAAATTTTTTTCGAAGTTTGGAAACTCATTAGAATCACTTTTTTTCCGTTCTTATTTGAGATAACTGGTTCTCTTTCATTATACTATTTTGATAGCCTCACAAAAGCATATTATGCGCAAAGAATCTCGAAAAGAAAAATAATTTTTTTCACAGTTTGGAAACTTCGTTAGAATCACTTTTTTTCCGTTCTTATTCGAGATAACTGGTTCTCTTTAATTTTGCTAGTTTGATAGCTGTAGAAAAGCATATTATGCGAAAAGAATCTCGAAAAGAAAAAAAAATTTTTTCGAAATTTGGAAACTTCATTAGAATCACTATTTTTCCGTTCTTATTCCAGATAACTTGTTCTCTTTCATTTTGCTAGTTTGATAGCTGTAGAAAAGCATATTATGCTGAAAGAATCTGGAAAAGAAAAAAAAATTTTTTCGAAATTTGGAAACTTCATTAGAATCACTTTTTTTCCGTTCTTATTCGAGATAACTGATTCTCTTTCATTATACTACTTTGATAGCCTCAGAAAAGCATATTATGCGCAAAGAATCTCGAAAAGAAAAAAAAATTTTTTCCGAAGTTTGGAAACTTCATTAGAATCACTTTTTTCCGTTCTTATTTGAGATAACTGGTTCTTTTTCATTATACTAGTTTGATAGCCTCAGAAAAGGATATTATGCGCAAAGAATCTCGAAAAGAAAAATAATTTTATTCGAAGTTTGGAAACTTCGTTAGAATCACTTTTTTTCCGTTCTTATTCGCGATAGCTGTTTCTCTTTAATTATACTAGTTTGATAGCCTTAGAAAAGCATATTATGCGGAAAGAATCTCGAAAAGAAAAAAAATTTTTTTCGAAGTTTGGAAACTTCATTAGAATGACTTTTTTTCCGTTCTTATTTGAGATAACTGGTTCTCTTTCATTATACTAGTTTGATAGCCTCAGAAAAGCTTATTATGCGCAAAGAATCTCGAAAAGAAAAAAAAAATTTTCGAAGTTTGGAAACTTCGTTAGAATCACTTTTTTTCCGTTCTTATTCGAGATAACTGGTTATCTTTCATTATACTAGTTTGATAGCCTTAGAAAAACACATTATGCGCAAAGAATCTCGGAAAGAAAAAAAAATTATTTCGAAGTTTTGATTTTTTTCCGTTCTTATTCGAGATAACTGGTTCTCTTTCATTATACTAGTTTGATAGCCTTAGAAAAACAGATTATGCGCAAAGAATCTCGGAAAGAAAAAAAATTTTTTTCGAAGTTTTGAAACATCATTAGAATCACTTTTTTTCCGTTCTTATTCGAGATAACTGGTTCTCTTTCATTATACTAGTTTGATAGCCTTAGAAAAACATATTATGCGCAAAGAATCTCGAAAAGAAAAAAAAATTTTTTCCAAGTTTTGAAACTTCTTTAGAATCACATTTTTTCCGTTCTTATTCGAGATAACTGGTTCTCTTTCATTTTGCTAGTTTGATAGCTCTAGAAAATATTATTATGCGAATAGAATCTCGAAAAGAAAAAAAAAATTTTCGAAATTTGGAAACTTCATTAGAATCACTTTTTTTCCATTCTTATTCGAGATAACTGGTTCTCTTTCATTATACTAGTTTGATAGCCTCAGAAAAGCATATTATGCGCAAAGAATCTCGAAAGGAAAAAAAAATTTTTTTCGAAGTTTGGAAACTTTATTAGAATCACTTTTTTTCCGTTCTTATTTGAGATGACTGGTTCTCTTTAATTATACTAGTTTGATAGCTTTAGCAAAGCATATTATGCGGAAAGAATCTCGAAAAGAAAAAAAATTTTTTTCGAAGTTTGGAAACTTCTTTAGAATCACATTTTTTCCGTTCTTATTCGAGATAAATGGTTCTCTTTCATTATACTAGTTTGATTGCCTCAGAAAAGCATATTATGCGCAAAGAATCTCGAAAAGAAAAAAAAAATTTTTCGAAGTTTGGAAACTTCTTTAGAATCAAATTTTTTCCGTTCTTATTCGAGATAACTGGTTCTCTTTCATTTTGCTAGTTTGATAGCTGTAGAAAGCATATTATGCGAATAGAATCTGGAAAAGAAAAAAAAATTTTTCGAAATTTGGAAACTTCATTAGAATCACTTTTTTTCCGTTCTTATTCGAGATAACTGGTTCTCTTTCATTATACTAGGTTGATAGCCTCAGAAAAGCATATTATGCGCAAAGAATCTCGAAAGGAAAAAAAAATTTTTTCACAGTTTGGAAACTTTGTTAGAATCACTTTTTTTCCGTTCTTATTGGAGATAACTGGTTCTCTTTCATTTTGCTAGTTTGATAGCTGTAGAAAAGCATATTATGCGAAATAATCTCGAAAAGAAAAATAATTTTTTTCGAAGTTTGGAAACTTCGTTAGAATCACTTTTTTTCCGTTCTTATTCGAGATAACTGGTTCTCTTTCATTTTGCTAGTTTGATAGCTGTAGAAAAGCATGAGAAGCATATTATGCGCAGAGAATCTCGAAAAGAAAAAAATTTTATTCGAAGTTTGGAAACTTCTTTAGAATCAGAGTTTTTCCGTTCTTATGCGATATAACTGGTTCTCTTTCATTTTGATAGTTTGATAGCTGTAGAAAGCATATTATGCGAATATAATCTCGAAAAGAAAAAAAAATTTTTTCGAAATTTGGAAACTTCATTAGAATCACTTTTTTTCCGTTCTTATTCGAGATAACTGGTTCTCTTTAATTATACTAGTTTGATAGCTTTAGCAAAGCATATTATGCGGAAAGAACCTCGAAAAGAAAAAAAAATTTTTTTGAAGTTTGGAAACTTCGTTAGAATCACTTTTTTTCCGTTATTATTGGAGATAACTGGTTATCTTTCATTATACTAGTTTGATAGCCTCAGAAAAGCATATTATTCGCAAAGAATCTCGAAAAGAAAAAAAAATTTTTCCGAAGTTTGGAAACTTCATTAGAATCGTTTTTTTTCCGTTCTTATTTGAGATAACTGGTTCTCTTTAATTATACTAGTTTTATAGCCTTAGAAAAGCATATTATGCGGAAAGAATCTCGAAAAGAAAAAATTTTTTTTCGAAGTTTTGAAACTTCATTAGAATCACATTTTTTCCGTTCTTATTCGAGATAACTGGTTCTCTTTCATTTTGCTAGTTTGATAGCTGTAGAAAAACATATTATGGGCAAAGAATCTCGTAAAGAAAAAAAATTCTTTTCGAAGTTGTGAAACGTCTATAGAATCACATATTTTCCGTTCTTATTCGAGATAACTGGTTCTCTTTCATTTTGCTAGTTTGATAGCTCTACAAAATATTATTATGCGAATAGAATCTCGAAAAGAAAAAAAAAAATTTTCGAAATTTGGAAACTTCATTAGAATCACTTTTTTTCCGTTCTTATTCGAGATAACTGGTTCTCTTTCATTATACTAGTTTGATAGCCTCAGAAAAGCATATTATGCGCAAAGAATCTCGAAAAGAAAAAAATTTTTTTCGAAGTTTGGAAACTTCTTTAGAATCACTTTTTTTCCGTTCTTATTCGAGATAACTGGTTCTCTTTCATTATACTAGTTTGATAGCCTCAGAAAAGCATATTATGCGCAAAGAATCTCGAAAGGAAAAAAAAACTTTTTTTCGAAGTTTGGAAACTTTATTAGAATCACTTTTTTTCCGTCCTTATTTGAGAAAACTGGTTCTCTTTCATTATACTAGTTTAATAGCCTCAGAAAAGCATATTATGCGCAAACAATCTCGAAAAGAAAAACATTTTTTTCGAAGTTTGGCAACTTCGTTAGAATCACTTTTTTTCCGTTCTTATTCGAGATAACTGGTTCTCTTTCATTATACTAGTTTGATAGCCTTAGAAAAACATAACATGCGCAAAGAATCTCGGAAAGAAAAAAAATTTTTTTCGAAGTTTTGAAACTTCATTAGAATCACTTTTTTTCCGTTCTTATTCGAGATAACGGGTTCTCTTTCATTATACTAGTTTGATAGCCTCTGAAAAGCATATTATGCGCAAAGAATCTCGAAAAGAAAAATAATTTTTTTCGAAGTTTGGAAACTTCGTTAGAATCACTTTTTTCCGTTCTTATTCGAGATAACTGGTTCTCTTTCATTATACTAGTTTGAGATACTTAGAAAAAAATATTATGCGCAAAGAATCTCGAAAAGAAAAAAATTTTTTTTCGAAGTTTTGAAACTTCAATTGAATCACTTTTTTTCCGTTCTTATTCGAGATAACTGGTTCTCTTTCATTTTGCTAGTTTGATATTTCTAGAAAAGTATATTATGCGAAAAGAATCTGGAAAAGAAAAAAAAAAATTTTCGAAATTTGGAAACTTCGTTAGAATCACTTTTTTTCCGTTCTTATTCGAGATAACTGGTTCTCTTTCATTTTGCTAGTTTGATAGCTGTAGAAAGCATGTTATGCGAATAGAATCTCGAAAAGAAAAAAAAATTTTTCGAAGTTTGGAAACTTCATTAGAATCACTTTTTTCCCGTTCTTATTCGAGATAACTGGTTGTCTTTCATTTTGCTAGTTTGATAGCTGTAGAAAAGTTTATTATGCGAAAAGAATCTCGAAAAGAAAAAAAAAAATTTCAATATTTGGAAACTTCATTAGAATCACTTTTTTTCCGTTCTTACTTGAGATAACTGTTTCTCTTTCATTATACTAGTTTGATAGCCTCAGAAAAGCATATCATGCGCAAAGAATCTCGAAAAGAAAAATAATTTTTTTCGAAGTTTGCAAACTTCGTTAGAATCACTTTTTTTCCGTTCTTATTCGAGATAACTGGTTCTCTTTAATTATATTAGTTTGATAGCCTTAGAAAAGCACATTATGCGGAAAGAATCTCGAAAAGAAAAAAAAAAAATTTTCGAAGTTTGGAAACTTCGTTAGAATCACTTTTTTTCCGTTCTTATTCGAGATAACTGGTTCTCTTTCATTTTGCTAGTTTGATAGCTGTAGAAAAGCATATTATGCGAAAAGAATCTCGAAAAGAAAAATAATTTTTTTCGAAGTTTGGAAACTTCGTTAGAATCACTTTTTTTCCGTTCTTATTCGAGATAACTGGTTCTCTTTCATTATACTAGTTTGATAGCCTCAGAAAAGCTTATTATGCGCAAAGAATCTCGAAAAGAAAAAAAAATTTTTTCGAAGTTTGGAAACTTCGTTAGAATCACTTTTTTTCCGTTCTTATTCGAGATAACTGGTCATCTTTCATTATACTAGTTTGATAGCCTTAGAAAAACACATTATGCGCAAAGAATCTCGGAAAGAAAAAAAATTTTTTTCGAAGTTTTGATTTTTTTCCGTTCTTATTCGAGATAACTGGTTGTCTTTCATTATACTAGTTTGATAGCCTTAGAAAAACAGATTATGCGCAAGGAATCTCGAAAAGAAAAATAATTTTTTTCACAGTTTGGAAACTTCGTTAGAGTCACTTTTTTTCCGTTCTTATTCGAGATAACTGGTTCTCTTTCATTTTGCTAGTTTGATAACTGTAAAAAAGCATATTATGCTAAATGAAATTAGAAAAGAAAAAAAAAATTTCTCGAAATTTGGAAACTTCATTAGAATCACTTTTTTTCCGTTCTTATTCGAGATAACTGGTTCTCTTTTATTATGCTAGTTTGATAGCTGTCGAAAAGGATATTATGCTGAAAGAATCTGGAAAAGAAAAAAAAATTTTTTCGAAATTTGGAAACTTCATTAGAATCACTTTTTTTCCGTTCTTATTCGATATAACTGATTCTCTTTCATAATACTACTTTGATAGCCTCAGAAAAGGATATTATGCGCAAAGAATCTCGAAAAGAAAAATAATTTTTTTCGAAGTTTGGAAACTTCGTTAGAATCACTTTTTTTCCGTTCTTATTCGAGATAACTGGTTCTCTTTCATTATACTAGTTTGATAGCCTCAGAAAAGCATATTATGCGCAAAGAATCTCGAAAAGAAAAATAATTTTTTTCGAAGTTTGGAAACTTCGTTAGAATCACTTTTTTTCCGTTCTTATTCGAGATAACTGGTTCTCTTTCATTATACTAGTTTGATATCTTTAGAAAAACATATTATGCGCAAAGAATCTCGAAAAGAAAAAAATTTTTTTTCGAAGTTTTGAAACTTCAATAGAATCACCTTTTTTCCGTTCTTATTCGCGATAACTGGTTCTCTTTCATTTTGCTAGTTTGATATTTCTAGAAAAGCATATTATGCGAAAAGAATCTGGAAAAGAAAAAAAAAATTTTCCAAGTTTGGAAACTTCGTTAGAATCACTTTTTTTCCGTTCTTATTCGAGATAACTGGTTATCTTTCATTATACTAGTTTGATAGCCTTAGAAAAACAGATTATGCGCAAAGAATCTCGGAAAGAAAAAAATTTTTTTCGAAGTTTTGAAACTTCATTAGAATCACTTTTTTTCTGTTCTTATTCGAGATAACTGGTTCTCTTTCATTATACTAGTTTGATAGCCTTAGAAAAACATATTATGCGCAAAGAATCTCGAAAAGAAAAAAAAAAATTTCCAAGTTTTGAAACTTCTTTAGAATCATATTTTTTCCGTTCTTATTCGAAATAACTGGTTCTCTTTCATTTTGCTAGTTTGATAGCCCTAGAAAATATTATTATGCGAATAGAATCTCGAAAAGAAAAAAAAAATTTTCGAAATTTGGAAACTTCATTTGAATCACTTTTTTTCCGTTCTTATTCGAGATAACTGGTTCTCTTTCATTATACTAGTTTGATAGCCTCAGAAAAGCATATTATGCGCAAAGAATCTCGAAAGGGAAAAAAAATTTTTTTCGAAGTGTGGAAATTTTATTAAAATCACTTTTTTTCCGTTCTTATTTGAGATAACTGGTTCTCTTTCATTATACTAGTTTAATAGCCTCAGAAAAGCATATTATGCGCAAAGAATATCGAAAGGAAAAAAAAAATTTTTTCGAAGTTTGGAAACTCATTAGAATCACTTTTTTTCCGTTCTTATTTGAGATAACTGGTTCTCTTTCATTATACTATTTTAATAGCCTCACAAAAGCATATTATGCGCAAAGAATCTCGAAAAGAAAAATAATTTTTTTCACAGTTTGGAAACTTCGTTAGAATCACTTTTTTTCCGTTCTTATTCGAGATAACTGGTTCTCTTTCATTTTGCTAGTTTGATAGCTGTAGAAAAGCATATTATGCGAAATGAATCTCGAAAAGAAAAAAAAAAAATTTCGAAATTTGGAAACTTCATTAGAATCACTTTTTTTCCGTTCTTATTCCAGATAACTTGTTCTCTTTCATTTTGCTAGTTTGATAGCTGTAGAAAAGCATATTATGCTGAAAGAATCTCGAAAAGAAAAAAAATTTTTTTCGAAATTTGGAAACTTCATTAGAATCTCTTTTTTTCCGTTCTTATTCGAGATAACTGATTCTCTTTCATTATACTACTTTGATAGCCTCAGAAAAGCATATTATGCGCAAAGAATCTCGAAAAGAAAAAAAAAAATTTTCCGAAGTTTGGAAACTTCATTAGAATCACTTTTTTTCCGTTCTTATTCCAGATAACTTGTTCTCTTTCATTTTGCTAGTTTGATAGCTGTAGAAAAGCTTATTATGCGCAAAGAATCTCGAAAAGAAAAAAAAAAATTTTCGAAGTTTCTGAAACTTCGTTAGAATCACTTTTTTTCCGTTCTTATTCGAGATAACTGGTTATCTTTCATTATACTAGTTTGATAGCCTTAGAAAAACACAATATGCGCAAAGAATCTCGGAAAGAAAAAAAAAATTTTTCGAAGTTTTGATTTTATTCCGTTCTTATTCGAGATAACTGGTTCTCTTTCATTATACTAGTTTGATAGCCTTAGAAAAACAGATTATGCGCAAAGAATCTCGGAAAGAAAAAAAATTTTTTTCGAAGTTTTGAAACTTCATTAGAATCATTTTTTTTCCGTTCTTATTCGAGATAACTGGTTCTCTTTCATTATACTAGTTTGATAGCCTTAGAAAAACATATTATGCGCAAAGAATCTCGAAAAGAAAAAAACAAATTTTCCAAGTTTTGAAACTTCCTTAGAATCACATTTTTTCCGTTCTTATTCGAGATAACTGGTTCTCTTTCATTTTGCTAGTTTGATAGCTCTAGAAAATATTATTATGCGAATAGAATCTCGAAAAGAAAAAAAAAAATTTTCGAAATTTGGAAACTTCATTAGAATCACTTTTTTTCCGTTCTTATTCGAGATAACTGGTTCTCTTTCATTATACTAGTTTGATAGCCTCAGAAAAGCATATTATGCGCAAAGAATCTCGAAAGGAAAAAAAAAAATTTTTCGAAGTTTGGAAACTTTATTAGAATCACTTTTTTTCCGTTCTTATTTGAGATAACTGGTTCTCTTTTATTTTGTTAGTTTGATAGCTGTAGAAAAGGATATTATACTGAAAGAATCTCGAAAAGAAAAAAAAAATTTTTCGAAATTTGGAAACTTCATTAGAATCACTTTTTTTCCGTTCTTATTCGAGATAACTGATTCTCTTTCATTATACTACTTTGATAGCCTCAGAAAAGCATATTATGCGCAAAGAATCTCGAAAATAAAAAAAAAATTTTTTCAAAGTTTGGAAACTTCGTTAGAATCACTTTTTTTCCGTTCTTATTCGAGATAACTGGTTCTCTTTCATTATACTAGTTTGATAGCCTCAGAAAAGCATATTATGCGCAAAGAATCTCGAAAAGAAAAAAAATTGTTTTCGAAATTTGGAAACTTCATTAGAATCACTTTTTTTCCGTTCTTATTGGAGATAACTGGTTCTCTTTCATTATACTAGTTTGATAGCCTCAGAAAAGCATATTATGCGCAAAGAATCTCGAAAGGAAAAAAAAATTTTTTTTCGAAGTTTGGGAACTTTATTAGAATCACATTTTTTCCGTTCTTATTTGAGATAACTGGTTCTCTTTCATTATACTAGTTTAATAGCCTCAGAAAAGCATATTATGCGCAAACAATCTCGAAAAGAAAAAAATTTTTTTTCGAAGTTTGGAAACTTCATTAGAATGACTTTTTTTCCGTTCTTATTTGAGATAACTGGTTCTCTTTCATTATACTAGTTTGATAGACTCAGAAAAGCTTATTATGCGCAAAGAATCTCGAAAAGAAAAAAAAATTTTTTCGAAGTTTGGAAACTTCGTTAGAATCACTTTCTTTCCGTTCTTATTCGAGATATCTGGTTATCTTTCATTATACTAGTTTGATAGCCTTAGAAAAACACATTATGCGGAAAGAATCTCGGAAAGAAAAAAAATTTTTTTCGAAGTTTTGATTTTTTTCCGTTCTTATTCGAGATAACTGGTTCTCTTTCATTATACTAGTTTGATAGCCTTAGAAAAACAGATTATGCGCAAAGAATCTCGGAAAGAAAAAAAATTTTTTTCGAAGTTTTGAAACTTCATTAGAATCACTTTTTTCCCTTCTTATTCGAGATAACTGGTTCTCTTTCATTATACTAGTTTGATAGCCTTAGAAAAACAGATTATGCGCAAAGAATCTCGGAAAGAAAAAAAATTTTTTTCGAAGTTTTGAAACTTCATTAGAATCACTTTTTTCCGTTCTTATTCGAGGTAACTGGTTCTCTTTCATGATACTAGTTTGATAGCCTTAGAAAAACGTATTATGCGCAAAGAATCTCGAAAAGAAAAAAAAAATTTTTCCAAGTTTTGAAACTTCTTTAGAATCACATTTTTTCCGTTCTTATTCGAGATAACTGGTTCTCTTTCATTTTGCTAGTTTGATAGCTCTAGAAAATATTATTATGCGAATAGAATCTCGAAAAGAAAAAAAAAATTTTCGAAATTTGGAAACTTCATTTGAATCACTTTTTTTCCGTTCTTATTCGAGATAACTGGTTCTCTTTCATTATACTAGTTTGATAGCCTCAGAAAAGCATATTATGCGCAAAGAATCTCGAAAGGAAAAAAAAATTTTTTCGAAGTTTGGAAACTTTATTAGAATCACTTTTTTTCCGTTCTTATTTGAGAATACTGGCTCTCTTTCATTATACTAGTTTAATAGCCTCAGAAAAGCATATTATGCGCAAAGAATCTCGAAAGGAAAAAAAAATTTTTTTCGAAGTTTGGAAACTCATTAGAATCACTTTTTTTCCGTTCTTATTTGAGATAACTGGTTCTCTTTCATTATACTATTTTGATAGCCTCACAAAAGCATATTATGCGCAAAGAATCTCGAAAAGAAAAATAATTTTTTTCACAGTTTGGAAACTTCGTTAGAATCACTTTTTTTCCGTTCTTATTCCAGATAACTAGTTCTCTTTAATTTTGCTAGTTTGATAGCTGTAGAAAAGCATATTATGCGAAAAGAATCTCGAAAAGAAAAAAAAATTTTTTCGAAATTTGGAAACTTCATTAGAATCACTATTTTTCCGTTCTTATTCCAGATAACTTGTTCTCTTTCATTTTGCTAGTTTGATAGCTGTAGAAAAGCATATTATGCTGAAAGAATCTGGAAAAGAAAAAAAAATTTTTTCGAAATTTGGAAACTTCATTAGAATCACTTTTTTTCCGTTCTTATTCGAGATAACTGATTCTCTTTCATTATACTACTTTGATAGCCTCAGAAAAGCATATTATGCGCAAAGAATCTCGAAAAGAAAAAAAAATTTTTTCCGAAGTTTGGAAACTTCATTAGAATCACTTTTTTTCCGTTCTTATTCGAGATAACTGGTTATCTTTCATTATACTAGTTTGATAGCCTTAGAAAAACACATTATGCGCAAAGAATCTCGGAAAGAAAAAAAATTTATTTCGAAGTTTTGATTTTTTTCCGTTCTTATTCGAGATAACTGGTTCTCTTTCATTATACTAGTTTGATAGCCTTAGAAAAACAGATTATGCGCAAAGAATCTCGGAAAGAAAAAAAATTTTTTTCGAAGTTTTGAAACATCATTAGAATCACTTTTTTTCCGTTCTTATTCGAGATAACTGGTTCTCTTTCATTATACTAGTTTGATAGCCTTAGAAAAACATATTATGCGCAAAGAATCTCGAAAAGAAAAAAAAATTTTTTCCAAGTTTTGAAACTTCTTTAGAATCACATTTTTTCCGTTCTTATTCGAGATAACTGGTTCTCTTTCATTTTGCTAGTTTGATAGCTCTAGAAAATATTATTATGCGAATAGAATCTCGAAAAGAAAAAAAAAATTTTCGAAATTTGGAAACTTCATTAGAATCACTTTTTTTCCATTCTTATTCGAGATAACTGGTTCTCTTTCATTATACTAGTTTGATAGCCTCAGAAAAGCATATTATGCGCAAAGAATCTCGAAAGGAAAAAAAAAATTTTTTCGAAGTTTGGAAACTTTATTAGAATCACTTTTTTTCCGTTCTTATTTGAGATGACTGGTTCTCTTTCATTATACTAGTTTAATAGCCTCAGAAAAGCATATTATGCGCAAAGAATCTGGAAAGGAAAAAAAAAAATTTTTCGAAGTTTGGAAACTCATTAGAATCACTTTTTTTCCGTTCTTATTTGAGATAACTGGTTCTCTTTCATTATACTATTTTAATAGCCTCAGAAAAGCATATTATGCGCAAAGAATCTCGAAAAGAAAAATAATTTTTTTCACAGTTTGGAAACTTCGTTAGAATCACTTTTTTTCCTTTCTTATTCGAGATAACTGGTTCTCTTTCATTTTGCTAGTTTGATATTTCTAGAAAAGCATATTATGCGAAAAGAATCTGGAAAAGAAAAAAAAAATTTTCGAAGTTTGGAAACTTCGTTAGAATCACTTTTTTTCCGTTCTTATTCGAGATAACTGGTTATCTTTCATTATACTAGTTTGATAGCCTTAGAAAAACAGATTATGCGCAAAGAATCTCGGAAAGAAAAAAATTTTTTTCCAAGTTTTGAAACTTCATTAGAATCACTTTTTTTCTGTTCTTATTCGAGATAACTGGTTCTCTTTCATTATACTAGTTTGATAGCCTTAGAAAAACATATTATGCGCAAAGAATCTCGAAAAGAAAAAAAAAATTTTTCCAAGTTTTGAAACTTCTTTAGAATCATATTTTTTCCGTTCTTATTCGAGATAACTGGTTCTCTTTCATTTTGCTAGTTTGATAGCCCTAGAAAATATTATTATGCGAATAGAATCTCGAAAAGAAAAAAAAAATTTTCGAAATTTGGAAACTTCATTTGAATCACTTTTTTTCCGTTCTTATTCGAGATAACTGGTTCTCTTTCATTATACTAGTTTGATAGCCTCAGAAAAGCATATTATGCGCAAAGAATCTCGAAAGGGAAAAAAAATTTTTTTTCGAAGTGTGGAAATTTTATTAGAATCACTTTTTTTCCGTTCTTATTTGAGATAACTGGTTCTCTTTCATTATACTAGTTTAATAGCCTCAGAAAAGCATATTATGCGCAAAGAATATCGAAAGGAAAAAAAAAATTTTTTCGAAGTTTGGAAACTCATTAGAATCACTTTTTTTCCGTTCTTATTTGAGATAACTGGTTCTCTTTCATTATACTATTTTAATAGCCTCAGAAAAGCATATTATGCGCAAAGAATCTCGAAAAGAAAAATAATTTTTTTCACAGTTTGGAAACTTCGTTAGAATCACTTTTTTTCCGTTCTTATTCGAGATAACTGGTTCTCTTTCATTTTGCTAGTTTGATAGCTGTAGAAAAGCATATTATGCGAAATGAATCTCGAAAAGAAAAAAAAAAATTTCGAAATTTGGAAACTTCATTAGAATCACTTTTTTTCCGTTCTTATTCCAGATAACTTGTTCTCTTTCATTTTGCTAGTTTGATAGCTGTAGAAAAGCTTATTATGCGCAAAGAATCTCGAAAAGAAAAAAAAAATTTTCGAAGTTTCTGAAACTTCGTTAGAATCACTTTTTTTCCGTTCTTATTCGAGATAACTGGTTATCTTTCATTATACTAGTTTGATAGCCTTAGAAAAACACAATATGCGCAAAGAATCTCGGAAAGAAAAAAAAATTTTTTCGAAGTTTTGATTTTTTTCCGTTCTTATTCGAGATAACTGGTTCTCTTTCATTATACTAGTTTGATAGCCTTAGAAAAACAGATTATGCGCAAAGAATCTCGGAAAGAAAAAAAATTTTTTTCGAAGTTTTGAAACTTCATTAGAATCATTTTTTTTCCGTTCTTATTCGAGATAACTGGTTCTCTTTCATTATACTAGTTTGATAGCCTTAGAAAAACATATTATGCACAATAAATCTCGAAAAGAAAAAAACAAATTTTCCAAGTTTTGAAACTTCCTTAGAATCACATTTTTTCCGTTCTTATTCGAGATAACTGGTTCTCTTTCATTTTGCTAGTTTGATAGCTCTAGAAAATATTATTATGCGAATAGAATCTCGAAAAGAAAAAAAAAAATTTTCGAAATTTGGAAACTTCATTAGAATCACTTTTTTTCCGTTCTTATTCGAGATAACTGGTTCTCTTTCATTATACTAGTTTGATAGCCTCAGAAAAGCATATTATAGGCAAAGAATCTCGAAAGGAAAAAAAAAAATTTTTCGAAGTTTGGAAACTTTATTAGAATCACTTTTTTTCCGTTCTTATTTGAGATAACTGGTTCTCTTTTATTTTGCTAGTTTGATAGCTGTAGAAAAGGATATTATACTGAAAGAATCTCGAAAAGAAAAAAAAAATTTTTCGAAATTTGGAAACTTCATTAGAATCACTTTTTTTCCGTTCTTATTCGAGATAACTGATTCTCTTTCATTATACTACTTTGATAGCCTCAGAAAAGCATATTATGCGCAAAGAATCTCGAAAATAAAAAAAAAATTTTTCCGAAGTTTGGAAACTTCATTAGAATCAGTTTTTTTCCGTTCTTATTTGAGATAACTGGTTCTTTTTCATTATACTAGTTTGATAGCCTCAGAAAAGGATATTATGCGCAAAGAATCTCGAAAAGAAAAATAATTTTTTTCAAAGTTTGGAAACTTCGTTAGAATCACTTTTTTTCCGTTCTTATTCGAGATAACTGGTTCTCTTTCATTATACTAGTTTGATAGCCTCAGAAAAGCATATTATGCGCAAAGAATCTCGAAAAGAAAAAAAAATGTTTTCGAAATTTGGAAACTTCATTAGAATCACTTTTTTTCCGTTCTTATTGGAGATAACTGGTTCTCTTTCATTATACTAGTTTGATAGCCTCAGAAAAGCATATTATGCGCAAAGAATCTCGAAAGGAAAAAAAAATTTTTTTTCGAAGTTTGGGAACTTTATTAGAATCACATTTTTTCCGTTCTTATTTGAGATAACTGGTTCTCTTTCATTATACTAGTTTAATAGCCTCAGAAAAGCATATTATGCGCAAACAATCTCGAAAAGAAAAAAATTTTTTTTCGAAGTTTGGAAACTTCATTAGAATGACTTTTTTTCCGTTCTTATTTGAGATAACTGGTTCTCTTTCATTATACTAGTTTGATAGACTCAGAAAAGCTTATTATGCGCAAAGAATCTCGAAAAGAAAAAAAAATTTTTTCGAAGTTTGGAAACTTCGTTAGAATCACTTTCTTTCCGTTCTTATTCGAGATATCTGGTTATCTTTCATTATACTAGTTTGATAGCCTTAGAAAAACACATTATGCGGAAAGAATCTCGGAAAGAAAAAAAATTTTTTTCGAAGTTTTGATTTTTTTCCGTTCTTATTCGAGATAACTGGTTCTCTTTCATTATACTAGTTTGATAGCCTTAGAAAAACAGATTATGCGCAAAGAATCTCGGAAAGAAAAAAAATTTTTTTCGAAGTTTTGAAACTTCATTAGAATCACTTTTTTCCCTTCTTATTCGAGATAACTGGTTCTCTTTCATTATACTAGTTTGATAGCCTTAGAAAAACAGATTATGCGCAAAGAATCTCGGAAAGAAAAAAAATTTTTTTCGAAGTTTTGAAACTTCATTAGAATCACTTTTTTCCGTTCTTATTCGAGGTAACTGGTTCTCTTTCATGATACTAGTTTGATAGCCTTAGAAAAACGTATTATGCGCAAAGAATCTCGAAAAGAAAAAAAAAATTTTTCCAAGTTTTGAAACTTCTTTAGAATCACATTTTTTCCGTTCTTATTCGAGATAACTGGTTCTCTTTCATTTTGCTAGTTTGATAGCTCTAGAAAATATTATTATGCGAATAGAATCTCGAAAAGAAAAAAAAAATTTTCGAAATTTGGAAACTTTATTTGAATCACTTTTTTTCCGTTCTTATTCGAGATAACTGGTTCTCTTTCATTATACTAGTTTGATAGCCTCAGAAAAGCATATTATGCGCAAAGAATCTCGAAAGGAAAAAAAATTTTTTTCGAAGTTTGGAAACTTTATTAGAATCACTTTTTTTCCGTTCTTATTTGAGAATACTGGCTCTCTTTCATTATACTAGTTTAATAGCCTCAGAAAAGCATATTATGCGCAAAGAATCTCGAAAGGAAAAAAAAATTTTTTTCGAAGTTTGGAAACTCATTAGAATCACTTTTTTTCCGTTCTTATTTGAGATAACTGGTTCTCTTTCATTATACTATTTTGATAGCCTCACAAAAGCATATTATGCGCAAAGAATCTCGAAAAGAAAAATAATTTTTTTCACAGTTTGGAAACTTCGTTAGAATCACTTTTTTTCCGTTCTTATTCGAGATAACTGGTTCTCTTTAATTTTGCTAGTTTGATAGCTGTAGAAAAGCATATTATGCGAAAAGAATCTCGAAAAGAAAAAAAAATTTTTTCGAAATTTGGAAACTTCATTAGAATCACTATTTTTCCGTTCTTATTCCAGATAACTTGTTCTCTTTCATTTTGCTAGTTTGATAGCTGTAGAAAAGCATATTATGCTGAAAGAATCTGGAAAAGAAAAAAAAGTTTTTTCGAAATTTGGAAACTTCATTAGAATCACTTTTTTTCCGTTCTTATTCGAGATAACTGATTCTCTTTCATTATACTACTTTGATAGCCTCAGAAAAGCATATTATGCGCAAAGAATCTCGAAAAGAAAAAAAAATTTTTTCCGAAGTTTGGAAACTTCATTAGAATCACTTTTTTCCGTTCTTATTTGAGATAACTGGTTCTTTTTCATTATACTAGTTTGATAGCCTCAGAAAAGGATATTATGCGCAAAGAATCTCGAAAAGAAAAATAATTTTATTCGAAGTTTGGAAACTTCGTTAGAATCACTTTTTTTCCGTTCTTATTCGCGATAACTGTTTCTCTTTAATTATACTAGTTTGATAGCCTTAGAAAAGCATATTATGCGGAAAGAATCTCGAAAAGAAAAAAAATTTTTTTCGAAGTTTGGAAACTTCATTAGAATGACTTTTTTTCCGTTCTTATTTGAGATAACTGGTTCTCTTTCATTATACTAGTTTGATAGCCTCAGAAAAGCTTATTATGCGCAAAGAATCTCGAAAAGAAAAAAAAAAATTTTCGAAGTTTGGAAACTTCGTTAGAATCACTTTTTTTCCGTTCTTATTCGAGATAACTGGTTATCTATCATTATACTAGTTTGATAGCCTTAGAAAAACACATTATGCGCAAAGAATCTCGGAAAGAAAAAAAATTTATTTCGAAGTTTTGATTTTTTTCCGTTCTTATTCGAGATAACTGGTTCTCTTTCATTATACTAGTTTGATAGCCTTAGAAAAACAGATTATGCGCAAAGAATCTCGGAAAGAAAAAAAATTTTTTTCGAAGTTTTGAAACATCATTAGAATCACTTTTTTTCCGTTCTTATTCGAGATAACTGGTTCTCTTTCATTATACTAGTTTGATAGCCTTAGAAAAACATATTATGCGCAAAGAATCTCGAAAAGAAAAAAAAATTTTTTCCAAGTTTTGAAACTTCTTTAGAATCACATTTTTTCCGTTCTTATTCGAGATAACTGGTTCTCTTTCATTTTGCTAGTTTGATAGCTCTAGAAAATATTATTATGCGAATAGAATCTCGAAAAGAAAAAAAAAATTTTCGAAATTTGGAAACTTCATTAGAATCACTTTTTTTCCATTCTTATTCGAGATAACTGGTTCTCTTTCATTATACTAGTTTGATAGCCTCAGAAAAGCATATTATGCGCAAAGAATCTCGAAAGGAAAAAAAAAATTTTTTCGAAGTTTGGAAACTTTATTAGAATCACTTTTTTTCCGTTCTTATTTGAGATGACTGGTTCTCTTTAATTATACTAGTTTGATAGCTTTAGCAAAGCATATTATGCGGAAAGAATCTCGAAAAGAAAAAAAATTTTTTTCGAAGTTTGGAAACTTCTTTAGAATCACATTTTTTCCGTTCTTATTCGAGATAAATGGTTCTCTTTCATTATACTAGTTTGATTGCCTCAGAAAAGCATATTATGCGCAAAGAATCTCGAAAAGAAAAAAAAATTTTTTCGAAGTTTGGAAACTTCTTTAGAATCAAATTTTTTCCGTTCTTATTCGAGATAACTGGTTCTCTTTCATTTTGCTAGTTTGATAGCTGTAGAAAGCATATTATGCGAATAGAATCTCGAAAAGAAAAAAAAAATTTTTCGAAATTTGGAAACTTCATTAGAATCACTTCTTTTCCGTTCTTATTCGAGATAACTGGTTCTCTTTCATTATACTAGGTTGATAGCCTCAGAAAAGCATATTATGCGCAAAGAATCTCGAAAGGAAAAAAAAATTTTTTCACAGTTTGGAAACTTTGTTAGAATCACTTTTTTTCCGTTCTTATTGGAGATAACTGGTTCTCTTTCATTTTGCTAGTTTGATAGCTGTAGAAAAGCATATTATGCGAAATAATCTCGAAAAGAAAAATAATTTTTTTCGAAGTTTGGAAACTTCGTTAGAATCACTTTTTTTCCGTTCTTATTCGAGATAACTGGTTCTCTTTCATTTTGCTAGTTTGATAGCTGTAGAAAAGCATGAGAAGCATATTATGCGCAGAGAATCTCGAAAAGAAAAAAATTTTATTCGAAGTTTGGAAACTTCTTTAGAATCAGAGTTTTTCCGTTCTTATGCGATATAACTGGTTCTCTTTCATTTTGATAGTTTGATAGCTGTAGAAAGCATATTATGCGAATATAATCTCGAAAAGAAAAAAAAATTTTTTCGAAATTTGGAAACTTCATTAGAATCACTTTTTTTCCGTTCTTATTCGAGATAACTGGTTCTCTTTAATTATACTAGTTTGATAGCTTTAGCAAAGCATATTATGCGGAAAGAATCTCGAAAAGAAAAAAAAATTTTTTTGAAGTTTGGAAACTTCGTTAGAATCACTTTTTTTCCGTTATTATTGGAGATAACTGGTTATCTTTCATTATACTAGTTTGATAGCCTCAGAAAAGCATATTATTCGCAAAGAATCTCGAAAAGAAAAAAAAATTTTTCCGAAGTTTGGAAACTTCATTAGAATCGTTTTTTTTCCGTTCTTATTTGAGATAACTGGTTCTCTTTAATTATACTAGTTTTATAGCCTTAGAAAAGCATATTATGCGGAAAGAATCTCGAAAAGAAAAAATTTTTTTTCGAAGTTTTGAAACTTCATTAGAATCACATTTTTTCCGTTCTTATTCGAGATAACTGGTTCTCTTTCATTTTGCTAGTTTGATAGCTGTAGAAAAACATATTATGGGCAAAGAATCTCGTAAAGAAAAAAAATTCTTTTCGAAGTTGTGAAACGTCTATAGAATCACATATTTTCCGTTCTTATTCGAGATAACTGGTTCTCTTTCATTTTGCTAGTTTGATAGCTCTACAAAATATTATTATGCGAATAGAATCTCGAAAAGAAAAAAAAAAAAATTTTCGAAATTTGGAAACTTCATTAGAATCACTTTTTTTCCGTTCTTATTCGAGATAACTGGTTCTCTTTCATTATACTAGTTTGATAGCCTCAGAAAAGCATATTATGCGCAAAGAATCTCGAAAAGAAAAAATTTTTTTTCGAAGTTTGGAAACTTCTTTAGAATCACTTTTTTTCCGTTCTTATTCGAGATAACTGGTTCTCTTTCATTATACTAGTTTGATAGCCTCAGAAAAGCATATTATGCGCAAAGAATCTCGAAAGGAAAAAAAAATTTTTTTCGAAGTTTGGAAACTTTATTAGAATCACTTTTTTTCCGTCCTTATTTGAGAAAACTGGTTCTCTTTCATTATACTAGTTTAATAGCCTCAGAAAAGCATATTATGCGCAAACAATCTCGAAAAGAAAAACATTTTTTTCGAAGTTTGGCAACTTCGTTAGAATCACTTTTTTTCCGTTCTTATTCGAGATAACTGGTTCTCTTTCATTATACTAGTTTGATAGCCTTAGAAAAACATAACATGCGCAAAGAATCTCGAAAAGAAAAAAAATTTTTTTCGAAGTTTTGAAACTTCATTAGAATCACTTTTTTTCCGTTCTTATTCGAGATAACGGGTTCTCTTTCATTATACTAGTTTGATAGCCTCTGAAAAGCATATTATGCGCAAAGAATCTCGAAAAGAAAAATAATTTTTTTCGAAGTTTGGAAACTTCGTTAGAATCACTTTTTTTCCGTTCTTATTCGAGATAACTGGTTCTCTTTCATTATACTAGTTTGAGATACTTAGAAAAAAATATTATGCGCAAAGAATCTCGAAAAGAAAAAAATTTTTTTTCGAAGTTTTGAAACTTCAATTGAATCACTTTTTTTCCGTTCTTATTCGAGATAACTGGTTCTCTTTCATTTTGCTAGTTTGATATTTCTAGAAAAGTATATTATGCGAAAAGAATCTGGAAAAGAAAAAAAAAAATTTTCGAAATTTGGAAACTTCGTTAGAATCACTTTTTTTCCGTTCTTATTCGAGATAACTGGTTCTCTTTCATTTTGCTAGTTTGATAGCTGTAGAAAGCATGTTATGCGAATAGAATCTCGAAAAGAAAAAAAAATTTTTCGAAGTTTGGAAACTTCATTAGAATCACTTTTTTCCCGTTCTTATTCGAGATAACTGGTTGTCTTTCATTTTGCTAGTTTGATAGCTGTAGAAAAGTTTATTATGCGAAAAGAATCTCGAAAAGAAAAAAAAAAATTTCAATATTTGGAAACTTCATTAGAATCACTTTTTTTCCGTTCTTACTTGAGATAACTGTTTCTCTTTCATTATACTAGTTTGATAGCCTCAGAAAAGCATATCATGCGCAAAGAATCTCGAAAAGAAAAATAATTTTTTTCGAAGTTTGCAAACTTCGTTAGAATCACTTTTTTTCCGTTCTTATTCGAGATAACTGGTTCTCTTTAATTATATTAGTTTGATAGCCTTAGAAAAGCACATTATGCGGAAAGAATCTCGAAAAGAAAAAAAAAAAATTTTCGAAGTTTGGAAACTTCGTTAGAATCACTTTTTTTCCGTTCTTATTCGAGATAACTGGTTCTCTTTCATTTTGCTAGTTTGATAGCTGTAGAAAAGCATATTATGCGAAAAGAATCTCGAAAAGAAAAATAATTTTTTTCGAAGTTTGGAAACTTCGTTAGAATCACTTTTTTTCAGTTCTTATTCGAGATAACTGGTTCTCTTTCATTATACTAGTTTGATAGCCTCAGAAAAGCATATTATGCGCAAAGAATCTCGAAAAGAAAAAAAATTTTTTTCGAAGTTTGGAAACTTCTTTAGAATCACATTTTTGCCGTTCTTATTCGAGATAAATGGTTCTCTTTCATTATACTAGACTGAATGCCTCAGAAAAGCATATTATGCGCAAAGAATCTCGAAAAGAAAAACAATTTTTTTCGAAGTTTGGAAACTTCTTTAGAATCACATTTTTTCCGTTCTTATTCGAGATAACTGGTTCTCTTTCATTTTGCTAGTTTGGTAGCTGTAGAAAGCATATTATGCGAATAGAATCTCGAAAAGAAAAAAAAAATTTTTCGAAATTTGGAAACTTCATTAGAATCACTTTTTTTCCGTTCTTATTCGAGATAACTGGTTCTCTTTCATTATACTAGGTTGATAACCTCAGAAAAGCATATTATGCGCAAAGAATCTCGAAAAGAAAAAAAAATTTTTTCACAGTTTGGAAACTTCGTTAGAATCACTTTTTTTCCGTTCTTATTGGAGATAACTGGTTCTCTTTCATTTTGCTAGTTTGATAGCTGTAGAAAAGCATATTATGCGAAATAATCTCGAAAAGAAAAATAATTTTTTTCGAAGTTTGGAAACTTCGTTAGAATCACTTTTTTTCCGTTCTTATTCGAGATAACTGGTTCTCTTTCATTTTGCTAGTTTGATAGCTGTAGAAAAGCATGAGAAGCATATTATGCGCAGAGAATTTCGAAAAGAAAAAAATTTTTTTTCGAAGTTTGGAAACTTCTTTAGAATCAGAGTTTTTCCGTTCTTATGCGATATTACTGGTTCTCTTTCATTTTGATAGTTTGATAGCTGTAGAAAGCATATTATGCGAATATAATCTCGAAAAGAAAAAAAAAATTTTCGAAATTTGGAAACTTCATTAGAATCACTTTTTTTCCGTTCTTATTCGAGATAACTGGTTCTCTTTAATTATACTAGTTTGATTGCTTTAGCAAAGCATATTATGAGGAAAGAATCTCGAAAAGAAAAAAAATTTTTTTCGAAGTTTGGAAACTTCGTTAGAATCACTTTTTTTCCGTTATTTTTGGAGATAACTGGTTATCTTTCATTATACTAGTTTGATAGCCTCAGAAAAGCATATTATGCGCAAAGAATCTCGAAAAGAAAAAAAAAATTTTCCGAAGTTTGGAAACTTCATTAGAATCGTTTTTTTCCGTTCTTATTTGAGATAACTGGTTCTTTTTCATTATACTAGTTTGATAGCCTCAGAAAAGCATATTATGCGCAAAGAATCTCGAAAAGAATAATAATTTTTTTCGAAGTTTGGAAACTTCTTTAGAATCACTTTTTTTCCGTTCTTATTCGAGATAACTGGTTCTCTTTCATTTTGCTAGTTTAATAGCTCTAGAAAAGCATATTATGCGAAAAGAATCTCGAAAAGAAAAACAAAATTTTTCGAAATTTGGAAACTTCAATAGAATCACTTTTTTTCCGTTCTTACTTGAGATAACTGTTTCTCTTTCATTATACTAGTTTGATAGCCTCAGAAAAGCATATTATGCGCAAAGACTCTCGAAAAGAAAAATAATTTTTTTCGAAGTTTGGAAACTTCTTTAGAATCACTTTTTTTCCGTTCTTATTCGAGATAACTGGTTCTCTTTCATTTTGCTAGTTTGATAGCTGTAGAAAAGCATATTATGCGAAAAGAATCACGAAAAGAAAAATAATTTTTTTCGAAGTTTGGAAACTTAATTAGAATCACTTTTTTTCCGTTCTTATTCGAGATAACTGGTTCTCTTTCATTTTGTTAGTTTGATAGCTGTAGAAAAGCATATTATGCTGAAAGAACCTCGAAAAGAAAAAAAAAATTTTTCGAAATTTGGAAACTTCATTAGAATCACTTTTTTTCCGTTCTTATTCGAGATAACCGGTTCTCTTTCATTATACTAGTTTGATAGCCTCAGAAAAGCATATCATGCGCAAAGAATCTCAAAAAGAAAAATAATTTTTTTCGAAGTTTGCAAACTTCGTTAGAATCACTTTTTTTCCGTTCTTATTCGAGATAACTGGTTCTCTTTAATTATATTAGTTTGATAGCCTTAGAAAAGCATATTATGCGGAAAGAATCTCGAAAAGAAAAAAAATTTTTTTCGATCTTTGGAAACTTCGTTAGAATCACTTTTTTTCCGTTCTTATTCGAGATAACTGGCTCTCTTTCATTATACTAGTTTGATAGCCTTAGAAAAACATATTTGCGCAAAGAATCTCGAAAAGAAAAAAAATTTTTTTCGAAGTTTTGAAACTTCTTTAGAATCACATTCTTTCCGTTCTTATTCGAGATAACTGGTTCTCTTTCATTTTGCTAGCTTGATAGCTGTAGAAAAGCATATTATGCGAATAGAATCTCGAAAAGAAAAAAAAAAATTTTCGAAATTTGGAAACTTCATTAGAATCACTTTTTTTCCGTTCTTATTCGAGATAACTGGTTCACTTTCATTATACTAGTTTGATAGCCTCAGAAAAGCATATTATGCGAAAAGAATCTCGAAAAGAAAAAAATTTTTTTTCGAAGTTTGGAAACTTCTTTAGAATCACATTTTTTCCGTTCTTATTCGAGATAACTGGTTCTCTTTCATTATACTAGTTTGATAGCCTCAGAAAAGCATATTTTGCGCAAAGAATCTCGAAAAGAAAAAAATTTTTTTTCGAAGTTTTGAAACTTCAATAGAATCCCTTTATATCCGTTCTTATTCGAGATAACTGGTTCTCTTTCATTTTGCTAGTTTGATAGCTGTAGAAAGCATATTATGCGAATAGAATCTCGAAAAGAAAAAAAAAAATTTTCGAAATTTGGAAACTTCATTAGAATCACTTTTTTTCCGTTCTTATTCGAGATAACTGGTTCTCTTTCATTATACTAGTTTGATAGCCTCAGAAAAGCATATTATGCGAAAAGAATCTCGAAAAGAAAAAAAAAATTTTCAATATTTGGAAACTTCATTAGAATCACTTTTTTCCGTTCTTACTTGAGATAACTGTTTCTCTTTCATTATACTAGTTAGATAGCCTCAGAAAAGCATACTATGCGCAAAGAATCTCGAAAAGAAAAATAATTTTTTTCGAAGTTTGGAAACTTTTTTAGAATCACTTTTTTTCCGTTCTTATTCGAGATAACTGGTTCACTTTCATTTTGCTAGTTTGATAGCTGTAGAAAAGCATATTGTGCGAAAAGAATCTCGAAAAGAAAAATAATTTCTTTCGAAGTTTGGAAACTTCGTTAGAATCACTTTTTTTCCGTTCTTATTCGAGATAACTGGTTCTTTTACATTTTGCTAGTTTGATAGCTGTAGAAAAGCATATTATGCGAAAAATATCTCGAAAAGAAAAAAAAATTTTTCGAATTTTGGAAACGTCATTAGAATCACTTTTTTTCCGCTCTTATTCGAGATACCTGGTTCTCTTTCATTTTGCTAGTTTGATAGCTGTAGAAAAGTATATTGTGCTGAAAGAATCTCGAAAGGAAAAAAAAATTTTTTCGAAGTTTGGAAACTCATTAGAATCACTTTTTTTCCGTTCTTATTTGAGATAACGTTCTCTTTCATTATACTAGTTTGATAGCCTCAGAAAAGCCTATCATGCGCAAAGAATCTCAAAAAGAAAAATAATTTTTTTCGAAGTTTGCAAACTTCGTTAGAATCACTTTTTTTCCGTTCTTATTCGAGATAACTGGTTCTCTTTAATTATATTAGTGTGATAGCCTTAGAAAAGCATATTATGCGGAAAGAATCTCGAAAAGAAAAAAAATTTTTTTCGATCTTTGGAAACTTCGTTAGAATCACTTTTTTTCCGTTCTTATTCGAGATAACTGGCTCTCTTTCATTATACTAGTTTGATAGCCTTAGAAAAACATATTTGCGCAAAGAATCTCGAAAAGAAAAAAAATTTTTTTCGAAGTTTTGAAACTTCTTTAGAATCACATTCTTTCCGTTCTTATTCGAGATAACTGGTTCTCTTTCATTTTGCTAGCTTGATAGCTGTAGAAAAGCATATTATGCGAATAGAATCTCGAAAAGAAAAAAAAAAATTTTCGAAATTTGGAAACTTCATTAGAATCACTTTTTTTCCGTTCTTATTCGAGATAACTGGTTCTCTTTCATTATACTAGTTTGATAGCCTCAGAAAAGCATATTATGCGCAAAGACTCTCGAAAAGAAAAATAATTTTTTTCGAAGTTTGGAAACTTCTTTAGAATCACTTTTTTTCCGTTCTTATTCGAGATAACTGGTTCTCTTTCATTTTGCTAGTTTGATAGCTGTAGAAAAGCATATTATGCGAAAAGAATCACGAAAAGAAAAATAATTTTTTTCGAAGTTTGGAAACTTAATTAGAATCACTTTTTTTCCGTTCTTATTCGAGATAACTGGTTCTCTTTCATTTTGTTAGTTTGATAGCTGTAGAAAAGCATATTATGCTGAAAGAACCTCGAAAAGAAAAAAAAAATTTTTCGAAATTTGGAAACTTCATTAGAATCACTTTTTTTCCGTTCTTATTCGAGATAACCGGTTCTCTTTCATTATACTAGTTTGATAGCCTCAGAAAAGTATATTATGCGCAAAGAATCTCGAAAGGAAAAAAAATTTTTTTCGAAGTTTGGAAACTCATTAGAATCACTTTTTTTCCGTTCTTATTTGAGATAACGTTCTCTTTCATTATACTAGTTTGATAGCCTCAGAAAAGCATATCATGCGCAAAGAATCTCAAAAAGAAAAATAATTTTTTTCGAAGTTTGCAAACTTCGTTAGAATCACTTTTTTTCCGTTCTTATTCGAGATAACTGGTTCTCTTTAATTATATTAGTTTGATAGCCTTAGAAAAGCATATTATGCGGAAAGAATCTCGAAAAGAAAAAAAATTTTTTTCGATCTTTGGAAACTTCGTTAGAATCACTTTTTTTCCGTTCTTATTCGAGATAACTGGCTCTCTTTCATTATACTAGTTTGATAGCCTTAGAAAAACATATTTGCGCAAAGAATCTCGAAAAGAAAAAAAATTTTTTTCGAAGTTTTGAAACTTCTTTAGAATCACATTCTTTCCGTTCTTATTCGAGATAACTGGTTCTCTTTCATTTTGCTAGCTTGATAGCTGTAGAAAAGCATATTATGCGAATAGAATCTCGAAAAGAAAAAAAAAAATTTTCGAAATTTGGAAACTTCATTAGAATCACTTTTTTTCCGTTCTTATTCGAGATAACTGGTTCACTTTCATTATACTAGTTTGATAGCCTCAGAAAAGCATATTATGCGAAAAGAATCTCGAAAAGAAAAAAATTTTTTTTCGAAGTTTGGAAACTTCTTTAGAATCACATTTTTTCCGTTCTTATTCGAGATAACTGGTTCTCTTTCATTATACTAGTTTGATAGCCTCAGAAAAGCATATTTTGCGCAAAGAATCTCGAAAAGAAAAAAATTTTTTTTCGAAGTTTTGAAACTTCAATAGAATCCCTTTTTATCCGTTCTTATTCGAGATAACTGGTTCTCTTTCATTTTGCTAGTTTGATAGCTGTAGAAAGCATATTATGCGAATAGAATCTCGAAAAGAAAAAAAAAAATTTTCGAAATTTGGAAACTTCATTAGAATCACTTTTTTTCCGTTCTTATTCGAGATAACTGGTTCTCTTTCATTATACTAGTTTGATAGCCTCAGAAAAGCATATTATGCGAAAAGAATCTCGAAAAGAAAAAAAAAATTTTCAATATTTGGAAACTTCATTAGAATCACTTTTTTCCGTTCTTACTTGAGATAACTGTTTCTCTTTCATTATACTAGTTTGATAGCCTCAGAAAAGCATACTATGCGCAAAAAATCTCGAAAAGAAAAATAATTTTTTTCGAAGTTTGGAAACTTTTTTAGAATCACTTTTTTTCCGTTCTTATTCGAGATAACTGGTTCACTTTCATTTTGCTAGTTTGATAGCTGTAGAAAAGCATATTGTGCGAAAAGAATCTCGAAAAGAAAAATAATTTCTTTCGAAGTTTGGAAACTTCGTTAGAATCACATTTTTTCCGTTCTTATTCGAGATAACTGGTTCTTTTTCATTTTGCTAGTTTGATAGCTGTAGAAAAGCATATTATGCGAAAAATATCTCGAAAAGAAAAAAAAAATTTTTCGAATTTTGGAAACGTCATTAGAATCACTTTTTTTCCGCTCTTTTTCGAGATACCTGGTTCTCTTTCATTTTGCTAGTTTGATAGCTGTAGAAAAGTATATTGTGCTGAAAGAATCTCGAAAGGAAAAAAAAATTTTTTCGAAGTTTGGAAACTCATTAGAATCACTTTTTTTCCGTTCTTATTTGAGATAACGTTCTCTTTCATTATACTAGTTTGATAGCCTCAGAAAAGCATATCATGCGCAAAGAATCTCAAAAAGAAAAATAATTTTTTTCGAAGTTTGCAAACTTCGTTAGAATCACTTTTTTTCCGTTCTTATTCGAGATAACTGGTTCTCTTTAATTATATTAGTTTGATAGCCTTAGAATAGCATATTATGCGGAAAGAATCTCGAAAAGAAAAAAAAATTTTTTCGATCTTTGGAAACTTCGTTAGAATCACTTTTTTTCCGTTCTTATTCGAGATAACTGGCTCTCTTTCATTATACTAGTTTGATAGCCTTAGAAAAACATATTTGCGCTAAGAATCTCGAAAAGAAAAAAAATTTTTTTCGAAGTTTTGAAACTTCTTTAGAATCACATTCTTTCCGTTCTTATTCGAGATAACTGGTTCTCTTTCATTTTGCTAGCTTGATAGCTGTAGAAAAGCATATTATGCGAATAGAATCTCGAAAAGAAAAAAAAAAATTTTCGAAATTTGGAAACTTCATTAGAATCACTTTTTTTCCGTTCTTATTCGAGATAACTGGTTCACTTTCATTATACTAGTTTGATAGCCTCAGAAAAGCATATTATGCGCAAAGAATCTCGAAAAGAAAAAAATTTTTTTTCGAAGTTTGGAAACTTCTTTAGAATCACATTTTTTCCGTTCTTATTCGAGATAACTGGTTCTCTTTCATTATACTAGTTTGATAGCCTCAGAAAAGCATATTTTGCGCAAAGAATCTCGAAAAGAAAAAAAATTTTTTTCGAAGTTTTGAAACTTCAATAGAATCCCTTTTTATCCGTTCTTATTCGAGATAACTGGTTCTCTTTCATTTTGCTAGTTTGATAGCTGTAGAAAGCATATTATGCGAATAGAATCTCGAAAAGAAAAAAAAAAATTTTCGAAATTTGGAAACTTCATTAGAATCACTTTTTTTCCGTTCTTATTCGAGATAACTGGTTCTCTTTCACTATACTAGTTTGATAGCCTCAGAAAAGCATATTATGCGAAAAGAATCTCGAAAAGAAAAAAAAAATTTTCAATATTTGGAAACTTCATTAGAATCACTTTTTTCCGTTCTTACTTGAGATAACTGTTTCTCTTTCATTATACTAGTTTGATAGCCTCAGAAAAGCATACTATGCGCAAAGAATCTCGAAAAGAAAAATAATTTTTTTCCAAGTTTGGAAACTTTTTTAGAATCACTTTTTTTCCGTTCTTATTCGAGATAACTGGTTCACTTTCATTTTGCTAGTTTGATAGCTGTAGAAAAGCATATTGTGCGAAAAGAATCTCGAAAAGAAAAATAATTTCTTTCGAAGTTTGGAAACTTCGTTAGAATCACTTTTTTTCCGTTCTTATTCGAGATAACTGGTTCTTTTTCATTTTGCTAGTTTGATAGCTGTAGAAAAGCATATTATGCGAAAAATATCTCGAAAAGAAAAAAAAAATTTTTCGAATTTTGGAAACGTCATTAGAATCACTTTTTTTCCGCTCTTATTCGAGATACCTGGTTCTCTTTCATTTTGCTAGTTTGATAGCTGTAGAAAAGTATATTGTGCTGAAAGAATCTCGAAAAGAAAAAAAAAATTTTCGAAATTTGGAAACTTCATTAGAATCACTTTTTTTCCGTTCTTATTCGAGATAACCGGTTCTCTTTCATTATACTAGTTTGATAGCCTCAGAAAAGTATATTATGCGCAAAGAATCTCGAAAGGAAAAAAAAAATTTTTCGAAGTTCGGAAACTCATTAGAATCACTTTTTTTCCGTTCTTATTTGAGATAACTGGTTCTCTTTCATTATACTAGTTTGATAGCCTCAAAAAAGCATATCATGCGCAAAGAATCTCGAAAAGAAAAATAATTTTTTTCGAAGATTGGAAACTTCGTTAGAATCACTTTTTTTCCGTTCTTATTCGAGATAACTGGTTCTCTTTATTTATACTTGTTTGATAGCCTTAGAAAAGCATATTATGCGGAAAGAATCTCGAAAAGAAAAAAAGATTTTTTCGAAGTTTGGAAACTTCGTTAGAATCACTTTTTTTCCGTTCTTATTCGAGATAACTGGTTCTCTTTCATTATACTAGTTTGATAGCCTTAGAAAATAATATTTGCGCAAAGAATCTCGAAAAGAAAAAAAATTTTTTCGAAGTTTTGAAACTTCTTTAGAATCACATTTTTTCCGTTCTAATTCGAGATAACTGGTTCTCTTTCATTTTGCTAGTTTGATAGCTGTAGAAAGCATATTATGCGAATAGAATCTCGAACGGAAAAAAAAATTATCGAAATTTGGAAACTTCATTAGAATCACTTTTTTTCCGTTCTTATTTGAGATAACTGGTTCTCTTTCATTATACTAGTTTGATAGCCTCAGAAAAGCATATTATGCGCAAAGAATCTCGAAAAGAAAAAAAAAATTTTTCACAGTTTGGAAACTTCGTTAGAATCACTTTCTTTCCGTTCTTATTCGAGATAACTGGTTCTCTTTCATTTTGCTAGTTTGATAGCTGTAGAAAAGCATATTATGCGAAAAGAATCACGAAAAGAAAAATAATTTTTTTCGAAGTTTGGAAACTTCGTTAGAATCATTTTTTTCCGTTCTTATTCGAGATAACTGGTTCTCTTTCATTTTGCTAGTTTGATAGCTGTAGAAAAGCATGAAAAGCATATTATGCGCAGAGAATCTCGAAAAGAAAAAAAATTTTTTTCGAAGTTTGGAAACTTCTTTAGAATCAGATTTTTTCCGTTCTTATTCGAGATAACTGGTTCTCTTTCATTTTGCTAGTTTGATAGCTGTAGAAAGCATATTATGCGAATAGAATCTCGAAAAGAAAAAAAAAAAATTTTCGAAATTTGGAAACTTCATTAGAATCACTTTTTTTCCGTTCTTATTCGAGATAACTGGTTCTCTTTCATTATACTAGTTTGATAGCCTCAGAAAAGCATATTATGCGCAAAGAATCTCGGAAAGAAAAAAAAATTTTTTCACAGTTTGGAAACTTTGTTAGAATCACTTTTTTTCCGTTCTTATTCGAGATAACTGCTTCTCTTTCATTTTGCTAGTTTGATAGCCTCAGCTATCAGCTATCAGCTTATTATGCGCAAAGAATCTCGAAAAGAAAAATGTTTTTTCGAAGTTTTGAAACTTCATTAGAATCACTTTTTTTCCGTTCTTATTGGAGATAACTGGTTATCTTTCATTATACTAGTTTGATAGCCTTAGAAAAAAATATTATGCGCAAACAATCTCGAAAAGAAAAAAAATTTTTTTCGAAGTTTGGAAACTTCGTTAGAATCACTTTTTTCCGTTCTTATTCGAGATAACTGGTTCTCTTTCATTATACTAGTTTGATAGCCTTAGAAAAACATATTATGCGCAAAGAATCTCGGAAAGAAAAAAATTTTTTTTCGAAGTTTTGAAACTTCATTAGAATCACTTTTTTTCAGTTCTTATTCGAGATAACTGGTTCTCTTTCATTATACTAGTTTGATAGCCTCAGAAAAGCATATTATGCGCAAAGAATCTCGAAAAGAAAAATAATTTTTTTCGAAGTTTGGCAACTTCGTTAGAATTACTTTTTTTCCGTTCTTATTCGAGATAACTGGTTCTCTTTCATTATACTAGTTTGATAGCCTTAGAAAAACATATTTGCGCAAAGAATCTCGAAAAGAAAAAAAAATTTTTCGAAGTTTTGAAACTTCTTTACAATCACATTTTTTCCGTTCTAATTCGAGATAACTGGTTCTCTTTCATTTTGCTAGTTTGATAGCTGTAGAAAGCATATTATGCGAGTAGAATCTCGAAAAGAAAAAAAAAATTTTCGAAATTTGGAAACTTCATTAGAATCACTTTTTTTCCGTTCTTATTCGAGATAACTGGTTCTCTTTCATTATACTAGTTTGATAGCCTCAGAAAAGCATATTATGCGAAAAGAATCACGAAAAGAAAAAAAATTTTTTTCGAAGTTTGGAAACTTCGTTAGAATCACTTTTTTTCCGTTCTTATTCGAGATAACTGGTTCTCTTTCATTTTGCTAGTTTGATAGCTGTAGAAAAGCATGAAAAGCATATTATGCGCAGAGAATCTCGAAAAGAAAAAAAATTTTTTTCGAAGTTTGGAAACTTCTTTAGAATCAGATTTTTTCCGTTCTTATTCGAGATAACTGGTTCTCTTTCATTTTGCTAGTTTGATAGCTGTAGAAAGCATATTATGCGAATAGAATCTCGAAAAGAAAAAAAAAAATTTTCGAAATTTGGAAACTTCATTAGAATCACTTTTTTTCCGTTCTTATTCGAGATAACTGGTTCTCTTTCATTATACTAGTTTGATAGCCTCAGAAAAGCATATTATGCGCAAAGAATCTCGGAAAGAAAAAAAATTTTTTTCACAGTTTGGAAACTTTGTTAGAATCACTTTTTTTCCGTTCTTATTCGAGATAACTGCTTCTCTTTCATTTTGCTAGTTTGATAGCCTCAGAAAACTTATTATGCGCAAAGAATCTCGAAAAGAAAAAATGTTTTTTCGAAGTTTTGAAACTTCATTAGAATCACTTTTTTTCCGTTCTTATTGGAGATAACTGGTTATCTTTCATTATACTAGTTTGATAGCCTTAGAAAAACACATTATGCGCAAAGGATCACGGAAAGAAAAAAAATTTTTTTCGAAGTTTTGAAACTTCATCAGAATCACTTTTTTTCCGTTCTTATTCGAGATAACTGGTTCTCTTTCATTATACTAGTTTGATAGCCTCAGAAAAGCATATTATGCGCAAAGAATCTCGAAAGGAAAAAAAAAATTATTTCGAAGTTTGGAAACTTTATTAGAATCACATTTTTTCCGTTCTTATTTGAGATAACTGGTTCTCTTTCATTATACTAGTTTAATAGCCTCAGAAAAGCATATTATGCGCAAACAATCTCGAAAAGAAAAAAAAATTTTTTCGAAGTTTAGAAACTTCATTAGAATCACTTTTTTTCCGTTCTTATTCGAGATAACTGGTTCTCTTTCATTATACTAGTTTGATAGCCTTAGAAAAACATATTATGCGCAAAGAATCTCGGAAAGAAAAAAATTTTTTTTCGAAGTTTTTAAACTTCATTAGAATCACTTTTTTTCAGTTCTTATTCGAGATAACTGGTTCTCTTTCATTATACTAGTTTGATAGCCTCAGAAAAGCATATTATGCGCAAAGAATCTCGAAAAGAAAAATAATTTTTTTCGAAGTTTGGCAACTTCGTTAGAATCACTTTTTTTCCGTTCTTATTCGAGATAACTGGTTCTCTTTCATTATACTAGTTTGATATCCTTAGAAAAACATATTATGCGCAAAGAATCTCGAAAAGAAAAAATTTTTTTTTCGAAGTTTTGAAACTTCAATAGAATCACCTTTTTTCCGTTCTTATTCGAGATAACTGGTTCTCTTTCATTATACTAGTTTGATAGCCTTAGAAAAACATATTTGCGCAAAGAATCTCGAAAAGAAAAAAAATTTTTTCGAAGTTTTGAAACTTCTTTACAATCACATTTTTTCCGTTCTAATTCGAGATAACTGGTTCTCTTTCATTTTGCTAGTTTGATAGTTGTAGAAAGCATATTATGCGAATAGAATCTCGAAAAGAAAAAAAAATTATCGAAATTTGGAAACTTCGTTAGAATCACTTTTTTTCCGTTCTTATTCGAGATAACTGGTTCTCTTTCATTTTGCTAGTTTGATAGCTGTAGAAAAGCATGAAAAGCATACTATGCGCAGAGAATCTCGAAAAGAAAAAAAATTTTTTTCGAAGTTTGGAAACTTCTTTAGAATCAGATTTTTTCCGTTCTTATTCGAGATAACTGGTTCTCTTTCATTTTGCTAGTTTGATAGCTGTAGAAAGCATATTATGCGAATAGAATCTCGAAAAGAAAAAAAAAAATTTTCGAAATTTGGAAACTTCATTAGAATCACTTTTTTTCCGTTCATATTCGAGATAACTGGTTCTCTTTCATTATACTAGTTTGATAGCCTCAGAAAAGCATATTATGCGCAAAGAATCTCGGAAAGAAAAAAAATTTTTTTCACAGTTTGGAAACTTTGTTAGAATCACTTTTTTTCCGTTCTTATTCGAGATAACTGCTTCTCTTTCATTTTGCTAGTTTGATAGCCTCAGAAAAGCTTATTATGCGCAAAGAATCTCGAAAAGAAAAAATGTTTTTTCGAAGTTTTGAAACTTCATTAGAATCACTTTTTTTCCGTTCTTATTGAAGATAACTGGTTATCTTTCATTATACTAGTTTGATAGCCTTAGAAAAACACATTATGCGCAAAGGATCACGGAAAGAAAAAAAATTTTTTTCGAAGTTTTGAAACTTCATCAGAATCACTTTTTTTCCGTTCTTATTCGAGATAACTGGTTCTCTTTCATTATACTAGTTTGATAGCCTCAGAAAAGCATATTATGCACAAAGAATCTCGAAAGGAAAAAAAAAATTATTTCGAAGTTTGGAAACTTTATTAGAATCACATTTTTTCCGTTCTTATTTGAGATAACTGGTTCTCTTTCATTATACTAGTTTAATAGCCTCAGAAAAGCATATTATGCGCAAACTATCTCGAAAAGAAAAAAAATTTTTTTCGAAGTTTAGAAACTTCGTTAGAATCACTTTTTTCCCGTTCTTATTCGAGATAACTGGTTCTCTTTCATTATACTAGTTTGATAGCCTTAGAAAAACATATTATGCGCAAAGAATCTCGGAAAGAAAAAAATTTTTTTTCGAAGTTTTGAAACTTCATTAGAATCATTTTTTTCAGTTCTTATTCGAGATAACTGGTTCTCTTTCATTATACTAGTTTGATAGCCTCAGAAAAGCATATTATGCGCAAAGAATCTCGAAAAGAAAAATAATTTTTTTCGAAGTTTGGCAACTTCGTTAGAATCACTTTTTTTCCGTTCTTATTCGAGATAACTGGTTCTCTTTCATTATACTAGTTTGATATCCTTAGAAAAACATATTATGCGCAAAGAATCTCGAAAAGAAAAAATTTTTTTTTCGAAGTTTTGAAACTTCAATAGAATCACCTTTTTTCCGTTCTTATTCGAGATAACTGGTTCTCTTTCATTATACTAGTTTGATAGCCTTAGAAAAACATATTTGCGCAAAGAATCTCGAAAAGAAAAAAAATTTTTTCAAAGTTTTGAAACTTCTTTACAATCACATTTTTTCCGTTCTAATTCGAGATAACTGGTTCTCTTTCATTTTGTTAGTTTGATAGTTGTAGAAAGCATATTATGCGAATAGAATCTCGAAAAGAAAAAAAAATTATCGAAATTTGGAAACTTCATTAGAATCACTTTTTTTTCGTTCTTATTTGAGATAACTGGTTCTCTTTCATTATACTAGTTTGATAGCCTCAGAAAAGCATATTATGCGCAAAGAATCTCGAAAAGAAAAAAAAATTTTTTCACAGTTTGGAAACTTCGTTAGAATCACTTTCTTTCCGTTCTTATTCGAGATAACTGGTTCTCTTTCATTTTGCTAGTTTGATAGCTGTAGAAAAGCATATTATGCGAAAAGAATCACGAAAAGAAAAATAATTTTTTTCGAAGTTTGGAAACTTCGTTAGAATCATTTTTTTCCGTTCTTATTCGAGATAACTGGTTCTCTTTCATTTTGCTAGTTTGATAGCTGTAGAAAAGCATGAAAAGCATATTATGCGCAGAGAATCTCGAAAAGAAAAAAAATTTTTTTCGAAGTTTGGAAACTTCTTTAGAATCAGATTTTTTCCGTTCTTATTCGAGATAACTGGTTCTCTTTCATTTTGCTAGTTTGATAGCTGTAGAAAGCATATTATGCGAATAGAATCTCGAAAAGAAAAAAAAAATTTTCGAAATTTGGAAACTTCATTAGAATCACTTTTTTTCCGTTCTTATTCGAGATAACTGGTTCTCTTTCATTATACTAGTTTGATAGCCTCAGAAAAGCATATTATGCGCAAAGAATCTCGGAAAGAAAAAAAATTTTTTTCACAGTTTGGAAACTTTGTTAGAATCACTTTTTTTCCGTTCTTATTCGAGATAACTGGTTCTCTTTCATTTTGCTAGTTTGATAGCTCTAGAAAATATTATTATGCGAATAGAATCTCGAAAAGAAAAAAAAAATTTTTCGAAATTTGGAAACTTCATTAGAATCACTTTTTTTCCGTTCTTATTCGAGATAACTGGTTCTCTTTCATTATACTAGTTTGATAGCCTCAGAAAAGCATATTATGCGCAAAGAATCTCCAAAAGGAAAAAAATTTTTTTCGAAGTTTGGAAACTTCATTGGAATTACTTTTTTTCCGTTCTTATTCGAGATAACTGGTTCTCTTTCATTATACTAGTTTGATAGCCTCAGAAAAGCATATTATGCGCAAAGAATCTCGAAAGGAAAAAAAAATTTTTTTCGAAGTTTGGAAACTTTATTAGAATCACATTTTTTCCGTTCTTATTTGAGATAACTGGTTCTCTTTCATTATACTATTTTAATAGCCTCAGAAAAGCATATTATGCGCAAACAATGTCGAAAAGAAAAAATTTTTTTTCGAAGTTTGGAAACTTCGTTAGAATTACTTTTTTCCCGTTCTTATTCGAGATAACTGGTTCTGTTTCATTATACTAGTTTGATAGCCTTAGAAAAACATATTATGCGCAAAGAATCTCGGAAAGAAAAAATTTTTTTTTCGAAGTTTTGAAACTTCATTAGAATCACTTTTTTTCCGTTCTTATTCGAGATAACTGGTTCTCTTTCATTATACTAGTTTGATAGCCTCAGAAAAGCATATTATGCGCAAAGAATCTCGAAAAGAATAATAATTTTTTTCTAAGTTTGGAAACTTCGTTAGAATCACTTTTTTCCCGTTCTTATTCGCGATAACTGGTTCCTTTAATTATACTAGTTTTATAGCCTTAGAAAAGCATATTATGCGGAAAGAATCTCGAAAAAAAAAAAATTTTCCGAAGTTTGGAAACTTCATTAGAATCACTTTTTTTCCGTTCTTATTTGAGATAACTGGTTCTTTTTCATTATACTAGTTTGATAGCCTCAGAAAAGCATATTATGGGCAAAGAATCTCGAAAGGAAAAAAAAAAATTTTTCGAAGTTTGGAAACTTAATTAGAATCACTTTTTTTCCGTTCTTATTCGAGATAACTGGTTCTCTTTCATTATACTAGTTTGATAGCCTTAGAAAAACACATTATGCGCAAAGAATCTCGGAAAGAAAAAAAATTTTTTTCGAAGTTTTGAAACTTCATTAGAATCACTATTTTTCCGTTCTTATTCGAGATAACTGGTTTTCTTTCATTTTGCTAGTTTGATAGCTCTAGAAAATATTATTATGCGAATAGAATCTCGAAAGGAAAAAAAAAATTTTCGAAATTTGGAAAATTCATTAGAATCACTTTTTTTCCGTTCTTATTCGAGATAACTGGTTCTCTTTCATTATACTAGTTTGATAGCCTCAGAAAAGCATATTATGGGCAAAGAATCTCGAAAGGAAAAAAAAATTTTCGAAGTTTGGAAACTTAATTAGAATCACTTTTTTCCGTTCTTATTCGAGATAACTGGTTCTCTTTCATTATACTAGTTTGATAGCCTTAGAAAAACACATTATGCGCAAAGAATCTCGGAAAGAAAAAAATTTTTTTTCGAAGTTTTGAAACTTCATTAGAATCACATTTTTTCCGTTCTTATTTGATATAACTGGTTCTCTTTCATTATACTAGTTTAATAGCCTCAGAAAAGCATATTATGCGCAAACAATCTCGAAAAAAAAAAAATTTTTTTCGAAGTTTGGAAACTTCGTTAGAATCACTTTTTTTCCGTTCTTATTCGAGATAACTGGTTCTCTTTCATTATACTAGTTTGATAGCCTCAGAGAAGCATATTATGCGCAAAGAATCTCGAAAAGAAAAATAATTTTTTTCGAACTTTGGAAACTTCGTTAGAATCACTTTTTTTCCGTTCTTATTCGAGATAACTGGTTCTCTTTCATTATACTAGTTTGATATCCTTAGAAAAACATATTATGCGAAAAGAATCTGGAAAAGAAAAAAAAAATTTTCGAAATATGGAAACTTCGTTAGAATCACTTTTTTTCCGTTCTTATTCGAGATAACTGGTTCTCTTTCATTTTGCTAGTTTGATAGCTGTAGAAAGCATATTATGCGAATAGAATCTCGAAAAGAAAAAAAATTTTTTTCGAAGTTTGGAAACTTCTTTATAATCACTTTTTTTCCGTTCTTATTCGAGATAACTGTTTCTCTTTCATTATACTAGTTTCATAGCCTCAGAAAAGCATATTATGCGCAAAGAATCTCGAAAGGAAAAAAAAATTTTTCGAAGTTTGGAAACTAATTAGAATCACTTTTTTTCCGTTCTTATTCGAGATAACTGTTTCTCTTTCATTATACTAGTTTGATAGCCTCAGAAAAGCATATTATGCGCAAAGAATCTCGAAAGGCAAAAAAATTTTTTCGAAGTTTGGAAACTAATTAGAATCACTTTTTTTCCGTTCTTATTTGAGATAACTGGTTCTCTTTCATTATACTATTTTGATAGCCTCAGAAAAGCATATTATGCGCAAAGAATCTCGAAAAGAAAAATAATTTTTTTCACAGTTTGGAAACTTCGTTAGAATCACTTTTATTCCGTTCTTATTCGGGATAACTGGTTCTCTTTCATTTTGCTAGTTTGATAGCTGTAGAAAAGCATATTATGCGAAAACAATCTCGAAAAGAAAAAAAAACTTTTCGAAATTTGGAAACTTCATTAGAATCACTTTTTTTCCGTTCTTATTCGAGATAACTGGTTCTCTTTCATTTTGCTAGTTTGATAGCTGTAGAAAAGCTTATTATGCTGAAAGAATCTCGAAAAGAAAAAAAAAATTTTCGAAATTTGGATACTTCATTAGAATCACTTTTTTTCCGTTCTTATTCGAGATAACTGGTTCTCTTTCATCATACTAGTTTGATAGCCTCAGAAAAGCATATTATGGGCAAAGAATCTCTAAAGGAAAATAAAAAATTTTTCGAAGTTTGGAAACTTCATTAGAATCACTTTTTTCAGTTCTTATTTGAGATAACTGGTTCTTTTTCATTATACTAGTTTGATAGCCTCAGAAAAGCTTATTATGCGCAAAGAATCTCGAAAAGAAAAAAAAAATTTTTCGAAGTTTGGAAACTTCGTTAGAATCACTTTTTTTCCGTTCTTATTCGAGATACCTGGTTATCTTTCATTATACTAGTTTGATAGCCTTAGAAAAACAGATTATGCGCAAAGAATCTCGGAAAGAAAAAAATTTTTTTTCGAAGTTTTGAAACTTCATTAGAATCACTTTTTTTCTGTTCTTATTCGAGATAACTGGTTCTCTTTCATTATACTAGTTTGATAGCCTTAGAAAAACATATTATGCGCAAAGAATCTCGAAAAGAAAAAAAAAAATTTTTTCCGAGTTTTGAAACTTCTTTAGAATCATATTTTTTCCGTTCTTATTCGAGATAACTGGTTCTCTTTCATTTTGCTAGTTTGATAGCTCTATAAAATATTATTATGCGAATAGAATCTCGAAAAGAAAAAAAAATTTTTCGAAATTTGGAAACTTCATTTGAATCACTTTTTTTCCGTTCTTATTCGAGATAACTGGTTCTCTTTCATTATACTAGTTTGATAGCCTCAGAAAAGCATATTATGCGCAAAGAATCTCGAAAGGAAAAAAAAAATTTTTTTCGAAGTGTGGAAATTTTATTAGAATTACTTTTTTTCCGTTCTTATTTGAGATAACTGGTTCTCTTTCATTATACTAGTTTAATAGCCTCAGAAAAGCATATTATGCGCAAAGAATCTCGAAAGGAAAAAAAAATTTTTTTCGAAGTTTGGAAACGCATTAGAATCACTTTTTTTCCGTTCTTATTTGAGATAACTGGTTCTCTTTCATTATACTATTTTGATAGCCTCACAAAAGCATATTATGCGCAAAGAATCTCGAAAAGAAAAATAATTTTTTTCACAGTTTGGAAACTTCGTTAGAATCACTTTTTTTCCGTTCTTATTCGAGATAACTGGTTCTCTTTCATTTTGCTAGTTTGATAGCTGTAGAAAAGCATATTATGCGAATAGAATCTCGAAAAGAAAAAAAAAATTTTCGAAATTTGGAAACTTCATTAGAATCACTTTTTTTCCGTTCTTATTCCAGATAACTTGTTCTCTTTCATTTTGCTAGTTTGATAGCTGTAGAAAAGCATTTTATGCTGAAAGAATCTCGAAAAGAAAAAAATTTTTTTTCGAAATTTGGAAACTTCATTAGAATCTCTTTTTTTCCGTTCTTATTCGAGATAACTGATTCTCTTTCATTATACTACTTTGATAGCCTCAGAAAAGCATATTATGCGTAAAGAATCTCGAAAAGAAAAAAAAAAAATTTCCGAAGTTTGGAAACTTCATTAGAATCACTTTTTTTCCGTTCTTATTCCAGATAACTTGTTCTCTTTCATTTTGCTAGTTTGATAGCTGTAGAAAAGCTTATTATGCGCAAAGAATCTCGAAAAGAAAAAAAAAAATTTTTCGAAGTTACTGAAACTTCGTTAGAATCACTTTTTTTCCGTTCTTATTCGAGATAACTGGTTATTTTTCATTATACTAGTTTGATAGCCTTAGAAAAACACAATATGCGCAAAGAATCTCGAAAAGAAAAAAACAAATTTTCCAAGTTTTGAAACTTCCTTAGAATCACATTTTATCCGTTCTTATTCGAGATAACTGGTTCTCTTTCATTTTGCTAGTTTGATAGCTCTAGATAATATTATTATGCGAATAGAATCTCGAAAAGAAAAAAAAAAATTTCGAAATTTGGAAACTTCATTAGAATCACTTTTTTTCCGTTCTTATTCGAGATAACTGGTTCTCTTTCATTATACTAGTTTGATAGCCTCAGAAAAGCATATTTTGCGCAAAGAATCTCGAAAGGAAAAAAAATTTTTTCGAAGTTTGGAAACTAATTAGAATCACTTTTTTTCCGTTCTTATTTGAGATAACTGGTTCTCTTTCATTATACTATTTTGATAGCCTCAGAAAAGCATATTATGCGCAAAGAATCTCGAAAAGAAAAATAATTTTTTTCACAGTTTGGAAACTTCGTTAGAATCACTTTTATTCCGTTCTTATTCGGGATAACTGGTTCTCTTTCATTTTGCTAGTTTGATAGCTGTAGAAAAGCATATTATGCGAAAAGAATCTCGAAAAGAAAAAAAAACTTTTCGAAATTTGGAAACTTCATTAGAATCACTTTTTTTCCGTTCTTATTCGAGATAACTGGTTCTCTTTCATTTTGCTAGTTTGATAGCTGTAGAAAAGCATATTATGCTGAAAGAATCTCGAAAAGAAAAAAAAAAATTTCGAAATTTGGATACTTCATTAGAATCACTTTTTTTCCGTTCTTATTCGAGATAACTGGTTCTCTTTCATCATACTAGTTTGATAGCCTCAGAAAAGCATATTATGGGCAAAGAATCTCGAAAGGAAAATAAAAAATTTTTCGAAGTTTGGAAACTTCATTAGAATCACTTTTTTCAGTTCTTATTTGAGATAACTGGTTCTTTTTCATTATACTAGTTTGATAGCCTCAGAAAAGCTTATTATGCGCAAAGAATCTCGAAAAGAAAAAAAAAATTTTTCGAAGTTTGGAAACTTCGTTAGAATCACTTTTTTTCCGTTCTTATTCGAGATACCTGGTTATCTTTCATTATACTAGTTTGATAGCCTTAGAAAAACAGATTATGCGCAAAGAATCTCGGAAAGAAAAAAATTTTTTTTCGAAGTTTTGAAACTTCATTAGAATCACTTTTTTTCTGTTCTTATTCGAGATAACTGGTTCTCTTTTATTATACTAGTTTGATAGCCTTAGAAAAACATATTATGCGCAAAGAATCTCGAAAAGAAAAAAAAATTTTTTTCCAAGTTTTGAAACTTCTTTAGAATCATATTTTTTCCGTTCTTATTCGAGATAACTGGTTCTCTTTCATTTTGCTAGTTTGATAGCTCTATAAAATATGATTATGCGAATAGAATCTCGAAAAGAAAAAAAAATTTTTCGAAATTTGGAAACTTCATTTGAATCACTTTTTTTCCGTTCTTATTCGAGATAACTGGTTCTCTTTCATTATACTAATTTGATAGCCTCAGAAAAGCATATTATGCGCAAAGAATCTCGAAAGGAAAAAAAAATTTTTTTTCGAAGTGTGGAAATTTTATTAGAATCACTTTTTTTCCGTTCTTATTTGAGATAAATGGTTCTCTTTCATTATACTAGTTTAATAGCCTCAGAAAAGCATATTATGCGCAAAGAATCTCGAAAGGAAAAAAAAATTTTTTTCGAAGTTTGGAAACTCATTAGAATCACTTTTTTTCCGTTCTTATTTGAGATAACTGGTTCTCTTTCATTATACTATTTTGATAATCTCAGAAAAGCATATTATGCGCAAAGAATCTCGAAAAGAAAATAATTTTTTCACAGTTTGGAAACTTCGTAAGAATCACTTTTTTTCCGTTCTTATTCGAGATAACTGGTTCTCTTTCATTTTGCTAGTTTGATAGCTGTTGAAAAGCATATTATGCGAAAAGAATCTCGAAAAGAAAAAAAAAAAATTTCGAAATTTGGAAACTTCATTAGAATCACTTTTTTTCCGTTCTTAATCGAGATAACTGATTCTCTTTCATTATACTACTTTGATAGCCTCAGAAAAGCATATTATGCACAAAGAATCTCGAAAATAAAAAAAAATTTTTTCCGAAGTTTGGAAACTTCATTAGAATCACTTTTTTTCCGTTCCTATTTGAGATAACTGGTTCTTTTTCATTATACTAGTTTGATAGCCTCAGAAAAGGATATTATGCGCAAAGAATCTCGAAAAGAAAAATAATTTTTTTCAAAGTTTGGAAACTTCGTTAGAATCACTTTTTTTCCGTTCTTATTCGAGATAACTGGTTCTCTTTCATTATACTAGTTTGATAGCCTCAGAAAAGCATATTATGCGCAAAGAATCTCGAAAAGAAAAAAAATTGTTTTCGAAATTTGAAAACTTCATTAGAATCACTTTTTTTCCGTTCTTATTGGAGATAACTGGTTCTCTTTCATTATACTAGTTTGATAGCCTCAGAAAAGCATATTATGCACAAAGAATCTCGAAAGGAAAAAAAAATTTTTTTTCGATGTTTGGAAACTTTATTAGAATCACATTTTTTCCGTTCTTATTTGAGATAACTGGTTCTCTTTCATTATACTAGTTTAATAGCCTCAGAAAAGCATATTATGCGCAAACAATCTCGAAAAGAAAAAAATTTTTTTTCGAAGTTTTGAAACTTCAATAGAATCACCTTTTTTCCGTTCTTATTCGCGATAACTGGTTCTCTTTCATTTTGCTAGTTTGATATTTCTAGAAAAGCATATTATGCGAAAAGAATCTGGAAAAGAAAAAAAAAAAATTTTCGAAATTTGGAAACTTCGTTAGAATCACTTTTTTTCCGTTCTTATTCGAGATAACTGGTTCTCTTTCATTTTGCTAGTTTGATAGCTGTAGAAAGCATATTATGCGAATAGAATCTCGAAAAGAAAAAAAAATTTTTTCGAAGTTTGGAAACTTCTTTAGAATCACTTTTTTTCCGTTCTTATTCGAGATAACTGGTTCTCTTTCATTATACTAGTTTGATAGCCTCAGAAAAGCATATTATGCGCAAAGAATCTCGAAAGGAAAAAAAAATTTTTCGAAGTTTGGAAACGCATTAGAATCACTTTTTTTCCGTTCTTATTTGAGATAACTGGTTCTCTTTCATTATACTATTTTGATAGCCTCAGAAAAGCATATTATGCGCAAAGAATCTCGAAAAGAAAAATAAATTTTTTCACAGTTTGGAAACTTCGTTGGAATCACTTTTTTTCCGTTCTTATTCGAGATAACTGGTTCTCTTTCATTTTGCTAGTTTGATAGCTGTAGAAAAGCATATTAAGCGAAAAGAATCTCGAAAAGAAAAAAAAAATTTTTCGAAATTTGGAAACTTCATTAGAATCACTTTTTTTCCGTTCTTATTCGAGATAACTGGTTCTCTTTCATTTTGCTAGTTTGATAGCCTCAGAAAAGCATATTATGGGCAAAAAATCTCGAAAGGAAAATAAAAAATTTTTCGAAGTTTGGAAACTTCATTAGAATCACTTTTTTCAGTTCTTATTTGAGATAACTAGTTCTCTTTCATTATACTAGTTTGATAGCCTCAGAAAAGCTCATTATGCGCAAAGAATCTCGAAAAGAAAAAAATTTTTTTTCGAAGTTTCGAAACTCCGTTAGAATCACTTTTTTTCCGTTCTTATTCGAGATAACTGGTTATCTTTCATTATACTAGTTTGATAGCCTTAGAAAAACAGATTATGCGCAAAGAATCTCGGAAAGAAAAAGAATTTTTTTCGAAGTTTTGAAACTTCATTAGAATCACTTTTTTTCCGTTCTTATTCGAGATAACTGGTTCTCTTTCATTATACTAGTTTGATAGCCTTAGAAAAACATTATGCGCAAAGAATCTCGGAAAGAAAAAGAATTTTTTTCGAAGTTTTGAAACTTCATTAGAATCACTTTTTTTCCGTTCTTATTCGAGATAACTGGTTCTCTTTCATTATACTAGTTTGATAGCCTTAGAAAAACACATTATGCGCAAAGAATCTCGGAAAGAAAAAAAATTTTTTTCGAAGTTTTGATTTTTTTCCGTTCTTATTCGAGATAACTGGTTCTCTTTCATTATACTAGTTTGATAGCCTTAGAAAAACAGATTATGCGCAAAGAATCTCGGAAAGAAAAAAAAATTTTTTCGAAGTTTTGAAACTTCTTTGGAATCACATTTTTACCGTTCTTATTCGAGATAACTGTTTCTCTTTCATTATACTAGTTTCATAGCCTCAGAAAAGCATATTATGCGCAAAGAATCTCGAAAGGAAAAAAAAATTTTTCGAAGTTTGGAAACTAATTAGAATCACTTTTTTTCCGTTCTTATTCGAGATAACTGTTTCTCTTTCATTATACTAGTTTGATAGCCTCAGAAAAGCATATTATGCGCAAAGAATCTCGAAAGGAAAAAAAATTTTTTCGAAGTTTGGAAACTAATTAGAATCACTTTTTTTCCGTTCTTATTTGAGATAACTGGTTCTCTTTCATTATACTATTTTGATAGCCACAGAAAAGCATATTATGCGCAAAGAATCTCGAAAAGAAAAATAATTTTTTTCACAGTTTGGAAACTTCGTTAGAATCACTTTTATTCCGTTCTTATTCGGGATAACTGGTTCTCTTTCATTTTGCTAGTTTGATAGCTGTAGAAAAGCATATTATGCGAAAAGAATCTCGAAAAGAAAAAAAAACTTTTCGAAATTTGGAAACTTCATTAGAATCACTTTTTTTCCGTTCTTATTCGAGATAACTGGTTCTCTTTCATTTTGCTAGTTTGATAGCTGTAGAAAAGCATATTATGCTGAAAGAATCTCGAAAAGAAAAAAAAAATTTTCGAAATTTGGATACTTCATTAGAATCACTTTTTTTCCGTTCTTATTCGAGATAACTGGTTCTCTTTCATCATACTAGTTTGATAGCCTCAGAAAAGCATATTATGGGCAAAGAATCTCTAAAGGAAAATAAAAAATTTTTCGAAGTTTGGAAACTTCATTAGAATCACTTTTTTCAGTTCTTATTTGAGATAACTGGTTCTTTTTCATTATACTAGTTTGATAGCCTCAGAAAAGCTTATTATGCGCAAAGAATCTCGAAAAGAAAAAAAAAATTTTTCGAAGTTTGGAAACTTCGTTAGAATCACTTTTTTTCCGTTCTTATTCGAGATACCTGGTTATCTTTCATTATACTAGTTTGATAGCCTTAGAAAAACAGATTATGCGCAAAGAATCTCGGAAAGAAAAAAATTTTTTTTCGAAGTTTTGAAACTTCATTAGAATCACTTTTTTTCTGTTCTTATTCGAGATAACTGGTTCTCTTTCATTATACTAGTTTGATAGCCTTAGAAAAACATATTATGCGCAAAGAATCTCGAAAAGAAAAAAAAAAATTTTTTCCAAGTTTTGAAACTTCTTTAGAATCATATTTTTTCCGTTCTTATTCGAGATAACTGGTTCTCTTTCATTTTGCTAGTTTGATAGCTCTATAAAATATTATTATGCGAATAGAATCTCGAAAAGAAAAAAAAATTTTTCGAAATTTGGAAACTTCATTTGAATCACTTTTTTTCCGTTCTTATTCGAGATAACTGGTTCTCTTTCATTATACTAGTTTGATAGCCTCAGAAAAGCATATTATGCGCAAAGAATCTCGAAAGGAAAAAAAAAATTTTTTTCGATGTGTGGAAATTTTATTAGAATTACTTTTTTTCCGTTCTTATTTGAGATAACTGGTTCTCTTTCATTATACTAGTTTAATAGCCTCAGAAAAGCATATTATGCGCAAAGAATCTCGAAAGGAAAAAAAAATTTTTCGAAGTTTGGAAACTAATTAGAATCACTTTTTTTCCGTTCTTATTCGAGATAACTGTTTCTCTTTCATTATACTAGTTTGATAGCCTCAGAAAAGCATATTATGCGCAAAGAATCTCGAAAGGAAAAAAAATTTTTTCGAAGTTTGGAAACTAATTAGAATCACTTTTTTTCCGTTCTTATTTGAGATAACTGGTTCTCTTTCATTATACTATTTTGATAGCCTCAGAAAAGCATATTATGCGCAAAGAATCTCGAAAAGAAAAATAATTTTTTTCACAGTTTGGAAACTTCGTTAGAATCACTTTTATTCCGTTCTTATTCGGGATAACTGGTTCTCTTTCATTTTGCTAGTTTGATAGCTGTAGAAAAGCATATTATGCGAAAAGAATCTCGAAAAGAAAAAAAAACTTTTCGAAATTTGGAAACTTCATTAGAATCACTTTTTTTCCGTTCTTATTCGAGATAACTGGTTCTCTTTCATTTTGCTAGTTTGATAGCTGTAGAAAAGCATATTATGCTGAAAGAATCTCGAAAAGAAAAAAAAAATTTTCGAAATTTGGATACTTCATTAGAATCACTTTTTTTCCGTTCTTATTCGAGATAACTGGTTCTCTTTCATCATACTAGTTTGATAGCCTCAGAAAAGCATATTATGGGCAAAGAATCTCTAAAGGAAAATAAAAAATTTTTCGAAGTTTGGAAACTTCATTAGAATCACTTTTTTCAGTTCTTATTTGAGATAACTGGTTCTTTTTCATTATACTAGTTTGATAGCCTCAGAAAAGCTTATTATGCGCAAAGAATCTCGAAAAGAAAAAAAAAATTTTTCGAAGTTTGGAAACTTCGTTAGAATCACTTTTTTTCCGTTCTTATTCGAGATACCTGGTTATCTTTCATTATACTAGTTTGATAGCCTTAGAAAAACAGATTATGCGCAAAGAATCTCGGAAAGAAAAAAATTTTTTTTCGAAGTTTTGAAACTTCATTAGAATCACTTTTTTTCTGTTCTTATTCGAGATAACTGGTTCTCTTTCATTATACTAGTTTGATAGCCTTAGAAAAACATATTATGCGCAAAGAATCTCGAAAAGAAAAAAAAAAATTTTTTCCAAGTTTTGAAACTTCTTTAGAATCATATTTTTTCCGTTCTTATTCGAGATAACTGGTTCTCTTTCATTTTGCTAGTTTGATAGCTCTATAAAATATTATTATGCGAATAGAATCTCGAAAAGAAAAAAAAAATTTTCGAAATTTGGAAACTTCATTTGAATCACTTTTTTTCCGTTCTTATTCGAGATAACTGGTTCTCTTTCATTATACTAGTTTGATAGCCTCAGAAAAGCATATTATGCGCAAAGAATCTCGAAAGGAAAAAAAAATTTTTTTTCGAAGTGTGGAAATTTTATTAGAATTACTTTTTTTCCGTTCTTATTTGAGATAACTGGTTCTCTTTCATTATACTAGTTTAATAGCCTCAGAAAAGCATATTATGCGCAAAGAATCTCGAAAGGAAATAAAAATTTTTTTCGAAGTTTGGAAACGCATTAGAATCACTTTTTTTCCGTTCTTATTTGAGATAACTGGTTCTCTTTCATTATACTATTTTGATAGCCTCACAAAAGCATATTATGCGCAAAGAATCTCGAAAAGAAAAATAATTTTTTTCACAGTTTGGAAACTTCGTTAGAATCACTTTTTTTCCGTTCTTATTCGAGATAACTGGTTCTCTTTCATTTTGCTAGTTTGATAGCTGTAGAAAAGCATATTATGCGAATAGAATCTCGAAAAGAAAAAAAAAAATTTTCGAAATTTGGAAACTTCATTAGAATCACTTTTTTTCCGTTCTTATTCCAGATAACTTGTTCTCTTTCATTTTGCTAGTTTGATAGCTGTAGAAAAGCATATTATGCTGAAAGAATCTCGAAAAGAAAAAAATTTTTTTTCGAAATTTGGAAACTTCATTAGAATCTCTTTTTTTCCGTTCTTATTCGAGATAACTGATTCTCTTTCATTATACTACTTTGATAGCCTCAGAAAAGCATATTATGAGCAAAGAATCTCGAAAAGAAAAAAAAAAATTTTCCGAAGTTTGGAAACTTCATTAGAATCACTTTTTTTCCGTTCTTATTCCAGATAACTTGTTCTCTTTCATTTTGCTAGTTTGATAGCTGTAGAAAAGCTTATTATGCGCAAAGAATCTCGAAAAGAAAAAAAAATTTTTTCGAAGTTTCTGAAACTTCGTTAGAATCACTTTTTTTCCGTTCTTATTCGAGATAACTGGTTATTTTTCATTATTAATAGTTTGATAGCCTTAGAAAAACACAATATGCGCAAAGAATCTCGGAAAGAAAAAAAAATTTTTTCGAAGTTTTGATTTTTTTCCGTTCTTATTCGAGATAACTGGTTCTCTTTCATTATACTAGTTTGATAGCCTTAGAAAAACAGATTATGCGCAAAGAATCTCGGAAAGAAAAAAAATTTTTTTCGAAGTTTTGAAACTTCATTAGAATCACTTTTTTCCGTTCTTATTCGAGATAACTGGTTCTCTTTCATTATACTAGTTTGATAGCCTTAGAAAAACATATTATGCGCAAAGAATCTCGAAAAGAAAAAAACAAATTTTCCAAGTTTTGAAACTTCCTTAGAATCACATTTTTTCCGTTCTTATTCGAGATAACTGGTTCTCTTTCATTTTGCTAGTTTGATAGCTCTAGATAATATTATTAGGCGAATAGAATCTCGAAAAGAAAAAAAAAAATTTCGAAATTTGGAAACTTCATTAGAATCACTTTTTTTCCGTTCTTATTCGAGATAACTGGTTCTCTTTCATTATACTAGTTTGATAGCCTCAGAAAAGCATATTTTGCGCAAAGAATCTCGAAAGGAAAAAAAATTTTTTCGAAGTTTGGAAACTAATTAGAATCACTTTTTTTCCGTTCTTATTTGAGATAACTGGTTCTCTTTCATTATACTATTTTGATAGCCTCAGAAAAGCATATTATGCGCAAAGAATCTCGAAAAGAAAAATAATTTTTTTCACAGTTTGGAAACTTCGTTAGAATCACTTTTATTCCGTTCTTATTCGGGATAACTGGTTCTCTTTCATTTTGCTAGTTTGATAGCTGTAGAAAAGCATATTATGCGAAAAGAATCTCGAAAAGAAAAAAAAACTTTTCGAAATTTGGAAACTTCATTAGAATCACTTTTTTCCCGTTCTTATTCGAGATAACTGGTTCTCTTTCATTTTGCTAGTTTGATAGCTGTAGAAAAGCATATTATGCTGAAAGAATCTCGAAAAGAAAAAAAAAAATTTCGAAATTTGGATACTTCATTAGAATCACTTTTTTTCCGTTCTTATTCGAGATAACTGGTTCTCTTTCATCATACTAGTTTGATAGCCTCAGAAAAGCATATTATGGGCAAAGAATCTCGAAAGGAAAATAAAAAATTTTTCGAAGTTTGGAAACTTCATTAGAATCACTTTTTTCAGTTCTTATTTGAGATAACTGGTTCTTTTTCATTATACTAGTTTGATAGCCTCAGAAAAGCTTATTATGCGCAAAGAATCTCGAAAAGAAAAAAAAAATTTTTCGAAGTTTGGAAACTTCGTTAGAATCACTTTTTTTCCGTTCTTATTCGAGATACCTGGTTATCTTTCATTATACTAGTTTGATAGCCTTAGAAAAACAGATTATGCGCAAAGAATCTCGGAAAGAAAAAAATTTTTTTTCGAAGTTTTGAAACTTCATTAGAATCACTTTTTTTCTGTTCTTATTCGAGATAACTGGTTCTCTTTCATTATACTAGTTTGATAGCCTTAGAAAAACATATTATGCGCAAAGAATCTCGAAAAGAAAAAAAAATTTTTTTCCAAGTTTTGAAACTTCTTTAGAATCATATTTTTTCCGTTCTTATTCGAGATAACTGGTTCTCTTTCATTTTGCTAGTTTGATAGCTCTATAAAATATGATTATGCGAATAGAATCTCGAAAAGAAAAAAAAATTTTTCGAAATTTGGAAACTTCATTTGAATCACTTTTTTTCCGTTCTTATTCGAGATAACTGGTTCTCTTTCATTATACTAATTTGATAGCCTCAGAAAAGCATATTATGCGCCAAGAATCTCGAAAGGAAAAAAAAATTTTTTTTCGAAGTGTGGAAATTTTATTAGAATCACTTTTTTTCCGTTCTTATTTGAGATAACTGGTTCTCTTTCATTATACTAGTTTAATAGCCTCAGAAAAGCATATTATGCGCAAAGAATCTCGAAAGGAAAAAAAAATTTTTTTCGAAGTTTGGAAACTCATTAGAATCACTTTTTTTCCGTTCTTATTTGAGATAACTGGTTCTCTTTCATTATACTATTTTGATAATCTCAGAAAAGCATATTATGCGCAAAGAATCTCGAAAAGAAAATAATTTTTTTCACAGTTTGGAAACTTCGTAAGAATCACTTTTTTTCCGTTCTTATTCGAGATAACTGGTTCTCTTTCATTTTGCTAGTTTGATAGCTGTTGAAAAGCATATTATGCGAAAAGAATCTCGAAAAGAAAAAAAAAAAATTTCGAAATTTGGAAACTTCATTAGAATCACTTTTTTTCCGTTCTTAATCGAGATAACTGATTCTCTTTCATTATACTACTTTGATAGCCTCAGAAAAGCATATTATGCACAAAGAATCTCGAAAATAAAAAAAAATTTTTTCCGAAGTTTGGAAACTTCATTAGAATCACTTTTTTTCCGTTCCTATTTGAGATAACTGGTTCTTTTTCATTATACTAGTTTGATAGCCTCAGAAAAGGATATTATGCGCAAAGAATCTCGAAAAGAAAAATAATTTTTTTCAAAGTTTGGAAACTTCGTTAGAATCACTTTTTTTCCGTTCTTATTCGAGATAACTGGTTCTCTTTCATTATACTAGTTTGATAGCCTCAGAAAAGCATATTATGCGCAAAGAATCTCGAAAAGAAAAAAAATTGTTTTCGAAATTTGAAAACTTCATTAGAATCACTTTTTTTCCGTTCTTATTGGAGATAACTGGTTCTCTTTCATTATACTAGTTTGATAGCCTCAGAAAAGCATATTATGCGCAAAGAATCTCGAAAGGAAAAAAAAATTTTTTTTCGATGTTTGGAAACTTTATTAGAATCACATTTTTTCCGTTCTTATTTGAGATAACTGGTTCTCTTTCATTATACTAGTTTAATAGCCTCAGAAAAGCATATTATGCGCAAACAATCTCGAAAAGAAAAAAATTTTTTTTCGAAGTTTTGAAACTTCAATAGAATCACCTTTTTTCCGTTCTTATTCGCGATAACTGGTTCTCTTTCATTTTGCTAGTTTGATATTTCTAGAAAAGCATATTATGCGAAAAGAATCTGGAAAAGAAAAAAAAAAAATTTTCGAAATTTGGAAACTTCGTTAGAATCACTTTTTTTCCGTTCTTATTCGAGATAACTGGTTCTCTTTCATTTTGCTAGTTTGATAGCTGTAGAAAGCATATTATGCGAATAGAATCTCGAAAAGAAAAAAAAATTTTTTCGAAGTTTGGAAACTTCTTTAGAATCACTTTTTTTCCGTTCTTATTCGAGATAACTGGTTCTCTTTCATTATACTAGTTTGATAGCCTCAGAAAAGCATATTATGCGCAAAGAATCTCGAAAGGAAAAAAAAATTTTTCGAAGTTTGGAAACTCATTAGAATCACTTTTTTTCCGTTCTTATTTGAGATAACTGGTTCTCTTTCATTATACTATTTTGATAGCCTCAGAAAAGCATATTATGCGCAAAGAATCTCGAAAAGAAAAATAAATTTTTTCACAGTTTGGAAACTTCGTTGGAATCACTTTTTTTCCGTTCTTATTCGAGATAACTGGTTCTCTTTCATTTTGCTAGTTTGATAGCTGTAGAAAAGCATATTATGCGAAAAGAATCTCGAAAAGAAAAAAAAAATTTTTCGAAATTTGGAAACTTCATTAGAATCACTTTTTTTCCGTTCTTATTCGAGATAACTGGTTCTCTTTCATTTTGCTAGTTTGATAGCCTCAGAAAAGCATATTATGGGCAAAAAATCTCGAAAGGAAAATAAAAAATGTTTCGAAGTTTGGAAACTTCATTAGAATCACTTTTTTCAGTTCTTATTTGAGATAACTAGTTCTCTTTCATTATACTAGTTTGATAGCCTCAGAAAAGCTCATTATGCGCAAAGAATCTCGAAAAGAAAAAAATTTTTTTTCGAAGTTTTGAAACTTCTTTACAATCACATTTTTTCCGTTCTAATTCGAGATAACTGGTTCTCTTTCATTTTGCTAGTTTGATAGCTGTAGAAAGCATATTATGCGAGTAGAATCTCGAAAAGAAAAAAAAAATTTTCGAAATTTGGAAACTTCATTAGAATCACTTTTTTTCCGTTCTTATTCGAGATAACTGGTTCTCTTTCATTATACTAGTTTGATAGCCTCAGAAAAGCATATTATGCGAAAAGAATCACGAAAAGAAAAAAAATTTTTTTCGAAGTTTGGAAACTTCGTTAGAATCACTTTTTTTCCGTTCTTATTCGAGATAACTGGTTCTCTTTCATTTTGCTAGTTTGATAGCTGTAGAAAAGCATGAAAAGCATATTATGCGCAGAGAATCTCGAAAAGAAAAAAAATTTTTTTCGAAGTTTGGAAACTTCTTTAGAATCAGATTTTTTCCGTTCTTATTCGAGATAACTGGTTCTCTTTCATTTTGCTAGTTTGATAGCTGTAGAAAGCATATTATGCGAATAGAATCTCGAAAAGAAAAAAAAAAATTTTCGAAATTTGGAAACTTCATTAGAATCACTTTTTTTCCGTTCTTATTCGAGATAACTGGTTCTCTTTCATTATACTAGTTTGATAGCCTCAGAAAAGCATATTATGCGCAAAGAATCTCGGAAAGAAAAAAAATTTTTTTCACAGTTTGGAAACTTTGTTAGAATCACTTTTTTTCCGTTCTTATTCGAGATAACTGCTTCTCTTTCATTTTGCTAGTTTGATAGCCTCAGAAAACTTATTATGCGCAAAGAATCTCGAAAAGAAAAAATGTTTTTTCGAAGTTTTGAAACTTCATTAGAATCACTTTTTTTCCGTTCTTATTGGAGATAACTGGTTATCTTTCATTATACTAGTTTGATAGCCTTAGAAAAACACATTATGCGCAAAGGATCACGGAAAGAAAAAAAATTTTTTTCGAAGTTTTGAAACTTCATCAGAATCACTTTTTTTCCGTTCTTATTCGAGATAACTGGTTCTCTTTCATTATACTAGTTTGATAGCCTCAGAAAAGCATATTATGCGCAAAGAATCTCGAAAGGAAAAAAAAAATTATTTCGAAGTTTGGAAACTTTATTAGAATCACATTTTTTCCGTTCTTATTTGAGATAACTGGTTCTCTTTCATTATACTAGTTTAATAGCCTCAGAAAAGCATATTATGCGCAAACAATCTCGAAAAGAAAAAAAAATTTTTTCGAAGTTTAGAAACTTCATTAGAATCACTTTTTTTCCGTTCTTATTCGAGATAACTGGTTCTCTTTCATTATACTAGTTTGATAGCCTTAGAAAAACATATTATGCGCAAAGAATCTCGGAAAGAAAAAAATTTTTTTTCGAAGTTTTTAAACTTCATTAGAATCACTTTTTTTCAGTTCTTATTCGAGATAACTGGTTCTCTTTCATTATACTAGTTTGATAGCCTCAGAAAAGCATATTATGCGCAAAGAATCTCGAAAAGAAAAATAATTTTTTTCGAAGTTTGGCAACTTCGTTAGAATCACTTTTTTTCCGTTCTTATTCGAGATAACTGGTTCTCTTTCATTATACTAGTTTGATATCCTTAGAAAAACATATTATGCGCAAAGAATCTCGAAAAGAAAAAATTTTTTTTTCGAAGTTTTGAAACTTCAATAGAATCACCTTTTTTCCGTTCTTATTCGAGATAACTGGTTCTCTTTCATTATACTAGTTTGATAGCCTTAGAAAAACATATTTGCGCAAAGAATCTCGAAAAGAAAAAAAATTTTTTCGAAGTTTTGAAACTTCTTTACAATCACATTTTTTCCGTTCTAATTCGAGATAACTGGTTCTCTTTCATTTTGCTAGTTTGATAGTTGTAGAAAGCATATTATGCGAATAGAATCTCGAAAAGAAAAAAAAATTATCGAAATTTGGAAACTTCGTTAGAATCACTTTTTTTCCGTTCTTATTCGAGATAACTGGTTCTCTTTCATTTTGCTAGTTTGATAGCTGTAGAAAAGCATGAAAAGCATACTATGCGCAGAGAATCTCGAAAAGAAAAAAAATTTTTTTCGAAGTTTGGAAACTTCTTTAGAATCAGATTTTTTCCGTTCTTATTCGAGATAACTGGTTCTCTTTCATTTTGCTAGTTTGATAGCTGTAGAAAGCATATTATGCGAATAGAATCTCGAAAAGAAAAAAAAAAATTTTCGAAATTTGGAAACTTCATTAGAATCACTTTTTTTCCGTTCATATTCGAGATAACTGGTTCTCTTTCATTATACTAGTTTGATAGCCTCAGAAAAGCATATTATGCGCAAAGAATCTCGGAAAGAAAAAAAATTTTTTTCACAGTTTGGAAACTTTGTTAGAATCACTTTTTTTCCGTTCTTATTCGAGATAACTGCTTCTCTTTCATTTTGCTAGTTTGATAGCCTCAGAAAAGCTTATTATGCGCAAAGAATCTCGAAAAGAAAAAATGTTTTTTCGAAGTTTTGAAACTTCATTAGAATCACTTTTTTTCCGTTCTTATTGAAGATAACTGGTTATCTTTCATTATACTAGTTTGACAGCCTTAGAAAAACACATTATGCGCAAAGGATCACGGAAAGAAAAAAAATTTTTTTCGAAGTTTTGAAACTTCATCAGAATCACTTTTTTTCCGTTCTTATTCGAGATAACTGGTTCTCTTTCATTATACTAGTTTGATAGCCTCAGAAAAGCATATTATGCACAAAGAATCTCGAAAGGAAAAAAAAAATTATTTCGAAGTTTGGAAACTTTATTAGAATCACATTTTTTCCGTTCTTATTTGAGATAACTGGTTCTCTTTCATTATACTAGTTTAATAGCCTCAGAAAAGCATATTATGCGCAAACTATCTCGAAAAGAAAAAAAATTTTTTTCGAAGTTTAGAAACTTCGTTAGAATCACTTTTTTTCCGTTCTTATTCGAGATAACTGGTTCTCTTTCATTATACTAGTTTGATAGCCTTAGAAAAACATATTATGCGCAAAGAATCTCGGAAAGAAAAAAATTTTTTTTCGAAGTTTTGAAACTTCATTAGAATCATTTTTTTCAGTTCTTATTCGAGATAACTGGTTCTCTTTCATTATACTAGTTTGATAGCCTCAGAAAAGCATATTATGCGCAAAGAATCTCGAAAAGAAAAATAATTTTTTTCGAAGTTTGGCAACTTCGTTAGAATCACTTTTTTTCCGTTCTTATTCGAGATAACTGGTTCTCTTTCATTATACTAGTTTGATATCCTTAGAAAAACATATTATGCGCAAAGAATCTCGAAAAGAAAAAATTTTTTTTTCGAAGTTTTGAAACTTCAATAGAATCACCTTTTTTCCGTTCTTATTCGAGATAACTGGTTCTCTTTCATTATACTAGTTTGATAGCCTTAGAAAAACATATTTGCGCAAAGAATCTCGAAAAGAAAAAAAATTTTTTCAAAGTTTTGAAACTTCTTTACAATCACATTTTTTCCGTTCTAATTCGAGATAACTGGTTCTCTTTCATTTTGTTAGTTTGATAGTTGTAGAAAGCATATTATGCGAATAGAATCTCGAAAAGAAAAAAAAATTATCGAAATTTGGAAACTTCATTAGAATCACTTTTTTTTCGTTCTTATTTGAGATAACTGGTTCTCTTTCATTATACTAGTTTGATAGCCTCAGAAAAGCATATTATGCGCAAAGAATCTCGAAAAGAAAAAAAAATTTTTTCACAGTTTGGAAACTTCGTTAGAATCACTTTCTTTCCGTTCTTATTCGAGATAACTGGTTCTCTTTCATTTTGCTAGTTTGATAGCTGTAGAAAGCATATTATGCGAATAGAATCTCGAAAAGAAAAAAAAAAATTTTCGAAATTTGGAAACTTCATTAGAATCACTTTTTTTCCGTTCTTATTCGAGATAACTGGTTCTCTTTCATTATACTAGTTTGATAGCCTCAGAAAAGCATATTATGCGCAAAGAATCTCGGAAAGAAAAAAAATTTTTTTCACAGTTTGGAAACTTTGTTAGAATCACTTTTTTTCCGTTCTTATTCGAGATAACTGCTTCTCTTTCATTTTGCTAGTTTGATAGCCTCAGAAAACTTATTATGCGCAAAGAATCTCGAAAAGAAAAAATGTTTTTTCGAAGTTTTGAAACTTCATTAGAATCACTTTTTTTCCGTTCTTATTGGAGATAACTGGTTATCTTTCATTATACTAGTTTGATAGCCTTAGAAAAACACATTATGCGCAAAGGATCACGGAAAGAAAAAAAATTTTTTTCGAAGTTTTGAAACTTCATCAGAATCACTTTTTTTCCGTTCTTATTCGAGATAACTGGTTCTCTTTCATTATACTAGTTTGATAGCCTCAGAAAAGCATATTATGCGCAAACAATCTCGAAAAGAAAAAAAAATTTTTTCGAAGTTTAGAAACTTCATTAGAATCACTTTTTTTCCGTTCTTATTCGAGATAACTGGTTCTCTTTCATTATACTAGTTTGATAGCCTTAGAAAAACATATTATGCGCAAAGAATCTCGGAAAGAAAAAAATTTTTTTTCGAAGTTTTTAAACTTCATTAGAATCACTTTTTTTCAGTTCTTATTCGAGATAACTGGTTCTCTTTCATTATACTAGTTTGATAGCCTCAGAAAAGCATATTATGCGCAAAGAATCTCGAAAAGAAAAATAATTTTTTTCGAAGTTTGGCAACTTCGTTAGAATCACTTTTTTTCCGTTCTTATTCGAGATAACTGGTTCTCTTTCATTATACTAGTTTGATATCCTTAGAAAAACATATTATGCGCAAAGAATCTCGAAAAGAAAAAATTTTTTTTTCGAAGTTTTGAAACTTCAATAGAATCACCTTTTTTCCGTTCTTATTCGAGATAACTGGTTCTCTTTCATTATACTAGTTTGATAGCCTTAGAAAAACATATTTGCGCAAAGAATCTCGAAAAGAAAAAAAATTTTTTCGAAGTTTTGAAACTTCTTTACAATCACATTTTTTCCGTTCTAATTCGAGATAACTGGTTCTCTTTCATTTTGCTAGTTTGATAGTTGTAGAAAGCATATTATGCGAATAGAATCTCGAAAAGAAAAAAAAATTATCGAAATTTGGAAACTTCGTTAGAATCACTTTTTTTCCGTTCTTATTCGAGATAACTGGTTCTCTTTCATTTTGCTAGTTTGATAGCTGTAGAAAAGCATGAAAAGCATACTATGCGCAGAGAATCTCGAAAAGAAAAAAAATTTTTTTCGAAGTTTGGAAACTTCTTTAGAATCAGATTTTTTCCGTTCTTATTCGAGATAACTGGTTCTCTTTCATTTTGCTAGTTTGATAGCTGTAGAAAGCATATTATGCGAATAGAATCTCGAAAAGAAAAAAAAAAATTTTCGAAATTTGGAAACTTCATTAGAATCACTTTTTTTCCGTTCATATTCGAGATAACTGGTTCTCTTTCATTATACTAGTTTGATAGCCTCAGAAAAGCATATTATGCGCAAAGAATCTCGGAAAGAAAAAAAATTTTTTTCACAGTTTGGAAACTTTGTTAGAATCACTTTTTTTCCGTTCTTATTCGAGATAACTGCTTCTCTTTCATTTTGCTAGTTTGATAGCCTCAGAAAAGCTTATTATGCGCAAAGAATCTCGAAAAGAAAAAATGTTTTTTCGAAGTTTTGAAACTTCATTAGAATCACTTTTTTTCCGTTCTTATTGAAGATAACTGGTTATCTTTCATTATACTAGTTTGATAGCCTTAGAAAAACACATTATGCGCAAAGGATCACGGAAAGAAAAAAAATTTTTTTCGAAGTTTTGAAACTTCATCAGAATCACTTTTTTTCCGTTCTTATTCGAGATAACTGGTTCTCTTTCATTATACTAGTTTGATAGCCTCAGAAAAGCATATTATGCACAAAGAATCTCGAAAGGAAAAAAAAAATTATTTCGAAGTTTGGAAACTTTATTAGAATCACATTTTTTCCGTTCTTATTTGAGATAACTGGTTCTCTTTCATTATACTAGTTTAATAGCCTCAGAAAAGCATATTATGCGCAAACTATCTCGAAAAGAAAAAAAATTTTTTTCGAAGTTTAGAAACTTCGTTAGAATCACTTTTTTTCCGTTCTTATTCGAGATAACTGGTTCTCTTTCATTATACTAGTTTGATAGCCTTAGAAAAACATATTATGCGCAAAGAATCTCGGAAAGAAAAAAATTTTTTTTCGAAGTTTTGAAACTTCATTAGAATCATTTTTTTCAGTTCTTATTCGAGATAACTGGTTCTCTTTCATTATACTAGTTTGATAGCCTCAGAAAAGCATATTATGCGCAAAGAATCTCGAAAAGAAAAATAATTTTTTTCGAAGTTTGGCAACTTCGTTAGAATCACTTTTTTTCCGTTCTTATTCGAGATAACTGGTTCTCTTTCATTATACTAGTTTGATATCCTTAGAAAAACATATTATGCGCAAAGAATCTCGAAAAGAAAAAATTTTTTTTTCGAAGTTTTGAAACTTCAATAGAATCACCTTTTTTCCGTTCTTATTCGAGATAACTGGTTCTCTTTCATTATACTAGTTTGATAGCCTTAGAAAAACATATTTGCGCAAAGAATCTCGAAAAGAAAAAAAATTTTTTCAAAGTTTTGAAACTTCTTTACAATCACATTTTTTCCGTTCTAATTCGAGATAACTGGTTCTCTTTCATTTTGTTAGTTTGATAGTTGTAGAAAGCATATTATGCGAATAGAATCTCGAAAAGAAAAAAAAATTATCGAAATTTGGAAACTTCATTAGAATCACTTTTTTTTCGTTCTTATTTGAGATAACTGGTTCTCTTTCATTATACTAGTTTGATAGCCTCAGAAAAGCATATTATGCGCAAAGAATCTCGAAAAGAAAAAAAAATTTTTTCACAGTTTGGAAACTTCGTTAGAATCACTTTCTTTCCGTTCTTATTCGAGATAACTGGTTCTCTTTCATTTTGCTAGTTTGATAGCTGTAGAAAAGCATATTATGCGAAAAGAATCACGAAAAGAAAAATAATTTTTTTCGAAGTTTGGAAACTTCGTTAGAATCATTTTTTTCCGTTCTTATTCGAGATAACTGGTTCTCTTTCATTTTGCTAGTTTGATAGCTGTAGAAAAGCATGAAAAGCATATTATGCGCAGAGAATCTCGAAAAGAAAAAAAATTTTTTTCGAAGTTTGGAAACTTCTTTAGAATCAGATTTTTTCCGTTCTTATTCGAGATAACTGGTTCTCTTTCATTTTGCTAGTTTGATAGCTGTAGAAAGCATATTATGCGAATAGAATCTCGAAAAGAAAAAAAAAATTTTCGAAATTTGGAAACTTCATTAGAATCACTTTTTTTCCGTTCTTATTCGAGATAACTGGTTCTCTTTCATTATACTAGTTTGATAGCCTCAGAAAAGCATATTATGCGCAAAGAATCTCGGAAAGAAAAAAAATTTTTTTCACAGTTTGGAAACTTTGTTAGAATCACTTTTTTTCCGTTCTTATTCGAGATAACTGGTTCTCTTTCATTTTGCTAGTTTGATAGCTCTAGAAAATATTATTATGCGAATAGAATCTCGAAAAGAAAAAAAAAATTTTTCGAAATTTGGAAACTTCATTAGAATCACTTTTTTTCCGTTCTTATTCGAGATAACTGGTTCTCTTTCATTATACTAGTTTGATAGCCTCAGAAAAGCATATTATGCGCAAAGAATCTCCAAAAGGAAAAAAATTTTTTTCGAAGTTTGGAAACTTCATTGGAATTACTTTTTTTCCGTTCTTATTCGAGATAACTGGTTATCTTTCATTATACTAGTTTGATAGCCTCAGAAAAGCATATTATGCGCAAAGAATCTCGAAAGGAAAAAAAAATTTTTTTCGAAGTTTGGAAACTTTATTAGAATCACATTTTTTCCGTTCTTATTTGAGATAACTGGTTCTCTTTCATTATACTATTTTAATAGCCTCAGAAAAGCATATTATGCGCAAACAATGTCGAAAAGAAAAAATTTTTTTTCGAAGTTTGGAAACTTCGTTAGAATTACTTTTTTCCCGTTCTTATTCGAGATAACTGGTTCTGTTTCATTATACTAGTTTGATAGCCTTAGAAAAACATATTATGCGCAAAGAATCTCGGAAAGAAAAAATTTTTTTTTCGAAGTTTTGAAACTTCATTAGAATCACTTTTTTTCCGTTCTTATTCGAGATAACTGGTTCTCTTTCATTATACTAGTTTGATAGCCTCAGAAAAGCATATTATGCGCAAAGAATCTCGAAAAGAATAATAATTTTTTTCTAAGTTTGGAAACTTCGTTAGAATCACTTTTTTCCCGTTCTTATTCGCGATAACTGGTTCCTTTAATTATACTAGTTTTATAGCCTTAGAAAAGCATATTATGCGGAAAGAATCTCGAAAAAAAAAAAATTTTCCGAAGTTTGGAAACTTCATTAGAATCACTTTTTTTCCGTTCTTATTTGAGATAACTGGTTCTTTTTCATTATACTAGTTTGATAGCCTCAGAAAAGCATATTATGGGCAAAGAATCTCGAAAGGAAAAAAAAAAAATTTTCGAAGTTTGGAAACTTAATTAGAATCACTTTTTTTCCGTTCTTATTCGAGATAACTGGTTCTCTTTCATTATACTAGTTTGATAGCCTTAGAAAAACACATTATGCGCAAAGAATCTCGGAAAGAAAAAAAATTTTTTTCGAAGTTTTGAAACTTCATTAGAATCACTATTTTTCCGTTCTTATTCGAGATAACTGGTTTTCTTTCATTTTGCTAGTTTGATAGCTCTAGAAAATATTATTATGCGAATAGAATCTCGAAAGGAAAAAAAAAATTTTCGAAATTTGGAAAATTCATTAGAATCACTTTTTTTCCGTTCTTATTCGAGATAACTGGTTCTCTTTCATTATACTAGTTTGATAGCCTCAGAAAAGCATATTATGGGCAAAGAATCTCGAAAGGAAAAAAAAATTTTCGAAGTTTGGAAACTTAATTAGAATCACTTTTTTCCGTTCTTATTCGAGATAACTGGTTCTCTTTCATTATACTAGTTTGATAGCCTTAGAAAAACACATTATGCGCAAAGAATCTCGGAAAGAAAAAAATTTTTTTTCGAAGTTTTGAAACTTCATTAGAATCACATTTTTTCCGTTCTTATTTGATATAACTGGTTCTCTTTCATTATACTAGTTTAATAGCCTCAGAAAAGCATATTATGCGCAAACAATCTCGAAAAAAAAAAAATTTTTTTCGAAGTTTGGAAACTTCGTTAGAATCACTTTTTTTCCGTTCTTATTCGAGATAACTGGTTCTCTTTCATTATACTAGTTTGATAGCCTCAGAGAAGCATATTATGCGCAAAGAATCTCGAAAAGAAAAATAATTTTTTTCGAACTTTGGAAACTTCGTTAGAATCACTTTTTTTCCGTTCTTATTCGAGATAACTGGTTCTCTTTCATTATACTAGTTTGATATCCTTAGAAAAACATATTATGCGAAAAGAATCTGGAAAAGAAAAAAAAAATTTTCGAAATATGGAAACTTCGTTAGAATCACTTTTTTTCCGTTCTTATTCGAGATAACTGGTTCTCTTTCATTTTGCTAGTTTGATAGCTGTAGAAAGCATATTATGCGAATAGAATCTCGAAAAGAAAAAAAATTTTTTTCGAAGTTTGGAAACTTCTTTATAATCACTTTTTTTCCGTTCTTATTCGAGATAACTGTTTCTCTTTCATTATACTAGTTTCATAGCCTCAGAAAAGCATATTATGCGCAAAGAATCTCGAAAGGAAAAAAAAATTTTTCGAAGTTTGGAAACTAATTAGAATCACTTTTTTTCCGTTCTTATTCGAGATAACTGTTTCTCTTTCATTATACTAGTTTGATAGCCTCAGAAAAGCATATTATGCGCAAAGAATCTCGAAAGGCAAAAAAATTTTTTCGAAGTTTGGAAACTAATTAGAATCACTTTTTTTCCGTTCTTATTTGAGATAACTGGTTCTCTTTCATTATACTATTTTGATAGCCTCAGAAAAGCATATTATGCGCAAAGAATCTCGAAAAGAAAAATAATTTTTTTCACAGTTTGGAAACTTCGTTAGAATCACTTTTATTCCGTTCTTATTCGGGATAACTGGTTCTCTTTCATTTTGCTAGTTTGATAGCTGTAGAAAAGCATATTATGCGAAAACAATCTCGAAAAGAAAAAAAAACTTTTCGAAATTTGGAAACTTCATTAGAATCACTTTTTTTCCGTTCTTATTCGAGATAACTGGTTCTCTTTCATTTTGCTAGTTTGATAGCTGTAGAAAAGCTTATTATGCTGAAAGAATCTCGAAAAGAAAAAAAAAATTTTCGAAATTTGGATACTTCATTAGAATCACTTTTTTTCCGTTCTTATTCGAGATAACTGGTTCTCTTTCATCATACTAGTTTGATAGCCTCAGAAAAGCATATTATGGGCAAAGAATCTCTAAAGGAAAATAAAAAATTTTTCGAAGTTTGGAAACTTCATTAGAATCACTTTTTTCAGTTCTTATTTGAGATAACTGGTTCTTTTTCATTATACTAGTTTGATAGCCTCAGAAAAGCTTATTATGCGCAAAGAATCTCGAAAAGAAAAAAAAAATTTTTCGAAGTTTGGAAACTTCGTTAGAATCACTTTTTTTCCGTTCTTATTCGAGATACCTGGTTATCTTTCATTATACTAGTTTGATAGCCTTAGAAAAACAGATTATGCGCAAAGAATCTCGGAAAGAAAAAAATTTTTTTTCGAAGTTTTGAAACTTCATTAGAATCACTTTTTTTCTGTTCTTATTCGAGATAACTGGTTCTCTTTCATTATACTAGTTTGATAGCCTTAGAAAAACATATTATGCGCAAAGAATCTCGAAAAGAAAAAAAAAAATTTTTTCCGAGTTTTGAAACTTCTTTAGAATCATATTTTTTCCGTTCTTATTCGAGATAACTGGTTCTCTTTCATTTTGCTAGTTTGATAGCTCTATAAAATATTATTATGCGAATAGAATCTCGAAAAGAAAAAAAAAATTTTCGAAATTTGGAAACTTCATTTGAATCACTTTTTTTCCGTTCTTATTCGAGATAACTGGTTCTCTTTCATTATACTAGTTTGATAGCCTCAGAAAAGCATATTATGCGCAAAGAATCTCGAAAGGAAAAAAAAAATTTTTTTCGAAGTGTGGAAATTTTATTAGAATTACTTTTTTTCCGTTCTTATTTGAGATAACTGGTTCTCTTTCATTATACTAGTTTAATAGCCTCAGAAAAGCATATTATGCGCAAAGAATCTCGAAAGGAAAAAAAAATTTTTTTCGAAGTTTGGAAACGCATTAGAATCACTTTTTTTCCGTTCTTATTTGAGATAACTGGTTCTCTTTCATTATACTATTTTGATAGCCTCACAAAAGCATATTATGCGCAAAGAATCTCGAAAAGAAAAATAATTTTTTTCACAGTTTGGAAACTTCGTTAGAATCACTTTTTTTCCGTTCTTATTCGAGATAACTGGTTCTCTTTCATTTTGCTAGTTTGATAGCTGTAGAAAAGCATATTATGCGAATAGAATCTCGAAAAGAAAAAAAAAATTTTCGAAATTTGGAAACTTCATTAGAATCACTTTTTTTCCGTTCTTATTCCAGATAACTTGTTCTCTTTCATTTTGCTAGTTTGATAGCTGTAGAAAAGCATTTTATGCTGAAAGAATCTCGAAAAGAAAAAAATTTTTTTTCGAAATTTGGAAACTTCATTAGAATCTCTTTTTTTCCGTTCTTATTCGAGATAACTGATTCTCTTTCATTATACTACTTTGATAGCCTCAGAAAAGCATATTATGCGTAAAGAATCTCGAAAAGAAAAAAAAAAAATTTCCGAAGTTTGGAAACTTCATTAGAATCACTTTTTTTCCGTTCTTATTCCATATAACTTGTTCTCTTTCATTTTGCTAGTTTGATAGCTGTAGAAAAGCTTATTATGCGCAAAGAATCTCGAAAAGAAAAAAAAAAATTTTTCGAAGTTACTGAAACTTCGTTAGAATCACTTTTTTTCCGTTCTTATTCGAGATAACTGGTTATTTTTCATTATACTAGTTTGATAGCCTTAGAAAAACACAATATGCGCAAAGAATCTCGAAAAGAAAAAAACAAATTTTCCAAGTTTTGAAACTTCCTTAGAATCACATTTTTTCCGTTCTTATTCGAGATAACTGGTTCTCTTTCATTTTGCTAGTTTGATAGCTCTAGATAATATTATTATGCGAATAGAATCTCGAAAAGAAAAAAAAAAATTTCGAAATTTGGAAACTTCATTAGAATCACTTTTTTTCCGTTCTTATTCGAGATAACTGGTTCTCTTTCATTATACTAGTTTGATAGCCTCAGAAAAGCATATTTTGCGCAAAGAATCTCGAAAGGAAAAAAAATTTTTTCGAAGTTTGGAAACTAATTAGAATCACTTTTTTTCCGTTCTTATTTGAGATAACTGGTTCTCTTTCATTATACTATTTTGATAGCCTCAGAAAAGCATATTATGCGCAAAGAATCTCGAAAAGAAAAATAATTTTTTTCACAGTTTGGAAACTTCGTTAGAATCACTTTTATTCCGTTCTTATTCGGGATAACTGGTTCTCTTTCATTTTGCTAGTTTGATAGCTGTAGAAAAGCATATTATGCGAAAAGAATCTCGAAAAGAAAAAAAAACTTTTCGAAATTTGGAAACTTCATTAGAATCACTTTTTTTCCGTTCTTATTCGAGATAACTGGTTCTCTTTCATTTTGCTAGTTTGATAGCTGTAGAAAAGCATATTATGCTGAAAGAATCTCGAAAAGAAAAAAAAAAATTTCGAAATTTGGATACTTCATTAGAATCACTTTTTTTCCGTTCTTATTCGAGATAACTGGTTCTCTTTCATCATACTAGTTTGATAGCCTCAGAAAAGCATATTATGGGCAAAGAATCTCGAAAGGAAAATAAAAAATTTTTCGAAGTTTGGAAACTTCATTAGAATCACTTTTTTCAGTTCTTATTTGAGATAACTGGTTCTTTTTCATTATACTAGTTTGATAGCCTCAGAAAAGCTTATTATGCGCAAAGAATCTCGAAAAGAAAAAAAAAATTTTTCGAAGTTTGGAAACTTCGTTAGAATCACTTTTTTTCCGTTCTTATTCGAGATACCTGGTTATCTTTCATTATACTAGTTTGATAGCCTTAGAAAAACAGATTATGCGCAAAGAATCTCGGAAAGAAAAAAATTTTTTTTCGAAGTTTTGAAACTTCATTAGAATCACTTTTTTTCTGTTCTTATTCGAGATAACTGGTTCTCTTTCATTATACTAGTTTGATAGCCTTAGAAAAACATATTATGCGCAAAGAATCTCGAAAAGAAAAAAAAATTTTTTTCCAAGTTTTGAAACTTCTTTAGAATCATATTTTTTCCGTTCTTATTCGAGATAACTGGTTCTCTTTCATTTTGCTAGTTTGATAGCTCTATAAAATATGATTATGCGAATAGAATCTCGAAAAGAAAAAAAAATTTTTCGAAATTTGGAAACTTCATTTGAATCACTTTTTTTCCGTTCTTATTCGAGATAACTGGTTCTCTTTCATTATACTAATTTGATAGCCTCAGAAAAGCATATTATGCGCAAAGAATCTCGAAAGGAAAAAAAAATTTTTTTTCGAAGTGTGGAAATTTTATTAGAATCACTTTTTTTCCGTTCTTATTTGAGATAACTGGTTCTCTTTCATTATACTAGTTTAATAGCCTCAGAAAAGCATATTATGCGCAAAGAATCTCGAAAGGAAAAAAAAATTTTTTTCGAAGTTTGGAAACTCATTAGTATCACTTTTTTTCCGTTCTTATTTGAGATAACTGGTTCTCTTTCATTATACTATTTTGATAATCTCAGAAAAGCATATTATGCGCAAAGAATCTCGAAAAAAAATAATTTTTTCACAGTTTGGAAACTTCGTAAGAATCACTTTTTTTCCGTTCTTATTCGAGATAACTGGTTCTCTTTCATTTTGCTAGTTTGATAGCTGTTGAAAAGCATATTATGCGAAAAGAATCTCGAAAAGAAAAAAAAAAAATTTCGAAATTTGGAAACTTCATTAGAATCACTTTTTTTCCGTTCTTAATCGAGATAACTGATTCTCTTTCATTATACTACTTTGATAGCCTCAGAAAAGCATATTATGCACAAAGAATCTCGAAAATAAAAAAAAATTTTTTCCGAAGTTTGGAAACTTCATTAGAATCACTTTTTTTCCGTTCCTATTTGAGATAACTGGTTCTTTTTCATTATACTAGTTTGATAGCCTCAGAAAAGGATATTATGCGCAAAGAATCTCGAAAAGAAAAATAATTTTTTTCAAAGTTTGGAAACTTCGTTAGAATCACTTTTTTTCCGTTCTTATTCGAGATAACTGGTTCTCTTTCATTATACTAGTTTGATAGCCTCAGAAAAGCATATTATGCGCAAAGAATCTCGAAAAGAAAAAAAATTGTTTTCGAAATTTGAAAACTTCATTAGAATCACTTTTTTTCCGTTCTTATTGGAGATAACTGGTTCTCTTTCATTATACTAGTTTGATAGCCTCAGAAAAGCATATTATGCACAAAGAATCTCGAAAGGAAAAAAAAATTTTTTTTCGATGTTTGGAAACTTTATTAGAATCACATTTTTTCCGTTCTTATTTGAGATAACTGGTTCTCTTTCATTATACTAGTTTAATAGCCTCAGAAAAGCATATTATGCGCAAACAATCTCGAAAAGAAAAAAATTTTTTTTCGAAGTTTTGAAACTTCAATAGAATCACCTTTTTTCCGTTCTTATTCGCGATAACTGGTTCTCTTTCATTTTGCTAGTTTGATATTTCTAGAAAAGCATATTATGCGAAAAGAATCTGGAAAAGAAAAAAAAAAAATTTTCGAAATTTGGAAACTTCGTTAGAATCACTTTTTTTCCGTTCTTATTCGAGATAACTGGTTCTCTTTCATTTTGCTAGTTTGATAGCTGTAGAAAGCATATTATGCGAATAGAATCTCGAAAAGAAAAAAAAATTTTTTCGAAGTTTGGAAACTTCTTTAGAATCACTTTTTTTCCGTTCTTATTCGAGATAACTGGTTCTCTTTCATTATACTAGTTTGATAGCCTCAGAAAAGCATATTATGCGCAAAGAATCTCGAAAGGAAAAAAAAATTTTTCGAAGTTTGGAAACTCATTAGAATCACTTTTTTTCCGTTCTTATTTGAGATAACTGGTTCTCTTTCATTATACTATTTTGATAGCCTCAGAAAAGCATATTATGCGCAAAGAATCTCGAAAAGAAAAATAAATTTTTTCACAGTTTGGAAACTTCGTTGGAATCACTTTTTTTCCGTTCTTATTCGAGATAACTGGTTCTCTTTCATTTTGCTAGTTTGATAGCTGTAGAAAAGCATATTATGCGAAAAGAATCTCGAAAAGAAAAAAAAAATTTTTCGAAATTTGGAAACTTCATTAGAATCACTTTTTTTCCGTTCTTATTCGAGATAACTGGTTCTCTTTCATTTTGCTAGTTTGATAGCCTCAGAAAAGCATATTATGGGCAAAAAATCTCGAAAGGAAAATAAAAAATTTTTCGAAGTTTGGAAACTTCATTAGAATCACTTTTTTCAGTTCTTATTTGAGATAACTAGTTCTCTTTCATTATACTAGTTTGATAGCCTCAGAAAAGCTCATTATGCGCAAAGAATCTCGAAAAGAAAAAAATTTTTTTTCGAAGTTTCGAAACTCCGTTAGAATCACTTTTTTTCCGTTCTTATTCGAGATAACTGGTTATCTTTCATTATACTAGTTTGATAGCCTTAGAAAAACAGATTATGCGCAAAGAATCTCGGAAAGAAAAAGAATTTTTTTCGAAGTTTTGAAACTTCATTAGAATCACTTTTTTTCCGTTCTTATTCGAGATAACTGGTTCTCTTTCATTATACTAGTTTGATAGCCTTAGAAAAACATTATGCGCAAAGAATCTCGGAAAGAAAAAGAATTTTTTTCGAAGTTTTGAAACTTCATTAGAATCACTTTTTTTCCGTTCTTATTCGAGATAACTGGTTCTCTTTCATTATACTAGTTTGATAGCCTTAGAAAAACACATTATGCGCAAAGAATCTCGGAAAGAAAAAAAATTTTTTTCGAAGTTTTGATTTTTTTCCGTTCTTATTCGAGATAACTGGTTCTCTTTCATTATACTAGTTTGATAGCCTTAGAAAAACAGATTATGCGCAAAGAATCTCGGAAAGAAAAAAAAATTTTTTCGAAGTTTTGAAACTTCTTTGGAATCACATTTTTACCGTTCTTATTCGAGATAACTGTTTCTCTTTCATTATACTAGTTTCATAGCCTCAGAAAAGCATATTATGCGCAAAGAATCTCGAAAGGAAAAAAAAATTTTTCGAAGTTTGGAAACTAATTAGAATCACTTTTTTTCCGTTCTTATTCGAGATAACTGTTTCTCTTTCATTATACTAGTTTGATAGCCTCAGAAAAGCATATTATGCGCAAAGAATCTCGAAAGGAAAAAAAATTTTTTCGAAGTTTGGAAACTAATTAGAATCACTTTTTTTCCGTTCTTATTTGAGATAACTGGTTCTCTTTCATTATACTATTTTGATAGCCACAGAAAAGCATATTATGCGCAAAGAATCTCGAAAAGAAAAATAATTTTTTTCACAGTTTGGAAACTTCGTTAGAATCACTTTTATTCCGTTCTTATTCGGGATAACTGGTTCTCTTTCATTTTGCTAGTTTGATAGCTGTAGAAAAGCATATTATGCGAAAAGAATCTCGAAAAGAAAAAAAAACTTTTCGAAATTTGGAAACTTCATTAGAATCACTTTTTTTCCGTTCTTATTCGAGATAACTGGTTCTCTTTCATTTTGCTAGTTTGATAGCTGTAGAAAAGCATATTATGCTGAAAGAATCTCGAAAAGAAAAAAAAAATTTTCGAAATTTGGATACTTCATTAGAATCACTTTTTTTCCGTTCTTATTCGAGATAACTGGTTCTCTTTCATCATACTAGTTTGATAGCCTCAGAAAAGCATATTATGGGCAAAGAATCTCTAAAGGAAAATAAAAAATTTTTCGAAGTTTGGAAACTTCATTAGAATCACTTTTTTCAGTTCTTATTTGAGATAACTGGTTCTTTTTCATTATACTAGTTTGATAGCCTCAGAAAAGCTTATTATGCGCAAAGAATCTCGAAAAGAAAAAAAAAATTTTTCGAAGTTTGGAAACTTCGTTAGAATCACTTTTTTTCCGTTCTTATTCGAGATACCTGGTTATCTTTCATTATACTAGTTTGATAGCCTTAGAAAAACAGATTATGCGCAAAGAATCTCGGAAAGATAAAAATTTTTTTTCGAAGTTTTGAAACTTCATTAGAATCACTTTTTTTCTGTTCTTATTCGAGATAACTGGTTCTCTTTCATTATACTAGTTTGATAGCCTTAGAAAAACATATTATGCGCAAAGAATCTCGAAAAGAAAAAAAAAAATTTTTTCCAAGTTTTGAAACTTCTTTAGAATCATATTTTTTCCGTTCTTATTCGAGATAACTGGTTCTCTTTCATTTTGCTAGTTTGATAGCTCTATAAAATATTATTATGCGAATAGAATCTCGAAAAGAAAAAAAAATTTTTCGAAATTTGGAAACTTCATTTGAATCACTTTTTTTCCGTTCTTATTCGAGATAACTGGTTCTCTTTCATTATACTAGTTTGATAGCCTCAGAAAAGCATATTATGCGCAAAGAATCTCGAAAGGAAAAAAAAAATTTTTTTCGATGTGTGGAAATTTTATTAGAATTACTTTTTTTCCGTTCTTATTTGAGATAACTGGTTCTCTTTCATTATACTAGTTTAATAGCCTCAGAAAAGCATATTATGCGCAAAGAATCTCGAAAGGAAAAAAAAATTTTTCGAAGTTTGGAAACTAATTAGAATCACTTTTTTTCCGTTCTTATTCGAGATAACTGTTTCTCTTTCATTATACTAGTTTGATAGCCTCAGAAAAGCATATTATGCGCAAAGAATCTCGAAAGGAAAAAAAATTTTTTCGAAGTTTGGAAACTAATTAGAATCACTTTTTTTCCGTTCTTATTTGAGATAACTGGTTCTCTTTCATTATACTATTTTGATAGCCTCAGAAAAGCATATTATGCGCAAAGAATCTCGAAAAGAAAAATAATTTTTTTCACAGTTTGGAAACTTCGTTAGAATCACTTTTATTCCGTTCTTATTCGGGATAACTGGTTCTCTTTCATTTTGCTAGTTTGATAGCTGTAGAAAAGCATATTATGCGAAAAGAATCTCGAAAAGAAAAAAAAACTTTTCGAAATTTGGAAACTTCATTAGAATCACTTTTTTTCCGTTCTTATTCGAGATAACTGGTTCTCTTTCATTTTGCTAGTTTGATAGCTGTAGAAAAGCATATTATGCTGAAAGAATCTCGAAAAGAAAAAAAAAATTTTCGAAATTTGGATACTTCATTAGAATCACTTTTTTTCCGTTCTTATTCGAGATAACTGGTTCTCTTTCATCATACTAGTTTGATAGCCTCAGAAAAGCATATTATGGGCAAAGAATCTCTAAAGGAAAATAAAAAATTTTTCGAAGTTTGGAAACTTCATTAGAATCACTTTTTTCAGTTCTTATTTGAGATAACTGGTTCTTTTTCATTATACTAGTTTGATAGCCTCAGAAAAGCTTATTATGCGCAAAGAATCTCGAAAAGAAAAAAAAAAATTTTCGAAGTTTGGAAACTTCGTTAGAATCACTTTTTTTCCGTTCTTATTCGAGATACCTGGTTATCTTTCATTATACTAGTTTGATAGCCTTAGAAAAACAGATTATGCGCAAAGAATCTCGGAAAGAAAAAAATTTTTTTTCGAAGTTTTGAAACTTCATTAGAATCACTTTTTTTCTGTTCTTATTCGAGATAACTGGTTCTCTTTCATTATACTAGTTTGATAGCCTTAGAAAAACATATTATGCGCAAAGAATCTCGAAAAGAAAAAAAAAAATTTTTTCCAAGTTTTGAAACTTCTTTAGAATCATATTTTTTCCGTTCTTATTCGAGATAACTGGTTCTCTTTCATTTTGCTAGTTTGATAGCTCTATAAAATATTATTATGCGAATAGAATCTCGAAAAGAAAAAAAAAATTTTCGAAATTTGGAAACTTCATTTGAATCACTTTTTTTCCGTTCTTATTCGAGATAACTGGTTCTCTTTCATTATACTAGTTTGATAGCCTCAGAAAAGCATATTATGCGCAAAGAATCTCGAAAGGAAAAAAAAATTTTTTTTCGAAGTGTGGAAATTTTATTAGAATTACTTTTTTTCCGTTCTTATTTGAGATAACTGGTTCTCTTTCATTATACTAGTTTAATAGCCTCAGAAAAGCATATTATGCGCAAAGAATCTCGAAAGGAAATAAAAATTTTTTTCGAAGTTTGGAAACGCATTAGAATCACTTTTTTTCCGTTCTTATTTGAGATAACTGGTTCTCTTTCATTATACTATTTTGATAGCCTCACAAAAGCATATTATGCGCAAAGAATCTCGAAAAGAAAAATAATTTTTTTCACAGTTTGGAAACTTCGTTAGAATCACTTTTTTTCCGTTCTTATTCGAGATAACTGGTTCTCTTTCATTTTGCTAGTTTGATAGCTGTAGAAAAGCATATTATGCGAATAGAATCTCGAAAAGAAAAAAAAAAATTTTCGAAATTTGGAAACTTCATTAGAATCACTTTTTTTCCGTTCTTATTCCAGATAACTTGTTCTCTTTCATTTTGCTAGTTTGATAGCTGTAGAAAAGCATATTATGCTGAAAGAATCTCGAAAAGAAAAAAATTTTTTTTCGAAATTTGGAAACTTCATTAGAATCTCTTTTTTTCCGTTCTTATTCGAGATAACTGATTCTCTTTCATTATACTACTTTGATAGCCTCAGAAAAGCATATTATGAGCAAAGAATCTCGAAAAGAAAAAAAAAAATTTTCCGAAGTTTGGAAACTTCATTAGAATCACTTTTTTTCCGTTCTTATTCCAGATAACTTGTTCTCTTTCATTTTGCTAGTTTGATAGCTGTAGAAAAGCTTATTATGCGCAAAGAATCTCGAAAAGAAAAAAAAATTTTTTCGAAGTTTCTGAAACTTCGTTAGAATCACTTTTTTTCCGTTCTTATTCGAGATAACTGGTTATTTTTCATTATTAATAGTTTGATAGCCTTAGAAAAACACAATATGCGCAAAGAATCTCGGAAAGAAAAAAAAATTTTTTCGAAGTTTTGATTTTTTTCCGTTCTTATTCGAGATAACTGGTTCTCTTTCATTATACTAGTTTGATAGCCTTAGAAAAACAGATTATGCGCAAAGAATCTCGGAAAGAAAAAAAATTTTTTTCGAAGTTTTGAAACTTCATTAGAATCACTTTTTTCCGTTCTTATTCGAGATAACTGGTTCTCTTTCATTATACTAGTTTGATAGCCTTAGAAAAACATATTATGCGCAAAGAATCTCGAAAAGAAAAAAACAAATTTTCCAAGTTTTGAAACTTCCTTAGAATCACATTTTTTCCGTTCTTATTCGAGATAACTGGTTCTCTTTCATTTTGCTAGTTTGATAGCTCTAGATAATATTATTAGGCGAATAGAATCTCGAAAAGAAAAAAAAAAATTTCGAAATTTGGAAACTTCATTAGAATCACTTTTTTTCCGTTCTTATTCGAGATAACTGGTTCTCTTTCATTATACTAGTTTGATAGCCTCAGAAAAGCATATTTTGCGCAAAGAATCTCGAAAGGAAAAAAAATTTTTTCGAAGTTTGGAAACTAATTAGAATCACTTTTTTTCCGTTCTTATTTGAGATAACTGGTTCTCTTTCATTATACTATTTTGATAGCCTCAGAAAAGCATATTATGCGCAAAGAATCTCGAAAAGAAAAATAATTTTTTTCACAGTTTGGAAACTTCGTTAGAATCACTTTTATTCCGTTCTTATTCGGGATAACTGGTTCTCTTTCATTTTGCTAGTTTGATAGCTGTAGAAAAGCATATTATGCGAAAAGAATCTCGAAAAGAAAAAAAAACTTTTCGAAATTTGGAAACTTCATTAGAATCACTTTTTTTCCGTTCTTATTCGAGATAACTGGTTCTCTTTCATTTTGCTAGTTTGATAGCTGTAGAAAAGCATATTATGCTGAAAGAATCTCGAAAAGAAAAAAAAAAATTTCGAAATTTGGATACTTCATTAGAATCACTTTTTTTCCGTTCTTATTCGAGATAACTGGTTCTCTTTCATCATACTAGTTTGATATCCTCAGAAAAGCATATTATGGGCAAAGAATCTCGAAAGGAAAATAAAAAATTTTTCGAAGTTTGGAAACTTCATTAGAATCACTTTTTTCAGTTCTTATTTGAGATAACTGGTTCTTTTTCATTATACTAGTTTGATAGCCTCAGAAAAGCTTATTATGCGCAAAGAATCTCGAAAAGAAAAAAAAAATTTTTCGAAGTTTGGAAACTTCGTTAGAATCACTTTTTTTCCGTTCTTATTCGAGATACCTGGTTATCTTTCATTATACTAGTTTGATAGCCTTAGAAAAACAGATTATGCGCAAAGAATCTCGGAAAGAAAAAAATTTTTTTTCGAAGTTTTGAAACTTCATTAGAATCACTTTTTTTCTGTTCTTATTCGAGATAACTGGTTCTCTTTCATTATACTAGTTTGATAGCCTTAGAAAAACATATTATGCGCAAAGAATCTCGAAAAGAAAAAAAAATTTTTTTCCAAGTTTTGAAACTTCTTTAGAATCATATTTTTTCCGTTCTTATTCGAGATAACTGGTTCTCTTTCATTTTGCTAGTTTGATAGCTCTATAAAATATGATTATGCGAATAGAATCTCGAAAAGAAAAAAAAATTTTTCGAAATTTGGAAACTTCATTTGAATCACTTTTTTTCCGTTCTTATTCGAGATAACTGGTTCTCTTTCATTATACTAATTTGATAGCCTCAGAAAAGCATATTATGCGCCAAGAATCTCGAAAGGAAAAAAAAATTTTTTTTCGAAGTGTGGAAATTTTATTAGAATCACTTTTTTTCCGTTCTTATTTGAGATAACTGGTTCTCTTTCATTATACTAGTTTAATAGCCTCAGAAAAGCATATTATGCGCAAAGAATCTCGAAAGGAAAAAAAAATTTTTTTCGAAGTTTGGAAACTCATTAGAATCACTTTTTTTCCGTTCTTATTTGAGATAACTGGTTCTCTTTCATTATACTATTTTGATAATCTCAGAAAAGCATATTATGCGCAAAGAATCTCGAAAAGAAAATAATTTTTTTCACAGTTTGGAAACTTCGTAAGAATCACTTTTTTTCCGTTCTTATTCGAGATAACTGGTTCTCTTTCATTTTGCTAGTTTGATAGCTGTTGAAAAGCATATTATGCGAAAAGAATCTCGAAAAGAAAAAAAAAAAATTTCGAAATTTGGAAACTTCATTAGAATCACTTTTTTTCCGTTCTTAATCGAGATAACTGATTCTCTTTCATTATACTACTTTGATAGCCTCAGAAAAGCATATTATGCACAAAGAATCTCGAAAATAAAAAAAAATTTTTTCCGAAGTTTGGAAACTTCATTAGAATCACTTTTTTTCCGTTCCTATTTGAGATAACTGGTTCTTTTTCATTATACTAGTTTGATAGCCTCAGAAAAGGATATTATGCGCAAAGAATCTCGAAAAGAAAAATAATTTTTTTCAAAGTTTGGAAACTTCGTTAGAATCACTTTTTTTCCGTTCTTATTCGAGATAACTGGTTCTCTTTCATTATACTAGTTTGATAGCCTCAGAAAAGCATATTATGCGCAAAGAATCTCGAAAAGAAAAAAAATTGTTTTCGAAATTTGAAAACTTCATTAGAATCACTTTTTTTCCGTTCTTATTGGAGATAACTGGTTCTCTTTCATTATACTAGTTTGATAGCCTCAGAAAAGCATATTATGCGCAAAGAATCTCGAAAGGAAAAAAAAATTTTTTTTCGATGTTTGGAAACTTTATTAGAATCACATTTTTTCCGTTCTTATTTGAGATAACTGGTTCTCTTTCATTATACTAGTTTAATAGCCTCAGAAAAGCATATTATGCGCAAACAATCTCGAAAAGAAAAAAATTTTTTTTCGAAGTTTTGAAACTTCAATAGAATCACCTTTTTTCCGTTCTTATTCGCGATAACTGGTTCTCTTTCATTTTGCTAGTTTGATATTTCTAGAAAAGCATATTATGCGAAAAGAATCTGGAAAAGAAAAAAAAAAAATTTTCGAAATTTGGAAACTTCGTTAGAATCACTTTTTTTCCGTTCTTATTCGAGATAACTGGTTCTCTTTCATTTTGCTAGTTTGATAGCTGTAGAAAGCATATTATGCGAATAGAATCTCGAAAAGAAAAAAAAATTTTTTCGAAGTTTGGAAACTTCTTTAGAATCACTTTTTTTCCGTTCTTATTCGAGATAACTGGTTCTCTTTCATTATACTAGTTTGATAGCCTCAGAAAAGCATATTATGCGCAAAGAATCTCGAAAGGAAAAAAAAATTTTTCGAAGTTTGGAAACTCATTAGAATCACTTTTTTTCCGTTCTTATTTGAGATAACTGGTTCTCTTTCATTATACTATTTTGATAGCCTCAGAAAAGCATATTATGCGCAAAGAATCTCGAAAAGAAAAATAAATTTTTTCACAGTTTGGAAACTTCGTTGGAATCACTTTTTTTCCGTTCTTATTCGAGATAACTGGTTCTCTTTCATTTTGCTAGTTTGATAGCTGTAGAAAAGCATATTATGCGAAAAGAATCTCGAAAAGAAAAAAAAAATTTTTCGAAATTTGGAAACTTCATTAGAATCACTTTTTTTCCGTTCTTATTCGAGATAACTGGTTCTCTTTCATTTTGCTAGTTTGATAGCCTCAGAAAAGCATATTATGGGCAAAAAATCTCGAAAGGAAAATAAAAAATTTTTCGAAGTTTGGAAACTTCATTAGAATCACTTTTTTCAGTTCTTATTTGAGATAACTAGTTCTCTTTCATTATACTAGTTTGATAGCCTCAGAAAAGCTCATTATGCGCAAAGAATCTCGAAAAGAAAAAAATTTTTTTTCGAAGTTTCGAAACTCCGTTAGAATCACTTTTTTTCCGTTCTTATTCGAGATAACTGGTTATCTTTCATTATACTAGTTTGATAGCCTTAGAAAAACAGATTATGCGCAAAGAATCTCGGAAAGAAAAAGAATTTTTTTCGAAGTTTTGAAACTTCATTAGAATCACTTTTTTTCCGTTCTTATTCGAGATAACTGGTTCTCTCTCATTATACTAGTTTGATAGCCTTAGAAAAACATTATGCGCAAAGAATCTCGGAAAGAAAAAGAATTTTTTTCGAAGTTTTGAAACTTCATTAGAATCACTTTTTTTCCGTTCTTATTCGAGATAACTGGTTCTCTTTCATTATACTAGTTTGATAGCCTTAGAAAAACACATTATGCGCAAAGAATCTCGGAAAGAAAAAAAATTTTTTTCGAAGTTTTGATTTTTTTCCGTTCTTATTCGAGATAACTGGTTCTCTTTCATTATACTAGTTTGATAGCCTTAGAAAAACAGATTATGCGCAAAGAATCTCGGAAAGAAAAAAAAATTTTTTCGAAGTTTTGAAACTTCTTTGGAATCACATTTTTACCGTTCTTATTCGAGATAACTGGTTCTCTTTCATTTTGCTAGTTTGATAGCTCTAGAAAATATTATTATGCGAATAGAATCTCGAAAAGAAAAAAAAATTTTTCGAAATTTGGAAACTTCATTAGAATCACTTTTTTTCCGTTCTTATTCGAGATAACTGATTCTCTTTCATTATACTACTTTGATAGCCTCAGAAAAGCATATTATGCGCAAAGAATCTCGAAAAGAAAAAAAAAATTTTTCCGAAGTTTGGAAATTTCATTAGAATCACTTTTTTTCCGTTCTTATTTGAGATAACTGGTTCTCTTTCATTATACTAGTTTGATAGCCTCAGAAAAGCTTATTATGCGCAAAGAATCTCGAAAAGAAAAAAACATTTTTTCGAAGTTTGGAAACTTTATTAGAATCACTTTTTTTCCGTTCTTATTTGAGATAACTGGTTCTCTTTCATTATACTAGTTTGATTGCCTCAGAAAAGCATATTATGCGCAAAGAATCTCGAAAGGAAAAAAAAATTTTTTTCGAAGTTTGGAAACTTTATTAGAATCACTTTTTTTCCGTTCTTATTTGAGATAACTGGTTCTCTTTCATTATACTATTTTAATAGCCTCCGAAAAGCATATTATGCGCAAAGAATCTCGAAAAGAAAAATAATTTTTTTCACAGTTTGGAAAGTTCGTTAGAATCACTTTTTTTCCGTTCTTATTCGAGATAACATGTTCTCTTTCATTTTGCTAGTTTGATAGCTGTAGAAAAGCATATTATGCGAAAAGAATCTCGAAAAGAAAAAAAAAAATTTTTCGAAATTTGGAAACTTCATTAGAATCACTTTTTTTCCGTTCTTATTCGAGATAACTGGTTCTCTTTTATTTTGCTAATTTGATAGTTGTAGAAAAGAATATTATGCTGAAAGAATCTCGAAAAGAAAAAAAAAAAAATTTCCGAAGTTTGGAAACTTCATTAGAATCACATTTTTTCCGTTCTTATTTGAGATAACTGGTTCTTTTTCATTATACTGGTTTGATCGCCTCAGAAAAGGATATTATGCGCAAAGAATCTCGAAAAGAAAAAAATTTTTTTTCGAAATTTGGAAACTTCATTAGAATCACTTTTTTCCGTTCTTATTGGAGATAACTGGTTCTCTTTCATTATACTAGTTTGATAGCCTCAGAAAAGCATATTATGCGCAAAGAATCTCGAAAGGAAAAAAAAATTTTTTTCGAAGTTTGGAAACTTTATTAGAATCACATTTTTTCCGTTCTCATTTGAGATAACTGATTCTCTTTCATTATACTAGTTTAATAGCCTCAGAAAAGCATATTATGCGCAAACAATCTCGAAAAGAAAAAAAATTTTTTTCGAAGTTTGGAAACTTCATTAGAATGACTTTTTTTCCGTTCTTATTTGAGATAACTGGTTCTCTTTCATTATACTAGTTTGATAGCCTCAGAAAAGCTTATTATGCGCAAAGAATCTCGAAAAGAAAAAAAAATTTTTTCGAAGTTTGGAAACTTCGTTAGAATCACTTTTTTTCCGTTCTTATTCGAGATAACTGGTCATCTTTCATTATACTAGTTTGATAGCCTTAGAAAAACACATTATGCGCAAAGAATCTCGGAAAGAAAAAAAATTTTTTTCGAAGTTTTGATTTTTTTCCGTTCTTATTCGAGATAACTGGTTGTCTTTCATTATACTAGTTTGATAGCCTTAGAAAAACAAATTAAATGCAAGGAATCTCGAAAAGAAAAATAATTTTTTTCACAGTTTGGAAACTTCGTTAGAGTCACTTTTTTTCCGTTCTTATTCGAGATAACTGGTTCTCTTTCATTTTGCTAGTTTGATAACTGTAAAAAAGCATATTATGCTAAATGAAATTAGAAAAGAAAAAAAAAATTTCTCGAAATTTGGAAACTTCATTAGAATCACTTTTTTTCCGTTCTTATTCGAGATAACTGGTTCTCTTTTATTATGCTAGTTTGATAGCTGTCGAAAAGGATATTATGCTGAAAGAATCTGGAAAAGAAAAAAAAAATTTTTCGAAATTTGGAAACTTCATTAGAATCACTTTTTTTCCGTTCTTATTCGATATAACTGATTCTCTTTCATTATACTACTTTGATAGCCTCAGAAAAGGATATTATGCGCAAAGAATCTCGAAAAGAAAAATAATTTTTTTCGAAGTTTGGAAACTTCGTTAGAATCACTTTTTTTCCGTTCTTATTCGAGATAACTGGTTCTCTTTCATTATACTAGTTTGATAGCCTTAGAAAAACATATTATGCGCAAAGAATCTCGGAAAGAAAAAAAATTTTTTTCGAAGTTTTGAAACTTCATTAGAATCACTTTTTTTCCGTTCTTATTCGAGATAACTGGTTCTCTTTCATTATACTAGTTTGATAGCCTCAGAAAAGCATATTATGCGCAAAGAATCTCGAAAAGAAAAATAATTTTTTTCGAAGTTTGGAAACTTCGTTAGAATCACTTTTTTTCCGTTCTTATTCGAGATAACTGGTTCTCTTTCATTATTCTAGTTTGATATCTTTAGAAAAACATATTATGCGCAAAGAATCTCGAAAAGAAAAAAATTTTTTTTCGAAGTTTTGAAACTTCAATAGAATCACCTTTTTTCCGTTCTTATTCGCGATAACTGGTTCTCTTTCATTTTGCTAGTTTGATATTTCTAGAAAAGCATATTATGCGAAAAGAATCTGGAAAAGAAAAAAAAAATTTTCCAAGTTTGGAAACTTCGTTAGAATCACTTTTTTTCCGTTCTTATTCGAGATAACTGGTTATCTTTCATTATACTAGTTTGATAGCCTTAGAAAAACAGATTATGCGCAAAGAATCTCGGAAAGAAAAAAATTTTTTTCGAAGTTTTGAAACTTCATTAGAATCACTTTTTTTCTGTTCTTATTCGAGATAACTGGTTCTCTTTCATTATACTAGTTTGATAGCCTTAGAAAAACATATTATGCGCAAAGAATCTCGAAAAGAAAAAAAAAATTTTTCCAAGTTTTGAAACTTCTTTAGAATCATATTTTTTCCGTTCTTATTCGAGATAACTGGTTCTCTTTCATTTTGCTAGTTTGATAGCCCTAGAAAATATTATTATGCGAATAGAATCTCGAAAAGAAAAAAAAAATTTTCGAAATTTGGAAACTTCATTTGAATCACTTTTTTTCCGTTCTTATTCGAGATAACTGGTTCTCTTTCATTATACTAGTTTGATAGCCTCAGAAAAGCATATTATGCGCAAAGAATCTCGAAAGGGAAAAAAAATTTTTTTCGAAGTGTGGAAATTTTATTAGAATCACTTTTTTTCCGTTCTTATTTGAGATAACTGGTTCTCTTTCATTATACTAGTTTAATAGCCTCAGAAAAGCATATTATGCGCAAAGAATATCGAAAGGAAAAAAAAAATTTTTTCGAAGTTTGGAAACTCATTAGAATCACTTTTTTTCCGTTCTTATTTGAGATAACTGGTTCTCTTTCATTATACTATTTTAATAGCCTCACAAAAGCATATTATGCGCAAAGAATCTCGAAAAGAAAAATAATTTTTTTCACAGTTTGGAAACTTCATTAGAATCACTTTTTTTCCGTTCTTATTCGAGATAACTGGTTCTCTTTCATTTTGCTAGTTTGATAGCTGTAGAAAAGCATATTATGCGAAATGAATCTCGAAAAGAAAAAAAAAATTTCGAAATTTGGAAACTTCATTAGAATCACTTTTTTTCCGTTCTTATTCCAGATAACTTGTTCTCTTTCATTTTGCTAGTTTGATAGCTGTAGAAAAGCATATTATGCTGAAAGAATCTCGAAAAGAAAAAAATTTTTTTTCGAAATTTGGAAACTTCATTAGAATCTCTTTTTTTCCGTTCTTATTCGAGATAACTGATTCTCTTTCATTATACTACTTTGATAGCCTCAGAAAAGCATATTATGAGCAAAGAATCTCGAAAAGAAAAAAAAAAATTTTCCGAAGTTTGGAAACTTCATTAGAATCACTTTTTTTCCGTTCTTATTCCACATAACTTGTTCTCTTTCATTTTGCTAGTTTGATAGCTGTAGAAAAGCTTATTATGCGCAAAGAATCTCGAAAAGAAAAAAAAAAATTTTTCGAAGTTTCTGAAACTTCGTTAGAATCACTTTTTTTCCGTTCTTATTCGAGATAACTGGTTATCTTTCATTATACTAGTTTGATAGCCTTAGAAAAACACAATATGCGCAAAGAATCTCGGAAAGAAAAAAAAAATTTTTCGAAGTTTTGATTTTATTCCGTTCTTATTCGAGATAACTGGTTCTCTTTCATTATACTAGTTTGATAGCCTTAGAAAAACAGATTATGCGCAAAGAATCTCGGAAAGAAAAAAAATTTTTTTCGAAGTTTTGAAACTTCATTAGAATCATTTTTTTTCCGTTCTTATTCGAGATAACTGGTTCTCTTTCATTATACTAGTTTGATAGCCTTAGAAAAACATATTATGCGCAAAGAATCTCGAAAAGAAAAAAACAAATTTTCCAAGTTTTGAAACTTCCTTAGAATCACATTTTTTCCGTTCTTATTCGAGATAACTGGTTCTCTTTCATTTTGCTAGTTTGATAGCTCTAGAAAATATTATTATGCGAATAGAATCTCGAAAAGAAAAAAAAAATTTTCGAAATTTGGAAACTTCATTAGAATCACTTTTTTTCCGTTCTTATTCGAGATAACTGGTTCTCTTTCATTATACTAGTTTGATAGCCTCAGAAAAGCATATTATGCGCAAAGAATCTCGAAAGGAAAAAAAAAATTTTTTCGAAGTTTGGAAACTTTATTAGAATCACTTTTTTTCCGTTCTTATTTGAGATAACTGGTTCTCTTTTATTTTGCTAGTTTGATAGCTGTAGAAAAGGATATTATACTGAAAGAATCTCGAAAAGAAAAAAAAAATTTTTCGAAATTTGGAAACTTCATTAGAATCACTTTTTTTCCGTTCTTATTCGAGATAACTGATTCTCTTTCATTATACTACTTTGATAGCCTCAGAAAAGCATATTATGCGCAAAGAATCTCGAAAATAAAAAAAAAATTTTTCAGAAGTTTGGAAACTTCATTAGAATCAGTTTTTTTCCGTTCTTATTTGAGATAACTGGTTCTTTTTCATTATACTAGTTTGATAGCCTCAGAAAAGGATATTATGCGCAAAGAATCTCGAAAAGAAAAATAATTTTTTTCAAAGTTTGGAAACTTCGTTAGAATCACTTTTTTTCCGTTCTTATTCGAGATAACTGGTTCTCTTTCATTATACTAGTTTGATAGCCTCAGAAAAGCATATTATGCGCAAAGAATCTCGAAAAGAAAAAAAATTGTTTTCGAAATTTGGAAACTTCATTAGAATCACTTTTTTTCCGTTCTTATTGGAGATAACTGGTTCTCTTTCATTATACTAGTTTGATAGCCTCAGAAAAGCATATTATGCGCAAAGAATCTCGAAAGGAAAAAAAAATTTTTTTTCGAAGTTTGGGAACTTTATTAGAATCACATTTTTTCCGTTCTTATTTGAGATAACTGGTTCTCTTTCATTATACTAGTTTAATAGCCTCAGAAAAGCATATTATGCGCAAACAATCTCGAAAAGAAAAAAATTTTTTTTCGAAGTTTGGAAACTTCATTAGAATGACTTTTTTTCCGTTCTTATTTGAGATAACTAGTTCTCTTTCATTATACTAGTTTGATAGACTCAGAAAAGCTTATTATGCGCAAAGAATCTCGAAAAGAAAAAAAAATTTTTTCGAAGTTTGGAAACTTCGTTAGAATCACTTTCTTTCCGTTCTTATTCGAGATATCTGGTTATCTTTCATTATACTAGTTTGATAGCCTTAGAAAAACACATTATGCGGAAAGAATCTCGGAAAGAAAAAAAATTTTTTTCGAAGTTTTGATTTTTTTCCATTCTTATTCGAGATAACTGGTTCTCTTTCATTATACTAGTTTGATAGCCTTAGAAAAACAGATTATGCGCAAAGAATCTCGGAAAGAAAAAAAATTTTTTTCGAAGTTTTGAAACTTCATTAGAATCACTTTTTTCCCTTCTTATTCGAGATAACTGGTTCTCTTTCATTATACTAGTTTGATAGCCTTAGAAAAACAGATTATGCGCAAAGAATCTCGGAAAGAAAAAAAATTTTTTTCGAAGTTTTGAAACTTCATTAGAATCACTTTTTTCCGTTCTTATTCGAGGTAACTGGTTCTCTTTCATGATACTAGTTTGATAGCCTTAGAAAAACGTATTATGCGCAAAGAATCTCGAAAAGAAAAAAAAAATTTTTCCAAGTTTTGAAACTTCTTTAGAATCACATTTTTTCCGTTCTTATTCGAGATAACTGGTTCTCTTTCATTTTGCTAGTTTGATAGCTCTAGAAAATATTATTATGCGAATAGAATCTCGAAAAGAAAAAAAAAATTTTCGAAATTTGGAAACTTCATTTGAATCACTTTTTTTCCGTTCTTATTCGAGATAACTGGTTCTCTTTCATTATACTAGTTTGATAGCCTCAGAAAAGCATATTATGCGCAAAGAATCTCGAAAGGAAAAAAAATTTTTTTCGAAGTTTGGAAACTTTATTAGAATCACTTTTTTTCCGTTCTTATTTGAGAATACTGGCTCTCTTTCATTATACTAGTTTAATAGCCTCAGAAAAGCATATTATGCGCAAAGAATCTCGAAAGGAAAAAAAAATTTTTTTCGAAGTTTGGAAACTCATTAGAATCACTTTTTTTCCGTTCTTATTTGAGATAACTGGTTCTCTTTCATTATACTATTTTGATAGCCTCACAAAAGCATATTATGCGCAAAGAATCTCGAAAAGAAAAATAATTTTTTTCACAGTTTGGAAACTTCGTTAGAATCACTTTTTTTCCGTTCTTATTCGAGATAACTGGTTCTCTTTAATTTTGCTAGTTTGATAGCTGTAGAAAAGCATATTATGCGAAAAGAATCTCGAAAAGAAAAAAAAAATTTTTCGAAATTTGGAAACTTCATTAGAATCACTATTTTTCCGTTCTTATTCCAGATAACTTGTTCTCTTTCATTTTGCTAGTTTGATAGCTGTAGAAAAGCATATTATGCTGAAAGAATCTGGAAAAGAAAAAAAAATTTTTTCGAAATTTGGAAACTTCATTAGAATCACTTTTTTTCCGTTCTTATTCGAGATAACTGATTCTCTTTCATTATACTACTTTGATAGCCTCAGAAAAGCATATTATGCGCAAAGAATCTCGAAAAGAAAAAAAAATTTTTTCCGAAGTTTGGAAACTTCATTAGAATCACTTTTTTCCGTTCTTATTTGAGATAACTGGTTCTTTTTCATTATACTAGTTTGATAGCCTCAGAAAATGATATTATGCGCAAAGAATCTCGAAAAGAAAAATAATTTTATTCGAAGTTTGGAAACTTCGTTAGAATCACTTTTTTTCCGTTCTTATTCGCGATAACTGGTTCTCTTTAATTATACTAGTTTGATAGCCTTAGAAAAGCATATTATGCGGAAAGAATCTCGAAAAGAAAAAAAATTTTTTTCGAAGTTTGGAAACTTCATTAGAATGACTTTTTTTCCGTTCTTATTTGAGATAACTGGTTCTCTTTCATTATACTAGTTTGATAGCCTCAGAAAAGCTTATTATGCGCAAAGAATCTCGAAAAGAAAAAAAAAAATTTTCGAAGTTTGGAAACTTCGTTAGAATCACTTTTTTTCCGTTCTTATTCGAGATAACTGGTTATCTTTCATTATACTAGTTTGATAGCCTTAGAAAAACACATTATGCGCAAAGAATCTCGGAAAGAAAAAAAATTTATTTCGAAGTTTTGATTTTTTTCCGTTCTTATTCGAGATAACTGGTTCTCTTTCATTATACTAGTTTGATAGCCTTAGAAAAACAGATTATGCGCAAAGAATCTCGGAAAGAAAAAAAAATTTTTTCGAAGTTTTGAAACATCATTAGAATCACTTTTTTTCCGTTCTTATTCGAGATAACTGGTTCTCTTTCATTATACTAGTTTGATAGCCTTAGAAAAACATATTATGCGCAAAGAATCTCGAAAAGAAAAAAAAAATTTTTCCAAGTTTTGAAACTTCTTTAGAATCACATTTTTTCCGTTCTTATTCGAGATAACTGGTTCTCTTTCATTTTGCTAGTTTGATAGCTCTAGAAAATATTATTATGCGAATAGAATCTCGAAAAGAAAAAAAAATTTTTCGAAATTTGGAAACTTCATTAGAATCACTTTTTTTCCATTCTTATTCGAGATAACTGGTTCTCTTTTATTATACTAGTTTGATAGCCTCAGAAAAGCATATTATGCGCAAAGAATCTCGAAAGGAAAAAAAAAAATTTTTCGAAGTTTGGAAACTTTATTAGAATCACTTTTTTTCCGTTCTTATTTGAGATGACTGGTTCTCTTTCATTATACTAGTTTAATAGCCTCAGAAAAGCATATTATGCGCAAAGAATCTGGAAAGGAAAAAAAAAATTTTTCGAAGTTTGGAAACTCATTAGAATCACTTTTTTTCCGTTCTTATTTGAGATAACTGGTTCTCTTTCATTATACTATTTTAATAGCCTCAGAAAAGTATATTATGCGCAAAGAATCTCGAAAAGAAAAATAATTTTTTTCACAGTTTGGAAACTTCGTTAGAATCACTTTTTTTCCTTTCTTATTCGAGATAACTGGTTCTCTTTCATTTTGCTAGTTTGATAGCTGTAGAAAAGCATATTATGCGAAAAGAATCTCGAAAAGAAAAAAAAATTTTTCGAAATTTGGAAACTTCATTAGAATCACTTTTTTTCCGTTCTTATTCGAGATAACTGGTTCTCTTTTATTTTGCTAGTTTGATAGTTGTAGAAAAGAATATTATGCTGAAAGAATCTCGAAAAGAAAAAAAAATTTTTTCGAAATTTGGAAACCTCATTAGAATCACTTTTTTTCCGTTCTTATTCGAGATAACTGATTCTCTTTCATTATACTACTTTGATAGCCTCAGAAAAGCATATTATGCGCAAAGAATCTCGAAAAGAAAAAAAAAAAATTTCCGAAGTTTGGAAACTTCATTAGAATCACATTTTTTCCGTTCTTATTTGAGATAACTGGTTCTTTTTCATTATACTAGTTTGATCGCCTCAGAAAAGGATATTATGCGCAAAGAATCTCGAAAAGAAAAATAATTTTTTTCGAAGTTTGGAAACTTCGTTAGAATCACTTTTTTTCCGTTCTTATTCGAGATAACTGGTTCTCTTTCATTATACTAGTTTGATAGCCTCAGAAAAGCATATTATGCGCAAAGAATCTCGAAAAGAAAAAAAAATTTTTTCGAAATTTGGAAACTTCATTAGAATCACTTTTTTCCGTTCTTATTGGAGATAACTGGTTCTCTTTCATTATACTAGTTTGATAGCCTCAGAAAAGTATATTATGCGCAAAGAATCTCGAAAGGAAAAAAAAAATTTTTTCGAAGTTTGGAAACTTTATTAGAATCACATTTTTTCCGTTCTTATTTGAGATAACTGGTTCTCTTTCATTATACTAGTTTAATAGCCTCAGAAAAGCATATTATGCGCAAACAATCTCGAAAAGAAAAAAAATTTTTTTCGAAGTTTGGAAACTTCATTAGAATGACTTTTTTTCCGTTCTTATTTGAGATAACTGGTTATCTTTCATTATACTAGTTTGATAGCCTCAGAAAAGCTTATTATGCGCAAAGAATCTCGAAAGGAAAAAAAAAATTTTTTCGAAGTTTGGAAACTTTATTAGAATCACTTTTTTTCCGTTCTTATTTGAGATGACTGGTTCTCTTTCATTATACTAGTTTAATAGCCTCAGAAAAGCATATTATGCGCAAAGAATCTGGAAAGGAAAAAAAAAATTTTTCGAAGTTTGGAAACTCATTAGAATCACTTTTTTTCCGTTCTTATTTGAGATAACTGGTTCTCTTTCATTATACTATTTTAATAGCCTCAGAAAAGCATATTATGCGCAAAGAATCTCGAAAAGAAAAATAATTTTTTTCACAGTTTGGAAACTTCGTTAGAATCACTTTTTTTCCTTTCTTATTCGAGATAACTGGTTCTCTTTCATTTTGCTAGTTTGATAGCTGTAGAAAAGCATATTATGCGAAAAGAATCTCGAAAAGAAAAAAAAATTTTTCGAAATTTGGAAACTTCATTAGAATCACTTTTTTTCCGTTCTTATTCGAGATAACTGGTTCTCTTTTATTTTGCTAGTTTGATAGTTGTAGAAAAGAATATTATGCTGAAAGAATCTCGAAAAGAAAAAAAAATTTTTTCGAAATTTGGAAACCTCATTAGAATCACTTTTTTTCCGTTCTTATTCGAGATAACTGATTCTCTTTCATTATACTACTTTGATAGCCTCAGAAAAGCATATTATGCGCAAAGAATCTCGAAAAGAAAAAAAAAAAATTTCCGAAGTTTGGAAACTTCATTAGAATCACATTTTTTCCGTTCTTATTTGAGATAACTGGTTCTTTTTCATTATACTAGTTTGATCGCCTCAGAAAAGGATATTATGCGCAAAGAATCTCGAAAAGAAAAATAATTTTTTTCGAAGTTTGGAAACTTCGTTAGAATGACTTTTTTTCCGTTCTTATTCGAGATAACTGGTTCTCTTTCATTATACTAGTTTGATAGCCTCAGAAAAGCATATTATGCGCAAAGAATCTCGAAAAGAAAAAAAATTTTTTTCGAAATTTGGAAACTTCATTAGAATCACTTTTTTCCGTTCTTATTGGAGATAACTGGTTCTCTTTCATTATACTAGTTTGATAGCCTCAGAAAAGTATATTATGCGCAAAGAATCTCGAAAGGAAAAAAAAAATTTTTTCGAAGCTTGCAAACTTTATTAGAATCACATTTTTTCCGTTCTTATTTGAGATAACTGGTTCTCTTTCATTATACTAGTTTAATAGCCTCAGAAAAGCATATTATGCGCAAACAATCTCGAAAAGAAAAAAAATTTTTTTCGAAGTTTGGAAACTTCATTAGAATGACTTTTTTTCCGTTCTTATTTGAGATAACTGGTTATCTTTCATTATACTAGTTTGATAGCCTCAGAAAAGCTTATTATGCGCAAAGAATCTCGAAAAGAAAAAAAAATTTTTTCGAAGTTTGGAAACTTCGTTAGAATCACTTTTTTTCCGTTCTTATTCGAGATAACTGGTCATCTTTCATTATACTAGTTTGATAGCCTTAGAAAAACACATTATGCGCAAAGAATCTCGGAAAGAAAAAAAATTTTTTTCGAAGTTTTGATTTTTTTCCGTTCTTATTCGAGATAACTGGTTCTCTTTCATTATACTAGTTTGATAGCCTTAGAAAAACAGATTATGCGCAAGGAATCTCGAAAAGAAAAATAATTTTTTTCACAGTTTGGAAACTTCGTTAGAGTCACTTTTTTTCCGTTCTTATTCGAGATAACTGGTTCTCTTTCATTTTGATAGTTTGATAACTGTAAAAAAGCATATTATGCTAAAAGAATCTCGAAAAGAAAAAAAAAATTTTTCGAAATTTAGAAACTTCATTAGAATCACCTTTTTTCCGTTCTTATTCGACATAAATGGTTCTCTTTTATTATGCTAGTTTGATAGCTGTCGAAAAGGATATTATGCTGAAAGAATCTCGAAAAGAAAAAAAAAATTTTTCGAAATTTGGAAACTTCATTAGAATCACTTTTTTTCCGTTCTTATTCGAGATAACTTGTTCTCTTTCATTTTGCTAGTTTGATAGCTGTAGAAAAGCATATTATGTTGAAAGAATCTCGAAAAGAAAAAAAAAATTTTTCGAAATTTGGAAACTTCATTAGAATCACTTTTTTTCCGTTCTTATTCGAGATAACTGATTCTCTTTCATTATACTACTTTGATAGCCTCAGAAAACCATATTATGCGCAAAGAATCTCGAAAAGAAAAAAAAAATTTTTCCGAAGTTTGGAAACTTCATTAGAATCACTTTTTTTCCGTTCTTATTTGAGATAACTGGCTCTTTTTCATTATACTAGTTTGATAGCCTCAGAAAAGGATATTATGCGCAAAGAATCTCGAAAAGAAAAATTATTTTATTCGAAGTTTGGAAACTTCGTTAGAATCACTTTTTTTCCGTTCTTATTCGCGATAACTGGTTCTCTTTAATTATACTAGTTTGATAGCCTTAGAAAAGCATATTATGCGGAAAGAATCTCGAAAAGAAAAAAAAAATTTTTCGAAGTTTGGAAACTTCATTAGAATGACTTTTTTTCCGTTCTTATTTGAGATAACTGGTTCTCTTTCATTATACTAGTTTGATAGCCTCAGAAAAGCTTATTATGCGCAAAGAATCTCGAAAAGAAAAAAAAAAATTTTTCGAAGTTTGGAAACTTCGTTAGAATCACTTTTTTTCCGTTCTTATTCGAGATAACTGGTTATCTTTCATTATACTAGTTTGATAGCCTTAGAAAAACACATTATGCGCAAAGAATCTCGGAAAGAAAAAAAATTTATTTCGAAGTTTTGATTTTTTTCCGTTCTTATTCGAGATAACTGGTTCTCTTTCATTATACTAGTTTGATAGCCTTAGAAAAACAGATTATGCGCAAAGAATCTCGGAAAGAAAAAAAATTTTTTCGAAGTTTTGAAACTTCATTAGAATCACTTTTTTCCGTTCTTATTCGAGATAACTGGTTCTCCTTCATTATACTAGTTTGATAGCCTTAGAAAAACATATTATGCGCAAAGAATCTCGAAAAGAAAAAAAAATTTTTTCCAAGTTTTGAAACTTCTTTAGAATCACATTTTTTCCGTTCTTATTCGAGATAACTGGTTCTCTTTCATTTTGCTAGTTTGATAGCTCTAGAAAATATTATTATGCGAATAGAATCTCGAAAAGAAAAAAAAAATTTTCGAAATTTGGAAACTTCATTAGAATCACTTTTTTTCCATTCTTATTCGAGATAACTGGTTCTCTTTCATTATACTAGTTTGATAGCCTCAGAAAAGCATATTATGCGCAAAGAATCTCGAAAGGAAAAAAAAAAAATTTTTCGAAGTTTGGAAACTCATTAGAATCACTTTTTTTCCGTTCTTATTTGAGATAACTGGTTCTCTTTCATTATACTATTTTAATAGCCTCAGAAAAGCATATTATGCGCAAAGAATCTCGAAAAGAAAAATAATTTTTTTCACAGTTTGGAAACTTCGTTAGAATCACTTTTTTCCGTTCTTATTCGAGATAACTGGTTCTCTTTCATTTTGCTAGTTTGATAGCTGTAGAAAAGCATATTATGCAAAAAGAATCTCGAAAAGAAAAAAAAAAATTTTCGAAATTTGGAAACTTCATTAGAATCACTTTTTTTCCGTTCTTATTCGAGATAACTGGTTCTCTTTTATTTTGCTAGTTTGATAGTTGTAGAAAAGAATATTATGCTGAAAGAATCTCGAAAAGAAAAAAAAAAATTTTCGAAATTTGGAAACCTCATTAGAATCACTTTTTTTCCGTTCTTATTCGAGGTAACTGATTCTCTTTCATTATACTACTTTGATAGCCTCAGAAAAGCATATTATGCACAAAGAATCTCGAAAAGAAAAAAAAAAAAAAAATTTCCGAAGTTTGGAAACTTCATTAGAATCACATTTTTTCCGTTCTTATTTGAGATAACTGGTTCTTTTTCATTATACTAGTTTGATCGCCTCAGAAAAGGATATTATGCGCAAAGAATCTCGAAAAGAAAAATAATTTTTTTCGAAGTTTGGAAACTTCGTTAGAATCACTTTTTTCCGTTCTTATTCGAGATAACTGGTTCTTTTTCATTATACTAGTTTGATAGCCTCAGAAAAGCATATTATGCGCAAAGAATCTCGAAAAGAAAAAAAATTTTTTTCGAAATTTGGAAACTTCATTAGAATCACTTTTTTCCGTTCTTATTGGAGATAACTGGTTCTCTTTCATTATACTAGTTTGATAGCCTCAGAAAAGCATATTATGCGCAAAGAATCTCGAAAGGAAAAAAAAATTTTTTTCGAAGTTTGGAAACTTTATTAGAATCACATTTTTTCCGTTCTTATTTGAGATAACTGGTTCTCTTTCATTATACTAGTTTAATAGCCTCAGAAAAGCATATTATGCGCAAACAATCTCGAAAAGAAAAAAAATTTTTTTCGAAGTTTGGAAACTTCATTAGAATGACTTTTTTTCCGTTCTTATTTGAGATAACTGGTTCTCTTTCATTATACTAGTTTGATAGCCTCAGAAAAGCTTATTATGCGCAAAGAATCTCGAAAAGAAAAAAAAATTTTTTCGAAGTTTGGAAACTTCGTTAGAATCACTTTTTTTCCGTTCTTATTCGAGATAACTGGTCATCTTTCATTATACTAGTTTGATAGCCTTAGAAAAACACATTATGCGCAAAGAATCTCGGAAAGAAAAAAAATTTTTTTCGAAGTTTTGATTTTTTTCCGTTCTTATTCGAGATAACTGGTTCTCTTTCATTATACTAGTTTGATAGCCTTAGAAAAACAGACTATGCGCAAGGAATCTCGAAAAGAAAAATAATTTTTTTCACAGTTTGGAAACTTCGTTAGAGTCACTTTTTTTCCGTTCTTATTCGAGATAACTGGTTCTCTTTCATTTTGCTAGTTTGATAACTGTAAAAAAGCATATTATGCTAAAAGAATCTCGAAAAGAAAAAAAAAATTTTCGAAATTTGGAAACTTCATTAGAATCACTTTTTTTCCGTTCTTATTCGAGATAACTGGTTCTCTTTTATTATGCTAGTTTGATAGCTGTCGAAAAGGATATTATGCTGAAAGAATCTCGAAAAGAAAAAAAAATTTTTTCGAAATTTGGAAACTTCATTAGAATCACTTTTTTTCCGTTCTTATTCGAGATAACTGATTCTCTCTCATTATACTACTTTGATAGCCTCAGAAAAGCATATTATGCGCAAAGAATCTCGAAAAGAAAAAGAAAAATTTTCCGAAGTTTGGAAACTTCATTAGAATCACTTTTTTTCCGTTCTTATTTGAGATAACTGGTTCTTTTTCATTATACTAGTTTGATAGCCTCAGAAAAGGATATTATGCGGAAAGAATCTCGAAAAGAAAAATAATTTTTTTCGAAGTTTGGAAACTTCGTTAGAATCACTTTTTTTCCGTTCTTATTCGAGATAACTGGTTCTGTTTCATTATACTAGTTTGATAGCCTCAGAAAAGCATATTATGCGCAAAGAATCTCGAAAAGAAAAAAAATTTTTTTTGAAGTTTGGAAACTTTATTAGAATCACATTTTTTCCGTTCTTATTTGAGATAACTGGTTCTCTTTCATTATACTAGTTTAATAGCCTCAGAAAAGCATATTATGCGCAAACAATCTCGAAAAGAAAAAAAATTTTTTTCGAAGTTTGGAAACTTCGTTAGAATCACTTTTTTTCCGTTCTTATTTGAGATAACTGGTTATCTTTCATTATACTAGTTTGATAGCCTTAGAAAAACATATTATGCGCAAAGAATCTCGGAAAGAAATAAAATTTTTTTGGAAGTTTTGAAACTTCATTAGAATCACTTATTTTCCGTTCTTATTCGAGATAACTGGTTCTCTTTCATTATACTAGTTTGATAGCCTCAGAAAAGCATATTATGCGCAAAGAATCTCGAAAAGAAAAATAATTTTTTTCGAAGTTTGGAAACTTCGTTAGAATCACTTTTTTTCCGTTTTTATTCGCGATAACTGGTTCTCTTTCATTATACTAGTTTGATATCTTTAGAAAAACATATTATGCGCAAAGAATCTCGAAAAGAAAAAAATTTTTTTTCGAAGTTTTGAAACTTCAATAGAATCACCTTTTTTCCGTTCTTATTCGCGATAACTGGTTCTCTTTCATTTTGCTAGTTTGATATTTCTAGAAAAGCATATTATGCGAAAAGAATCTGGAAAAGAAAAAAAAAAATTTTCGAAATTTGGAAACTTCGTTAGAATCACTTTTTTTCCGTTCTTATTCGAGATAACTGGTTCTCTTTCATTTTGCTAGTTTGATAGCTGTAGAAAGCATATTATGCGAATAGAATCTCGAAAAGAAAAAAAAATTTTTTCGAAGTTTGGAAACCTCTTTAGAATCACTTTTTTTCCGTTCTTATTCGAGATAACTGGTTCTCTTTCATTATACTAGTTTGATAGCCTCAGAAAAGCATATTATGCGCAAAGAATCTCGAAAGGAAAAAAAAATTTTTCGAAGTTTGGAAACTCATTAGAATCACTTTTTTTCCGTTCTTATTTGAGATAACTTGTTCTCTTTCATTATACTATTTTGATAGCCTCAGAAAAGCATATTATGCGCAAAGAATCTCGAAAAGAAAAATAATTTTTTTCACAGTTTGGAAACTTCGTTGGAATCACTTTTTTTCCGTTCTTATTCGAGATAACTGGTTCTCTTTCATTTTGCTAGTTTGATAGCTGTAGAAAAGCATATTATGCGAAAAGAATCTCGAAAAGAAAAAAAAAATTTTTCGAAATTTGGAAACTTCATTAGAATCACTTTTTTTCCGTTCTTATTCGAGATAACTGGTTCTCTTTCATTTTGCTAGTTTGATAGCTGTAGAAAAGCATATTATGCTGAAAGAATCTCGAAAAGAAAGAAAAATTTTTCGAAATTTGGAAACTTCATTAGAATCACTTTTTTTCCGTTCTTATTCGAGATAACTGGTTCTCTTTCATTATACTAGTTTGATAGCCTCAGAAAAGTATATTATGGGCAAAAAATCTCGAAAGGAAAATAAAAAATTTTTCGAAGTTTGGAAACTTCATTAGAATCACTTTTTTCAGTTCTTATTTGAGATAACTAGTTCTCTTTCATTATACTAGTTTGATAGCCTCAGAAAAGCTTATTATGCGCAAAGAATCTCGAAAAGAAAAAAAATTTTTTTCGAAGTTTCGAAACTCCGTTAGAATCACTTTTTTTCCGTTCTTATTCGAGATAACTGGTTATCTTTCATTATACTAGTTTGATAGCCTTAGAAAAACAGATTATGCGCAAAGAATCTCGGAAAGAAAAAAAATTTTTTTCGCAGTTTTGAAACTTCATTAGAATCACTTTTTTTCCGTTCTTATTCGAGATAACTGGTTCTCTTTCATTATACTAGTTTGATAGCCTTAGAAAAACATATTATGCGCAAAGAATCTCGAAAAGAAAAAAAATTTTTTCCAAGTTTTGAAACTTCTTTAGAATCACATTTTTTCCGTTCTTATTCGAGATAACTGGTTCTCTTTCATTTTGCTAGTTTGATAGCTCTAGAAAATATTATTATGCGAATAGAATCTCGAAAAGAAAAAAAAAATTTTCGAAATTTGGAAACTTCATTAGAATCAATTTTTTTCCATTCTTATTCGAGATAACTGGTTCTCTTTCATTATACTAGTTTGATAGCCTCAGAAAAGCATATTATGCGCAAAGAATCTCGAAAGGAAAAAAAAAATTTTTTCGAAGTTTGGAAACTTTATTAGAATCACTTTTTTTCCGTTCTTATTTGAGATAACTGGTTCTCTTTCATTATACTATTTTAATAGCCTCAGAAAAGCATATTATGCGCAAAGAATCTCGAAAAGAAAAATAATTTTTTTCACAGTTTGGAAACTTCGTTAGAATCACTTTTTTCCGTTCTTATTCGAGATAACTGGTTCTCTTTCATTTTGCTAGTTTGATAGCTGTAGAAAAGCATATTATGCGAAAAGAATCTCGAAAAGAAAAAAAAAATTTTTCGAAATTTGGAAACTTCATTAGAATCACTTTTTTTCCGTTCTTATTCGAGATAACTGGTTCTCTTTTATTTTGCTAGTTTGATAGTTGTAGAAAAGAATATTATGCTGAAAGAATCTCGAAAAGAAAAAAAAAATTTTTCGAAATTTGGAAACCTCATTAGAATCACTTTTTTTCCGTTGTTATTCGAGATAACTGATTCTCTTTCATTATACTACTTTGATAGCCTCAGAAAAGCATATTATGCGCAAAGAATCTCGAAAGGAAAAAAAAATTTTTTTCGAAGTTTGGAAACTTTATTAGAATCACTATTTTTCCGTTCTTATTTGAGATAACTGGTTCTCTTTCATTATACTAGTTTAATAGCCTCAGAAAAGCATATTATGCGCAAACAATCTCGAAAAGAAAAAAAATTTTTTTCGAAGTTTGGAAACTTCATTAGAATGACTTTTTTTCCGTTCTTATTTGAGATAACTGGTTCTCTTTCATTATACTAGTTTGATAGCCATAGAAAAGCTTATTTTGCGCAAAGAATCTCGAAAAGAAAAAAAAATTTTTTCGAAGTTTGGAAACTTCGTTAGAATCACTTTTTTTCCGTTCTTATTCGAGATAACTGGTCATCTTTCATTATACTAGTTTGATAGCCTCAGAAAAACACATTATGCGCAAAGAATCTCGGAAAGAAAAAAAAATTTTTTCGAAGTTTTGATTTTTTTCCGTTCTTATTCGAGATAACTGGTTCTCTTTCATTATACTAGTTTGATAGCCTTAGAAAAACAGATTATGCGCAAGGAATCTCGAAAAGAAAAATAATTTTTTTCACAGTTTGGAAACTTCGTTAGAGTCACTTTTATTCCGTTCTTATTCGAGATAACTGGTTCTCCTTCATTTTGCTAGTTTGATAACTGTAAAAAAGCATATTATGCTAAAAGAATCTCGAAAAGAAAAAAAAAATTTTCGAAATTTGGAAACTTCATTAGAATCACTTTTTTTCCGTTCTTATTCGAGATAACTGGTTCTCTTTTATTATGCTAGTTTGATAGCTGTCGAAAAGGATATTATGCTGAAAGAATCTCGAAAAGAAAAAAAAAATTTTTCGAAATTTGGAAACTTCATTGGAATCACTTTTTTTCCGTTCTTATTCGAGATAACTGATTCTCTTTCATTATACTACTTTGATAGCCTCAGAAAAGCATATTATGCGCAAAGAATCTCGAAAAGAAAAAGAAAATTTTTCCGAAGTTTGGAAACTTCATTAGAATCACTTTTTTTCCGTTCTTATTTGAGATAACTGGTTCTTTTTCATTATACTAGTTTGATAGCCTCAGAAAAGGATATTATGCGGAAAGAATCTCGAAAAGAAAAATAATTTTTTTCGAAGTTTGGAAATTTCGTTAGAATCACTTTTTTTCCGTTCTTATTCGAGATAACTGGTTCTGTTTCATTATACTAGTTTGATAGCCTCAGAAAAGCATATTATGCGCAAAGAATCTCGAAAAGAAAAAAAATTTTTTTCGAAATTCGGAAACTTTATTAGAATCACATTTTTTCCGTTCTTATTTGAGATAACTGGTTCTCTTTCATTATACTAGTTTAATAGCCTCAGAAAAGCATATTATGCGCAAACAATCTCGAAAAGATAAAAAAATTTTTTCGAAGTTTGGAAACTTCGTTAGAATCACTTTTTTTCCGTTCTTATTCCAGATAACTGGTTCTCATTCATTATACTAGTTTGATAGCCTTAGAAAAACATATTATGCGCAAAGAATCTCGGAAAGAAATAAAATTTTTTTGGAAGTTTTGAAACTTCATTGGAATCACTTTTTTTCCGTTCTTATTCGAGATAACTGGTTTTCTTTCATTATACTAGTTTGATAGCCTCAGAAAAGCATATTATGCGCAAAGAATCTCGAAAAGAAAAATAATTTTTTTCGAAGTTTGGAAACTTCTTTAGAATCACTTTTTTTCCGTTTTTATTCGCGATAACTGGTTCTCTTTCATTATACTAGTTTGATATCTTTAGAAAAACATATTATGCGCAAAGAATCTCGAAAAGAAAAAAATTTTTTTTCGAAGTTTTGAAACTTCAATAGAATCACCTTTTTTCCGTTCTTATTCGCGATAACTGGTTCTCTTTCATTTTGCTAGTTTGATATTTCTAGAAAAGCATATTATGCGAAAAGAATCTGGAAAAGAAAAAAAAAAAATTTTCGAAATTTGGAAACTTCGTTAGAATCACTTTTTTTCCGTTCTTGTTCGAGATAACTGGTTCTCTTTCATTTTGCTAGTTTGATAGCTGTAGAAAGCATATTATGCGAATAGAATCTCGAAAAGAAAAAAAAATTTTTTCGAAGTTTGGAAACTTCTTTAGAATCACTTTTTTTCCGTTCTTATTCGAGATAACTGGTTCTCTTTCATTATACTAGTTTGATAGCCTCAGAAAAGCATATTATGCGCAAAGAATCTCGAAAGGAAAAAAAAATTTTTCGAAGTTTGGAAACTCATTAGAATCACTTTTTTTCCGTTCTTATTTGAGATAACTGGTTCTCTTTCATTATACTATTTTGATAGCCTCAGAAAAGCATATTATGCGCAAAGAATCTCGAAAAGAAAAATAATTTTTTTCACAGTTTGGAAACTTCGTTGGAATCACTTTTTTTCCGTTCTTATTCGAGATAACTGGTTCTCTTTCATTTTGCTAGTTTGATAGCTGTAGAAAAGCATATTATGCGAAAAGAATCTCGAAAAGAAAAAAAAAATTTTTCGAAATTTGGAAACTTCATTAGAATCACTTTTTTTCCGTTCTTATTCGAGATAACTGGTTCTCTTTCATTTTGCTAGTTTGATAGCTGTAGAAAAGCATATTATGCTGAAAGAATCTCGAAAAGAAAAAAAAAATTTTCGAAATTTGGAAACTTCATTAGAATCACTTTTTTTCCGTTCTTATTCGAGATAACTGGTTCTCTTTCATTATACTAGTTTGATAGCCTCAGAAAAGCATATTATGGGCAAAAAATCTCGAAAGGAAAATAAAAAAATTTTCGAAGTTTGGAAACTTCATTAGAATCACTTTTTTCAGTTCTTATTTGAGATAACTAGTTCTCTTTCATTATACTAGTTTGATAGCCTCAGAAAAGCTTATTATGCGCAAAGAATCTCGAAAAGAAAAAAATTTTTTTTCGAAGTTTCGAAACTCCGTTAGAATCACTTTTTTTCCGTTCTTATTCGAGATAACTGGTTATCTTTCATTATACTAGTTTGATAGCCTTAGAAAAACAGATTATGCGCAAAGAATCTCGGAAAGAAAAAGAATTTTTTTCGAAGTTTTGAAACTTCATTAGAATCACTTTTTTTCCGTTCTTATTCGAGATAACTGGTTCTCTTTCATTATACTAGTTTGATAGCCTTAGAAAAACATTATGCGCAAAGAATCTCGGAAAGAAAAAGAATTTTTTTCGAAGTTTTGAAACTTCATTAGAATCACGTTTTTTCCGTTCTTATTCGAGATAACTGGTTATCTTTCATTATACTAGTTTGATAGCCTTAGAAAAACACATTATGCGCAAAGAATCTCGGAAAGAAAAAAATTTTTTTTCGAAGTTTTGATTTTTTTCCGTTCTTATTCGAGATAACTGGTTCTCTTTCATTATACTAGTTTGATAGCCTTAGAAAAACAGATTATGCGCAAAGAATCTCGGAAAGAAAAAAAATTTTTTCGAAGTTTTGAAACTTCTTTGAATCACATTTTTACCGTTCTTATTCGAGATAACTGGTTCTCATTCATTTTGCTAGTTTGATAGCTGTAGAAACGCATATTATGCGAAAAGAATCTCGAAAAGAAAAAAAAAAATTTTCGAAATTTGGAAACTTCATTAGAATCACTTTTTTCCGTTCTTATTCGAGATTACTGGTTCTCTTTTATTTTGCTAGTTTGATAGCTGTAGAAAAAGATATGCTGAAAGAATCTCGAAAAGAAAAAAAAAATTTTTCGAAATTTGGAAACTTCATTAGAATCACTTTTTTTCCGTTCTTATTCGAGATAACTGATTCTCTTTCATTATACTACTTTGATAGCCTCAGAAAAGCATATTATGCGCAAAGAATCTCGAAAAGAAAAAAAAAATTTTTCCGAAGTTTGGAAATTTCATTAGAATCACTTTTTTTCCGTTCTTATTTGAGATAACTGGTTCTCTTTCATTATACTAGTTTGATAGCCTCAGAAAAGCTTATTATGCGCAAAGAATCTCGAAAACAAAAAAACATTTTTTCGAAGTTTGGAAACTTTATTAGAATCACTTTTTTTCCGTTCTTATTTGAGATAACTGGTTCTCCCTCATTATACTAGTTTGATAGCTCTAGAAAATATTATTATGCGAATAGAATCTAGAAAAGAAAAAAAAAATTTTCGAAATTTGGAAACTTCATTAGAATCACTTTTTTCCGTTCTTATTTGAGATAACTGGTTCTCTTTCATTATACTAGTTTAATAGCCTCAGAAAAGCATATTATGCGCAAAGAATCTCGAAAGGAAAAAAAAAATTTTTCGAAGTTTGGAAACTCATTAGAATCACTTTTTTTCCGTTCTTATTTGAGATAACTGGTTCTCTTTCATTATACTATTTTGATAGCCTCAGAAAAGCATATTATGCGCAAAGAATCTCGAAAAGAAAAATAATTTTTTTCACAGTTTGGAAACTTCGTTAGAATCACTTTTTTTCCGTTCTTATTCGAGATAACTGGTTCTCTTTCATTTTGTTAGTTTGATAGCTGTAGAAACGCATATTATGCGAAAAGAATCTCGAAAAGAAAAAAAAAAATTTTCGAAATTTGGAAACTTCATTAGAATCACTTTTTTCCGTTCTTATTCGAGATTACTGGTTCTCTTTTATTTTGCTAGTTTGATAGCTGTAGAAAAAGATATGCTGAAAGAATCTCGAAAAGAAAAAAAAAATTTTTCGAAATTTGGAAACTTCATTAGAATCACTTTTTTTCCGTTCTTATTCGAGATAACTGATTCTCTTTCATTATACTACTTTGATAGCCTCAGAAAAGCATATTATGCGCAAAGAATCTCGAAAAGAAAAAAAAAATTTTTCCGAAGTTTGGAAATTTCATTAGAATCACTTTTTTTCCGTTCTTATTTGAGATAACTGGTTCTCTTTCATTATACTAGTTTGATAGCCTCAGAAAAGCTTATTATGCGCAAAGAATCTCGAAAACAAAAAAACATTTTTTCGAAGTTTGGAAACTTTATTAGAATCACTTTTTTTCCGTTCTTATTTGAGATAACTGGTTCTCTTTCATTATACTAGTTTGATAGCCTCAGAAAAGCATATTATGCACAAAGAATCTCGAAAGGAAAAAAAAATTTTTTTCGAAGTTTGGAAACTTTATTAGAATCACTTTTTTTCCGTTCTTATTTGAGATAACTGGTTCTCTTTCATTATACTATTTTAATAGCCTCAGAAAAGCATATTATGCGCAAAGAATCTCGAAAAGAAAAATAATTTTTTTCACAGTTTGGAAACTTCGTTAGAATCACTTTTTTTCCGTTCTTATTCGAGATAACATGTTCTCTTTCATTTTGCTAGTTTGATAGCTGTAGAAAAGCATATTATGCGAAAAGAATCTCGAAAAGAAAAAAAAAATTTTTCGAAATTTGGAAACTTCATTAGAATCACTTTTTTTCCGTTCTTATTCGAGATAACTGGTTCTCTTTTATTTTGCTAGTTTGATAGTTGTAGAAAAGAATATTATGCTGAAAGAATCTCGAAAAGAAAAAAAAAAAATTTCCGAAGTTTGGAAACTTCATTAGAATCACATTTTTTCCGTTCTTATTTGAGATAACTGGTTCTTTTTCATTATACTAGTTTGATCGCCTCAGAAAAGGATATTATGCGCAAAGAATCTCGAAAAGAAAAATAATTTTTTTCGAAGTTTGGAAACTTCGTTAGAATCACTTTTTTTCCGTTCTTATTCGAGATAACTGGTTCTCTTTCATTATACTAGTTTGATAGCCTTAGAAAAACACATTATGCGCAAAGAATCTCGGAAAGAAAAAAATTTTTTTTCGAAGTTTGGATTTTTTTCCGTTCTTATTCGAGATAACTGGTTCTCTTTCATTATACTAGTTTGATAGCCTTAGAAAAACAGATTATGCGCAAAGATTCTCGGAAAGAAAAAAAATTTTTTTCGAAGTTTTGAAACTTCTTTAGAATCACATTTTTACCGTTCTTATTCGAGATAACTGGCTCTCTTTCATTTTGCTAGTTTGATAGCTCTAGAAAATATTATTATGCGAATAGAATCTCGAAAAGAAAAAAAAAATTTTCGAAATTTGGAAACTTCATTAGAATCACTTTTTTCCGTTCTTATTTGAGATAACTGGTTCTCTTTCATTATACTAGTTTAATAGCCTCAGAAAAGCATATTATGCGCAAAGAATCTCGAAAGGAAAAAAAAAATTTTTCGAAGTTTGGAAACTCATTAGAATCACTTTTTTTCCGTTCTTATTCGAGATAACTGGTCATCTTTCATTATACTAGTTTGATAGCCTTAGAAAAACACATTATGCGCAAAGAATCTCGGAAAGAAAAAAAATTTTTTTCGAAGTTTGGATTTTTTTCCGTTCTTATTCGAGATAACTGGTTCTCTTTCATTATACTAGTTTGATAGCCTTAGAAAAACAGATTATGCGCAAGGAATCTCGAAAAGAAAAATAATTTTTTTCACAGTTTGGAAACTTCGTTAGAGTCACTTTTTACGTTCTTATTCTAGATAACTGGTTCTCTTTCATTTTGCTAGTTTGATAACTGTAAAAAAGCATATTATGCTAAAAGAATCTCGAAAAGAAAAAAAAAATTTTTCGAAATTTGGAAACTTCATTAGAATCACTTTTTTTCCGTTCTTATTCGACATAACTGGTTCTGTTTTATTATGCTAGTTTGATAGCTGTAGAAAAGGATATTATGCTGAAAGAATCTCGAAAAGAAAAAAAAAATTTTTCGAAATTTGGAAACTTCATTAGAATCACTTTTTTTCCGTTCTTATTCGAGATAACTGATTCTCTTTCATTATACTACTTTGATAGCCTCAGAAAAGCATATTATGCGCAAAGAATCTCGAAAACAAAAAGAAAATTTTTCCGAAGTTTGGAAACTTCATTAGAATCACTTTTTTTCCGTTCTTATTTGAGATAACTGGTTCTTTTTCATTATACTAGTTTGATAGCCTCAGAATAGGATATTATGCGCAAAGAATCTCCAAAAGAAAAAAAATTTTTTTCGAAATTTGGAAACTTACTTAGAATCACTTTTTTCCGTTCTTATTGGAGATAACTGGTTCTCTTTCATTATACTAGTTTGATAGCCTCAGAAAAGCATATTATGCGAAAAGAATCTCGAAAGGAAAAAAAAATTTTTTTCGAAGTTTGGAAACTTTATTAGAATCACATTTTTTCCGTTCTCATTTGAGATAACTGATTCTCTTTCATTATACTAGTTTAATAGCCTCAGAAAAGCATATTATGCGCAAACAATCTCGAAAAGAAAAAAAATTTTTTTCGAAGTTTGGAAACTTCATTAGAATGACTTTTTTTCCGTTCTTATTTGAGATAACTGGTTCTCTTTCATTATACTAGTTTGATAGCCTCAGAAAAGCTTATTATGCGCAAAGAATCTCGAAAAGAAAAAAAAATTTTTTCGAAGTTTGGAAACTTCGTTAGAATCACTTTTTTTCCGTTCTTATTCGAGATAACTGGACATCTTTCATTATACTAGTTTGATAGCCTTAGAAAAACACATTATGCGCAAAGAATCTCGGAAAGAAAAAAAATTTTTTTCGAAGTTTTGATTTTTTTCCGTTCTTATTCGAGATAACTGGTTCTCTTTCATTATACTAGTTTGATAGCCTTAGAAAAACAGATTATGCGCAAGGAATCTCGAAAAGAAAAATAATTTTTTTCACAGTTTGGAAACTTCGTTAGAGTCACTTTTTTTCCGTTCTTATTCGAGATAACTGGTTCTCTTTCATTTTGCTAGTTTGATAACTGTAAAAAAGCATATTATGCTAAAAGAATCTCGAAAAGAAAAAAAAAATTTTTCGAAATTTGGAAACTTCATTAGAATCACTTTTTTTCCGTTCTTATTCGAGATAACTGGTTCTCTTTTATTATGCTAGTTTGATAGCTGTCGAAAAGGATATTATGCTGAAAGAATCTCGAAAAGAAAAAAAAAATTTTCGAAATTTGGAAACTTCATTAGAATCACTTTTTTTCCGTTCTTATTCGAGATAACTCATTCTCTTTCATTATACTACTTTGATAGCCTCAGAAAAGCATATTATGCGCAAAGAATCTCGAAAAGAAAAAGAAAATTTTTCCGAAGTTTTGAAACTTCATTAGAATCACTTTTTTTCCGTTCTTATTCGCAATAACTGGTTCTCTTTCATTTTGCTAGTTTGATATTTCTAGAAAAGCATATTATGCGAAAAGAATCTGGAAAAGAAAAAAAAAAATTTCGAAATTTGGAAACTTCGTTAGAATCACTTTTTTTCCGTTCTTATTCGAGATAACTGGTTCTCTTTCATTTTGCTAGTTTGATAGCTGTAGAAAGCATATTATGCGAATAGAATCTCGAAAAGAAAAAAAAATTTTTTCGAAGTTTGGAAACTTCCTTAGAATCACTTTTTATCCGTTCTTATTCGAGATAACTGGTTCTCTTTCATTATACTAGTTTGATAGCCTCAGAAAAGCATATTATGCGCAAAGAATCTCGGAATAAAAAAAAATTTTTTTCGAAGTTTTGAAACTTCATTAGACTCACTTTTTTTCCGTTCTTATTCGAGATAACTGGTTCTCTTTCATTATACTAGTTTGATAGCCTCAGAAAAGCATATTATGCGCAAAGAATCTCGAAAAGAAAAATAATTTTTTTCGAAGTTTGGAAACTTCGTTAGAATCACTTTTTTTCCGTTCTTATTCGAGATAACTGGTTCTCTTTCATTATACTAGTTTGATATACTTAGAAAAACATATTATGCGCAAAGAATCTCGAAAAGAAAAAAATTTTTTTTCGAAGTTTTGAAACTTCAATAGAATCACCTTTTTTCCGTTTATATTCGAGATAACTGGTTCTCTTTCATTTTGCTAGATTGATATTTCTAGAAAAGCATATTATGCGAAAAGAATCTGGAAAAGAAAAAAAAAATTTTTTCGAAATTTGGAAACTTCGTTAGAATCACTTTTTTTCCGTTCTTATTCGAGATAACTGGTTCTCTTTCATTTTGCTAGTTTGATAGCTGTAGAAAGCATATTATGCGAATAGAATCTCGAAAAGAAAAAAAAAATTTTTCGAAGTTTGGAAACTTCTTTAGAATCACTTTTTTTCCGTTCTTATTCGAGATAAGTGGTTCTCTTTCATTATACTAGTTTGATAGCCTCAGAAAAGCATATTATGCGCAAAGAATCTCGAAAGGAAAAAAAAAATTTTCGAAGTTTGGAAACTCATTAGAATCACTTTTTTTCCGTTCTTATTTGAGATAACTGGTTCTCTTTCATTATACTATTTTGATAGCTTCAGAAAAGCATATTATGCGCAAAGAATCTCGAAAAGAAAAATAATTTTTTTCACAGTTTGGAAACTTCGTTAGAATCACTTTTTTTCCGTTCTTATTCGAGATAACTGGTTCTCTTTCATTTTGCTAGTTTGATAGCTGTAGAAAAGCATATTATGCTGAAAGAATCTCGAAAAGAAAAAAAAATTTTTCGAAATTTGGAAACTTCATTAGAATCACTTTTTTTCCGTTCTTATTCGAGATAACTGGTTCTCTTTCATTATAGTAGTTTGATAGCCTCAGAAAAGCATATTATGGGCAAAAAATCTCGAAAGGAAAATAAAAAATTTTTCGAAGTTTGGAAACTTCATTAGAATCACTTTTTTCAGTTCTTATTTGAGATAACTAGTTCTCTTTCATTATACTAGTTTGATAGCCTCAGAAAAGCTTATTATGCGCAAAGAATCTCGAAAAGAAAAAAATTTTTTTTCGAAGTTTCGAAACTCCGTTAGAATCAATTTTTTTCCGTTCTTATTCGAGATAACTGGTTATCTTTCATTATACTAGTTTGATAGCCTTAGAAAAACAGATTATGCGCAAAGAATCTCGGAAAGAAAAAGAATTTTTTTCGAAGTTTTGAAACTTCATTAGAATCACTTTTTTTCCGTTCTTATTCGAGATAACTGGTTCTCTTTCATTATACTAGTTTGATAGCCTTAGAAAAACATTATGCGCAAAGAATCTCGGAAAGAAAAAGAATTTTTTTCGAAGTTTTGAAACTTCATTAGAATCACTTTTTTTCCGTTCTTATTCGAGATAACTGGTTCTCTTTCATTATACTAGTTTGATAGCCTTAGAAAAACACATTATGCGCAAAGAATCTCGGAAAGAAAAAATTTTTTTTTCGAAGATTTGATTTTTTTCCGTTCTTATTCGAGATAACTGGTTCTCTTTCATTATACTAGTTTGATAGCCTTAGAAAAACAGATTATGCGCAAAGAATCTCGGAAAGAAAAAAAAATTTTTTCGAAGCTTTGAAACTTCTTTAGAATCACATTTTTACCGTTCTTATTCGAGATAACTGGTTCTCTTTCATTTTGCTAGTTTGATAGCTCTAGAAAATATTATTATGCGAATAGAATCTCGAAAAGAAAAAAAAAATTTTTCGAAATTTGGAAACTTTATTAGAATCACTTTTTTTCCGTTCTTATTTGAGATAACTGGTTCTCCTTCATTATACTATTTTGATAGCCTCAGAAAAGCATATTATGCGCAAAGAATCTCGAAAAGAAAAATAATTTTTTTCACAGTTTGGAAACTTCGTTAGAATCACTTTTTTTCCGTTCTTATTCGAGATAACTGGTTCTCTTTCATTTTGCTAGTTTGATAGCTGTAGAAAAGCATATTATGCGAAAAGAATCTCGAAAAGAAAAAAAAAAATTTTCGAAATTTGGAAACTTCATTAGAATCACTTTTTTCCGTTCTTATTCGAGATTACTGGTTCTCTTTTATTTTGCTAGTTTGATAGCTGTAGAAAAAGATATGCTGAAAGAATCTCGAAAAGAAAAAAAAAAATTTTCGAAATTTGGAAACTTCATTAAAATCACTTTTTTTCCGTTCTTATTCGAGATAACTGATTCCCTTTCATTATACTACTTTGATAGCCTCAGAAAAGCATATTATGCGCAAAGAATCTCGAAAAGAAAAAAAAAATTTTCCGAAGTTTGGAAATTTCATTAGAATCACTTTTTTTCCGTTCTTATTTGAGATAACTGGTTCTCTTTCATTATACTAGTTTGATAGCATCAGAAAAGCTTATTATGCGCAAAGAATCTCGAAAACAAAAAAACATTTTTTCGAAGTTTGGAAACTTTATTAGAATCACTTTTTTTCCGTTCTTATTTGAGATAACTGGTTCTCTTTCATTATACTAGTTTGATAGCCTCAGAAAAGCATATTATGCGCAAAGAATCTCGAAAGGAAAAAAAAATTTTTTTCGAAGTTTGGAAACTTTATTAGAATCACTTTTTTTCCGTTCTTATTTGAGATAACTGGTTCTCTTTCATTATACTATTTTAATAGCCTCAGAAAAGCATATTATGCGCAAAGAATCTCAAGAAGAAAAATAATTTTTTTCACAGTTTGGAAACTTGGTTAGAATCACTTTTTTTCCGTTCTTATTCGAGATAACATGTTCTCTTTCATTTTGCTAGTTTGATAGCTGTAGAAAAGCATATTATGCGAAAAGAATCTCGAAAAGAAAAAAAAAATTTTTCGAAATTTGGAAACTTCATTAGAATCACTTTTTTTCCGTTCTTATTCGAGATAACTGGTTCTCTTTTATTTTGCTAGTTTGATAGTTGTAGAAAAGAATATTATGCTGAAAGAATCTCGAAAAGAAAAAAAAAAAATTTCCGAAGTTTGGAAACTTCATTAGAATCACATTTTTTCCGTTCTTATTTGAGATAACTGGTTCTTTTTCATTATACTAGTTTGATCGCCTCAGAAAAGGATATTATGCGCAAAGAATCTCGAAAAGAAAAATAATTTTTTTCGAAGTTTGGAAACTTCGTTAGAATCACTTTTTTTCCGTTCTTATTCGAGATAACTGGTTCTCTTTCATTATACTAGTTTGATAGCCTCAGAAAAGCATATTATGCGCAAAGAATCTTGAAAAGAAAAAAAATTTTTTTCGAAATTTGGAAACTTCATTAGAATCACTTTTTTCCGTTCTTATTGGAGATAACTGGTTCTCTTTCATTATACTAGTTTGATAGCCTCAGAAAAGCATATTATGCGCAAACAATCTCGAAAAGAAAAAAAAATTTTTTCGAAGTTTGCAAACTTCATTAGAATGACTTTTTTTCCGTTCTTATTTGAGATAACTGGTTCTCTTTCATTATACTAGTTTGATAGCCTCAGAAAAGCTTATTATGCGCAAAGAATCTCGAAAAGAAAAAAAAATTTTTTCGAAGTTTGGAAACTTCGTTAGAATCACTTTTTTTCCGTTCTTATTCGAGATAACTGGTCATCTTTCATTATACTAGTTTGATAGCCTTAGAAAAACACATTATGCGCAAAGAATCTCGGAAAGAAAAAAAATTTTTTTCGAAGTTTGGATTTTTTTCCGTTCTTATTCGAGATAACTGGTTCTCTTTCATTATACTAGTTTGATAGCCTTAGAAAAACAGATTATGCGCAAGGAATCTCGAAAAGAAAAATAATTTTTTTCACAGTTTGGAAACTTCGTTAGAGTCACTTTTTACGTTCTTATTCTAGATAACTGGTTCTCTTTCATTTTGCTAGTTTGATAACTGTAAAAAAGCATATTATGCTAAAAGAATCTCGAAAAGAAAAAAAAAATTTTTTCGAAATTTGGAAACTTCATTAGAATCACTTTTTTTCCGTTCTTATTCGACATAACTGGTTCTGTTTTATTATGCTAGTTTGATAGCTGTAGAAAAGGATATTATGCTGAAAGAATCTCGAAAAGAAAAAAAAAAATTTTTCGAAATTTGGAAACTTCATTAGAATCACTTTTTTTCCGTTCTTATTCGAGATAACTGATTCTCTTTCATTATACTACTTTGATAGCCTCAGAAAAGCATATTATGCGCAAAGAATCTCGAAAAGAAAAAGAAAATTTTTCCGAAGTTTGGAAACTTCATTAGAATCACTTTTTTTCCGTTCTTATTTGAGATAACTGGTTCTTTTTCATTATACTAGTTTGATAGCCTCAGAAAAGGATATTATGCGCAAAGAATCTCGAAAAGAAAAGAAATTTTTTTCGAAATTTGGAAACTTCATTAGAATTACTTTTTTCCGTTCTTATTGGAGATAACTGGTTCTCTTTCATTATACTAGTTTGATAGCCTCAGAAAAGCATATTATGGGCAAAGAATCTCGAAAGGAAAAAAAAAATTTTTTCGAAGTTTGGAAACTTTATTAGAATCACATTTTTTCCGTTCTCATTTGAGATAACTGATTCTCTTTCATTATACTAGTTTAATAGCCTCAGAAAAGCATATTATGCGCAAACAATCTCGAAAAGAAAAAAAATTTTTTTCGAAGTTTGGAAACTTCATTAGAATGACTTTTTTTCCGTTCTTATTTGAGATAACTGGTTCTCTTTCATTATACTAGTTTGATAGCCTCAGAAAAGCTTATTATGCGTAAAGAATCTCGAAAAGAAAAAAAAATTTTTTCGAAGTTTGGAAACTTCGTTAGAATCACTTTTTTTCCGTTCTTATTCGAGATAACTGGTCATCTTTCATTATACTAGTTTGATAGCCTTAGAAAAACACATTATGCGCAAAGAATCTCGGAAAGAAAAAAAATTTTTTTCGAAGTTTTGATTTTTTTCCGTTCTTATTCGAGATAACTGGTTCTCTTTCATTATACTAGTTTGATAGCCTTAGAAAAACAGATTATGCGCAAGGAATCTCGAAAAGAAAAATAATTTTTTTCACAGTTTGGAAACTTCGTTAGAGTCACTTTTTTTCCGTTCTTATTCGAGATAACTGGTTCTCTTTCATTTTGCTAGTTTGATAACTGTAAAAAAGCATATTATGCTAAAAGAATCTCGAAAAGAAAAAAAAAAATTTTCGAAATTTGGAAACTTCATTAGAATCACTTTTTTTCCGTTCTTATTCGAGATAACTGGTTCTCTTTTATTATGCTAGTTTGATAGCTGTCGAAAAGGATATTATGCTGAAAGAATCTCGAAAAGAAAAAAAAAATTTTCGAAATTTGGAAACTTCATTAGAATCACTTTTTTTCCGTTCTTATTCGAGATAACTCATTCTCTTTCATTATACTACTTTGATAGCCTCAGAAAAGCATATTATGCGCAAAGAATCTCGAAAAGAAAAAGAAAATTTTTCCGAAGTTTTGAAACTTCATTAGAATCACTTTTTTTCCGTTCTTATTCGAGATAACTGGTTCTCTTTCATTATACTAGTTTGATAGCCTCAGAAAAGCATATTATGCGCAAAGAATCTCGAAAAGAAAAATAATTTTTTTCGAAGTTTTGAAACTTCAATATAATCACCTTTTTTCCGTTCTTATTCGCAATAACTGGTTCTCTTTCATTTTGCTAGTTTGATATTTCTAGAAAAGCATATTATGCGAAAAGAATCTGGAAAAGAAAAAAAAAAATTTTCGAAATTTGGAAACTTCGTTAGAATCACTTTTTTTCCGTTCTTATTCGAGATAACTGGTTCTCTTTCATTTTGCTAGTTTGATAGCTGTAGAAAGCATATTATGCGAATAGAATCTCGAAAAGAAAACAAAATTTTTTCGAAGTTTGGAAACTTCCTTAGAATCACTTTTTTTCCGTTCTTATTCGAGATAACTGGTTCTCTTTCATTATACTAGTTTGATAGCCTCAGAAAAGCATATTATGCGCAAAGAATCTCGGAAAGAAAAAAAATTTTTTTCGAAGTTTTGAAACTTCATTAGAATCACTTTTTTTCCGTTCTTATTCGAGATAACTGGTTCTCTTTCATTATACTAGTTTGATAGCCTCAGAAAAGCATATTATGCGCAAAGAATCTGGAAAAGAAAAATAATTTTTTTCGAAGTTTGGAAACTTCGTTAGAATCACTTTTTTTCCGTTCTTATTCGAGATAACTGGTTCTCTTTCATTATACTAGTTTCATATCCTTAGAAAAACATATTATGCGCAAAGAATCTCGAAAAGAAAAAAATTTTTTTTCGAAGTTTTGAAACTTCAATAGAATCACCTTTTTTCCGTTCTTATTCGAGATAACTGGTTCTCTTTCATTTTGCTAGATTGATATTTCTAGAAAAGCATATTATGCGAAAAGAATCTGGAAAAGAAAAAAAAAAATTTTTCGAAATTTGGAAACTTCGTTAGAATCACTTTTTTTCCGTTCTTATTCGAGATAACTGGTTCTCTTTCATTTTGCTAGTTTGATAGCTGTAGAAAGCATATTATGCGAATAGAATCTCGAAAAGAAAAAAAAAATTTTCGAAGTTTTGAAACTTCTTTAGAATCACTTTTTTTCCGTTCTTATTCGAGATAACTGGTCATCTTTCATTATACTAGTTTGATAGCCTCAGAAAAGCATATTATGCGCAAAGAATCTCGAAAGGAAAAAAAAAATTTTCGAAGTTTGGAAACTCATTAGAATCACTTTTTTTCCGTTCTTATTTGAGATAACTGGTTCTCTTTCATTATACTATTTTGATAGCTTCAGAAAAGCATATTATGCGCAAAGAATCTCGAAAAGAAAAATAATTTTTTTCACAGTTTGGAAACTTCGTTAGAATCACTTTTTTTCCGTTCTTATTCGAGATAACTGGTTCTCTTTCATTTTGCTAGTTTGATAGCTGTAGAAAAGCATATTATGCTGAAAGAATCTCGAAAAGAAAAAAAAATTTTTCGAAATTTGGAAACTTCATTAGAATCACTTTTTTTCCGTTCTTATTCGAGATAACTGGTTCTCTTTCATTATAGTAGTTTGATAGCCTCAGAAAAGCATATTATGGGCAAAAAATCTCGAAAGGAAAATAAAAAATTTTTCGAAGTTTGGAAACTTCATTAGAATCACTTTTTTCAGTTCTTATTTGAGATAACTAGTTCTCTTTCATTATACTAGTTTGATAGCCTCAGAAAAGCTTATTATGCGCAAAGAATCTCGAAAAGAAAAAAATTTTTTTTCGAAGTTTCGAAACTCCGTTAGAATCAATTTTTTTCCGTTCTTATTCGAGATAACTGGTTATCTTTCATTATACTAGTTTGATAGCCTTAGAAAAACAGATTATGCGCAAAGAATCTCGGAAAGAAAAAGAATTTTTTTCGAAGTTTTGAAACTTCATTAGAATCACTTTTTTTCCGTTCTTATTCCAGATAACTGGTTCTCTTTCATTATACTAGTTTGATAGCCTTAGAAAAACATTATGCGCAAAGAATCTCGGAAAGAAAAAGAATTTTTTTCGAAGTTTTGAAACTTCATTAGAATCACTTTTTTTCCGTTCTTATTCGAGATAACTGGTTCTCTTTCATTATACTAGTTTGATAGCCTTAGAAAAACACATTATGCGCAAAGAATCTCGGAAAGAAAAAATTTTTTTTTCGAAGATTTGATTTTTTTCCGTTCTTATTCGAGATAACTGGTTCTCTTTCATTATACTAGTTTGATATCCTTAGAAAAACAGATTATGCGCAAAGAATCTCGGAAAGAAAAAAAAATTTTTTCGAAGTTTTGAAACTTCTTTAGAATCACATTTTTACCGTTCTTATTCGAGATAACTGGTTCTCTTTCATTTTGCTAGTTTGATAGCTCTAGAAAATATTATTATGCGAATAGAATCTCGAAAAGAAAAAAAAAATTTTTCGAAATTTGGAAACTTCATTAGAATCACTTTTTTTCCGTTCTTATTTGAGATAACTGGTTCTCTTTCATTATACTAGTTTAATAGCCTCAGAAAAGCATATTATGCGCAAAGAATCTCGAAAGGAAAAAAAAAATTTTTCGAAGTTTGGAAACTCATTAGAATCACTTTTTTTCCGTTCTTATTTGAGATAACTGGTTCTCTTTCATTATACTAGTTTAATAGCCTCAGAAAAGCATATTATGCGAAAAGAATCTCGAAAAGAAAAAAAAAAATTTTCGAAATTTGGAAACTTCATTAGAATCACTTTTTTCCGTTCTTATTCGAGATTACTAGTTCTCTTTTATTTTGCTAGTTTGATAGCTGTAGAAAAAGATATGCTGAAAGAATCTCGAAAAGAAAAAAAAAATTTTTCGAAATTTGGAAACTTCATTAGAATCACTTTTTTTCCGTTCTTATTCGAGATAACTGATTCTCTTTCATTATACTACTTTGATAGCCTCAGAAAAGCATATTATGCGCAAAGAATCTCGAAAAGAAAAAAAAAAATTTTCCGAAGTTTGGAAATTTCATTAGAATCACTTTTTTTCCGTTCTTATTTGAGATAACAGGTTCTCTTTCATTATACTAGTTTGATAGCCTCAGAAAAGCTTATTATGCGCAAAGAATCTCGAAAACAAAAAAACATTTTTTCGAAGTTTGGAAACTTTATTAGAATCACTTTTTTTCCGTTCTTATTTGAGATAACTGGTTCTCTTTCATTATACTAGTTTGATAGCCTCAGAAAAGCATATTATGCGCAAAGAATCTCGAAAGGAAAAAAAAAATTTTTTCGAAGTTTGGAAACTTTATTAGAATCACTTTTTTTCCGTTCTTATTTGAGATAACTGGTTCTCTTTCATTATACTATTTTAATAGCCTCAGAAAAGCATATTATGCGCAAAGAATCTCGAAAAGAATAATAATTTTTTTCACAGTTTGGAAACTTCGTTAGAATCACTTTTTTTCCGTTCTTATTCGAGATAACATGTTCTCTTTCATTTTGCTAGTTTGATAGCTGTAGAAAAGCATATTATGCGAAAAGAATCTCGAAAAGAAAAAAAAAATTTTTCGAAATTTGGAAACTTCATTAGAATCACTTTTTTTCCGTTCTTATTCGAGATAACTGGTTCTCTTTTATTTTGCTAGTTTGATAGTTGTAGAAAAGAATATTATGCTGAAAGAATCTCGAAAAGAAAAAAAAAAAATTTCCGAAGTTTGGAAACTTCATTAGAATCACATTTTTTCCGTTCTTATTTGAGATAACTGGTTCTTTTTCATTATACTAGTTTGATCGCCTCAGAAAAGGATATTATGCGCAAAGAATCTCGAAAAGAAAAATAATTTCTTTCGAAGTTTGGAAACTTCGTTAGAATCACTTTTTTTCCGTTCTTACTCGAGATAACTGGTTCTCTTTCATTATACTAGTTTGATAGCCTTAGAAAAACACATTATGCGCAAAGAATCTCGGAAAGAAAAAAAATTTTTTTCGAAGTTTGGATTTTTTTCCGTTCTTATTCGAGATAACTGGTTCTCTTTCATTATACTAGTTTGATAGCCTTAGAAAAACAGATTTTGCGCAAAGAATCTCGGAAAGAAAAAAAAATTTTTTCGAAGTTTTGAAACTTCTTTAGAATCACATTTTTACCGTTCTTATTCGAGATAACTGGTTCTCTTTCATTTTGCTAGTTTGATAGCTCTAGAAAATATTATTATGCGAATAGAATCTCGAAAAGAAAAAAAAATTTTTCGAAATTTGGAAACTTCATTAGAATCACTTTTTTCCGTTCTTATTTGAGATAACTGGTTCTCTTTCATTATACTAGTTTAATAGCCTCAGAAAGCATATTATGCGCAAAGAATCTCGAAAGGAAAAAAAAATTTTTTCGAAGTTTGGAAACTCATTAGAATCACTTTTTTTCCGTTCTTATTTGAGATAACTGGTTCTCTTTCATTATACTATTTTGATAGCCTCAGAAAAGCATATTATGCGCAAAGAATCTCGAAAAGAAAAATAATTTTTTTCACAGTTTGGAAACTTCGTTAGAATCACTTTTTTTCCGTTCTTATTCGAGATAACTGGTTCTCTTTCATTTTGCTAGTTTGATAGCTGTAGAAAAGCATATTATGCGAAAAGAATCTCGAAAAGAAAAAAAAAAATTTTCGAAATTTGGAAACTTCATTAGAATCACTTTTTTCCGTTCTTATTCGAGATTACTGGTTCTCTTTTATTTTGCTAGTTTGATAGCTGTAGAAAAAGATATGCTGAAAGAATCTCGAAAAGAAAAAAAAAAATTTTCGAAGTTTGGAAACTTCATTAGAATCACATTTTTTCGGTTCTTATTTGAGATAACTGGTTCTTTTTCATTATACTAGTTTGATCGCCTCAGAAAAGGATATTATGCGCAAAGAATCTCGAAAAGAAAAATAATTTTTTTCGAAGTTTGGAAACTTCGTTAGAATCACTTTTTTTCCGTTCTTATTCGAGATAACTGGTTCTCTTTCATTATACTAGTTTGATAGCCTCAGAAAAGCATATTATGCGCAAAGAATCTCGAAAAGAAAAAAAATTTTTTTCGAAATTTGGAAACTTCATTAGAATCACTTTTTTCCGTTCTTATTGGAGATAACTGGTTCTCTTTCATTATACTAGTTTGATAGCCTCAGAAAAGCATATTATGCGCAAACAATCTCGAAAAGAAAAAAAAAAATTTTTCGAAGTTTGCAAACTTCATTAGAATGACTTTTTTTCCGTTCTTATTTGAGATAACTGGTTCTCTTTCATTATACTAGTTTGATAGCCTCAGAAAAGCTTATTATGCGCAAAGAATCTCGAAAAGAAAAAAAAAATTTTTTCGAAGTTTGGAAACTTCGTTAGAATCACTTTTTTTCCGTTCTTATTCGAGATAACTGGTCATCTTTCATTATACTAGTTTGATAGCCTTAGAAAAACACATTATGCGCAAAGAATCTCGGAAAGAAAAAAAAATTTTTTCGAAGTTTGGATTTTTTTCCGTTCTTATTCGAGATAACTGGTTCTCTTTCATTATACTAGTTTGATAGCCTTAGAAAAACAGATTATGCGCAAGGAATCTCGAAAAGAAAAATAATTTTTTTCACAGTTTGGAAACTTCGTTAGAGTCACTTTTTACGTTCTTATTCTAGATAACTGGTTCTCTTTCATTTTGCTAGTTTGATAACTGTAAAAAAGCATATTATGCTAAAAGAATCTCGAAAAGAAAAAAAAAATTTTTCGAAATTTGGAAACTTCATTAGAATCACTTTTTTTCCGTTCTTATTCGACATAACTGGTTCTGTTTTATTATGCTAGTTTGATAGCTGTAGAAAAGGATATTATGCTGAAAGAATCTCGAAAAGAAAAAAAAATTTTTCGAAATTTGGAAACTTCATTAGAATCACTTTTTTTCCGTTCTTATTCGAGATAACTGATTCTCTTTCATTATACTACTTTGATAGCCTCAGAAAAGCATATTATGCGCAAAGAATCTCGAAAAGAAAAAGAAAATTTTTCCGAAGTTTGGAAACTTCATTAGAATCACTTTTTTTCCGTTCTTATTTGAGATAACTGGTTCTTTTTCATTATACTAGTTTGATAGCCTCAGAATAGGATATTATGCGCAAAGAATCTCGAAAAGAAAAAAAATTTTTTTCGAAATTTGGAAACTTCATTAGAATCACTTTTTTCCGTTCTTATTGGAGATAACTGGTTCTCTTTCATTATACTAGTTTGATAGCCCCAGAAAAGCATATTATGCGCAAAGAATCTCGAAAGGAAAAAAAAAATTTTTTCGAAGTTTGGAAACTTAATTAGAATCACATTTTTTCCGTTCTCATTTGAGATAACTGATTCTCTTTCATTATACTAGTTTAATAGCCTCAGAAAAGCATATTATGCGCAAACAATCTCGAAAAGAAAAAAAATTTTTTTCGAAGTTTGGAAACTTCATTAGAATGACTTTTTTTCCGTTCTTATTTGAGATAACTGGTTCTCTTTCATTATACTAGTTTGATATCTTTAGAAAAACATATTATGCGCAAAGAATCTCGAAAAGAAAAAAATTTTTTTTCGAAGTTTTGAAACTTCAATAGAATCACCTTTTTTCCGTTCTTATTCGCAATAACTGGTTCTCTTTCATTTTGCTAGTTTGATATTTCTAGAAAAGCATATTATGCGAAAAGAATCTGGAAAAGAAAAAAAAAAATTTTCGAAATTTGGAAACTTCGTTAGAATCACTTTTTTTCCGTTCTTATTCGAGATAACTGGTTCTCTTTCATTTTGCTAGTTTGATAGCTGTAGAAAGCATATTATGCGAATAGAATCTCGAAAAGAAAAAAAAATTTTTTCGAAGTTTGGAAACTTCCTTAGAATCACTTTTTTTCCGTTCTTATTCGAGATAACTGGTTCTCTTTCATTATACTAGTTTGATAGCCTCAGAAAAGCATATTATGCGCAAAGAATCTCGGAAAGAAAAAAAATTTTTTTCGAAGTTTTGAAACTTCATTAGAATCACTTTTTTTCCGTTCTTATTCGAGATAACTGGTTCTCTTTCATTATACTAGTTTGATAGCCTCAGAAAAGCATATTATGCGCAAAGAATCTCGAAAAGAAAAATAATTTTTTTCGAAGTTTGGAAACTTCGTTAGAATCACTTTTTTTCCGTTCTTATTCGAGATAACTGGTTCTCTTTCATTATACTAGTTTGATATCCTTAGAAAAACATATTATGCGCAAAGAATCTCGAAAAGAAAAAATTTTTTTTCGAAGTTTTGAAACTTCAATAGAATCACCTTTTTTCCGTTCTTATTCGAGATAACTGGTTCTCTTTCATTTTGCTAGATTGATATTTCTAGAAAAGCATATTATGCGAAAAGAATCTGGAAAAGAAAAAAAAAAATTTTTCGAAATTTGGAAACTTCTTTAGAATCACTTTTTTTCCGTTCTTATTCGAGATAACTGGTTCTCTTTCATTATACTAGTTTGATAGCCTCAGAAAAGCATATTATGCGCAAAGAATCTCGAAAGGAAAAAAAAAATTTTCGAAGTTTGGAAACTCATTAGAATCACTTTTTTTCCGTTCTTATTTGAGATAACTGGTTCTCTTTCATTATACTATTTTGATAGCTTCAGAAAAGCATATTATGCGCAAAGAATCTCGAAAAGAAAAATAATTTTTTTCACAGTTTGGAAACTTCGTTAGAATCACTTTTTTTCCGTTCTTATTCGAGATAACTGGTTCTCTTTCATTTTGCTAGTTTGATAGCTGTAGAAAAGCATATTATGCTGAAAGAATCTCGAAAAGAAAAAAAAAATTTTCGAAATTTGGAAACTTCATTAGAATCACTTTTTTTCCGTTCTTATTCGAGATAACTGGTTCTCTTTCATTATAGTAGTTTGATAGCCTCAGAAAAGCATATTATGGGCAAAAAATCTCGAAAGGAAAATAAAAAAATTTTCGAAGTTTGGAAACTTCATTAGAATCACTTTTTTCAGTTCTTATTTGAGATAACGAGTTCTCTTTCATTATACTAGTTTGATAGCCTCAGAAAAGCTTATTATGCGCAAAGAATCTCGAAAAGAAAAAAATTTTTTTTCGAAGTTACGAAACTCCGTTAGAATCAATTTTTTTCCGTTCTTATTCGAGATAACTGGTTATCTTTCATTATACTAGTTTGATAGCCTTAGAAAAACAGATTATGCGCAAAGAATCTCGGAAAGAAAAAGAATTTTTTTCGAAGTTTTGAAACTTCATTAGAATCACTTTTTTTCCGTTCTTATTCGAGATAACTGGTTCTCTTTCATTATACTAGTTTGATAGCCTTAGAAAAACATTATGCGCAAAGAATCTCGGAAAGAAAAAGAATTTTTTTCGAAGTTTTGAAACTTCATTAGAATCACTTTTTTTCCGTTCTTATTCGAGATAACTGGTTCTCTTTCATTATACTAGTTTGATAGCCTTAGAAAAACACATTATGCGCAAAGAATCTCGGAAAGAAAAAATTTTTTTTTCGAAGATTTGATTTTTTTCCGTTCTTATTCGAGATAACTGGTTCTCTTTCATTATACTAGTTTGATAGCCTTAGAAAAACAGATTATGCGCAAAGAATCTCGGAAAGAAAAAAAAATTTTTTCGAAGTTTTGAAACTTCTTTAGAATCACATTTTTACCGTTCTTATTCGAGATAACTGGTTCTCTTTCATTATACTAGTTTAATAGCCTCAGAAAAGCATATTATGCGCAAAGAATCTCGAAAGGAAAAAAAAAATTTTTCGAAGTATGGAAACTCATTAGAATCACTTTTTTTCCGTTCTTATTTGAGATAACTGGTTCTCTTTCATTATACTAGTTTAATAGCCTCAGAAAAGCATATTATGCGCAAAGAATCTCGAAAGGAAAAAAAAAATTTTTCGAAGTTTGGAAACTCATTAGAATCACTTTTTTTCCGTTCTTATTTGAGATAACTGGTTCTCTTTCATTATACTATTTTGATAGCCTCAGAAAAGCATATTATGCGCAAAGAATCTCGAAAAGAAAAATAATTTTTTTCACAGTTTGGAAACTTCGTTAGAATCACTTTTTTTCCGTTCTTATTCGAGATAACTGGTTCTCTTTCATTTTGCTAGTTTGATAGCTGTAGAAAAGCATATTATGCGAAAAGAATCTCGAAAAGAAAAAAAAAATATTTCGAAATTTGGAAACTTCATTAGAATCACTTTTTTTCCGTTCTTATTCGAGATTACTGGTTTTCTTTTATTTTGCTAGTTTGATAGCTGTAGAAAAGGATATTATGCTGAAAGAATCTCGAAAAGAAAAAAAAAAATTTTTCGAAATTTGGAAACTTCATTAGAATCACTTTTTTTCCGTTCTTATTCGAGATAACTGATTCTTTTTCATTATACTACTTTGATAGCCTCAGAAAAGCATATTATGCGCAAAGAATCTCGAAAAGAAAAAAAAATTTTTTTCCGAAGTTTGGAAATTTCATTAGAATCACTTTTTTTCCGTACTTATTTGAGATAACTGGTTCTCTTTCATTATACTAGTTTGATAGCCTCAGAAAAGCTTATTATGCGCAAAGAATCTCGAAAAGAAAAAAACATTTTTTCGAAGTTTGGAAACTTTATTAGAATCACTTTTTTTCCGTTCTTATTTGAGATAACTGGTTCTCTTTCATTATACTATTTTGATAGCCTCAGAAAAGCATATTATGCGCAAAGAATCTCGAAAAGAAAAATAATTTTTTTCACAGTTTGGAAACTTCGTTAGAATTACTTTTTTTCCGTTCTTATTCTAGATAACTGGTTCTCTTTCATTTTGCTAGATTGATAGCTGTAGAAAAGCATATTATGCGAAAAGAATCTCAAAAAGAAAAAAAAAATTTTCGAAATTTGGAAACTTCATTAATCACTTTTTTTCCGTTCTTATTCGAGATAACTGGTTCTCTTTCATTTTGCTAGTTTGATAGCTGTAGAAAAGCATATTATGCTGAAAGAATCTCGAAAAGAAAAAAAAAAATTTTCGAAGTTTTCAAACTTCTTTAGAATCACATTTTTTCCGTTCTTATTCGAGATAACTGGTTCTCTTTCATTTTGCTAGTTTGATAGCTCTAGAAAATATTATTATGCGAATAGAATCACGAAAAGAAAAAAAAAAATTTTCGAAATTTGGAAACTTCATTAGAATCACTTTTTTTCCGTTCTTATTCGAGATAACTGGTTCTCTTTCATTATACTAGTTTGATAGCCTCAGAAAAGCATATTATGCGCAAAGAATCTCGAAAAGAAAAAATTTTTTTTCGAAGTTTGGAAACTTCATTAGAATCACTTTTTTTCCGTTCTTATTCAAGATAACTGGTTCTCTTTCAGTATACTAGTTTGATAGCCTCAGAAAAGCATATTATGCGCAAAGAATCTCGAAAGGAAAAAAAAAACTTTTTCGAAGTTTGGAAACTTTATTAGAATCACTTTTTTTCCGTTCTTATTTGAGATAACTGGTTCTCTTTCATTATACTAGTTTAATAGCCTCAGAAAAGCATATTATGCGCAAACAATCTAGAAAAGAAAAAAAATTTTTTTCGAAGTTTGGAAACTTCGTTAGAATCACTTTTTTTCCGTTCTTATTCGAGATAACTTTTTCTCTTTCATTATACTAGTTTGATAGCCTTAGGAAAACATATTATGCGCAAGGAATCTCGGAAAGAAAAAAAATTTTTTTCGAAGTTTTGAAACTTCATTAGAATCACTTTTTTTCCGTTCTTATTCGAGATAACTGGTTCTCTTTCATTATACTAGTTTGATAGCCTCAGAAAAGCATATTATGCGCAAAGAATCTCGCAAAGAAAAATAATTTTTTTCGAAGTTTGGAAACTTCGTTAGAATCACTTTTTTCCGTTCTTATTCGAGATAACTGGTTCTCTTTCATTATACTAGTTTGATATCCTTAGAAAAACATATTATGCGCAAAGAATCTCGAAAAGAAGAATAATTTTTTTCGAAGTTTTGAAACTTCAATAGAATCACTTTTTTTCCGTTCTTATTCGAGATAACTGGTTCTCTTTCATTTTGCTAGTTTGATATTTCTAGAAAAGCATATTATGCGAAAAGAATCTGGAAAAGAAAAAAAAAATTTTCGAAGTTTGGAAACTTCGTTAGAATCACTTTTTTTCCGTTCTTATTCTAGATAACTGGTTGTCTTTCATTTTGCTAGTTTGATAGCTGTAGAAAAGCATATTTTACGAAAAGAATCTCGAAAAGAAAGAAAAAATTTTCAATATTTGGAAACTTCATTAGAATCACTTTTTTTCCGTTCTTACTTCAGATAACTGTTTCTCTTTCATTATACTAGTTTGATAGCCTCAGAAAAGCATATTATGCGCAAAGAATCTCGAAAAGAAAAATAATTTTTTTCACAGTTTGGAAACTTCGTTAGAATCACTTTTTTCCGTTCTTATTCGAGATAACTGGTTCTCTTTCAATTTGCTAGTTTGATAGCTGTAGAGAAGCATATTTTGCGAAAAGAATCTCGAAAAAAAAAAAAATTTCGAAATTTGGAAACTTCATTAGAATCACTTTTTTTCCGTTCTTATTCGAGATAACTGGTTCTCTTTCATTTTGCTAGTTTGATAGCTGTAGAAAAGGATATTATACTGAAAGAATCTCGAAAAGAAAAAAAAAATTTTTCGAAATTTATAAACTTCATTAGAATCACTTTTTTTCCGTTCTTATTCGAGATAACTGATTCTCTTTCATTATACTACTTTGATAGCCTCAGAAAAGCATATTATGCGCAAAGAATCTCGAAAATAAAAAAAAAAATTTTCCGAAGTTTGGAAACTTCATTAGAATCACTTTTTTTCCGTTCTTATTTGAGATAACTGGTTCTCTTTCATTATACTAGTTTGATAGCCTCAGAAAAGCTTTTATGCGCAAAGAATCTCGAAAAGAAAAAAAAATTTTTTCGAAGTTTGGAAACTTCGTTAGAATCTTTTTTTTTCCGTTCTTATTCGAGATAACTGGTTATCTTTCATTATACTAGTTTGATAGCCTTAGAAAAACAGATTATGCGCAAAGAATCTCGGAAAGAAAAAAAATTTTTTTCCAAGTTTTGAAACTTCTTTAGAATCACATTTTTTCCGTTCTTATTCGAGATAACTGGTTCTCTTTCATTTTGCTAGCTTGATAGCTATAGAAAAGCATATTATGCGAATAAAATCTCGAAAAGAAAAAAATTTTTTTCCAAATTTGGAAACTTCATTAGAATCACTTTTTTTCCGTTCTTATTCGAGATAACTGGTTCTCTTTCAGTATACTAGTTTGATAGCCTCAGAAGAGCATATTATGCGCAAAGAATCTCCAAAGGAAAAAAAAAATTTTTTCGAAGTTTGGAAACTTTATTAGAATCACTTTTTTTCCGTTCTTATTTGAGATAACTGGTTCTCTTTCATTATACTAGTTTAATAGCCTGAGAAAAGCATATTATGCGCAAACAATCTAGAAAAGAAAAAAATTTTTTTTCGAAGTTTGGAAACTTCGTTAGAATCACTTTTTTTCCGTTCTTATTCGAGATAACTGGTTCTCTTTCATTATACTAGTTTGATAGCCTTAGGAAAACATATTATGCGCAAAGAATCTCGGAAAGAAAAAAAATTTTTTTCGAAGTTTTGAAACTTCATTAGAATCACTTTTTTTCCGTTCTTATTCGAGATAACTGGTTCTCTTTCATTATACTAGTTTGATAGCCTCAGAAAAGCATATTATGCGCAAAGAATCTCGAAAAGAAAAATAATTTTTTTCGAAGTTTGGAAACTTCGTTAGAATCACTTTTTTCCGTTCTTATTCGAGATAACTGGTTCTCTTTCATTATACTAGTTTGATATCCTTAGAAAAACATATTATGCGCAAAGAATCTCGAAAAGAAAAATAATTTTTTTCGAAGTTTTGAAACTTCAATAGAATCACTTTTTTTCCGTTCTTATTCGAGATAACTGGTTCTCTTTCATTTTGCTAGTTTGATATTTCTAGAAAAGCATATTATGCGAAAAGAATCTGGAAAAGAAAAAAAAAAAATTTTCGAAGTTTGGAAACTTCGTTAGAATGACTTTTTTTCCGTTCTTATTCGAGATAACTGGTTGTCTTTCATTTTGCTAGTTTGATAGCTGTAGAAAAGCATATTTTGCGAAAAGAATCTCGAAAAGAAAAAAAAAATTTTCAATATTTGGAAACTTCATTAGAATCACTTTTTTTCCGTTCTTACTTGAGATAACTGTTTCTCTTTCATTATACTAGTTTGATAGCCTCAGAAAAGCATATTATGCGCAAAGAATCTCGAAAAGAAAAATAAATTTTTTCACAGTTTGGAAACTTCGTTAGAATCACTTTTTTCCGTTCTTATTCGAGATAACTGTTTCTCTTTCAATTTGCTAGTTTGATAGCTGTAGAAAAGCATATTTTGCGAAAAGAATCTCGAAAAGAAAAAAAAATTTTCGAAATTTGGAAACTTCATTAGAATCACTTTTTTTCCGTTCTTTTTCGAGATAACTGGTTCTCTTTCATTTTGCTAGTTTGATAGCTGTAGAAAAGGATATTATACTGAAAGAATCTCGAAAAGAAAAAAAAAATTTTTCGAAATTTGGAAACTTCATTAGAATCACTTTTTTTCCGTTCTTATTCGAGATAACTGATTCTCTTTCATTATACTACTTTGATAGCCTCAGAAAAGCATATTATGCGCAAAGAATCTCGAAAATAAAAAAAAAAATTTTCCGAAGTTTGGAAACTTCATTAGAATCACTTTTTTTCCGTTCTTATTCGAGATAACTGGTTCTCTTTCATTATACTAGTTTGATAGCCTCAGAAAAGCATATTATGCGCAAAGAATCTCGAAAAGAAAAAAAAAATTTTTCGAAGTTTGGAAACTTCATTAGAATCACTTTTTTTCCGTTCTTATTCGAGATAACTGGTTCTCTTTCATTATACTAATTTGATAGCCTCAGAAAAGCATATTATGGGCAAAGAATCTCGAAGGGAAAAAAAAAAAAATTTTCGAAGTTTGGAATCTTCATTAGAATCACTTTTTTTCCGTTCTTATTTGAGTTAACTGGTTCTCTTTCATTATACTAGTTTGATAGCCTCAGAAAAGCTTATTATGCGCAAAGAATCTCGAAAAGAAAAAAAAAATTTTTCGACGTTTGGAAACATCGTTAGAATCACTTTTTTTCAGTTCTAATTCGAGATAACTGGTTCTCTTTCATTTTGCTAGTTTGATAGCTGTAGAAAGCATGTTATGCGAATAGAATCTCGAAAAGAAAAAAAAAATTTTTTGAAATTTGGAAACTTCATTAGAATCACCTTTTTTCCGTTCTTATTCGAGATAACTGGTTGTCTTTCATTTTGCTAGTTTGATAGCTGTAGAAAAGTTTATTATGCGAAAAGAATCTCGAAAAGAAAAAAAAATTTTCAATATTTGGAAACTTCATTAGAATCACTTTTTTTCCGTTCTTACTTGAGATAACTGTTTCTCTTTCATTATACTAGTTTGATAGCCTCAGAAAAGCATATTATGCGAAAAGAATCTCGAAAAGAAAAATAATTTTTTTCGATGTTTGGAAACTTCGTTAGAATCACTTTTTTTCTTTTCTTATTGGAGATAACTGGTTCTCTTTCATTTTGCTAGTTTAATAGCTGTAGAAAAGCATATTATGCGAAAAGAATCTCGAAAAGAAAAAAAAAATTTTTCGAAATTTGGAAACTTCATTAGAATCACTTTTTTTCCGTTCTTACTTGAGATAACTGGTTCTCTTTCATTATACTAGTTTGATAGCCTTAGAAAAAAACATTATGCGCAAAGAATCTCGGAAAGAAAAAATTTTTTTTTCGAAGTTTTGATTTTTTTCCGTTCTTATTCGAGATAACTGGTTCTCTTTCATTATACTAGTTTGATAGCCTTAGAAAAACCGATTATGCGCAAAGAATCTCGGAAAGAAAAAAAATTTTTTTCGAAGTTTTGAAACTTCTTTAGAATCACATTTTTACCGTTCTTATTCGCGATAACTGGTTCTCTTTCATTTTGCTAGTTTGATAGCTCTAGAAAATATTATTATGCGAATAGAATCTCGAAAAGAAAAAAAAAATTTTTCGAAATTTGGAAACTTCATTAGAATCATTTTTTTTCCGTTCTTATTTGAGATAACTGGTTCTCTTTCATTATACTAGTTTAATAGCCTCAGAAAACATATTATGCGCAAAGAATCTCGAAAGGAAAAAAAAAATTTTCGAAGTTTGGAAACTCATTAGAATCACTTTTTTTCCGTTCTTATTTGAGATAACTGGTTCTCTTTCATTATACTATTTTGATAGCCTCAGAAAAGCATATTATGCGCAAAGAATCTCGAAAAGAAAAATAATTTTTTTCACAGTTTGGAAACTTCGTTAGAATCACTTTTTTTCCGTTCTTATTCGAGATAACTGGTTCTCTTTTATTTTGCTAGTTTGATAGCTGTAGAAAAGGATATTATGCTGAAAGAATCTCGAAAAGAAAAAAAAAATTTTTTCGAAATTTGGAAACTTCATTAGAATCACTTTTTTTCCGTTCTTATTCGAGATAACTGATTCTTTTTCATTATACTACTTTGATAGCCTCAGAAAAACATATTATGCGCAAAGAATCTCGAAAAGAAAAAAAAAATTTTTCCGAAGTTTGGAAATTTCATTAGAATCACTTTTTTTCCGTTCTTATTTGAGATAACTGGTTCTCTTTCATTATACTAGTTTGATAGCCTCAGAAAAGCTTATTATGCGCAAAGAATCTCGAAAAGAAAAAAACATTTTTTCGAAGTTTGGAAACTTTATTAGAATCACTTTTTTTCCGTTCTTATTTGAGATAACTGGTTCTCTTTCATTATACTATTTTGATAGCCTCAGAAAAAAATATTATGCGCAAAGAATCTCGAAAAGAAAAATAATTTTTTTCACAGTTTGGAAACTTCGTTAGAATTACTTTTTTTCCGTTCTTATTCTAGATAACTGGTTCTCTTTCATTTTGCTAGATTGATAGCTGTAGAAAAGCACATTATGCGAAAAGAATCTCGAAAAGAAAAAAAAAATTTTCGAAATTTGGAAACTTCATTAATCACTTTTTTTCCGTTCTTATTCCAGATAACTGGTTCTCTTTCATTTTGCTAGTTTGATAGCTGTAGAAAAGCATATTATGCTGAAAGAATCTCGAAAAGAAAAAAAAAATTTTCGAAGTTTTCAAACTTCTTTAGAATCACATTTTTTCCGTTCTTATTCGAGATAACTGGTTCTCTTTCATTTTGCTAGTTTGATAGCTCTAGAAAATATTATTATGCGAATAGAATCACGAAAAGAAAAAAAAATTTTTTCGAAACTTGGAAACTTCATTAGAATCACTTTTTTTCCGTTCTTATTCGAGATAACTGGTTCTCTTTCATTATACTAGTTTGATAGCCTCAGAAAAGCATATTATGCGCAAAGAATCTCGAAAAGAAAAAATTTTTTTTCGAAGTTTGGAAACTTCATTAGAATCACTTTTTTTCCGTTCTTATTCGAGATAACTGGTTCTCTTTCAGTATACTAGTTTGATAGCCTCAGAAAAGCATATTATGCGCAAAGAATCTCGAAAGGAAAAAAAAATTTTTTTCGAATTTTGGAAACTTTATTAGAATCACTTTTTTTCCGTTCTTATTTGAGATAACTGGTTCTCTTTCATTATACTAGTTTAATAGCCTGAGAAAAGCATATTATGCGCAAACAATCTAGAAAAGAAAAAAATTTTTTTTCGAAGTTTGGAAACTTCGTTAGAATCACTTTTTTTCCGTTCTTATTCGAGATAACTGGTTCTCTTTCATTATACTAGTTTGATAGCCTTAGGAAAACATATTATGCGCAAAGAATCTCGGAAAGAAAAAAAATTTTTTTCGAAGTTTTGAAACTTCATTAGAATCACTTTTTTTCCGTTCTTATTCGAGATAACTGGTTCTCTTTCATTATACTAGTTTGATAGCCTCAGAAAAGCATATTATGCGCAAAGAATCTCGAAAAGAAAAATAATTTTTTTCGAAGTTTGGAAACTTCGTTAGAATCACTTTTTTCCGTTCTTATTCGAGATAACTGGTTCTCTTTCATTATACTAGTTTGATATCCTTAGAAAAACATATTATGCGCAAAGAATCTCGAAAAGAAAAATAATTTTTTTCGAAGTTTTGAAACTTCAATAGAATCACTTTTTTTCCGTTCTTATTCGAGATAACTGGTTCTCTTTCATTTTGCTAGTTTGATATTTCTAGAAAAGCATATTATGCGAAAAGAATCTGGAAAAGAAAAAAAAAATTTTCGAAGTTTGGAAACTTCGTTAGAATCACTTTTTTTCCGTTCTTATTCGAGATAACTGGTTGTCTTCCATTTTGCTAGTTTGATAGCTGTAGAAAAGCATATTTTGCGAAAAGAATCTCGAAAAGAAAAAAAAAAATTTCAATATTTGGAAACTTCATTAGAATCACTTTTTTTCCGTTCTTACTTGAGATAAGTGTTTCTCTTTCATTATACTAGTTTGATAGCCTCAGAAAAGCATATTATGCGCAAAGAATCTCGAAAAGAAAAATAATTTTTTTCACAGTTTGGAAACTTCGTTAGAATCACTTTTTTCCGTTCTTATTCGAGATAACTGGTTCTCTTTCAATTTGCTAGTTTGATAGCTGTAGAGAAGCATATTTTGCGAAAAGAATCTCGAAAAGAAAAAAAAAAATTTCGAAATTTGGAAACTTCATTAGAATCACTTTTTTTCCGTTCTTATTCGAGATAACTGGTTCTCTTTCATTTTGCTAGTTTGATAGCTGTAGAAAAGGATATTATACTGAAAGAATCTCGAAAAGAAAAAAAAAAATTTTCGAAATTTGGAAACTTCATTAGAATCACTTTTTTTCCGTTCTTATTCGAGATAACTGATTGTCTTTCATTATACTACTTTGATAGCCTCAGAAAAGCATATTATGCGCAAAGAATCTCGAAAATAAAAAAAAAAATTTTCCGAAGTTTGGAAACTTCATTAGAATCACTTTTTTTCCGTTCTTATTTGAGATAACTGGTTCTCTTTCATTATACTAGTTTGATAGCCTCAGAAAAGCTTATTATGCGCAAAGAATCTCGAAAAGAAAAAAAAATTTTTTCGAAGTTTGGAAACTTCGTTAGAATCTTTTTTTTTCCGTTCTTATTCGAGATAACTGGTTATCTTTCATTATACTAGTTTGATAGCCTTAGAAAAACAGATTATGCGCAAAGAATCTCGGAAAGAAAAAAATTTTTTTTCCAAGTTTTGAAACTTCTTTAGAATCACATTTTTTCCGTTCTTATTCGAGATAACTGGTTCTCTTTCATTTTGCTAGCTTGATAGCTGTAGAAAAGCATATTATGCGAATAAAATCTCGAAAAGAAAAAAAAAATTTTCGAAATTTGGAAACTTCATTAAAATCACTTTTTTTCCGTTCTTATTCGAGATAACTGGTTCTCTTTCATTATACTAGTTTCATAGCCTTAGAAAAACATATTATGCGCAAACAATCTCGAAAAGAAAAAAAAAATTTTTCCAAGTTTTCAAACTTCTTTAGAATCACATTTTTTCCGTTCTTATTCGAGATAACTGGTTCTCTTTCATTTTGCTAGTTTGATAGCTCTAGAAAATATTATTATGCGAATAGAATCTCGAAAAGAAAAAAAAATTTTTTCAAAATTTGGAAACTTCATTAGAATCACTTTTTTTCCGTTCTTATTCGAGATAACTGGTTCTCTTTCATTATACTAGTTTGATAGCCTCAGAAAAGCATATTATGCGCAAAGAATCTCGAAAAGAAAAAAAAAATTTTTCGAAGTTTGGAAACTTTATTAGAATCACTTTTTTTCCGTTCTTATTTGAGATAACTGGTTCTCTTTCATTATACTAGTTTAATAGCCTCAGAAAGGCATATTATGCGCAAACAATCTAGAAAAGAAAAAAATTTTTTTTTGAAGTTTGGAAACTTCGTTAGAATCACTTTTTTTCCGTTCTTATTCGAGATAACTGGTTCTCTTTCATTATACTAGTTTGATAGCCTTAGGAAAACATATTATGCGCAAAGAATCTCGGAAAGAAAAAAAATTTTTTTCGAAGTTTTGAAACTTCATTAGAATCACTTTTTTTCCGTTCTTATTCGAGATAACTGGTTCTCTTTCATTATACTAGTTTGATAGCCTCAGAAAAGCATATTATGCGCAAAGAATCTCGAAAAGAAAAATAATTTTTTTCGAAGTTTGGAAACTTCGTTAGAATCACTTTTTTCCGTTCTTATTCGAGATAACTGGTTCTCTTTCATTATACTAGTTTGATATCCTTAGAAAAACATATTATGCGCAAAGAATCTCGAAAAGAATAATAATTTTTTTCGAAGTTTTGAAACTTCAATAGAATCACTTTTTTTCCGTTCTTATTCGAGATAACTGGTTCTCTTTCATTTTGCTAGTTTGATATTTCTAGAAAAGCATATTATGCGAAAAGAATCTGGAAAAGGAAAAAAAAAAATTTTCGAATATTGGAAACTTCGTTAGAATCACTTTTTTTCCGTTCTTATTCGAGATAACTGGTTGTCTTTCATTTTGCTAGTTTGATAGCTGTAGAAAAGCATATTTTGCGAAAAGAATCTCGAAAAGAAAAAAAAAATTTTCAATATTTGGAAACTTCATTAGAATCACTTTTTTTCCGTTCTTACTTGAGATAACTGTTTCTCTTTCATTATACTAGTTTGATAGCCTCAGAAAAGCATATTATGCGCAAAGAATCTCGAAAAGAAAAATAATTTTTTTCACAGTTTGGAAACTTCGTTAGAATCACTTTTTTCCGTTCTTATTCGAGATAACTGTTTCTCTTTCAATTTGCTAGTTTGATAGCTGTAGAAAAGCATATTTTGCGAAAAGAATCTCGAAAAGAAAAAAAAAGTTTTCGAAATTTGGAAACTTCATTAGAATCACTTTTTTTCCGTTCTTATTCGAGATAACTGGTTCTCTTTCATTTTGCTAGTTTGATAGCTGTAGAAAAGGATATTATACTGAAAGAATCTCGAAAAGAAAAAAAAAATTTTCGAAATTTGGAAACTTCATTAGAATCACTTTTTTTCCGTTCTTATTCGAGATAACTGATTCTCTTTCATTATACTACTTTGATAGCCTCAGAAAAGCATATTATGCGCAAAGAATCTAGAAAATAAAAAAAAATTTTTTCCGAAGTTTGGAAACTTCATTAGAATCACTTTTTTTCCGTTCTTATTCGAGATAACTGGTTCTCTTTCATTATACTAGTTTGATAGCCTCAGAAAAGCATATTATGCGCAAAGAATCTCGAAAAGAAAAATAATTTTTTTCGAAGTTTGGAAACTTCGTTAGAATCACTTTTTTCCGTTCTTATTCGAGATAACTGGTTCTCTTTCATTATACTAGTTTGATATCCTTAGAAAAACATATTATGCGCAAAGAATCTCGAAAAGAATAATAATTTTTTTCGAAGTTTTGAAACTTCAATAGAATCACTTTTTTTCCGTTCTTATTCGAGATAACTGGTTCTCTTTCATTTTGCTAGTTTGATATTTCTAGAAAAGCATATTATGCGAAAAGAATCTGGAAAAGGAAAAAAAAAAATTTTCGAATATTGGAAACTTCGTTAGAATCACTTTTTTTCCGTTCTTATTCGAGATAACTGGTTGTCTTTCATTTTGCTAGTTTGATAGCTGTAGAAAAGCATATTTTGCGAAAAGAATCTCGAAAAGAAAAAAAAAATTTTCAATATTTGGAAACTTCATTAGAATCACTTTTTTTCCGTTCTTACTTGAGATAACTGTTTCTCTTTCATTATACTAGTTTGATAGCCTCAGAAAAGCATATTATGCGCAAAGAATCTCGAAAAGAAAAATAATTTTTTTCACAGTTTGGAAACTTCGTTAGAATCACTTTTTTCCGTTCTTATTCGAGATAACTGTTTCTCTTTCAATTTGCTAGTTTGATAGCTGTAGAAAAGCATATTTTGCGAAAAGAATCTCGAAAAGAAAAAAAAAGTTTTCGAAATTTGGAAACTTCATTAGAATCACTTTTTTTCCGTTCTTATTCGAGATAACTGGTTCTCTTTCATTTTGCTAGTTTGATAGCTGTAGAAAAGGATATTATACTGAAAGAATCTCGAAAAGAAAAAAAAAATTTTCGAAATTTGGAAACTTCATTAGAATCACTTTTTTTCCGTTCTTATTCGAGATAACTGATTCTCTTTCATTATACTACTTTGATAGCCTCAGAAAAGCATATTATGCGCAAAGAATCTAGAAAATAAAAAAAAATTTTTTCCGAAGTTTGGAAACTTCATTAGAATCACTTTTTTTCCGTTCTTATTTGAGATAACTGGTTCTCTTTCATTATACTAGTTTGATAGCCTCAGAAAAGCTTATTATGCGCAAAGAATCTCGAAAAGAAAAAAAAATTTTTTCGAAGTTTGGAAACTTCGTTAGAATCTTTTTTTTTCCGTTCTTATTCGAGATAACTGGTTATCTTTCATTATACTAGTTTGATAGCCTTAGAAAAACAGATTATGCGCAAAGAATTTCGGAAAGAAAAAAAAAATTTTTTCCAAGTTTTGAAACTTCTTTAGAATCACATTTTTTCCGTTCTTATTCGAGATAACTGGTTCTCTTTCATTTTGCTAGCTTGATAGCTGTAGAAAAGCATATTATGCGAATAAAATCTCGAAAAGAAAATAAAATTTTTCGAAATTTGGAAACTTCATTATAATCACTTTTTTTCCGTTCTTATTCGAGATAACTGGTTCTTTTTCATTATATTAGTTTGATAGCCTTACAAAAACATATTATGCGCAAAGAATCTCGAAAAGAAAAAAAAAAATTTTCGAAGTTTGGAAACTTCATTAGAATCACTTTTTTTCCGTTCTCATTCGAGATAACTGGTTCTCTTTCATTATACTAATTTGATAGCCTCAGAAAAGCATATTATGGGCAAAGAATCTCGAAAAGAAAAATAATTTTTTTCACAGTTTGGAAACTTCGTTAGAATCACTTTTTTTCCGTTCTTATTCGAGATAACTGGTTCTCTTTCATTATACTAGTTTGATAGCCTTAGGAAAACATATTATGCGCAAAGAATCTCGGAAAGAAAAAAAATTTTTTTCGAAGTTTTGAAACTTCATTAGAATCACTTTTTTTCCGTTCTTATTCGAGATAACTGGTTCTCTTTCATTATACTAGTTTGATAGCCTCAGAAAAGCATATTATGCGCAAAGAATCTCGAAAAGAAAAATAATTTTTTTCGAAGTTTGGAAACTTCGTTAGAATCACTTTTTTCCGTTCTTATTCGAGATAACTGGTTCTCTTTCATTATACTAGTTTGATATCCTTAGAAAAACATATTATGCGCAAAGAATCTCGAAAAGAATAATAATTTTTTTCGAAGTTTTGAAACTTCAATAGAATCACTTTTTTTCCGTTCTTATTCGAGATAACTGGTTCTCTTTCATTTTGCTAGTTTGATATTTCTAGAAAAGCATATTATGCGAAAAGAATCTGGAAAAGGAAAAAAAAAAATTTTCGAATATTGGAAACTTCGTTAGAATCACTTTTTTTCCGTTCTTATTCGAGATAACTGGTTGTCTTTCATTTTGCTAGTTTGATAGCTGTAGAAAAGCATATTTTGCGAAAAGAATCTCGAAAAGAAAAAAAAAATTTTCAATATTTGGAAACTTCATTAGAATCACTTTTTTTCCGTTCTTACTTGAGATAACTGTTTCTCTTTCATTATACTAGTTTGATAGCCTCAGAAAAGCATATTATGCGCAAAGAATCTCGAAAAGAAAAATAATTTTTTTCACAGTTTGGAAACTTCGTTAGAATCACTTTTTTCCGTTCTTATTCGAGATAACTGTTTCTCTTTCAATTTGCTAGTTTGATAGCTGTAGAAAAGCATATTTTGCGAAAAGAATCTCGAAAAGAAAAAAAAAGTTTTCGAAATTTGGAAACTTCATTAGAATCACTTTTTTTCCGTTCTTATTCGAGATAACTGGTTCTCTTTCATTTTGCTAGTTTGATAGCTGTAGAAAAGGATATTATACTGAAAGAATCTCGAAAAGAAAAAAAAAATTTTCGAAATTTGGAAACTTCATTAGAATCACTTTTTTTCCGTTCTTATTCGAGATAACTGATTCTCTTTCATTATACTACTTTGATAGCCTCAGAAAAGCATATTATGCGCAAAGAATCTAGAAAATAAAAAAAAATTTTTTCCGAAGTTTGGAAACTTCATTAGAATCACTTTTTTTCCGTTCTTATTTGAGATAACTGGTTCTCTTTCATTATACTAGTTTGATAGCCTCAGAAAAGCTTATTATGCGCAAAGAATCTCGAAAAGAAAAAAAAATTTTTTCGAAGTTTGGAAACTTCGTTAGAATCTTTTTTTTTCCGTTCTTATTCGAGATAACTGGTTATCTTTCATTATACTAGTTTGATAGCCTTAGAAAAACAGATTATGCGCAAAGAATTTCGGAAAGAAAAAAAAAATTTTTTCCAAGTTTTGAAACTTCTTTAGAATCACATTTTTTCCGTTCTTATTCGAGATAACTGGTTCTCTTTCATTTTGCTAGCTTGATAGCTGTAGAAAAGCATATTATGCGAATAAAATCTCGAAAAGAAAATAAAATTTTTCGAAATTTGGAAACTTCATTATAATCACTTTTTTTCCGTTCTTATTCGAGATAACTGGTTCTTTTTCATTATATTAGTTTGATAGCCTTACAAAAACATATTATGCGCAAAGAATCTCGAAAAGAAAAAAAAAAATTTTCGAAGTTTGGAAACTTCATTAGAATCACTTTTTTTCCGTTCTCATTCGAGATAACTGGTTCTCTTTCATTATACTAATTTGATAGCCTCAGAAAAGCATATTATGGGCAAAGAATCTCGAAAGGAAAAAAAAAATTTTTCGAAGATTGGAATCTTCATTAGAATCACTTTTTTTCCGTTCTTATTCGAGATAACTGGTTCTTTTTCATTATATTAGTTTGATAGCCTTACAAAAACATATTATGCGCAAAGAATCTCGAAAAGAAAAAAAAAAATTTTCGAAGTTTGGAAACTTCATTAGAATCACTTTTTTTCCGTTCTCATTCGAGATAACTGGTTCTCTTTCATTATACTAATTTGATAGCCTCAGAAAAGCATATTGTGGGCAAAGAATCTCGAAAGGAAAAAAAAAATTTTTCGAAGTTTGGAATCTTCATTAGAATCACTTTTTTTCCGTTCTTATTTGAGTTAACTGGTTCTCTTTCATTATACTAGTTTGATAGCCTCAGAAAAGCTTATTATGCGCAAAGAATCTCGAAAAGAAAAAAAAAATTTTTCCACGTTTGGAAACATCGTTAGAATCACTTTTTTTCCGTTCTTATTCGAGATAACTGGTTATCTTTCATTATACTAGTTTGATAGCCTTATAAAAACATATTATGCGAAAAGAATCTCGAAAAGAAAAAAAAAATTTTTCGAAATTTGGAAACTTCATTAGAATCACTCTTTTTACGTTCTTATTCGAGATAACTGGTTCTCTTTCATTTTGCTAGTTTGGTAGCTGTAGAAAAGCTTATTATGCGCAAAGAATATCGAAAAGAAAAAAAAATTTTTTCGAAGTTTGGAAACTTCGTTAGAATTACTTTTATCCGTTCTTATTCGAGATAACTGGTTATCTTTCATAATACTAGTTTGATATTTCTAGAAAAGCATAATATGCGAAAAGAATCTGGATAAGAAAAAAAAATTTTCGAAATTTGGAAACTTCGTTAGAATCACTTTTTTTCCGTTCTAATTCGAGATAACTGGTTCTCTTTCATTTTGCTAGTTTGATAGCTGTAGAAAGCATGTTATGCGAATAGAATCTCGAAAAGAAAAAAAAATTTTTTTGAAATTTGGAAACTTCATTAGAATCACCTTTTTTCCGTTCTTATTCGAGATAACTGGTTGTCTTTCATTTTGCTAGTTTGATAGCTGTAGAAAAGTTTATTATGCGAAAAGAATCTCGAAAAGAAAAAAAAATTTTCAATATTTGGAAACTTCATTAGAATCACTTTTTTTCCGTTCTTACTTGAGATAACTGTTTCTCTTTCATTATACTAGTTTGATAGCCTCAGAAAAGCATATTATGCGCAAAGAATCTCGAAAAGAAAAATAATTTTTTTCGAAGTTTGGAAACTTCTTTAGAATCACTTTTTTTCCGTTCTTATTCGAGATAACTGGTTCTGTTTCATTTTGCTAGTTTGATAGCTGTAGAAAAGCTTATTATGCGCAAAGAATCTCGAAAAGAAAAATAATTTTTTTCGAAGTTTGAAAACTTCTTTAGAATCACTTTTTTTCCGTTCTTATTCGAGATAACTGGTTCTCTTTCATTTTGCTAGTTTGATAGCTGTAGAAAAGCATATTATGCGAAAAGAATCTCGAAAAGAAAAATAATTTTTTTCGAAGTTTGGAAACTTCGTTAGAATCACTTTTTTTCCGTTCTTATTGGAGATAACTGGTTCTCTTTCATTTTGCTAGTTTAATAGCTGTAGAAAAGCATATTATGCGAAAAGAATCTCGAAAAGAAAAAAAAAATTTTTCGAAATTTGGAAACTTCATTAGAATCACTTTTTTTCCGTTCTTACTTGAGATAACTGTTTCTCTTTCATTATACTAGTTTGATAGCCTCAGAAAAGCATATTATGCGCAAAGAATCTCGAAAAGAAAAATAATTTTTTTCGAAGTTTGGAAACTTCTTTAGAATCACTTTTTTTCCGTTATTATTGGAGATAACTGGTTCTCTTTCATTTTGCTAGTTTGATAGCTGTAGAAAAGCATATTATGCGAAAAGAATCTCGAAAAGAAAAATAATTTTTTTCGAAGTTTGGAAACTTCATTAGAATCACTTTTTTTCCAACCTTATTCGAGATAACTGGTTCTCTTTCATTTTGTTAGTTTAATAGCTGTAGAAAAGCATATTATGCTGAAAGAATCTCGAAAAGAAAAAAAAAAATTTTTCGAAATTTGGAAACTTCATTAGAATCACTTTTTTTCCGTTCTTATTCGAGATAACCGGTTCTCTTTCATTATACTAGTTTGATAGCCTCAGAAAATTATATTATGCGCAAAGAATCTCGAAAGGAAAAAAAAATTTTTCGAAGTTTGGAAACTCATTAGAATCACTTTTTTTCCGTTCTTATTTGAGATAACGTTCTCTTTCATTATAGTAGTTTGATAGCCTCAGAAAAACATATCATGCGCAAAGAATCTCGAAAAGAAAAATAATTTTTTTCGAAGTTTGCAAACTTCGTTAGAATCACTTTTTTTCCGTTCTTATTCGAGATAACTGGTTCTCTTTAATTATACTAGTTTGATAGCCTTAGAAAAGCATATTATGCGGAAAGAATCTCGAAAAGAAAAAAAAATTTTTTCGAAGTTTGGAAACTTCGTTAGAATAACTTTTTTTCCGTTCTTATTCGAGATAACTGGTTCTCTTTCATTATACTAGTTTGATAGCCTTAGAAAAACATATTTGCGCAAAGAATCTCGAAAAGAAAAAAAAATTTTTTCGAAGTTTTGAAACTTCTTTAGAATCACATTTTTTCCGTTCTTATTCGAGATAACTGGTTCTCTTTCATTTTGCTAGCTTGATAGCTGTAGAAAAGCATATTATGCGAATAGAATCTCGAAAAGAAAAAAAAAATTTTCGAAATTTGGAAACTTTATTAGAATCACTTTTTTTCCGTTCTTATTCGAGATAACTGGTTCTCTTTCATTATACTAGTTTGATAGCCTCAGAAAAGCATATTATGCGCAAAGAAGCTCGAAAAGAAAAAAAAAAATTTTTCACAGTTTGGAAACTTCGTTAGAATCACTTTTTTCCGTTCTTATTCGAGGTAACTGGTTCTCTTTCATTTTGCTAGTTTGATAGCTGTAGAAAAGCATATTATGCGAAAAGAATTTCGAAAAGAAAAATAATTTTTTTCGAAGTTTGGAAACTTCGTTAGAATCATTATTTTTCCGTTCTTATTCGAGATAACTGGTTCTCTTTCATTTTGCTAGTTTGATAGCTGTAGAAAAGCATATTATGCGAAAAATATCTCGAAAAGAAAAAAAATTTTTTTCGAAGTTTGGAAACTCATTAGAATCACTTTTTTTCCGTTCTTATTCGGGATAACTGGTTCTCTTTCATTATACTAGTTTGATAGCCTTAGAAAAACATATTTGCGCAAAGAATCTCGAAAAGAAATAAAATTATTTCGAAGTTTTGAAAATTCTTTAGAATCACATTTTTTCCGTTCTAATTCGAGATAACTGGTTCCCTTTCATTTTGCTATCTTGATAGCTGTAGAAAAGCATATTATGCGAATAGAAACTCGAAAAGAAAAAAAAATTTTTCGAAATTTGGAAACTTCATTTGAATCACTTTTTTTCCGTTCTTATTCGAGATAACTGGTTCTCTTTCACTATACTAGTTTGATAGCTGTAGAAAAGCATATTATGCGAAAAGAATCTCGAAAAGAAAAAAAAATTTTTCGAAATTTGGAAACTTCATTAGAATCACTTTTTTTCCGTTCTTATTCGAGATAACTGGTTCTCTTTCATTATACTAGTTTGATAGCCTCAGAAAAGCATATTATGCGCAAAGAATCTCGAAAAGAAAAAAATTTTTTTTCGAAGTTTGGAAACTTCTTTAGAATCACATTTTTTCCGTTCTTATTCGAGATAACTGGTTCCCTTTCATTATACTAGATTGATAGCCTCAGAAAAGCATATTTTGCGCAAAGAATCTCGAAAAGAAAAAAAATTTTTTTCGAAGTTCGGAAACTTCCTTAGAATCACATTTTTTCCGTTCTTATTCGAGATAACTGGTTCTCTTTAATTTTGCTAGTTTGGTAGCTGTAGAAAGCATATTATGCCAATAGAATCTCGAAAAGAAAAAAAAAATTTTTCGAAATTTGGAAACTTCATTAGAATCACTTTTTTTCCGTTCTTATTCGAGATAACTAGTTCTCTTTCATTATACTAGTTTGATAGCCTCAGAAAAGCATATTATGCGCAAAGAATCTCGAAAAGAAAAAAAATTTTTTCACAGTTTGTAAACTTCGTTAGAATCACTTTTTTTCCGTTCTTATTCGAGATAACTGGACCTCTTTTATTTTGCTAGTTTGATAGCTGTAGAAAAGCATATTATGCGAAAAGAATCTCGAAAAGAAAAATAACTTTTTTCGAAGTTTGGAAACTTCGTTAGAATCACTTTTTTTCCGTTCTTATTCGAGATAACTGGTTCTCTTTCATTTTGCTAGTTTGATAGCTGTAGAAAAGCATATTATGCGAAAAATATCTCGAAAAGAAAAAAAAATTTTTCGAAATTTGGAAACTTCATTAGAATCACTTTTTTTCCGCTCTTATTCGAGATAACTGGTTCTCTTTCATTTTGATAGTTTGATAGCCTCAGAAAAGCTTATTATGCGCAAAGAATCTCGAAAAGAAAAAAATTTTTTTCGAAGTTTTGAAACTTCATTAGAATCACTTTTTTTCCGTTCTTATTGGAGATAACTGGTTATTTTTCATTATACTAGTTTGATAGCCTTAGAAAAACACATTATGCGCAAAGGATCACGGAAAGAAAATAAAATTTTTTCGAAGTTTATAAACTTCATCAGAATTACTTTTTTTCCGTTCTTATTCGAGATAACTGGTTCTCTTTCATTATACTAGTTTAATAGCCTTAGAAAAACATATTATGCGCAAAGAATCTCGAAAAGAAAAAAAATTTTTTTCCAAGTTTTGAAACTTCTATAAAATCACATTTTTCCGTTCTTATTCGAGATAACTGGTTCTCTTTCATTTTGCTAGTTTGATAGCTCTAGAAAATATTATTATGCGAATAGAATCTCGAAAAGAAAAAAAAAATTTTTCGAAATTTGGAAACTTCATTAGAATCACTTTTTTTCCGTTCTTATTCGAGATAACTGGTTCTCTTTCATTATAATAGTTTGATAGCCTCAGAAAAGCATATTATGCGCAAAGAATCTCGAAAAGAAAAAAAATTTTTTTCGAAGTTTGGAAACTTCATTAGAATCACTTTTTTTCCGTTCTTATTCGAGATAACTGGTTCTCTTTCATTATACTAGTTTGATAGCCTCAGAAAAGCATATTATGCCCAAAGAATCTCGAGAAGAAAAAAATTTTTTCGAAATTTGGAAACTTCTTTAGAATCACATTTTTTCCGTTCTTATTCGAGATAACTGGTTCTCTTTCATTTTGCTATCTTGATAGCTGTAGAAAAGCATATTATGCGAATAGAATCTCGAAAAGAAAAAAAATTTTTTTCGAAGTTTTGAATCTTCTTTAGAATCACATTTTTTCCGTTCTAATTCTAGATAACTGGTTCTCTTTCATTTTGCTATCTTGATAGCTGTAGAAAAGCATATTATGCGAATAGAATCTCGAAAAGAAAAAAAAATTTTTTCGAAATTTGGAAACTTCATTAGAATCACTTTTTTTCCGTTCTTATTCGAGATAACTGGTTCTCTTTCATTATACTAGTTTGATAGCCTAAGAAAAGCATATTATGCGCAAAGATTCTCGAAAAGAAAAAAAAATTTTTTCGAAGTTTGGAAACTTCTTTAGAATCACATTTTTTCCGTTCTTATTCGAGATAAATGGTTCTCTTTCATTATACTAGTTTGATAGCCTCAGAAAAGCATATTATGCGCAAAGAATCTCGAAAAGAAAAAAAAAAATTTTCACAGTTTGGAAACTTCGTTAGAATCACTTTTTTTCCGTTCTTATTAGAGATAACTGGTTCTCTTTCATTTTGCTAGTTTGATAGCTGTAGAAAAGCATATTATGCGAAAAGAATCTCGAAAAGAAAAATATACTTTTTCGAAGTTTGGAAACTTCGTTAGAATCACTTTTTTTCCGTTCTTATTCGAGATAACTGGTTCTCTTTCATTTTGCTAGTTTGATAGCTGTAGAAAAGCATGAAAAGCATATTATGCGCAGAGAATCTCGAAAAGAAAAAAATTTTTTTTGGAAGTTTGGAAACTTCTTTAGAATCAGATTTTTTCCGCTCTTATGCGAGATAACTGGTTCTCTTTCATTTTGATAGTTTGATAGCTGTAGAAAGCATATTATGCGAATATAATCTCGAAAAGAAAAAAAAAATTTTCGAAATTTGGAAACTTCATTAGAATCACTTTTTTTCCGTTCTTATTCGAGATAACTGGTTCTCTTTAATTATACTAGTTTGATAGCTTTAGCAAAGCATATTATACGGAAAGAATCTCGAAAAGGAAAAAAAAATTTTTTCGAAGTTTGGAAACTTCGTTAGAATCACTTTTTTTCCGTTCTTATTGGAGATAACTGACTATCTTTCATTATACTAGTTTGATAGCCTCAGAAAAGCATATTATGCGCAAAGAATCTCGAAAAGAAAAAAAAAATTTTTATCGAAGTTTGGAAACTTCATTAGAATCACTTTTTTTCCGTTCTTAATTGAGATAACTGGTTCTTTTTCATTATACTAGTTTGATAGCCTCAGAAAAGCATATTATGCGCAAAGAATCTCGAAAAGAATAATAATTTTTTTCGAAGTTTGGAAACGTCATTAGAATCACCTTTTTTCCGTTCTTATTCGATATAACTGGTTCTCTTTCATTATACTAGTTTGATAGCCTCAGAAAAGCATATTATGCGCAAAGAATCTCGAAAAGAAAAAAAAAATTTTTCGAAGTTTGGAAACTTCATTAGAATCACTTTTTTTTTTGTTCTTATTCGAGATAACTGGTTCTCTTTCATTATACTAGTTTGATAGCCTCAGAAAAGCATATTATGCGCAAAGAATCTCGAAAGGAAAAAAAAAAAATTTTTCGAAGTTTGGAAACTCATTAGAATCACTTTTTTTCCGTTCTTATTCGAGATAACTGGTTCTCTTTCATTTTGCTAGTTTGATAGCTGTAGAAAAGCATATTATGCGAAAAGAATCTCGAAAAGAAAAATAATTTTTTTCGAAGTTTGGAAACTTCGTTAGAATCACTTTTTTTCCGTTCTTATTGGAGATAACTGGTTCTCTTTCATTTTGCTAGTTTAATAGCTGTAGAAAAGCATATTATGCGAAAAGAATCTCGAAAAGAAAAAAAAAATTTTTCGAAATTTGGAAACTTCATTAGAATCACTTTTTTTCCGTTCTTACTTGAGATAACTGTTTCTCTTTCATTATACTAGTTTGATAGCCTCAGAAAAGCATATTATGCGCAAAGAATCTCGAAAAGAAAAATAATTTTTTTCGAAGTTTGGAAACTTCTTTAGAATCACTTTTTTTCCGTTATTATTGGAGATAACTGGTTCTCTTTCATTTTGCTAGTTTGATAGCTGTAGAAAAGCATATTATGCGAAAAGAATCTCGAAAAGAAAAATAATTTTTTTCGAAGTTTGGAAACTTCATTAGAATCACTTTTTTTCCAACCTTATTCGAGATAACTGGTTCTCTTTCATTTTGTTAGTTTAATAGCTGTAGAAAAGCTTATTATGCTGAAAGAATCTCGAAAAGAAAAAAAAAAATTTTTCGAAATTTGGAAACTTCATTAGAATCACTTTTTTTCCGTTCTTATTCGAGATAACCGGTTCTCTTTCATTATACTAGTTTGATAGCCTCAGAAAATTATATTATGCGCAAAGAATCTCGAAAGGAAAAAAAAATTTTTCGAAGTTTGGAAACTCATTAGAATCACTTTTTTTCCGTTCTTATTTGAGATAACGTTCTCTTTCATTATAGTAGTTTGATAGCCTCAGAAAAACATATCATGCGCAAAGAATCTCGAAAAGAAAAATAATTTTTTTCGAAGTTTGCAAACTTCGTTAGAATCACTTTTTTTCCGTTCTTATTCGAGATAACTGGTTCTCTTTAATTATACTAGTTTGATAGCCTTAGAAAAGCATATTATGCGGAAAGAATCTCGAAAAGAAAAAAAAATTTTTTCGAAGTTTGGAAACTTCGTTAGAATAACTTTTTTTCCGTTCTTATTCGAGATAACTGGTTCTCTTTCATTATACTAGTTTGATAGCCTTAGAAAAACATATTTGCGCAAAGAATCTCGAAAAGAAAAAAAAATTTTTTCGAAGTTTTGAAACTTCTTTAGAATCACATTTTTTCCGTTCTTATTCGAGATAACTGGTTCTCTTTCATTTTGCTAGCTTGATAGCTGTAGAAAAGCATATTATGCGAATAGAATCTCGAAAAGAAAAAAAAAATTTTCGAAATTTGGAAACTTCATTAGAATCACTTTTTTTCCGTTCTTATTCGAGATAACTGGTTCTCTTTCATTATACTAGTTTGATAGCCTCAGAAAAGCATATTATGCGCAAAGAAGCTCGAAAAGAAAAAAAAAATTTTTTCACAGTTTGGAAACTTCGTTAGAATCACTTTTTTCCGTTCTTATTCGAGGTAACTGGTTCTCTTTCATTTTGCTAGTTTGATAGCTGTAGAAAAGCATATTATGCGAAAAGAATTTCGAAAAGAAAAATAATTTTTTTCGAAGTTTGGAAACTTCGTTAGAATCATTATTTTTCCGTTCTTATTCGAGATAACTGGTTCTCTTTCATTTTGCTAGTTTGATAGCTGTAGAAAAGCATATTATGCGAAAAATATCTCGAAAAGAAAAAAAATTTTTTTCGAAGTTTGGAAACTCATTAGAATCACTTTTTTTCCGTTCTTATTCGGGATAACTGGTTCTCTTTCATTATACTAGTTTGATAGCCTTAGAAAAACATATTTGCGCAAAGAATCTCGAAAAGAAATAAAATTATTTCGAAGTTTTGAAAATTCTTTAGAATCACATTTTTTCCGTTCTAATTCGAGATAACTGGTTCCCTTTCATTTTGCTATCTTGATAGCTGTAGAAAAGCATATTATGCGAATAGAAACTCGAAAAGAAAAAAAAATTTTTCGAAATTTGGAAACTTCATTTGAATCACTTTTTTTCCGTTCTTATTCGAGATAACTGGTTCTCTTTCACTATACTAGTTTGATAGCTGTAGAAAAGCATATTATGCGAAAAGAATCTCGAAAAGAAAAAAAAATTTTTCGAAATTTGGAAACTTCATTAGAATCACTTTTTTTCCGTTCTTATTCGAGATAACTGGTTCTCTTTCATTATACTAGTTTGATAGCCTCAGAAAAGCATATTATGCGCAAAGAATCTCGAAAAGAAAAAAATTTTTTTTCGAAGTTTGGAAACTTCTTTAGAATCACATTTTTTCCGTTCTTATTCTAGATAACTGGTTCCCTTTCATTATACTAGATTGATAGCCTCAGAAAAGCATATTTTGCGCAAAGAATCTCGAAAAGAAAAAAAATTTTTTTCGAAGTTCGGAAACTTCCTTAGAATCACATTTTTTCCGTTCTTATTCGAGATAACTGGTTCTCTTTAATTTTGCTAGTTTGGTAGCTGTAGAAAGCATATTATGCCAATAGAATCTCGAAAAGAAAAAAAAAATTTTTCGAAATTTGGAAACTTCATTAGAATCACTTTTTTTCCGTTCTTATTCGAGATAACTAGTTCTCTTTCATTATACTAGTTTGATAGCCTCAGAAAAGCATATTATGCGCAAAGAATCTCGAAAAGAAAAAAAATTTTTTCACAGTTTGTAAACTTCGTTAGAATCACTTTTTTTCCGTTCTTATTCGAGATAACTGGACCTCTTTTATTTTGCTAGTTTGATAGCTGTAGAAAAGCATATTATGCGAAAAGAATCTCGAAAAGAAAAATAACTTTTTTCGAAGTTTGGAAACTTCGTTAGAATCACTTTTTTTCCGTTCTTATTCGAGATAACTGGTTCTCTTTCATTTTGCTAGTTTGATAGCTGTAGAAAAGCATATTATGCGAAAAATATCTCGAAAAGAAAAAAAAATTTTTCGAAATTTGGAAACTTCATTAGAATCACTTTTTTTCCGCTCTTATTCGAGATAACTGGTTCTCTTTCATTTTGATAGTTTGATAGCCTCAGAAAAGCTTATTATGCGCAAAGAATCTCAAAAAGAAAAAAATTTTTTTCGAAGTTTTGAAACTTCATTAGAATCACTTTTTTTCCGTTCTTATTGGAGATAACTGGTTATTTTTCATTATACTAGTTTGATAGCCTTAGAAAAACACATTATGCGCAAAGGATCACGGAAAGAAAAAAAAATTTTTTCGAAGTTTATAAACTTCATCAGAATTACTTTTTTTCCGTTCTTATTCGAGATAACTGGTTCTCTTTCATTATACTAGTTTAATAGCCTTAGAAAAACATATTATGCGCAAAGAATCTCGAAAAGAAAAAAAATTTTTTTCCAAGTTTTGAAACTTCTATAAAATCACATTTTTCCGTTCTTATTCGAGATAACTGGTTCTCTTTCATTTTGCTAGTTTGATAGCTCTAGAAAATATTATTATGCGAATAGAATCTCGAAAAGAAAAAAAAAAATTTTTCGAAATTTGGAAACTTCATTAGAATCACTTTTTTTCCGTTCTTATTCGAGATAACTGGTTCTCTTTCATTATAATAGTTTGATAGCCTCAGAAAAGCATATTATGCGCAAAGAATCTCGAAAAGAAAAAAAATTTTTTTCGAAGTTTGGAAACTTCATTAGAATCACTTTTTTTCCGTTCTTATTCGAGATAACTGGTTCTCTTTCATTATACTAGTTTGATAGCCTCAGAAAAGCATATTATGCCCAAAGAATCTCGAGAAGAAAAAAATTTTTTCGAAATTTGGAAACTTCTTTAGAATCACATTTTTTCCGTTCTTATTCGAGATAACTGGTTCTCTTTCATTTTGCTATCTTGATAGCTGTAGAAAAGCATATTATGCGAATAGAATCTCGAAAAGAAAAAAATTTTTTTTCGAAGTTTTGAATCTTCTTTAGAATCACATTTTTTCCGTTCTAATTCTAGATAACTGGTTCTCTTTCATTTTGCTATCTTGATAGCTGTAGAAAAGCATATTATGCGAATAGAATCTCGAAAAGAAAAAAAAATTTTTTCGAAATTTGGAAACTTCATTAGAATCACTTTTTTTCCGTTCTTATTCGAGATAACTGGTTCTCTTTCATTATACTAGTTTGATAGCCTAAGAAAAGCATATTATGCGCAAAGATTCTCGAAAAGAAAAAAAAATTTTTTCGAAGTTTGGAAACTTCTTTAGAATCACATTTTTTCCGTTCTTATTCGAGATAAATGGTTCTCTTTCATTATACTAGTTTGATAGCCTCAGAAAAGCATATTATGCGCAAAGAATCTCGAAAAGAAAAAAAAAAATTTTCACAGTTTGGAAACTTCGTTAGAATCACTTTTTTTCCGTTCTTATTAGAGATAACTGGTTCTCTTTCATTTTGCTAGTTTGATAGCTGTAGAAAAGCATATTATGCGAAAAGAATCTCGAAAAGAAAAATATACTTTTTCGAAGTTTGGAAACTTCGTTAGAATCACTTTTTTTCCGTTCTTATTCGAGATAACTGGTTCTCTTTCATTTTGCTAGTTTGATAGCTGTAGAAAAGCATGAAAAGCATATTATGCGCAGAGAATCTCGAAAAGAAAAAAATTTTTTTTGGAAGTTTGGAAACTTCTTTAGAATCAGATTTTTTCCGTTCTTATGCGAGATAACTGGTTCTCTTTCATTTTGATAGTTTGATAGCTGTAGAAAGCATATTATGCGAATATAATCTCGAAAAGAAAAAAAAAATTTTCGAAATTTGGAAACTTCATTAGAATCACTTTTTTTCCGTTCTTATTCGAGATAACTGGTTCTCTTTAATTATACTAGTTTGATAGCTTTAGCAAAGCATATTATACGGAAAGAATCTCGAAAAGGAAAAAAAAATTTTTTCGAAGTTTGGAAACTTCGTTAGAATCACTTTTTTTCCGTTCTTATTGGAGATAACTGACTATCTTTCATTATACTAGTTTGATAGCCTCAGAAAAGCATATTATGCGCAAAGAATCTCGAAAAGAAAAAAAAAATTTTTATCGAAGTTTGGAAACTTCATTAGAATCACTTTTTTTCCGTTCTTAATTGAGATAACTGGTTCTTTTTCATTATACTAGTTTGATAGCCTCAGAAAAGCATATTATGCGCAAAGAATCTCGAAAAGAATAATAATTTTTTTCGAAGTTTGGAAACGTCATTAGAATCACCTTTTTTCCGTTCTTATTCGATATAACTGGTTCTCTTTCATTATACTAGTTTGATAGCCTCAGAAAAGCATATTATGCGCAAAGAATCTCGAAAAGAAAAAAAAAATTTTTCGAAGTTTGGAAACTTCATTAGAATCACTTTTTTTTTTGTTCTTATTCGAGATAACTGGTTCTCTTTCATTATACTAGTTTGATAGCCTCAGAAAAGCATATTATGCGCAAAGAATCTCGAAAGGAAAAAAAAAAAATTTTTCGAAGTTTGGAAACTTCATTAGAATCACTTTTTTTCCGTTCTTATTCGAGATAACTGGTTGTCTTTCATTTTGCTAGTTTGATAGCTTTAGAAAAGCATATTATGCGAAAAGAATCTCGAAAAGAAAAAAAAAAAATTCAATATTTGGAAACTTCATTAGAATCACTTTTTTTCCGTTCTTACTTGAGATAACTGTTTCTCTTTCATTATACTAGTTTGATAGCCTCAGAAAGGCATATTATGCGAATAGAATCTCGAAAAGAAAAAAAAAATTTTTCGTAATTTTGAAACTTCATTTGAATCACCTTTTTTCCGTTCGAGATAACTGGTTCTCTTTCATTTTATTAGTGTGATAGCTGCAGAAAGCATATTATGCGAAAAGAATCTCGAAAAGATAAAAAAAAAATTTTCGAAATTTGGAAACTTCATTAGAATCACTTTTTTTTCCGTTCTTATTCGAGATAACTGGTTCTCTTTCATTTTGCTAGTTTGATAGCTCTAGAAAATATTATTATGCGAATAGATTCTCGAAAAGAAAAAAAAATTTTTCGAAATTTGGAAACTTCATTAGAATCACTTTTTTTCCGTTCTTATTCGAGATAACTGGTTCTCTTTCATTATACTAGTTTGATAGCCTCAGAAAAGCATATTATGGGCAAAGAATCTCGAAAGGAAAAAAAAAATTTTTCGAAGTTTGGAAACTTAATTAGAATCACTTTTTTTCCGTTCTTAATCGAGATAACTGGTTCTCTTTCATTATACTAGTTTGATAGCCTCAGAAAAGCATATTATGGGCAAAGAATCTCGAAAGGAAAAAAAAAATTTTTCGAAGTTTGGAAACTTAATTAGAATCACTTTTTTTCCGTTCTTATTTGAGATAACTGGTTCTCTTTCATTATACTAGTTTGATAGCCTCAGAAAAGATTATTATGCGCAAAGAATCTCGAAAAGAAAAAAAAATTTTTTCGAAGTTTGGAAACTTCGTTAGAATCACTTATTTTCCGTTCTTATTCGAGATAACTGGTTCTCTTTCATTTTATTAGTGTGATAGCTGCAGAAAGCATATTATGCGAAAAGAATCTCGAAAAGATAAAAAAAAAAAATTCGAAATTTGGAAACTTCATTAGAATCACTTTTTTTTCCGTTCTTATTCGAGATAACTGGTTCTCTTTCATTTTGCTAGTTTGATAGCTCTAGAAAATATTATTATGCGAATAGAATCTCGAAAAGAAAACAAAATTTTTCGAAATTTGGAAACTTCATTAGAATCACTTTTTTTCCGTTCTTATTCGAGATAACTGGTTCTCTTTCATTATACTAGTTTGATAGCCTCAGAAAAGCATATTATGGGCAAAGAATCTCGAAAGGAAAAAAAAAAATTTTTCGAAGTTTGGAAACTTAATTAGAATCACTTTTTTTCCGTTCTTATTTGAGATAACTGGTTCTCTTTCATTATACTAGTTTGATAGCCTCAGAAAAGATTATTATGCGCAAAGAATCTCGAAAAGAAAAAAAAATTTTTTCGAAGTTTGGAAACTTCGTTAGAATCACTTTTTTTCCGTTCTTATTCGAGATAACTGGTTCTCTTTCATTTTGCTAGTTTGATAGCTGTAGAAAGCATATTATGCGAATAGAATCTCGAAAAGAAAAAAAATTTTTTCGAAGTTTGGAAACTTCTTTAGAATCACTTTTTTCCGTTCTTATTCGAGATAACTGGTTCTCTTTCATTATACTAGTTTGATAGCCTCAGAAAAGCATATTATGCGCAAAGAATCTCGAAAAGAATAATAATTTTTTTTCGAAGTTTGGAAACATCGTTAGAATCACTTTTTTTCCGTTCTTATTCGCGATAACTGGTTCTCTTTAATTATACTAGTTTGATAGCCTTAGAAAAACATATTATGCGCAAAGAATCTCGAAAAGAAAAAAAAATTTTTTCCAAGTTTCGAAACTTCTTTAGAATCACATTTTTTCCGTTCTTATTCGAGATAACTGGTTCTCTTTCATTTTGCTAGTTTGATAGCTCTAGAAAATATTATTATGCGAATAGAATCTCGAAAAGAAAAAAAAATTTTTCGAAATTTGGAAACTTCGTTAGAATCACTTTTATTCCGTTCTTATTCGAGATAACTGGTTCTCTTTCATTTTGCTAGTTTGATAGCTGTAGAAAGCATATTATGCGAATAGAATCTCGTAAAGAAAAAAAAATTTTTTCCAAATTTTGAAACTTCATTTGAATCACCTTTTTTCCGTTCGAGATAACTGGTTCTCTTTCATTTTATTAGTGTGATAGCTGCAGAAAGCATATTATGCGAAAAGAATCTCGAAAAGATAAAAAAAAATTTTTCGAAATTTGGAAACTTCGTTAGAATCACTTTTTTTCCGTTCTTATTCGAGATAACTGGTTCTCTTTCATTATACTAGTTTGATATCCTTAAAAAAAAAAAATATTATGCGCAAAGAATCTCGAAAAGAAAAAAATTTTTTTTCGAAGTTTTGAAACTTCAATAGAATCACCTTTTTTCCGTTTTTATTCGAGATAACTGGTTATCTTTCATTTTGCTAGTTTGATATTTCTAGAAAAGCATATTATGCGAAAAGAATCTGGAAAAGAAAAAAAAATTTTCGAAATTTGGAAACTTCGTTAGAATCACTTTTTTTCCGTTCTTATTCGAGATAACTGGTTCTCTTTCATTTTGCTAGTTTGATAGCTGTAGAAAGCATATTATGCGAATAGAATCTCGAAAAGAAAAAAAATTTTTTTCGAAGTTTGGAAACTTCTTTAGAATCACTTTTTTTCCGTTCTTATTCGAGATAACTGGTTCTCTTTCATTATACTAGTTTGATAGCCTCAGAAAAGCATATTATGCGCAAAGAATCTCGAAAGGAAAAAAAAATTTTTCGAAGTTTGGAAACTCATTAGAATCACTTTTTTTCCGTTCTTATTTGAGATAACTGGTTCTCTTTCATTATACTATTTTGATAGCCTCAGAAAAGCATATTATGCGCAAAGAATCTCGAAAAGAAAAATAATTTTTTTCACAGTTTGGAAACTTCGGTAGAATCACTTTTTTTCCGTTCTTATTCGAGATAACTGGTTCTCTTTCATTTTGCTAGTTTGATAGCTGTAGAAAAGCATATTATGCTTAAAGAATCTCGAAAGGAAAAAAAAAATTTCGAAATTTGGAAACTTCATTAGAATCACTTTTTTCCGTTCTTATTCGAGATAACTGGTTCTCTTTCATTATACAAGTTTGATAGCCTCAGAAAAGCATATTATGGGCAAAGAATCTCGAAAGGAAAAAAAAATTTTTTCGAAGTTTGGAAACTTCATTAGAATGACTTTTTTTCCGTTCTTATTTGAGATAACTGGTTCTCTTTCATTATACTAGTTTGATAGCCTCAGAAAAGCTTATTATGCGCAAAGAATCTCGAAAAGAAAAAAAAAATTTTTCGAAGTTTGGAAACTTCGTTAGAATCACTTTTTTTCCGTTCTTATTCGAGATAACTGGTTATCTTTCATTATACTAGTTTGATAGCCTTAGAAAAACACATTAGCGCAAAGAATCTCGGAAAGAAAAAAAATTTTTTTCGAAGTTTTGAACATTTTCCGTTCTTATTCGAGATAACTGGTTCTCTTTCATTATACTAGTTTGATAGCCTTAGAAAAACAGATTATGCGCAAAGAATCTCGGAAAGAAAAAAAATTTTTTTCGAAGTTTTGAAACTTCATTAGAATCACTTTTTTTCCGTTCTTATTCGAGATAACTGATTCTCTTTCATTTTGCTAGTTTGATAGCTCTAGAAAATATTATTATGCGAATAGAATCTCGAAAAGAAAAAAAAAATTTTCGAAATTTGGAAACTTCATTAGAATCACTTTTTTTCCGTTCTTATTCGAGATAGCTGGTTCTCTTTCATTATACTAGTTTGATGGCCTCAGAAAAGCATATTATGCGCAAAGAATCTCGAAAGGAAAAAAAAATTTTTTTCGAAGTTTGGAAACTTTATTAGAATCACTTTTTTCCCGTTCTTATTTGAGATAACTGGTTCTCTTTCATTATACTAGTTTAATAGCCTCAGAAAAGCATATTATGCGCAAAGAATCTCGAAAAGAAAAATAATTTTTTTCACAGTTTGGAAACTTAATTAGAATCACTTTTTTTCCGTTCTTATTTGAGATAACTGGTTCTCTTTCATTATACTAGTTTGATAGCCTCAGAAAAGATTATTATGCGCAAAGAATCTCGAAAAGAAAAAAAAATTTTTTCGAAGTTTGGAAACTTCGTTAGAATCACTTTTTTTCCGTTCTTATTCGAGATAACTGGTTCTCTTTCATTTTATTAGTGTGATAGCTGCAGAAGGCATATTATGCGAAAAGAATCTCGAAAAGATAAAAAAAAAAATTCGAAATTTGGAAACTTCATTAGAATCATTTTTTTTCCGTTCTTATTCGAGATAACTGGTTCTCTTTCATTTTGCTAGTTTGATAGCTCTAGAAAATATTATTATGCGAATAGAATCTCGAAAAGAAAACAAAATTTTTTCGAAATTTGGAAACTTCATTAGAATCACTTTTTTTCCGTTCTTATTCGAGATAACTGGTTCTCTTTCATTATACTAGTTTGATAGCCTCAGAAAAGCATATTATGGGCAAAGAATCTCGAAAGGAAAAAAAAATTTTTTTAGAAGTTTGGAAACTTAATTAGAATCACTTTTTTTCCGTTCTTATTTGAGATAACTGGTTCTCTTTCATTATACTAGTTTGATAGCCTCAGAAAAGATTATTATGCGCAAAGAATCTCGAAAAGAAAAAAAAATTTTTTCGAAGTTTGGAAACTTCGTTAGAATCACTTTTTTTCCGTTCTTATTCGAGATAACTGGTTCTCTTTCATTTTGCTAGTTTGATAGCTGTAGAAAGCATATTATGCGAATAGAATCTCGAAAAGAAAAAAAATTTTTTTCGAAGTTTGGAAACTTCTTTAGAATCACTTTTTTCCGTTCTTATTCGAGATAACTGGTTCTCTTTCATTATACTAGTTTGATAGCCTCAGAAAAGCATATTATGCGCAAAGAATCTCGAAAAGAAAAAAAAAATTTATCGAAGTTTGGAAACTTCATTAGAATCACTTTTTTTCCGTTCTTAATTGAGATAACTGGTTCTTTTTCATTATACTAGTTTGATAGCCTCAGAAAAGCATATTATGCGCAAAGAATCTCGAAAAGAATAATAATTTTTTTTCGAAGTTTGGAAACATCGTTAGAATCACTTTTTTTCCGTTCTTATTCGAGATAACTGGTTCTCTTTCATTATACTAGTTTGATAGCCTTAGAAAAACAGATTATGCGCAAAGAATCTCGGAAAGAAAAAAAATTTTTTTCGAAGTTTTGAAACTTCATTAGAATCACTTTTTTTCCGTTCTTATTCGAGATAACTGATTCTCTTTCATTTTGCTAGTTTGATAGCTCTAGAAAATATTATTATGCGAATAGAATCTCGAAAAGAAAAAAAAAATTTTCGAAATTTGGAAACTTCATTAGAATCACTTTTTTTCCGTTCTTATTCGAGATAGCTGGTTCTCTTTCATTATACTAGTTTGATGGCCTCAGAAAAGCATATTATGCGCAAAGAATCTCGAAAGGAAAAAAAAATTTTTTTCGAAGTTTGGAAACTTTATTAGAATCACTTTTTTCCCGTTCTTATTTGAGATAACTGGTTCTCTTTCATTATACTAGTTTAATAGCCTCAGAAAAGCATATTATGCGCAAAGAATCTCGAAAAGAAAAATAATTTTTTTCACAGTTTGGAAACTTAATTAGAATCACTTTTTTTCCGTTCTTATTTGAGATAACTGGTTCTCTTTCATTATACTAGTTTGATAGCCTCAGAAAAGATTATTATGCGCAAAGAATCTCGAAAAGAAAAAAAAATTTTTTCGAAGTTTGGAAACTTCGTTAGAATCACTTTTTTTCCGTTCTTATTCGAGATAACTGGTTCTCTTTCATTTTATTAGTGTGATAGCTGCAGAAGGCATATTATGCGAAAAGAATCTCGAAAAGATAAAAAAAAAAATTCGAAATTTGGAAACTTCATTAGAATCATTTTTTTTCCGTTCTTATTCGAGATAACTGGTTCTCTTTCATTTTGCTAGTTTGATAGCTCTAGAAAATATTATTATGCGAATAGAATCTCGAAAAGAAAACAAAATTTTTCGAAATTTGGAAACTTCATTAGAATCACTTTTTTTCCGTTCTTATTCGAGATAACTGGTTCTCTTTCATTATACTAGTTTGATAGCCTCAGAAAAGCATATTATGGGCAAAGAATCTCGAAAGGAAAAAAAAAATTTTTTAGAAGTTTGGAAACTTAATTAGAATCACTTTTTTTCCGTTCTTATTTGAGATAACTGGTTCTCTTTCATTATACTAGTTTGATAGCCTCAGAAAAGATTATTATGCGCAAAGAATCTCGAAAAGAAAAAAAAATTTTTTCGAAGTTTGGAAACTTCGTTAGAATCACTTTTTTTCCGTTCTTATTCGAGATAACTGGTTCTCTTTCATTTTGCTAGTTTGATAGCTGTAGAAAGCATATTATGCGAATAGAATCTCGAAAAGAAAAAAAATTTTTTTCGAAGTTTGGAAACTTCTTTAGAATCACTTTTTTCCGTTCTTATTCGAGATAACTGGTTCTCTTTCATTATACTAGTTTGATAGCCTCAGAAAAGCATATTATGCGCAAAGAATCTCGAAAAGAAAAAAAAAATTTATCGAAGTTTGGAAACTTCATTAGAATCACTTTTTTTCCGTTCTTAATTGAGATAACTGGTTCTTTTTCATTATACTAGTTTGATAGCCTCAGAAAAGCATATTATGCGCAAAGAATCTCGAAAAGAATAATAATTTTTTTTCGAAGTTTGGAAACATCGTTAGAATCACTTTTTTTCCGTTCTTATTCGCGATAACTGGTTCTCTTTAATTATACTAGTTTGATAGCCTTAGAAAAACATATTATGCGCAAAGAATCTCGAAAAGAAAAAAAAAATTTTTCCAAGTTTCGAAACTTCTTTAGAATCACATTTTTTCCGTTCTTATTCGAGATAACTGGTTCTCTTTCATTTTGCTAGTTTGATAGCTCTAGAAAATATTATTATGCGAATAGAATCTCGAAAAGAAAAAAAAATTTTTCGAAATTTGGAAACTTCGTTAGAATCACTTTTATTCCGTTCTTATTCGAGATAACTGGTTCTCTTTCATTTTGCTAGTTTGATAGCTGTAGAAAGCATATTATGCGAATAGAATCTCGTAAAGAAAAAAAAATTTTTTCCAAATTTTGAAACTTCATTTGAATCACCTTTTTTCCGTTCGAGATAACTGGTTCTCTTTCATTTTATTAGTGTGATAGCTGCAGAAAGCATATTATGCGAAAAGAATCTCGAAAAGATAAAAAAAAATTTTTCGAAATTTGGAAACTTCGTTAGAATCACTTTTTTTCCGTTCTTATTCGAGATAACTGGTTCTCTTTCATTTTGCTAGTTTGATAGCTGTAGAAAAGCATATTATGCTTAAAGATTCTCGAAAGGAAAAAAAAAATTTCGAAATTTGGAAACTTCATTAGAATCACTTTTTTCCCTTCTTATTCGAGATAACTGGTTCTCTTTCATTATACTAGTTTGATAGCCTCAGAAAAGCATATTATGGGCAAAGAATCTCGAAAGGAAAAAAAAATTTTTTCGAAGTTTGGAAACTTCATTAGAATGACTTTTTTTCCGTTCTTATTTGAGATAACTGGTTCTCTTTCATTATACTAGTTTGATAGCCTCAGAAAAGCTTATTATGCGCAAAGAATCTCGAAAAGAAAAAAAAAATTTTTCGAAGTTTGGAAACTTCGTTAGAATCACTTTTTTTCCGTTCTTATTCGAGATAACTGGTTATCTTTCATTATACTAGTTTGATAGCCTTAGAAAAACACATTAGCGCAAAGAATCTCGGAAAGAAAAAAAATTTTTTTCGAAGTTTTGATTTTTTTCCGTTCTTATTCGAGATAACTGGTTCTCTTTCATTATACTAGTTTGATAGCCTTAGAAAAACAGATTATGCGCAAAGAATCTCGGAAAGAAATAAAATTTTTTTCGAAGTTTTTAAACTTCATTAGAATCACTTTTTTTCCGTTCTTATTCGAGATAACTGATTCTCTTTCATTTTGCTAGTTTGATAGCTCTAGAAAATATTATTTGGCGAATAGAATCTCGAAAAGAAAAAAAAAATTTTCGAAATTTGGAAACTTCATTAGAATCACTTTTTTTCCGTTCTTATTCGAGATAGCTGGTTCTCTTTCATTATACTAGTTTGATGGCCTCAGAAAAGCATATTATGCGCAAAGAATCTCGAAAGGAAAAAAAAATTTTTTTCGAAGTTTGGAAACTTTATTAGAATCACTTTTTTCCCGTTCTTATTTGAGATAACTGGTTCTCTTTCATTATACTAGTTTAATAGCCTCAGAAAAGCATATTATGCGCAAAGAATCTCGAAAAGAAAAATAATTTTTTTCACAGTTTGGAAACTTCGTTAGAATCACTTTTTTTCCGTTCTTATTCGAGATAACTGGTTCTCTTTCATTTTGCTAGTTTGATAGCTGTAGAAAAGCATATTATGCGAAAAGAATCTCGAAAAGAAAAAAAAAATTTTCGAAATTTGGAAACTTCATTAGAATCACTTTTTTTCCGTTCTTATTCGAGATAACTGATTCTCTTTCATTATACTACTTTGATAGCCTCAGAAAAGCATATTATGCGCAAAGAATCTCGAAGAGAAAAAAAAAATTTCCGAAGATTGGAAATTTCATTAGAATCACTTTTTTTCCGTTCTTATTTGAGATAACTGGTTATTTTTCATTATACTAGTTTGATAGCCTCAGAAAAGGATATTATGCGCAAAGAATCTGGAAAAGAAAAATAATTTTTTTCGAAGTTTGGAAACTTCGTTAGAATCACTTTTTTTCCGTTCTTATTCGAGATAACTGGTTCTCTTTCATTATACTAGTATGATAGCCTCAGAAAAACATATTATGCGCAAAAAATCTCGAAAAGAAAAAAATTTTTTTTCGAAATTTGGAAACTTCGTTAGAATCACTTTTTTTCCGTTCTTATTGGAGATAACTGGTTCTCTTTCATTTTGCTAGTTTGATAGCTGTAGAAAAGCATATTATGCTGAAAGAATCTCGAAAAGAAAAAAAAAATTTCGAAATTTGGAAACTTCATTAGAATCACTTTTTTCCGTTCTTATTCGAGATAACTGGTTCTCTTTCATTATACTAGTTTGATAGCCTCAGAAAAGCATATTATGGGCAAAGAATCTCGAAAGGAAAAAAAAAATTTTTCGAAGTTTGGAAACTTCATTAGAATGACTTTTTTTCCGTTCTTATTTGAGATAACTGGTTCTCTTTCATTATACTAGTTTGATAGCCTCAGAAAAGCTTATTATGCGCAAAGAATCTCGAAAAGAAAAAAAATTTTTTTCGAAGTTTGGAAACTTCGTTAGAATCACTTTTTTCCGTTCTTATTAGAGATAACTGGTTATCTTTCATTATACTAGTTTGATAGCCTTAGAAAAACACATTAGCGCAAAGAATCTCGGAAAGAAAAAAAATTTTTTTCGAAGTTTTGAAACTTCATTAGAATCACTTTTTTTCCGTTCTTATTCGAGATAACTGGTTCTCTTTCATTATACTAGTTTGATAGCCTTAGAAAAACATATTATGCGCAAAGAATCTCGAAAAGAAAAATAATTTTTTTCACAGTTTGGAAACTTCGTTAGAATCACTTTTTTTCCGTTCTTATTCGAGATAACTGGTTCTCTTTCATTTTGCTAGTTTGATAGCTGTAGAAAAGCATATTATGCGAAAAGAATCTCCAAAAGAAAAAAAAAATTTTCGAAATTTGGAAACTTCATTAGAATCACTTTTTTTCCGTTCTTATTCGAGATAACTGATTCTCTTTCATTATACTACTTTGATAGCCTCAGAAAAGCATATTATGCGCAAAGAATCTCGAAAAGAAAAAAAAAAATTTTCCGAAGTTTGGAAACTTCATTAGAATCACCTTTTTTCCGTTCTTATTTGAGATAACTGGTTCTTTTTCATTATACTAGTTTGATAGCCTCAGAAAAGGATATTATGCGCAAAGAATCTGGAAAAGAAAAATAATTTTTTTCGAAGTTTGGAAACTTCGTTAGAATCACTTTTTTTCCGTTCTTATTCTAGATAACTGGTTCTCTTTCATTATAGTAGTTTGATAGCCTCAGAAAAGCATATTATGCGCAAAAAATCTCGAAAAGAAAAAAAATTTTTTTCGAAATTTGGAAACTTCATTAGAATCACTTTTTTCCGTTCTTATTGGAGATAACTGGTTCTCTTTCATTATACTAGTTTGATAGCCTCAGAAAAGCATATGCGCAAAGAATCTCGAAAGGAAAAAAAAATTTTTTTCGAAGTTTGGAAACTTTATTAGAATCACATTTTTTCCGTTCTTATTTGAGATAACTGGTTCTCTTTCATTATACTAGTTTAATAGCCTCAGAAAAGCATATTATGCGCAAACAATCTCGAAAAGAAAAAAAATTTTTTTCGAAGTTTGGAAACTTCATTAGAATGACTTTTTTTCCGTTCTTATTTGAGATAATTGGTTCTCTTTCATTATACTAGTTTGATAGCCTCAGAAAAGCTTATTATGCGCTAAGAATCTCGAAAAGAAAAAAAAAAATTTTCGAAGTTTGGAAACTTCGTTAGAATCACTTTTTTTCCGTTCTTATTCGAGATAACTGGTTATCTTTCATTATACTAGTTTGATAGCCTTAGAAAAACACATTATGCGCAAAGAATCTCGGAAAGCAAAAATTTTTTTTTCGAAGTTTTGATTTTTTTCCGTTCTTATTCGAGATAACTGGTTCTCTTTCATTATACTAGTTTGATAGCCTTAGAAAAACAGATTATGCGCAAAGAATCTCGGAAGGAAAAAAAATTTTTTTCGAAGTTTTGAGACTTCATTAGAATCACTTTTTTTCCGTTCTTAATCGAGATAACTGGTTCTCTTTCATTATACTAGTTTGATAGCCTTAGAAAAACATATTATGCGCAAAGAAATTCGAAAAGAAAAAAAAAATTTTTCCAAGTTTTGAAACTTTAATAGAATCAGCTTTTTTCCGTTCTTATTCGAGATAACTGGTTCTCTTTCATTTTGCTAGTTTGATATTTCTAGAAAAGCATATTATGCGAAAAGAATCTGGAAAAGAAAAAAAAAATTTTCGAAATTTGGAAATTCGTTAGAATCACTTTTTTTCCGTTCTTATTCGAGATAACTGGTTCTCTTTCATTTTGCTAGTTTGATAGCTGTAGAAAGCATATTATGCGAATAGAATCTCGAAAAGAAAAAAAATTTTTTTCGAAGTTTGGAAACTTCTTTAGAATCACTTTTTTTCCGTTCTTATTCGAGATAACTGGTTCTCTTTCATTTTGCTAGTTTGATAGCTGTAGAAAGCACATTATGCGAATAGAATCTCGAAAAGAAAAAAATTTTTTTTCGAAGTTTGGAAACTTCTTTAGAATCACTTTTTTTCCGTTCTTATTCGAGATAACTGGTTCTCTTTCATTATACTAGTTTGATAGCCTCAGAAAAGCATATTATGCGCAAAGAATCTCGAAAAGAAAAATAATTTTTTTCACAGTTTGGAAACTTCGTTAGAATCACTTTTTTTCCGTTCTTATTCGAGATAACTGGTTCTCTTTCATTTTGCTAGTTTGATAGCTGTAGAAAAGCATATTATGCGAAAAGAATCTCGAAAAGAAAAAAAAAATTTTTCGAAATTTGGAAACTTCATTAGAATCACTTTTTTTCTGTTCTTATTCGAGATAACTGGTTCTCTTTCATTTTGCTAGTTTGACAGCTGTAGAAAAGCATATTATGCTGAAAGAATCTCGAAAAGAAAATAAAAAATTTTTCGAAGTTTGGAAACTTCATTAGAATTACTTTTTTCAGTTCTTATTTGAGATAACTGGTTCTCTTTCATTATACTAGTTTGATAGCCTCAGAAAAGCTTATTATGCGCAAAGAATCTCGAAAAGAAAAAAAATTTTTTTCGAAGTTTCGAAACTCCGTTAGAATCACTTTTTTTCCGTTCTTATTCGAGATAACTGGTTATCTTTCATTATACTAGTTTGATAGCCTTAGAAAAACAGATTATGCGCAAAGAATCTCGAAAAGAAAAAAAAATTTTTCCAAGTTTTTAAACTTCTTTAGAATCACATTTTTTCCTTTCTTATTCGAGATAACTGGTTCTCTTTCATTTTACTAGTTTGATAGCTCTAGAAAATATTATTATGCTAATAGAATCTCGAAAAGAAAAAAAAATTTTTCGATATTTGGAAACTTCATTAGAATCACTTTATTTCCGTTCTTATTCGAGATAACTGGTTCTCTTTCATTATACTAGTTTGATAGCCTCAGGAAAGCATATTATGCGCAAAGAATTTCAAAAGGAAAAAAAAATTTTTTTTGAAGTTTGGAAACTTTATTAGAATCACTTTTTTTCCGTTCTTATTTGAGATAACTGGTTCTCTTTCATTATACTAGTTTAATAGCCTCAGAAAAGCATATTATGCGCAAAGAATCTCGAAAGGAAAAAAAAAATTTTTCGAAGTTTGGAAACTCATTAGAATCACTTTTTTTCCGTTCTTATTTGAGATAACTGGTTCTCTTTCATTATACTATTTTGATAGCCTCAGAAAAGCATATTATGCGCAAAGAATCTCGAAAAGAAAAATAATTTTTTTCACAGTTTGGAAACTTCGTTAGAAACTTTTTTTTTCCGTTCTTATTCGAGATAACTGGTTCTCTTTCATTTTGCTAGTTTGATAGCTGTAGAAAAGCATATTATGCGAAAAGAATCTCGAAAAGAAAAAAAAAATTTTTCGAAATTTGGAAACTTCATTAGAATCACTTTTTTTCCGTTTTTATTCGAGATAACTGATTCTCTTTCATTATACTACTTTGATAGCCTCAGAAAAGCATATTATGCGCAAAGAATCTCGAAAAGAAAAAAAAAATTTTCCGAAGTTTGGAAACTTCATTAGAATCACTTTTTTTCCGTTCTTATTTGAGATAACTGGTTCTTTTTCATTATACTAGTTTGATAGCCTCAGAAAAGGATATTATGCGAAAAGAATCTCGAAAAGAAAAATAATTTTTTCCGAAGTTTGGAAACTTCATTAGAATCACTTTTTTTCCGTTCTTATTTGAGATAACTGGTTCTTTTTCATTATACTAGTTTATAGTCTTAGAAAAGCATATTATGCAAAAAGAATCTCGAAAAGAAAAAAAATTTTTTTTGAAGTTTGGAAACTTCATTAGAATCACATTTTTTCCGTTCTTATTCGAGATAACTTGTTCTCTTTCATTATACTAGTTTGATAGCCTCAGAAAAGCATATTATGGGCAAAGAATCTCGAAAGGAAAAAAAAAATTTTTCGAAGTTTGGAAACTTCATTAGAATCACTTTTTTCCGTTCTTATTTGAGATAACTGGTTGTCTTTCATTATACTAGTTTGATAGCCTCAGAAAAGCTTATTATGCGCAAAGAATCTCGAAAAGAAAAAAAAAATTTTTCGAAGTTTGGAAACTTCGTTAGAATCACTTTTTTCCGTTCTTATTAGAGATAACTGGTTATCTTTCATTATACTAGTTTGATAGCCTTAGAAAAACACATTATGCGCAAAGAATCTCGGAAAGAAAAAAAATTTTTTTCGAAGTTTTGATTTTTTTCCGTTCTTATTCGAGATAACTGGTTCTCTTTCATTATACTATTTTGATAGCCTTAGAAAAACAGATTATGCGCAAAGAATCTCGGAAAGAAAAAAAAAATTTTCGAAGTTTTGAAACTTCATTAGAATCACTTTTTTCCGTTCTTATTCGAGATAACTGGTTCTCTTTCATTATACTAGTTTGATAGCCTTAGAAAAACATATTATGCGCAAAGAATTTCGAAAAGAAAAATAACTTTTTCGAAGTTTTGAAACTTTTTTAGAATCACATTTTTTCCGTTCTTATTCGAGATAACTGGTTCTCTTTCATTTTGCTAGTTTGATAGCTCTAGAAAATATTATTATGCGAATAGAATCTCGAAAAGAAAAAAAAAATTTTCGAAATTTGGAAACTTCATTAGAATCACTTTTTTTCCGTTCTTATTTGAGATAACTGGTTCTCTTTCATTATACTAGTTTAATAGCCTCAGAAAAGCATATTATGCGCAAAGAATCTCGAAAGGAAAAAAAAAAATTTTCGAAGTTTGGAAACTCATTAGAATCACTTTTTTTCCGTTCTTATTTGAGATAACTGGTTCTCTTTCATTATACTATTTTGATAGCCTCAGAAAAGCATATTATGCGCAAAGAATCTCGAAAAGAAAAATAATTTTTTTCACAGTTTGGAAACTTCGTTAGAATCACTTTTTTTCCGTTCTTATTCGAGATAACTGGTTATCTTTCATTTTGCTAGTTTGATAGCTGTAGAAAAGCATATTATGCGCAAAGAATCTCGGAAAGAAAAAAAATTTTTTTCGAAGTTTTGAAACTTCATTAGAATCACTTTTTTTCCGTTCTTATTCGAGATAACTGGTTCTCTTTCATTATACTAGTTTGATAGCCTCAGAAAAGCATATTATCCGCAAAGAATCTCGAAAAGAAAAAATTTTTTTCGAAGTTTAGAAACTTCGTTAGAATCACTTTTTTTCCGTTCTTATTCGAGATAACTGGTTCTCTTTCATTATACTAGTTTGATATCCTTAGAAAAACATATTATGCGCAAAGAATCTCGAAAAGAAAAAAATTTTTTTTGAAGTTTGGAAACTTCCTTAGAATCACATTTTTTCCGTTCTTATTCGAGATAACTGGTTCTCTTTCATTATACTAGTTTGATAGCCTCAGAAAAGCATATTTTGCGCAAAGAATCTCGAAAAGAAAAAAAATTTTTTTCGAAGTTTGGAAACTTCTTTAGAATCACATTTTTTCCGTTCTTATTCAAGATAACTGGTTCTCTTTAATTTTGCTAGTTTGGTAGCTGTAGAAAGCATATTATGCCAATAGAATCTCGAAAAGAAAAAAAAAATTTTCGAAATTTGGAAACTTCATTAGAATGACTTTTTTTCCGTTCTTATTCGAGATAACTGGTTCTCTTTCATTATACTAGTTTGATAGCCTCAGAAAAGCATATTATGCCCAAAGGATCTCGAAAAGAAAAAAAATTTTTTTCGAAGTTTGGAAACTTCATTAGAATCACTTTTTTTCCGTTCTTATTCGAGATAACTGGTTCTCTTTCTTTATACTAGTTCGATAGCCTCAGAAAAGCATATTATGCGCAAAGAATCTCGAAAGGAAAAAAAAAATTTTTCGAAGTTTGGAAACTTCATTAGAATCACTTTTTTTCCGTTCTTATTCGAAATAACTGGTTGTCTTTCATTTTGCTAGTTTGATAGCTGTAGAAAAGCATATTATGCGAAAAGAATATCGAAAAGAAAAAAAGAATTTCAATATTTGGAAACTTCATTAGAATCACTTTTTTTCCGTTCTTACTAGAGATAACTGTTTCTCTTTCATTATACTAGTTTGATAGCCTCAGAGAGTATATTATGCGCAAAGAATCTCGAAAAGAAAAATAATTTTTTTCGAAGTTTGGAAACTTCTTTAGAATCACTTTCTTCCGTTCTTATTCGAGATAACTGGTTCTCTTTCATTTTGCTAGTTTGATAGCTGTAGAAAAGCATATTATGCGCAAAGAATCTCGAAAAGAAAAATAATTTTTTTCGAAGTTTGGAAACTTCGTTAGAATCACTTTTTTTCCGTTCTTATTCGAGATAACTGGTTCTCTTTCATTTTGCTAGTTTGATAGCTGTAGAAAAGCATATTATGCGAAAAATATCTCGAAAAGAAAAAAAAATTTTTCGAAATTTGGAAACTTCATTAGAATCACTTTTTTTCCGCTCTTATTCGAGATAACTGGTTCTCTTTCATTTTGCTAGTTTGATAGCCTCAGAAAAGCTTATTATGCGCAAAGAATCTCGAAAAGAAAAAATTTTTTTTCGAAGTTTTGAAACTTCATTACAATCACTTTTTTCCGTTCTTATTGGAGATAACTGGTTATTTTTCATTATACTAGTTTGATAGCCTTTGAAAAACACATTATGCGCAAAGGATCACGGAAAGAAAAAAAATTTTTTTCGAAGTTTATAAACTTCATCAGAATTACTTTTTTTCCGTTCTTATTCGAGATAACTGGTTCTCTTTCATTATACTAGTTTAATAGCCTTAGAAAAACATATTATGCGCAAAGAATCTCGAAAAGAAAAAAAAATTTTTTCCAAGTTTTGAAACTTCTTTAGAATCACTTTTTTTCCGTTCTTATTCGAGATAACTGGTTCTCTTTCATTATACTAGTTTGATAGTCTCAGAAAAGCATATTATGCACAAAGAATCTCGAAAGGAAAAAAAAATTTTTCGAAGTTTGGAAACTCATTAGAATCACTTTTTTTCCGTTCTTATTTGAGATAACTGGTTCTCTTTCATTATACTATTTTGATAGCCTCAGAAAAGCATATTATGCGCAAAGAATCTCAAAAAGAAAAATAATTTTTTTCACAGTTTGGAAACTTCGTTAGAATCACTATTTTTCCGTTCTTATTCGAGATAACTAGTTCTCTTTCATTTTGCTAGTTTGATAGCTGTAGAAAAGCATATTATGCGAAAAGAATCTCGAAAAGAAAAAAAAAATTTTCGAAAATTGGAAACTTCATTAGAATCACTTTTTTTCCGTTCTTATTCGAGATAACTAGTTCTCTTTCATTTTGCTAGTTTGATAGCTGTAGAAAAGCATATTATGCGAAAAGATTCTCGAAAAGAAAAAAAAAAATTTTTCGAAATTTGGAAACTTCATTAGAATCACTTTTTTCCGTTCTTATTTCAGATAACTGGTTCTCTTTCATTATACTAGTATGATAGCCTCAGAAAAGCATATTATGCGCAAAAAATCTCGAAAAGAAAAAAATTTTTTTTCGAAATTTGGAAACTTCGTTAGAATCACTTTTTTTCCGTTCTTATTGGAGATAACTGGTTCTCTTTCATTTTGCTAGTTTGATAGCTGTAGAAAAGCATATTATGCTGAAAGAATCTCGAAAAGAAAAAAAAAATTTCGAAATTTGGAAACTTCATTAGAATCACTTTTTTCCGTTCTTATTCGAGATAACTGGTTCTCTTTCATTATACTAGTTTGATAGCCTCAGAAAAGCATATTATGGGCAAAGAATCTCGAAAGGAAAAAAAAAATTTTTCGAAGTTTGGAAACTTCATTAGAATGATTTTTTTTCCGTTCTTATTTGAGATAACTGGTTCTCTTTCATTATACTAGTTTGATAGCCTCAGAAAAGCTTATTATGCGCAAAGAATCTCGAAAAGAAAAAAAATTTTTTTCGAAGTTTGGAAACTTCGTTAGAATCACTTTTTTCCGTTCTTATTAGAGATAACTGGTTATCTTTCATTATACTAGTTTGATAGCCTTAGAAAAACACATTAGCGCAAAGAATCTCGGAAAGAAAAAAAATTTTTTTCGAAGTTTTGAAACTTCATTAGAATCACTTTTTTCCCGTTCTTATTCGAGATAACTGGTTCTCTTTCATTATACTAGTTTGATAGCCTTAGAAAAACATATTATGCGCAAAGAATCTCGAAATGAAAAATAATTTTTTTCACAGTTTGGAAACTTCGTTAGAATCACTTTTTTTCAGTTCTTATTCCAGATAACTGGTTCTCTTTCATTTTGCTAGTTTGATAGCTGTAGAAAAGCATATTATGCGAAAAGAATCTCGAAAAGAAAAAAAAAATTTTCGAAATTTGGAAACTTCATTAGAATCACTTTTTTTCCGTTCTTATTCGAGATAACTGATTCTCTTTCATTATACTACTTTGATAGCCTCAGAAAAGCATATTATGCGCAAAGAATCTCGAAAAGAAAAAAAAAAATTTTCCGAAGTTTGGAAACTTCATTAGAATCACTTTTTTTCCGTTCTTATTTGAGATAACTGGTTCTTTTTCATTATACTAGTTTGATAGCCTCAGAAAAGGATATTATGCGCAAAGAATCTGGAAAAGAAAAATAATTTTTTTCGAAGTTTGGAAACTTCGTTAGAATCACTTTTTTTCCGTTCTTATTCGAGATAACTGGTTCTCTTTCATTATACTAGTTTGATAGCCTCAGAAAAGCATATTATGCGCAAAAAATCTCGAAAAGAAAAAAAATTTTTTTCGAAATTTGGAAACTTCATTAGAATCACTTTTTTCCGTTCTTATTGGAGATAACTGGTTCTCTTTCATTATACTAGTTTGATAGCCTCAGAAAAGCATATGCGCAAAGAATCTCGAAAGGAAAAAAAAATTTTTTTCGAAGTTTGGAAACTTTATTAGAATCACATTTTTTCCGTTCTTATTTGAGATAACTGGTTCTCTTTCATTATACTAGTTTAATAGCCTCAGAAAAGCATATTATGCGCAAACAATCTCGAAAAGAAAAAAAATTTTTTTCGAAGTTTGGAAACTTCATTAGAATGACTTTTTTTCCGTTCTTATTTGAGATAATTGGTTCTCTTTCATTATACTAGTTTGATAGCCTCAGAAAAGCTTATTATGCGCAAAGAATCTCGAAAAGAAAAAAAAAATTTTTCGAAGTTTGGAAACTTCGTTAGAATCACTTTTTTTCCGTTCTTATTCGAGATAACTGGTTATCTTTCATTATACTAGTTTGATAGCCTTAGAAAAACACATTAGCGCAAAGAATCTCGGAAAGAAAAAAAAATTTTTTCGAAGTTTTGATTTTTTTCCGTTCTTATTCGAGATAACTGGTTCTCTTTCATTATACTAGTTTGATAGACTTAGAAAAACAGATTATGCGCAAAGAATCTCGGAAAGAAAAAAAATTTTTTTCGAAGTTTTGAAACTTCATTAGAATCACTTTTTTTCCGTTCTTATTCGAGATAACTGATTCTCTTTCATTTTGCTAGTTTGATAGCTCTAGAAAATATTATTATGCGAATAGAATCTCGAAAAGAAAAAAAAAATTTTCGAAATTTGGAAACTTCATTAGAATCACTTTTTTTCCGTTCTTATTCGAGATAGCTGGTTCTCTTTCATTATACTAGTTTGATGGCCTCAGAAAAGCATATTATGCGCAAAGAATCTCGAAAGGAAAAAAAAATTTTTTTCGAAGTTTGGAAACTTTATTAGAATCACTTTTTTCCCGTTCTTATTTGAGATAACTGGTTCTCTTTCATTATACTAGTTTAATAGCCTCAGAAAAGCATATTATGCGCAAAGAATCTCGAAAAGAAAAATAATTTTTTTCACAGTTTGGAAACTTCGTTAGAATCACTTTTTTTCCGTTCTTATTCGAGATAACTGGTTCTCTTTCATTTTGCTAGTTTGATAGCTGTAGAAAAGCATATTATGCGAAAAGAATCTCGAAAAGAAAAAAAAAATTTTCGAAATTTGGAAACTTCATTAGAATCACTTTTTTTCCGTTCTTATTCGAGATAACTGATTCTCTTTCATTATACTACTTTGATAGCCTCAGAAAAGCATATTATGCGCAAAGAATCTCGAAAAGAAAAAAAAAATTTCCGAAGTTTGGAAACTTCATTAGAATCACTTTTTTTCCGTTCTTATTTGAGATAACTGGTTATTTTTCATTATACTAGTTTGATAGCCTCAGAAAAGGATATTATGCGCAAAGAATCTGGAAAAGAAAAATAATTTTTTTCGAAGTTTGGAAACTTCGTTAGAATCACTTTTTTTCCGTTCTTATTCGAGATAACTGGTTCTCTTTCATTATACTAGTATGATAGCCTCAGAAAACATATTATGCGCAAAAAATCTCGAAAAGAAAAAAATTTTTTTTCGAAATTTGGAAACTTCGTTAGAATCACTTTTTTTCCGTTCTTATTGGAGATAACTGGTTCTCTTTCATTTTGCTAGTTTGATAGCTGTAGAAAAGCATATTATGCTGAAAGAATCTCGAAAAGAAAAAAAAAATTTCGAAATTTGGAAACTTCATTAGAATCACTTTTTTCCGTTCTTATTCGAGATAACTGGTTCTCTTTCATTATACTAGTTTGATAGCCTCAGAAAAGCATATTATGGGCAAAGAATCTCGAAAGGAAAAAAAAAATTTTTCGAAGTTTGGAAACTTCATTAGAATGACTTTTTTTCCGTTCTTATTTGAGATAACTGGTTCTCTTTCATTATACTAGTTTGATAGCCTCAGAAAAGCTTATTATGCGCAAAGAATCTCGAAAAGAAAAAAAATTTTTTTCGAAGTTTGGAAACTTCGTTAGAATCACTTTTTTCCGTTCTTATTAGAGATAACTGGTTATCTTTCATTATACTAGTTTGATACCCTTAGAAAAACACATTAGCGCAAAGAATCTCGGAAAGAAAAAAAATTTTTTTCGAAGTTTTGAAACTTCATTAGAATCACTTTTTTCCGTTCTTATTCGAGATAACTGGTTCTCTTTCATTATACTAGTTTGATAGCCTCAGAAAAGCATATTATGGGCAAAGAATCTCGAAAGGAAAAAAAAAATTTTTCGAAGTTTGGAAACTTCATTAGAATGACTTTTTTTCCGTTCTTATTTGAGATAACTGGTTCTCTTTCATTATACTAGTTTGATAGCCTCAGAAAAGCTTATTATGCGCAAAGAATCTCGAAAAGAAAAAAAATTTTTTTCGAAGTTTATAAACTTCATCAGAATTACTTTTTTTCCGTTCTTATTCGAGATAACTGGTTCTCTTTCATTATACTAGTTTAATAGCCTTAGAAAAACATATTATGCGCAAAGAATCTCGAAAAGAAAAAAAAATTTTTTCCAAGTTTTGAAACTTCTTTAGAATCACTTTTTTTCCGTTCTTATTCGAGATAACTGGTTCTCTTTCATTATACTAGTTTGATAGTCTCAGAAAAGCATATTATGCACAAAGAATCTCGAAAGGAAAAAAAAATTTTTCGAAGTTTGGAAACTCATTAGAATCACTTTTTTTCCGTTCTTATTTGAGATAACTGGTTCTCTTTCATTATACTATTTTGATAGCCTCAGAAAAGCATATTATGCGCAAAGAATCTCAAAAAGAAAAATAATTTTTTTCACAGTTTGGAAACTTCGTTAGAATCACTATTTTTCCGTTCTTATTCGAGATAACTAGTTCTCTTTCATTTTGCTAGTTTGATAGCTGTAGAAAAGCATATTATGCGAAAAGAATCTCGAAAAGAAAAAAAAAATTTTCGAAAATTGGAAACTTCATTAGAATCACTTTTTTTCCGTTCTTATTCGAGATAACTAGTTCTCTTTCATTTTGCTAGTTTGATAGCTGTAGAAAAGCATATTATGCGAAAAGATTCTCGAAAAGAAAAAAAAAAATTTTTCGAAATTTGGAAACTTCATTAGAATCACTTTTTTCCGTTCTTATTTCAGATAACTGGTTCTCTTTCATTATACTAGTATGATAGCCTCAGAAAAGCATATTATGCGCAAAAAATCTCGAAAAGAAAAAAATTTTTTTTCGAAATTTGGAAACTTCGTTAGAATCACTTTTTTTCCGTTCTTATTGGAGATAACTGGTTCTCTTTCATTTTGCTAGTTTGATAGCTGTAGAAAAGCATATTATGCTGAAAGAATCTCGAAAAGAAAAAAAAAATTTCGAAATTTGGAAACTTCATTAGAATCACTTTTTTCCGTTCTTATTCGAGATAACTGGTTCTCTTTCATTATACTAGTTTGATAGCCTCAGAAAAGCATATTATGGGCAAAGAATCTCGAAAGGAAAAAAAAAATTTTTCGAAGTTTGGAAACTTCATTAGAATGATTTTTTTTCCGTTCTTATTTGAGATAACTGGTTCTCTTTCATTATACTAGTTTGATAGCCTCAGAAAAGCTTATTATGCGCAAAGAATCTCGAAAAGAAAAAAAATTTTTTTCGAAGTTTGGAAACTTCGTTAGAATCACTTTTTTCCGTTCTTATTAGAGATAACTGGTTATCTTTCATTATACTAGTTTGATAGCCTTAGAAAAACACATTAGCGCAAAGAATCTCGGAAAGAAAAAAAATTTTTTTCGAAGTTTTGAAACTTCATTAGAATCACTTTTTTCCCGTTCTTATTCGAGATAACTGGTTCTCTTTCATTATACTAGTTTGATAGCCTTAGAAAAACATATTATGCGCAAAGAATCTCGAAATGAAAAATAATTTTTTTCACAGTTTGGAAACTTCGTTAGAATCACTTTTTTTCAGTTCTTATTCCAGATAACTGGTTCTCTTTCATTTTGCTAGTTTGATAGCTGTAGAAAAGCATATTATGCGAAAAGAATCTCGAAAAGAAAAAAAAAATTTTCGAAATTTGGAAACTTCATTAGAATCACTTTTTTTCCGTTCTTATTCGAGATAACTGATTCTCTTTCATTATACTACTTTGATAGCCTCAGAAAAGCATATTATGCGCAAAGAATCTCGAAAAGAAAAAAAAAAATTTTCCGAAGTTTGGAAACTTCATTAGAATCACTTTTTTTCCGTTCTTATTTGAGATAACTGGTTCTTTTTCATTATACTAGTTTGATAGCCTCAGAAAAGGATATTATGCGCAAAGAATCTGGAAAAGAAAAATAATTTTTTTCGAAGTTTGGAAACTTCGTTAGAATCACTTTTTTTCCGTTCTTATTCGAGATAACTGGTTCTCTTTCATTATACTAGTTTGATAGCCTCAGAAAAGCATATTATGCGCAAAAAATCTCGAAAAGAAAAAAAATTTTTTTCGAAATTTGGAAACTTCATTAGAATCACTTTTTTCCGTTCTTATTGGAGATAACTGGTTCTCTTTCATTATACTAGTTTGATAGCCTCAGAAAAGCATATGCGCAAAGAATCTCGAAAGGAAAAAAAAATTTTTTTCGAAGTTTGGAAACTTTATTAGAATCACATTTTTTCCGTTCTTATTTGAGATAACTGGTTCTCTTTCATTATACTAGTTTAATAGCCTCAGAAAAGCATATTATGCGCAAACAATCTCGAAAAGAAAAAAAATTTTTTTCGAAGTTTGGAAACTTCATTAGAATGACTTTTTTTCCGTTCTTATTTGAGATAATTGGTTCTCTTTCATTATACTAGTTTGATAGCCTCAGAAAAGCTTATTATGCGCAAAGAATCTCGAAAAGAAAAGAAAAATTTTTCGAAGTTTGGAAACTTCGTTAGAATCACTTTTTTTCCGTTCTTATTCGAGATAACTGGTTATCTTTCATTATACTAGTTTGATAGCCTTAGAAAAACACATTAGCGCAAAGAATCTCGGAAAGAAAAAAAAATTTTTTCGAAGTTTTGATTTTTTTCCGTTCTTATTCGAGATAACTGGTTCTCTTTCATTATACTAGTTTGATAGACTTAGAAAAACAGATTATGCGCAAAGAATCTCGGAAAGAAAAAAAATTTTTTTCGAAGTTTTGAAACTTCATTAGAATCACTTTTTTTCCGTTCTTATTCGAGATAACTGATTCTCTTTCATTTTGCTAGTTTGATAGCTCTAGAAAATATTATTATGCGAATAGAATCTCGAAAAGAAAAAAAAAATTTTCGAAATTTGGAAACTTCATTAGAATCACTTTTTTTCCGTTCTTATTCGAGATAGCTGGTTCTCTTTCATTATACTAGTTTGATGGCCTCAGAAAAGCATATTATGCGCAAAGAATCTCGAAAGGAAAAAAAAATTTTTTTCGAAGTTTGGAAACTTTATTAGAATCACTTTTTTCCCGTTCTTATTTGAGATAACTGGTTCTCTTTCATTATACTAGTTTAATAGCCTCAGAAAAGCATATTATGCGCAAAGAATCTCGAAAAGAAAAATAATTTTTTTCACAGTTTGGAAACTTCGTTAGAATCACTTTTTTTCCGTTCTTATTCGAGATAACTGGTTCTCTTTCATTTTGCTAGTTTGATAGCTGTAGAAAAGCATATTATGCGAAAAGAATCTCGAAAAGAAAAAAAAAATTTTCGAAATTTGGAAACTTCATTAGAATCACTTTTTTTCCGTTCTTATTCGAGATAACTGATTCTCTTTCATTATACTACTTTGATAGCCTCAGAAAAGCATATTATGCGCAAAGAATCTCGAAAAGAAAAAAAAAATTTCCGAAGTTTGGAAACTTCATTAGAATCACTTTTTTTCCGTTCTTATTTGAGATAACTGGTTATTTTTCATTATACTAGTTTGATAGCCTCAGAAAAGGATATTATGCGCAAAGAATCTGGAAAAGAAAAATAATTTTTTTCGAAGTTTGGAAACTTCGTTAGAATCACTTTTTTTCCGTTCTTATTCGAGATAACTGGTTCTCTTTCATTATACTAGTATGATAGCCTCAGAAAACATATTATGCGCAAAAAATCTCGAAAAGAAAAAAATTTTTTTTCGAAATTTGGAAACTTCGTTAGAATCACTTTTTTTCCGTTCTTATTGGAGATAACTGGTTCTCTTTCATTTTGCTAGTTTGATAGCTGTAGAAAAGCATATTATGCTGAAAGAATCTCGAAAAGAAAAAAAAAATTTCGAAATTTGGAAACTTCATTAGAATCACTTTTTTCCGTTCTTATTCGAGATAACTGGTTCTCTTTCATTATACTAGTTTGATAGCCTCAGAAAAGCATATTATGGGCAAAGAATCTCGAAAGGAAAAAAAAAATTTTTCGAAGTTTGGAAACTTCATTAGAATGACTTTTTTTCCGTTCTTATTTGAGATAACTGGTTCTCTTTCATTATACTAGTTTGATAGCCTCAGAAAAGCTTATTATGCGCAAAGAATCTCGAAAAGAAAAAAAATTTTTTTCGAAGTTTGGAAACTTCGTTAGAATCACTTTTTTCCGTTCTTATTAGAGATAACTGGTTATCTTTCATTATACTAGTTTGATACCCTTAGAAAAACACATTAGCGCAAAGAATCTCGGAAAGAAAAAAAATTTTTTTCGAAGTTTTGAAACTTCATTAGAATCACTTTTTTTCCGTTCTTATTCGAGATAACTGGTTCTCTTTCATTATACTAGTTTGATAGCCTTAGAAAAACATATTATGCGCAAAGAATCTCGAAAAGAAAAATAATTTTTTTCACAGTTTGGAAACTTCGTTAGAATCACTTTTTTTCCGTTCTTATTCGAGATAACTGGTTCTCTTTCATTTTGCTAGTTTGATAGCTGTAGAAAAGCATATTATGCGAAAAGAATCTCCAAAAGAAAAAAAAAATTTTCGAAATTTGGAAACTTCATTAGAATCACTTTTTTTCCGTTCTTATTCGAGATAACTGATTCTCTTTCATTATACTACTTTGATAGCCTCAGAAAAGCATATTATGCGCAAAGAATCTCGAAAAGAAAAAAAAAAAATTTCCGAAGTTTGGAAACTTCATTAGAATCACTTTTTTTCCGTTCTTATTTGAGATAACTGGTTCTTTTTCATTATACTAGTTTGATAGCCTCAGAAAAGGATATTATGCGCAAAGAATCTGGAAAAGAAAAATAATTTTTTTCGAAGTTTGGAAACTTCGTTAGAATCACTTTTTTTCCGTTCTTATTCGAGATAACTGGTTCTCTTTCATTATACTAGTTTGATAGCCTCAGAAAAGCATATTATGCGCAAAAAATCTCGAAAAGAAAAAAAATTTTTTTCGAAAATTGGAAACTTCATTAGAATCACTTTTTTCCGTTCTTATTGGAGATAACTGGTTCTCTTTCATTATACTAGTTTGATAGCCTCAGAAAAGCATATGCGCAAAGAATCTCGAAAGGAAAAAAAAATTTTTTTCGAAGTTTGGAAAGTTTATTAGAATCACATTTTTTCCGTTCTTATTTGAGATAACTGGTTCTCTTTCATTATACTAGTTTAATAGCCTCAGAAAAGCATATTATGCGCAAACAATCTCGAAAAGAAAAAAAATTTTTTTCGAAGTTTGGAAACTTCATTAGAATGACTTTTTTTCCGTTCTTATTTGAGATAATTGGTTCTCTTTCATTATACTAGTTTGATAGCCTCAGAAAAGCTTATTATGCGCAAAGAATCTCGAAAAGAAAAAAAAAAATTTTCGAAGTTTGGAAACTTCGTTAGAATCACTTTTTTTCCGTTCTTATTCGAGATAACTGGTTATCTTTCATTATACTAGTTTGATAGCCTTAGAAAAACACATTATGCGCAAAGAATCTCGGAAAGCAAAAATTTTTTTTTCGAAGTTTTGATTTTTTTCCGTTCTTATTCGAGATAACTGGTTCTCTTTCATTATACTAGTTTGATAGCCTTAGAAAAACAGATTATGCGCAAAGAATCTCGGAAAGAAAAAAAAATTTTTTCGAAGTTTTGAAACTTCATTAGAATCACTTTTTTTCCGTTCTTAATCGAGATAACTGGTTCTCTTTCATTATACTAGTTTGATAGCCTTAGAAAAACATATTATGCGCAAAGAATCTCGAAAAGAAAAAAAAATTTTTTCCAAGTTTTGAAACTTTAATAGAATCACCATTTTTCCGTTCTTATTCGAGATAACTGGTTCTCTTTCATTTTGCTAGTTTGATATTTCTAGAAAAGCATATTATGCGAAAAGAATCTGGAAAAGAAAAAAAAAAATTTTCGAAATTTTGAAACTTCGTTAGAATCACTTTTTTTACGTTCTTATTCGAGATAACTGGTTCTCTTTCATTTTGCTAGTTTGATAGCTGTAGAAAGCACATTATGCGAATAGAATCTCGAAAAGAAAAAAATTTTTTTTCGAAGTTTGGAAACTTCTTTAGAATCACTTTTTTTCCGTTCTTATTCGAGATAACTGGTTCTCTTTCATTATACTAGTTTGATAGCCTCAGAAAAGCATATTATGCGCAAAGAATCTCGAAAAGAAAAATAATTTTTTTCACAGTTTGGAAACTTCGTTAGAATCACTTTTTTTCCGTTCTTATTCGAGATAACTGGTTCTCTTTCATTTTGCTAGTTTGATAGCTGTAGAAAAGCATATTATGCGAAAAGAATCTCGAAAAGAAAAAAAAATTTTTCGAAATTTGGAAACTTCATTAGAATCACTTTTTTTCCGTTCTTATTCGAGATAACTGATTCTCTTTCATTATACTACTTTGATAGCCTCAGAAAAGCATATTATGCACAAAGAATCTCGAAAAGAAAAAAAAAATTTCCGAAGTTTGGAAACTTCATTAGAATCACTTTTTTTCCGTTCTTATTTGAGATAACTGGTTATTTTTCATTATACTAGTTTGATAGCCTCAGAAAAGGATATTATGCGCAAAGAATCTGGAAAAGAAAAATAATTTTTTTCGAAGTTTGGAAACTTCGTTAGAATCACTTTTTTTCCGTTCTTATTCGAGATAACTGGTTCTCTTTCATTATACTAGTATGATAGCCTCAGAAAACATATTATGCGCAAAAAATCTCGAAAAGAAAAAAATTTTTTTTCGAAATTTGGAAACTTCGTTAGAATCACTTTTTTTCCGTTCTTATTGGAGATAACTGGTTCTCTTTCATTTTGCTAGTTTGATAGCTGTAGAAAAGCATATTATGCTGAAAGAATCTCGAAAGGAAAAAAAAAATTTCGAAATTTGGAAACTTCATTAGAATCACTTTTTTCCGTTCTTATTCGAGATAACTGGTTCTCTTTCATTATACTAGTTTGATAGCCTCAGAAAAGCATATTATGGGCAAAGAATCTCGAAAGGAAAAAAAAAATTTTTCGAAGTTTGGAAACTTCATTAGAATGACTTTTTTTCCGTTCTTATTTGAGATAACTGGTTCTCTTTCATTATACTAGTTTGATAGCCTCAGAAAAGCTTATTATGCGCAAAGAATCTCGAAAAGAAAAAAAATTTTTTTCGAAGTTTGGAAACTTCGTTAGAATCACTTTTTTCCGTTCTTATTAGAGATAACTGGTTATCTTTCATTATACTAGTTTGATACCCTTAGAAAAACACATTAGCGCAAAGAATCTCGGAAAGAAAAAAAATTTTTTTCGAAATTTTGAAACTTCATTAGAATCACTTTTTTTCCGTTCTTATTCGAGATAACTGGTTCTCTTTCATTATACTAGTTTGATAGCCTTAGAAAAACATATTATGCGCAAAGAATCTCGAAAAGAAAAATAATTTTTTTCACAGTTTGGAAACTTCGTTAGAATCACTTTTTTTCCATTCTTATTCGAGATAACTGGTTCTCTTTCATTTTGCTAGTTTGATAGCTGTAGAAAAGCATATTATGCGAAAAGAATCTCCAAAAGAAAAAAAAAATTTTCGAAATTTGGAAACTTCATTAGAATCACTTTTTTTCCGTTCTTATTCGAGATAACTGATTCTCTTTCATTATACTACTTTGATAGCCTCAGAAAAGCATATTATGCGCAAAGAATCTCGAAAAGAAAAAAAAAAAATTTCCGAAGTTTGGAAACTTCATTAGAATCACTTTTTTTCCGTTCTTATTTGAGATAACTGGTTCTTTTTCATTATACTAGTTTGATAGCCTCAGAAAAGGATATTATGCGCAAAGAATCTGGAAAAGAAAAATAATTTTTTTCGAAGTTTGGAAACTTCGTTAGAATCACTTTTTTTCCGTTCTTATTCGAGATAACTGGTTCTCTTTCATTATACTAGTTTGATAGCCTCAGAAAAGCATATTATGCGCAAAAAATCTCGAAAAGAAAAAAAATTTTTTTCGAAAATTGGAAACTTCATTAGAATCACTTTTTTCCGTTCTTATTGGAGATAACTGGTTCTCTTTCATTATACTAGTTTGATAGCCACAGAAAAGCATATGCGCAAAGAATCTCGAAAGGAAAAAAAAATTTTTTTCGAAGTTTGGAAAGTTTATTAGAATCACATTTTTTCCGTTCTTATTTGAGATAACTGGTTCTCTTTCATTATACTAGTTTAATAGCCTCAGAAAAGCATATTATGCGCAAACAATCTCGAAAAGAAAAAAAATTTTTTTCGAAGTTTGGAAACTTCATTAGAATGACTTTTTTTCCGTTCTTATTTGAGATAATTGGTTCTCTTTCATTATACTAGTTTGATAGCCTCAGAAAAGCTTATTATGCGCAAAGAATCTCGAAAAGAAAAAAAAAAATTTTCGAAGTTTGGAAACTTCGTTAGAATCACTTTTTTTCCGTTCTTATTCGAGATAACTGGTTATCTTTCATTATACTAGTTTGATAGCCTTTGAAAAACACATTATGCGCAAAGAATCTCGGAAAGCAAAAATTTTTTTTTCGAAGTTTTGATTTTTTTCCGTTCTTATTCGAGATAACTGGTTCTCTTTCATTATACTAGTTTGATAGCCTTAGAAAAACAGATTATGCGCAAAGAATCTCGGAAAGAAAAAAAATTTTTTTCGAAGTTTTGAAACTACATTAGAATCACTTTTTTTCCGTTCTTAATCGAGATAACTGGTTCTCTTTCATTATACTAGTTTGATAGCCTTAGAAAAACATATTATGCGCAAAGAATCTCGAAAAGAAAAAAAAATTTTTTCCAAGTTTTGAAACTTTAATAGAATCACCTTTTTTCCGTTCTTATTCGAGATAACTGGTTCTCTTTCATTTTGCTAGTTTGATATTTCTAGAAAAGCATATTATGCGAAAAGAATCTGGAAAAGAAAAAAAAAAATTTTCGAAATTTTGAAACTTCGTTAGAATCACTTTTTTTACGTTCTTATTCGAGATAACTGGTTCTCTTTCATTTTGCTAGTTTGATAGCTGTAGAAAGCACATTATGCGAATAGAATCTCGAAAAGAAAAAAATTTTTTTTCGAAGTTTGGAAACTTCTTTAGAATCACTTTTTTTCCGTTCTTATTCGAGATAACTGGTTCTCTTTCATTATACTAGTTTGATAGCCTCAGAAAAGCATATTATGCGCAAAGAATCTCGAAAAGAAAAATAATTTTTTTCACAGTTTGGAAACTTCGTTAGAATCACTTTTTTTCCGTTCTTATTCGAGATAACTGGTTCTCTTTCATTTTGCTAGTTTGATAGCTGTAGAAAAGCATATTATGCGAAAAGAATCTCGAAAAGAAAAAAAAAATTTTTCGAAATTTGGAAACTTCATTAGAATCACTTTTTTTCTGTTCTTATTCGAGATAACTGGTTCTCTTTCATTTTGCTAGTTTGACAGCTGTAGAAAAGCATATTATGCTGAAAGAATCTCGAAAAGAAAATAAAAAATTTTTCGAAGTTTGGAAACTTCATTAGAATTACTTTTTTCAGTTCTTATTTGAGATAACTGGTTCTCTTTCATTATACTAGTTTGATAGCCTCAGAAAAGCTTATTATGAGCAAAGAATCTCGAAAAGAAAAAAAATTTTTTTCGAAGTTTCGAAACTCCGTTAGAATCACTTTTTTTCCGTTCTTATTCGAGATAACTGGTTATCTTTCATTATACTAGTTTGATAGCCTTAGAAAAACAGATTATGCGCAAAGAATCTCGGAAAGAAAAAAAATTATTTTCGAAGTTTTGAAACTTCATTAGAATCACTTTTTTTCCGTTCTTATTCGAGATAACTGGTTCTCTTTCATTTTACTAGTTTGATAGCTCTAGAAAATTTTATTATGCGAATAGAATCTCGAAAAGAAAAAAAAAATTTTCGATATTTGGAAACTTCATTAGAATCACTTTTTTTCCGTTCTTATTCGAGATAACTGGTTCTCTTTCATTATACTAGTTTGATAGCCTCAGGAAAGCATATTATGCGCAAACAATTTCAAAAGGAAAAAAAAAATTTTTTTCGAAGTTTGGAAACTTTATTAGAATCACTTTTTTTCCGTTCTTATTTGAGATAACTGGTTCTCTTTCATTATACTAGTTTAATAGCCTCAGAAAAGCATATTATGCGCAAAGAATCTCGAAAGAAAAAAAAAATTTTTCGAAGTTTGGAAACTCATTAGAATCACTTTTTTTCCGTTCTTATTTGAGATAACTGGTTCTCTTTCATTATACTATTTTGATAGCCTCAGAAAAGCATATTATGCGCAAAGAATCTCGAAAAGAAAAATAATTTTTTTCACAGTTTGGAAACTTCGTTAGAAACTTTTTTTTTCCGTTCTTATTCGAGATAACTGGTTCTCTTTCATTTTGCTAGTTTGATAGCTGTAGAAAAGCATATTATGCGAAAAGAATCTCGAAAAGAAAAAAAAAATTTTTCGAAATTTGGAAACTTCATTAGAATCACTTTTTTTCCGTTTTTATTCGAGATAACTGATTCTCTTTCATTATACTACTTTGATAGCCTCAGAAAAGCATATTATGCGCAAAGAATCTCGAAAAGAAAAATAATTTTTTTCACAGTTTGGAAACTTCGTTAGAATCACTTTTTTTCCGTTCTTATTCGAGATAACTGGTTATCTTTCATTTTGCTAGTTTGATAGCTGTAGAAAAGCATATTATGCGCAAAGAATCTCGGAAAGAAAAAAAATTTTTTTCGAAGTTTTGAAACTTCATTAGAATCACTTTTTTTCCGTTCTTATTCGAGATAACTGGTTCTCTTTCATTATACTAGTTTGATAGCCTCAGAAAAGCATATTATCCGCAAAGAATCTCGAAAAGAAAAAATTTTTTTCGAAGTTTAGAAACTTCGTTAGAATCACTTTTTTTCCGTTCTTATTCGAGATAACTGGTTCTCTTTCATTATACTAGTTTGATATCCTTAGAAAAACATATTATGCGCAAAGAATCTCGAAAAGAAAAAAATTTTTTTTTGAAGTTTGGAAACTTCCTTAGAATTACATTTTTTCCGTTCTTATTCGAGATAACTGGTTCTCTTTCATTATACTAGTTTGATAGCCTCAGAAAAGCATATTTTGCGCAAAGAATCTCGAAAAGAAAAAAAATTTTTTTCGAAGTTTGGAAACTTCTTTAGAATCACATTTTTTCCGTTCTTATTCAAGATAACTGGTTCTCTTTAATTTTGCTAGTTTGGTAGCTGTAGAAAGCATATTATGCCAATAGAATCTCGAAAAGAAAAAAAAAAATTTTCGAAATTTGGAAACTTCATTAGAATGACTTTTTTTCCGTTCTTATTCGAGATAACTGGTTCTCTTTCATTATACTAGTTTGATAGCCTCAGAAAAGCATATTATGCGCAAAGGATCTCGAAAAGAAAAAAAATTTTTTTCGAAGTTTGGAAACTTCATTAGAATCACTTTTTTCCCGTTCTTATTCGAGATAACTGGTTCTCTTTCTTTATACTAGTTCGATAGCCTCAGAAAAGCATATTATGCGCAAAGAATCTCGAAAGGAAAAAAAAAATTTTTCGAAGTTTGGAAACTTCATTAGAATCACTTTTTTTCCGTTCTTATTCGAAATAACTGGTTGTCTTTCATTTTGCTAGTTTGATAGCTGTAGAAAAGCATATTATGCGAAAAGAATATCGAAAAGAAAAAAAGAATTTCAATATTTGGAAACTTCATTAGAATCACTTTTTTTCCGTTCTTACTAGAGATAACTGTTTCTCTTTCATTATACTAGTTTGATAGCCTCAGAGAGTATATTATGCGCAAAGAATCTCGAAAAGAAAAATAATTTTTTTCGAAGTTTGGAAACTTCTTTAGAATCACTTTCTTCCGTTCTTATTCGAGATAACTGGTTCTCTTTCATTTTGCTAGTTTGATAGCTGTAGAAAAGCATATTATGCGCAAAGAATCTCGAAAAGAAAAATAATTTTTTTCGAAGTTTGGAAACTTCGTTAGAATCACTTTTTTTCCGTTCTTATTCGAGATAACTGGTTCTCTTTCATTTTGCTAGTTTGATAGCTGTAGAAAAGCATATTATGCGAAAAATATCTCGAAAAGAAAAAAAAATTTTTCGAAATTTGGAAACTTCATTAGAATCACTTTTTTTCCGCTCTTATTCGAGATAACTGGTTCTCTTTCATTTTGCTAGTTTGATAGCCTCAGAAAAGCTTATTATGCGCAAAGAATCTCGAAAAGAAAAAATTTTTTTTCGAAGTTTTGAAACTTCATTACAATCACTTTTTATCCGTTCTTATTGGAGATAACTGGTTATTTTTCATTATACTAGTTTGATAGCCTTTGAAAAACACATTATGCGCAAAGGATCACGGAAAGAAAAAAAATTTTTTTCGAAGTTTATAAACTTCATCAGAATTACTTTTTTTCCGTTCTTATTCGAGATAACTGGTTCTCTTTCATTATACTAGTTTAATAGCCTTAGAAAAACATATTATGCGCAAAGAATCTCGAAAAGAAAAAAAAATTTTTTCCAAGTTTTGAAACTTCTTTAGAATCACTTTTTTTCCGTTCTTATTCGAGATAACTGGTTCTCTTTCATTATACTAGTTTGATAGTCTCAGAAAAGCATATTATGCACAAAGAATCTCGAAAGGAAAAAAAAATTTTTCGAAGTTTGGAAACTCATTAGAATCACTTTTTTCCGTTCTTATTTGAGATAACTGGTTCTCTTTCATTATACTATTTTGATAGCCTCAGAAAAGCATATTATGCGCAAAGAATCTCAAAAAGAAAAATAATTTTTTTCACAGTTTGGAAACTTCGTTAGAATCACTATTTTTCCGTTCTTATTCGAGATAACTAGTTCTCTTTCATTTTGCTAGTTTGATAGCTGTAGAAAAGCATATTATGCGAAAAGAATCTCGAAAAGAAAAAAAAAATTTTCGAAAATTGGAAACTTCATTAGAATCACTTTTTTTCCGTTCTTATTCGAGATAACTAGTTCTCTTTCATTTTGCTAGTTTGATAGCTGTAGAAAAGCATATTATGCGAAAAGATTCTCGAAAAGAAAAAAAAAAATTTTTCGAAATTTGGAAACTTCATTAGAATCACTTTTTTCCGTTCTTATTTCAGATAACTGGTTCTCTTTCATTATACTAGTATGATAGCCTCAGAAAAGCATATTATGCGCAAAAAATCTCGAAAAGAAAAAAATTTTTTTTCGAAATTTGGAAACTTCGTTAGAATCACTTTTTTTCCGTTCTTATTGGAGATAACTGGTTCTCTTTCATTTTGCTAGTTTGATAGCTGTAGAAAAGCATATTATGCTGAAAGAATCTCGAAAAGAAAAAAAAAATTTCGAAATTTGGAAACTTCATTAGAATCACTTTTTTCCGTTCTTATTCGAGATAACTGGTTCTCTTTCATTATACTAGTTTGATAGCCTCAGAAAAGCATATTATGGGCAAAGAATCTCGAAAGGAAAAAAAAAATTTTTCGAAGTTTGGAAACTTCATTAGAATGATTTTTTTTCCGTTCTTATTTGAGATAACTGGTTCTCTTTCATTATACTAGTTTGATAGCCTCAGAAAAGCTTATTATGCGCAAAGAATCTCGAAAAGAAAAAAAATTTTTTTCGAAGTTTGGAAACTTCGTTAGAATCACTTTTTTCCGTTCTTATTAGAGATAACTGGTTATCTTTCATTATACTAGTTTGATAGCCTTAGAAAAACACATTAGCGCAAAGAATCTCGGAAAGAAAAAAAATTTTTTTCGAAGTTTTGAAACTTCATTAGAATCACTTTTTTCCCGTTCTTATTCGAGATAACTGGTTCTCTTTCATTATACTAGTTTGATAGCCTTAGAAAAACATATTATGCGCAAAGAATCTCGAAATGAAAAATAATTTTTTTCACAGTTTGGAAACTTCGTTAGAATCACTTTTTTTCAGTTCTTATTCCAGATAACTGGTTCTCTTTCATTTTGCTAGTTTGATAGCTGTAGAAAAGCATATTATGCGAAAAGAATCTCGAAAAGAAAAAAAAAATTTTCGAAATTTGGAAACTTCATTAGAATCACTTTTTTTCCGTTCTTATTCGAGATAACTGATTCTCTTTCATTATACTACTTTGATAGCCTCAGAAAAGCATATTATGCGCAAAGAATCTCGAAAAGAAAAAAAAAAATTTTCCGAAGTTTGGAAACTTCATTAGAATCACTTTTTTTCCGTTCTTATTTGAGATAACTGGTTCTTTTTCATTATACTAGTTTGATAGCCTCAGAAAAGGATATTATGCGCAAAGAATCTGGAAAAGAAAAATAATTTTTTCGAAGTTTGGAAACTTCGTTAGAATCACTTTTTTTCCGTTCTTATTCGAGATAACTGGTTCTCTTTCATTATACTAGTTTGATAGCCTCAGAAAAGCATATTATGCGCAAAAAATCTCGAAAAGAAAAAAAATTTTTTTCGAAATTTGGAAACTTCATTAGAATCACTTTTTTCCGTTCTTATTGGAGATAACTGGTTCTCTTTCATTATACTAGTTTGATAGCCTCAGAAAAGCATATGCGCAAAGAATCTCGAAAGGAAAAAAAAATTTTTTTCGAAGTTTGGAAACTTTATTAGAATCACATTTTTTCCGTTCTTATTTGAGATAACTGGTTCTCTTTCATTATACTAGTTTAATAGCCTCAGAAAAGCATATTATGCGCAAACAATCTCGAAAAGAAAAAAAATTTTTTTCGAAGTTTGGAAACTTCATTAGAATGACTTTTTTTCCGTTCTTATTTGAGATAATTGGTTCTCTTTCATTATACTAGTTTGATAGCCTCAGAAAAGCTTATTATGCGCAAAGAATCTCGAAAAGAAAAAAAAAATTTTTCGAAGTTTGGAAACTTCGTTAGAATCACTTTTTTTCCGTTCTTATTCGAGATAACTGGTTATCTTTCATTATACTAGTTTGATAGCCTTAGAAAAACACATTAGCGCAAAGAATCTCGGAAAGAAAAAAAAATTTTTTCGAAGTTTTGATTTTTTTCCGTTCTTATTCGAGATAACTGGTTCTCTTTCATTATACTAGTTTGATAGACTTAGAAAAACAGATTATGCGCAAAGAATCTCGGAAAGAAAAAAAATTTTTTTCGAAGTTTTGAAACTTCATTAGAATCACTTTTTTTCCGTTCTTATTCGAGATAACTGATTCTCTTTCATTTTGCTAGTTTGATAGCTCTAGAAAATATTATTATGCGAATAGAATCTCGAAAAGAAAAAAAAAATTTTCGAAATTTGGAAACTTCATTAGAATCACTTTTTTTCCGTTCTTATTCGAGATAGCTGGTTCTCTTTCATTATACTAGTTTGATGGCCTCAGAAAAGCATATTATGCGCAAAGAATCTCGAAAGGAAAAAAAAAATTTTTTCGAAGTTTGGAAACTTTATTAGAATCACTTTTTTCCCGTTCTTATTTGAGATAACTGGTTCTCTTTCATTATACTAGTTTAATAGCCTCAGAAAAGCATATTATGCGCAAAGAATCTCGAAAAGAAAAATAATTTTTTTCACAGTTTGGAAACTTCGTTAGAATCACTTTTTTTCCGTTCTTATTCGAGATAACTGGTTCTCTTTCATTTTGCTAGTTTGATAGCTGTAGAAAAGCATATTATGCGAAAAGAATCTCGAAAAGAAAAAAAAAATTTTCGAAATTTGGAAACTTCATTAGAATCACTTTTTTTCCGTTCTTATTCGAGATAACTGATTCTCTTTCATTATACTACTTTGATAGCCTCAGAAAAGCATATTATGCGCAAAGAATCTCGAAAAGAAAAAAAAAATTTCCGAAGTTTGGAAACTTCATTAGAATCACTTTTTTTCCGTTCTTATTTGAGATAACTGGTTATTTTTCATTATACTAGTTTGATAGCCTCAGAAAAGGATATTATGCGCAAAGAATCTGGAAAAGAAAAATAATTTTTTTCGAAGTTTGGAAACTTCGTTAGAATCACTTTTTTTCCGTTCTTATTCGAGATAACTGGTTCTCTTTCATTATACTAGTATGATAGCCTCAGAAAACATATTATGCGCAAAAAATCTCGAAAAGAAAAAAATTTTTTTTCGAAATTTGGAAACTTCGTTAGAATCACTTTTTTTCCGTTCTTATTGGAGATAACTGGTTCTCTTTCATTTTGCTAGTTTGATAGCTGTAGAAAAGCATATTATGCTGAAAGAATCTCGAAAAGAAAAAAAAAATTTCGAAATTTGGAAACTTCATTAGAATCACTTTTTTCCGTTCTTATTCGAGATAACTGGTTCTCTTTCATTATACTAGTTTGATAGCCTCAGAAAAGCATATTATGGGCAAAGAATCTCGAAAAGAAAAAAAAAATTTTTCGAAGTTTGGAAACTTCATTAGAATGACTTTTTTTCCGTTCTTATTTGAGATAACTGGTTCTCTTTCATTATACTAGTTTGATAGCCTCAGAAAAGCTTATTATGCGCAAAGAATCTCGAAAAGAAAAAAAATTTTTTTCGAAGTTTGGAAACTTCGTTAGAATCACTTTTTTCCGTTCTTATTAGAGATAACTGGTTATCTTTCATTATACTAGTTTGATACCCTTAGAAAAACACATTAGCGCAAAGAATCTCGGAAAGAAAAAAAATTTTTTTCGAAGTTTTGAAACTTCATTAGAATCACTTTTTTTCCGTTCTTATTCGAGATAACTGGTTCTCTTTCATTATACTAGTTTGATAGCCTTAGAAAAACATATTATGCGCAAAGAATCTCGAAAAGAAAAATAATTTTTTTCACAGTTTGGAAACTTCGTTAGAATCACTTTTTTTCCGTTCTTATTCGAGATAACTGGTTCTCTTTCATTTTGCTAGTTTGATAGCTGTAGAAAAGCATATTATGCGAAAAGAATCTCCAAAAGAAAAAAAAAATTTTCGAAATTTGGAAACTTCATTAGAATCACTTTTTTTCCGTTCTTATTCGAGATAACTGATTCTCTTTCATTATACTACTTTGATAGCCTCAGAAAAGCATATTATGCGCAAAGAATCTCGAAAAGAAAAAAAAAAAATTTCCGAAGTTTGGAAACTTCATTAGAATCACTTTTTTTCCGTTCTTATTTGAGATAACTGGTTCTTTTTCATTATACTAGTTTGATAGCCTCAGAAAAGGATATTATGCGCAAAGAATCTGGAAAAGAAAAATAATTTTTTTCGAAGTTTGGAAACTTCGTTAGAATCACTTTTTTTCCGTTCTTATTCGAGATAACTGGTTCTCTTTCATTATACTGGTTTGATAGCCTCAGAAAAGCATATTATGCGCAAAAAATCTCGAAAAGAAAAAAAATTTTTTTCGAAAATTGGAAACTTCATTAGAATCACTTTTTTCCGTTCTTATTGGAGATAACTGGTTCTCTTTCATTATACTAGTTTGATAGCCTCAGAAAAGCATATGCGCAAAGAATCTCGAAAGGAAAAAAAAATTTTTTTCGAAGTTTGGAAAGTTTATTAGAATCACATTTTTCCGTTCTTATTTGAGATAACTGGTTCTCTTTCATTATACTAGTTTAATAGCCTCAGAAAAGCATATTATGCGCAAACAATCTCGAAAAGAAAAAAAATTTTTTTCGAAGTTTGGAAACTTCATTAGAATGACTTTTTTTCCGTTCTTATTTGAGATAATTGGTTCTCTTTCATTATACTAGTTTGATAGCCTCAGAAAAGCTTATTATGCGCAAAGAATCTCGAAAAGAAAAAAAAAAATTTTCGAAGTTTGGAAACTTCGTTAGAATCACTTTTTTTCCGTTCTTATTCGAGATAACTGGTTATCTTTCATTATACTAGTTTGATAGCCTTAGAAAAACACATTATGCGCAAAGAATCTCGGAAAGCAAAAATTTTTTTTTCGAAGTTTTGATTTTTTTCCGTTCTTATTCGAGATAACTGGTTCTCTTTCATTATACTAGTTTGATAGCCTTAGAAAAACAGATTATGCGCAAAGAATCTCGGAAAGAAAAAAAATTTTTTTCGAAGTTTTGAAACTTCATTAGAATCACTTTTTTTCCGTTCTTAATCGAGATAACTGGTTCTCTTTCATTATACTAGTTTGATAGCCTTAGAAAAACATATTATGCGCAAAGAATCTCGAAAAGAAAAAAAATTTTTTTCCAAGTTTTGAAACTTTAATAGAATCACCTTTTTTCCGTTCTTATTCGAGATAACTGGTTCTCTTTCATTTTGCTAGTTTGATAAAATTTTAGAAAAGCATATTATGCGAAGAGAATCTGGAAAAGAAAAAAAAATTTTTCGAAATTTTGAAACTTCGTTAGAATCACTTGTTTTACGTTCTTATTCGAGATAACTGGTTCTCTTTCATTTTGCTAGTTTGATAGCTGTAGAAAGCACATTATGCGAATAGAATCTCGAAAAGAAAAAAAATTTTTTTCGAAGTTTGGAAACTTCTTTAGAATCACTTTTTTTCCGTTCTTATTCGAGATAACTGGTTCTCTTTCATTATACTAGTTTGATAGCCTCAGAAAAGCATATTATGCGCAAAGAATCTCGAAAAGAAAAATAATTTTTTTTACAGTTTGGAAACTTCGTTAGAATCACTTTTTTTCCGTTCTTATTCGAGATAACTGGTTCTCTTTCATTTTGCTAGTTTGATAGCTGTAGAAAAGCATATTATGCGAAAAGAATCTCGAAAAGAAAAAAAAAATTTTTCGAAATTTGGAAACTTCATTAGAATCACTTTTTTTCTCTTCTTATTCGAGATAACTGGTTCTCTTTCATTTTGCTAGTTTGACAGCTGTAGAAAAGCATATTATGCTGAAAGAATCTCGAAAAGAAAATAAAAAATTTTTCGAAGTTTGGAAACTTCATTAGAATTACTTTTTTCAGTTCTTATTTGAGATAACTGGTTCTCTTTCATTATACTAGTTTGATAGCCTCAGAAAAGCTTATTATGCGCAAAGAATCTCGAAAAGAAAAAAAATTTTTTTCGAAGTTTCGAAACTCCGTTAGAATCACTTTTTTTCCGTTCTTATTCGAGATAACTGGTTATCTTTCATTATACTAGTTTGATAGCCTTAGAAAAACAGATTATGCGCAAAGAATCTCGGAAAGAAAAAAAATTATTTTCGAAGTTTTCAAACTTCATTAGAATCACTTTTTTTCCGTTCTTATTCGAGATAACTGGTTCTCTTTCATTTTACTAGTTTGATAGCTCTAGAAAATATTATTATGCGAATAGAATCTCGAAAAGAAAAAAAAAATTTTCGATATTTGGAAACTTCATTAGAATCACTTTTTTTCCGTTCTTATTCGAGATAACTGGTTCTCTTTCATTATACTAGTTTGATAGCCTCAGGAAAGCATATTATGCGCAAAGAATTTCAAAAGGAAAAAAAATTTTTTTTCGAAGTTTGGAAACTTTATTAGAATCACTTTTTTTCCGTTCTTATTTGAGATAACTGGTTCTCTTTCATTATACTAGTTTAATAGCCTCAGAAAAGCATATTATGCGCAAAGAATCTCGAAAGGAAAAAAAAAATTTTTCGAAGTTTGGAAACTCATTAGAATCACTTTTTTTCTGTTCTTATTTGAGATAACTGGTTCTCTTTCATTATACTATTTTGATAGCCTCAGAAAAGCATATTATGCGCAAAGAATCTCGAAAAGAAAAATAATTTTTTTCACAGTTTGGAAACTTCGTTAGAAACTTTTTTTTTCCGTTCTTATTCGAGATAACTGGTTCTCTTTCATTTTGATAGTTTGATAGCTGTAGAAAAGCATATTATGCGAAAAGAATCTCGAAAAGAAAAAAAAAATTTTTCGAAATTTGGAAACTTCATTAGAATCACTTTTTTTCCGTTTTTATTCGAGATAACTGATTCTCTTTCATTATACTACTTTGATAGCCTCAGAAAAGCATATTATGCGCAAAGAATTTCGAAAAGAAAAAAAAAATTTTCCGAAGTTTGGAAACTTCATTAGAATCACTTTTTTTCCGTTCTTATTTGAGATAAATGGTTCTTTTTCATTATACTAGTTTGATAGCCTCAGAAAAGGATATTATGCGAAAAGAATCTCGAAAAGAAAAATAATTTTTTCCGAAGTTTGGAAACTTCATTAGAATCACTTTTTTTCCGTTATTATTTGAGATAACTGGTTCTTTTTCATTATACTAGTTTATAGTCTTAGAAAAGCATATTATGCAAAAAGAATCTCGAAAAGAAAAAAAATTTTTTTTGAAGTTTGGAAACTTCATTAGAATCACATTTTTTCCATTCTTATTCGAGATAACTTGTTCTCTTTCATTATACTAGTTTGATAGCCTCAGAAAAGCATATTATGGGCAAAGAATCTCGAAAGGAAAAAAAAAATTTTTCGAAGTTTGGAAACTTCATTAGAATCACTTTTTTCCGTTCTTATTTGAGATAACTGGTTCTCTTTCATTATACTAGTTTGATAGCCTCAGAAAAGCTTATTATGCGCAAAGAATCTCGAAAAGAAAAAAAAAATTTTTCGAAGTTTGGAAACTTCGTTAGAATCACTTTTTTCCGTTCTTATTAGAGATAACTGGTTATCTTTCATTATACTAGTTTGATAGCCTTAGAAAAACACATTATGCGCAAAGAATCTCGGAAAGAAAAAAAATTTTTTTCGAAGTTTTGATTTTTTTCCGTTCTTATTCGAGATAACTGGTTCTCTTTCATTATACTATTTTGATAGCCTTAGTAAAACAGATTATGCGCAAAGAATCTCGGAAAGAAAAAAAAAAATTTCGAAGTTTTGAAACTTCATTAGAATCACTTTTTTCCGTTCTTATTCGAGATAACTGGTTCTCTTTCATTATACTAGTTTGATAGCCTTAGAAAAACATATTATGCGCAAAGAATCTCGAAAAGAAAAATAACTTTTTCGAAGTTTTGAAACTTTTTTAGAATCACATTTTTTCCGTTCTTATTCGAGATAACTGGTTCTCTTTCATTTTGCTAGTTTGATAGCTCTAGAAAATATTATTATGCGAATAGAATCTCGAAAAGAAAAAAAAAATTTTCGAAATTTGGAAACTTCATTAGAATCACTTTTCTTCCGTTCTTATTTGAGATAACTGATTCTCTTTCATTATACTAGTTTAATAGCCTCAGAAAAGCATATTATGCGGAAAGAATCTCGAAAGGAAAAAAAAAAATTTTCGAAGTTTGGAAACTCATTAGAATCACTTTTTTTCCGTTCTTATTTGAGATAACTGGTTCTCTTTCATTATACTATTTTGATAGCCTCAGAAAAGCATATTATGCGCAAAGAATCTCGAAAAGAAAAATAATTTTTTTCACAGTTTGGAAACTTCGTTAGAATCACTTTTTTTCCGTTCTTATTCGAGATAACTGGTTATCTTTCATTTTGCTAGTTTGATAGCTGTAGAAAAGCATATTATGCGAAAAGAATCTCGAAAAGAAAAAAAAAATTTTTCGAAATTTGGAAACTTCTATAGAATCACTGTTTTTCCGTTCTTATTCGAGATTACTGGTTCTCTTTTATTTTGCTAGTTTGATAGCTGTAGAAAAGGATATTATGCTGAAAGAATCTCGAAAAGAAAAAAAAAATTTTTCGAAATTTGGAAACTTCATTAGAATCACTTTTTTTCCGTTCTTATTCGAGATAACTTGTTCTCTTTCATTATACTAGTTTGATAGCCTCAGAAAAGCATATTATGGGCAAAGAATCTCGAAAGGAAAAAAAAAATTTTTCGAAGTTTGGAAACTTCATTAGAATCACTTTTTTCCGTTCTTATTTGAGATAACTGGTTCTCTTTCATTATACTAGTTTGATAGCCTCAGAAAAGCTTATTATGCGCAAAGAATCTCGAAAAGAAAAAAAAAATTTTTCGAAGTTTGGAAACTTCGTTAGAATCACTTTTTTCCGTTCTTATTAGAGATAACTGGTTATCTTTCATTATACTAGTTTGATAGCCTTAGAAAAACACATTATGCGCAAAGAATCTCGGAAAGAAAAAAAATTTTTTTCGAAGTTTTGATTTTTTTCCGTTCTTATTCGAGATAACTGGTTCTCTTTCATTATACTATTTTGATAGCCTTAGAAAAACAGATTATGCGCAAAGAATCTCGGAAAGAAAAAAAAAATTTCGAAGTTTTGAAACTTCATTAGAATCACTTTTTTCCGTTCTTATTCGAGATAACTGGTTCTCTTTCATTATACTAGTTTGATAGCCTTAGAAAAACATATTATGCGCAAAGAATCTCGAAAAGAAAAATAACTTTTTCGAAGTTTTGAAACTTTTTTAGAATCACATTTTTTCCGTTCTTATTCGAGATAACTGGTTCTCTTTCATTTTGCTAGTTTGATAGCTCTAGAAAATATTATTATGCGAATAGAATCTCGAAAAGAAAAAAAAAATTTTCGAAATTTGGAAACTTCATTAGAATCACTTTTCTTCCGTTCTTATTTGAGATAACTGATTCTCTTTCATTATACTAGTTTAATAGCCTCAGAAAAGCATATTATGCGGAAAGAATCTCGAAAGGAAAAAAAAAAATTTTCGAAGTTTGGAAACTCATTAGAATCACTTTTTTTCCGTTCTTATTTGAGATAACTGGTTCTCTTTCATTATACTATTTTGATAGCCTCAGAAAAGCATATTATGCGCAAAGAATCTCGAAAAGAAAAATAATTTTTTTCACAGTTTGGAAACTTCGTTAGAATCACTTTTTTTCCGTTCTTATTCGAGATAACTGGTTATCTTTCATTTTGCTAGTTTGATAGCTGTAGAAAAGCATATTATGCGAAAAGAATCTCGAAAAGAAAAAAAAAATTTTTCGAAATTTGGAAACTTCTATAGAATCACTGTTTTTCCGTTCTTATTCGAGATTACTGGTTCTCTTTTATTTTGCTAGTTTGATAGCTGTAGAAAAGGATATTATGCTGAAAGAATCTCGAAAAGAAAAAAAAAATTTTTCGAAATTTGGAAACTTCATTAGAATCACTTTTTTTCCGTTCTTATTCGAGATAACTGATTCTCTTTCATTATACTACTTTGATAGCCTCAGAAAAGCATATTATGCGCAAAGAATCTCGAAAAGAAAAAAAAATTTTTTCCGAAGTTTGGAAATTTCATTAGAATCACTTTTTTTCCGTTCTTATTCGAGATAACTGGTTATCTTTCATTATACTAGTTTGATAGCCTTAGAAAAACACATTATGCGGAAAGAATCTCGGAATGAAAAAAAATTTTTTTCGAAGTTTTGATTTTTTTCCGTTCTTATTTGAGATAACTGGTTCTCTTTCATTATACTAGTTTGATAGCCTTAGAAAAACATATTATGCGCAAAGAATCTGGAAAAGAAAAAATTTTTTTTTCAAAGTTTTGAAACGTCTTTAGAATCTCATTTTGTCCGTTCTTATTCGAGATAACTGGTTCTCTTTCATTTTGCTAGTTTGACAGCTCTAGAAAATATTATTATGCGAATAGAATCTCGAAAAGAAAAAAAAAATTTTTCGAAATTTGGAAACTTCATTAGAATCACTTTTTTTCCGTTCTTATTCGAGATAACTGGTTCTCTTTCATTATACTAGTTTGATAGCCTCAGAAAAGCATATTATGCGCAAAGAATCTCGAAAAGAAAAAAAAATTTTTTCGAAGTTTGGAAACTTCATTAGAATCTCTTTTTTTCCGTTCTTATTCGAGATAACTGGTTCTCTTTCATTATACTAGTTTGATAGCCTCAGAAAAGCATATTATGCGCAAACAATCTCGAAAAGAAAAAAAATTTTTTTTGAAGTTTGGAAACTTCGTTAGAATCACTTTTTTTCCATTCTTATTCGAGATAACTGGTTCTCTTTCATTATACTAGTTTGATAGCCTTAGAAAAACATATTATGCGCAAAGAATCTCGGAAAGAAAAAAATTTTTTTTCGAAGTTTTGAAACTTCATTAGAATCACTTTTTTTCCGTTCTTATTCGAGATAACTGGTTCTCTTTCATTATACTAGTTTGATAGCCTCAGAAAAGCATATTATCCGCAAAGAATCTCGAAAAGAAAAATAATTTTTTCGAAGTTTAGAAACTTCGTTAGAATCACTTTTTTTCCGTTCTTATTCGAGATAACTGGTTCTCTTTCATTATACTAGTTTGATATCCTTAGAAAAACATATTATGCCCAAAGAATCCCGAAAAGAAAAAAATTTTTTTTCGAAGTTTTGAAACTTCAATAGAATCACCTTTTTTCCGTTCTTATTCGAGATAACTGGTTCTCTTTCATTTTGCTAGTTTGATATTTCTAGAAAAGCATATTATGCGAAAAGAATCTGGAAAAGAAAAAAAAAATATTTTCGAAATTTGGAAACTTCATTAGAATCACTTTTTTCCGTTCTTATTCGAGATAACTGGTTCTCTTTCATTATACTAGTTTGATAGCTGTAGAAAGCATATTATGCGAATAGAATCTCGAAAAGAAAAAAAAAATTTTTTCGAAATTTGGAAACTTCATTAGAATCACCTTTTTTCAGTTCTTATTCGAGATAACTGGTTCTCTTTCATTATACTAGTTTGATAGCCTCAGAAAAGCATATTATTTGCAAAGAATCTCGAAAAGAAAAAAAATTTTTTTCGAAGTTTGGAAACTCCATTAGAATCACTTTTTTTCCGTTCTTATTTGAGATAACGTTCTGTTTCATTATACTAGTTTGATAGCCTCAGAAAAGCATATCATGCGCAAAGAATCTCGAAAAGAAAAATAATTTTTTTCGAAGTTTGCAAACTTCGTTAGAATCACTTTTTTTCCGTTCTTATTCGAGATAACTGGTTCTCTTTCATTTTGCTAGTTTGATAGCTGTAGAAAAGCATATTATGCGAAAAGAATCTCGAAAAGAAAAAAAAAATTTTTCGAAATTTGGAAACTTCATTAGAATCACTTTTTTCCGTTCTTATTCGAGATAACTGGTTCTCTTTCATTATACTAGTTTGATAGCCTCAGAAAAGCATATTATGCGCAAAGAATCTCGAAAAGAAAAAAATTTTTTTTCGAAGTTTGGAAACTTCTTTAGAATCACATTTTTTCCGTTTTATTCGAGATAACTGGTTCTCTTTCATTATACTGGTTTGATAGCCTTAGAAAAACATATTATGCGCAAAGAATCTGGAAAAGAAAAAAATTTTTTTTCAAAGTTTTGAAACTTCTTTAGAATCACATTTTTTCCGTTCTTATTCGAGATAACCGGTTCTCTTTCATTTTGCTAGTTTGACAGCTCTAGAAAATATTATTATGCGAATAGAATCTCGAAAAGAAAAAAAAAATTTTTCGAAATTTGGAAACTTCATTAGAATCACTTTTTTTCCGTTCTTATTCGAGATAACTGGTTCTCTTTCATTATACTAGTTTGATAGCCTCAGAAAAGCATATTATGCGCAAAGAATCTCGAAAAGAAAAAAATTTTTTTCGAAGTTTGGAAACTTCATTAGAATCACTTTTTTTCCGTTCTTATTCGAGATAACTGGTTCTCTTTCATTATACTAGTTTGATAGCCTCAGAAAAGCATATTATGCGCAAACAATCTCGAAAAGAAAAAAAAATTTTTTTGAAGTTTGGAAACTTCGTTAGAATCACTTTTTTTCCATTCTTATTCGAGATAACTGGTTCTCTTTCATTATATTAGTTTGATAGCCTTAGAAAAACATATTATGCGCAAAGAATCTCGGAAAGAAAAAAAATTTTTTTCGAAGTTTTGAAACTTCATTAGAATCACTTTTTTTCCGTTCTTATTCGAGATAACTGGTTCTCTTTCATTATACTAGTTTGATAGCCTCAGAAAAGCATATTATCCGCAAAGAATCTCGAAAAGAAAAAATTTTTTTCGAAGTTTAGAAACTTCGTTAGAATCACTTTTTTTCCGTTCTTATTCGAGATAACTGGTTCTCTTTCATTATACTAGTTTGATATCCTTAGAAAAACATATTATGCGCAAAGAATCTCGAAAAGAAAAAAATTTTTTTTTGAAGTTTGGAAACTTCCTTAGAATCACATTTTTTCCGTTCTTATTCGAGATAACTGGTTCTCTTTCATTATACTAGTTTGATAGCCTCAGAAAAGCATATTTTGCGCAAAGAATCTCGAAAAGAAAAAAAATTTTTTTCGAAGTTTGGAAACTTCTTTAGAATCACATTTTTTCCGTTCTTATTCAAGATAACTGGTTCTCTTTAATTTTGCTAGTTTGGTAGCTGTAGAAAGCATATTATGCCAATAGAATCTCGAAAAGAAAAAAAAAAATTTTCGAAATTTGGAAACTTCATTAGAATGACTTTTTTTCCGTTCTTATTCGAGATAACTGGTTCTCTTTCATTATACTAGTTTGATAGCCTCAGAAAAGCATATTATGCGCAAAGGATCTCGAAAAGAAAAAAAATTTTTTTCGAAGTTTGGAAACTTCATTAGAATCACTTTTTTTCCGTTCTTATTCGAGATAACTGGTTCTCTTTCTTTATACTAGTTCGATAGCCTCAGAAAAGCATATTATGCGCAAAGAATCTCGAAAGGAAAAAAAAAATTTTTCGAAGTTTGGAAACTTCATTAGAATCACTTTTTTTCCGTTCTTATTCGAGATAACTGGTTCTCTTTCATTATACTAGTTTGATAGCCTTAGAAAAACATATTATGCGCAAAGAATCTCGAAAAGAAAAATAACTTTTTCGAAGTTATGAAACTTTTTTAGAATCACATTTTTTCCGTTCTTATTCGAGATAACTGGTTCTCTTTCATTTTGCTAGTTTGATAGCTCTAGAAAATATTATTATGCGAATAGAATCTCGAAAAGAAAAAAAAAATTTTCGAAATTTGGAAACTTCATTAGAATCACTTTTCTTCCGTTCTTATTTGAGATAACTGATTCTCTTTCATTATACTAGTTTAATAGCCTCAGAAAAGCATATTATGCGGAAAGAATCTCGAAAGGAAAAAAAAAAATTTTCGAAGTTTGGAAACTCATTAGAATCACTTTTTTTCCGTTCTTATTTGAGATAACTGGTTCTCTTTCATTATACTAGTTTGATAGCCTCAGAAAAGCTTATTATGCGCAAAGAATCTCGAAAAGAAAAAAAAAATTTTTCGAAGTTTGGAAACTTCGTTAGAATCACTTTTTTCCGTTCTTATTAGAGATAACTGGTTATCTTTCATTATACTAGTTTGATAGCCTTAGAAAAACACATTATGCGCAAAGAATCTCGGAAAGAAAAAAAATTTTTTTCGAAGTTTTGATTTTTTTCCGTTCTTATTCGAGATAACTGGTTCTCTTTCATTATCCTATTTTGATAGCCTTAGAAAAACAGATTATGCGCAAAGAATCTCGGAAAGAAAAAAAAAAATTTCGAAGTTTTGAAACTTCATTAGAATCACTTTTTTCCGTTCTTATTCGAGATAACTGGTTCTCTTTCATTATACTAGTTTGATAGCCTTAGAAAAACATATTATGCGCAAAGAATCTCGAAAAGAAAAATAACTTTTTCGAAGTTTTGAAACTTTTTTAGAATCACATTTTTTCCGTTCTTATTCGAGATAACTGGTACTCTTTCATTTTGCTAGTTTGATAGCTCTAGAAAATATTATTATGCGAATAGAATCTCGAAAAGAAAAAAAAAATTTTCGAAATTTGGAAACTTCATTAGAATCACTTTTCTTCCGTTCTTATTTGAGATAACTGATTCTCTTTCATTATACTAGTTTAATAGCCTCAGAAAAGCATATTATGCGGAAAGAATCTCGAAAGGAAAAAAAAAAATTTTCGAAGTTTGGAAACTCATTAGAATCACTTTTTTTCCGTTCTTATTTGAGATAACTGGTTCTCTTTCATTATACTATTTTGATAGCCTCAGAAAAGCATATTATGCGCAAAGAATCTCGAAAAGAAAAATAATTTTTTTCACAGTTTGGAAACTTCGTTAGAATCACTTTTTTTCCGTTCTTATTCGAGATAACTGGTTATCTTTCATTTTGCTAGTTTGATAGCTGTAGAAAAGCATATTATGCGAAAAGAATCTCGAAAAGAAAAAAAAAATTTTTCGAAATTTGGAAACTTCTATAGAATCACTGTTTTTCCGTTCTTATTCGAGATTACTGGTTCTCTTTTATTTTGCTAGTTTGATAGCTGTAGAAAAGGATATTATGCTGAAAGAATCTCGAAAAGAAAAAAAAAATTTTTCGAAATTTGGAAACTTCATTAGAATCACTTTTTTTCCGTTCTTATTCGAGATAACTGATTCTCTTTCATTATACTACTTTGATAGCCTCAGAAAAGCATATTATGCGCAAAGAATCTCGAAAAGAAAAAAAAATTTTTTCCGAAGTTTGGAAATTTCATTAGAATCACTTTTTTTCCGTTCTTATTCGAGATAACTGGTTATCTTTCATTATACTAGTTTGATAGCCTTAGAAAAACACATTATGCGGAAAGAATCTCGGAATGAAAAAAAATTTTTTTCGAAGTTTTGATTTTTTTCCGTTCTTATTTGAGATAACTGGTTCTCTTTCATTATACTAGTTTGATAGCCTTAGAAAAACATATTATGCGCAAAGAATCTGGAAAAGAAAAAATTTTTTTTTCAAAGTTTTGAAACGTCTTTAGAATCTCATTTTGTCCGTTCTTATTCGAGATAACTGGTTCTCTTTCATTTTGCTAGTTTGACAGCTCTAGAAAATATTATTATGCGAATAGAATGTCGAAAAGAAAAAAAAAATTTTTCGAAATTTGGAAACTTCATTAGAATCACTTTTTTTCCGTTCTTATTCGAGATAACTGGTTCTCTTTCATTATACTAGTTTGATAGCCTCAGAAAAGCATATTATGCGCAAAGAATCTCGAAAAGAAAAAAAAATTTTTTCGAAGTTTGGAAACTTCATTAGAATCTCTTTTTTTCCGTTCTTATTCGAGATAACTGGTTCTCTTTCATTATACTAGTTTGATAGCCTCAGAAAAGCATATTATGCGCAAACAATCTCGAAAAGAAAAAAAATTTTTTTTGAAGTTTGGAAACTTCGTTAGAATCACTTTTTTTCCATTCTTATTCGAGATAACTGGTTCTCTTTCATTATACTAGTTTGATAGCCTTAGAAAAACATATTATGCGCAAAGAATCTCGGAAAGAAAAAAATTTTTTTTCGAAGTTTTGAAACTTCATTAGAATCACTTTTTTTCCGTTCTTATTCGAGATAACTGGTTCTCTTTCATTATACTAGTTTGATAGCCTCAGAAAAGCATATTATCCGCAAAGAATCTCGAAAAGAAAAATAATTTTTTTCGAAGTTTAGAAACTTCGTTAGAATCACTTTTTTTCCGTTCTTATTCGAGATAACTGGTTCTCTTTCATTATACTAGTTTGATATCCTTAGAAAAACATATTATGCCCAAAGAATCCCGAAAAGAAAAAAATTTTTTTTCGAAGTTTTGAAACTTCAATAGAATCACCTTTTTTCCGTTCTTATTCGAGATAACTGGTTCTCTTTCATTTTGCTAGTTTGATATTTCTAGAAAAGCATATTATGCGAAAAGAATCTGGAAAAGAAAAAAAAAATATTTTCGAAATTTGGAAACTTCATTAGAATCACTTTTTTCCGTTCTTATTCGAGATAACTGGTTCTCTTTCATTATACTAGTTTGATAGCTGTAGAAAGCATATTATGCGAATAGAATCTCGAAAAGAAAAAAAAAATTTTTTCTCAAATTTGGAAACTTCATTAGAATCACCTTTTTTCAGTTCTTATTCGAGATAACTGGTTCTCTTTCATTATACTAGTTTGATAGCCTCAGAAAAGCATATTATTTGCAAAGAATCTCGAAAAGAAAAAAAATTTTTTTCGAAGTTTGGAAACTCCATTAGAATCACTTTTTTTCCGTTCTTATTTGAGATAACGTTCTGTTTCATTATACTAGTTTGATAGCCTCAGAAAAGCATATCATGCGCAAAGAATCTCGAAAAGAAAAATAATTTTTTTCGAAGTTTGCAAACTTCGTTAGAATCACTTTTTTTCCGTTCTTATTCGAGATAACTGGTTCTCTTTCATTTTGCTAGTTTGATAGCTGTAGAAAAGCATATTATGCGAAAAGAATCTCGAAAAGAAAAAAAAAATTTTTCGAAATTTGGAAACTTCATTAGAATCACTTTTTTCCGTTCTTATTCGAGATAACTGGTTCTCTTTCATTATACTAGTTTGATAGCCTCAGAAAAGCATATTATGCGCAAAGAATCTCGAAAAGAAAAAAATTTTTTTTCGAAGTTTGGAAACTTCTTTAGAATCACATTTTTTCCGTTTTATTCGAGATAACTGGTTCTCTTTCATTATACTGGTTTGATAGCCTTAGAAAAGCATATTATGCGCAAAGAATCTGGAAAAGAAAAAAATTTTTTTTCAAAGTTTTGAAACTTCTTTAGAATCACATTTTTTCCGTTCTTATTCGAGATAACCGGTTCTCTTTCATTTTGCTAGTTTGACAGCTCTAGAAAATATTATTATGCGAATAGAATCTCGAAAAGAAAAAAAAAATTTTTCGAAATTTGGAAACTTCATTAGAATCACTTTTTTTCCGTTCTTATTCGAGATAACTGGTTCTCTTTCATTATACTAGTTTGATAGCCTCAGAAAAGCATATTATGCGCAAAGAATCTCGAAAAGAAAAAAATTTTTTTCGAAGTTTGGAAACTTCATTAGAATCACTTTTTTTCCGTTCTTATTCGAGATAACTGGTTCTCTTTCATTATACTAGTTTGATAGCCTCAGAAAAGCATATTATGCGCAAACAATCTCGAAAAGAAAAAAAAATTTTTTTGAAGTTTGGAAACTTCGTTAGAATCACTTTTTTTCCATTCTTATTCGAGATAACTGGTTCTCTTTCATTATATTAGTTTGATAGCCTTAGAAAAACATATTATGCGCAAAGAATCTCGGAAAGAAAAAAAATTTTTTTCGAAGTTTTGAAACTTCATTAGAATCACTTTTTTTCCGTTCTTATTCGAGATAACTGGTTCTCTTTCATTATACTAGTTTGATAGCCTCAGAAAAGCATATTATCCGCAAAGAATCTCGAAAAGAAAAAATTTTTTTCGAAGTTTAGAAACTTCGTTAGAATCACTTTTTTTCCGTTCTTATTCGAGATAACTGGTTCTCTTTCATTATACTAGTTTGATATCCTTAGAAAAACATATTATGCGCAAAGAATCTCGAAAAGAAAAAAATTTTTTTTTGAAGTTTGGAAACTTCCTTAGAATCACATTTTTTCCGTTCTTATTCGAGATAACTGGTTCTCTTTCATTATACTAGTTTGATAGCCTCAGAAAAGCATATTTTGCGCAAAGAATCTCGAAAAGAAAAAAAATTTTTTTCGAAGTTTGGAAACTTCTTTAGAATCACATTTTTTCCGTTCTTATTCAAGATAACTGGTTCTCTTTAATTTTGCTAGTTTGGTAGCTGTAGAAAGCATATTATGCCAATAGAATCTCGAAAAGAAAAAAAAAAATTTTCGAAATTTGGAAACTTCATTAGAATGACTTTTTTTCCGTTCTTATTCGAGATAACTGGTTCTCTTTCATTATACTAGTTTGATAGCCTCAGAAAAGCATATTATGCGCAAAGGATCTCGAAAAGAAAAAAAATTTTTTTCGAAGTTTGGAAACTTCATTAGAATCACTTTTTTTCCGTTCTTATTCGAGATAACTGGTTCTCTTTCTTTATACTAGTTCGATAGCCTCAGAAAAGCATATTATGCGCAAAGAATCTCGAAAGGAAAAAAAAAATTTTTCGAAGTTTGGAAACTTCATTAGAATCACTTTTTTTCCGTTCTTATTCGAGATAACTGGTTCTCTTTCATTATACTAGTTTGATAGCCTTAGAAAAACATATTATGCGCAAAGAATCTCGAAAAGAAAAATAACTTTTTCGAAGTTTTGAAACTTTTTTAGAATCACATTTTTTCCGTTCTTATTCGAGATAACTGGTTCTCTTTCATTTTACTAGTTTGATAGCTCTAGAAAATATTATTATGCGAATAGAATCTCGAAAAGAAAAAAAAAATTTTCGAAATTTGGAAACTTCATTAGAATCACTTTTCTTCCGTTCTTATTTGAGATAACTGATTCTCTTTTATTATACTAGTTTAATAGCCTCAGAAAAGCATATTATGCGGAAAGAATCTCGAAAGGAAAAAAAAAAATTTTCGAAGTTTGGAAACTCATTAGAATCACTTTTTTTCCGTTCTTATTTGAGATAACTGGTTCTCTTTCATTATACTATTTTGATAGCCTCAGAAAAGCATATTATGCGCAAAGAATCTCGAAAAGAAAAATAATTTTTTTCACAGTTTGGAAACTTCGTTAGAATCACTTTTTTTCCGTTCTTATTCGAGATAACTGGTTATCTTTCATTTTGCTAGTTTGATAGCTGTAGAAAAGCATATTATGCGAAAAGAATCTCGAAAAGAAAAAAAAAATTTTTCGAAATTTGGAAACTTCTATAGAATCACTGTTTTTCCGTTCTTATTCGAGATTACTGGTTCTCTTTTATTTTGCTAGTTTGATAGCTGTAGAAAAGGATATTATGCTGAAAGAATCTCGAAAAGAAAAAAAAAATTTTTCGAAATTTGGAAACTTCATTAGAATCACTTTTTTTCCGTTCTTATTCGAGATAACTGATTCTCTTTCATTATACTACTTTGATAGCCTCAGAAAAGCATATTATGCGCAAAGAATCTCGAAAAGAAAAAAAAATTTTTTCCGAAGTTTGGAAATTTCATTAGAATCACTTTTTTTCCGTTCTTATTCGAGATAACTGGTTATCTTTCATTATACTAGTTTGATAGCCTTAGAAAAACACATTATGCGGAAAGAATCTCGGAATGAAAAAAAATTTTTTTCGAAGTTTTGATTTTTTTCCGTTCTTATTTGAGATAACTGGTTCTCTTTCATTATACTAGTTTGATAGCCTTAGAAAAACATATTATGCGCAAAGAATCTGGAAAAGAAAAAATTTTTTTTTCAAAGTTTTGAAACGTCTTTAGAATCTCATTTTGTCCGTTCTTATTCGAGATAACTGGTTCTCTTTCATTTTGCTAGTTTGACAGCTCTAGAAAATATTATTATGCGAATAGAATCTCGAAAAGAAAAAAAAATTTTTTCGAAATTTGGAAACTTCATTAGAATCACTTTTTTTCCGTTCTTATTCGAGATAACTGGTTCTCTTTCATTATACTAGTTTGATAGCCTCAGAAAAGCATATTATGCGCAAAGAATCTCGAAAAGAAAAAAAAATTTTTTCGAAGTTTGGAAACTTCATTAGAATCTCTTTTTTTCCGTTCTTATTCGAGATAACTGGTTCTCTTTCATTATACTAGTTTGATAGCCTCAGAAAAGCATATTATGCGCAAACAATCTCGAAAAGAAAAAAAATTTTTTTTGAAGTTTGGAAACTTCGTTAGAATCACTTTTTTTCCATTCTTATTCGAGATAACTGGTTCTCTTTCATTATACTAGTTTGATAGCCTTAGAAAAACATATTATGCGCAAAGAATCTCGGAAAGAAAAAAATTTTTTTTCGAAGTTTTGAAACTTCATTAGAATCACTTTTTTTCCGTTCTTATTCGAGATAACTGGTTCTCTTTCATTATACTAGTTTGATAGCCTCAGAAAAGCATATTATCCGCAAAGAATCTCGAAAAGAAAAATAATTTTTTTCGAAGTTTTGAAACTTCGTTAGAATCACTTTTTTTCCGTTCTTATTCGAGATAACTGGTTCTCTTTCATTATACTAGTTTGATATCCTTAGAAAAACATATTATGCCCAAAGAATCCCGAAAAGAAAAAAATTTTTTTTCGAAGTTTTGAAACTTCAATAGAATCACCTTTTTTCCGTTCTTATTCGAGATAACTGGTTCTCTTTCATTTTGCTAGTTTGATATTTCTAGAAAAGCATATTATGCGAAAAGAATCTGGAAAAGAAAAAAAAAATATTTTCGAAATTTGGAAACTTCATTAGAATCACTTTTTTCCGTTCTTATTCGAGATAACTGGTTCTCTTTCATTATACTAGTTTGATAGCTGTAGAAAGCATATTATGCGAATAGAATCTCGAAAAGAAAAAAAAAATTTTTTCGAAATTTGGAAACTTCATTAGAATCACCTTTTTTCAGTTCTTATTCGAGATAACTGGTTCTCTTTCATTATACTAGTTTGATAGCCTCAGAAAAGCATATTATTTGCAAAGAATCTCGAAAAGAAAAAAAATTTTTTTCGAAGTTTGGAAACTCCATTAGAATCACTTTTTTTCCGTTCTTATTTGAGATAACGTTCTGTTTCATTATACTAGTTTGATAGCCTCAGAAAAGCATATCATGCGCAAAGAATCTCGAAAAGAAAAATAATTTTTTTCGAAGTTTGCAAACTTCGTTAGAATCACTTTTTTTCCGTTCTTATTCGAGATAACTGGTTCTCTTTCATTTTGCTAGTTTGATAGCTGTAGAAAAGCATATTATGCGAAAAGAATCTCGAAAAGAAAAAAAAAATTTTTCGAAATTTGGAAACTTCATTAGAATCACTTTTTTCCGTTCTTATTCGAAATAACTGGTTCTCTTTCATTATACTAGTTTGATAGCCTCAGAAAAGCATATTATGCGCAAAGAATCTCGAAAAGAAAAAAATTTTTTTTCGAAGTTTGGAAACTTCTTTAGAATCACATTTTTTCCGTTTTATTCGAGATAACTGGTTCTCTTTCATTATACTGGTTTGATAGCCTTAGAAAAACATATTATGCGCAAAGAATCTGGAAAAGAAAAAAATTTTTTTTCAAAGTTTTGAAACTTCTTTAGAATCACATTTTTTCCGTTCTTATTCGAGATAACCGGTTCTCTTTCATTTTGCTAGTTTGACAGCTCTAGAAAATATTATTATGCGAATAGAATCTCGAAAAGAAAAAAAAAATTTTTCGAAATTTGGAAACTTCATTAGAATCACTTTTTTTCCGTTCTTATTCGAGATAACTGGTTCTCTTTCATTATACTAGTTTGATAGCCTCAGAAAAGCATATTATGCGCAAAGAATCTCGAAAAGAAAAAAATTTTTTTCGAAGTTTGGAAACTTCATTAGAATCACTTTTTTTCCGTTCTTATTCGAGATAACTGGTTCTCTTTCATTATACTAGTTTGATAGCCTCAGAAAAGCATATTATGCGCAAACAATCTCGAAAAGAAAAAAAAATTTTTTTGAAGTTTGGAAACTTCGTTAGAATCACTTTTTTTCCATTCTTATTCGAGATAACTGGTTCTCTTTCATTATATTAGTTTGATAGCCTTAGAAAAACATATTATGCGCAAAGAATCTCGGAAAGAAAAAAAATTTTTTTCGAAGTTTTGAAACTTCATTAGAATCACTTTTTTTCCGTTCTTATTCGAGATAACTGGTTCTCTTTCATTATACTAGTTTGATAGCCTCAGAAAAGCATATTATCCGCAAAGAATCTCGAAAAGAAAAAATTTTTTTCGAAGTTTAGAAACTTCGTTAGAATCACTTTTTTTCCGTTCTTATTCGAGATAACTGGTTCTCTTTCATTATACTAGTTTGATATCCTTAGAAAAACATATTATGCGCAAAGAATCTCGAAAAGAAAAAAATTTTTTTTTGAAGTTTGGAAACTTCCTTAGAATCACATTTTTTCCGTTCTTATTCGAGATAACTGGTTCTCTTTCATTATACTAGTTTGATAGCCTCAGAAAAGCATATTTTGCGCAAAGAATCTCGAAAAGAAAAAAAATTTTTTTCGAAGTTTGGAAACTTCTTTAGAATCACATTTTTTCCGTTCTTATTCAAGATAACTGGTTCTCTTTAATTTTGCTAGTTTGGTAGCTGTAGAAAGCATATTATGCCAATAGAATCTCGAAAAGAAAAAAAAAAATTTTCGAAATTTGGAAACTTCATTAGAATGACTTTTTTTCCGTTCTTATTCGAGATAACTGGTTCTCTTTCATTATACTAGTTTGATAGCCTCAGAAAAGCATATTATGCGCAAAGGATCTCGAAAAGAAAAAAAATTTTTTTCGAAGTTTGGAAACTTCATTAGAATCACTTTTTTTCCGTTCTTATTCGAGATAACTGGTTCTCTTTCTTTATACTAGTTCGATAGCCTCAGAAAAGCATATTATGCGCAAAGAATCTCGAAAGGAAAAAAAAAATTTTTCGAAGTTTGGAAACTTCATTAGAATCACTTTTTTTCCGTTCTTATTCGAGATAACTGGTTGTCTTTCATTTTGCTAGTTTGATAGCTGTAGAAAAGCATATTATGCGAAAAGAATATCGAAAAGAAAAGAAAAATTTCAATATTTGGAAACTTCATTAGAATCACTTTTTTTCCGTTCTTACTAGAGATAACTGTTTCTCTTTCATTATACTAGTTTGATAGCCTCAGAGAGTATATTATGCGCAAAGAATCTCGAAAAGAAAAATAATTTTTTTCGAAGTTTGGAAACTTCTTTAGAATCACTTTCTTCCGTTCTTATTCGAGATAACTGGTTCTCTTTCATTTTGCTAGTTTGATAGCTGTAGAAAAGCATATTATGCGCAAAGAATCTCGAAAAGAAAAATAATTTTTTTCGAAGTTTGGAAACTTCGTTAGAATCACTTTTTTTCCGTTCTTATTCGAGATAACTGGTTCTCTTTCATTTTGCTAGTTTGATAGCTGTAGAAAAGCATATTATGCGAAAAATATCTCGAAAAGAAAAAAAAATTTTTCGAAATTTGGAAACTTCATTAGAATCACTTTTTTTCCGCTCTTATTCGAGATAACTGGTTCTCTTTCATTTTGCTAGTTTGATAGCCTCAGAAAAGCTTATTATGCGCAAAGAATCTCGAAAAGAAAAAATTTTTTTTCGAAGTTTTGAAACTTCATTACAATCACTTTTTTTCCGTTCTTATTGGAGATAACTGGTTATTTTTCATTATACTAGTTTGATAGCCTTTGAAAAACACATTATGCGCAAAGGATCACGGAAAGAAAAAAAATTTTTTTCGAAGTTTATAAACTTCATCAGAATTACTTTTTTTCCGTTCTTATTCGAGATAACTGGTTCTCTTTCATTATACTAGTTTAATAGCCTTAGAGAAACATATTATGCGCAAAGAATCTCGAAAAGAAAAAAAAATTTTTTCCAAGTTTTGAAACTTCTTTAGAATCACTTTTTTTCCGTTCTTATTCGAGATAACTGGTTCTCTTTCATTATACTAGTTTGATAGTCTCAGAAAAGCATATTATGCGCAAAGAATCTCGAAAGGAAAAAAAAATTTTTCGAAGTTTGGAAACTCATTAGAATCACTTTTTTTCCGTTCTTATTTGAGATAACTGGTTCTCTTTCATTATACTATTTTGATAGCCTCAGAAAAGCATATTATGCGCAAAGAATCTCAAAAAGAAAAATAATTTTTTTCACAGTTTGGAAACTTCGTTAGAATCACTATTTTTCCGTTCTTATTCGAGATAACTAGTTCTCATTCATTTTGCTAGTATGATAGCTGTAGAAAAGCATATTATGCGAAAAGAATCTCGAAAAGAAAAAAAAAATTTTCGAAAATTGGAAACTTCATTAGAATAATTTTTTTTCCGTTCTTATTCGAGATAACTAGTTCTCTTTCATTTTGCTAGTTTGATAGCTGTAGAAAAGCATATTATGCAAAAAGATTCTCGAAAAGAAAAAAAAAAATTTTTCGAAATTTGGAAACTTCATTAGAATCACTTTTTTCCGTTCTTATTTCAGATAACTGGTTCTCTTTCATTATACTAGTATGATAGCCTCAGAAAAGCATATTATGCGCAAAAAATCTCGAAAAGAAAAAAATTTTTTTTCGAAATTTGGAAACTTCGTTAGAATCACTTTTTTTCCGTTCTTATTGGAGATAACTGGTTCTCTTTCATTTTGCTAGTTTGATAGCTGTAGAAAAGCATATTATGCTGAAAGAATCTCGAAAAGAAAAAAAAAATTTCGAAATTTGGAAACTTCATTAGAATCACTTTTTTCCGTTCTTATTCGAGATAACTGGTTCTCTTTCATTATACTAGTTTGATAGCCTCAGAAAAGCATATTATGGGCAAAGATTCTCGAAAGGAAAAAAAAAATTTTTCGAAGTTTGGAAACTTCATTAGAATGATTTTTTTTCCGTTCTTATTTGAGATAACTGGTTCTCTTTCATTATACTAGTTTGATAGCCTCAGAAAAGCTTATTATGCGCAAAGAATCTCGAAAAGAAAAAAAATTTTTTTCGAAGTTTGGAAACTTCGTTAGAATCACTTTTTTCCGTTCTTATTAGAGATAACTGGTTATCTTTCATTATACTAGTTTGATAGCCTTAGAAAAACACATTAGCGCAAAGAATCTCGGAAAGAAAAAAAATTTTTTTCGAAGTTTTGAAACTTCATTAGAATCACTTTTTTCCCGTTCTTATTCGAGATAACTGGTTCTCTTTCATTATACTAGTTTGATAGCCTTAGAAAAACATATTATGCGCAAAGAATCTCGAAAAGAAAAATAATTTTTTTCACAGTTTGGAAACTTCGTTAGAATCACTTTTTTTCCGTTCTTATTCGAGATAACTGGTTCTCTTTCATTTTGCTAGTTTGATAGCTGTAGAAAAGCATATTATGCGAAAAGAATCTCGAAAAGAAAAAAAAAATTTTCGAAATTTGGAAACTTCATTAGAATCACTTTTTTTCCGTTCTTATTCGAGATAACTGATTCTCTTTCTTTATACTACTTTGATAGCCTCAGAAAAGCATATTATGCGCAAAGAATCTCGAAAAGAAAAAAAAAATTTTCCGAAGTTTGGAAACTTCATTAGAATCACTTTTTTTCCGTTCTTATTTGAGATAACTGGTTCTTTTTCATTATACTAGTTTGATAGCCTCAGAAAAGGATATTATGCGCAAAGAATCTGGAAAAGAAAAATAATTTTTTTCGAAGTTTGGAAACTTCGTTAGAATCACTTTTTTTCCGTTCTTATTCGAGATAACTGGTTCTCTTTCATTATACTAGTTTGATAGCCTCAGAAAACCATATTATGCGCAAAAAATCTCGAAAAGAAAAAAAAATTTTTTCGAAATTTGGAAACTTCATTAGAATCACTTTTTTCCGTTCTTATTGGAGATAACTGGTTCTCTTTCATTATACTAGTTTGATAGCCTCAGAAAAGCATATGCGCAAAGAATCTCGAAAGGAAAAAAAAATTTTTTTCGAAGTTTGGAAACTTTATTAGAATCACATTTTTTCCGTTCTTATTTGAGATAACTGGTTCTCTTTCATTATACTAGTTTAATAGCCTCAGAAAAGCATATTATGCGCAAAAAACCTCGAAAAGAAAAACAATTTTTTTCGAAGTTTGGAAACTTCATTAGAATGACTTTTTTTCCGTTCTTATTTGAGATAATTGGTTCTCTTTCATTATACTAGTTTGATAGCCTCAGAAAAGCATATTATGGGCAAAGAATCTCGAAAGGAAAAAAAAAATTTTTCGAAGTTTGGAAACTTCATTAGAATGATTTTTTTTCCGTTCTTATTTGAGATAACTGGTTCTCTTTCATTATACTAGTTTGATAGCCTCAGAAAAGCTTATTATGCGCAAAGAATCTCGAAAAGAAAAAAAATTTTTTTCGAAGTTTGGAAACTTCGTTAGAATCATTTTTTTCCGTTCTTATTAGAGATAACTGGTTATCTTTCATTATACTAGTTTGATAGCCTTAGAAAAACACATTAGCGCAAAGAATCTCGGAAAGAAAAAAAATTTTTTTCGAAGTTTTGAAACTTCATTAGAATCACTTTTTTCCCGTTCTTATTCGAGATAACTGGTTCTCTTTCATTATACTAGTTTGATAGCCTTAGAAAAACATATTATGCGCAAAGAATCTCGAAAAGAAAAATAATTTTTTTCACAGTTTGGAAACTTCGTTAGAATCACTTTTTTTCCGTTCTTATTCGAGATAACTGGTTCTCTTTCATTTTGCTAGTTTGATAGCTGTAGAAAAGCATATTATGCGAAAAGAATCTCGAAAAGAAAAAAAAAATTTTCGAAATTTGGAAACTTCATTAGAATCACTTTTTTTCCGTTCTTATTCGAGATAACTGATTCTCTTTCATTATACTACTTTGATAGCCTCAGAAAAGCATATTATGCGCAAAGAATCTCGAAAAGAAAAAAAAAATTTTCCGAAGTTTGGAAACTTCATTAGAATCACTTTTTTTCCGTTCTTATTTGAGATAACTGGTTCTTTTTCATTATACTAGTTTGATAGCCTCAGAAAAGGATATTATGCGCAAAGAATCTGGAAAAGAAAAATAATTTTTTTCGAAGTTTGGAAACTTCGTTAGAATCACTTTTTTTCCGTTCTTATTCGAGATAACTGGTTCTCTTTCATTATACTAGTTTGATAGCCTCAGAAAAGCATATTATGCGCAAAAAATCTCGAAAAGAAAAAAAATTTTTTTCGAAATTTGGAAACTTCATTAGAATCACTTTTTTCCGTTCTTATTGGAGATAACTGGTTCTCTTTCATTATACTAGTTTGATAGCCTCAGAAAAGCATATGCGCAAAGAATCTCGAAAGGAAAAAAAAATTTTTTTCGAAGTTTGGAAACTTTATTAGAATCACATTTTTTCCGTTCTTATTTGAGATAACTGGTTCTCTTTCATTATACTAGTTTAATAGCCTCAGAAAAGCATATTATGCGCAAACAACCTCGAAAAGAAAAAAAATTTTTTTCGAAGTTTGGAAACTTCATTAGAATGACTTTTTTTCCGTTCTTATTTGAGATAATTGGTTCTCTTTCATTATACTAGTTTGATAGCCTTAGAAAAACAGATTATGCTCAAAGAATCTCGGAAAGAAAAAAAATTTTTTTCGAAGTTTTGAAACTTCATTAGAATCACTTTTTTTCCGTTCTTAATCGAGATAACTGGTTCTCTTTCATTATACTAGTTTGATAGCCTTAGAAAAACATATTATGCGCAAAGAATCTCGAAAAGAAAAAAAAATTTTTTCCAAGTTTTGAAACTTTAATAGAATCACCTTTTTTCCGTTCTTATTCGAGATAACTGGTTCTCTTTCATTTTGCTAGTTTGATATTTCTAGAAAAGCATATTATGCGAAAAGAATCTGGAAAAGAAAAAAAAAAATTTTCGAAATTTTGAAACTTCGTTAGAATCACTTTTTTTACGTTCTTATTCGAGATAACCGGTTCTCTTTCATTTTGCTAGTTTGATAGCTGTAGAAAGCACATTATGCGAATAGAATCTCGAAAAGAAAAAAATTTTTTTTCGAAGTTTGGAAACTTCTTTAGAATCACTTTTTTTCCGTTCTTATTCGAGATAACTGGTTCTCTTTCATTATACTAGTTTGATAGCCTCAGAAAAGCATATTATGCGCAAAGAATCTCGAAAAGAAAAATAATTTTTTTCACAGTTTGGAAACTTCGTTAGAATCACTTTTTTTCCGTTCTTATTCGAGATAACTGGTTCTCTTTCATTTTGCTAGTTTGATAGCTGTAGAAAAGCATATTATGCGAAAAGAATCTCGAAAAGAAAAAAAAATTTTTCGAAATTTGGAAACTTCATTAGAATCACTTTATTTCTGTTCTTATTCGAGATAACTGGTTCTCTTTCATTTTGCTAGTTTGACAGCTGTAGAAAAGCATATTATGCTGAAAGAATCTCGAAAAGAAAAAAAATTTTTTCGAAATTTGGAAACTTCATTAGAATCACTTTTTTTCCGTTCTTATTCGCGATAACTGGTTCTTTTTCATTATACTAGTTTGATAGCCTCAGAAAAGCATATTATGGGCAAAGAATCTCGAAAGGAAAATAAAAAATTTTTCGAAGTTTGGAAACTTCATTAGAATTACTTTTTTCAGTTCTTATTTGAGATAACTGGTTCTCTTTCATTATACTAGTTTGATAGCCTCAGAAAAGCTTATTATGCGCAAAGAATCTCGAAAAGAAAAAAAATTTTTTTCGAAGTTTCGAAACTCCGTTAGAATCACTTTTTTTCCGTTCTTATTCGAGATAACTGGTTATCTTTCATTATACTAGTTTGATAGCCTTAGAAAAACAGATTATGCGCAAAGAATCTCGGAAAGAAAAATTATTTTCGAAGTTTTGAAACTTCATTAGAATCACTTTTTTTCCGTTCTTATTCGAGATAACTGGTTCTCTTTCATTATACTAGTTTGATAGCCTTAGAAGAATATTATGCGCAAAGAATCTCGAAAAGAAAAAAAAATTTTTCCAAGTTTTGACACTTCTTTAGAATCACATTTTTTCCTTTCTTATTCGAGATAACTGGTTCTCTTTCATTTTACTAGTTTGATAGCTCTAGAAAATATTATTATGCGAATAGAATCTCGAAAAGAAAAAAAAATTTTTCGATATTTGGAAACTTCATTAGAATCACTTTTTTTCCGTTCTTATTTGAGATAACTGGTTCTCTTTCATTATACTATTTTGATAGCCTCAGAAAAGCATATTATGCGCAAAGAATCTCGAAAAGAAAAATAATTTTTTTCACAGTTTGGAAACTTCGTTAGAAACTTTTTTTTTCCGTTCTTATTCGAGATAACTGGTTCTCTTTCATTTTGCTAGTTTGATAGCTGTAGAAAAGGATATTATGCGAAAAGAATCTCGAAAAGAAAAATAATTTTTTCCGAAGTTTGGAAACTTCATTAGAATCACTTTTTTTCCGTTCTTATTTGAGATAACTGGTTCTTTTTCATTATACTAGTTTATAGTCTTAGAAAAGCATATTATGAAAAAGAATCTCGAAAAGAAAAAAAATTTTTTTTGAAGTTTGGAAACTTCATTAGAATCACATTTTTTCCGTTCTTATTCGAGATAACTTGTTCTCTTTCATTATACTAGTTTGATAGCCTCAGAAAAGCATATTATGGGCAAAGAATCTCGAAAGGAAAAAAAAAATTTTTGGAAGTTTGGAAACTTCATTAGAATCACTTTTTTCCGTTCTTATTTGAGATAACTGGTTCTCTTTCATTATGCTAGTTTGATAGCCTCAGAAAAGCTTATTATGCGCAAAGAATCTCGAAAAGAAAAAAAAAATTTTTCGAAGTTTGGAAACTTCGTTAGAATCACTTTTTTCCGTTCTTATTAGAGATAACTGGTTATCTTTCATTATACTAGTTTGATAGCCTTAGAAAAACACATTATGCGCAAAGAATCTCGGAAAGAAAAAAAATTTTTTTCGAAGTTTTGATTTTTTTCCGTTCTTATTCGAGATAACTGGTTCTCTTTCATTATACTATTTTGATAGCCTTAGAAAAACAGATTATGCGCAAAGAATCTCGGAAAGAAAAAAAAAATTTTCGAAGTTTTGAAACTTCATTAGAATCACTTTTTTCCGTTCTTATTCGAGATAACTGGTTCTCTTTCATTATACTAGTTTGATAGCCTTAGAAAAACATATTATGCGCAAAGAATCTCGAAAAGAAAAATAACTTTTTCGAAGTTTTGAAACTTTTTTAGAATCACATTTTTTCCGTTCTTATTCGAGATAACTGGTTCTCTTTCATTTTGCTAGTTTGATAGCTCTAGAAAATATTATTATGCGAATAGAATCTCGAAAAGAAAAAAAAAAATTTTCGAAGTTTGGAAACTCATTAGAATCACTTTTTTTCCGTTCTTATTTGAGATAACTGGTTCTCTTTCATTATACTATTTTGATAGCCTCAGAAAAGCATATTATGCGCAAAGAATCTCGAAAAGAAAAATAATTTTTTTCACAGTTTGGAAACTTCGTTAGAATCACTTTTTTTCCGTTCTTATTCGAGATAACTGGTTATCTTTCATTTTGCTAGTTTGATAGCTGTAGAAAAGCATATTATGCGAAAAGAATCTCGAAAAGAAAAAAAAAATTTTTCGAAATTTGGAAACTTCTATAGAATCACTGTTTTTCCGTTCTTATTCGAGATTACTGGTTCTCTTTTATTTTGCTAGTTTGATAGCTGTAGAAAAGGATATTATGCTGAAAGAATCTCGAAAAGAAAAAAAAAATTTTTCGAAATTTGGAAACTTCATTAGAATCACTTTTTTTCCGTTCTTATTCGAGATAACTGATTCTCTTTCATTATACTACTTTGATAGCCTCAGAAAAGCATATTATGCGCAAAGAATCTCGAAAAGAAAAAAAAAATTTTTCCGAAGTTTGGAAATTTCATTAGAATCACTTTTTTTCCGTTCTTATTCGAGATAACTGGTTCTCTTTCATTATACTAGTTTGATAGCCTCAGAAAAATTTATTATGCGCAAAGAATCTCGAAAAGAAAAAAACATTTTTTCGAAGTTTGGAAACTTCGTTAGAATCACTTTTTTTCCGTTCTTATTCGAGATAACTGGTTATCTTTCATTATACTAGTTTGATAGCCTTAGAAAAACACATTATGCGGAAAGAATCTCGGAATGAAAAAAAATTTTTTTCGAAGTTTTGATTTTTTTCCGTTCTTATTTGAGATAACTGGTTCTCTTTCATTATACTAGTTTGATAGCCTTTTGAAAAACATATTATGCGCAAAGAATCTGGAAAAGAAAAAAATTTTTTTTCAAAGTTTTGAAACTTCTTTAGAATCTCATTTTGTCCGTTCTTATTCGAGATAACTGGTTCTCTTTCATTTTGATAGTTTGACAGCTCTAGAAAATATTATTATGCGAATAGAATCTCGAAAAGAAAAAAAAAATTTTTCGAAATTTGGAAACTTCATTAGAATCACTTTTTTTCCGTTCTTATTCGAGATAACTGGTTCTCTTTCATTATACTAGTTTGATAGCCTCAGAAAAGCATATTATGCGCAAAGAATCTCGAAAAGAAAAAAAATTTTTTTCGAAGTTTGGAAACTTCATTAGAATCACTTTTTTTCCGTTCTTATTCGAGATAACTGGTTCTCTTTCATTATACTAGTTTGATAGCCTCAGAAAAGCATATTATGCGCAAACAATCTCGAAAAGAAAAAAAATTTTTTTTGAAGTTTGGAAACTTCGTTAGAATCACTTTTTTCCATTCTTATTCGAGATAACTGGTTCTCTTTCATTATACTAGTTTGATAGCCTTAGAAAAACATATTATGCGCAAAGAATCTCGGAAAGAAAAAAAAATTTTTTCACAGTTTGGAAACTTCAATAGAATCACTTTTTTTCCGTTCTTATTCGAGATAACTGGTTCTCTTTCATTTTGCTAGTTTGATAGCTGTAGAAAGCATATTATGCGAATAGAATCTCGAAAAGAAAAAAAAAAATTTTTCGAAATTTGGAAACTTCATTAGAATGACTTTTTTTCCGTTCTTATTCGAGATAACTGGTTCTCTTTCATTATACTAGTTTGATAGCCTCAGAAAAGCATATTATGCGCAAAGGATCTCGAAAAGAAAAAAAATTTTTTTCGAAGTTTGGAAACTTCCTTAGAATCACTTTTTTTCCGTTCTTATTCGAGATAACTGGTTCTCTTTCTTTATACTAGTTCGATAGCCTCAGAAAAGCATATTATGCGCAAAGAATCTCGAAAGGAAAAAAAAAATTTTTCGAAGTTTGGAAACTTCATTAGAATCACTTTTTTTCCGTTCTTATTCGAGATAACTGGTTGTCTTTCATTTTGCTAGTTTGATAGCTGTAGAAAAGCATATTATGCGAAAAGAATATCGAAAAGAAAAAAAAAATTTCAATATTTGGAAACTTCATTAGAATCACTTTTTTTCCGTTCTTACTAGAGATAACTGTTTCTCTTTCATTATACTAATTTGATAGCCTCAGAGAGTATATTATGCGCAAAGAATCTCGAAAAGAAAAATAATTTTTTTCGAAGTTTGGAAACTTCTTTAGAATCACTTTCTTCCGTTCTTATTCGAGATAACTGGTTCTCTTTCATTTTGCTAGTTTGATAGCTGTAGAAAAGCATATTATGCGCAAAGAATCTCGAAAAGAAAAATAATTTTTTTCGAAGTTTGGAAACTTCGTTAGAATCACTTTTTTTCCGTTCTTATTCGAGATAACTGGTTCTCTTTCATTTTGCTAGTTTGATAGCTGTAGAAAAGCATATTATGCGAAAAATATCTCGAAAAGAAAAAAAAATTTTTCGAAATTTGGAAACTTCATTAGAATCACTTTTTTTCCGTTCTTATTTGAGATAACTGGTTCTCTTTCATTATACTAGTTTAATAGCCTCAGAAAAGCATATTATGCGCAAACAACCTCGAAAAGAAAAAAAATTTTTTTCGAAGTTTGGAAACTTCATTAGAATGACTTTTTTTCCGTTCTTATTTGAGATAATTGGTTCTCTTTCATTATACTAGTTTGATAGCCTTAGAAAAACAGATTATGCTCAAAGAATCTCGGAAAGAAAAAAAATTTTTTTCGAAGTTTTGAAACTTCATTAGAATCACTTTTTTTCCGTTCTTAATCGAGATAACTGGTTCTCTTTCATTATACTAGTTTGATAGCCTTAGAAAAACATATTATGCGCAAAGAATCTCGAAAAGAAAAAAAAATTTTTTCCAAGTTTTGAAACTTTAATAGAATCACCTTTTTTCCGTTCTTATTCGAGATAACTGGTTCTCTTTCATTTTGCTAGTTTGATATTTCTAGAAAAGCATATTATGCGAAAAGAATCTGGAAAAGAAAAAAAAAAATTTTCGAAATTTTGAAACTTCGTTAGAATCACTTTTTTTACGTTCTTATTCGAGATAACCGGTTCTCTTTCATTTTGCTAGTTTGATAGCTGTAGAAAGCACATTATGCGAATAGAATCTCGAAAAGAAAAAAATTTTTTTTCGAAGTTTGGAAACTTCTTTAGAATCACTTTTTTTCCGTTCTTATTCGAGATAACTGGTTCTCTTTCATTATACTAGTTTGATAGCCTCAGAAAAGCATATTATGCGCAAAGAATCTCGAAAAGAAAAATAATTTTTTTCACAGTTTGGAAACTTCGTTAGAATCACTTTTTTTCCGTTCTTATTCGAGATAACTGGTTCTCTTTCATTTTGCTAGTTTGATAGCTGTAGAAAAGCATATTATGCGAAAAGAATCTCGAAAAGAAAAAAAAATTTTTCGAAATTTGGAAACTTCATTAGAATCACTTTATTTCTGTTCTTATTCGAGATAACTGGTTCTCTTTCATTTTGCTAGTTTGACAGCTGTAGAAAAGCATATTATGCTGAAAGAATCTCGAAAAGAAAAAAAATTTTTTCGAAATTTGGAAACTTCATTAGAATCACTTTTTTTCCGTTCTTATTCGCGATAACTGGTTCTTTTTCATTATACTAGTTTGATAGCCTCAGAAAAGCATATTATGGGCAAAGAATCTCGAAAGGAAAATAAAAAATTTTTCGAAGTTTGGAAACTTCATTAGAATTACTTTTTTCAGTTCTTATTTGAGATAACTGGTTCTCTTTCATTATACTAGTTTGATAGCCTCAGAAAAGCTTATTATGCGCAAAGAATCTCGAAAAGAAAAAAAATTTTTTTCGAAGTTTCGAAACTCCGTTAGAATCACTTTTTTTCCGTTCTTATTCGAGATAACTGGTTATCTTTCATTATACTAGTTTGATAGCCTTAGAAAAACAGATTATGCGCAAAGAATCTCGGAAAGAAAAATTATTTTCGAAGTTTTGAAACTTCATTAGAATCACTTTTTTTCCGTTCTTATTCGAGATAACTGGTTCTCTTTCATTATACTAGTTTGATAGCCTTAGAAGAATATTATGCGCAAAGAATCTCGAAAAGAAAAAAAAATTTTTCCAAGTTTTGACACTTCTTTAGAATCACATTTTTTCCTTTCTTATTCGAGATAACTGGTTCTCTTTCATTTTACTAGTTTGATAGCTCTAGAAAATATTATTATGCGAATAGAATCTCGAAAAGAAAAAAAAATTTTTCGATATTTGGAAACTTCATTAGAATCACTTTTTTTCCGTTCTTATTTGAGATAACTGGTTCTCTTTCATTATACTATTTTGATAGCCTCAGAAAAGCATATTATGCGCAAAGAATCTCGAAAAGAAAAATAATTTTTTTCACAGTTTGGAAACTTCGTTAGAAACTTTTTTTTTCCGTTCTTATTCGAGATAACTGGTTCTCTTTCATTTTGCTAGTTTGATAGCTGTAGAAAAGGATATTATGCGAAAAGAATCTCGAAAAGAAAAATAATTTTTTCCGAAGTTTGGAAACTTCATTAGAATCACTTTTTTTCCGTTCTTATTTGAGATAACTGGTTCTTTTTCATTATACTAGTTTATAGTCTTAGAAAAGCATATTATGAAAAAGAATCTCGAAAAGAAAAAAAATTTTTTTTGAAGTTTGGAAACTTCATTAGAATCACATTTTTTCCGTTCTTATTCGAGATAACTTGTTCTCTTTCATTATACTAGTTTGATAGCCTCAGAAAAGCATATTATGGGCAAAGAATCTCGAAAGGAAAAAAAAAATTTTTGGAAGTTTGGAAACTTCATTAGAATCACTTTTTTCCGTTCTTATTTGAGATAACTGGTTCTCTTTCATTATGCTAGTTTGATAGCCTCAGAAAAGCTTATTATGCGCAAAGAATCTCGAAAAGAAAAAAAAAATTTTTCGAAGTTTGGAAACTTCGTTAGAATCACTTTTTTCCGTTCTTATTAGAGATAACTGGTTATCTTTCATTATACTAGTTTGATAGCCTTAGAAAAACACATTATGCGCAAAGAATCTCGGAAAGAAAAAAAATTTTTTTCGAAGTTTTGATTTTTTTCCGTTCTTATTCGAGATAACTGGTTCTCTTTCATTATACTATTTTGATAGCCTTAGAAAAACAGATTATGCGCAAAGAATCTCGGAAAGAAAAAAAAAATTTTCGAAGTTTTGAAACTTCATTAGAATCACTTTTTTCCGTTCTTATTCGAGATAACTGGTTCTCTTTCATTATACTAGTTTGATAGCCTTAGAAAAACATATTATGCGCAAAGAATCTCGAAAAGAAAAATAACTTTTTCGAAGTTTTGAAACTTTTTTAGAATCACATTTTTTCCGTTCTTATTCGAGATAACTGGTTCTCTTTCATTTTGCTAGTTTGATAGCTCTAGAAAATATTATTATGCGAATAGAATCTCGAAAAGAAAAAAAAAAATTTTCGAAGTTTGGAAACTCATTAGAATCACTTTTTTTCCGTTCTTATTTGAGATAACTGGTTCTCTTTCATTATACTATTTTGATAGCCTCAGAAAAGCATATTATGCGCAAAGAATCTCGAAAAGAAAAATAATTTTTTTCACAGTTTGGAAACTTCGTTAGAATCACTTTTTTTCCGTTCTTATTCGAGATAACTGGTTATCTTTCATTTTGCTAGTTTGATAGCTGTAGAAAAGCATATTATGCGAAAAGAATCTCGAAAAGAAAAAAAAAATTTTTCGAAATTTGGAAACTTCTATAGAATCACTGTTTTTCCGTTCTTATTCGAGATTACTGGTTCTCTTTTATTTTGCTAGTTTGATAGCTGTAGAAAAGGATATTATGCTGAAAGAATCTCGAAAAGAAAAAAAAAATTTTTCGAAATTTGGAAACTTCATTAGAATCACTTTTTTTCCGTTCTTATTCGAGATAACTGATTCTCTTTCATTATACTACTTTGATAGCCTCAGAAAAGCATATTATGCGCAAAGAATCTCGAAAAGAAAAAAAAAATTTTTCCGAAGTTTGGAAATTTCATTAGAATCACTTTTTTTCCGTTCTTATTCGAGATAACTGGTTCTCTTTCATTATACTAGTTTGATAGCCTCAGAAAAATTTATTATGCGCAAAGAATCTCGAAAAGAAAAAAACATTTTTTCGAAGTTTGGAAACTTCGTTAGAATCACTTTTTTTCCGTTCTTATTCGAGATAACTGGTTATCTTTCATTATACTAGTTTGATAGCCTTAGAAAAACACATTATGCGGAAAGAATCTCGGAATGAAAAAAAATTTTTTTCGAAGTTTTGATTTTTTTCCGTTCTTATTTGAGATAACTGGTTCTCTTTCATTATACTAGTTTGATAGCCTTAGAAAAACATATTATGCGCAAAGAATCTGGAAAAGAAAAAAATTTTTTTTCAAAGTTTTGAAACTTCTTTAGAATCTCATTTTGTCCGTTCTTATTCGAGATAACTGGTTCTCTTTCATTTTGATAGTTTGACAGCTCTAGAAAATATTATTATGCGAATAGAATCTCGAAAAGAAAAAAAAAATTTTTCGAAATTTGGAAACTTCATTAGAATCACTTTTTTTCCGTTCTTATTCGAGATAACTGGTTCTCTTTCATTATACTAGTTTGATAGCCTCAGAAAAGCATATTATGCGCAAAGAATCTCGAAAAGAAAAAAAATTTTTTTCGAAGTTTGGAAACTTCATTAGAATCACTTTTTTTCCGTTCTTATTCGAGATAACTGGTTCTCTTTCATTATACTAGTTTGATAGCCTCAGAAAAGCATATTATGCGCAAACAATCTCGAAAAGAAAAAAAATTTTTTTTGAAGTTTGGAAACTTCGTTAGAATCACTTTTTTCCATTCTTATTCGAGATAACTGGTTCTCTTTCATTATACTAGTTTGATAGCCTTAGAAAAACATATTATGCGCAAAGAATCTCGGAAAGAAAAAAAAATTTTTTCACAGTTTGGAAACTTCAATAGAATCACTTTTTTTCCGTTCTTATTCGAGATAACTGGTTCTCTTTCATTTTGCTAGTTTGATAGCTGTAGAAAGCATATTATGCGAATAGAATCTCGAAAAGAAAAAAAAAAATTTTTCGAAATTTGGAAACTTCATTAGAATGACTTTTTTTCCGTTCTTATTCGAGATAACTGGTTCTCTTTCATTATACTAGTTTGATAGCCTCAGAAAAGCATATTATGCGCAAAGGATCTCGAAAAGAAAAAAAATTTTTTTCGAAGTTTGGAAACTTCCTTAGAATCACTTTTTTTCCGTTCTTATTCGAGATAACTGGTTCTCTTTCTTTATACTAGTTCGATAGCCTCAGAAAAGCATATTATGCGCAAAGAATCTCGAAAGGAAAAAAAAAATTTTTCGAAGTTTGGAAACTTCATTAGAATCACTTTTTTTCCGTTCTTATTCGAGATAACTGGTTGTCTTTCATTTTGCTAGTTTGATAGCTGTAGAAAAGCATATTATGCGAAAAGAATATCGAAAAGAAAAAAAAAATTTCAATATTTGGAAACTTCATTAGAATCACTTTTTTTCCGTTCTTACTAGAGATAACTGTTTCTCTTTCATTATACTAATTTGATAGCCTCAGAGAGTATATTATGCGCAAAGAATCTCGAAAAGAAAAATAATTTTTTTCGAAGTTTGGAAACTTCTTTAGAATCACTTTCTTCCGTTCTTATTCGAGATAACTGGTTCTCTTTCATTTTGCTAGTTTGATAGCTGTAGAAAAGCATATTATGCGCAAAGAATCTCGAAAAGAAAAATAATTTTTTTCGAAGTTTGGAAACTTCGTTAGAATCACTTTTTTTCCGTTCTTATTCGAGATAACTGGTTCTCTTTCATTTTGCTAGTTTGATAGCTGTAGAAAAGCATATTATGCGAAAAATATCTCGAAAAGAAAAAAAAATTTTTCGAAATTTGGAAACTTCATTAGAATCACTTTTTTTCCGCTCTTATTCGAGATAACTGGTTCTCTTTCATTTTGCTAGTTTGATAGCCTCAGAAAAGCTTATTATGCGCAAAGAATCTCGAAAAGAAAAAATTTTTTTTCGAAGTTTTGAAACTTCATTACAATCACTTTTTTTCCGTTCTTATTGGAGATAACTGGTTATTTTTCATTATACTAGTTTGATAGCCTTTGAAAAACACATTATGCGCAAAGGATCACGGAAAGAAAAAAAATTTTTTTCGAAGTTTATAAACTTCATCATAATTACTTTTTTTCCGTTCTTATTCGAGATAACTGGTTCTCTTTCATTATACTAGTTTAATGGCCTTAGAAAAACATATTATGCGCAAAGAATCTCGAAAAGAAAAAAAAATTTTTTCCAAGTTTGGAAACTCATTAGAATCACTTTTTTTCCGTTCTTATTTGAGATAACTGGTTCTCTTTCATTATACTATTTTGATAGCCTCAGAAAAGCATATTATGCGCAAAGAATCTCAAAAAGAAAAATAATTTTTTTCACAGTTTGGAAACTTCGTTAGAATCACTATTTTTCCGTTCTTATTCGAGATAACTGGTTCTCTTTCATTTTGCTAGTTTGATAGCTGTAGAAAAGCATATTATGCGAAAAGAATCTCGAAAAGAAAAAAAAAAATTTTCGAAAATTGGAAACTTCATTAGAATCACTTTTTTTCCGTTCTTATTCGAGATAACTAGTTCTCTTTCATTTTGCTAGTTTGATAGCTGTAGAAAAGCGTATTATGCGAAAAGATTCTCGAAAAGAAAAAAAAAAATTTTTCGAAATTTGGAAACTTCATTAGAATCACTTTTTTCCGTTCTTATTTGAGATAACTGGTTCTCTTTCATTATACTAGTTTGATAGCCTCAGAAAAGCTAATTATGCGCAAAGAATCTCGAAAAGAAAAAAATTTTTTTTCGAAGTTTGGAAACTTCGTTAGAATCACTTTTTTTCCGTACTTATTAGAGATAACTGGTTATCTTTCATTATACTAGTTTGATAGCCTTAGAAAAACAGATTATGCGCAAAGAATCAAGGAAAGAAAAAAATTTTTTTTCGAAGTTTTGAAACTTCATTAGAATCACTTTTTTTTTCCGTTCTTATTCGAGATAACTGGTTCTCTTTCATTATACTAGTTTGATAGCCTTAGAAAAACATATTATGCGTAAAGAATCTCGAAAAGAAAAAAAAAATTTTTCCAAGTTTTGAAACTTCTTTAGAATGACATTTTTTCCGTTCTTATTCGAGAAAACTGGTTCTCTTTCATTTTGCTAGTTTGATAGTTCTAGAAAATATTATTATGCGAATAGAATCTCGAAAAGAAAAAAAAAATTTTCGAAATTTGGAAACTTCATTGGAATCATTTTTTTCCGTTCTTATTGGAGATAACTAGTTCTCTTTCATTATACTAGTTTGATAGCCTCAGAGAAGCATATTATGCGCAAAGAATCTCGAAAGGAAAAAGAAAATTTTTCGAAGTTTGGAAACGTTATTAGAATCACTTTTTTTCCGTTCTTATTTGAGATAACTGGTTCTCTTTCATTATACTAGTTTAATAGCCTCAGAAAGGCATATTATGAGCAAAGAATCTCGAAAGGAAAAAAAAAATTTTTCGAAGTTTGGAAACTCATTAGAATCACTTTTTTTCCGTTCTTATTTGAGATAACTGGTTCTCTCTCATTATACTATTTTGATAGCCTCAGAAAAGCATATTATGCGCAAAGAATCTCGAAAAGAAAAATAATTTTTTTCACAGTTAGGAAACTTCGTTAGAATCACTTTTTTTCCGTTCTTATTCGAGATAACTGGTTCTCTTTTATTTTGCTAGTTTGATAGCTGTAGAAAAGGATATTATGCTGAAAGAATCTCGAAAAGAAAAAAAAAATTTTTCGAAATTTGGAAACTTCATTAGAATCACTTTTTTTCCGTTCTTATTCGAGATAACTGATTCTCTTTCATTATACTACTTTGATAGCCTCAGAAAAGCATATTATGCGCAAAGAATCTCGAAAAGAAAAAAAAATTTTTTCCGAAGTTTGGAAATTTCATTAGAATCACTTTTTTTCCGTTCTTATTCGAGATAACTGGTTCTCTTTCATTATACTAGTTTGATAGCCTCAGAAAAATTTATTATGCGAAAAGAATCTCGAAAAGAAAAAAACATTTTTTCGAAGTTTGGAAACTTCGTTAGAATCACTTTTTTTCCGTTCTTATTCGAGATAACTGGTTATCTTTCATTATACTAGTTTGATAGCCTTAGAAAAACACATTATGCGGAAAGAATCTCGGAATGAAAAAAAATTTTTTTCGAAGTTTTGATTTTTTTCCGTTCTTATTTGAGATAACTGGTTCTCTTTCATTATACTAGTTTGATAGCCTTAGAAAAACATATTATGCGCAAAGAATCTGGAAAAGATAAAAAATTTTTTTTCAAAGTTTTGAAACTTCTTTAGAATCTCATTTTGTCCGTTCTTATTCGAGATAACTGGTTCTCTTTCATTTTGATAGTTTGACAGCTCTAGAAAATATTATTATGCGAATAGAATCTCGAAAAGAAAAAAAAAATTTTTCGAAATTTGGAAACTTCATTAGAATCACTTTTTTTCCGTTCTTATTCGAGATAACTGGTTCTCTTTCATTATACTAGTTTGATAGCCTCAGAAAAGCATATTATGCGCAAAGAATCTCGAAAAGAAAAAAAATTTTTTTCGAAGTTTGGAAACTTCATTAGAATCACTTTTTTTCCGTTCTTATTCGAGATAACTGGTTCTCTTTCATTATACTAGTTTGATAGCCTCAGAAAAGCATATTATGCGCAAACAATCTCGAAAAGAAAAAAAATTTTTTTTGAAGTTTGGAAACTTCGTTAGAATCACTTTTTTCCATTCTTATTCGAGATAACTGGTTCTCTTTCATTATACTAGTTTGATAGCCTTAGAAAAACATATTATGCGCAAAGAATCTCGGAAAGAAAAAAAAATTTTTTCACAGTTTGGAAACTTCAATAGAATCACTTTTTTTCCGTTCTTATTCGAGATAACTGGTTCTCTTTCATTTTGCTAGTTTGATATTTCTAGAAAAGCATATTATGCGAAAAGAATCTGGAAAAGAAAAAAAAAATTTTCGAAATTTGGAAACTTCGTTAGAATCACTTTTTTTCCGTTCTTATTCGAGATAACTGGTTCTCTTTCATTTTGCTAGTTTGATAGCTGTAGAAAGCATATTATGCGAATAGAATCTCGAAAAGAAAAAAAAAAAATTTTTCGAAATTTGGAAACTTCATTAGAATGACTTTTTTTCCGTTCTTATTCGAGATAACTGGTTCTCTTTCATTATACTAGTTTGATAGCCTCAGAAAAGCATATTATGCGCAAAGGATCTCGAAAAGAAAAAAAATTTTTTTCGAAGTTTGGAAACTTCCTTAGAATCACTTTTTTTCCGTTCTTATTCGAGATAACTGGTTCTCTTTCTTTATACTAGTTCGATAGCCTCAGAAAAGCATATTATGCGCAAAGAATCTGGAAAGGAAAAAAAAAATTTTTCGAAGTTTGGAAACTTCATTAGAATCACTTTTTTTCCGTTCTTATTCGAGATAACTGGTTGTCTTTCATTTTGCTAGTTTGATAGCTGTAGAAAAGCATATTATGCGAAAAGAATATCGAAAAGAAAAAAAAAATTTCAATATTTGGAAACTTCATTAGAATCACTTTTTTTCCGTTCTTACTAGAGATAACTGTTTCTCTTTCATTATACTAATTTGATAGCCTCAGAGAGTATATTATGCGCAAAGAATCTCGAAAAGAAAAATAATTTTTTTCGAAGTTTGGAAACTTCTTTAGAATCACTTTCTTCCGTTCTTATTCGAGATAACTGGTTCTCTTTCATTTTGCTAGTTTGATAGCTGTAGAAAAGCATATTATGCGCAAAGAATCTCGAAAAGAAAAATAATTTTTTTCGAAGTTTGGAAACTTCGTTAGAATCACTTTTTTTCCGTTCTTATTCGAGATAACTGGTTCTCTTTCATTTTGCTAGTTTGATAGCTGTAGAAAAGCATATTATGCGAAAAATATCTCGAAAAGAAAAAAAAATTTTTCGAAATTTGGAAACTTCATTAGAATCACTTTTTTTCCGCTCTTATTCGAGATAACTGGTTCTCTTTCATTTTGCTAGTTTGATAGCCTCAGAAAAGCTTATTATGCGCAAAGAATCTCGAAAAGAAAAAATTTTTTTTCGAAGTTTTGAAACTTCATTACAATCACTTTTTTTCCGTTCTTATTGGAGATAACTGGTTATTTTTCATTATACTAGTTTGATAGCCTTTGAAAAACACATTATGCGCAAAGGATCACGGAAAGAAAAAAAATTTTTTTCGAAGTTTATAAACTTCATCATAATTACTTTTTTTCCGTTCTTATTCGAGATAACTGGTTCTCTTTCATTATACTAGTTTAATGGCCTTAGAAAAACATATTATGCGCAAAGAATCTCGAAAAGAAAAAAAAAATTTTTCCAAGTTTGGAAACTCATTAGAATCACTTTTTTTCCGTTCTTATTTGAGATAACTGGTTCTCTTTCATTATACTATTTTGATAGCCTCAGAAAAGCATATTATGCGCAAAGAATCTCAAAAAGAAAAATAATTTTTTTCACAGTTTGGAAACTTCGTTAGAATCACTATTTTTCCGTTCTTATTCGAGATAACTGGTTCTCTTTCATTTTGCTAGTTTGATAGCTGTAGAAAAGCATATTATGCGAAAAGAATCTCGAAAAGAAAAAAAAAAATTTCGAAAATTGGAAACTTCATTAGAATCACTTTTTTTCCGTTCTTATTCGAGATAACTAGTTCTCTTTCATTTTGCTAGTTTGATAGCTGTAGAAAAGCATATTATGCGAAAAGATTCTCGAAAAGAAAAAAAAAAATTTTTCGAAATTTGGAAACTTCATTAGAATCACTTTTTTCCGTTCTTATTTGAGATAACTGGTTCTCTTTCATTATACTAGTTTGATAGCCTCAGAAAAGCTAATTATGCGCAAAGAATCTCGAAAAGAAAAAATTTTTTTTTCGAAGTTTGGAAACTTCGTTAGAATCACTTTTTTTCCGTACTTATTAGAGATAACTGGTTATCTTTCATTATACTAGTTTGATAGCCTTAGAAAAACAGATTATGCGCAAAGAATCAAGGAAAGAAAAAAATTTTTTTTCGAAGTTTTGAAACTTCATTAGAATCACTTTTTTTTTCCGTTCTTATTCGAGATAACTGGTTCTCTTTCATTTTGCTAGTTTGATAGTTCTAGAAAATATTATTATGCGAATAGAATCTCGAAAAGAAAAAAAAAATTTTCGAAATTTGGAAACTTCATTGGAATCATTTTTTTCCGTTCTTATTGGAGATAACTAGTTCTCTTTCATTATACTAGTTTGATAGCCTCAGAGAAGCATATTATGCGCAAAGAATCTCGAAAGGAAAAAGAAAATTTTTCGAAGTTTGGAAACGTTATTAGAATCACTTTTTTTCCGTTCTTATTTGAGATAACTGGTTCTCTTTCATTATACTAGTTTAATAGCCTCAGAAAGGCATATTATGAGCAAAGAATCTCGAAAGGAAAAAAAAAATTTTTCGAAGTTTGGAAACTCATTAGAATCACTTTTTTTCCGTTCTTATTTGAGATAACTGGTTCTCTCTCATTATACTATTTTGATAGCCTCAGAAAAGCATATTATGCGCAAAGAATCTCGAAAAGAAAAATAATTTTTTTCACAGTTAGGAAACTTCGTTAGAATCACTTTTTTTCCGTTCTTATTCGAGATAACTGGTTCTCTTTCATTTTGCTAGTTTGATAGCTGTAGAAAAGCATATTATGCGAAAAGAATCTCGAAAAGAAAAAAAAAAATTTTCGAAATTTGGAAACTTCATTAATCACTTTTTTTCCGTTCTTATTCGAGATAGATGGTTCTCTTTCGTTTTGCTAGTTTGATAGCTGTAGAAAAGCATATTATGCTGAAAGAATCTCGAAAAGAAAAAAAAAAGTTTTCGAAATTTGGAAACTTCATTAGAATCACTTTTTTTCCGTTCTTATTCGAGATAACTGGTTCTCTTTCATTATACTAGTTTGATAACCTCAGAAAAGCATATTATGCGCAAAGAATCTCGAAAAGAAAAAAAAAATTTTTCCGAAGTTTGGAAACTTCATTAGAATCACTTTTTTTCCATTCTTATTTGAGATAACTGGTTCTTTTTCATTATACTAGTTTGATAGCCTCAGAAAAGGATATTATGCGCAAAGAATCTGGAAAAGAAAAATAATTTTTTTCGAAGTTTGGAAACTTCGTTAGAATCACTTTTTTTCCGTTCTTATTCGAGATAACTGGTTCTCTTTCATTATACTAGTTTGATAGCCTCAGAAAAGCATATTATGCGCAAAAAATCTCGAAAAGAAAAAAAATTTTTTTCGAAATTTGGAAACTTCATTAGAATCACTTTTTTCCGTTCTTATTGGAGATAACTGGTTCTCTTTCATTATACTAGTTTGATAGCCTCAGAAAAGCATATGCGCAAAGAATCTCGAAAGGAAAAAAAAATTTTTTTCGAAGTTTGGAAACTTTATTAGAATCACATTTTTTCCGTTCTTATTTGAGATAACTGGTTCTCTTTCATTATACTAGTTTAATAGCCTCAGAAAAGCATATTATGCGCAAACAACCTCGAAAAGAAAAAAAATTTTTTTCGAAGTTTGGAAACTTCATTAGAATGACTTTTTTTCCGTTCTTATTTGAGATAATTGGTTCTCTTTCATTATACTAGTTTGATAGCCTTAGAAAAACAGATTATGCTCAAAGAATCTCGGAAAGAAAAAAAATTTTTTTCGAAGTTTTGAAACTTCATTAGAATCACTTTTTTTCCGTTCTTAATCGAGATAACTGGTTCTCTTTCATTATACTAGTTTGATAGCCTTAGAAAAACATATTATGCGCAAAGAATCTCGAAAAGAAAAAAAAATTTTTTCCAAGTTTTGAAACTTTAATAGAATCACCTTTTTTCCGTTCTTATTCGAGATAACTGGTTCTCTTTCATTTTGCTAGTTTGATATTTCTAGAAAAGCATATTATGCGAAAAGAATCTGGAAAAGAAAAAAAAAAATTTTCGAAATTTTGAAACTTCGTTAGAATCACTTTTTTTACGTTCTTATTCGAGATAACCGGTTCTCTTTCATTTTGCTAGTTTGATAGCTGTAGAAAGCACATTATGCGAATAGAATCTCGAAAAGAAAAAAATTTTTTTTCGAAGTTTGGAAACTTCTTTAGAATCACTTTTTTTCCGTTCTTATTCGAGATAACTGGTTCTCTTTCATTATACTAGTTTGATAGCCTCAGAAAAGCATATTATGCGCAAAGAATCTCGAAAAGAAAAATAATTTTTTTCACAGTTTGGAAACTTCGTTAGAATCACTTTTTTTCCGTTCTTATTCGAGATAACTGGTTCTCTTTCATTTTGCTAGTTTGATAGCTGTAGAAAAGCATATTATGCGAAAAGAATCTCGAAAAGAAAAAAAAAAATTTTTCGAAATTTGGAAACTTCATTAGAATCACTTTATTTCTGTTCTTATTCGAGATAACTGGTTCTCTTTCATTTTGCTAGTTTGACAGCTGTAGAAAAGCATATTATGCTGAAAGAATCTCGAAAAGAAAAAAAATTTTTTCGAAATTTGGAAACTTCATTAGAATCACTTTTTTTCCGTTCTTATTCGCGATAACTGGTTCTTTTTCATTATACTAGTTTGATAGCCTCAGAAAAGCATATTATGGGCAAAGAATCACGAAAGGAAAATAAAAAATTTTTCGAAGTTTGGAAACTTCATTAGAATTACTTTTTTCAGTTCTTATTTGAGATAACTGGTTCTCTTTCATTATACTAGTTTGATAGCCTCAGAAAAGCTTATTATGCGCAAAGAATCTCGAAAAGAAAAAAAATTTTTTTCGAAGTTTCGAAACTCTGTTAGAATCACTTTTTTTCCGTTCTTATTCGAGATAACTGGTTATCTTTCATTATACTAGTTTGATAGCCTTAGAAAAACAGATTATGCGCAAAGAATCTCGGAAAGAAAAAAAATTATTTTCGAAGTTTTGAAACTTCATTAGAATCACTTTTTTTCCGTTCTTATTCGAGATAACTGGTTCTCTTTCATTATACTAGTTTGATAGCCTTAGAAGAATATTATGCGCAAAGAATCTCGAAAAGAAAAAAAAATTTTTCCAAGTTTTGACACTTCTTTAGAATCACATTTTTTCCTTTCTTATTCGAGATAACTGGTTCTCTTTCATTTTACTAGTTTGATAGCTCTAGAAAATATTATTATGCGAATAGAATCTCGAAAAGAAAAAAAAATTTTTCGATATTTGGAAACTTCATTAGAATCACTTTTTTTCCGTTCTTATTCGAGATAACTGGTTCTCTTTCATTATACTAGTTTGATAGACTCAGGAAAGCATATTATGCGCAAAGAATTTCAAAAGGAAAAAAAAAATTTTTTCGAAGTTTGGAAACTTTATTAGAATCACTTTTTTTCCGTTCTTATTTGAGATAACTGGTTCTCTTTCATTATACTATTTTGATAGCCTCAGAAAAGCATATTATGCGCAAAGAATCTCGAAAAGAAAAATAATTTTTTTCACAGTTTGGAAACTTCGTTAGAAACTTTTTTTTTCCGTTCTTATTCGAGATAACTGGTTCTCTTTCATTTTGCTAGTTTGATAGCTGTAGAAAAGGATATTATGCGAAAAGAATCTCGAAAAGAAAAATAATTTTTTCCGAAGTTTGGAAACTTCATTAGAATCACTTTTTTTCCGTTCTTATTTGAGATAACTGGTTCTTTTTCATTATACTAGTTTATAGTCTTAGAAAAGCATATTATGCAAAAAGAATCTCGAAAAGAAAAAAAAATTTTTTTTGAAGTTTGGAAACTTCATTAGAATCACATTTTTTCCGTTCTTATTCGAGATAACTTGTTCTCTTTCATTATACTAGTTTGATAGCCTCAGAAAAGCACATTATGGGCAAAGAATCTCGAAAGGAAAAAAAAAATTTTTCGAAGTTTGGAAACTTCATTAGAATCACTTTTTTCCGTTCTTATTTGAGATAACTGGTTCTCTTTCATTATGCTAGTTTGATAGCCTCAGAAAAGCTTATTATGCGCAAAGAATCTCGAAAAGAAAAAAAAAATTTTTCGAAGTTTGGAAACTTCGTTAGAATCACTTCTTTCCGTTCTTATTAGAGATAACTGGTTATCTTTCATTATACTAGTTTGATAGCCTTAGAAAAACACATTATGCGCAAAGAATCTCGGAAAGAAAAAAAATTTTTTTCGAAGTTTTGATTTTTTTCCGTTCTTATTCGAGATAACTGGTTCTCTTTCATTATACTATTTTGATAGCCTTAGAAAAACAGATTATGCGCAAAGAATCTCGAAAAGAAAAATAACTTTTTCGAAGTTTTGAAACTTTTTTAGAATCACATTTTTTCCGTTCTTATTCGAGATAACTGGTTCTCTTTCATTTTGCTAGTTTGATAGCTCTAGAAAATATTATTATGCGAATAGAATCTCGAAAAGAAAAAAAAAAATTTTCGAAGTTTGGAAACTCATTAGAATCACTTTTTTTCCGTTCTTATTTGAGATAACTGGTTCTCTTTCATTATACTATTTTGATAGCCTCAGAAAAGCATATTATGCGCAAAGAATCTCGAAAAGAAAAATAATTTTTTTCACAGTTTGGAAACTTCGTTAGAATCACTTTTTTTCCGTTCTTATTCGAGATAACTGGTTATCTTTCATTTTGCTAGTTTGATAGCTGTAGAAAAGCATATTATGCGAAAAGAATCTCGAAAAGAAAAAAAAAATTTTTCGAAATTTGGAAACTTCTATAGAATCACTGTTTTTCCGTTCTTATTCGAGATTACTGGTTCTCTTTTATTTTGCTAGTTTGATAGCTGTAGAAAAGGATATTATGCTGAAAGAATCTCGAAAAGAAAAAAAAAATTTTTCGAAATTTGGAAACTTCATTAGAATCACTTTTTTTCCGTTCTTATTCGAGATAACTGATTCTCTTTCATTATACTACTTTGATAGCCTCAGAAAAGCATATTATGCGCAAAGAATCTCGAAAAGAAAAAAAAATTTTTTCCGAAGTTTGGAAATTTCATTAGAATCACTTTTTTTCCGTTCTTATTCGAGATAACTGGTTCTCTTTCATTATACTAGTTTGATAGCCTCAGAAAAATTTATTATGCGCAAAGAATCTCGAAAAGAAAAAAACATTTTTTCGAAGTTTGGAAACTTCGTTAGAATCACTTTTTTTCCGTTCTTATTCGAGATAACTGGTTATCTTTCATTATACTAGTTTGATAGCCTTAGAAAAACACATTATGCGGAAAGAATCTCGGAATGAAAAAAAATTTTTTTCGAAGTTTTGATTTTTTTCCGTTCTTATTTGAGATAACTGGTTCTCTTTCATTATACTAGTTTGATAGCCTTAGAAAAACATATTATGCGCAAAGAATCTGGAAAAGAAAAAAATTTTTTTTCAAAGTTTTGAAACTTCTTTAGAATCTCATTTTGTCCGTTCTTATTCGAGATAACTGGTTCTCTTTCATTTTGATAGTTTGACAGCTCTAGAAAATATTATTATGCGAATAGAATCTCGAAAAGAAAAAAAAAATTTTTCGAAATTTGGAAACTTCATTAGAATCACTTTTTTTCCGTTCTTATTCGAGATAACTGGTTCTCTTTCATTATACTAGTTTGATAGCCTCAGAAAAGCATATTATGCGCAAAGAATCTCGAAAAGAAAAAAAATTTTTTTCGAAGTTTGGAAACTTCATTAGAATCACTTTTTTTCCGTTCTTATTCGAGATAACTGGTTCTCTTTCATTATACTAGTTTGATAGCCTCAGAAAAGCATATTATGCGCAAACAATCTCGAAAAGAAAAAAAATTTTTTTTGAAGTTTGGAAACTTCGTTAGAATCACTTTTTTCCATTCTTATTCGAGATAACTGGTTCTCTTTCATTATACTAATTTGATAGCCTTAGAAAAACATATTATGCGCAAAGAATCTCGGAAAGAAAAAAAAATTTTTTCACAGTTTGGAAACTTCAATAGAATCACTTTTTTTCCGTTCTTATTCGAGATAACTGGTTCTCTTTCATTTTGCTAGTTTGATATTTCTAGAAAAGCATATTATGCGAAAAGAATCTGGAAAAGAAAAAAAAAATTTTCGAAATTTGGAAACTTCGTTAGAATCACTTTTTTTCCGTTCTTATTCGAGATAACTGGTTCTCTTTCATTTTGCTAGTTTGATAGCTGTAGAAAGCATATTATGCGAATAGAATCTCGAAAAGAAAAAAAAAATTTTTCGAAATTTGGAAACTTCATTAGAATGACTTTTTTTCCGTTCTTATTCGAGATAACTGGTTCTCTTTCATTATACTAGTTTGATAGCCTCAGAAAAGCATATTATGCGCAAAGGATCTCGAAAAGAAAAAAAATTTTTTTCGAAGTTTGGAAACTTCCTTAGAATCACTTTTTTTCCGTTCTTATTCGAGATAACTGGTTCTCTTTCTTTATACTAGTTCGATAGCCTCAGAAAAGCATATTATGCGCAAAGAATCTCGAAAGGAAAAAAAAAATTTTTCGAAGTTTGGAAACTTCATTAGAATCACTTTTTTTCCGTTCTTATTCGAGATAACTGGTTGTCTTTCATTTTGCTAGTTTGATAGCTGTAGAAAAGCATATTATGCGAAAAGAATATCGAAAAGAAAAAAAAAATTTCAATATTTGGAAACTTCATTAGAATCACTTTTTTTCCGTTCTTACTAGAGATAACTGGTTCTCTTTCATTTTGCTAGTTTGATAGCTGTAGAAAAGCATATTATGCGCAAAGAATCTCGAAAAGAAAAATAATTTTTTTCGAAGTTTGGAAACTTCGTTAGAATCACTTTTTTTCCGTTCTTATTCGAGATAACTGGTTCTCTTTCATTTTGCTAGTTTGATAGCTGTAGAAAAGCATATTATGCGAAAAATATCTCGAAAAGAAAAAAAAATTTTTCGAAATTTGGAAACTTCATTAGAATCACTTTTTTTCCGCTCTTATTCGAGATAACTGGTTCTCTTTCATTTTGCTAGTTTGATAGCCTCAGAAAAGCTTATTATGCGCAAAGAATCTCGAAAAGAAAAAATTTTTTTTCGAAGTTTTGAAACTTCATTACAATCACTTTTTTTCCGTTCTTATTGGAGATAACTGGTTATTTTTCATTATACTAGTTTGATAGCCTTTGAAAAACACATTATGCGCAAAGGATCACGGAAAGAAAAAAATTTTTTTTCGAAGTTTATAAACTTCATCATAATTACTTTTTTTCCGTTCTTATTCGAGATAACTGGTTCTCTTTCATTATACTAGTTTAATGGCCTTAGAAAAACATATTATGCGCAAAGAATCTCGAAAAGAAAAAAAAATTTTTTCCAAGTTTGGAAACTCATTAGAATCACTTTTTTTCCGTTCTTATTTGAGATAACTGGTTCTCTTTCATTATACTATTTTGATAGCCTCAGAAAAGCATATTATGCGCAAAGAATCTCAAAAAGAAAAATAATTTTTTTCACAGTTTGGAAACTTCGTTAGAATCACTATTTTTCCGTTCTTATTCGAGATAACTGGTTCTCTTTCATTTTGCTAGTTTGATAGCTGTAGAAAAGCATATTATGCGAAAAGAATCTCGAAAAGAAAAAAAAAATTTTCGAAAATTGGAAACTTCATTAGAATCACTTTTTTTCCGTTCTTTTTCGAGATAACTAGTTCTCTTTCATTTTGCTAGTTTGATAGCTGTAGAAAAGCATATTATGCGAAAAGATTCTCGAAAAGAAAAAAAAAAATTTTTCGAAATTTGGAAACTTCATTAGAATCACTTTTTTCCGTTCTTATTTGAGATAACTGGTTCTCTTTCATTATACTAGTTTGATAGCCTCAGAAAAGCTAATTATGCGCAAAGAATCTCGAAAAGAAAAAAATTTTTTTTCGAAGTTTGGAAACTTCGTTAGAATCACTTTTTTTCCGTACTTATTAGAGATAACTGGTTATCTTTCATTATACTAGTTTGATAGCCTTAGAAAAACAGATTATGCGCAAAGAATCAAGGAAAGAAAAAAATTTTTTTTCGAAGTTTGGAAACTTCATTAGAATCACTTTTTTTTTCCGTTCTTATTCGAGATAACTGGTTCTCTTTCATTATACTAGTTTGATAGCCTTAGAAAAACATATTATGCGTAAAGAATCTCGAAAAGAAAAAAAAAATTTTTCCAAGTTTTGAAACTTCTTTAGAATGACATTTTTTCCGTTCTTATTCGAGAAAACTGGTTCTCTTTCATTTTGCTAGTTTGATAGTTCTAGAAAATATTATTATGCGAATAGAATCTCGAAAAGAAAAAAAAAATTTTCGAAATTTGGAAACTTCATTGGAATCATTTTTTTCCGTTCTTATTGGAGATAACTAGTTCTCTTTCATTATACTAGTTTGATAGCCTCAGAGAAGCATATTATGCGCAAAGAATCTCGAAAGGAAAAAGAAAATTTTTCGAAGTTTGGAAACGTTATTAGAATCACTTTTTTTCCGTTCTTATTTGAGATAACTGGTTCTCTTTCATTATACTAGTTTAATAGCCTCAGAAAGGCATATTATGAGCAAAGAATCTCGAAAGGAAAAAAAAAATTTTTCGAAGTTTGGAAACTCATTAGAATCACTTTTTTTCCGTTCTTATTTGAGATAACTGGTTCTCTCTCATTATACTATTTTGATAGCTTCAGAAAAGCATATTATGCGCAAAGAATCTCGAAAAGAAAAATAATTTTTTTCACAGTTAGGAAACTTCGTTAGAATCACTTTTTTTCCGTTCTTATTCGAGATAACTGGTTCTCTTTCATTTTGCTAGTTTGATAGCTGTAGAAAAGCATATTATGCGAAAAGAATCTCGAAAAGAAAAAAAAAAAATTTTCGAAATTTGGAAACTTCATTAATCACTTTTTTTCCGTTCTTATTCGAGATAGATGGTTCTCTTTCGTTTTGCTAGTTTGATAGCTGTAGAAAAGCATATTATGCTGAAAGAATCTCGAAAAGAAAAAAAAAAGTTTTCGAAATTTGGAAACTTCATTAGAATCACTTTTTTTCCGTTCTTATTCGAGATAACTGGTTCTCTTTCATTATACTAGTTTGATAACCTCAGAAAAGCATATTATGCGCAAAGAATCTCGAAAAGAAAAAAAAAATTTTTCCGAAGTTTGGAAACTTCATTAGAATCACTTTTTTTCCATTCTTATTTGAGATAACTGGTTCTTTTTCATTATACTAGTTTGATAGCCTCAGAAAAGGATATTATGCGCAAAGAATCTCGAAAAGAAAAATAATTTTTTTCGAAGTTTGGAAACTTGGTTAAAATCACTTTTTTTCCGTTCTTATTCGCGATAACTGGTTCTCTTTAATTATACTAGTTTGATAGCCTTAGAAAAGCATATTATGCGGAAAGAATCTCGAAGAGAAAAAATTTTTTTTCGAAATTTGGAAACTTCATTAGAATCACTTTTTTTCCGTTCTTATTCGAGATAACTGGTTCTCTTTCATTATACTAATTTGATAGCATCAGAAAAGCATATTATGGGCAAAGAATCTCGAAAAGAAAAAAAAATTTTTTCGAAGTTTGGAAACTTCGTTAGAATCACTTTTTTTCCGTTCTTATTCGAGATAACTGGTTATCTATCATTATACTAGTTTGATAGCCTTAGAAAAACACATTATGCGCAAAGAATCTCGGAAAGAAAAAAAATTTTTTTCGAAGTTTTGAAACTTCCTTAGAATCACTTTTTTTCCGTTCTTATTCGAGATAACTGGTTCTCTTTCATTATATTAGTTTGATAGCCTTACAAAAACATATTATGCGCAAAGAATCTCGAAAAGAAAAAAAAATTTTTTCCAAGTTTTGAAACATCTTTAGAATCACATTTTTTCCGTTCTTATTCGAGATAACTGGTTCTCTTTCATTTTGCTAGTTTGATAGCTCTAGAAAATATTATTATGCGAATAGAATCTCGAAATGAAAAAAAAAATTTTTCGAAATTTGGAAAGTTCATTAGAATCACTTTTTTTCCGTTCTTATTCGAGATAACTGGTTCTCTTTCATTATACTAGTTTGATAGCCTCAGAAAAGCATATTATACGCAAAGAATCTCGAAAAGAAAAAAAATTTTTTTCGAAATTTGGAAACTTCATTAGAATCACTTTTTTTCCGTTCTTATTGGAGATAACTGGTTCTCTTTCATTATACTAGTTTGATAGCCTCAGAAAAGCATATTATGCGCAAAGAATCTCGAAAAGAAAAATAATTTTTTTCGAACTTTGGAAACTTCGTTAGAATCACTTTTTTTCCGTTCTTATTCGAGATAACTGGTTCTCTTTCATTATACTAGTTTGATATCCTTAGAAAAACATATTATGCGCAAAGAATCTCGAAAAGAAAAAAATTTTTTTTCGAAGTTTTGAAACTTCAATAGAATCACATTTTTTTCCGTTCTTATTCGAGATAACTGGTTCTCTTTCATTTTGCTAGTTTGATATTTCTAGAAAAGCATATTATGCGAAAAGAATCTGGAAAAGAAAAAAAAATTTTCGAAATTTGGAAACTTCGTTAGAATCACTTTTTTTCCGTTCTTATTCGAGATAACTGGTTCTCTTTCATTTTGCTAGTTTGATAGCTGTAGAAAGCATATTATGCGAATAGAATCTCGAAAAGAAAAAAAATTTTTTTCGAAGTTTGGAAACTTCTTTAGAATCACTTTTTTTCCGTTCTTATTCGAGATAACTGGTTCTCTTTCATTATACTAGTTTGATAGCCTCAGAAAAGCATATTATGCGCAAAGAATCTCGAAAAGAAAAAAAAAATTTATAGAAGTTTGGAAACTTCATTAGAATCACTTTTTTTCCGTTCTTAATTGAGATAACTGGTTCTTTTTCATTATACTAGTTTGATAGCCTCAGAAAAGCATATTATGCGCAAAGAATCTCGAAAAGAATAATAATTTTTTTTCGAAGTTTGGAAACTTCGTTAGAATCACTTTTTTTCCGTTCTTATTCGAGATAACTGGTTCTCTTTAATTATACTAGTTTTATAGCCTTAGAAAAGCATATTATGCGCAAAGAATCTCGAAAAGAAAAATAATTTTTTTCGAAGTTTGGCAACTTCGTTAGAATCACTTTTTTTCCGTTCTTATTCGAGATAACTGGTTCTCTTTCATTTTGCTAGTTTGATAGCTGTAGAAAAGCATATTATGCGAAAAGAATCTCGAAAAGAAAAAAAAAAATTTTCGAAATTTGGAAACTTCATTAATCACTTTTTTTCCGTTCTTATTCGAGATAGATGGTTCTCTTTCGTTTTGCTAGTTTGATAGCTGTAGAAAAGCATATTATGCTGAAAGATTCTCGAAAAGAAAAAAAAAAGTTTTCGAAATTTGGAAACTTCATTAGAATCACTTTTTTTCCGTTCTTATTCGAGATAACTGGTTCTCTTTCATTATACTAGTTTGATAACCTCAGAAAAGCATATTATGCGCAAAGAATCTCGAAAAGAAAAAAAAAATTTTTCCGAAGTTTGGAAACTTCATTAGAATCACTTTTTTTCCATTCTTATTTGAGATAACTGGTTCTTTTTCATTATACTAGTTTGATAGCCTCAGAAAAGGATATTATGCGCAAAGAATCTCGAAAAGAAAAATAATTTTTTTCGAAGTTTGGAAACTTGGTTAAAATCACTTTTTTTCCGTTCTTATTCGCGATAACTGGTTCTCTTTAATTATACTAGTTTGATAGCCTTAGAAAAGCATATTATGCGGAAAGAATCTCGAAGAGAAAAAATTTTTTTTCGAAATTTGGAAACTTCATTAGAATCACTTTTTTTCCGTTCTTATTCGAGATAACTGGTTCTCTTTCATTATACTAATTTGATAGCATCAGAAAAGCATATTATGGGCAAAGAATCTCGAAAAGAAAAAAAAATTTTTTCGAAGTTTGGAAACTTCGTTAGAATCACTTTTTTTCCGTTCTTATTCGAGATAACTGGTTATCTTTCATTATACTAGTTTGATAGCCTTAGAAAAACACATTATGCGCAAAGAATCTCGGAAAGAAAAAAAATTTTTTTCGAAGTTTTGAAACTTCATTAGAATCACTTTTTTTCCGTTCTTATTCGAGATAACTGGTTCTCTTTCATTATATTAGTTTGATAGCCTTACAAAAACATATTATGCGCAAAGAATCTCGAAAAGAAAAAAAATTTTTTCCAAGTTTTGAAACATCTTTAGAATCACATTTTTTCCGTTCTTATTCGAGATAACTGGTTCTCTTTCATTTTGCTAGTTTGATAGCTCTAGAAAATATTATTATGCGAATAGAATCTCGAAATGAAAAAAAAAAATTTTTCGAAATTTGGAAAGTTCATTAGAATCACTTTTTTTCCGTTCTTATTCGAGATAACTGGTTCTCTTTCATTATACTAGTTTGATAGCCTCAGAAAAGCATATTATACGCAAAGAATCTCGAAAAGAAAAAAAATTTTTTTCGAAATTTGGAAACTTCATTAGAATCACTTTTTTTCCGTTCTTATTGGAGATAACTGGTTCTCTTTCATTATACTAGTTTGATAGCCTCAGAAAAGCATATTATGCGCAAAGAATCTCGAAAAGAAAAATAATTTTTTTCGAACTTTGGAAACTTCGTTAGAATCACTTTTTTTCCGTTCTTATTCGAGATAACTGGTTCTCTTTCATTATACTAGTTTGATATCCTTAGAAAAACATATTATGCGCAAAGAATCTCGAAAAGAAAAAAATTTTTTTTCGAAGTTTTGAAACTTCAATAGAATCACATTTTTTTCCGTTCTTATTCGAGATAACTGGTTCTCTTTCATTTAGCTAGTTTGATATTTCTAGAAAAGCATATTATGCGAAAAGAATCTGGAAAAGAAAAAAAAATTTTCGAAATTTGGAAACTTCGTTAGAATCACTTTTTTTCCGTTCTTATTCGAGATAACTGGTTCTCTTTCATTTTGCTAGTTTGATAGCTGTAGAAAGCATATTATGCGAATAGAATCTCGAAAAGAAAAAAAATTTTTTTCGAAGTTTGGAAACTTCTTTAGAATCACTTTTTTTCCGTTCTTATTCGAGATAACTGGTTCTCTTTCATTATACTAGTTTGATAGCCTCAGAAAAGCATATTATGCGCAAAGAATCTCGAAAAGAAAAAAAAAATTTATAGAAGTTTGGAAACTTCATTAGAATCACTTTTTTTCCGTTCTTAATTGAGATAACTGGTTCTTTTTCATTATACTAGTTTGATAGCCTCAGAAAAGCATATTATGCGCAAAGAATCTCGAAAAGAATAATAATTTTTTTTCGAAGTTTGGAAACTTCGTTAGAATCACTTTTTTTCCGTTCTTATTCGAGATAACTGGTTCTCTTTAATTATACTAGTTTTATAGCCTTAGAAAAGCATATTATGCGGAAAGAATCTCGAAAAGAAAAAAATTTTTTTCGAAGTTTTGAAACTTCATTAGAATCACTTTTTTTCCGTTCTTATTCGAGATAACTGGTTCTCTTTCATTATACTAGTTTGATAGCCTTAGAAAAACATATTATGCGCAAAGAATCTCGAAAAGAAAAAAAAATTTTTTCCAAGTTTCGAAACTTCTTTAGAATCACATTTTTTCCGTTCTTATTCGAGATAACTGGTTCTCTTTCATTTTGCTAGTTTGATAGCTCTAGAAAATATTATTATGCGAATAGAATCTCGAAAAGAAAAAAAAATTTTTCGAAATTTGGAAACTTCGTTAGAATCACTTTTATTCCGTTCTTATTCGAGATAACTGGTTCTCTTTCATTTTGCTAGTTTGATAGCTGTAGAAAGCATATTATGTGAATAGAATCTCGAAAAGAAAAAAAAAATTTTTCCAAATTTTGAAACTTCATTTGAATCACCTTTATTTCCGTTCGAGATAACTGGTTCTCTTTCATTTTATTAGTGTGATAGCTGCAGAAAGCATATTATGCGAAAAGAATCTCGAAAAGAAAAAAATTTTTTTTCGAAGTTTTGAAACTTCAATAGAATCACCTTTTTTCCGTTTTTATTCGAGATAACTGGTTCTCTTTCATTTTGCTAGTTTGATATTTCTAGAAAAGCATATTATGCGCAAAGAATCTCGAAAGGAAAAAAAAAATTTTTTCGAAGTTTGGAAACTTTATTAGAATCACATTTTTTCCGTTCTTATTTGAGATAACTGGTTCTCTTTCATTATACTAGTTTAATAGCCTCAGAAAAGGATATTATGCGCAAAGAATCTCGAAAAGAAAAATAATTTTTTTCGAAGTTTGGAAACTTGGTTAAAATCACTTTTTTTCCGTTCTTATTCACGATAACTGGTTCTCTTTAATTATACTAGTTTGATAGCCTTAGAAAAGCATATTATGCGGAAAGAATCTCGAAAAGAAAAAAAATTTTTTCGAAATTTGGAAACTTCATTAGAATCACTTTTTTTCCGTTCTTATTCGAGATAACTGGTTCTCTTTCATTATACTAATTTGATAGCATCAGAAAAGCATATTATGGGCAAAGAATCTCGAAAGGAAAAAAAAAATTTTTCGAAGTTTGGAAACTTAATTAGAATCACTTTTTTTCCGTTCTTATTTGAGATAACTGGTTCTCTTTCATTATACTAGTTTGATAGCCTCAGAAAAGATTATTATGCGCAAAGAATCTCGAAAAGAAAAAAAAATTTTTTCGAAGTTTGGAAACTTCGTTAGAATCACTTTTTTTCCGTTCTTATTCGAGATAACTGGTTATCTTTCATTATACTAGTTTGATAGCCTTAGAAAAACACATTATGCGCAAAGAATCTCGGAAAGAAAAAAAATTTTTTTCGAAGTTTTGAAACTTCATTAGAATCACTTTTTTTCCGTTCTTATTCGAGATAACTGGTTCTTTTTCATTATATTAGTTTGATAGCCTTACAAAAACATATTATGCGCAAAGAATCTCGAAAAGAAAAAAAAATTTTTTCCAAGTTTTGAAACATCTTTAGAATGACATTTTTTCCGTTCTTATTCGAGATAACTGGTTCTTTTTCATTTTGCTAGTTTGATAGCTCTAGAAAATATTATTATGCGAATAGAATCTCGAAATGAAAAAAAAAATTTTTCGAAATTTGGAAACTTCATTAGAATCACTTTTTTTCCGTTCTTATTGGAGATAACTGGTTATTTTTCATTATACTAGTTTGATAGCCTTAGAAAAACACATTATGCGCAAAGGATCACGGAAAGAAAAAAAATTTTTTTCGAAGTTTATAAACTTCATCAGAATTACTTTTTTTCCGTTCTTATTCGAGATAACTGGTTCTCTTTCATTATACTAGTTTAATAGCCTTAGAAAAACATATTATGCGCAAAGAATCTCGAAAAGAAAAAAAATTTTTTTCCAAGTTTTGAAACTTCTTTAGAAACACATTTTTTCCGTTCTTATTCGAGATAACTGGTTCTCTTTCATTTTGCTAGTTAGATAGCTCTAGAAAATATTATTATGCGAATAGAATCTCGAAAAGAAAAAAAAAAATGTTTCGAAATTTGGAAACTTCATTAGAATCACTTTTTTTCCGTTCTTATTCGAGATAACTGGTTCTCTTTCATTATACTAGTTTGATAGCCTCAGAAAAGCATATTATGCGCAAAGAATCTCCAAAAGAAAAAAAATTTTTTTCGAAGTTTGGAAACTTAATTGGAATCACTTTTTTTCCGTTCTTATTCGAGATAACTGGTTCTCTTTCATTATACTAGTTTGATAGCCTCAGAAAAGCATATTATGCGCAAAGAATCTCGAAAGGAAAAAAAAATTTTTTTCGAAGTTTGGAAACTTTATTAGAATCACATTTTTTCCGTTCTTATTTGAGATAACTGGTTCTCTTTCATTATACTAGTTTAATAGCCTCAGAAAAGCATATTATGCGCAAACAATCTCGAAAAGAAAAAAATTTTTTTCGAAGTTTGGAAACTTCGTTAGAATCACTTTTTTTCCGTTCTTATTCGAGATAACTGGTTCTCTTTCATTATACTAGTTTGATAGCCTTAGAAAAACATATTATGCGCAAAGAATCTCGAAAAGAAAAATAATTTTTTTCGAAGTTTGGCAACTTGGTTAGAATCACTTTTTTTCCGTTCTTATTCGAGATAACTGGTTCTCTTTCATTATACTAGTTTGATATTCTTAGAAAAACATAATATGCCCAAAGAATCTCGAAAAGAAAAAAATTTTTTTTCGAAGTTTTGAAACTTCAATAGAATCACCTTTTTTCCGTTCTTATTCGAGATAACTGGTTCTCTTTCATTTTGCTATCTTGATAGCTGTAGAAAAGCATATTATGCGAATAGAATCTCGAAAAGAAATAAAAATTTTTCGAAATTTGGAAACTTCATTAGAATCACTTTTTTTCCGTTCTTATTCGAGATAACTGGTTCTCTTTCATTATACTAGTTTGATAGCCTAAGAAAAGCATATTATGCGCAAAGATTCTCGAAAAGAAAAAAATTTTTTTTCGAAGTTTGGAAACTTTTTTAGAATCACATTATTTCCGTTCTTATTAGAGATAACTGGTTCTCTTTCATTATACTAGTTTGATAGCCTCAGAAAAGCAAATTATGCGCAAAGAATCTCGAAAAGAAAAAAAATTTTTTTCGAAGTTTGGAAACTTCTTTAGAATCAGATTTTTTCCGTTCTTATGCGAGATAACTGGTTCTCTTTCATTTTGATAGTTTGATAGCTGTAGAAAGCATACTATGCGAATATAATCTCGAAAAGAAAAAACAAATTTTTCCGAAGTTTGGAAACTTCATTAGAATCACTTTTTTTCCGTTCTTATTTGAGATAACTGGTTCTTTTTCATTATACTAGTTTGATAGCCTCAGAAAAGCATATTATGCGCAAAGAATCTCGAAAAGAATAATAATTTTTTTCTAAGTTTGGAAACTTCGTTAGAATCACTTTTTTTCCGTTCTTATTCGCGATAACTGGTTCTCTTTAATTATACTAGTTTTATAACCTTAGAAAAGCATATTATGCGGAAAGAATCTCGTAAAGAAAAAAATTTTTTTCGAAGTTTTGAAACTTCATTGGAATCACTTTTTTCCGTTCTTATTCGAGATAACTGGTTCTCTTTCATTATACTAGTTTGATAGCCTTAGAAAAACATATTATGCGCAAAGAATCTCGAAAAAAAAAAAAAAATTTTCCGAAGTTTGGAAACTTCATTAGAATCACTTTTTTTCCGTTCTTATTTGAGATAACTGGTTCTTTTTCATTATACTAGTTTGATAGCCTCAGAAAAGCATATTATGGGCAAAGAATCTCGAAAGGAAAAAAAAAAATTTTCGAAGTTTGGAAATTTAATTAGAATCACTTTTTTTCCGTTCTTATTCGAGATAACTGGTTCTCTTTCATTATACTAGTTTAATAGCCTTAGAAAAACACATTATGCGCAAAGAATCTCGGAAAGAAAAAAATTTTTTTTCGAAGTTTTGAAACTTCATTAGAATCACTATTTTTCCGTTCTTATTCGAGATAACTGGTTTTCTTTCATTTTGCTAGTTTGATAGCTCTAGAAAATATTATTATGCGAATAGAATCTCGAAAGGAAAAAAAAAATTTTCGAAATTTGGAAACTTCATTAGAATCACTTTTTTTCCGTTCTTATTCGAGATAACTGGTTCTCTTTCATTATACTAGTTTGATAGCCTCAGAAAAGCATATTATGGGCAAAGAATCTCGAAAGGAAAAAAAAAAATTTTCTAAGTTTGGAAACTTAATTAGAATCACTTTTTTTCCGTTCTTATTCGAGATAAGTGGTTCTCTTTCATTATACTAGTTTGATAGCCTTAGAAAAACACATTATGCGCAAAGAATCTCGGAAAGAAAAAAAATTTTTTTCGAAGTTTTGAAACTTCATTAGAATCACATTTTTTCCGTTCTTATTCGAGATAACTGGTTCTCTTTCATTTTGCTAGTTTGATAGCTCTAGAAAAGCATATTATGCGAAAAATATCTCGAAAAGAAAAAAAAATTTTTCGAAATTTGGAAACTTCATTAGAATCACTTTTTTTCCGCTCTTATTCGAGATAACTGGTTCTCTTTCATTTTGCTAGTTTGATAGCCTCAGAAAAGCTTATTATGCGCAAAGAATCTCGAAAAGAAAAAATTTTTTTTCGAAGTTTTGAAACTTCATTAGAATCACTTTTTTTCCGTTCTTATTGGAGATAACTGGTTATTTTTCATTATACTAGTTTGATAGCCTTAGAAAAACACATTTTGCGCAAAGGATCACGGAAAGAAAAAAATTTTTTTTCGAAGTTTATAAACTTCATCAGAATTACTTTTTTTCCGTTCTTATTCGAGATAACGGGTTCTCTTTCATTATACTAGTTTAATAGCCTTAGAAAAACATATTATGCGCAAAGAATCTCGAAAAGAAAAAAATTTTTTTTCCAAGTTTTGAAACTTCTTTAGAATCACATTTTTTCCGTTCTTATTCGAGATAACTGGTTTTCTTTCATTTTGCTAGTTTGATAGCTCTAGAAAATATTATTATGCGAATAGAATCTCGAAAAGAAAAAAAAAAAATTTTTCGAAATTTGGAAACTTCATTAGAATCACTTTTTTTCCGTTCTTATTCGAGATAACTGGTTCTCTTTCATTATACTAGTTTGATAGCCTCAGAAAAGCATATTATGCGCAAAGAATCTCGAAAGGAAAAAAAAATTTTTTTCGAAGTTTGGAAACTTTATTAGAATCACATTTTTTCCGTTCTTATTTGAGATAACTGGTTCTCTTTCATTATACTAGTTTAATAGCCTCAGAAAAGCATATTATGCGCAAACAATCTCGAAAAGAAAAAAATTTTTTTCGAAGTTTGGAAACTTCGTTAGAATCACTTTTTTTCCGTTCTTATTCGAGATAACTGGTTCTCTTTCATTATACTAGTTTGATAGCCTTAGAAAAGCATATTATGCGCAAAGAATCTCGAAAAGAAAAATAATTTTTTTCGAAGTTTGGCAACTTCGTTAGAATCACTTTTTTTCCGTTCTTATTCGAGATAACTGGTTCTCTTTCATTATCCTAGTTTGATATCCTTAGAAAAACATATTATGCGCAAAGAATCTCGAAAAGAAAAAAATTTTTTTTCGAAGTTTTGAAACTTCAATAGAATCACCTTTTTTCCGTTCTTATTCGAGATAACTGGTTCTCTTTCATTTTGCTATCTTGATAGCTGTAGAAAAGCATATTATGCGAATAGAATCTCGAAAAGAAAAAAAAATTTTTAGAAATTTGGAAACTTCATTAGAATCACTTTTTTTCCGTTCTTATTCGAGATAACTGGTTCTCTTTCATTATACTAGTTTGATAGCCTAAGAAAAGCATATTATGCGCAAAGATTCTCGAAAAGAAAAAAAATTTTTTTTCGAAGTTTGGAAACTTTTTTAGAATCACATTTTTTCCGTTCTTATTAGAGATAACTGGTTCTCTTTCATTATACTAGTTTGATAGCCTCAGAAAAGCAAATTATGCGCAAAGAATCTCGAAAAGAAAAAAAATTTTTTTCGAAGTTTGGAAACTTCTTTAGAATCAGATTTTTTCCGTTCTTATGCGAGATAACTGGTTCTCTTTCATTTTGATAGTTTGATAGCTGTAGAAAGCATATTATGCGAATATAATCTCGAAAAGAAAAAACAAATTTTTCCGAAGTTTGGAAACTTCATTAGAATCACTTTTTTTCCGTTCTTATTTGAGATAACTGGTTCTTTTTCATTATACTAGTTTGATAGCCTCAGAAAAGCATATTATGCGCAAAGAATCTCGAAAAGAATAATAATTTTTTTCTAAGTTCGGAAACTTCGTTAGAATCACTTTTTTTCCGTTCTTATTCGCGATAACTGGTTCTCTTTAATTATACTAGTTTTATAGCCTTAGAAAAGCATATTATGCGGAAAGAATCTCGTAAAGAAAAAAATTTTTTTCGAAGTTTTGAAACTTCATTGGAATCACTTTTTTCCGTTCTTATTCGAGATAACTGGTTCTCTTTCATTATACTAGTTTGATAGCCTCAGAAAAACATATTATGCGCAAAGAATCTCGAAAAAAAAAAAAAATTTTCCGAAGTTTGGAAACTTCATTAGAATCACTTTTTTTCCGTTCTTATTTGAGATAACTGGTTCTTTTTCATTATATTGTTTGATAGCCTCAGAAAAGCATATTATGGGCAAAGAATCTCGAAAGGAAAAAAAAAAAATTTTCGAAGTTTGGAAACTTAATTAGAATCACTTTTTTTCCGTTCTTATTCGAGATAACTGGTTCTCTTTCATTATACTAGTTTGATAGCCTTAGAAAAACACATTATGCGCAAAGAATCTCGGAAAGAAAAAAAATTTTTTTCGAAGTTTTGAAACTTCATTAGAATCACTATTTTTCCGTTCTTATTCGAGATAACTGGTTTTCTTTCATTTTGCTAGTTTGATAGCTCTAGAAAATATTATTATGCGAATAGAATCTCGAAAGGAAAAAAAAAATTTTCGAAATTTGGAAACTTCATTAGAATCACTTTTTTTCCGTTCTTATTCGAGATAACTGGTTCTCTTTCATTATACTAGTTTGATAGCCTCAGAAAAGCATATTATGGGCAAAGAATCTCGAAAGGAAAAAAAAAAATTTTCTAAGTTTGGAAACTTAATTAGAATCACTTTTTTTCCGTTCTTATTCGAGATAAGTGGTTCTCTTTCATTATACTAGTTTGATAGCCTTAGAAAAACACATTATGCGCAAAGAATCTCGGAAAGAAAAAAAATTTTTTTCGAAGTTTTGAAACTTCATTAGAATCACATTTTTTCCGTTCTTATTTGAGATAACTGGTTCTCTTTCATTATACTAGTTTAATAGCCTCAGAAAAGCATATTATGCGCATAGAATCTCGGAAAGAAAAAAAATTTTTTTCGAAGTTTTGAAACTTCATTAGAATCACTTTTTTTCCGTTCTTATTCGAGATAACTGGTTCTCTTTCATTATACTAGTTTGATAGCCTCAGAGAAGCATATTATGCGCAAAGAATCTCGAAAAGAAAAATAATTTTTTTCGAACTTTGGAAACTTCGTTAGAATCACTTTTTTTCCGTTCTTATTCGAGATAACTGGTTCTCTTTCATTATACTAGTTTGATATCCTTAGAAAAACATATTATGCGCAAAGAATCTCGAAAAGAAAAAAATTTTTTTTCGAAGTTTTGAAACTTCGTTAGAATCACTTTTATTCCGTTCTTATTCGAGATAAGTGGTTCTCTTTCATTTTGCTAGTTTGATATTTCTAGAAAAGCATATTATGCGAAAAGAATCTGGAACAGTAAAAAAAAATTTTCGAAATATGGAAACTTCGTTAGAATCACTTTTTTTCCGTTCTTATTCGAGATAACTGGTTCTCTTTCATTTTGCTAGTTTGATAGCTGTAGAAAGCATATTAGGCGAATAGAATCTCGAAAAGAAAAAAAATTTTTTTCGAAGTTTGGAAACTTCTTTAGAATCACTTTTTTTCCGTTCTTATTCGAGATAACTGTTTCTCTTTCATTATACTAGTTTGATAGCCTCAGAAAAGCATATTATGCGCAAAGAATCTCGAAAGGAAAAAAAAATTTTTCGAAGTTTGGAAACTAATTAGAATCACTTTATTTCCGTTCTTATTTGAGATAACTGGTTCTCTTTCATTATACTATTTTGATAGCCTCAGAAAAGCATATTATGCGCAAAGAATCTCGAAAAGAAAAATAATTTTTTTCACAGTTTGGAAACTTCGTTAGAATCACTTTTATTCCGTTCTTATTCGGGATAACTGGTTCTCTTTCATTTTGCTAGTTTGATAGCTGTAGAAAAGCATATTATGCGAAAAGAATCTCGAAAAGAAAAAAAAAATTTTCGAAATTTGGAAACTTCATTAGAATCACTTTTTTTCCGTTCTTATTCGAGATAACTGGTTCTCTTTCATTTTGCTAGTTTGATAGCTGTAGAAAAGCATATTATGCTGAAAGAATCTCGAAAAGAAAAAAAAAATTTTCGAAATTTGGAAACTTCATTAGAATCACTTTTTTTCCGTTCTTATTCGAGATAACTGGTTCTCTTTCATCATACTAGTTTGATAGCCTCAGAAAAGCATATTATGGGCAAAGAATCTCGAAAGGAAAATAAAAAATTTTTCGAAGTTTGGAAACTTCATTAGAATCACTTTTTTCAGTTCTTATTTGAGATAACTGGTTCTCTTTCATTATACTAGTTTGATAGCCTCAGAAAAGCTTATTATGCGCAAAGAATCTCGAAAAGAAAAAAAAATTTTTCGAAGTTTGGAAACTTCGTTAGAATCACTTTTTTTCCGTTCTTATTCGAGATAACTGGTTACCTTTCATTATACTAGTTTGATAGCCTTAGAAAAACAGATTATGCGCAAAGAATCTCGGAAAGAAAAAAAATTTTTTTCGAAGTTTTGAAATTTCATTAGAATCACTTTTTTTCTGTTCTTATTCGAGATAACTGGTTCTCTTTCATTATACTAGTTTGATAGCCTTAGAAAAACATATTATGCGCAAAGAATCTCGAAAAGAAAAAAAAATTTTTTCCAAGTTTTGAAACTTCTTTAGAATCATATTTTTTCCGTTCTTATTCGAGATAACTGGTTCTCTTTCATTTTGCTAGTTTGATAGCTCTAGAAAATATTATTATGCGAATAGAATCTCGAAAAGAAAAAAAAATTTTTCGAAATTTGGAAACTTCATTTGAATCACTTTTTTCCCGTTCTTATTCGAGATAACTGGTTCTCTTTCATTATACTAGTTTGATAGCGTCAGAAAAGCATATTATGCGCAAAGAATCTCGAAAGGAAAAAAAAATTTTTTTCGAAGTGTGGAAATTTTATTAGAATCACTTTTTTTCCGTTCTTATTTGAGGCAACTGGTTTTCTTTCATTATACTAGTTTAATAGCCTCAGAAAAGCATATTATGCGCAAAGAATCTCGAAAGGAAAAAAAAAATTTTTCGAAGTTTGGAAACTTATTAGAATCACCTTTTTTCCGTTCTTATTTGAGATAACTGGTTCTCTTTCATTATACTATTTTGATAGCCTCACAAAAGCATATTATGCGCAAAGAATCTCGAAAAGAAAAATAATTTTTTTCACAGTTTGGAAACTTCGTTAGAATCACTTTTTTTCCGTTCTTATTCGAGATAACTGGTTCTCTTTCATTTTGCTAGTTTGATAGCTGTAGAAAAGCATATTATGCGAAAAGAATCTCGAAAAGAAAAAAAAAAATTTTCGAAATTTGGAAACTTCATTAGAATCACTTTTTTTCTGTTCTTATTCCAGATAACTTGTTCTCTTTCATTTTGCTAGTTTGATAGCTGTAGAAAAGCATATTATGCTGAAAGAATCTCGAAAAGAAAAAAAAATTTTTTCGAAATTTGGAAACTTCATTAGAATCTCTTTTTTTCCGTTCTTATTCGAGATAACTGATTCTCTTTCATTATACTACTTTGATAGCCTCAGAAAAGCATATTATGCGGAAAGAATCTCGAAAAGAAAAAAAAAAATTTCCGAAGTTTGGAAACTTCATTTGAATCACTTTTTTTCCGTTCTTATTCCAGATAACTTGTTCTCTTTCATTTTGCTAGTTTGATAGCTGTAGAAAAGCTTATTATGCGCAAAGAATCTCGAAAAGAAAAAAAAAATTTTTCGAAGTTTCTGAAACTTCGTTAGAATCACTTTTTTTCCGTTGTTATTCGAGATAACTGGTTATCTTTCATTATACTAGTTTGATAGCCTTAGAAAAACACATTATGCGCAAAGAATCTCGTAAAGAAAAAAATTTTTTTCGAAGTTTTGAAACTTCATTGGAATCACTTTTTTCCGTTCTTATTCGAGATAACTGGTTCTCTTTCATTATACTAGTTTGATAGCCTCAGAAAAACATATTATGCGCAAAGAATGTCGAAAAAAAAAAAAAATTTTCCGAAGTTTGGAAACTTCATTAGAATCACTTTTTTTCCGTTCTTATTTGAGATAACTGGTTCTTTTTCATTATACTAGTTTGATAGCCTCAGAAAAGCATATTATGGGCAAAGAATCTCGAAAGGAAAAAAAAAAATTTTCGAAGTTTGGAAACTTAATTAGAATCACTTTTTTTCCGTTCTTATTCGAGATAACTGGTTCTCTTTCATTATACTAGTTTGATAGCCTTAGAAAAACACATTATGCGCAAAGAATCTCGGAAAGAAAAAACATTTTTTTCGAAGTTTTGAAACTTCATTAGAATCACTATTTTTCCGTTCTTATTCGAGATAACTGGTTTTCTTTCATTTTGCTAGTTTGATAGCTCTAGAAAATATTATTATGCGAATAGAATCTCGAAAGGAAAAAAAAAATTTTCGAAATTTGGAAACTTCATTAGAATCACTTTTTTTCCGTTCTTATTCGAGATAACTGGTTCTCTTTCATTATACTAGTTTGATAGCCTCAGAAAAGCATATTATGGGCAAAGAATCTCGAAAGGAAAAAAAAAAATTTTCTAAGTTTGGAAACTTAATTAGAATCACTTTTTTTCCGTTCTTATTCGAGATAAGTGGTTCTCTTTCATTATACTAGTTTGATAGCCTTAGAAAAACACATTATGCGCAAAGAATCTCGGAAAGAAAAAAAATTTTTTTCGAAGTTTTGAAACTTCATTAGAATCACATTTTTTCCGTTCTTATTTGAGATAACTGGTTCTCTTTCATTATACTAGTTTAATAGCCTCAGAAAAGCATATTATGCGCAAAGAATCTCGGAAAGAAAAAAAATTTTTTTCGAAGTTTTGAAACTTCATTAGAATCACTTTTTTTCCGTTCTTATTCGAGATAACTGGTTCTCTTTCATTATACTAGTTTGATAGCCTCAGAGAAGCATATTATGCGCAAAGAATCTCGAAAGGAAAAAAAAATTTTTCGAAGTTTGGAAACTAATTAGAATCACTTTATTTCCGTTCTTATTTGAGATAACTGGTTCTCTTTCATTATACTATTTTGATAGCCTCAGAAAAGCATATTATGCGCAAAGAATCTCGAAAAGAAAAATAATTTTTTTCACAGTTTGGAAACTTCGTTAGAATCACTTTTATTCCGTTCTTATTCGGGATAACTGGTTCTCTTTCATTTTGCTAGTTTGATAGCTGTAGAAAAGCATATTATGCGAAAAGAATCTCGAAAAGAAAAAAAAAATTTTCGAAATTTGGAAACTTCATTAGAATCACTTTTTTTCCGTTCTTATTCGAGATAACTGGTTCTCTTTCATTTTGCTAGTTTGATAGCTGTAGAAAAGCATATTATGCTGAAAGAATCTCGAAAAGAAAAAAAAAATTTTCGAAATTTGGAAACTTCATTAGAATCACTTTTTTTCCGTTCTTATTCGAGATAACTGGTTCTCTTTCATCATACTAGTTTGATAGCCTCAGAAAAGCATATTATGGGCAAAGAATCTCGAAAGGAAAATAAAAAATTTTTCGAAGTTTGGAAACTTCATTAGAATCACTTTTTTAAGTTCTTATTTGAGATAACTGGTTCTCTTTCATTATACTAGTTTGATAGCCTCAGAAAAGCTTATTATGCGCAAAGAATCTCGAAAAGAAAAAAAAAATTTTTCGAAGTTTGGAAACTTCGTTAGAATCACTTTTTTTCCGTTCTTATTCGAGATAACTGGTTACCTTTCATTATACTAGTTTGATAGCCTTAGAAAAACAGATTATGCGCAAAGAATCTCGGAAAGAAAAAAAATTTTTTTCGAAGTTTTGAAATTTCATTAGAATCACTTTTTTTCTGTTCTTATTCGAGATAACTGGTTCTCTTTCATTATACTAGTTTGATAGCCTTAGAAAAACATATTATGCGCAAAGAATCTCGAAAAGAAAAAAAAAATTTTTCCAAGTTTTGAAACTTCTTTAGAATCATATTTTTTCCGTTCTTATTCGAGATAACTGGTTCTCTTTCATTTTGCTAGTTTGATAGCTCTAGAAAATATTATTATGCGAATAGAATCTCGAAAAGAAAAAAAAATTTTTCGAAATTTGGAAACTTCATTTGAATCACTTTTTTCCCGTTCTTATTCGAGATAACTGGTTCTCTTTCATTATACTAGTTTGATAGCGTCAGAAAAGCATATTATGCGCAAAGAATCTCGAAAGGAAAAAAAAATTTTTTTCGAAGTGTGGAAATTTTATTAGAATCACTTTTTTTCCGTTCTTATTTGAGGCAACTGGTTTTCTTTCATTATACTAGTTTAATAGCCTCAGAAAAGCATATTATGCGCAAAGAATCTCGAAAGGAAAAAAAAATTTTTTCGAAGTTTGGAAACTTATTAGAATCACTTTTTTTCCGTTCTTATTTGAGATAACTGGTTCTCTTTCATTATACTATTTTGATAGCCTCACAAAAGCATATTATGCGCAAAGAATCTCGAAAAGAAAAATAATTTTTTTCACAGTTTGGAAACTTCGTTAGAATCACTTTTTTTCCGTTCTTATTCGAGATAACTGGTTCTCTTTCATTTTGCTAGTTTGATAGCTGTAGAAAAGCATATTATGCGAAAAGAATCTCGAAAAGAAAAAAAAAAATTTTCGAAATTTGGAAACTTCATTAGAATCACTTTTTTTCTGTTCTTATTCCAGATAACTTGTTCTCTTTCATTTTGCTAGTTTGATAGCTGTAGAAAAGCATATTATGCTGAAAGAATCTCGAAAAGAAAAAAAAATTTTTTCGAAATTTGGAAACTTCATTAGAATCTCTTTTTTTCCGTTCTTATTCGAGATAACTGATTCTCTTTCATTATACTACTTTGATAGCCTCAGAAAAGCATATTATGCGGAAAGAATCTCGAAAAGAAAAAAAAAAATTTCCGAAGTTTGGAAACTTCATTAGAATCACTTTTTTTCCGTTCTTATTCCAGATAACTTGTTCTCTTTCATTTTGCTAGTTTGATAGCTGTAGAAAAGCTTATTATGCGCAAAGAATCTCGAAAAGAAAAAAAAATTTTTTCGAAGTTTCTGAAACTTCGTTAGAATCACTTTTTTTCCGTTCTTATTCGAGATAACTGGTTATCTTTCATTATACTAGTTTGATATCCTTAGAAAAACACATTATGCGCAAAGAATCTCGTAAAGAAAAAAATTTTTTTCGAAGTTTTGAAACTTCATTGGAATCACTTTTTTCCGTTCTTATTCGAGATAACTGGTTCTCTTTCATTATACTAGTTTGATAGCCTCAGAAAAACATATTATGCGCAAAGAATCTCGAAAAAAAAAAAAAATTTTCCGAAGTTTGGAAACTTCATTAGAATCACTTTTTTTCCGTTCTTATTTGAGATAACTGGTTCTTTTTCATTATACTAGTTTGATAGCCTTAGAAAAGCATATTATGGGCAAAGAATCTCGAAAGGAAAAAAAAAAATTTTCGAAGTTTGGAAACTTAATTAGAATCACTTTTTTTCCGTTCTTATTCGAGATAACTGGTTCTCTTTCATTATACTAGTTTGATAGCCTTAGAAAAACACATTATGCGCAAAGAATCTCGGAAAGAAAAAACATTTTTTTCGAAGTTTTGAAACTTCATTAGAATCACTATTTTTCCGTTCTTATTCGAGATAACTGGTTTTCTTTCATTTTGCTAGTTTGATAGCTCTAGAAAATATTATTATGCGAATAGAATCTCGAAAGGAAAAAAAAAATTTTCGAAATTTGGAAACTTCATTAGAATCACTTTTTTTCCGTTCTTATTCGAGATAACTGGTTCTCTTTCATTATACTAGTTTGATAGCCTCAGAAAAGCATATTATGGGCAAAGAATCTCGAAAGGAAAAAAAAAAATTTCCTAAGTTTGGAAACTTATTTACAATCACTTTTTTTCCGTTCTTATTCCAGATAAGTGGTTCTCTTTCATTATACTAGTTTGATAGCCTTAGAAAAACACATTATGCGCAAAGAATCTCGGAAAGAAAAAAAATTTTTTTCGAAGTTTTGAAACTTCATTAGAATCACATTTTTTCCGTTCTTATTTGAGATAACTGGTTCTCTTTCATTATACTAGTTTAATAGCCTCAGAAAAGCATATTATGCGCAAAGAATCTCGGAAAGAAAAAAAATTTTTTTCGAAGTTTTGAAACTTCATTAGAATCACTTTTTTTCCGTTCTTATTCGAGATAACTGGTTCTCTTTCATTTTGCTAGTTTGATAGCTGTAGAAAAGCATATTATGCTGAAAGAATATCGAAAAGAAAAAAAAAATTTTCGAAATTTGGAAACTTCATTAGAATCACTTTTTTTCCGTTCTTATTCGAGATAACTGGCTCTCTTTCATTATACTAGTTTGATAGCCTTAGAAAAACAGATTATGCGCAAAGAATCTCGGAAAGAAAAAAAATTTTTTTCGAAGTTTTGAAATTTCATTAGAATCATATTTTTTCCGTTCTTATTCGAGATAACTGGTTCTCTTTCATTTTGCTAGTTTGATAGCTCTAGAAAATATTATTATGCGAATAGAATCTCGAAAAGAAAAAAAAATTTTTCGAAATTTGGAAACTTCATTTGAATCACATTTTTTCCGTTCTTATTCGAGATAACTGGTTCTCTTTCATTATACTAGTTTGATAGCGTCAGAAAAGCATATTATGCGCAAAGAATCTCGAAAGGAAAAAAAAATTTTTTTCGAAGTGTGGAAATTTTATTAGAATCACTTTTTTTCCGTTCTTATTTGAGGCAACTGGTTTTCTTTCATTATACTAGTTTAATAGCCTCAGAAAAGCATATTATGCGCAAAGAATCTCGAAAGGAAAAAAAAAATTTTTCGAAGTTTGGAAACTCATTAGAATCACTTTTTTTCCGTTCTTATTTGAGATAACTGGTTCTCTTTCATTATACTATTTTGATAGCCTCACAAAAGCATATTATGCGCAAAGAATCACGAAAAGAAAAATAATTTTTTTCACAGTTTGGAAACTTCGTTAGAATCACTTTTTTCCGTTCTTATTCGAGATAACTGGTTCTCTTTCATTTTGCTAGTTTGATAGCTGTAGAAAAGCATATTATGCGAAAAGAATCTCGAAAAGAAAAAAAAAAATTTCGAAATTTGGAAACTTCATTAGAATCACTTTTTTTCTGTTCTTATTCCAGATAACTTGTTCTCTTTCATTTTGCTAGTTTGATAGCTGTTGAAAAGCATATTATGCTGAAAGAATCTCGAAAAGAAAAAAAAATTTTTTCGAAATTTGGAAACTTCATTAGAATCTCTTTTTTTCCGTTCTTATTCGAGATAACTGATTCTCTTTCATTATACTACTTTGATAGCCTCAGAAAAGCATATTATGCGGAAAGAATCTCGAAAAGAAAAAAAAAAATTTCCGAAGTTTGGAAACTTCATTAGAATCACTTTTTTTCCGTTCTTATTCCAGATAACTTGTTCTCTTTCATTTTGCTAGTTTGATAGCTGTAGAAAAGCTTATTATGCGCAAAGAATCTCGAAAAGAAAAAAAAAATTTTTCGAAGTTTCTGAAACTTCGTTAGAATCACTTTTTTTCCGTTCTTATTCGAGATAACTGGTTATCTTTCATTATACTAGTTTGATAGCCTTAGAAAAACAGATTATGCGCAAAGAATCTCGGAAAGAAAAAAAATTTTTTTCGAAGTTTTGAAACTTCATTAGAATCACTTTTTTTCCGTTCTTATTCGAGATAACTGGTTCTCTTTCATTATACTAGTTTGATAGCCTTAGAAAAACATATTATGCGCAAAGAATCTCGAAAAGAAAAAAACAAATTTTCCAAGTTTTGAAACATCTTTGGAATCACATTTTTTCCGTTCTTATTCGAGATAACTGGTTCTCTTTCATTTTGCTAGTTTGATAGCTCTAGAAAATATTATTATGCGAATAGAATCTCGAAAAGAAAAACAAAATTTTCGAAATTTGGAAACTTCATTAGAATCACTTTTTTTCCGTTCTTATTCGAGATAACTGGTTCTCTTTCATTATACTAGTTTGATAGCCTAAGAAAAGCATATTATGCGCAAAGATTCTCGAAAAGAAAAAAATTTTTTTTCGAAGTTTGGAAACTTTTTTAGAATCACATTTTTTCCGTTCTTATTAGAGATAACTGGTTCTCTTTCATTATACTAGTTTGATAGCCTCAGAAAAGCAAATTATGCGCAAAGAATCTCGAAAAGAAAAAAAATTTTTTTCGAAGTTTGGAAACTTCTTTAGAATCAGATTTTTTCCGTTCTTATGCGAGATAACTGGTTCTCTTTCATTTTGATAGTTTGATAGCTGTAGAAAGCATATTATGCGAATATAATCTCGAAAAGAAAAAACAAATTTTTCCGAAGTTTGGAAACTTCATTAGAATCACTTTTTTTCCGTTCTTATTTGAGATAACTGGTTCTTTTTCATTATACTAGTTTGATAGCCTCAGAAAAGCATATTATGCGCAAAGAATCTCGAAAAGAATAATAATTTTTTTCTAAGTTTGGAAACTTCGTTAGAATCACTTTTTTTCCGTTCTTATTCGCGATAACTGGTTCTCTTTAATTATACTAGTTTTATAACCTTAGAAAAGCATATTATGCGGAAAGAATCTCGTAAAGAAAAAAATTTTTTTCGAAGTTTTGAAACTTCATTGGAATCACTTTTTTCCATTCTTATTCGAGATAACTGGTTCTCTTTCATTATACTAGTTTGATAGCCTTAGAAAAACATATTATGCGCAAAGAATCTCGAAAAAAAAAAAAAATTTTCCGAAGTTTGGAAACTTCATTAGAATCACTTTTTTTCCGTTCTTATTTGAGATAACTGGTTCTTTTTCATTATACTAGTTTGATAGCCTCAGAAAAGCATATTATGGGCAAAGAATCTCGAAAGGAAAAAAAAAATTTTTCGAAGTTTGGAAATTTAATTAGAATCACTTTTTTTCCGTTCTTATTCGAGATAACTGGTTCTCTTTCATTATACTAGTTTGATAGCCTTAGAAAAACACATTATGCGCAAAGAATCTCGGAAAGAAAAAAAATTTTTTTCGAAGTTTTGAAACTTCATTAGAATCACTATTTTTCCGTTCTTATTCGAGATAACTGGTTTTCTTTCATTTTGCTAGTTTGATAGCTCTAGAAAATATTATTATGCGAATAGAATCTCGAAAGGAAAAAAAAAAATTTTCGAAATTTGGAAACTTCATTAGAATCACTTTTTTTCCGTTCTTATTCGAGATAACTGGTTCTCTTTCATTATACTAGTTTGATAGCCTCAGAAAAGCATATTATGGGCAAAGAATCTCGAAAGGAAAAAAAAAAATTTTCTAAGTTTGGAAACTTAATTAGAATCACTTTTTTTCCGTTCTTATTCGAGATAAGTGGTTCTCTTTCATTATACTAGTTTGATAGTCTTAGAAAAACACATTATGCGCAAAGAATCTCGGAAAGAAAAAAAATTTTTTTCGAAGTTTTGAAACTTCATTAGAATCACATTTTTTCCGTTCTTATTCGAGATAACTGGTTCTCTTTCATTTTGCTAGTTTGATAGCTGTAGAAAAGCATATTATGCGAAAAATATCTCGAAAAGAAAAAAAAATTTTTCGAAATTTGGAAACTTCATTAGAATCACTTTTTTTCCGCTCTTATTCGAGATAACTGGTTCTCTTTCATTTTGCTAGTTTGATAGCCTCAGAAAAGCTTATTATGCGCAAAGAATCTCGAAAAGAAAAATTTTTTTTTCGAAGTTTTGAAACTTCATTAGAATCACTTTTTTCCGTTCTTATTGGAGATAACTGGTTATTTTTCATTATACTAGTTTGATAGCCTTAGAAAAACACATTATGCGCAAAGGATCACGGAAAGAAAAAAAATTTTTTTCGAAGTTTATAAACTTCATCAGAATTACTTTTTTTCCGTTCTTATTCGAGATAACTGGTTCTCTTTCATTATACTAGTTTAATAGCCTTAGAAAAACATATTATGCGCAAAGAATCTCGAAAAGAAAAAAAATTTTTTTCCAAAATGTTGAAACTTCTTTAGAATCACATTTTTTCCGTTCTTATTCGAGATAACTGGTTTTCTTTCATTTTGCTAGTTTGATAGCTCTAGAAAATATTATTATGCGAATAGAATCTCGAAAAGAAAAAAAAAATTTTTCGAAATTTGGAAACTTCATTAGAATCACTTTTTTTCCGTTCTTATTCGAGATAACTGGTTCTCTTTCATTATACTAGTTTGATAGCCTCAGAAAAGCATATTATGCGCAAAGAATCTCGAAAGGAAAAAAAAATTTTTTTCGAAGTTTTGAAACTATTAGAATCACATTTTTTCCGTTCTTATTTGAGATAACTGGTTCTCTTTCATTATACTAGTTTAATAGCCTCAGAAAAGCATATTATGCGCAAACAATCTCGAAAAGAAAAAAATTTTTTTCGAAGTTTGGAAACTTCGTTAGAATCACTTTTTTTCCGTTCTTATTCGAGATAACTGGTTCTCTTTCATTATACTAGTTTGATAGCCTTAGAAAAACATATTATGCGCAAAGAATCTCGAAAAGAAAAATAATTTTTTTCGAAGTTTGGCAACTTCGTTAGAATCACTTTTTTTCCGTTCTTATTCGAGATAACTGGTTCTCTTTCATTATACTAGTTTGATATCCTTAGAAAAACATATTATGCGCAAAGAACCTCGAAAAGAAAAAAATTTTTTTTCGAAGTTTTGAAACTTCAATAGAATCACCTTTTTTCCGTTCTTATTCGAGATAACTGGTTCTCTTTCATTTTGCTATCTTGATAGCTGTAGAAAAGCATATTATGCGAATAGAATCTCGAAAAGAAAAAAAAATTTTTAGAAATTTGGAAACTTCATTAGAATCACTTTTTTTCCGTTCTTATTCGAGATAACTGGTTCTCTTTCATTATACTAGTTTGATAGCCTAAGAAAAGCATATTATGCGCAAAGATTCTCGAAAAGAAAAAAATTTTTTTTCGAAGTTTGGAAACTTTTTTAGAATCACATTTTTTCCGTTCTTATTAGAGATAACTGGTTCTCTTTCATTATACTAGTTTGATACCCTCAGAAAAGCAAATTATGCGCAAAGAATCTCGAAAAGAAAAAAAATTTTTTTCGAAGTTTGGAAACTTCTTTAGAATCAGATTTTTTCCGTTCTTATGCGAGATAACTGGTTCTCTTTCATTTTGATAGTTTGATAGCTGTAGAAAGCATATTATGCGAATATAATCTCGAAAAGAAAAAACAAATTTTTCCGAAGTTTGGAAACTTCATTAGAATCACTTTTTTTCCGTTCTTATTTGAGATAACTGGTTCTTTTTCATTATACTAGTTTGATAGCCTCAGAAAAGCATATTATGCGCAAAGAATCTCGAAAAGAATAATAAATTTTTTCTATGTTCGGAAACTTCGTTAGAATCACTTTTTTTCCGTTCTTATTCGCGATAACTGGTTCTCTTTAATTATATTAGTTTTATAGCCTTAGAAAAGCTTATTATGCGGAAAGAATCTCGTAAAGAAAAAAATTTTTTTCGAAGTTTTGAAACTTCATTGGAATCACTTTTTTCCGTTCTTATTCGAGATAACTGGTTCTCTTTCATTATACTAGTTTGATAGCCTCAGAAAAACATATTATGCGCAAAGAATCTCGAAAAAAAAAAAAAAAAATTTCCGAAGTTTGGAAACTTCATTAGAATCACATTTTTTCCGTTCTTATTTGAGATAACTGGTTCTCTTTCATTATACTAGTTTGATAGCCTCAGAAAAGCATATTATGGGCAAAGAATCTCGAAAGGAAAAAAAAAAATTTTCGAAGTTTGGAAACGTAATTAGAATCACTTTTTTTCCGTTCTTATTCGAGATAACTGGTTCTCTTTCATTATACTAGTTTGATAGCCTTAGAAAAACACATTATGCGCAAAGAATCTCGGAAAGAAAAAAAATTTTTTTCGAAGTTTTGAAACTTCATTAGAATCACTATTTTTCCGTTCTTATTCGAGATAACTGGTTTTCTTTCATTTTGCTAGTTTGATAGCTCTAGAAAATATTATTATGCGAATAGAATCTCGAAAGGAAAAAAAAAATTTTCGAAATTTGGAAACTTCATTAGAATCACTTTTTTTCCGTTCTTATTCGAGATAACTGGTTCTCTTTCATTATACTAGTTTGATAGCCTCAGAAAAGCATATTATGGGCAAAGAATCTCGAAAGGAAAAAAAAAATTTTCTAAGTTAGGAAATTTAATTAGAATCACTTTTTTTCCGTTCTTATTCGAGATAAGTGGTTCTCTTTCATTATACTAGTTTGATAGCCTTAGAAAAACACATTATGCGCAAAGAATCTCGGAAAGAAAAAAAATTTTTTTCGAAGTTTTGAAACTTCATTAGAATCACATTTTTTCCGTTCTTATTTTAGATAACTGGTTCTCTTTCATTATACTAGTTTAATAGCCTCAGAAAAGCATATTATGCGCAAAGAATCTCGGAAAGAAAAAAAATTTTTTTCGAAGTTTTGAAACTTCATTAGAATCACTTTTTTTCCGTTCTTATTCGAGATAACTGGTTCTCTTTCATTATACTAGTTTGATAGCCTCAGAGAAGCATATTATGCGCAAAGAATCTCGAAAAGAAAAATAATTTTTTTCGAACTTTGGAAACTTCGTTAGAATCACTTTTTTTCCGTTCTTATTCGAGATAACTGGTTCTCTTTCATTATACTAGTTTGATATCCTTAGAAAAACATATTATGCGCAAAGAATCTCGAAAAGAAAAAAATTTTTTTTCGAAGTTTTGAAACTTCGTTAGAATCACTTTTATTCCGTTCTTATTCGAGATAAGTGGTTCTCTTTGATTTTGCTAGTTTGATATTTCTAGAAAAGCATATTATGCGAAAAGAATCTGGAAAAGTAAAAAAAAATTTTCGAAATACGGAAACATCGTTAGAATCACTTTTATTCCGTTCTTATTCGGGATAACTGGTTCTCTTTCATTTTGCTAGTTTGATAGCTGTAGAAAAGCATATTATGCGAAAAGAATCTCGAAAAGAAAAAAAAAAATTTTCGAAATTTGGAAACTTCATTAGAATCACTTTTTTTCCGTTCTTATTCGAGATAACTGGTTCTCTTTCATTTTGCTAGTTTGATAGCTGTAGAAAAGCATATTATGCTGAAAGAATCTCGAAAAGAAAAAAAAATTTTCGAAATTTGGAAACTTCATTAGAATCACTTTTTTTCCGTTCTTATTCGAGATAACTGGTTCTCTTTCATCATACTAGTTTGATAGCCTCAGAAAAGCATATTATGGGCAAAGAATATCGAAAAGAAAAAAAAAATTTTTCGAAGTTTGGAAACTTCGTTAGAATCACTTTTTTTCCGTTCTTATTCGAGATAACTGGTTACCTTTCATTATACTAGTTTGATAGCCTTAGAAAAACAGATTATGCGCAAAGAATCTCGGAAAGAAAAAAATTTTTTTTCGAAGTTTTGAAATTTCATTAGAATCACTTTTTTTCTGTTCTTATTCGAGATAACTGGTTCTCTTTCATTATACTAGTTTGATAGCCTTAGAAAAACATATTATGCGCAAAGAATCTCGAAAAGAAAAAAAAATTTTTTCCAAGTTTTGAAACTTCTTTAGAATCATATTTTTTCCGTTCTTATTCGAGATAACTGGTTCTCTTTCATTTTGCTAGTTTGATAGCACTAGAAAATATTATTATGCGAATAGAATCTCGAAAAGAAAAAAAAATTTTTCGAAATTTGGAAACTTCATTTGAATCACTTTTTTTCCGTTCTTATTCGAGATAACTGGTTCTCTTTCATTATACTAGTTTGATAGCGTCAGAAAAGCATATTATGCGCAAAGAATCTCGAAAGGAAAAAAAAAATTTTTCGAAGTTTGGAAACTCATTAGAATCACTTTTTTTCCGTTCTTATTTGAGATAACTGGTTCTCTTTCATTATACTATTTTGATAGCCTCACAAAAGCATATTATGCGCAAAGAATCTCGAAAAGAAAAATAATTTTTTTCACAGTTTGGAAACTTCGTTAGAATCACTTTTTTTCCGTTCTTATTCGAGATAACTGGTTCTCTTTCATTTTGCTAGTTTGATAGCTGTAGAAAAGCATATTATGCGAAAAGAATCTCGAAAAGAAAAAAAAAATTTTCGAAATTTGGAAACTTCATTAGAATCACTTTTTTTCTGTTCTTATTCCAGATAACCTGTTCTCTTTCATTTTGCTAGTTTGATAGCTGTAGAAAAGCATATTATGCTGAAAGAATCTCGAAAAGAAAAAAAAATTTTTTCGAAATTTGGAAACTTCATTAGAATCTCTTTTTTTCCGTTCTTATTCGAGATAACTGATTCTCTTTCATTATACTACTTTGATAGCCTCAGAAAAGCATATTATGCGGAAAGAATCTCGAAAAGAAAAAAAAAAAATTTCCGAAGTTTGGAAACTTCATTAGAATCACTTTTTTTCCGTTCTTATTCCAGATAACTTGTTCTCTTTCATTTTGCTAGTTTGATAGCTGTAGAAAAGCTTATTATGCGCAAAGAATCTCGAAAAGAAAAAAAAAATTTTTCGAAGTTTCTGAAACTTCGTTAGAATCACTTTTTTCCGTTCTTATTCGAGATAACTGGTTATCTTTCATTATACTAGTTTGATAGCCTTAGAAAAACACATTATGGGCAAAGAATCTCGGAAAGAAAAAAAAATTTTTTCGAAGTTTTGATTTTTTTCCGTTCTTATTCGAGATAACTGGTTCTCTTTCATTATACTAGTTTGATAGCCTTAGAAAAACAGATTATGCGCAAAGAATCTCGGAAAGAAAAAAAATTTTTTTCGAAGTTTTGAAACTTCATTAGAATCACTTTTTTTCCGTTCTTATTCGAGATAACTGGTTCTCTTTCATTATACTAGTTTGATAGCCTTAGAAAAATATATTATGCGCAAAGAATCTCGAAAAGAAAAAAAAAATTTTCCAAGTTTTGAAACTTCTTTGGAATCACATTTTTTCCGTTCTTATTCGAGATAACTGGTTCTCTTTCATTTTGCTAGTTTGATAGCTCTAGAAAATATTATTATGCGAATAGAATCTCGAAAAGAAAAAAAAAATTTTCGAAATTTGGAAACTTCATTAGAATCACTTTTTTTCCGTTCTTATTCGAGATAACTGGTTCTCTTTCATTATACTAGTTTGATAGCCTCAGAAAAGCATATTATGCGCAAAGAATCTCGAAAGGAAAAAAAAAATTTTTTTCGAAGTTTGGAAACTTTATTAGAATCACTTTTTTTCCGTTCTTATTTGAGATAACTGTTTCTCTTTCATTATACTAGTTTAATAGCCTCAGAAAAGCATATTATGCGCAAAGAATCTCGAAAGGAAAAAAAAATTTTTCGAAGTTTGGAAACTCATTAGAATCACTTTTTTTCCGTTCTTATTTGAGATAACTGGTTCTCTTTCATTATACTATATTGATAATCTCAGAAAAGCATATTATGCGCAAAGAATCTCGAAAAGAAAATAATTTTTTTCACAGTTTGGAAACTTCGTAAGAATCACTTTTTTTCCGTTCTTATTCGAGATAACTGGTTCTCTTTCATTTTGCTAGTTTGATAGCTGTAGAAAAGGATATTATACTGAAAGAATCTCGAAAAGAAAAAAAAAAATTTCTCGAAATTTGGAAACTTCATTAGAATCACTTTTTTTCCGTTCTTATTCGAGATAACTGATTCTCATTCATTATACTACTTTGATAGCCTCAGAAAAGCATATTATGCGCAAAGAATCTCGAAAATAAAAAAAAAATTTTTCCGAAGTTTGGAAACTTCATTAGAATCACTTTTTTTCCGTTCTTATTTGAGATAACTGGTTCTTTTTCATTATACTAGTTTGATAGCCTCAGAAAAGGATATTATGCGCAAAGAATCTCGAAAAGAAAAATAATTTTTTTCAAAGTTTGGAAACTTCGTTAGAATCACTTTTTTTCCGTTCTTATTCGAGATAACTGGTTCTCTTTCATTATACTAGTTTGATAGCCTCAGAAAAGCATATTATGCGCAAAGAATCTCGAAAAGAAAAAAAATTGTTTTCGAAATTTCGAAACTTCATTAGAATCACTTTTTTTCCGTTCTTATTTGAGATAACTGGTTCTCTTTCATTATACTAGTTTGATAGCCTCAGAAAAGCATATTATGCACAAAGAATCTCGAAAGGAAAAAAAATTTATTTCGAAGTTTTGATTTTTTTCCGTTCTTATTCGAGGTAACTGGTTCTCTTTCATGATACTAGTTTGATAGCCTTAGAAAAACGTATTATGCGCAAAGAATCTCGAAAAGAAAAAAAAAATTTTTCCAAGTTTTGAAACTTCTTTAGAATCACATTTTTTCCGTTCTTATTCGAGATAACTGGTTCTCTTTCATTTTGCTAGTTTGATAGCTCTAGAAAATATTATTATGCGAATAGAATCTCGAAAAGAAAAAAAAAATTTTCGTAATTTGGAAACTTCATTTGAATCACTTTTTTTCCGTTCTTATTCGAGATAACTGGTTCTCTTTCATTATACTAGTTTGATAGCCTCAGAAAAGCATATTATGCGCAAAGAATCTCGAAAGGAAAAAAAAAATTTTCCAAATTTGGAAACTTTATTAGAATCACTTTTTTTCCGTTCTTATTTGAGAATACTGGCTCTCTTTCATTATACTAGTTTTATAGCCTCAGAAAAGCATATTATGCGCAAAGAATCTCGAAAGGAAAAAAAAATTTTTTTCGAAGTTTGGAAACTCATTAGAATCACTTTTTTTCCGTTCTTATTTGAGATAACTGGTTCTCTTTCATTATACTATTTTGATAGCCTCACAAAAGCATATTATGCGCAAAGAATCTCGAAAAGAAAAATAATTTTTTTCACAGTTTGGAAACTTCGTTAGAATCACTTTTTTTCCGTTCTTATTCGAGATAACTGGTTCTCTTTCATTTTGCTAGTTTGATAGCTGTATAAAAGCATATTATGCGAAAAGAATCTCGAAAAGAAAAAAAAAATTTTTCGAAATTTGGAAACTTCATTAGAATCACTATTTTTCCGTTCTTATTCCAGATAACTTGTTCTCTTTCATTTTGCTAGTTTGATAGCTGTAGAAAACCATATTATGCTGAAAGAATCTCGAAAAGAAAAAAAAAAATTTTTCGAAGTTTGGAAACTTCGTTAGAATCACTTTTTTTTCCGTTCTTATTCGAGATAACTGGTTATCTTTCATTATACTAGTTTGATAGCCTTAGAAAAACACATTATGCGCAAAGAATCACGGAAAGAAAAAAAAATTTATTTCGAAGTTTTGATTTTTTTCCGTTCTTATTCGAGATAACTGGTTCTCTTTCATTATACTAGTTTGATAGCCTTAGAAAAACAGATTATGCGCAAAGAATCTCGGAAAGAAAAAAAATTTTTTTCGAAGTTTTGAAACTTCATTAGAATCACTTTTTTCCGTTCTTATTCGAGATAACTGGTTCTCTTTCATTATACTAGTTTGATAGGCTTAGAAAAACATATTATGCGCAAAGAATCTCGAAAAGAAAAAAAAATTTTTTCCAAGTTTTGAAACTTCTTTAGAATCACATTTTTTCCGTTCTTATTCGAGATAACTGGTTCTCTTTCATTTTGCTAGTTTGATAGCTCTAGAAAATATTATTATGCGAATAGAATCTCGAAAAGAAAAAAAAATATTCGAAATTTGGAAACTTCATTAGAATCACTTTTTTTCCATTCTTATTCGAGATAACTGGTTCTCTTTCATTATACTAGTTTGATAGCCTCAGAAAAGCATATTATGCGCAAAGAATCTCGAAAGGAAAAAAAAAATTTTTTCGAAGTTTGGAAACTCTATTAGAATCACTTTTTTTCCGTTCTTATTTGAGATAACTGGTTCTCTTTCATTATACTAGTTTAATAGCCTCAGAAAAGCATATTATGCGCAAAGAATCTCGAAAAGAAAAATAATTTTTTTCACAGTTTGGAAACTTCGTTAGAATCACTTTTTTTCCGTTCTTATTCGAGATAACTGGTTCTCTTTCATTTTGCTAGTTTGATAGCTGTAGAAAAGCATATTATGCGAAAAGAATCTCGAAAAAAAAAAAAAAAAAATTTTCGAAATTTGGAAACTTCATTAGAATCACTATTTTTCCGTTCTTATTCCAGATAACTTGTTCTCTTTCATTTTGCTAGTTTGATAGCTGTAGAAAAGCATATTATGCTGAAAGAATCTCGAAAAGAAAAAAAAATTTTTTCGAAATTTGGAAACTTCATTAGAATCACTTTTTTTCCGTTCTTATTCGAGATAACTGATTCTCTTTCATTATACTACTTTGATAGCCTCAGAAAAGCATATTATGCGCAAAGAATCTCGAAAAGAAAAAAAAATTTTTTCCGAAGTTTGCAAACTTCATTAGAATCACTTTTTTTCCGTTCTTATTTGAGATAACTGGTTCTTTTTCATTATACTAGTTTGATAGCCTCAGAAAAGGATATTATGCGCAAAGAATCTCGAAAAGAAAAATAATTTTATTCGAAGTTTGGAAACTTCGTTAGAATCACTTTTTTTCCGTTCTTATTTGAGATAACTGGTTCTCTTTCATTATACTAGTTTGATAGCCTCAGAAAAGCTTATTATGCGCAAAGAATCTCGAAAAGAAAAAAAAAAAATTTCGAAGTTTGGAAACTTCGTTAGAATCACTTTTTTTCCGTTCTTATTCGAGATAACTGGTTATCTTTCATTATACTAGTTTGATAGCCTTAGAAAAACACATTATGCGCAAAGAATCTCGGAAAGAAAAAAAATTTATTTCGAAGTTTTGATTTTTTTCCGTTCTTATTCGAGATAACTGGTTCTCTTTCATTATACTAGTTTGATAGCCTTAGAAAAACAGATTATGCGCAAAGAATCTCGGAAAGAAAAAAAATTTTTTTCGAAGTTTTGAAACTTCATTAGAATCACTTTTTTTCCGTTCTTATTCGAGATAACTGGTTCTCTTTCATTATACTAGTTTGATAGCCTTAGAAAAACATATTATGCGCAAAGAATCTCGAAAAGAAAAAAAAAATTTTTCCAAGTTTTGAAACTTCTTTAGAATCACATTTTTTCCGTTCTTATTCGAGATAACTGGTTCTCTTTCATTTTGCTAGTTTGATAGCTCTAGAAAATATTATTATGCGAATAGAATCTCGAAAAGAAAAAAAAAAATTTTCGAAATTTGGAAACTTCATTAGAATCACTTTTTTTCCATTCTTATTCGAGATAACTGGTTCTCTTTCATTATACTAGTTTGATAGCCTCAGAAAAGCATATTATGCGCAAAGAATCTCGAAAGGAAAAAAAAATTTTTTTCGAAGTTTGGAAACTTTATTAGAATCAGTTTTTTTCCGTTCTTATTTGAGATAACTGGTTCTCTTTCATTATACTAGTTTAATAGCCTCAGAAAAGCATATTATGCGCAAAGAATCTCGAAAAGAAAAATAATTTTTTTCACAGTTTGGAAACTTCGTTAGAATCACTGTTTTTCCGTTCTTATTTGAGATAACTGTTTCTCTTTCATTATACTAGTTTAATAGCCTCAGAAAAGCATATTATGCGCAAAGAATCTCGAAAGGAAAAAAAAATTTTTCGAAGTTTGGAAACTCATTAGAATCACTTTTTTTCCGTTCTTATTTGAGATAACTGGTTCTCTTTCATTATACTATATTGATAATCTCAGAAAAGCATATTATGCGCAAAGAATCTCGAAAAGAAAATAATTTTTTTCACAGTTTGGAAACTTCGTAAGAATCACTTTTTTTCCGTTCTTATTCGAGATAACTGGTTCTCTTTCATTTTGCTAGTTTGATAGCTGTAGAAAAGGATATTATACTGAAAGAATCTCGAAAAGAAAAAAAAAATTTCTCGAAATTTGGAAACTTCATTAGAATCACTTTTTTTCCGTTCTTATTCGAGATAACTGATTCTCATTCATTATACTACTTTGATAGCCTCAGAAAAGCATATTATGCGCAAAGAATCTCGAAAATAAAAAAAAAAAATTTCCGAAGTTTGGAAACTTCATTAGAATCACTTTTTTTCCGTTCTTATTTGAGATAACTGGTTCTTTTTCATTATACTAGTTTGATAGCCTCAGAAAAGGATATTATGCGCAAAGAATCTCGAAAAGAAAAATAATTTTTTTCAAAGTTTGGAAACTTCGTTAGAATCACTTTTTTTCCGTTCTTATTCGAGATAACTGGTTCTCTTTCATTATACTAGTTTGATAGCCTCAGAAAAGCATATTATGCGCAAAGAATCTCGAAAAGAAAAAAAATTGTTTTCGAAATTTCGAAACTTCATTAGAATCACTTTTTTTCCGTTCTTATTTGAGATAACTGGTTCTCTTTCATTATACTAGTTTGATAGCCTCAGAAAAGCATATTATGCACAAAGAATCTCGAAAGGAAAAAAAAATTTTTTTTCGAAGTTTGGAAACTTTATTAGAATCACATTTTTTCCGTTCTTATTTGAGATAACTGGTTCTCTTTCATTATACTAGTTTGATAGCCTCAGAAAAGCTTATTATGCGCAAAGAATCTCGGAAAGAAAAAAAATTTATTTTAGAAGTTTTGATTTTTTTCCGTTCTTATTCGAGGTAACTGGTTCTCTTTCATGATACTAGTTTGATAGCCTTAGAAAAACGTATTATGCGCAAAGAATCTCGAAAAGAAAAAAAAAATTTTTCCAAGTTTTGAAACTTCTTTAGAATCACATTTTTTCCGTTCTTATTCGAGATAACTGGTTCTCTTTCATTTTGCTAGTTTGATAGCTCTAGAAAATATTATTATGCGAATAGAATCTCGAAAAGAAAAAAAAAAATTTCGTAATTTGGAAACTTCATTTGAATCACTTTTTTTCCGTTCTTATTCGAGATAACTGGTTCTCTTTCATTATACTAGTTTGATAGCCTCAGAAAAGCATATTATGCGCAAAGAATCTCGAAAGGAAAAAAAAATTTTTCCAAATTTGGAAACTTTATTAGAATCACTTTTTTTCCGTTCTTATTTGAGAATACTGGCTCTCTTTCATTATACTAGTTTAATAGCCTCAGAAAAGCATATTATGCGCAAAGAATCTCGAAAGGAAAAAAAAATTTTTTTCGAAGTTTGGAAACTCATTAGAATCACTTTTTATCGTTCTTATTTGAGATAACTGGTTCTCTTTCATTATACTATTTTGATAGCCTCACAAAAGCATATTATGCGCAAAGAATCTCGAAAAGAAAAATAATTTTTTTCACAGTTTGGAAACTTCGTTAGAATCACTTTTTTTCCGTTCTTATTCGAGATAACTGGTTCTCTTTCATTTTGCTAGTTTGATAGCTGTATAAAAGCATATTATGCGAAAAGAATCTCGAAAAGAAAAAAAAAATTTTTCGAAATTTGGAAACTTCATTAGAATCACTATTTTTCCGTTCTTATTCCAGATAACTTGTTCTCTTTCATTTTGCTAGTTTGATAGCTGTAGAAAACCATATTATGCTGAAAGAATCTCGAAAAGAAAAAAAAATTTTTTCGAAATTTGGAAACTTCATTAGAATCACTTTTTTTCCGCTCTTATTCGAGATAACTGATTCTCTTTCATTATACTACTTTGATAGCCTCAGAAAAGCATATTATGCGCAAAGAATCTCGAAAAGAAAAAAAAAATTTTTCCGAAGTTTGGAAACTTCATTAGAATCACTTTTTTTCCGTTCTTATTTGAGATAACTGGTTCTTTTTCATTATACTAGTTTGATAGCCTCAGAAAAGGATATTATGCGCAAAGAATCTCGAAAAGAAAAATAATTTTATTCGAAGTTTTAAAACTTCGTTAGAATCACTTTTTTTCCGTTCTTATTCGCGATAACTGGTTCTCTTTAATTATACTAGTTTGATAGCCTTAGAAAAGCATATTATGCGGAAAGAATCTCGAAAAGAAAAAAAATTTTTTTCGAAGTTTGGAAACTTCATTAGAATGACTTTTTTTCCGTTCTTATTTGAGATAACTGGTTCTCTTTCATTATACTAGTTTGATAGCCTCAGAAAAGCTTATTATGCGCAAAGAATCTCGAAAAGAAAAAAAAAAATTTTTCGAAGTTTGGAAACTTCGTTAGAATCACTTTTTTTTCCGTTCTTATTCGAGATAACTGGTTATCTTTAATTATACTAGTTTGATAGCCTTAGAAAAACACATTATGCGCAAAGAATCACGGAAAGAAAAAAAAATTTATTTCGAAGTTTTGATTTTTTTCCGTTCTTATTCGAGATAACTGGTTCTCTTTCATTATACTAGTTTGATAGCCTTAGAAAAACAGATTATGCGCAAAGAATCTCGGAAAGAAAAAAAATTTTTTTCGAAGTTTTGAAACTTCATTAGAATCACTTTTTTTCCGTTCTTATTCGAGATAACTGGTTCTCTTTCATTATACTAGTTTGATAGGCTTAGAAAAACATATTATGCGCAAAGAATCTCGAAAAGAAAAAAAAATTTTTTCCAAGTTTTGAAACTTCTTTAGAATCACATTTTTTCCGTTCTTATTCGAGATAACTGGTTCTCTTTCATTTTGCTAGTTTGATAGCTCTAGAAAATATTATTATGCGAATAGAATCTCGAAAAGAAAAAAAAATTTTCGAAATTTGGAAACTTCATTAGAATCACTTTTTTTCCATTCTTATTCGAGATAACTGGTTCTCTTTCATTATACTAGTTTGATAGCCTCAGAAAAGCATATTATGCGCAAAGAATCTCGAAAGGAAAAAAAAAATTTTTTCGAAGTTTGGAAACTCTATTAGAATCACTTTTTTTCCGTTCTTATTTGAGATAACTGGTTCTCTTTCATTATACTAGTTTAATAGCCTCAGAAAAGCATATTATGCGCAAAGAATCTCGAAAAGAAAAATAATTTTTTTCACAGTTTGGAAACTTCGTTAGAATCACTTTTTTTCCGTTCTTATTCGAGATAACTGGTTCTCTTTCATTTTGCTAGTTTGATAGCTGTAGAAAAGCATATTATGCGAAAAGAATCTCAAAAAAAAAAAAAAAAAAATTTTCGAAATTTGGAAACTTCATTAGAATCACTATTTTTCCGTTCTTATTCCAGATAACTTGTTCTCTTTCATTTTGCTAGTTTGATAGCTGTAGAAAAGCATATTATGCTGAAAGAATCTCGAAAAGAAAAAAAAATTTTTTCGAAATTTGGAAACTTCATTAGAATCACTTTTTTTCCGTTCTTATTCGAGATAACTGATTCTCTTTCATTATACTACTTTGATAGCCTCAGAAAAGCATATTATGCGCAAAGAATCTCGAAAAGAAAAAAAAATTTTTTCCGAAGTTTGCAAACTTCATTAGAATCACTTTTTTTCCGTTCTTATTTGAGATAACTGGTTCTTTTTCATTATACTAGTTTGATAGCCTCAGAAAAGGATATTATGCGCAAAGAATCTCGAAAAGAAAAATAATTTTATTCGAAGTTTGGAAACTTCGTTAGAATCACTTTTTTTCCGTTCTTATTTGAGATAACTGGTTCTCTTTCATTATACTAGTTTGATAGCCTCAGAAAAGCTTATTATGCGCAAAGAATCTCGAAAAGAAAAAAAAAAAATTTCGAAGTTTGGAAACTTCGTTAGAATCACTTTTTTTCCGTTCTTATTCGAGATAACTGGTTATCTTTCATTATACTAGTTTGATAGCCTTAGAAAAACACATTATGCGCAAAGAATCTCGGAAAGAAAAAAAATTTATTTCGAAGTTTTGATTTTTTTCCGTTCTTATTCGAGATAACTGGTTCTCTTTCATTATACTAGTTTGATAGCCTTAGAAAAACACATTATGCGCAAAGAATCTCGGAAAGAAAAAAAATTTTTTTCGAAGTTTTGAAACTTCATTAGAATCACTTTTTTTCCGTTCTTATTCGAGATAACTGGTTCTCTTTCATTATACTAGTTTGATAGCCTTAGAAAAACATATTATGCGCAAAGAATCTCGAAAAGAAAAAAAAATTTTTTCCAAGTTTTGAAACTTCTTTAGAATCACATTTTTTCCGTTCTTATTCGAGATAACTGGTTCTCTTTCATTTTGCTAGTTTGATAGCTCTAGAAAATATTATTATGCGAATAGAATCTCGAAAAGAAAAAAAAAATTTTCGAAATTTGGAAACTTCATTAGAATCACTTTTTTTCCATTCTTATTCGAGATAACTGGTTCTCTTTCATTATACTAGTTTGATAGCCTCAGAAAAGCATATTATGCGCAAAGAATCTCGAAAGGAAAAAAAAATTTTTTTCGAAGTTTGGAAACTTTATTAGAATCACTTTTTTTCCGTTCTTATTTGAGATAACTGGTTCTCTTTCATTATACTAGTTTAATAGCCTCAGAAAAGCATATTATGCGCAAAGAATCTCGAAAAGAAAAATAATTTTTTTCACAGTTTGGAAACTTCGTTAGAATCACTGTTTTTCCGTTCTTATTCGAGATAACTGGTTCTCTTTCATTTTGCTAGTTTGATAGCTGTAGAAAAGCATATTATGCGAAAAGAATCTCGAAAAGAAAAAAAAAATTTTTCGAAATTTGGAAACTTCATTAGAATCACTTTTTTTCCGTTCTTATTCGAGATAACTGGTTCTCTTTGATTTTGCTAGTTTGATAGTTGTAGAAAAGAATATTATGCTGAAAGAATCTCGAAAAGAAAAAAAAATTTTTCGAAATTTGGAAACCTCATTAGAATCACTTTTTTTCCGTTCTTATTCGAGATAACTGATTCTCTTTCATTATACTACTTTGATAGCCTCAGAAAAGCATATTATGCGCAAAGAATCTCGAAAAGAAAAAAAAAAAATTTCCGAAGTTTGGAAACTTCATTAGAAACACTTTTTTTCCGTTCTTATTTGAGATAACTGGTACTTTTTCATTATACTAGTTTGATCGCCTCAGAAAAGGATATTATGCGCAAAGAATCTCGAAAAGAAAAATAATTTTTTTCGAAGTTTGGAAACTTCGTTAGAATCACTTTTTTTCCGTTCTTATTCGAGATAACTGGTTCTCTTTCATTATACTAGTTTGATAGCCTCAGAAAAGCATATTATGCGCAAAGAATCTCGAAAAGAAAAAAATTATTTTTCGAAATTTGGAAACTTCATTAGAATCACTTTTTTCCGTTCTTATTGGAGATAACTGGTTCTCTTTCATTATACTAGTTTAATAGCCTCAGAAAAGCATATTATGCGCAAAGAATCTCGAAAGGAAAAAAAAAATTTTTTCGAAGTTTGGAAACTTTATTAGAATCACATTTTTTCCGTTCTTATTTGAGATAACTGGTTCTCTTTCATTATACTAGTTTATTAGCCTCAGAAAAGCATATTATGCGCAAAGAATCTCGAAAAGAAAAAAAAATTTTTTCGAAGTTTGGAAACTTCATTAGAATGACTTTTTTTCCGTTCTTATTTGAGATAACTGGTTCTCTTTCATTATACTAGTTTGATAGCCTCAGAAAAGCTTATTATGCGCAAAGAATCTCGAAAAGAAAAAAAAAATTTTTCGAAGTTTGGAAACTTCGTTAGAATCACTTTTTTTCCGTTCTTATTCGAGATAACTGGTCATCTTTCATTATACTAGTTTGATAGCCTTAGAAAAACACATTACGCGCAAAGAATCTCGGAAAGAAAAAAAATTTTTTTCGAAGTTTTGATTTTTTTCCGTTCTTATTCGAGATAACTGGTTCTCTTTCATTATACTAGTTTGATAGCCTTAGAAAAACAGATTATGCGCAAGGAATCTCGAAAAGAAAAATAATTTTTTTCACAGTTTGGAAACTTCGTTAGAGTCACTTTTTTTCCGTTCTTATTCGAGATAACTGGTTCTCTTTCATTATGCTAGTTTGATAGCCTTAGAAAAACAGATTATGCGCAAAGAATCTCGGAAAGAAAAAAAATTTTTTTCGAAGTTTTGAAACTTCTTTAGAATCACATTTTTACCGTTCTTATTCGAGATAACTGGTTGTCTTTCATTTTGCTAGTTTGATAGCTCTAGAAAATATTATTATGCGAATAGAATCTCGAAAAGAAAAAAAAAATTTTTCGAAATTTGGAAACTTCATTAGAATCACTTTTTTTCCGTTCTTATTTGAGATAATTGGTTCTCTTTCATTATACTAGTTTGATAGCCTCAGAAAAGCATATTATGCGCAAAGAAACTCGAAAGGAAAAAAAAAATTTTTCGAAGTTTGGAAACTCATTAGAATCACTTTTTTTCTGTTCTTATTTGAGATAACTGGTTCTCTTTCATTATACTATTTTGATAGCCTCAGAAAAGCATATTATGCCCAAAGAATCTCGAAAAGAAAAATAATTTTTTTCACAGTTTGGAAACTTCGTTAGAATCACTTTTTTTCCGTTCTTATTCGAGATAACTGGTTCTCTTTCATTTTGCTAGTTTGATAGCTGTAGAAAAGCATATTATGCGCAAAGAATCTCGAAAAGAAAAAAATTTTTTTTCGAAATTTGGAAACTTTATTAGAATCACATTTTTTCCGTTCTTATTTGAGATAACTGGTTCTCTTTCATTATACTAGTTTAATAGCCTCAGAAAAGCATATTATGCGCAAACAATCTCGAAAAGAAAAAAAAAAAATTTTCGAAGTTTGGAAACTTCATTAGAATGACTTTTTTTCCGTTCTTATTTGAGATAACTGGTTCTCTTTCATTATACTAGTTTGATAGCCTCAGAAAAGCTTATTATGCGCAAATTATCTCGAAAAGAAAAAAAAAATTTTTCGAAGTTTGGAAACTTCGTTAGAATCACTTTTTTTCCGTTCTTATTCGAGATAACTGGTCATCTTTCATTATACTAGTTTGATAGCCTTAGAAAAACACATTATGCGCAAAGAATCTCGGAAAGAAAAAAAATTTTTTTCGAAGTTTGGATTTTTTTCCGTTCTTATTCGAGATAACTGGTTCTCTTTCATTATACTAGTTTGATAGCCTTAGAAAAACAGATTATGCGCAAGGAATCTCGAAAAGAAAAATAATTTTTTTCACAGTTTGGAAACTTCGTTAGTCACTTTTTTTCCGTTCTTATTCGAGATAACTGGTTCTCTTTCATTTTGCTAGTTTGATAACTGTAAAAAAGCATATTATGCTAAAAGGATCTCGAAAAGAAAAAAAAAATTTTTTCGAAATTTGGAAACTTCATTAGAATCACTTTTTTTCCGTTCTTATTCGACATAACTGGTTCTCTTTTATTATGCTAGTTTGATAGCTGTAGAAAAGGATATTATGCTGAAAGAATCTCGAAAAGAAAAAAAAAATTTTTCGAAATTTGGAAACTTCATTAGAATCACTTTTTTTCCGTTATTATTCGAGATAACTGATTCTCTTTCATTATACTACTTTGATAGCCTCAGAAAAGCATATTATGCGCAAAGAATCTCGAAAAGAAAAAGAAAATTTTTCCGAAGTTTGGAAACTTCATTAGAATCACTTTTTTTCCGTTCTTATTTGAGATAACTGGTTCTTTTTCATTATACTAGTTTGATAGCCTCAGAAAAGGATATTATGCGCAAAGAATCTCGAAAAGAAAAATAATTTTTTTCGAAGTTTGGAAACTTCGTTAGAATCACTTTTTTTCCGTTCTTATTCGAGATAACTGGTTCTGTTTCATTATACTAGTTTGATAGCCTCAGAAAAGCATATTATGCGCAAAGAATCTCGAAAAGAAAAAAATTTTTTTTCGAAATTTGGAAACTTTATTAGAATCACATTTTTTCCGTTCTTATTTGAGATAACTGGTTCTCTTTCATTATACTAGTTTAATAGCCTCAGAAAAGCATATTATGCACAATCTCGAAAAGAAAAAAAATTTTTTTCGAAGTTTTGAAACTTCATTAGAATCACTTTTTTCCGTTCTTATTCGAGATAACTGGTTCTCTTTCATTATACTAGTTTGATAGCCTCAGAAAAGCATATTATGCGCAAAGAATCTCGAAAAGAAAAATAATTATTTTCGAAGTTTGGAAACTTCGTTAGAATCACTTTTTTCCGTTCTTATTCGAGATAACTGGTTCTCTTTCATTATACTAGTTTGATATCCTTAGAAAAACATATTATGCGCAAAGAATCTCGAAAAGAAAAAAATTATTTTTCGAAGTTTTGAAACTTCAATAGAATCACCTTTTTTCCGTTCTTAGTCGAGATAACTGGTTCTCTTTCATTTTGCTAGATTGATATTTCTAGAAAAGCATATTATGCGAAAAGAATCTGGAAAAGAAAAAAAAAATTTTCGAAGTTTGGAAACTTCTTTAGAATCACTTATTTTCCGTTCTTATTCCAGATACCTGGTTCTCTTTCATTATACTCGTTTGATAGCCTCAGAAAAGCATATTATGCGCAAAGAATCTCGAAAGGAAAAAAAAATTTTTCGAAGTTTTGAAACTCATTGGAATCACTTTTTTTCCGTTCTTATTTGAGATAACTGGTTCTCTTTCATTATACTATTTTGATAGCCTCAGAAAAGCATATTATGCGCAAAGAATCTCGAAAAGAAAAATAATTTTTTTCACAGTTTGGAAACTTCGTTAGAATCGCTTTTTTTCCGTTCTTATTCGAGATAACTGGTTCTCTTTCATTTTGCTAGTTTGATAGCTGTAGAAAAGCATATTATGCGAAAAGAATCTCGAAAAGAAAAAAAAAAATTTTCGAAATTTGGAAACTTCATTAGAATCACTTTTTTTCCGTTCTTATTCGAGATAACTGGTTCTCTTTCATTTTGCTAGTTTGATAGCTGTAGAAAAGCATATTATGCTGAAAGAATCTCGAAAAGAAAAAAAAATTTTTCGAAATTTGGAAACTTCATTAGAATCACTTTTTTTCCGTTCTTATTCGAGATAACTGGTTCTCTTTCATTATACTAGTTTGATAGCCTCAGAAAAGCATATTATGGGCAAAAAATCTCGAAAGGAAAATAAAAAATTTTTCGAAGTTTGGAAACTTCATTAGAATCACTTTTTTCAGTTCTTATTTGAGATAACTAGTTCTCTTTCATTATACTAGTTTGATAGCCTCAGAAAAGCTTATTATGCGCAAAGAATCTCGAAAAGAAAAAAAATTTTTTTCGAAGTTTCGAAACTCCGTTAGAATCAATTTTTTTCCGTTCTTATTCGAGATAACTGGTTATCTTTCATTATACTAGTTTGATAGCCTTAGAAAAACAGATTATGCGCAAAGAATCTCGGAAAGAAAAAGAATTTTTTTCGAAGTTTTGAAACTTCATTAGAATCACTAATTTTCCGTTCTTATTCGAGATAACTGGTTCTCTTTCATTATACTAGTTTGATAGCCTTAGAAAAACATTATGCGCAAAGAATCTCGGAAAGAAAAAGAATTTTTTTCGAAATTTGGAAACTTCGTTAGAATCACTTTTTTTCCGTTCTTATTCGAGATAACTGGTTCTCTTTCATTATACTAGTTTGATAGCCTTAGAAAAACACATTATGCGCAAAGAATCTCGGAAAGAAAAATTTTTTTTTCGAAGTTTTGATTTTTTTCCGTTCTTATTCGAGATAACTGGTTCTCTTTCATTATACTAGTTTGATAGCCTTAGAAAAACAGATTATGCGCAAAGAATCTCGGAAAGAAAAAAAAATTTTTTCGAAGTTTTGAAACATCTTTAGAATCACATTTTTACCGTTCTTATTCGAGAATACTGGTTCTCTTTCATTTTGCTATTTTGATAGCTCTAGAAAATATTATTATGCGAATAGAATCTCGAAAAGAAAAAAAAATTTTTTCGAAATTTGGAAACTTCATTAGAATCACTTTTTTTCCGTTCTTATTCGAGATAACTGGTTCTCTTTCATTTTGCTAGTTTGATAGCTGTAGAAAAGCATATTATGCGAAAAGAATCTCGAAAAGAAAAAAAAATTTTTTCGAAATTTGGAAACTTCATTGGAATCACTTTTTTTCCGTTCTTATTCGAGATAACTGATTCTTTTTCATTATACTACTTTGATAGCCTCAGAAAAGCATATTATGCGCAAAGAATATCGAAAAGAAAAAAAAAATTTTTTCCGAAGTTTGGAAATTTCATTAGAATCACTTTTTTTCCGTTCTTATTTGAGATAACTGGTTCTCTTTCATTATACTAGTTTGATAGCCTCAGAAAAGCTTATTATGCGCAAAGAATCTCGAAAAGAAAAAAACATTTTTTCGAAGTTTGGAAACTTTATTAGAATCACTTTTTTTCCGTTCTTATTTGAGATAACTGGTTCTGTTTCATTATACTAGTTTGGTAGCCTCAGAAAAGCATATTATGCGCAAAGAATCTCGAAAAGAAAAAAATTTTTTTTCGAAATTTGGAAACTTTATTAGAATCACATTTTTTCCGTTCTTATTTGAGATAACTGGTTCTCTTTCATTATACTAGTTTAATAGCCTCAGAAAAGCATATTATGCACAAACAATCTGGAAAAGAAAAAAAAATTTTTTCGAAGTTTGGAAACTTCGTTAGAATCACTTTTTTTCCGTTCTTATTCGAGATAACTGGTTCTCTTTCATTATACTAGTTTGATAGCCTTAGAAAAACATATTATGCGCAAAGAATCTCGGAAAGAAAAAAAATTTTTTTCGAAGTTTTGAAACTTCATTAGAATCACTTTTTTTCCGTTCTTATTCGAGATAACTGGTTCTCTTTCATTATACTAGTTTGATAGCCTCAGAAAAGCATATTATGCGCAAAGAATCTCGAAAAGAAAAATAATTTTTTTCGAAGTTTGGAAACTTCGTTAGGATCACTTTTTTTCCCTTCTTATTCGAGATAACTGGTTCTCTTTCATTATACTAGTTTGATATCCTTAGAAAAACATAATATGCGCAAAGAATCTCGAAAAGAAAACAATTTTTTTTCGAAGTTTTGAAACTTCAATAGAATCACCTTTTTTCCGTTCTTATTCGAGATAACTGGTTCTCTTTCATTTTGCTAGATTGATATTTCTAGAAAAGCATATTATGCGAAAAGAATCTGGAAAAGAAAAAAAAAATTTTTCGAAATTTGGAAACTTCATTAGAATCACTTTTTTTCCGTTCTTATTCGAGATAACCGATTCTCTTTCATTATACTACTTTGATAGCCTCAGAAAAGCATATTATGCGCAAAGAATCTCGAAAATAAAAAAAAAATTTTTCCGAAGTTTGGAAACTTTATTAGAATCACTTTTTTTCCGTTCTTATTTGAGATAACTGGTTCTCTTTCATTATACTAGTTTAATAGCCTCAGAAAAGCATATTATGCGCAAACAATCTCGAAAAGAAAAATAATTTTTTTCGAAATTTGGAAACTTCGTTAGAATCTTTTTTTTTCCGCTCTTATTCGAGATAACTGGTTATCTTTCATTATACTAGTTTGATAGCCTTAGAAAAACAGATTATGCGCAAAGAATCTCGGAAAGAAAAAAAATTTTTTTCCAAGTTTTGAAACTTCTTTAGAATCACATTTTTTCCGTTCTTATTCGAGATAACTGGTTCTCTTTCATTTTGCTAGCTTGATAGCTGTAGAAAAGCATATTATGCGAATAAAATCTCGAAAAGAAAAAAAAATTTTTCGAAATTTGGAAACTTCATTAGAATCACTTTTTTTCCGTTCTTATTCGAGATAACTGGTTGTCTTTCATTATACTAGTTTGATAGCCTTAGAAAAACATATTATGCGCAAACAATCTCGAAAAGAAAAAAAATTTTTTTCCAAGTTTTCAAACTTCTTTAGAATCACATTTTTTCCGTTCTTATTCGAGATAACTGGTTCTCTTTCATTTTGCTAGTTTGATAGCTCTAGAAAATATTATTATGCGAATAGAATCTCGAAAAGAAAAAAAAAATTTTTCGAAATTTGGAAACTTCATTAGAATCACTTTTTTTACGTTCTTATTCGAGATAACTGGTTCTCTTTCATTATATTAGTTTGATAGCCTCAGAAAAGCATATTATGCGCAAAGAATCTCGAAAAGAAAAAAATTTTTTTTCGAAGTTTGGAAACTTCATTAGAATCACTTTTTTTCCGTTCTTATTCGAGATAACTGGTTCTCTTTCAGTATACTAGTTTGATAGCCTCAGAAAAGCATATTATGCGCAAAGAATCTCGAAAGGAAAAAAAAAATTTTTTTCGAAGTTTGGAAACTTTATTAGAATCACTTTTTTTCCGTTCTTATTTGAGATAACTGGTTCTCTTTCATTATACTAGTTTAATAGCCTCAGAAAAGCATATTATGCGCAAACAATCTAGAAAAGAAAAAAATTTTTTTTCGAAGTTTGGAAACTTCGTTAGAATCACTTTTTTTCCGTTCTTATTCGAGATAACTGGTTCTCTTTCATTATACTAGTTTGATAGCCTTAGGAAAACATATTATGCGCAAAGAATCTCGGAAAGAAAAAAAATTTTTTTCGAAGTTTTGAAACTTCATTAGAATCACTTTTTTTCCGTTCTTATTCGAGATAACTGGTTCTCTTTCATTATACTAGTTTGATAGCCTCAGAAAAGCATATTATGCGCAAAGAATCTCGAAAAGAAAAATAATTTTTTTCGAAGTTTGGAAACTTCGTTAGAATCACTTTTTTCCGTTCTTATTCGAGATAACTGGTTCTCTTTCATTATACTAGTTTGATATCCTTAGAAAAACATATTATGCGCAAAGAATCTCGAAAAGAAAAATAATTTTTTTCGAAGTTTTGAAATTTCAATAGAATCACTTTTTTTCCGTTCTTATTCGAGATAACTGGTTCTCTTTCATTTTGCTAGTTTGATATTTATAGAAAAGCATATTATGCGAAAAGAATCTCGAAAAGAAAAATAATTTTTTTCACAGTTTGGAAACTTCGTTAGAATCACTTTTTTCCGTTCTTATTCGAGATAACTGGTTCTCTTTCAATTTGCTAGTTTGATAGCTGTAGAAAAGCATATTTTGCGAAAAGAATCTCGAAAAGAAAAAAAAAATTTTCGAAATTTGGAAACTTCATTAGAATCACTTTTTTTCCGTTCTTATTCGAGATAACTGGTTCTCTTTCAGTATACTAGTTTGATAGCCTCAGAAAAGCATATTATGCGCAAAGAATCTCGAAAGGAAAAAAAAAATTTTTTTCGAAGTTTGGAAACTTTATTAGAATCACTTTTTTTCCGTTCTTATTTGAGATAACTGGTTCTCTTTCATTATACTAGTTTAATAGTCTCAGGAAAGCATATTATGCGCAAACAATCTAGAAAAGAAAAAAATTTTTTTTCGAAGTTTGGAAACTTCGTTAGAATCACTTTTTTTCCGTTCTTATTCGAGATAACTGGTTCTCTTTCATTATACTAGTTTGATAGCCTTAGGAAAACATATTATGCGCAAAGAATCTCGGAAAGAAAAAAAAATTTTTTCGAAGTTTTGAAACTTCATTAGAATCACTTTTTTTCCGTTCTTATTCGAGATAACTGGTTCTCTTTCATTATACTAGTTTGATAGCCTCAGAAAAGCATATTATGCGCAAAGAATCTCGAAAAGAAAAATAATTTTTTTCGAAGTTTGGAAACTTCGTTAGAATCACTTTTTTCCGTTCTTATTCGAGATAACTGGTTCTCTTTCATTATACTAGTTTGATATCCTTAGAAAAACATATTATGCGCAAAGAATCTCGAAAAGAAAAATAATTTTTTTCGAAGTTTTGAAACTTCAATAGAATCACTTTTTTTCCGTTCTTATTCGAGATAACTGGTTCTCTTTCATTTTGCTAGTTTGATATTTCTAGAAAAGCATATTATGCGAAAAGAATCTGGAAAAGAAAAAAAAAAAATTTCGAAGTTTGGAAACTTCGTTAGAATCACTTTTTTTCCGTTCTTATTCGAGATAACTGGTTGTCTTTCATTTTGCTAGTTTGATAGCTGTAGAAAAGCATATTTTGCGAAAAGAATCTCGAAAAGAAAAAAAAAAAATTCAATATTTGGAAACTTCATTAGAATCACTTTTTTTCCGTTCTTACTTGAGATAACTGTTTCTCTTTCATTATACTAGTTTGATGGCCTCAGAAAAGCATATTATGCGCAAAGAATCTCGAAAAGAAAAATAATTTTTTTCACAGTTTCGAAACTTCGTTAGAATCACTTTTTTCCGTTCTTATTCGAGATAACTGGTTCTCTTTCAATTTGCTAGTTTGATAGCTGTAGAAAAGCATATTTTGCGAAAAGAATCTCGAAAAGAAAAAAAAAATTTTTCGAAATTTGGAAACTTCATTAGAATCACTTTTTTTCCGTTCTTATTCGAGATAACTGGTTCTCTTTCATTTTGCTAGTTTGATAGCTGTAGAAAAGGATATTATACTGAAAGAATCTCGAAAAGAAAAAAAAAATTTTTCGAAATTTGGAAACTTCATTAGAATCACTTTTTTTCCGTTCTTATTCGAGATAACTGATTCTCTTTCATTATACTACTTTGATAGCCTCAGAAAAGCATATTATGCGCAAAGAATCTCGAAAATAAAAAAAAATTTTTTCCGAAGTTTGGAAACTTCATTAGAATCACTTTTTTTCCGTTCTTATTTGAGATAACTGGTTCTCTTTCATTATACTAGTTTGATAGCCTCAGAAAAGCTTATTATGCGCAAAGAATCTCGAAAAGAAAAAAAAATTTTTTCGAAGTTTGGAAACTTCGTTAGAAATTTTTTTTTTCCGTTCTTATTCGAGATAACTGCTTATCTTTCATTATACTAGTTTGATAGCCTTAGAAAAACAGATTATGCGCAAAGAATCTCGGAAAGAAAAACAATTTTTTTCCAAGTTTTGAAACTTCTTTAGAATCACATTTTTTCCGTTCTTATTCGAGATAACTGGTTCTCTTTCATTTTGCTAGCTTGATAGCTGTAGAAAAGCATATTATGCGAATAAAATCTCGAAAAGGAAAAAAAATTTTTCGAAATTTGGAAACTTCATTAGAATCACTTTTTTTCCGTTCTTATTCGAGATAACTGGTTCTCTTTCATTATACTAGTTTGATAGCCTCAGAAAAGCATATTATGCGCAAAGAATCGCGAAAAGAAAAAAAAAATTTTTCGAAGTTTGGAAACTTCATTAGAATCACTTTTTTTCCGTTCTTATTCGAGATAACTGGTTCTCTTTCATTATACTAATTTGATAGCCTCAGAAAAGCATATTATGGGCAAAGAATCTCGAAAGGAAAAAAAAAATTTTTCGAAGTTTGGAATCTTCATTAGAATTACTTTTTTTCCGTTCTTATTTGAGTTAACTGGTTCTCTTTCATTATACTAGTTTGATAGCCTCAGAAAAGCTTATTATGCGCAAAGAATCTCCAAAAGAAAAAAAAAATTTTTCGACGTTTGGAAACATCGTTAGAATCACTTTTTTTCCGTTCTTATTCGAGATAACTGGTTATCTTTCATTATACTAGCTTGATAGCCTTAGAAAAACATATTATGCGAAAAGAATCTCGAAAAGAAAAAAAAAATTTTTCGAAATTTGGAAACTTCATTAGAATCACTCTTTTTCCGTTCTTATTCGAGATAACTGGTTCTCTTTCATTTTGCTAGTTTGATAGCTGTAGAAAAGCTTATTATGCGCAAAGAATCTCGAAAAGAAAAAAAAATTTTTTCGAAGTTTGGAAACTTCGTTAGAATCACTTTTTTCCGTTCTTTTTCGAGATAACTGGTTATCTTTCATAATACTAGTTTGATATTTCTAGAAAAGCATAATATGCGAAAAGAATCTGGAAAAGAAAAAAAAATTTTCGAAATTTGGAAACTTCGTTAGAATCACTTTTTTTCCGTTCTAATTCGAGATAACTGGTTCTCTTTCATTTTGCTAGTTTGATAGCTGTAGAAAGCATGTTATGCGAATAGAATCTCGAAAAGAATAAAAAATTTTTTGAAATTTGGAAACTTCATTAGAATCACCTTTTTTCCGTTCTTATTCGAGATAACTGGTTATCTTTCATTTTGCTAGTTTGATAGCTGTAGAAAAGTTTATTATGCGAAAAGAATCTCGAAAAGAAAAAAAAATTTTTCGAAATTTGGAAACTTCATTAGAATCACTTTTTTTCCGTTCTTATTCGAGATAACTGGTTCTCTTTCATTATACTAGTTTGATAGCCTTAGAAAAACATATTATGCGCAAACAATCTCGAAAAGAAAAAAAATTTTTTTCCAAGTTTTCAAACTTCTTTAGAATTACATTTTTTCCGTTCTTATTCGAGATAACTGGTTCTCTTTCATTTTGCTAGTTTGATAGCTCTAGAAAATATTATTATGCGAATAGAATCTCGAAAAGAAAAAAAAAATTTTTCGAAATTTGGAAACAACATTAGAATCACTTTTTTTACGTTCTTATTCGAGATAACTGGTTCTCTTTCATTATACTATTTTGATAGCCTCAGAAAAGCATATTATGCGCAAAGAATCTCGAAAAGAAAAAAATTTTTTTTCGAAGTTTGGAAACTTCATTAGAATCACTTTTTTTCCGTTCTTATTCGAGATAACTGGTTCTCTTTCAGTATACTAGTTTGATAGCCTCAGAAAAGCATATTATGGGCAAAGAATCTCGAAAGGAAAAAAAAAATTTTTCGAAGTTTGGAATCTTCATTGAATTACTTTTTTTCCGTTCTTATTTGAGTTAACTGGTTCTCTTTCATTATACTAGTTTGATAGCCTCAGAAAAGCTTATTATGCGCAAAGAATCTCCAAAAGAAAAAAAAAATTTTTCGACGTTTGGAAACATCGTTAGAATCACTTTTTTTCCGTTCTTATTCGAGATAACTGGTTATCTTTCATTATACTAGCTTGATAGCCTTAGAAAAACATATTATGCGAAAAGAATCTCGAAAAGAAAAAAAAAATTTTTCGAAATTTGGAAACTTCATTAGAATCACTCTTTTTCCGTTCTTATTCGAGATAACTGGTTCTCTTTCATTTTGCTACTTTGATAGCTGTAGAAAAGCTTATTATGCGCAAAGAATCTCGAAAAGAAAAAAAAATTTTTTCGAAGTTTGGAAACTTCGTTAGAATCACTTTTTTCCGTTCTTTTTCGAGATAACTGGTTATCTTTCATAATACTAGTTTGATATTTCTAGAAAAGCATAATATGCGAAAAGAATCTGGAAAAGAAAAAAAAATTTTCGAAATTTGGAAACTTCGTTAGAATCACTTTTTTTCCGTTCTAATTCGAGATAACTGGTTCTCTTTCATTTTGCTAGTTTGATAGCTGTAGAAAGCATGTTATGCGAATAGAATCTCGAAAAGAATAAAAAATTTTTTGAAATTTGGAAACTTCATTAGAATCACCTTTTTTCCGTTCTTATTCCAGATAACTGGTTGTCTTTCATTTTGCTAGTTTGATAGCTGTAGAAAAGTTTATTATGCGAAAAGAATCTCGAAAAGAAAAAAAAATTTTTCGAAATTTGGAAACTTCATTAGAATCACTTTTTTTCCGTTCTTATTCGAGATAACTGGTTCTCTTTCATTATACTAGTTTGATAGCCTTAGAAAAACATATTATGCGCAAACAATCTCGAAAAGAAAAAAAATTTTTTTCCAAGTTTTCAAACTTCTTTAGAATCACATTTTTTCCGTTCTTATTCGAGATAACTGGTTCTCTTTCATTTTGCTAGTTTGATAGCTCTAGAAAATATTATTATGCGAATAGAATCTCGAAAAGAAAAAAAAAATTTTTCGAAATTTGGAAACTTCATTAGAATCACTTTTTTTACGTTCTTATTCGAGATAACTGGTTCTCTTTCATTATACTATTTTGATAGCCTCAGAAAAGCATATTATGCGCAAAGAATCTCGAAAAGAAAAAAATTTTTTTTCGAAGTTTGGAAACTTCATTAGAATCACTTTTTTTCCGTTCTTATTCGAGATAACTGGTTCTCTTTCAGTATACTAGTTTGATAGCCTCAGAAAAGCATATTATGCGCAAAGAATGTCGAAAGGAAAAAAAAAATTTTTTTCGAAGTTTGGAAACTTTATTAGAATCACTTTTTTTCCGTTCTTATTTGAGATAACTGGTTCTCTTTCATTATATTAGTTTAATAGCCTCAGAAAAGCATATTATGCGCAAACAATCTAGAAAAGAAAAAAATTTTTTTTCGAAGTTTGGAAACTTCGTTAGAATCACTTTTTTTCCGTTCTTATTCGAGATAACTGGTTCTCTTTCATTATACTAGTTTGATAGCCTTAGGAAAACATATTATGCGCAAAGAATCTCGGAAAGAAAAAAAATTTTTTTCGAAGTTTTGAAACTTCATTAGAATCACTTTTTTTCCGTTCTTATTCGAGATAACTGGTTCTCTTTCATTATACTAGTTTGATAGCCTCAGAAAAGCATATTATGCGCAAAGAATCTCGAAAAGAAAAATAATTTTTTCGAAGTTTGGAAACTTCGTTAGAATCACTTTTTTCCGTTCTTATTCGAGATAACTGGTTCTCTTTCATTATACTAGTTTGATATCCTTAGAAAAACATATTATGCGCAAAGAATCTCGAAAAGAAAAATAATTTTTTTCGAAGTTTTGAAACTTCAATAGAATCACTTTTTTTCCGTTCTTATTCGAGATAACTGGTTCTCTTTCATTTTGCTAGTTTGATATTTCTGGAAAAGCATATTATGCGAAAAGAATCTGGAAAAGAAAAAAAAAATTTTTCGAAGTTTGGAAACTTCGTTAGAATCACTTTTTTTCCGTTCTTATTCGAGATAACTGGTTGTCTTTCATTTTGCTAGTTTGATAGCTGTAGAAAAGCATATTTTGCGAAAAGAATCTCGAAAAGAAAAAAAAAAATTTTCAATATTTGGAAACTTCATTAGAATCACTTTTTTTCCGTTCTTACTTGAGATAACTGTTTCTCTTTCATTATACTAGTTTGATAGCCTCAGAAAAGCATATTATGCGCAAAGAATCTCGAAAAGAAAAATAATTTTTTTCACAGTTTGGAAACTTCGTTAGAATCACTTTTTTTCCGTTCTTATTCGAGATAACTGGTTCTCTTTCATTTTGCTAGTTTGATATTTCTAGAAAAGCATATTATGCGAAAAGAATCTGGAAAAGAAAAAAAAAAAAAATTTCGAAGTTTGGAAACTTCGTTAGAATCACTTTTTTTCCGTTCTTATTCTAGATAACTGGTTGTCTTTCATTTTGCTAGTTTGATAGCTGTAGAAAAGCATATTTTGCGAAAAGAATCTCGAAAAGAAAAAAAAAATTTTCAATATTTGGAAACTTCATTAGAATCACTTTTTTTCCGTTCTTACTTGAGATAACTGTTTCTCTTTCATTATACTAGTTTGATAGCCTCAGAAAAGCATATTATGCGCAAAGAATCTCGAAAAGAAAAATAATTTTTTTCACAGTTTGGAAACTTCGTTAGAATCACTTTTTTCCGTTCTTATTCGAGATAACTGGTTCTCTTTCAATTTGCTAGTTTGATAGCTGTAGAAAAGCATATTTTGCGAAAAGAATCTCGAAAAGAAAAAAAAAAATTTTCGATATTTGGAAACTTCATTAGAATCACTTTTTTTCCGTTCTTATTCGAGATAACTGGTTCTCTTTCATTTTGCTAGTTTGATAGCTGTAGAAAAGGATATTATACTGAAAGAATCTCGAAAAGAAAAAAAAAATTTTTCGAAATTTGGAAACTTCATTAGAATCACTTTTTTTCCGTTCTTATTTGAGATAACTGGTTCTCTTTCATTATACTAGTTTGATAGCCTCAGAAAAGCTTATTATGCGCAAAGAATCTCGAAAAGAAAAAAAATTTTTTTCGAAGTTTGGAAACATCGTTAGAATCTTTTTTTTTCCGTTCTTATTCGAGATAACTGGTTATCTTTCATTATACTAGTTTGATAGCCTTAGAAAAACAGATTATGCGCAAAGAATCTCGGAAAGAAAAAGAATTTTTTTCCAAGTTTTGAAACTTCTTTAGAATCACATTTTTTCCGTTCTTATTCGAGATAACTGGTTCTCTTTCATTTTGCTAGCTTGATAGCTGTAGAAAAGCATATTATGCGAATAAAATCTCGAAAAGGAAAAAAAATTTTTCGAAATTTGGAAACTTCATACGAATCACTTTTTTTCCGTTCTTATTCGAGATAACTGGTTCTCTTTCATTATACTAGTTTGATAGCCTCAGAAAAGCATATTATGCGCAAAGAATCGCGAAAAGAAAAAAAAAATTTTTCGAAGTTTGGAAACTTCATTAGAATCACTTTTTTTCCGTTCTTATTCGAGATAACTGGTTCTCTTTCATTATACTAATTTGATAGCCTCAGAAAAGCATATTATGGGCAAAGAATCTCGAAAGGAAAAAAAAAATTTTTCGAAGTTTGGAATCTTCATTAGAATCACTTTTTTTCCGTTCTTATTTGAGTTAACTGGTTCTCTTTCATTATACTAGTTTGATAGCCTCAGAAAAGCTTATTATGCGCAAAGAATCTCCAAAAGAAAAAAAAATTTTTTCTACGTTTGGAAACATCGTTAGAATCACTTTTTTTCCGTTCTTATTCGAGATAACTGGTTATCTTTCATTATACTAGTTTGATAGCCTTAGAAAAACATATTATGCGAAAAGAATCTCGAAAAGAAAAAAAAAATTTTTCGAAATTTGGAAACTTCATTAGAATCACTCTTTTTCCGTTCTTATTCGAGATAACTGGTTCTCTTTCATTTTGCTAGTTTGATAGCTGTAGAAAAGCTTATTATGCGCAAAGAATCTCGAAAAGAAAAAAAAAATTTTTCGAAGTTTGGAAACTTCGTTAGAATCACTTTTTTCCGTTCTTTTTCGAGATAACTGGTTATCTTTCATAATACTAGTTTGATATTTCTAGAAAAGCATAATATGCGAAAAGAATCTGGAAAAGAAAAAAAAATTTTCGAAATTTGGAAACTTCGTTAGAATCACTTTTTTTCCGTTCTAATTCGAGATAACTGGTTCTCTTTCATTTTGCTAGTTTGATAGCTGTAGAAAGCATGTTATGCGAATAGAATCTCGAAAAGAAAAAAAAAATTTTTTGAAATTTGGAAACTTCATTAGAATCACCTTTTTTCCGTTCTTATTCGAGATAACTGGTTGTCTTTCATTTTGCTAGTTTGATAGCTGTAGAAAAGTTTATTATGCGAAAAGAATCTCGAAAAGAAAAAAAAATTTTTCGAAATTTGGAAACTTCATTAGAATCACTTTTTTTCCGTTCTTATTCGAGATAACTGGTTCTCTTTCATTATACTAGTTTGATAGCCTTAGAAAAACATATTATGGGCAAACAATCTCGAAAAGAAAAAAAAATTTTTTCCAAGTTTTCAAACTTCTTTAGAATCACATTTTTTCCGTTCTTATTCCAGATAACTGGTTCTCTTTCATTTTGCTAGTTTGATAGCTCTAGAAAATATTATTATGCGAATAGAATCTCGAAAAGAAAAAAAAAATTTTTCGAAATTTGGAAACTTCATTAGAATCACTTTTTTTACGTTCTTATTCGAGATAACTGGTTCTCTTTCATTATACTAGTTTGATAGCCTCAGAAAAGCATATTATGCGCAAAGAATCTCGAAAAGAAAAAAATTTTTTTTCGAAGTTTGGAAACATCATTAGAATCACTTTTTTTCCGTTCTTATTCGAGATAACTGGTTCTCTTTCAGTATACTAGTTTGATAGCCTCAGAAAAGCATATTATGCGCAAAGAATCTCGAAAGGAAAAAAAAAATTTTTTTCGAAGTTTGGAAACTTTATTAGAATCACTTTTTTTCCGTTCTTATTTGAGATAAGTGGTTCTCTTTCATTATACTAGTTTAATAGCCTCAGAAAAGCATATTATGCGCAAACAATCTAGAAAAGAAAAAAATTTTTTTTCGAAGTTTGGAAACTTCGTTAGAATCACTTTTTTTCCGTTCTTATTCGAGATAACTGGTTCTCTTTCATTATACCAGTTTGATAGCCTTAGGAAAACATATTATGCGCAAAGAATCTCGGAAAGAAAAAAAATTTTTTTCGAAGTTTTGAAACTTCATTAGAATCACTTTTTTTCCGTTCTTATTCGAGATAACTGGTTCTCTTTCATTATACTAGTTTGATAGCCTCAGAAAAGCATATTATGCGCAAAGAATCTCGAAAAGAAAAATAATTTTTTCGAAGTTTGGAAACTTCGTTAGAATCACTTTTTTCCGTTCTTATTCGAGATAACTGGTTCTCTTTCATTATACTAGTTTGATATCCTTAGAAAAACATATTATGCGCAAAGAATTTCGAAAAGAAAAATAATTTTTTTCGAAGTTTTGAAACTTCAATAGAATCACTTTTTTTCCGTTCTTATTCGAGAAAACTGGTTCTCTTTCATTTTGCTAGTTTGATATTTCTAGAAAAGCATATTATGCGAAAAGAATCTGGAAAAGAAAAAAAAAATTTTCGAAGTTTGGAAACTTCGTTAGAATCACTTTTTTTCCGTTCTTATTCGAGATAACTGGTTGTCTTTCATTTTGCTAGTTTGATAGCTGTAGAAAAGCATATTTTGCGAAAAGAATCTCGAAAAGAAAAAAAAAAATTTTCAATATTTGGAAACTTCATTAGAATCACTTTTTTTCCGTTCTTACTTGAGATAACTGTTTCTCTTTCATTATACTAGTTTGATAGCCTCAGAAAAGCATATTATGCGCAAAGAATCTCGAAAAGAAAAATAATTTTTTCACAGTTTGGAAACTTCGTTAGAATCACTTTTTTCCGTTCTTATTCGAGATAACTGGTTCTCTTTCAATTTGCTAGTTTGATAGCTGTAGAAAAGCATATTTTGCGAAAAGAATCTCGAAAAAAAAAAAAAAAATTTCGAAATTTGGAAACTTCATTAGAATCACTTTTTTTCCGTTCTTATTCGAGATAACTGGTTCTCTTTCAGTATACTAGTTTGATAGCCTCAGAAAAGCATATTATGCGCAAAGAATCTCGAAAGGAGAAAAAAAAATTTTTTCGAAGTTTGGAAACTTTATTAGAATCACTTTTTTTCCGTTCTTATTTGAGATAACTGGTTCTCTTTCATTATACTAGTTTAATAGCCTCAGAAAAGCATATTATGCGCAAACAATCTAGAAAAGAAAAAAATTTTTTTTCGAAGTTTGGAAACTTCGTTAGAATCACTTTTTTTCCGTTCTTATTCGAGATAACTGGTTCTCTTTCATTATACTAGTTTGATAGCCTTAGGAAAACATATTATGCGCAAAGAATCTCGGAAAGAAAAAAAATTTTTTTCGAAGTTTTGAAACTTCATTAGAATCACTTTTTTTCCGTTCTTATTCGAGATAACTGGTTCTCTTTCATTATACTAGTTTGATAGCCTCAGAAAAGCATATTATGCGCAAAGAATCTCGAAAAGAAAAATAATTTTTTTCGAAGTTTGGAAACTTCGTTAGAATCACTTTTTTCCGTTCTTATTCGAGATAACTGGTTCTCTTTCATTATACTAGTTTGATATCCTTAGAAAAACATATTATGCGCAAAGAATCTCGAAAAGAAAAATAATTTTTTTCGAAGTTTTGAAACTTCAATAGAATCACTTTTTTTCCGTTCAAATTCGAGATAACTGGTTCTCTTTCATTTTGCTAGTTTGATATTTCTAGAAAAGCATATTATGCGAAAAGAATCTGGAAAAGAAAAAATAAAAATTTTCGAAGTTTGGAAACTTCGTTAGAATCACTTTTTTTCCGTTCTTATTCGAGATAACTGGTTGTCTTTCATTTTGCTAGTTTGATAGCTGTAGAAAAGCATATTTTGCGAAAAGAATCTCGAAAAGAAAAAAAAAATTTTCAATATTTGGAAACTTCATTAGAATCACTTTTTTTCCGTTCTTACTTGAGATAACTGTTTCTCTTTCATTATACTAGTTTGATAGCCTCAGAAAAGCATATTATGCGCAAAGAATCTCGAAAAGAAAAATAATTTTTTTCACAGTTTGGAAACTTCGTTAGAATCACTTTTTTCCGTTCTTATTCGAGATAACTGGTTCTCTTTCAATTTGCTAGTTTGATAGCTGTAGAAAAGCATATTTTGCGAAAAGAATCTCGAAAAGAAAAAAAAAATTTTCGAAATTTGGAAACTTCATTAGAATCACTTTTTTTCCGTTCTTATTCGAGATAACTGGTTCTCTTTCATTTTGCTAGTTTGATAGCTGTAGAATAGGATATTATACTGAAAGAATCTCGAAAAGAAAAAAAAAATTTTTCGAAATTTGGAAACTTCATTAGAATCACTTTTTTTCCGTTCTTATTCGAGATAACTGATTCTCTTTCGTTAAACTACTTTGATAGCCTCAGAAAAGCATATTATGCGCAAAGTATCTCGAAAATAAAAAAAAAAATTTTCCGAAGTTTGGAAACTTCATTAGAATCACTTTTTTTCCGTTCTTATTTGAGATAACTGGTTCTCTTTCATTATACTAGTTTGATAGCCTCAGAAAAGCTTATTATGCGCAAAGAATCTCGAAAAGAAAAAAAAATTTTTTCGAAGTTTGGAAACTTCGTTAGAATCTTTTTTTTTCCGTTCTTATTCGAGATAACTGGTTATCTTTCATTATACTAGTTTGATAGCCTTAGAAAAACAGATTATGCGCAAAGAATCTCGGAAAGAAAAACAATTTTTTTCCAAGTTTTGAAACTTCTTTAGAATCACATTTTTTCCGTTCTTATTCGAGATAACTGGTTCTCTTTCATTTTGCTAGCTTGATAGCTGTAGAAAAGCATATTATGCGAATAAAATCTCGAAAAGAAAAAAAAATTTTTCGAAATTTGGAAACTTCATTAGAATCACTTTTTTTCCGTTCTTATTCGAGATAACTGGTTCTCTTTCATTATACTAGTTTGATAGCCTCAGAAAAGCATATTATGCGCAAAGAATCGCGAAAAGAAAAAAAAATTTTTCGAAGTTTGGAAACTTCATTAGAATCACTTTTTTTCCGTTCTTATTCGAGATAACTGGTTCTCTTTCATTATACTAATTTGATAGCCTCAGAAAAGCATATTATGGGCAAAGAATCTCGAAAGGAAAAAAAAAATTTTTCGAAGTTTGGAATCTTCATTAGAATCACTTTTTTTCCGTTCTTATTTGAGTTAACTGGTTCTCTTTCATTATACTAGTTTGATAGGCTCAGAAAAGCTTATTATGCGCAAAGAATCTCCAAAAGAAAAAAAAATTTTTTCGACGTTTGGAAACATCGTTAGAATCACTTTTTTTCCGTTCTTATTCGAGATAACTGGTTATCTTTCATTATACTAGTTTGATAGCCTTAGAAAAACATATTATGCGAAAAGAATCTCGAAAAGAAAAAAAAAATTTTTCGAAATTTGTAAACTTCATTAGAATCACTCTTTTTCCGTTCTTATTCGAGATAACTGGTTCTCTTTCATTTTGCTAGTTTGATAGCTGTAGAAAAGCTTATTATGCGCAAAGAATCTCGAAAAGAAAAAAAAATTTTTTCGAAGTTTGGAAACTTCGTTAGAATCACTTTTTTCCGTTCTTTTTCGAGATAACTGGTTATCTTTCATAATACTAGTTTGATATTTCTAGAAAAGCATAATATGCGAAAAGAATCTGGAAAAGAAAAAAAAATTTTCGAAATTTGGAAACTTCGTTAGAATCACTTTTTTTCCGTTCTAATTCGAGATAACTGGTTCTCTTTCATTTTGCTAGTTTGATAGCTGTAGAAAGCATGTTATGCGAATAGAATCTCGAAAAGAAAAAAAAAATTTTTTGAAATTTGGAAACTTCATTAGAATCACCTTTTTTCCGTTCTTATTCGAGATAACTGGTTGTCTTTCATTTTGCTAGTTTGATAGCTGTAGAAAAGCTTATTATGCGCAAAGAATCTCGAAAAGAAAAATAATTTTTTTCGAAGTTTGAAAACTTCTTTAGAATCACTTTTTTTCCGTTCTTATTCGAGATAACTGGTTCTCTTTCATTTTGCTAGTTTGATAGCTGTAGAAAAGCATATTATGCGAAAAGAATCTCGAAAAGAAAAATAATTTTTTTCGAAGTTTGGAAACTTCGTTAGAATCACTTTTCTTCCGTTCTTATTGGAGATAACTGGTTCTTTTTCATTTTTCTAGTTTAATAGCTGTAGAAAAGCATATTATGCGAAAAGAATCTCGAAAAGAAAAAAAAAATTTTTCGAAATTTGGAAACTTCATTAGAATCACTTTTTTTCCGTTCTTACTTGAGATAACTGTTTCTCTTTCATTATACTAGTTTGATAGCCTCAGAAAAGCATATTATGCGCAAAGAATCTCGAAAAGAAAAATAATTTTTTTCGAAGTTTGGAAACTTCTATAGAATCACTTTTTTTCCGTTATTATTGGAGATAACTGGTTCTCTTTCATTTTGCTAGTTTGATAGCTGTAGAAAAGCATATTATGCGAAAAGAATCTCGAAAAGAAAAATAATTTTTTTCGAAGTTTGGAAACTTCACTAGAATCACTTTTTTTCCAACCTTATTCGAGATAACTGGTTGTCTTTCATTTTGTTAGTTTAATAGCTGTAGAAAAGCATATTATGCTGAAAGAATCTCGAAAAGAAAAAAAAAATTTTTCGAAATTTGGAAACTGCATTAGAATCACTTTTTTTCCGTTCTTATTCGAGATAACCGGTTCTCTTTCATTATACTAGTTTGATAGCCTCAGAAAATTATATTATGCGCAAAGAATCTCGAAAGGAAAAAAAAATTTTTTCGAAGTTTCGAAACTCATTAGAATCACTTTTTTTCCGTTCTTATTTGAGATAACGTTCTCTTTCATTATACTACTTTGATAGCCTCAGAAAAGCATATCATGCGCAAAGAATCTCGAAAAGAAAAATAATTTTTGTCGAAGTTTGCAAACTTCGTTAGAATCACTTTTTTTCCGTTCTTATTCGAGATAACTGGTTCTCTTTAATTATACTAGTTTGATAGCCTTAGAAAAGCATATTATGCGGAAAGAATCTCGAAAAGAAAAAAAAATTTTTCGAAATTTGGAAACTTCATTAGAATCACTTTTTTTCCGTTCTTATTCGAGATAACTGTTTCTCTTTCAATATACTAGTTTGATAGCCTCAGAAAAGCATATTATGCGCATGAATCTGGAAAAGAAAAAATTTTTTTTCGAAGTTTGGAAACTCCTTTAGAATCACATTTTTTCCGTTCTTATTCGAGATAACTGGTTCTCTTTCATTATACTAGTTTGATAGCCTCAGAAAAGCATATTTTGCGCAAAGAATCTCGAAAAGAAAAAAATTTTTTTTCGAAGTTTGGAAACTTCTTTAGAATCACATTTTTTCCGTTCTTATTCGAGATAACTGGTTCTCTTTAATTTTGCTAGTTTGGTAGCTGTAGAAAGCATATTATGCGAATAGAATCTCGAAAAGAAAAAAAAAAATTTTCAAAATTTGGAAACTTCATTAGAATCACTTTTTTTCCGTTCTTATTCGAGATAACTGGTTCTCTTTCATTATACTAGTTTGATAGCCTCAGAAAAGCATATTATGCGCAAAGAAGCTCGAAAAGAAAAAAAAAATTTTTCACAGTTTGGAAACTTTGTTAGAATCACTTTTTTCCGTTCTTATTCGAGGTAACTGGTTTTCTTACATTTTGCTAGTTTGATAGCTGTAGAAAAGCATATTATGCGAAAAGAATCTCGAAAAGAAAAATAATTTTTTTCGAAGTTTGGAAACTTCGTTAGAATCATTATTTTTGCGTTCTTATTCGAGATAACTGGTTGTCTTTCATTAATTTGCTAGTTTGATAGCTAAAGAAAAGCATATTATGCGAAAAGAATCTCGAAAAGAAAAAAAAAATTTTTCGAAATTTGGAACCTCATTAGAATCACTTTTTTTCCGTCCTTATTTGAGATAACGTTCTCTTTCATTATACTAGTTTGATAGCCTCAGAAAAGCATATCATGCGCAAAGAATCTCGAAAAGAAAAATAATTTTTTTCGAAGTTTGCAAACTTCGTTAGAATCACTTTTTTTCCGTTCTTATTCGAGATAACTGGTTCTCTTTCATTTTGCTAGTTTGATAGCTGTAGAAAAGCATATTATGCGAAAAGAATCTCGAAAAGAAAAAAAAATTTTTCGAAATTTGGAAACTTCATTAGAATCACTTTTTTTCCGTTCTTATTCGAGATAACTGGTTCTCTTTCATTATACTAGTTTGATAGCCTCAGAAAAGCATATTATGCGCAAAGAATCTGGAAAAGAAAAAAATTTTTTTTCGAAGTTTGGAAACTTCTTTAGAATCACATTTTTTCCGTTCTTATTCGAGATAACTGGTTCCCTTTCATTATATTAGATTGATAGCCTCAGAAAAGCATATTTTGCGCAAAGAATCTCGAAAAGAAAAAAAATTTTTTTCGAAGTTTGGAAACTTTTTAGAATCAAATTTTTTCCGTTCTTATTCGAGATAACTGGTTCTCTTTAATTTTGCTAGTTTGGTAGCTGTAGAAAGCATATTATGCCAATAGAATCTCGAAAAGAAAAAAAAAATTTTTCGAAATTTGGAAACTTCATTAGAATCACTTTTTTTCCGTTCTTATTCGAGATAACTAGTTCTCTTTCATTATACTAGTTTGATAGCCCCAGAAAAGCATATTATGCGCAAAGAATCTCGAAAAGAAAAAAAATTTTTTCACAGTTTGGAAACTTCGTTAGAATCACTTTTTTTCCGTTCTTATTCGAGATAACTGGACCTCTTTCATTTTGCTAGTTTGATAGCTGTAGAAAAGCATATTATGCGCAAAGAATCTGGAAAAGAAAAATAATTTTTTTCGAAGTTTGGAAACTTCGTTAGAATCACTTTTTTTCCGTTCTTATTCGAGATAACTGGTTCTATTTCATTTTGCTAGTTTGATAGCTGTAGAAAGCATATTATGCGAATAGAATCTCGAAAAGAAAAAAAAAATTTTTCGAAATTTGGAAACTTCATTAGAATGACTTTTTTTCCGTTCTTATTCGAGATAACTGGTTCTCTTTAATTTTGCTAGTTTGGTAGCTGTAGAAAGCATATTATGCGAATAGAATCTCGAAAAGAAAAAAAAAAATTTTCAAAATTTGGAAACTTCATTAGAATCACTTTTTTTCCGTTCTTATTCGAGATAACTGGTTCTCTTTCATTATACTAGTTTGATAGCCTCAGAAAAGCATATTATGCGCAAAGAAGCTCGAAAAGAAAAAAAAAATTTTTCACAGTTTGGAAACTTTGTTAGAATCACTTTTTTCCGTTCTTATTCGAGGTAACTGGTTTTCTTTCATTTTGCTAGTTTGATAGCTGTAGAAAAGCATATTATGCGAAAAGAATCTCGAAAAGAAAAATAATTTTTTTCGAAGTTTGGAAACTTCGTTAGAATCATTATTTTTGCGTTTTTATTCGAGATAACTGGTTGTCTTTCATTAATTTGCTAGTTTGATAGCTAAAGAAAAGCATATTATGCGAAAAGAATCTCGAAAAGAAAAAAAAAATTTTTCGAAATTTGGAACCTCATTAGAATCACTTTTTTTCCGTCCTTATTTGAGATAACGTTCTCTTTCATTATACTAGTTTGATAGCCTCAGAAAAGCATATCATGCGCAAAGAATCTCGAAAAGAAAAATAATTTTTTTCGAAGTTTGCAAACTTCGTTAGAATCACTTTTTTTCCGTTCTTATTCGAGATAACTGGTTCTCTTTCATTTTGCTAGTTTGATAGCTGTAGAAAAGCATATTATGCGAAAAGAATCTCGAAAAGAAAAAAAAATTTTTCGAAATTTGGAAACTTCATTAGAATCACTTTTTTTCCGTTCTTATTCGAGATAACTGGTTCTCTTTCATTATACTAGTTTGATAGCCTCAGAAAAGCATATTATGCGCAAAGAATCTGGAAAAGAAAAAAATTTTTTTTCGAAGTTTGGAAACTTCTTTAGAATCACATTTTTTCCGTTCTTATTCGAGATAACTGGTTCCCTTTCATTATATTAGATTGATAGCCTCAGAAAAGCATATTTTGCGCAAAGAATCTCGAAAAGAAAAAAAATTTTTTTCGAAGTTTGGAAACTTTTTAGAATCAAATTTTTTCCGTTCTTATTCGAGATAACTGGTTCTCTTTAATTTTGCTAGTTTGGTAGCTGTAGAAAGCATATTATGCCAATAGAATCTCGAAAAGAAAAAAAAAAATTTTTCGAAATTTGGAAACTTCATTAGAATCACTTTTTTTCCGTTCTTATTCGAGATAACTAGTTCTCTTTCATTATACTAGTTTGATAGCCTCAGAAAAGCATATTATGCGCAAAGAATCTCGAAAAGAAAAAAAATTTTTTCACAGTTTGGAAACTTCGTTAGAATCACTTTTTTTCCGTTCTTATTCGAGATAACTGGACCTCTTTCATTTTGCTAGTTTGATAGCTGTAGAAAAGCATATTATGCGCAAAGAATCTGGAATAGAAAAATAATTTTTTTCGAAGTTTGGAAACTTCGTTAGAATCACTTTTTTTCCGTTCTTATTCGAGATAACTGGTTCTATTTCATTTTGCTAGTTTGATAGCTGTAGAAAGCATATTATGCGAATAGAATCTCGAAAAGAAAAAAAAAATTTTTCGAAATTTGGAAACTTCATTAGAATGACTTTTTTTCCGTTCTTATTCGAGATAACTGGTTCTCTTTCATTATACTAGTTTGATAGCCTCAGAAAAGCATATTATGCGCAAAGGATCTCGAAAAGAAAAAAAATTTTTTTCGAAGTTTGGAAACTTCATTAGAATCACTTTTTTTCCATTCTTATTCGAGATAACTGGTTCTCTTTCTTTATACTAGTTCGATAGCCTCAGAAAAGCATATTATGCGCAAAGAATCTCGAAAGGATAAAAAAAATTTTTCGAAGTTTGGAAACTTCATTAGAATCACTTTTTTTCCGTTCTTATTCGATATAACTGGTTGTCTTTCATTTTGCTAGTTTGATAGCTGTAGAAAAGCATATTATGCGAAAAATATCTCGAAAAGAAAAAAAAATTTTTCGAAATTTGGAAACTTCATTAGAATCACTTTTTTTCCGCTCTTATTCGAGATAACTGGTTCTCTTTCATTTTGATAGTTTGATAGCCTCAGAAAAGCTTATTATGCGCAAAGAATCTCGAAAAGAAAAAAATTTTTTTCGAAGTTTTGAAACTTCATTAGAATCACTTTTTTTCCGTTCTTATTGGAGATAACTGGTTATTTTTCAATATACTAGTTTGATAGCCTTAGAAAAACACATTATGCGCAAAGGATCACGGAAAGAAAAAAAAATTTTTTCGAAGTTTATAAACTTCATCAGAATTACTTTTTTTCCGTTCTTATTCGAGATAACTGGTTCTCTTTCATTATACTAGTTTAATAGCCTTAGAAAAACATATTATGCGCAAAGAATCTCGAAAAGAAAAAAAATTTTTTTCCAAGTTTTGAAACTTCTATAGAATCACATTTTTTCCGTTCTTATTCGAGATAACTGGTTCTCTTTCATTTTGCTACTTTGATAGCTCTAGAAAATATTATTATGCGAATAGAATCTCGAAAAGAAAAAAAAATTTTTTCGAAATTTGGAAACTTCATTAGAATCACTTTTTTTCCGTTCTTATTCGAGATAACTGGTTCTCTTTCATTATACTAGTTTGATAGCCTCAGAAAAGCATATTATGCGCAAAGAATCTCGAAAAGAAAAAAAAATTTTTTCGAAGTTTGGAAACTTCATTAGAATCATTTTTTTTCCGTTCTTATTCGAGATAACTGGTTCTCTTTCATTATACTAGTTTGATAGCCTCAGAGAAGCATATTATGCCCAAAGAATCTCGAAAGGAAAAAAAAATTTTTTTCGAAGTTTGGAAACTTTATTAGAATCATTTTTTTCCGTTCTTATTCGAGGTAACTGGTTTTCTTACATTTTGCTAGTTTGATAGCTGTAGAAAAGCATATTATGCGAAAAGAATCTCGAAAAGAAAAATAATTTTTTTCGAAGTTTGGAAACTTCGTTAGAATCATTATTTTTGCGTTCTTATTCGAGATAACTGGTTGTCTTTCATTAATTTGCTAGTTTGATAGCTAAAGAAAAGCATATTATGCGAAAAGAATCTCGAAAAGAAAAAAAAAATTTTTCGAAATTTGGCACCTCATTAGAATCACTTTTTTTCCGTCCTTATTTGAGATAACGTTCTCTTTCATTATACTAGTTTGATAGCCTCAGAAAAGCATATCATGCGCAAAGAATCTCGAAAAGAAAAATAATTTTTTTCGAAGTTTGCAAACTTCGTTAGAATCACTTTTTTTCCGTTCTTATTCGAGATAACTGGTTCTCTTTCATTTTGCTAGTTTGATAGCTGTAGAAAAGCATATTATGCGAAAAGAATCTCGAAAAGAAAAAAAAAATTTTTCGAAATTTGGAAACTTCATTAGAATCACTTTTTTTCCGTTCTTATTCGAGATAACTGGTTCTCTTTCATTATACTAGTTTGATAGCCTCAGAAAAGCATATTATGCGCAAAGAATCTGGAAAAGAAAAAAATTTTTTTTCGAAGTTTGGAAACTTCTTTAGAATCACATTTTTTCCGTTCTTATTCGAGATAACTGGTTCCCTTTCATTATATTAGATTGATAGCCTCAGAAAAGCATATTTTGCGCAAAGAATCTCGAAAAGAAAAAAAATTTTTTTCGAAGTTTGGAAACTTTTTAGAATCAAATTTTTTCCGTTCTTATTCGAGATAACTGGTTCTCTTTAATTTTGCTAGTTTGGTAGCTGTAGAAAGCATATTATGCCAATAGAATCTCGAAAAGAAAAAAAAAATTTTTCGAAATTTGGAAACTTCATTAGAATCACTTTTTTTCCGTTCTTATTCGAGATAACTAGTTCTCTTTCATTATACTAGTTTGATAGCCTCAGAAAAGCATATTATGCGCAAAGAATCTCGAAAAGAAAAAAAATTTTTTCACAGTTTGGAAACTTCGTTAGAATCACTTTTTTTCCGTTCTTATTCGAGATAACTGGACCTCTTTCATTTTGCTAGTTTGATAGCTGTAGAAAAGCATATTATGCGCAAAGAATCTGGAAAAGAAAAATAATTTTTTTCGAAGTTTGGAAACTTCGTTAGAATCACTTTTTTTCCGTTCTTATTCGAGATAACTGGTTCTATTTCATTTTGCTAGTTTGATAGCTGTAGAAAGCATATTATGCGAATAGAATCTCGAAAAGAAAAAAAAAATTTTTCGAAATTTGGAAACTTCATTAGAATGACTTTTTTTCCGTTCTTATTCGAGATAACTGGTTCTCTTTAATTTTGCTAGTTTGGTAGCTGTAGAAAGCATATTATGCGAATAGAATCTCGAAAAGAAAAAAAAAAATTTTCAAAATTTGGAAACTTCATTAGAATCACTTTTTTTCCGTTCTTATTCGAGATAACTGGTTCTCTTTCATTATACTAGTTTGATAGCCTCAGAAAAGCATATTATGCGCAAAGAAGCTCGAAAAGAAAAAAAAAATTTTTCACAGTTTGGAAACTTTGTTAGAATCACTTTTTTCCGTTCTTATTCGAGGTAACTGGTTTTCTTTCATTTTGCTAGTTTGATAGCTGTAGAAAAGCATATTATGCGAAAAGAATCTCGAAAAGAAAAATAATTTTTTTCGAAGTTTGGAAACTTCGTTAGAATCATTATTTTTGCGTTCTTATTCGAGATAACTGGTTGTCTTTCATTAATTTGCTAGTTTGATAGCTAAAGAAAAGCATATTATGCGAAAAGAATCTCGAAAAGAAAAAAAAAATTTTTCGAAATTTGGAACCTCATTAGAATCACTTTTTTTCCGTCCTTATTTGAGATAACGTTCTCTTTCATTATACTAGTTTGATAGCCTCAGAAAAGCATATCATGCGCAAAGAATCTCGAAAAGAAAAATAATTTTTTTCGAAGTTTGCAAACTTCGTTAGAATCACTTTTTTTCCGTTCTTATTCGAGATAACTGGTTCTCTTTCATTTTGCTAGTTTGATAGCTGTAGAAAAGCATATTATGCGAAAAGAATCTCGAAAAGAAAAAAAAATTTTTCGAAATTTGGAAACTTCATTAGAATCACTTTTTTTCCGTTCTTATTCGAGATAACTGGTTCTCTTTCATTATACTAGTTTGATAGCCTCAGAAAAGCATATTATGCGCAAAGAATCTGGAAAAGAAAAAAATTTTTTTTCGAAGTTTGGAAACTTCTTTAGAATCACATTTTTTCCGTTCTTATTCGAGATAACTGGTTCTCTTTCATTATACTAGTTTGATAGCCTCAGAGAAGCATATTATGCCCAAAGAATCTCGAAAGGAAAAAAAAATTTTTTTCGAAGTTTGGAAACTTTATTAGAATCATTTTTTTTCCGTTCTTATTTGAGATAACTGGTTCTCTTTCATTATACTAGTTTAATAACCTCAGAAAAGCATATTATGCGCAAACAAACTCGAGAAGAAAAAAAATTTTTCGAAATTTGGAAACTTCTTCAGAATCACTTTTTTTCCGTTCTTATTCGAGATAACTTGTTCTCTTTCATTATACTAGTTTGATAGCCTCAGAAAAGCATATTATGCGCAAAGAATCTCGAAAAGAAAAAAAATTTTTTTCGAAGTTTGGAAACTTCTTTAGAATCACATGTTTTCCGTTCTTATTCGAGATAACTGGTTCTCTTTCATTTTGCTAGTATGATAGCTGTAGAAAGCATATTATGCGAATAGAATCTCGAAAAGAAAAAAAAAAATTTTTCGAAATTTGGAAACTTCATTAGAATCACTTTTTTTCCGTTCTTATTCGAGATAACTTGTTCTCTTTCATTATACTAGTTTGATAGCCTCAGAAAAGCATATTATGCGCAAAGAATCTCGAAAAGAAAAAAAAAATTTTCACAGTTTGGAAACTTCGTTAGAATCACTTTTTTTCCGTTCTTATTGGAGATAACTGGTTCTCTTTCATTTTGCTAGTTTGATAGCTGTAGAAAAGCATATTATGCGAAAAGAATCTCGAAAAGAAAAAAAAATTTTTTCGAAATTTGGAAACTTCATTAGAATCACTTTTTTTCCGTTCTTATTCGAGATAACTGGTTCTCTTTCAATATACTAGTTTGATAGCCTCAGAAAAGCATATTATGCGCATGAATCTGGAAAAGAAAAAATTTTTTTTCGAAGTTTGGAAACTCCTTTAGAATCACATTTTTTCCGTTCTTATTCGAGATAACTGGTTCTCTTTCATTATACTAGTTTGATAGCCTCAGAAAAGCATATTTTGCGCAAAGAATCTCGAAAAGAAAAAAATTTTTTTTCGAAGTTTGGAAACTTCTTTAGAATCACATTTTTTCCGTTCTTATTCAGATAACTGGTTCTCTTTAATTTTGCTAGTTTGGTAGCTGTAGAAAGCATATTATGCGAATAGAATCTCGAAAAGAAAAAAAAAAAATTTTCAAAATTTGGAAACTTCATTAGAATCACTTTTTTTCCGTTCTTATTCGAGATAACTGGTTCTCTTTCATTATACCAGTTTGATAGCCTCAGAAAAGCATATTATGCGCAAAGAAGCTCGAAAAGAAAAAAAAAATTTTTCACAGTTTGGAAACTTCGTTAGAATCACTTTTTTCCGTTCTTATTCGAGGTAACTGGTTCTCTTTCATTTTGCTAGTTTGATAGCTGTAGAAAAGCATATTATGCGAAAAGAATCTCGAAAAGAAAAATAATTTTTTTCGAAGTTTGGAAACTTCGTTAGAGTCATTATTTTTCCGTTCTTATTCGAGATAACTGGTTCTCTTTCATTTTGCTAGTTTGATAGCTGTAGAAAAGCATATTATGCGAAAAGAATCTCGAAAAGAAAAAAAAAATTTTTCGAAATTTGGAACCTCATTAGAATCACTTTTTTTCCGTTCTTATTTGAGATAACGTTCTCTTTCATTATACTAGTTTGATAGCCTCAGAAAAGCATATCATGCGCAAAGAATCTCGAAAAGAAAAATAATTTTTTTCGAAGTTTGCAAACTTCGTTTGAATCACTTTTTTTCCGTTCTTATTCGAGATAACTCGTTCTCTTTCATTTTGCTAGTTTGATAGCTGTAGAAAAGCATATTATGCGAAAAGAATCTCGAAAAGAAAAAAAAATTTTTTCGAAATTTGGAAACTTCATTAGAATCACTTTTTTTCCGTTCTTATTCGAGATAACTGGTTCTCTTTCATTATACTAGTTTGATAGCCTCAGAAAAGCATATTATGCGCAAAGAATCTCGAAAAGAAAAAAATTTTTTTTCGAAGTTTGGAAACTTCTTTAGAATCACATTTTTTCCGTTCTTATTCGAGATAACTGGTTCCCTTTCATTATACTAGATTGATAGCCTCAGAAAAGCATATTTTGCGCAAAGAATCTCGAAAAGAAAAAAAATTTTTTTCGAAGTTTGGAAACTTCTTTAGAATCACATTTTTTCCGTTCTTATTCGAGATAACTGGTTCTCTTTAATTTTGCTAGTTTGGTAGCTGTAGAAAGCATATTATGCCAATAGAATCTCGAAAAGAAAAAAAAAATTTTTCGAAATTTGGAAACTTCATTAGAATCACTTTTTTTCCGTTCTTATTCGAGATAACTAGTTCTCCTTCATTATACTAGTTTGATAGCCTCAGAAAAGCATATTATGCGCAAAGAATCTCGAAAAGAAAAAAATTTTTTTCACAATTTGGAAACTTCGTTAGAATCACTTTTTTTCCGTTCTTATTCGAGATAACTGGACCTCTTTCATTTTGCTAGTTTGATAGCTGTAGAAAAGCATATTATGCGCAAAGAATCTCGAAAAGAAAAATAATTTTTTTCGAAGTTTGGAAACTTCGTTAGAATCTTTTTTTTTCCGTTCTTATTCGAGATAACTGGTTCTCTTTCATTTTGCTAGTTTGATAGCTGTAGAAAGCATATTATGCGAATAGAATCTCGAAAAGAAAAAAAAAATTTTTCGAAATTTGGAAACTTCATTAGAATGACTTTTTTTCCGTTCTTATTCGAGATAACTGGTTCTCTTTCATTATACTAGTTTGATAGCCTCAGAAAAGCATATTATGCGCAAAGGATCTCGAAAAGAAAAAAAATTTTTTTCGAAGTTTGGAAACTTCATTAGAATCACTTTTTTTCCGTTCTTATTCGAGATAACTGGTTCTCTTTCTTTATACTAGTTCGATAGCCTCAGAAAAGCATATTATGCGCAAAGAATCTCGAAAGGATAAAAAAAATTTTTCGAAGTTTGGAAACTTCATTAGAATCACTTTTTTTCCGTTCTTATTCGATATAACTGGTTGTCTTTCATTTTGCTAGTTTGATAGCTGTAGAAAAGCATATTATGCGAAAAGAATCTCGAAAAGAAAAATAATTTTTTTCGAAGTTTGGAAACTTCGTTAGAATCACTTTTTTTCCGTTCTTATTCGAGATAACTGGTTCTCTTTCATTTTGCTAGTTTGATAGCTGTAGAAAAGCATATTATGCGAAAAATATCTGGAAAAGAAAAAAAAATTTTCGAAATTTGGAAACTTCATTAGAATCTCTTTTTTTCCGCTCTTATTCGAGATAACTGGTTCTCTTTCATTTTGATAGTTTGATAGCCTCAGAAAAGCTTATTATGCGCAAAGAATCTCGAAAAGAAAAAAATTTTTTTCGAAGTTTTGAAACTTCATTAGAATCACTTTTTTTCCGTTCTTATTGGGGATAACTGGTTATTTTTCATTATACTAGTTTGATAGCCTTAGAAAAACACATTATGCGCAAAGTATCACGGAAAGAAAAAAAAATTTTTTCGAAGTTTATAAACTTCATCAGAATTACTTTTTTTCCGTTCTTATTCGAGATAACTGGTTCTCTTTCATTATACTAGTTTAATAGCCTTAGAAAAACATATTATGCGCAAAGAATCTCGAAAAGAAAAAAAATTTTTTTCCAAGTTTTGAAACTTCTATAGAATCACATTTTTTCCGTTCTTATTCGAGATAACTGGTTCTCTTTCATTTTGCTAGTTTGATAGCTCTAGAAAATATTATTATGCGAATAGAATCTCGAAAAGAAAAAAAATTTTTTTCGAAATTTGGAAACTTCATTAGAATCACTTTTTTTCCGTTCTTATTCGAGATAACTGGTTCTCTTTCATTATACTAGTTTGATAGCCTCAGATAAGCATATTATGCGCAAAGAATCTCGAAAAGAAAAAAAATTTTTTTCGAAGTTTGGAAACTTCATTAGAATCACTTTTTTTCCGTTCTTATTCGAGATAACTGGTTCTCTTTCATTATACTAGTTTGATAGCCTCAGAGAAGCATATTATGCCCAAAGAATCTCGAAAGGAAAAAAAAATTTTTTTCGAAGTTTGGAAACTTTATTAGAATCATTTTTTTTCCGTTCTTATTTGAGATAACTGGTTCTCTTTCATTATACTAGTTTAATAGCCTCAGAAAAGCATATTATGCGCAAACAATCTCGAGAAGAAAAAAAATTTTTCGAAATTTGGAAACTTCTTTAGAATCACTTTTTTTCCGTTCTTATTCGAGATAACTGGTTCTCTTTCATTTTGCTAGTTTGATAGCTGTAGAAAAGCATATTATGCGAAAAATATCTGGAAGAGAAAAAAAAATTTTTCGAAATTTGGAAACTTCATTAGAATCTCTTTTTTTCCGCTCTTATTCGAGATAACTGGTTCTCTTTCATTTTGATAGTTTGATAGCCTCAGAAAAGCTTATTATGCGCAAAGAATCTCGAAAAGAAAAAAATTTTTTTCGAAGTTTTGAAACTTCATTAGAATCACTTTTTTTCCGTTCTTATTGGAGATAACTGGTTATTTTTCATTATACTAGTTTGATAGCCTTAGAAAAACACATTATGCGCAAAGTATCACGGAAAGAAAAAAAAATTTTTTCGAAGTTTATAAACTTCATCAGAATTACTTTTTTTCCGTTCTTATTCGAGATAACTGGTTCTCTTTCATTATACTAGTTTAATAGCCTTAGAAAAACATATTATGCGCAAAGAATCTCGAAAAGAAAAAAAATTTTTTTCCAAGTTTTGAAACTTCTATAGAATCACATTTTTTCCGTTCTTATTCGAGATAACTGGTTCTCTTTCATTTTGCTAGTTTGATAGCTCTAGAAAATATTATTATGCGAATAGAATCTCGAAAAGAAAAAAAATTTTTTTCGAAATTTGGAAACCTTATTAGAATCACTTTTTTTCCGTTCTTATTCGAGATAACTGGTTCTCTTTCATTATACTAGTTTGATAGCCTCAGAAAAGCATATTATGCGCAAAGAATCTCGAAAAGAAAAAAAATTTTTTTCGAAGTTTGGAAACTTCATTAGAATCACTTTTTTTCCGTTCTTATTCGAGATAACTGGTTTTCTTTCATTATACTAGTTTGATAGCCTCAGAGAAGCATATTATGCCCAAAGAATCTCGAAAGGAAAAAAAAATTTTTTTCGAAGTTTGGAAACTTTATTAGAATCATTTTTTTTCCGTTCTTATTTGAGATAACTGGTTATCTTTCATTATACTAGTTTGATAGCCTTAGAAAAACATATTATGCAAAAAGAATCTCGAAAAGAAAAAAAAAATTTTTCGAAATTTGTAAACTTCATTAGAATCACTCTTTTTCCGTTCTTATTCGAGATAACTGGTTCTCTTTCATTTTGCTAGTTTGATAGCTGTAGAAAAGCTTATTATGCGCAAAGAATCTCGAAAAGAAAAAAAAATTTTTTCGAAGTTTGGAAACTTCGTTAGAATCACTTTTTTCCGTTCTTTTTCGAGATAACTGGTTATCTTTCATAATACTAGTTTGATATTTCTAGAAAAGCATAATATGCGAAAAGAATCTGGAAAAGAAAAAAAAATTTTCGAAATTTGGAAACTTCGTTAGAATCACTTTTTTTCCGTTCTAATTCGAGATAACTGGTTCTCTTTCATTTTGCTAGTTTGATAGCTGTAGAAAGCATGTTATGCGAATAGAATCTCGAAAAGAAAAAAAAATTTTTTTGAAATTTGGAAACTTCATTAGAATCACCTTTTTTCCGTTCTTATTCGAGATAACTGGTTGTCTTTCATTTTGCTAGTTTGATAGCTGTAGAAAAGCTTATTATGCGCAAAGAATCTCGAAAAGAAAAATAATTTTTTTCGAAGTTTGAAAACTTCTTTAGAATCACTTTTTTTCCGTTCTTATTCGAGATAACTGGTTCTCTTTCATTTTGCTAGTTTGATAGCTGTAGAAAAGCATATTATGCGAAAAGAATCTCGAAAAGAAAAATAATTTTTTTCGAAGTTTGGAAACTTCGTTAGAATCACTTTTCTTCCGTTCTTATTGGAGATAACTGGTTCTTTTTCATTTTTCTAGTTTAATAGCTGTAGAAAAGCATATTATGCGAAAAGAATCTCGAAAAGAAAAAAAAAATTTTTCGAAATTTGGAAACTTCATTAGAATCACTTTTTTTCCGTTCTTACTTGAGATAACTGTTTCTCTTTCATTATACTAGTTTGATAGCCTCAGAAAAGCATATTATGCGCAAAGAATCTCGAAAAGAAAAATAATTTTTTTCGAAGTTTGGAAACTTCTATAGAATCACTTTTTTTCCGTTATTATTGGAGATAACTGGTTCTCTTTCATTTTGCTAGTTTGATAGCTGTAGAAAAGCATATTATGCGAAAAGAATCTCGAAAAGAAAAATAATTTTTTTCGAAGTTTGGAAACTTCACTAGAATCACTTTTTTTCCAACCTTATTCGAGATAACTGGTTGTCTTTCATTTTGTTAGTTTAATAGCTGTAGAAAAGCATATTATGCTGAAAGAATCTCGAAAAGAAAAAAAAAATTTTTCGAAATTTGGAAACTGCATTAGAATCACTTTTTTTCCGTTCTTATTCGAGATAACCGGTTCTCTTTCATTATACTAGTTTGATAGCCTCAGAAAATTATATTATGCGCAAAGAATCTCGAAAGGAAAAAAAAATTTTTTCGAAGTTTCGAAACTCATTAGAATCACTTTTTTTCCGTTCTTATTTGAGATAACGTTCTCTTTCATTATACTACTCTGATAGCCTCAGAAAAGCATATCATGCGCAAAGAATCTCGAAAAGAAAAATAATTTTTGTCGAAGTTTGCAAACTTCGTTAGAATCACTTTTTTTCCGTTCTTATTCGAGATAACTGGTTCTCTTTAATTATACTAGTTTGATAGCCTTAGAAAAGCATATTATAAGAAAGAATCTCGAAAAGAAAAAAAAATTTTTCGAAATTTGGAAACTTCATTAGAATCACTTTTTTTCCGTTCTTATTCGAGATAACTGTTTCTCTTTCAATATACTAGTTTGATAGCCTCAGAAAAGCATATTATGCGCATGAATCTGGAAAAGAAAAAAATTTTTTTCGAAGTTTGGAAACTCCTTTAGAATCACATTTTTTCCGTTCTTATTCGAGATAACTGGTTCTCTTTCATTATACTAGTTTGATAGCCTCAGAAAAGCATATTTTGCGCAAAGAATCTCGCAAAGAAAAAAATTTTTTTTCGAAGTTTGGAAACTTCTTTAGAATCACATTTTTTCCGTTCTTATTCGAGATAACTGGTTCTCTTTAATTTTGCTAGTTTGGTAGCTGTAGAAAGCATATTATGCGAATAGAATCTCGAAAAGAAAAAAAAAAATTTTCAAAATTTGGAAACTTCATTAGAATCACTTTTTTTCCGTTCTTATTCGAGATAACTGGTTCTCTTTCATTATACTAGTTTGATAGCCTCAGAAAAGCATATTATGCGCAAAGAAGCTCGAAAAGAAAAAAAAAATTTTTCACAGTTTGGAAACTTTGTTAGAATCACTTTTTTCCGTTCTTATTCGAGGTAACTGGTTCTCTTTCATTTTGCTAGTTTGATAGCTGTAGAAAAGCATATTATGCGAAAAGAATCTCGAAAAGAAAAATAATTTTTTTCGAAGTTTGGAAACTTCGTTAGAATCATTATTTTTGCGTTCTTATTCGAGATAACTGGTTGTCTTTCATTAATTTGCTAGTTTGATAGCTAAAGAAAAGCATATTATGCGAAAAGAATCTCGAAAAGAAAAAAAAAATTTTTCGAAATTTGGAACCTCATTAGAATCACTTTTTTTCCGTCCTTATTTGAGATAACGTTCTCTTTCATTATACTAGTTTGATAGCCTCAGAAAAGCATATCATGCGCAAAGAATCTCGAAAAGAAAAATAATTTTTTTCGAAGTTTGCAAACTTCGTTAGAATCACTTTTTTTCCGTTCTTATTCGAGATAACTGGTTCTCTTTCATTTTGCTAGTTTGATAGCTGTAGAAAAGCATATTATGCGAAAAGAATCTCGAAAAGAAAAAAAAATTTTTCGAAATTTGGAAACTTCATTAGAATCACTTTTTTTCCGTTCTTATTCGAGATAACTGGTTCTCTTTCATTATACTAGTTTGATAGCCTCAGAAAAGCATATTATGCGCAAAGAATCTGGAAAAGAAAAAAATTTTTTTTCGAAGTTTGGAAACTTCTTTAGAATCACATTTTTTCCGTTCTTATTCGAGATAACTGGTTCCCTTTCATTATATTAGATTGATAGCCTCAGAAAAGCATATTTTGCGCAAAGAATCTCGAAAAGAAAAAAAATTTTTTTCGAAGTTTGGAAACTTTTTAGAATCACATTTTTTCCGTTCTTATTCGAGATAACTGGTTCTCTTTAATTTTGCTAGTTTGGTAGCTGTAGAAAGCATATTATGCCAATAGAATCTCGAAAAGAAAAAAAAAATTTTTCGAAATTTGGAAACTTCATTAGAATCACTTTTTTTCCGTTCTTATTCGAGATAACTAGTTCTCTTTCATTATACTAGTTTGATAGCCTCAGAAAAGCATATTATGCGCAAAGAATCTCGAAAAGAAAAAAAATTTTTTCACAGTTTGGAAACTTCGTTAGAATCACTTTTTTTCCGTTCTTATTCGAGATAACTGGACCTCTTTCATTTTGCTAGTTTGATAGCTGTAGAAAAGCATATTATGCGCAAAGAATCTGGAAAAGAAAAATAATTTTTTTCGAAGTTTGGAAACTTCGTTAGAATCACTTTTTTTCCGTTCTTATTCGAGATAACTGGTTCTATTTCATTTTGCTAGTTTGATAGCTGTAGAAAGCATATTATGCGAATAGAATCTCGAAAAGAAAAAAAAAATTTTTCGAAATTTGGAAACTTCATTAGAATGACTTTTTTTCCGTTCTTATTCGAGATAACTGGTTCTCTTTCATTATACTAGTTTGATAGCCTCAGAAAAGCATATTATGCGCAAAGGATCTCGAAAAGAAAAAAAATTTTTTTCGAAGTTTGGAAACTTCATTAGAATCACTTTTTTTCCATTCTTATTCGAGATAACTGGTTCTCTTTCTTTATACTAGTTCGATAGCCTCAGAAAAGCATATTATGCGCAAAGAATCTCGAAAGGATAAAAAAAATTTTTCGAAGTTTGGAAACTTCATTAGAATCACTTTTTTTCCGTTCTTATTCGATATAACTGGTTGTCTTTCATTTTGCTAGTTTGATAGCTGTAGAAAAGCATATTATGCGAAAAATATCTCGAAAAGAAAAAAAAATTTTTCGAAATTTGGAAACTTCATTAGAATCACTTTTTTTCCGCTCTTATTCGAGATAACTGGTTCTCTTTCATTTTGATAGTTTGATAGCCTCAGAAAAGCTTATTATGCGCAAAGAATCTCGAAAAGAAAAAAATTTTTTTCGAAGTTTTGAAACTTCATTAGAATCACTTTTTTTCCGTTCTTATTGGAGATAACTGGTTATTTTTCAATATACTAGTTTGATAGCCTTAGAAAAACACATTATGCGCAAAGGATCACGGAAAGAAAAAAAAATTTTTTCGAAGTTTATAAACTTCATCAGAATTACTTTTTTTCCGTTCTTATTCGAGATAACTGGTTCTCTTTCATTATACTAGTTTAATAGCCTTAGAAAAACATATTATGCGCAAAGAATCTCGAAAAGAAAAAAAATTTTTTTCCAAGTTTTGAAACTTCTATAGAATCACATTTTTTCCGTTCTTATTCGAGATAACTGGTTCTCTTTCATTTTGCTAGTTTGATAGCTCTAGAAAATATTATTATGCGAATAGAATCTCGAAAAGAAAAAAAAATTTTTTCGAAATTTGGAAACTTCATTAGAATCACTTTTTTTCCGTTCTTATTCGAGATAACTGGTTCTCTTTCATTATACTAGTTTGATAGCCTCAGAAAAGCATATTATGCGCAAAGAATCTCGAAAAGAAAAAAAAATTTTTTCGAAGTTTGGAAACTTCATTAGAATCACTTTTTTTCCGTTCTTATTCGAGATAACTGGTTCTCTTTCATTATACTAGTTTGATAGCCTCAGAGAAGCATATTATGCCCAAAGAATCTCGAAAGGAAAAAAAAATTTTTTTCGAAGTTTGGAAACTTTATTAGAATCATTTTTTTTCCGTTCTTATTTGAGATAACTGGTTCTCTTTCATTATACTAGTTTAATAACCTCAGAAAAGCATATTATGCGCAAACAAACTCGAGAAGAAAAAAAATTTTTCGAAATTTGGAAACTTCTTCAGAATCACTTTTTTTCCGTTCTTATTCGAGATAACTTGTTCTCTTTCATTATACTAGTTTGATAGCCTCAGAAAAGCATATTATGCGCAAAGAATCTCGAAAAGAAAAAAAATTTTTTTCGAAGTTTGGAAACTTCTTTAGAATCACATTTTTTCCGTTCTTATTCGAGATAACTGGTTCTCTTTCATTTTGCTAGTTTGATAGCTGTAGAAAGCATATTATGCGAATAGAATCTCGAAAAGAAAAAAAAAAATTTTTCGAAATTTGGAAACTTCATTAGAATCACTTTTTTTCCGTTCTTATTCGAGATAACTTGTTCTCTTTCATTATACTAGTTTGATAGCCTCAGAAAAGCATATTATGCGCAAAGAATCTCGAAAAGAAAAAAAAAATTTTCACAGTTTGGAAACTTCGTTAGAATCACTTTTTTTCCGTTCTTATTGGAGATAACTGGTTCTCTTTCATTTTGCTAGTTTGATAGCTGTAGAAAAGCATATTATGCGAAAAGAATCTCGAAAAGAAAAAAAAATTTTTTCGAAATTTGGAAACTTCATTAGAATCACTTTTTTTCCGTTCTTATTCGAGATAACTGGTTCTCTTTCAATATACTAGTTTGATAGCCTCAGAAAAGCATATTATGCGCATGAATCTGGAAAAGAAAAAATTTTTTTTCGAAGTTTGGAAACTCCTTTAGAATCACATTTTTTCCGTTCTTATTCGAGATAACTGGTTCTCTTTCATTATACTAGTTTGATAGCCTCAGAAAAGCATATTTTGCGCAAAGAATCTCGAAAAGAAAAAAATTTTTTTTCGAAGTTTGGAAACTTCTTTAGAATCACATTTTTTCCGTTCTTATTCGAGATAAATGGTTCTCTTTAATTTTGCTAGTTTGGTAGCTGTAGAAAGCATATTATGCGAATAGAATCTCGAAAAGAAAAAAAAAAAATTTTCAAAATTTGGAAACTTCATTAGAATCACTTTTTTTCCGTTCTTATTCGAGATAACTGGTTCTCTTTCATTATACCAGTTTGATAGCCTCAGAAAAGCATATTATGCGCAAAGAAGCTCGAAAAGAAAAAAAAAATTTTTCACAGTTTGGAAACTTCGTTAGAATCACTTTTTTCCGTTCTTATTCGAGGTAACTGGTTCTCTTTCATTTTGCTAGTTTGATAGCTGTAGAAAAGCATATTATGCGAAAAGAATCTCGAAAAGAAAAATAATTTTTTTCGAAGTTTGGAAACTTCGTTAGAGTCATTATTTTTCCGTTCTTATTCGAGATAACTGGTTCTCTTTCATTTTGCTAGTTTGATAGCTGTAGAAAAGCATATTATGCGAAAAGAATCTCGAAAAGAAAAAAAAAATTTTTCGAAATTTGGAACCTCATTAGAATCACTTTTTTTCCGTTCTTATTTGAGATAACGTTCTCTTTCATTATACTAGTTTGATAGCCTCAGAAAAGCATATCATGCGCAAAGAATCTCGAAAAGAAAAATAATTTTTTTCGAAGTTTGCAAACTTCGTTTGAATCACTTTTTTTCCGTTCTTATTCGAGATAACTCGTTCTCTTTCATTTTGCTAGTTTGATAGCTGTAGAAAAGCATATTATGCGAAAAGAATCTCGAAAAGAAAAAAAAAATTTTTCGAAATTTGGAAACTTCATTAGAATCACTTTTTTTCCGTTCTTATTCGAGATAACTGGTTCTCTTTCATTATACTAGTTTGATAGCCTCAGAAAAGCATATTATGCGCAAAGAATCTCGAAAAGAAAAAAATTTTTTTTCGAAGTTTGGAAACTTCTTTAGAATCACATTTTTTCCGTTCTTATTCGAGATAACTGGTTCCCTTTCATTATACTAGATTGATAGCCTCAGAAAAGCATATTTTGCGCAAAGAATCTCGAAAAGAAAAAAAATTTTTTTCGAAGTTTGGAAACTTCTTTAGAATCACATTTTTTCCGTTCTTATTCGAGATAACTGGTTCTCTTTAATTTTGCTAGTTTGGTAGCTGTAGAAAGCATATTATGCCAATAGAATCTCGAAAAGAAAAAAAAAATTTTTCGAAATTTGGAAACTTCATTAGAATCACTTTTTTTCCGTTCTTATTCGAGATAACTAGTTCTCCTTCATTATACTAGTTTGATAGCCTCAGAAAAGCATATTATGCGCAAAGAATCTCGAAAAGAAAAAAATTTTTTTCACAATTTGGAAACTTCGTTAGAATCACTTTTTTTCCGTTCTTATTCGAGATAACTGGACCTCTTTCATTTTGCTAGTTTGATAGCTGTAGAAAAGCATATTATGCGCAAAGAATCTCGAAAAGAAAAATAATTTTTTTCGAAGTTTGGAAACTTCGTTAGAATCACTTTTTTTCCGTTCTTATTCGAGATAACTGGTTCTCTTTCATTTTGCTAGTTTGATAGCTGTAGAAAGCATATTATGCGAATAGAATCTCGAAAAGAAAAAAAAAATTTTTCGAAATTTGGAAACTTCATTAGAATGACTTTTTTTCCGTTCTTATTCGAGATAACTGGTTCTCTTTCATTATACTAGTTTGATAGCCTCAGAAAAGCATATTATGCGCAAAGGATCTCGAAAAGAAAAAAATTTTTTTTCGAAGTTTGGAAACTTCATTAGAATCACTTTTTTTCCGTTCTTATTCGAGATAACTGGTTCTCTTTCTTTATACTAGTTCGATAGCCTCAGAAAAGCATATTATGCGCAAAGAATCTCGAAAGGATAAAAAAAATTTTTCGAAGTTTGGAAACTTCATTAGAATCACTTTTTTTCCGTTCTTATTCGATATAACTGGTTGTCTTTCATTTTGCTAGTTTGATAGCTGTAGAAAAGCATATTATGCGAAAAGAATCTCGAAAAGAAAAATAATTTTTTTCGAAGTTTGGAAACTTCGTTAGAATCACTTTTTTTCCGTTCTTATTCGAGATAACTGGTTCTCTTTCATTTTGCTAGCTTGATAGCTGTAGAAAAGCATATTATGCGAAAAATATCTGGAAAGGAAAAAAAAATTTTTCGAAATTTGGAAACTTCATTAGAATCTCTTTTTTTCCGCTCTTATTCGAGATAACTGGTTCTCTTTCATTTTGATAGTTTGATAGCCTCAGAAAAGCTTATTATGCGCAAAGAATCTCGAAAAGAAAAAAATTTTTTTCGAAGTTTTGAAACTTCATTAGAATCACTTTTTTTCCGTTCTTATTGGGGATAACTGGTTATTTTTCATTATACTAGTTTGATAGCCTTAGAAAAACACATTATGCGCAAAGTATCACGGAAAGAAAAAAAAATTTTTTCGAAGTTTATAAACTTCATCAGAATTACTTTTTTTCCGTTCTTATTCGAGATAACTGGTTCTCTTTCATTATACTAGTTTAATAGCCTTAGAAAAACATATTATGCGCAAAGAATCTCGAAAAGAAAAAAAATTTTTTTCCAAGTTTTGAAACTTCTATAGAATCACATTTTTTCCGTTCTTATTCGAGATAACTGGTTCTCTTTCATTTTGCTAGTTTGATAGCTCTAGAAAATATTATTATGCGAATAGAATCTCGAAAAGAAAAAAAATTTTTTTCGAAATTTGGAAACTTCATTAGAATCACTTTTTTTCCGTTCTTATTCGAGATAACTGGTTCTCTTTCATTATACTAGTTTGATAGCCTCAGAAAAGCATATTATGCGCAAAGAATCTCGAAAAGAAAAAAAATTTTTTTCGAAGTTTGGAAACTTCATTAGAATCCCTTTTTTTCCGTTCTTATTCGAGATAACTGGTTCTCTTTCATTATACTAGTTTGATAGCCTCAGAGAAGCATATTATGCCCAAAGAATCTCGAAAGGAAAAAAAAATTTTTTTCGAAGTTTGGAAACTTTATTAGAATCATTTTTTTTCCGTTCTTATTTGAGATAACTGGTTCTCTTTCATTATACTAGTTTAATAGCCTCAGAAAAGCATATTATGCGCAAACAATCTCGAGAAGAAAAAAAATTTTTCGAAATTTGGAAACTTCTTTAGAATCACTTTTTTTCCGTTCTTATTCGAGATAACTGGTTCTCTTTCATTTTGCTAGTTTGATAGCTGTAGAAAAGCATATTATGCGAAAAATATCTGGAAAAGAAAAAAAAATTTTTCGAAATTTGGAAACTTCATTAGAATCTCTTTTTTTCCGCTCTTATTCGAGATAACTGGTTCTCTTTCATTTTGATAGTTTGATAGCCTCAGAAAAGCTTATTATGCGCAAAGAATCTCGAAAAGAAAAAAATTTTTTTCGAAGTTTTGAAACTTCATTAGAATCACTTTTTTTCCGTTCTTATTGGAGATAACTGGTTATTTTTCATTATACTAGTTTGATAGCCTTAGAAAAACACATTATGCGCAAAGTATCACGGAAAGAAAAAAAAATTTTTTCGAAGTTTATAAACTTCATCAGAATTACTTTTTTTCCGTTCTTATTCGAGATAACTGGTTCTCTTTCATTATACTAGTTTAATAGCCTTAGAAAAACATATTATGCGCAAAGAATCTCGAAAAGAAAAAAAATTTTTTTCCAAGTTTTGAAACTTCTATAGAATCACATTTTTTCCGTTCTTATTCGAGATAACTGGTTCTCTTTCATTTTGCTAGTTTGATAGCTCTAGAAAATATTATTATGCGAATAGAATCTCGAAAAGAAAAAAAATTTTTTTCGAAATTTGGAAACCTTATTAGAATCACTTTTTTTCCGTTCTTATTCGAGATAACTGGTTCTCTTTCATTATACTAGTTTGATAGCCTCAGAAAAGCATATTATGCGCAAAGAATCTCGAAAAGAAAAAAAATTTTTTTCGAAGTTTGGAAACTTCATTAGAATCACTTTTTTTCCGTTCTTATTCGAGATAACTGGTTCTCTTTCATTATACTAGTTTGATAGCCTCAGAGAAGCATATTATGCCCAAAGAATCTCGAAAGGAAAAAAAAATTTTTTTCGAAGTTTGGAAACTTTATTAGAATCATTTTTTTTCCGTTCTTATTTGAGATAACTGGTTCTCTTTCATTATACTAGTTTAATAGCCTCAGAAAAGCATATTATGCGCAAACAATCTCGAGAAGAAAAAAAATTTTTCGAAATTTGGAAACTTCTTTAGAATCACTTTTTTTCCGTTCTTATTCGAGATAACTTGTTCTCTTTCATTATACTAGTTTGATAGCCTCAGAAAAGCATATTATGCGCAAAGAATCTCGAAAAGAAAAAAAAAATTTTCACAGTTTGGAAACTTCATTAGAATCACTTTTTTTCCGTTCTTATTCGAGATAACTGGTTCTCTTTCTTTATACTAGTTCGATAGCCTCAGAAAAGCATATTATGCGCAAAGAATCTCGAAAGGATAAAAAAAATTTTTCGAAGTTTGGAAACTTCATTAGAATCACTTTTTTTCCGTTCTTATTCGATATAACTGGTTGTCTTTCATTTTGCTAGTTTGATAGCTGTAGAAAAGCATATTATGCGAAAAGAATCTCGAAAAGAAAAATAATTTTTTTCGAAGTTTGGAAACTTCGTTAGAATCACTTTTTTTCCGTTCTTATTCGAGATAACTGGTTCTCTTTCATTTTGCTAGTTTGATAGCTGTAGAAAAGCATATTATGCGAAAAATATCTGGAAAAGAAAAAAAAATTTTTCGAAATTTGGAAACTTCATTAGAATCTCTTTTTTTCCGCTCTTATTCGAGATAACTGGTTCTCTTTCATTTTGATAGTTTGATAGCCTCAGAAAAGCTTATTATGCGCAAAGAATCTCGAAAAGAAAAAAATTTTTTTCGAAGTTTTGAAACTTCATTAGAATCACTTTTTTTCCGTTCTTATTGGAGATAACTGGTTATTTTTCATTATACTAGTTTGATAGCCTTAGAAAAACACATTATGCGCAAAGTATCACGGAAAGAAAAAAAAATTTTTTCGAAGTTTATAAACTTCATCAGAATTACTTTTTTTCCGTTCTTATTCGAGATAACTGGTTCTCTTTCATTATACTAGTTTAATAGCCTTAGAAAAACATATTATGCGCAAAGAATCTCGAAAAGAAAAAAAATTTTTTTCCAAGTTTTGAAACTTCTATAGAATCACATTTTTTCCGTTCTTATTCGAGATAACTGGTTCTCTTTCATTTTGCTAGTTTGATAGCTCTAGAAAATATTATTATGCGAATAGAATCTCGAAAAGAAAAAAAATTTTTTTCGAAATTTGGAAACTTCATTAGAATCACTTTTTTTCCGTTCTTATTCGAGATAACTGGTTCTCTTTCATTATACTAGTTTGATAGCCTCAGAAAAGCATATTATGCGCAAAGAATCTCGAAAAGAAAAAAAATTTTTTTCGAAGTTTGGAAACTTCATTAGAATCACTTTTTTTCCGTTCTTATTCGAGATAACTGGTTCTCTTTCATTATACTAGTTTGATAGCCTCAGAGAAGCATATTATGCCCAAAGAATCTCGAAAGGAAAAAAAAATTTTTTTCGAAGTTTGGAAACTTTATTAGAATCATTTTTTTTCCGTTCTTATTTGAGATAACTGGTTCTCTTTCATTATACTAGTTTAATAGCCTCAGAAAAGCATATTATGCGCAAACAATCTCGAGAAGAAAAAAAATTTTTCGAAATTTGGAAACTTCTTTAGAATCACTTTTTTTCCGTTCTTATTCGAGATAACTTGTTCTCTTTCATTATACTAGTTTGATAGCCTCAGAAAAGCATATTATGCGCAAAGAATCTCGAAAAGAAAAAAAAAATTTTCACAGTTTGGAAACTTCGTTAGAATCAGTTTTTTTCCGTTCTTATTGGAGATAACTGGTTCTCTTTCATTTTGCTAGTTTGATAGCTGTAGAAAAGCATATTATGCGAAAAGAATCTCGAAAAGAAAAATAATCTTTTTCGAAGTTTGGAAACTTCGTTAGAATCACTTTTTTTCCGTTCTTATTCGAGATAACTGGTTCTCTTTCATTTTGCTAGTTTGATAGCTGTAGAAAAGCATGAAAAGCATATTATGCGCAGAGAATCTCGAAAAGAAAAAAAATTTTTTTGGAAGTTTGGAAACTTCTTTAGAATCAGATTTTTTCCGTTCTTATGCGAGATAACTGGTTCTCTTTCATTTTGATAGTTTGATAGCTGTAGAAAGCATATTATGCGAATATAATCTCGAAAAGAAAAAAAAAAAAATTTTCGAAATTTGGAAACTTCATTAGAATCACTTTTTTTCCGTTCTTATTCGAGATAACTGGTTCTCTTTAATTATACTAGTTTGATAGCTTTAGCAAAGCATATTATACGGAAAGAATCTCGAAAAGAAAAAAAATTTTTTTCGAAGTTTGGAAACTTCGTTAGAATCACTTTTTTTCCGTTCATATTGGAGATAATTGACTATCTTTCATTATACTAGTTTGATAGCCTCAGAAAAGCATATTATGCGCAAAGAATCTCGAAAAGAAAAAAAAAATTTTATCGAAGTTTGGAAACTTCATTAGAATCACTTTTTTTCCGTTCTTAATTGAGATAACTGGTTCTTTTTCATTATACTAGTTTGATAGCCTCAGAAAAGCATATTATGCGCAAAGAATCTCGAAAAGAATAATAATTTTTTTCGAAGTTTGGAAACTTCATTAGAATCACCTTTTTTCCGTTCTTATTCGATATAACTGGTTCTCTTTCATTATACTAGTTTGATAGCCTCAGAAAAGCATATTATGCGCAAAGAATCTCGAAAAGAAAAAAAAAAATTTTTCGAAGTTTGGAAACTTCATTAGAATCACTTTTTTTTTTGTTCTTATTCGAGATAACTGGTTCTCTTTCATTATACTAGTTTGATAACCTCAGAATGGCATATTATGCGCAAAGAATCTCGAAAAGAAAAAAAATTTTTTTCCAAGTTTTGAAACTTCTATAGAATCACATTTTTTCCGTTCTTATTCGAGATAACTGGTTCTCTTTCATTTTGCTAGTTTGATAGCTCTAGAAAATATTATTATGCGAATAGAATCTCGAAAAGAAAAAAAATTTTTTTCGAAATATTGAAACTTCATTAGAATCACTTTTTTTCCGTTCTTATTCGAGATAACTGGTTCTCTTTCATTATACTAGTTTGATAGCCTCAGAAAAGCATATTATGCGCAAAGAGTCTCGAAAAGAAAAAAAAATTTTTTCGAAGTTTGGAAACTTCATTAGAATCACTTTTTTTCCGTTCTTATTCGAGATAACTGGTTCTCTTTCATTATACTAGTTTGATAGCCTCAGAAAAGCATATTATGCCCAAAGAATCTCGAAAGGAAAAAAAAAATTTTTTCGAAGTTTGGAAACTTTATTAGAATCATTTTTTTTCCGTTCTTATTTGAGATAACTGGTTCTCTTTCATTATACTAGTTTAATAGCCTCAGAAAAGCATATTATGCGCAAACAATCTCGAGAAAAAAAAATTTTTCGAAATTTGGAAACTTCTTTAGAATCACATTTTTTCCGTTCTTATTCGAGATAACTGGTTCTCTTTCATTTTGCTATCTTGATAGCTGTAGAAAAGCATATTATGCGAATAGAATCTCGAAAAGAAAAAAAATTTTTTTCGAAGTTTTGAATCTTCTTTAGAATCACATTTTTTCCGTTCTAATTCGAGATAACTGGTTCTCTTTCTTTTTGCTATCTTGATAGCTGCAGAAAAGCATATTATGCGAATAGAATCTCGAAAAGAAAAAAAAAATTTTTCGAAATTTGGAAACTTCATTAGAATCACTTTTTTTCCGTTCTTATTCGAGATAACTGGTTCTCTTTCATTATACTAGTTTGATAGCCTAAGAAAAGCATATTATGCGCAAAGATTCTCGAAAAGAAAAAAAATTTTTTTCCAAGTTTGGAAACTTCTTTAGAATCACATTTTTTCCGTTCTTATTCGAGATAAATGGTTCTCTTTCATTATACTAATTTGATAGCCTCAGAAAAGCATATTATGCGCAAAGAATCTCGAAAAGAAAAAAAAATTTTTTTCGAAGTTTGGAAACCTCTTTAGAATTACATTTTTTCCGTTCTTATTCGAGATAACTGGTTCTCTTTCATTTTGCTAGTTTGATAGCTGTAGAAAGCATATTATGCGAATAGAATCTCGAAAAGAATAAAAAAAATTTTCGAAATTTGGAAACTTCATTAGAATCACTTTTTTTCCGTTCTTATTCGAGATAACTTGTTCTCTTTCATTATACTAGTTTGATAGCCTCAGAAAAGCATATTATGCGCAAAGAATCTCGAAAAGAAAAAAAAAATTTTCACAGTTTGGAAACTTCGTTAGAATCACTTTTTTTCCGTTCTTATTGGAGATAACTGGTTCTCTGTCATTTTGCTAGTTTGATAGCTGTAGAAAAGCATATTATGCGAAAAGAATCTCGAAAAGAAAAATAATCTTTTTCGAAGTTTGGAAACTTCGTTAGAATCACTTTTTTTCCGTTCTTATTCGAGATAACTGGTTCTCTTTCATTTTGCTAGTTTGATAGCTGTAGAAAAGCATGAAAAGCATATTATGCGCAGAGAATCTCGAAAAGAAAAAAAATTTTTTTGGAAGTTTGGAAACTTCTTTAGAATCAGATTTTTTCCGTTCTTATGCGAGATAACTGGTTCTCTTTCATTTTGATAGTTTGATAGCTGTAGAAAGCATATTATGCGAATATAATCTCGAAAAGAAAAAAAAAAAATTTTCGAAATTTGGAAACTTAATTAGAATCACTTTTTTTCCGTTCTTATTCGAGATAACTGGTTCTCTTTAATTATACTAGTTTGATAGCTTTAGCAAAGCATATTATACGGAAAGAATCTCGAAAAGAAAAAAAATTCTTTTCGAAGTTTGGAAACTTCGTTAGAATCACTTTTTTTCCGTTCTTATTGGAGATAACTGACTATCTTTCATTATACTAGTTTGATAGCCTCAGAAAAGCATATTATGCGCAAAGAATCTCGAAAAAAAAAAAAAAAATTTATCGAAGTTTGGAAACTTCATTAGAATCACTTTTTTTCCGTTCTTAATTGAGATAACTGGTTCTTTTTCATTATACTAGTTTGATAGCCTCAGAAAAGCATATTATGCGCAAAGAATCTCGAAAAGAATAATAATTTTTTTCGAAGTTTGGAAACTTCATTAGAATCACCTTTTTTCCGTTCTTATTCGATATAACTGGTTCTCTTTCAATATACTAGTTTGATAGCCTCAGAAAAGCATATTATGCGCAAAGAATCTCGAAAAGAAAAAAAAAATTTTTCGAAGTTTGGAAACTTCATTAGAATCACTTTTTTTTTGTTCTTATTCGAGATAACTGGTTCTCTTTCATTATACTAGTTTGATAGCCTCAGAAAAGCATATTATACGCAAAGAATCTCTAAAGGAAAAAAAAAAAATTCAATATTTGGAAACTTCATTAGAATCACTTTTTTTCCGTTCTTACTTGAGATAACTGTTTCTCTTTCATTATACTAGTTTGATAGCCTCAGAAAAGCATATTATGCGAATAGAATCTCGAAAAGAAAAAAAAATTTTCGAAATTTGGAAACTTCATTAGAATCACTTTTTTTTCCGTTCTTATTCGAGATAACTGGTTCTCTTTCATTTTGCTAGTTTGATAGCTCTAGAAAATATTATTATGAGAATAGAATCTCGAAAAGAAAAAAAATTTTTTCGAAATTTGGAAACTTCATTAGAATCACTTTTTTTCCGTTCTTATTCGAGATAACTGGTTCTCTTTCATTATACTAGTTTGATAGCCTCAGAAAAGCATATTATGGGCAAAGAATCTCGAAAGGAAAAAAAAAATTTTTCGAAGTTTGGAAACTTAATTAGAATCACTTTTTTTCCGTTCTTATTTGAGATAACTGGTTCTCTTTCATTATACTAGTTTGATAGCCTCAGAAAACATTATTATGCGCAAAGAATCTCGAAAAGAAAAAAAAATTTTTTCGAAGTTTGGAAACTTCGTTAGAATCACTTTTTTTCCGTTCTTATTCGAGATAACTGGTTATCTTTCATTATACTAGTTTGATAGCCTTAGAAAAACACATTATGCGCAAAGAATCTCGGAAAGAAAAAAAATTTTTTTCGAAGTTTTGAAACTTCATTAGAATCACTTTTTTTCCGTTCTTATTCGAGATAACTGGTTCTCTTTCATTATATTAGTTTGATAGCCTTACAAAAACATATTATGCGCAAAGAATCTCGAAAAGAAAAAAAATTTTTTTCCAAGTTTTGAAACATCTTTAGAATCACATTTTTTCCGTTCTTATTCGAGATAACTGGTTCTCTTTCATTTTGCTAGTTTGATAGCTCTAGAAAATATTATTATGCGAATAGAATCTCGAAATGAAAAAAAAAATTTTTCGAAATTTGGAAACTTCATTAGAATCACTTTTTTTCCGTTCTTATCGAGATAACTGGTTCTCTTTCATTATACTAGATTGATAGCCTCAGAAAAGCATATTTTGCGCAAAGAATCTCGAAAAGAAAAAAAATTTTTTTCGAAGTTTGGAAACTACTTTAGAATCACATTTTTTCCGTTCTTATTCGAGATAACTGGTTCTCTTTAATTTTGCTAGTTTGGTAGCTGTAGAAAGCATATTATGCCAATAGAATCTCGAAAAGAAAAAAAAAAATTTTCGAAATTTGGAAACTTCATTAGAATCACTTTTTTTTCGTTCTTATTCGAGATAACTAGTTCTCTTTCATTATACTAGTTTGATAGCCTCAGAAAAGCATATTATGCGCAAAGAATCTCGAAAAGAAAAAAAATTTTTTCACAGTTTGGAAACTTCGTTAGAATCACTTTTTTTCCGTTCTTATTCGAGATAACTGGACCTCTTTCATTTTGCTAGTTTGATAGCTGTAGAAAAGCATATTATGCGCAAAGAATCTCGAAAAGAAAAATAATTTTTTTCGAAGTTTGGAAACTTCGTTAGAATCACTTTTTTTCCGTTCTTATTCGAGATAACTGGTTCTCTTTCATTTTGCTAGTTTGATAGCTGTAGAAAGCATATTATGCGAATAGAATCTCGAAAAGAAAAAAAAAATTTTTCGAAATTTGGAAACTTCATTAGAATGACTTTTTTTCCTTTCTTATTCGAGATAACTGGTTGTCTTTCATTATACTAGTTTGATAGCCTCAGAAAAGCATATTATGCGCAAAGGATCTCGAAAAGAAAAAAAATTTTTTTCGAAGTTTGCAAAGTTCATTAGAATCACTTTTTTTCCGTTCTTATTCGAGATAACTGGTTCTCTTTCTTTATACTAGTTCGATAGCCTCAGAAAAGCATATTATGCGCAAAGAATCTCGAAAGGAAAAAAAAAATTTTTCGAAGTTTGGAAACTTCTTTAGAATCACATTATTTCCGTTCTTATTCGAGATAAATGGTTCTCTTTCATTATACTAGTTTGATAGCCTCAGAAAAGCATATTAAGCGCAAAGAATCTCGAAAAGAAAAAAAATTTTTTTCGAAGTTTGGAAACCTCTTTAGAATCACATTTTTTCCGTTCTTATTCGAGATAACTGGTTCTCTTTCATTTTGCTAGTTTGATAGCTGTAGAAAGCATATTATGCGAATAGAATCTCGAAAAGAAAAATAATCTTTTTCGAAGTTTGGAAACTTCGTTAGAATCACTTTTTTTCCGTTCTTATTCGAGATAATTGGTTCTCTTTCATTTTGCTAGTTTGATAGCTGTAGAAAAGCATGAAAAGCATATTATGCGCAGAGAATCTCGAAAAGAAAAAAAATTTTTTTGGAAGTTTGGAAACTTCTTTAGAATCAGATTTTTTCCGTTCTTATGCGAGATAACTGGTTCTCTTTCATTTTGATAGTTTGATAGCTGTAGAAAGCATATTATGCGAATATAATCTCGAAAAGAAAAAAAAAAAATTTTCGAAATTTGGAAACTTAATTAGAATCACTTTTTTTCCGTTCTTATTCGAGATAACTGTTTCTCTTTAATTATACTAGTTTGATAGCTTTAGCAAAGCATATTATACGGAAAGAATCTCGAAAAGAAAAAAAATTCTTTTCGAAGTTTGGAAACTTCGTTAGAATCACTTTTTTTCCGTTCTTATTGGAGATAACTGACTATCTTTCATTATACTAGTTTGATAGCCTCAGAAAAGCATATTATGCGCAAAGAATCTCGAAAAAAAAAAAAAAATTTTATCGAAGATTGGAAACTTCATTAGAATCACTTTTTTTCCGTTCTTAATTGAGATAACTGGTTCTTTTTCATTATACTAGTTTGATAGCCTCAGAAAAGCATATTATGCGCAAAGAATCTCGAAAAGAATAATAATTTTTTTCGAAGTTTGGAAACTTCATTAGAATCACCTTTTTTCCGTTCTTATTCGATATAACTGGTTCTCATTCATTATACTAGTTTGATAGCCTCAGAAAAGCATATTATGCGCAAAGAATCTCGAAAAGAAAAAAAAAATTTTTCGAAGTTTGGAAACTTCATTAGAATCACTTTTTTTTTGTTCTTATTCGAGATAACTGGTTCTCTTTCATTATACTAGTTTGATAGCCTCAGAAAAGCATATTATGCGCAAAGAATCTCTAAAGGAAAAAAAAAAAAAATTCAATATTTGGAAACTTCATTAGAATCACTTTTTTTCCGTTCTTACTTGAGATAACTGTTTCTCTTTCATTATACTAGTTTGATAGCCTCAGAAAAGCATATTATGCGAATAGAATCTCGAAAAGAAAAAAAAATTTTCGAAATTTGGAAACTTCATTAGAATCACTTTTTTTTCCGTTCTTATTCGAGATAACTGGTTCTCTTTCATTTTGCTAGTTTGATAGCTCTAGAAAATATTATTATGCGAATAGAATCTCGAAAAGAAAAAAAAATTTTTCGAAATTTGGAAACTTCATTAGAATCACTTTTTTTCCGTTCTTATTCGAGATAACTGGTTCTCTTTCATTATACTAGTTTGATAGCCTCAGAAAAGCATATTATGGGCAAAGAATCTCGAAAGGAAAAAAAAAAATTTTTCGAAGTTTGGAAACTTAATTAGAATCACTTTTTTTCCGTTCTTATTTGAGATAACTGGTTCTCTTTCATTATACTAGTTTGATAGCCTCAGAAAAGATTATTATGCGCAAAGAATCTCGAAAAGAAAAAAAAATTTTTTCGAAGTTTGGAAACTTCGTTAGAATCACTTTTTTTCCGTTCTTATTCGAGATAACTGGTTATCTTTCATTATACTAGTTTGATAGCCTTAGAAAAACACATTATGCGCAAAGAATCTCGGAAAGAAAAAAAATTTTTTTCGAAGTTTTGAAACTTCATTAGAATCACTTTTTTTCCGTTCTTATTCGAGATAACTGGTTCTCTTTCATTATATTAGTTTGATAGCCTTACAAAAACATATTATGCGCAAAGAATCTCGAAAAGAAAAAAAATTTTTTTCCAAGTTTTGAAACATCTTTAGAATCACATTTTTTCCGTTCTTATTCGAGATAACTGGTTCTCTTTCATTTTGCTAGTTTGATAGCTCTAGAAAATATTATTATGCGAATAGAATCTCGAAATGAAAAAAAAAATTTTTCGAAATTTGGAAACTTCGTTAGAATCACTTTTTTTCCGTTCTTATTCGAGATAACTGGTTCTCTTTCATTTTGCTAGTTTGATAGCTGTAGAAAAGCATGAAAAGCATATTATGCGCAGAGAATCTCAAAAAGAAAAAAAATTTTTTTGGAAGTTTGGAAACTTCTTTAGAATCAGATTTTTTCCGTTCTTATGCGAGATAACTGGTTCTCTTTCATTTTGATAGTTTGATAGCTGTAGAAAGCATATTATGCGAATATAATCTCGAAAAGAAAAAAAAAAAATTTTCGAAATTTGGAAACTTAATTAGAATCACTTTTTTTCCGTTCTTATTCGAGATAACTGGTTCTCTTTAATTATACTAGTTTGATAGCTTTAGCTAAGCATATTATACGGAAAGAATCTCGAAAAGAAAAAAAATTCTTTTCGAAGTTTGGAAACTTCGTTAGAATCACTTTTTTTCCGTTCTTATTGGAGATAACTGACTATCTTTCATTATACTAGTTTGATAGCCTCAGAAAAGCATATTATGCGCAAAGAATCTCGAAAAAAAAAAAAAATTTTATCGAAGTTTGGAAACTTCATTAGAATCACTTTTTTTCCGTTCTTAATTGAGATAACTGGTTCTTTTTCATTATACTAGTTTGATAGCCTCAGAAAAGCATATTATGCGCAAAGAATCTCGAAAAGAATAATAATTTTTTTCGAAGTTTGGAAACTTCATTAGAATCACCTTTTTTCCGTTCTTATTCGATATAACTGGTTCTCTTTCATTATACTAGTTTGATAGCCTCAGAAAAGCATATTATGCGCAAAGAATCTCGAAAAGAAAAAAAAAATTTTTCGAAGTTTGGAAACTTCATTAGAATCACTTTTTTTTTGTTCTTATTCGAGATAACTGGTTCTCTTTCATTATACTAGTTTGATAGCCTCAGAAAAGCATATTATGCGCAAAGAATCTCTAAAGGAAAAAAAAAAAAAATTCAATATTTGGAAACTTCATTAGAATCACTTTTTTTCCGTTCTTACTTGAGATAACTGTTTCTCTTTCATTATACTAGTTTGATAGCCTCAGAAAAGCATATTATGCGAATAGAATCTCGAAAAGAAAAAAAAATTTTCGAAATTTGGAAACTTCATTAGAATCACTTTTTTTTCCGTTCTTATTCGAGATAACTGGTTCTCTTTCATTTTGCTAGTTTGATAGCTCTAGAAAATATTATTATGCGAATAGAATCTCGAAAAGAAAAAAAAAATTTTCGAAATTTGGAAACTTCATTAGAATCACTTTTTTTCCGTTCTTATTCGAGATAACTGGTTCTCTTTCATTATACTAGTTTGATAGCCTCAGAAAAGCATATTATGGGCAAAGAATCTCGAAAGGAAAAAAAAAATTTTTCGAAGTTTGGAAACTTAATTAGAATCACTTTTTTTCCGTTCTTATTTGAGATAACTGGTTCTCTTTCATTATACTAGTTTGATAGCCTCAGAAAAGATTATTATGCGCAAAGAATCTCGAAAAGAAAAAAAAATTTTTTCGAAGTTTGGAAACTTCGTTAGAATCACTTTTTTTCCGTTCTTATTCGAGATAACTGGTTATCTTTCATTATACTAGTTTGATAGCCTTAGAAAAACACATTATGCGCAAAGAATCTCGGAAAGAAAAAAAATTTATTTCGAAGTTTTGAAACTTCATTAGAATCACTTTTTTTCCGTTCTTATTCGAGATAACTGGTTCTCTTTCATTATATTAGTTTGATAGCTTTACAAAAACATATTATGCGCAAAGAATCTCGAAAAGAAAAAAAATTATTTTTCCAAGTTTTGAAACATCTTTAGAATCACATTTTTTCCGTTCTTATTCGAGATAACTGGTTCTCTTTCATTTTGCTAGTTTGATAGCTCTAGAAAATATTATTATGCGAATAGAATCTCGAAATGAAAAAAAAAATTTTTCGAAATTTGGAAACTTCATTAGAATCACTTTTTTTCCGTTCTTATCGAGATAACTGGTTCTCTTTCATTATACTAGATTGATAGCCTCAGAAAAGCATATTTTGCGCAAAGAATCTCTAAAAGAAAAAAAATTTTTTTCGAAGTTTGGAAACTTCTTTAGAATCACATTTTTTCCGTTCTTATTCCAGATAACTGGTTCTCTTTAATTTTGCTAGTTTGGTAGCTGTAGAAAGCATATTATGCCAATAGAATCTCGAAAAGAAAAAAAATTTTTTTCGAAATTTGGAAACTTCATTAGAATCACTTTTTTTCCGTTCTTATTCGAGATAACTAGTTCTCTTTCATTATACTAGTTTGATAGCCTCAGAAAAGCATATTATGCGCAAAGAATCTCGAAAAAAAAAAAAAAATTTTCACAGTTTGGAAACTTCGTTAGAATCACTTTTTTTCCGTTCTTATTCGAGATAACTGGACCTCTTTCATTTTGCTAGTTTGATAGCTGTAGAAAAGCATATTATGCGCAAAGAATCTCGAAAAGAAAAATAATTTTTTTCGAAGTTTGGAAACTTCGTTAGAATCACTTTTTTTCCGTTCTTATTCGAGATAACTGGTTCTCTTTCATTTTGCTAGTTTGATAGCTGTAGAAAGCATATTATGCGAATAGAATCTCGAAAAGAAAAAAAAAATTTTTCGAAATTTGGAAACTTCATTAGAATGACTTTTTTTCCTTTCTTATTCGAGATAACTGGTTCTCTTTCATTATACTAGTTTGATAGCCTCAGAAAAGCATATTATGCGCAAAGGATCTCGAAAAGAAAAAAAATTTTTTTCGAAGTTTGGAAAGTTCATTAGAATCACTTTTTTTCCGTTCTTATTCGAGATAACTGGTTCTCTTTCTTTATACTAGTTCGATAGCCTCAGAAAAGCATATTATGCGCAAAGAATCTCGAAAGGAAAAAAAAAATTTTTCGAAGTTTGGAAACTTCTTTAGAATCACATTTTTTCCGTTCTTATTCGAGATAAATGGTTCTCTTTCATTATACTAGTTTGATAGCCTCAGAAAAGCATATTATGCGCAAAGAATCTCGAAAAGAAAAAAAATTTTTTTCGCAGTTTGGAAACCTCTTTAGAATCACATTTTTTCCGTTCTTATTCGAGATAACTGGTTCTCTTTCATTTTGCTAGTTTGATAGCTGTAGAAAGCATATTATGCGAATAGAATCTCGAAAAGAAAAATAATCTTTTTCGAAGTTTGGAAACTTCGTTAGAATCACTTTTTTTCCGTTCTTATTCGAGATAACTGGTTCTCTTTCATTTTGCTAGTTTGATAGCTGTAGAAAAGCATGAAAAGCATATTAAGCGCAGAGAATCTCGAAAAGAAAAAAAATTTTTTTGGAAGTTTGGAAACTTCTTTAGAATCAGATTTTTTCCGTTCTTATGCGAGATAACTGGTTCTCTTTCATTTTGATAGTTTGATAGCTGTAGAAAGCATATTATGCGAATATAATCTCGAAAAGAAAAAAAAAAAATTTTCGAAATTTGGAAACTTAATTAGAATCACTTTTTTTCCGTTCTTATTCGAGATAACTGGTTCTCTTTAATTATACTAGTTTGATAGCTTTAGCAAAGCATATTATACGGAAAGAATCTCGAAAAGAAAAAAAATTCTTTTCGAAGTTTGGAAACTTCGTTAGAATCACTTTTTTTCCGTTCTTATTGGAGATAACTGACTATCTTTCATTATACTAGTTTGATAGCCTCAGAAAAGCATATTATGCGCAAAGAATCTCGAAAAAAAAAAAAAAATTTTATCGAAGTTTGGAAACTTCATTAGAATCACTTTTTTTCCGTTCTTAATTGAGATAACTGGTTCTTTTTCATTATACTAGTTTGATAGCCTCAGAAAAGCATATTATGCGCAAAGAATCTCGAAAAGAATAATAATTTTTTTCGAAGTTTGGAAACTTCATTAGAATCACCTTTTTTCCGTTCTTATTCGATACAACTGGTTCTCTTTCATTATACTAGTTTGATAGCCTCAGAAAAGCATATTATGCGCAAAGAATCTCGAAAAGAAAAAAAAAATTTTTCGAAGTTTGGAAACTTCATTAAAATCACTTTTTTTTTGTTCTTATTCGAGATAACTGGTTCTCTTTCATTATACTAGTTTGATAGCCTCAGAAAAGCATATTATGCGCAAAGAATCTCTAAAGGAAAAAAAAAAAATTCAATATTTGGAAACTTCATTAGAATCACTTTTTTTCCGTTCTTACTTGAGATAACTGTTTCTCTTTCATTATACTAGTTTGATAGCCTCAGAAAAGCATATTATGCGAATAGAATCTCGAAAAGAAAAAAAAATTTTCGAAATTTGGAAACTTCATTAGAATCACTTTTTTTTCCGTTCTTATTCGAGATAACTGGTTCTCTTTCATTTTGCTAGTTTGATAGCTCTAGAAAATATTATCATGCGAATAGAATCTCGAAAAGAAAAAAAAATTTTTCGAAATTTGGAAACTTCATTAGAATCACTTTTTTTCCGTTCTTATTCGAGATAACTGGTTCTCTTTCATTATACTAGTTTGATAGCCTCAGAAAAGCATATTATGGGCAAAGAATCTCGAAAGGAAAAAAAAAATTTTTCGAAGTTTGGTAACTTAATTAGAATCACTTTTTTTCCGTTCTTATTTGAGATAACTGGTTCTCTTTCATTATACTAGTTTGATAGCCTCAGAAAAGATTATTATGCGCAAAGAATCTCGAAAAGAAAAAAAAATTTTTTCGAAGTTTGGAAACTTCGTTAGAATCACTTTTTTTCCGTTCTTATTCGAGATAACTGGTTATCTTTCATTATACTAGTTTGATAGCCTTAGAAAAACACATGCGCAAAGAATCTCGGAAAGAAAAAAAATTGTTTTCGAAGTTTTGAAACTTCATTAGAATCACTTTTTTTCCGTTCTTATTCGAGATAACTGGTTCTCTTTCATTATATTAGTTTGATAGCCTTACAAAAACATATTATGCGCAAAGAATCTCGAAAAGAAAAAAAATTTTTTTCCAAGTTTTGAAACATCTTTAGAATCACATTTTTTCCGTTCTTATTCGAGATAACTGATTCTCTTTCATTTTGCTAGTTTGATAGCTCTAGAAAATATTATTATGCGAATAGAATCTCGAAATGAAAAAAAAAAATTTTCGAAATTTGGAAACTTCATTAGAATCACTTTTTTTCCGTTCTTATCGAGATAACTGGTTCTCTTTCATTATACTAGATTGATAGCCTCAGAAAAGCATATTTTGCGCAAAGAATCTCGAAAAGAAAAAAAATTTTTTTCGAAGTTTGGAAACTTCTTTAGAATCACATTTTTTCCGTTCTTATTCGAGATAACTGGTTCTCTTTAATTTTGCTAGTTTGGTAGCTGTAGAAAGCATATTATGCCAATAGAATCTCGAAAAGAAAAAAAAATTTTTTCGAAATTTGGAAACTTCATTAGAATCACTTTTTTTCCGTTCTTATTCGAGATAACTAGTTCTCTTTCATTATACTAGTTTGATAGCCTCAGAAAAGCATATTATGCGCAAAGAATCTCGAAAAGAAAAAAAATTTTTTCACAGTTTGGAAACTTCGTTAGAATCACTTTTTTTCCGTTCTTATTCGAGATAACTGGTTCTCTTTCATTTTGCTAGTTTGATAGCTGTAGAAAGCATATTATGCGAATAGAATCTCGAAAAGAAAAAAAAAATTTTTCGAAATTTGGAAACTTCATTAGAATGACTTTTTTTCCTTTCTTATTCGAGATAACTGGTTCTCTTTCATTATACTAGTTTGATAGCCTCAGAAAAGCATATTATGCGCAAAGGATCTCGAAAAGAAAAAAAATTTTTTTCGAAGTTTGGAAAGTTCATTAGAATCACTTTTTTTCCGTTCTTATTCGAGATAACTGGTTCTCTTTCTTTATACTAGTTCGATAGCCTCAGAAAAGCATATTATGCGCAAAGAATCTCGAAAGGAAAAAAAAAATTTTTCGAAGTTTGGAAACTTCTTTATAATCACATTTTTTCCGTTCTTATTCGAGATAAATGGTTCTCTTTCATTATACTAGTTTGATAGCCTCAGAAAAGCATATTATGCGCAAAGAATCTCGAAAAGAAAAAAAATTTTTTTCGAAGTTTGGAAACCTCTTTAGAATCACATTTTTTCCGTTCTTATTCGAGATAACTGGTTCTCTTTCATTTTGCTAGTTTGATAGCTGTAGAAAGCATATTATGCGAATAGAATCTCGAAAAGAAAAATAATCTTTTTCGAAGTTTGGAAACTTCGTTAGAATCACTTTTTTTCCGTTCTTATTCGAGATAACTGGTTCTCTTTCATTTTGCTAGTTTGATAGCTGTAGAAAAGCATGAAAAGCATATTATGCGCAGAGAATCTCGAAAAGAAAAAAAATTTTTTTGGAAGTTTGGAAACTTCATTAGAATCAGATTTTTTCCGTTCTTATGCGAGATAACTGGTTCTCTTTCATTTTGATAGTTTGATAGCTGTAGAAAGCATATTATGCGAATATAATCTCGAAAAGAAAAAAAAAAATTTTCGAAATTTGGAAACTTAATTAGAATCACTTTTTTTCCGTTCTTATTCGAGATAACTGGTTCTCTTTAATTATACTAGTTTGATAGCTTTAGCAAAGCATATTATACGGAAAGAATCTCGAAAAGAAAAAAAATTCTTTTCGAAGTTTGGAAACTTCGTTAGAATCACTTTTTTTCCGTTCTTATTGGAGATAACTGACTATCTTTCATTATACTAGTTTGATAGCCTCAGAAAAGCATATTATGCGCAAAGAATCTCGAAAAAAAAAAAAAAAATTTTATCGAAGTTTGGAAACTTCATTAGAATCACTTTTTTTCCGTTCTTAATTGAGATAACTGGTTCTTTTTCATTATACTAGTTTGATAGCCTCAGAAAAGCATATTATGCGCAAAGAATCTCGAAAAGAATAATAATTTTTTTCGAAGTTTGGAAACTTCATTAGAATCACCTTTTTTCCGTTCTTATTCGATATAACTGGTTCTCTTTCATTATACTAGTTTGATAGCCTCAGAAAAGCATATTATGCGCAAAGAATCTCGAAAAGAAAAAAAAAATTTTTCGAAGTTTGTAACTTCATTAGAATCACTTTTTTTTTGTTCTTATACGAGATAACTGGTTCTCTTTCATTATACTAGTTTGATAGCCTCAGAAAAGCATATTATGCGCAAAGAATCTCTAAAGGAAAAAAAAAAAAATTCAATATTTGGAAACTTCATTAGAATCACTTTTTTTCCGTTCTTACTTGAGATAACTGTTTCTCTTTCATTATACTAGTTTGATAGCCTCAGAAAAGCATATTATGCGAATAGAATCTCGAAAAGAAAAAAAAATTTTCGAAATTTGGAAACTTCATTAGAATCACTTTTTTTTCCGTTCTTATTCGAGATAACTGGTTCTCTTTCATTTTGCTAGTTTGATAGCTCTAGAAAATATTATTATGCGAATAGAATCTCGAAAAGAAAAAAAAATTTTTCGAAATTTGGAAACTTCATTAGAATCACTTTTTTTCCGTTCTTATTCGAGATAACTGGTTCTCTTTCATTATACTAGTTTGATAGCCTCAGAAAAGCATATTATGGGCAAAGAATCTCGAAAGGAAAAAAAAATTTTTTCGAAGTTTGGAAACTTAATTAGAATCACTTTTTTTCCGTTCTTATTTGAGATAACTGGTTCTCTTTCATTATACTAGTTTGATAGCCTCAGAAAAGATTATTATGCGCAAAGAATCTCGAAAAGAAAAAAAAATTTTTTCGAAGTTTGGAAACTTCGTTAGAATCACTTTTTTTCCGTTCTTATTCGAGATAACTGGTTATCTTTCATTATACTAGTTTGATAGCCTTAGAAAAACACATTATGCGCAAAGAATCTCGGAAAGAAAAAAAATTTTTTTCGAAGTTTTGAAACTTCATTAGAATCACTTTTTTTCCGTTCTTATTCGAGATAACTGGTTCTCTTTCATTATATTAGTTTGATAGCCTTACAAAAACATATTATGCGCAAAGAATCTCGAAAAGAAAAAAAATTTTTTTCCAAGTTTTGAAAAATCTTTAGAATCACATTTTTTCCGTTCTTATTCGAGATAACTGGTTCTCTTTCATTTTGCTAGTTTGATAGCTCTAGAAAATATTATTATGCGAATAGAATCTCGAAATGAAAAAAAAAATTTTTCGAAATTTGGAAACTTCATTAGAATCACTTTTTTTCCGTTCTTATCGAGATAACTGGTTCTCTTTCATTATACTAGATTGATAGCCTCAGAAAAGCATATTTTGCGCAAAGAATCTCGAAAAGAAAATAAAATTTTTTCGAAATTTGGAAACTTCATTAGAATCACTTTTTTTCCGTTCTTATTCGAGATAACTAGTTCTCTTTCATTATACTAGTTTGATAGCCTCAGAAAAGCATATTATGCGCAAAGAATCTCGAAAAGAAAAAAAATTTTTTCACAGTTTGGAAACTTCGTTAGAATCACTTTTTTTCCGTTCTTATTCGAGATAACAGGACCTCTTTCATTTTGCTAGTTTGATAGCTGTAGAAAAGCATATTATGCGCAAAGAATCTCGAAAAGAAAAATAATTTTTTTCGAAGTTTGGAAACATCGTTAGAATCACTTTTTTTCCGTTCTTATTCGAGATAACTGGTTCTCTTTCATTTTGCTAGTTTGATAGCTGTAGAAAGCATATTATGCGAATAGAATCTCGAAAAGAAAAAAAAAATTTTTCGAAATTTGGAAACTTCATTAGAATGACTTTTTTTCCTTTCTTATTCGAGATAACTGGTTCTCTTTCATTATACTAGTTTGATAGCCTCAGAAAAGCATATTATGCGCAAAGGATCTCGAAAAGAAAAAAAATTTTTTTCGAAGTTTGGAAAGTTCATTAGAATCACTTTTTTTCCGTTCTTATTCGAGATAACTGGTTCTCTTTCTTTATACTAGTTCGATAGCCTCAGAAAAGCATATTATGCGCAAAGAATTTCGAAAGGAAAAAAAAAATTTTTCGAAGTTTGGAAACTTCTTTAGAATCACATTTTTTCCGTTCTTATTCGAGATAAATGGTTCTCTTTCATTATACTAGTTTGATAGCCTCAGAAAAGCATATTATGCGCAAAGAATCTCGAAAAGAAAAAAAATTTTTTTCGAAGTTTGGAAACCTCTTTAGAATCACATTTTTTCCGTTCTTATTCGAGATAACTGGTTCTCTTTCATTTTGCTAGTTTGATAGCTGTAGAAAGCATATTATGCGAATAGAATCTCGAAAAGAAAAAAAAAATTTTCGAAATTTGGAAACTTCATTAGAATCACTTTTTTTCCGTTCTTATTCGAGATAACTTGTTCTCTTTCATTATACTAGTTTGATAGCCTCAGAAAAGCATATTATGCGCAAAGAATCTCGAAAAGAAAAAAAAAATTTTCACAGTTTGGAAACTTCGTTAGAATCACTTTTTTTCCGTTCTTATTGGAGATAACTGGTTCTCTTTCATTTTGCTAGTTTGATAGCTGTAGAAAGCATATTATGCGAATAGAATCTCGAAAAGAAAAAAAAAATTTTCGAAATTTGGAAACTTCATTAGAATCACTTTTTTTTCCGTTCTTATTCGAGATAACTGGTTCTCTTTCATTTTGCTAGTTTGATAGCTCTAGAAAATATTATTATGCGAATAGAATCTCGAAAAGAAAAAAAAATTTTTCGAAATTTGGAAACTTCATTAGAATCACTTTTTTTCCGTTCTTATTCGAGATAACTGGTTCTCTTTCATTATACTAGTTTGATAGCCTCAGAAAAGCATATTATGGGCAAAGAATCTCGAAAGGAAAAAAAAAATTTTTCGAAGTTTGGAAACTTAATTAGAATCACTTTTTTTCCGTTCTTATTTGAGATAACTGGTTCTCTTTCATTATACTAGTTTGATAGCCTCAGAAAAGATTATTATGCGCAAAGAATCTCGAAAAGAAAAAAAAATTTTTTCGAAGTTTGGAAACTTCGTTAGAATCACTTTTTTTCCGTTCTTATTCGAGATAACTGGTTATCTTTCATTATACTAGTTTGATAGCCTTAGAAAAACACATTATGCGCAAAGAATCTCGGAAAGAAAAAAAATTTTTTTCGAAGTTTTGAAACTTCATTAGAATCACTTTTTTTCCGTTCTTATTCGAGATAACTGGTTCTCTTTCATTATATTAGTTTGATAGCCTTACAAAAACATATTATGCGCAAAGAATCTCGAAAAGAAAAAAAATTTTTTTCCAAGTTTTGAAAAATCTTTAGAATCACATTTTTTCCGTTCTTATTCGAGATAACTGGTTCTCTTTCATTTTGCTAGTTTGATAGCTCTAGAAAATATTATTATGCGAATAGAATCTCGAAATGAAAAAAAAAATTTTTCGAAATTTGGAAACATCATTAGAATCACTTTTTTTCCGTTCTTATCGAGATAACTGGTTCTCTTTCATTATACTAGATTGATAGCCTCAGAAAAGCATATTTTGCGCAAAGAATCTCGAAAAGAAAATAAAATTTTTTCGAAATTTGGAAACTTCATTAGAATCACTTTTTTTCCGTTCTTATTCGAGATAACTAGTTCTCTTTCATTATACTAGTTTGATAGCCTCAGAAAAGCATATTATGCGCAAAGAATCTCGAAAAGAAAAAAAATTTTTTCACAGTTTGGAAACTTCGTTAGAATCACTTTTTTTCCGTTCTTATTCGAGATAACTGGACCTCTTTCATTTTGCTAGTTTGATAGCTGTAGAAAAGCATATTATGCGCAAAGAATCTCGAAAAGAAAAATAATTTTTTTCGAAGTTTGGAAACATCGTTAGAATCACTTTTTTTCCGTTCTTATTCGAGATAACTGGTTCTCTTTCATTTTGCTAGTTTGATAGCTGTAGAAAGCATATTATGCGAATAGAATCTCGAAAAGAAAAAAAAAATTTTTCGAAATTTGGAAACTTCATTAGAATGACTTTTTTTCCTTTCTTATTCGAGATAACTGGTTCTCTTTCATTATACTAGTTTGATAGCCTCAGAAAAGCATATTATGCGCAAAGGATCTCGAAAAGAAAAAAAATTTTTTTCGAAGTTTGGAAAGTTCATTAGAATCACTTTTTTTCCGTTCTTATTCGAGATAACTGGTTCTCTTTCTTTATACTAGTTCGATAGCCTAAGAAAAGCATATTATGCGCAAAGAATCTCGAAAGGAAAAAAAAAATTTTTCGAAGTTTGGAAACTTCTTTAGAATCACATTTTTTCCGTTCTTATTCGAGATAAATGGTTCTCTTTCATTATACTAGTTTGATAGCCTCAGAAAAGCATATTATGCGCAAAGAATCTCGAAAAGAAAAAAAATTTTTTTCGAAGTTTGGAAACCTCTTTAGAATCACATTTTTTCCGTTCTTATTCGAGATAACTGGTTCTCTTTCATTTTGCTAGTTTGATAGCTGTAGAAAGCATATTATGCGAAAAGAATCTCGAAAAGAAAAAAAAAATTTTCGAAATTTGGAAACTTCATTAGAATCACTTTTTTTCCGTTCTTATTCGAGATAACTTGTTCTCTTTCATTATACTAGTTTGATAGCCTCAGAAAAGCATATTATGCGCAAAGAATCTCGAAAAGAAAAAAAAAATTTTCACAGTTTGGAAACTTCGTTAGAATCACTTTTTTTCCGTTCTTATTGGAGATAACTGGTTCTCTTTCATTTTGCTAGTTTGATAGCTGTAGAAAAGCATATTATGCGAAAAGAATCTCGAAAAGAAAAATAATCTTTTTCGAAGTTTGGAAACTTCGTTAGAATCACTTTTTTTCCGTTCTTATTCGAGATAACTGGTTCTCTTTCATTTTGCTAGTTTGATAGCTGTAGAAAAGCATGAAAAGCATATTATGCGCAGAGAATCTCGAAAAGAAAAAAAATTTTTTTGGAAGTTTGGAAACTTCTTTAGAATCAGATTTTTTCCGTTCTTATGCGAGATAACTGGTTCTCTTTCATTTTGATAGTTTGATAGCTGTATAAAGCATATTATGCGAATATAATCTCGAAAAGAAAAAAAAAAAATTTTCGAAATTTGGAAACTTAATTAGAATCACTTTTTTTCCGTTCTTATTCGAGATAACTGGTTCTCTTTAATTATACTAGTTTGATAGCTTTAGCAAAGCATATTATACGGAAAGAATCTCGAAAAGAAAAAAAATTTTTTTCGAAGTTTGGAAACTTCGTTAGAATCACTTTTTTTCCGTTCTTATTGGAGATAACTGACTATCTTTCATTATACTAGTTTGATAGCCTCAGAAAAGCATATTATGCGCAAAGAATCTCGAAAAAAAAAAAAAATTTTATCGAAGTTTGGAAACTTCATTAGAATCACTTTTTTTCCGTTCTTAATTGAGATAACTGGTTCTTTTTCATTATACTAGTTTGATAGCCTCAGAAAAGCATATTATGCGCAAAGAATCTCGAAAAGAATAATAATTTTTTTCGAAGTTTGGAAACTTCATTAGAATCACCTTTTTTCCGTTCTTATTCGATATAACTGGTTCTCTTTCATTATACTAGTTTGATAGCCTCAGAAAAGCATATTATGCGCAAAGAATCTCGAAAAGAAAAAAAAAATTTTTCGAAGTTTGGAAACTTCATTAGAATCACTTTTTTTTTGTTCTTATTCGAGATAACTGGTTCTCTTTCATTATACTAGTTTGATAGCCTCAGAAAAGCATATTATGCGCAAAGAATCTCTAAAGGAAAAAAAAAAATTCAATATTTGGAAACTTCATTAGAATCACTTTTTTTCCGTTCTTACTTGAGATAACTGTTTCTCTTTCATTATACTAGTTTGATAGATTCAGAAAAGCATATTATGCGAATAGAATCTCGAAAAGAAAAAAAAATTTTTTCGTAATTTTGAAACTTCATTTGAATCACCTTTTTTCCGTTCGAGATAACTGGTTCTCTTTCATTTTATTAGTGTGATAGCTGCAGAAAGCATATTATGCGAAAAGAATCTCGAAAAGATAAAAAAAAAATTTTCGAAATTTGGAAACTTCATTAGAATCACTTTTTTTTCCGTTCTTATTCGAGATAACTGGTTCTCTTTCATTTTGCTAGTTTGATAGCTCTAGAAAATATTATTATGCGAATAGAATCTCGAAAAGAAAAAAAAATTTTTCGAAATTTGGAAACTTCATTAGAATCACTTTTTTTCCGTTCTTATTCGAGATAACTGGTTCTCTTTCATTATACTAGTTTGATAGCCTCAGAAAAGCATATTATGGGCAAAGAATCTCGAATGGAAAAAAAAAATTTTTCGAAGTTTGGAAACTTAATTAGAATCACTTTTTTTCCGTTCTTATTTGAGATAACTGGTTCTCTTTCATTATACTAGTTTGATAGCCTCAGAAAAGATTATTATGCGCAAAGAATCTCGAAAAGAAAAAAAAATTTTTTCGAAGTTTGGAAACTTCGTTAGAATCACTTTTTTTCCGTTCTTATTCGAGATAACTGGTTATCTTTCATTATACTAGTTTGATAGCCTTAGAAAAACACATTATGCGCAAAGAATCTCGGAAAGAAAAAAAATTTTTTTCCGAGTTTTGAAACATCTTTAGAATCACATTTTTTCCGTTCTTATTCGAGATAACTGGTTCTCTTTCATTTTGCTAGTTTGATAGCTCTAGAAAATATTATTATGCGAATAGAATCTCGAAATGAAAAAAAAAATTTTTCGAAATTTGGAAACTTCATTAGAATCACTTTTTTCCGTTCTTATCGAGATAACTGGTTCTCTTTCATTATACTAGATTGATAGCCTCAGAAAAGCATATTTTGCGCAAAGAATCTCGAAAAGAAAAAAAATTTTTTTCGAAGTTTGGAAACTTCTTTAGAATCACATTTTTTCCGTTCTTATTCGAGATAACTGGTTCTCTTTAATTTTGCTAGTTTGGTAGCTGTAGAAAGCATATTATGCCAATAGAATCTCGAAAAGAAAAAAAAAATTTTTCGAAATTTGGAAACTTCATTAGAATCACTTTTTTTCCGTTCTTATTCGAGATAACTAGTTCTCTTTCATTATACTAGTTTGATAGCCTCAGAAAAGCATATTATGCGCAAAGGATCTCGAAAAGAAAAAAAATTTTTTTCGAAGTTTGGAAAGTTCATTAGAATCACTTTTTTTTCCGTTCTTATTCGAGATAACTGGTTCTCTTTCTTTATACCAGTTCGATAGCCTCAGAAAAGCATATTATGCGCAAAGAATCTCGAAAGGAAAAAAAAAATTTTTCGAAGTTTGGAAACTTCATTAGAATCACTTTTTTTCCGTTCTTATTCGATATAACTGGTTGTCTTTCATTTTGCTAGTTTGATAGCTGTAGAAAAGCATATTATGCGAAAAGAATCTCGAAAAGAAAAATAATTTTTTTCGAAGTTTGGAAACTTCATTAGAATCACTTTTTTTCCGTTCTTATTCGAGATAACTGGTTCTCTTTCATTTTGCTAGTTTGATAGCTGTAGAAAAGCATATTATGCGAAAAATATCTCGAAAAGAAAAAAAAAATTTTCGAAATTTGGAAACTTCATTAGAATCACTTTTTTTCCGCTCTTATTCGAGATAACTGGTTCTCTTTCATTTTGATAGTTTGATAGCCTCAGAAAAGCTTATTATGCGCAAAGAATCTCGAAAAGAAAAAATTTTTTTTCGAAGTTTTGAAACTTCGTTAGAATCACTTTTTTTCCGTTCTTATTGGAGATAACTGGTTATTTTTCATTATACTAGTTTGATAGCCTTAGAAAAACACATTATGCGCAAAGGATCACGGAAAGAAAAAAAAATTTTTTCGAAGTTTATAAACTTCATCAGAATTACTTTTTTTCCGTTCTTATTCGAGATAACTGGTTCTCTTTCATTATACTAGTTTAAAAGCCTTAGAAAAACATATGCGCAAAGAATCTCGAAAAGAAAAAAAATTTTTTTCCAAGTTTTGAAACTTCTATAGAATCACATTTTTCCGTTCTTATTCGAGATAACTGGTTCTCTTTCATTTTGCTAGTTTGATAGCTCTAGAAAATATTATTATGCGAATAGAATCTCGAAAAGAAAAAAAAATTTTTTCGAAATTTGGAAACTTCATTAGAATCACTTTTTTCCGTTCTTATTCGAGATAACTGGTTCTCTTTCATTTTGATAGTTTGATAGCCTCAGAAAAGCTTATTATGCGCAAAGAATCTCGAAAAGAAAAATTTTTTTTTCGAAGTTTTGAAACTTCGTTAGAATCACTTTTTTTCCGTTCTTATTGGAGATAACTGGTTATTTTTCATTATACTAGTTTGATAGCCTTAGAAAAACACATTATGCGCAAAGGATCACGGAAAGAAAAAAAAATTTTTTCGAAGTTTATTAACTTCATTAGAATCACTTTTTTCCGTTCTTATTCGAGATAACTGGTTCTCTTTCATTATACTAGTTTAATAGCCTTAGAAAAACATATTATGCGCATAGAATCTCGAAAAGAAAAAAAATTTTTTTCCAAGTTTTGAAACTTCTATAGAATCACATTTTTTCCGTTCTTATTCGAGATAACTGGTTCTCTTTCATTTTGCTAGTTTGATAGCTCTAGAAAATATTATTATGCGAATAGAATCTCGAAAAGAAAAAAAAATTTTTTCGAAATTTGGAAACTTCATTAGAATCACATTTTTTCCGTTCTAATTCGAGATAACTGGTTCTCTTTCATTTTGCTATCTTGATAGCTGTAGAAAAGCATATTATGCGAAAAGAATCTCGAAAAGAAAAAAAAAAATTTTCGAAATTTGGAACCTCATTAGAATCACTTTTTTTCCGTTCTTATTTGAGATAACGTTCTCTTTCATTATACTAGTTTGATAGCCTCAGAAAAGCATATCATGCGCAAAGAATCTCGAAAAGAAAAATAATTTTTTTCGAAGTTTGCAAACTTCGTTAGAATAACTTTTTTTCCGTTCTTATTCGAGATAACTGGTTCTCTTTCATTTTGCTAGTTTGATAGCTGTAGAAAAGCATATTATGCGAAAAGAATCTCGAAAAGAAAAAAAAAATTTTTCGAAATTTGGAAACTTCATTAGAATCACTTTTTTTCCGTTCTTATTCGAGATAACTGGTTCTCTTTCATTATACTAGTTTGATAGCCTCAGAAAAGCATATTATGCGCAAAGAATCTCGAAAAGAAAAAAAATTTTTTTCGAAGTTTGGAAACTTCTTTAGAATCACATTTTTTCCGTTCTTATTCGAGATAACTGGTTCCCTTTCATTATACTAGATTGATAGCCTCAGAAAAGCATACTTTGCGCAAAGAATCTCGAAAAGAAAAAAATTTTTTTTCGAAGTTTGGAAACTTCTTTAGAATCACATTTTTTCCGTTCTTATTCGAGATAACTGGTTCTCTTTAATTTTGCTAGTTTGGTAGCTGTAGAAAGCATATTATGCCAATAGAATCTCGAAAAGAAAAAAAAAATTTTCGAAATTTGGAAACTTCATTAGAATCACTTTTTTTCCGTTCTTATTCGAGATAACTAGTTCTCTTTCATTATACTAGTTTGATAGCCTCAGAAAAGCATATTATGCGCAAAGAATCTCGAAAAGAAAAAAAATTTTTTCACAGTTTGGAAACTTCGTTAGAATCACTTTTTTTCCGTTCTTATTCGAGATAACTGGACCTCTTTCATTTTGCTAGTTTGATAGCTGTAGAAAAGCATATTATGCGCAAAGAATCTCGAAAAGAAAAATAATTTTTTTCGAAGTTTGGAAACTTCGTTAGAATCACTTTTTTTCCGTTCTTATTCGAGATAACTGGTTCTCTTTCATTTTGCTAGTTTGATAGCTGTAGAAAGCATATTATGCGAATAGAATCTCGAAAAGAAAAAAAAAAATTTTCGAAATTTGGAAACTTCATTAGAATGACTTTTTTTCCGTTCTTATTCGAGATAACTGGTTCTCTTTCATTATACTAGTTTGATAGCCTCAGAAAAGCATATTATGCGCAAAGGATCTCGAAAAGAAAAAAAATTTTTTTCGAAGTTTGGAAACTTCATTAGAATCACTTTTTTTCCGTTCTTATTCGAGATAACTGGTTCTCTTTCTTTATATTAGTTCGATAGCCTCAGAAAAGCATATTATGCGCAAAGAATCTCGAAAGGAAAAAAAAAATTTTTCGAAGTTTGGAAACTTCATTAGAATCACTTTTTTTCCGTTCTTATTCGATATAACTGGTTGTCTTTCATTTTGCTAGTTTGATAGCTGTAGAAAAGCATATTATGCGAAAAGAATCTCGAAAAGAAAAATAATTTTTTTCGAAGTTTGGAAACTTCGTTAGAATCAGTTTTTTCCGTTCTTATTCGAGATAACTGGTTCTCTTTCATTTTGCTAGTTTGATAGCTGTAGAAAAGCATATTATGCGAAAAATATCTCGAAAAGAAAAAAAAAAATTTTCGAAATTTGGAAACTTCATTAGAATCACTTTTTTTCCGCTCTTATTCGAGATAACTGGTTCTCTTTCATTTTGATAGTTTGATAGCCTCAGAAAAGCTTATTATGCGCAAAGGTTCTCGAAAAGAAAAAATTTTTTTTCGAAGTTTTGAAACTTCATTAGAATCACTTTTTTTCCGTTCTTATTGGAGATAACTGGTTATTTTTCATTATACCTGTTTGATAGCCTTAGAAAAACACATTATGCGCAAAGGATCACGGAAAGAAAAAAAAATTTTTTCGAAGTTTATAAACTTCATCAGAATTACTTTTTTTCCGTTCTTATTCGAGATAACTGGTTCTCTTTAATTATACTAGTTTGATAGCTTTAGCAAAGCATATTATACGGAAAGAATCTCGAAAAGAAAAAAAATTTTTTTCGAAGTTTGGAAACTTCGTTAGAATCACTTTTTTTCCGTTCTTATTGGAGATAACTGACTATCTTTCATTATACTAGTTTGATAGCCTCAGAAAAGCATATTATGCGCAAAGAATCTCGAAAAGAAAAAAAAAATTTTATCGAAGTTTGGAAACTTCATTAGAATCACTTTTTTTCCGTTCTTAATTGAGATAACTGGTTCTTTTTCATTATACTAGTTTGATAGCCTCAGAAAAGCATATTATGTTCAAAGAATCTCGAAAAGAAAAAAAAAATTTTTCGAAGTTTGGAAACTTCATTAGAATCACTTTTTTTTGTTCTTATTCGAGATATTTGGTTCTCTTTCATTATACTAGTTTGATAGCCTCAGAAAAGCATATTATGCGCAAAGAATCTCGAAAAGAAAAAAAATTTTTTTCCAAGTTTTGAAACTTCTATAGAATCACATTTTTTCCGTTCTTATTCGAGATAACTGGTTCTCTTTCATTTTACTAGTTTGATAGCTCTAGAAAATATTATTATGCGAATAGAATCTCGAAAAGAAAAAAAAATTTTTTCGAAATTTGGAAACTTCATTAGAATCACTTTTTTTCCGTTCTTATTCGAGATAACTGGTTCTCTTTCATTATACTAGTTTGATAGCCTCAGAAAAGCATATTATGCGCAAAGAATCTCGAAAAGAAAAAAAATTTTTTCGAAGTTTGGAAACTTTATTAGAATCATTTTTTTTTCCGTTCTTATATGAGATAACTGGTTCTCTTTCATTATACTAGTTTAATAGTCTCAGAAAAGCATATTATGCGCAAACAATCTCGAGAAAAAAAAAATTTTTTCGAAATTTGGAAACTTTTTTAGAATCACATTTTTTCCGTTCTTATTCGAGATAACTGGTTCTCTTTCATTTTGCTATCTTGATAGCTGTAGAAAAGCATATTATGCGAATAGAATCTCGAAAAGAAAAAAATTTTTTTTCGAAGTTTTGAATCTTCTTTAGAATCACATTTTTTCCGTTCTAATTCGAGATAACTGGTTCTCTTTCATTTTGCTATCTTGATTGCTGTAGAAAAGCATATTATGCGAATAGAATCTCGAAAAGAAAAAAAAAATTTTTCGAAATTTGGAAACTTCATTAGAATCACTTTTTTTCCGTTCTTATTCGAGATAACTGGTTCTCTTTCATTATACTAGTTTGATAGCCTAAGAAAAGCATATTATGCGCAAAGATTCTCGAAAAGAAAAAAAATTTTTTTCGAAGTTTGGAAACTTCTTTAGAATCACATTTTTTCCGTTCTTATTCGAGATAAATGGTTCTCTTTCATTATACTAGTTTGATAGCCTCAGAAAAGCATATTATGCGCAAAGAATCTCGAAAATAAAAAAAATTTTTTTCGAAGTTTGGAAACCTCTTTAGAATCACATTTTTTCCGTTCTTATTCGAGATAACTGGTTCTCTTTCATTTTGCTAGTTTGATAGCTGTAGAAAGCATATTATGCGAATAGAATCTCGAAAAGAAAAAAAAAAATTTTTCGAAATTTGGAAACTTCATTAGAATCACTTTTTTTCCGTTCTTATTCGAGATAACTTGTTCTCTTTCATTATACTAGTTTGATAGCCTCAGAAAAGCATATTATGCGCAAAGAATCTCGAAAAGAAAAAAAAAATTTTCACAGTTTGGAAACTTCGTTAGAATCACTTTTTTTCCGTTCTTATTGGAGATAACTGGTTTTCTTTCATTTTGCTAGTTTGATAGCTGTAGAAAAGCATATTATGCGAAAAGAATTTCGAAAAGAAAAATAATCTTTTTCGAAGTTTGGAAACTTCGTTAGAATCACTTTTTTTCCGTTCTTATTCGAGATAACTGGTTCTCTTTCATTTTGCTAGTTTGATAGCTGTAGAAAAGCATGAAAAGCATATTATGCGCAGAGAATCTCGAAAAGAAAAAAAATTTTTTTGGAAGTTTGGAAACTTCTTTAGAATCAGATTTTTTCCGTTCTTATGCGAGATAACTGACTATCTTTCATTATACTAGTTTGATAGCCTCAGAAAAGCATATTATGCGCAAAGAATCTCGAAAAGAAAAAAAAAATTTTATCGAAGTTTGGAAACTTCATTAGAATCACTTTTTTTCCGTTCTTAATTGAGATAACTGGTTCTTTTTCATTATACTAGTTTGATAGCCTCAGAAAAGCATATTATGCGCAAAGAATCTCGAAAAGAATAATAATTTTTTTCGAAGTTTGGAAACTTCATTAGAATCACCTTTTTTCCGTTCTTATTCGATATAACTGGTTCTCTTTCATTATACTAGTTTGATAGCCTCAGAAAAGCATATTATGCGCAAAGAATCTCGAAAAGAAAAAAAAAATTTTTCGAAGTTTGGAAACTTCATTAGAATCACTTTTTTTTTGTTCTTATTCGAGATAACTGGTTCTCTTTCATTATACTAGTTTGATAGCCTCAGAAAAGCATATTATGCGCAAAGAATCTCGAAAGGAAAAAAAAAAATTTTCGAAGTTTGGAAACTTCATTAGAATCACTTTTTTTCCGTTCTTATTCGAGATAACTGGTTGTCTTTCATTTTGCTAGTTTGATAGCTGTAGAAAAGCATATTATGCGAAAAGAATCTCGAAAAGAAAAAAAAAAAATTCAATAATTGGAAACTTCATTAGAATCACTTTTTTTCCGTTCTTACTTGAGATAACTGTTTTTCTTTCATTATACTAGTTTGATAGCCTCAGAAAAGCATATTATGCGAATAGAATCTCGAAAAGAAAAAAAAAATTTTCGTAATTTTGAAACTTCATTTGAATCACCTTTTTTCCGTTCGAGATAACTGGTTCTCTTTCATTTTATTAGTGTGATAGCTGCAGAAAGCATATTATGCGAAAAGATTCTCGAAAAGATAAAAAAAAAATTTTCGAAATTTGGAAACTTCATTAGAATCACTTTTTTTTCCGTTCTTATTCGAGATAACTGGTTCTCTTTCATTTTGCTAGTTTGATAGCTCTAGAAAATATTATTATGCGAATAGAATCTCGAAAAGAAAAAAAAATTTTTCGAAATTTGGAAACTTCATTAGAATCACTTTTTTTCCGTTCTTATTCGAGATAACTGGTTCTCTTTCATTATACTAGTTTAATAGCCTTAGAAAAACATATTATGCGGAAAGAATCTCGAAAAGAAAAAAAAATTTTTTCCAAGTTTTGAAACTTCTATAGAATCACATTTTTTCCGTTCTTATTCGAGATAACTGGTTCTCTTTCATTTTGCTAGTTTGATAGCTCTAGAAAATATTATTATGCGAATAGAATCTCGAAAAAAAAAAAAAATTTTTCGAAATTTGGAAACTTCATTAGAATCACTTTTTTTCCGTTCTTATTCGAGATAACTGGTTCTCTTTCATTATACTAGTTTGATAGCCTCAGAAAAGCATATTATGCGCAAAGAATCTCGAAAAGAAAAAAAATTTTTTTCGAAGTTTGGAAACTTCATTAGAATCACTTTTTTTCCGTACTTATTCGAGATAACTGGTTCTCTTTCATTATACTAGTTTGATAGCCTCAGAGAAGCGTATTATGCCCAAAGAATCTCGAAAGGAAAAAAAAATTTTTTTCGAAGTTTGGAAACTTTATTAGAATCATTTTTTTTCCGTTCTTATTTGAGATAACTGGTTCTCTTTCATTATACTAGTTTAATAGCCTCAGAAAAGCATATTATGCGCAAACAATCTGGAGAAGAAAAAAAATTTTTCGAAATTTGGAAACTTCTTTAGAATCACATTTTTTCCGTTCTTATTCGAGATAACTGGTTCTCTTTCATTTTGCTATCTTGATAGCTGTAGAAAAGCATATTATGCGAATAGAATCTCGAAAAGAAAAAAATTTTTTTTCGAAGTTTTGAATCTTCTTTAGAATCACATTTTTTCCGTTCTAATTCGAGATAACTGGTTCTCTTTCATTTTGCTATCTTGATAGCTGTAGAAAAGCATATTATGCGAATAGAATCTCGAAAAGAAAAAAAAAATTTTTCGAAATTTGGAAACTTCATTAGAATCACTTTTTTCCGTTCTTATTCGAGATAACTGGTTCTCTTTCATTATACTAGTTTGATAGCCTAAGAAAAGCATATTATGCGCAAAGATTCTCGAAAAGAAAAAAAATTTTTTTCGAAGTTTGGAAACTTCTTTAGAATCACATTTTTTCCGTTCTTATTCGAGATAAATGGTTCTCTTTCATTATACTAGTTTGATAGCCTCAGAAAAGCATATTATGCGCAAAGAATCTCGAAAAGAAAAAAAATTTTTTTCGAAGTTTGGAAACCTCTTTAGAATCACATTTTTTCCGTTCTTATTCGAGATAACTGGTTCTCTTTCATTTTGCTAGTTTCATAGCTGTAGAAAGCATATTATGCGAATAGAATCTCGAAAAGAAAAAAAAAATTTTTTCGAAATTTGGAAACTTCATTAGAATCACTTTTTTTCCGTTCTTATTCGAGATAACTTGTTCTCTTTCATTATACTAGTTTGATAGCCTCAGAAAAGCATATTATGCGCAAAGAATCTCGAAAAGAAAAAAAAAATTTTCACAGTTTGGAAACTTCGTTAGAATCACTTTTTTTCCGTTCTTATTGGAGATAACTGGTTCTCTTTCATTTTGCTAGTTTGATAGCTGTAGAAAAGCATATTATGCGAAAAGAATCTCGAAAAGAAAAATAATCTTTTTCGAAGTTTGGAAACTTCGTTAGAAACACTTTTTTTCCGTTCTTATTCGAGATAACTGGTTCTCTTTCATTTTGCTAGTTTGATAGCTGTAGAAAAGCATGAAAAGCATATTATGCGCAGAGAATCTCGAAAAGAAAAAAAATTTTTTTGGAAGTTTGGAAACTTCTTTAGAATCAGATTTTTTCCGTTCTTATGCGAGATAACTGGTTCTCTTTCATTTTGATAGTTTGATAGCTGTAGAAAGGATATTATGCGAATATAATCTCGAAAAGAAAAAAAAAAATTTTCGAAATTTGGAAACTTCATTAGAATCACTTTTTTTCCGTTCTTATTCGAGATAACTGGTTCTCTTTAATTATACTAGTTTGATATCTTTAGCAAAGCATATTATACGGAAAGAATCTCGAAAAGAAAAAAAAAATTTTATCGAAGTTTGGAAACTTCATTAGAATCATTTTTTTTCTGTTCTTAATTGAGATAACTGGTTCTTTTTCATTATACTAGTTTGATAGCCTCAGAAAAGCATATTATGCGCAAAGAATCTCGAAAAGAATAATAATTTTTTTCGAAGTTTGGAAACTTCATTAGAATCACCTTTTTTCCGTTCTTATTCGATATAAATGGTTCTCTTTCATTATACTAGTTTGATAGCCTCAGAAAAGCATATTATGCGCAAAGAATCTCGAAAAGAAAAAAAAAATTTTTCGAAGTTTGGAAACTTCATTAGAATCACTTTCTTTTTGTTCTTATTCGAGATAACTGGTTCTCTTTCATTATACTAGTTTGATAGCCTCAGAAAAGCATATTATGCGCAAAGAATCTCGAAAGGAAAAAAAAAAATTTTCGAAGTTTGGAAACTTCATTAGAATCACTTTTTTTCCGTTCTTATTCGAGATAACTGGTTGTCTTTCATTTTGCTAGTTTGATAGCTGTAGAAATGCATATTATGCGAAAAGAATCTCGAAAAGAAAAAAAAAAAAAATTCAATATTTGGAAACTTCATTAGAATCACTTTTTTTCCGTTCTTACTTGAGATAACTGTTTTTCTTTCATTATACTAGTTTGATAGCCTCAGAAAAGCATATTATGCGAATAGAATCTCGAAAAGAAAAAAAAAATTTTCGTAATTTTGAAACTTCATTTGAATCACCTTTTTTCCGTTCGGGATAACTGGTTATCTTTCATTTTATTAGTGTGATAGCTGCAGAAAGCATATTATGCGAAAAGAATCTCGAAAAGATAAAAAAAAAATTTTCGAAATTTGGAAACTTCATTAGAATCACTTTTTTTTCCGTTCTTATTCGAGATAACTGGTTCTCTTTCATTTTGCTAGTTTGATAGCTCTAGAAAATATTATTATGCGATTAGAATCTCTAAAAGAAAAAAAAATTTTTCGAAATTTGGAAACTTCATTAGAATCACTTTTTTTCCGTTCTTATTCGAGATAACTGGTTCTCTTTCATTATACTAGTTTGATAGCCTCAGAAAAGCATATTATGGGCAAAGAATCTCGAAAGGAAAAAAAAATTTTTCGAAGTTTGGAAACTTAATTAGAATCACTTTTTTTCCGTTCTTATTTGAGATAACTGGTTCTCTTTCATTATACTAGTTTGATAGCCTCAGAAAAGATTATTATGCGCAAAGAATCTCGAAAAGAAAAAAAATTTTTTGAAGTTTGGAAACTTCGTTAGAATCACTTTTTTTCCGTTCTTATTCGAGATAACTGGTTATCTTTCATTATACTAGTTTGATAGCCTTAGAAAAACACATTATGCGCAAAGAATCTCAGAAAGAAAAAAAATTTTTTCGAAGTTTTGAAACTTCATTAGAATCACTTTTTTTCCGTTCTTATTCGAGATAACTGGTTCTCTTTAATTTTGCTAGTTTGGTAGCTGTAGAAAGCATATTATGCCAATAGAATCTCGAAAAGAAAGAAAAAAAATGTTTCGAAATTTGGAAACTTCATTAGAATCACTTTTTTTCCGTTCTTATTCGAGATAACTAGTTCTCTTTCATTATACTAGTTTGATAGCCTCAGAAAAGCATATTATGCGCAAAGAATCTCGAAAAGAAAAAAAATTTTTTCACAGTTTGGAAACTTCGTTAGAATCACTTTTTTTCCGTTCTTATTCGAGATAACTGGACCTCTTTCATTTTGCTAGTTTGATAGCTGTAGAAAAGCATATTATGCGCAAAGAATCTCGAAAAAAAATAATTTTTTTCGAAGTTTGGAAACTTCTTTAGAATCACTTTTTTTCCGTTCTTATTCGAGATAACTGGTTCTCTTTCATTATACTAGTTTGATATCCTTAGAAAAACATATTATGCGCAAAGAATCTCGAAAAGAAAAAAAATTTTTTTCGAAGTTTTGAAACTTCAATAGAATCACTTTTTTTCCGTTCTTATTCGAGATAACTGGTTCTCTTTCATTTTGCTAGTTTGATATTTCTAGAAAAGCATATTATGCGAAAAGAATCTGGAAAAGAAAAAAAAAATTTACGAAATTTGGAAACTTCGTTAGAATCACTTTTTTTCCGCTCTTATTCGAGATAACTGGTTCTCTTTCATTTTGCTAGTTTGATAGCTGTAGAAAGCATATTATGCGAATAGAATCTCGAAAAGAAAAAAAAAATTTTTCGAAATTTGGAAACTTCATTAGAATGACTTTTTTTCCGTTCTTATTCGAGATAACTGGTTCTCTTTCATTATACTAGTTTGATAGCCTCAGAAAAGCATATTATGCGCAAAGGATCTCGAAAAGAAAAAAATTTTTTTTCGAAGTTTGGAGACTTAATTAGAATCACTTTTTTTCCGTTCTTATTTGAGATAACTGGTTCTCTTTCATTATACTAGTTTGATAGCCTCAGAAAAGATTATTATGCGCAAAGAATCTCGAAAAGAAAAAAAAAAATTTTCGAAGTTTGGAAACTTCGTTAGAATCACTTTTTTCCGTTCTTATTCGAGATAACTGGTTATCTTTCATTATACTAGTTTGATAGCCTTAGAAAAACACATTATGCGCAAAGAATCTCGGAAAGAAAAAAAATTTTTTTCGAAGTTTTGAAACTTCATTAGAATCACTTTTTTTCCGTTCTTATTCGAGATAACTGGTTCTCTTTCATTATATTAGTTTGATAGCCTTACAAAAACATATTATGCCCAAAGAATCTCGAAAAGAAAAAAAATTTTTTTTCTAAGTTTTGAAACATCTTTAGAATCACATTTTTTCCGTTCTTATTCGAGATAACTGGTTCTCTTTCATTTTGCTAGTTTGATAGCTTTAGAAAATATTATTATGCGAATAGAATCTCGAAATGAAAAAAAAAAATTTTCGAAATTTGGAAACTTCATTAGAATCACTTTTTTTCCGTTCTTATCGAGATAACTGGTTCTCTTTCATTATACTAGATTGATAGCCTCAGAAAAGCATATTTTGCGCAAAGGATCTCGAAAAGAAAAAAAATTTTTTTCGAAGTTTGGAAACTTCTTTAGAATCAAATTTTTTCCGTTCTTATTCGAGATAACTGGTTCTCTTTAATTTTGCTAGTTTGGTAGCTGTAGAAAGCATATTATGCCAATAGAATCTCGAAAAGAAAAAAAAAATTTTTCGAAATTTGGAAACTTCATTAGAATCACTTTTTTTCCGTTCTTATTCGAGATAACTAGTTCTCTTTCATTATACTAGTTTGATAGCCTCAGAAAAGCATATTATCCGCAAAGAATCTCGAAAAGAAAAATAATTTTTTTCGAAGTTTAGAAACTTCGTTAGAATCACTTTTTTTCCGTTCTTATTCGAGATAACTGGTTCTCTTTCATTATACTAGTTTGATATCCTTAGAAAAACATATTATGCGCAAAGAATCTCGAAAAGAAAAAAATTTTTTTTTGAAGTTTTGAAACTTCAATAGAATCACTTTTTTTCCGTTCTTATTCGAGATAACTGGTTCTCTTTCATTTTGCTAGTTTGATATTTCTAGAAAAGCATATTATGCGAAAAGAATCTGGAAAAGAAAAAAAAAATTTTCGAAATTTGGAAACTTCGTTAGAATCATTTTTTTTCCGTTCTTATTCGAGATAACTGGTTCTGTTTCATTTTGCTAGTTTGATAGCTGTAGAAAGCATATTATGCGAATAGAATCTCGAAAAGAAAAAAAAAATTTTTTGAAATTTGGAAACTTCATTAGAATCACCTTTTTTCAGTTCTTATTCGAGATAACTGGTTCTCTTTCATTATACTAGTTTGATAGCCTCAGAAAAGCATATTATGCGCAAAGAATCTCGAAAAGAAGAAAAATTTTTTTCGAAGTTTGGAAACTCCATTAGAATCACTTTTTTTCCGTTCTTATTTGAGATAACGTTCTCTTTCATTATACTAGTTTGATAGCCTCAGAAAAGCATATCATGCGCAAAGAATCTCGAAAAGAAAAATAATTTTTTTCGAAGTTTGCAAACTTCGTTAGAATCACTTTTTTTCCGTTCTTATTCGAGATAACTGGTTCTCTTTCATTTTGCTAGTTTGATAGCTGTAGAAAAGCATATTATGCGAAAAATATCTCGAAAAGAAAAAAAAATTTTTCGAAATTTGGAAACTTCATTAGAATCACTTTTTTTCCGCTCTTATTCGAGATAACTGGTTCTCTTTCATTTTGATAGTTTGATAGCCTCAGAAAAGCTTATTATGCGCAAAGAATCTCGAAAAGAAAAAATTTTTTTTCGAAGTTTTGAAACTTCATTAGAATCACTTTTTTTCCGTTCTTATTGGAGATAACTGGTTATTTTTCATTATACTAGTTTGATAGCCTTAGAAAAACACATTATGCGCAAAGGATCACGGAAAGAAAAAAAAATTTTTTCGAAGTTTATAAACTTCATCAGAATTACTTTTTTTCCGTTCTTATTCGAGATAACTGGTTCTCTTTCATTATACTAGTTTAATAGCCTTAGAAAAACATATTATGCGCAAAGAATCTCGAAAAGAAAAAAAAATTTTTTCCAAGTTTTGAAATTTCTATAGAATCACTTTTTTCCGTTCTTATTCGAGATAACTGGTTCTCTTTCATTTTGCTAGTTTGATAGCTCTAGAAAATATTATTATGCGAATAGAATCTCGAAAAGAAAAAACATTTTTTCGAAATTTGGAAACTTCATTAGAATCACTTTTTTTCCGTTCTTATTCGAGATAACTGGTTCTCTTTCATTATACTAGTTTGATAGCCTCAGAAAAGCATATTATGCGCAAAGAATCTCGAAAAGAAAAAAAATTTTTTTCGAAGTTTGGAAACTTCATTAGAATCACTTTTTTTCCGTTCTTATTCGAGATAACTGGTTCTCTTTCATTATACTAGTTTGATAGCCTCAGAAAAGCATATTATGCCCAAAGAATCTCGAAGGAAACAAAAAATTTTTTCGAAGTTTGGAAACTTTATTAGAATCATTTTTTTTCCGTTCTTATTTGAGATAACTGGTTCTCTTTCATTATACTAGTTTAATAGCCTCAGAAAAGCATATTATGCGCAAACAATCTCGAGAAAAAAAAAATTTTTCGAAATTTGGAAACTTCTTTAGAATCACATTTTTTCCGTTCTTATTCGAGATAACTGGTTCTCTTTCATTTTGCTATCTTGATAGCTGTAGAAAAGCATATTATGCGAATAGAATCTCGAAAAGAAAAAAATTTTTTTTCGAAGTTTTGAATCTTCTTTAGAATCACATTTTTTCCGTTCTAATTCGAGATAACTGGTTCTCTTTCATTTTGCTATCTTGATAGCTGTAGAAAAGCATATAATGCGAATAGAATCTCGAAAAGAAAAAAAAAAATTTTCGAAATTTGGAAACTTCATTAGAATCACTTTTTTTCCGTTCTTATTCGAGATAACTGGTTCTCTTTCATTATACTAGTTTGATAGCCTAAGAAAAGCATATTATGCGCAAAGATTCTCGAAAAGAAAAAAAATTTTTTTCGAAGTTTGGAAACTTCTTTAGAATCACATTTTTTCCGTTCTTATTCGAGATAAATGGTTCTCTTTCATTATACTAGTTTGATACCCTCAGAAAAGCATATTATGCGCAAAGAATCTCGAAAAGAAAAAAAATTTTTTTTGAAGTTTTGAAACTTCAATAGAATCACTTTTTTTCCGTTCTTATTCGAGATAACTGGTTCTCTTTAATTTTGCTAGTTTGATATTTCTAGAAAAGCATATTATGCGAAAAGAATCTGGAAAAGAAAAAAAAAATTTTCGAAATTTGGAAACTTCGTTAGAATCATTTTTTTTCCGTTCTTATTCGAGATAACTGGTTCTGTTTCATTTTGCTAGTTTGATAGCTGTAGAAAGCATATTATGCGAATAGAATCTCGAAAAGAAAAAAAAAAATTTTCGAAATTTGGAAACTTCATTAGAATCACCTTTTTTCAGTTCTTATTCGAGATAACTGGTTCTCTTTCATTATACTAGTTTGATAGCCTCAGAAAAGCATATTATGCGCAAAGAATCTCGAAAAGAAGAAAAATTTTTTTCGAAGTTTGGAAACTCCATTAGAATCACTTTTTTTCCGTTCTTATTTGAGATAACGTTCTCTTTCATTATACTAGTTTGATAGCCTCAGAAAAGCATATCATGCGCAAAGAATCTCGAAAAGAAAAATAATTTTTTTCGAAGTTTGCAAACTTCGTTAGAATCACTTTTTTTCCGTTCTTATTCGAGATAACTGGTTCTCTTTCATTTTGCTAGTTTGATAGCTGTAGAAAAGCATATTATGCGAAAAATATCTCGAAAAGAAAAAAAAATTTTTCGAAATTTGGAAACTTCATTAGAATCACTTTTTTTCCGCTCTTATTCGAGATAACTGGTTCTCTTTCATTTTGATAGTTTGATAGCCTCAGAAAAGCTTATTATGCGCAAAGAATCTCGAAAAGAAAAAATTTTTTTTCGAAGTTTTGAAACTTCATTAGAATCACTTTTTTCCGTTCTTATTGGAGATAACTGGTTATTTTTCATTATACTAGTTTGATAGCCTTAGAAAAACACATTATGCGCAAAGGATCACGGAAAGAAAAAAAAATTTTTTCGAAGTTTATAAACTTCATCAGAATTACTTTTTTTCCGTTCTTATTCGAGATAACTGGTTCTCTTTCATTATACTAGTTTAATAGCCTTAGAAAAACATATTATGCGCAAAGAATCTCGAAAAGAAAAAAAAATTTTTTCCAAGTTTTGAAATTTCTATAGAATCACATTTTTTCCGTTCTTATTCGAGATAACTGGTTCTCTTTCATTTTGCTAGTTTGATAGCTCTAGAAAATATTATTATGCGAATAGAATCTCGAAAAGAAAAAAAATTTTTTCGAAATATGGAAACTTCATTAGAATCACTTTTTTTCCGTTCTTATTCGAGATAACTGGTTCTCTTTCATTATACTAGTTTGATAGCCTCAGAAAAGCATATTATGCGCAAAGAATCTCGAAAAGAAAAAAAATTTTTTTCGAAGTTTGGAAACTTCATTAGAATCACTTTTTTTCCGTTCTTATTCGAGATAACTGGTTCTCTTTCATTATACTAGTTTGATAGCCTCAGAAAAGCATATTATGCCCAAAGAATCTCGAAAGGAAAAAAAAAATTTTTTCGAAGTTTGGAAACTTTATTTGAATCATTTTTTTTCCGTTCTTATTTGAGATAACTGGTTCTCTTTCATTATACTAGTTTAATAGCCTCAGAAAAGCATATTATGCGCAAACAATCTCGAGAAAAAAAATTTTTTTCGAAATTTGGAAACTTCTTTAGAATCACATTTTTTCCGTTCTTATTCGAGATAACTGGTTCTCTTTCATTTTGCTATCTTGATAGCTGTAGAAAAGCATATTATGCGAATAGAATCTCGAAAAGAAAAAAATTTTTTTTCGAAGTTTTGAATCTTCTTTAGAATCACATTTTTTCCGTTCTAATTCGAGATAACTGGTTCTCTTTCATTTTGCTATCTTGATAGCTGTAGAAAAGCATATTATGCGAATAGAATCTCGAAAAGAAAAAAAAATTTTTCGAAATTTGGAAACTTCATTAGAATCACTTTTTTTCCGTTCTTATTCGAGATAACTGGTTCTCTTTCATTATACTAGTTTGATAGCCTAAGAAAAGCATATTATGCGCAAAGATTCTCGAAAAGAAAAAAAATTTTTTTCGAAGTTTGGAAACTTCTTTAGAATCACATTTTTTCCGTTCTTATTCGAGATAAATGGTTCTCTTTCATTATACTAGTTTGATAGCCTCAGAAAAGCATATTATGCGCAAAGAATCTCGAAAAGAAAAAAAATTTTTTTCGAAGTTTGGAAACCTCTTTAGAATCACATTTTTTCCGTTCTTATTCGAGATAACTGGTTCTCTTTCATTTTGCTAGTTTGATAGCTGTAGAAAGCATATTATGCGAATAGAATCTCGAAAAGAAAAAAAAAATTTTTCGAAATTTGGAAACTTCATTAGAATCACTTTTTTTCCGTTCTTATTCGAGATAACTTGTTCTCTTTCATTATACTAGTTTGATAGCCTCAGAAAAGCATGTTATGCGCAAAGAATCTCGAAAAGAAAAAAAAAATTTTCACAGTTTGGAAACTTCGTTAGAATCACATTTTTTCCGTTCTTATTGGAGATAACTGGTTCTCTTTCATTTTGCTAGTTTGATAGCTGTAGAAAAGCATATTATGCGAAAAGAATCTCGAAAAGAAAAATAATCTTTTTCGAAGTTTGGAAACTTCGTTAGAATCACTTTTTTTCCGTTCTTATTCGAGATAACTGGTTCTCTTTCATTTTGCTAGTTTGATAGCTGTAGAAAAGCATGAAAAGCATATTATGCGCAGAGAATCTCGAAAAGAAAAAAAATTTTTTTGGAAGTTTGGAAACTTCTTTAGAATCAGATTTTTTCCGTTCTTATGCGAGATAACTGGTTCTCTTTCATTTTGATAGTTTGATAGCTGTAGAAAGCATATTATGCGAATATAATCTCGAAAAGAAAAAAAAAAATTTTCGAAATTTGGAAACTTCATTAGAATCACTTTTTTTCCGTTCTTATTCGAGATAACTGGTTCTCTTTAATTATACTAGTTTGATAGCTTTAGCAAAGCATATTATACGGAAAGAATCTCGAAAAGAAAAAAAATTTTTTTCGAAGTTTGGAAACTTCGTTAGAATCACTTTTTTTCCGTTCTTATTGGAGATAACTGACTATCTTTCATTATACTAGTTTGATAGCCTCAGAAAAGCATATTATGCGCAAAGAATCTCGAAAAGAAAAAAAAAAAATTTATCGAAGTTTGGAAACTTCATTAGAATCACTTTTTTTCCGTTCTTAATTGAGATAACTGGTTCTTTTTCATTATACTAGTTTGATAGCCTCAGAAAAGCATATTATGCGCAAAGAATCTCGAAAAGAATAATAATTTTTTTCGGAGTTTGGAAACTTCATTAGAATCACCTTTTTTCCGTTCTTATTCGATATAACTGGTTCTCTTTCATTATACTAGTTTGATAGCCTCAGAAAAATATATTATGCGCAAAGAATCTCGAAAAGAAAAAAAAAATTTTTCGAAGTTTGGAAACTTCATTAGAATCACTTTTTTTTTGTTCTTATTCGAGATAACTGGTTCTCTTTCATTATACTAGTTTGATAAACTCAGAATAGCATATTATGCGCAAAGAATTTCGAAAGGAAAAAAAAAATTCAATATTTGGAAACTTCATTAGAATCACTTTTTTTCCGTTCTTACTTGAGATAACTGTTTCTCTTTCATTATACTAGTTTGATAGCCTCAGAAAAGCATATTATGCGAATAGAATCTCGAAAAGAAAAAAAAAATTTTTCGTAATTTTGAAACTTCATTTGAATCACCTTTTTTCCGTTCGAGATAACTGGTTCTCTTTCATTTTATTAGTGTGATAGCTGCAGAAAGCATATTATGCGAAAAGAATCTCGAAAAGATAAAAAAAAATTTTCGAAATTTGGAAACTTCATTAGAATCACTTTTTTTTCCGTTCTTATTCGAGATAACTGGTTCTCTTTCATTTTGCTAGTTTGATAGCTCTAGAAAATATTATTATGCGAATAGAATCTCGAAAAGAAAAAAAAATTTTTCGAAATTTGGAAACTTCATTAGAATCACTTTTTTTCCGTTCTTATTCGAGATAACTGGTTCTCTTTCATTATACTAGTTTGATAGCCTCAGAAAAGCATATTATGGGCAAAGAATCTCGAAAGGAAAAAAAATTTTTTCGAAGTTTGGAAACTTAATTAGAATCACTTTTTTTCCGTTCTTATTTGAGATAACTGGTTCTCTTTCATTATACTAGTTTGATAGCCTCAGAAAAGATTATTATGCGCAAAGAATCTCGAAAAGAAAAAAAAATTTTTTCGAAGTTTGGAAACTTCGTTAGAATCACTTTTTTTCCGTTCTTATTCGAGATAACTGGTTATCTTTCATTATACTAGTTTGATAGCCTTAGAAAAACACATTATGCGCAAAGAATCTTGGAAAGAAAAAAAAATTTTTTTCGAAGTTTTGAAACTTCATTAGAATCACTTTTTTTCCGTTCTTATTCGAGATAACTGGTTCTCTTTCATTATATTAGTTTGATAGCCTTACAAAAACATATTATGCGCAAAGAATCTCGAAAAGAAAAAAAAAATTTTTCCAAGTTTTGAAACATCTTTAGAATCACATTTTTTTCCGTTCTTATTCGAGATAACTGGTTCTCTTTCATTTTGCTAGTTTGATAGCTCTAGAAAATATTATTATGCGAATAGAATCTCGAAATGAAAAAAAAAAATTTTCGAAATTTGGAAACTTCATTAGAATCACTTTTTTTCCGTTCTTATCGAGATAACTGGTTCTCTTTCATTATACTAGATTGATAGCCTCAGAAAAGCATATTTTGCGCAAAGAATCTCGAAAAGAAAAAAAATTTTTTTCGAAGTTTGGAAACTTCTTTAGAATCACATTTTTTCCGTTCTTATTCGAGATAACTGGTTCTCTTTAATTTTGCTAGTTTGGTAGCTGTAGAAAGCATATTATGCCAATAGAATCTCGAAAAGAAAAAAAAATTTTTCGAAATTTGGAAACTTCATTAGAATCACTTTTTTTCCGTTCTTATTCGAGATAACTAGTTCTCTTTCATTATACTAGTTTGATAGCCTCAGAAAAGCATATTATGCGCAAAGAATCTGGAAAAGAAAAAAAATTTTTTCACAGTTTGGAAACTTCGTTAGAATCACTTTTTTTCCGTTCTTATTCGAGATAACTGGACCTCTTTCATTTTGCTAGTTTGATAGCTGTAGAAAAGCATATTATGCGCAAAGAATCTCGAAAAGAAAAATAATTTTTTTCGAAGTTTGGAAACTTCGTTAGAATCACTTTTTTTCCGTTCTTATTCGAGATAACTGGTTCTCTTTCATTTTGCTAGTTTGATAGCTGTAGAAAGCATATTATGCGAATAGAATCTCGAAAAGAAAAAAAAATTTTTTCGAAATTTGGAAACTTCATTAGAATGACTTTTTTTCCGTTCTTATTGAGATAACTGGTTCTCTTTCATTATACTAGTTTGATAGCCTCAGAAAAGCATATTATGCGCAAAGGATCTCGAAAAGAAAAAAAATTTTTTTCGAAGTTTGGAAATTTCATTAGAATCACTTTTTTTCCGTTCTTATTCGAGATAACTGGTTCTCTTTCTTTATACTAGTTCGATAGCCTCAGAAAAGCATATTATGCGCAAAGAATCTCGAAAGGAAAAAAAAAAATTTTTCGAAGTTTGGAAACTTCATTAGAATCACTTTTTTTCCGTTCTTATTCGATATAACTGGTTGTCTTTCATTTTGCTAGTTTGATAGCTGTAGAAAAGCATATTATGCGAAAAGAATCTCGAAAAGAAAAATAATTTTTTTCGAAGTTTGGAAACTTCGTTAGAATCACTTTTTTTCCGTTCTTATTCGAGATAACTGGTTCTCTTTCATTTTGCTAGTTTGATAGCTGTAGAAAAGCATATTATGCGAAAAATATCTCGAAAAGAAAAAAAAATTTTCGAAATTTGGAAACTTCATTAGAATCACTTTTTTTTCGCTCTTATTCGAGATAACTGGTTCTCTTTCATGTTGATAGTTTGATAGCCTCAGAAAAGCTTATTATGCGCAAAGAATCTCGTAAAGAAAAAAATTTTTTTCGAAGTTTTGAAACTTCATTAGAATCACATTTTTTCCGTTCTTATTGGAGATAACTGGTTATTTTTCATTATACTAGTTTGATAGCCTTAGAAAAACACATTATGCGCAAAGGATCACGGAAAGAAAAAAAAATTTTTTCGAAGTTTATAAACTTCCTCAGAATTACTTTTTTCCCGTTCTTATTCGAGATAACTGGTTCTCTTTCAATATACTAGTTTAATAGCCTTAGAAAAACATATTATGCGCAAAGAATCTCGAAAAGAAAAAAAATTTTTTTCCAAGTTTTGAAACTTCTATAGAATCACATTTTTTCCGTTCTTATTCGAGATAACTGGTTCTCTTTCATTTTGCTAGTTTGATAGCTCTAGAAAATATTATTATGCGAATAGAATCTCGAAAAGAAACAAAAATTTTTTCGAAATTTGGAAACTTCATTAGAATTACTTTTTTTCCGTTCTTATTCGAGATAACTGGTTCTCTTTCATTATACTAGTTTGATAGCCTCAGAAAAGCATATTATGCGCAAAGAATCTCGAAAAGAAAAAAAATTTTTTTCGAAGTTTGGAAACTTCATTAGAATCACTTTTTTTCCGTTCTAATTCGAGATAACTGGTTCTCTTTCATTATACTAGTTTGATAGCCTCAGAAAAGCATATTATGCCCAAAGAATCTCGAAAGGAAAAAAAAAATTTTTCGAAGTTTGGAAACTTTATTAGAATCACTTTTTTTCCGTTCTTATTTGAGATAACTGGTTCTCTTTCATTATACTAGTTTAATAGCCTCAGAAAAGCATATTATGCGCAAACAATCTCGAGAAAAAAAAAATTTTTCGAAATTTGGAAACTTCTTTAGAATCACATTTTTTCCGTTCTTATTCGAGATAACTGGTTCTCTTTCATTTTGCTATCTTGATAGCTGTAGAAAAGCATATTATGCGAATAGAATCTCGAAAAGAAAAAGTTTTTTTTTCGAAGTTTTGAATCTTCTTTAGAATCACATTTTTTCCGTTCTAATTCGAGATAACTGGTTCTATTTCATTTTGCTATCTTGATAGCTGTAGAAAAGCATATTATGCGAATAGAATCTCGAAAAGAAAAAAAAAATTTTTCGAAATTTGGAAACTTCATTAGAATCACTTTTTTTCCGTTCTTATTCGAGATAACTGGTTCTCTTTCATTATACTAGTTTGATAGCCTCAGAAAAGCATATTATGCGCAAAGAATCTCGAAAAGAAAAAACATTTTTTTCGAAGTTTGGAAACCTCTTTAGAATCACATTTTTTTCCGTTCTTATTGGAGATAACTGGTTCTCTTTCATTTTGCTAGTTTGATAGCTGTAGAAAGCATATTATGCGAATAGAATCTCGAAAAGAAAAAAATTTTTTTCGAAGTTTGGAAACTTCTTTAGAATCACTTTTTTTCCGTTCTTATTCGAGATAACTGGTTCTCTTTCATTATACTAGTTTGATAGCCTCAGAAAAACATTTATTATGCGCAAAGAATCTCGAAAAGAAAAAAAAAAATTTATCGAAGTTTGGAAACTTCATTAGAATCACTTTTTTTCCGTTCTTAATTGAGATAACTGGTTCTTTTTCATTATACTAGTTTGATAGCCTCAGAAAAGCATATTATGCGCAAAGAATCTCGAAAAGAATAATAATTTTTTTTCGAAGTTTGGAAACATCGTTAAATCACTTTTTTTCTGTTCTTATTCGCCATAACTGGTTCTCTTTAATTATACTAGTTTTATAGCCTTAGAAAAGCATATTATGCGGAAAGAATCTCGAAAAGAAAAAAATTTTTTTCGAAGTTTTGAAACTTCATTAGAATCACTTTTTTTCCGTTCTTATTCGAGATAACTGGTTCTCTTTCATTATACTAGTTTGATAGCCTTAGAAAAACATATTATGCGCAAAGAATCTCGAAAAGAAAAAAAAATTTTTTCCAAGTTTCGAAACTTTTTTAGAATCACATTTTTTCCGTTCTTATTCGAGATAACTGGTTCTCTTTCATTTTGCTAGTTTGATAGCTCTAGAAAATATTATTATGCGAATAGAATCTCGAAAAGAAAAAAAAATTTTTCGAAATTTGGAAACTTCGTTAGAATCACTTTTATTCCGTTCTTATTCGAGATAACTGGTTCTCTTTCATTTTGCTAGTTTGATAGCTGTAGAAAGCATATTATGCGAATAGAATCTCGAAAAGAAAAAAAAAATTTTTCCAAATTTTGAAACTTCATTTGAATCACTTTTTTTCCGTTCTTATTTGAGATAACTGGTTCTCTTTCATTATACTAGTTTAATAGCCTCAGAAAAGCATATTATGCGCAAACAATCTCGAGAAAAAAAAAATTTATCGAAATTTGGAAACTTCTTTAGAATCACATTTTTTCCGTTCTTATTCGAGATAACTGGTTCTCTTTCATTTTGCTATCTTGATAGCTGTAGAAAAGCATATTATGCGAATAGAATCTCGAAAAGAAAAAATTTTTTTTTCGAAGTTTTGAATCTTCTTTAGAATCACATTTTTTCCGTTCTAATTCGAGATAACTGGTTCTCTTTCATTTTGCTATCTTGATAGCTGTAGAAAAGCATATTATGCGAATAGAATCTCGAAAAGAAAAAAAAAATTTTTCGAAATTTGGAAACTTCATTAGAATCACTTTTTTTCCGTTCTTATTCGAGATAACTGGTTCTCTTTCATTATACTAGTTTGATAGCCTAAGAAAAGCATATTATGCGCAAAGATTCTCGAAAAGAAAAAAAATTTTTTTCGAAGTTTGGAAACATCTTTAGAATCACATTTTTTCCATTCTTATTCGAGATAAATGGTTCTCTTTCATTATACTGGTTTGATAGCCTCAGAAAAGCATATTATGCGCAAAGAATCTCGAAAAGAAAAAAAATTTTTTTCGAAGTTTGGAAACCTCTTTAGAATCACATTTTTTCCGTTCTTATTGGAGATAACTGGTTCTCTTTCATTTTGCTAGTTTGATAGCTGTAGAAAGCATATTATGCGAATAGAATCTCGAAAAGAAAAAAATTTTTTTCGAAGTTTGGAAACTTCTTTAGAATCACTTTTTTTCCGTTCTTATTCGAGATAACTGGTTCTCTTTCATTATACTAGTTTGATAGCCTCAGAAAAGCATATTATGCGCAAAGAATCTCGAAAAGAAAAAAAAAAATTTATCGAAGTTTGGAAACTTCATTAGAATCACTTTTTTTCCGTTCTTAATTGAGATAACTGGTTCTTTTTCATTATACTAGTTTGATAGCCTCAGAAAAGCATATTATGCGCAAAGAATCTCGAAAAGAATAATAATTTTTTTTCGAAGTTTGGAAACATCGTTAAATCACTTTTTTTCCGTTCTTATTCGCCATAACTGGTTCTCTTTAATTATACGAGTTTTATAGCCTTAGAAAAGCATATTATGCGGAAAGAATCTCGAAAAGAAAAAAATTTTTTTCGAAGTTTTGAAACTTCATTAGAATCACTTTTTTTCCGTTCTTATTCGAGATAACTGGTTCTCTTTCATTATACTAGTTTGATAGCCTAAGAAAAACATATTATGCGCAAAGAATCTCGAAAAGAAAAAAAAATTTTTTCCAAGTTTCGAAACTTTTTTAGAATCACATTTTTTCCGTTCTTATTCGAGATAACTGGTTCTCTTTCATTTTGCTAGTTTGATAGCTCTAGAAAATATTATTATGCGAATAGAATCTCGAAAAGAAAAAAAAATTTTTCGAAATTTGGAAACTTCGTTAGAATCACTTTTATTCCGTTCTTATTCGAGATAACTGGTTCTCTTTCATTTTGCTAGTTTGATAGCTGTAGAAAGCATATTATGCGAATAGAATCTCGAAAAGAAAAAAAAAATTTTTCCAAATTTTGAAACTTCATTTGAATCACCTTTTTTCCGTTCGAGATAACTGGTTCTCTTTCATTTTATTAGTGTGATAGCTGCAGAAAGCATATTATGCGAAAAGAATCTCGAAAAGATAAAAAAAAATTTTTCGAAATTTGGAAACTTCGTTAGAATCACTTTTTTTCCGTTCTTATTCGAGATAACTGGTTCTCTTTCATTATACTAGTTTGATATCCTTAGAAAAACATATTATGCGCAAAGAATCTCGAAAAGAAAAAATTTTTTTTTCGAAGTTTTGAAACTTCAATAGAATCACCTTTTTTCCGTTTTTATTCGAGATAACTGGTTATCTTTCATTTTGCTAGTTTGATATTTCTAGAAAAGCATATTATGCGAATAGAATCTCGAAAAGAAAAAAAATTTTTTTCGAAGTTTGGAAACTTCTTTAGAATCACTTTTTTTCCGTCCTTATTCGAGATAACTGGTTCTCTTTCATTATACTAGTTTGATAGCCTCAGAAAAGCATATTATGCGCAAAGAATCTCGAAAGGAAAAAAAAATTTTCGAAGTTTGGAAACTCATTAGAATCACTTTTTTTCCGTTCTTATTTGAGATAACTGGTTCTCTTTCATTATACTATTTTGATAGCCTCAGAAAAGCATATTATGCGCAAAGAATCTCGAAAAGAAAAATAATTTTTTTCACAGTTTGGAAACTTCGTTAGAATCACTTTTTTTCCGTTCTTATTCGAGATAACTGGTTCTCTTTCATTTTGCTAGTTTGATAGCTGTAGAAAAGCATATTATGCTGAAAGAATCTCGAAAAGAAAAAAAAAATATAGAAATTTGGAAACTTCATTAGAATCACTTTTTTCCGTTCTTATTCGAGATAACTGGTTCTCTTTCATTATACTAGTTTGATAGCCTCAGAAAAGCATATTATGGGCAAAGAATCTCCAAAGGAAAAAAAAAAATTTTTCGAAGTTTGGAAACTTCATTAGAATGACTTTTTTTCCGTTCTTATTTGAGATAACTGGTTCTCTTTCATTATACTAGTTTGATAGCCTCAGAAAAGCTTATTATGCGCAAAGAATCTCGAAAAGAAAAAAAAATTTTTTCGAAGTTTGGAAACTTCGTTAGAATCACTTTTTTTCCGTTCTTATTCGAGATAACTGGTTATCTTTCATTATACTAGTTTGATAGCCTTAGAAAAACACATTAGCGCAAAGAATCTCGGAAAGAAAAAAAATTTTTTTCGAAGTTTTGATTTTTTTCCGTTCTTATTCGAGATAACTGGTTCTCTTTCATTATACTAGTTTGATAGCCTTAGAAAAACAGATTATGCGCAAAGAATCTCGGAAAGAAAAATAATTTTTTTCACAGTTTGGAAACTTCGTTAGAATCACTTTTTTTCCGTTCTTATTCGAGATAACTGGTTCTCTTTCATTTTGCTAGTTTGATAGCTGTAGAAAAGCATATTATGCGAAAAGAATCTCGAAAAGAAAAAAAAATTTTTCGAAATTTGGAAACTTCATTAGAATCACTTTTTTTCCGTTCTTATTCGAGATAACTGATTCTCTTTCATTATACTACTTTGATAGCCTCAGAAAAGCATATTATGCGCAAAGAATCTCGAAAAGAAAAAAAAAATTTTCCGAAGTTTGGAAACTTCATTAGAATCACTTTTTTTCCGTTCTTATTTGAGATAACTGGTTATTTTTCATTATACTATTTTGATAGCCTCAGAAAAGGATATTATGCGCAAAGAATCTGGAAAAGAAAAATAATTTTTTTCGAAGTTTGGAAACTTCGTTAGAATCACTTTTTTTCCGTTCTTATTCGAGATAACTGGTTCTCTTTCATTTTGCTAGTTTGATAGCTGTAGAAAAGCATATTATGCTGAAAGAATCTCGAAAAAAAAAAAAATTTCGAAATTTGGAAACTTCATTAGAATCACTTTTTTCCGTTCTTATTCGAGATAACTGGTTCTCTTTCATTATACTAGTTTGATAGCCTCAGAAAAGCATATTATGGGCAAAGAATCTCGAAAGGAAAAAAAAAAATTTTTTCGAAGTTTGGAAACTTTATTAGAATCACTTTTTTTCCGTTCTTATTTGAGATAACTGGTTCTCTTTCATTATACTAGTTTAATAGCCTCAGAAAAGCATATTATGCGCAAACAATCTAGAAAAGAAAAAAATTTTTTTTCGAAGTTTGGAAACTTCGTTAGAATCACTTTTTTTCCGTTCTTATTGGAGATAACTGGTTCTCTTTCATTATACTAGTTTGATAGCCTTAGGAAAACAGATTATGCGCAAAGAATCTCGAAAAGAAAAATAATTTTTTTCGAAGTTTGGAAACTTCGTTAGAATCACTTTTTTCCGTTCTTATTCGAGATAACTGGTTCTCTTTCATTATACTAGTTTGATATCCTTAGAAAAACATATTATGCGCAAAGAATCTCGAAAAGAAAATAATTTTTTTCGAAGTTTTGAAACTTCAATAGAATCACTTTTTTTCCGTTCTTATTCGAGATAACTGGTTCTCTTTCATTTTGCTAGTTTGATATTTCTAGAAAAGCATATTATGCGAAAAGAATCTGGAAAAGAAAAAAAAAAATTTTCGAAGTTTGGAAACTTCGTTAGAATCACTTTTTTTCCGTTCTTATTCGAGATAACTGGTTCTCTTTCAATTTGCTAGTTTGATAGCTGTAGAAAAGCATATTTTGCGAAAAGAATCTCGAAAAGAAAAAAAAAATTTTCGAAATTTGGAAACTTCATTAGAATCACTTTTCTCCGTTCTTATTCGAGATAACTGGTTCTCTTTCATTTTGCTAGTTTGATAGCTGTAGAAAAGGATATTATACTGAAAGAATCTCGAAAAGAAAAAAAAAATTTTTCGAAATTTGGAAACTTCATTAGAATCACTTTTTTTCCGTTCTTATTTGAGATAACTGGTTCTCTTTCATTATACTAGTTTGATAGCCTCAGAAAAGCTTATTATGCGCAAAGAATCTCGAAAAGAAAAAAAAATTTTTTCGAAGTTTGGAAACTTCGTTAGAATCTTTTTTTTTCCGTTCTTATTCGAGATAACTGGTTATCTTTCATTATACTAGTTTGACAGCCTTAGAAAAACAGATTATGCGCAAAGAATCTCGGAAAGAAAAAAAATTTTTTTCCAAGTTTTGAAAATTCTTTAGAATCACATTTTTTCCGTTCTTATTCGAGATAACTGGTTCTCTTTCATTTTGCTAGCTTGATAGCTGTAGAAAAGCATATTATGCGAATAAAATCTCGAAAAGAAAAAAAAATGTTTCGAAATTTGGAAACTTCATTAGAATCACTTTTTTTCCGTTCTTATTCGAGATAACTGGTTCTCTTTCATTATACTAGTTTGATAGCCTCAGAAAAGCATATTATGCCCAAAGAATCTCGAAAAGAAAAAAAAAAATTTTCGAAGTTTGGAAACTTCATTAGAATCACTTTTTTTCCGTTCTTATTCGAGATAACTGGTTCTCTTTCATTATACTAATTTGATAGCCTCAGAAAAGCATATTATGGGCAAAGAATCTCGAAAGGAAAAAAAAAATTTTTCGAAGTTTGGAATGTTCATTAGAATCACTTTTTTTCCGTTCTTATTTGAGTTAACTGGTTCTCTTTCATTATACTAGTTTGATAGCCTCAGAAAAGCTTATTATGCGCAAAGAATCTCGAAAAGAAAAAAAAAATTTTTCGACGTTTGGAAACATCGTTAGAATCACTTTTTTTCCGTTCTTAATCGAGATAACTGGTTATCTTTCATTATACTAGTTTGATAGCCTTAGAAAAACATATTATGCGAAAAGAATCTCGAAAAGAAAAAAAAAATTTTTCGAAATTTGGAAACTTCATTAGAATCACTCTTTTTCCGTTCTTATTCGAGATAACTGTTTCTCTTTCATTTTGCTAGTTTGATAGCTGTAGAAAAGCTTATTATGCGCAAAGAATCTCGAAAAGAAAAAAAAAATTTTTCGAAGTTTGGAAACTTCGTTAGAATCACTTTTTTCCGTTCTCATTCGAGATAACTGGTTATCTTTCATAATACTAGTTTGATATTTCTAGAAAAGCATAATATGCGAAAAGAATCTGGAACAGAAAAAAAAATTTTCGAAATTTGGAAACTTCGTTAGAATCACTTTTTTTCCGTTCTAATTCGAAATAACTGGTTCTCTTTCATTTTGCTAGTTTGATAGCTGTAGAAAGCATGTTAATGGAATAGAATCTCGAAAAGAAAAAAAAATTTTTTTGAAATTTGGAAACTTCAATAGAATCACCTTTTTTCCGTTCTTATTCGAGATAACTGGTTGTCTTTCATTTTGCTAGTTTGATAGCTGTAGAAAAGTTTATTATGCGAAAAGAATCTCGAAAAGAAAAAAAAATTTTCAATATTTGGAAACTTCATTAGAATCACTTTTTTTCCGTTCTTACTTGAGATAACTGTTTCTCTTTCATTATACTAGTTTGATAGCCTCAGAAAAGCATATTATGCGCAAAGAATCTCGAAAAGAAAAATAATTTTTTTCGAAGTTTGGAAACTTCTTTAGAATCACTTTTTTTCCGTTCTTATTCGAGATAACTGGTTCTCTTTCATTTTGCTAGTTTGATAGCTGTAGAAAAGCTTATTATTCAAAAAGAATCTCGAAAAGAAAAATAATTTTTTTCGAAGTTTGAAAACTTCTTTAGAATCACCTTTTTTCCGTTCTTATTCGAGATAACTGGTTCTCTTTCATTTTGCTAGTTTGATAGCTGTAGAAAAGCATATTATGCGAAAAGAATCACGAAAAGAAAAATAATTTTTTTCGAAGTTTGGAAACTTCGTTAGAATCACTTTTTTTCCGTTCTTATTGGAGATAACTGGTTCTCTTTCATTTTGCTTGTTTAATAGCTGTAGAAAAGCATATTATAAGAAAAGAATCTCGAAAAGAAAAAAAAAAATTTTCGAAATTTGGAAACTTCATTAGAATCACTTTTTTTCCGTTCTTACTTGAGATAACTGTTTCTCTTTCATTATACTAGTTTGATAGCCTCAGAAAAGCATATTATGCGCAAAGAATCTCGAAAAGAAAAATAATTTTTTTCGAAGTTTGGAAACTTCTTTAGAATCACTTTTTTTCCGTTATTATTGGAGATAACTGGTTCTCTTTCATTTTGCTAGTTTGATAGCTGTAGAAAAGCATATTATGCGAAAAGAATCTCGAAAAGAAAAATAATTTTTTTCGAAGTTTGGAAACTTCATTAGAATCACTTTTTTTCCAACCTTATTCGAGATAACTGGTTCTCTTTCATTTTGTTAGTTTAATAGCTGTAGAAAAGCATATTATGCTGAAAGAATCTCGAAAAGAAAAAAAAAATTTTTCGAAATTTGGAAACTTCATTAGAATCACTTTTTTTCCGTTCTTATTGGAGATAACTGACTATCTTTCATTATACTAGTTTGATAGCCTCAGAAAATTATATTATGCGCAAAGAATCTCGAAAGGAAAAAAAAATTTTTTCGAAGTTTGGAAACTCATTAGAATCACTTTTTTTCCGTTCTTATTTGAGATAACGTTCTCTTTCATTATAGTAGTTTGATAGCCTCAGAAAAACATATCATGCGCAAAGAATCTCGAAAAGAAAAATAATTTTTTCGAAGTTTGCAAACTTCGTTAGAATCACTTTTTTTCCGTTCTTATTCGAGAGAACTGGTTCTCCTTAATTATACTAGTTTGATAGCCTTAGAAAAGCATATTATGCGGAAAGAATCTCGAAAAGAAAAAAAAATTTTTTCGAAGTTTGGAAACTTCGTTAGAATAACTTTTTTTCCGTTCTTATTCGAGATAACTGGTTCTCTTTCATTATACTAGTTTGATAGCCTTAGAAAAACATATTTGCGCAAAGAATCTCGAAAAGAAAAAAAAAATTTTTCGAAGTTTTGAAACTTCTTTAGAATCACATTTTTTCCGTTCTTATTCGAGATAACTGGTTCTCTTTCATTTTGCTAGCTTGATAGCTGTAGAAAAGCATATTATGCGAATAGAATCTCGAAAAGAAAAAAAAAATTTTTTCGAAATTTGGAAACTTCATTAGAATCACTTTTTTTCCGTTCTTATTCGAGATAACTGGTTCTCTTTCAATATACTAGTTTGATAGCCTCAGATAAGCATATTATGCGCATGAATATGGAAAAGAAAAATTTTTTTTTCGAAGTTTGGAAACTCCTTTAGAATCACATTTTTTCCGTTCTTATTCGAGATAACTGGTTCTCTTTCATTATACTAGTTTGATAGCCTCAGAAAAGCATATTTTGCGCAAAGAATCTCGAAAAGAAAAAAATTTTTTTTCGAAGTTTGGAAACTTCTTTAGAATCACATTTTTTCCGTTCTTATTCGAGATAACTGGTTCTCTTTAATTTTGCTAATTTGGTAGCTGTAGAAAGCATATTATGCGAATAGAATGTCGAAAAGAAAAAAAAAATTTTTTCGAACTTTGGAAACTTCATTAGAATCACTTTTTTTCCGTTCTTATTCGAGATAACTGGTTCTCTTTCATTATACTAGTTTGATAGCCTCAGAAAAGCATATTATGCGCAAAGAATCTCGAAAAGAAAAAAAATTTTTTTCGAAGTTTGGAAACTTCTTTAGAATCACATTTTTTCCGTTCTTATTCGAGATAACTGGTTCCCTTTCATTATACTAGATTGATAGCCTCAGAAAAGCATATTTTGCGCAAAGAATCTCGAAAAGAAAAAAAATTCTTTTCGAAGTTTGGAAACTTCTTTAGAATCACATTTTTTTCGTTCTTATTCGAGATAACTGGTTCTCTTTAATTTTGCTAGTTTGGTAGCTGTAGAAAGCATATAATGCCAATAGAATCTCGAAAAGAAAAAAAAAAATTTTCGAAATTTGGAAACTTCATTAGAATCACTTTTTTCCGTTCTTATTCGAGATAACTAGTTCTCTTTCATTATACTAGTTTGATAGCCTCAGAAAAGCATATTATGCGCAAAGAATCTCGAAAAGAAAAAAAATTTTTTCACAGTTTGGAAACTTCGTTAGAATCACTTTTTTTCCGTTCTTATTCGAGATAACTGGACCTCTTTCATTTTGCTAGTTTGATAGCAGTAGAAAAGCATATTATGTGCAAAGAATCTCGAAAAGAAAAATAATTTTTTTCGAAGTTTGGAAACTTCGTTAGAATCACTTTTTTTCCGTTCTTATTCGAGATAACTGGTTCTCTTTCATTTTGCTAGTTTGATAGCTGTAGAAAGCATATTATGCGAATAGAATCTCGAAAAGAAAAAAAAAATTTTTCGAAATTTGGAAACTTCATTAGAATGACTTTTTTTCCGTTCTTATTCGAGATAACTGGTTCTCTTTCATTATACTAGTTTGATAGCCTCAGAAAAGCATATTATGCGCAAAGGATCTCGAAAAGAAAAAAAAATTTTTTCGAAGTTTAGAAACTTCATTAGAATCACTTATTTTCCGTTCTTATTCGAGATAACTGGTTCTCTTTCTTTATACTTGTTCGATAGCCTCAGAAAAGCATATTATGCGCAAAGAATCTCGAAAGGAAAAAAAAAATTTTTCGAAGTTTGGAAACTTCATTAGAATCACTTTTTTTCCGTTCTTATTCGATATAACTGGTTGTCTTTCAATTTGCTAGTTTGATAGCTGTAGAAAAGCATATTATGCGAAAAGAATCTCGAAAAGAAAAAAAAAATTTTTCCAAGTTTTGAAACTTCTTTAGAATCACATTTTTCCCGTTCTTATTCGAGATAACTGATTCTCTTTCATTTTGCTAGTTTGATAGCTCTAGAAAATATTATTATGCGAATAGAATCTCGAAAAGAAAAAAAAAATTTTCGAAATTTGGAAACTTCATTAGAATCACTTTTTTTCCGTTCTTATTCGAGATAGCTGGTTCTCTTTCATTATACTAGTTTGATGGCCTCAAAAAAGCATATTATGCGCAAAGAATCTCTAAAGGAAAAAAAATTTTTTTTCGAAGTTTGGAAACTTTATTAGAATCACTTTTTTCCCGTTCTTATTTGAGATAACTGGTTCTCTTTCATTATACTAGTTTAATTGCCTCAGAAAAGCATATTATGCGCAAAGAATCTCGAAAAGAAAAATAATTTTTTTCACAGTTTGGAAACTTCGTTAGAATCACTTTTTTTCCGTTCTTATTCGAGATAACTGGTTCTCTTTCATTTTGCTAGTTTGATAGCTGTAGAAAAGCATATTATGCGAAAAGAATCTCGAAAAGAAAAAAAAATTTTTCGAAATTTGGAAACTTCATTAGAATCACTTTTTTTCCGTTCTTATTCGAGATAACTGATTCTCTTTCATTATACTACTTTGATAGCCTCAGAAAAGCATATTATGCGCAAAGAATCTCGAAAAGAAAAAAAAATTTTCCGAAGTTTGGAAACTTCATTAGAATCACTTTTTTTCCGTTCTTATTTGAGATAACTGGTTATTTTTCATTATACTAGTTTGATAGCCTCAGAAAAGGATATTATGCGCAAAGAATCTGGAAAAGAAAAATAATTTTTTTCGAAGTTTGGAAACTTCGTTAGAATCACTTTTTTTCGGTTCTTATTCGAGATAACTGGTTCTCTTTCATTATACTAGTTTGATAGCCTCAGAAAAGCATATTATGCGCAAAAAATCTCGAAAAGAAAAAAATTTTTTTTCGAAATTTGGAAACTTCGTTAGAATCACTTTTTTTCCGTTCTTATTCGAGATAACTGGTTCTCTTTCATTTTGCTAGTTTGATAGCTGTAGAAAAGCATATTATGCTGAAAGAATCTCGAAAAAAAAAAAAATTTCGAAATTTGGAAACTTCATTAGAATCACTTTTTTCCGTTCTTATTCGAGATAACTGGTTCTCTTTCATTATACTAGTTTGATAGCCTCAGAAAAGCATATTATGAGCAAAGAATCTCGAAAGGAAAAAAAAAAATTTTTTCGAAGTTTGGAAACTTTATTAGAATCACTTTTTTTCCGTTCTTATTTGAGATAACTGGTTCTCTTTCATTATACTAGTTTAATAGCCTCAGAAAAGCATATTATGCGCAAACAATCTAGAAAAGAAAAAAATTTTTTTCCGAAGTTTGGAAACTTCGTTAGAATCACTTTTTTTCCGTTCTTATTTGAGATAACTGGTTCTCTTTCATTATACTAGTTTGATAGCCTTAGGAAAACAGATTATGCGCAGAGAATCTCGAAAAGAAAAATAATTTTTTTCGAAGTTTGGAAACTTCGTTAGAATCACTTTTTTCCGTTCTTATTCGAGATAACTGGTTCTCTTTCATTATACTAGTTTGATATCCTTAGAAAAACATATTATGCGCAAAGAATCTCGAAAAGAAAATAATTTTTTTCGAAGTTTTGAAACTTCAATAGAATCATTTTTTTTCCGTTCTTATTCGAGATAACTGGTTCTCTTTCATTTTGCTAGTTTGATATTTCTAGAAAAGCATATTATGCGAAAAGAATCTGGAAAAGAAAAAAAAAAAATTTTCGAAGTTTGGAAACTTCGTTAGAATCACTTTTTTTCCGTTCTTATTCGAGATAACTGGTTCTCTTTCAATTTGCTATTTTGATAGCTGTAGAAAAGCATATTTTGCGAAAAGAATCTCGAAAAGAAAAGAAAAATTTTCGAAATTTGGAAACTTCATTAGAATCACTTTTCTCCGTTCTTATTCGAGATAACTGGTTCTCTTTCATTTTGCTAGTTTGATAGCTGTAGAAAAGGATATTATACTGAAAGAATCTCGAAAAGAAAAAAAAAATTTTTCGAAATTTGGAAACTTCATTAGAATCACTTTTTTTCCGTTCTTATTTGAGATAACTGGTTCTCTTTCATTATACTAGTTTGATAGCCTCAGAAAAGCTTATTATGCGCAAAGAATCTCGAAAAGAAAAAAAAATTTTTTCGAAGTTTGGAAACTTCGTTAGAATCTTTTTTTTTCCGTTCTTATTCGAGATAACTGGTTATCTTTCATTATACTAGTTTGACAGCCTTAGAAAAACAGATTATGCGCAAAGAATCTCGGAAAGAAAAAAATTTTTTTTCCAAGTTTTGAAAATTCTTTAGAATCACATTTTTTCCATTCTTATTCGAGATAACTGGTTCTCTTTCATTTTGCTAGCTTGATAGCTGTAGAAAAGCATATTATGCGAATAAAACCTCGAAAAGAAAAAAAAATTTTTCGAAATTTGGAAACTTCATTAGAATCACTTTTTTTCCGTTCTTATTCGAGATAACTGGTTCTCTTTCATTATACTAGTTTGATAGCCTCAGAAAAGCATATTATGCGCAAAGAATCTCGAAAAGAAAAAAAAATTTTTCGAAGTTTGGAAACTTCATTAGGATCACTTTTTTTCCGTTCTTATTCGAGATAACTGGTTCTCTTTCATTATACTAATTTGATAGCCTCAGAAAAGCATATTATGGGCAAAGAATCTCGAAAGGAAAAAAAAAATTTTTCGAAGTTTGGAATCTTCATTAGAATCACTTTTTTTCCGTTCTTATTTGAGTTAACTGGTTCTCTTTCATTATACTAGTTTGATAGCCTCAGAAAAGCTTATTATGCGCAAAGAATCTCGAAAAGAAAAAAAAATTTTATCGACTTTTGGAAACATCGTTAGAATCACTTTTTTTCCGTTCTTAATCGAGATAACTGGTTATCTTTCATTATACTAGTTTGATAGCCTTAGAAAAACATATTATGCGAAAAGAATCTCGAAAAGAAAAAAAAAAGTTTTTCCTAATTTGGAAACTTCATTAGAATCACTCTTTTTCCGTTCTTATTCGAGATAACTGTTTCTCTTTCATTTTGCTAGTTTGATAGCTGTAGAAAAGCTTATTATGCGCAAAGAATCTCGAAAAGAAAAAAAAATTTTTTCGAAGTTTGGAAACTTCGTTAGAATCACTTTTTCCCGTTCTTATTCGAGATAACTGGTTATCTTTCATAATACTAGTTTGATATTTCTAGAAAAGCATAATATGCGAAAAGAATCTGGAAAAGAAAAAAAAATTTTCGAAATTTGGAAACTTCGTTAGAATCACTTTTTTTCCGTTCTAATTCGAAATAACTGGTTCTCTTTCATTTTGCTAGTTTGATAGCTGTAGAAAGCATGTTAATGGAATAGAATCTCGAAAAGAAAAAAAAAAATTTTTTGAAATTTGGAAACTTCATTAGAATCACCTTTTTTCCGTTCTTATTCGAGATAACTGGTTGTCTTTCATTTTGCTAGTTTGATAGCTGTAGAAAAGTTTATTATGCGAAAAGAATCTCGAAAAGAAAAAAAAATTTTCAATATTTGGAAACTTCATTAGAATCACTTTTTTTCCGTTCTTACTTGAGATAACTGTTTCTCTTTCATTATACTAGTTTGATAGCCTCAGAAAAGCATATTATGCGCAAAGAATCTCGAAAAGAAAAATAATTTTTTTCGAAGTTTGGAAACTTCTTTAGAATCACTTTTTTTCCGTTCTTATTCGAGATAACTGGTTCTCTTTCATTTTGCTAGTTTGATAGCTGTAGAAAAGCTTATTATTCAAAAAGAATCTCGAAAAGAAAAATAATTTTTTTCGAAGTTTGAAAACTTCTTTAGAATCACTTTTTTTCCGTTCTTATTCGAGATAACTGGTTCTCTTTCATTTTGCTAGTTTGATAGCTGTAGAAAAGCATATTATGCGAAAAGAATCTCGAAAAGAAAAATAATTTTTTTCGAAGTTTGGAAACTTCGTTAGAATCACTTTTTTTCCGTTCTTATTGGAGATAACTGGTTCTCTTTCATTTTGCTTGTTTAATAGCTGTAGAAAAGCATATTATGCGAAAAGAATCTCGAAAAGAAAAAAAAAAATTTTCGAAATTTGGAAACTTCATTAGAATCACTTTTTTTCCGTTCTTACTTGAGATAACTGTTTCTCTTTCATTATACTAGTTTGATAGCCTCAGAAAAGCATATTATGCGCAAAGAATCTCGAAAAGAAAAATAATTTTTTTCGAAGTTTGGAAACTTCTTTAGAATCACTTTTTTTCCGTTATTATTGGAGATAACTGGTTCTCTTTCATTTTGCTAGTTTGATAGCTGTAGAAAAGCATATTATGCGAAAAGAATCTCGAAAAGAAAAATAATTTTTTTCGAAGTTTGGAAACTTCATTAGAATCACTTTTTTTCCAACATTATTCGAGATAACTGGTTCTCTTTCATTTTGTTAGTTTAATAGCTGTAGAAAAGCATATTATGCTGAAAGAATCTCGAAAAGAAAAAAAAAAATTTTCGAAATTTGGAAACTTCATTAGAATCACTTTTTTTCCGTTCTTATTGGAGATAACTGACTATCTTTCATTATACTAGTTTGATAGCCTCAGAAAATTATATTATGCGCAAAGAATCTCGAAAGGAAAAAAAAATTTTTTCGAAGTTTTGAAACTCATTAGAATCACTTTTTTTCCGTTCTTATTTGAGATAACGTTCTCTTTCATTATAGTAGTTTGATAGCCTCAGAAAAACATATCATGCGCAAAGAATCTCGAAAAGAAAAATAATTTTTTTCGAAGTTTGCAAACTTCGTTAAAATCACTTTTTTTCCGTTCTTATTCGAGAGAACTGGTTCTCTTTAATTATACTAGTTTGATAGCCTTAGAAAAGCATATTATGCGGAAAGAATCTCGAAAAGAAAAAAAAATTTTTTCGAAGTTTGGAAACTTCGTTAGAATAACTTTTTTTCCGTTCTTATTCGAGATAACTGGTTCTCTTTCATTATACTAGTTTGATAGCCTTAGAAAAACATACTTGCGCAAAGAATCTCGAAAAGAAAAAAAAATTTTTTCGAAGTTTTGAAACTTCTTTAGAATCACATTTTTTCCGTTCTTATTCGAGATAACTGGTTCTCTTTCATTTTGCTAGCTTGATGGCTGTAGAAAAGCATATTATGCGAATAGAATCTCGAAAAGAAAAAAAAAATTTTTCGAAATTTGGAAACTTCATTAGAATCACTTTTTTTCCGTTCTTATTCGAGATAACTGGTTCTCTTTCAATATACTAGTTTGATAGCCTCAGATAAGCATATTATGCGCATGAATCTGGAAAAGAAAAAATTTTTTTTCGAAGTTTGGAAAGTCCTTTAGAATCACATTTTTTCCGTTCTTATTCGAGATAACTGGTTCTCTTTCATTATACTAGTTTGATAGCCTCAGAAAAGCATATTTTGCGCAAAGAATCTCGAAAAGAAAAAAATTTTTTTTCGAAGTTTGGAAACTTCTTTAGAATCACATTTTTTCCGTTCTTATTCGAGATAACTGGTTCTCTTTAATTTTGCTAGTTTGGTAGCTGTAGAAAGCATATTATGCGAATAGAATCTCGAAAAGAAAAAAAAAATTTTCAAAATTTGGAAACTTCATTAGAATCACTTTTTTTCCGTTCTTATTCGAGATAACTGGTTCTCTTTCATTTTACTAGTTTGATAGCCTCAGAAAAGCATATTATGCGCAAAGAAGCTCGAAAAGAAAAAAAAAATTTTTCACAGTTTGGAAACTTCGTTAGAATCACTTTTTTCCGTTCTTATTCGAGGTAACTGGTTCTCTTTAATTTTGCTAGTTTGATAGCTGTAGAAAGCATATTATGCGAATAGAATGTCGAAAAGAAAAAAAAAAATTTTTCGAACTTTGGAAACTTCATTAGAATCACTTTTATTCCGTTCTTATTCGAGATAACTGGTTCTCTTTCATTTTGCTAGTTTGATAGCTGTAGAAAAGCATATTATGCGAAAAGAATCTCGAAAAGAAAAATAATTTTTTTGAAGTTTGCAAACTTCGTTAGAATCACTTTTTTTCCGTTCTTATTCGAGATAACTGGTTCTCTTTCATTTTGCTAGTTTGATAGCTGTAGAAAAGCATATTATGCGAAAAGAATCTCGAAAAGAAAAAAAAAATTTTTCGAAATATGGAAACTTCATTAGAATCACTTTTTTTCCGTTCTTATTCGAGATAACTGGTTCTCTTTCATTATACTAGTTTGATAGCCTCAGAAAAGCATATTATGCGCAAAGAATCTCGAAAAGAAAAAAATTTTTTTTCGAAGTTTGGAAACTTCTTTAGAATCACATTTTTTCCGTTCTTATTCGAGATAACTGGTTCTCTTTAATTTTGCTAGTTTGGTAGCTGTAGAAAGCATATAATGCCAATAGAATCTCGAAAAGAAAAAAAAAATTTTTCGAAATTTGGAAACTTCATTAGAATCACATTTTTTCCGTTCTTATTCGAGATAACTGGTTCTCTTTAATTTTGCTAGTTTGATAGCCTCAGAAAAGCATATTATGCGCAAAGAATCTCGAAAAGAAAAAAAATTTTTTCACAGTTTGGAAACTTCGTTAGAATCACTTTTTTTCCGTTCTTATTCGAGATAACTGGACCTCTTTCATTTTGCTAGTTTGATAGCTGTAGAAAAGCATATTATGTGCAAAGAATCTCGAAAAGAAAAATAATTTTTTTCGAAGTTTGGAAACTTCGTTAGAATCACTTTTTTTCCGTTCTTATTCGAGATAACTGGTTCTCTTTCATTTTGCTAGTTTGATAGCTGTAGAAAAGCATATTATGCGAAAAATATCTCGAAAAGAAAAAAAAATTTTTCGAAATTTGGAAACTTCGTTAGAATCACTTTTTTTCCGTTCTTATTCGAGATAACTGGTTCTCTTTCATTTTGATAGTTTGATAGCTGTAGAAAAGCATATTATGCGAAAAATATCTCGAAAAGAAAAAAAAATTTTTCGAAATTTGGAAACTTCATTAGAATCACTTTTTTTCCGCTCTTATTCGAGATAACTGGTTCTCTTTCATTTTGATAGTTTGATAGCCTCAGAAAAGCTTATTATGCGCAAAGAATCTCGAAAAGAAAAAATTTTTTTCGAAGTTTTGAAACTTCATTAGAATCACTTTTTTTCCGTTCTTATTGGAGATAACTGGTTATTTTTCATTATACTAGTTTGATAGCCTTAGAAAAACACATTATGCGCAAAGGATCACGGAAAGAAAAAAAAATTTTTTCGAAGTTTATAAACTTCATCAGAATTACTTTTTTTCCGTTCTTATTCGAGATAACTGGTTCTCTTTCATTATACTAGTTTAATAGCCTTAGAAAAACATATTATGCGCAAAGAATCTCGAAAAGAAAAAAAAATTTTTTCCAAGTTTTGAAAATTATATAGAATCACATTTTTTCCGTTCTTATTCGAGATAACTGGTTCTCTTTCATTTTGCTAGTTTGATAGCTCTAGAAAATATTATTATGCGAATAGAATCTCGAAAAGAAAAAAAAATTTTTTCGAAATTTGGAAACTTCATTAGAATCACTTTTTTTCCGTTCTTATTCAAGATAACTGGTTCTCTTTCATTATACTAGTTTGATAGCCTCAGAAAAGCATATTATGCGCAAAGAATCTCGAAAAGAAAAAAAATTTTTTTCGAAGTTTGGAAACTTCATTAGAATCACTTTTTTTCCGTTCTTATTCGAGATAACTGGTTCTCTTTCATTATACTAGTTTGATAGCCTCAGAGAAGCATATTATGCCCAAAGAATCTCGAAAGGAAAAAAAAATTTTTTTCGAAGTTTGGAAACTTTATTAGAATCATTTTTTTTCCGTTCTTATTCGAGATAACTGGTTCTCTTTCATTTTGCTATCTTGATAGCTGTAGAAAAGCATATTATGCGAATAGAATCTCGAAAGAAAAAAAAAAAATTTTTGAAATTTGGAAACTTCATTAGAATCACTTTTTTTCCGTTCTTATTCGAGATAACTGGTTCTCTTTCATTATACTAGTTTGATAGCCTAAGAAAAGCATATTATGCGCAAAGATTCTCGAAAAGAAAAAAAATTTTTTTCGAAGTTTTGAAACTTCTTTAGAATCACATTTTTTCCGTTCTTATTCGAGATAAATGGTTCTCTTTCATTATACTAGTTTGATAGCCTCAGAAAAGCATATTATGCGCAAAGAATCTCGAAAAGAAAAAAAAATTTTTTCGAAGTTTGGAAACTTCTTTAGAATCACATTTTTTCCGTTCTTATTCGACATAACTGGTTCTCTTTCATTTTACTAGTTTGATAGCCTCAGAAAAGCATATTATGCGCAAAGAATCTCGAAAAGAAAAAAAAAATTTTCACAGTTTGGAAACTTCGTTAGAATCACTTTTTTTCCGTTCTTATTGGAGATAACTGGTTCTCTTTCATTTTGCTAGTTTGATAGCTGTAGAAAAGCATATTATGCGAAAAGAATCTCGAAAAGAAAAATAATCTTTTTCGAAGTTTGGAAACTTCGTTAGAATCACTTTTTTTCCGTTCTTATTCGAGATAACTGGTTCTCTTTCATTTTGCTAGTTTGATAGCTGTAGAAAAGCATGAAAAGCATATTATGCGCAGAGAATCTCGAAAAGAAAAAAAATTTTTTTGGAAGTTTGGAAACTTCTTTAGAATCAGATTTGTTCCGTTCTTATGCGAGATAACTCGTTCTCTTTCATTTTGATAGTTAGATAGCTGTAGAAAGCATATTATGCGAATATAATCTCGAAAAGAAAAAAAAAATTTTCGAAATTTGGAAACTTCATTAGAATCACTTTTTTTCCGTTCTTATTCGAGATAACTGGTTCTCTTTAATTATACTAGTTTGATAGCTTTAGCAAAGCATATTATACGGAAAGAATCTCGAAAAGGAAAAAAATTTTTTTCGAAGTTTGGAAACTTCGTTAGAATCACTTTTTTCCGTTCTTATTGGAGATAACTGACTATCTTTCATTATACTAGTTTGATAGCCTCAGAAAAGCATATTATGCGCAAAGAATCTCGAAAAGAAAAAAAAAAATTTATCGAAGTTTGGAAACTTCATTAGAATCACTTTTTTTCCGTTCTTAATTGAGATAACTGGTTCTTTTTCATTATACTAGTTTGATAGCCTCAGAAAAGCATATTATGCGCAAAGAATCTCGAAAAGAATAATAATTTTTTTCGAAGTTTGGAAACTTCATTAGAATCACCTTTTTTCCGTTCTTATTCGATATAACTGGTTCTCTTTCATTATACTAGTTTGATAGCCTCAGAAAAGCATATTATGCGCAAAGAATCTCGAAAAGAAAAAAAAAAAATTTTCGAAGTTTGGAAACTTCATTAGAATCACTTTTTTTTTGTTCTTATTCGAGATAACTGGTTCTCTTTCATTATACTAGTTTGATAGCCTCAGAAAAGCATATTATGCGCAAAGAATCTCGAAAAGAAAAAAAATTTTTTTCCAAGTTTTGAAACTTCTATAGAATCACATTTTTTCCGTTCTTATTCGAGATAACTGGTTCTCTTTCATTTTGCTAGTTTGATAGCTCTAGAAAATATTATTATGCGAATAGAATCTCGAAAAGAAAAAAAATTTTTTTCGAAGTTTGGAAACTTCATTAGAATCACTTTTTTTCCGTTCTTATTCGAGATAACTGGTTCTCTTTCATTATACTAGTTTGATAGCCTCAGAAAAGCATATTATGCCCAAAGAATCTCGAAAGGAAAAAAAAATTTTTTTCGAAGTTTGGAAACTTTATTAGAATCATTTTTTTTCCGTTCTTATTTGAGATAACTGGTTCTCTTTCATTATACTAGTTTAATAGCCTCAGAAAAGCATATTATGCGCAAACAATCTCGAGAAAAAAAAAATTTTTCGAAATTTGGAAACTTCTTTAGAATCACATTTTTTCCGTTCTTATTCGAGATAACTGGTTCTCTTTCATTTTGCTATCTTGATAGCTGTAGAAAAGCATATTATGCGAATAGAATCTCGAAAAGAAAAAAAATTTTTTTCGAAGTTTTGAATCTTCTTTAGAATCACATTTGTTCCGTTCTAATTCGAGATAACTGGTTCTCTTTCATTTTGCTATCTTGATTGCTGTAGAAAAGCATATTATGCGAATAGAATCTCGAAAAGAAAAAAAAATTTTTTCTAAGTTTGGAAACTTCGTTAGAATCTTTTTTTTTCCGTTCTTATTCGAGATAACTGGTTATCTTTCATTATACTAGTTTGACAGCCTTAGAAAAACAGATTATGCGCAAAGAATCTCGGAAAGAAAAAAAATTTTTTTCCAAGTTTTGAAAATTCTTTAGAATCACATTTTTTCCATTCTTATTCGAGATAACTGGTTCTCTTTCATTTTGCTAGCTTGATAGCTGTAGAAAAGCATATTATGCGAATAAAACCTCGAAAAGAAAAAAAAATTTTTCGAAATTTGGAAACTTCATTAGAATCACTTTTTTTCCGTTCTTATTCGAGATAACTGGTTCTCTTTCATTATACTAGTTTGATAGCCTCAGAAAAGCATATTATGCGCAAAGAATCTCGAAAAGAAAAAAAAAATTTTTCGAAGTTTGGAAACTTCATTAGGATCACTTTTTTTCCGTTCTTATTCGAGATAACTGGTTCTCTTTCATTATACTAATTTGATAGCCTCAGAAAAGCATATTATGGGCAAAGAATCTCGAAAGGAAATAAAAAATTTTTCGAAGTTTGGAATCTTCATTAGAATCACTTTTTTTCCGTTCTTATTTGAGTTAACTGGTTCTCTTTCATTATACTAGTTTGATAGCCTCAGAAAAGCATATTATGCGCAAAGAATCTCGAAAAGAAAAAAAAATTTTTTCGACTTTTGGAAACATCGTTAGAATCACTTTTTTTCCGTTCTTATTTGAGTTAACTGGTTCTCTTTCATTATACTAGTTTGATAGCCTTAGAAAAACATATTATGCGAAAAGAATCTCGAAAAGAAAAAAAAAATTTTTCGAAATTTGGAAACTTCATTAGAATCACTCTTTTTCCGTTCTTATTCGAGATAACTGTTTCTCTTTCATTTTGCTAGTTTGATAGCTGTAGAAAAGCTTATTATGCGCAAAGAATCTCGAAAAGAAAAAAAAATTTTTTCGAAGTTTGGAAACTTCGTTAGAATCACTTTTTCCCGTTCTTATTCGAGATAACTGGTTATCTTTCATAATACTAGTTTGATATTTCTAGAAAAGCATAATATGCGAAAAGAATCTGGAAAAGAAAAAAAAAATTTCGAAATTTGGAAACTTCGTTAGAATCACTTTTTTTCCGTTCTAATTCGAAATAACTGGTTCTCTTTCATTTTGCTAGTTTGATAGCTGTAGAAAGCATGTTAATGGAATAGAATCTCGAAAAGAAAAAAAAAATTTTTTGAAATTTGGAAACTTCATTAGAATCACCTTTTTTCCGTTCTTATTCGAGATAACTGGTTGTCTTTCATTTTGCTAGTTTGATAGCTGTAGAAAAGTTTATTATGCGAAAAGAATCTCGAAAAGAAAAAAAAATTTTCAATATTTGGAAACTTCATTAGAATCACTTTTTTTCCGTTCTTACTTGAGATAACTGTTTCTCTTTCATTATACTAGTTTGATAGCCTCAGAAAAGCATATTATGCGCAAAGAATCTCGAAAAGAAAAATAATTTTTTTCGAAGTTTGGAAACTTCTTTAGAATCACTTTTTTTCCGTTCTTATTCGAGATAACTGGTTCTCTTTCATTTTGCTAGTTTGATAGCTGTAGAAAAGCTTATTATTCAAAAAGAATCTCGAAAAGAAAAATAATTTTTTTCGAAGTTTGAAAACTTCTTTAGAATCACTTTTTTCCGTTCTTATTCGAGATAACTGGTTCTCTTTCATTTTGCTAGTTTGATAGCTGTAGAAAAGCATATTATGCGAAAAGAATCTCGAAAAGAAAAATAATTTTTTTCGAAGTTTGGAAACTTCGTTAGAATCACTTTTTTTCCGTTCTTATTGGAGATAACTGGTTCTCTTTCATTTTGCTTGTTTAATAGCTGTAGAAAAGCATATTATGCGAAAAGAATCTCGAAAAGAAAAAAAAAATTTTTCGAAATTTGGAAACTTCATTAGAATCACTTTTTTTCCGTTCTTACTTGAGATAACTGTTTCTCTTTCATTATACTAGTTTGATAGCCTCAGAAAAGCATATTATGCGCAAAGAATCTCGAAAAGAAAAATAATTTTTTTCGAAGTTTGGAAACTTCTTTAGAATCACTTTTTTTCCGTTATTATTGGAGATAACTGGTTCTCTTTCATTTTGCTAGTTTGATAGCTGTAGAAAAGCATATTATGCGAAAAGAATCTCGAAAAGAAAAATAATTTTTTTCGAAGTTTGGAAACTTCATTAGAATCACTTTTTTTCCAACATTATTCGAGATAACTGGTTCTCTTTCATTTTGTTAGTTTAATAGCTGTAGAAAAGCATATTATGCTGAAAGAATCTCGAAAAGAAAAAAAAAAATTTTCGAAATTTGGAAACTTCATTAGAATCACTTTTTTTCCGTTCTTATTGGAGATAACTGACTATCTTTCATTATACTAGTTTGATAGCCTCAGAAAATTATATTATGCGCAAAGAATCTCGAAAGGAAAAAAAAATTTTTTCGAAGTTTGGAAACTCATTAGAATCACTTTTTTTCCGTTCTTATTTGAGATAACGTTCTCTTTCATTATAGTAGTTTGATAGCCTCAGAAAAACATATCATGCGCAAAGAATCTCGAAAAGAAAAATAATTTTTTTCGAAGTTTGCAAACTTCGTTAAAATCACTTTTTTTCCGTTCTTATTCGAGAGAACTGGTTCTCTTTAATTATACTAGTTTGATAGCCTTAGAAAAGCATATTATGCGGAAAGAATCTCGAAAAGAAAAAAAAATTTTTTCGAAGTTTGGAAACTTCGTTAGAATAACTTTTTTTCCGTTCTTATTCGAGATAACTGGTTCTCTTTCATTATACTAGTTTGATAGCCTTAGAAAAACATACTTGCGCAAAGAATCTCGAAAAGAAAAAAAAATTTTTTCGAAGTTTTGAAACTTCTTTAGAATCACATTTTTTCCGTTCTTATTCGAGATAACTGGTTCTCTTTCATTTTGCTAGCTTGATGGCTGTAGAAAAGCATATTATGCGAATAGAATCTCGAAAAGAAAAAAAAAATTTTTCGAAATTTGGAAACTTCATTAGAATCACTTTTTTTCCGTTCTTATTCGAGATAACTGGTTCTCTTTCAATATACTAGTTTGATAGCCTCAGATAAGCATATTATGCGCATGAATCTGGAAAAGAAAAAATTTTTTTTCGAAGTTTGGAAACTCCTTTAGAATCACATTTTTTCCGTTCTTATTCGAGATAACTGGTTCTCTTTCATTATACTAGTTTGATAGCCTCAGAAAAGCATATTTTGCGCAAAGAATCTCGAAAAGAAAAAAATTTTTTTTCGAAGTTTGGAAACTTCTTTAGAATCACATTTTTTCCGTTCTTATTCGAGATAACTGGTTCTCTTTAATTTTGCTAGTTTGGTAGCTGTAGAAAGCATATTATGCGAATAGAATCTCGAAAAGAAAAAAAAAATTTTCAAAATTTGGAAACTTCATTAGAATCACTTTTTTTCCGTTCTTATTCGAGATAACTGGTTCTCTTTCATTTTACTAGTTTGATAGCCTCAGAAAAGCATATTATGCGCAAAGAAGCTCGAAAAGAAAAAAAAAATTTTTCACAGTTTGGAAACTTCGTTAGAATCACTTTTTTCCGTTCTTATTCGAGGTAACTGGTTCTCTTTAATTTTGCTAGTTTGATAGCTGTAGAAAGCATATTATGCGAATAGAATGTCGAAAAGAAAAAAAAAAATTTTTCGAACTTTGGAAACTTCATTAGAATCACTTTTATTCCGTTCTTATTCGAGATAACTGGTTCTCTTTCATTTTGCTAGTTTGATAGCTGTAGAAAAGCATATTATGCGAAAAGAATCTCGAAAAGAAAAAAAAAATTTTTCGAAATTTGGAACCTCATTAGAATCACTTTTTTTCCGTTCTTATTTGAGATAACGTTCTCTTTCATTATACTAGTTTGATAGCCTGAGAAAAGCATATCATGCGCAAAGAATCTCGAAAAGAAAAATAATTTTTTTGAAGTTTGCAAACTTCGTTAGAATCACTTTTTTTCCGTTCTTATTCGAGATAACTGGTTCTCTTTCATTTTGCTAGTTTGATAGCTGTAGAAAAGCATATTATGCGAAAAGAATCTCGAAAAGAAAAAAAAAATTTTTCGAAATATGGAAACTTCATTAGAATCACTTTTTTTCCGTTCTTATTCGAGATAACTGGTTCTCTTTCATTATACTAGTTTGATAGCCTCAGAAAAGCATATTATGCGCAAAGAATCTCGAAAAGAAAAAAATTTTTTTTCGAAGTTTGGAAACTTCTTTAGAATCACATTTTTTCCGTTCTTATTCGAGATAACTGGTTCTCTTTAATTTTGCTAGTTTGGTAGCTGTAGAAAGCATATAATGCCAATAGAATCTCGAAAAGAAAAAAAAAATTTTTCGAAATTTGGAAACTTCATTAGAATCACATTTTTTCCGTTCTTATTCGAGATAACTGGTTCTCTTTAATTTTGCTAGTTTGATAGCCTCAGAAAAGCATATTATGCGCAAAGAATCTCGAAAAGAAAAAAAATTTTTTCACAGTTTGGAAACTTCGTTAGAATCACTTTTTTTCCGTTCTTATTCGAGATAACTGGACCTCTTTCATTTTGCTAGTTTGATAGCTGTAGAAAAGCATATTATGTGCAAAGAATCTCGAAAAGAAAAATAATTTTTTTCGAAGTTTGGAAACTTCGTTAGAATCACTTTTTTTCCGTTCTTATTCGAGATAACTGGTTCTCTTTCATTTTGCTAGTTTGATAGCTGTAGAAAAGCATATTATGCGAAAAATATCTCGAAAAGAAAAAAAAATTTTTCGAAATTTGGAAACTTCGTTAGAATCACTTTTTTTCCGTTCTTATTCGAGATAACTGGTTCTCTTTCATTTTGATAGTTTGATAGCTGTAGAAAAGCATATTATGCGAAAAATATCTCGAAAAGAAAAAAAAATTTTTCGAAATTTGGAAACTTCATTAGAATCACTTTTTTTCCGCTCTTATTCGAGATAACTGGTTCTCTTTCATTTTGATAGTTTGATAGCCTCAGAAAAGCTTATTATGCGCAAAGAATCTCGAAAAGAAAAAATTTTTTTCGAAGTTTTGAAACTTCATTAGAATCACTTTTTTTCCGTTCTTATTGGAGATAACTGGTTATTTTTCATTATACTAGTTTGATAGCCTTAGAAAAACACATTATGCGCAAAGGATCACGGAAAGAAAAAAAAATTTTTTCGAAGTTTATAAACTTCATCAGAATTACTTTTTTTCCGTTCTTATTCGAGATAACTGGTTCTCTTTCATTATACTAGTTTAATAGCCTTAGAAAAACATATTATGCGCAAAGAATCTCGAAAAGAAAAAAAATTTTTTTCCAAGTTTTGAAACTTATATAGAATCACATTTTTTCCGTTCTTATTCGAGATAACTGGTTCTCTTTCATTTTGCTAGTTTGATAGCTCTAGAAAATATTATTATGCGAATAGAATCTCGAAAAGAAAAAAAAATTTTTTCGAAATTTGGAAACTTCGTTAGAATCACTTTTTTTCCGTTCTTATTCAAGATAACTGGTTCTCCTTCATTATACTAGGTTGATAGCCTCAGAAAAGCATATTATGCGCAAAGAATCTCGAAAAGAAAAAAAATTTTTTTCGAAGTTTGGAAACTTCATTAGAATCACTTTTTTTCCGTTCTTATTCGAGATAACTGGTTCTCTTTCATTATACTAGTTTGATAGCCTCAGAGAAGCATATTATGCCCAAAGAATCTCGAAAGGAAAAAAAAATTTTTTTCGAAGTTTGGAAACTTTATTAGAATCATTTTTTTTCCGTTCTTATTCGAGATAACTGGTTCTCTTTCATTTTGCTATCTTGATAGCTGTAGAAAAGCATATTATGCGAATAGAATCTCGAAAAGAAAAAAAAAAAATTTTTGAAATTTGGAAACTTCATTAGAATCACTTTTTTTCCGTTCTTATTCGAGATAACTGGTTCTCTTTCATTATACTAGTTTGATAGCCTAAGAAAAGCATATTATGCGCAAAGATTCTCGAAAAGAAAAAAAATTTTTTTCGAAGTTTTGAAACTTCTTTAGAATCACATTTTTTCCGTTCTTATTCGAGATAAATGGTGTTCTTTCATTATACTAGTTTGATAGCCTCAGAAAAGCATATTATGCGCAAAGAATCTCGAAAAGAAAAAAAAATTTTTTCGAAGTTTGGAAACTTCTTTAGAATCACATTTTTTCCGTTCTTATTCGACATAACTGGTTCTCTTTCATTTTACTAGTTTGATAGCCTCAGAAAAGCATATTATGCGCAAAGAATCTCGAAAAGAAAAAAAAAATTTTCACAGTTTGGAAACTTCGTTAGAATCACTTTTTTTCCGTTCTTATTGGAGATAACAGGTTCTCTTTCATTTTGCTAGTTTGATAGCTGTAGAAAAGCATATTATGCGAAAAGAATCTCGAAAAGAAAAATAATCTTTTTCGAAGTTTGGAAACTTCGTTAGAATCACTTTTTTTCCGTTCTTATTCGAGATAACTGGTTCTCTTTCATTTTGCTAGTTTGATAGCTGTAGAAAAGCATGAAAAGCATATTATGCGCAGAGAATCTCGAAAAGAAAAAAAATTTTTTTGGAAGTTTGGAAACTTCTTTAGAATCAGATTTGTTCCGTTCTTATGCGAGATAACTGGTTCTCTTTCATTTTGATAGTTAGATAGCTGTAGAAAGCATATTATGCGAATATAATCTCGAAAAGAAAAAAAAAATTTCGAAATTTGGAAACTTCATTAGAATCACTTTTTTTCCGTTCTTATTCGAGATAACTGGTTCTCTTTAATTATACTAGTTTGATAGCTTTAGCAAAGCATATTATACGGAAAGAATCTCGAAAAGGAAAAAAATTTTTTTCGAAGTTTGGAAACTTCGTTAGAATCACTTTTTTCCGTTCTTATTGGAGATAACTGACTATCTTTCATTATACTAGTTTGATAGCCTCAGAAAAGCATATTATGCGCAAAGAATCTCGAAAAGAAAAAAAAAAATTTATCGAAGTTTGGAAACTTCATTAGAATCACTTTTTTTCCGTTCTTAATTGAGATAACTGGTTGTTTTTCATTATACTAGTTTGATAGCCTCAGAAAAGCATATTATGCGCAAAGAATCTCGAAAAGAATAATAATTTTTTTCGAAGTTTGGAAACTTCATTAGAATCACCTTTTTTCCGTTCTTATTCGATATAACTGGTTCTCTTTCATTATACTAGTTTGATAGCCTCAGAAAAGCATATTATGCGCAAAGAATCTCGAAAAGAAAAAAAAAAAATTTTCGAAGTTTGGAAACTTCATTAGAATCACTTTTTTTTTGTTCTTATTCGAGATAACTGGTTCTCTTTCATTATACTAGTTTGATAGCCTCAGAAAAGCATATTATGCGCAAAGAATCTCGAAAAGAAAAAAAATTTTTTTCCAAGTTTTGAAACTTCTATAGAATCACATTTTTTCCGTTCTTATTCGAGATAACTGGTTCTCTTTCATTTTGCTAGTTTGATAGCTCTAGAAAATATTATTATGCGAATAGAATCTCGAAAAGAAAAAAAATTTTTTTCGAAGTTTGGAAACTTCATTAGAATCACTTTTTTTCCGTTCTTATTCGATATAACTGGTTCTCTTTCATTATACTAGTTTGATAGCCTCAGAAAAGCATATTATGCCCAAAGAATCTCGAAAGGAAAAAAAAATTTTTTTCGAAGTTTGGAAACTTTATTAGAATCATTTTTTTTCCGTTCTTATTTGAGATAACTGGTTCTCTTTCATTATACTAGTTTAATAGCCTCAGAAAAGCATATTATGCGCAAACAATCTCGAGAAAAAAAATTTCTTTCGAAATTTGGAAACTTCTTTAGAATCACATTTTTTCCGTTCTTATTCGAGATAACTGGTTCTCTTTCATTTTGCTATCTTGATAGCTGTAGAAAAGCATATTATGCGAATAGAATCTCGAAAAGAAAAAAAATTTTTTTCGAAGTTTTGAATCTTCTTTAGAATCACATTTGTTCCGTTCTAATTCGAGATAACTGGTTCTCTTTCATTTTGCTATCTTGATTGCTGTAGAAAAGCATATTATGCGAATAGAATCTCGAAAAGAAAAAAAAAATTTTTCGAAATTTGGAAACTTCATTAGAATCACTTTTTTTCCGTTCTTATTCGAGATAACTGGTTCTCTTTCATTATACTAGTTTGATAGCCTAAGAAAAGCATATTATGCGCAAAGATTATCGAAAAGAAAAAAAATTTTTTTCGAAGTTTGGAAACTTCTTTAGAATCACATTTTTTCCGTTCTTATTCGAGATAAATGGTTCTCTTTCATTATACTAGTTTGATAGCCTCAGAAAAGCATATTATGCGCAAAGAATCTCGAAAAGAAAAAAAATTTTTTTCGAAGTTTGGAAACCTCTTTAGAATCACATTTTTTCCGTTCTTATTCGAGATAACTGGTTCTCTTTCATTTTGCTAGTTTGATAGCTGTAGAAAGCATATTATGCGAATAGAATCTCGAAAAGAAAAAAAAAAATTTTTCGAAATTTGGAAACTTCATTAGAATCACTTTTTTTCCGTTCTTATTCGAGATAACTTGTTCTCTTTCATTATACTAGTTTGATAGCCTCAGAAAAGCATATTATGCGCAAAGAATCTCGAAAAGAAAAAAAAAAATTTCACAGTTTGGAAACTTCGTTAGAATCACTTTTTTTCCGTTCTTATTGGAGATAACTGGTTCTCTTTCATTTTGCTAGTTTGATAGCTGTAGAAAAGCATATTATGCGAAAGGAATCTCGAAAAGAAAAATAATCTTTTTCGAAGTTTGGAAACTTCGTTAGAATCACTTTTTTTCCGTTCTTATTCGAGATAACTGGTTCTCTTTCATTTTGCTAGTTTGATAGCTGTAGAAAAGCATGAAAAGCATATTATGCGCAGAGAATCTCGAAAAAAAAAAAATTTATTTGGAAGTTTGCAAACTTCTTTAGAATCAGATTTTTTCCGTTCTTATGCGAGATAACTGGTTCTCTTTCATTTTGATAGTTTGATAGCTGTAGAAAGCATATTATGCGAATATAATCTCGAAAAGAAAAAAAAATTTTCGAAATTTGGAAACTTCATTAGAATCACTTTTTTTCCGTTCTTATTCGAGATAACTGGTTCTCTTTAATTATACTAGTTTGATAGCTTTAGCAAAGCATATTATACGGAAAGAATCTCGAAAAGAAAAAAAAATTTTTTCGAAGTTTGGAAACTTCGTTAGAATCACTTTTTTTCCGTTCTTATTGGAGATAACTGACTATCTTTCATTATACTAGTTTGATAGCCTCAGAAAAGCATATTATGCGCAAAGAATCTCGAAAAGAAAAAAAAAAATTTATCGAAGTTTGGAAACTTCATTAGAATCACTTTTTTTCCGTTCTTAATTGAGATAACTGGTTCTTTTTCATTATACTAGTTTGATAGCCTCAGAAAAGCATATTATGCGCAAAGAATCTCGAAAAGAATAATAATTTTTTTCGAAGTTTGGAAACTTCATTAGAATCACCTTTTTTCCGTTCTTATTCGATATAACTGGTTCTCTTTCATTATACTAGTTTGATAGCCTCAGAAAAGCATATTATGCGCAAAGAATCTCGAAAAGAAAAAAAAAATTTTTCGAAGTTTGGAAACTTCATTAGAATCACTTTTTTTTTGTTCTTATTCGAGATAACTGGTTCTCTTTCATTATACTAGTTTGATAGCCTCAGAAAAGCATATTATGCGCAAAGAATCTCGAAAGGAAAAAAAAAAACTTTTTCGAAGTTTGGAAACTTCATTAGAATCACTTTTTTTCCGTTCTTATTCGAAATAACTGGTTGTCTTTCATTTTGCTAGTTTGATAGCTGTAGAAAAGCATATTATGCGAAAAGAATCTCGAAAAGAAAAAAAAAATTCAATATTTGGAAACTTCATTAGAATCACTTTTTTTCCGTTCTTACTTGAGATAACTGTTTCTCTTTCATTATACTAGTTTGATAGCCTCAGAAAAGCATATTATGCGAATAGAATCTCGAAAAGAAAAAAAAAAATTTTCGTAATTTTGAAACTTCATTTGAATCACCTTTTTTCCGTTCGAGATAACTGGTTCTCTTTCATTTTATTAGTGTGATGGCTGCAGAAAGCATATTATGCGAAAAGAATCTCGAAAAGATAAAAAAAAAATTTTCGAAGTTTGGAAACTTCGTTAGAATCACTTTTTTTCCGTTCTTATTCGAGATAACTGGTTATCTTTCATTATACTAGTTTGATAGCCTTAGAAAAACAAATTATGCGCAAAGAATCTCAGAAAGAAAAAAAATTTTTTTCGAAGTTTTGAAACTTCATTAGAATCACTTTTTTTCCGTTCTTATTCCAGATAACTGGTTCTCTTTCATTATATTAGTTTGATAGCCTTACAAAAACATATTATGCGCAAAGAATCTCGAAAAGAAAAAAAATTTTTTTCCAAGTTTTGAAACATCTTTAGAATCACATTTTTTCCGTTCTTATTCGAGATAACTGGTTCTCTTTCATTTTGCTAGTTTGATAGCTCTAGAAAATATTATTATGCGAATAGAATCTCGAAATGAAAAAAAAAATTTTTCGAAATTTGGAAACTTCATTAGAATCACTTTTTTTCCGTTCTTATCGAGATAACTGGTTGTCTTTCATTATACTAATTTGATAGCCTCAGAAAAGCATATTATACGCAAAGAATCTCGAAAAGAAAAAAAATTTTTTTCGAAATTTGGAAACTTCATTAGAATCACTTTTTTTCCGTTCTTATTGGAGATAACTGGTTCTCTTTCATTATACTAGTTTGATAGCCTCAGAAAAGAATATTATGCGCAAAGAATCTCGAAAAGAAAAATAATTTTTTTCGAACTTTGGAAACTTCGTTAGAATCACTTTTTTTCCGTTCTTATTCGAGATAACTGGTTCTCTTTCATTATACTAGTTTGATATCCTTAGAAAAACATATTATGCGCAAAGAATCTCGAAAAGAAAAAAATTTTTTTTCGAAGTTTTGAAACTTCAATAGAATCACCTTTTTTCCGTTCTTATTCGAGATAACTGGTTCTCTTTCATTTTGCTAGTTTGATATTTCTAGAAAAGCATATTATGCGAAAAGAATCTGGAAAAGAAAAAAAAAATTTTCGAAATTTGGAAACTTCGTTAGAATCACTTTTTTTCCGTTCTTATTCGAGAAAACTGGTTCTCTTTCATTTTGCTAGTTTGATAGCTGTAGAAAGCATATTATGCGAATAGAATCTCGAAAAGAAAAAAAAATTTTTTCGAAGTTTGGAAACTTCTTTAGAATCACTTTTTTTCCGTTCTTATTCGAGATAACTGGTTCTCTTTCATTATACTAGTTTGATAGCCTCAGAAAAGCATATTATGCGCAAAGAATCTCGAAAAGAAAAAAAAAATTTTATCGAAGTTTGGAAACTTCATTAGAATCACTTTTTTTCCATTCTTAATTGAGATAACTGGTTCTTTTTCATTATACTAGTTTGATAGCCTCAGAAAAGCATATTATGCGCAAAGAATCTCGAAAAGAATAATAATTTTTTTTCGAAGTTTGGAAACATCGTTAGAATCACTTTTTTTCCGTTCTTATTCGCGATAACTGGTTCTCTTTAATTATACTAGTTTTATAGCCTTAGAAAAGCATATTATGCGGAAAGAATCTCGAAAAGAAAAAAATTTTTTTCGAAGTTTTGAAACTTCATTAGAATCACTTTTTTTCCGTTCTTATTCGAGATAACTGGTTCTCTTTCATTATACTAGTTTGATATCCTTAGAAAAACATATTATGCGCAAAGAATCTCGAAAAGAAAAAATTTTTTTTTCGAAGTTTTGAAACTTCAATATAATCACCTTTTTTCCGTTTTTATTCGAGATAACTGGTTATCTTTCATTTTGCTAGTTTGATATTTCTAGAAAAGCATATTATGCGAAAATTATCTGGAAATGAAAAAAAAAATTTTCGAAATTTGGAAACTTCGTTAGAATCACTTTTTTTCCGTTCTTATTCGAGATAACTGGTTCTCTTTCATTTTGCTAGTTTGATAGCTGTAGAAAGCATATTATGCGAATAGAATCTCGAAAAGAAAAAAAAATTTTTTCGAAGTTTGGAAACTTCTTTAGAATCACTTTTTTTCCGTTCTTATTCGAGATAACTGGTTCTCTTTCATTATACTAGTTTGATAGCCTCAGAAAAGCATATTATGCGCAAAGAATCTCGAAAGGAAAAAAAAATTTTTCGAAATTTGGAAACTCATTAGAATCACTTTTTTTCCGTTCTTATTTGAGATAACTGGTTCTCTTTCATTATACTATTTTGATAGCCTCAGAAAAGCATATTATGCGCAAAGAATCTCGAAAAGAAAAATAATTTTTTTCACAGTTTGGAAACTTCGTTAGAATCACTTTTTTTCCGTTCTTATTCGAGATAACTGGTTCTGTTTCATTTTGCTAGTTTGATAGCTGTAGAAAAGCATATTATGCTGAAAGAATCTCGAAGGGAAAAAAAAAATTTCGAAATTTGGAAACTTCAATAGAATCACTTTTTTCCGTTCTTATTCGAGATAACTGGTTCTCTTTCATTATACTAGTTTGATAGCCTCAGAAAAGCATATTATGGGCAAAGAATCTCGAAAGGAAAAAAAAAATTTTTCGAAGTTTGGAAACTTCATTAGAATGACTTTTTTTCCGTTCTTATTTGAGATAACTGGTTCTCTTTCATTATACTAGTTTGATAGCCTCAGAAAAGCTTATTATGCGCAAAGAATCTCGAAAAGAAAAAAAAAATTTTTCGAAGTTTGGAAACTTCGTTAGAATCACTTTTTTTCCGTTCTTATTCGAGATAACTGGTTATCTTTCATTATACTAGTTTGATAGCCTTAGAAAAACACATTAGCGCAAAGAATCTCGGAAAGAAAAAAAAAATTTTTCGAAGTTTTGATTTTTTTCCGTTCTTATTCGAGATAACTGGTTCTCTTTCATTATACTAGTTTGATAGCCTTAGAAAAACAGATAATGCGCAAAGAATCTCGGAAAGAAAAAAAATTTTTTTCGAAGTTTTGAAACTTCATTAGAATCACTTTTTTTCCGTTCTTATTCGAGATAACTGGTTCTCTTTCATTATACTAGTTTGATAGCCTTAGAAAAACATATTATGCGCAAAGAATGTCGAAAAGAAAAAAAAAATTTTTCCAAGTTTTGAAACTTCTTTAGAATCACATTTTTTCCGTTCTTATTCGAGATAACTGGTTCTCTTTCATTTTGCTAGTTTGATAGCTGTAGAAAAGCATATTATGCGAAAAGAATCTCGAAAAGAAAAAAAAAAATTTTCGAAATTTGGAAACTTCATTAGAATCACTTTTTTTCCGTTCTTATTCGAGATAACTGATTCTCTTTCATTATACTACTTTGATAGCCTCAGAAAAGCATTTTATGCGCAAAGAATCTCGAAAAGAAAAAAAAAATTTTCCGAAGTTTGGAAACTTCATTAGAATCACTTTTATTCCGTTCTTATTTGAGATAACTGGTTCTTTTTCATTATACTAGTTTGATAGCCTCAGAAAAGGATATTATGCGCAAAGAATCTGGAAAAGAAAAATAATTTTTTTCGAAGTTTGGAAACTTCGTTAGAATCACTTTTTTTCCGTTCTTATTCGAGATAACTGGTTCTCTTTCATTATACTAGTTTGATAGCCTCAGAAAAGCATATTATGCGCAAAAAATCTCGAAAAGAAAAAAAATTTTTTTCGAAATTTGGAAACTTCATTAGAATCACGTTTTTCCGTTCTTATTGGAGATAACTGGTTCTCTTTCATTATACTAGTTTCATAGCCTCAGAAAAGCATATTAATGCGCAAAGAATCTCGAAAGGAAAAAAAAATTTTTTTCGAAGTTTGGAAACTTTATTAGAATCACATTTTTTCCGTTCTTATTTGAGATAACTGGTTCTCTTTCATTATACTAGTTTAATAGCCTCAGAAAAGCATATTATGCGCAAACAATCTCGAAAAGAAAAAAAATTTTTTTCGAAGTTTGGAAACTTCATTAGAATGACTTTTTTTCCGTTCTTATTTGAGATAATTGGTTGTCTTTCATTATACTAGTTTGAAAGCCTCAGAAAAGCTTATTATGCGCAAAGAATCTCGAAAAGAAAAAAAAAAATTTTTCGAAGTTTGGAAACTTCGTTAGAATCACTTTTTTTCCGTTCTTATTCGAGATAACTGGTTATCTTTCATTATACTAGTTTGATAGCCTTAGAAAAACACATTATGCGCAAAGAATCTCGGAAAGAAAAAATTTTTTTTTCGAAGTTTTGATTTTTTTCCGTTATTATTCGAGATAACTGGTTCTCTTTCATTATACTAGTTTGATAGCCTTAGAAAAACAGATTATGCGCAAAGAATCTCGGAAAGAAAAAAAATTCTTTTCGAAGTTTTGAAACTTCATTAGAATCACTTTTTTTCCGTTCTTATTCGAGATAACTGGTTCTCTTTCATTATACTAGTTTGATAGCCTTAGAAAAACATATTATGCGCAAAGAATCTCGAAAAGAAAAAAAAATTTTTTAAATTTGGAAACTTCATTAGAATCACTTTTTTTCTGTTCTTATTCGAGATAACTGGTTCTCTTTCATTTTGCTAGTTTGACAGCTGTAGAAAAGCATATTATGCTGAAAGAATCTCGAAAAGCAAAAAAAATTTTTCGAAAATTGGAAACTTCATTAGAATCACTTTTTTTCCGTTGTTATTCGCGATAACTGGTTCTCTTTCATTATACTAGTTTGATAGCCTCAGAAAAGCATATTATGGGCAAAGAATCTCGAAAGGAAAATAAAAAATTTTTCGAAGTTTGGAAACTTCATTAGAATTACTTTTTTCAGTTCTTATTTGAGATAACTGGTTCTCTTTCATTATACTAGTTTGATAGCCTCAGAAAAGCTTATTATGCGCAAAGAATCTCGAAAAGAAAAAAATTTTTTTTCGAAGTTTCGAAACTCCGTTAGAATCACTTTTTTTCCGTTCTTATTCGAGATAACTGGTTATCTTTCATTATACTAGTTTGATAGCCTTAGAAAAACAGATTATGCGCAAAGAATCTCGGAAAGAAAAAAAATTATTTTCGAAGTTTTGAAACTTCATTAGAATCACTTTTTTTCCGTTCTTATTCGAGATAACTGGTTCTCTTTCATTATACTAGTTTGATAGCCTTAGAAGAACATTATGCGCAAAGAATCTCGAAAAGAAAAAAAAATATTTCAAATTTTTGAAACTTCTTTAGAATCACATTTTTTCCTTTCTTATTCGAGATAACTGGTTCTCTTTCATTTTACTAGTTTGATAGCTCTAGAAAATATTATTATGCGAATAGAATCTCGAAAAGAAAAAAAAATTTTTCGATATTTGGAAACTTCATTAGAATCACTTTTTTTCCGTTCTTATTCGAGATAACTGGTTCTCTTTCATTATACTAGTTTGATAGCCTCAGGAAAGCATATTATGCGCAAAGAATCTCAAAAGGAAAAAAAAATTTTGTTCGAAGTTTGGAAACTTTATTAGAATCACTTTTTTTCCGTTCTTATTTGAGATAACTGGTTCTCTTTCATTATACTAGTTTAATAGCCTCAGAAAAGCATATTATGCGCAAAGAATCTCGAAAGGAAAAAAAAAATTTTTCGAAGTTTGGAAACTCATTAGAATCACTTTTTTTCCGTTCTTATTTGAGATAACTGGTTCTCTTTCATTATACTATTTTGATAGCCTCAGAAAAGCATATTATGCGCAAAGAATCTCGAAAAGAAAAATAATTTTTTTCACAGGCTGGAAACTTCGTTAGAAACTTTTTTTTTCCGTTCTTATTCGAGATAACTGGTTCTCTTTCATTTTGCTAGTTTGATAGCTGTAGAAAAGCATATTATGCGAAAAGAATCTCGAAAAGAAAAAAAAAAATTTTCGAAATTTGGAAACTTCATTAGAATCACTTTTTTTCCGTTTTTATTCGAGATAACTGATTCTCTTTCATTATACTACTTTGATAGCCTCAGAAAAGCATATTATGCTCAAAGAATCTCGAAAAGAAATAAAAAATTTTCCGAAGTTTGGAAACTTCATTAGAATCACTTTTTTTCCGTTCTTATTTGAGATAACTGGTTCTTTTTCATAATACTAGTTTGATAGCCTCAGAAAAGGATATTATGCGAAAAGAATCTCGAAAAGAAAAATAATTTTTTTCGAAGTTTGGAAACTTCGTTAGAATCACTTTTTTTCCGTTCTTATTCGCGATAACTGGTTCTCTTTAATTATACTAGTTTATAGTCTTAGAAAAGCATATTATGCGGAAAGAATCTCGAAAAGAAAAAAAATTTTTTTCGAAGTTTGGAAACTTCATTAGAATCACATTTTTTCCGTTCTTATTCGAGATAACTGGTTCTCTTTCATTATACTAGTTTGATAGCCTCAGAAAAGCATATTATGGGCAAAGAATCTCGAAAGGAAAAAAAATTTTTTTCGAAGTTTGGAAACTTCATTAGAATCACTTTTTTTCCGTTCTTATTTGAGATAACTGGTTCTCTTTCATTATACTAGTTTGATAGCCTCAGAAAAGCTTATTATGCGCAAAGAATCTCGAAAAGAAAAAAAAATTTTTTCGAAGTTTGGAAACTTCGTTAGAATCACTTTTTTTCCGTTCTTATTCGAGATAACTGGTTATCTTTCATTATACTAGTTTGATAGCCTCAGAAAAGCATATTATGCGCAAAAAAATCTCGAAAAGAAAAAAATTTTTTTTCGAAATTTGGAAACTTCGTTAGAATCACTTTTTTTCCGTTCTTATTCGAGATAACTGGTTCTCTTTCATTTTGCTAGTTTGATAGCTGTAGAAAAGCATATTATGCTGAAAGAATCTCGAAAAGAAAAAAAAAATTTCGAAATTTGGAAACTTCATTAGAATCACTTTTTTCCGTTCTTATTCGAGATAACTGGTTCTCTTTCATTATACTAGTTTGATAGCCTCAGAAAAGCATATTATGGGCAAAGAATCTCGAAAGGAAAAAAAAAATTTTTTTCGAAGTTTGGAAACTTTATTGGAATCACTTTTTTTCCGTTCTTTTTTGAAATAACTGGTTCTCTTTCATTATACTAGTTTAATAGCCTCAGAAAAGCATATTATGCGCAAACAATCTAGAAAAGAAAAAAATTTTTTTTCGAAGTTTGGAAACTTCGTTAAAATCACTTTTTTTCCGTTCTTATTCGAGATAACTGGTTATCTTTCATTATACTAGTTTGATAGCCTTAGGAAAACAGATTATGCGCAAAGAATCTCGAAAAGAAAAATAATTTTTTTCGAAGTTTGGAAACTTCGTTAGAATCACTTTTTTCCGTTCTTATTCGAGATAACTGGTTCTCTTTCATTATACTAGTTTGATATCCTTAGAAAAACATATTATGCGCAAAGAATCTCGAAAAGAAAATAATTTTTTTCGAAGTTTTGAAACTTCAATAGAATCACTTTTTTTCCGTTCTTATTCGAGATAACTGGTTCTCTTTCATTTTGCTAGTTTGATATTTCTAGAAAAGCATATTATGCGAAAAGAACCTGGAAAGGAAAAAAAAAAAGTTTTCGAAGTTTGGAAACTTCGTTAGAATCACTTTTTTTCCGTTCTTATTCGAGATAACTGGTTCTCTTTCAATTTGCTAGTTTGATAGCTGTAGAAAAGCATATTTTGCGAAAAGAATCTCGAAAAGAAAAAAAAAATTTTCGAAATTTAGAAACTTCATTAGAATCACTTTTCTCCGTTCTTATTCGAGATAACTGGTTCTCTTTCATTTTGCTAGTTTGATAGCTGTAGAAAAGGATATTATACTGAAAGAATCTCGAAAAGAAAAAAAAATTTTTCGAAATTTGGAAACTTCATTAGAATCACTTTTTTTCCGTTCTTATTTAAATTAACTGGTTCTCTTTCATTATACTAGTTTGATAGCCTCAGAAAAGCTTATTATGCGCAAAGAATCTCGAAAAGAAAAAAAAATTTTTTCGAAGTTTGGAAACTTCGTTAGAATCTTTTTTTTTCCGTTCTTATTCGAGATAACTGGTTATCTTTCATTATACTAGTTTGACAGCCTTAGAAAAACAGATTATGCGCAAAGAATCTCGGAAAGAAAAAAAATTTTTTTCCAAGTTTTGAAACTTCTTTAGAATCACATTTTTTCCGTTCTTATTCGAGATAACTGGTTCTCTTTCATTTTGCTAGCTTGATAGCTGTAGAAAAGCATATTATGCGAATAAAATCTCGAAAAGAAAAAAAAATTTTTCGAAATTTGGAATTTTCATTAGAATCACTTTTTTTCCGTTCTTATTCGAGATAACTGGTTCTCTTTCATTATACTAGTTTGATAGCCTCAGAAAAGCATATTATGCGCAAAGAATCTCGAAAAGAAAAAAAAAATTTTTCGAAGTTTGGAAACTTCATTAGAATCACTTTTTTTCCGTTCTTATTCGAGATAACTGGTTCTCTTTCATTATACTAATTTGATAGCATCAGAAAAGCATATTATGGGCAAAGAATCTCGAAAGGAAAAAAAAATTTTTCGAAGTTTGGAATCTTCATTAGAATCACTTTTTTTCCGTTCTTATTTGAGTTAACTGGTTCTCTTTCATTATACTAGTTTGATAGCCTCAGAAAAGCTTATTATGCGCAAAGAATCTCGAAAAGAAAAAAAAATTTTTTCGACGTTTGGAAACATCGTTAGAATCACTTTTTTTCCGTTCTTAATCGAGATAACTGGTTATCTTTCATTATACTAGTTTGATAGCCTTAGAAAAACATATTATGCGAAAAGAATCTCGAAAAGAAAAAAAAAAATTTTCGAAATTTGGAAACTTCATTAGAATCACTCTTTTTCCGTTCTTATTCGAGATAACTGTTTCTCTTTCATTTTGCTAGTTTGATACCTGTAGAAAATCTTATTATGCGCAAAGAATCTCGAAAAGAAAAAAAAATTTTTTCGAAGTTTGGAAACTTCGTTAGAATCACTTTTTTCCGTTCTTATTCGAGATAACTGGTTATCTTTCATAATACTAGTTTGATATTTCTAGAAAAGCATAATATGCGAAAAGAATCTGGAAAAGAAAAAAAAATTTTCGAAATTTGGAAACTTCGTTAGAATCACTTTTTTTCCGTTCTAATTCGAAATAACTGGTTCTCTTTCATTTTGCTAGTTTGATAGCTGTAGAAAGCATGTTAATGGAATAGAATCTCGAAAAGAAAAAAAAATTTTTTTGAAATTTGGAAACTTCATTAGAATCACCTTTTTTCCGTTCTTATTCGAGATAACTGGTTGTCTTTCATTTTGCTAGTTTGATAGCTGTAGAAAAGCATATTATGCGAAAAGAATCTCGAAAAGAAGAATAATTTTTTTCGAAGTTTGGAAACTTCGTTAGAATCACTTTTTTTCCGTTCTTATTGGAGATAACTGGTTCTCTTTCATTTTGCTTGTTTAATAGCTGTAGAAAAGCATATTATGCGAAAAGAATCTCGAAAAGAAAAAAAAAATTTTCGAAATTTGGAAACTTCATTAGAATCACTTTTTTTCCGTTCTTACTTGAGATAACTGTTTCTCTTTCATTATACTAGTTTGATAGCCTCAGAAAAGCATATTATGCGCAAAGAATCTCGAAAAGAAAAATAATTTTTTTCGAAGTTTGGAAACTTCTTTAGAATCACTTTTTTTCCGTTATTATTGGAGATAACTGGTTCTCTTTCATTTTACTAGTTTGATAGCTGTAGAAAAGCATATTATGCGAAAAGAATCTCGAAAAGAAAAATAATTTTTTTCGAAGTTTGGAAACTTCATTAGAATCACTTTTTTTCCAACCTTATTCGAGATAACTGGTTCTCTTTCATTTTGTTAGTTTAATAGCTGTAGAAAAGCATATTATGCTGAAAGAATCTCGAAAAGAAAAAAAAAATTTTTCGAAATTTGGAAACTTCATTAGAATCACTTTTTTTCCGTTCTTATTGGAGATAACTGACTATCTTTCATTATACTAGTTTGATAGCCTCAGAAAATTATATTATGCGCAAAGAATCTCGAAAGGAAAAAAAAATTTTTTCGAAGTTTGGAAACTCATTAGAATCACTTTTTTTCCGTTCTTATTTGAGATAACGTTCTCTTTCATTATAGTAGTTTGATAGCCTCAGAAAAACATATCATGCGCAAAGAATCTCGAAAAGAAAAATAATTTTTTTCGAAGTTTGCAAACTTCGTTAGAATCACTTTTTTTCCGTTCTTATTCGAGAGAACTGGTTCTCTTTAATTATACTAGTTTGATAGCCTTAGAAAAGCATATTATGCGGAAAGAATCTCGAAAAGAAAAAAAAATTTTTTCGAAGTTTGGAAACTTCGTTAGAATAACTTTTTTTCCGTTCTTATTCGAGATAACTGGTTCTCTTTCATTATACTAGTTTGATAGCCTTAGAAAAACATATTTGCGCAAAGAATCTCGAAAAGAAAAAAAAATTTTTTCGAAGTTTTGAAACTTCTTTAGAATCACATTTTTTCCGTTCTTATTCGAGATAACTGGTTCTCTTTAATTTTGCTAGTTTCGTAGCTGTAGAAAGCATATTATGCGAATAGAATCTCGAAAAGAAAAAAAAAAATTTTCAAAATTTGGAAACTTCATTAGAATCACTTTTTTTCCATTCTTATTCGAGATAACTGGTTCTCTTTCATTTTACTAGTTTGATAGCCTCAGAAAAGCATATTATGCGCAAAGAATCTCGAAAAGAAAAAAAAAATTTTTCACAGTTTGGAAACTTCGTTAGAATCACTTTTTTCCGTTCTTATTCGAGGTAACTGGTTCTCTTTCATTTTGCTAGTTTGATAGCTGTAGAAAAGCATATTATGCGAAAAGAATCTCGAAAAGAAAAATAATTTTTTTCGAAGTTTGGAAACTTCGTTAGAATCATTATTTTTCCGTTCTTATTCGAGATAACTGGTTCTCTTTCATTTTGCTAGTTTGATAGCTGTAGAAAAGCATATTATGCGAAAAATATCTCGAAAAGAAAAAAAAAATTTTTCGAAGTTTGGAAACTCATTAGAATCACTTTTTTTCCGTTCTTATTCGGGATAACTGGTTCTCTTTCATTATACTAGTTTGATAGCCTTAGAAAAACATATTTGCGCAAAGAATCTCGAAAAGAAATAAAATTTTTTCGAAGTTTTGAAACGTCTTTAGAATCACATTTTTTCCGTTCTAATTCGAGATAACTGGTTCCCTTTCATTTTGCTATCTTGATAGCTGTAGAAAAGCATATTATGCGAATAGAAACTCGAAAAGAAAAAAAAAATTTTTCGAAATTTGGAAACTTCATTTGAATCACTTTTTTTCCGTTCTTATTCGAGATAACTGGTTCTCTTTCACTATACTAGTTTGATAGCCTAAGAAAAGCATATCATGCGCAAAGAATCTCGAAAAGAAACAATTTTTTTTCGAAGTTTGGAAACTTCTTTAGAATCACATTTTTTCCGTTCTTATTCGAGATAACTGGTTCTCTTTCATTATACTAGTTTGATAGCCTCAGAAAAGCATATTTTGCGCAAAGAATCTCGAAAAGAAAAAAAAATTTTTTCGAAGTTTGGAAACTTCTTTAGAATTACATTTTTTCCGTTCTTATTCGAGATAACTGGTTCTCTTTAATTTTGCTAGTTTGATAGCTGTAGAAAGCATATTATGCGAATAGAATGTCGAAAAGAAAAAAAAAAATTTTTCGAACTTTGGAAACTTCATTAGAATCACTTTTTTTCCGTTCTTATTCGAGATAACTGGTTCTCTTTAATTTTGCTAGTTTGATAGCTGTAGAAAGCATATTATGCGAATAGAATGTCGAAAAGAAAAAAAAAAATTTTTCGAAATTTGGAACCTCATTAGAATCACTTTTTTTCCGTTCTTATTTGAGATAACGTTCTCTTTCATTATACTAGTTTGATAGCCTGAGAAAAGCACATCATGCGCAAAGAATCTCGAAAAGAAAAATAATTTTTTTGAAGTTTGCAAACTTCGTTAGAATCACTTTTTTTCCGTTCTTATTCGAGATAACTGGTTCTCTTTCATTTTGCTAGTTTGATAGCTGTAGAAAAGCATATTATGCGAAAAGAATCTCGAAAAGAAAAAAAAAATTTTTCGAAATTTGGAAACTTCATTAGAATCACTTTTTTTCCGTTCTTATTCGAGATAACTGGTTCTCTTTCATTATACTAGTTTGATAGCCTCAGAAAAGCATATTATGCGCAAAGAATCTCGAAAAGAAAAAAATTTTTTTTCGAAGTTTGGAAACTTCTTTAGAATCACATTTTTTCCGTTCTTATTCGAGATAACTGGTTCCCTTTCATTATACTAGATTGATAGCCTCAGAAAAGCATATTTTGCGCAAAGAATCTCGAAAAGAAAAAAAATTCTTTTCGAAGTTTGGAAACTTCTTTAGAATCACATTTTTTCCGTTCTTATTCGAGATAACTGGTTCTCTTTAATTTTGCTAGTTTGGTAGCTGTAGAAAGCATATTATGCCAATAGAATCTCGAAAAGAAAAAAAAAAATTTTCGAAATTTGGAAACTTCATTAGAATCACTTTTTTTCCGTTCTTATTCGAGATAACTAGTTCTCTTTCATTATACTAGTTTGATAGCCTCAGAAGAGCATATTATGCGCAAAGAATCTCGAAAAGAAAAAAAATTTTTTCACAGTTTGGAAACTTCGTTAGAATCACTTTTTTTCCGTTGTTATTCGAGATAACTGGACCTCTTTCATTTTGCTAGTTTGATAGCTGTAGAAAAGCATATTATGTGCAAAGAATCTCGAAAAGAAAAATAATTTTTTTCGAAGTTTGGAAACTTCGTTAGAATCACTTTTTTTCCGTTCTTATTCGAGATAACTGGTTCTCTTTCATTTTGCTAGTTTGATAGCTGTAGAAAGCATATTATGCGAATAGAATCTCGAAAAGAAAAAAAAAATTTTTCGAAATTTGGAAACTTCATTAGAATGACTTTTTTCCGTTCTTATTCGAGATAACTGGTTCTCTTTCATTATACTAGTTTGATAGCCTCAGAAAAGCATATTATGCGCAAAGGATCTCGAAAAGAAAAAAAATTTTTTTCGAAGTTTGGAAACTTCATTAGAATCACTTTTTTTCCGTTCTTATTCGAGATAACTGGTTCTCTTTCTTTATACTTGTTCGATAGCCTCAGAAAAGCATATTATGCGCAAAGAATCTCGAAAGGAAAAAAAAAAATTTTTCGAAGTTGGAAACTTCATTAGAATCACTTTTTTTCCGTGCTTATTCGATATAACTGGTTGTCCGTCATTTTGCTAGTTTGATAGCTGTAGAAAAGCATATTATGCGAAAAGAATCTCGAAAAGAAAAATAATTTTTTTCGAAGTTTGGAAACTTCGTTAGAATCACTTTTTTTCCGTTCTTATTCGAGATAACTGGTTCTCTTTCATTTTGCTAGTTTGATAGCAGTAGAAAAGCATACTATGCGAAAAATATCTCGAAAAGAAAAAAAAATTTTTCGAAATTTGGAAACTTCATTAGAATCACTTTTTTTCCGCTCTTATTCGAGATAACTGGTTCTCTTTCATTTTGATAGTTTGATAGCCTCAGAAAAGCTTATTATGCGCAAAGAATCTCGAAAAGAAAAAATTTTTTTTCGAAGTTTTGAAACTTCATTAGAATCACTTTTTTTCCGTTCTTATTGGAGATAACTGGTTATTTTTCATTATACTAGTTTGATAGCCTTAGAAAAACACATTATGCGCAAAGGATCACGGAAAGAAAAAAAAAAATTTTTCGAAGTTTATAAACTTCATCAGAATGACTTTTTTTCCGTTCTTATTCGAGATAACTGGTTCTCTTTCATTATACTAGTTTAATAGCCTTAGAAAAACATATTATGCGCAAAGAATCTCGAAAAGAAAAAAAAATTTTTTTCCAAGTTTTGAAACTTATATAGAATCACATTTTTTCCGTTCTAATTCGAGATAACTGGTTCTCTTTCATTTTGCTATCTTGATAGCTGTAGAAAAGCATATTATGCGAATAGAATCTCGAAAAGAAAAAAAAAATTTTTCGAAATTTGGAAACTTCATTAGAATCACTTTTTTTCCGTTCTTATTCGAGATAACTGGTTCTCTTTCATTATACTAGTTTGATAGCCTAAGAAAAGCATATTATGCGCAAAGATTCTCGAAAAGAAAAAAAAATTTTTTCGAAGTTTGGAAACTTCTTTAGAATCACATTTTTTCCGTTCTTATTCGAGATAAATGGTTCTCTTTCATTATACTAGTTTGATAGCCTCAGAAAAGCATATTATGCGCAAAGAATCTCGAAAAGAAAAAAAAAATTTTTCGAAGTTTGGAAACTTCTTTAGAATCACATTTTTTCCGTTCTTATTCGACATAACTGGTTCTCTTTCATTTTACTTGTTTGATAGCTGTAGAAAGCATATTATGCGAATAGAATCTCGAAAAGAAAAAAAAAAATTTTTCGAAATTTGGAAACTTCATTAGAATCACTTTTTTTCCGTTCTTATTCGAGATAACTTGTTCTCTTTCATTATACTAGTTTGATAGCCTCAGAAAAGCATATTATGCGAATATAATCTCGAAAAGAAAAAAAAAAATTTCGAAATTTGGAAACTTCATTAGAATCACTTTTTTTCCGTTCTTATTCGAGATAACTGGTTCTCTTTAATTATACTAGCTTGATAGCTTTAGCAAAGCATATTATACGGAAAGAATCTCGAAAAGAAAAAAAATTTTTTTCGAAGTTTGGAAACTTCGTTAGAATCACTTTTTTCCGTTCTTATTGGAGATAACTGACTATCTTTCATTATACTAGTTTGATAGGCTCAGAAAAGCATATTATGCGCAAAGAATCTCGAAAAGAAAAAAAAAATTTATCGAAGTTTGGAAACTTCATTAGAATCACTTTTTTTCCGTTCTTAATTGAGATAACTGGTTCTTTTTCATTATACTAGTTTGATAGCCTCAGAAAAGCATATTATGCGCAAAGAATAATAATTTTTTTCGAAGTTTAGAAACTTCATTAGAATCACCTTTTTTCCGTTCTTATTCGATATAACTGGTTCTCTTTCATTATACTAGTTTGATAGCCTCAGAAAAGCATATTATGCGCAAAGAATCTCGAAAAGAAAAAAAAAAAATTTTTCGAAGTTTGGAAACTTCATTAGAATCACTTTTTTTTTGTTCTTATTCGAGATAACTGGTTCTCTTTCATTATACTAGTTTGATAGCCTCAGAAAAGCATATTATGCGCAAAGAATCTCGAAAAGAAAAAAAATTTTTTTCCAAGTTTTGAAACTTCTATAGAATCACATTTTTTCCGTTCTTATTCGAGAGAACTGGTTCTCTTTCATTTTGCTAGTTTGATAGCTCTAGAAAATATTATTATGCGAATATATTCTGGAAAAGAAAAAAAAATTTTTTCGAAATTTGGAAACTTCATTAGAATCACTTTTTTTCCGTTCTTATTCGAGATAACTGGTTCTCTTTCATTATACTAGTTTGATAGCCTCAGAAAAGCATATTATGCGCAAAGAATCTCGAAAAGAAAAAAAATTTTTTTCGAAGTTTGGAAACTTCATTAGAATCACATTTTTTCCGTTCTTATTCGAGATAAATGGTTCTCTTTCATTATACTAGTTTGATAGCCTCAGAAAAGCATATTATGCGCAAACAATCTCGAGAAAAAAAAAATTTTTCGAAATTTGGAAACTTCTTTAGAATCACATTTTTTCCGTTCTTATTCGAGATAACTGGTTCTCTTTCATTTTGCTATCTTGATAGCTGTAGAAAAGCATATTATGCGAATAGAATCTCGAAAAGAAAAAAATTTTTTTTCGAAGTTTTGAATCTTCTTTAGAATCACATTTTTTCCGTTCTAATTCGAGATAACTGGTTCTCTTTCATTTTGCTATCTTGATTGCTGTAGAAAAGCATATTATGCGAATAGAATCTCGAAAAGAAAAAAAAAATTTTTCGAAATTTGGAAACTTCATTAGAATCACTTTTTTTCCGTTCTTATTCGAGATAACTGGTTCTCTTTCATTATACTAGTTTGATAGCCTAAGAAAAGCATATTATGCGCAAAGATTCTCGAAAAGAAAAAAAATTTTTTTCGAAGTTTGGAAACTTCTTTTGAATCACATTTTTTCCGTTCTTATTCGAGATAAATGGTTCTCTTTCATTATACTAGTTTGATAGCCTCAGAAAAGCATATTATGCGCAAAGAATCTCGAAAAGAAAAAAAATTTTTTTCGAAGTTTGGAAACCTATTTAGAATCACATTTTTTCCGTTCTTATTCGAGATAACTGGTTCTCTTTCATTTTGCTAGTTTGATAGCTGTAGAAAGCATATTATGCGAATAGAATCTCGAAAAGAAAAAAAAAAATTTTTCGAAATTTGGAAACTTCATTAGAATCACTTTTTTTCCGTTCTTATTCGAGATAACTTGTTCTCTTTCATTATACTAGTTTGATAGCCTCAGAAAAGCATATTATGCGCAAAGAATCTCGAAAAGAAAAAAAAAAAATTTCACAGTTTGGAAACTTCGTTAGAATCACTTTTTTTCCGTTCTTATTGGAGATAACTGGTTCTCTTTCATTTTGCTAGTTTGATAGCTGTAGAAGAGCCATATTATGCGAAAAGAATCTCGAAAAGAAAAATAATCTTTTTCGAAGTTTGGAAACTTCGTTAGAATCACTTTTTTTCCGTTCTTATTCGAGATAACTGGTTCTCTTTCATTTTGCTAGTTTGATAGCTGTAGAAAAGCATGAAAAGCATATTATGCGCAGAGAATCTCGAAAAAAAAAAAAATTTTTTTGGAAGTTTGGAAACTTCTTTAGAATCAGATTTTTTCCGTTCTTATTCGAGATAACTGGTTCTCTTTAATTATACTAGTTTGATAGCTTTAGCAAAGCATATTATACGGAAAGAATCTCGAAAAGAAAAAAAAAATTTTTTCTGAGTTTGGAAACTTCGTTAGAATCACTTTTTTTCCGTTCTTATTGGAGATAACTGACTATCTTTCATTATACTAGTTTGATAGCCTCAGAAAAGCATATTATGCGCAAAGAATCTCGAAAAGAAAAAAAAAAATTTATCGAAGTTTGGAAACTTCATTAGAATCACTTTTTTTCCGTTCTTAATTGAGATAACTGGTTCTTTTTCATTATACTAGTTTGATAGCCTCAGAAAAGCATATTATGCGCAAAGAATCTCGAAAAGAATAATAATTTTTTTCGAAGTTTGGAAACTTCATTAGAATCACCTTTTTTCCGTTCTTATTCGATATAACTGGTTCTCTTTCATTATACTAGTTTGATAGCCTCAGAAAAGCATATTATGCGCAAAGAATCTCGAAAAAAAAAAAAAAATTTTTCGAAGTTTGGAAACTTCATTAGAATCACTTTTTTTTGTTCTTATTCGAGATAACTGGTTCTCTTTCATTATACTAGTTTGATAGCCTCAGAAAAGCATATTATGCGCAAAGAATCTCGAAAGGAAAAAAAAAAAACTTTTTCGAAGTTTGGAAACTTCATTAGAATCACTTTTTTTCCGTTCTTATTCGAAATAACTGGTTGTCTTTCATTTTGCTAGTTTGATAGCTGTAGAAAAGCATATTATGCGAAAAGAATCTCGAAAAGAAAAAAAAAAAATTCAATATTTGGAAACTTCATTAGAATCACTTTTTTTCCGTTCTTACTTGAGATAACTGTTTCTCTTTCATTATACTAGTTTGATAGCCTCAGAAAAGCATATTATGCGAATAGAATCTCGAAAAGAAAAAAAAAAATTTTCGTAATTTTGAAACTTCATTTGAATCACCTTTTTTCCGTTCGAGATAACTGGTTCTCTTTCATTTTATTAGTGTGATAGCTGCAGAAAGCATATTATGCGAAAAGAATCTCGAAAAGATAAAAAAAAAATTTTCGAAATTTGGAAACTTCATAAGAATCACTTTTTTTTCCGTTCTTATTCGAGATAACTGGTTCTCTTTCATTTTGCTAGTTTGATAGCTCTAGAAAATATTATTATGCGAATAGAATCTCGAAAAGAAAAAAAAATTTTTCGAAATTTGGAAACTTCATTAGAATCACTTTTTTTCCGTTCTTATTCGAGATAACTGGTTCTCTTTCATTATACTAGTTTGATAGCCTCAGAAAAGCATATTATGGGCAAAGAATCTCGAAAGGAAAAAAAAAATTTTTCGAAGTTTGGAAACTTAATTAGAATCACTTTTTTTCCGTTCTTATTTGAGATAACTGGTTCTCTTTCATTATACTAGTTTGATAGCCTCAGAAAAGATTATTATGCGCAAAGAATCTCGAAAAGAAAAAAAATTTTTTTCGAAGTTTGGAAACTTCGTTAGAATCACTTTTTTTCCGTTCTTATTCGAGATAACTGGTTATCTTTCATTATACTAGTTTGATAGCCTTAGAAAAACACATTATGCGCAAAGAATCTCAGAAAGAAAAAAAATTTTTTTCGAAGTTTTGAAACTTCATTAGAATCACTTTTTTTCCGTTCTTATTCGAGATAACTGGTTCTCTTTCATTATATTAGTTTGATAGCCTTACAAAAACATATTATGCGCAAAGAATCTCGAAAAGAAAAAAAATTTTTTTCCAAGTTTTGAAACATCTTTAGAATCACATTTTTTCCGTTCTTATTCGAGATAACTGGTTCTCTTTCATTTTGCTATTTTGATAGCTCTAGAAAATATTATTATGCGAATAGAATCTCGAAATGAAAAAAAAAAATTTTTCGAAATTTGGAAACTTCATTAGAATCACTTTTTTTCCGTTCTTATCGAGATAACTGGTTGTCTTTCATTATACTAATTCGATAGCCTCAGAAAAGCATATTATACGCAAAGAATCTCGAAAAGAAAAAAAATTTTTTTCGAAATTTGGAAACTTCATTAGAATCACTTTTTTCCCGTTCTTATTGGAGATAACTGGTTCTCTTTCATTATACTAGTTTGATAGCCTCAGAAAAGCATATTATGCGCAAAGAATCTCGAAAAGAAAAATAATTTTTTTCGAACTTTGGAAACTTCGTTAGAATCACTTTTTTTCCGTTCTTATTCGAGATAACTGGTTCTCTTTCATTATACTAGTTTGATATCCTTAGAAAAACATATTATGCGCAAAGAATCTCGAAAAGAAAAAAATTTTTTTTCGAAGTTTTGAAACTTCAATAGAATCACCTTTTTTCCGTTCTTATTCGAGATAACTGGTTCTCTTTCATTTTGCTAGTTTGATATTTCTAGAAAAGCATATTATGCGAAAAGAATCTGGAAAAGAAAAAAAAAATTTTCAAAATTGGAAACTTCGTTAGAATCACTTTTTTTCCGTTCTTATTCGAGAAAACTGGTTCTCTTTCATTTTGCTAGTTTGATAGCTGTAGAAAGCATATTATGCGAATAGAATCTCGAAAAGAAAAAAAAATTTTTTCGAAGTTTGGAAACTTCTTTAGAATCACTTTTTTTCCGTTCTTATTCGAGATAACTGGTTCTCTTTCATTATACTAGTTTGATAGCCTCAGAAAAGCATATTATGCGCAAAGAATCTCGAAAAGAAAAAAAAAATTTTATCGAAGTTTGGAAACTTCATTAGAATCACTTTTTTTCCATTCTTAATTGAGATAACTGGTTCTTTTTCATTATACTAGTTTGATAGCCTCAGAAAAGCATATTATGCGCAAAGAATCTCGAAAAGAATAATAATTTTTTTTCGAAGTTTGGAAACATCGTTAGAATCACTTTTTTTCCGTTCTTATTCGCGATAACTGGTTCTCTTTAATTATACTAGTTTTATAGGCTTAGAAAAGCATATTATGCGGAAAGAATCTCGAAAAGAAAAAAATTTTTTTCGAAGTTTTGAAACTTCATTAGAATCACTTTTTTTCCGTTCTTATTCGAGATAACTGGTTCTCTTTCATTATACTAGTTTGATAGCCTTAGAAAAACATATTATGCGCAAAGAATCTCGAAAAGAAAAAAAAATTTTTTCCAAGTTTCGAAACTTTATTAGAATCACATTTTTTCCGTTCTTATTCGAGATAACTGGTTCTCTTTCATTTTGCTAGTTTGATAGCTCTAGAAAATATTATTATGCGAATAGAATCTCGAAAAGAAAAAAAAATTTTTCGAAATTTGGAAACTTCGTTAGAATCACTTTTATTCCGTTCTTATTCGAGATAACTGGTTCTCTTTCATTTTGCTAGTTTGATAGCTGTAGAAAGCATATTATGCGAATAGAATCTCGAAAAGAAAAAAAAAATTTTTCCAAATTGTGAAACTTCATTTGAATCACCTTTTTTCCGTTCGAGATAACTGGTTCTCTTTCATTTTATTAGTGTGATAGCTGCAGAAAGCATATTATGCGAAAAGAATCTCGAAAAGATAAAAAAAAATTTTTCGAAATTTGGAAACTTCGTTAGAATCACTTTTTTTCCGTTCTTATTCGAGATAACTGGTTCTCTTTCATTATACTAGTTTGATATCCTTAGAAAAACATATTATGCGCAAAGAATCTCGAAAAGAAAAAATTTTTTTTTCGAAGTTTTGAAACTTCAATAGAATCACCTTTTTTCCGTTTTTTTCGAGATAACTGGTTATCTTTCATTTTGCTAGTTTGATATTTCTAGAAAAGCATATTATGCGCAAAGAATCTCGAAAAGAAAAATAATTTTTTTCACAGTTTGGAAACTTCGTTAGAATCACTTTTTTTCCGTTCTTATTCGAGATAACTGATTCTCTTTCATTTTGCTAGTTTGATAGCTCTAGAAAATATTATTATGCGAATAGAATCTCGAAAAGAAAAAAAAAATTTTCGAAATTTGGAAACTTCATTAGAATCACTTTTTTCCCGTTCTTATTCGAGATAGCTGGTTCTCTTTCATTATACTAGTTTGATGGCCTCAGAAAAGCATATTATGCGCAAAGAATCTCGAAAGGAAAAAAAATTTTTTTTCGAAGTTTGGAAACTTTATTAGAATCACTTTTTTCCCGTTCTTATTTGAGATAACTGGTTCTCTTTCATTATACTAGTTTAATAGCCTCAGAAAAGCATATTATGCGCAAAGAATCTCGAAAAGAAAAATAATTTTTTTCACAGTTTGGAAACTTCGTTAGAATCACTTTTTTTCCGTTCTTATTCGAGATAACTGGTTCTCTTTCATTTTGCTAGTTTGATAGCTGTAGAAAAGCATATTATGCGAAAAGAATCTCGAAAAGAAAAAAAAAATTTTTCGAAATTTGGAATCTTCATTAGAATCACTTTTTTTCCGTTCTTATTTGAGATAACTGATTCTCTTTCATTATACTACTTTGATAGCCTCAGAAAAGCATATTATGAGCAAAGAATCTCGAAAAGAAAAAAAATATTTTCCGAAGTTTGGAAACTTCATTAGAATCACTTTTTTTCCGTTCTTATTTGAGATAACTGGTTATTTTTCATCATACTAGTTTGATAGCCTCAGAAAAGGATATTATGCGCAAAGAATCTGGAAAAGAAAAATAATTTTTTTCGAAATTTGGAAACTTCGTTAGAATCACTTTTTTTCCGTTCCTATTCGAGATAACTGGTTCTCTTTCATTATACTAGTTTGATAGCCTCAGAAAAGCATATTATGGGCAAAGAATCTCGAAAGGAAAAAAAAAATTTTTCGAAGTTTGGAAACTTCATTAGAATGACTTTTTTTCCGTTCTTATTTGAGATAACTGGTTCTCTTTCATTATACTAGTTTGATAGCCTCAGAAAAGCTTATTATGCGCAAAGAATCTCCAAAAGAAAAAAAATTTTTTTCGAAGTTTGGAAACTTCGTTAGAATCACTTTTTTTCCGTTCTTATTAGAGATAACTGGTTATCTTTCATTATACTAGTTTGATAGCCTTAGAAAAACACATTAGCGCAAAGAATCTCGGAAAGAAAAAAAATTTTTTTCGAAGTTTTGAAACTTCATTAGAATCACTTTTTTTCCGTTCTTATTCGAGATAACTGGTTCTCTTTCATTATACTAGTTTGATAGCCTTAGAAAAACATATTATGCGCAAAGAATCTCGAAAAGAAAAATACTTTTTTTCACAGTTTGGAAACTTCGTTAGAATCACTTTTTTTCCTTTCTTATTCGAGATAACTGGTTCTCTTTCATTTTGCTAGTTTGATAGCTGTAGAAAAGCATATTATGCGAAAAGAATCTCGAAAAGAAAAAAAAAATTTTCGAAATTTGGAAACTTCATTAGAATCACTTTTTTTCCGCTCTTATTCGAGATTACTGATTCTCTTTCATTATACTACTTCAATAGCCTCAGAAAAGCATTTTATGCGCAAAAAATCTCGAAAAGAAAAAAAAAAATTTTCCGAAGTTTGGAAACTTCATTAGAATCACTTTTTTTCCGTTCTTATTTGAGATAACTGGTTCTTTTTCATTATACTAGTTTGATAGCCTCAGAAAAGGATATTATGCGCAAAGAATCTGGAAAAGAAAAATAATTTTTTTCGAAGTTTGGAAACTTCGTTAGAATCACTTTTTTTCCGTTCTTATTCGAGATAACTGGTTCTCTTTCATTTTGCTAGTTTGATAGCCTTAGAAAAACATATTATGCGCAAAGAATCTCGAAAAGAAAAAAAAATTTTTCCAAGTTTTGAAACTTCTTTAGAATCACATTTTTTCCGTTCTTATTCGAGATAACTGATTCTCTTTCATTTTGCTAGTTTGATAGCTCTAGAAAATATTATTATGCGAATAGAATCTCGAAAAGAAAAAAAAAAATTTTCGAAATTTGGAAACTTCATTAGAATCACTTTTTTCCCGTTCTTATTCGAGATAGCTGGTTCTCTTTCATTATACTAGTTTGATGGCCTCAGAAAAGCATATTATGCGCAAAGAATCTCGAAAGGAAAAAAAATTTTTTTTCGAAGTTTGGAAACTTTATTAGAATCACTTTTTTCCCGTTCTTATTTGAGATAACTGGTTCTCTTTCATTATACTAGTTTAATAGCCTCAGAAAAGCATATTATGCGCAAAGAATCTCGAAAAGAAAAATAATTTTTTTCACAGTTTGGAAACTTCGTTAGAATCACTTTTTTTCCGTTCTTATTCGAGATAACTGGTTCTCTTTCATTTTGCTAGTTTGATAGCTGTAGAAAAGCATATTATGCGAAAAGAATCTCGAAAAGAAAAAAAAATTTTTCGAAATTTGGAATCTTCATTAGAATCACTTTTTTTCCGTTCTTATTCGAGATAACTGATTCTCTTTCATTATACTACTTTGATAGCCTCAGAAAAGCATATTATGCGCAAAGAATCTCGAAAAGAAAAAAAATATTTTCCGAAGTTTGGAAACTTCATTAGAATCACTTTTTTTCCGTTCTTATTTGAGATAACTGGTTATTTTTCATTATACTAGTTTGATAGCCTCAGAAAAGGATATTATGCGCAAAGAATCTGGAAAAGAAAAATAATTTTTTTCGAAATTTGGAAACTTCGTTAGAATCACTTTTTTTCCGTTCCTATTCGAGATAACTGGATCTCTTTCATTATACTAGTTTGATAGCCTCAGAAAAGCATATTATGGGCAAAGAATCTCGAAAGGAAAAAAAAAATTTTTCGAAGTTTGGAAACTTCATTAGAATGACTTTTTTTCCGTTCTTATTTGAGATAACTGGTTCTCTTTCATTATACTAGTTTGATAGCCTCAGAAAAGCTTATTATGCGCAAAGAATCTCGAAAAGAAAAAAAAATTTTTTCGAAGTTTGGAAACTTCGTTAGAATCACTTTTTTTCCGTTCTTATTAGAGATAACTGGTTATCTTTCATTATACTAGTTTGATAGCCTTAGAAAAACACATTAGCGCAAAGAATCTCGGAAAGAAAAAAAATTTTTTTCGAAGTTTTGAAAATTCATTAGAATCACTTTTTTTCCGTTCTTATTCGAGATAACTGGTTCTCTTTCATTATACTAGTTTGATAGCCTTAGAAAAACATATTATGCGCAAAGAATCTCGAAAAGAAAAATAATTTTTTTCACAGTTTGGAAACTTCGTTAGAATCACTTTTTTTCCTTTCTTATTCGAGATAACTGGTTCTCTTTCATTTTGCTAGTTTGATAGCTGTAGAAAAGCATATTATGCGAAAAGAATCTCGAAAAGAAAAAAAAAATTTTCGAAATTTGGAAACTTCATTAGAATCACTTTTTTTCCGCTCTTATTCGAGATTACTGATTCTCTTTCATTATACTACTTCAATAGCCTCAGAAAAGCATTTTATGCGCAAAGAATCTCGAAAAGAAAAAAAAAAATTTTCCGAAGTTTGGAAACTTCATTAGAATCACTTTTTTTCCGTTCTTATTTGAGATAACTGGTTCTTTTTCATTATACTAGTTTGATAGCCTCAGAAAAGGATATTATGCGCAAAGAATCTGGAAAAGAAAAATAATTTTTTTCGAAGTTTGGAAACTTCGTTAGAATCACTTTTTTTCCGTTCTTATTCGAGATAACTGGTTCTCTTTCATTATACTAGTTTGATAGCCTCAGAAAAGCATATTATGCGCAAAAAATCTCGAAAAGAAAAAAAAATTTTTTCGAAATTTGGAAACTTCATTAGAATCACTTTTTTTCCGTTCTTATTGGAGATAACTGGTTCTCTTTCATTATACTAGTTTCATAGCCTCAGAAAAGCATATTATGCGCAAAGAATCTCGAAAGGAAAAAAAAATTTTTTTCGAAGTTTGGAAACTTTATTAGAATCACATTTTTTCCGTTCTTATTCGAGATAACTGGTTGTCTTTCATTTTGCTAGTTTGATAGCTGTAGAAAAGCATATTATGCGCAAACAATCTCGAAAAGAAAAAAATTTTTTTTCGAAGTTTGGAAACTTCATTAGAATGACTTTTTTTCCGTTCTTATTTGAGATAATTGGTTCTCTTTCATTATACTAGTTTGATAGCCTCAGAAAAGCTTATTATGCGCAAAGAATCTCGAAAAGAAAAAAAAAATTTTTCGAAGTTTGGAAACTTCGTTAGAATCACTTTTTTTCCGTTCTTATTCGAGATAATTGGTTATCTTTCATTATACTAGTTTGATAGCCTTAGAAAAACACATTATGCGCAAAGAATCTCGGAAAGAAAAAATTTTTTTTTCGAAGTTTTGATTTTTTTCCGTTCTTATTCGAGATAACTGGTTCTCTTTCATTATACTAGTTTGATAGCCTTAGAAAAACAGATTATGCGCAAATAATCTCGGAAAGAAAAAAAATTTTTTTCGAAGTTTTGAAACTTCATTAGAATCACTTTTTTTCCGTTCTTATTCGAGATAACTGGTTCTCTTTCATTATACTAGTTTGATAGCCTTAGAAAAACATATTATGCGCAAAGAATCTCGAAAAGAAAAAAAAATTTTTTTAAATTTGGAAACTTCATTAGAATCACTTTTTTTCTGTTCTTATTCGAGATAACTGGTTCTCTTTCATTTTGCTAGTTTGACAGCTGTAGAAAAGCATATTATGCTGAAAGAATCTCGAAAAGAAAAAAAAATTTTTCGAAAATTGGAAACTTCATTAGAATCACTTTTTTTCCGTTCTTATTCGCGATAACTGGTTCTCTTTCATTATACTAGTTTGATAGCCTCAGAAAAGCATATTATGGGCAAAGAATCTCGAAAGGAAAATAAAAAATTTTTCGAAGTTTGGAAACTTCATTAGAATTACTTTTTTCAGTTCTTATTTGAGATAACTGGTTCTCTTTCATTATACTAGTTTGATAGCCTCAGAAAAGCTTATTATGCGCAAAGAATCTCGAAAAGAAAAAAATTTTTTTTCGAAGTTTCGAAACTCCGTTAGAATCACTTTTTTTCCGTTCTTATTCGAGATAACTGGTTATCTTTCATTATACTAGTTTGATAGCCTTAGAAAAACAGATATGCGCAAAGAATCTCGGAAAAAAAAAAAATTATTTTCGAAGTTTTGAAACTTCATTAGAATCACTTTTTTTCCGTTCTTATTCGAGATAACTGGTTCTCTTTCATTATACTAGTTTGATAGCCTTAGAAGAACATTATGCGCAAAGAATCTCGAAAAGAAAAAAAAATATTTCCAAGTTTTGAAACTTCTTTAGAATCACATTTTTTCCTTTCTTATTCGAGATAACTGGTTCTCTTTCATTTTACTAGTTTGATAGCTCTAGAAAATATTATTATGCGAATAGAATCTCGAAAAGAAAAAAAAAATTTTTCGATATTTGGAAACTTCATTGGAATCACTTTTTTTCCGTTCTTATTTGAGATAACTGGTTCTTTTTCATTATACTAGTTTGATAGCCTCAGAAAAGGATATTATGCGAAAAGAATCTCGAAAAGAAAAATAATTTTTTTCGAAGTTTGGAAACTTCGTTAGAATCACTTTTTTTCCGTTCTTATTCGCGATAACTGGTTCTCTTTAATTATACTAGTTTATAGTCTTAGAAAAGCATATTATGCGGAAAGAATCTCGAAAAGAAAAAAAATTTTTTTCGAAGTTTGGAAACTTCATTAGAATCACATTTTTTCCGTTCTTATTCGAGATAACTGGTTCTCTTTCATTATACTAGTTTGATAGCCTCAGAAAAGCATATTATGGGCAAAGAATCTCGAAAGGAAATAAAATTTTTTCGAAGTTTGGAAACTTCATTAGAATCACTTTTTTTCCGTTCTTATTTGAGATAACTGGTTCTCTTTCATTATACTAGTTTGATAGCCTCAGGAAAGCTTATTATGCGCAAAGAATCTCGAAAAGAAAAAAAAAATTTTTCGAAGTTTGGAAACTTCGGTAGAATCACTTTTTTTCCGTTCTTATTCGAGATAACTGGTTATCTTTCATTATACTAGTTTGATAGCCTTAGAAAAACACATTATGCGCAAAGAATCTCGGAAAGGAAAAAATTTTTTTTCGAAGTTTTGATTTTTTTCCGTTCTTATTCGAGATAACTGGTTCTCTTTCATTATACTATTTTGATAGCCTTAGAAAAACAGATTATGCGCAAAGAATCTCGGAAAGAAAAAAAATTTTTTTCGAAGTTTTGAATCTTCATTAGAATCACTTTTTTTCCGTTCTTATTCGAGATAACTGGTTCTCTTTCATTATACTAGTTTGATAGCCTTAGAAAAACATATTATGCGCAAAGAATCTCGAAAAGAAAAATAACTTTTTCGAAGTTTTGAAACTTTTTTAGAATCACATTTTTTCCGTTCTTATTCGAGATAACTGGTTCTCTTTCATTTTGCTAGTTTGATAGCTCTAGAAAATATTATTATGCGAATAGAATCTCGAAAAGAAAAAAAAAAAATTTTCGAAATTTGGAAACTTCATTAGAATCACTTTTTTTCCGTTCTTATTTGAGATAACTGGTTCTCTTTCATTATACTAGTTTAATAGCCTCAGAAAAGCATATTATGCGCAAAGAATCTCGAAAGGAAAAAAAAAATTTTCGAAGTTTGGAAACTCATTAGAATCACTTTTTTTCCGTTCTTATTTGAGATAACTGGTTCTCTTTCATTATACTATTTTGATAGCCTCAGAAAAGCATATTATGCGCAAAGAATCTCGAAAAGAAAAATAATTTTTTTCACAGTTTGGAAACTTCGTTAGAATCACTTTTTTTCCGTTCTTATTCGAGATAACTGGTTATCTTTCATTTTGATAGTTTGATAGCTGTAGAAAAGCATATTATGCGAAAAGAATCTCGTAAAGAAAAAAAAATATTTTCGAAATTTGGAAACTTCTATAGAATCACTTTTTTTCCGTTCTTATTCGAGATTACTGGTTCTCTTTTATTTTGCTAGTTTGATAGCTGTAGAAAAGGATATTATGCTCAAAGAATCTCGAAAAGAAAAAAAAAAATTTTCGAAATTTTGAAACTTCATTAGAATCACTTTTTTTCCGTTCTTATTCGAGATAACTGATTCTCTTTCATTATACTATTTTGATAGCCTCAGAAAAGCATATTATGCGCAAAGAATCTCGAAAAGAAAAAAAAATTTTTTCCGAAGTTTGGAAATTTCATTAGAATCACTTTTTTTCCGTTCTTATTAGAGATAACTGGTTATCTTTCATTATACTAGTTTGATAGCCTTAGAAAAACACATTAGCGCAAAGAATCTCGGAAAGAAAAAAAATTTTTTTCGAAGTTTTGAAACTTCATTAGAATCACTTTTTTTCCGTTCTTATTCGAGATAACTGGTTCTCTTTCATTATACTAGTTTGATAGCCTTAGAAAAACATATTATGCGCAAAGAATCTCGAAAAGAAAAATAATTTTTTTCACAGTTTGGAAACTTCGTTAGAATCACTTTTTTTCCTTTCTTATTCGAGATAACTGGTTCTCTTTCATTTTGCTAGTTTGATAGCTGTAGAAAAGCATATTATGCGAAAAGAATCTCGAAAAGAAAAAAAAAATTTTCGAAATTTGGAAACTTCATTAGAATCACTTTTTTTCCGCTCTTATTCGAGATTACTGATTCTCTTTCATTATACTACTTCAATAGCCTCAGAAAAGCATTTTATGCGCAAAGAATCTCGAAAAGAAAAAAAAAAATTTTCCGAAGTTTGGAAACTTCATTAGAATCACTTTTTTTCCGTTCTTATTTGAGATAACTGGTTCTTTTTCATTATACTAGTTTGATAGCCTCAGAAAAGGATATTATGCGCAAAGAATCTGGAAAAGAAAAATAATTTTTTTCGAAGTTTGGAAACTTCGTTAGAATCACTTTTTTTCCGTTCTTATTCGAGATAACTGGTTCTCTTTCATTATACTAGTTTGATAGCCTCAGAAAAGCATATTATGCGCAAAAAATCTCGAAAAGAAAAAAAAAATTTTTCGAAATTTGGAAACTTCATTAGAATCACTTTTTTTCCGTTCTTATTGGAGATAACTGGTTCTCTTTCATTATACTAGTTTCATAGCCTCAGAAAAGCATATTATGCGCAAAGAATCTCGAAAGGAAAAAAAAATTTTTTTCGAAGTTTGGAAACTTTATTAGAATCACATTTTTTCCGTTCTTATTCGAGATAACTGGTTGTCTTTCATTTTGCTAGTTTGATAGCTGTAGAAAAGCATATTATGCGCAAACAATCTCGAAAAGAAAAAAATTTTTTTTCGAAGTTTGGAAACTTCATTAGAATGACTTTTTTTCCGTTCTTATTTGAGATAATTGGTTCTCTTTCATTATACTAGTTTGATAGCCTCAGAAAAGCTTATTATGCGCAAAGAATCTCGAAAAGAAAAAAAAAATTTTTCGAAGTTTGGAAACTTCGTTAGAATCACTTTTTTTCCGTTCTTATTCGAGATAATTGGTTATCTTTCATTATACTAGTTTGATAGCCTTAGAAAAACACATTATGCGCAAAGAATCTCGGAAAGAAAAAATTTTTTTTTCGAAGTTTTGATTTTTTTCCGTTCTTATTCGAGATAACTGGTTCTCTTTCATTATACTAGTTTGATAGCCTTAGAAAAACAGATTATGCGCAAATAATCTCGGAAAGAAAAAAAATTTTTTTCGAAGTTTTGAAACTTCATTAGAATCACTTTTTTTCCGTTCTTATTCGAGATAACTGGTTCTCTTTCATTATACTAGTTTGATAGCCTTAGAAAAACATATTATGCGCAAAGAATCTCGAAAAGAAAAAAAAAATTTTTTAAATTTGGAAACTTCATTAGAATCACTTTTTTTCTGTTCTTATTCGAGATAACTGGTTCTCTTTCATTTTGCTAGTTTGACAGCTGTAGAAAAGCATATTATGCTGAAAGAATCTCGAAAAGAAAAAAAAATTTTTCGAAAATTGGAAACTTCATTAGAATCACTTTTTTTCCGTTCTTATTCGCGATAACTGGTTCTCTTTCATTATACTAGTTTGATAGCCTCAGAAAAGCATATTATGGGCAAAGAATCTCGAAAGGAAAATAAAAAATTTTTCGAAGTTTGGAAACTTCATTAGAATTACTTTTTTCAGTTCTTATTTGAGATAACTGGTTCTCTTTCATTATACTAGTTTGATAGCCTGAGAAAAGCTTATTATGCGCAAAGAATCTCGAAAAGAAAAAAATTTTTTTTCGAAGTTTCGAAACTCCGTTAGAATCACTTTTTTTCCGTTCTTATTCGAGATAACTGGTTATCTTTCATTATACTAGTTTGATAGCCTTAGAAAAACAGATATGCGCAAAGAATCTCGGAAAGAAAAAAAATTATTTTCGAAGTTTTGAAACTTCATTAGAATCACTTTTTTTCCGTTCTTATTCGAGATAACTGGTTCTCTTTCATTATACTAGTTTGATAGCCTTAGAAGAACATTATGCGCAAAGAATCTCGAAAAGAAAAAAAAATATTTCCAAGTTTTGAAACTTCTTTAGAATCACATTTTTTCCTTTCTTATTCGAGATAACTGGTTCTCTTTCATTTTACTAGTTTGATAGCTCTAGAAAATATTATTATGCGAATAGAATCTCGAAAAGAAAAAAAAAATTTTTCGATATTTGGAAACTTCATTGGAATCACTTTTTTTCCGTTCTTATTTGAGATAACTGGTTCTTTTTCATTATACTAGTTTGATAGCCTCAGAAAAGGATATTATGCGAAAAGAATCTCGAAAAGAAAAATAATTTTTTTCGAAGTTTGGAAACTTCGTTAGAATCACTTTTTTTCCGTTCTTATTCGCGATAACTGGTTCTCTTTAATTATACTAGTTTATAGTCTTAGAAAAGCATATTATGCGGAAAGAATCTCGAAAAGAAAAAAAATTTTTTTCGAAGTTTGGAAACTTCATTAGAATCACATTTTTTCCGTTCTTATTCGAGATAACTGGTTCTCTTTCATTATACTAGTTTGATAGCCTCAGAAAAGCATATTATGGGCAAAGAATCTCGAAAGGAAAAAAAAATTTTTTCGAAGTTTGGAAACTTCATTAGAATCACTTTTTTTCCGTTCTTATTTGAGATAACTGGTTCTCTTTCATTATACTAGTTTGATAGCCTCAGGAAAGCTTATTATGCGCAAAGAATCTCGAAAAGAAAAAAAAAATTTTTCGAAGTTTGGAAACTTCGGTAGAATCACTTTTTTTCCGTTCTTATTCGAGATAACTGGTTATCTTTCATTATACTAGTTTGATAGCCTTAGAAAAACACATTATGCGCAAAGAATCTCGGAAAGAAAAAAATTTTTTTTCGAAGTTTTGATTTTTTTCCGTTCTTATTCGAGATAACTGGTTCTCTTTCATTATACTATTTTGATAGCCTTAGAAAAACAGATTATGCGCAAAGAATCTCGGAAAGAAAAAAAATTTTTTTCGAAGTTTTGAATCTTCATTAGAATCACTTTTTTTCCGTTCTTATTCGAGATAACTGGTTCTCTTTCATTATACTAGTTTGATAGCCTTAGAAAAACATATTATGCGCAAAGAATCTCGAAAAGAAAAATAACTTTTTCGAAGTTTTGAAACTTTTTTAGAATCACATTTTTTCCGTTCTTATTCGAGATAACTGGTTCTCTTTCATTTTGCTAGTTTGATAGCTCTAGAAAATATTATTATGCGAATAGAATCTCGAAAAGAAAAAAAAAAAATTTTCGAAATTTGGAAACTTCATTAGAATCACTTTTTTTCCGTTCTTATTTGAGATAACTGGTTCTCTTTCATTATACTAGTTTAATAGCCTCAGAAAAGCATATTATGCGCAAAGAATCTCGAAAGGAAAAAAAAAAATTTTCGAAGTTTGGAAACTCATTAGAATCACTTTTTTTCCGTTCTTATTTGAGATAACTGGTTCTCTTTCATTATACTATTTTGATAGCCTCAGAAAAGCATATTATGCGCAAAGAATCTCGAAAAGAAAAATAATTTTTTTCACAGTTTGGAAACTTCGTTAGAATCACTTTTTTTCCGTTCTTATTCGAGATAACTGGTTATCTTTCATTTTGCTAGTTTGATAGCTGTAGAAAAGCATATTATGCGAAAAGAATCTCGTAAAGAAAAAAAAATATTTTCGAAATTTGGAAACTTCTATAGAATCGCTTTTTTTCCGTTCTTATTCGAGATTACTGGTTCTCTTTTATTTTGCTAGTTTGATAGCTGTAGAAAAGGATATTATGCTGAAAGAATCTCGAAAAGAAAAAAAAAAATTTTCGAAATTTTGAAACTTCATTAGAATCACTTTTTTTCCGTTCTTATTCGAGATAACTGATTCTCTTTCATTATACTATTTTGATAGCCTCAGAAAAGCATATTATGCGCAAAGAATCTCGAAAAGAAAAAAAAATTTTTTCCGAAGTTTGGAAATTTCATTAGAATCACTTTTTTTCCGTTCTTATTTGTGATAACTGGTTCTTTTTCATTATACTAGTTTGATAGCCCCAGAAAAGGATATTATACGCAAAGAATCTCGAAAAGAAAAAAAATTTTTTTCGAAGTTTGGAAACTTCATTAGAATCACTTTTTTCCGTTCTTATTCGAGATAACTGGTTCTCTTTCATTATACTAGTTTGATAGCCTCAGAAAAGCTTATTATGCGCAAAGAATCTCGAAAAGAAAAAAACATTTTTTCGAAGTTTGGAAACTTCGTTAGAATCACTTTTTTTCCGTTCTTATTCGAGATAACTGGTTATCTTTCATTATACTAGTTTGATAGCCTTAGAAAAACACATTATGCGCAAAGAATCTCGGAAAGAAAAAAAATTTTTTTCGAAGTTTTGATTTTTTTCCGTTCTTATTCGAGATAACTGGTTCTCTTTCATTATACTAGTTTGATAGCCTTAGAAAAACATATTATGCGCAAAGAATCTGGAAAAGAAAAAAATTTTTTTTCAAAGTTTTGAAAATTCTTTAGAATCACATTTTTTCCGTTCTTATTCGAGATAACTGGTTCTCTTTCATTTTGCTAGTTTGACAGCTCTAGAAAATATTATTATGCGAATAGAATCTCGAAAAGAAAAAAAAAAATTTTTCGAAATTTGGAAACTTCATTAGAATCACTTTTTTTCCGTTCTTATTCGAGATAACTGGTTCTCTTTCATTATACTAGTTTGATAGCCTCAGAAAAGCATATTATGCGCAAAGAATCTCGAAAAGAAAAAAAATTTTTTTCGAAGTTTGGAAACTTCATTAGAATCACTTTTTTTCCGTTCTTATTCGAGATAACTGGTTCTCTTTCATTATACTAGTTTGATAGCCTCAGAAAAGCATATTATGCGCAAACAATCTCGAAAAGAAAAAAAATTTTTTTTGAAGTTTGGAAACTTCGTTAGAATCACTTTTTTTCCATTCTTATTCGAGATAACTGGTTCTGTTTCATTATACTAGTTTGATAGCCTTAGAAAAACATATTATGCGCAAAGAATCTCGGAAAGAAAAAAAATTTTTTTCGAAGTTTTGAAACTTCATTAGAATCACTTTTTTTCCGTTCTTATTCGAGATAACTGGTTCTCTTTCATTATACTAGTTTGATAGCCTCAGAAAAGCATATTATCCGCAAAGAATCTCGAAAAGAAAAATAATTTTTTTCGAAGTTTAGAAACTTCGTTAGAATCACTTTTTTCCGTTCTTATTCGAGATAACAGGTTTTCTTTCATTATACTAGTTTGATATCCTTAGAAAAACGTATTATGCGCAAAGAATCTCGAAAAGAAAAAAATTTTTTTTTGAAGTTTTGAAACTTCAATAGAATCACTTTTTTTCCGTTCTTATTCGAGATAACTGGTTCTCTTTCATTTTGCTAGTTTGATATTTCTAGAAAAGCATATCATGCGAAAAGAATCTGGAAAAGAAAAAAAAAATTTTCGAAATTTGGAAACTTCGTTAGAATCATTTTTTTTCCGTTCTTATTCGAGATAACTGGTTCTCTTTCATTTTGCTAGTTTGATAGCCTCAGAAAAGCTTATTATGCGCAAAGAATCTCGAAAAGAAAAAAACATTTTTTCGAAGTTTGGAAACTTCGTTAGAATCACTTTTTTTCCGTTCTTATTCGAGATAACTGGTTATCTTTCATTATACTAGTTTGATAGCCTTAGAAAAACACATTATGCGCAAAGAATCTCGGAAAGAAAAAAAATTTTTTTCGAAGTTTTGATTTTTTTCCGTTCTTATTCGAGATAACTGGTTCTCTTTCATTATACTAGTTTGATAGCCTTAGAAAAACATATTATGCGCAAAGAATCTGGAAAAGAAAAAAATTTTTTTTCAAAGTTTTGAAACTTCTTTAGAATCACATTTTTTCCGTTCTTATTCGAGATAACTGGTTCTCTTTCATTTTGCTAGTTTGACAGCTCTAGAAAATATTATTATGCGAATAGAATCTCGAAAAGAAAAAAAAAAATTTTTCGAAATTTGGAAACTTCATTAGAATCACTTTTTTCCGTTCTTATTCGAGATAACTGGTTCTCTTTCATTATACTAGTTTGATAGCCTCAGAAAAGCATATTATGCGCAAAGAATCTCGAAAAGAAAAAAAATTTTTTTCGAAGTTTGGAAACTTCATTAGAATCACTTTTTTTCCGTTCTTATTCGAGATAACTGGTTCTCTTTCATTATACTAGTTTGATAGCCTCAGAAAAGCATATTATGCGCAAACAATCTCGAAAAGAAAAAAAATTTTTTTTGAAGTTTGGAAACTTCGTTAGAATCACTTTTTTTCCATTCTTATTCGAGATAACTGGTTCTGTTTCATTATACTAGTTTGATAGCCTTAGAAAAACATATTATGCGCAAAGAATCTCGGAAAGAAAAAAAATTTTTTTCGAAGTTTTGAAACTTCATTAGAATCACTTTTTTTCCGTTCTTATTCGAGATAACTGGTTCTCTTTCATTATACTAGTTTGATAGCCTCAGAAAAGCATATTATCCGCAAAGAATCTCGAAAAGAAAAATAATTTTTTTCGAAGTTTAGAAACTTCGTTAGAATCACTTTTTTCCGTTCTTATTCGAGATAACAGGTTCTCTTTCATTATACTAGTTTGATATCCTTAGAAAAACGTATTATGCGCAAAGAATCTCGAAAAGAAAAAGATTTTTTTTTGAAGTTTTGAAACTTCAATAGAATCACTTTTTTTCCGTTCTTATTCGAGATAACTGGTTCTCTTTCATTTTGCTAGTTTGATATTTCTAGAAAAGCATATCATGCGAAAAGAATCTGGAAAAGAAAAAAAAAATTTTCGAAATTTGGAAACTTCGTTAGAATCATTTTTTTTCCGTTCTTATTCGAGATAACTGGTTCTCTTTCATTTTGCTAGTTTGATAGCTGTAGAAAGCATATTATGCGAATAGAATCTCGAAAAGAAAAAAAAAAATTTTCGAAATTTGGAAACTTCATTAGAATCACCTTTTTTCAGTTCTTATTCGAGATAACTGGTTCTCTTTCATTATACTAGTTTGATAGCCTCAGAAAAGCATATTATGCGCAAAGAATCTCGAAAAGAAAAAAAATTTTTTTCACAGTTTGGAAACTTCGTTAGAATCACTTTTTTTCCGTTCTTATTCGAGATAACTGGACCTCTTTCATTTTGCTAGTTTGATAGCTGTAGAAAAGCATATTATGCGCAAAGAATCTCGAAAAGAAAAATAATTTTTTTCGAAGTTTGGAAACTTCGTTAGAATCTTTTTTTTTCCGTTCTTATTCGAGCTAACTGGTTCTCTTTCATTATACTAGTTTGATATCCTTAGAAAAACATATTATGCGCAAAGAATCTCGAAAAGAAAAAAAATTTTTTTCGAAGTTTTGAAACTTCAATAGAATCACTTTTTTTCCGTTCTTATTCGAGATAACTGGTTCTCTTTCATTTTGCTAGTTTGATATTTCTAGAAAAGCATATTATGCGAAAAGAATCTGGAAAAGAAAAAAAAAATTTTCGAAATTTGGAAACTTCGTTAGAATCACTTTTTTTCGGTTCTTATTCGAGATAACTGGTTCTCTTTCATTTTGCTAGTTTGATAGCTGTAGAAAGCATATTATGCGAATAGAATCTCGAAAAGAAAAAAAAAATTTTTCGAAATTTGGAAACTTCATTAGAATGACTTTTTTTCCGTTCTTATTCGAGATAACTGGTTCTCTTTCATTATACTAGTTTGATAGCCTCAGAAAAGCATATTATGCGCAAAGGATCTCGAAAAGAAAAAAAAATTTTTTCGAAGTATGGAAACTTCATTAGAATCACTTTTTTTCCGTTCTTATTCGAGATAACTGGTTCTCTTTCTTTATACTAGTTCGATAGCCTCAGAAAAGCATATTATGCGCAAAGAATCTCGAAAGGAAAAAAAAAATTTTTCGAAGTTTGGAAACTTCATTAGAATCACTTTTTTTCCGTTCTTATTCGAGATAACTGGTTGTCTTTCATTTTGCTAGTTTGATAGCTGTAGAAAAGCATATTATGCGAAAAGAATATCGAAAAGAAAAAAAATATTTCAATATTTGGAAACTTCATTAGAATCACTTCTTTCCGTTCTTACTTGAGATAACTGTTTCTCTTTCATTATACTAGTTTGATAGCCTCAGAGAGTATATTATGCGCAAAGAATCTCGAAAAGAAAAATAATTTTTTTCGAAGTTTGGAAACTTCTTTAGAATCACTTTTTTCCGTTCTTATTCGAGATAACTGGTTCTCTTTCATTTTGCTAGTTTGATAGCTGTAGAAAAGCATATTATGCGCAAAGAATCTCGAAAAGAAAAATAATTTTTTTCGAAGTTTGGAAACTTCGTTAGAATCACTTTTTTTCCGTTCTTATTCGAGATAACTGGTTCTCTTTCATTTTGCTAGTTTGATAGCTGTAGAAAAGCATATTATGCGAAAAACATCTCGAAAAGAAAAAAAATTTTTTCGAAATTTGGAAACTTCATTAGAATCACTTTTTTTCCGTTCTTATTTGAGATAACTGGTTCTCTTTCATTATACTAGTTTGATAGCCTCAGAAAAGCTTATTATGCGCAAAGAATCTCGAAAAGAAAAAAAAATTTTTTCGAAGTTTGGAAACTTCGTTAGAATCACTTTTTTTCCGTTCTTATTAGAAATAACCGGTTATCTTTCATTATACTAGTTTGATAGCCTTAGAAAAACAGATTATGCGCAAAGAATCAAGGAAAGAAAAAAAATTTTTTTCGAAGTTTTGAAACTTCATTAGAATCACTTTTTTTTTTCCGTTCTTATTCGAGATAACTGGTTCTCTTTCATTATACTAGTTTGATAGCCTTAGAAAAACATAATATGCGCAAAGAATCTCGAAAAGAAAAAAAAATTTTTCCAAGTTTTGAAACTTCTTTAGAATCACATTTTTTCCGTTCTTATTCGAGATAACTGGTTCTCTTTCATTTTGCTAGTTTGATAGTTCTAGAAAATATTATTATGCGAATAGAATCTCGAAAAGAAAAAAAAAAAATTTTTCGAAATTTGGAAACTTCATTGGAATCATTTTTTTCCGTTCTTATTGGAGATAACTAGTTCTCTTTCATTATACTAGTTTGATAGCCTCAGAGAAGCATATTATGCGCAAGGAATCTCGAAAGGAAAAAGGAAATTTTTCGAAGTTTGGAAACTTTATTAGAATCACTTTTTTTCCGTTCTTATTTGAGATAACTGGTTCTCTTTCATTATACTAGTTTAATAGCCTCAGAAAGGCATATTATGAGCAAAGAATCTCGAAAGGAAAAAAAAAATTTTTCGAAGTTTGGAAACTCATTAGAATCACTTTTTTTCCGTTCTTATTTGAGATAACTGGTTCTCTTTCATTATACTATTTTGATAGCCTCAGAAAAGCATATTATGCGCAAAAAATCTCGAAAAGAAAAATAATTTTTTTCACAGTTAGGAAACTTGGTTAGAATCACTTTTTTTCCGTTCTTATTCGAGATAACTGGTTCTCTTTCATTTTGCTAGTTTGATAGCTGTAGAAAAGCATATTATGCGAAAAGAATCTCGAAAAGAAAAAAAAATTTTTCGAAATTTGGAAACTTCATTAATCACTTTTTTTCCGTTCTTATTCGAGATAGATGGTTTTCTTTCGTTTTGCTAGTTTGATAGCTGTAGAAAAGCATATTATGCTGAAAGAATCTCGAAAAGAAAAAAAAAAGTTTTCGAAATTTGGAAACTTCATTAGAATCACTTTTTTTCCGTTCTTATTCGAGATAACTGGTTCTCTTTCATTATACTAGTTTGATAACCTCAGAAGAGCATATTATGCGCAAAGAATCTCGAAAAGAAAAAAAAAATTTTTCCGAAGTTTGCAAACTTCATTAGAATCACTTTTTTTCCGTTCTTATTTCAGATAACTGGTTCTTTTTCATTATACTAGTTTGATAGCCTCAGAAAAGGATATTATGCGCAAAGAATCTCGAAAAGAAAAAAAAATGTTTTCGAAGTTTGAAACTTCAATAGAATCACTTTTTTTCCGTTCTTATTCGAGATAACTGGTTCTCTTTCATTTTGCTAGTTTGATATTTCTAGAAAAGCATATTATGCGAAAAGAATCTGGAAAAGAAAAAAAAAATTTTCGAAATTTGGAAACTTCGTTAGAATCACTTTTTTTCCGTTCTTATTCGAGATAACTGGTTCACTTTCATTTTGCTAGTTTGCTAGCTGTAGAAAGCATATTATGCGAATAGAATCTCGAAAAGAAAAAAAAAATTTTTCGAAATTTGGAAACTTCATTAGAATGACTTTTTTTCCGTTCTTATTCGAGATAACTGGTTCTCTTTCATTATACTAGTTTGATAGCCTCAGAAAAGCATATTATGCGCAAAGGATCTCGAAAAGAAAAAAAATTTTTTTCGAAGTTTGGAAACTTCATTAGAATCACTTTTTTTCCGTTCTTATTCGAGATAACTGGTTCTCTTTCTTTATACTAGTTCGATAGCCTCAGAAAAGCATATTATGCGCAAAGAATCTCGAAAGGAAAAAAAAAATTTTTCGAAGTTTGGAAACTTCATTAGAATCACTTCTTTCCGTTCTTACTTGAGATAACTGTTTCTCTTTCATTATACTAGTTTGATAGCCTCAGAGAGTATATTATGCGCAAAGAATCTCGAAAAGAAAAATAATTTTTTTCGAAGTTTGAAACTTCTTTAGAATCACTTTTTTCCGTTCTTATTCGAGATAACTGGTTCTCTTTCATTTTGCTAGTTTGATAGCTGTAGAAAAGCATATTATGCGCAAAGAATCTCGAAAAGAAAAATAATTTTTTTCGAAGTTTGGAAACTTCGTTAGAATCACTTTTTTCCGTTCTTATTCGAGATAACTGGTTCTCTTTCATTTTGCTAGTTTGATAGCTGTAGAAAAGCATATTATGCGAAAAATATCTCGAAAAGAAAAAAAAATTTTTCGAAGTTTGGAAACTCATTAGAATCACTTTTTTTCCGTTCTTATTTGAGATAACTGGTACTCTTTCATTATACAATTTGGTAGCCTCAGAAAAGCATATTATGCGCAAAGAATCTCGAAAAGAAAAATAATTTTTTTCACAGTTTGGAAACTTCGTTAGAATCACTTTTTTTCCGTTCTCATTCGAGATAACTGGTTCTCTTTCATTTTGCTAGTTTGATAGCTGTAGAAAAGCATATTATGCGAAAAGAATCTCGAAAAGAAAAAAAAATTTTTCGAAATTTGGAAACTTCATTTGAATCACTTTTTTCCCGTTCTTATTCGAGATAACTAGTTCTCTTTCATTTTGCTAGTTTGATAGCTGTAGAAAAGCATATTATGCTGAAAGAATCTCGAAAGAAAAAAAATTTTTTCGAAATTTGGAAACTTCATTAGAATCACTTTTTTTCCGTTCTTATTTGAGATAACTGGTTCTCTTTCATTATACTAGTTTGATAGCCTCAGAAAAGCTTATTATGCGCAAAGAATCTGGAAAAGAAAAAAAATTTTTTTCGAAGTTTGGAAACTTCGTTAGAATCACTTTTTTTCCGTTCTTATTAGAGATAACTGGTTATCTTTCATTATACTAGTTTGATAGCCTTAGAAAAACAGATTATGCGCAAAGAATCAAGGAAAGAAAAAAAATTTTTTTCGAAGTTTTGAAACTTCATTAGAATCACTTTTTTTTCCATTCTTATTCGAGATAACTGGTTCTCTTTCATTATACTAGTTTGATAGCCTTAGAAAAACATAATATGCGCAAAGAATCTCGAAAAGAAAAAAAAAATTTTTTTCCAAGTTTTGAAACTTCTTTAGAATCACATTTTTTCCGTTCTTATTCGAGATAACTGGTTCTCTTTCATTTTGCTAGTTTGATAGTTCTAGAAAATATTATTATGCGAATAGAATCTCGAAAAGAAAAAAAAAATTTTTTCGAAATTTGGAAACTTCATTGGAATCATTTTTTTCCGTTCTTATTGGAGATAACTAGTTCTCTTTCATTATACTAGTTTGATAGCCTCAGAGAAGCATATTATGCGCAAACAATCTCGAAAGGAAAAAGAAAATTTTTCGAAGTTTGGAAACTTTATTAGAATCACTTTTTTTCCGTTCTTATTTGAGATAACTGGTTCTCTTTCATTATACTAGTTTAATAGCCTCAGAAAGGCATATTATGAGCAAAAAATCTCGAAAGGAAAAAAAAAATTTTTCGAAGTTTGGAAACGCATTAGAATCACTTTTTTTCCGTTCTTATTTGAGATAACTGGTTCTCTTTCATTATACTATTTTGATAGCCTCAGAAAAGCATATTATGCGCAAAGAATCTCGAAAAGAAAAATAATTTTTTTCACAGTTAGGAAACTTCGTTAGAATCACTTTTTTTCCGTTCTTATTCGAGATAACTGGTTCTCTTTCATTTTGCTAGTTTGATAGCTGTAGAAAAGCATATTATGCGAAAAGAATCTCGAAAAGAAAAAAAAAATTTTCGAAATTTGGAAACTTCATTAATCACTTTTTTTCCGTTCTTATTCGAGATAGATGGTTTTCTTTCGTTTTGCTAGTTTGATAGCTGTAGAAAAGCATATTATGCTGAAAGAATCTCGAAAAGAAAAAAAAAAGTTTTCGAAATTTGGAAACTTCATTAGAATCACTTTTTTTCCGTTCTTATTCGAGATAACTGGTTCTCTTTCATTATACTAGTTTGATAACCTCAGAAGAGCATATTATGCGCAAAGAATCTCGAAAAGAAAAAAAAAATTTTTCCGAAGTTTGGAAACTTCATTAGAATCACTTTTTTTCCGTTCTTATTTGAGATAACTGGTTCTTTTTCATTATACTAGTTTGATAGCCTCAGAAAAGGATATTATGCGCAAAGAATCTCGAAAAGAAAAAAAATTTTTTTCGAAGTTTGAAACTTCAATAGAATCACTTTTTTTCCGTTCTTATTCGAGATAACTGGTTCTCTTTCATTTTGCTAGTTTGATATTTCTAGAAAAGCATATTATGCGAAAAGAATCTGGAAAAGAAAAAAAAAATTTTCGAAATTTGGAAACTTCGTTAGAATCACTTTTTTTCCGTTCTTATTCGAGATAACTGGTTCTCTTTCTTTATACTAGTTCGATAGCCTCAGAAAAGCATATTATGCGCAAAGAATCTCGAAAGGAAAAAAAAAATTTTTCGAAGTTTGGAAACTTCATTAGAATCACTTCTTTCCGTTCTTACTTGAGATAACTGTTTCTCTTTCATTATACTAGTTTGATAGCCTCAGAGAGTATATTATGCGCAAAGAATCTCGAAAAGATAAATAATTTTTTTCGAAGTTTGGAAACTTCTTTAGAATCACTTTTTTCCGTTCTTATTCGAGATAACTGGTTCTCTTTCATTTTGCTAGTTTGATAGCTGTAGAAAAGCATATTATGCGAAAAATATCTCGAAAAGAAAAAAAAATTTTTCGAAATTTGGAAACTTCATTAGAATCACTTTTTTTCCGCTCTTATTCGAGATAACTGGTTCTCTTTCATTTTGCTAGTTTGATAGCCTCAGAAAAGCTTATTATGCGCAAAGAATCTCGAAAAGAAAAAATTTTTTTTCGAAGTTTTGAAACTTCATTAGAATCACTTTTTTTCCGTTCTTATTGGAGATAACTGGTTATTTTTCATTATACTAGTTTGATAGCCTTAGAAAAACACATTATGCGCAAAGGATCACGGAAAGAAAAAAAATTTTTTTCGAAGTTTATAAACTTCATCAGAATTACTTTTTTTCCGTTCTTATTCGAGATAACTGGTTCTCTTTCATTATACTAGTTTAATAGCCTTAGAAAAACATATTATGCGCAAAGAATCTCGAAAAGAAAAAAAATTTTTTTCCAAGTTTTGAAACTTCTTTAGAATCACTTTTTTTCCGTTCTTATTCGAGATAACTGGTTCTCTTTCATTATACTAGTTTGATAGCCTCAGAAAAGCATATTATGCGCAAAGAATCTCGAAAGGAAAAAAAAATTTTTCGAAGTTTGGAAACTCATTAGAATCACTTTTTTTCCGTTCTTATTTCAGATAACTGGTACTCTTTCATTATACAATTTGGTAGCCTCAGAAAAGCATATTATGCGCAAAGAATCTCGAAAAGAAAAATAATTTTTTTCACAGTTTGGAAACTTCATTAGAATCACTTTTTTTCCATTCTTATTCGAGATAACTGGTTCTGTTTCATTATACTAGTTTGATAGCCTTAGAAAAACATATTATGCGCAAAGAATCTCGGAAAGAAAAAAAATTTTTTTCGAAGTTTTGAAACTTCATTAGAATCACTTTTTTTCCGTTCTTATTCGAGATAACTGGTTCTCTTTCATTATACTAGTTTGATAGCCTCAGAAAAGCATATTATCCGCAAAGAATCTCGAAAAGAAAAATAATTTTTTTCGAAGTTTAGAAACTTCGTTAGAATCACTTTTTTCCGTTCTTATTCGAGATAACAGGTTCTCTTTCATTATACTAGTTTGATATCCTTAGAAAAACGTATTATGCGCAAAGAATCTCGAAAAGAAAAAAATTTTTTTTTGAAGTTTTGAAACTTCAATAGAATCACTTTTTTTCCGTTCTTATTCGAGATAACTGGTTCTCTTTCATTTTGCTAGTTTGATATTTCTAGAAAAGCATATCATGCGAAAAGAATCTGGAAAAGAAAAAAAAAAATTTCGAAATTTGGAAACTTCGTTAGAATCATTTTTTTTCCGTTCTTATTCGAGATAACTGGTTCTCTTTCATTTTGCTAGTTTGATAGCTGTAGAAAGCATATTATGCGAATAGAATCTCGAAAAGAAAAAAAAAAATTTTTCGAAATTTGGAAACTTCATTAGAATCACCTTTTTTCAGTTCTTATTCGAGATAACTGGTTCTCTTTCATTATACTAGTTTGATAGCCTCAGAAAAGCATATTATGCGCAAAGAATCTCGAAAAGAAAAAAACTTTTTTTCACAGTTTGGAAACTTCGTTAGAATCACTTTTTTTCCGTTCTTATTCGAGATAACTGGACCTCTTTCATTTTGCTAGTTTGATAGCTGTAGAAAAGCATATTATGCGCAAAGAATCTCGAAAAGAAAAATAATTTTTTTCGAAGTTTGGAAACTTCGTTAGAATCACTTTTTTTCCGTTCTTATTCGAGATAACTGGTTCTCTTTCATTATACTAGTTTGATATCCTTAGAAAAACATATTATGCGCAAAGAATCTCGAAAAGAAAAAAAATTTTTTTCGAAGTTTTGAAACTTCAATAGAATCACTTTTTTTCCGTTCTTATTCGAGATAACTGGTTCTCTTTCATTTTGCTAGTTTGATATTTCTAGAAAAGCATATTATGCGAAAAGAATCTGGAAAAGAAAAAAAAAATTTTCGAAATTTGGAAACTTCGTTAGAATCACTTTTTTTCCGTTCTTATTCGAGATAACTGGTTCTCTTTCATTTTGCTAGTTTGATAGCTGTAGAAAGCATATTATGCGAATAGAATCTAGAAAAGAAAAAAAAAAATTTTCGAAATTTGGAAACTTCATTAGAATGACTTTTTTTCCGTTCTTATTCGAGATAACTGGTTCTCTTTCATTATACTAGTTTGATAGCCTCAGAAAAGCATATTATGCGCAAAGGATCTCGAAAAGAAAAAAAAAATTTTTCGAAGTATGGAAACTTCATTAGAATCACTTTTTTTCCGTTCTTATTCGAGATAACTGGTTCTCTTTCTTTATACTAGTTCGATAGCCTCAGAAAAGCATATTATGCGCAAAGAATCTCGAAAGGAAAAAAAAAATTTTTCGAAGTTTGGAAACTTCATTAGAATCACTTTTTTTCCGTTCTTATTCGAGATATGGTTGTCTTTCATTTTGCTAGTTTGATAGCTGTAGAAAAGCATATTATGCGAAAAGAATATCGAAAAGAAAAAAAATATTTCAATATTTGGAAACTTCATTAGAATCACTTCTTTCCGTTCTTACTTGAGATAACTGTTTCTCTTTCATTATACTAGTTTGATAGCCTCAGAGAGTATATTATGCGCAAAGAATCTCGAAAAGAAAAATAATTTTTTTCGAAGTTTGGAAACTTCTTTAGAATCACTTTTTTCCGTTCTTATTCGAGATAACTGGTTCTCTTTCATTTTGCTAGTTTGATAGCTGTAGAAAAGCATATTATGCGCAAAGAATCTCGAAAAGAAAAATAATTTTTTTCGAAGTTTGGAAACTTCGTTAGAATCACTTTTTTTCCGTTCTTATTCGAGATAACTGGTTCTCTTTCATTTTGCTAGTTTGATAGCTGTAGAAAAGCATATTATGCGAAAAACATCTCGAAAAGAAAAAAAATTTTTTCGAAATTTGGAAACTTCATTAGAATCACTTTTTTTCCGTTCTTATTTGAGATAACTGGTTCTCTTTCATTATACTAGTTTGATAGCCTCAGAAAAGCTTATTATGCGCAAAGAATCTCGAAAAGAAAAAAATTTTTTTCGAAGTTTGGAAACTTCGTTAGAATCACTTTTTTTCCGTTCTTATTCGAGATATGGTTGTCTTTCATTTTGCTAGTTTGATAGCTGTAGAAAAGCATATTATGCGAAAAGAATATCGAAAAGAAAAAAAATATTTCAATATTTGGAAACTTCATTAGAATCACTTCTTTCCGTTCTTACTTGAGATAACTGTTTCTCTTTCATTATACTAGTTTGATAGCCTCAGAGAGTATATTATGCGCAAAGAATCTCGAAAAGAAAAATAATTTTTTTCGAAGTTTGGAAACTTCTTTAGAATCACTTTTTTCCGTTCTTATTCGAGATAACTGGTTCTCTTTCATTTTGCTAGTTTGATAGCTGTAGAAAAGCATATTATGCGCAAAGAATCTCGAAAAGAAAAATAATTTTTTTCGAAGTTTGGAAACTTCGTTAGAATCACTTTTTTTCCGTTCTTATTCGAGATAACTGGTTCTCTTTCATTTTGCTAGTTTGATAGCTGTAGAAAAGCATATTATGCGAAAAACATCTCGAAAAGAAAAAAAATTTTTTCGAAATTTGGAAACTTCATTAGAATCACTTTTTTTCCGTTCTTATTTGAGATAACTGGTTCTCTTTCATTATACTAGTTTGATAGCCTCAGAAAAGCTTATTATGCGCAAAGAATCTCGAAAAGAAAAAAATTTTTTTCGAAGTTTGGAAACTTCGTTAGAATCACTTTTTTTCCGTTCTTATTAGAGATAACCGGTTATCTTTCATTATACTAGTTTGATAGCCTTAGAAAAACAGATTATGCGCAAAGAATCAAGGAAAGAAAAAAAATTTTTTTCGAAGTTTTGAAACTTCATTAGAATCACTTTTTTTTTCCGTTCTTATTCGAGATAACTAGTTCTCTTTCATTATACTAGTTTGATAGCCTTAGAAAAACATAATATGCGCAAAGAATCTCGAAAAGAAAAAAAAATTTTTCCAAGTTTTGAAACTTCTTTAGAATCACATTTTTTCCGTTCTTATTCGAGATAACTGGTTCTCTTTCATTTTGCTAGTTTGATAGTTCTAGAAAATATTATTATGCGAATAGAATCTCTAAAAGAAAAAAAAAAATTTTTCGAAATTTGGAAACTTCATTGGAATCATTTTTTTCCGTTCTTATTGGAGATAACTAGTTCTCTTTCATTATACTAGTTTGATAGCCTCAGAGAAGCATATTATGCGCAAAGAATCTCGAAAGGAAAAAGGAAATTTTTCGAAGTTTGGAAACTTTATTAGAATCACTTTTTTTCCGTTCTTATTTGAGATAACTGGTTCTCTTTCATTATACTAGTTTAATAGCCTCAGAAAGGCATATTATGAGCAAAGAATCTCGAAAGGAAAAAAAAAATTTTTCGAAGTTTGGAAACTCATTAGAATCACTTTTTTTCCGTTCTTATTTGAGATAACTGGTTCTCTTTCATTATACTATTTTGATAGCCTCAGAAAAGCATATTATGCGCAAAAAATCTCGAAAAGAAAAATAATTTTTTTCACAGTTAGGAAACTTGGTTAGAATCACTTTTTTTCCGTTCTTATTCGAGATAACTGGTTCTCTTTCATTTTGCTAGTTTGATAGCTGTAGAAAAGCATATTATGCGAAAAGAATCTCGAAAAGAAAAAAAAATTTTTCGAAATTTGGAAACTTCATTAATCACTTTTTTTCCGTTCTTATTCGAGATAGATGGTTTTCTTTCGTTTTGCTAGTTTGATAGCTGTAGAAAAGCATATTATGCTGAAAGAATCTCGAAAAGAAAAAAAAAAGTTTTCGAAATTTGGAAACTTCATTAGAATCACTTTTTTTCCGTTCTTATTCGAGATAACTGGTTCTCTTTCATTATACTAGTTTGATAACCTCAGAAGAGCATATTATGCGCAAAGAATCTCGAAAAGAAAAAAAAAATTTTTCCGAAGTTTGCAAACTTCATTAGAATCACTTTTTTTCCGTTCTTATTTCAGATAACTGGTTCTTTTTCATTATACTAGTTTGATAGCCTCAGAAAAGGATATTATGCGCAAAGAATCTCGAAAAGAAAAAAAAATTTTTTCGAAGTTTGAAACTTCAATAGAATCACTTTTTTTCCGTTCTTATTCGAGATAACTGGTTCTCTTTCATTTTGCTAGTTTGATATTTCTAGAAAAGCATATTATGCGAAAAGAATCTGGAAAAGAAAAAAAAAATTTTCGAAATTTGGAAACTTCATTAGAATGACTTTTTTTCCGTTCTTATTCGAGATAACTGGTTCTCTTTCATTATACTAGTTTGATAGCCTCAGAAAAGCATATTATGCGCAAAGGATCTCGAAAAGAAAAAAAATTTTTTTCACAGTTTGGAAACTTCGTTAGAATCACTTTTTTTCCGTTCTCATTCGAGATAACTGGTTCTCTTTCATTTTGCTAGTTTGATAGCTGTAGAAAAGCATATTATGCGAAAAGAATCTCGAAAAGAAAAAAAAATTTTTCGAAATTTGGAAACTTCATTAGAATCACTTTTTTCCCGTTCTTATTCGAGATAACTAGTTCTCTTTCATTTTGCTAGTTTGATAGCTGTAGAAAAGCATATTATGCTGAAAGAATCTCGAAAGAAAAAAAATTTTTTCGAAATTTGGAAACTTCATTAGAATCACTTTTTTTCCGTTCTTATTTGAGATAACTGGTTCTCTTTCATTATACTAGTTTGATAGCCTCAGAAAAGCTTATTATGCGCAAAGAATCTGGAAAAGAAAAAAAATTTTTTTCGAAGTTTGGAAACTTCGTTAGAATCACTTTTTTTCCGTTCTTATTAGAGATAACTGGTTATCTTTCATTATACTAGTTTGATAGCCTTAGAAAAACAGATTATGCGCAAAGAATCAAGGAAAGAAAAAAAATTTTTGTCGAAGTTTTGAAACTTCATTAGAATCACTTTTTTTTCCATTCTTATTCGAGATAACTGGTTCTCTTTCATTATACTAGTTTGATAGCCTTAGAAAAACATAATATGCGCAAAGAATCTCGAAAAGAAAAAAAAAATTTTTTTCCAAGTTTTGAAACTTCTTTAGAATCACATTTTTTCCGTTCTTATTCGAGATAACTGGTTCTCTTTCATTTTGCTAGTTTGATAGTTCTAGAAAATATTATTATGCGAATAGAATCTCGAAAAGAAAAAAAAAATTTTTTCGAAATTTGGAAACTTCATTGGAATCATTTTTTTCCGTTCTTATTGGAGATAACTAGTTCTCTTTCATTATACTAGTTTGATAGCCTCAGAGAAGCATATTATGCGCAAACAATCTCGAAAGGAAAAAGAAAATTTTTCGAAGTTTGGAAACTTTATTAGAATCACTTTTTTTCCGTTCTTATTTGAGATAACTGGTTCTCTTTCATTATACTAGTTTAATAGCCTCAGAAAGGCATATTATGAGCAAAAAATCTCGAAAGGAAAAAAAAAATTTTTCGAAGTTTGGAAACTCATTAGAATCACTTTTTTTCCGTTCTTATTTGAGATAACTGGTTCTCTTTCATTATACTAGTTTAATAGCCTCAGAAAGGCATATTATGAGCAAAAAATCTCGAAAGGAAAAAAAAAATTTTTCGAAGTTTGGAAACTCATTAGAATCACTTTTTTTCCGTTCTTATTTGAGATAACTGGTTCTCTTTCATTATACTATTTTGATAGCCTCAGAAAAGCATATTATGCGCAAAGAATCTCGAAAAGAAAAATAATTTTTTTCACAGTTAGGAAACTTCGTTAGAATCACTTTTTTTCCGTTCTTATTCGAGATAACTGGTTCTCTTTCATTTTGCTAGTTTGATAGCTGTAGAAAAGCATATTATGCGAAAAGAATCTCGAAAAGAAAAAAAAAAATTTCGAAATTTGGAAACTTCATTAATCACTTTTTTTCCGTTCTTATTCGAGATAGATGGTTTTCTTTCGTTTTGCTAGTTTGATAGCTGTAGAAAAGCATATTATGCTGAAAGAATCTCGAAAAGAAAAAAAAAAGTTTTCGAAATTTGGAAACTTCATTAGAATCACTTTTTTTCCGTTCTTATTCGAGATAACTGGTTCTCTTTCATTATACTAGTTTGATAACCTCAGAAGAGCATATTATGCGCAAAGAATCTCGAAAAGAAAAAAAAAATGTTTCCGAAGTTTGGAAACTTCATTAGAATCACTTTTTTTCCGTTCTTATTTGAGATAACTGGTTCTGTTTCATTATACTAGTTTGATAGCCTCAGAAAAGGATATTATGCGCAAAGAATCTCGAAAAGAAAAAAAATTTTTTTCGAAGTTTGAAACTTCAATAGAATCACTTTTTTTCCGTTCTTATTCGAGATAACTGGTTCTCTTTCATTTTGCTAGTTTGATATTTCTAGAAAAGCATATTATGCGAAAAGAATCTGGAAAAGAAAAAAAAAATTTTCGAAATTTGGAAACTTCGTTAGAATCACTTTTTTTCCGTTCTTATTCGAGATAACTGGTTCTCTTTCTTTATACTAGTTCGATAGCCTCAGAAAAGCATATTATGCGCAAAGAATCTCGAAAGGAAAAAAAAAATTTTTCGAAGTTTGGAAACTTCATTAGAATCACTTCTTTCCGTTCTTACTTGAGATAACTGTTTCTCTTTCATTATACTAGTTTGATAGCCTCAGAGAGTATATTATGCGCAAAGAATCTCGAAAAGATAAATAATTTTTTTCGAAGTTTGGAAACTTCTTTAGAATCACTTTTTTCCGTTCTTATTCGAGATAACTGGTTCTCTTTCATTTTGCTAGTTTGATAGCTGTAGAAAAGCATATTATGCGAAAAATATCTCGAAAAGAAAAAAAAATTTTTCGAAATTTGGAAACTTCATTAGAATCACTTTTTTTCCGCTCTTATTCGAGATAACTGGTTCTCTTTCATTTTGCTAGTTTGATAGCCTCAGAAAAGCTTATTATGCGCAAAGAATCTCGAAAAGAAAAAATTTTTTTTCGAAGTTTTGAAACTTCATTAGAATCACTTTTTTTCCGTTCTTATTGGAGATAACTGGTTATTTTTCATTATACTAGTTTGATAGCCTTAGAAAAACACATTATGCGCAAAGGATCACGGAAAGAAAAAAAATTTTTTTCGAAGTTTATAAACTTCATCAGAATTACTTTTTTTCCGTTCTTATTCGAGATAACTGGTTCTCTTTCATTATACTAGTTTAATAGCCTTAGAAAAACATATTATGCGCAAAGAATCTCGAAAAGAAAAAAAATTTTTTTCCAAGTTTTGAAACTTCTTTAGAATCACTTTTTTTCCGTTCTTATTCTAGATAACTGGTTCTCTTTCATTATACTAGTTTGATAGCCTCAGAAAAGCATATTATGCGCAAAGAATCTCGAAAGGAAAAAAAAATTTTTCGAAGTTTGGAAACTCATTAGAATCACTTTTTTTCCGTTCTTATTTGAGATAACTGGTACTCTTTCATTATACAATTTGGTAGCCTCAGAAAAGCATATTATGCGCAAAGAATCTCGAAAAGAAAAATAATTTTTTTCACAGTTTGGAAACTTCATTAGAATCACTTTTTTTCCATTCTTATTCGAGATAACTGGTTCTGTTTCATTATACTAGTTTGATAGCCTTAGAAAAACATATTATGCGCAAAGAATCTCGGAAAGAAAAAAAATTTTTTTCGAAGTTTTGAAACTTCATTAGAATCACTTTTTTTCCGTTCTTATTCGAGATAACTGGTTCTCTTTCATTATACTAGTTTGATAGCCTCAGAAAAGCATATTATCCGCAAAGAATCTCGAAAAGAAAAATAATTTTTTTCGAAGTTTAGAAACTTCGTTAGAATCACTTTTTTCCGTTCTTATTCGAGATAACAGGTTCTCTTTCATTATACTAGTTTGATATCCTTAGAAAAACGTATTATGCGCAAAGAATCTCGAAAAGAAAAAAATTTTTTTTTGAAGTTTTGAAACTTCAATAGAATCACTTTTTTTCCGTTCTTATTCGAGATAACTGGTTCTCTTTCATTTTGCTAGTTTGATATTTCTAGAAAAGCATATCATGCGAAAAGAATCTGGAAAAGAAAAAAAAAATTTTCGAAATTTGGAAACTTCGTTAGAATCATTTTTTTTCCGTTCTTATTCGAGATAACTGGTTCTCTTTCATTTTGCTAGTTTGATAGCTGTAGAAAGCATATTATGCGAATAGAATCTCGAAAAGAAAAAAAAAAATTTTTCGAAATTTGGAAACTTCATTAGAATCACCTTTTTTCAGTTCTTATTCGAGATAACTGGTTCTCTTTCATTATACTAGTTTGATAGCCTCAGAAAAGCATATTATGCGCAAAGAATCTCGAAAAGAAAAAAACTTTTTTTCACAGTTTGGAAACTTCGTTAGAATCACTTTTTTTCCGTTCTTATTCGAGATAACTGGACCTCTTTCATTTTGCTAGTTTGATAGCTGTAGAAAAGCATATTATGCGCAAAGAATCTCGAAAAGAAAAATAATTTTTTTCGAAGTTTGGAAACTTCGTTAGAATCACTTTTTTTCCGTTCTTATTCGAGATAACTGGTTCTCTTTCATTATACTAGTTTGATATCCTTAGAAAAACATATTATGCGCAAAGAATCTCGAAAAGAAAAAAAAATTTTTTCGAAGTTTTGAAACTTCAATAGAATCACTTTTTTTCCGTTCTTATTCGAGATAACTGGTTCTCTTTCATTTTGCTAGTTTGATATTTCTAGAAAAGCATATTATGCGAAAAGAATCTGGAAAAGAAAAAAAAAATTTTCGAAATTTGGAAACTTCGTTAGAATCACTTTTTTTCCGTTCTTATTCGAGATAACTGGTTCTCTTTCATTTTGCTAGTTTGATAGCTGTAGAAAGCATATTATGCGAATAGAATCTCGAAAAGAAAAAAAAAAATTTTCGAAATTTGGAAACTTCATTAGAATGACTTTTTTTCCGTTCTTATTCGAGATAACTGGTTCTCTTTCTTTATACTAGTTCGATAGCCTCAGAAAAGCATATTATGCGCAAAGAATCTCGAAAGGAAAAAAAAAATTTTTCGAAGTTTGGAAACTTCATTAGAATCACTTTTTTTCCGTTCTTATTCGAGATATGGTTGTCTTTCATTTTGCTAGTTTGATAGCTGTAGAAAAGCATATTATGCGAAAAGAATATCGAAAAGAAAAAAAATATTTCAATATTTGGAAACTTCATTAGAATCACTTCTTTCCGTTCTTACTTGAGATAACTGTTTCTCTTTCATTATACTAGTTTGATAGCCTCAGAGAGTATATTATGCGCAAAGAATCTCGAAAAGAAAAATAATTTTTTTCGAAGTTTGGAAACTTCTTTAGAATCACTTTTTTCCGTTCTTATTCGAGATAACTGGTTCTCTTTCATTTTGCTAGTTTGATAGCTGTAGAAAAGCATATTATGCGCAAAGAATCTCGAAAAGAAAAATAATTTTTTTCGAAGTTTGGAAACTTCGTTAGAATCACTTTTTTTCCGTTCTTATTCGAGATAACTGGTTCTCTTTCATTTTGCTAGTTTGATAGCTGTAGAAAAGCATATTATGCGAAAAACATCTCGAAAAGAAAAAAAATTTTTTCGAAATTTGGAAACTTCATTAGAATCACTTTTTTTCCGTTCTTATTTGAGATAACTGGTTCTCTTTCATTATACTAGTTTGATAGCCTCAGAAAAGCTTATTATGCGCAAAGAATCTCGAAAAGAAAAAAAATTTTTTTCGAAGTTTGGAAACTTCGTTAGAATCAATTTTTTTCCGTTCTTATTAGAGATAACCGGTTATCTTTCATTATACTAGTTTGATAGCCTTAGAAAAACAGATTATGCGCAAAGAATCAAGGAAAGAAAAAAAATTTTTTTCGAAGTTTTGAAACTTCATTAGAATCACTTTTTTTTTCCGTTCTTATTCGAGATAACTAGTTCTCTTTCATTATACTAGTTTGATAGCCTTAGAAAAACATAATATGCGCAAAGAATCTCGAAAAGAAAAAAAAATTTTTCCAAGTTTTGAAACTTCTTTAGAATCACATTTTTTCCGTTCTTATTCGAGATAACTGGTTCTCTTTCATTTTGCTAGTTTGATAGTTCTAGAAAATATTATTATGCGAATAGAATCTCGAAAAGAAAAAAAAAAATTTTTCGAAATTTGGAAACTTCATTGGAATCATTTTTTTCCGTTCTTATTGGAGATAACTAGTTCTCTTTCATTATACTAGTTTGATAGCCTCAGAGAAGCATATTATGCGCAAAGAATCTCGAAAGGAAAAAGGAAATTTTTCGAAGTTTGGGAACTTTATTAGAATCACTTTTTTTCCGTTCTTATTTGAGATAACTGGTTCTCTTTCATTATACTAGTTTAATAGCCTCAGAAAGGCATATTATGAGCAAAGAATCTCGAAAGGAAAAAAAAAATTTTTCGAAGTTTGGAAACTCATTAGAATCACTTTTTTTCCGTTCTTATTTGAGATAACTGGTTCTCTTTCATTATACTATTTTGATAGCCTCAGAAAAGCATATTATGCGCAAAAAATCTCGAAAAGAAAAATAATTTTTTTCACAGTTAGGAAACTTGGTTAGAATCACTTTTTTTCCGTTCTTATTCGAGATAACTGGTTCTCTTTCATTTTGCTAGTTTGATAGCTGTAGAAAAGCATATTATGCGAAAAGAATCTCGAAAAGAAAAAAAAATTTTTCGAAATTTGGAAACTTCATTAATCACTTTTTTTCCGTTCTTATTCGAGATAGATGGTTTTCTTTCGTTTTGCTAGTTTGATAGCTGTAGAAAAGCATATTATGCTGAAAGAATCTCGAAAAGAAAAAAAAAAGTTTTCGAAATTTGGAAACTTCATTAGAATCACTTTTTTTCCGTTCTTATTCGAGATAACTGGTTCTCTTTCATTATACTAGTTTGATAACCTCAGAAGAGCATATTATGCGCAAAGAATCTCGAAAAGAAAAAAAAAATTTTTCCGAAGTTTGCAAACTTCATTAGAATCACTTTTTTTCCGTTCTTATTTCAGATAACTGGTTCTTTTTCATTATACTAGTTTGATAGCCTCAGAAAAGGATATTATGCGCAAAGAATCTCGAAAAGAAAAAAAAATTTTTTCGAAGTTTGAAACTTCAATAGAATCACTTTTTTTCCGTTCTTATTCGAGATAACTGGTTCTCTTTCATTTTGCTAGTTTGATATTTCTAGAAAAGCATATTATGCGAAAAGAATCTGGAAAAGAAAAAAAAAATTTTCGAAATTTGGAAACTTCGTTAGAATCACTTTTTTTCCGTTCTTATTCGAGATAACTGGTTCACTTTCATTTTGCTAGTTTGCTAGCTGTAGAAAGCATATTATGCGAATAGAATCTCGAAAAGAAAAAAAAAAATTTTCGAAATTTGGAAACTTCATTAGAATGACTTTTTTTCCGTTCTTATTCGAGATAACTGGTTCTCTTTCATTATACTAGTTTGATAGCCTCAGAAAAGCATATTATGCGCAAAGGATCTCGAAAAGAAAAAAAATTTTTTTCGAAGTTTGGAAACTTCATTAGAATCACTTTTTTTCCGTTCTTATTCGAGATAACTGGTTCTCTTTCTTTATACTAGTTCGATAGCCTCAGAAAAGCATATTATGTGCAAAGAATCTCGAAAGGAAAAAAAAATTTTTTCGAAGTTTGGAAACTTCATTAGAATCACTTCTTTCCGTTCTTACTTGAGATAACTGTTTCTCTTTCATTATACTAGTTTGATAGCCTCAGAGAGTATATTATGCGCAAAGAATCTCGAAAAGAAAAATAATTTTTTTCGAAGTTTGGAAACTTCTTTAGAATCACTTTTTTCCGTTCTTATTCGAGATAACTGGTTCTCTTTCATTTTGCTAGTTTGATAGCTGTAGAAAAGCATATTATGCGCAAAGAATCTCGAAAAGAAAAATAATTTTTTTCGAAGTTTGGAAACTTCGTTAGAATCACTTTTTTTCCGTTCTTATTCGAGATAACTGGTTCTCTTTCATTTTGCTAGTTTGGTAGCTGTAGAAAAGCATATTATGCGAAAAATATCTCGAAAAGAAAAAAAAATTTTTCGAAATTTGGAAACTTCATTAGAATCACTTTTTTTCCGCTCTTATTCGAGATAACTGGTTCTCTTTCATTTTGCTAGTTTGATAGCCTCAGAAAAGCTTATTATGCGCAAAGAATCTCGAAAAGAAAAAATTTTTTTTCGAAGTTTTGAAACTTCATTAGAATCACTTTTTTTCCGTTCTTATTGGAGATAACTGGTTATTTTTCATTATACTAGTTTGATAGCCTTAGAAAAACACATTATGCGCAAAGGATCACGGAAAGAAAAAAAATTTTTTTCGAAGTTTATAAACTTCATCAGAATTACTTTTTTTCCGTTCTTATTCGAGATAACTGGTTCTCTTTCATTATACTAGTTTAATAGCCTTAGAAAAACATATTATGCGCAAAGAATCTCGAAAAGAAAAAAAATTTTTTTCCAAGTTTTGAAACACCTTTAGAATCACTTTTTTTCCGTTCTTATTCGAGATAACTGGTTCTCTTTCATTATACGAGTTTGATAGCCTCAGAAAAGCATATTATGCGCAAAGAATCTCGAAAGGAAAAAAAAATTTTTCGAAGTTTGGAAACTCATTAGAATCACTTTTTTTCCGTTCTTATTTGAGATAACTGGTACTCTTTCATTATACAATTTGGTAGCCTCAGAAAAGCATATTATGCGCAAAGAATCTCGAAAAGAAAAATAATTTTTTTCACAGTTTGGAAACTTCGTTAGAATCACTTTTTTTCCGTTCTCATTCGAGATAACTGGTTCTCTTTCATTTTGCTAGTTTGATAGCTGTAGAAAAGCATATTATGCGAAAAGAATCTCGAAAAGAAAAAAAAATTTTTCGAAATTTGGAAACTTCATTAGAATCACTTTTTTCCCGTTCTTATTCGAGATAACTAGTTCTCTTTCATTTTGCTAGTTTGATAGCTGTAGAAAAGCATATTATGCTGAAAGAATCTCGAAAGAAAAAAAATTTTTTCGAAATTTGGAAACTTCATTAGAATCACTTTTTTTCCGTTCTTATTTGAGATAACTGGTTCTCTTTCATTATACTAGTTTGATAGCCTCAGAAAAGCTTATTATGCGCAAAGAATCTGGAAAAGAAAAAAAATTTTTTTCGAAGTGTGGAAACTTCGTTAGAATCACTTTTTTTCCGTTCTTATTAGAGATAACTGGTTATCTTTCATTATACTAGTTTGATAGCCTTAGAAAAACAGATTATGCGCAAAGAATCAAGGAAAGAAAAAAAATTTTTGTCGAAGTTTTGAAACTTCATTAGAATCACTTTTTTTTCCATTCTTATTCGAGATAACTGGTTCTCTTTCATTATACTAGTTTAATAGCCTCAGAAAGGCCATATTATGAGCAAAAAATCTCGAAAGGAAAAAAAAAATTTTTCGAAGTTTGGAAACTCATTAGAATCACTTTTTTTCCGTTCTTATTTGAGATAACTGGTTCTCTTTCATTATACTATTTTGATAGCCTCAGAAAAGCATATTATGCGCAAAGAATCTCGAAAAGAAAAATAATTTTTTTCACAGTTAGGAAACTTCGTTAGAATCACTTTTTTTCCGTTCTTATTCGAGATAACTGGTTCTCTTTCATTTTGCTAGTTTGATAGCTGTAGAAAAGCATATTATGCGAAAAGAATCTCGAAAAGAAAAAAAAAATTTTCGAAATTTGGAAACTTCATTAATCACTTTTTTTCCGTTCTTATTCGAGATAGATGGTTTTCTTTCGTTTTGCTAGTTTGATAGCTGTAGAAAAGCATATTATGCTGAAAGAATCTCGAAAAGAAAAAAAAAAGTTTTCGAAATTTGGAAACTTCATTAGAATCACTTTTTTTCCGTTCTTATTCGAGATAACTGGTTCTCTTTCATTATACTAGTTTGATAACCTCAGAAGAGCATATTATGCGCAAAGAATCTCGAAAAGAAAAAAAAAATTTTTCCGAAGTTTGGAAACTTCATTAGAATCACTTTTTTTCCGTTCATATTTGAGATAACTGGTTCTTTTTCATTATACTAGTTTGATAGCCTCAGAAAAGGATATTATGCGCAAAGAATCTCGAAAAGAAAAAAAATTTTTTTCGAAGTTTGAAACTTCAATAGAATCACTTTTTTTCCGTTCTTATTCGAGATAACTGGTTCTCTTTCATTTTGCTAGTTTGATATTTCTAGAAAAGCATATTATGCGAAAAGAATCTGGAAAAGAAAAAAAAAATTTTCGAAATTTGGAAACTTCGTTAGAATCACTTTTTTTCCGTTCTTATTCGAGATAACTGGTTCTCTTTCTTTATACTAGTTCGATAGCCTCAGAAAAGCATATTATGCGCAAAGAATCTCGAAAGGAAAAAAAAATTTTTTCGAAGTTTGGAAACTTCATTAGAATCACTTCTTTCCGTTCTTACTTGAGATAACTGTTTCTCTTTCATTATACTAGTTTGATAGCCTCAGAGAGTATATTATGCGCAAAGAATCTCGAAAAGAAAAATAATTTTTTTCGAAGTTTGGAAACTTCTTTAGAATCACTTTTTTCCGTTCTTATTCGAGATAACTGGTTCTCTTTCATTTTGCTAGTTTGATAGCTGTAGAAAAGCATATTATGCGAAAAATATCTCGAAAAGAAAAAAAAATTTTTCGAAATTTGGAAACTTCATTAGAATCACTTTTTTTCCGCTCTTATTCGAGATAACTGGTTCTCTTTCATTTTGCTAGTTTGATAGCCTCAGAAATGCTTATTGTGCGCAAAGAATCTCGAAAAGAAAAAATTTTTTTTCGAAGTTTTGAAACTTCATTAGAATCACCTTTTTTCCGTTCTTATTGGAGATAACTGGTTATTTTTCATTATACTAGTTTGATAGCCTTAGAAAAACACATTATGCGCAAAGGATCACGGAAAGAAAAAAAATTTTTTTCGAAGTTTATAAACTTCATCAGAATTACTTTTTTTCCGTTCTTATTCGAGATAACTGGTTCTCTTTCATTATACTAGTTTAATAGCCTTAGAAAAACATATTATGCGCAAAGAATCTCGAAAAGAAAAAAAATTTTTTTCCAAGTTTTGAAACTTCTTTAGAATCACTTTTTTTCCGTTCTTATTCGAGATAACTGGTTCTCTTTCATTATACTAGTTTGATAGCCTCAGAAAAGCATATTATGCGCAAAGAATCTCGAAAGGAAAAAAAAAATTTTCGAAGTTTGGAAACTCATTAGAATCACTTTTTTTCCGTTCTTATTTGAGATAACTGGTACTCTTTCATTATACAATTTGGTAGCCTCAGAAAAGCATATTATGCGCAAAGAATCTCGAAAAGAAAAATAATTTTTTTCACAGTTTGGAAACTTCGTTAGAATCACTTTTTTTCCGTTCTCATTCGAGATAACTGGTTCTCTTTCATTTTGCTAGTTTGATAGCTGTAGAAAAGCATATTATGCGAAAAGAATCTCGAAAAGAAAAAAAAATTTTTCGAAATTTGGAAACTTCATTAGAATCACTTTTTTCCCGTTCTTATTCGAGATAACTAGTTCTCTTTCATTTTGCTAGTTTGATAGCTGTAGAAAAGCATATTATGCTGAAAGAATCTCGAAAGAAAAAAAATTTTTTCGAAATTTGGAAACTTCATTAGAATCACTTTTTTTCCGTTCTTATTTGAGATAACTGGTTCTCTTTCATTATACTAGTTTGATAGCCTCAGAATAGCTTATTATGCGCAAAGAATCTGGAAAAGAAAAAAAAATTTTTTCGAAGTTTGGAAACTTCGTTAGAATCACTTTTTTTCCGTTCTTATTAGAGATAACTGGTTATCTTTCATTATACTAGTTTGATAGCCTTAGAAAAACAGATTATGCGCAAAGAATCAAGGAAAGAAAAAAAATTTTTTTCGAAGTTTTGAAACTTCATTAGAATCACTTTTTTTTCCGTTCTTATTCGAGATAACTGGTTCTCTTTCATTATACTAGTTTGATAGCCTTAGAAAAACATAATATGCGCAAAGAATCTCGAAAAGAAAAAAAAAATTTTTTTCCAAGTTTTGAAACTTCTTTAGAATCACATTTTTTCCGTTCTTATTCGACATAACTGGTTCTCTTTCATTTTGCTAGTTTGATAGTTCTAGAAAATATTATTATGCGAATAGAATCTCGAAAGGAAAAAGAAAATTTTTCGAAGTTTGGAAACTTTATTAGAATCACTTTTTTTCCGTTCTTATTTGAGATAACTGGTTCTCTTTCATTATACTAGTTTAATAGCCTCAGAAAGGCATATTATGAGCAAAGAATCTCGAAAGGAAAAAAAAAATTTTTCGAAGTTTGGAAACTCATTAGAATCACTTTTTTTCCGTTCTTATTTGAGATAACTGGTTCTCTTTCATTGTACTATTTTGATAGCCTCAGAAAAGCATATTATGCGCAAAGAATCTCGAAAAGAAAAATAATTTTTTTCACAGTTAGGAAACTTCGTTAGAATCACTTTTTTTCCGTTCTTATTCGAGATAACTGGTTCTCTTTCATTTTGCTAGTTTGATAGCTGTAGAAAAGCATATTATGCGAAAAGAATCTCGAAAAGAAAAAAAAATTTTTCGAAATTTGGAAACTTCATTAATCACTTTTTTTCCGTTCTTATTCGAGATAGATGGTTTTCTTTCGTTTTGCTAGTTTGATAGCTGTAGAAAAGCATATTATGCTGAAAGAATCTCGAAAAGAAAAAAAAAAGTTTTCGAAATTTGGAAACTTCATTGGAATCACTTTTTTTCCGTTCTTATTCGAGATAACTGGTTCTCTTTCAATATACTAGTTTGATAACCTCAGAAGAGCATATTATGCGCAAAGAATCTCGAAAAGAAAAAAAAAATTTTTCCGAAGTTTGGAAACTTCATTAGAATCACTTTTTTTCCGTTCTTATTTGAGATAACTGGTTCTTTTTCATTATACTAGTTTGATAGCCTCAGAAAAGGATATTATGCGCAAAGAATCTCGAAAAGAAAAAAAAATTTTTTCGAAGTTTGAAACTTCAATAGAATCACTTTTTTTCCGTTCTTATTCGAGATAACTGGTTCTCTTTCATTTTGCTAGTTTGATATTTCTAGAAAAGCATATTATGCGAAAAGAATCTGGAAAAGAAAAAAAAAATTTTCGAAATTTGGAAACTTCGTTAGAATCACTTTTTTTCCGTTCTTATTCGAGATAACTGGTTCTCTTTCATTTTGCTAGTTTGATAGCTGTAGAAAGCATATTATGCGAATAGAATCTCGAAAAGAAAAAAAAAATTTTTCGAAATTTGGAAACTTCATTAGAATCACTTTTTTTCCGTTCTTATTCGAGATAACTGGTTCTCTTTCTTTATACTAGTTCGATAGCCTCAGAAAAGCATATTATGCGCAAAGAATCTCGAAAGGAAAAAAAAAATTTTTCGAAGTTTGGAAACTTCATTAGAATCACTTCTTTCCGTTCTTACTTGAGATAACTGTTTCTCTTTCATTATACTAGTTTGATAGCCTCAGAGAGTATATTATGCGCAAAGAATCTCGAAAAGAAAAATAATTTTTTTCGAAGTTTGGAAACTTCTTTAGAATCACTTTTTTCCGTTCTTATTCGAGATAACTGGTTCTCTTTCATTTTGCTAGTTTGATAGCTGTAGAAAAGCATATTATGCGCAAAGGATCTCGAAAAGAAAAAAAATTTTTTTCGAAGTTTGGAAATTTCATTAGAATCACTTTTTTTCCGTTCTTATTCGAGATAACTGGTTCTCTTTCTTTATACTAGTTCGATAGCCTCAGAAAAGCATATTATGCGCAAAGAATCTCGAAAGGAAAAAAAAAATTTTTCGAAGTTTGGAAACTTCATTAGAATCACTTCTTTCCGTTCTTACTTGAGATAACTGTTTCTCTTTCATTATACTAGTTTGATAGCCTCAGAGAGTATATTATGCGCAAAGAATCTCGAAAAGAAAAATAATTTTTTTCGAAGTTTGGAAACTTCTTTAGAATCACTTTTTTCCGTTCTTATTCGAGATAACTGGTTCTCTTTCATTTTGCTAGTTTGATAGCTGTAGAAAAGCATATTATGCGCAAAGAATCTCGAAAAGAAAAATAATTTTTTTCGAAGTTTGGAAACTTCGTTAGAATCACTTTTTTTCCGTTCTTATTCGAGATAACTGGTTCTCTTTCATTTTGCTAGTTTGATAGCTGTAGAAAAGCATATTATGCGAAAAATATCTCGAAAAGAAAAAAAAAATTTTCGAAATTTGGAAACTTCATTAGAATCACTTTTTTTCCGCTCTTATTCGAGATAACTGGTTCTCTTTCATTTTGCTAGTTTGATAGCCTCAGAAAAGCTTATTATGCGCAAAGAATCTCGAAAGAAAAAATTTTTTTTCGAAGTTTTGAAACTTCATTAGAATCACTTTTTTTCCGTTCTTATTGGAGATAACTGGTTATTTTTCATTATACTAGTTTGATAGCCTTAGAAAAACACATTATGCGCAAAGGATCACGGAAAGAAAAAAAATTTTTTTCGAAGTTTATAAACTTCATCAGAATTACTTTTTTTCCGTTCTTATTCGAGATAACTGGTTCTCTTTCATTATACTAGTTTAATAGCCTTAGAAAAACATATTATGCGCAAAGAATCTCGAAAAGAAAAAAAATTTTTTTCCAAGTTTTGAAACTTCTTTAGAATCACTTTTTTTCCGTTCTTATTCGAGATAACTGGTTCTCTTTCATTATACTAGTTTGATAGCCTCAGAAAAGCATATTATGCGCAAAGAATCTCGAAAGGAAAAAAAAATTTTTCGAAGTTTGGAAACTCATTAGAATCACTTGTTTTCCGTTCTTATTTGAGATAACTGGTACTCTTTCATTATACAATTTGGTAGCCTCAGAAAAGCATATTATGCGCAAAGAATCTCGAAAAGAAAAATAATTTTTTTCACAGTTTGGAAACTTCGTTAGAATCACTTTTTTTCCGTTCTCATTCGAGATAACTGGTTCTCTTTCATTTTGCTAGTTTGATAGCTGTAGAAAAGCATATTATGCGAAAAGAATCTCGAAAAGAAAAAAAAAATTTTCGAAATTTGGAAACTTCATTAGAATCACTTTTTTCCCGTTCTTATTCGAGATAACTAGTTCTCTTTCATTTTGCTAGTTTGATAGCTGTAGAAAAGCATATTATGCTGAAAAAATCTCGAAAGAAAAAAAATTTTTTCGAAATTTGGAAACTTCATTAGAATCACTTTTTTTCCGCTCTTATTTGAGATAACTGGTTCTCTTTCATTATACTAGTTTGATAGCCTCAGAAAAGCTTATTATGCGCAAAGAATCTGGAAAAGAAAAAAAATTTTTTTCGAAGTTTGGAAACTTCGTTAGAATCACTTTTTTTCCGTTCTTATTAGAGATAACAGGTTATCTTTCATTATACTAGTTTGATAGCCTTAGAAAAACAGATTATGCGCAAAGAATCAAGGAAAGAAAAAAAATTTTTTTCGAAGTTTTGAAACTTCATTAGAATCACTTTTTTTTCCGTTCTTATTCGAGATAACTGGTTCTCTTTCATTATACTAGTTTGATAGCCTTAGAAAAACATAATATGCGCAAAGAATCTCGAAAAGAAAAAAAAAATTTTTTTCCAAGTTTTGAAACTTCTGTAGAATCACATTTTTTCCGTTCTTATTCGAGATAACTGGTTCTCTTTCATTTTGCTAGTTTGATAGTTCTAGAAAATATTATTATGCGAATAGCATCTCGAAAAGAAAAAAAAAATTTTTTCGAAATTTGGAAACTTCATTGGAATCATTTTTTTCCGTTCTTATTGGAGATAACTAGTTCTCTTTCATTATACTAGTTTGATAGCCTCAGAGAAGCATATTATGCGCAAACAATCTCGAAAGGAAAAAGAAAATTTTTCGAAGTTTGGAAACTTTATTAGAATCACTTTTTTTCCGTTCTTATTTGAGATAACTGGTTCTCTTTCATTATACTAGTTTAATAGCCTCAGAAAGGCATATTATGAGCAAAGAATCTCGAAAGGAAAAAAAAAAATTTTCGAAGTTTGGAAACTCATTAGAATCACTTTTTTTCCGTTCTTATTTGAGATAACTGGTACTCTTTCATTATACTATTTTGATAGCCTCAGAAAAGCATATTATGCGCAAAGAATCTCGAAAAGAAAAATAATTTTTTTCACAGTTAGGAAACTTCTTTAGAATCACTTTTTTTCCGTTCTTATTCGAGATAACTGGTTCTCTTTCATTTTGCTAGTTTGATAGCTGTAGAAAAGCATATTATGCGAAAAGAATCTCGAAAAGAAAAAAAAAATTTTCGAAATTTGGAAACTTCATTAATCACTTTTTTTCCGTTCTTATTCGAGATAGATGGTTTTCTTTCGTTTTGCTAGTTTGATAGCTGTAGAAAAGCATATTATGCTGAAAGAATCTCGAAAAGAAAAAAAAAAGTTTTCGAAATTTGGAAACTTCATTAGAATCACTTTTTTTCCGTTCTTATTCGAGATAACTGGTTCTCTTTCATTATACTAGTTTGATAACCTCAGAAGAGCATATTATGCGCAAAGAATCTCGAAAAGAAAAAAAAAATTTTTCCGAAGTTTGGAAACTTCATTAGAATCACTTTTTTTCCGTTCTTATTTGAGATAACTGGTTCTTTTTCATTATACTAGTTTGATAGCCTCAGAAAAGGATATTATGCGCAAAGAATCTCGAAAAGAAAAAAAAATTTTTTCGAAGTTTGAAACTTCAATAGAATCACTTTTTTTCCGTTCTTATTCGAGATAACTGGTTCTCTTTCATTTTGCTAGTTTGATATTTCTAGAAAAGCATATTATGCGAAAAGAATCTGGAAAAGAAAAAAAAAATTTTCGAAATTTGGAAACTTCGTTAGAATCACTTTTTTTCCGTTCTTATTCGAGATAACTGGTTCTCTTTCATTTTGCTAGTTTGATAGCTGTAGAAAGCATATTATGCGAATAGAATCTCGAAAAGAAAAAAAAAATTTTTCGAAATTTGGAAACTTCATTAGAATCACTTTTTTTCCGTTCTTATTCGAGATAACTGGTTCTCTTTTTTATACTAGTTCGATAGCCTCAGAAAAGCATATTATGCGCAAAGAATCTCGAAAGGAAAAAAAAAAATTTTCGAAGTTTGGAAACTTCATTAGAATCACTTCTTTCCGTTCTTACTTGAGATAACTGTTTCTCTTTCATTATACTAGTTTGATAGCCTCAGAGAGTATATTATGCGCAAAGAATCTCGAAAAGAAAAATAATTTTTTTCGAAGTTTGGAAACTTCTTTAGAATCACTTTTTTCCGTTCTTATTCGAGATAACTGGTTCTCTTTCATTTTGCTAGTTTGATAGCTGTAGAAAAGCATATTATGCGCAAAGGATCTCGAAAAGAAAAAAAATTTTTTTCGAAGTTTGGAAACTTCATTAGAATCACTTTTTTCCGTTCTTATTCGAGATAACTGGTTCTCTTTCTTTATACTAGTTCGATAGCCTCAGAAAAGCATATTATGCGCAAAGAATCTCGAAAGGAAAAAAAAAATTTTTCGAAGTTTGGAAACTTCATTAGAATCACTTCTTTCCGTTCTTACTTGAGATAACTGTTTCTCTTTCATTATACTAGTTTGATAGCCTCAGAGAGTATATTATGCGCAAAGAATCTCGAAAAGAAAAATAATTTTTTTCGAAGTTTGGAAACTTCTTTAGAATCACTTTTTTCCGTTCTTATTCGAGATAACTGGTTCTCTTTCATTTTGCTAGTTTGATAGCTGTAGAAAAGCATATTATGCGAAAAATATCTCGAAAAGAAAAAAAAAATTTTCGAAATTTGGTAACTTCATTAGAATCACTTTTTTTCCGCTCTTATTCGAGATAACTGGTTCTCTTTCATTTTGCTAGTTTGATAGCCTCAGAAAAGCTTATTATGCGCAAAGAATCTCGAAAAGAAAAAATTTTTTTTCGAAGTTTTGAAACTTCATTAGAATCACTTTTTTTCCGTTCTTATTGGAGATAACTGGTTATTTTTCATTATACTAGTTTGATAGCCTTAGAAAAACACATTATGCGCAAAGGATCACGGAAAGAAAAAAAATTTTTTTCGAAGTTTATAAACTTCATCAGAATTACTTTTTTTCCGTTCTTATTCGAGATAACTGGTTCTCTTTCATTATACTAGTTTAATAGCCTTAGAAAAACATATTATGCGCAAAGAATCTCGAAAAGAAAAAAAATTTTTTTCCAAGTTTTGAAACTTCTTTAGAATCACTTTTTTTCCGTTCTTATTCGAGATAACTGGTTCTCTTTCATTATACTAGTTTGATAGCCTCAGAAAAGCATATTATGCGCAAAGAATCTCGAAAGGAAAAAAAAATTTTTCGAAGTTTGGAAACTCATTAGAATCACTTTTTTTCCGTTCTTATTTGAGATAACTGGTACTCTTTAATTATACAATTTGGTAGCCTCAGAAAAGCATATTATGCGCAAAGAATCTCGAAAAGAAAAATAATTTTTTTCACAGTTTGGAAACTTCGTTAGAATCACTTTTTTTCCGTTCTCATTCGAGATAACTGGTTCTCTTTCATTTTGCTAGTTTGATAGCTGTAGAAAAGCATATTATGCGAAAAGAATCTCGAAAAGAAAAAAAAATTTTTCGAAATTTGGAAACATCATTAGAATCACTTTTTTCCCGTTCTTATTCGAGATAACTAGTTCTCTTTCATTTTGCTAGTTTGATAGCTGTAGAAAAGCATATTATGCTGAAAGAATCTCGAAAGAAAAAAAATTTTTTCGAAATTTGGAAACTTCATTAGAATCACTTTTTTTCCGTTCTTATTTGAGATAACTGGTTCTCTTTCATTATACTAGTTTGATAGCTTCAGAAAAGCTTATTATGCGCAAAGAATCTGGAAAAGAAAAAAAATTTTTTTCGAAGTTTGGAAACTTCGTTAGAATCACTTTTTTTCCGTTCTTATTAGAGATAACTGGTTATCTTTCATTATACTAGTTTGATAGCCTTAGAAAAACATAATATGCGCAAAGAATCTCGAAAAGAAAAAAAAAATTTTTTTCCAAGTTTTGAAACTTCTTTAGAATCACATTTTTTCCGTTCTTATTCGAGATAACTGGTTCTCTTTCATTTTGCTAGTTTGATAGTTCTAGAAAATATTATTATGCGAATAGAACCTCGAAAAGAAAAAAAAAATTTTTTCGAAATTTGGAAACTTCATTGGAATCATTTTTTTCCGTTCTTATTGGAGATAACTAGTTCTCTTTCATTATACTAGTTTGATAGCCTCAGAGAAGCATATTATGCGCAAACAATCTCGAAAGGAAAAAGAAAATTTTTCGAAGTTTGGAAACTTTATTAGAATCACTTTTTTTCCGTTCTTATTTGAGATAACTGGTTCTCTTTCATTATACTAGTTTAATAGCCTCAGAAAGGCATATTATGAGCAAAGAATCTCGAAAGGAAAAAAAAAATTTTTCGAAGTTTGGAAACTCATTAGAATCACTTTTTTTCCGTTCTTATTTGAGATAACTGGTTCTCTTTCATTATACTATTTTGATACCCTCAGAAAAGCATATTATGCGCAAAGAATCTCGAAAAGAAAAGTAATTTTTTTCACAGTTAGGAAACTTCGTTAGAATCACTTTTTTTCCGTTCTTATTCGAGATAACTGGTTCTCTTTCATTTTGCTAGTTTGATAGCTGTAGAAAAGCATATTATGCGAAAAGAATCTCGAAAAGAAAAAAAAATTTTTCGAAATTTGGAAACTTCATTAATCACTTTTTTTCCGTTCTTATTCGAGATAGATGGTTTTCTTTCGTTTTGCTAGTTTGATAGCTGTAGAAAAGCATATTATGCTGAAAGAATCTCGAAAAGAAAAAAAAAAGTTTTCGAAATTTGGAAACTTCATTAGAATCACTTTTTTTCCGTTCTTATTCGAGATAACTGGTTCTCTTTCATTATACTAGTTTGATAACCTCAGAAGAGCATATTATGCGCAAAGAATCTCGAAAAGAAAAAAAAAATTTTTCCGAAGTTTGCAAACTTCATTAGAATCACTTTTTTTCCGTTCTTATTTCAGATAACTGGTTCTTTTTCATTATACTAGTTTGATAGCCTCAGAAAAGGATATTATGCGCAAAGAATCTCGAAAAGAAAAAAATTTTTTTTCGAAGTTTGAAACTTCAATAGAATCACTTTTTTTCCGTTCTTATTCGAGATAACTGGTTCTCTTTCATTTTGCTAGTTTGATATTTCTAGAAAAGCATATTATGCGAAAAGAATCTGGAAAAGAAAAAAAAAATTTTCGAAATTTGGAAACTTCGTTAGAATCACTTTTTTTCCGTTCTTATTCGAGATAACTGGTTCTCTTTCATTTTGCTAGTTTGATAGCTGTAGAAAGCATATTATGCGAATAGAATCTCGAAAAGAAAAAAAAAATTTTTCGAAATTTGGAAACTTCATTAGAATCACTTTTTTTCCGTTCTTATTCGAGATAACTGGTTCTCTTTCTTTATACTAGTTCGATAGCCTCAGAAAAGCATATTATGCGCAAAGAATCTCGAAAGGAAAAAAAAAATTTTTCGAAGTTTGGAAACTTCATTAGAATCACTTCTTTCCGTTCTTACTTGAGATAACTGTTTCTCTTTCATTATACTAGTTTGATAGCCTCAGAGAGTATATTATGCGCAAAGAATCTCGAAAAGAAAAATAATTTTTTTCGAAGTTTGGAAACTTCTTTAGAATCACTTTTTTCCGTTCTTATTCGAGATAACTGGTTCTCTTTCATTTTGCTAGTTTGATAGCTGTAGAAAAGCATATTATGCGCAAAGAATCTCGAAAAGAAAAATAATTTTTTTCGAAGTTTGGAAACTTCGTTAGAATCACTTTTTTTCCGTTCTTATTCGAGATAACTGGTTTTCTTTCATTTTGCTAGTTTGATAGCTGTAGAAAAGCATATTATGCGAAAAATATCTCGAAAAGAAAAAAAAATTTTTCGAAATTTGGAAACTTCATTAGAATCACTTTTTTTCCGCTCTTATTCGAGATAACTGGTTCTCTTTCATTTTGCTAGTTTGATAGCCTCAGAAAAGCTTATTATGCGCAAAGAATCTCGAAAAGAAAAAATTTTTTTTCGAAGTTTTGAAACTTCATTAGAATCACTTTTTTTCCGTTCTTATTGGAGATAACTGGTTATTTTTCATTATACTAGTTTGATAGCCTTAGAAAAACACATTATGCGCAAAGGATCACGGAAAGAAAAAAAATTTTTTTCGAAGTTTATAAACTTCATCAGAATTACTTTTTTTCCGTTCTTATTCGAGATAACTGGTTCTCTTTCATTATACTAGTTTAATAGCCTTAGAAAAACATATTATGCGCAAAGAATCTCGAAAAGAAAAAAAATTTTTTTCCAAGTTTTGAAACTTCTTTAGAATCACTTTTTTTCCGTTCTTATTCGAGATAACTGGTTCTCTTTCATTATACTAGTTTGATAGCCTCAGAAAAGCATATTATGCGCAAAGAATCTCGAAAGGAAAAAAAAATTTTCGAAGTTTGGAAACTCATTAGAATCACTTTTTTTCCGTTCTTATTTGAGATAACTGGTACTCTTTAATTATACAATTTGGTAGCCTCAGAAAAGCATATTATGCGCAAAGAATCTCGAAAAGAAAAATAATTTTTTTCACAGTTTGGAAACTTCGTTAGAATCACTTTTTTTCCGTTCTCATTCGAGATAACTGGTTCTCTTTCATTTTGCTAGTTTGATAGCTGTAGAAAAGCATATTATGCGAAAAGAATCTCGAAAAGAAAAAAAAATTTTTCGAAATTTGGAAACTTCATTAGAATCACTTTTTTCCCGTTCTTATTCGAGATAACTAGTTCTCTTTCATTTTGCTAGTTTGATAGCTGTAGAAAAGCATATTATGCTGAAAGAATCTCGAAAGAAAAAAAATTTTTTCGAAATTTGGAAACTTCATTAGAATCACTTTTTTTCCGTTCTTATTTGAGATAACTGGTTCTCTTTCATTATACTAGTTTGATAGCCTCAGAAAAGCTTATTATGCGCAAAGAATCTGGAAAAGAAAAAAAATTTTTTTCGAAGTTTGGAAACTTCGTTAGAATCACTTTTTTTCCGTTCTTATTAGAGATAACTGGTTATCTTTCATTATACTAGTTTGATAGCCTTAGAAAAACATAATATGCGCAAAGAATCTCGAAAAGAAAAAAAAAATTTTTTTCCAAGTTTTGAAACTTCTTTAGAATCACATTTTTTCCGTTCTTATTCGAGATAACTGGTTCTCTTTCATTTTGCTAGTTTGATAGTTCTAGAAAATATTATTATGCGAATAGAATCTCGAAAAGAAAAAAAAAATTTTTTCGAAATTTGGAAACTTCATTGGAATCATTTTTTTCCGTTCTTATTGGAGATAACTAGTTCTCTTTCATTATACTAGTTTGATAGCCTCAGAGAAGCATATTATGCGCAAACAATCTCGAAAGGAAAAAGAAAATTTTTCGAAGTTTGGAAACTTTATTAGAATCACTTTTTTTCCGTTCTTATTTGAGATAACTGGTTCTCTTTCATTATACTAGTTTAATAGCCTCAGAAAGGCATATTATGAGCAAAGAATCTCGAAAGGAAAAAAAAAATTTTTCGAAGTTTGGAAACTCATTAGAATCACTTTTTTTCCGTTCTTATTTGAGATAACTGGTTCTCTTTCATTATACTATTTTGATACCCTCAGAAAAGCATATTATGCGCAAAGAATCTCGAAAAGAAAAGTAATTTTTTTCACAGTTAGGAAACTTCGTTAGAATCACTTTTTTTCCGTTCTTATTCGAGATAACTGGTTCTCTTTCATTTTGCTAGTTTGATAGCTGTAGAAAAGCATATTATGCGAAAAGAATCTCGAAAAGAAAAAAAAATTTTTCGAAATTTGGAAACTTCATTAATCACTTTTTTTCCGTTCTTATTCGAGATAGATGGTTTTCTTTCGTTTTGCTAGTTTGATAGCTGTAGAAAAGCATATTATGCTGAAAGAATCTCGAAAAGAAAAAAAAAAGTTTTCGAAATTTGGAAACTTCATTAGAATCACTTTTTTTCCGTTCTTATTCGAGATAACTGGTTCTCTTTCATTATACTAGTTTGATAACCTCAGAAGAGCATATTATGCGCAAAGAATCTCGAAAAGAAAAAAAAAATTTTTCCGAAGTTTGCAAACTTCATTAGAATCACTTTTTTTCCGTTCTTATTTCAGATAACTGGTTCTTTTTCATTATACTAGTTTGATAGCCTCAGAAAAGGATATTATGCGCAAAGAATCTCGAAAAGAAAAAAATTTTTTTTCGAAGTTTGAAACTTCAATAGAATCACTTTTTTTCCGTTCTTATTCGAGATAACTGGTTCTCTTTCATTTTGCTAGTTTGATATTTCTAGAAAAGCATATTATGCGAAAAGAATCTGGAAAAGAAAAAAAAAATTTTCGAAATTTGGAAACTTCGTTAGAATCACTTTTTTTCCGTTCTTATTCGAGATAACTGGTTCTCTTTCATTTTGCTAGTTTGATAGCGGTAGAAAGCATATTATGCGAATAGAATCTCGAAAAGAAAAAAAAAATTTTTCGAAATTTGGAAACTTCATTAGAATCACTTTTTTTCCGTTCTTATTCGAGATAACTGGTTCTCTTTCTTTATACTAGTTCGATAGCCTCAGAAAAGCATATTATGCGCAAAGAATCTCGAAAGGAAAAAAAAAATTTTTCGAAGTTTGGAAACTTCATTAGAATCACTTCTTTCCGTTCTTACTTGAGATAACTGTTTCTCTTTCATTATACTAGTTTGATAGCCTCAGAGAGTATATTATGCGCAAAGAATCTCGAAAAGAAAAATAATTTTTTTCGAAGTTTGGAAACTTCTTTAGAATCACTTTTTTCCGTTCTTATTCGAGATAACTGGTTCTCTTTCATTTTGCTAGTTTGATAGCTGTAGAAAAGCATATTATGCGCAAAGAATCTCGAAAAGAAAAATAATTTTTTTCGAAGTTTGGAAACTTCGTTAGAATCACTTTTTTTCCGTTCTTATTCGAGATAACTGGTTTTCTTTCATTTTGCTAGTTTGATAGCTGTAGAAAAGCATATTATGCGAAAAATATCTCGAAAAGAAAAAAAAATTTTTCGAAATTTGGAAACTTCATTAGAATCACTTTTTTTCCGCTCTTATTCGAGATAACTGGTTCTCTTTCATTTTGCTAGTTTGATAGCCTCAGAAAAGCTTAATATGCGCAAAGATTCTCGAAAAGAAAAAATTTTTTTTCGAAGTTTTGAAACTTCATTAGAATCACTTTTTTTCCGTTCTTATTGGAGATAACTGGTTATTTTTCATTATACTATTTTGATAGCCTCAGAAAAGCATATTATGCGCAAAGAATCTCGGAAAGAAAAAAAATTTTTTTCGAAGTTTATAAACTTCATCAGAATTACTTTTTTTCCGTTCTTATTCGAGATAACTGGTTCTCTTTCATTATACTAGTTTAATAGCCTTAGAAAAACATATTATGCGCAAAGAATCTCGAAAAGAAAAAAAATTTTTTTCCAAGTTTTGAAACTTCTTTAGAATCACTTTTTTTCCGTTCTTATTCGAGATAACTGGTTCTCTTTCATTATACTAGTTTGATAGCCTCAGAAAAGCATATTATGCGCAAAGAATCTCGAAAGGAAAAAAAAATTTTTCGAAGTTTGGAAACTCATTAGAATCACTTTTTTTCCGTTCTTATTTGAGATAACTGGTACTCTTTAATTATACAATTTGGTAGCCTCAGAAAAGCATATTATGCGCAAAGAATCTCGAAAAGAAAAATAATTTTTTTCACAGTTTGGAAACTTCGTTAGAATCACTTTTTTTCCGTTCTCATTCGAGATAACTGGTTCTCTTTCATTTTGCTAGTTTGATAGCTGTAGAAAAGCATATTATGCGAAAAGAATCTCGAAAAGAAAAAAAAATTTTTCGAAATTTGGAAACTTCATTAGAATCACTTTTTTCCCGTTCTTATTCGAGATAACTAGTTCTCTTTCATTTTGCTAGTTTGATAGCTGTAGAAAAGCATATTATGCTGAAAGAATCTCGAAAGAAAAAAAATTTTTTCGAAATTTGGAAACTTCATTAGAATCACTTTTTTTCCGTTCTTATTTGAGATAACTGGTTCTCTTTCATTATACTAGTTTAATAGCCTCAGAAAAGCTTATTATGCGCAAAGAATCTGGAAAAGAAAAAAAATTTTTTTCGAAGTTTGGAAACTTCGTTAGAATCACTTTTTTTCCGTTCTTATTAGAGATAACTGGTTATCTTTCATTATACTAGTTTGATAGCCTTAGAAAAACATAATATGCGCAAAGAATCTCGAAAAGAAAAAAAAAATTTTTTTCCAAGTTTTGAAACTTCTTTAGAATCACATTTTTTCCGTTCTTATTCGAGATAACTGGTTCTCTTTCATTTTGCTAGTTTGATAGTTCTAGAAAATATTATTATGCGAATAGAATCTCGAAAAGAAAAAAAAAATTTTTTCGAAATTTGGAAACTTCATTGGAATCATTTTTTTCCGTTCTTATTGGAGATAACTAGTTCTCTTTCATTATACTAGTTTGATAGCCTCAGAGAAGCATATTATGCGCAAACAATCTCGAAAGGAAAAAGAAAATTTTTCGAAGTTTGGAAACTTTATTAGAATCACTTTTTTTCATTATACTAGTTTAATAGCCTCAGAAAGGCATATTATGAGCAAAGAATCTCGAAAGGAAAAAAAAAATTTTTCGAAGTTTGGAAACTCATTAGAATCACTTTTTTTCCGTTCTTATTTGAGATAACTGGTTCTCTTTCATTATACTATTTTGATACCCTCAGAAAAGCATATTATGCGCAAAGAATCTCGAAAAGAAAAGTAATTTTTTTCACAGTTAGGAAACTTCGTTAGAATCACTTTTTTTCCGTTCTTATTCGAGATAACTGGTTCTCTTTCATTTTGCTAGTTTGATAGCTGTAGAAAAGCATATTATGCGAAAAGAATCTCGAAAAGAAAAAAAAATTTTTCGAAATTTGGAAACTTCATTAATCACTTTTTTTCCGTTCTTATTCGAGATAGATGGTTTTCTTTCGTTTTGCTAGTTTGATAGCTGTAGAAAAGCATATTATGCTGAAAGAATCTCGAAAAGAAAAAAAAAAGTTTTCGAAATTTGGAAACTTCATTAGAATCACTTTTTTTCCGTTCTTATTCGAGATAACTGGTTCTCTTTCATTATACTAGTTTGATAACCTCAGAAGAGCATATTATGCGCAAAGAATCTCGAAAAGAAAAAAAAATTTTTTCCGAAGTTTGCAAACTTCATTAGAATCACTTTTTTTCCGTTCTTATTTCAGATAACTGGTTCTTTTTCATTATACTAGTTTGATAGCCTCAGAAAAGGATATTATGCGCAAAGAATCTCGAAAAGAAAAAAATTTTTTTTCGAAGTTTGAAACTTCAATAGAATCACTTTTTTTCCGTTCTTATTCGAGATAACTGGTTCTCTTTCATTTTGCTAGTTTGATATTTCTAGAAAAGCATATTATGCGAAAAGAATCTGGAAAAGAAAAAAAAAAATTTCGAAATTTGGAAACTTCGTTAGAATCACTTTTTTTCCGTTCTTATTCGAGATAACTGGTTCTCTTTCATTTTGCTAGTTTGATAGCTGTAGAAAGCATATTATGCGAATAGAATCTCGAAAAGAAAAAAAAATTTTTTCGAAATTTGGAAACTTCATTAGAATCACTTTTTTTCCGTTCTTATTCGAGATAACTGGTTCTCTTTCTTTATACTAGTTCGATAGCCTCAGAAAAGCATATTATGCGCAAAGAATCTCGAAAGGAAAAAAAAAATTTTTCGAAGTTTGGAAACTTCATTAGAATCACTTCTTTCCGTTCTTACTTGAGATAACTGTTTCTCTTTCATTATACTAGTTTGATAGCCTCAGAGAGTATATTATGCGCAAAGAATCTCGAAAAGAAAAATAATTTTTTTCGAAGTTTGGAAACTTCTTTAGAATCACTTTTTTCCGTTCTTATTCGAGATAACTGGTTCTCTTTCATTTTGCTAGTTTGATAGCTGTAGAAAAGCATATTATGCGCAAAGAATCTCGAAAAGAAAAATAATTTTTTTCGAAGTTTGGAAACTTCCTTAGAATCACTTTTTTTCCGTTCTTATTCGAGATAACTGGTTTTCTTTCATTTTGCTAGTTTGATAGCTGTAGAAAAGCATATTATGCGAAAAATATCTCGAAAAGAAAAAAAAATTTTTCGAAATTTGGAAACTTCATTAGAATCACTTTTTTTCCGCTCTTATTCGAGATAACTGGTTCTCTTTCATTTTGCTAGTTTGATAGCCTCAGAAAAGCTTAATATGCGCAAAGATTCTCGAAAAGAAAAAATTTTTTTTCGAAGTTTTGAAACTTCATTAGAATCACTTTTTTTCCGTTCTTATTGGAGATAACTGGTTATTTTTCATTATACTATTTTGATAGCCTCAGAAAAGCATATTATGCGCAAAGAATCTCGAAAAGAAAAATAATTTTTTTCACAGTTTGGAAACTTCGTTAGAATCACTTTTTTTCCGTTCTTATTTGATATAACTGGTACTCTTTCATTATACTATTTTGATAGCCTCAGAAAAGCATATTATGCGCAAAGAATCTCGAAAAGAAAAATAATTTTTTTCACAGTTTGGAAACTTCGTTAGAATCACTTTTTTTCCGTTCTCATTCGAGATAACTGGTTCTCTTTCATTTTGCTAATTTGATAGCTGTAGAAAAGCATATTATGCGAAAAGAATCTCGAAATGAAAAAAAAATTTTTCGAAATTTGGAAACTTCATTAGAATCACTTTTTTCCCGTTCTTTTTCGAGATAACTAGTTCTCTTTCATTTTGCTAGTTTGATAGCTGTAGAAAAGCATATTATGCTGAAAGAATCTCGAAAGAAAAAAAATTTTTTCGAAATTTGGAAACTTCATTAGAATCACTTTTTTTCCGTTCTTATTTGAGATAACTGGTTCTCTTTCATTATACTAGTTTGATAGCCTCAGAAAAGCTTATTATGCGCAAAGAATCTCGAAAAGAAAAAAAATTTTTTTCGAAGTTTGGAAACTTCGTTAGAATCACTTTTTTCCGTTCTTATTAGAGATAACTGGTTATCTTTCATTATACTAGTTTGATAGCCTTAGAAAAACAGATTATGCGCAAAGAATCAAGGAAAGAAAAAAAATTTTTTTCGAAGTTTTGAAACTTCATTAGAATCACTTTTTTTTCCGTTCTTATTCGAGATAACTGGTTCTCTTTCATTATACTAGTTTGATAGCCTTAGAAAAACATAATATGCGAAAAGAATCTCGAAAAGAAAAAAAAAATTTTTTTCCAAGTTTTGAAACTTCTTTAGAATCACATTTTTTCCGTTCTTATTCGAGATAACTGGTTCTCTTTCATTTTGCTAGTTTGATAGTTCTAGAAAATATTATTATGCGAATAGAATCTCGAAAAGAAAAAAAAAATTTTTTCGAAATTTGGAAACTTCATTGGAATCATTTTTTTCCGTTCTTATTGGAGATAACTAGTTCTCTTTCATTATACTAGTTTGATAGCCTCAGAGAAGCATATTATGCGCAAACAATCTCGAAAGGAAAAAGAAAATTTTTCGAAGTTTGGAAACTTTATTAGAATCACTTTTTTTCATTATACTAGTTTAATAGCCTCAGAAAGGCATATTATGAGCAAAGAATCTCGAAAGGAAAAAAAAAATTTTTCGAAGTTTGGAAACTCATTAGAATCACTTTTTTTCCGTTCTTATTTGAGATAACTGGTTCTCTTTCATTATACTATTTTGATACCCTCAGAAAAGCATATTATGCGCAAAGAATCTCGAAAAGAAAAGTAATTTTTTTCACAGTTAGGAAACTTCGTTAGAATCACTTTTTTTCCGTTCTTATTCGAGATAACTGGTTCTCTTTCATTTTGCTAGTTTGATAGCTGTAGAAAAGCATATTATGCGAAAAGAATCTCGAAAAGAAAAAAAAATTTTTCGAAATTTGGAAACTTCATTAATCACTTTTTTTCCGTTCTTATTCGAGATAGATGGTTTTCTTTCGTTTTGCTAGTTTGATAGCTGTAGAAAAGCATATTATGCTGAAAGAATCTCGAAAAGAAAAAAAAAAGTTTTCGAAATTTGGAAACTTCATTAGAATCACTTTTTTTCCGTTCTTATTCGAGATAACTGGTTCTCTTTCATTATACTAGTTTGATAACCTCAGAAGAGCATATTATGCGCAAAGAATCTCGAAAAGAAAAAAAAATTTTTTCCGAAGTTTGCAAACTTCATTAGAATCACTTTTTTTCCGTTCTTATTTCAGATAACTGGTTCTTTTTCATTATACTAGTTTGATAGCCTCAGAAAAGGATATTATGCGCAAAGAATCTCGAAAAGAAAAAAATTTTTTTTCGAAGTTTGAAACTTCAATAGAATCACTTTTTTTCCGTTCTTATTCGAGATAACTGGTTCTCTTTCATTTTGCTAGTTTGATATTTCTAGAAAAGCATATTATGCGAAAAGAATCTGGAAAAGAAAAAAAAAAATTTCGAAATTTGGAAACTTCGTTAGAATCACTTTTTTTCCGTTCTTATTCGAGATAACTGGTTCTCTTTCATTTTGCTAGTTTGATAGCTGTAGAAAGCATATTATGCGAATAGAATCTCGAAAAGAAAAAAAAATTTTTTCGAAATTTGGAAACTTCATTAGAATCACTTTTTTTCCGTTCTTATTCGAGATAACTGGTTCTCTTTCTTTATACTAGTTCGATAGCCTCAGAAAAGCATATTATGCGCAAAGAATCTCGAAAGGAAAAAAAAAATTTTTCGAAGTTTGGAAACTTCATTAGAATCACTTCTTTCCGTTCTTACTTGAGATAACTGTTTCTCTTTCATTATACTAGTTTGATAGCCTCAGAGAGTATATTATGCGCAAAGAATCTCGAAAAGAAAAATAATTTTTTTCGAAGTTTGGAAACTTCTTTAGAATCACTTTTTTCCGTTCTTATTCGAGATAACTGGTTCTCTTTCATTTTGCTAGTTTGATAGCTGTAGAAAAGCATATTATGCGCAAAGAATCTCGAAAAGAAAAATAATTTTTTTCGAAGTTTGGAAACTTCCTTAGAATCACTTTTTTTCCGTTCTTATTCGAGATAACTGGTTTTCTTTCATTTTGCTAGTTTGATAGCTGTAGAAAAGCATATTATGCGAAAAATATCTCGAAAAGAAAAAAAAATTTTTCGAAATTTGGAAACTTCATTAGAATCACTTTTTTTCCGCTCTTATTCGAGATAACTGGTTCTCTTTCATTTTGCTAGTTTGATAGCCTCAGAAAAGCTTAATATGCGCAAAGATTCTCGAAAAGAAAAAATTTTTTTTCGAAGTTTTGAAACTTCATTAGAATCACTTTTTTTCCGTTCTTATTGGAGATAACTGGTTATTTTTCATTATACTATTTTGATAGCCTCAGAAAAGCATATTATGCGCAAAGAATCTCGAAAAGAAAAATAATTTTTTTCACAGTTTGGAAACTTCGTTAGAATCACTTTTTTTCCGTTCTTATTTGATATAACTGGTACTCTTTCATTATACTATTTTGATAGCCTCAGAAAAGCATATTATGCGCAAAGAATCTCGAAAAGAAAAATAATTTTTTTCACAGTTTGGAAACTTCGTTAGAATCACTTTTTTTCCGTTCTCATTCGAGATAACTGGTTCTCTTTCATTTTGCTAATTTGATAGCTGTAGAAAAGCATATTATGCGAAAAGAATCTCGAAATGAAAAAAAAATTTTTCGAAATTTGGAAACTTCATTAGAATCACTTTTTTCCCGTTCTTTTTCGAGATAACTAGTTCTCTTTCATTTTGCTAGTTTGATAGCTGTAGAAAAGCATATTATGCTGAAAGAATCTCGAAAGAAAAAAAATTTTTTCGAAATTTGGAAACTTCATTAGAATCACTTTTTTTCCGTTCTTATTTGAGATAACTGGTTCTCTTTCATTATACTAGTTTGATAGCCTCAGAAAAGCTTATTATGCGCAAAGAATCTCGAAAAGAAAAAAAATTTTTTTCGAAGTTTGGAAACTTCGTTAGAATCACTTTTTTCCGTTCTTATTAGAGATAACTGGTTATCTTTCATTATACTAGTTTGATAGCCTTAGAAAAACAGATTATGCGCAAAGAATCAAGGAAAGAAAAAAAATTTTTTTCGAAGTTTTGAAACTTCATTAGAATCACTTTTTTTTCCGTTCTTATTCGAGATAACTGGTTCTCTTTCATTATACTAGTTTGATAGCCTTAGAAAAACATAATATGCGAAAAGAATCTCGAAAAGAAAAAAAAAATTTTTTTCCAAGTTTTGAAACTTCTTTAGAATCACATTTTTTCCGTTCTTATTCGAGATAACTGGTTCTCTTTCATTTTGCTAGTTTGATAGTTCTAGAAAATATTATTATGCGAATAGAATCTCGAAAAGAAAAAAAAAATTTTTTCGAAATTTGGAAACTTCATTGGAATCATTTTTTTCCGTTCTTATTGGAGATAACTAGTTCTCTTTCATTATACTAGATTGATAGCCTCAGAGAAGCATATTATGCGCAAAGAATCTCGAAAGGAAAAAGAAAATTTTTCGAAGTTTGGAAACTTTATTAGAATCACTTTTTTTCCGTTCTTATTTGAGATAACTGGTTCTCTTTCATTATACTAGTTTAATAGCCTCAGAAAGGCATATTATGAGCAAAGAATCTCGAAAGGAAAAAAAAAATTTTTCGAAGTTTGGAAACTCATTAGAATCACTTTTTTTCCGTTCTTATTGGAGATAACTGGTTCTCTTTCATTATACTATTTTGATAGCCTCAGAAAAGCATATTATGCGCAAAGAGTCTCGAAAAGAAAAATAATTTTTTTCACAGTTAGGAAACTTCGTTAGAATCACTTTTTTTCCGTTCTTATTCGAGATAACTGGTTCTCTTTCATTTTGCTAGTTTGATAGCTGTAGAAAAGCATATTATGCGAAAAGAATCTCGAAAAGAAAAAAAAATTTTTCGAAATTTGGAAACTTCATTAATCACTTTTTTTCCGTTCTTATTCGAGATAGATGGTTTTCTTTCGTTTTGCTAGTTTGATAGCTGTAGAAAAGCATATTATGCTGAAAGAATCTCGAAAAGAAAAAAAAAAGTTTTCGAAATTTGGAAACTTCGTTAGAATCACTTTTTTCCGTTCTTATTCGAGATAACTGGTTCTCTTTCATTATACTAGTTTGATAACCTCAGAAGAGCATATTATGCGCAAAGAATCTCGAAAAGAAAAAAAAAATTTTTCCGAAGTTTGGAAACTTCATTAGAATCACTTTTTTTCCGTTCTTATTTGAGATTACTGGTTCTCTTTTATTTTGCTAGTTTGATAGCTGTAGAAAAGGATATTATGCTGAAAGAATCTGGAAAAGAAAAAAAAAAATTTTCGAAATTTTGAAACTTCATTAGAATCACTTTTTTTCCGTTCTTATTCGAGATAACTGATTCTCTTTCATTATACTATTTTGATAGCCTCAGAAAAGCATATTATGCGCAAAGAATCTCGAAAAGAAAAAAAAATTTTTTCCGAAGTTTGGAAATTTCATTAGAATCACTTTTTTTCCGTTCTTATTTGAGATAACTGGTTCTTTTTCATTATACTAGTTTGATAGCCCCAGAAAAGGATATTATACGCAAAGAATCTCGAAAAGAAAAAAAATTTTTTTCGAAGTTTGGAAACTTCATTAGAATCACTTTTTTTCCGTTCTTATTCGAGATAACTGGTTCTCTTTCATTATACTAGTTTGATAGCCTCAGAAAAGCTTATTATGCGCAAAGAATCTCGAAAAGAAAAAAACATTTTTTCGAAGTTTGGAAACTTCGTTAGAATCACTTTTTTTCCGTTCTTATTCGAGATAACTGGTTATCTTTCATTATACTAGTTTGATAGCCCTAGAAAAACACATTATGCGCAAAGAATCTCGGAAAGAAAAAAAATTTTTTTCGAAGTTTTGATTTTTTTCCGTTCTTATTCGAGATAACTGGTTCTCTTTCATTATACTAGTTTGATAGCCTTAGAAAAACATATTATGCGCAAAGAATCTGGAAAAGAAAAAAATTTTTTTTCAAAGTTTTGAAACTTCTTTAGAATCACATTTTTTCCGTTCTTATTCGAGATAACTGGTTCTCTTTCATTTTGCTAGTTTGACAGCTCTAGAAAATATTATTATGCGAATAGAATCTCGAAAAGAAAAAAAAAAATTTTCGAAATTTGGAAACTTCATTAGAATCACTTTTTTCCGTTCTTATTCGAGATAACTGGTTCTCTTTCATTATACTAGTTTGATAGCCTCAGAAAAGCATATTATGCGCAAAGAATCTCGAAAAGAAAAAAAATTTTTTTCGAAGTTTAGAAACTTCGTTAGAATCACTTTTTTTCCATTCTTATTCGAGATAACTGGTTCTCTTTCATTATACTAGTTTGATAGCCTTAGAAAAACATATTATGCGCAAAGAATCTCGGAAAGAAAAAAAATTTTTTTCGAAGTTTTGAAACTTCATTAGAATCACTTTTTTTCCGTTCTTATTCGAGATAACTGGTTCTCTTTCATTATACTAGTTTGATAGCCTCAGAAAAGCATATTATCCGCAAAGAATCTCGAAAAGAAAAATAATTTTTTTCGAAGTTTAGAAACTTCGTTAGAATCACTTTTTTTCGTTCTTATTCGAGATAACAGGTTCTCTTTCATTATACTAGTTTGATATCCTTAGAAAAACGTATTATGTGCAAAGAATCTCGAAAAGAAAAAAATTTTTTTTTGAAGTTTTGAAACTTCAATAGAATCACTTTTTTTCCGTTCTTATTCGAGATAACTGGTTCTCTTTCATTTTGCTAGTTTGATATTTCTAGAAAAGCATATCATGCGAAAAGAATCTGGAAAAGAAAAAAAAAATTTTCGAAATTTGGAAACTTCGTTAGAATCATTTTTTTTCCGTTCTTATTCGAGATAACTGGTTCTCTTTCATTTTGCTAGTTTGATAGCTGTAGAAAGTATATTATGCGAATAGAATCTCGAAAAGAAAAAAAAAATTTTTCGAAATTTGGAAACTTCATTAGAATCACCTTTTTTCAGTTCTTATTCGAGATAACTGGTTCTCTTTCATTATACTAGTTTGATAGCCTCAGAAAAGCATATTATGCGCAAAGAATCTCGAAAAGAAAAAAATTTTTTTTCACAGTTTGGAAACTTCGTGAGAATCACTCTTTTTCCGTTCTTATTCGAGATAACTGGACATCTTTCATTTTGCTAGTTTGATAGCTGTAGAAAAGCATATTATGCGCAAAGAATCTCGAAAAGAAAAATAATTTTTTTCGAAATTTGGAAACTTCGTTAGAATCACTTTTTTTCCGTTCTTATTCGAGATAACTGGTTCTCTTTCATTATACTAGTTTGATATCCTTAGAAAAACATATTATGCGCAAAGAATCTCGAAAAGAAAAAAAATTTTTTTCGAAGTTTTGAAACTACAATAGAATCACTTTTTTTCCGTTCTTATTCGAGATAACTGGTTCTCTTTCATTTTGCTAGTTTGATATTTCTAGAAAAGCATATTATGCGAAAAGAATCTGGAAAAGAAAAAAAAAATTTTCGAAATTTGGAAACTTCATTAGAATCACCTTTTTTCAGTTCTTATTCGAGATAACTGGTTCTCTTTCATTATACTAGTTTGATAGCCTCAGAAAAGCATATTATGCGCAAAGAATCTCGAAAAGAAAAAAATTTTTTTTCACAGTTTGGAAACTTCGTGAGAATCACTCTTTTTCCGTTCTTATTCGAGATAACTGGACATCTTTCATTTTGCTAGTTTGATAGCTGTAGAAAAGCATATTATGCGCAAAGAATCTCGAAAAGAAAAATAATTTTTTTCGAAGTTTGGAAACTTCGTTAGAATCACTTTTTTTCCGTTCTTATTCGAGATAACTGGTTCTCTTTCATTATACTAGTTTGATATCCTTAGAAAAACATATTATGCGCAAAGAATCTCGAAAAGAAAAAAAAAATTTTTCGAAGTTTTGAAACTTCAATAGAATCACTTTTTTTCCGTTCTTATTCGAGATAACTGGTTCTCTTTCATTTTGCTAGTTTGATATTTCTAGAAAAGCATATTATGCGAAAAGAATCTGGAAAAGAAAAAAAAAATTTTCGAAATTTGGAAACTTCGTTAGAATCACTTTTTTTCCGTTCTTATTCGAGATAACTGGTTCTCTTTCATTTTGCTAGTTTGATAGCTGTAGAAAGCATATTATGCGAATAGAATCTCGAAAAGAAAAAAAAAATTTTTCGAAATTTGGAAACTTCATTAGAATGACTTTTTTTCCGTTCTTATTCGAGATAACTGGTTCTCTTTCATTATACTAGTTTGATAGCCTCAGAAAAGCATATTATGCGCAAAGGATCTCGAAAAGAAAAAAAAATTTTTTCGAAGTTTGGAAACTTCATTAGAATCACTTTTTTTCCGTTCTTATTCGAGATAACTGGTTCTCTTTCTTTATACTAGTTCGATAGCCTCAGAAAAGCATATTATGCGCAAAGAATCTCAAAAGGAAAAAAAAAATTTTTCGAAGTTTGGAAACTTCATTAGAATCACTTTTTTTCCGTTCTTATTCGAGATAACTGGTTGTCTTTCATTTTGCTAGTTTGATAGCTGTAGAAAAGCATATTATGCGAAAAGAATATCGAAAAGAAAAAAAATATTTCAATATTTGGAAACTTCATTAGAATCACTTCTTTCCGTTCTTACTTGAGATAACTGTTTCTCTTTCATTATACTAGTTTGATAGCCTCAGAGAGTATATTATGCGCAAAGAATCTCGAAAAGAAAAATAATTTTTTTCGAAGTTTGGAAACTTCTTTAGAATCACTTTTTTCCGTTCTTATTCGAGATAACTGGTTCTCTTTCATTTTGCTAGTTTGATAGCTGTAGAAAAGCATATTATGCGCAAAGAATCTCGAAAAGAAAAATAATTTTTTTCGAAGTTTGGAAACTTCGTTAGAATCACTTTTTTTCCGTTCTTATTCGAGATAACTGGTTCTCTTTCATTTTGCTAGTTTGATAGCTGTAGAAAAGCATATTATGCGAAAAACATCTCGAAAAGAAAAAAAATTTTTTCGAAATTTGGAAACTTCATTAGAATCACTTTTTTTCCGTTCTTATTTGAGATAACTGGTTCTCTTTCATTATACTAGTTTGATAGCCTCAGAAAAGCTTATTATGCGCAAAGAATCTCGAAAAGAAAAAAAATTTTTTTCGAAGTTTGGAAACTTCGTTAGAATCACTTTTTTTCCGTTCTTATTAGAGATAACCGGTTATCTTTCATTATACTAGTTTGATAGCCTTAGAAAAACAGATTATGCGCAAAGAATCAAGGAAAGAAAAAAAATTTTTTTCGAAGTTTTGAAACTTCATTAGAATCACTTTTTTTTTCCGTTCTTATTCGAGATAACTAGTTCTCTTTCATTATACTAGTTTGATAGCCTTAGAAAAACATAATATGCGCAAAGAATCTCGAAAAGAAAAAAAAAATTTTTTCCAAGTTTTGAAACTTCTTTAGAATCACATTTTTTCCGTTCTTATTCGAGATAACTGGTTCTCTTTCATTTTGCTAGTTTGATAGTTCTAGAAAATATTATTATGCGAATAGAATCTCGAAAAGAAAAAAAAAAAATTTTTCGAAATTTGGAAACTTCATTGGAATCATTTTTTTCCGTTCTTATTGGAGATAACTAGTTCTCTTTCATTATACTAGTTTGATAGCCTCAGAGAAGCATATTATGCGCAAAGAATCTCGAAAGGAAAAAGAAAATTTTTCGAAGTTTGGAAACTTTATTAGAATGACTTTTTTTCCGTTCTTATTTGAGATAACTGGTTCTCTTTCATTATACTAGTTTAATAGCCTCAGAAAGGCATATTATGAGCAAAGAATCTCGAAAGGAAAAAAAAAATTTTTCGAAGTTTGGAAACTCATTAGAATCACTTTTTTTCCGTTCTTATTTGAGATAACTGGTTCTCTTTCATTATACTATTTTGATAGCCTCAGAAAAGCATATTATGCGCAAAAAATCTCGAAAAGAAAAATAATTTTTTTCACAGTTAGGAAACTTCGTTAAAATCACTTTTTTTCCGTTCTTATTCGAGATAACTGGTTCTCTTTCATTTTGCTAGTTTGATAGCTGTAGAAGAGCATATTGTGCGAAAAGAATCTCGAAAAGAAAAAAAATTTTTCGAAATTTGGAAACTTCATTAATCACTTTTTTTCCGTTCTTATTCGAGATAGATGGTTTTCTTTCGTTTTGCTAGTTTGATAGCTGTAGAAAAGCATATTATACTGAAAGAATCTCGAAAAGAAAAAAAAAAAGTTTTCGAAATTTGGAAACTTCATTAGAATCACTTTTTTTCCTTTCTTATTCGAGATAACTGGCTCTCTTTCATTATACTAGTTTGATAGCCTCAGAAAAGGATATTATGCGCAAAGAATCTCGAAAAGAAAAAAAAATTTTTTCGAAGTTTGAAACTTCAATAGAATCACTTTTTTTCCGTTCTTATTCGAGATAACTGGTTCTCTTTCATTTTGCTAGTTTGATATTTCTAGAAAAGCATATTATACGAAAAGAATCTGGAAAAGAAAAAAAAAATTTTCGAAATTTGGAAACTTCGTTAGAATCACTTTTTTTCCGTTCTTATTCGAGATAACTGGTTCTCTTTCATTTTGCTAGTTTGATAGCTGTAGAAAGCATATTATGCGAATAGAATCTCGAAAAGAAAAAAAAAATTTTTCGAAATTTGGAAACTTCATTAGAATGACTTTTTTTCCGTTCTTATTCGAGATAACTGGTTCTCTTTCATTATACTAGTTTGATAGCCTCAGAAAAGCATATTATGCGCAAAGGATCTCGAAAAGAAAAAAAATTTTTTTCGAAGTTTGGAAACTTCATTAGAATCACTTTTTTTCCGTTCTTATTCGAGATAACTGGTTCTCTTTCTTTATACTAGTTCGATAGCCTCAGAAAAGCATATTATGTGCAAAGAATCTCGAAAGGAAAAAAAAAATTTTTCGAAGTTTGGAAACTTCATTAGAATCACTTCTTTCCGTTCTTACTTGAGATAACTGTTTCTCTTTCATTATACTAGTTTGATAGCCTCAGAGAGTATATTATGCGCAAAGAATCTCGAAAAGAAAAATAATTTTTTTCGAAGTTTGGAAACTTCTTTAGAATCACTTTTTTCCGTTCTTATTCGAGATAACTGGTTCTCTTTCATTTTGCTAGTTTGATAGCTGTAGAAAAGCATATTATGCGCAAAGAATCTCGAAAAGAAAAATAATTTTTTTCGAAGTTTGGAAACTTCGTTAGAATCACTTTTTTTCCGTTCTTATTCGAGATAACTGGTTCTCTTTCATTTTGCTAGTTTGATAGCTGTAGAAAAGCATATTATGCGAAAAATATCTCGAAAAGAAAAAAAAATTTTTCGAAATTTGGAAACTTCATTAGAATCACTTTTTTTCCGCTCTTATTCGAGATAACTGGTTCTCTTTCATTTTGCTAGTTTGATAGCCTCAGAAAAGCTTATTATGCGCAAAGAATCTCGAAAAGAAAAAATTTTTTTTCGAAGTTTTGAAACTTCATTAGAATCACTTTTTTTCCGTTCTTATTGGAGATAACTGGTTATTTTTCATTATACTAGTTTGAGAGCCTTAGAAAAACACATTATGCGCAAAGGATCACGGAAAGAAAAAAAATTTTTTTCGAAGTTTATAAACTTCATCAGAATTACTTTTTTTCCGTTCTTATTCGAGATAACTGGTTCTCTTTCATTATACTAGTTTAATAGCCTTAGAAAAACATATTATGCGCAAAGAATCTCGAAAAGAAAAAAAATTTTTTTCCAAGTTTTGAAACTTCTTTAGAATCACTTTTTTTTCCGTTCTTATTCGAGATAACTGGTTCTCTTTCATTATACTAGTTTGATAGCCTCAGAAAAGCATATTATGCGCAAAGAATCTCGAAAGGAAAAAAAAATTTTTCGAAGTTTGGAAACTCATTAGAATCACTTTTTTTCCGTTCTTATTTGAGATAACTGGTACTCTTTCATTATACTATTTTGATAGCCTCAGAAAAGCATATTATGCGCAAAGAATCTCGAAAAGAAAAATAATTTTTTTCACAGTTTGGAAACTTCGTTAGAATCACTTTTTTTCCGTTCTCATTCGAGATAACTGGTTCTCTTTCATTTTGCTAGTTTGATAGCTGTAGAAAAGCATATTATGCGAAAAGAATCTCGAAAAGAAAAAAAAATTTTTCGAAATTTGGAAACTTCATTAGAATCACTTTTTTCCCGTTCTTATTCGAGATAACTGGTTCTCTTTCATTTTGCTAGTTTGATAGTTCTAGAAAATATTATTATGCGAATAGAATCTCGAAAAGAAAAAAAAAAATTTTTCGAAATTTGGAAACTTCATTGGAATCATTTTTTTCCGTTCTTATTGGAGATAACTAGTTCTCTTTCATTATACTAGTTTGATAGCCTCAGAGAAGCATATTATGCGCAAATAATCTCGAAAGGAAAAAGAAAATTTTTCGAAGTTTGGAAACTTTATTAGAATCACTTTTTTTCCGTTCTTATTTGAGATAACTGGTTCTCTTTCATTATACTAGTTTAATAGCCTCAGAAAGGCATATTATGAGCAAAGAATCTCGAAAGGAAAAAAAAAAATTTTCGAAGTTTGGAAACTCATTAGAATCACTTTTTTTCCGTTCTTATTTGAGATAACTGGTTCTCTTTCATTATACTATTTTGATAGCCTCAGAAAAGCATATTATGCGCAAAAAATCTCGAAAAGAAAAATAATTTTTTTCACAGTTAGGAAACTTCGTTTGAATCACTTTTTTTCCGTTCTTATTCGAGAAAACTGGTTCTCTTTCATTTTGCTAGTTTGATAGCTGTAGAAAAGCATATTATGCGAAAAGAATCTCGAAAAGAAAAAAAAATTTTTCGAAATTTGGAAACTTCATTAATCACTTTTTTTCCGTTCTTATTCGAGATAGATGGTTTTCTTTCGTTTTGCTAGTTTGATAGCTGTAGAAAAGCATATTATACTGAAAGAATCTCGAAAAGAAAAAAAAAAGTTTTCGAAATTTGGAAACTTCATTAGAATCACTTTTTTTCCGTTCTTATTCGAGATAACTGGTTCTCTTTCATTATACTAGTTTGATAACCTCAGAAGAGCATATTATGCGCAAAGAATCTCGAAAAGAAAAAAAAAATTTTTCCGAAGTTTGCAAACTTCATTAGAATCACTTTTTTTCCGTTCTTATTTCAGATAACTGGTTCTTTTTCATTATACTAGTTTGATAGCCTCAGAAAAGGATATTATGCGCAAAGAATCTCGAAAAGAAAAAAAAATTTTTTCGAAGTTTGAAACTTCAATAGAATCACTTTTTTTCCGTTCTTATTCGAGATAACTGGTTCTCTTTCATTTTGCTAGTTTGATATTTCTAGAAAAGCATATTATGCGAAAAGAATCTGGAAAAGAAAAAAAAAATTTTCGAAATTTGGAAACTTCGTTAGAATCACTTTTTTTCCGTTCTTATTCGAGATAACTGGTTCTCTTTCATTTTGCTAGTTTGATAGCTGTAGAAAGCATATTATGCGAATAGAATCTCGAAAAGAAAAAAAAAATTTTTCGAAATTTGGAAACTTCATTAGAATGACTTTTTTTCCGTTCTTATTTGAGATAACTGGTTCTCTTTCATTATACTAGTTTGATAGCCTCAGAAAAGCATATTATGCGCAAAGGATCTCGAAAAGAAAAAAAATTTTTTTCGAAGTTTGGAAACTTCATTAGAATCACTTTTTTTCCGTTCTTATTCGAGATAACTGGTTCTCTTTCTTTATACTAGTTCGATAGCCTCAGAAAAGCATATTATGCGCAAAGAATCTCGAAAGGAAAAAAAAAATTTTTCGAAGTTTGGAAACTTCATTAGAATCACTTTTTTCCGTTCTTACTTGAGATAACTGTTTCTCTTTCATTATACTAGTTTGATAGCCTCAGAGAGTATATTATGCGCAAAGAATCTCGAAAAGAAAAATAATTTTTTTCGAAGTTTGGAAACTTCGTTAGAATCACTTTTTTTCCGTTCTTATTCGAGATAACTGGTTCTCTTTCATTTTGCTAGTTTGATAGCTGTAGAAAAGCATATTATGCGAAAAATATCTCGAAAAGAAAAAAAAATTTTTCGAAATTTGGAAACTTCATTAGAATCACTTTTTTTCCGCTCTTATTCGAGATAACTGGTTCTCTTTCATTTTGCTAGTTTGATAGCCTCAGAAAAGCTTATTATGCGCAAAGAATCTCGAAAAGAAAAAATTTTTTTTCGAAGTTTTGAAACTTCATTAGAATCACTTTTTTTCCGTTCTTATTGGAGATAACTGGTTATTTTTCATTATACTAGTTTGATAGCCTTAGAAAAACACATTATGCGCAAAGGATCACGGAAAGAAAAAAAATTTTTTTCGAAGTTTATAAACTTCATCAGAATTACTTTTTTCCGTTCTTATTCGAGATAACTGGTTCTCTTTCATTATACTAGTTTAATAGCCTTAGAAAAACATATTATGCGCAAAGAATCTCGAAAAGAAAAAAAATTTTTTTCCAAGTTTTGAAACTTCTTAAGAATCACTTTTTTCCGTTCTTATTCGAGATAACTGGTTCTCTTTCATTATACTAGTTTGATAGCCTCAGAAAAGCATATTATGCGCAAAGAATCTCGAAAGGAAAAAAAAATTTTTCGAAGTTTGGAAACTCATTAGAATCACTTTTTTTCCGTTCTTATTTGAGATAACTGGTACTCTTTCATTATACTATTTTGATAGCCTCAGAAAAGCATATTATGCGCAAAGAATCTCGAAAAGAAAAATAATTTTTTTCACAGTTTGGAAACTTCGTTAGAATCACTTTTTTTCCGTTCTCATTCGAGATAACTGGTTCTCTTTCATTTTGCTAGTTTGATAGCTGTAGAAAAGCATATTATGCGAAAAGAATCTCGAAAAGAAAAAAAAATTTTTCGAAATTTGGAAACTTCATTAGAATCACTTTTTTCCCGTTCTTATTGAGATAACTAGTTCTCTTTCATTTTGCTAGTTTGATAGCTGTAGAAAAGCATATTATGCTGAAAGAATCTCGAAAGAAAAAAAATTTTTTCGAAATTTGGAAACTTCATTAGAATCACTTTTTTTCCGTTCTTATTTGAGATAACTGGTTCTCTTTCATTATACTAGTTTGATAGCCTCAGAAAAGCTTATTATGCGCAAAGAATCTGGAAAAGAAAAAAAATTTTTTTCGAAGTTTGGAAACTTCGTTAGAATCACTTTTTTTCCGTTCTTATTAGAGATAACTGGTTATCTTTCATTATACTAGTTTGATAGCCTTAGAAAAACAGATTATGCGCAAAGAATCAAGGAAAGAAAAAAAATTTTTTTCGAAGTTTTGAAACTTCATTAGAATCACTTTTTTTTCCGTTCTTATTCGAGATAACTGGTTCTCTTTCATTATACTAGTTTGATAGCCTTAGAAAAACATAATATGCGCAAAGAATCTCGAAAAGAAAAAAAAAATTTTTTTCCAAGTTTTGAAACTTCTTTAGAATCACATTTTTTCCGTTCTTATTCGAGATAACTGGTTCTCTTTCATTTTGCTAGTTTGATAGTTCTAGAAAATATTATTATGCGAATAGAATCTCGAAAAGAAAAAAAAAAATTTTTCGAAATTTGGAAACTTCATTGGAATCATTTTTTTCCGTTCTTATTGGAGATAACTAGTTCTCTTTCATTATACTAGTTTGATAGCCTCAGAGAAGCATATTATGCGCAAACAATCTCGAAAGGAAAAAGAAAATTTTTCGAAGTTTGGAAACTTTATTAGAATCACTTTTTTTCCGTTCTTATTTGAGATAACTGGTTCTCTTTCATTATACTAGTTTAATAGCCTCAGAAAGGCATATTATGAGCAAAGAATCTCGAAAGGAAAAAAAAAATTTTTCGAAGTTTGGAAACTCATTAGAATCACTTTTTTTCCGTTCTTATTTGAGATAACTGGTTCTCTTTCATTATACTATTTTGATAGCCTCAGAAAAGCATATTATGCGCAAAGAATCTCGAAAAGAAAAATAATTTTTTTCACAGTTAGGAAACTTCGTTAGAATCACTTTTTTTCCGTTCTTATTCGAGATAACTGGTTCTCTTTCATTTTGCTAGTTTGATAGCTGTAGAAAAGCATATTATGCGAAAAGAATCTCGAAAAGAAAAAAAAATTTTTCGAAATTTGGAAACTTCATTAATCACTTTTTTTCCGTTCTTATTCGAGATAGATGGTTTTCTTTCGTTTTGCTAGTTTGATAGCTGTAGAAAAGCATATTATGCTGAAAGAATCTCGAAAAGAAAAAAAAAAGTTTTCGAAATTTGGAAACTTCATTAGAATCACTTTTTTTCCGTTCTTATTCGAGATAACTGGTTCTCTTTCATTATACTAGTTTGATAACCTCAGAAGAGCATATTATGCGCAAAGAATCTCGAAAAGAAAAAAAAAATTTTTCCGAAGTTTGGAAACTTCATTAGAATCACTTTTTTTCAGTTCTTATTTGAGATAACTGGTTCTTTTTCATTATACTAGTTTGATAGCCTCAGAAAAGGATATTATGCGCAAAGAATCTCGAAAAGAAAAAAAAATTTTTTCGAAGTTTGAAACTTCAATAGAATCACTTTTTTTCCGTTCTTATTCGAGATAACTGGTTCTCTTTCATTTTGCTAGTTTGATATTTCCAGAAAAGCATATTATGCGAAAAGAATCTGGAAAAGAAAAAAATAAATTTTCGAAATTTGGAAACTTCGTTAGAATCACTTTTTTTCCGTTCTTATTCGAGATAACTGGTTCTCTTTCATTTTGCTAGTTTGATAGCTGTAGAAAGCATATTATGCGAATAGAATCTCGAAAAGAAAAAAAAAATTTTTCGAAATTTGGAAACTTCATTAGAATCACTTTTTTTCCGTTCTTATTCGAGATAACTGGTTCTCTTTCTTTATACTAGTTCGATAGCCTCAGAAAAGCATATTATGCGCAAAGAATCTCGAAAGGAAAAAAAAAATTTTTCGAAGTTTGGAAACTTCATTAGAATCACTTCTTTCCGTTCTTACTTGAGATAACTGTTTCTCTTTCATTATACTAGTTTGATAGCCTCAGAGAGTATATTATGCGCAAAGAATCTCGAAAAGAAAAATAATTTTTTTCGAAGTTTGGAAACTTCTTTAGAATCACTTTTTTCCGTTCTTATTCGAGATAACTGGTTCTCTTTCATTTTGCTAGTTTGATAGCTGTAGAAAAGCATATTATGCGCAAAGAATCTCGTAAAGAATTTAATTTTTTTCGAAGTTTGGAAACTTCGTTAGAATCACTTTTTTTCCGTTCTTATTCGAGATAACTGGTTCTCTTTCATTTTGCTAGTTTGATAGCTGTAGAAAAGCATATTATGCGAAAAATATCTCGAAAAGAAAAAAAAATTTTTCGAAATTTGGAAACTTCATTAGAATCACTTTCTTTCCGCTCTTATTCGAGATAACTGGTTCTCTTTCATTTTGCTAGTTTGATAGCCTCAGAAAAGCTTATTATGCGCAAAGAATCTCGAAAAGAAAAAATTTTTTTTCGAAGTTTTGAAACTTCATTAGAATCACTTTTTTTTCCGTTCTTATTGGAGATAACTGGTTATTTTTCATTATACTATTTTGATAGCCTCAGAAAAGCATATTATGCGCAAAGAATCTCGAAAAGAAAAATAATTTTTTTCACAGTTTGGAAACTTCGTTAGAATCACTTTTTTTCCGTTCTTATTTGAGATAACTGGTACTCTTTCATTATACTATTTTGATAGCCTCAGAAAAGCATATTATGCGCAAAGAATCTCGAAAAGAAAAATAATTTTTTTCACAGTTTGGAAACTTCGTTAGAATCACTTTTTTTCCGTTTTCATTCGAGATAACTGGTTCTCTTTCATTTTGCTAATTTGATAGCTGTAGAAAAGCATATTATGCGAAAAGAATCTCGAAAAGAAAAAAAATTTTTCGAAATTTGGAAACTTCATTAGAATCACTTTTTTCCCGTTCTTTTTCGAGATAACTAGTTCTCTTTCATTATACTAGTTTGATAGCCTCAGAAAAGCTTATTATGCGCAAAGAATCTCGAAAAGAAAAAAAATTTTTTTCGAAGTTTGGAAACTTCGTTAGAATCACTTTTTTTCCGTTCTTATTAGAGATAACTGGTTATCTTTCATTATACTAGTTTGATAGCCTTAGAAAAACAGATTATGCGCAAAGAATCAAGGAAAGAAAAAAAATTTTTTTCGAAGTTTTGAAACTTCATTAGAATCACTTTTTTTTCCGTTCTTATTCGAGATAACTGGTTCTCTTTCATTATACTAGTTTGATAGCCTTAGAAAAACATAATATGTGCAAAGAATCTCGAAAAGAAAAAAAAAATTATTTTCCAAGTTTTTAAACTTCTTTAGAATCACATTTTTTCCGTTCTTATTCGAGATAACTGGTTCTCTTTCATTTTGCTAGTTTGATAGTTCTAGAAAATATTATTATGCGAATAGAATCTCGAAAAGAAAAAAAAAATTTTTTCGAAATTTGGAAACTTCATTGGAATCATTTTTTTCCGTTCTTATTGGAGATAACTAGTTCTCTTTCATTATTCTAGTTTGATAGCCTCAGAGAAGCATATTATGCGCAAAGAATCTCGAAAGGAAAAAGAAAATTTTTCGAAGTTTGGAAACTTTATTAGAATCACTTTTTTTCCGTTCTTATTTGAGATAACTGGTTCTCTTTCATTATACTAGTTTAATAGCCTCAGAAAGGCATATTATGAGCAAAGAATCTCGAAAGGAAAAAAAAAATTTTTCGAAGTTTGGAAACTCATTAGAATCACTTTTTTTCCGTTCTTATTTGAGATAACTGGTTCTCTTTCATTATACTATTTTGATAGCCTCAGAAAAGCATATTATGGGCAAAGAGTCTCGAAAAGAAAAATAATTTTTTTCACAGTTAGGAAACTTCGTTAGAATCACTTTTTTTCCGTTCTTATTCGAGATAACTGGTTCTCTTTCATTTTGCTAGTTTGATAGCTGTAGAAAAGCATATTATGCGAAAAGAATCTCGAAAAGAAAAAAAAATTTTTCGAAATTTGGAAACTTCATTAATCACTTTTTTTCCGTTCTTATTCGAGATAGATGGTTTTCTTTCGTTTTGCTAGTTTGATAGCTGTAGAAAAGCATATTATGCTGAAAGAATCTCGAAAAGAAAAAAAAAAGTTTTCGAAATTTGGAAACTTCATTAGAATCACTTTTTTTCCGTTCTTATTCGAGATAACTGGTTCTCTTTCATTATACTAGTTTGATAACCTCAGAAGAGCATATTATGCGCAAAGAATCTCGAAAAGAAAAAAAAAATTTTTCCGAAGTTTGGAAACTTCATTAGAATCACTTTTTTTCCGTTCTTATTTGAGATAACTGGTTCTTTTTCATTATACTAGTTTGATAGCTTCAGAAAAGGATATTATGCGCAAAGAATCTCGAAAAGAAAAAAAATTTTTTTCGAAGTTTGAAACTTCAATAGAATCACTTTTTTTCCGTTCTTATTCGAGATAACTGGTTCTCTTTCATTTTGCTAGTTTGATATTTCTAGAAAAGCATATTATGCGAAAAGAATCTGGAAAAGAAAAAAAAATTTTTCGAAATTTGGAAACTTCGTTAGAATCACTTTTTTTCCGTTCTTATTCGAGATAACTGGTTCTCTTTCATTTTGCTAGTTTGATAGCTGTAGAAAGCATATTATGCGAATAGAATCTCGAAAAGAAAAAAAAAATTTTTCGAAATTTGGAAACTTCATTAGAATGACTTTTTTTCCGTTCTTATTCGAGATAACTGGTTCTCTTTCATTATACTAGTTTGATAGCCTCAGAAAAGCATATTATGCGCAAAGGATCTCGAAAAGAAAAAAAATTTTTTTCGAAGTTTGGAAACTTCATTAGAATCACTTTTTTTCTGTTCTTATTCGAGATAACTGGTTCTCTTTCTTTATACTAGTTCGATAGCCTCAGAAAAGCATATTATGCGCAAAGAATCTCGAAAGGAAAAAAAAAATTTTTCGAAGTTTGGAAACTTCATTAGAATCACTTCTTTCCGTTCTTACTTGAGATAACTGTTTCTCTTTCATTATACTAGTTTGATAGCCTCAGAGAGTATATTATGCGCAAAGAATCTCGAAAAGAAAAATAATTTTTTTCGAAGTTTGGAAACTTCTTTAGAATCACTTTTTTCCGTTCTTATTCGAGATAACTGGTTCTCTTTCATTTTGCTAGTTTGATAGCTGTAGAAAAGCATATTATGCGCAAAGAATCTCGAAAAGAAAAATAATTTTTTTCGAAGTTTGGAAACTTTATTAGAATCACTTTTTTTCCGTTCTTATTTGAGATAACTGGTTCTCTTTCATTATACTAGTTTAATAGCCTCAGAAAGGCATATTATGAGCAAAGAATCTCGAAAGGAAAAAAAAAATTTTTCGAAGTTTGGAAACTCATTAGAATCACTTTTTTTCCGTTCTTATTTGAGATAACTGGTTCTCTTTCATTATACTATTTTGATAGCCTCAGAAAAGCATATTATGCGCAAAGAATCTCGAAAAGAAAAATAATTTTTTTCACAGTTAGGAAACTTCGTTAGAATCACTTTTTTTCCGTTCTTATTCGAGATAACTGGTTCTCTTTCATTTTGCTAGTTTGATAGCTGTAGAAAAGCATATTATGCGAAAAGAATCTCGAAAAGAAAAAAAAATTTTTCGAAATTTGGAAACTTCATTAATCACTTTTTTTCCGTTCTTATTCGAGATAGATGGTTTTCTTTCGTTTTGCTAGTTTGATAGCTGTAGAAAAGCATATTATGCTGAAAGAATCTCGAAAAGAAAAAAAAAAGTTTTCGAAGTTTGGAAACTTCATTAGAATCACTTTTTTTCCGTTCTTATTTGAGATAACTGGTTCTTTTTCATTATACTAGTTTGATAGCCTCAGAAAAGGATATTATGCGCAAAGAATCTCGAAAAGAAAAAAAATTTTTTTCGAAGTTTGAAACTTCAATAGAATCACTTTTTTTCCGTTCTTATTCGAGATAACTGGTTCTCTTTCATTTTGCTAGTTTGATATTTCCAGAAAAGCATATTATGCGAAAAGAATCTGGAAAAGAAAAAAATAAATTTTCGAAATTTGGAAACTTCGTTAGAATCACTTTTTTTCCGTTCTTATTCGAGATAACTGGTTCTCTTTCATTTTGCTAGTTTGATAGCTGTAGAAAGCATATTATGCGAATAGAATCTCGAAAAGAAAAAAAAAATTTTTCGAAATTTGGAAACTTCATTAGAATCACTTTTTTCCGTTCTTATTCGAGATAACTGGTTCTCTTTCTTTATACTAGTTCGATAGCCTCAGAAAAGCATATTATGCGCAAAGAATCTCGAAAGGAAAAAAAAAATTTTTCGAAGTTTGGAAACTTCATTAGAATCACTTCTTTCCGTTCTTACTTGAGATAACTGTTTCTCTTTCATTATACTAGTTTGATAGCCTCAGAGAGTATATTATGCGCAAAGAATCTCGAAAAGAAAAATAATTTTTTTCGAAGTTTGGAAACTTCTTTAGAATCACTTTTTTCCGTTCTTATTCGAGATAACTGGTTCTCTTTCATTTTGCTAGTTTGATAGCTGTAGAAAAGCATATTATGCGCAAAGAATCTCGAAAAGAAAAATAATTTTTTTCGAAGTTTGGAAACTTCGTTAGAATCACTTTTTTTCCGTTCTTATTCGAGATAACTGGTTCTCTTTCATTTTGCTAGTTTGATAGCTGTAGAAAAGCATATTATGCGAAAAATATCTCGAAAAGAAAAAAAAATTTTTCGAAATTTGGAAACTTCATTAGAATCACTTTCTTTCCGCTCTTATTCGAGATAACTGGTTCTCTTTCATTTTGCTAGTTTGATAGCCTCAGAAAAGCTTATTATGCGCAAAGAATCTCGAAAAGAAAAAAATTTTTTTCGAAGTTTTGAAACTTCATTAGAATCACTTTTTTTTCCGTTCTTATTGGAGATAACTGGTTATTTTTCATTATACTATTTTGATAGCCTCAGAAAAGCATATTATGCGCAAAGAATCTCGAAAAGAAAAATAATTTTTTTCACAGTTTGGAAACTTCGTTAGAATCACTTTATTTCCGTTCTTATTTGAGATAACTGGTACTCTTTCATTATACTATTTTGATAGCCTCAGAAAAGCATATTATGCGCAAAGAATCTCGAAAAGAAAAATAATTTTTTTCACAGTTTGGAAACTTCGTTAGAATCACTTTTTTTCCGTTTTCATTCGAGATAACTGGTTCTCTTTCATTTTGCTAATTTGATAGCTGTAGAAAAGCATATTATGCGAAAAGAATCTCGAAAAGAAAAAAAAATTTTTCGAAATTTGGAAACTTCATTAGAATCACTTTTTTCCCGTTCTTTTTCGAGATAACTAGTTCTCTTTCATTATACTAGTTTGATAGCCTCAGAAAAGCTTATTATGCGCAAAGAATCTCGAAAAGAAAAAAAATTTTTTTCGAAGTTTGGAAACTTCGTTAGAATCACTTTTTTTCCGTTCTTATTAGAGATAACTGGTTATCTTTCATTATACTAGTTTGATAGCCTTAGAAAAACAGATTATGCGCAAAGAATCAAGGAAAGAAAAAAAATTTTTTTCGAAGTTTTGAAACTTCATTAGAATCACTTTTTTTTCCGTTCTTATTCGAGATAACTGGTTCTCTTTCATTATACTAGTTTGATAGCCTTAGAAAAACATAATATGTGCAAAGAATCTCGAAAAGAAAAAAAAAATTATTTTCCAAGTTTTTAAACTTCTTTAGAATCACATTTTTTCCGTTCTTATTCGAGATAACTGGTTCTCTTTCATTTTGCTAGTTTGATAGTTCTAGAAAATATTATTATGCGAATAGAATCTCGAAAAGAAAAAAAAAATTTTTTCGAAATTTGGAAACTTCATTGGAATCATTTTTTTCCGTTCTTATTGGAGATAACTAGTTCTCTTTCATTATTCTAGTTTGATAGCCTCAGAGAAGCATATTATGCGCAAAGAATCTCGAAAGGAAAAAGAAAATTTTTCGAAGTTTGGAAACTTTATTAGAATCACTTTTTTTCCGTTCTTATTTGAGATAACTGGTTCTCTTTCATTATACTAGTTTAATAGCCTCAGAAAGGCATATTATGAGCAAAGAATCTCGAAAGGAAAAAAAAAATTTTTCGAAGTTTGGAAACTCATTAGAATCACTTTTTTTCCGTTCTTATTTGAGATAACTGGTTCTCTTTCATTATACTATTTTGATAGCCTCAGAAAAGCATATTATGCGCAAAGAGTCTCGAAAAGAAAAATAATTTTTTTCACAGTTAGGAAACTTCGTTAGAATCACTTTTTTTCCGTTCTTATTCGAGATAACTGGTTCTCTTTCATTTTGCTAGTTTGATAGCTGTAGAAAAGCATATTATGCGAAAAGAATCTCGAAAAGAAAAAAAAATGTTTCGAAATTTGGAAACTTCATTAATCACTTTTTTTCCGTTCTTATTCGAGATAGATGGTTTTCTTTCGTTTTGCTAGTTTGATAGCTGTAGAAAAGCATATTATGCTGAAAGAATCTCGAAAAGAAAAAAAAAAGTTTTCGAAATTTGGAAACTTCATTAGAATCACTTTTTTTCCGTTCTTATTCGAGATAACTGGTTCTCTTTCATTATACTAGTTTGATAACCTCAGAAGAGCATATTATGCGCAAAGAATCTCGAAAAGAAAAAAAAAATTTTTCCGAAGTTTGGAAACTTCATTAGAATCACTTTTTTTCCGTTCTTATTTGAGATAACTGGTTCTTTTTCATTATACTAGTTTGATAGCTTCAGAAAAGGATATTATGCGCAAAGAATCTCGAAAAGAAAAAAAATTTTTTTCGAAGTTGAAACTTCAATAGAATCACTTTTTTTCCGTTCTTATTCGAGATAACTGGTTCTCTTTCATTTTGCTAGTTTGATATTTCTAGAAAAGCATATTATGCGAAAAGAATCTGGAAAAGAAAAAAAAAATTTTCGAAATTTGGAAACTTCGTTAGAATCACTTTTTTTCCGTTCTTATTCGAGATAACTGGTTCTCTTTCATTTTGCTAGTTTGATAGCTGTAGAAAGCATATTATGCGAATAGAATCTCGAAAAGAAAAAAAAAATTTTTCGAAATTTGGAAACTTCATTAGAATGACTTTTTTTCCGTTCTTATTCGAGATAACTGGTTCTCTTTCATTATACTAGTTTGATAGCCTCAGAAAAGCATATTATGCGCAAAGGATCTCGAAAAGAAAAAAAATTTTTTTCGAAGTTTGGAAACTTCATTAGAATCACTTTTTTTCCGTTCTTATTCGAGATAACTGGTTCTCTTTCTTTATACTAGTTCGATAGCCTCAGAAAAGCATATTATGCGCAAAGAATCTCGAAAGGAAAAAAAAAATTTTTCGAAGTTTGGAAACTTCATTAGAATCACTTCTTTCCGTTCTTACTTGAGATAACTGTTTCTCTTTCATTATACTAGTTTGATAGCCTCAGAGAGTATATTATGCGCAAAGAATCTCGAAAAGAAAAATAATTTTTTTCGAAGTTTGGAAACTTCTTTAGAATCACTTTTTTCCGTTCTTATTCGAGATAACTGGTTCTCTTTCATTTTGCTAGTTTGATAGCTGTAGAAAAGCATATTATGCGCAAAGAATCTCGAAAAGAAAAATAATTTTTTTCGAAGTTTGGAAACTTTATTAGAATCACTTTTTTTCCGTTCTTATTTGAGATAACTGGTTCTCTTTCATTATACTAGTTTAATAGCCTCAGAAAGGCATATTATGAGCAAAGAATCTCGAAAGGAAAAAAAAAATTTTTCGAAGTTTGGAAACTCATTAGAATCACTTTTTTTCCGTTCTTATTTGAGATAACTGGTTCTCTTTCATTATACTATTTTGATAGCCTCAGAAAAGCATATTATGCGCAAAGAATCTCGAAAAGAAAAATAATTTTTTTCACAGTTAGGAAACTTCGTTAGAATCACTTTTTTTCCGTTCTTATTCGAGATAACTGGTTCTCTTTCATTTTGCTAGTTTGATAGCTGTAGAAAAGCATATTATGCGAAAAGAATCTCGAAAAGAAAAAAAAATTTTTCGAAATTTGGAAACTTCATTAATCACTTTTTTTCCGTTCTTATTCGAGATAGATGGTTTTCTTTCGTTTTGCTAGTTTGATAGCTGTAGAAAAGCATATTATGCTGAAAGAATCTCGAAAAGAAAAAAAAAAGTTTTCGAAATTTGGAAACTTCATTAGAATCACTTTTTTTCCGTTCTTATTCGAGATAACTGGTTCTCTTTCATTATACTAGTTTGATAACCTCAGAAGAGCATATTATGCGCAAAGAATCTCGAAAAGAAAAAAAAAATTTTTCCGAAGTTTGGAAACTTCATTAGAATCACTTTTTTTCAGTTCTTATTTGAGATAACTGGTTCTTTTTCATTATACTAGTTTGATAGCCTCAGAAAAGGATATTATGCGCAAAGAATCTCGAAAAGAAAAAAAATTTTTTTCGAAGTTTGAAACTTCAATAGAATCACTTTTTTTCCGTTCTTATTCGAGATAACTGGTTCTCTTTCATTTTGCTAGTTTGATATTTCCAGAAAAGCATATTATGCGAAAAGAATCTGGAAAAGAAAAAAATAAATTTTCGAAATTTGGAAACTTCGTTAGAATCACTTTTTTTCCGTTCTTATTCGAGATAACTGGTTCTCTTTCATTTTGCTAGTTTGATAGCTGTAGAAAGCATATTATGCGAATAGAATCTCGAAAAGAAAAAAAAAATTTTTCGAAATTTGGAAACTTCATTAGAATCACTTTTTTTCCGTTCTTATTCGAGATAACTGGTTCTCTTTCTTTATACTAGTTCGATAGCCTCAGAAAAGCATATTATGCGCAAAGAATCTCGAAAGGAAAAAAAAAATTTTTCGAAGTTTGGAAACTTCATTAGAATCACTTCTTTCCGTTCTTACTTGAGATAACTGTTTCTCTTTCATTATACTAGTTTGATAGCCTCAGAGAGTATATTATGCGCAAAGAATCTCGAAAAGAAAAATAATTTTTTTCGAAGTTTGGAAACTTCTTTAGAATCACTTTTTTCCGTTCTTATTCGAGATAACTGGTTCTCTTTCATTTTGCTAGTTTGATAGCTGTAGAAAAGCATATTATGCGCAAAGAATCTCGAAAAGAAAAATAATTTTTTTCGAAGTTTGGAAACTTCGTTAGAATCACTTTTTTTCCGTTCTTATTCGAGATAACTGGTTCTCTTTCATTTTGCTAGTTTGATAGCTGTAGAAAAGCATATTATGCGAAAAATATCTCGAAAAGAAAAAAAAATTTTTCGAAATTTGGAAACTTCATTAGAATCACTTTCTTTCCGCTCTTATTCGAGATAACTGGTTCTCTTTCATTTTGCTAGTTTGATAGCCTCAGAAAAGCTTATTATGCGCAAAGAATCTCGAAAAGAAAAAATTTTTTTTCGAAGTTTTGAAACTTCATTAGAATCACTTTTTTTTCCGTTCTTATTGGAGATAACTGGTTATTTTTCATTATACTATTTTGATAGCCTCAGAAAAGCATATTATGCGCAAAGAATCTCGAAAAGAAAAATAATTTTTTTCACAGTTTGGAAACTTCGTTAGAATCACTTTTTTTCCGTTCTTATTTGAGATAACTGGTACTCTTTCATTATAATATTTTGATAGCCTCAGAAAAGCATATTATGCGCAAAGAATCTCGAAAAGAAAAATAATTTTTTTCACAGTTTGGAAACTTCGTTAGAATCACTTTTTTTCCGTTTTCATTCGAGATAACTGGTTCTCTTTCATTTTGCTAATTTGATAGCTGTAGAAAAGCATATTATGCGAAAAGAATCTCGAAAAGAAAAAAAAAATTTTCGAAATTTGGAAACTTCATTAGAATCACTTTTTTCCCGTTCTTTTTCGAGATAACTAGTTCTCTTTCATTATACTAGTTTGATAGCCTCAGAAAAGCTTATTATGCGCAAAGAATCTCGAAAAGAAAAAAAATTTTTTTCGAAGTTTGGAAACTTCGTTAGAATCACTTTTTTTCCGTTCTTATTAGAGATAACTGGTTATCTTTCATTATACTAGTTTGATAGCCTTAGAAAAACAGATTATGCGCAAAGAATCAAGGAAAGAAAAAAAATTTTTTTCGAAGTTTTGAAACTTCATTAGAATCACTTTTTTTTCCGTTCTTATTCGAGATAACTGGTTCTCTTTCATTATACTAGTTTGATAGCCTTAGAAAAACATAATATGTGCAAAGAATCTCGAAAAGAAAAAAAAAATTATTTTCCAAGTTTTTAAACTTCTTTAGAATCACATTTTTTCCGTTCTTATTCGAGATAACTGGTTCTCTTTCATTTTGCTAGTTTGATAGTTCTAGAAAATATTATTATGCGAATAGAATCTCGAAAAGAAAAAAAAAATTTTTTCGAAATTTGGAAACTTCATTGGAATCATTTTTTTCCGTTCTTATTGGAGATAACTAGTTCTCTTTCATTATTCTAGTTTGATAGCCTCAGAGAAGCATATTATGCGCAAAGAATCTCGAAAGGAAAAAGAAAATTTTTCGAAGTTTGGAAACTTTATTAGAATCACTTTTTTTCCGTTCTTATTTGAGATAACTGGTTCTCTTTCATTATACTAGTTTAATAGCCTCAGAAAGGCATATTATGAGCAAAGAATCTCGAAAGGAAAAAAAAATTTTTTCGAAGTTTGGAAACTCATTAGAATCACTTTTTTTCCGTTCTTATTTGAGATAACTGGTTCTCTTTCATTATACTATTTTGATAGCCTCAGAAAAGCATATTATGGGCAAAGAGTCTCGAAAAGAAAAATAATTTTTTTCACAGTTAGGAAACTTCGTTAGAATCACTTTTTTTCCGTTCTTATTCGAGATAACTGGTTCTCTTTCATTTTGCTAGTTTGATAGCTGTAGAAAAGCATATTATGCGAAAAGAATCTCGAAAAGAAAAAAAAATTTTTCGAAATTTGGAAACTTCATTAATCACTTTTTTTCCGTTCTTATTCGAGATAGATGGTTTTCTTTCGTTTTGCTAGTTTGATAGCTGTAGAAAAGCATATTATGCTGAAAGAATCTCGAAAAGAAAAAAAAAAGTTTTCGAAATTTGGAAACTTCATTAGAATCACTTTTTTTCCGTTCTTATTCGAGATAACTGGTTCTCTTTCATTATACTAGTTTGATAACCTCAGAAGAGCATATTATGCGCAAAGAATCTCGAAAAGAAAAAAAAAATTTTTCCGAAGTTTGGAAACTTCATTAGAATCACTTTTTTTCCGTTCTTATTTGAGATAACTGGTTCTTTTTCATTATACTAGTTTGATAGCTTCAGAAAAGGATATTATGCGCAAAGAATCTCGAAAAGAAAAAAAATTTTTTTCGAAGTTTGAAACTTCAATAGAATCACTTTTTTTCCGTTCTTATTCGAGATAACTGGTTCTCTTTCATTTTGCTAGTTTGATATTTCTAGAAAAGCATATTATGCGAAAAGAATCTGGAAAAGAAAAAAAAAATTTTCGAAATTTGGAAACTTCGTTAGAATCACTTTTTTTCCGTTCTTATTCGAGATAACTGGTTCTCTTTCATTTTGCTAGTTTGATAGCTGTAGAAAGCATATTATGCGAATAGAATCTCGAAAAGAAAAAAAAAATTTTTCGAAATTTGGAAACTTCATTAGAATGACTTTTTTTCCGTTCTTATTCGAGATAACTGGTTCTCTTTCATTATACTAGTTTGATAGCCTCAGAAAAGCATATTATGCGCAAAGGATCTCGAAAAGAAAAAAAATTTTTTTCGAAGTTTGGAAACTTCATTAGAATCACTTTTTTTCCGTTCTTATTCGAGATAACTGGTTCTCTTTCTTTATACTAGTTCGATAGCCTCAGAAAAGCATATTATGCGCAAAGAATCTCGAAAGGAAAAAAAAAATTTTTCGAAGTTTGGAAACTTCATTAGAATCACTTCTTTCCGTTCTTACTTGAGATAACTGTTTCTCTTTCATTATACTAGTTTGATAGCCTCAGAGAGTATATTATGCGCAAAGAATCTCGAAAAGAAAAATAATTTTTTTCGAAGTTTGGAAACTTCTTTAGAATCACTTTTTTCCGTTCTTATTCGAGATAACTGGTTCTCTTTCATTTTGCTAGTTTGATAGCTGTAGAAAAGCATATTATGCGCAAAGAATCTCGAAAAGAAAAATAATTTTTTTCGAAGTTTGGAAACTTTATTAGAATCACTTTTTTTCCGTTCTTATTTGAGATAACTGGTTCTCTTTCATTATACTAGTTTAATAGCCTCAGAAAGGCATATTATGAGCAAAGAATCTCGAAAGGAAAAAAAAAATTTTTCGAAGTTTGGAAACTCATTAGAATCACTTTTTTTCCGTTCTTATTTGAGATAACTGGTTCTCTTTCATTATACTATTTTGATAGCCTCAGAAAAGCATATTATGCGCAAAGAATCTCGAAAAGAAAAATAATTTTTTTCACAGTTAGGAAACTTCGTTAGAATCACTTTTTTTCCGTTCTTATTCGAGATAACTGGTTCTCTTTCATTTTGCTAGTTTGATAGCTGTAGAAAAGCATATTATGCGAAAAGAATCTCGAAAAGAAAAAAAAATTTTTCGAAATTTGGAAACTTCATTAATCACTTTTTTTCCGTTCTTATTCGAGATAGATGGTTTTCTTTCGTTTTGCTAGTTTGATAGCTGTAGAAAAGCATATTATGCTGAAAGAATCTCGAAAAGAAAAAAAAAAGTTTTCGAAGTTTGGAAACTTCATTAGAATCACTTTTTTTCCGTTCTTATTTGAGATAACTGGTTCTTTTTCATTATACTAGTTTGATAGCCTCAGAAAAGGATATTATGCGCAAAGAATCTCGAAAAGAAAAAAAATTTTTTTCGAAGTTTGAAACTTCAATAGAATCACTTTTTTTCCGTTCTTATTCGAGATAACTGGTTCTCTTTCATTTTGCTAGTTTGATATTTCCAGAAAAGCATATTATGCGAAAAGAATCTGGAAAAGAAAAAAATAAATTTTCGAAATTTGGAAACTTCGTTAGAATCACTTTTTTTCCGTTCTTATTCGAGATAACTGGTTCTCTTTCATTTTGCTAGTTTGATAGCTGTAGAAAGCATATTATGCGAATAGAATCTCGAAAAGAAAAAAAAAATTTTTCGAAATTTGGAAACTTCATTAGAATCACTTTTTTTCCGTTCTTATTCGAGATAACTGGTTCTCTTTCTTTATACTAGTTCGATAGCCTCAGAAAAGCATATTATGCGCAAAGAATCTCGAAAGGAAAAAAAAAATTTTTCGAAGTTTGGAAACTTCATTAGAATCACTTCTTTCCGTTCTTACTTGAGATAACTGTTTCTCTTTCATTATACTAGTTTGATAGCCTCAGAGAGTATATTATGCGCAAAGAATCTCGAAAAGAAAAATAATTTTTTTCGAAGTTTGGAAACTTCTTTAGAATCACTTTTTTCCGTTCTTATTCGAGATAACTGGTTCTCTTTCATTTTGCTAGTTTCATAGCTGTAGAAAAGCATATTATGCGCAAAGAATCTCGAAAAGAAAAATAATTTTTTTCGAAGTTTGGAAACTTCGTTAGAATCACTTTTTTTCCGTTCTTATTCGAGATAACTGGTTCTCTTTCATTTTGCTAGTTTGATAGCTGTAGAAAAGCATATTATGCGAAAAATATCTCGAAAAGAAAAAAAAATTTTTCGAAATTTGGAAACTTCATTAGAATCACTTTCTTTCCGCTCTTATTCGAGATAACTGGTTCTCTTTCATTTTGCTAGTTTGATAGCCTCAGAAAAGCTTATTATGCGCAAAGAATCTCGAAAAGAAAAAAATTTTTTTCGAAGTTTTGAAACTTCATTAGAATCACTTTTTTTTCCGTTCTTATTGGAGATAACTGGTTATTTTTCATTATACTATTTTGATAGCCTCAGAAAAGCATATTATGCGCAAAGAATCTCGAAAAGAAAAATAATTTTTTTCACAGTTTGGAAACTTCGTTAGAATCACTTTTCTTCCGTTCTTATTTGAGATAACTGGTACTCTTTCATTATACTATTTTGATAGCCTCAGAAAAGCATATTATGCGCAAAGAATCTCGAAAAGAAAAATAATTTTTTTCACAGTTTGGAAACTTCGTTAGAATCACTTTTTTTCCGTTTTCATTCGAGATAACTGGTTCTCTTTCATTTTGCTAATTTGATAGCTGTAGAAAAGCATATTATGCGAAAAGAATCTCGAAAAGAAAAAAAAATTTTTCGAAATTTGGAAACTTCATTAGAATCACTTTTTTCCCGTTCTTTTTCGAGATAACTAGTTCTCTTTCATTATACTAGTTTGATAGCCTCAGAAAAGCTTATTATGCGCAAAGAATCTCGAAAAGAAAAAAAATTTTTTTCGAAGTTTGGAAACTTCGTTAGAATCACTTTTTTTCCGTTCTTATTAGAGATAACTGGTTATCTTTCATTATACTAGTTTGATAGCCTTAGAAAAACAGATTATGCGCAAAGAATCAAGGAAAGAAAAAAAATTTTTTTCGAAGTTTTGAAACTTCATTAGAATCACTTTTTTTTCCGTTCTTATTCGAGATAACTGGTTCTCTTTCATTATACTAGTTTGATAGCCTTAGAAAAACATAATATGTGCAAAGAATCTCGAAAAGAAAAAAAAAATTATTTTCCAAGTTTTTAAACTTCTTTAGAATCACATTTTTTCCGTTCTTATTCGAGATAACTGGTTCTCTTTCATTTTGCTAGTTTGATAGTTCTAGAAAATATTATTATGCGAATAGAATCTCGAAAAGAAAAAAAAAATTTTTTCGAAATTTGGAAACTTCATTGGAATCATTTTTTTCCGTTCTTATTGGAGATAACTAGTTCTCTTTCATTATTCTAGTTTGATAGCCTCAGAGAAGCATATTATGCGCAAAGAATCTCGAAAGGAAAAAGAAAATTTTTCGAAGTTTGGAAACTTTATTAGAATCACTTTTTTTCCGTTCTTATTTGAGATAACTGGTTCTCTTTCATTATACTAGTTTAATAGCCTCAGAAAGGCATATTATGAGCAAAGAATCTCGAAAGGAAAAAAAAAATTTTTCGAAGTTTGGAAACTCATTAGAATCACTTTTTTTCCGTTCTTATTTGAGATAACTGGTTCTCTTTCATTATACTATTTTGATAGCCTCAGAAAAGCATATTATGCGCAAAGAGTCTCGAAAAGAAAAATAATTTTTTTCACAGTTAGGAAACTTCGTTAGAATCACTTTTTTTCCGTTCTTATTCGAGATAACTGGTTCTCTTTCATTTTGCTAGTTTGATAGCTGTAGAAAAGCATATTATGCGAAAAGAATCTCGAAAAGAAAAAAAAATTTTTCGAAATTTGGAAACTTCATTAATCACTTTTTTTCCGTTCTTATTCGAGATAGATGGTTTTCTTTCGTTTTGCTAGTTTGATAGCTGTAGAAAAGCATATTATGCTGAAAGAATCTCGAAAAGAAAAAAAAAAGTTTTCGAAATTTGGAAACTTCATTAGAATCACTTTTTTTCCGTTCTTATTCGAGATAACTGGTTCTCTTTCATTATACTAGTTTGATAACCTCAGAAGAGCATATTATGCGCAAAGAATCTCGAAAAGAAAAAAAAAATTTTTCCGAAGTTTGGAAACTTCATTAGAATCACTTTTTTTCCGTTCTTATTTGAGATAACTGGTTCTTTTTCATTATACTAGTTTGATAGCTTCAGAAAAGGATATTATGCGCAAAGAATCTCGAAAAGAAAAAAAATTTTTTTCGAAGTTGAAACTTCAATAGAATCACTTTTTTTCCGTTCTTATTCGAGATAACTGGTTCTCTTTCATTTTGCTAGTTTGATATTTCTAGAAAAGCATATTATGCGAAAAGAATCTGGAAAAGAAAAAAAAAATTTTCGAAATTTGGAAACTTCGTTAGAATCACTTTTTTTCCGTTCTTATTCGAGATAACTGGTTCTCTTTCATTTTGCTAGTTTGATAGCTGTAGAAAGCATATTATGCGAATAGAATCTCGAAAAGAAAAAAAAAATTTTTCGAAATTTGGAAACTTCATTAGAATGACTTTTTTTCCGTTCTTATTCGAGATAACTGGTTCTCTTTCATTATACTAGTTTGATAGCCTCAGAAAAGCATATTATGCGCAAAGGATCTCGAAAAGAAAAAAAATTTTTTTCGAAGTTTGGAAACTTCATTAGAATCACTTTTTTTCCGTTCTTATTCGAGATAACTGGTTCTCTTTCTTTATACTAGTTCGATAGCCTCAGAAAAGCATATTATGCGCAAAGAATCTCGAAAGGAAAAAAAAAATTTTTCGAAGTTTGGAAACTTCATTAGAATCACTTCTTTCCGTTCTTACTTGAGATAACTGTTTCTCTTTCATTATACTAGTTTGATAGCCTCAGAGAGTATATTATGCGCAAAGAATCTCGAAAAGAAAAATAATTTTTTTCGAAGTTTGGAAACTTCTTTAGACTCACTTTTTTCCGTTCTTATTCGAGATAACTGGTTCTCTTTCATTTTGCTAGTTTGATAGCTGTAGAAAAGCATATTATGCGCAAAGAATCTCGAAAAGAAAAATAATTTTTTTCGAAGTTTGGAAACTTTATTAGAATCACTTTTTTTCCGTTCTTATTTGAGATAACTGGTTCTCTTACATTATACTAGTTTAATAGCCTCAGAAAGGCATATTATGAGCAAAGAATCTCGAAAGGAAAAAAAAAATTTTTCGAAGTTTGGAAACTCATTAGAATCACTTTTTTTCCGTTCTTATTTGAGATAACTGGTTCTCTTTCATTATACTATTTTGATAGCCTCAGAAAAGCATATTATGCGCAAAGAATCTCGAAAAGAAAAATAATTTTTTTCACAGTTAGGAAACTTCGTTAGAATCACTTTTTTTCCGTTCTTATTCGAGATAACTGGTTCTCTTTCATTTTGCTAGTTTGATAGCTGTAGAAAAGCATATTATGCGAAAAGAATCTCGAAAAGAAAAAAAAATTTTTCGAAATTTGGAAACTTCATTAATCACTTTTTTTCCGTTCTTATTCGAGATAGATGGTTTTCTTTCGTTTTGCTAGTTTGATAGCTGTAGAAAAGCATATTATGCTGAAAGAATCTCGAAAAGAAAAAAAAAAGTTTTCGAAATTTGGAAACTTCATTAGAATCACTTTTTTTCCGTTCTTATTCGAGATAACTGGTTCTCTTTCATTATACTAGTTTGATAACCTCAGAAGAGCATACATATTATGTGCAAAGAATCTCGAAAAGAAAAAAAAAATTTTTCCGAAGTTTGGAAACTTCATTAGAATCACTTTTTTTCCGTTCTTATTTGAGATAACTGGTTCTTTTTCATTATACTAGTTTGATAGCCTCAGAAAAGGATATTATGCGCAAAGAATCTCGATAAGAAAAAAAATTTTTTTCGAAGTTTGAAACTTCAATAGAATCACTTTTTTTCCGTTCTTATTCGAGATAACTGGTTCTCTTTCATTTTGCTAGTTTGATATTTCCAGAAAAGCATATTATGCGAAAAGAATCTGGAAAAGAAAAAAATAAATTTTCGAAATTTGGAAACTTCGTTAGAATCACTTTTTTTCCGTTCTTATTCGAGATAACTGGTTCTCTTTCATTTTGCTAGTTTGATAGCTGTAGAAAGCATATTATGCGAATAGAATCTCGAAAAGAAAAAAAAAATTTTTCGAAATTTGGAAACTTCATTAGAATCACTTTTTTTCCGTTCTTATTCGAGATAACTGGTTCTCTTTCTTTATACTAGTTCGATAGCCTCAGAAAAGCATATTATGCGCAAAGAATCTCGAAAGGAAAAAAAAAATTTTTCGAAGTTTGGAAACTTCATTAGAATCACTTCTTTCCGTTCTTACTTGAGATAACTGTTTCTCTTTCATTATACTAGTTTGATAGCCTCAGAGAGTATATTATGCGCAAAGAATCTCGAAAAGAAAAATAATTTTTTTCGAAGTTTGGAAACTTCTTTAGAATCACTTTTTTCCGTTCTTATTCGAGATAACTGGTTCTCTTTCATTTTGCTAGTTTGATAGCTGTAGAAAAGCATATTATGCGCAAAGAATCTCGAAAAGAAAAATAATTTTTTTCGAAGTTTGGAAACTTCGTTAGAATCACTTTTTTTCCGTTCTTATTCGAGATAACTGGTTCTCTTTCATTTTGCTAGTTTGATAGCTGTAGAAAAGCATATTATGCGAAAAATATCTCGAAAAGAAAAAAAAATTTTTCGAAATTTGGAAACTTCATTAGAATCACTTTTTTTCCGCTCTTATTCGAGATAACTGGTTCTCTTTCATTTTGCTAGTTTGATAGCCTCAGAAAAGCTTATTATGCGCAAAGAATCTCGAAAAGAAAAAATTTTTTTTCGAAGTTTTGAAACTTCATTAGAATCACTTTTTTTTCCGTTCTTATTGGAGATAACTGGTTATTTTTCATTATACTATTTTGATAGCCTCAGAAAAGCATATTATGCGCAAAGAATCTCGAAAAGAAAAATAATTTTTTTCACAGTTTGGAAACTTCGTTAGAATCACTTTTTTTCCGTTCTTATTTGAGATAACTGGTACTCTTTCATTATACTATTTTGATAGCCTCAGAAAAGCATATTATGCGCAAAGAATCTCGAAAAGAAAAATAATTTTTTTCACAGTTTGGAAACTTCGTTAGAATCACTTTTTTTCCGTTTTCATTCGAGATAACTGGTTCTCTTTCATTTTGCTAATTTGATAGCTGTAGAAAAGCATATTATGCGAAAAGAATCTCGAAAAGAAAAAAAAATTTTTCGAAATTTGGAAACTTCATTAGAATCACTTTTTTCCCGTTCTTTTTCGAGATAACTAGTTCTCTTTCATTATACTAGTTTGATAGCCTCAGAAAAGCTTATTATGCGCAAAGAATCTCGAAAAGAAAAAAAATTTTTTTCGAAGTTTGGAAACTTCGTTAGAATCACTTTTTTTCCGTTCTTATTAGAGATAACTGGTTATCTTTCATTATACTAGTTTGATAGCCTTAGAAAAACAGATTATGCGCAAAGAATCAAGGAAAGAAAAAAAATTTTTTTCGAAGTTTTGAAACTTCATTAGAATCACTTTTTTTTCCGTTCTTATTCGAGATAACTGGTTCTCTTTCATTATACTAGTTTGATAGCCTTAGAAAAGCATAATATGTGCAAAGAATCTCGAAAAGAAAAAAAAAATTATTTTCCAAGTTTTTAAACTTCTTTAGAATCACATTTTTTCCGTTCTTATTCGAGATAACTGGTTCTCTTTCATTTTGCTAGTTTGATAGTTCTAGAAAATATTATTATGCGAATAGAATCTCGAAAAGAAAAAAAAAATTTTTTCGAAATTTGGAAACTTCATTGGAATCATTTTTTTCCGTTCTTATTGGAGATAACTAGTTCTCTTTCATTATACTAGTTTGATAGCCTCAGAGAAGCATATTATGCGCAAAGAATCTCGAAAGGAAAAAGAAAATTTTTCGAAGTGTGGAAACTTTATTAGAATCACTTTTTTTCCGTTCTTATTTGAGATAACTGGTTCTCTTTCATTATACTAGTTTAATAGCCTCAGAAAGGCATATTATGAGCAAAGAATCTCGAAAGGAAAAAAAAAAATTTTTCGAAGTTTGGAAACTCATTAGAATCACTTTTTTTCCGTTCTTATTTAAGATAACTGGTACTCTTTCATTATACTATTTTGATAGCCTCAGAAAAGCATATTATGCGCAAAGAGTCTCGAAAAGAAAAATAATTTTTTTCACAGTTAGGAAACTTCGTTAGAATCACTTTTTTTCCGTTCTTATTCGAGATAACTGGTTCTCTTTCATTTTGCTAGTTTGATAGCTGTAGAAAAGCATATTATGCGAAAAGAATCTCGAAAAGAAAAAAAAATTTTTCGAAATTTGGAAACTTCATTAATCACTTTTTTTCCGTTCTTATTCGAGATAGATGGTTTTCTTTCGTTTTGCTAGTTTGATAGCTGTAGAAAAGCATATTATGCTGAAAGAATCTCGAAAAGAAAAAAAAAAGTTTTCGAAATTTGGAAACTTCATTAGAATCACTTTTTTTCCGTTCTTATTCGAGATAACTGGTTCTCTTTCATTATACTAGTTTGATAACCTCAGAAGAGCATATTATGCGCAAAGAATCTCGAAAAGAAAAAAAAAATTTTTCCGAAGTTTGGAAACTTCATTAGAATCACTTTTTTTCCGTTCTTATTTGAGATAACTGGTTCTTTTTCATTATACTAGTTTGATAGCTTCAGAAAAGGATATTATGCGCAAAGAATCTCGAAAAGAAAAAAAATTTTTTTCGAAGTTTGAAACTTCAATAGAATCACTTTTTTTCCGTCCTTATTCGAGATAACTGGTTCTCTTTCATTTTGCTAGTTTCATATTTCTAGAAAAGCATATTATGCGAAAAGAATATGGAAAAGAAAAAAAAAATTTCGAAATTTGGAAACTTCGTTAGAATCACTTTTTTTCCGTTCTTATTCGAGATAACTGGTTCTCTTTCATTTTGCTAGTTTGATAGCTGTAGAAAGCATATTATGCGAATATAATCTCGAAAAGAAAAAAAAAATTTTTCGAAATTTGGAAACTTCATTAGAATGACTTTTTTTCCGTTCTTATTCGAGATAACTGGTTCTCTTTCATTATACTAGTTTGATAGCCTCAGAAAAGCATATTATGCGCAAAGGATCTCGAAAAGAAAAAAAATTTTTTTCGAAGTTTGGAAACTTCATTAGAATCACTTTTTTTCCGCTCTTATTCGAGATAACTGGTTCTCTTTCTTTATACTAGTTCGATAGCCTCAGAAAAGCATATTATGCGCAAAGAATCTCGAAAGGAAAAAAAAAATTTTTCGAAGTTTGGAAACTTCATTAGAATCACTTCTTTCCGTTCTTACTTGAGATAACTGTTTCTCTTTCATTATACTAGTTTGATAGCCTCAGAGAGTATATTATGCGCAAAGAATCTCGAAAAGAAAAATAATTTTTTTCGAAGTTTGGAAACTTCTTTAGAATCACTTTTTTCCGTTCTTATTCGAGATAACTGGTTCTCTTTCATTTTGCTAGTTTGATAGCTGTAGAAAAGCATATTATGCGCAAAGAATCTCGAAAAGAAAAATAATTTTTTTCGAAGTTTGGAAACTTCGTTAGAATCACTTTTTTTCCGTTCTTATTCGAGATAACTGGTTCTCTTTCATTTTGCTAGTTTGATAGCTGTAGAAAAGCATATTATGCGAAAAATATCTCGAAAAGAAAAAAAAATTTTTCGAAATTTGGAAACTTCATTAGAATCACTTTTTTTCCGCTCTTATTCGAGATAACTGGTTCTCTTTCATTTTGCTAGTTTGATAGCCTCAGAAAAGCTTATTATGCGCAAAGAATCTCGAAAAGAAAAAATTTTTTTTCGAAGTTTTGAAACTTCATTAGAATCACTTTTTTTCCGTTCTTATTGGAGATAACTGGTTATTTTTCATTATACTAGTTTGATAGCCTTAGAAAAACACATTATGCGCAAAGGATCACGGAGAGAAAAAAAATTTTTTTCGAAGTTTATAAACTTCATCAGAATTACTTTTTTTCCGTTCTTATTCGAGATAACTGGTTCTCTTTCATTATACTAGTTTGATAGCCTTAGAAAAACATATTATGTGCAAAGAATCTCGAAAAGAAAAAAAAAATTTTTCCAAGTTTTGAAACTTCTTTGTAATCACATTTTTTCCGTTCTTATTCGAGATAACTGATTCTCTTTCATTTTGACCGCTACGGGTGGCCGAGGTCGTTAAGGCACGGACTCGTGAGCGGCAGGTCTGCGGTTCGAATCCCGCCAGGACATCCTCCCTGACTGGGGTTTTTTCCAGGTTTTCCTCAGTCTTCATAACTGGCAAATGCCGGGGAGGTACCTAAACTTAGGCCTGGAACGCTTCCTTCCTTAAAAAAAAAAATATCCTTTCCCAATTTATCATTTCATCTCATGTATTATCAGTGTCCACCGCCTGTGGTGCCTCAGTAGTGAAAACGGGCGTTAAACACTACTCTCTTTCATTTTGCTAGTTTGATAGCTCTAGAAAATATTATTATGCGAATAGAATCTCGAAAAGAAAAAAAAAATTTTCGAAATTTGGAAACTTCATTAGAATCACTTTTTTCCGTTCTTATTCGAGATAACTGGTTCTCTTTCATTATACTAGTTTGATGGCCTCAGAAAAGCATATTATGCGCAAAGAATCTCGAAAGGAAAAAAAAATTTTTTTCGAAGTTTGGAAACTTTATTAGAATCACTTTTTTCCCGTTCTTATTTGAGATAACTGGTTCTCTTTCATTATACTAGTTTAATAGCCTCAGAAAAGCATATTATGCGCAAAGAATCTCGAAAAGAAAAATAATTTTTTTCACAGTTTGGAAACTTCGTTAGAATCACTTTTTTTTCGTTCTTATTCGAGATAACTGGTTCTCTTTCATTTTGCTAGTTTGATAGCTGTAAAAAAGCATATTATGCGAAAAGAATCTCGAAAAGAAAAAAAAAAATTTTCGAAATTTGGAAACTTCATTAGAATCACTTTTTTCCAGTTCTTATTCGAGATAACTGATTCTCTTTCATTATACTACTTTGATAGCCTCAGAAAAGCATATTATGCGCAAAGAATCTCGAAAAGAAAAAAAAAAAATTTTCCGAAGTTTGGAAACTTCATTAGAATCACTTTTTTTCCGTTCTTATTTGAGATAACTGGTTCTTTTTCATTATACTAGTTTGATAGCCTCAGAAAAGGATATTATGCGCAAAGAATCTGGAAAAGAAAAATAATTTTTTTCGAAGTTTGGAAACTTCGTTAGAATCACTTTTTTTACGTTCTTATTCG